>CM031241.1:735499729-738212325 GCA_018340775.1 Taxus wallichiana var. yunnanensis
TCATCCAATACGGAGTGGCCATTGTCCCGAAGGCTTCGAGACTACGGAAGATGAAGTAGATAAGGTGTATAATGACACAGATGGGGACAATTGGCCCTTCCCGGCCATTGACAGGAACAAGGCTCCTCAAACAATTGAGGAGAGGGTCAAGGAGACTATGCGGCGAACAGAGCACTGGTGTCGCATGAACGGGCTGATCTACCTCGGGGTAGATTTCACAACTTCCCCGTTGGGCAATGCACCTCCAAGGTCCAAGAGGCAGCTGAAGGACAAAAGTGCAGAAGGTGAAACTAGCACCATTCAGGAAGAAGCCCCTGAAAGTCCTCTTCCCTCAGAGCCAGAACAGGTTATAACTCTGGAGGAAGAATTGACAGAGGATAGTCCTATACGCCCATCCACCCAGGATGTCGGCGTCGCTACAACTTCAGAGGTCCCTTCTATCCCTTCTTCTTCTCTTCCTTCCCCTCCTCGAGTGACTCAAACGACCACCCCTTTGGTCGTGTCCTCTGCCCCTTCTTCTACCCTTTCCCCTGCTTCTTCATCTATCTTCTCCTCCCTCGCTGATTTGTCTTCCTCTATTTCTTCCCTCATCTCCGAGCTCCCTTCCCTTCCTATGTCTTCTGCAGTTACGGTTTCCCTTCCTCCCGTGGACACTTCTTCGGCTATTCTCTCAATGCCTCCGCCTCGCGTGTCTCCACATTTTCCCCTCCTCTCTAAGCGTCTCTTGCCTCCCCCTCTGTCTCGGTCCTTCTTCTATAGGACTAGCTTGGATCTCTCAAAAGGCAGGAGCTGAAAGAAAGAGGAAAGTTCCCATCGCTCCGATGGACTTTTCGGTAATTCCAGCCAAAGGGGCAAAGAAGCACAAGCCTGTAACACGCTTCTCTCAAAGTGCTGCAGGTGAGAGAGTTATGGAAATAGCTTACCCCGACCCCCTCAAAGAGAAAGAAGATCTGTCTCCAACAGATTTTACTGTGACCCAAGTCACGATGGGGACGTCTTCTCAAAGTCTCCAGGGGGAAGCTCTTTCCGCAGTTGATGCACTCTGCAAAAAGCTTCGGGAAATGAAAGAAGAGAAAAGGCTACTGAAGGAGCAGAACAAACACCTGCTTCAAGCCTTACAGAAGATGGGAAGTGCACCTCCCACAACTGCCGCCGAGACTCCTGAGCTGCTCAGTCAGGAGAAGATCAATGAGTATTCAAAGATCGGCGAGCAGGGTATGGCCGTTTCTGCTTGGAGGAGCCAGATCCTCAAGGACAGTGAAAGAGTGATCGCCGAATATGTCAATCTATATCTGAACATCGGGAAGGCGAATAAGGAACTCCAAGCATTAGCAGGTCCAATATCAGAAGAGCTAGAACATGCTAGACTCCAGCACGAGACCTTCCAACAAATGTTCGATGTTCACCGAAGATCCAGTCAAGTTCGGAGTCTTCGGCCATCCAAGGGCCCTCAACAAAACCATGTCCACTCGGACTATCGGATAGATCAGCTGGAATTCGTTCTGGAAAAGATAGACAAGGTAAAGGAAGAGGCCCTGGATGCAATGCATCAAATGGAGAAAGTTGTTCTCGCCATGACTCCAGGGTTGCTCACTCCTTCCCTTACCTTGAGATCAGTGATGACACTATCCGGATCTTGAGGAGATAGCTTCTCGAGGGCGGGGCGGAGGTCACATTCGACACTGAATCTATCAACAACCTACTGGCCTTGTAGGGACTTCATCGGGTTCCTTATCGAGGCGGAGAAAGATTATTCCAAACTCCCGGAAAAGCTCATAGATGAGCGGGAGACTTGCGAAGCAATCAGTGAACGGCACAAGGATCCATCACAGGATCAATTTGGGCCGATGATTAGCAAGTTTTTGGAATACCGCGCTCAGTTCCACATATCATCACCTGAGCAGCATCAGAAACAGGCGACCCCTTTTCGGCCGCAGGATGATGATGATGAGTAACTTCTTCTTCTTCTTCTTCTTCTTCTTCTCTCTTTTCTCCGACTTTCTTTTTGAAATGTCTAAAATGTGTTGACACAAATGATGACATCATCCATGTTGCATCATGGGATGATGTCATCCACCAAGTTGTCAAAGTCAACATGACTTTTAGATATTTTGTAAATATCTTTGTAAATAAGTGGTTGGCTCCATTTTGCCTTCTCTCTCCCTCATCTTCTATAAATACTGGAATACTTGTTGTATTCAGGGTGAACATTTTTTAGATAGAAATAGAAGTGAGGAGAGAAAGACTTTGAGCTTCCTTGTAACAGAAGAAAACAGTAATACAATTATTAAGACTTTGTGCTCAATATCTGTGTTATGCATTAGGTCTTTCTTACGTTAGATCTGTATGTGTTTAATCTGTTGGATTCATATCTACTTTCCTGTCATTTGCTCATCAGTATTGCTTTGTTTATTTACGCAAGTAGGTTTGGCTCTGTTTACTACCAAACCAAAAACGTAAATCTTCTGACCCTTCTGCTTTGGAATTCATTTCTTTTCTTCCTTCGGATCTGTTCTTTCTCTCCTCCCTCTTTCATTCCTTTCTTTTCTCAGCCTGAAACACTCTACTGGGATGAGATCCCAACCCCGGCGAATCATGAGACTTGCATAGGTTCTGCTAGTAGAAATAGCAATAAACCGGTTTCGCTTTCTTTGACTCAAAGAGGGCTAAGCCACGCACACCTTGGCTTGGCGTCTATCCATAGATCATCCATTAGATCTGGCCACGTGATTTTCGGACCAACAGTTTTTGGCGACTCTGCTGGGGAACGAATAGATCTGTCAGATCTATGATGGTGGTAAGATAGAAAAATCAAAAAATAAGAAAATTGCTGCCTGTTTGCAAATCTGAACTTTTTGATAAAAATCCAAAAAATTTGCAAAAGTGCTCAAAATTGAAAATTTTCTTCTGAGATCCGTAGATCGGGCCTAGTTACAGATCTTTAGTTCGCTGAGTTTTTATAAAAATCAGTATTTTGCCATAGATCTGGATTTTTGACTGTTTTCTAAAAAGTTTGAAACCCTCTGAAAAAGTAAAAATCAGATCCGAAAATCAGCTTGCTATTCTTCCCTGCCATCTTATCCTCGTTGTTATTTGTCATTAACCGCAATCGGTTTTCTGAAGAGGATAGTTTTTAAATATTTAGAAAAGTGCATGCTGCTGGTTTTTGTCAGAAAAACCAGAAAATCAGCAAGTACAATCAAAAATAAAGTTTGAATCTGCGCCATAACATTGCAGATCTGGAAGGTGCGCTGGCAAGTGAACCTTTTACGCGCAGCAGGAGAGCCCGTGGAGAAGCCGATCCCACTTTCGATCTGCTTCAAAAGCACAATTTCAGCGTGACACCGGCGCGTTTTTCAGCGCTAAGCTCGGCTAGCCGGTCATCCAGGAGTGTCTCTCCTCCGCGAAGAAAGAGTCTTTTACAAGGTGCATCTACATCCCTTTGTAGTGCCTTGCTACTCAGTGGAACCACCCTTCCAGCCCGTGTTCTCTTTCCTGCCATTCAAATGGCGGTACCATGGGGAAATGCTATGGGTCCTCTCGCACTGCCACATCCAGTTCACGCGCTCCCTCACGGAAACCGAAAGAATTTTCCCAAATTCGATGGGAGCGGAAATCAAAGCACGGATTCCCACATATCTACATTCATTATGTCATGCAGTATCTTGGATGTGACGCACGAAGATGTGTCGGTTCACCTTTTCTGAAACTCTGAGGGCTGCATGGTGAATGGTTTCAACATTTGCCTGCCGGATCTATCACCAGTTGGGCCACCTTGCGGGAGGCTTTTGAAGACAGATACAAGCCTTCAGAGGACGCATTTGCATTACTATCACGAATCACTCACCTGAAGAAAGAAGCCAATGAGACCATGCGCGATTTCGTCGCCCGGTTCAATGCACTAATCAATCGTGTCCCTGTTGCCATGCTTCCCACACCGGAGAATCAGAAGTGTTTCTTCGTGAACGCCATGAGCTCAAAAGTCAGCTTCTTGCTCCTTCAAGAGCGAGTAGCTACCCTACCTCTCGCTCAGGCTGCTGCCATTCGGATAGAAGACAATTTGATAATATCTGGTGAGTTGAAAAAGGAATCATCCAAGTCCAAATCTTCAGATACCTCACCTGCTACTTCGTCTGATCCGGCGTTCCAAAAGATGGCGAATGATTTGCTCGCATTAAAGAAGCAGTTGGCCCAGGCTCCTAGTTCCTCATACCGGGATGTTCCACGAAGGAGTTTCGTTCCCAATAATGTTTCACAAAGGCCGCGCCTACCCAGCTTGCTCCACGGTTGGCGCTTGAAGCTCCTCCGGTCAATGCTTTGGCCGAGATTGAGGAAGAAGAGCAGTACTATGAAGAACCTTCGTCTCAAGGCGAAGATGATCAAGATGTCGGTGAGCCGACTGGCGACTCTACTATTGGATACATGGAATTTGATGAGGAAGAATCTGATGAAGAGGAGGGTACTCAAGGCTATGCAAGCGAGACAATCATATGCTGTTTTTACCCGCTCGCAAGGAAAAGAAGCAGAAGTTGCTGCTCATGTCCAGCAGGAGAAGGCCGTGTCAAACGCGCCTCCGATCATTGCTAAAAGAGGTAATCCTCTTCCTACTCAACTCCCTGGCAAATCTTTTACAAAGAAATCTTTTCCCCCCATCTCTCCTCCAAATCAGCCCCCTCATATTCCTATCAAGATCAGTAACCCTGTTCCACCATCGCGAAGCGAGGGACTCATTCCCTCACCAGCGCAACCCTTGGCCGCATTTGATATCATAGATCATGAAAAAAATACCAAGATCCAAATGTCTGAAGCTGAGTACCTTCAGTCAAATCCCGAACAGCTTGTAAGATTAACCAAATACATTCAGAGCCAAGCTGTTACATCTAAGCAGGTTTCCCCAAAAGGAATCCTTTCCACTCCCCCTAAATCCCGCATAAATGTTGCTTCAACATCTGCATCAGGTAAGATAGAACCTTTCTATCTCTCTCTCCTAATCAACGGCCATAAGTTGAGCAACTGTATAATTGATTCCGGAGCTTTTGATAATGTCATGCCGGCGAAAGTTGCCCATGCTTTGGGCCTCACTCTTACCAAACCATTCGGCAGATGTTATTCATTGGAAACCAAGCAAGTTCCGTTGGTTGGCCAAATCAAAGACGCGCAATTTGCGTTTGCGGCTTTCCCAGATAAAAGAGTAAAAATGACAGTCCTTGTCACTGACATTCCGGCAGCCTACGGGATTTTGCTGGGAAGGAGTTTCTGCAGTGAAGTTGGTGGGGAGATTCACATGGACTGGTCTAAAGCTAGAATTCCCATCAAAGGTGTGATGCAGACATTAGAGCCAGAATCACAAAAGAAGTACTTGGTTACTAACTCTGAAGACCCCAAAGCCCAAATCCTTTTTGAATCATCAGGGATGGGGAACTATTTCTTGTCTACTGAGACAGACAAAGCGGGGGTTCTCGTTCGAGAAAAGGATTGTAATGAGATTTGGACCTTGTAGTTTGATGGCAGTTGCGCGACTAGTGGATGTGGCGCTGGAGCCGTGCTGATATCTCCCGAAGAGGAGGTAATTCCTCTTTCTTTCAAGTTGTAGTTTTTCAATACTAACAATACTGCTGAGTATGAATCTCTGTTACTCGGTATGCAAGCCGCGAAGGAAAGAGGAATTAAAAATCTAAAGGTACAAGGTGATGCTGAGCTAGTTGTAAATCAGGTCAAAAGGATTTACCAAGTAAAAAATGAGAGGCTCAGGCACTACCGTAACGCAGTATGGGACAGCATCGAAGAATTTGATGCTTTTTCAATAGGAGCAATTCCAAGAGCTCAAAATGACATGGCCGATTCATTGGCCGTTTCAGCATCTCTCATGCTCCCACACCCGGGTTTGAAAACAAACAAATACACCATTGAGGTGGTTTTCCGCCCGAGCGTGCCGGACAACTCTCAGCATTGGCAAGTATTCAATGATGATAATCAACTCATTGCCTTTCTAGAAAAATCAGAAAATTTTGACGAGTTGTATTTTGAAGGATCCACCTCTACATGCCGTGAATCAATCAACGGTCAAAACCACGAAGCAAAGGAGAACGACGGCATATGCCAGCTCAAGGGAAATAAAATTCCGAAGGGCCTGGTTTCTCTGGAGCGCTTGTTTGACAGGCATGACCATTTTGTGAAAAAGAAGAGGCGAGATGGTCCTGACTCATCCCCAGAAACCGAACCGGTCAATTTAGGTTCGGAGGCACATCCGCAATTTGTGAACATCGGGAAATGTTGCACGCCTGAAGAGAAGCGGAAATTTGTCAAGTTGCTGAAGAAATATATGGATGTGTTGGCATGGTCCTATGCTGATCTAAAGTCTTTCAAGCCAAAGGACGTACAGCATGACATACCGCTGAAAGAAGATGTCAAAGCCTTTCGCCAGAAGCAAAGGCATTATAATCCTAAGATCTCGGGCACCATCCAGGCCGAAATTCAGAAGATGTTGGATGCGAGAATCATTTTCCCTATCCATCACAGTACTTGGGTAGCAAATATTGTACCAGTGCGCAAGAAAAACGGCGAGATACGCATATGCGTAGACTTCCGAAACTTGAATCAAGCTTCGCTGAAAGACAACTACCCTCTTCTAATAATGGATCAAGTTCTGCAAGCAGTAACTGGATCAGAGATGCTGTCTATGCTTGATGGTTTTTCAGGCTACAATCAGATTGAAGTCTCACCTGAAGATCAATTCAAAACAGCATTCACTACTCCCTGGGGTACATTTGCCTACAGCAGGATGCCTTTCGGCCTAACTAATGCTAGGTGCCACTTTTCAACGGGCCATGGACTTCGCATTCAAAGGTATGATGGGAAAAGTCATTGTAGTTTATCTAGATGACTTAACCGTGTTCTCTAAACAACGAAGTAATCATTGTGATCACTTGGAGCAAGTATTGGCCAGATGCAGAGAACATGGAATTTCCTTAAACCCAAAAAAGTCTGTTTTTGGAGTCACGGAAGGGAAGTTGCTAGGGCATGTGGTTAGCAAAGAAGGAACGAAGATAGATATTGAAAGAGTTAAGGCTATTCAGAGCCTTACTCTGCCTACAAGCAAGACTGGTGTTCATTCTTTCTTCGGGAAGGTGAACTTTCTCAGACGTTTTGTTCCTGACTTTGCTGAAAAGACCCGTCATATACTGAACATGATGAAGGGATCACCAACTTTCAGATGGAGTGAAGAGGGGAAAAGGTCATTCGAAGAAATAAAAGCTTCTGTTGCCCATGCACCAGTCCTGGTATGTCCCGACTTCTCCAAGGACTTCATCATGTATAGCTACGCATCTGAGCACACTGTGTCTGCAATCTTAATGCAAAAGAATTCCGAAGACATTGAATCCCCGATTGCATTCATGAGTTCTCCCCTCAAGCCTCACGAGTTGAAGATGACTCAATTGGAAAAGCATGCCCTTGCCGTTGTCAAAGCAGTGAAGAATTTCAGGTATTACATTCTAAACTCGCATACGGTGGTGCTGGTTCCTGACACGGCGGTGAAATCAATTCTAACTCAGCAGGAGTTAGGAAGTTTGAGAGGGAATTGGATCGCAAAGGTCCAGGAATATGACCTGGATATTAAACCAACCAAGCTGGTAAGGGGCAAGGGCCTGTGTCAGCTAATGGCTGAAAACAAAGATTCAGAAAACCCTAAAGGAAAAGAGGACTGTACCGACGAAGAGCAAAGCCCTCTAGAGGAACCTGATTCTCTGCCTCTAGTTTTATTTGTTGCAACTAGTGATGAGTGGTACTCCGACATCGCTTTCTTCCTTACCTACGGCGAATGCCCAATGCACCTAACCGCAAAGGAGAAGCGCACTATAAAGCTCAGAGCAGCTAAATATGTCATCTGGGATGACGGTTTATATAAGCGCGGGATAGACGGTGTCTTCCTGCGATGTGTCGACAAGCCCCAGCAAGTAAAACTGCTGGAAAGTTTTCACAATTCAGCCTGTGGAGGCCATTTTTCTTCTTCCGTGACAGCACACAAGATCATTCGAGCCAGGTACTATTGGCCGACGCTCTTTCAAGATGCGGCTACCTGGGTGGCAAAGTGTGAACCACATCGGCAATGATCGTCGGCAAGCCCAGTTGGCTGCCCTTCCCTAAGGCCGGTCATTATCAATGAACCATTCGAGGCAATGGGGAATTGATTTTATTAGCGCACTCAATCCTCAATCGAGTGCTGGACATAGCTATGTCCTTACAGCAACGGATTACTTCACCAAGTGGGTGGAAGCCATACCTGTCAAGCATGCCACTTCTGAAGTGGTTTGCAATTTTATCAAGGAAAATATCATTGTCAGGTTCGGTGTTCCAAACAAAATCGTTGCTGATAATGCTTCTAACTTCTCCTCCCGAGAAGTTATTAGTTTTTGTTACGAATATGGAATAACTTTAGCACATGCCTCGGATTATTACCCTCAGGGAAATGGTCAGGCGAATCCAGTAATAAGAACTTGGTGACCATCATACGGAAATTAGTAGATGAAAATCAGCGGATGTGGCACAAGTCTTTGTACGACGCTTTGTGGGCAGACCGCATTACTCCCAAGAGATCTCTCGGCATGTCACCTTTTCAAGTGTTATATGGCACTGATGCCGAACTGCCCATTTCTGCGGAGCTTCCTGCTCTGCGCTTGGCACGAGCCATAGAAGATGAAACTTTCCAGAATTCTCTAGAAAAGAGAATCATGTATCTGGCAGAACTTGAAGAAAAGAGAGTGAGAGTGGTCGACAGGATCACTGAACATCAGAATCAAGTTAAGAGGCTTTTCGATAAGAAAGCCAAGCAGAGAAATTTTCAAGTAGGAGATCTCGTCCTTTTGTGGGACAAGCGAAGAGAGCCAAAGGGTATGCACGGAAAGTTTGATTCCCTATGGAGAGGACCCTTCAAAATCAAACAACTCAATGGAGAGAATAGTTTCTATCTCTCATATCTGGATGGAGCTGAGCTCCCGCTTCCCTATAGCGGGCAGCATCTGAAGATCTTCAGGAAGTAGAGCTTGCTCTCTTCTTTGTACAGTTTGCTTTAAGTTGTGTGTTTGCTTTTGTCGTGTGTTTGCTTTCGGTTTGTTGTGTGTTTCCTTTGTTCTCCCTCTGGTCCCCCTTGTTTTTGACTCTGTTACCCAATGGATAGGCACATGAAATCTGGGATTCTCTACCCCCGAGTTCGCTCAGGGATAGTCCCCAGAAAGAGCCAGCTGTTATCCCGTAAAATTGACAAGGGCAATTTTACCGATAACCATACCGAAAATTTTGTTTCGATCCCTCGTTAGGGATCCATCGCGTTCGAAACGTTGTAAAATCCCTTCCTGGGAAATCTAGTTTTTGAACTTAGTCTTTTTGAGCCTTTTTTGGCTGGGCGCATGAAATTGCTTTGCAACACTAACTTTTGGTGCGCCCCCTTAAAAGCCTTTGGCGCATGGTTTTTTATGTTAACACATCTTTTAGTGCGCCAAAGGATGTTGAGACTCTTTTGCGTGCGCCAAGGCGCATGCGCCTGTGTTGACACAACTCTTGTTGCGCCACCTTTTGGTGCGCCAAAGGGCGCACATAATATCATTGCAACACCATGTTTTGGTGCGCCAAAGGGCGCACATAACTTTATGTCGACAATGCTTTTGGTGCGCCAAAGGCGCGCTCAATCTTCTCTTTATCAAATACTTTCGTGCGCCAAAGGGCGCACGCTTCCCTGTCGACAGAAACTTTCATGCGCCATTTCAAAAGTGGTTGGCGCATTGATGACAAGTTTTTCTATATATATCAGTGCGCGCCCAATGTCATTTTCATTCTTTTTGTCGAGCACGTGATCGTTCTGAACTTGTCAGCCTCTGCTCCGTCGTTTTCATCGCCCTGTGGACCCATTGAAACTTTTTGCTATATATCCAGGTAAGAGGATCTTCTTGTTCCCTCATGCGTTGTGTGCTTTCGGTTTTTAGTGCTTTCATGGTCTAGTTTTAGCTTGCTGGTTGGTGTTTTGATTAAATAGAAATATGTTGAGCTAGCCCCCTGTGTGCTGCCTTGTCTTTTTCTTCTTTTCCTCCTCCTTTCCCTCCCTCTTTCCAGATCTGCTGGTAGAGGGTGTTGTTTTGAAAGAACTTGGTCTGAAAATCTCTTTTCTGAAACCTTATATCTCCAAGCAATCTTTGAAATGGAGGAAAGAAGGAAAAAGGGTTGAGCAATGAGAGGCTCTGTTTTTCACATTGGCGCACTGGCGCGTCTTGTTACACTAAAAACAGTTGCGCCCCTCGGCGCATCTACCCGCCTTGTTACATGAGCAAAACCAGCGCCAATGGCGCGCCCTTTCTGCCTGCTGCATCATGAACTCATGCGCCCTCAAGGCGCTCCTCTGTCGCGTGCTACAAGTGCCAATCCCGCGCCCCTTTGGCGCGCTGTTCATCCATGTTGCATCCCTTTTTCATGCGCCAATCGGCGCACCCAGCTCCCATGTTACACGAGTTATATTTGCGCAAGTATGAAACTATAGAGGCGCAGGCGCATCCCCGACTACAACAACATCATGTTATGTTAACCCTTCGTGCGCCGCGCCATATCCCTTTGGCGCACGAAAAGTCCTTGCTACACGATACACCCATGCGCCAAAGGGCGCACCAAATCTCAATGTAACACGCATTTCCTGTGCGCCCTATATAAAATGCAATCTGCAACATCCATGCGCCATGCGCCTTTGGCGCCAGTTTAGCCTCTGCAACACTCCTTTTCTGTGCGCCTTATCTATTTGGCCTGCAAATTACATTTTTCATGCGCCCTCCGCCCTGAGCCTTAAAATCTCTAACTCTTTCTTCTGCTAGCATTCCAATGGAAGATCAAATGACTAATTCAACCTTTTTGGATTGGGTCTCACTTCTTCTTCATGCAGATCAGCAACTGAGTTCGAAAGAACACATGTCTACGTCAAGCAAGAGACCCGCCAAACCAAGAGGAAAGGCTAAGCTGACAGAGGAAGAGATGAAGTACAAATATCAAAGAGTTAGGATGCCCGAATCACAGGCTGAGTGCAGTATGGATGTCAGAGACTCAGAATTGGGTCACATTGACATGGATGAATTCTGGGTTAGAACTCAGAAGGTTACGAGAAGTCCATGGATGGACAAATTGATAGGCAGTGCCCTGCACTTCGCCGGAGGAATCCCCGTCAGTGCCGTCAACAACGAATTCATGATGGTGATTGCCCAATGTTACAACAAAGACACAAGATGTGTCGAAAATAGCAAGGGCGAGGTAGTCATAAACCTCACTGCCCGTCATTTTGAAATAATGCTCGGCATCCCTCATCACCGGCAATTTGTGGCCGTCAGCCAAAAGAATGCATCAAGGCCTGGGAAGACAACGAAGACCAATGCATGCAGCTGATGAATGAGGTATACTTGAAGAACAAGAAGGTGGTAACCCGGTGGCCCCAGGTCATCCACCGCAGTGATTTCTCAGAAGAACTCAGCGACACTATCACTTTCCTGAGCAGAGTCTTCGGGCTTTCCGACGCCCACTACTTCCATAAATGGATGCTGAGGTACTTGGAGACAATGAATAAAAATTTACCCGATCAGCGCTTTTGCTGGGGTGAAATAATAAGCAGCACCATCTCTTCGGCAGCTCTGATGTTCGCCACAACAGGAGTGTTCCATATGAACTCCTATGTAGTCTACGCTGCAGCGTCGGCAAGGGATTATCCGGGGCTGAACCGAAGTGGAGTATGGCCTCAGGCCAAGATATTTGATTACTACCCAGAGCTGAGGCTGGAGAATAGCATCCAACATTTCACAAAAATTAACGATGCATTCTTCTATCATGTCATCTGCCTGCTGAGGCCAAACATGACTCATAGCCGGATGACCAAAAACATAGTGGCAGTCACGGAGAAATGGGGGGCCCTGTTCACCCAATTTCCCACGTTCACCTATCTCGAGGCTGCTGCCAACTTTTTGGGAGAGCCAACCGGAGCTACCAAGGTATCTTGGACCTAAGTGATTCTACTAGAACTGTCAAAGCGGTGGTCACATACCATGAGAAGTGCCTCAAAAGAAAGAAGGGTGGAACTCCTTTCCCCCTCACAGTGGGCCGATACACATGCTCCACCCACCATAAGGCAAAGGAAATGTTCGCGAAGCTGGAGCTACTCAACTTGAAGCATGACTTCCCGGCCAGAGGCCTACCTTCGACCCAGAAGGCTGCTGCCAAAAGCGAAGCTTCGATCCGATCCATGTCCCTCAAATTGAGGATATTTACATTGGCGTTCTCCATGAGGCGGAACTCGAAGAAAGGATCACTCTCGCTTGGCATTGGCGGAAATCATCCAATACGGAGTGGCCATTGTCCCCGAAGGCTTCCGACTACGGAAGATGAAGTAGATAAGGTGTATAATGACACGAGATGGGGACAATTGGCCCTTCCCGGCCATTGGCAGAACAAGGCTCCTCAAACAATTGAGGAGAGGGTCAAGGAGACTATGCGGCAAACGAGCACCTTGGTGTCGCATGAGCAGGCCTGATCTACCTCGGGTAGATTTCACAACTTCCCCGTTGGGCAATGCACCTCCAAGGTCCAAGAGGCAGCTGAAGGACAAAAGTGCAGAAGGTGAAACTAGCACCATTCAGGAAGAAGCCCCTGAAAGTCCTCTTCCCTCGAGCCGAAAATTGTTATAACTCTGGAGGAAGAATTGACAGAGGATAGTCCTATACGCCCATCCACCCGGGATGTCGGCGTCGCTGAACTTCAGAGGTCCCTTCTATCCCTTCTTCTTCTCTTCCTTCCCCTCCCTCGTGACTCAAATGACCACCCCTTTGGTCGTGTCCTCTGCCCCTTCTTCTACCCTTTTCCCCGCTTCTTCATCTATTTCTCCTCCCTCGCTGATTTGTCTTCCTCTATTTCTTCCCTCATCTCCGAGCTCCCTTCCCTTCCTATGTCTTCTGCAGTTACGGTTTCCCTTCCTCCCGTGGACACTTCTTCGGCTATTCTCTCAATGCCGCCGCCGCGTGTCTCCACGTTTTTCCCCTCCTCTACCGTTGCTGCCTCCCCCTCTGTCTCTGGTCCTTCTTCTATAGGACCAGCTTGGATCTCTCGGCAAACAGCCAAAAAAGAGAGAAAGTTCCCATCGCTCCGATGGACTTTTCGGTAATTCCAGCCAAAGGGGCAAAGAAGCACAAGCCTGTAACACGCTTCTCTCAAAGTGCTGCAGGTGAGAGAGTTATGGAAATAGCTTACCCCGACCCCCTCAAAGAGAAAGAAGATCTGTCTCCAGATTTTACCGTGACTCAAATCACAATGGGGACGTCTTCTCAAAGTCTCCGGGAAGCTCTTTCCACGCGTTGATGCACTCTGCAAAAAGCTTGAAATGAAAGAAGAGAAAAGGCTACTGAAGGAGCAGAACAAACACCTGCTTCAAGCCTTACAGAAGATGGGAAGTGCACCTCCCACAACTGCCGCCGAGACTCCTGAGCTGCTCAGTCAGGAGAAGATCAATGAGTATTCAAAGATCGGCGAGCAGGGTATGGCCGTTTCTGCTTGGAGGAGCCAGATCCTCAAGGACAGTGAAAGAGTGATCGCCGAATATGTCAATCTATATCTGAACATCGGGAAGGCGAATAAGGAACTCCAAGCATTAGCAGGTCCAATATCAGAAGAGCTAGAACATGCTAGACTCCAGCACGAGACCTTCCAACAAATGTTCGACTGTTCAGTCGAAGATCTGGTCAAGTTCGGAGTCTTCGGCCATCCAAGGGCCCTCAACAAAACCATGTCCACTCTGGACTATCGGATAGATCAGCTGGAATTCGTTCTGGAAAAGATAGACAAGGTAAAGGAAGAGGCCCTGGATGCAATGCATCAAATGGAGAAAGTTGTTCTCGCCATGACTCCAGGGTTGCTCACTCCTTCCCTTACCTTGAGATCAGCCGATGACACTATCCGGATCTTCAAGGAGATAGCTTCTCAAGGGACAGGGCCAGAGGTCACATTCGACACTGAATCTATCAACAACCTACTGGCCTGTAGGGACTTCATCGGGTTCCTTATCGAGGCGGAGAAAGATTATTCCAAACTCCCGGAAAAGCTCATAGATGAGCGGGAGACTTGCGAAGCAATCAGTGAACGGCACAAGGATCCATCACAGGATCAATTTGGGCCGATGATTAGCAAGTTTTTGGAATACTGCGATCGATTCCACATATCATCACCAGCGAGATCGAAGCAGCGACCCCTTTTCGGCCGCAGGATGATGATGATGAGTAACTTCTTCTTCTTCTTCTTCTTCTTCTCTCTTTTCTCCGACTTTCTTTTTGAAATGTCTAAAATGTGTTGACACAAATGATGACATCATCCATGTTGCATCATGGGATGATGTCATCCACCAAGTTGTCAAAGTCAACATGACTTTTAGATATTTTGTAAATATCTTTGTAAATAAGTGGTTGGCTCCATTTTGCCTTCTCTCTCCCTCATCTTCTATAAATACTGGAATACTTGTTGTATTCAGGGTGAACATTTTTTAGATAGAAATAGAAGTGAGGAGAGAAAGACTTTGAGCTTCCTTAATGTGAGAAAAAAAAAATAATACAATTATTAAGACTTTGTGCTCAATATCTGTGTTATGCATTAGGTCTTTCTTACGTTAGATCTGTATGTGTTTAATCTGTTGGATTCATATCTACTTTCCTGTCATTTGCTCATCAGTATTGCTTTGTTTATTTACGCAAGTAGGTTTGGCTCTGTTTACTACCAAACCAAAAACGTAAATCTTCTGACCCTTCTGCTTTGGAATTCATTTCTTTTCTTCCTTCGGATCTGTTCTTTCTCTCCTCCCTCTTTCATTCCTTTCTTTTCTCAGCCTGAAACACTCTACTGGGATGAGATCCCAACCCCCGAAGGCAGAATCTGTGAGACTTGCATAGGTTCCTGCTAGTAGAAATAGCAATAAACCAGTTTCGCTTTGACTCAAAGAGGGCTAAGCCACCGCACACCGATTGGCTCGTTACATCCATAGATCCGTCCCACGCGTTGAAGATTTTCGGACCAACAATATGTATAGCAAATAAAAATTAAATCAAAGAATTACCCATGGGGTGACAAACGACCACGACCCCAAGTCTCTTTACCTCTGGTTATAGGCATTAGGGCTTGATTTTTCTCTTACATGGCCGTATAACTGGGTGCTTGTATATATATACACACACACACACACACACACACACACACACACACACACACACACACACTAATACATTTATGTTCACTTATGGTGTATGTCAAGTTTAGATAAATATTGCTACACATAAACTTGCATATAGGATAGACTCTTCATTTTTTTCTATAACCCTAAATTTGTGTTTTGAGAATTGGATGAAAATAAATGGAAAAATAAACTATTAAGCCTCTCGTGCCTCAATGAAAATCCCCTTCAAACCCGTAAAATTAACGAGATGAAATAAAACACAATGAGAAGAAGAGGATAGAAATGAAATGCTTTGGGAAGAAAGAGGAAGAGCAATTTACAAGTGTTGATCTTGGCCTCCGTTGGCACCTCTACCTTCTCTACCAAATTAATAAAAGAAAACCAGCTAAGAGATCGGATAGAAGAGGCCAAAACTTGGTCACAAGTGGTAAGTGGATCATCAAATGAACAAAGACAAGTCATAGAGAAGCACATCAAAACTCAGATAAAAGAAGAAAAAGACCAGCAGGACAAAGTGGTAAATTTTATTATCAAAGGCTTAAGAGATTTTGGTGAAAAAGAGAGAACTGACATATTGGCAAGGGACTTCCTTAGAGACAAGTTGAAATGGACAGGGTATATACAACAAGCTAATAGGATTGGCAGGAGAATAGAGGGAGGAAAGGATCGACATGTGCGAGTTGTCATGAGAACCGTAGAAGACAAGCAGGCTATCCTAAAAAGCAGGGGACTTCTTCGAGACACACATATATATCTAGATGAGGATTTAACATTTTCTCAACAAGAAGACCTGAAAGAAGGAATGGGAGAAAGTGAAAAAAGCAAGAGAGGTAGGAAAATGGGCACAATTAAGGAATGGAAAGGCCCAAATCAATGATCATTGGTCAAACAAGAAATAGGAATTTGGGGCCCCACGGGATCCCATGCACATAGTAAGTTGGAATTGTAGGGGGTATCCGTGGAGAAGAGGACCCGGTTAGGGCCCATAGCAGAGGGAAAATATATTATTATTCTTACAGAAACTCATGAGCACGATGGTTGCAAAGTCCTAGATTTCGAGGGGTACAAGAAAATTTCAGTTTGGAATGAAGGAAGTGAAACAGGGAAAGGACACGGGGAATTACAGTGCTAATCAAAGAAGCGTGGTTAGGGATCATCAAAGTGGAAAAGGAAGATGCAAATAAGCAATACATTTGGCTGAAAATATCAGATAACAAGGCAACAATTAGATTGGTTGCTTGCTACTTTGCACCGAAAGGCTCAAAGACATATAAGAAAAGAAATTTGGATATGGAAGACCCATATGCTTCGTTAAAAAAATACATCTCTGTGTTTAGTGCATCTGGGGAAATTATTTTGATGGGGGACTTTAATGCAAGGACTGCAAATAATCAATCTCTTCAGTTGGGCAGCGAAAAAGGTGGAGATGACAATCCGCTTTGGCTTAACGAAGCAGAGGACAAGTTTTGGGAAAGACTATCTCAAGATGGTAATGGAGGGGTGAATCATTTTGGGGTTGAGCTTCTAGGTCTATGTAGCTTATACGACATGGTTATTTGTAATGGCATGAAGGCTTGGCCCAGATCTAGCAATATCACTTGCAAAACTTACAATGGACAAAGTGTAGTGGACTATGTAATATGCACTCAGAGCGCTATTTGTAGGTTGCTCGAGTTTGAAATTGGAGATTGTCCTATTGAGCTCAAATCTGATCATAATCCTCTCTTGGTCAAACTTGGTACCATTTCAAATCAGCAACAGGAAAACAAGTTCATCGCAGGCAAGAGACATCTCCAAAACAAGGCAAAATCATTTTAAATAAAGAAAATCAGGAAATCTTTGTGGCTGCCCTTGAACAACAATTTCAGATGGCAAGAAATGATATCGAGAGCAATACAAACAAGGGGGCAAGGGGTTATGTTTGTAGTAAGTTGTTGATACCATTAATTCACAAGGCATTAAGTGCTTGCAAAAATTTAAGCCTAGAAAGGGAGCTGCAAATACTTTTCCAACAAATCCGTGGTATGACGAAGATTGTAAGGCTGCCAAGAGAGCTATGAGGGAAAGTGACGTGAACAAAAAGAAAATAAAAAGAAATACGAGAGATTGGTTCAACAAAAAAAAGAAAGCTATGTGAATAAGAGAAGGTCTGAATTAATTTCTCTCAGAAAACACAATCCCAAGGGATTCTGGAAGGAGTTGCAACAAAAGAAAACATTCATAGAAAACAATATCACAGAAGCTCATTGGTTAGAATATGCGAAGGCTCTCTATGAGCGGTCTCAACAGAAGGATATTCCTCCCATCATTCATACTTCGATTGAACTTTTTTCGGAGGAAGACATCAAACATGGCATAAAGAATCTAGCAAATGGTAAAGCTCAAGATGTTGATGGGTTGCAGGCTGAGTTTTTAAAGTGGGGGGTTGAGGTGCTCACTCCGCATATCAGAAAAATCTTCAATAATGTTACCCAGGTTGGGTTCCCACTAGAGTGGACAACTAGTGTGGTTATTCCTCTTTTTAAAAGTGGAGATATCAATAATCCTTCTAACTATCACACTATTATGATCAATCCTCTTTTTGGTAAGCTATTTGGGGGCATGATAGAATGCAAAATCAGCGGTTAGGCGAAAAGAGAGGAAAAAGGGCAAAAGGACAAGTAGGTTTTCGATCTAAACATTAAACCATTGATCATTACATCAATATTAGGCACTTTATTGAAAAGGTATGGGATACCCAAGGGGATGAAGCTTTTTGTTATTTTGTTGATTTTAAGAAAGCCTTCGACATGGTTCCTAGAGACAAACTTTGGAACAGGATGGAGGAACTTAAGATTCCAGATGAGCTCAGAGTAGCAGTGCATAGACTTTATGAGTAGGTCAGAGCTAAAATTAGAACAAGAGAAGGTATGTCTGAATGCTTTGGTAGTGACATTGGGGTCAAACAAGGTTTCCCTCTTTCTCCCACTTTGTTTGGTTTATACATTGATAAGCTTGAAGAATGGTTACGTAAAACCGAAGGAGGAGGTGTTCAGTTGGCCGAGTACATGGTGAAGTTACTCTTATATGCCAATGATCTTATCTTAATTTCAACAACAACTCAAGGTTTGAGGGAGCATCTAAAAGCTTTAGAATTATTTTTCCAGGAATTCGGATGCAAGTGAACACTAGCAAAACAAAAATCATGATTTTTTCTCTGAAAAGAAAAGAGAGGCAATTTAACTTTCTGTTTGAGGGGAGTACTTTGGAAATTGTTACAAAATATAAATATCTTGGGATTGATTTCCACAACAAGATGAGCTGGGAGACTTGTAGAGCAAAAAGGATACAGGGAGGTTGGAAAGCATCTTACCTACTTCAGAATAGATGTAGGAAAGTTGAGCTCTAGGACTGGAAAACTAAGAAAACCCTCTTTGGTTTGTTGGTTACTCCGGTTGCTCTTTACTGGTTGCGAGGTTTGGGGAAGTAGCGTGTCAAAGCATGGATGACAGCAATTAGAAAGAATCCAGAAACATCTAATCACAAGCACTCTTAAAGTCAAATCAACAATTCCTTATGAGATCTTGTTAGCTGAAGTGGGTACCTTCCCGATGGAAGCATCGGCAATAGCTCGGTTGATAAGCTATTTGAATTTTTTTGAAAGCATGGATGATATTCACTGGCCCAAAATGGTTACAAAGGATAATATAGAGTGCAGAAAGAAAACTTGGATGAAACAGAACAACAAATGGATGAACAAATGGGGCATCAATTTTCAGGAGTGTCCTAACAACAATAGGGAAATAAAAAATTATGTGATGGAGAAGTTTAGGACTGCCATGTGGATAGAATAGATGGGTCGTAAGAAAGCTCAATATATCAAAGATTTCAACCCCACTTGGGAGCATGATGAAAAAGCTTACTTGGGAGTAGTTATCAAAGGTAAGGCAAGGATTTTAGTGGCTCAGTTGAGGACCGGATCACATCATCTTCGTTGTGAAACCGGTAGATGGACTATTCCCAAAGAGGATTGGGAAAGGAGAATTTGTCTTTTTTGCAGCAAAGGGGTTGTTGAAACGGAATGGCATTTCATTATGGAGTGTTCAACATATGATGATATCCGTATCCAGTACGAAAGCGAATTAAAAGTGGACAACTTAAATGAGTTATTTGCAGAAACAAAACTTCAAAAGATCACTGGTTTAGTGCTCAAGATTCATAGTAGGAGAGTTGATATGGCAAAGAGTTTGAAAACTGCTTAATGTATCGGTTTCATTTGGTCCCATAGACTCTTTAGTCTCGTGGACGTCATTAAAATCTTTCATTCATTCATTCATTCATTTAGAATAAATGAAAGGAAGGAAACGAATGAGAGACAAACGTAGAAAATAATAGTAAATGCATAAAGATTTTTAGGGTATGTATACCTTACCTAAAATCAACGATGTGCATTCATTTAATGTTAGGGTTCTAATTTTCCCCACTTGTTTATGGTCCTCCAAATGGACTTTAGATTTTAGAATTTACACGAGGATATAATGCTAGCTTCCTCAATGTTATTGTGAAAAAAATTAATTACTAGTGTTTAAGGGGCCACACCTCATTTAATCAAATGGGTGGCTAAAGTCTTTCTTTTTATCCATTGTTATGTTTGTGGAGCCTATTTTCATGTTAGAGTGTGGTACACCTTCTATGTGTTACACTCGGGTATTTTTACATGGTCCTCGCGGTGAGCAAGTCGGGGTCGGGGGTCGGGCGAAGCCCCCAAATAAATTTCATGGGTGGTTTATTAACCCATGGGTAATGGGTAACCGTTATGGGCTGTTTTTGGGCCCATGGTTTTTTCAGTACCCATTGTTTTGTAAAACCACCTCTTCGTCTACCTATAGGTTTATGGGACGGTTTTGTTTTTTTCCCATTGTTTGATACCCACGGTTTTGTAAAAGCTGCTTAAGCAATTGTCTATTTATATGGTCTTATGCATATGATAGATAGACACGAAAATGTATTATAGATGTGATTTGAATTCGGGTGTGAATTACGTAGAGTTTGTTGAGCATAGCTCCAAACAGATCTGGGTATTGCATTGAGAGAGTGGAGGCTTGTAATAAAATCGAGCAAGTAATTCTTGGTGGACGTAGCCCAAATTGGGTGAACCACGTTAAATCTTGTCTCTCTGTGTTTGTTATTTATTCTCGCACTTTTATTTGAGATCCAGTAATATTTTCTACTTATTAGTTTCTCTTTTTGCGATTCTAAAGGGATTATTCCACATATTTTATCTCTTATTTCCTAACAATTGGTATCGAGATCTTGGTTTGGTTTTAAAGTGTTGAATCACAGGGAAAGTTTTATCTTGAGTGGGAGCTATGACAGATGATGGAAGATCTAGGGTTGATAAATTCAATGGGTAGAATTTCAGTCTTTGGAAGATGCAGATGGAAGATTACCTTTATTAGAAGGATCTTTATACTCCACTATCTAAGAAGGTGAACAAACCCTTGAGTATGAAAGATGCAGAATGGGATTTGTTGGATCGGAAGGCACTTGGAATGATCCAACTGTGTCTTGCATCTTTGGTATTATTTAATGTTTCAAAGGAAAAGACTACAAAAGAACTGATGGATGCGTTAGGAAGTTGTATGAAAAACCCTCTGCCTCTAATAAGATATTTTTAATGAAAAAGTTGTTTAATATGAAGATGTCCGAGAATGGTTCAAGATGAGATCATCTAAATGATTTTAATACGATTGTAAATATGCTAGCTTTAGATTCTGATAGAATTTGATGAAGAAGTTAGGGCTTTATTATTTCGTGCTCTTTACGAGAGTTGGAATAACTTTCAGTAATGGCGGTAAGCAAATCGGTTCTTCTTAACTCAAAGTTGAAGTTTGAGGATGTTGTAGGGGTGATTCTAAGCAAGGAAATGCAAAGAAAAATCTCTGGTGAATCTTCTACTTGGGAATGCTTTGATGGGGAAACTAGAGGGAGACAAAAGAATAAAGGAAACCGTGGAAAATCAAAGGATCGAGGCAAGGTCAAAATATAAAAGCAAGATAGTATCTTTGGCACTTTGTGAAAGCCTAGGCATGTAAAGAAGGACTGTTGGGAGCTCCAGGACAAGAAGAAACAACAGGAAGAAAACAAGGAGGTAAATGTGGCATCGGGTAATGTATGCTAGGATGCTTTGATTCTTTCTTTGCATAATATTACTGAATCTTGGGGTTTAGATTCAGGGGGCTTCTTTTCATGCTACTCCATATAGGCATTATTTTGTTGAATAAGTTCAAGAGGATTTTGGGCATGTTTTTCTTGGTGATGATGAGCCTTGCGGTATAGTTGGAAAAGGTTCTATTCAGGTTAAGATGTAGAATGAGAATACATGGCTATTGAAGGATGTTAGACATGTGCCTACATTAAGGATAAATTTGATATCGGCGGGGCAATTGGGAAGTGATGGTTGTACTGTGATATTTACAGCTAACTCTTGGAAGGTTACCAAGGGTGCTCTTGTGGTGGCAAGAGGTAAGAAGGTTGGAACCTTGTATTTAACCACTGATAGTACTAATGATTGTAATCTTGTGGCTTCAGATGCAGATACAACATTATGGCACTATAGGCTCGGTCATATGAGCCATAAGGGCATGAACATCATAAAGAAGAATTTTCCTGGATATATAGAAACAGGTTTGGATTTCTGTGAGAACTGCATATATGGGAAACATAAGCGAGTAAGGTTTCTCAAGGTTGGACCTATGAAGAAAGAGAGTAAGTTAGAGCTGGTACATTCTGATGTGTGGGGGCCGCTCAGGTATCATCTCTTGGGGGTTCAAGTTATTATGTTACTTTTATTGATGATGCAACAAGGAAAGTTTGGGTTTATTGTATTAGAAACAAATCTGATGTATTTAACACTTTTGTTAAATGGAAAGCCTTAGTAGAGAATGAAACAGGTCTTAAGCTAAAATGTCTCGGTCGGATAATGGAGGGAGTATTAAAACAATGAATTTAATGATTCTTGTTCTAAGAATGGAATCCGCAGTAAAAGATGGTTCCGGGAACTCCGCGCGTGAGAATGGGGTATCGAGAAAGGATGAACAAAACAATAATGGAACATGCTAGGAGCATGAGGTTACATGCAGGCGCCTCTTTTTTTTTGGGCGAAGCGGTGAGCATCATTGTTGTGTACTTGATAAACAGAGGAACCTCAAGTGCCTTGGATGGAGGCATACTGAGGAGGTTTGGTATGGTAAGAAAGTTGATTATTCATTTCTTAGAGTTTTGGATGTGAGGTGTTTGTTCATATAAACAAGGATGATAGGACCAAGCTAGAGGATAAATAAAAAAATGTACTTTCATTGGCTATGGTGGTGATGACTTTGGATTTAAATGTTGGAGTATTAAGGAAAAGAAAATCATCTCGGGTCTAGGGATGTGGTCTTTAATGAGAAAGTCATGTATAAGCAATAGTTGCGGGAAAACAGGGAAGAATCCAAGAAAGAATATGCAGTGGTAGAGGATCTTCCGATGGGACAAGTGACCCATGAATCGGTTCGAGAACCGACTCAACAGAACCCCAAACTCCTACGGTGAGGAGGTCTTCTAAGATAAGAAAAGAACCTAAACATTTTTCTCCTTCTATTTATTATTTATTACTCACTTTGATAGTGGAGAGCCGAGAGCTTTGATGAAGCAATGCGGTAGATTCCAGTAAGAAGTGGGAGCAAGCCATGGATGAGGAGCATCGTCTCTCATGGAGAACCGGACTTGGGATTTGGTGAAGCTACCGAGAAGGCAAAAGAGCATTGCTTAAACAAGTGGGTGTATAGAGTTAAAGACGAAGAAGGAGGAAATAAAAGATATAAGGCCCGATTGGTAGTCAAGGGGTTTGCATGAAAAAAGGTATAGATTTTGATGAGATATTTTCTCCTGTAGTAAAAATGACTTCTATTAGAACTATTCTTGGACTAGTGGCAACAACAGCAGGACTTGCACTTAGAAACAGCTTAGATGTAAAGACCGCATTTCTCCATGGTGATTTGGAGGAGGAACTATATATGTAGCAACTAGAGGGCTATGAGGTCAAAGGTAAAGAGGAGATGGTGTGTAAATTGAAGAAGAGCTTGTATGGCTTGAAACAAGCTCCATGTCAATGGTATAAGAAGTTTGATAGCTTCATGATGGAGCAAGGCTATATTAGATGTCATTCGACCATTGCATGTATGTATGAAAGAAATTTGAGGATGGAAGTTATATTATCCTATGTTTGTATGTTGATGACATGTTGGTTATATGTAAAAACATGCGAAATAAAAGTACTCAAGAAACACTAAGTGAATCCTTTAATATGAAGGATTTGGGGGTAGCCAGACAAATCCTTGGTATGAGGATAACTCGGGATAGGAAGGAACAGAAGCTGAATTTATCTTAGGAAGAATACATTAAGAAGGTATTGAATATGTTTAACATGCATGATTCTAAACCGGTTAGGACTCCTTTGGTAGGCCATTTTAAGTTATCAAAGGAGCAAAGTGTCCCAAGATAGAGCGGAAAGAAACTAGATGTCCAAGGTACCTTACTCATCGCGGTTGGTAGTTTGATGTATGCTTTATGGTGTGTACTAGGCCTGATATTTCCCATGTAGTGGGAGCTGTGAGTAGAGTTTATGAGTGATCCGGGTAAAGAGCATTGATAAGCAAAAAGTGGATCCTTCAATATTTTAGAGGGACCATGGGGACGGTTTTGTGCTGATGGATCGAGACACCACTTTACGTGGTTATGTAGATTCAAACATGGCTGGAGATGTAGACAGCAGGAGGAGCACGACAGGTTATATTTATAGTGTAGGTGGGACAACAGTGAGCTGGATTTCATGAGTACAGAAGCTGGTGGCTTTGTCAACCATGGAGGCCGAGAGTGTGTTGTTGCCACAGAGGCAAGCAAAGAGATGATTTTGTTACAACAATTACTTGAGGAGTTGGGGCATAAGCATGAGGAATGTAAGCTGCATAGTGATAGTCAGAGTGCTATACACCTAGTTAAGAACTCTGCTTTCCACTCTAGGATGAAGCATATACAGTTGAGATATCACTTCATCAGGACAGCTTTGGAGGAAGACAAGTTGAATTTGGAGAAGATTCATACCAGTCAGAATCCTGTAGACATGATGACCAAGGTGGTCACAAGGGATAAACTAAAGCTATGTTAAGCTTTGGTTAGCCTTCACAGATGACAAGTGAAGGGTTGAGAAGCTTTCTCAGTGGAAATCAGTCTCCAAGTGGGAGATGGTTATGTTTGTGGAGCCTATTTTCATGTTAGAGTGTGGTACACCTTCTATGTGTTACACTCGGGTATTTTTATGGTGGTCCCACTCACCGGTGAGCGGGTCAGGGGGGTTCGGGGGTGAAACCCCCAAAGGAAAATTTTCATGGGTGGTTTATTAACCCATGGGTAATGGGTAACCGTTATGGGCTATTTTTGGGCCCATGGTTTTTCGGTACCCATTGTTTTGTAAAACCGCCTCTTGGTGCCCATAGGTTTATGGGACGGTTTTGTTTTTTGCCCATTATTTGATACCCAAGGTTTTGTAAAACTACTTAAGCAATTGTATATTTATATGGTCTTATGCATATGATAGATAGAAAAGAAAATGTATTGCGATGATGTGCTTTGAATTCAAGTGTTAATTCTCAGCAGAGTTTGTTGAGCATAGCTCCAAATGGATCTGGGTATTGTATTGAGAGAGTGGAGGCTTGTAATAAAATCTGAGCAAGTGATTCTTGGTGGACATAGCCCAAATTGGGTGAACCACATTAAATCTTGTCTCTCTATGTTGTGTTATTTATTCTACACTTTTATTTGAGATCTGTAATATTTTTGCATATTAGTTTCTCTTGTACTGATTACAATGTAAGGGATTATTCCACATAGTTTATCTCTTATTTCCTAACATCCATTGTCACTTAGGTGGGATTTCTCAATCCTCTAAATACTATAGGTCTTTTATTATCTTATTACATTAATAAATTGTAGAAAAATAATTTAACTTTTCCTTTGAAATCGAATATGATCAAAAATGGATCGAGAATAGCTCAATTCTATGTAATCTCTATATTTGATACCTGCTCCACAAGTTCTTCTTCATTTCTATCTTCACAAGATGGTCTAGTCAGGATGAAGGTGATCCAGACAACTCTAAATGATGTTTTGGGCCACTTTTTTGTTCTGTTTCAAGGGTTGTAGTTGATGGTTACGCAACCACCCTGATGGTTTCGTAACTACCGCCTTGTCTAGATCGGTGGTTGCAAGAATCCGCCCAGCGGTTATGTAACCGCCGGTCGGCACAAAGTGATAGTTCTGTCACTTACAGGTTCTCGAACTCGGAAATCAATAGTTGTAAATCTTTGAGCTTCTGGGTCGATTGGTTCACCTTCTCCCGCATCCCTGAGCTGAGCAACTATAAATAAGAGCATTTGGAAGGGATATAACAAGTGATTTTGGGTGAATTTAGTTTGTGCAAAGTTGTATAGTGGATTATTTTTCCATGCTTTGTTCATTGTTGGAGATTTCTTGTTGTTGTGTGAGTTTGAGAGCAAGTAGATACAATTAGGAGGAGGATTCATCTTCTAAAAGGCCAATTTGGTAGTGAAATTGTATCATTTGAGATTACATAGTAGAGGGGAGATAATTTGCTCACCCAGCTGGAGTTTTTCCCACCTTGGGTTTCTCCAGGATAAATCATCTCTTTTTGCTCTCTATTTTTCTCGGTTTTCTCGGTTGAATGATGTGTTAGAAACTGATTAAAAGAAATAATTTACTTCATTCAATTTCACGAGCATAGTGGTTTGTATTTTATGTAGATTAAGCATTTTACGATCAAATTGGTATCAAAGAAGTTAAGATTTCCATCTTTTGTGTGGTTTAACTTGTGTTGAGATTGTAGTTCGATGCCCCTTACCCAAAAGAGAAAAGAAAGTGGTGAAGGTAGCCTTATTCCTTTTGAAGTAGAGATTTATCCAAGAAAGTGGAAGCAAGAAATTCGAGAGATGGCTCGAAGAGATGATGTAGACTATAGCAGTGAAGAACATTTCGAAAAGTTAGAGGCTAATGTGGCAAGTTTGTCCAAATATGTGGGCAATATTTCCTTGTCCATCGGGAAATTGGCATCCATCATGGGACTACTCATGGAAAAACTTGGTGTTTCACATAAGACATGGGAATAACGTGAAGAAGAGGTTCGTGAAGAAGAACCACCCCATGCCATTCCCATACCTCCTCCATTTAAAGTAGAGGCCAAGATTGAAATTGATATTTATGATGGATACGTGAACACCGAGA
The DNA here is from genome assembly GCA_018340775.1 of Taxus wallichiana var. yunnanensis. Classification (NCBI taxonomy): domain Eukaryota; kingdom Viridiplantae; phylum Streptophyta; class Pinopsida; order Cupressales; family Taxaceae; genus Taxus; species Taxus wallichiana. The sequence continues at coordinate 735,526,272 of CM031241.1, forward strand.
AGCTAGACCACTTTGGCTAGTTCAACTGGAGGTATATTTCATTTTGCATCAAATTAATAAAAGTCATAAGATTTCCTTTTCTTGGTTAAAATTAACCAAACATGCTTTAACTTGGATTGAAATTTATGTTTATAATTTTGTTGTGAAGAAGCTTCCTCCATTACTAAGTGGGATGTTTTTAAGAAGCTAATTAAAAATCAATTTTATCCTATTTGTTATGAGGAAGAGAGGTCCATGTATTAGCAGGTATCCCAAGCGAAACAAGGTAAGACTATGCGAGAGTATACCGAGTTAGTTCCGGAAGAAATCTATTCAAATGGAAAAGGATGTAGTAGACTGGGAACTATTGATGAAGTATATTGGTGGACTCGATATAAATTTGAGGAGACCTATCCTCTTGGCCAAGCTTGCGAATGTAGAAAAAGATTGTATGCAAGCTCACTATTTGGAGATGGACGAAAAAAAGAGTTCATTTACCTCTCAGCATGCTTCGAACAAACAAGTTGACACCAAGTAGAAGGACAAAGGAAAAGGAAAGGGCAAGAAAAATGTTACTTCTATTTCTAAAAAGGATACTAAAATTCACTTGGGGCACTACAATGTTGACACTCATTTTGAGGAAAAGTGTTGGAAGCTCCACATGGAACTGCATCCCTTCAAAAATAAGAATAATAAGAAGAAGGCCATGACTGCTCTCTAAGGAGAGGAAAAAATTAGCAGCGAAGAGGTGGATGAGAATATGTGTTGTGCCTCCATCCGTAGAGAGGTATGTTTGGGTAGTAACAATGTTGCTCAGGAAAATGAACTAACGAAGCTTTTTCATTTAAAGATTCAAGTAAAGAAAACTAAGGTGGATGCTCTTTTTGATACATGTTCTCAAGCTAATTTAATCAGTAAAGAGTTAGTGGATAGGTTGAAGTTGGAAACTTATAGTCACCCAAGTCCATATTCTTTGGGTTGGGTAAAGAAAGGTGTAGACATCAAGGTAATGAAGCAGTGTAAGATCACTTTTGGTATTGACAAAAGTTTATTGATGAGGTTATTGTGGATGTTGTTCCCCTTGATGTGTGTGGTGTAGTTTTTGGCAGCCCATATATGTATGTCAGGGATGCTATCTTCATAAGGAGAGCCAATCAATACCGCTTGGTAAAGGATGGTAAGAGCTACATCATTTCAGCCTATTCAGGAGATTCGAAGATATCTTTGGTAAGTGCCAACGAAGCTTAGAAGATCATTAATACTAGTGGTAAATTTGCATTACTTATGTTGAGGGATATGCCAGATAATGTGGTTGTTACTATAAAACCACTGGTAGCATGTTTTCTAACAAAAAACATGCATAAATAGTAGAGTTAGTTCAACAATTCAGAGAGGTCTTTTAGGGACCTACATGGTTGCCCCCAGTCATGGCAATTGAGCATGAGATTCACTTGCTACTTGATAGTTTGCTTCCAAACTTGGGATTGTACAGGAAATCTTTGAAAGATGCCAATGAGGTAAAACAACAAAGATTACATTCTTTGATTGAACAAGGTATGATCCATATTAGCATTTCTCCATGTGGTTATCCTATTGTTTTAGTACCTAAGAAAGATGGTTCATGGAGAATGTGTTTTGATTATAGGGATTTGAATAAAATAACCATTAAAAATTGGTACCCTCTTCCTCGCATTGATGATTTATTAGATCAGTTACAACATGCTAAATATTTTACTAAGATTGATTTAACTTATGGATATCATCAAGTGCGAGATTAAGGAAAAGGACATCGGAAGAAATCGTTCAAGACCAATAGGGGTTATATGAATGGTTTGTATTACCGTTCGGGCTATGCAATGCACCAACTACCTTCACAGGGTTGATAAATGAGGTAATGTGACCATTTATTGATTCCTTTGCTATTGTGTACTTGGATGACATTACGTTTTCACGGGTAAGGAAACTATCATTCATACGGATCATCAACCTCTTCAATATTTGTAGGCTCAAAGTAAACTTCAACAAGCTAGGCACTATAAATGGATGGGTTTCTTACAACAGTTTCATTTGATTATTAAATATAAAAAATGTGTGACTAAAAAATTAGCTGACATGTTATCTAGACCTCCTTTGATCTCAGTTGTGGGCACGTCAACTCTTCTTGAGACTTTTGTGTGTTAAGCATATCAGGAAGGCTATGAGGAGGATCTGGAATTTGTAGAGATATTTTAGCAGAAACCTCCAAGCAAGGGATTTTCACTTGTAGGGGAATACCATTTCCAGGATAGTTTTCTCTACAAGAACGGGAAACTTTGTGTGCTTAGGAGGGAAAGAGTGTAGTTGATGAGAGAAGCACACACTTCCATGGTAGCTGATCACTTCGGTGTGAAAAATACTATAGTACAATTGCATTGCGGTATGTGTATTCGTTAAACATGCAAGATAAAGTTGTTAAATTCATTAGGGTTGTGTTTTATGTAGTACAAACAAGCCTAATAATAGGAATTTGGGGTTATATATGTCGTTTCCAGTTCCTTCCCGACCATGGGAAAGTATCTCCATGGATTTTGTGGGCGGTTTTCCTACCACCAAAAAGGGCATGATTATATATTTGTGATTGTAGACTGATTTAGTAAAATGTGTATTCTTATTCCTTGCAAAAAGACCATTAAAGCCAGTGATGTAACTGAGTTATTTTTTGCTAATGTGTGGGTTCACTTTGGTTTGTCTAGTTCTATTATATCAGACAAGGACTCACGGTTTGTAGGGAAGTTTTGGTCTACTTTGTGGGAAAAGATGGATACAAAGGCGAAGACGTCTTTGCCTTTCATCCATGGACAGATGGGCAAACAGAGGTGGTGAATTATACCTTGGTCTAGCTCTTGAAAGGGTACAATAGGAAACATCCGAGGACTTGGGATAAGAACTTGGTGCATATCTAGCATTCTTATAATAGGAAGTTCATGCTTCCACTAGTAAAACTCCTTTTGAAACATGTTTTGGTTATTTTCCTAAGAGTATTTTTATGTTGTTTTGAGATTACCATGCAGAGACAATGGGAAATTGGAATTAGAGGTCCACAAAGCTAATAAGTTCATTAAGAAGAATCAACAAATACACCTTTAGGTACAAAAGAGGTTGATAGAGTCACATGCCAGGTAGAAAACACGACATGATCAACATAGGGTGAGCATTCTTTCCTTGTTGGAGAAAAGGTATGATTGTATTTGAGCCGAGATAGGCCATAAGGAAAAGCTAAGAAACTCAAACCTCTTTGAAATTATGGAACAAGTGGGTAATAATACATTTCGCTCCTTATATGAAAATTTATTTGGTTATGAATGTTGAAAAATTGTCTTTTTAGCCCTTCATGTTGGATGATGAAGAAGGAGGAGTATTTCTTGCCGTATATTGAGGATCTTACTCCTGGACACTTAGCTAGAGTTGGAGGAAGATGTGGTTTTACAAAGGAAAGAAATAACAACACAAAGAGGAGTGCAAGACAGGTGGTTGATTGGGTTGAAAGGACAATTACCTACCAAAGCCAAGTGGTATTCCGGAGATGTGGGGAAGAAATTTCCTCACCTCATTAGTCCTTGAAGCTTTTAGGGACTTAAAAGCCTCAAATTAGGGAGGTATGATCCAAAAATGGATTAGGAATAGCCCAATTCTATGTAATATCTATATTTGTTACTTGCTCCACAGGTTCTTCTTCATTTCTATCTTCACAAGATGGTCTAGTTAGGCTAGGGGTGATCCAGACACCTCCGAATGATGTTTTGGGCCACTTTGCTGTTCTATTTTAGGGGTTGCAGATGACGGTTACACAACCATACGATAGTTACGTAACCACCGCCTTAGTAGATCGGTAGTTTCGCAACCACCACGATGGTTATGTAATTGCCGATCTACACGAAGGCGGTTTACATGGCACTTATGGTTCCGAACTCGGGAACTCATTAGCTAATTTTTTTGAGCTTTGGGTCAATTCGGTTTTCCTTCTCCCGTGTCCCCGAGTGAGAAACTATAAATAAGAGAATTTGGAAGGGATATAGCAAGTGATTTTGGGTGAATTGAGTTTGTGCAAAGTTATAGAGTGGATTATTTTTCCATGCTTTGTTCATTTTTGGAGAGTTCTTGTTGTCATGTGAGTTTGAGAGCAAGTAGATGCAGTTAGAAGGAGGATTCATCTTCTAAAAGGCCAATTTGGCACTAAAATTGTATCATTTGAGATTACATAGTAGAGGGGAGCTAATTTTCTCACCCAGCTAGAGTGTTTCCCACCTTGGGCTTCTCCAGATAAATCTTTGTCTCTTTTTTCTCTACGTTTTTCTTAGTTTTCTCAGTTGAATGGTGTGTTAACAACTGGTTAAAAGAACTCATTTAATTCATTCCTAATTTCATGAGCATAGTGGTATGTATTTTATAAAGATTAAGAAATTTATTGATCAAAAATAACCCTTTGGAGAGGAAACGAGTATTACAATAACCCTTGCAAAATTGGTGGTGTGATGAGAACATGGGTGGTACTTGGAAAATTTAGCTTAACTATATGAATAGTGTGGTTCAACTATATATTTAGCTCATAATTCTAAAGGAACCCTAATTTTGTTCATAACGGCTCAAAGTTGGATGGTACACCCACATAGAGTTAATGTACTTAGGGGATTTAGATAAGGAATTTAGGGTGCTTGAATCAACCTATGGTTTCCTTTTAGCACACTTACCTTAGTATATAAATAACGATGGGATTATATACGACTAAGTGATTTTAAAAAACTAAGAAACATCTCATAACCATTGTATGTTGTCGGGCCTACTTCGGTGGGCTATGTCAAATGGTGAAAGAAATGTATTAGCACGTGGCGGCCCTTCTTATATGGAATTAGTATGGTCTACATTCCTATCCCGTGTACCCTAACTTCTAGACCTTGGAGATAACCAAATGAAAGTGACCTTTTACGCACAAGTGGAACTAGGAATATTTCTTCCCATCTTGAACTAGTTTAGCTAGATAGCTTATTATTGGTTTAATCCTTCTATAATTAATCATTGTTCTTAACAAAAAAGTGTCCTAAATTTTACTAGTTATTTGGTTAGGTTTTAGGTCATAAAATTATGGGCACGACATCTCCAGTGAGTTGGTGTTCATGAATAAATATGATTCGGTGCTTAACATTGGGGATTCATGTCTCCAGTAGGTTGGTGCCTACAAACATTTGTAAAAAAATTAATTTTGTGGCTAGATTTGGACAATAGCTCTAAGTAGTATTTTCTCTGTGGTTTTCTTTCAAAAGGGTTTCCACACAAATATGGTTTTGTGCAACTTTTATATCCTATGTAATTATTGATGTTATGAATGTTAAAGTTTAAATTAGTAAAAATTGGATAATATTGATTCACCTCCCTTCTTAGTATAAGTGTGTTTTCTATAATTGGTATCAGAGCGGGTTCCTTCTAAATAGTCTAACCACTGGAAGGTAGATCTCAAAAACACACATGGCGAGTCAAGAAGGTTTTTCCTCAAACAAGGCTCCATTGTTTGATGGAACTAATTATGCCTTTTGGAGTATAAGGATGTGCACCTATCTAATGGCTCTTGGTTTTGATATATGAAAATCTATTGTTAATGGTTATATAGTTCCAACAACTCCTCCAATAGATCAAGCTGGAAATAAAGCAAGTGAGAGAAATGCAAAGGCTATGAATGTAATCTTGAGTGGATTGTGTGAGGTAGAATTTGTCAAAGTAATGCATTGTAGTTCAACAAAGGAAATTTGGGATAAGCTCAAGAACATTTTTGAAGGAGATGAAAAAGTGAAGAAAGTAAAACTCCAAACACATAGAGGTCAATTTGAGAATTTAAAGATGAAGGAGGATGAAAATGTTGCAGTCTACCTTCTCTACGTAGATGTAGTTGTAACTACCCTTAGAGGGATTGGTGAAGAAATTAAGGATGAAACTATTATGTAAAAAGTGCTAAGATCTCTTCCTCTGAGATTTGATGCCAAAGTATCTGCTATTAAAGAGTTAAAAACTTAACCACCATAACAAAGGATGAACTACACGGGATTCTCACAACATATGATATGAGCGTAGACATCAAATCATGCACTTTGAGTCATTATTTAGTCCCGATCTCATACTACTGTTCATATGGTTTGCAAGTGAAAGAGAGTACTAATTAACCCATGTATTTGGCCATTTTACTTTGCTTTCTATCATTACTTTTTATTTTTTGCTCATATTTTTCTATTCGGTTTTGTCATACTATGTTTTCCCACTCGAATGGGGTGCCTAGCCGGACTAGGGCACCCCATCTGCTCTGGTCCCCTCTGGGCGCCTTGATTCTCTTTGCACTTTACTCTCACCTTTTGGGCACTTTCTATCCGTTTGAGATTTCTATCTTTTTGGTGGTCGGCCTTTTTAGGGTTAATTATGAAATTAGAACAAGAGAACCATATAAATATAAAGTTATGTGACCATAATGAGGGACCAAGCACTAAGCATCTACTATCACCATCTAGAGTTGCATCCATCAAAGGCATCTAAAGCTACATTTACATCCATCTAGCTCCATTACAACAAGGATGGTTTAACTGCATCACACTTCATAGGAGGGGAGTTTATCATTTCCATGTACACATTTACTACATTCTACATCTAGTTATTTGCTCGTTACTTCACAAAGTGCGAGTGACACAAGAGAAACCTAGGGCATGATTTACACACACACACACCTAGAACTACATTGGGTTTGAGATGTAGTGTAGTGCTCAACTATAAGCCCACCATTTTGGCCACTGAGGATAGTCTGACCCCTTCATATGCATATTTTTTTAGGGTTTTGATGCTTTGTTTGGGGTTTTATAGGTGATTCTTCCATCTCCTATTCACAACGACATTCACGCAAAAATAAGTGAACACATGCGAACATCCAACGACACCTTAGAGGAGGTTTACAAAGATTTTCATAGACCAAGGTACCCAAATTACGACCAGATTTCCTCAAGTGCCCTTTTCCCTCTTTCAGGCCGTTGTCTAGCTGAGACAATCTAGATCTGCATCTTCTCGAGCTCCCGTGTGGTCATTTCCTCCTCTTGTTCAGGCCGGTATCCACTATGACACAATCCTGCGACATATGTTAATCAGCTAAGGAATTTCTAACCCTCTTTGCACATTAGGGTTTCACAAATCATTTTCTTAGTTTTCTTGGCTATTATTTCAATATTTTATTACTTCATTTATTGTCATTTCTTTGCTCTATAACATTATGTTACACTAGAATATTTTATATTTTAGTTAATCATTTTGGTGAACCCCATGCTCGACACCACCTTCCGCTTAAGGCTCTCTTTCTCTTCTTTCATATGGCTCAATCTTATAAAGATTTTATTGAAGCTCATCTTATAGCCATTAATGATCATATCACTGAGCATCCCCAATATCTAGACCTACTTTTATGCGCTGCTCATGAGGAAGCTACAAGCCTTGTAGAGCTTAATGATTATGTTGTTATTCCCACCACAGTTTCTACTTGACCACTTGCTTATACTTTTCCACCCATTTCTACCATTCATGTTTTCATTCCTAATCCTACTAATCACTATACCCCCTCTTTTTTTCTCATACACGCAACCTCCTTCCGTGGACACTCAATTAGCCTCCCTTTATCACAACCTTCAAGAAAAAAATTCATCAATTACAACATGCTACTTTTTATACGTCTCCATATTTAGATTCCACTCTATTATTGTATACTCCATTCATGCCCACTATATCCACTTATCTGCTTCCACCTAATTTTGGTACCCCTAACCTACCTAGTTTTAATGGCCAAGGTAACCCACAAGATCACCTCTGAGAATTCCATGTGGCTTGTTTAGATTTTGTGGATAATCACATTCTCCTAGCTAAGATATTTCCTTGTAGCCTTCATGATTATGTGGTGTGTTGGTTTTATGACCTACCTATCCGTTCAAGTAGTCTCTTTCACAAATCTCTCTGATGATTTCCTAACTCATTTCTCTATCAACATCGGCTCTAGATCTCTTATGCCCAACTTGCAAAACTTAAATAGGGATCTAATGAACACTTAGCAGATTATGTCTTGCGTTACAAAAAAACTTATCTAAAATGTCAAATGTTCTTATGGACTCTAAGATTTAGGAATTATTCATCTAGAGTCTACTACTGCCCCTCCAAGAAAGTGTGCTCTTTGAGACCTATCCTTCATTCAATTAACTCATCATACCCTCAAGCTTTGTGAAACTAATATTTTATCCATCAGAAATATTAAGTATTAGGAACATGCATCATCATATGTACATTTTCAAAGCAAGTCAAACTTTAAGCCTTCAACCACAAAGCCTACTGACACCAAATTCACTATCAATACGGTCGTTACTCTTGAAGAAGTTTAGTCGCAACCACCTCAAATACATTCACCAAATTTCCTATTATCCCACAACTCATATTACACCAAATTCTTAAAAGTAATCTTATCACACTTCCTCCACCACTTCAATTGGGTCCATCATGACCAAAATGAAGAAGTTACAATGAATTTTTTTGATGTGATTATCACCATTGTGTGGGGCACTCTACCAATAGGTGTTTCAAACTCCACACCATCATCTAAGATCTTATCAATAACAACAAGCTTGAATTTCCAAAGGCTACCGACTCCGTACCGATTAAAAAAATCATACGCTCAAGATATTTCATAACCATCTACCACAACATGACAAGAAAATTGTTGATTCATTAGCTAATCATACTTACCGCGCACCACTTCCTTCGCCTACGTCGGGGGCCCTTGATTTATTAGTTGCTAACACCAAAACTTCTTCACTAATCATATCCTTCTCTGAATATTATTATTATGTGGATTTCACATCTAATCACTTACATATTAATGCATTTATTGGCTCACTCTGTCAATAATACTAAGGTTGATCTGTCATGGCTCATCAGCACATGTTCTATTCTACTTATTAATGCTATCGGTTATCCACGTTTGTAAATTTCATATGTGATAAACAATTCATATAGTGTCATTAACCTTCATGTTATGGTAGGACCCCTTAACATGATGGCACCCTTCCTTATCAGACAAACAATTAACAGTTATGACATGCTTCTCAACCTCAAATGGGTTCATCGGTCTAAGTCTATCATCTCTATCAATCATTTGCGAATCAAATTCATTCATATAAATCAAGTTGTTTCTATCGATGATATACCTCCATATGCTCCATAGTCATCATCTCCTCGAGCATCAATCAATACATCTCCTACCTCATCTAGAGCATTGCAATCTTATTACTTAAGTGAAATATACTCCTAGTTCACCTAATCGTACACCAACTACATGGTCTCACCGCTCTCACAGTTAGTCCTACACATCAGCATAGGCCCATTCCTAGGACATTTATTGCATTCTTCGTAAATCACCACCCCACTTTATTCCATGATAGTGCTTGTTACCATCGCATGCGGCTTCACATAGACCTTCATCACCTTCTTGCTTGGTTTCCCATCGGTCTCCATCACCTATGCATTTTTTGCACCTACGCACTCATCATATATTCATCCCTCATATGCACATTGAATTCACTCACCAGCACAACATCTTTCTACTATACCACCACTACTACCACATGGTCATACGCCTTCGTTAGTGCCAACATCATATGAGGGACCTTTGTCCTTCACTTTAATTGGTTATTTCATTCACTCACATGAACTCAAGGGGCATAACATTCAAACATCCCACCACCGACTTTGACTCATGTTTCATACTCACATTACCAACCTTCTAACATACACATACTCATCTACACATTAGTAAATTCACTACCCGATGACACACTCTTTTGCTTTGGTTCACACTTGACTATTGAGGGTTACCTATACACATGAATCCCACACACTACACACAATATTTATTACACATCTCACATTACATACATACTACACATTTTACACATCACATGGTCGTCTCTCATCATCACATATACTATACACATCTCTTAGTATGTGTTGCACTCACTACCCTATGACGCACTCTTGTCTCAAGGTCCATCTTTGGACCGTTGAGGGTATACATCACAAATGGAACTCATCAAACTCACACGTTCACCATTACATCTTATTTTTCTCATACGACATCCCTAGGTTAGTGACATGTGTTATAGGCTAAATGGTCACCTATTCCCTCATCTTTTAGTGGTATCCAACATAGGCTACATCACCACCTCTTTCAATCATCTCATCGTGATACACGCTTTAGGCTAAATAATCAAACGTATTCATACATAATATTTAGGTCACATATCATCACTACACATAAGCATTCACCACAACGCGCCACACACAACACATAGTTCTACGATTTCCCAATGACGTACTCTCATTTATAGTTCATTCTTGACTATTGAGGGGGCATACTAAATGTACCTCATCGCATACAACTCCATTCACTTGGGGAAACACGATTCCTATCATCCACACTGCACTCCATTTCATCCATCCAAAACATACTTTGCATCTTATGGTTGCTTTTCTTTATGTAACACCTTGATTTTTGTAAGTTATCATGGTGATTACTTTTCATAATGTTGTAACTGCTGAAATGAAGACAAACATGTTAAGATATATTTTTGATCTTAAAGGAATGTGTTGCTAATCAGGACCCTTGTATGCTGTAATTTGTTTACTTGGGACAACAGTTATTATTGCTTGTATGTTGCTAATGTGACAACAGATTTGTCGTATGCTTGATGAACTCTATTCACTGATTGACAGCACACCTTGAATCAATTCCATTGATCCAAGGTATGTTGTGGCCTTCTTGTAATCGCTTTGTCGATTTACTTTTAAACCAGACTGAAGGTTGATATAAATGTTGCAGCACCTGATTACAGGTATGAATATCTGGCACGTAGATGCCAATGGAAAAGGTTCGATTCTCGAACCATACACTGTTGTAACACTAGACAGCGTAAGACGATAAGGGGGTTTGGATGCAAGTGGCACAGGTATGTGGAACATGGGACGAAACGTCCTGCATAGTGTTGAAAATGAATGTCAGTCGGAAGGACTTGATTGGAAACTAATTAATTAAACAATAGGGGATTAGACCTAACCTACCCCTAAGTTCTACCTTATACCCTAACTACTATCCTATATGGATTTTTAAATTTTATAAGGGTGAAAATAGATCTAAATCCTATTAACCTATGAACTAGGCGAATGACCTAGATATGGACACTATTAAAAATCCTAAACTAATCCTAACCTAAGGAAGGGGACGCACAGACCCATGTGGATGGAAAGGATAAGGAAGGATGGTAGGAAATTTAATAGGGCAATGAATGAGGTCCTTGCTTGGACAACGCCAAGTTTGGTGGGAACATGGAAAAGTTAGAGGCATCCAGTTAGCCATGAGACTAAACTTTGATTTCATGCAAAATTTGAAATTTGGAACTCGCCAACCCGAGTCGGCGGTGGCGTGAGGAAAAAGGAAAAAGGCAGTGCCTTCAATGCATTAATTGTCTTGGTCTTCGCGACCAGCCCGCCTTGGAAAGAGGATAGAGGAAATTTTGTTGGTCATTGTGTTCTTTCGGGTTTTTGAAGTTGCTCTGCATTTGGTTTCTTCACGGTTCTGTCGAACCAGCTGTGTTTGATTATTATCACTGTTCTTTGGAAAAACTAAGGCTATTCTTGAGCCTGTGGAAGTGAGTGGCTAGTTGGGAAGCTTTACTACTGTCGTCATGGAAGGAAACAACTCCAGTAGGTGCGGTTTTCTTCGAGCTTCAAGAAAAATTTCAGGCATGTTAAGCCCTTCTCCTTAAACTGCTTGCTTTTGCTTAATCGTCTCATTAAAACAACCCTGCTCTTCTGATGGGGGTTTTGTTTATTCGATTTTGCTGTTATGTTGAAGAGATTTTGGGCTGAGTCGTTTTCTTTGCTGTATGCGACTTGGGTATTTCTTGTAAAATGGGTAAATGAAATGGATCTGTTCTTGTTGTATGAGTCTGCATTGATAGTATTGTGTATTGTTTCTATTACCCATTATGGATTCGAGTTGGTGAATGTACCAACGATGTGAGTATTGTTTTCTGAGTTCTGTGCATTCTTGTAAAAATGGAAGGATAAAAGGATTCGATATGACCTCTGGTTTGAGCTGTCATTATAAAACAAACACAACTTGGGTGTTCTTGTTACATTTTGAAGAAAATGATTGTTTCTTTACTGAAATTATTAAGGAAACGAGTTCTTCTTCTTTCTGCTGTTTTAAATTCTGAAGGAAATGGTAATTGGGTTTCATTGAGCATTATGGGTTCGGTTTGATGGAAGTGATAGTGATATTTAGATTGTTTTCTGAGTGCTGTGTTTTTTTGTACAAACGGAAGGATGAAATGATTCGTGTGATCTCTGATTTTGCTACTGTCATTCTAAAAAGAACTCGACTTGAGTAATTCTTGTTGTGTTTGAAGAAAATGGGTGTTTTCTTATTGAAATAATTAAAGGAATGAATTTTTCTCTCCCTGCTGTTTGAATTCTGGAAATAGTAACAATAGAGCTTCACTGTACATTACGGGTTGGACTTGCTGTAGGTAACAGCAAAGTGCAAATTGTTGTTTATGAATTGTGTGCGTTAATGGGTATAGAAAGTCGTGTGAATATTTGACAAAGCGGTTGTATAACTGTTCAGTTGGTTATAATACAGTGCAAGAAGTATGAGTTCTTCTAGTACAGTAAGAGCATAGTATGCATCCTTACATTGTTTTCTCTATGATGGATACGATGTTTTACCTACATGTTTTGGTATTCGTATGTGCTTGATTTAAAGGAAGTTTTGATATGGATTTATTCCTTGCTGTTGGAAAGTGAATTCTGAATGGATTTATTCCTTGCTGTTGGAAGATGAATTCTCAATGGATTTATTCCTTGTTGTTGGAAGGTGAATTCTGAATGGATTTATTCCTTGCTGTTGGAAGGTGAATTCTGAATGGATTTATTCCTTGCTGTTGAAAAGTGAATTCTCTTATTATTAGGATGAAAATGTGACTTGTTGTGGTTGTTGTACACTCTATATGTTGTAAAGACGTAAATGTCTGTTGAATGAATTATTTAAAAGGGAATTATATTATGCGGAATGAATCATAATGTTGGATCATGCCTGTGCTAAATAAGCGGATATTTGGTTGTCTCAATGAGAAGAGGTAATATGATCCATCTTCCTTGTATTCGGTTATTGATTTCTTAAGTTTCACTCTGAACTGTTATCATTGATTGGTGTCTCGTTTGGATTAAATTTTCAGTACAGTCATGAGGAAAGGAAAAGGAGTGTGGATGGATAACTTGGAATAATGATCATTTCTTCTCTCATACAGTTGGAAATCTGTAATCGTTAAGGAACGAATTTTGTATTGCTTTGGTTTAAGCATCTACATTTTATTGCTGTTTGCTTTTCTCATCAGTATTTGATTGCTTGAAATCAAATGAGTTGCATGAACTGAAAGGAAAGTAATTTGGTTTATATTTCAGTCAAATTTTATCCTTTGAAATTATAACTAATGAAAGGGAAAGAAATTGATAGCATTTATGTTATAACAGCAGTATACATACTTGTGTTCCTAGTTCTTACTGATGTTGTAATCTGGAACTGTTGAAGGAAATTACTTCTTGTAATGATTATTTGGGAAAGAGGGCAGTAATCCTTTGACTGATTGGGATGGTAATTAGATGATTCAGTTGTTATGCTGTTCATTCTTTTTGATACTTAATTCTTGAATGATGTTCATAGTAACGTTTCATAAAAGCAGGGTTCTTTTATTGAGACAGTTAATTAAAAGCACCTCATTTTAATGACAAGTGCTTAATATGCTTAGTTGATGAACGACTTTGTCATGCAAGTAATTTTGCAGATGGAACTTGAGTATAAACGAAGACATGGTTGTTTTCTGATACTTCTTTTGATTGACTGAAGATGGATTGTAATTGATAGCTATTACTCCTCTACGAGGAATTGAGAAAAGAAGAAATTACATTCTTCTATCTTATGAGTAGTAATGTTGTTTAATATAAACAAAGTCCAGGTCATTTGGACTGGAAAATGTATAGATTATAAAATGGATGGATGAATACAAATACAAGTGTGATATTTTAATGATCAGTATCGAGTTTGATATTATTGAATAAATTGGGAATATAACATTACTCCTTGATTTGGAATTATTCAAATGTTCATGGATGGATTTAAAAGGAAATGACATCTATTCTTACCTAAATGCAACTTTTACGTTGAAACGTGCAATTAGTTCATACTTGGGATAAGATGAATTTTTAATTGACATTAAAAAGGATTTAGGTAAGCATGATCTCTTAATTGAAAGGTATTCGGGATTAGCTCGAAAGCTAAGGAATATCAAATAATTTAGGAGCAACCGAACCTTGTATTCGAACTCCGTTAATAGCCTCGAATGATAAATTCAGAAAATAAGGATATGGGAAAACATATCCTTGGTTAACAGACCTTCACTATGTAAAGTTAAGGAGAATAAATGAATAAATTCATTTAGAATTAGACCTCGTTTAAATGACGTCTAATAAGATGGAATTCTGAATTTTTTTACAGTTGTGGAAAAACTTGGTTAAGTTTAATAGGTTAAACTTATTAAGTTTATCGGTAATGGGCTGCTTAGTCCAAGGATTAAGAAAAGAACCAAGTAGAGAAAATGCAACCCTTCGATGCATTTAAGGAGGAGATGCGTAGTAAGCTAGAGACGGATTAAGTCTCTCTTAGCTACATCTGTATGTGAGAATGAGGATAAAGGATCAGCATGGCTGCTTTGAAAGTTGATCTTAAATATTAAGATCATAACCAAATCATACTTGAGCTGGATGTGTACTCTCAATGAGAGGATTCCGTAGGACATTGACATACGCCAGCTACAACATGGTGTCTTCATGAAGGCGGGGCCTTCATGACGACACAATGTTATAGCTGACATATTACAATGCCCTCCCGAATTAAATCATCAAGATTACATAAGTTGGATACTAAGTTCTTGGCTGGGGATAGGAATGTGATCACGTATACGGAGTGACTCCGGAGGACTAAAGGTAACTAGACACACGGAGTCGTCTAGGGACGACACCGTATGTCTGCGTATCTTTAGTTACCATGAGTAACTTCCTATACTCATTCATATTGCTAGTTGGGGTTAGAGTTTGACCTTAATGGGAAGGACTGGTAGAGACCAGGAAAGACCATTCTAGATAACAGATGAAGTGAGGTGAAGGACGTATTCCATTGGTGTGTATCACATCCAGGAATATGATCATGCAAAGCATGTGAAAATCTTTGGCCAAAGTATCGCAAGTGCTAGTTGCGTTGTCCTAATCACCTAGTTTAAGATGCAGGATGTCAGATGAATATCAGTAACAGATATTCAGATAGGCTTCTTAAATGGATCACTTCAATAACCGGAAACGGTAAGAGAACCTTGTATATACATTATACTATGCATGAATTAACATGAAGGATCGGTAAGTCACCAAGTCATGAAATGAGAGATCGCTGAAACTCCGAGCCATAAAATGGGAGATCGGTAGTTCTTCAAGTCATTTACAACAACATATGGAATCTGTTATATGATTGAATGGCACTGAATGTGTGTTCCATATTGCAAATATGTGAACAAAGAACATTAGTTTTAAAAGGAAATTGTGTGATCCAAACTACATTATTTGGACAGAGAACAATTATTAAAACTTGAACGTGTGTTTGAATTATATAATTCATAACAGGGAACGTTGTATAAAAAAATAAAAATAAATAAAAAAATTCCCTTGTTCTAGTATCTTAAAATGGGGATGTTACATTTACTCTTGCTTGCACTTGCTCTTACATGTTCACTTTACTACACATGTTAGATAGATCTCTTATATGTCATTATCTTTACCATACACACATGCACGTTCACATCCTTTTCTAGTTGTGATCGCAGATATAGAGCTTCTACATGCAACACCAATGCTTGATACACTACCTAATGGGGGCATCCACATTCATACACTACATGTGCTATTGTTTCATTTTGTACTTAGAACTTTCCATTATCAGGTTATAGATGCTTTGACATAATTGTTATTTTTCTAACATGCTAATGGGTGCTTTATGTGCAATATTTATTATATAGGGATATTTTCTTCCATATTTGTTTATTACAATGTATGGTATTTCTGTTATTGTTTGCGGGATTTTCCCTTTGTCAGGTGTTCACAATTGTTTTTTTGTGGCCATTATGACCTTTAGTGTCTTGCAACACCGTGAGTGGTGTCCCATGTTTGCAACCCGCTTTGTGCATAATACATTATATTTTTGGGTGTTTACATTATCTTCTTATGTTTTAGCTTACACATTGTTTGTTTGGCTTACACTCATTTTCTACATGCATGTTCATACTAACACTTGTTTTCTATCCACTTGTTTACATGTGCCTTGGTATTTACCAAGAACATTCCCTTCCCCCTATAGGGCGAGTTTCAATATATACAGGTGGTCCTCTTTTGGGGCCGCATCCTCCTATCCATGACATCGTATGCACCCCCAAAGAGGGGGCCTCATTTGCGTTTACACACTCCACACAATACCGTGCAGTCCAATTTACAATTTTTGGTCCATCACACAGTGGGTTATTGAGTGAGTGGGTTCAGATCGATCTACGAACCCCATACACAACAAATTTTATAGGGAATATTGTCCTTAGCATTCTGGGGAGTAGTTCCGAGTTGGAGGAACATTAGAATTTTCTCCTAGAATTCTTGACCCAAGTGGTGTTAGATTGCCCAAAAACTAGACAATACAAAGATCTCTTCACCAATCTTAGGGAAGCAATTATAGGTTGGAGAATAACACAACTTTCTCCCTACACTTCTTCAGCCACAGTGGTATGAGATTTCCCAAAAAACTTGCACTTCACCAACAGTTACAAGATATCCTTTTTACACCCTTTTTCTCATCACATATTAGGTGCACATGTTCCTTTTTCATTTTCATACTTTCATTATAGTATTTTTACTATATGCATGCATTTTTCACATGGTTTTTACACATATACATGTGTATTTGACTACTTGATCATCTTCTCCTTTGCAGGTCCATTTGTATGGGAAGCAAGCAGTCAACAACAAAATGACGTCAAAAATAACACCACACACAACACACTAACATGCAGGTACTTCAAACACATTGGCATCCACACAAGCACTTCTACCCTAGGTTCACTCTCATCACTTTTGCATATTTAGTCTCCACACTCCATCTTTTTATCACTCAACGCTTTGTCTAGTCCTTTGACACATTTGCTACATCACTCTACATGGATTATCAGGTACACATCTCTATCTACTTTATGTTACCGAGATTTTCACTCACCAACATAAAGTGGGGGAAAATGTAGACACAAAATCACACACTTTGAGTCATTATTTAGTCCCGGTCTCATACCATTGTTCATATGGTTCTCAAGTAAAAGAGAGTACTAATCAACCCATGTCTTTAACCATTTTACTTTACTTGCTATCACTATTTTTGATCTTTTCCCCATATTTTCCCAATCGGTTCACATACTATCTTTTCCCACTCTAACTAGGGTGCTCGGCCAAGACCCAGGGCACCCAGTGCCTGGTCCCCTTTAGGGCGCCCTGATCCTCTTTGCACTTTACTCTCACCTTTTGGGCACTTTCTAGCCATTTGAGATTTCTATCTTTTTGGTGGTTAGCCTTTTCGGGGTTAATTACAAAATTAGAACAAGAGAACCATATAAATATAAAGTTATGTGACCATAATGAGGGACCAAGCACTAAGCATCTACTATCACCATCTAGAGTTACATCCATCAAAGGCATCTAAAGCTACATTTGCATCCATCTAGCTCCATCACAAGGCACACAAGGCTAGTTCATCTACATCACACTTCATAGGAGGGGAGTCTATTGTTTCCATGCACACATTTACTACATTCTACATCTAGTTATTTTCTCGCTACTTCACAAAGTGTGACTGACACAAGAGCAACCTAGGGCACGATTTACACACACACACCTAGAAATACATTGGGTTTGAGATGTAGTGCAACGCTTAGTTATAAGCCCACTGTTGTGGCCGCTGAGGACAATATGACCCCTTCATATGCATCTTTCTTTTTAATGTTTTAATGCTTTGTTTGGGGTTTTGTAGGTGATTCTTCCATCTCCTATTCATAACAACATCTGAAACAGTTCAACGACATTCCCACGATAGGAAGCAAACACGGGGAAAACATCCAAAGACACCATGGATGAGGTTTACGAGGCTTTTCGAGAGACCAGGGTGCCTAGATTGTAGACCAGAGCACTCGAGAGCCCTTGTCTCTCTTCTAATCCAGCTAGCAGTCCATATCAACATCTTCTCGAGCTCTTGTGTGGTCGTTTCCTCCTCCTGTTTATCCGGTCTCCACTACAACACAATCTTGTGACATCTACTAATCAGCTAAGGCCTTTCTAACCCTCTTTGCACATTAGGGTTTCATAAATCATTTGCTTAGTTTTTTTGGTTATTATTTCAGTATTTTATTACTTCATTTATTCAACCATTTTATTGCTCATATAACATTAGATTACACTAGAATTTTTCAAAGTAATTCATTGTAGTTCAGTAATGGAAATTTGGGATAAGCTCAAGAACATTTTTAAAGGATATGAAAAGGTGAAGAAAGAAAAAATCCAAACACATAGAGTTCAATTCGAGAGTTTAAAGTTGGAGGATAAAAACATTGCAGCCTACCATCTTTGCGTGGATGTAGTTATAAATACTATTAGAGGAATTGGTGAAGAAATTAAGGATGAAACTATTGTGTAAAAAGTGCTAAGATCTCTTCCTCTAAGATTTGATGCCAAAGTATCTGCTATTGAAGAGTTGAAAGACTTAACCATCCTAACAATGGATGAACTGCATGGGATTCTCACAACATATGAGATGAGAACTAAAGGTGATAAATCATAAAAATGAGAGGTTGCATTCAAAGCATCAAAGAAGGTGAAAAGAAAGAAACCTGAACCACATGATTGCTCCAACAATGAGTTAGATGAAGAAGAAGCTCACTTTGTCAAAAGGTGAAGAAATGGTTTGGAAAATATAAAGGTAAGTTACCATTCAAATGTTTTGATTGTGGTGAAATAGGACATTATGCAAACAAATTCCCATATAAAAACAAGGATGATAAAGAAAAAACAAAACTTGAAGGAGAGTAACATGTATTATCAATCTAAGAAGAACCATAAGCAAAGAAGATCTGAAAGTAAGAAGAATCTCTACAAGCACAAGAAAACCCTATACCAAGGAGGAAAGTAACTCATCTGAAGAAAGTGATGAAAGTATCTTTGTTAGTGATAAAGATGAATCACTACTCATGGCCTTAGAGATTAAAGAAAGCAAAGAAGATATGGATTCAAAATATGAAGAAGATACTTTGAATTTGAAGCTGAAGTGGATCTTGAAGGAGAACTCATTTCTTCCCTAGAAGAACTCAAGATTCTAAGAAAGAAAAATCAAAACAAAAATAACAATTTCAGAAACTAGAAGATGAGTATGGTGCCTTAAAATCAAATCTGACACATGATCTTGAAGAGTCTAATAAAATCATCATTGATCTAAAGATTCAACTAGAAGAGATGAATAAGATGGATGAGGATGTGAGAACACAGTTGAAATAGAAAGAAGAAGATTGTGAGAAACTTGAATGTGAAGTTGTTTCCTTAAGAAAGGAACTTGAGAAATCAACTACCAAGTTGAAAAAATGTCTCAAATTTGAAGTTTTATAAAACATTATCAATAATCAAATATCACCATTTATCAAAAAAGGTCTTGGGTACAATGAGAATTTTGTAAAATAAGATCCCAAAGAGTCTCTAAAGATGACAAGTCTAGAAAAATCAAGAAGCTATGCAGATGCTCTTAAAAGTTCTTCCAGAAATGAGAAAAACAAAAAGGAATATGTGCATGATCCTTAATATACAAGCACTTCAAATGAAAGCAACAGAAGGGAAGAAAGTCATGTTCCACAAAATAACAATACTCCTCCAAAGGGCAACAAGGATACAACAAGAAGATCATTTCCTCCAAGGCAACATTATAAAATCAGGTTTCAAAATTCCTTTTATGGTTATTGTTTTTCATGTTATCAGTTTGATCATAGGGAAAAAAAATATAGATCTGATGCAAGGAGTGTTAATAGGAAGAAAAATGCAAATTCACATGTCTTAAAAAAGAAACTACAAATCATTTGCATTTTAAATGACTTTTAATATTGAATGTCATAAGTGTTAGAAAATTAAGCATAAAACTTGTATTTATAGATGTTGGTTTGTGGAATCTACTAGGTAGGTTGAAAATGAGGTAACCAAAGACAATCGAAGGTTGAAGAGTTAAAAAAATTTGGAAGGTGAAATAGGAGAAAGAAATAAACAAAGAAAAATCCATTATTGTTTAGACAACATTTCATGTACATAATGAAGAAAATTAGTGGTACATTGATAGTGGTTTCTCAAGCCATATGATTGGAGATAAAAGTAAGTTTCTCACTTTGAAAAAGATAAATAGAGGTACTATAAAATTTGAAGACAATTCCACTAAAATAATATCAAGTAAGGGCACCATTAGCTTGAATAATAGTATATAAAAAATTGAAAATGTTTTGTATGTTAAAGGACTAAAGCATAATCTTTTGAGTGTGAGTCAAATGAGTGATAGGGGATACACAATAACATTTTATGTTGGAGGATGTGAAATAAGAAAGGAAAGTACAGGGAAGGTTGTTTTTGATGTATGCATGACAGTAAATAATCTTTACATTCTTAGTGAGATTAAAGGTGAAAAGTGTTGCATGGGGAAAATTTATGAGAGTTGGCTGTGGCATAGAAAAATGGGCTTTATAAACTTTGATAATCTAGTAAAAATTAGTTCCAAACAAGTTGTTAGAGACATGCTAAAGATTACTAAACTAACATATACCCTTTGTAAACAATGTCAGTTTGGAAAGTAGACAAGAGCCTCATTCAAGACAAAGGAGTACTCAACCACAAGGTTATTGGAACTTGTGCATACTGATCTTTGTGGGCCTACAAGAACTCAAAGCATGCAAGGTGAGATATATTTCATGTTATTTATTGATGATTATTCTAGGATGACATGGGTTAATTTTATAAAAGAAAAGTATGAAGCATTTGAAATGTTTAAGGAATTCAAAGCATTATTTGAAAATGAAACGGATATGTAAATCAAGTGTTTAAGATCAAGGCCGAGGAAGAGAATTCACATCAAATGAATTCAAAGAGTCTGTGAACGTCATGGAATAAAAAGGCATTACTCAACCGTAAGAACTCCATAGTAGAATGAAGTTGTTGAAGGGAAAAATAAAAATGTGTAAGAAATAGCTAGAACTGTGTCTTCTTGACTTAGTATATATACGTTGTTTAACAAAATCAATAATACTTGCCTAAGTTATTAGATGTCGTTTTGACCGCATTATGACTTGTTGTAGATTGAAGTGTTCATGATGATATATTAAGTTAGTAACATATATATGTAGAGATATATGTTTGATAAATATTTAAGTAACTATATATATATATATATATATATATATATATATATATATATATATATATATATATATATATATATATATATGTCGCGCCTTTACTCAGCGCAAGTTTCAAAATGACAAAAAAATGACCAAACATCTCGAAAAAACTAAGATAAACATTGCTAAGGTGGAAATAATTTTTTTTTTAAAGTCATTTAGTTCTTTGGCGGTTATAATTACCCGTAACCATAGTAACATGACTAAGTCACAACAAATGGTGAGGCAAAGCACAAAACCACAATCGCGGACAACATGGAGGATTATATCAGATTTTATGTTGTGATTACAACGACACTATTTCAAACCTAAGGGGTGGAGGATCGGTATAACACCACTTCTGCAATTTAAAAAATTTATGATTATTTTAATAAGCATTAACGATAAACCTACTCGCGACAGGTGGTTTGGTCAAAACTCCACTTGTGATACTTGTCACGTGGGAAAGATGGGAGAGTTTGAGAGTTTAAAGTTTGGCAAGTTATAATTGTTTCGAAAATGATCAAGGGTTTTTTTACGAAAGTCAAAATAACCATTACGGTCATGGGATCCATTTTCCTCCAAAATGGGCCCATGCCCTCAAATAATAATACGCGATTTAATTTATTAAATATCACGTTGAAGGAATCCCACCAATAAAAGCTAAGCCAATTATAAAAATTAAGACATTTAAATTAAATTTACCCATCAAGTTAAAATCAAAAAAAAGTAACCTAAGTCACTAATTAATATAACCATATTAAAACATCATATTAAAATTAAAACACCCCCAACACCTAAGTTGTATGCACACTCAACCATAGCCCTAGGATATGATTTAATCTCCATCGTAGGATTAAATCTAACCTAAAATAAAAAAGTGAGGATATATTTGTAAAACCTAAGTTTTAATTCATTTCTTTCTCCTTCTCCATTCGGGTCTCTCTTTTTTTTTCGGTATGGAGAGATCAAGAGGATTTTAAGCATTCAGGGTTTCAATATCAAGCTTCTCATTTTTTCAACAATGGTAAATCAAAAAGATCTGCAAATTTGTATATTTTCATTGTTATTGATTTATTGTTTTCTCTTTTTTTAGAGCCCATAACCAGGGAAAGATTATGAGAGATCTTATATATTTTATCTTGAGCCGAGGATATATTTTATCAAATGTATTGGTGTATATTATATTTCTCTTTGTATGTATGTATGTATGTTTAATAGTTTAGGGCTGGCCACTTTGAGAAATAATACCAAATGATGGAAGATTGTATATAAGATAGGATGAATGTCATGTGTGTGGGGCGGATGACCCTTGGCCATGACAACATTGTGGAGGGAGGGGCCAGCGTGGCATGGGCCATGACCCTCAATGTAGGGTTTAAAAAGTGTGGGGGCATGTGGGATAGCCATCCTACACCCCCCCCCCCACCACACACACACACACACACAATTATTTTTTTATATTAAAAACATTCCATTTTATTTGGCCATATATGACCCCTCCATAAATTTTTTTAAAAAGAGATAAAAAACACACAAACACATGCACACACACACACATATAAACCAAAATAGCTTATCTTTAAACAAAAAAATTTACAAAAATTCTCTAACTTGTTTTATTTCAAACACATTTACATTTACATTCTGGTAATACCCAGATCCATAATAAGTTTTACTAATTTGTTTAGTAGGAAGGCATCATTTTAAATCATAGAATATATATATAAACATAGTCAAAGCTATCTAATAAGCAAGCAAAAATCCAATGGATAGAAGATGATTCCTTTGAAGTATAATTATAACATATAAATATACACAATAGAGGATTATTTCCAAGACTAGAATTACACTAGAGGTTCAAATTAAGCTCGAACAAGAGGAAATATTTAAGCATGTAATAACAGTTTGACATTTAACAACAACCATCCCTTTTTAAAACATTCAATAGTAATGAACAACAAAATATGAATGCATATAAATTCTTATCCTTTTGCACAAGATAAACACTGCCAAAATGAAACTACTATTTCCATATTTCAAGCAAGAAGAGAGGATAATTAGATTCCATAAATTTAATCATATATTCATTTCCTAAGTTAAATTCTCCATTCCAAAGAAAATTACACAGCTTAAAAATTAAAAAAAGAGGTATTTTATAACTTGTAACTTTGAGTAACCTTTAACAATTGCAACAACATTTCCAACCATGATTTCAACCATTCAATTTACATGTCAAAATAACTAGAACAGAATAATTTTATCCTTTTCATAATGGAATAATATAATAAAATGCAAGCACTACAAGCCCTCCTCACAAGAGGAGACAACATGCCAATTTTTTGGCTCAAGAACACAATAATGTTACAACTCCAAAACTACAACTTTGCATCATCTAGGCCACTCCATTTAGCTCCAAAACAACAATGCAAAGGGTCTTCAAATCACAAGAAAGATGCTTGGTTGACCACCCAACCAATTGACATCATTACATGCCACCAAGGAGTCTAAGGTGGCATGCTATCCTCCCCCAAGCCCATGGGAAAGAGGTAACACACTTCACTTAACACATATGAAATATTTAAATACACACAACATTTCAAACTTCAATCATTTCAAAAACACAATGCAACCAAGAAAACTTTCTAAGAATCTCCATGCTTCTAGCTTTGGGAAGAGGGGATGGGAATCCCAAATTCATGCTACCATATAACCATGCCAAAACAACCATAAAATCCCTTATCTCTCCATGTTTTTAACAACTCCTTATCTCTCCAAATCTCCCCTTATCTCTCCAAAACTCCCCCAAGAAGGCTTTTCAAACTTTAAAGTTTCCTTCTTGAGGGTAGGGATGAATTTCCAACCCAAAAAAATCCATCCCTACCTACAAATCAAATGTAGGAGGGTTCCCAAATAGAGAGGAGGAAAATTCCTCCCTCTTCCCATACAATCTCCAAAACCCACACCCCTCAAGGGTGGGTGGAGCAACAATGAAAACAACACAACATGCATTTTCCACAATTAACCATACAAAAACATGCAAGGCAAAATCAAGTGAAACATAAGTATGTAAGGTCTTACCTTGTACTCCACAATCCAATTCCAAGAATGCTTTCCAAAAGAGCTTAAGTCTCCACCAAGCTTCTAAGCTTTCCCCCAAAAATGTCCAAGAAAAGAACCCCATCCCAAAGGAAGTGAGGGGTTAAAAAGGAAAGAATATACCCAAGACAAGTAATGGGAGGGTGAAAAATGTCACCCCCACAAAAATCAAATCCAATCCCCTTGCCACAAAAATGCACCAAAGTAAAATGAATGGAAAATCAAAATTATCCCAAAGAAATCATGGGAGGATTTCCCAAAATCTCATACATTCCCAAAATCAAAGTTCCCATAATATGAAGTGTGTGGTGAGTGGTAAAATGAGCCAATGGGCCTCATTTGCATTGAAAAGATCCCACCCACCCATAGGGATGGGGGTTAGGGCCTCTTTTCCATGCAAATGAGGTCCCTTGCTTGCCATTTACCCTTCCTAAATGGCACATTTTTCCCAAATCCGAGTTTGGGAAAAATGTGGCATTTAGGAGGGAAATTAGGCTCACCTAATCCATGATTAGGTGGCCTAATTCCACCTAACCAACACATCATCCCAAAACCAAAAATATATGTTAAAACCACATGAAAAGGGGTAAAATTTAACATTAACTAGCAATAAACCAAGGGAACATAAGAAATTAACAAATAGCTAAGCAACATAATAGATCATCACCATAATAAAAGGAAAAGTTAGGCTAACAAATCCAAACCAAAGCAAGCCAACATGACATGACACAATACGAGAAAAGGGATGTCATAATCGATAAGAAGAAGAGGTTTGGTTGTTAGGCATTTTGTGCTAGTTGATGTGTGTTCCCTGAATCCCACATTATTCTCATGATAATTTCATGTCACCTGCAATGAAAACCTCATATATGCCCAATATGATAACAAAATACAACACTATCATATACATCACAATTAACATCCATACAAGTCATGTTAAACTAGTAGTATATCATAACATGAATCATCTACTTGAATGAAATGATATAACATCATACATCTGATATGGATCCAATATCAATACAAAATCATGTCCATAATAACTCATGATATCATCGTCATAACATAATATCTTATAAATGAGCAGTGGCATTGTGTGCCCCATAGGCAACCTGTCAACAAGAGTCAACATCCTAATGTTAGCAATATGATATCATGAACAATGTCATATCAAAATAGTGTACTAAAGTTAAAAGATCCCTGAAAAACAACAATATGATGAGACAATGTCCCAATAAAACAACACAATAAGCAATAATGTCCTTGTTATCATGATAGTCTAGATACAATGAGTCGCTCTTGACCAAAATGAGAATAATGAAAAAGGTGGGCACTACAATATGCATATGTATATGTTCAAATAATGATCTAAATTAACTAATAATGTGTGTGTGTGTGTGTGTGTGTGTGTGTGTGTGTGTGTGTACACACATATATGGATATGGTGAATTTGATTGATATTTAAATACTTTTTTTTATTGGTCATAAGACTGTCGATTGGTTAGTATTGTTTCTTAAGTTTATTATAACATATAAAATTGGGTCTTGGGACCATTGTTGGTTAATATGGATTTGCATGGTCATTGACCACTTGGAAAACTTTGGTTAATATGGGTCGTGGCAATATATTTCCCACCATGCAAAGGTTTAGGGTTTTTGTATTTTGGCGGTTGTTTGGGCCACAACATGGCAAGAGAATTGAATAATGAATTTAATTGGGTCAGGTTCCTTGGGAACTATTATCTTCTGCAAGAAGCTAAGCATGGATGAGTATACACATTATTGGTATTTTCACTTTACTATTTGGAACCTCTACAAGGATATTTTAAAGTAAATTTTTGTAAGAGTTTTTTTTAGATCGTGCATGTTAAATTTATTGTTGTTCCTCCAGTTACTATGGCATATTTTTTATTTAAAACAATTTAGAAGGATCCAGTTGTGTTTTAGGAGGCATTTGATTTAGCAGGTTTCAAAGAAGTTTGAAGGTAAAATAAGGCACAAGTTTCTTTCAAACATTCTTTGTTGTTATTATTACGAAATATCAAGCATACGTTTTGGTTTGATGAATTTGATTGGAAAATAGATATTGAGTGCATTAGATTTTGTGGGATTTTGTTTGGAATCTGGTTATTTTATTTAACGAAAATTTTTAGTTATTACTTCAAAATCTAGAATAAAAGAAAATGTTTTTTTCAAAAAGGATTGAAGAACAATTTGTATGTGTTTGGATTTTGGAGATTTATGTTTGAGATATGTTTTTGATTCTTTGATTTTGTTGGAAAAACTAGAAAATGTTTGTGTGAAAGGTTGAATATGAATTGGGTAAATGATTGTTGAGAAATCATGAACTAGTTACATTTGGGTTTTGTTGATATTTGAGATCTGGGTATTAGTTGGATTACTTGGGTCTACTCAATGCTAAAAATGGAAACAACTCCTATTTAGAGCTATGATATTTTGTTTGGTTGAGATCATCTTCAAGTTTTTCATATATATTTGTTTTATGATTTTTTAAAGGCTTGACTGTGATATTTGGAAAAAGGGAATATAGTTATTTTCAGCTCACATTGGGAACTTTGTTGATATATTAGTTTTAAAAGATCTCTGATGTTATCTTTTCTTTCTCAATAGGTCTCCATTGTTTCTCTCTTGATTGTTAAATCTAGGAAAAGAGGAAGGAAAGCTTTAAACTTTATTTGGGTTAGTGAAATATGGGAACATTTTTGTGTTTGATCAATACATGGGAACTGTAAATTATACGTAAGGTTTTTCTCGATAAGAACAAATCTATTTATTTTGATAGCTCTTTCTTGGAGCTTTGTCGATGTTATTGTGTACCATTTTGGTAAGAGTATGGTGGGAAATCTGGTAATGGTGAATTATTTGGGATATTTGGTCAGCTCATTGATTATATGTATGACATTTTCTCTTTTGATGTCTAGTCATTATCACTTGTTTTAAAGCTCGTATTGAGCATGATTATTATAAATATTTTTGATACATTTTTTTACTTTTGATTAATATGAGAGAACTAAAAATGTTGATTTTAGAAGGTTTATGAGGAATCTAAATGTTTTTACCTTTGATTCATTATCTGAAATTTGAACTCGATCGGGGTTATTAAAGAAGTTTGGCATTGCATATGTTTTGGTCCTTGGATTAATTGGTGAAAGTAGAAGACAAAATGAACTATGTTTTAGATCTTATTAAAAAATCTAGTGTGGTCACACATACACACACACACACACACAAACACACACACACACACTCTCTACTTACTTTTATGGATTAATATTGTGAAACACGGGACGAGAATAAGGAGGTAGTGTGGAATATAAATTAAAACGATTATCTCTACAACCCTTTTTAAATATAATTGGTATCACTCTCTTATTTGGCTATCCTTCCAAGTTATAGAGTTAGTGGATTATTTTGTTATCGTTTTTAACCATGTTTGAATCTTGGGAATTTTTGAATTAAAAGTATGATTGTAAAAAATGTAGCTTCTACTCCCTCATTAACATATTGAGCTAAAAGATTTTGTTCTTGCATGGGCATTAAATTTAGAAAGAAGGAATATATTGACAAAAATGGATTGAATTTACATTTAGATAATTATTGTTCGATTGATTTGATAAAGGGATTATAATAACTATGCACAAACCTATTTTTTAAACAATAGTGATGAAAATACTTTTATTGACTTGGTTAAGTAAGAAGTATAGTCGATATATTTTTAGAATATTGTTTTTTTATATGATGGGTTAGTTAACCATGGTAGATTCAATATGTCTTCTCCCTTTATTACTTATTTTCGTGATATGTAAATAATTTGATATGCATGTTTAGCACTGATATACTCCTTTTTTCTTGGACTAGATATTAATGTTAAAGCTTTATTAAATTGGTTGTAATAGGACAACAGTGAACAAAAATGTTTACAAATAAATGGGAAGTATCATTATCATAAGCATATGAAATATATATCTTATTATAAACTAGGAAGTTATAATAATATTTTACGGGTTAAGAATAAACTTAGCCATAACTTATTCAATTATTTCATTATGATTACAACATGGAATATGAGTTTGCGGACTCATGTCAGTTCTTATGAATTGACCCATATTTTATCTCTTCTCAGCTTTACGGGAAAGGCCGACATTCTTAAAGTGGTTGTAGGATTTTATTATGATTGATTTATGTCTTATGTTATTTTTTTATAAATATGGAAATGATTATTGTACTCAAATGATAATGTGATTGAAATGTCATCACATCTTGTAAAGGGCATTATGCCCAATGTATTATCTTCGATTAATATGTATATCATTAATAATAAATAATAAGGTTTATCCTTATTTAAATAAGATTATATGACTTAGCTGATTGTGAATTATATTGTTGGATATGAAAATGAGGAAATATTGTTATATAACTGATTATTCTTAAGTTGTATACTATTTGTTGATTTCATTGATTTAATTGAAATGATCGAGTGTATTGAATGACGACATTTAAACAATAAGGATAACAATGATAAAAAAATGAAAATGTTTAAGTTCTTCATATATCAATGGATTAGTAATGGAAATTAATGTCAATTAATGGAATAAAGACTATTCTTAACAAGTAAATATAATGATTTAACTCAGTACAAAGTATGATTAGTAAACATATACTTAACGTTGTATATTACTTTGTAAAAGTACGATAAGAGGAACTAAATAAATTTAGTGAGTCGTTGAGTTACTATAACCCTCTCATGAGAGCTTAATATCATGTATCAACACATTTTAAAAGTGTCATAAAGGAAGACTTAGTTACTTCAACTATCAAAGATAAATTAAAGTATATAAGAAGCACATGTATTATGTCCCTCGCCTCTTCTTGTTAGTATCATGTCTCGTAGTCACAAAATCATGCACTTTAGGTATTATTTAGCCCGGTCTCATACTACTATTTAGAAGGTTCTCAAGTGAAGAAAGTACTAATTAATCCCACCTTTTGGCCATCTTATTTTCACCTTTTATTTCTTCATTCCCACGTATTTTCATATACATGCCCAGTTATTTCGTCATTGTCCCATCATTTTAGCCTAAACCGGGGCATCCAAGCCCAGACTCGGGTGCCCCGGGACACCCTGGTCCCACCTGGGGTGCCTCAATCCTTGTTTCATCTTTCCCACCTCTTTTTGGGATCTTTCTAGCCATTTTCATCCTTATCTTTTTCCTAGTCGGCCATGTCGGGGTTAATTACAAAATTAGAGCAAGAGAACCCTATAAATATAAAGTTATGAGACCATAATGAGGGTCCTAGCGTCACATACTACTATCACTCCATCTAGAGTTACATCATTACATCACTTACATCCACATACTTCCATGCATCAAGGCTAGGAGATCTGCATCAACACACACAACATAGGGGGATGGATTCTATTCTATTCCATGCACACATGTTATTACATTTTCTATAGTTATTATTGCTCGCTACTTCACAAAGTGTGACTGACACAAGATCACCTAGGGCACGACATGCACACACACACAAAAAACTACATTTGGGTCTGAAATGTAGTGCAACACTCAGATTAGTAAGCCCACTTTGTTGTGGCAACTGAGGTTAGTCCAACCCATTCATTTTATCTTTTATTTTTAGGGTTTTGATACTTCTTTGTCTTTTGTAGGTCATTCCTTCATCTCACATTATTTTATACATCCAAAGTGTAGTTCGGAAGATCCATTGCATGACAGAGATAGAGAATATTTCAGGTATCTTACGACACTTCCAAAATCAGATTATGAGATTTTATAGAGACCAAGGCACCTATTTTGTAGACCAGGGTGCCCCAGTACCTTCTTAGGCAAAGTGCTAAAGTATCCTTATATCTTCCAGATCTGGCCTTTATGAGACCTCTAAGTGATCATCCCTACTCCTGGAATCTACAGTCAAACCTGCGGTAACTTGTGATAGTCTCCAACAATCAACTAAGTGATTTCCTTTACATATTTGCATACTTAGGGTTTTATTTCATTTATATAATTATTTAAAATCATTCCATACTATTTTAGTGTAGTTTACAATGTTTTAGTCCTCCTATATTAGATTAACTATTATTATACTTTTCCATAGTTTAGTTAATTTTAGTTAATCATTTTGGTGAACTTGACGTCTCTTCATGGCACCTTCTAGGGCTTGCACTTATATTCTGCCATCATGACTATATTTTCGTACTCCTTTCTTTCCTTCTTTATTCATACACCCTACCTATGGAAAACATCTTTCATTTTATTTCTTTCCTTAGTTATCTTAGAATTGATTCACAATGAACATATCTATTCATGCTTATCTGCAAAATCACCCGGATTTCCTCAATGGCCTTAGGGAATACTTAGCTACCCATTACATTTCTCCCCATACATCACCTGAATATGTATATCATAATTTCATTTCAGCCCTATCTCTTAATGAAGATCAAATCACTTTCACATCTAATGATCTACCACCACAAGTGTTTTTAGAACATGACCCTCCCTTATATATCCAAGTTTGTATTAACAAAGTAGGTGTCAAGCATGCCTTAGTTGACAATGGATCTAGCCTCAACATCTATAACATCACCTTTCTTCAACATATAGGCATGTTTGTAACATCTCTTTCTCCCTCATCTATCTCTATTCATGGTTTTGATAATATCCCAAAGTGTGTTTTAGGCACTTTTTCATTTACCCATCACCATCGGCCCATGTACAATTAATATCCCATGTCATGTCATGCCCAATGACCTTAACTACAATCTTCTCCTTGGGAGACCTTGGATTCATGCTTATGCACACGGTCCCTTCTACGCTACATGCATGACTTAAATTTCATTATCAAGGACATTGTTTATGATGTGCCCACTGACCCATCACCTTTTGAGTATTGTAACTCTATTGAACACACTTTGTTGATCTACTTGTTCCCTCTGGTGTTAGTTCTGATCTCTCTAAATATGGGTTAGGATATGAGTATTTATGTCGCTTTGGCTTCTCTAATTACCAAGAGCATAAAGTCACGAAGCTTTGGGACATCCCCACAAGACCCACAAGTTTGGGCTAGGATACCAACCTCCTTCTACACCTCCTTTAGATACATATACCACATGTCATGTTGTGTCACTTTCCTTGTTACACCCAGAACTTATTAGTAACGACACCTCTTTCTTTTGGGACAATCTCGATACTTTTACTACTGATAATGCATTACTTGATTATATGGGTGCTTATGACCATCTCCCCTCTTTCCACCATAAATGACACCATCCTCCCTCGCCTAATGATACGGTTTTCTTTGGAGAACTCTGATATCCCCACTAACAATGCTAATCCACTCGATACTATTCCAACTGAGCCATATATTGAGGATCGTTCTACCTTATTAATGAAGAAACAATATAATATAATTTGGGAATGTCTAAAAATCCACACATAGTCTTGTTAGCTACCTCTCTTACCCATGCTAAACAAAAGGATATCAAGCAAGTCCTTCATGACTTCTCGAATATTTTTTCTTGGGATTATAGTGACATGTTAGGTATTGACACCTCTGTCACAATGCACAATATTGTTCTTAACCTAGGCACCAAACATGTCCAACAAAAAATTTGTAAGATGCATCCTAAAGTGGCCCTCTTAGTCAAAGAAGAAATTCAAAAAATTTAGATGTCGGTTTTATCCATGCTATCAATTATCCTGAATGGGTGTCTAATATTGTCCCTATAATGAAACCGATGGTCGTGTGTGTTGTTGCATTGATTTCCATGATCTAAATAAAGCTTTCCCTAAGGATAGTTTCCTCTTCCACATATCGATGCTATCATATAGATCTACCACCGGTTATGACATTTCCTTTATGGATGACTTCATGGGTTACAATCAAATCAAGATCAATCTCTATTGACCAAGAAAAAACCTCTTTCACCATGCCATGGGAAATTATGCTATACAGTTATGCCCTTTGGCCTTAAGAATGCAGGGGCTACCTACCAATGCAATGACCCATATATTTCATGACTACATTCACAAGATCCTTGAGGATTATGTAGATGAAATTTTAGCAAAATATAGGCGGCGTTCTTCCCACGTAAAAGGATCTTCGCATACTATTCGAATGATTATGCCAATATCATGTACATCTAAATCCAAAAAAATGTGTTTTTGGGGTGACCACAGAAAATCCTTGGATATATTATCTCCCAATGTGGCATAGAGATTGACCCTAGAAAAATTAAAGCCATTATCAACATGCCTCCACCAAAAAACCTCCACCAAATTCACTCCTTACAAGGTAAAATTAGGCTATCCGATGTTTTATTGCACAAATTGCTGATAAAATGCAACCATTCACACGACTCATGAAGAAAGATACTAAGTTTGTTTGGGATGAACAATGTCAACAAGCATTCATCATATCAAATATTACTTGTTAAATCCACCCATTCTAGTCCCACCTATAGTTGACCAACCTTTTTTTGTTATATATCTCTACTACGTTTCATGCCTTAGGCACGTTATTGGCACAACATGACGATACTCAATGTGAATGAGCCATATATTATATTATTCATACTCTCCTCTCTTATGAATGTAACTACAACTACATTGAAAAATTGTGCCTCAACCTTGTTTTGTTGCAGAAAAATTACGCCATTATCTCCTTAACAATGAGGTCCATATCATCACCAAAGTCGATCCTCTAGCGTTATCTCTTATCCCACACACACTCTCAGGACGTTTGGCTCATTGGGTCATGCTCCTCACAGAATTTGATTTTAAGTTTATCCCTCAAAAAGAAATCAAGGGACAAGTCATCGTTGATCAATTGGCCACCACACCTCTCTCGGATACATCCCATATTTTTGATTCCTTTTGATGATTTCACTGCCTATACCATTGAATCCCATATATGGACAATGTACTTTGATGGTTCTTGTTGTCACTCTAGTGCTAGAGCTGGGGTTGTCTTTATTACCCCACATGGTGATCCACTCCCCTTCGCATATCGATTAGGGTTTTCTTGCACAAATAATATTTCCGAATATGAGGCTCTCATTTTGGGTTTTCTTACTACTAAAAATCTCCTCATTCACAACTTGTGTATTCATGGTGACTCTCAATTAGTCATCAATCAGTCAATGATACATATAATACCAAGGAGGAACATCTTATTCCATACAATACCTTTAAAAGGACCTTTTAGCTACCTTCGAGTCTTATTCCATTACTGTTATTCCTCACAAAGATAATCACCATGCGATGTTATGGCAAGTGCAGGTCACTTATCCCACAAGACATCACCAATGAATGCCACTTTCATCATTACACACTTACAACATCCCTCTATCTCTACATTACCTATTGCATCTTGCCTATCATGCGCGTAGTCATGACACCGCTGAATGGTTCACCCTATTTATAATTATCTATATAAACAAACTATCCCTGATACCCTACAACCTCATGAAGCTTGCCGGTTATGTCGTGAGGCCACTCATTATGTTATTTTCGGGACTGAATTATTCAAACATGCTATCGATGGTCATCTTCTCCATTTGTCTTTGCTCACAGATATTATTCCCACTACCATCTTGAACATCCATGATAGCATATGTGGTGGCCATTTCTCGGGTAAAGCCATGTCACAAAAAATCTTGCACCAAGGGTATTATTGGCCAAAATGGAACAAGATTGCCTTGACTACGCTACTCGCTTGTGAAAAATTCCAGAAACATGGTAATCTCCATCATGCACCCACTTATGACCTTCAACAAATTGCACAACCTAGCCTTTTTCCCTTTGGGGGTTTGACTTAGTTGGTATGATCAACCCTAAATCGGATGATGAACACAAATTCATAATTACAGCTACTAAATACTTCACCAAGTGGGTTGAAGTGGCTCCCTTACGAACAACCACTAGTACAAACATTTGTAACTTTCTCACCACACATATTATTACATGTTTTGGCGTGCCCTCTGCTATCATCATTGATAATGGAACTTCATTCAAAAATAAAGATGTTAAGAAATTTTGTGCTAAATTCAAAATCAAACAATCCTTCTCTACACCTTATTATCCATAAGGCAATGGCCAAGTGAGGCTACCAACAAAAATATTGTCAAAATCCTACGCAAGACTGTTGACTCTAGCGGTACCGATTGGCATAACCAACTTTTCTATGCGCTATGGGCTTATCGCACTAGTGTTCATACACCTACTAATGCTACCCCCTTTTCATTAGTTTATGGTGTCGAGGTTGTTATTCCACTAGAACTCAAGATACCATCCTTACGAATCTCTCTTAAAGGAATCCTTAAGGACAATGAATATCGTGAAAATTGATTACATGAATTAGAAATGTTGGACTTCACACCATGTCCAAGCACTTGAAAACCTCCATGCATATCAATCCCACATTTCTCAAGCTTACAATCGAAAGACTCATTCTCGAGATTTTAATATCGAAGACCTCGTCTTAAAGGAAAACAAAAAAATACAAAGACTAAGGCACCTCTAAAAGGAAAATTTAAGCCCAATTGGCTTGGCCCTACGTTGTCACAAATAAGATTGGTGGTGGTGTTTATCGCCTTGCCACTCTTTTAGGAAAACCACTCAAAAACCCACTAAACGTCATGCATCTTAAGAAATATTACACTTAGATTAGCATAATACGACCATTACCCATGACACACTCTTGTGCTTCGGTTCACACTTGACTATTGAGGGATTACCATTACATTGAACCCCACACACTACACCTTAGGCATTATACATTGCATTCCATCCATACATTGCGCATCATACACCATTCATTCTACACTTATTATACATTATACTAGTCCTCACCTATGCATTACATTCATTATGATATCTACGCACTTAGTCACATTATACACTACATGTTTTCATATCATACATTTTCTATATTATACTAGTCGTCATTACCTATGAGTCTAGTTTTACATTTCATCCCTACATTCTACATTTTACTAGTCCTTACCCTACACACCACATACATTATTAGGCTATCCACACATAACCTCTACATCATCCTACTATGCATTTCCACATACATTCTACATATTACACTAGATTACATTACATATGGGTCTAGCTTTACATTTTATCCCTACATATTCTATTTCTATCTACACCTATCATCACATCTTCCATATTATATATTCTATACGCCATACACATCTGCATTGAATTATTTACACTATGTGTTTATACATTCTACTTATCCTATAGTCCTTTTATCATTATTACATATACTACATTGTTTTCTACATGCTGCATCACCACCCTATGACACACTTTAGTTCCTCGGTCCATACTCGACTACCAAGGGTTTACCAATCAAATGGACCTTACACTCACCATGTGACATTCTTAGGATAGTGACATACACTTTAGGCTAAATCGTCACCCACCTCCATCATTTCCTCTAGTAGTGACATACGCTTTAGGATAAATCACCACCTCCATTATCATCTTGTAGTGGTATACACCTTAGGTTACATCACCACTCCCTCCTTTCATCTTGTAGTGACATACACTTTAGGCTAAATCGTCACCCATCTCCATCCATTCATCTATAGTGATATACACTTAGGGATAAATCATCACTCATCCTTTCATCATATAGTGATATATGTTTAGGGATAAATCATCACTCACCCATTCAACAAGTTGTGATATATGCTTCGGCTATAGGGTTCATGCACATCTCCACATGTCACATCTCATCACCATTACATATACACACTCATCACAGTGCGCTAGACACAACAACACTACTCGACCATTTCCCGATGACACACTCTCGTTTACGGTTCATTCTTGACTTTGAGGGGAAAAACAAAATGAACCTCATTACATACACTTCCATACACTCGGGGGCATGTTGCTCCTACCATTCCATCTTACATTCCATTCCATCCATCCACAACATACTTGCATTGTCTTGGGGGCATTTAATTTTTCTTGCTAGTGTTTTGCATGATTAATTTATTACACATGTTAAACTGATTTCTTATATGCCATTATCAGTATCATACACACATGCGTGTTCACACCTTTTTTTTAGTGTGTTCACAGATACATGACTTTTACACGTGGCATGGATGCTCACTTCTACCCTTCCTATATTGGTTGCTAGGGGCATCCACATTCATCTTATCCAGGTGTTATTGTTTCATTTTGTACTTAGCATCTTACATTTACTTGATCATACACACTTTGACATATTGGTTATCACTCTAACATGTTAATGGGTGTTCCATGTGCAACACTTGTTTTGCAGGATTATATGTTTCCATGACTACTTGTTTTTTTTCTATACTTGTCTTCCATTGTTTGCCATTGTATGTGGGATTTTCCCTATGTTTGTGTGCACACTTGCTTGTTTGTTGTAAGCAATCATGATGGCCTTGCGACAATATGAGTGATGTCCCATGTTTGTAACCCACTTTGTGTGGTCTACTTGTTTTCTTGCATGTTTACACTACTTTGTTTGGTAGTTATTACATTATCTGCGTATTTTACACTTGTCTTATTACATGCATGTGTTTTTAGACTAACACTTGTTTTGGCTAGCCATCCCTTTTATGCGCACCTTGGTTTCTACCAAGTGCTTTCCCTTTCCCCTTGCAGGGAAAGTTCTACAGTCAGAGTGTGGTAGGTCCTCTTTTGGGGCTACATTCTCCTTTCAGTGACATCGTATGCACCCCTAAAGAGGGGGCATTATTGAGGTTTTACATACTAACACAAAGTATTTACACCGGTTCAGTATAATGCACTTTCCGCCCTTACATTGTGGGTTTACATACAATAAGTGAGTTTAGACCAGTCTATGAACTCCATACACAACAACCTTTATAGGACATGGTGTCCTTTGGCATTTTTGGGAAGTAGTTACAGGCTTGGGGGTTATAGTGGGTGTGCCTCTCTACACTACTTCAGCCAGTTGGCGTCGGATTGCCCAAAAAACTAGGACGCTACAAATATCTCTTCACACATTTCAGTAGAAGTAGGTTAGAGTTGGAGGAAACAAAGTATTTCCTCCTACACTTCTTTACCCAGGTGGCGTGAGATCACCCAAAAACTTACAACAAAGACAAGATATCCTTCTACACCCTTTTCTCTCGACATGGATCAGGTGCACATGTTCCATTTACAATTTCCTTTTTGCGTATTTTACATTTGCGTATTTTACACATTTCTATACACATGCATATTTTACACAATGTTTTTACATATCTACATATTTGACTACTTGATCATTTTCTCCTTGTAGTTCCAACCATATGAGAAATAAGCAATCAAATTGGGGAAACAAAAACAAAACTGATGTACACACCACAATATCTACACATGCATTTTTCCCTAGGTTCACTCTCATCACTTTTTATGCACATTTTTCATCTTTAGAATCACGCTCCTCCACTTTTTTATTTTTGTCATTCCATACTTGAGTCTAGTCCATCGACACGTCTCTACTACACTCTACATGGATATCAAGTATGCATCTCTATCTACTTTATGTTACCAAGTGTTCTACTCACCAACATAAAGTGGGGGAAAAATGTAGTCACAAAATCATGCACTTTAGGAATTATTTAGCCCGGTCTCATACTACTATTTAGAAGGTTCTCAAGTGAAGAAAGTACTAATTAATCCCATCTTTTGGCCATCTTATTTTTACCTTTTATTTCTTCATTCCCATGTATTTTCCTATACATGCCCAGTTATTTCATCATTGTCCCATCATTTTAGCCTGTAATGGGGCGCCCAGGGCTTGTAATGGGGTACCCGATCCAATGCGCCCGGGCTCGCACTTAGGGCACCCAATACTTGTTTCATCTTCCCGCCTCTTTTTGGGCTCTTTCTAGCCATTTTTCATCCTTATCTTTTTCCTAGTCAGCCATGTCGGGATTAATTACGAAATTAGAGCAAGAGAACCCTATAAATATAAAGTTATGAGACCATAATGAGGGTCCTAGCGTCACTTACTACTATCACTCCATCTAGAGTTGCATCCATTGCATCACTTGCATCCACATACTTCCATACATCAAGGCTAGGAGATCTGCATCAACACACAACATAGGGGAGGGATTATATTCTATTCCATGCACACATGTTATTACATTTTCTATAGTTATTATTATTGCTACTTCACAAAGTACGACTAGCACAAGAGCAACTAGGACACAACATGCACACACACACACACAAAAACTACATTTGGGTCTAAAATGTAGTGCAACACTCAGATTAGTAATTCCACTGTTGTGGTAGCTGAGGTCAGTCTGACCCATTCATTTTACATCTTTTATTTTTAGAGTTAGGGTTTTGATACTTCTTTGTATTTTGTAGGCCATTCCTTCATCTCACATTATTTCATACATTCGACATAGTTCAGAATATCCAGTGTGAAAACCAAAGAATATTTCAAGGTATCTTGTAACACTTGCTAAAATCAAATTCGATCTTTTACAGAGACCAAGGATCCTTTTTTGTAGACCAGGGTCCCCCGGGCCTCCCTAGGCACCTCCTGTTGTCTCCTTATATCTTCCAGATCTTGCCTTTATAGGACATTGAAGTGATTGTCCCTGCTCCTGGAATCTATAGTCAAACTTGCGACAACTTACGACAGTATCCATCAATCATCTAAGTGTTTTACTTCTACATCTTTACATACTCATGGTTTTATTTCATTTGATATAATAATTTAAAATCATTCCATACTGTTTTAGTGTAGTTTACAGTGTTTTAGTCCTCCTATATTAGATTAACTATTGTTATCCTTTTCCATAGTTTAGGTTAATTTTAGTTAATCATTTCCATGCCAACTTAGGATGGCTAAGGGAAGGGTAGCAAGGACGTAATGATGGAAATCATTACATGGTCACTATATTCCCAAAAAGGATCCTAATATGATACCGATATGATCCTATCATTTAGTAGGATGATTTGGACATAAACTCTTCTTCTACATAACTAAATCACCTTCTTAAACAACAAAAAGGAATCCATATAACTATATTGAGATGGTTGTGTGGTGATGGAAGAAAATTTTTAACACTAGTGTACAAAGATCGAAACTAATTTTACAAAGCAATGCTTGAAAAAATTGGCCAAAGTAATGTAATTGTTGACTACATTGTTTGTTCACCAATCCCCTAAATCAACAGTGTCGGGAACCGAATGGAAGTTGCATAAATATCTTCCTAGTGGGCACTAAGGAGATGCACATGTTCTCATAACCTATAAAAGGTTTAACCAAGTATACATAGTATACACACTCATATAGAGTGATCAAGGAGATCAAGATGATCTAAGTATACCATAACAATTTCACATGGTTATTATATGTTATAAGATGGATTATGAACAATTTAATAATGTTGGATTATTAGAAATAGGTTAATTAATAATGTTTAACATTGAAAGCATTAATTGAACTTAAGGGGTATGTTTTTAAAAAAAAATTCCCTTAGTTTGGATGAATCATAACATGGGTGTTACAGTTTGGTATTAGAGTTGTAGGGTTATCGATCTTGGGCTCAATGGTATTATAACGCTAACGTACATCTTATCCTTTTATTAACAAGATATGAGGCAAGAAGGGTGAACAATGATGGTGGAACTAGATCATCTAATACTAAAGTTTCAACAATTAAAAAGTTAGAATTATAATTTATTGTCCTTCAAAACACCCAAAACCAAATAGTTTCCTTGGAGTAGTTGGTAGTGGGTGAAAATGAAGAGTATGAGGAAGAACAACCTGAAAAACAAGATGATAACAATGAGAAAAGGGATAAAGGAGCTCGCTTGATCATTGAACTGTCTAGAGACAAAATGGATCATCCCACCCAAAATAAAAGAAACAACCTTGGGGAATGGTGTTGAAAATTGGTTGAGTGAAATGAAGAAGTACTTCAAAATAAGATATTTTTGGAAGAAACTAAAGTAGTTTGGGGTACTATCCAACTTTATGATGAAACATCTTCATGGTGGGATAACCGTGAGATGGAAATGAGAGTAAATACTACCACCATCACTTGTGAACAATTCAAGGTATATTTTTGTCAACGTTGGTTGCCTCAACTCTATTTTGATAAAAAAATGTCTAGAATTTCAGAACTTAACATAGGGTAAACTGAGTTTTATAAAGTATTGAGAATGTTTTATGAAGCTATTAAGATACATACCCGAATACCAAAAGGATGAATTTTTTTTGAGATCTATAAGTTTTATCATGGGGTTAAACCCAAACATAGGAGGAGAAGTAGATGTTCATGGACCATCTACAATGGAAGCAGTGTTTGAAAAGGCCATAAGGAAAGAACAAAAATTGCAAGAAATTTAGACCCTCGAGGATGATAAATGTAAGAGGAGCGTTAGCTCACCTACACCATTAGCTCCTAGGAAAACATGGTGGAAGAGAGAGAGAACAAAATGAAGACTTCATGGAAAAATACAACAATTATGTCTACAACAAATACATAGAAGAATGAGCAAAATAATGTTACTTTTGGTGAAAATAAATTTGAGAGGAAAGGGCATGGTGGGGTGTTTTAAGTGTCGTTGTTTATGGTGAATTTTGATTATTCAACTATTATACTAAAATACTTGAAAAACTTTAAATAAAGAAGGGTTTTGATACCTATGTCGAAAAACACAATGTCATGATGATTGGATAAATGATTACTGTAAGATACCCCTTCATGTCACCAAGTAAGAAGGAATGTATATAAAGATATCTAAAAAATAAATATTAGATAAGGATGTAATGAGTTGCTTGAAAAAGGCCGATCTTAGGAATCTCAATGGATTCCTTGAAGGGTGTCAAATCATGTTATACAATCAAGTGATTTGATAATGATAATAAAATAATGACAATGTAATTTAGAATTCAAGAGGGATGGAGAGATCCTTCTCTTGCATTGTAGGTGGCAAATCCTAGGGTTATGAAAATCTTGAGGTCCTTGAAATATTCATACCAAAAATTTCCACGAATTCTCATTCTTCTTGTATGATCTCAAGTTGTGCATTGATGTCTTCAATTTCTTGTGTGAGTGTGATGGAATGCAAGATGAGCTCATGGATGATGTCAAACTGCTCCCACATGAAAGGTTGTTGGATGATCGGGAGATCGTATATGTTGGTGATGGGGTGTGAAACACCTAGAATAGTCATCTACAAAGAGTACATCTTGCAAGACAATAAATTAGGCCAAAATAGATTGATGAAAATATGATAATTGCTAAAAATGACTAAATTGACAAAGATCGACGACGATAGGGGACAAAAGGATTATTTTGATAAAAGATGATAAAATAGGTTGTAATTGATGCAAAGTGAATTTTGACAATGATAAGACAAATTAGAGAGACTCTAAAAAAGATAAGATTTAGAAAATAGATATTTAAATGTGTTTGAAGGGCTAATGAAGGACAAAGGTGATTAGGACTCTTATCGAACATGATCAAGAATTGATGATGATCACTATTAAAATTGGATATATTATAAAATTCCGATTAAATGATTAAATGAGGAACTAAATGTAAATTTGTTATAGAGGACGATGTAGACAACTACTTATAGAATATAATTAATGCCAAATACATTGAAAATGATGAATAAAAAGTATTAACCTTATTGAACGTTTACGAGAGTGAAAAGCTCTAAAAGGTTGGTGATAACTTGATGAGATTTTTCCAAGGAGTGGCATAGAGTGTTGATATTTCCTAGCGTAGTGATGTTGTAAGGAGGTGTAACAATTCATTCATAAATGCAATCTTTGACTATCCGGGGAAATGAATGAAGTGGGTAGCTAAATAGAATCGACGACATCCATAATGGTCGTCGATGATTTTTTGGAGATGTTAAAAATCAAGTAATGAAAAGATGGCAAATGGTTAAAACCACTTGCCATCCAAGGATTAAGGTTGTTTCATGAGCAGTGGGAGGTTAGGAATCTAGGTAGGAAGAGGTTAGGAGGTTAGGATGGGTAGGATAAATTAGGATAGGCTGGTTTTAGGTGGTTAGGTGAGGATAAATAGGATTCTACTGACATAAAATGAGTTTTTATGACAATAAATTATAATGTACTTAGGATAGGAATAATAATGTGAATAATGATGGTGTGATTAATGTGTGTTGGGTCACCTAGGGGTGAAAAAGTGGTGTCTACGGTGGCGGTGATC
Organism: Taxus wallichiana var. yunnanensis; assembly: GCA_018340775.1. Lineage (NCBI taxonomy): Eukaryota > Viridiplantae > Streptophyta > Pinopsida > Cupressales > Taxaceae > Taxus > Taxus wallichiana. Next base: position 735,569,286 of record CM031241.1, read on the forward strand.
ATTATGTAAACAATAGTACCAAAGGAACCATGGGAATAACCAATAACAAATAATTCATGCTATAGTAGGTAATCGCCAAGTTGTGAAACATGCTACCCCAATAGAAGTGCTAGGTAAGCTTTATGGTTTTCCTATTACTTGTTTTGTTTGACACCAATGCTACCAAGTGTTTTATTTCAAGTAAGTTAGTTGGAAATTTTCTAAGAAAGCTAGATTTATGGAACAATTATGGACTGTTCAATAGAGGAATGATGTTATTCATACGGTAGACCAATGTCTATTTTGAAGCAACATTGGAATTACCTAGTTTTACCATTGAACTTGACCTTTATGTGACTCCCTTAGGGTCTTATGACATCATAATAGGAGTAACTTGTTACAAAAACACAAGAAAACAATAGACTGTTTTTAAAAATGAATAGGGTGTCTTAATGACACACATAAAATAGCCATCATTCAGGGCATTAAGAGAGATTTCAAAGTTAGATAAATCTTTGCAATGTAACTTTAGAAACTTGAAAACAAAGGTTACATGTTGTATGTTATTAAAATCTCATATTTTAGTGAGGAAGGTAAGACTTCCTTGAAATATTTTCCACTTTTACGCGAGTATAGGAATGGTTTTCCATAATAACCGCTTGGACTTCCTCCTAAAAGAGAGTTTAATTTCAAAATTGACATTAAACGAGAATTGAGCCAATATCAAAAGCACCTTTTAGAATGACAACAACAGAGTTAGTGGAACTGAAAGCACAACTACATGAAATTTTTCATAAGGCTTGATCCAACCTATGGGAGCACCTTTATTTTTGTTAAAAGAAAGATGGAACATTAAGGCTATACATTGATTATCACATGCTTAAAAAAACAACAATAAAGAATAGATATCCTTTGCCAAGGATTGATGATATTTTTTATCAAATGAGAGATGCATCTATTTATTCTAAGATTGATTTACTGATCTGGTTATCATCAGTTAAGGATAAAAGATGAATATATTCATAAAACAACATTCAGAACACACTATGGGCATTATGAGTTTATTTTTTTCCATTTGGACTCACTAATGCACTAGCAATATTTATGAACCTTATGAATAATATTTTTCAAGAATACTTAGATAAGTTTGTTCTAGTTTTTCTTGATGATATTCTAATTTACTCTAAGAACATCGATGAGCACAATAAACACTTAAGAATAATGTTAGATGTGTCGAGAAAGAATAAACTTTATTGTAATATTTTGAAATGATATTTTTATCAAAATGAAGTACAATATCTTGGCCATATCATAAACAAATATGGGATTTCATTTGACCCATTGAAAATCAAAGCTATTATTGAGTGGACAACACCTAAAAATGTACACGAGGTAAGAAGTTTTATGGGATTGGTGGGTATTATAGAAAATTTGTAAAGACTTTTCAAGAGTGGTTGGACCAATTACTTCAAGGATAAGAATTTTGTATGGACTGATAAATGTGAAAATGCATTTAACTTGTTGAAAGAAAAACTTACAACATCACTTGTATTGAAGGTTCTAGATCCCAATGGAAACTTTACCGTGGTAATTGATGCCTCAGGTGAAGGTTTGGGAGGAATACTTCTTCAAAATGATCATGTAATTACTTATGAGAGTAGAAAATTGAAGGTGCATGAGCAGAAATATACTCCCCACAACTTAGAACTTGTTTTCATAGTTCATTCCTTACAAATCTAGAGGAATTATTTGTTAGGAAAGCTATTTGAACTAAAAACAAACCATTTTGGGTTGAAATATATTTTATGCAGCCCAATTTGAATGCAAGACAACGTAGGTGGCTGAATTTTTATCCCAATATGACTTTGATATTAGTTACATCAAAGGAAAGGAAAATAGAGTGGATGATGTGTTGAGTCATAGGAAGCATATTTCCACAATTGTGACCCTCAAAACTTAGTTTAAGGAATAAGTTAGGAAATAACTTCAAACTGATTTGTACTATCAACATGTAAAAATTGTGTTAGAAGCATATCCAAATGATAGAAGATACAAATATTTAAAGTTTGATAATGAAGGAATCTTGCGGTATGATAACATAGTTTATGTACCCTTAGGTAGTAATCTTCAAGTGAAATTCATGAAGGAATTTCATGATGCAATGTATTCCACGCATCCAGGGGTAATAAAATTGTTGACATATTTGATAGAGTAAGTTAAGCTCATTTGTGAGTGGTTGAAAGAAGCATTTGCTAGGCAGAAAAGTTATGCTGATTTAAAAAGATTCGAAAGAAATTTTTAGCAAAGAGACAAGGTATTTTTAGGGTAAAACCTAAAAAGAGTTCTATTTTGTTGGGTTAAGCTGCCAAGTTATCACCTAGATATGTAGGACCCTTTGAAGTCCTAGAAGTGATAAGTCTAGTGGCTTACAGATTAGCATTACCTCCCACATTGTCTAGGATGCATAATGTTTTTCATATATCTTTGCTTAAAAAGTATGTTTATGATATAACACATATTATCAATTAGAACTCATTATAGGTTTAGGACCGAGAATCGTCAAGTAATTGAACCAATAAGATTGCTTTGGAAAGTTGTAGAGTTACGTCTCAAAAATCATGAAATTTCTCAATGCAAGGTCTAATGGGATCAATATTCGAGGATAACACAACTTGGGAGAACATGGATGAAATGAAAACTACTTTCCTTTCTTGTTTCAATGAACAAAATAATTATTTTGATGATTTCTTTTTGGATTCATTTTATACTATTTGATACTTATTATGATTGAATGGAAATTTAAGCCATATTGTTGACTATTTGGAAATAACTTGTTGTTATAAGGTTGATTACATCTGAGTTTTAAAAACTAAGATTGGTTGAAATTCTGAAAAATTTCCAATGTATGAGAAAATGAACTATTTTCTTTTATGTTGATTTTGAGTTTGTTTATGATTGACATGATTATCAATGTTAAAATTTAAATCATCGGGATGATGATTATTTTAAGAGGGGAAGTATGTAACATCGACTTAGTGTATATACGTTGTCTAGAAAAATCGATAATACTTTCCTAAGCTATTAGATGTCATTTTGACTACATTATGACTTATCATATATTGAAGTGTTTGTTATGATCAATTAAGTTAGTAACAAATATATATGCCCATATATATTTTTATAATGATTTAACTAATAATAAATAATATAAATCTATATACATATGTATATATTCAAATAAGGATATAAATTAAATATTAATAAATATATGTATATATATGTACACACACACATGGTGAATTTGATTGATATTTAAATGATTTTTTAAAATAGGTCATAAGACCATTGATTGGTTAGTATCATTCCTTAAGTATATTATAACATATAGAATTCGGTCTTAGGACCAACATTAGTTAATATGGATTTGCATGATCATTGACCACTTGGAAAACATTGGTTCATATGGGTCGTGTGCAATACATTTCCCACCATTCAAAGGTTTATGGTTTTAGGATTTTAGCCATTGTTTGGGCCACAATGTGGTAAGAGCATTGAATAAGGAATTTAATTTGATCAAGTTCCTTGGGAAGGGAACCATTAGCTTCTCTAGAAGCTAAGCATACATGGGTGTATGCATTTTTGGTATTTTCAATTTAATGTTTGGAAGCTCTGCATGGAGATTTTTACGGAGATTTTGTGGGAGCTTGTTTTGGGTGTGCATGGTAAAATTATTGTTGTTCCTCTGGTTACTATGGTATATTTGTTATTTAATATGATTTTGAAGGATTCAATTGTGTTTTTGGAGGCATTCGATTTGGTGGGTTTCAAGGAGGCTTGAAGGCAATATTAGGCATGCATTTCTTTCTCACATTTTTTGTTATTATTATGAAATTTCATAAATGCATTTTGGTTTGATGAATTTGATTGGAAAATAGGTATTGAATGCATTATATTTTATGGAATTTTGTTTGGAATATAGTTATTTTATTTAAGGAAATGTTTTAGTTATTATTGCGAAAATATGGAATAAAAGAAAATTGATTTGTTTAAAAGGAGTGAAGAACAACTCGCATGCGTTTGGATTTTTGGGATTTCTATTTGAAATCTATTTTTGTTTCTTTGATTTTGTTGGCAAAACTAGAAAATGTTTGTGTGAAGGGTTGAATAAAAAGTGGGTAAATGATTGTTGAGAAATCATGAACTAATTACATGTGGGTTTTGTTGATATTTGAGATGTGGGTATTAGTTAGATTACTTGGTGCACTCAATCCTAAAAAAGACAACGAAATGGATCTTATTTAGAGATATGTTGTTTTTTTCTGGTTTATCTCGTCTTAAATTTTTTCTTATATCTTTATTTTATGAGCTTTTAAAGGGTTGGTGTGACTTGGAAAAGGAAATATAGTTATTTTCAGCTCACCTTGGGAACTTTGTTGATATCTTAGTTTTAAAATTTCTCTGCTATTATCTTTTCTTTGAATACATTTCCATTGTTTCTCTTTTATTGTTAATATGGGAAAAGAGGAAGGAAATAATTAAACCTGATTTGGGTTAGTTAAATCTGGGAACATTTTTGCGTTTGATCAATACATGGGAACTATAAATGATGCGTGAGGGTTTTAGTAGACAAGAACAAATTTGTTTTATTTTGATAGCTCTTTCTTGGAGCTCCGTTGATGTTATTGATTAATGTTTTGGTAGGAGTATGGTGGGAAATATGTTAACGGTGAATGTTTTGGGATATTTTATTTGTTCATTGATTATAAGTATTGTATTGAATCTTTTGATGCTAAGTCATTATCACTTGTTTTGTAACTCGTGTCGAGCATGAATGTTATAAATATTTTCGACACATGTTTTACTTCTGATTAATTTGAGAAAATTGAAAAAAATATGTTGATTTTAGAAGGTTTGTGAGGACTCGAATGCTTTTACCTTTGATTCATTATGTGGAATTCGAACTTGATTGGGGGATTTTTGGCTAGATTTTATGCTTGAATAAACATGCAACCTAGGAAGTCATGGGATGAATCCCCTTCATTTAATGGTGAAGCTCCCATGTGCTTTATTTATTTATTCTACAACCTATCTAAATATTTTTGGGTATTACTTTAATTGAATAACTCGTGCACCACAGTTAAACAATTTGGCAACAAGTAAGCAATTGTATGTTTTAACTAAAGAAGGTAACTTGAAGGAAGCATAAACATAGAATAGAAACGAGAAATGATTTATGATATGTAGGAAAATGTGATTTGTAATAGGTAGATTTCAGAGTGAGTTACTCACACACATAGAATAAAACAAATATTGGTTGATCCTCACAACTTTTAAGCAAATTAAAAAGAAGTTGACACTTATAAAAGCTAAGATAACACAAAGTCTATCATTAACATTCACAAATTTCATAGTTAGAATTTAGTGGACACAAAGTTCAACCAAAATATTTCTTCCTTCTTATTAAACTATCAATTGTTTACAATATGTACATCTAGTTATTTCAACACAAATTCTAAAATAACCATATACAACTTATAACAACTGCTTGCCCAAAAATCTCAGATCCCTTAACCCGTAGGCCTCTTCTTCTATTTATAGTCATTACAAGTAGAGCACAAGGAAGTAATATCCATTATGATTCAATAAATGAGTAACTAATAAACAGTTAGGAGTTGAGAACTTCACTCCTCAAAATCTTCTTTTCATGCCACCTAATTGTTTTAGAATGTTCGGACATTAAAAACCAAAATAACTACCCTCAAGTATTTGACTTTATCAAACAACTTAAAGTAACGGTGATTGTACACCACATTACTTAAGTCTTACAATGGATATACTTAAGGAGTAAAGAAGAAAAGTAAAATAAGTAGAAGAAATAGAAGAAATGGAAGAATTATTCTAGGATTAGCAGCTTTTGTTTCCACTTTATCTTTCTCTTTACTCTTGTCTTCACCTGCATCCTCTTCTTCATATTTATGCTTCTCTTTATAGATAACATATTGATCCCTCATGTATTTGATCACATTATTATATGTCTTAGCTACGACCTCCATTTCTATTTCTAGCATGAGCAATTATCTCTCCATAACCTTGCAACCTCCTCTCACCTTCCCAAGATAGGATCCCAAATGACTCACATTATCTTGAAGTTCTACTAATTTATCCAAAGACTTTCAATTGAAAGGAGTAATAGCCTCGTTCATTAATTGTTGAAACAATTGAATAAATTCATCAATACTTTGCAGGGATCTAGAAGAACTATACTTTGTCAGATCATAAATCACATCATCAAGTTCCTCCAAAATTGGCTCAACTTGCTCCTCCATAATTTCCATCTTTTGCATTATATGCTTTACAATTCTCTTCCTAAATGAGAGAAGATGTTTTTTGCCTTCCCTTCCTAATAGATCCTTTAGGTGTAATATTTTCTTCAACTAAAACATTATCGGGTAGGGAATCTATCTCCTCCAAAATTTGTAATTGTAATTAAAAAATCATGCATTCATTATCTACTTCTTGCTTCAAATTATTCAATTTGTCCAATTTCTCATTATACTCGGCAACCTTCACCAATATTTCCTTGTAATAATATGTGGTTATTTTGGTGATTTCAGCCACCCATTCTTCTACAACCTTTGACCTATCACCTGTTTCTTCCATAATTATAATCACCTCGAGGATTCACCTGTTCCCCATAAGCACTGGATGTGTTGAAGTTCCAACAACCTTCATGATAATATTACAAATCTTAGATGTTTTCTCCTTTAGCTTAGCATTCTTCACTTTTTCTTCATCTAGCTTTTGAAAAAGGCTATTGATTAATGTTTATGTGTCATGCTTTAAACCTTCAGTTGTGACCTCTCCTAGGGGTACCTTCGTGATCACCAAGTATTCTTTGGTTCAATTCTCCTTTTCTCTTCCCGCTTCTCGGAGTAGATATTTCAACAAACTTATTTCTGAAGGATCAATGATTAACTTTGAAGTTACCTTGGTAGCCTTTGATCTTTTCCTTTTCTTTTCAATGCTTCTTAACAATGAAGATCCATTTCCTCCAAATTGACTACTTCCTTAGAAGTGGGAAGATATTTCTTGCCAACCAATTTGTGAAGTCTTGTCTTGAAAGAGCTTGGGCCTTCGAATGAACAATTATTTCTTTACCACTTTCCTCTATAGGAGGAAGTGTCACTATTTCTAGCTACTTCCCAGGATCCTCTATAATAGAATCTTGTTATAAAAACCCTCCTAATTCAACCATATTTTTCTTTATCAATTCCTCCTCTATTTATTCCTCAACCCATGTATCAATGTCTTCAACATCCTCTTACATTGCATAATATGGAACTAAGAAGCTCCAACTATTTGATCATGTACATCATCACCAACTTCCCTCTCAATCTCCCCCTCTTTAACCTCTGCATATTTGGTTTGAGTTTCACCTTTCTCTAATGTTTGAGATACTTCTTGAAGAGAAGTACTATCATGTATCCCCTATTGTGGTACAACTAATAATTCCTCTAGAGACAGAGGAGGGGAGGAGTAAATGGTGGAGTGCAAGGAGGAGGTCTAGGGGATGTAGCTTCTGTAGTAGCTAAAGGAAATATGAATGAAGCTAGCGTGAGTGTGGAAACACAATTTATCCTTTAGTAGGAAGGTCTTGAATAGTAGGGGTGAAAACTGATGATGTCAATAAATTAGCAAAGTATCCTCTAAGATGGCTCCTAAAATTAGAGGATTCTTGGTTCTTTCCCTTTTAATTGGCTTCAACTTTGAAGCCACTCCACTACTTTCTCCTAGAGCTTCTTTCCTCTTTTTTTTTCATTGGTGCCCTCCTACCTCTTAGTGCCTATTTGATTGATATATTTCATTACTGATTCCTCAAGGAAATAACCTTGACTGAGAAACCAATCAAAAGTATAGAGAAACACCTTGAATTCCTTTCCATAATTGATTTAGAAATGTGAGAAACTGGAAGAAAAGGAGCACTATCACCTCCTTCATCATAATAAGCACCAAAAATTACTTGCCCATCATCTGTGAGTTCTTTTGGAATATTAGCCAATCCAAATTCCAAAATCTTTTGTGCAGTCATCTAGGTTGTAATCTCTTCTCCTTACCTCAAATTCATCTCTGCAATCAACCAAAATATTCTAATGTTGGCAAGTGTGCATAGCTTAATGAGACTGATTTCTTGGCAATATTTCTATAGTCAAAATTCACCCTTTCCTTGAAGGATCTCTGAGTATAACGAGATATATTTCCTTCTCAACATTTCTTTCCTTGTGAATGTTTGTACAATGGTACTTGTCCAATCACAATAGGAAAATGAACCATTGATATGTGAAGACCTTGCTGCAAGTCATGGAGCACTGCCAATTGTCTACATAACTCAAGAAAAATCCATTTGTCACTGGGGTATCTTGGCAACTTAAGTGGAGCATTCGAGAAACCACAAACTCTTAAGTATGTGAAATGAGAAAATTGGATAAAAATACACCCATATACTTGAATTGCATTCCATGCCTCATCAGTTACTCTCTCTTGGCTCTCAAATCAGGATTGAGCCTACAAATGACCTCATAGAAGAAGAAGTCATTAACTTGTTTATATTCTTTAAAGTATCCTAGTAGATCCAGGATGTGGGTAATATTCATAAATGGGTTTATGAGTCAATGTGCCCATAGTCCTCAACTTGGGAAAATTCCTTGTGTTGCCACAACATATACAAGATAAGAAGTCATCTTGAAATCCAAAGTTTGAATGACATTACTTAATTGGAAATCAATATTGTTACTTGATGATTTCAGCCCAATTGATCAAAGTATCTAGCTTTCTAGTTTTAATCAATATTAACAAATAATACATCCATGTATAAAATTGTTTAGCATTCTTCTCTCCATTAATCTTGTAGAGCAAGTGAGTGATGTCATCACCTCATGAATCAAATCATATCTCACAATTTCTTAGGGAACCTAGAAGCTTGTTTTGATTCCTTTAAGTACTACAAATTCATGATCTTCATGGCATCCTTTGTCTTATTCTTCCAATACCCACTAGATTTTTCCATGTTAATACTTAGTGCATTTGGTGCAGTTGGAATTTTCAAGAAAAATTTGAAGAAATGAGTATCAAGCCTTACCACCAGGTCACTTGCATCATTCTTTATTGTTCTAGTATGAGAATCATAATGCTTTACACATTCCAACACAAATTCAGGCAATTGACAAGTTCTTGGAAAGGCAAACTACCTCAATTATCCCACTACAAGTCAATGCCTTCATTAAAGGTGTTTGATTTTTAGCCTTAGATCTTTCTATTAATTCAAACATTGATACATGACCCATGTTTGTATCTCCTATTCTAGTTAGCTTAGATGTGATACAGGTTTCCATAGGGTATCCCTTATACTCATACTTCATTTTATCCTCCTTAGCTTTGGATTTTCCCTTGCCTTTCCTTTGCTCGGAAGTCTCTTCAACATCCAAATTTGGGTCTTCTGTGATTACAACAGTTCCCTCTTCTTCTCCTAATATGTCACTCACTTCAATTGGCTCTTCTCTTGTTTCAGACATCTACTCTTTTCCTTATAACCAACGTGCTCCAAAAATCAACAATTTTTTTCTGCTCTTAAATAATGATCATCAATTCAATACACACTTACTTTCAGTTGCATGTAAATATTTAGACTTAATTTCCTCATGTAAACACATTAAAATCATCCTAAAAGTCAAGTTCTAGGCTAATAGAAGTGATTGATTGAAATAGTTCATTTTGTAGTTCATTGCGACTTTTCAGGGTATAATTATTCAATGCTTACGCTTAACAAGCATAAGCAATTCAAATCAATGCAATGAATAGGAAGAAATAAGCTTCTGGTTTACTGCAATAAACAAGAAGTAATAGCTCATCGGTTCACAAAAATCATTAAAGAAGCATAAGTAATCCATTTTAGTGAAATGAATACTACTTGGTTTAGCACAAATCAAATAAGAGAAGCAATAACAATTTAATTCACCACAATAAATGGAAGTAACAAGTAATCGATTTGGCATAATGAATGGAAGAAGTAATATCAATATAATCGACACAATGATTTTGATTGACTGTGATTTTAGATTACTTTACTTATTTTATAAAAAAAAAGAGTAAAGCATATTCCAATCGGAGCGTAGAACTAGGGAGTACATTTTTGGTATTTCTATATTAATTTACTTATATAAACACGACAAGTAAGAGAAATTTGAATTGACACAATGAATGGGGCATGCTTTATGCTTTGCGTGACTCCATATTACTTTACTTCTACTACAAAGGTAAGTAAAGTATATCCGGATCGATGCAAAACTAGGTAATGTATTTCCGGTCTTTTCATTATGCTTTATTTTCAATGTAAAGTAAGTAGAAGTCTTTTAATTCACCATAAAGTGGGCAGAAAAATTAGAGAAGCAAAGGTAATATAAATCGATGCTATGAACGGGAAGCAGAAAGAGTTTGGATCGATGAAAAACAAAGGGGAAAAAGAGATCTATGGTTTTTTCATACTTCTTTGCTTCTTTCAAACGCAAGGGAAGTAACAGTAACCTCAAACACCGAAAAATGAAGAAGAAAGACCACATAATGAAGAAGGATCAAACCTAGGGAAAAACTAGGACTTAAAATAGAAAAAATCAATGGCATTCCTTCAGAGGTAACAACGGATTTAAAATCCTATTAAACCCTAATCCTAATAAATTAAAACACCCCAAATTTGAACCATTTTCCCTAGAAAATGGACACAAAAGGAAGAAACAAAAACTAAACCCAAAACACAACATAGAGGAAATAAAAACAAGAAAAGAAAGGAGAAAAACAATCTACTAACCTTATCTACAAATGGGTCAAAGTCGGTTTGTGCAAATTCCTCTTCATCGATCGCTGAAGTCGCTCGGGTCTAGAAGGTCAACAACTTATCTCTTCTTCTCAAGGTGAATGCATGGATCCTAGGTGGAATTACTCAAGGTTTTTATATTTCCACGTCATTAAATGCTGACCATACAAGTGCCATGTCAGCCCTCTTGTCTATGTGGCTTTTTAAAACATCTTTACTTTGTAAATTTTAAAAGAAGTAAAGCAGTCCCAATTCACTGATAACTTAAGTAATTAGTTATGTGGCTTTTTGAGATTACTTTACTTGTTTTAATTTAAGTGAAGTAAATCTATTCGAATTCAACACAATGAAAATACTAAGTAGTGGGGTAGGAGTTTAGCACAATGAATGGGCTTAGTTCGGTGGTGTTTATGAAATACTTTACTTGTCTTAATAATAAGGCAAGTAAAAGCATATGAGTTTAGCACAATGAATAGAATAAGTAAAGTACTTTGAGTTTAGCGCTAAACTAAGGAAAACAAGCCAGTTCTGCGGTGTTTTAAAACTACTCTACTTGACCAACAAAAGCACTTCAAAACAACGCAGATAAAGAACTCTATACAAATTAGTTTTTTGAATATGGATAGCTTGTTACTTTGAAGTAAAGCATTATGAGAAACCCGATAGCTTAGGAGAGAAATTTTTGGTTTTCTGAGATTTTTAGGAATTTTAAACACATAGATACTTAATAAATCACCCCCAAGCAACTTCTTGCAACTTCTTGAAGAATCATCATGCACTCCTACAACCCAAATGAATTAAATCAACAACCTACACACTCTGAACAACAACCTAAAGCCACAAAAAAACACAGACACAACTCATCACAAGTCCTAAAATTTTAATTTTTGTAAAGGGGTACCCCAATATTTCTAAAAGAAATCTTGGGGACACCAGGGTTATAAAAGAAGTATGGGAGTGAATATGTTTTGGTCCTTGGATTAATGGGTGAAAGTAGAAAACAATATGAAGTATGGTTTAGATCTTATTAAAAACATTATTGTGGTCACACACTCTCTCTACTTACTTTTATGGATTAATATTGTGAAACTTGTGACGGTAATGAGGAGGTAGTGTGGACTATAAATGAAACATGATTATTTCTACAACCCTTCGTCAATATAATTGTTATCACTCTCTTGTTTGGATACCCTTTAGAGTTATGGAGTTAGTGAATTTTTGGTTATTGTTTTAGCCAAGTTCAAATCTTGTGAATTTTTGAATTAAAAGTACGATTGTAAAATTGTAGCTTCAAATCCCTCATTAACATATTGAGCTAAAATATTATGTTATTGGGTGGGCATTAAATTTCGAAAGGAATATATTGAAAAAATGGATTGAACTTATCTTTATATAATATTGTTCGATTGATATGATAAAGGGATTATAAGAACTATGCATAGACCTATTTGTTGTAAACAATAGTGATGAAAATACTTTTATTTACTTGGTTAAGTAAGAAGTATAGTCGAGATATATTTAGAATATTGTTGATGTTATATGATGGGTTAGCTAAACATGGAAAATTCAGTATATGTCTCCTCCCTCTATTACCTATTTTTGTGATATGTACATAAGTTTATTTGTATATTTAGCATTGATATACTCCTCCTTTCTTGGACTAGATATCGATCTTAAAGATTTATTAAATTAGTTGTAATAGGGACATCAAATGAAAATGTTTGCAAATAAATGTGAAGTATCATTATCATAGCCATATGAGATAGATATTTTATTATAAACAAGGAAGTTATAATTATATTTTAGGGGTTAAGAATAAACTTATCCATAATTTATTTAGTTATTTCATTATGATTACAACATGGAATATGAGTTTGCGGACTCATGCCAGTTCTTATGATCTGACCCATATTTTCTTTCTTCTAGACAGTTTGCAAGAAATGATGACATTCTTAAAGTCACTGTTGGATTTGATTATGATTGATTTACATCTTATGTTATTTTGTTATAAATCTGGAAAATATTATTATACTTAAATGATAATGTGATTGAAATGTCATCACATCTTGTAAAGGGCATTATGCCCAATGTATTATTTTGATTAATTTTTACATCATTAATAATGAAGAATAAAATTTATCCTTATTTAAATTAAAATATATGACTTAGTTGATTGTGATTTATCTTGTTGGATATGAAAATGAGGATATATTGTTATACAATTTATTATTCTTAAGTTGTATATTATTTTTTGATTTCATTGATTTAATTGAAATGATCAAGTCTACTAAATGATGACATTTAAACAATAAGGATAACAATGATAACAAATGAAGATGTTTAAGTTCTTCATATATCAATGGACTAATCATGGTAATTAATGTACTTAATGGAATAAAGACTATTCTTAATGTGTAAATATAATGAATCAACTCCATACAAAGTATGATTAGTAAACATATACCTAACGTTGTATTCTACGTTCTAAAAGTACGATAAGAGGAACTAAATAAAGTTAGTAACTTGTTGAGTTACTATAAACATCTTATGAGAACTTAATATCATGTATCAACACATTTTAAACATGTCATAAAATAACTATAAGAGATAACTTAAAGTATATAAGAAGCACATGTGTTATGTCCCTTAGTATTTTCATTAGTATCGTGCTCGTGCCAACTTTGGATAGCTATTGTAAGGGTAGTGATGGCGTAATGATGGAAATCATTACGTGGTCACTATCTTTCCCATAGGGATCCTAAGATGGCACTGATAGGATCCTTTCATTTAGTAGGATGAGTCAAACATATGATCTTCTTCTACAAAACAAAATCATCTTCTTAAATAATGAAAAGGGATCCAAATAACTCTATTAAGAAAATTGTGTGGTGATGAAAGACAAGTTTCATAGGCTAGTGTGCAATATTGAAACTAAGCTTGCAAAGCAATGCTTGAAAAATTTGGCCAAAGTAATGTAATTGTTGATTACATTGTCTATTCACCAATCCCCTAAATCAACAGTGTCGAGAACCAGATGGAAGTTGCATAAATATCTTCCTAGTGGGCACTAAGGAGATGCATATGTTCTCATAACCTATAAAAGGTTTAACCAAGTATACATAGTATACACACTCGATAGAGTGATCAAGGAGATTGGGATGATCTAAATAGACCCTTATAGCTGCACATGGTTATTGTATGTTATAAGATGGATTATGAACAATTTAATAATGTTGGATTATTTAGCAACAAGCTAATTAATAATGTTTAACATTGAAAGCATTAATTGAACTTAAGGGGTATGTTTAAAAGCAATCATTATTTTAGATGAATCATAACATGGGTGTTACAAGAACCATGCTAGATGAATCCAAAATATATGAATTTTTTTGGAGAGAGATAGTCAACACATCAGTCTATATTTTGAATAGAGGCCAAATTAGAGTAAATAATATCAAGACACCTATGAACTATGGAAGGGCAGACCAACAATTGTCAAACACTTCAGAGTATTTGGAATCAAATGTTATATCAAGAAATATGATGAAGAATTAGGTAAGTTTGATTCTAGATATGATGAAGGTATTTTTATTGGTTACTCTTCTATGAGCAAGGCCTATAAATGTTACAATTTGAGGACATTCAAAAATTTGAAACTATAAATGTGAAGGTAGATGATATCAAGAACATGATACAAGAAATTGATTATCCCGGAGAAGCCGAAACGAAGATGAAGATGAAAAGGAATAATTTGAAATAAAGGAAACAAAAACACCATCCATATCAGTCCAAAAGAATCATTCGGACCATAATTTTATAGCTGTAAAAAATAATGGAGTACAAACCAAGAAGATTGATAAATGCAACAGAACATGCAAATATGTCTTTATTATCGAAGATAGATACTAATAATTTTACTGAAGTAAGTGAATGAATACAAGCATTGGATTGAAGATATGGAAGAAGAACTAGATCAGATTGAGAAAAATGAAACATGGGAACTAGTTCCAAGACCAAAAGATAAAAATGTGATTAGCAAAAAATGGGTTTTTAGAAATAAGTTTGAATGAACATCAAAAAGTTATAATAAATAAAGAAAGTTTAGTTTGCAAAGGTTATGCAAAAGTTGAAGGTATTGATTCAAGAGAATATTTTTCTCATGTTGCACGTTTAGAAGCCATTATGATGTTTTTAGAATTTTCTTGTTATAAAAACTTTAAATTCTATCAAATGGATGTTAAATCTACCTTTCTGAATGGGAATTTGGAAGAAGAAGTTTACATTGAAAAACCAGAAGGATTTATATTATCAAATGATAAGGACTATGTTTCCAAGATGAAGAAAGCTCTTTATGGGCTAAAACAAGCCCCCAGAGACTGGTATTCAATATTGGACAAGTATCTACAATGGAAAGGGTTTAAGAAAGATATTGCCAACAACAATATTTATATCAAAATTAAAGGGGAGAATCAACTATTTGTTGTTTATGTTGATGATATTATTTTTTAAGGAAGTAGTGATAAGATGTGTCAATAGTTTTATGAGGAAATGTAAAAATAATTTGAAATGTCCATGTTTGGTGAGTTGTCATTCTTCCTTGGATTAAAAATTTCTCAATTTGACAAAGGCATATTCATTTCACAAACCAAGTATATTAAGGAGATGTTGAAAAAATTTAGAATGGAAGATTGCAATCCAGTAAGTACACCCATGGTCACAGATGTAAGTTGAGCAAGGATGATGAATCTCCTAAAGAAAATCAAACTCTTTATAGATCAATGATTGGAAGTTTATTATATGTAACTGCATCAAGACCATATGTGATGCAAGTAGTAGGCATGGTAGCATGTTTTCAAGATGCTCCAAAAGAAACTTATGTATAATTGTAAAAATAATACTCAGATATATGAAAGGTACAATGGATTATGATATGTGGTATAAAAAAGGTAAGCTTTTTATTTAACATCATATACATATAGCTCCAAGCAGTCTTTTTTGTATGGGTTTTCTCTCGAAAGGGTTTCCACATAAATATTGTGTTGTGCAATTGTCATATCATATGTAATTTCTAATGTTGTGAATGTTAAAGTTTAAATTAGTAAAAATTGGATAATATTGATTCACCCCCTTAGTATAAGTGTGTTTTCTACACACTATTGTCTTCCACAACACCACCTCGGGGTTATGTGGCTTCCAAGCGAGCTTTCATAGTTCACATCATTTCAACCAAGTCTTCAACTCTTGTGCTTTGATTTCAGCACCCTGAATTCCTCCAATGTTCCAATTCAATGTTATTCTCATTGTTATTTCTTTGAATTCATGAACAAAAATTCCACAATATTTTACCCAACAATCTTCTTGTAGTAATATGCCTCTAATGACCTTTTACCCACAATTTGCATTATGGCAAGTCATAAAATCTTATTGTGTCACTTCCTCTTACACCTTCTACCCAAAATTCCCTCACTTTGAAATTTTTTGTAATGGTTTTCTACCCACACTCACAAATGTTGAAAATCAAAAGATTTTTCACAACTCTCCTATAGGAAATCAATCCTAGTCTAATTGTAGACACCCCTTTTTCACCCCTAAGTGACCCAATGCACATCAATCAATTATTATTACCTATCTTATTCTCCCTATCATAAGTATCATGAAATTACCATCTTAAAATCCATTTACCCTACCCTAACCACTCAAAACAACCTAAAACCAATTTACCCCACTTAACCTAACCCCCTAGCCTCCTACAACTCGGATTCCCAACCTCCCACCATTTCCCAACAGCCTGATATCATGGATGACAAGTGGTTTTAACCATTTTCCATTCTCCCTCTTGTTGGTTTTAACCTCTGTGTTGAAATTGACGGTGATCCGTGATCGACGGAAATCGTTACGATGTCATCGATCCTATTTAATAAACCTTTGTCTCCCTTCTCTAGTTAATCATAGTCACAATCACAACTTGCATACTGAACCAATTTTTGCCTTCCTAGACGACATCATCACAACTTAAGGATGTTATAATCTTGTTTCCAAGGCTATCGGGATCTCCAAGAGTTATCTCAGCTCATCATCCAACAACTCTATTGTGTCTTATCCATTATCAAAATTAGTATTTACATCTTATCTCACTTTGTTATCTTAGTTTATACTAGTTATAGTTTATCAAATTGTCATCATTATCATCTTGTATAGGCTTCTCAAAATTTTCCTCTCCTTCAATCATCCAGACCACCTATAGAATATTATTTATTCCCATAGGGATCGTTGTTGATCCCCAATCATTTTCAATCAACCCCTTTATCTTTACCCTTTTTATTTGGCCTTTTAAATAATCCCAAGTCTATGTTTTCATGATCCTACATGCTTATAAATTCCCCATATCTCATCTTTTCACTATCAAGCCTCTTTGTTTCACGTCAATATATGTTTTATTAATATTTTTATCGGACCAAAATATTTATGCCTTATCTTTGTCGATTAGTGTCCTTAGCACTTGGCTCTATATTTTGGTCTCATAAACATATTTGAATATCTATTTTTGAAATCCATAAACTTCTAAGATTTTTATAATCAGCCTTGGGAAAAATCAACATCTTGGTTGCATTCATTAGTTTTTTTATCAATTACTTTATCAAAATAAAAACTTTGTCTCTAATCATTTTCGATATGTGATCGTCTTCAATCCCTATCATTTATAGATCATTTTAGCATAAGTCACATTTTTATCAATCTAGGTTGATCTAAAAGTTTTTACAAACATGGTTTCCATGTAGATGATTGTTCTAGGTTAGTCTCATCTAATCACCAACATCTATGATATTTTGATCATCCAACAAACATTTATGTGGAAGTAGATCAATGTTCTCCATGAGATCACTTTATGTGTCATCTCATTTGCACAAACCTATAAGGATATTGAAGAAAAATTTGAGATCCTTAACGAAATATGAGAAGTAACCGAGGATTACTAGTACGATTAATTCAAAGAATTTGAGCTTGCCATAACCCTAACATGGGCCACCTACGAATCTGAACAAGACCTCCTATCCATCTTGAGTTCTAGCTTCCTTGTCTTTTATCGTTTATATTATCTTTATCAAATCAACTTAATTGTATCAATGAGTTGACACCCTTCAAGAAGTTCCTTTGGATTCCTGAGATCGGCCTTTGCCAAGTAACTCATTATCCTATCTATCTAATACCTTATGTCTAGTTGTCTTTGCTTATAGGTCATCTCACTCAAGAAAAGGAGGAGCACCTTTACATTTTCCACATTCCATCATCTCGATATTGTAATTGTCGGTGCAGGTATCGCTAAACCCTGTTCATTTTGAGTTTTAGGTACTTTCTACATTTTACAGCTCCAATCAAAAACTACCTAATACACTAATACCAAATGACATGGATGGGGAGGGGAATCCAGCTAAGGATATCCTTAAACCTCGTAGTCGTCAAAATGCACAAAATATAATACTTCATGAAAAGAAAGCATGCATCAATAAAAGATCAAATGAACATGTATTTATATGAAAACAAATCTCTGGGATTTCTCATTCATAGAAATAACAACATCAAACCAATCACCAATGATTCAATCTTCTACTCTTAGGAAGCTTTATTTTTACACCATTATTATCATCATAATTTAGCAATAAATTATCTCCTCTCATGTCACATATTCTCCATTCTTTCTACTCATATTGAGCCTTAAGATCACATCCCACTCTACCCTTGAGCACATAATTTTATTCCAAAATTGAAATAATAGCTTAAGGCACATGGATTTACTTATATAGTCATTCATTCCACATCATAAGACTCCTAATTCTGTTAAATTCAAATGAAATAAGACAAAGGACCCAACAACATATCCAAACACAAACAACCAGCTTTCCTATGACATATGCCTTAAAGTAGTCAAATATTCCAAGTCTTCACTCAAACAAGATTGTCCAAACAATACTACGCATTGGGCGATTGCATGCTATATCAGCCATTGTGTAAAAGAACTATGCACTCTATAAATATTATGCAATGGGTTTGCACACTCCACATAATCCAACACAATACTCTCTAACTCATTAGAAATGCATTTCTTCACCGTAAGACTCAAAGAAGCAACACAAAATTCTCTACAAAAAGCAAACACTAACTAAATCTAGAATGCAACTATTTTTGGTGTACACAAGATTTTTGTGATCTTGGATGCTCCTACGTCATACACCTTGGGTAATTTTGAAAAATTTGATATCTTGCTCAAGGAATTGGTATACCACATTGTGCAAAATCAGAAAGCAGTTAGCCAAGTCACCTCTTAAATCTTCTTGCCTTTTCACTTAACCAAATACAAAATATACTCCTTATTGTGTGTCTTCTTAGTTTTAGTATCTCATTATTCCTTATTCTTCATCATGATCCTTCTCTCGCACTTTTTTCCTTTAATATTCTCCACTACATTCTAATTTAGAATCATCTTCATCTTCATATACTACTCAAGTATGGATATAAATCAAAACATTCAAGATATTAGATATATCAATGCCTTTAATAAATTCAATCTCATAACCATTATGTGCAAACTTTTTGATGATCTTACATGGTCATATCTTCATCCACCTAAGTTTATTATAAGATCCTTTTGGAAACCTCTCTTTTCACAAATATGTCAAGACCATATCTCTCGATATGATATCCAATTACTCTTCACTTCCCATCTACGTGTTATTTGTATGGTACATTCATGTTTGGTAACTAATTACACTTTTTGGTGTACTTCATTCATGTATTCCAAAAAGTCTCCTACTTTAGTATTCCTATCTTCATTTCATGGTAAGTCTCTTAGTTCTGCAACTCCCTTTGGGTTTTTTCCATATATGATTTGGAATGGTGTTTTCCTTATACTCTTGTTATTGAATTTTTGTATGTAAATGTTTCTGTGCTAAATCCAAATCCCTAGTTCCTAGCTTATCCGATACTAGACATGTAAGAAAATATCCAAGGATTTTACTCAAAACTTGTGTTTTTCCATCAATTTTTGATGGTACACCAAACTAAATTGTAACTTCTCATTCATATTATTTCAAATGTTCACAAAAAAACCAACAATATGTATATCTTTATTAGACACTATACTTTGCAATAATGCATGTAATCTTACAATCTCCCTAAGAAGATATTCATAATGTTTATTACATCACTAGTCTTTCTGTAAGCAATGAAATGTGCCATATTTGAAAAACTAACAACCACTATAAAAATGGAATCAAAACCCCTATGTGTTTTGGGAAAACCTAAAACAAAATTCACACTTTTGTCTTCCCAAGGCATCTCTCGGAATGGGAAAAGGTTTGATACAATCCTATGATCTAATATTTTTCTTTGGTCAATTGAAAAACATGAAATTCCTCCACAAATTTGCATACATCCACACTCATTTGTGGCTAAAAGTAGCTCTCCCTTAGTTTCACTAATGTTCTATCTAAGCCAAAGCAACATGTCAATTCTCTGCCGTAATGTTTTTCTCTTAGTAAATTATCTCACATTGATCCTATTTGAATGCACAAATGCCTTCCCTTGAATAATGGTCCTTCCTACAAAAATAGTCCAACTAAGGTGTCATTTCAACACTTGTGTGTATTGTGTATGCATCTCTTGATTTTCTAAACTATTCATCATATGCATATAACTCATCCATGGAGTCAAAACCCACAAATTTTTATCCTCATTTCTATCAATAGACAATTACATCTTCTGCATATCAACTACATTGTTATATTTTTTCTCATATGCTTCAATACAAATGTGTATCCCTATAGGTACTCCATCCACTTCATATGCATCTCGGTTCAACTTTCCCGGCTATTAATTAACTATAAGGCCTAATGGTTTGTGGACAACACAAACTCTGAGGTAACAAGTAATGTCTCTATTTCTTCAATGCCTACATAATTACATAGAATTTCTAATCATTAACATTATGCTTCTTATTTGCATCATTCAAATTCTCACTAAAAATGCAATATGTTTTTCCTCCTGAGTCAACACTACACCAAGAAATATACCACTAACTAGCATGGAAATTGACCTGAAATACTTTTATGATATTAGGAAATGCCAACACTAGTTGTTCTATTATTCTTCTCCTCAATTCTATAAAATTATTTTTAGCACGTGTTCTATAGGTGAACCTCCCTCATGGCCTCTATAATCGGTGTGCATACACCACAAAATTTCATGATGAACTTTCTATAAAAGCTATGCAGCCCATGAAAACTTGGTGCCTCATAAGCACTCCTTGGTGAATTCCAAACCACAATTTCATATATCTTTTTAGGGTCCATCTTCAATCCGTATCCAAAATCACAAATCATAGATACACCAATTCTTCTTGCATAAAACTACATTTCTTGAGATTAATCAACTTTTCTTCTTTCAATCTATACAACACTTCACTTATATGTAATATATTCTCTTCACACATCATGTTGAAAATTTGAACATCATCTAGGTTCACGATCACAAACTTTCCTTTAAATTATTTAATAACTTTCTTCATCAACCTCATGAAATTAATTGGT
Source organism: Taxus wallichiana var. yunnanensis (assembly GCA_018340775.1). Taxonomy (NCBI): domain Eukaryota; kingdom Viridiplantae; phylum Streptophyta; class Pinopsida; order Cupressales; family Taxaceae; genus Taxus; species Taxus wallichiana. The sequence continues at coordinate 735,590,712 of CM031241.1, forward strand.
GTCTTTCTCGGTTCGAACGACATTACAAGTTTTGTATGTAATTATTCTTGAGTCTTAAATGATGTCTTCCTTTCATCTCCTTCCCTTATCCAAACTAATGATGTCCATTTTTAGATCGGTCTTTCTAAAATATTTTTTTATACTCAAATAGTTTGTGATGACATCCATGCACAATAATAGAAACCTATACTTGATGGTGATTTCATTTGTGTCGATCAAATCAGTACACATATGCCACTCACCACTCTTATTAGGTGCTTTAGAACTATTGGCACTACACACGGTCTCATACTCTCTCTAACAAGTCCCCTCTTCGAAAACTCTAGGAATTTCTTTTATATCTCCAAATTCTCTTTTCTTGTCATCTTGTAGGCCGCATTGTTTGAAAAACTTGATCTTAGAATTAAATCTAAACTTTGAATAATATCTCTTACAAGTGGTAACCCTTGAGGTGAATCACTAAACACAACTTCCAAAAACTCCATTGGTTTCACCTTTAGTGACATTATTTTTTCTCCTTTCTTCATTTCTACCACACCTCCCTTTTGTGTTGTTCACATTATCAACACAAAACATGTACTATCCTACTTTACTTTGGTCGAGAACTACTTCCGATAAAGTAATAACAGTTTTAGTGTTACTTCACTCTTTTCCCGCAATGGGTTCAGAGTATAGTTTTTCCCATCATTCTCCACCATGTATGTTTTTGCACAACCATCATGTTGCTCCTTTTGGTTATACTGCCAAGGCCTATTGAGTAGCACATGACACACATCCATAGATATGATGTCACACATCACTTCATTTTCATATCTCCCAATCTAGAATTTGACCAAACATTATTCCTTCTCCAACAAATGGTGTCCCTTCTTCGACCATAAAACATGGTATGGATTTGAATGATCAAGCATTTTATCCAAAATTTATTTCTCCACCAAGTTATTGGTGCTTCCATTGTCCACAATTACTTTGCATATTTTTCCACCGGCTTATATGTAATCCTAAACAAACTTATTTTCTACTCGAGTTGATCTCTTCTATTTTTGGTTTCAATAGTATGTGCTTGAACATTTGTGTTTATCCCATATTTGATTATTCTTCATAACTCATAAAACTATCTACCTCTCCTTATGCAATGTGCACACTTCACTTACCACCATTATGGGCATACAGAATGCATGTGTTATATGCCCTATTTCTCCACACTTATAGCATATGTCATTGAATCTAAAACCTCCTCTACAACCTCTTCCTCTAGATGAATGAACACCTCCTTGAGATGTATCTTCACCATACGCATTTGAACATGACCTACTCTCATCTTGTGTAAAATCATCTCTACCCTTATTTTTTCCATGGCCCTTTGTGGCCTTTTTCTCTCTCTAGTTAGCATTTTATTGTTTGTGTGCCAAATTTTCCTTTGCCTTCAAAGCATACTAATAGTCTTTTTCCATGGAATAAAATTACAACATATTAATCCCATCTTGAATGGCTATGTTTAATCTAGTTATGTATCTTAAGATTTTTTTCACTTCATTCTTTGCATGTCCCACTCTAATGGTGAGTCGGTAAAATTCTTCAATGTCTTCCTTTACACTAAGTTATATCTATCACAATCCTTAAAACCTTATGAACAAACTGATATGGTAATGTCATGGGTAAAGACTTCATCTTTATCTTCACCACCAAAGCATGTCCCATGTCTTAATATTATGCTTTCCATAATGTACTTGATTGGTGTGAATATGTTCCCACCAAAGAGATGTATAACCCTTCAATTTCATGCATGAAAACTTGAACTTTCAAGGATCTTTCGTGTCTTCATATTCAAAATACTTATCCATATGAGTTATCTAATCCATAAGTTTTGTTAGTTCTAAACTACTAGAATAAAAATTGTTATCCAACATTGGCTTACTCCCCATCATATTAATTGTGTGAAATGTTTTATCATCATGTACATCTTTTATTTCCTCTTCCTCGGCATTTTCATCCACATTTACATTAACAACATGCACTCTCTATTACATAGGTCCTCCATCATCATTATTTTATTCCACAACACCTTGGCGTTGTGTGTATTCTAAGTGAACTTGCATGGTTCACATCATTTCAGCCAAGTCCTCAACCCCGATTCCAGTGTCCTACATTCCTCGTGTGTCATTTCAATGTTATTTTCATTTTCTTTCTCTAAATTCATGAAAATAATCCCTACAATCTTCTACCCAATAATCCACTTGTCGAATATGCCTCAATGACCTTCTCTACCCACAATCCACACTTTGTGGAAATCCATAAAGGCTTACTATGTCACTTCCTCTCACAGCTTCTACCCAACATTCACCCACTAGAAGATGTATACAATGATTTTATACCCACACTCACAAATCTTGAAAACCACAAGATCTGTCATGCCTCTCCCAAAGGAAATCAATCTTTCCCGATACCAGTGACAAAGATGGGGTGAGGGAATCTAGATAAGGACAACCTCAAACCTCATAGCCTTAAAAATGTACACAAAACAATACTTAACTAAAAGAAAGCATTTGTGACATACGAGATCAAATGAACATAAATGTAAATGAAAACAAAAATCCAGGATATATTACTCAAAGAAATAGTAAAATCAGATAGATCACAAATGATTCAGTCTTCTACTCTTAGGAACAATTATTTTTACACCATTACTATCATCATAATTTAGTGAGTAATTATCTCTTCTCATGTCATAGCTTCTCCATTCTTTCTATGCATACTAACCCTTAAACACCGAGTTCACTTCAAAAATTGAAAACCCATCCCAAGGAAATTGACTCTACTTATATACTTTTTCATGCAACCTTGACCTAATACTCCTAATTATACAGAATTCAAATGCAATGATGATCTAAAATTAGATGTAGATATGCCCAATTCTTGCAATTCATATTTGTACACACTTGGAAACATATATTTATTATAAAAGTAACAATAGAACCTATATGTTTTGATGACATATTTGGGTTCCTCTCGAAAAATACACACTTTCAAAAATAACGGAACTCGATTTCAAGTTCATATGTAAACATTATGGCCTTTTGAAGCTAAAGGAATTTTCTCCGACACAACCACCATGGAATTTTTGCATTCTCCATTGGAAAATGTGCATTCATCAATGGTAGTTGCATGTTCGTCGATGTCAAACACACAAATTCCAATTGTGGTTCCATGTTTTTCACTATCAACACACATTTGACAGTGGTGGTTGTATAACCTCCTCCTACAAAAGGAGATGGTTCCGTTTTTAATCCTGAAAAGGTGTGAATTTGAAACGGTTGTAAATGTTTCAACTTCCCAAAGCTATTTTTGGACTTTTTTGAAGTTTTCTAAGGTGGAAGGAATTAATCCAGGTTTGAGGGATGTCAAAACTCATCAATAATGAGTAGAGGAGTTACACGTGAGAATCTTGGTTGGAGTTGGGAGGTTTTAAGAGGAAACTCAAGTTGTTATGGTTAGTGGTGAGGTGTGAGAGTTTTGTAGAGTGGAGAGAATGTCTGAAGAGTGCTAAGTTTTGTAAAATACTTGAAGAGAGTTTTCTTTTCATGAAGGCCATGGAAATGGTAGTATTATGTGCAAAATGTGAATTACAGAGTGAAAGGGGAATGTTATTTCCTTACCCATTGGATTGTTTACCTTATTGGGTTTCTCCAAGATAAGCATTGCATTCTTACGTGTTTACACTTGTTATCTTCCTCCTTATTTATGTGTTTTATAAGTTTCAAATTCATTTCCAACATGTTATAACTCTAGCTTTATGCCACTTTGAGTTGTTCATCACTTTATTTGAATTGGAATGATAAGTATATGTGTTGGTGAATCTTGGTGTGGAATATTCACCTAGCTTATGAATCAAATTGGTATCAGAGTTGGTTATTCGTAGTATTGTTCTTTGTGTGGTAATTGTTATCACTGAATCACATCACCCTTATGTTTACACAAGTGCATATACTTGAGCTCACGGTGTGATTGGATAACATGGGTACTATCTCCAAGTTGTGGGACTTGCTACTTGAGATAGACCTCCAGAGAAAGCTGGTTCTTGCTCCTAAACTACCTTCCACAATCTACTCTAATGCAGGAAAACTATCTTTCCTAATCTAACTATTCCAAGGGACCAAGGAGATAGAATGCATAAAAATGAAAGCCTACACTATAGCTGTGATACACCAACAAAGGAAGTGAGATATTTTGTTGAGGGAGAAAGAAATAGAAAAAATGGAGATGAGGGAGGTCAGACAGAAGTGACACGGCCCAGATATTCAAATTCACCATTAAACTCCATGAAACACAACATCCTGCACCTGCAAATGTGAAATACATGCACATAAAAACAAATATGGAAGGGAGAGGCATAGAGAAACAACAAAATGATGCAAAGGGTTGAAGAACACCACAAAAACATGTTTTTATTGCTCTAGAAGGTGCACAAACCATTACATTTCTGGAATAGAGGCACAAATACATTTTCCAGGCATAGGAGAAGGTTCACTACTCAAAAATGGCATTGAGAAACAAATTTGATAGAGTTTCTCTATGCCCAGAATGTCTCTCTTTACAATGAGCCCAACACTCCAATTTATAGAAAAATAAGAAGAGAGAGAGAGAGGGAAAATGGAAATCCCAAAATATGTCCTTCAACCACTTGTAAGAGGTATTAAATGGAGTGAAATGATGTTTTGTTGCTTGCAAAAAGGCTCCCCATACTATCCCATGACTTGCAGCAGTGAAATATGTCAGCCCATGCTTCATTGAATGCGTCCAACTACCAAATAAAACACTATTATGAACTTGGCCACATTTTCAGGAAAATATCCATTGATCCCTCATCAAATCCATAATTTCTTGATTTATGTATGTTGGTCTCGGAAACACAATTCCAACGGTACCAATTTCATGCGATTTTGTTGAGAAATGCAAAAGTTATGGCCTTCTGAGTGCAAGCAACTATTTTGGGTCTGCCAGGCATTTTTTGTCATTTGACGGAATGAGCATTAATTGAATGGAGCTGAATATGTTTATTTTATTTTAATATATCTACCCTCATCAAAATTAAGAAATTGAATGCCAGAGGATGTCGTGCTCATTCTAGAAAGTCCAATTTTATGAAAATCGGAGCTCAAAGTCAAAAGTTATGGCCGTTTGAAGTTTAAGAGGTCAAACATTGACTTTTTCTCTTCATTGCGGCTATTTCGGAAAAATCGGGTCCGTGTGTCCCGACTGTCCCAAAAAAATCTCGCATCACCCAATTCGGGCTTCCTTGTCCCTGCGCGTCTCGTTGACCAAGCCGTGAGGGCCGTTGACTTCCGCATTCGCCGCATCCCATTTAGCTTGGCTCTTTGTGTGGCGATTTTTCCTTTTCATGTCCCACACATACCTGTGTTCTAGATGTCCCGCGGACTCCGCATGATAAAAACTTCTACTTTTTCCTATTTTCACTTTCTTGCCATGCCATTTCGGCTTTGCATGTCCCATGTGTACCTACATCCCAACTGTCCCTGGACCTTTGGGACAAAAATGTCTGAATTTTTGCAAAACACCAGAATGAGCCCATTTTTAGATTTTTTCCAATTTTCTCTAACTTCTTGGGTTTTTTCCTGGATGGGGAAGTTAGAGAGAAGCCAAGGGCCCCAAAACATGATTTTTGGCCTTGAATCAATTCTACTTGCTCGGACTAAAGAATCTGATGCATGTTATCAAAATTACCTTGAGGGGTGAATTTTGGATAACAGAATGTTAGTGTGTTGCATTACGTTTATGCTCATCACTAGAGCCAATAGTGTTAGTGGTGAAGGTATCCTAGTGCCCTTTAAAGAAGAAATTTTCACAATAAAGTGGAAGCAAGTATTTCATAGCATGGCCCATATTGATGATGAAGATGTCCGAGCAACAAAGGAGATATTTCACAATCTTGAAGAGGATGTGGCTAACATCTCTCTTTTTATGTGTAATCTTGACTGGTTGGAGTTCATCATGGGACTTCTCATGGAAAAGCTTGGTGTTTCTATGGAGGCACTAAGGAAAAAAAAGGAGGACACTCGTGAGCATGAGAAGAAGGGAGAATCACCCCGTGCCAACCAGGCTCCACCTCCTTTCAAGGTTGAGGAAAAGATAGAGATTCAACCCTATGATGGAGATGTGAATGTTGAGAAGCTAGACCATTGGCTATCTCAACTTGAGGTATATTTCAATTTGCATCAGATTAATGAAGGTCAATAAATTTCTTTTGCAAGGTTAAAATTAACTAATCATGCTCTAACTTGGTTTGAAAGTTATGTGCATACCTTGGTTGTTAAGAAGCTTCCTCCTATTACTAAGTGGGATGATTTTAAGATGCTAATCAAGAAGAAATTTTATCCTATTTGTTATGAGGAAGAGAGGTACTTGTATTGGATATATTTTAGGAAAAGTAAGGCCAAAGTGTGCAGAAGTACACAAGTGAGTTCCTTGAAGGTTGTCCATATGGGAAAAATATAGTGGATTAAGACATCTTAATGAAGTATGTCGGTGGACTCCATATCCATTTGAGGAGACCCGTCCTCTTGGCCAAGCCTATAGATGTAGATGAGGTTTGTTCTCAAGCTCACTACTTAGATATGGACAAGAAGAAAGGTTCGTCTACCTCTCAAAATGCTCCAAAATAACAAGGTGACTCAAAGGAAAAGGGTAAAGGAAAGGGGAAAGGTAAGAAAAATGCTACTTCCATTTCTAATAAGGATAGTAAAGTTCATTGTGGTGAATGTAATGTTGACACTCATTCCAAGGAAAAATGTTGGAAGCTTCATCTAGAGTTGCACTCATTCAAGAATAAAAAGAAGAAAAAGGCTATGGCCACTCTCCGAGGAGATAAGATAGGTCACATCTCTCATGTGGACGAAATGTTGTGTTGTACCTCAATTAACAAAGATTTATGTTTGGGTAGACCATTTCTCAATATAATGAACTTGCTAAGATTTTTCATATTAAAATTTAGATGAAGAAAACAAAAGTGGATGCTCTTTTTGATACTTGTTCTCAAGCTGATTTGATAAACAATGAGGTGGTAGATAAGTTGAAAATAGAGACTTAAAATCATCCTTCCTTGGATGGGTGAAGAAAGGTGTAGACATCAAGGTCACCAAGAAATGTAAGGTTAAGTTTGGTATTAATGCACATTTCATTGATGAAGTTATAGTGGATGTTGTGCCTCTTAATGTGTGTGGTGTAGTGTTTGGTAGCCCTTGCTTGTATATCCGAGATGTTATCTTCATGAGGAGATCCAACTAATGTCGCTTGGTAAAGGATGGAAAGAGATACACCATTTCATCCTATAAATGAGACTTAAATATATCTTTGGTAAGGTCTTATAAGTTAGGAAGCTTATTATTGTTAGTGGGAAGTTTGTTTTGCTTCTTTTTAGAGATATTCAAGAAAAGGAAGTAGTTGTATATAAGACCTCTTGTAGTATGTTTACTAAAAAAGAACATAAAAAATGAAAAATTTGGTAAAGAAGTTCAAGGATGTTTTCCAAGATCCTAAGGGGTTGCCACCATCTAGGCCAATTGAGCATAAAATCCATTTGCTACCGTACGATCTACTTCCAAATCTTAGTTTGTGTAGGCAGTCCTTGAAGGATGTCAATGAGATAAAACAACAGTTACAGTATTTGATTAATCAAGGTGTAATCTATCCTAGTACTTCTCCATGTGGTTCTCTTATTGTTTTAGTACCTAAGAAATATGGTACATGGAGAATGTGTGTTGATTATAGAGCACTTAATAAGATAACCATCATAGATAGGTACCCTCTTCCATGGATTGATCATTTGCTAGATTAGTTGTAGCATGCTAGGTAATTTTCTAAGCTTGATTTGAAATCTGGGTACCACCAAGTCTAGATTAAGGAAGAGGACATTTGAAAAATAACATTCAAGACAAGGCAAGGGTTATATGAGTGGTTAGTTCTACTCTTCGGGCTATGTAATACACCAACTTCCTTTATGTGATTGATGAATGAGGTAATGAGGCCATTTATTGATTCCTTTGTCATTGTGTATTTGGATGATATTCTTGTTTTTAGTAAGACTTTTGATGAGCATTTTGTTCATTTAAAACAAGTTTTGAAGGACAACCAATTGGTGTTGAATGAGAAGAAGTGTGAGTTTTCTCAAAATCACTTGACTTCTTAGGGCATGTGGTTGGATATGAGGAGTTGAGGATAGATCTAGCAAAGATAGAGGCCATTTTGAATTAGCCCAAGCCTTCTCACGTGACCAAAGTAAGGAGTTTTATTGGTGTAGTTCAATATTTATGGAATTTCATCAAGAACTTCTCATCTATGGTTGCTCCTTTACATTCTATTACAACATGTGGTAAGACATTTTCTTGGGGTAATAAGCAACAAGAGGCATTTGAGATTTTTAAATATAATATTAGTCATGCTCCCGTTTTAGATTTTCTAACTTGCAGTTGTCTTTTGAGGTGGAAATGAATGGTAGTGATTATTCTATGGGGGCTTTCCTACTTCAAGGAGGTAATCCCGTATGTTATCACTTTGAGTTGTTTCATGATGTAATTATGAATTATTATACATATGATAAGGAATTGTATGCTTTTGTTCAAGTGGTCAAGAAATGGAAGCACTATCTCATGGGTAAGGAAACTATTATTCATACATATCATCAACTTGTTCAATATTTACAAGCTCAAAACAAACTTTAGTAGACTAAACACTATAAGTGGATGGGTTTCTTACAACAATTTTATTTAGTTATCAAGTATAAGAAAGGTGTGACTAATAAGCTAGTTGATATGTTATATAGACCTCTTTTGCTTTCAACTATGGGCACCATAAATTTTTGGAACCTTTTGTGGCTGAGTCTTACATAGAAGGATATGAGCAAGATTCAGATTTTGGGAGCCATTCCTTCAAGCAAAGAATCCCCAAAGCATGGGTTTTGAGCCTAAGGGAGAGTACTATCTCCAAGATGGGTTTCTCTACAAGAATGTAAGCTTTGTGTGCTTAAGGAGGAAAGAGTTTAGCTGATGAGAGAAGCACATACTTCCAAGGTTGTAGGACATTTTGGTGTTACAAAGACTATTGCACACTTACAAAGGTATGTTTATTGGCCTAATATGCAAGTTGATGTTGTCGGATTTTATCAAAGGTTGTGTTTTATGTAGTACAATTTGGGGTTATATGTGCCATAACCGGTTCTTTTTATGCCATTCGAAAGTATCTCCATGGATTTTGTAGGTGGGTTTCCTATGTAAAATAGAGGTCATTGTTAGGAATATTAGTGTTTCATGGGTAATATTATGTTGTTATGTAAGTGAAGTTGTTTTAACAACTTCACGTATATGGTTTAATATTGTTATTTAGTGAGATATCCTTGGACATTATTGTTGTAGCTACCTCCTTGTTTATAGGAGTGTTGCTACCTATATATTTGTCAGATGAATAAAGATAGTGTGTTATCTCACATATAATCTGATTAAAGCTCACAAATCTTTTAGTCATGATTATCTCCTTGTGATTGCGGACCGGTTTAGCAAGATGTGCATTCTTATTACTTATAAGTATACCCTCAAGGGAAGTGATGGAGCTGAGTTTTTTTGCTAACGAGTGGGTTCATTTTAGTTTTCCTAACTCCATTATTTCACATCAAGTCTCAAGATTTGTTGGAAAATTTTGGGTTACATTTGTGGGAAATGATGGATAAAACTTTGAAGCAATCTACCGCTTTCCACCCACGAACCGATGGGAAAACATAAGTGGTAAATAAAACATTGGTATAACTCTTGAGAGGGTATAATAGGAAGCATCCTAAGACATGGGATGAAAATTTGGTATATATCCAACATTCTTATAACCGGGCAATTCATGCTTCTACTAGTAAAAATCCTTTTGAAACTTGTTTTGGCTATCTACCTACATGTGCATTTGATGTTGTTTTGAGACCACCATGCAAGGACAATGGAAACTGGATCCAAATTACACAAAGATGAGAAATTTATTGAGAAGATTTAACAAATTCACCTTTGTTTGCAAGAGAGATTGAAGGAGTCACAAACTAAGTACGAAGCACGACATGATCATTGTAGAACTGGACATTCTTTCCTTGTTGGGGATAAGGCATGGTTGTATTTTAGTAGATATAAGCTTCAAGGTATTGTTAAGAAATTTAAGCCTTTGAGGTATGGTCCATTTGAAATTTTAGAACAAGCGGTGTAGACACAAAATCACGCAATTAATGTTATTTTACTATACCGCCAAGTATGTTGTTATATACATGGATCTCAAGTAAGAAAAGTATTCACTGGTGACACACTCTCTAGTCCATTTTCTTGCTTTGGTTGTTTCTATTGTCTTTCTCTCTCACATCTGTCACTTTTGTGCCAAGTTCTAGTTAGGTCAAAGGGATCCTGTCTGTGAGTCTTCTCACATTTGTCATCAAATATCCCAAGACACTACTTGCGCCAATATGGACACTAGCGCCCAATCTGGGTGCTCTTGTACTCTTTATTGTTATTCACATTTTTGACATTTTAGGTTGGCCTTTTCGGTTTTCTTTTTCCTATACCGAGGTCATAGTCGGCATGTCGTGTCACTAGTGTCAAAATTCAAGCAAGAGATCCCTATATATACACAACATACATACCATTATAAGGGCGGGCAATTCTAAAGGGCAAGCATATCTACATACTATCAAAGGGACTACATTTTTGGGCTGATTACTCTGCATACACTATATAGGAAGGGGAAGTTATGAATTCCATCCCACAAATTTGCATTTTATCTAGCTATAGCCCGCTATCTTGGCATCATTGGCTCGAGGAAACCTAAGGATGTTATTTCACACACAAGCACACAACACTACATGGGGTCCGGGATGTAGTACAGTGCTCGGTCATAAGTTCATCCTTCGGATGACCGTAGAGGTCAGTCTGACTTCACATATTGAATTTTTATTCCAATTTGATGTGTTTGTGAGTTATTATAGATAGCTAGGGTTTGTGTTGCAGGTTACAGTACCTCGGCGATCCAAGTGCAAATATCAAGTGATTAACAAGAAGTTAAAATGAAACACTAGCGAAATAGGAAAAATCATATTCAGACCCTTTGTGCAGTCACAGTGCACCTACAAGAGGTCTCGACACCCTCGCCCTAGCCCAGCGCCCATGTCCACTTTCCGTCCGTAGCTTCTAGAATTGATATCGAGCATTTCGACACTCTTCCCAGCCTATTCATCAGTTGCTCTAGTTCATATCTACTTCGGGATAAGCGTAAATTAGATAAGTGCCTTATCTCTCCTATTTGCTTACACAATTGCATCTTTAGAGAACTTATCATTTGTAATCTATTGTATATTTTTATCATAGTAGTGACTAAATTAGATTTAATATTCATATTTTATTAAATCATTTGGTGAACCCCATCCTTAGTCAAACTCCTTGCCCTAGGATCCACAAAACCCTAATGGCTAAAGATAGATCTTCCTTTCCTAGGCAAGCTATGCATCATGTTAGTGTGAATCCTATCCTTGATGATGTTGTTGAAATTGAACTTGATGCCCTTTATCGCAATGCTCGATTTTATGACGAAATTCAAATCTTTGCTTCTTAAACGAACACATTATTCCTACTCGTTTTTGCAACTCTAGTGTGAGCATAGTTTCACTGACCAAAACTTTACTACATGTTCCCCTTGTTCTTCCATAGTCACCGAGGCTGCTCCACCTTCTTTTATTCCTATTACAACACATGATGATGCTCTTATAGATTATATGTTTGGTCTTGATTGTGTCACTTGTCGATGCAAATAATGTTGAAAATGTACATGTGCATGATGATGTTTCTAATACTAGACAAGATGAATGTAAAGTTGTATCTCATGTCTCTGCTATTTTTGAAAATGTTTCCAAAGATACATCTTATGATAGTTCTCATACTCCTCTATATGTTGATGACTCTCTTGATGAATTACTTGCATGCAAAAATATGTCTGATAGTGATGTTGATTATATTTCTGATCATGAACATGTTAGTGAGGATGTTACTTCTCTTAAGACTGTTGAATGTGAATTTTCCACTCCGCTTTCTACCACTTCTGAGGTTGTTTCCAATGGCATTCATGATGATTCTACTACTCCTACTAGTTCACCTCTTATCATTTCTTCTGATTCTACTCCTAGCACTTATGTTGATATTCCATGTTCCTCTCCTCCTCTTCCACCTCTTTCTTCTTCCTCTCAAGATGTTATTCATGATTCTCCCATTCCTACTAGTACACCTCCTCTTATTTCTTCTACATCTACATCTAGCGTTCCCATAGATCCTTCATCTTTTGTTTCTTCTTCTCACATTCCCATGATCACTCATAATGGTAAACTTCAACCTCTTCATGTGCCTCTCACTTCTTCTACGATTCCTTCACATGATATTTTATCACTCATGCATGTTGTTGGCCATTTACAATCTCAAGTTCAATATCTTACTCTCGAAAGCAAAGCCTACTATGCTTCTATTGATAATAACTCTCTTCATGGCAATCCTATTCCAAATAAAATTCACAATTTAGCTTTTCCTAAGGATTTTATCATGCCTACCTTTTCATGTTTTAATGGCACTAACAATCCATATTTGCATCTTAAGCACTATCATTTAGCTATGGCTTCTTATTCCAATGATTGATTATTACTAAAAGATTTTCATCATAGTCTTGTTGATGATGCTCTTCAATGGTATACTCATTTTCCTTATGGATCTATTAGTACATATTGTGAAATGGAAGATGTTTTTCTTATATGCTTTACTTAACAATGGTCCTAGAGTTACACATAATCGCTTACCCAGCTTGCATCAAGGAAAAAATGAACCCATTTTATATTACATTATACGCTTCATTTCTTGCATGCATCAATTATTATTTCAACCTATTGATCTAGAAAAACAATTTATCTTTTGTTGTGGCTTGATTCTTGCATTGAAAGAAAGATTACAATATGATACATGTGAATCATTTACGCTTTTATGCTATAAAGTTATTGATCTATAACAAGATTTAATTGTTGCACATGTTATAGAATCCCCTTTTATTCCTTCTACTTTGCTACATTGTCTTCTACTTCTTCTCCTCTTCCATCTATTAAGCATCCTCCAAGGTCTCCATCTCCTCCACCTTGTAAGCGTGTTCCATCCCCTCCACCACATAAGCGTCCTCCATCTCCTCCACCGTGTGTTGGTCTCCACCCAAGTCTTCTCCATCTCCTCCTCGGGAGCCATTACATTTCTCACATGCTACTAAGCCTCATGATGTTTTGTGTTCTTTACTTGATAAGTGCTTAAAATGCTTGCCATCTAATCAACATCATCTTCCTCGTCGCTTGCATCGCCAGGGGTGATCACCCTTATTGCAATTTTCACCACATCAATGGCCATCGAGACAATGACTGTTATGATTTACATGACAAATTACAACAATTAGAAGATCGAGGTGTCATTGCCTTTGGCTCTCGCTCTCGAGTGGTCTCTTTCTCCAATTCTGCATAAGCATGCTTCCACTTCTATTCACTTGTCTCCTCCACCCACTTCTAAGGTCATCATTCATCCATCTCCTAAGATCATTATCCATCCACGTCCTCCACCTAGCTCATCCATCGCAGCACCATCTCACCCACCTCATAGTGCTACTACTTCACATTGGCTTCCTAAGCCATCGGCATTTGTGCTTCCTACCACTACATCTCCCATCATTGGCACCATTTCATCCAACATTCAATTTGGCTCTTACACTCATGTTGTCACCGCTTCACATGCTTCCACCATCCCTCGCAAACCTCTTCATCTTTGGTAGGTGATTTCCATATGATCACCTCATTACCCGATGACACACTCATGTTTTCTAAGGTTCTTACATGACTGTTGAGGGATCTATTACAACAATAACCTCACTCATTCTTCACACTCTTCGCTTCACGATTTATCTCTTTAGCACTACACTTTCAAACCATTTCCCGATGACGCACTCTTGTTATATAGTTCATTTTTTATTGTCAAGGGTCTTATATAAATGAACCTCATTTTTCTACACATACACTAGGGGCATTTTTTTCTTCCCCCTCTTCATCATACTTACATACATCATTTTACATCTCTTTCACCTTACACTTAGTAATGTATCATTCTACTATACCATAGCTCATTCATTTTATCTACTACACTACATCACATACATTTATTACTATTTATCACATACTATCCATCTTCACTCATAAATACAATTCAATTTTCAAGTATTATTTCCTATCAACATAATCATTTATGCAATGCAAATCAAACATCACAAACCAACATATGAACAACAATCATCGCATCACATATCAATGAACATCAACACAACACAATAATACCAATCATCCATTTATATATATATTGACAACAACCATAGTTTTAAAAATACAATCGTCGAGGAAGCCCCATCCATCACTACATACATATACATCATATCTCATCCTCACTATCGTTATATACAACCACGGGAGCTCTAGAACTAGATGCTTCACCGCTCAATCTACACCGTTGGTCGCGGCCTCTATATCTCTCCACTTGCCTCCATAGTAAGGCCACCTCAACCGATTGCTCCACAAATCGGCCTTGCAACTCCACATACTTCGTGAATACATCATGAGCTAGGGATCCTCCTCCTACGACCTCCCTAGCTCGTTGAATCTCCGCACGAGCCTCGTCACACTCACTCAATAGTAGTGTACATGTGGATGTTGTTATAGCCACCAACTCAAATAAATGGGCATGCTCATCCGCAATAGCATCTACTCGCTCCAGCATCCCACCTCCCATAAACACATCTGGAGGCATATTCCACATCGGCATGCGAGATCAATGAATCAACGAGCAATGACCAATAGGAATCACTGCAACCATACAACACCAAAAAAACCTCGACATTAGTACCTCATACATATTCAAAATCAACTAATCATGGCACAATGATTCATCAAAATAGAAAATTTTCACACTTTGCACTATCAAAACTCTCTCATGTGTGGTCGGCACCCAAGAGCAGTCACGGTGCCTAGGAATAGGTCACCAATGCCTAGAACCAGGCTATGGCGTCCCCAAAGGACGTCATGACCGCTCCTGCCCAAGTCAAAAACGTCACAAAAACATAAAATTTCAAATTTTACAAAAATCGACACATTCGGGCAAAATTCTCCACATTTTTCAAAAATAACCTTACTTAGATCATTGAGCGTCTGCAAATTTAGGGCCTCCACTACTCTCTCGAACCTCGTCAACCTCGTTGCCCTAACTTGCGACATCTTCACAAGCTCGAGCTCAATATTCTAACTCAAGCACGATCTAAATGAAGTTACTATTCACTTTTTACTATTACTATATATAGAAATTTTCAATTTCCATTAACTATAGTTACCATTTGCACACATTATTCCAATTAATAAACGACACACGATTTAGTTCGTATATTGAGCTTATTACTTCGTTTTCCTCCATGTTTGTGTCATCGGTTGAATCTCTCCTACCACCATAATGTACACATTCCATAATGTTATATTCCAATCTGGCACATTTTCAACTCGACATACATGCATCTTGCAACATCTTCTATACTACATCTTGTTCATTATTACGTCGTTTCACCTCTACTTTCGGCTCAGTGCTCATTATATTCACCCCTCCCCTTTCGCCAAAAGGGGAGCATACAATCGAGATCACCCTACGATCCTTGTAGGCTACTATACGATCATTCGACACTCCTAATACATTATTATCAAAAAAATCTTTCACACTAGTCAAGCGAGGAACAAATCAATCTATTCAAATACTTTCTAGAATCTTAAGAATATTCATGTGATAATTAGCTATGCCAAGTTGTCCATGAATTTTATATATACCTATTTGTTCCTAGTTTTGAGAGGTTAGCTTGCAAACTCTTGGACGACCTATTGTGATTTGATCTTTGTCGATTTTTGGGTGGTTGTGTCATAATTTGGTAATGAATCTTAAGGTTTTCAAGCAAAATTTTATAGATTATAATGTAGGTTGAGCCTATAATTGTTCATGTGTTGTTATTGCTTATCGCACATAACACATGGTTTACCTTAGACCATGAATAATATAGTCGTCTTGCGGTGTTGAGTTATTGAGGGTTTTGTGAGTAATTTACATGTATGTTTGTATTAGTTTATTATGGATGTGTGTATAATACATATGTATTTTAATGATATGCTTCAAGATCTTGTTAGATCTTCGCAATTCTCTAGATGTATGCTAAGATCTAACAAGATCTTCAAGTACAAATGCATGCTAGATGTATCTTTTATTACGTGATTTTCTTAAATCTTTGTATCATCTTTTGTTAAATACTTTGAATTCCACAAGTTAATAACACCCCCTTATATAATTATTACTTTAATTTAGGGATACATTTAATATGTTGGTAAGCTAGTAGAGTAAGTCAAGTCGGTGGTTAAATGGATAGGCACGTAAGCTAATTGACCATACATAAAGAAAGGTTATTAAACTTGAGAGAGATACAATGATGGAAGTCCCCGTATTTGTAATAGGTAATCATGCTTGAATTAATAATATGTTTTTCTTTTTTTGTGATGAAATAGTAGCTATATTACTAAAAATAAACTAGTACAAATGTTCACAAAAAATAACTAATTTTGATTGAAACTATTAGCTTTGCAAGGGTTAGGTACATAGAATGTTTATTTGGTTTTGTGCCAAGCAACGAGGGATACCCATTCTACCAAATTCACCCGCACGATCCCAACCTCATCCTTTTTTAGTATCTCGTGGGATTTGTACCTTGGTGGATGGTTAGGCAGTACCTTTTACACCATCATTCTCACCGTTGGATTACAACTCTCTTAATACTAGGGAAATATTTAACTTTGGGCCAATGCTAAATATGATTTCATTTATTTTGTGCTTGATAGCATTATTACGTCATAGGCATTCCCTATAATGTGAATACTTACCGAAAAGTGTCAAGCTTTTCTGGAAGACTATTCCCAACATCTTCCCATTTGTAGCCCATATTTTTGTGCCTCTCGTGTTGCATTGTCACATGGCCGAAAAATATCTAAAATTACGTAAAATGTTATCTAGTCTTGGTTGTAGCTTGTCAGATACCTTTATTTATACCGTCACAAACAACTTGTACCCGCCATGACATTCAATTTTGTATCAACTCACATTCATTTCTTCGACCGACCTAAGCCTGGCCACGCCATACAAAGTTGTTATTACACAACCCACTATCATACAGAAAACCCGGTTGCTTCATTTTTCATGCTCTTTTAAATATTTTAACATAACTTTAAGTAAACCAAAAATTGATTTGCAACATTGAAAAGTTGATCTTTGGGGATGGTACAAAACGAAGATTAAAGGAATCCAAAGAGGAGAGGAGCTTTCTCAACATTCATGGTGCTCAAGGAGAAATCTCCAAGTTGGGAAATGTGTAAGGCGCTGAGAGAGTTGTGTTTGTTTTTAGGCCCCAAGCAGTAAACGCCTACTGGAAACCGCGAAAAAAAAAAAAGAGTTCTATGCTATGGAGGATCTATAGTTTTAATATCTTTCTTCCCGTGAGAAGCTATAACCCCCACTATGTCGTCCCTACCATAAATCGCAGATGTATTTTTAAAAACATCATAGGTTTTTATTTTATTTTATGTGGGTATATATGAGAAGGCACGATGCATTTTATAAAATTGTGTTTGTGATGTGTCTTGTTTGAGCATAGGAGGATTCGAAGGCTTGTTATATTTTGAATAGTATTTTGTTGTTTCTGTATCATGATACTTTTAGATGGATAAAACTTTTGACAAGATGCTTGAACCTATTTAGTATGTGATTTTACTTTTCCCTTCTATTAGTGATGAATTGAGCAGAAGTTCATTTAATAGAAATCACTCACATGAATAATATTCTATGAATGCTTCTATTATGTATACACTGAAATCACGATGAATGATCCTACATGGAAATATAGTTTATATGATGGAATTTGTTTTTATTTCTCTGCCTATCGTAAATCCTTAAATTCGTACAAGAGGTTCATCACTAATATGTGATTAACATATACACACTTCTAATAATCATCCACATGAAAATTATTGAATGTACTCTTATAAAATGCCTGCACTGGAATAATCATGAATATTGACCTCTTTGGTCTTGACTGGAAAAATTGTATATATATGATTAGAATTTTTAAAACTTTGTTGCATCCTCCCATTCTCACTGGTCTTCATTTAATCCTAGCATACGAACAAACATATAGCACCAAAAGTTTCATTTCCCTGTTACATGACAGTACATTTCCATATAATCATTGCATTTATTGCCTTGTTCAAAAGGTCAACGACAATAACCCGTCACCTTTGTTTCATATATACTTTCTCAATTCGGCGCTCCATTGCACTCTTTAGAGTGGGAGCCACCATTCTCATAACCGGCTTGCTACAAATAAAAGTCAGATAGCTATTGGAAATATTGACACTACCCTCATCAATTACATCCCCAGTACTCTTTCTCATACTGAAATAGCCACTTCAATTTTTCTCAAAGCCACAACTTTTGCAAGACGTTCACTCTTCCCTTTCACTGGAAGTTTGTTTTGAAGGTAATTGGAAGGACAACATCAAGAAAATGCATATTTTCAAATTCAAAGTCCCAATTTAATGAACATCTTGTAAGCCTTGCATAACATGATAAATGGCTTTTGATATTATCGCCACCTTAGATGTTTCATATTGCCCGCTACATGATAAACAAAATTCATAGAGAAATATTGCATTTGCATCCCTTTCGGTGTTTCTTGGACCTCAAGTGCAATTGCTAGTTACAGTGTACATTCACTCGTCTCGGATGACCAAACCCTTTTATCTAGTGAAGCTGTAGAAGACACGTGTTTGCTACGGAGTTCCTTTTGAAGCTATGTTCCTTGGCTGTGAAACTATCCAGAATTGAGAAATTTTAGGATGAAAGAGCAAACTGATTTTTGCAACTACAATCAACAACAAAGACTTGTCCCTTTTTCCAGTTCTTGCAACAATTTTGTGTATGCAGGCCTCGGGATGAATAGAGAGGTTGTCCCAATTCCCCTTTCAGAGAAACAGTGAACGCCGTGTCCAAATACTGTTACTGATCCATTTGATGACCTTTTTACCAAAACCAAAGGCTGTAAAGGTTTTCTTTATTAACTCCCAGCTCCATCTGTCAAAAGCTTTTGAGATGTGTAAATAAATCAATATTCCCTGCCTGTTCTGAACATAAAGGGAATGGGGCAGCTCTTCTACAGCAATGTTGTTATACCTCAACAAAAGCAGACTAAGTATTGGATATAAGTTTAGGCAAGAGAGCTTCGAGTTGGAAGCTTTGAAATGATTTTATAAACCATATTACATAGTGCAATTGGTCTGTATTGAGACTGTTTGTCGGCAAGGGCAACCTTTGGAATCAGTTGTAACTATGTATAGTTCAATTGTTTCAGCAGTGTTTGTTGTTCTCTAGATTCCTCAACCATGTCTTTCACCTACACTTTTAGTGTCCCAAAATTCTGAAACAAAAATAGATTAAATAAATCATCCGCCCCTGGAGATTTGTTTGGATGGAAAGAGAACAATATATCTTTCAATATTTTCTTCTGTTACTGGTTGCATCCCTCAATAATTCACCACATCTTGAACAATGGTTGGGATATTATTCACAGTATCAATTTGCAATATTTGTTTACAAGGATTTGGAGGTGGTTTTAGTTGGGAGATTTTGAAAAAACTGAGGCATGGTCAAGTATCTTTGGAGGGAAGACCAGGTTATTAATTTTTTGAATTCTCCCGACCATTGATTTGTTTCTATTTAGTGATGAGGGGTGAAACAATTTTGTGTTTCTATCTCCGTGCTTTCTTCATTGGTCCCATGTTCTTCGGCATGAATAACATCCTTCTCCCTCCTGAATTAAAGTCGATTCTTGGACTGGTTGCTCTTTTTATGACCAGTTGCTGCTCTTTTCATCCAAACACTGGCTTAGACCTTGTTATCATATTAATTTTTGGACTGTAGCCTTATTAGTTTTTAGTACTTTTCCCTGCTCATAATTGTTGTAAACGTCATACGATACCCACATCTTAATTTTATTTCGAGAACTTAGTTTTTCAGCAAACCTGTATATATCGTATCCATTTACAGAAGGATCCTATGACTGCCATTTGATAGCTGATAAAATTAGGGTGGTTGAGCCACAATTTTTCAAATCTGAATTTGTTTGGATTGGACAGTGATTAGAAGAATAATTCCATTGACTCATAGTTCTCGAGTATTGAATCCATGAATCAGAAATAAAAGACCGGGCTCCAATTTTTCTGCTATAAGAATGTTTTCCTTTCTTCTATTGCTCCATGTGAATTCAATCCTGAGAGAATTCAAGATCCATAAATTGGATTTTGAATTTGAGATTCTGGACCTAAATGCTTTGTGATTGAAGCATATGCTCTTTTTTTCTTTAGAGATTTAAATTGTATTAAAATCCCCATTATGGTCAAATTGGGGATGGGTGGTGTTTACTACCCAAGAAATGAGATGTTTAATTTTATTAATACTATTATTTACCAGAGGAGTATGTATGAATTGAGAATATTAAAAATATCCTTATTTTCATGGGAAAAGAAAGATGCATGACATCTCAAACAGAAACGTTTGGAGATAAAATTATACCTTGAAGGGTTCCAATGAATCGGTGTTCTTGTCCTTGCACCATTTTTTTGCTTGCCAACCCAGATGCCTAGAAATCTAATGTGTTTTATTTTGATCAAATCTTTGAGATAGAGGCATTCACTAGGGACCCCTAAACACCTAATATTCCAGGAGACAATCGGGAGTTTAGATGGCATCCATTTTCTTACTTGGTAGGAAAGTGTGCCCTAGAAATGGATCTACGGGCATGGTATTGCAGGAATTTTATTATTTCCTCTTTGCAAGGCTGCATTTGATCATTTGAAACAGCAGTTCTATAATGTGGATTATTTTGGAGGGTGGGAGGGGAAACAACTAAGAATGATATGGCCTCCTCCAAGGCCAAGAAGAAGAGATTCACCCAGCCTATAGCTGGGTTGGATTGATCTTTGGTTGTTCGCAAGAATCAAAAAATAAACATGTTGTTGGTTGGTGTATGGCTATAGGAGCATGGGTAATTTATTCTACAATTAGTATCCTGCCATCCATGTTCCAAGCTCCAGATGATGTGAACATTTTCCATGCATATTTGAACTCCAGTTCATTACATTTATTCAATGGTTGCTCATTGCAAAGCTGTAAAATTTTCATGGCTCGGGATACTTGTTGGATCTAACCAAAATAATCGAAAGGCTGTAAGTTATGCCAATATATTACATAGTGTTTCCAATACAATGGCATCAGAGGGTTGGTTAATTTGGGATTCCTTCGATTATTCACAAAATGATGAACACTAAAAAAATGTTCAACAGGGCGCGTCTTCCCCGCCCCCGCCCTCTCCAATTTTGAGATTTATGGGGACAGGGATGTCTCGAGGTCTCGGGATGCTTAGGAAACATCCCCCACTGTACCACCGCCGCCACTAGGAGTCGGGGGCATCCCCAGACAATTCCCTAAAGTCAGGACATTTAGGAGACTTAGAGACATCCCTGAAAGTTTGAGGAAACTTCCCAAGTCCATCGACAGTCCTGAAAACTTGCAGCCATCCCCTGTGCAAAAACGCCAAAAGGTGATTTTTAAATTAAAAACAGACTTTTTTTGGACGTTTGCGCCCCAACCCTAACCCTGATAGTTTATGAGGCCCCACCCACTCTTTAAGCACTCAAAAAAACTATATAAGAACCTCACACCCTCACTCCAAATCACTATCAAAGCTTGAAAACATCAAGCTTACAAGTGCAAGAGTGCGAACAAGTGCAAGAGTGCAAGCAAGTGCAAGAGTGAGAGCAGGCAAGGCTGCAAGAGTGAGAGGTTGAGAGCATTAGTAATAGGGAGAACAACAAGAGGAAGGCCAAGTGTCAAGTTTTAATTGATCAACCCTTAAAGTTTCAACACATTCATCAAGCCAGAAGCCCTCAAGTCTACAATTCAGCAGTCTAACGGTTCGGGTGATGAGGAGTTTGGCACGGACTTTGGGGATGATAGTCCAACAGTTCGAGTGATGAGGATTTTAGCGTGGACTTTTGGGATGATTTCTAATTAGAGGCATTGGGCCACTGGCCAATTGTATTTGAAATTTGGATCCAATGATCATTTTGAAATTCGAATATAAATTATGATATAATTATTAATATATTGATATTCAGCATTTTTGTTGTTCAATGCAATGTGTTTAGTATTTCAAAGTTTCATTTGTTATTTCTTATACATTTTTTACAGCTATTTTTCAAGTACTATATTTATGTCACAGGTTTCGCAGATTTCATCCTAGAAGTTCGAAATTTGCCGTATTTCTTGGGGTGTGAAAAAAATTGAAAATATTCGATGCAGTTCAGCCAATAAAACCAAATTGCATTGGAACGTCTCTAAAAAAAATAGCCAACCAATATGAAATAAAGATAGGTCAAATATTAGGTTAAAACCGTTACAGAACAGCAAATGAAAATGGCCAGAATACCCCCACGGATAAAAATCTCTGTTATTTGTCTCTTCGAGGTATGAGCAATCATCAATGTGGTGCGGGACCTGCGGGTGAAGCTATTCTCAAGCGTTTGATGAGCTGTGGTGCGGGTGGAGCTGTTTGAAACAGTTGGCGAGCCTGTTCGCAACATTTGATGAGGTATATTGTTAGTAATCTTCACTAGTACTACTCTTCATTATTTTCTAACATTAAACTCGGGGCACGAAGGATTTAATGAACCCCTCAATAAATAATATGTTATATGTGCTTTGGGTTACACATTATCTCTTTTTAAAGTTTTGTTTTATTTTTTAATTTGTATTTTATGTTTATTTATCTTTTTAAGTTCTAAATTATATTTATTTTTAAATTCTTCATTATTTATTATATATTTACATTTTTTTGTATTTTTATAATTTATTGCTCGAATTTAATGATGATTTTTTTCTTGAACTTTATCCATTGACAAACTTTATCATCGTCAAACTCAAACCTTGTGACTTAGACTATATATATTTGCATCACTGTCCCCCACAGTCCCCAGACCTAGGTCCTTGGTCCTCCCATCCCTCCATTCCAAATCTCCGTGGAACTATGAAAACATATTTGGTGGACAAAATTATGCACACATTTTAATGTTAAACTAACTCATATTGGCTTGTTACTTGACACAGTTCAACTAACATACTATAACTACAAGAACTAAAGGAAATGTCCATAAAATGCTTGTCATTTAGTTCAGTACCATGCATCTGTATACAGCCAGAGTGGCCCTGATGGTGAAGACTTGGGTATTCCACAGGTGAGGTACAGTTTCAAATCTAGAGGGATCTAGGGTATGTATGCCTGGAAAATTGGAAAACTAATTACCAGTATAAAAAAAAAAGATACTATGCATCAGCATCTAACACAAGAAGCATCAAAGCTTCAAGAAACATGCGAGGATGTCTACGAACCTGATTCCCATTTGTTTTGAGGAAACTACAGAGCACATACTATTAAATGTACAACCCACATTATGTAATTTTATGTTAACATGTGCACATAAACATAAATCAAATTTTGTTATAAAGGTTTTCCAAGAAACATGTGATTATATAGAAGAATCTTATTCACATTTGTTTAGAGGAAACTAGCAAGCACATAGTACTAACTACTAAAAAAACGTACAACCCTTGTAACATAATTTTATGGTAACATATGAACATAAATAATAATTGGCTTTTATTTATAATGTTGATCCAAGACCAAACAATTGAAGGTTAAAGGTGAACTTTCAATCTTCAAAAATAAAGAAAATATTACAACTTCACTATCCAGTTGCCACCTCACTAATATTGTGGCACAAGTGCACTTGGTTGTTCTGTTCTGGTGGAATCCTGATCATGAGATTCTATAGGAGTATGAAACTGTTCAACCTTCACCATATTGAAACATACCAAAAGGATTTGACATATTTCCATGATATCAGAAATAATCCTAAAAATAAAATAGAATCGTCTGCACATATCTCCAGATGCCATAAAAGCAAGTAGATAAGTGACTTTCGTCTTCCTTGTCTCCTTGATACTGGTCCAGTACATCTTTAATTTTCAATCCTGCCAAGGCAATTAGAACATTAGTGGACAAAAGAACCTCTCTTGTGAGCACTACACTACACCAGTGTAAATTTGAATTACTGACTATATTAGTTTGTCAATAGAAAAGAAGAATTGACTCAAAGTAGACACCTGGTTCATTACCAATTTCATCTTGAGACAATTTCACCCACTCTAGTGGGTTTGTGTTTGATTCTGATGCCTCAATTAGCTCCACAAGAGCTTGATTCACCTGGAAAACAACAAAGGGATAATCAGTTGTACATGTTTCTAGCCGTTCAAAATTTAAAACACAGTCTCCAAGGCTTTGATAGTCTGTATCCTTCTACTAGTACTACTATAGTTGATAGAACTAATTTCTTGAGAAGGATGATGACAAGTTTCCTGAAACCCACTAGCTTATTTGATGGGATTTAGTTATCGTCAAAACTTCACATAATAACAGTAAGGCAATGCAGGACCATCTCTGGAAGGAAAATCTATCCATCATAACTGAAGACCATAGTCACACGAGGGGGAGAAGGGATCATAGGCCCTCTCATACCAATCTCAAAATTGAATAAACAGAAGAGAAGAGGTGATTGTCCTTTCCCACAATTCTCTATTTCATTTGGGAAAGGGCAAAATTTGGCTCTAGCACAATTTTTGATAGAGTAGAAAAGGGTGGTTGTCCCTTCCCATTATGTTACACACGCGCTTATACTGAGAGGGGGGGTGAATCAGTATAAGATTAACTTTTACTTATTAAAACTTATATCCACAATTAAAGCATTCAAAAATATTCAAATAACATAACACAAAGCAACACCAAATTTACGTGGAAAACCCTTTCGGGAAAAACCACAAAGATAAATTGCTTAATAACTTCTCTTACAAACTTTGTAGGAACCAACCTCTGGAGACACCAATCCCCAAAGCCAAGCACCAACTCAGCCAATTCGTGAGCACCAACCCACTGGAGACACCAATCCCCAATTTGTGAGGCACCGACCTCAACAAAATAAACTTCCACCTTTTGTAGTTGCTTCTTCAACTGGATGATGGCTATTTCGCTTCTCTTCTTCTTCTCTTAATGATATCCATCCTTCATAAAAATTTTTCCTTCATAAAAATTTGTCCTCCATAAAAACTGCTCTTCCTTAAAATTCTGCTTGTACTTGAATGATAAGGCAGTTTATTCCATTATCTTCTGCTCTTCACTCACACTTCTTATTCTTCAATGATGTATCAAATTCATTTCACTTGCTTGCTTTTCTCCATCCTCTCATCTATCTTTTATAGCCCCTTGATACCTTTTCCCAAAGGAGACAACCTTTCCAAAAGACACCCATAAACCAAAAGAGACGTCCATTCATTTAATTATTATTTTACTCCTCATTAAACACAAGCGTCCCATTAATGAGGGTCGGCCTGATTAAACAAATAAGAGAGTCATCTGTCTTTTAATGCTTGTTTATTTCATTAAATCAAATCATTGTCATCCCATTAACAGATCATTGTTACTTGTATCAAATCAAGTAATTACTTGGCCTTTCATCTTTCAATCAGATCACTGCTATTTGTTGTCCCTTTGAATGTTGTATACAATATGAATGCTGTTTATTACATTCACTTGTGGACACTATTCTTCTTTGATAATTGTGTATTCTCTTTTGAATTCAATGACTCTTATGACATCAATGACAATATTTCCAACAATCTCCCCCTTTGCCACTGATGGCATCCCTACAAAGAATAATCATCTCCAACCAAAATACTCCCTCAGTCTGGACTTCTTCCTATTGTTTACCGCTCTCCTTTCTTTACCTCTCCCCTTTGACATCAAAGGCAAAGGGATATTCAACACAATCACAATATATATCACCAAAATATCCATGGAGCTGAATAATGCAATGATTAGCTCCCCCTTAATTCATGCTTCTCTTAACGGCTATAATGACTAGATGAAGAATGGATCACTCCCGATTTCTTCCTTAGAAACTCGAAAGTTTATTTTGGGAGGGGCTTCGTGAAGATATCTACTATTTGTTCCTTTGAGGCAATGTACTCCATCTTTACTTGTTGATTTGCAACCTATTCTCTCAAGAAGTGATACTTGATTGGAATGTGTTTTGTTCTAGAGTGCATAACTGGATTCTTCAAAATGTTTATTGCACTATTGTTATCACAAAGTATAGAGATTGGATGTTCATACTCTATCTTAAAATCTTTCAATGTTTGTTTCATCCAAAGGATTTGTGTACGACAAGACACTTTGCTGCTATATGTATTCTGCTTCATCCGTAAATAAAGAAACTGAAGGCTGCTTTTTGCTTAACCATGACACAAGATTTTTGCCAAGAAAGAATGCTCCTCCACTTGTACTCTTTCTTTCATCAACACTTCTAGCCTTATTTGCATCTGTGTATGTTGTTAGTGTGAAATCTTCACCTCTTGGATACCACAAAACAAAGTCCAAAGTGCCCTTTAGATATCTAAATATCCTTTTAACTACTTGCACATGGGTTTCTTTTGGTGCAACCTGAAACTATGCTACCAAGCCTACAACTTGAATGATGTCTGGCCTTGATGTCATGGTGTATAACAAGCTGCCAATCATGGATCTATAAAGTGTCTGATTTGCTTTAGGAGATTCATCATCTTTACTTAACTTGCATCCTGTAACCATGGGTGTGCTAACAAGTGTGTAGTCTTCCATTCTGAACTTCTTCAACATCTCCTTTATATACTTGGTTTGGGAGATAAATATTCCTTCGTTAGATTGAGAAATTTGCAAACCAAGGAAAAATGACAGCTCATCCAACATGGATATTTCAAACTCCTTTTGCATATTTTTGCGAACTCTTGGGACATTCATTTACTATCTCCTCCAAAAATGTTATCATCCACATATACCACAACAATCAAGCTGATTCTCACCTTCGGTCTTGATATAGAGATTATTATCAGCAACACCCATTTTAAAACCTTGTTCTTGTAGATATTTATCAAGCCTTGAATACCAAACTTTGGGGGTTTGCTTTAGCCCATATGGTACCTTCTTTAATCTGCACACATAGTCCTCGTTTTTTATAGAAACAAACATTTTGGTTGTTCAATATATACTTCTTCCTCTAACTTGCCATTTAGAAAAGCATATTTCACATCCATTTGATAAACTTTGAAGTTCTTAAAAATAGCATATGCTAGAAACATTCTAATGGCTTCTAATCTTGCAACAAGGGCAAAGGTTTCTTCAAAATCAATACCTTCCACTTGAGCATACCCCTTACAAACCAACCTTGCTTTATTTCTTGTTACTTGACCATCTTCATTCAACTTATTCCTGAACACCCACTTGGTACCAATTACATTCTTGTCTTTTGGTCTAGGAACGAGTTCCCATGTCTCATTCTTTTCAATTTGATTCAATTCTTCTTCCATAACATCGATCCAATGCTTGTCATTGCTAGCTTCTGCAAAACAATTGGGCTCTATTTTGGATAACAAAGAGAAGTTTACTTGTTCAGATGTACTTACTATTCTTCTTCTAGTTTTTACTCCATCATCCTTATCACCAAGAATTAGACTTTCTACATGATTTTTCTGACAAATCTTGATGGTGCCTTAGTATCTTTTGTTCCACTTCTTGTTTTTCTACTTCTTCTTCTTTGAAGTTTGGTCCCTTTGAATGATCATTTGTTTGTGCACTTACTTTTTGAGGCCTTGTTTCATCCATCTTTACACTGGCATTTTCTACAATCGTTTGCAACCTTTTATCATAACATCTATAAGCTTTACTTTTTGAGGAATATCCAAGAAAATACCTTCATCAGCTCTTGAGTCGAACTTTCCCAAGTCTTCCGCATCTCTCTTAATGAAGCATTTGCACCCGAACACCGAAATATTTGGTGATGTTTGTCTACCCTTCCATAACTCATAAGGGGTTTTGCTTTTTGCTTACTCCGATTTGTCCTCTGTTTCAAAATGTAGACGTGGTGTTAACTACTTCTCTCAAAACCTATCTCGATAGCTTAGATTCATTTAACATTGTTCTAGCCATTTCTTGAACTGTTCGATTCTTTCTTTCTACAACTCTATTTGTTGTGGAGTCCTTGTAGTGAGAGATGCCTTTTATTCCATGTTGCTCACAAAAGGCATTGAATTCATTTGAGAGGAACTCACCTCCTCGATTTGATCTCAGGCACTTGATCTTTAAATTTATTTCATTTTCCACCAAGGCTTTAAAAGCTTTAAACTTCTCAAACGCCTCATATTTTTCTTTTAGAAAAGTGACACATGTCATTCTAGAATAATCATCAATGAGCAACATGAAATAACTTTCACCTTGTATGCTTTACGTTCTTGTAGGCCCACAAAGGTCTGTATGGATTAGTTCCGATGGCTTAGTTGTTGAGTACTTCTTTGATTCGAAACTTGCCCTTATCATTTCCCAGTGACACTTGCTTGAAAAGGATGTTTGATGGTTTTGTAATCTTCGGCATATCTCTTTCAGCTTCTCTAGTGTTGATTTTCACTAGATTACCAAAATTCATATGGCCCATCCATCTATGTCATAGCCAACTTTCATCAATTTGACTCATGTAACATTTCTCTCCCTTAACTTCACTGAGTATGCATAGGTTGTTGTTCTATTTGCATCTACAACTCATTTTCTTGTGTATGTTTTCTTGATCTCACAACCTTGAGCATAAAACGTGAGAGTGTGTCCTTGATCACACATTTGGTGACACTTAGAAGACTATGCTTCAAGAGCCTTGACATCTGATACATTTTTGTTTTTGTTTTTCCATTAAGGCTAAGGATACCTTTTCCAGCTATCTGTGTCGTGGCATTATCTCCAAATTTTATTGTGCCTCGACTCATTTCCTTCTAGGCGATAAATTTTCTCTAGTCCTCGGTCATGTGCCTTGAGCATCCACTGTCAATATACCATTGTTACCCTTCGTCTTGTGCATGAAATGTTGTTTGCACAATCATATATTTCTCTTTTTCTTGATTAACTTCCTCTTG
This sequence comes from Taxus wallichiana var. yunnanensis, assembly GCA_018340775.1. Classification (NCBI taxonomy): domain Eukaryota; kingdom Viridiplantae; phylum Streptophyta; class Pinopsida; order Cupressales; family Taxaceae; genus Taxus; species Taxus wallichiana. The sequence continues at coordinate 735,620,024 of CM031241.1, forward strand.
CTTCTGTTTCCAAATTTTTGTAAGTTCTCTTTTCTTTACCATAGGAGCATTCAATTTCTTGTTCTGTCTGGGGGTTTCTACAACACTTCTACAAAACCATGCTATATGTCCATAGTAATTATAATTACAACATACAATGTTATTCTCTTTGTACTTTAAAAGCGGGAAAATGAGTTATAGTTTCTACTTAAACCTTCATAAGTACTTTTGCCATTGTCCCATGCATACCTATTTCTTGCATGTGTCCTACACTCCATTGATCTATGACCAAAATCATTGCACGCAAAGAAATAACCATAAAATGAACTTTGGTTCCTAATCATATGAGGCTGGCTCACCAAATGAGCCTAAACTTCACTTGTATATGCAAATCTTCTCTCCAACCCAAAGGAGGTTGGTACCTCATGATAAATTCGATCCATACACCTTCATTACATTCAAATAACATCATTACAATGGTCACATATGACCCATATAGGTTGGTCTAGCCAAAAACCTTTATCCATGCACCAAAAATCTTCAAAACCCTTGCATTGGGATGATAAAAATCTCCTAATTCCAAAACTATTTTTAGGCAAGCTCTAAAAATCACATGTTTAAAATAACATTTACACATCATATATGGTCACAATTATTGTAAACCAATCAAATTATTTCATTTAATGGGCCCAGTGCCTAATTGCCTTCACAAAACACTGTTTCAAGTACCTTGTCTTCACCTTTTGGCTTCACTATCATCAGAGAACACCTCAACTATGGCATGTGACAACTTGATGGAAATGGTAGGACTGTATACAATACTCCTAAACAAGTTATAGCTCATGAAACATCCACTGGTTCAATCCACAACAACTTTTGCCTTCACCAAAACAAGTTGCCCAAAAATCGAGTTTCAAAAAGCAATTGGTGAACACCCTTCCTGACACTTTTAAGAACCCCAAATGGATTCATTGGATGATAAATTCATCCCTATTCACATTTCAAGTGATAGCAAGCATCACTCAATCCATTTAATGCTCCAACCAGCTCAACATTTCAGCAAAAACAATTCTTCCCTGGATAGCCAAAAATCTTCTTGTCCACAAACTAACCTGGAAACCATATCAAAACTTGTCATCATGAAACAAACCTTATATCACTGAAAAGATCTCTGAATTATCTTTCCAACACAACTTGAATCACCTCCTAACTCCACTTGTAGCTCTGTAATGTCCATTTTACTAAAGACTGCTTTTAACTGCCCTTTGACCAGTCAACACAAATAGGGCACACTTTGCACTTTTTCAACATCACCATGACTTAAAACCTCCATGGAAATCAAGAACAACTCTTGGGATATCATAAATGCTAATTTAGTCATTACCTTCTTTGGACAAATTCTCCTCAAACTGGAATTCTTCATAAACTTGCATTTTCAGGTGGGGCCCACATATCACCACATGCTCTATCATACATTTCTGGAAAGCTAGAAGAGTCCTCTACAAAATCCAATCATCACTTTGGAAAAAGGAATCAAAACAGGCTCACTATACTCATTTCTCTGCAAGTTGCTCCTAGCTAGGGTTTAGCTAGGGTTTCAAACCACTTTGGCTTCTTAACGATCGTTCATAAAAACATGACAATCAAACCACCTCATTCTTTTTGTGAAAGCTTAATAACTGACCTTAGAAGATATGTCAAAGAGCTCAAGTCCCCATGCAAAGCATACAGCTCACAACGAGCATCCAAAGGTCCAACTTTGCTTGAAAAACACACTGTAACTTACCCAGTTTCACCAAAACTTGCATAACTTGCAAAATCTTTTCATTTGACCTGAAATTTGGCATGAAGCATCATGATACCTGCTCTAACTATCCATACTCGCCATCTAGCTGAAATATGCATGGAACTCTCTAGCCACGACCTACCTATGCCAACATGCATGATTCTCACTTTTTGCTTCCCAAGGACCTCAAATATGCATCATACTTCTGATTTTTGACCTGAAACTCATCATACACCTCAGGTGCACTGCCACAACATTGTTCCCATGCTTGGACATGACTGACCAGCTCCACTTCTCACTTCTCTACCTCATTTTGCATGCTTCAAGGCTAGAAACAAGCCTAGAATGACCTAACACGATGTTGACAACCCATGAACTGACCATGCGACCTCATGCGGACTCATGAGACACCCATGACACATCATATGGACCATGTATGACCTCATGACAACCTCCAATCACCTCAATATAGCCCATACAGTGACTCAACTCACTAGACCATGCACCAAGACCTCTTAGATCACACCAAATCATGACACAACCACTCACTCTTCATGCTTGACACTGAACAACATCATATGGAGACTCATACAACACCATGACACCCTTTTCCATCAATGGGGTTGACATCAATGACAACACAAACACACAATGGCCAACACAAAAGGCATTTTTCAATATGTGTATGTGCCCCACTTTAAGCGATCTTCTTCTTGGACCAAAATCTGATTGTAACCAAAATAACCATCAAGGAGTGAAAATCATTTTGAACCACTTACCCTTTGCAAAATTTTCTCCATGGATGGTAGCGGGTAATGATCTTTTAAAGACACCCTATTTAAATCTTTGAAATCCATGCATAAGCGTATTTCTCCATTCTTCTTTCTCACGGGAACCAAATTGGCAACCCGTGATGAATGCTTCACAGGAAAAATAATGTTATCTTTGATCAACTTATCCAACTCTTGTTTCATCAGTGGTTCAATTTTAGGATTGATGTACCTTTTCTTTTGTCTGATTGGTTTTGCATTTAAATCCAATTCTATGGTATGTTGAGCTAAATCTAGATTAAATTTTTTAAATCACCATAGTTCCATGCAAAGACATCATCAAATTCTGAGAAAGTTGAACAAAAGCATGTTTTTCATCTTGATTACATACCTTTCCCAATTTGAGCACTTTATCATTGCCAATGTTGATTTATTTGTAATCTTCTTGTTTGTAATCACTTATGATCTCATCATTTGTGTTAAAGATGGATTCAAGAGTAACCAATCCCTGAGGTATTTTGTTGGATTTCAATTGGATAATCTATCCTTCATATTGTTGTAATCTATCTTGATTTTTTACTGAAAACTCAACTTCCTCTTGCAAGAAATTCACTATTTGCTGATCTGATTCAAACACTTGTCAATTAACGTTATTATCAGGGATAGAAGGCCTTACAACTATCTTGACGTGTTGCTGATTTGCATCCTTGTTGATCTAATCTGAAATGTTAACTTGAGCACCAATTGCAGCCAAGCTATCTGCATGTTTATTCTTCCCTCTAGGAATGGATGAAATGTTGAAAGCATCAAAGTCTTCTATTAAATCCCATACTCTATTTTTGTAAGATCTTAGCAAGTTGTTTTTAGTTGCAGCTTGTCCTCTAATTTGATTTACAACCAACTCACTATCTCCAAATACCTGCAATTTATTTACTCCTCTCTTTCTTGCCCACCGAATGCCATGAACAAGAGCATCATACTCAACTGTGTTAATGTAAGTAAACTGAAATCTTAAAGATGAGAAATACCTTTCTTTTGTTGGAGAAATCAACATGATTCCCCCACCTGCTCCATTCTTGCTTCTTGATCCATCAAAGTACAATTGCCATAAACCTTCATCCTGCTAATCTGATTTGACAAGGTTAGGAATAATAGAATTTTCTTCATGTAGACAATATGTTCCAAGACCTGCCTCTTCAATATGACTATATGGATCAACAACATGACTTTGAGTAGCCCATTCATCAAGTAATAAATATGGAATTCCTTCAAGAAGTGTGGTTGGTTCTTGGTCCTATGGAACTCTAAGGGAAGCTCCCGGGCAAGAAGACACTCTCGGATGGTTATTTTTACCAGTGTTTGGTGAAGGAAAGGCTTCCAAAAGTGGTGAGGCGCACTTGGAGACCCTTTTGTCCCTTTGAACAAAGTCAATGGGGACATGGGGGACATCAGAATGCACCACCATGGTGAGAGGATTGGTTTATAAGCCAACATCACTTAAAAGGTAACTTGATGGGTTAGAAAAGTGTTATAAACTCACATTGAGTTCTGGCCCCTTTCTCATGATAGCTGGACCCATGGCGCATTTTCAAGGGCAGATGTCCCTTTGTTCCCTTGCCCAAAGGGACATGGGGGACATTAAAGTGCACCACCACATGGAGGATGATGTTGCGTCACTTAAGTCACCACTTCAAGTGTTAGAAGAATGTTTTCAACTCACCCTCACCTCTGGCCCCTTTCTCATGGAGATCTGACCCATGGCGCATTTTCAAGAGGCTGATGTCCCTTTGTCCCCTTTCCCAAAGGGACATGGGGGACATCAAAGTGTGCCACCACATGGAGGAGGATATTTCGTCACTAAAACCTTCAAACTTGTCCACTAGGTTGTCATGTTCAACTTCTCAATTGATGTGTTTTGGCCCCCTCCTCATGAATCCTTCACCCTTAGCGCATTTTTCACAGCCTAATGTCCCTTTATCCCTTACTAAATGTGGTAAGGGACATGGGGACATCTCAGACCCATTTGGAAAGTTTTAACCCACCCTCACTTACCAGTTAACCTGGGTTAAGCTAGGATGGTCAAGGGTGAGTTTGAAGGTGAGTTAGCTAGGTTAGTGTTGTGAGGTGAGTATGAATAAACACTTAGCCATTTTAAACATCATTTTTCATATTTTCTTCCCTCCATTGCTGTTGTGCTACTGTTATGTTGCCCATTTTTTCAGAAACCCCATGGCCAAATCAACATTTTTTCTCATTATTGCTTTGTTTCCCTTGAGATTTTGACTGTAGGTTCTACTCTTGAACGCCTTGAAGATGATCCAAACAGCATTGACATTGATTCTCTGAGTTTTTATACAGCAGCCCCTTGAAGATTTCAAAAGAAAAACTTTCCTTTTTCAGATCTTGGAAAATCCGGAAGACAAAAACACTTGAAATTTGGATCAATGAATAAATTAAAAATTCTTAATCTAATGAAGAAAAAAAAGTCATCTCAATCGGACACTCAGAGGTCACGGTTCTATTTTTGGTAAGTTTGCAGCTGAGCCTTACTAAAAATAGTAAGTTTTGATAACAAAGAAAGAAACAATTCTGAAACCTCTGTGCAATCCCCAGGTCCAGAACTCCAAAAATTGAAAAAACTATGAAAATTGGCTATAAATAGTATGGGTGAGGTGTGACTTACTAAAAATAGTAAGTGCTCCGATCACATCAAAATTTCACACACACCTCCATCCCCTCATTTCCTCACTGTCTCTGGCATCCATGAAGATCAAATACACTGGTTTCGAACAAAATCATCTGAGACGACATTTACAGACAGTTTGTCCAGATCACATGGACTAACCCTCAGGGAGGGCTACGTCCTAAGATGGCTTTCTATGCTACACACTTCCTAGTGGTTAACAATGGTCTTATCGCTCGACCCCAATACATCTCCCGTCACTGGATGCATGCCCTCCGCGCTCCTCTTGGCCAGTTCAGAGTAGGCTCCCATAGGCTTCGGGTGGAAAGCGACCATCAGTTGCCACGTTCTGATAGGATCTGCCAGCTTTGCTCACTTTAGGAGGTCAAGATGGAGGACCATTTCATTTTCCGGTGTCCCATCTATTACGAGATCAGAGGGAAATTTAGTATTTCGTGTCCTTTTTAATATGCCGACAACATCATTCTTCTCTGTTTAAACTGAATGTGTCTCATCTTCAATCTGCGGATTTCTGTGAGTTGATTCATCATATTTGGAATTTGGTACCTCGACCTAAGGGAGTGCCAGGAAGGGTGTTATGGTGGAAATCTGCTGTGCGCAGAAATGTTGAATTCATTTGTGGTTGGGGATGAATGATAGCTCAGAAACGTAGACATTCTCTGCAGGAAGCTAAAGAAAAGTTGGCAACAGCCTGTATTGCATTAGAAGAAGATCTGCATAATGAAACATTACAGAAAGAAGCGGCACAATTGGAAACTATAGTTCGTCAGAATGAAGGGTATGCAGCATGAGCAGCTCGAATTCATGCCCGGCTACAGTGGCTAGAAGAAGGCGATGAAGGATCTAAATTTTCCTTCCATTATTTGAAGAAGAAAATAAATGCTGAAAAAAATCTTGGTATACGAAGGCTAGATGGCTCTCTTGAAGAGGACTCTACAAGAATTAGAATGCTCTTTCAGCAACATTTTCAAAAAATCTTCTCGCTATATCCTATCTTAGAGTGATTTCTGCTAAGGTGAGTGCCTGTGATCACATTAACCTTGAGGCAGCGTTTACAAAAGAAAAATTGTATTCCGCTCTCTCCTCTATGCCGAATGGAAAAGCTCCTGGAATTGACGGCCTACCATATGAATTTTACAAAGAACTATGCCACACTGACACGGTGGTGATTTCAGCCATTTGGCAAGTGAAGTTTTTTCTACAGGTTCCATTTCTGAATTCCTTGGTCAGTGCCTCATCAGACTCGTCCCCAAATCCTCTGCAAGAGATACCATAAGAGGATGGAGGCCTATTACTCTTTTAAGTGTGGCATATAAAATTTTGGCAAAGGCTTTGTCCCTCAGAATAAGACACATTGTTAGGTGGATCTGTGCAAGGAAGATTTATTCTTAACACCGTCTTATCTGCCTCAGAAGCAATGGATTGGGCAAGGGAAATGGGTCAGCAAATTCTCTTTCTTAAAACAGACTTTGATAAAGCATATGATAGAAAAGATTGGTCTTTCGTTATTGAAATGCTTCAAAATCTTTGCTTTGAGATGAATTTTGAAAAAATCGTAAACACCCTATTTTACTGTGCTTCTTCCTTTGTTGTTGTCAGCAATGTTCTCTTGCCACGCATTATACTACATCGGTCAATAAGACAAGATTGCCTAGTCGCTCCTTATCTTTATGTACTCGCTGTTAATGCCCTGGGCTATTTGTTGGAAGTTGCATGTGCACAAAACAGGGTAAATGGTATATATTTGCATGATGCTTCATAAAGCTAAACAATCATTTTGTTGATGATTCGCTCATCTCTATTCAAGCAACACCGAGTTCCATAACTGGAGCAAAGGAATGGTTGGATACGTTTTGCAGTGCATCTAGTGCTATCATCAGCCATCATAAGACGGAATTTTGGCTTGTTGGGTTGGATACGTGTCCGTTGAGGATCCCGTCAGAATGAACTTTTGTTCAACCTGGGAGCATTGTCAGGTATCTAGGTATAACTTTCAGATAAGATATTTCTATGGTAAGCATGTGGTATTGGGTTTTGCAGAAATAAGGATCTCTCTTTCATGGGCAAGTTGACTATTTTGAGCCAAATTTTGCAAGCATCACACATTAATTGTCTTAAGTTGGCTTCCTTCTAAAACTCAGTTACTCCGACTTGAAAAGATTCTGAGAACTTTTCTTTGGGCAAAGTATGGTGGTGCTAGAGGCCTCCCAATGGTTTCATGGTCGGTTTGCATAATGCCTAAGGAGAAAGGAGGGCTGGGGTTAAGAGATATTATAACTCAAGGGTACATTTTGTCAGCAAAATGGGTAACTCGTTGCTTGGAAGGATCCTCAGCCTGGCAAATTCTCATTAGACACAGGATACTTTCAGCCCAACATTTTACGCAAGGTCATAGGCAAATTTGACCTTGGTAATATTATTGTGGATCCAAACATTTTCTAGCTCTGTGGACCATTTGTTCTCCGCAGTATCTGGAATGCCTAGAAAAAAATTGCAGGTTTGCTCGTGTGGAGGGTAGTTGGGGCTCGTACAGGATGGGACCTCGCCAACAGGTCACTTTGGTCTTGGAAACTTCAAGACACATCCATTGCTTCTATCCCTTGTTTTCAGGCTTGAAGATTGAGCAAAAAGGAATCTTTGTTTGGAAGGACTTATGGGATTCTAATGCACATGATTGGAAGGAGTGGAAGACATTAGCTAGAGACTTTGCATTATCCACTGCAACGGCTAGTCATCAAGGAAATTCAGAGTCTTATCCCTCTTGAAGACATATTTAAGCTAAACCTAGAACTAAAAGGCCCCATCTGGAGAGATTGGTGATGGATGTCTGGTCATCCCATTTATCAGTATGATGTGCATCAGTTCTATCAACTGCTACACCAGAAATGTCTTTTGGCACCTATCCTTAATCCTAGGTGGATTGCTTCTGATGTTAAATCCCTTTGGATTCGTAGATTGCATAGTGTATGGGCAATAAAAGTCTCTTATAAATTAAGGGTGTTTGCATGGCTTGTAATCTACCAGGGGCTGCCTACAAAAGCTCGGCTATCAAAAAGTGGCTTTACAAACGGGTTGTGCCCTGCCCCTACTGTGCTAAATTACATACGGTTAAACGCATATTGTGGGACTGCTCATTTGCAAAATCCTGGTAGAGGGAAATTCAAACCAGAATGGCAATAGTTTTTCAGGGACATCTTCACTGGAGGGCAGCTTTGTTGGGAGATTCCAGCACGCTGATTCGAGGTCCTTTCAAAAGTATATGGCATTGTATGCATGTTTTGGTCCTTTTTATCCTTTGGAAACTCAGATGCAATTATGTTTTCAGAGAGGAAGAGGGTAAATTGGAGAGTTTTTGGCAGGCTTGGCAAGGTGAAGTCAGAATGCAATTGTTGGCAAAAGGTCATCTTCTGCTTAAAGAAGCCAAACAGTTTGACCCCAAAGATTACTCTGATCTGGCTGCTCTTATGATTTGCTTAAGAAAATTGTAACCTTTTTGTATTTTCCTGTACATTTTCTAATTCTTTTCTACGTGCTTTTTGTAAATATTTTTCTATTAATATATGGACCATAAATTCAAAATTTAAAAAACAATTGTGGAACTAGATATACCTCTTCAGTTTTTTCATGGCTAACTAGATGTCCCCCATGAAGCTCTATCATCCTTGCTATTGGGTACAACTTTTTTGCAATCTTTCTGCCATGTCGTACTTGTGCGATAATATCATGCCTATATCATGAGTAAAGAACCTAGTCAAATATTCGTAGTCAAAAAGCTACGTAAAAGATAAAACAGCCACAGTGACAAAAACTATCACATACAAACAATGATGTTTTGTCTCATAAAATATTATTAATGATATACTACAAACATGTACTAGTCAATAAATGTCATATAGCTTAATAGTATACAAAAAAATCGGCCCATAATATTCTTCCATAAAATAAACCAATAATAAATCTATAAGCAACTTCTAATAGTTGTTCAGGTAATTAGGATGATTAGATAAAGCTTTAACATAATAACAAAGTTCGGAAGGTTGAAGAAGGTGAAAGGTTCATCAAATTTCAGAATTTCAAAAATGTTAAGAAAGGTCTGAAGCTGTAAAACATACAAAGTAATACATAATCTCAGAAATAGAATCTCAAAATGATGTAAAAGACATTCCAATACCAGTTTTTCACAGTATTTCAAAACTTGGTACATCTTACTATCATTTAATATTTTTAGAAGTGGCACTCACTCTGAAGTCTCTATTTCCTAGGCCCTAGGGCCACTAGGCTCTAAAATGATTAATAAAGTTAGTGCCAACATCTTATCCAATACATCTGCATTCCAACAACAATATTCATTATGTCCATCATGATTTTCAAAACATGCAGCCTGGAAAACAATGTTTACATGACAAAAATGAGGACCAATATCAGTCAATGTGTTGACCTGACATTGGCTGATTTGAACCAATAGTTTTGACCATCTTAAAAATTCAAGGTTCGGAGAAAATCCTTGAGGTTCAATTGAACCTTTTACTATGGCTTTAACTTACGAAAAAAGTCACCTTGAGATGATCTTAACCATCAAACAAATCTTATCAATGTTAGAAAGCATACTCCCTTATTTAAAAGCAATCCAAGATGCAATCAACAGGCAATATTTCCCTATTGGAGGTGAAAAAGGTGCCTACTAGATCAATTGCTTGGGCATCCACATTTTTCGTAAATGTACAAATGCCCCTTGCTTTGTCTTTCATTGTCATTCTTTCAACTGTTGAGCATTCATGAGCAATAAATGCATTATTTTCTACCTCCTATGTAAATATGGGGAGTAACCTCCTTGTGTAATGCAACAACCCACTTTCACGATGGATGCCATCAACAGGCAATATTTCCCCATTGGAGGTGAAAAAGGTGCCTACTAGATCAATTGGTTGGGCATCCACATTTTTCGTAAATGTACAAATGCCCCTTGCTTTGTCTTTCATTGTCATTCTTTCAACTGTTGAGCATTCGTGAGCAATAAATGCATTATTTTCTACCTCCTATGTAAATACGGGAGTAACCTCCTTGTGTAATGCAACAACCCACTTTCACGATGGCTTTTAAGTATTTTTTAGGCATTTACGGCATTTTTGTGAGAATTTGAGGAGGCCAATCTCTCATTCTGCTACAACAGCTCAGTGCTGCAAGTTATTTTACTTTATTGTAAGGGGTGACTTGCATAAAAACAATGACGACTTGCTCTGATTCTGGAATTTCAAGCATCCCACATCCATATTTAACCTGCAGCTTGTAACTTCTTCCCAAACTAGGATCCTGGCCTTCATTTTTTGCACTCCCTTATGCAATATTCATTTTGATGAACTCCTTATTGGTTGAACTTTTATTGTATTAACACAATTCCAGATGACATGAAGCATAGAACTACTTGGCCTAATACATTTTCCAAGCCAGTAACAAGTATGCATGGTTTATGTCTTACAACTATCTGATCAAGTTTAATCCACACTTGTAGCTCAATCTCAGTCAACCAATTTTTCATAAAATATTTTAAGTCTCAGGTCTATATCCAAGACAAAATATTTTAAGACCAGTATTATTCCGACATCTTAAGATGAATTTTATTCCATACAAAGCAATAATACTTATGCAGGAAACACCTGTTTCTCCAAAGGAGTTTTCTCAATTTTCAAAACGGATTTAGCATATAACAATTTTTCTTAGTTCGATACTTGTTATTACATCAGATGCAGCAATATAGTGGGATCTAGCTAACCATCATCAGTCTTCCATATTCTCAAGTGAAACAGCTGGCTCTTTCTTCTCTTATGAGTTTAGCCATATTATATATAGCATCTCAATATATTTCTCCAACTTTTCCATAATAATTTAAATTTAGTTTCATGGAGTCTTATCACTCAGTAGCTCAGTTAGGTTTTCTAATTATTCCCCATTCTTTGTCATGATTTAAATGTCATTGAATTCCCTTAAGAGAAAAAGGGTGTAAGATTTAGTTCTTGTGTTGCACACAAGTGCAATGATTTTCTTCGGCAACATTCATTTATTGATATGGATTTATTTCAAGGACAATATACATGGTGTAACAAATTTACAAAGCTGCATTACATTGCAGACAAGTTAGGACTGTTTTTCATTGACTAATTCCTGTTGGAGGGTCATTGGAAGCTATCGGCTCATGTTCATGATTTCAAGGCATCAGGCATTGGCCAATTAAACTGGATCTGAATCCAGCCACAATGCTAGTTAAAAATAAATCATCGTTTTCGTTTGAGAGTATCTGGCTTGCAAACCCACAAATTCAGGATCTACAGACCTGGTGGGTAGAAATAGAATAAATCAAAGGATAGCACATGTACTGACTTGCATACATGCTCAAGCACCTCAAATTTCATTTGAAGACTTGGAATTGGCAGTCTTTTGGAAATAATTTTAATTGGAGGTTTTTAATTCATCAGGAATTGGCTGAGGTCCAACGGTGAGAGGCATTGCAAAAGGATTTCCTCGATTTCTACAACTGCTGGTGGATATGCAAAAATGGAAGGGATTATTGGAAATTAAAGTCAAGTTACTGAAGGTGACCGTAACACTAAAGATTTTTACAAAAGCAGCCTGTGTTGATAACATAATAGCCACATCCAATGTATTCACTCTTCAAATTGGAGAATTCTAGACGACTTCTCGTGTATTCAATAAGAAACACGTGTTAAAATATAAGGCTTATTAATAAGGACGTCATTAGTTATTTAACTAAAAGATGGTTGTAACCAGTTGTAACTATATCAACCGCTTTGTAACTACATCATTCATAATATAATGACAGACACACTGTTTCCATAGTGTGCAATCCGCTTCTTTATTCTTCCTTGTTCACATATTCCAACATTGGTATCAGAGCCAGGTTAGCAAGGAGAAAGAGAAGGGAAGAAGTTCAAGTCAGTCTCGTTAGGGCTCAAACACAAATTTTAAATGCCATTAAAGGTTCAGTCGAGCTTTGCAGGTTTGAAAGGTCATTTAAGATACAGATTAGGGCACGTGAAAAGTATTGACAGAAGCCAGCAAACTTGGTCTGAATCCAGTCGCAAACGCAAATACACTCTATTCCCGCCACTAATACCTTAGTCACGAATTTCAGAGGTGAGTTTTGAAGGGCTAGAAAGACTGCACACAGTCATGAAGGTGGACACAAGGGCCTGAAGGTGGACGTAAGGGCCTAAACAGTGGCGTGAGGTCTAGAAAGTCTGAAACAACATCAAAGAACAAGAAAACAATCACAAATCTCAAAAATTACTAGCGATCTGAAGATGATACCTGCACCAGGGCAAAAAGGCACGAAAACAATTGCGAGGTCAAACTCCATTCATTTGCCTGATTTCAAGGGCATCGTAGACACATTGTCTTCTAGGGCATGGAAATATTTTTTGGCACAAAGGAGTCATTAGTTACGAATTTCAGACTTGAAGCTTAAGCCTTCATAGTATTTTGCTCTCTATTTTCTGAATATGCAATCGTATTTATTTTATTTTATCTTCAGTATGGAAATTCCAGTAGAAAAATATTCTGGTCTAAATTTTCATACATGGAAAGTGAAAATACAAATGCAACTTATGAATAAAAATTTGTGGGGCATAGTAAATGGGAAAGAGAAAGCACCCATCGATGCAAATAAATTACTGGATTGGCAGACCAGAGATGATAAAGTGAAAGCTATTATTGGTCTTGCGCTTTCTGATTCGGAGCTACATCATGTAGATCTGGACAAATCATCTAAAGAAATATGGGACACTTTAAATACGTTGTTTGGCACAAAAGCAGTCAATGCAAAATTTTTGCTAAAACTTCAACTATTTAGATTCAAAATGGATGAAGGAATCTCTATGTCCAGCCATGTCAACAACCTGAGATCCCTTATTAGACAACTTGCAGATGTACAGACTATGGTAGATGACGAGGATGCAAAAGCTATCCTATTAAACAGTCTGCCTTCTAAGTACAACAATATCATTTTTACCCTCAGCCAAATGTCTACTCAGTCTCTTACTGACATGATTGCAACACTTCTCGCAGACAAAAGAACAATTGTTGAAGATGAGGGTAGTTCTCATCATGAGAGTGCATTATATTCCAGAAACTTCGATAGAAAGTCAAATAAAGACAAAAGGGAAATGGAATGTTATTATTGAAAGAAAATAGGTCATACAGCGTGGGACTGCCATGTTCAAACCAATAAGGTCCTCAAGGGAACGCTCAAATCCAATGAAGCTAATGTAGCCCTTATTGAAGACCCACCAGATGCTAAAGGTGGTGAAGATTCTGATGATGAATATGTCCTTTAAAGAAACCAAGAAGGAAAATACGTATTCTAAGAAGTCCACAAGTTGACGGCAGGAAGGGATTTGGTGTAGATAAAGCTCAGTATGGATGGTTACCCAGTTTGTTCGGGAGTCCATGGATCTTGGGAATTATACCCTTACGAGGGTTATGAGACAACTTGATGGAGCTTGTGGATGGCTCAACATGGATGGTTGTCCAATAATTTGGGAGATCTGTGATTCGGGAGTTCGGGAGGTGGAATCCGGGAACTCGGGAATTTGGCTTGGGAACAACACCTTTACGAAGGTCATGAGGCAGCTTGATGGAGCTCTACCCAGTCAACGAATTGTTGTTCAACAAAGACGCTTCTGAAGAATGCGTACTTCTGTTTTGGTTCTATTGGTTTTCAGCTATGTCATATATGTTTGTTTTTGCTTTCTGTAGGGTAAGCCTTAAGAGGTGTTAAAATATAAGGCTTATTAATAAGGACATCATTAGTTATTTAACTAAAAGATGGTTGTAATCAGTTGTAACTATATCAGCCGCTTTATAACTACATTCATGATATAACGACGGATACAATGTTTCCATGGTGTGCAATCTGCTTCTTCTTCATTCTTCCTTGTTCACATATTCCAACAACATGTGCCTTTTATCCAGAGCTGCCCACTGGACCTAGTATAAATAGGAAGGCAACCCAAAAGTGTTTACTGCTGCAGGTCCCCCTTTTTAATTTTACTAAAAATGAAGTTTATTTGCTCCCATATCTAAATATGAGTTATGCCACAAATGTTTCTCACTCGCATCATACAAGGCGTAAGTCTAGATGGGTTCCCTTCTCAATACTTTTTTTGAAATTTGGGAAATTGTATAGACTGACCTTTTGGCCGCTGTTGAGGAATCGTGAGAGCATATACAGATGCTTCAGCAACTCAAAGTCATTGTTACTAATTTTGCTACTTTTTAATAGAAAGATCAGTGCCAGCAGGCTAAATTTCTACAGGTCCACTCTCACTTTGTAATATTGCCTACAGGACTCTTTGTAGGCAAATTGTGCACAGGCTGCATCCTATTTTGCAGCAAATCGTTTTCCATTACAGGCAGGATTTGGCAAGGTATGCATGTTTTTAAAGGATCATTTGAAGAATCTTAATCAGCAAAAGCATCAAGGACTATTAATGAAGTTCGATATGCCAAAATCTTGTGATAGAAGTAACAGGGTTTTTATTATTATGATAAGATGAGTTGGTTTCATGAACATGACTTGTACTGTGCCTAAAGATGTTTCTGCAGCTAGTTTTATTGTCGAGGTAAAAGGAATTCCAAAGCCTTTGTTCCTTCATCTAGAGGTAGGGAATCCTTTATCCCCTTGTCAATATCCATGGAAAAAGGACATACATTGCTATTCATATTATGATTGAAATCATATCCTGCCTTATGGCAAGATCCATTAACCCCTGTTCATTCCCAACAAAAGGATATCCATCAGGAACATGAGCTATGTTCACTAAACCCCAAAATCACTCATCAATCACTGAGGACACGAGCTACCACAACTAATTTTTGCAAACTGGTCATTGGTAACATGATTCACCTCAATTAGATCATTGGGATCATCGGGTCATGTGTTACCTCAATTGAGCCTCGCAATCAATCATCAATCAGAAATCAAGTAGTATAAACACAGAGTATATTGTTTCACTTTTGAAGTGAAGTCCAACTAAGGGTTTTCACAGCACTACCCCATTTAAAAGACTCAGTGTCCTCAATGATCCTAGCTTCTCTAATGAAAACCGTATTCATTCAAGTTACATCTTCTATAAGTTTATTTGACCACATAATATGGTAGTTCTTGATTTCCTTATTTCTTAATGTTCTTGTTATTTCTTCCAATTTCTGACCAGGTGGTTAGATTGTTAATCTACTTATTCAATAGCTACATAAAACGGCAGACTGTTTATTAAGCTTTCATGAAACAAACATAAAATGCCAATGCATCTTTACATGAGCTAGTTCTTGTTTATAGGATGCTTTAGCTATCTCCTCTATACTATAAATGGTCCACAATAGCTAGGATATAGTTTGGTGCACTTCCCTATTGAGAGAGATTTATTAAGGGTTTAAATCTTTAATATACTGTGTCCTTCAAATGATCGAGGTGTCCCTTGTTGATCTTGATATATTTTTTCTCTAGCATAAGCTCTTTTCATGTTTCTTTTCTACTCATTCAATTGTTTAGGGCATCTCTTGCAACAGCTAATGATGACCTTTTTCCCGTTGATGTTGTGGAGGTATAGTGTTACTGGTGGAAGGGCTTTAAAACAATACATTTCTTTGAAAGGGCTCATTTTTGGCTTTAAAATGCTATTGTTCAGTATGGTAAGCTGTCCTATAGAAATTATTACTTCAGCTGTGTTTACTTGAGATGTATTCATGAGTCATAATGTCACATGCTTGTCTATATATTTTCTAAAATTCTTCTCGTCAAATGCCGTACTTTTAAGTAGCTCCATAGACTTTATTCTTTACCTCTATAAATTGCAGGTAGATTGCTCTAGAATTGGTAAAAAAATGTTTTTTAGAGGGTTGATACCAGATTACTTTTGCATTTTTCTGATATGGAGTTTTTGTATACACCTAATTTTCACCCTTACTAACTTTTCTCTTCACAGTCACCATTGGTGCATTGACCTGGTTGAGTGATGCCTCACGGGGCATCATTGGGAGAGGAGTGTACTGGAAATAGTCGGGCTAGTAAGTGGTACTTGTGAAAGATTTGTTGTGCAGTCCTCGATGCCTTAGATATCCCATCCTTTAATGCCTCCTCTATCATCCTTTTACTACCTCCCTTGACATCTCCTTACTATCCTCTTGCTATCACCATCACACCTACTTACACACCTTTAGACCTTCATCGTTCACATCTGTTCCTAAGTATCACCTCCACTTCCTAATCCTTTCCTTAGGACCCTCATGATCAGCCATTGCTTAGCCAACGACATAACCTGGGTCGATATCAAATGGCTGAACTTTTTAATAGTCGATTGCATCGACCATAGTCAATGCCATTAGCTATGAAGAGTCGTAATGGCTAGTCATGTCCCCTATTTATAGTACTTTAAGATCATTATTGCTTATCGGTTTTCCTGCCCTCCTTAAAGGTTTGGCTAGTTGTGCTTGCTCTTGGAGGCATTTCTTTGGAGCATTTAGTAGCACCAGCAAGGTTTGCCAAGTCTTTGGAGACCCCAATTGTGGTTTACTTAGGTCTTCTTTTACCCTTCTTGTGGCACCCCACAACAACTCTCTCATAAGGTGCTACTCACCCGAGGGGGTTGATTCGCCAATGGTGTTTTCACAAAGGTATCTCTAACCTTCTTTTTCCTTTATTTATATTATGGTTTGACTAATTTATGATTGATGTAACATGTATATAAATTAGGATAGAGTAGCATATTCTTTGTCTATTGCATTATTCTCGTTGTATCAACCCCCTGTCTTTATCCATCGCTTGCTAACAACCCTTATCTCTCACAACCCTAGTTTAGATCTCTTTATATGCAAATATCTCTTATCTATCCTCTTACAACCTAGGATCCAAGTAAGGCTCCATCCCATGTCCTAGATATAGGCTTGAAAACCCTAAGTCTTTGATAAATTGTGGATTATCGTCTTTTATATCCATGACTCATGCACCACTTAGCTCAATCTTCACATGTGTAGGCTCTAGAATGGTCTTCTATCCATATTATTGACAAGAGAAAGAGGGTAATCTATAGACCTTATTAGCCCACATACATTTTGATGAACCCCACGTGAATCTTACTACACTAAGTCATCTTCACATACTTTTCTTGTATCTCCTTAATATCTACATCATCTTTCTTAGCTTCTTAGCTTCTCTCTTTTCTAAAAGCCTCCTACCACAGAGCATCTTTTACAGCGCCAAAGCACCGATTGGGACCATTGACCTAAGATGAAGCCCTACTATATGGATTGTAGTAAGGTCGGTACTAATGCTTAGAAAATTATGCGTAGCACATCCACAAATAGAATGTCCACTAGAGTTCATTTGAACAAACCTATACACGAGGAAGAATTGGAGGAGGGTGATGAGGAGGATAACATTTATGCCAACTACACACCCACCGTGCAACAATTCATCCATAACTTCCCTCAAATTACCGGAGAAATTCCTAAATCCATTCAAAAACAAATGGGCGATGACCTTAATCAAAACGACAATCCTATATGGAACATCTTTTCGCCTGATGGTATAAGTGAAAGCATGTCTTGCCCCATATTTTCATCTCATACTCATTCTTTCTCCTCATTCATGGCGAATGCAAACACTACCAATGCACCTCCTTAATTCAACCGACCCGATCCACCTAATCCATCTTCCAACGTTAATCAACCTAACAATACTAATCAACCAATCTGCATATATCCAACTCAACTATTTGATTGAATGAATCAACAAGTTGGCACACTCAATTTCTCCAAATGCAAGCTAAGCTCTCTCAAATGAACAATCGACCTCAACATATTCGGTGGAGAGCGTCGCCATCAATGTCCCTCACACACACCCTTCTTGGTCCTAACGGGGTCCCTCTCTCTCAACCTCCCTAAGTAACAAGGTTCTTGATCCATTCGAAGAAACCATTGGCACCTTATATTTCCGCTATAGACATTGGAGGCATCACTCCATCCATCTCTTATGATGGGTCCTCCAGCCCTATTCTTCACATTAAGACCTTTGGCAACATCTACAAGACTAAATCAAAGCCAATTCTTATATTACTACCAGGTCTTAGCTAAGACCTTTGGGCAAGTGTGCTCTAGATTAGTATCATACATTTCCCACTAACTCCATAATGAGCTTCACGATTTAGTCAATCCTTTAGTTAGAGAATTTCACTATCATGACTTGCCTAAAAATAATATCAACATCTTTGTCAATTGTAAGAAATCTTAGAATGAAACGGTTCAAGCCTTCATCAAACGATGGAAAACCTCATGCAACAAGCCTAAGCATAGCCTATCTAATGATAGCCTCTTTCAGCTTTTCCTCGCAGCTTTAAGAACCTCACCTTTGATACAAAGTTAGGTCCTCTTCATCCACTTTGGAGGCAGTCATTGAGCAAGCTAAGAGACAAAACTACCTTATGCGCAAATTTGAAAAACCTCGACCTAAGCAACAATCTCAAAAAACTCTTCAAGTCCTCGTGAGACCACGAAACTGCAATGGTGCAAATGATGGAATCACCGACACTCCTAACCCTAGCAATGCTTCCAATAGAATCTTTCATAACATTGATTTTGCTCCTTCTCAACCTAAAGTAGGCTCTTTCCCTCCCCATCCTCCTCCTATATAGATAGTCACCAACCTCTCACTATGGATGAGTTACAAAGGCATCTACCTAGATCGTTCTCACATCCATGGACCCCTCTCAATTTGTCCCTCAATGATATAACAAGAATCTAATTTGTTGGTTTCAAGCCAATAAGGGTCATTCTAATGAGAATTGTTGAGCGCTTAGATCCCTTACCCGTGCTTTCTTGCCTGGACATGAATTCAATAATGAAGTCATGGCTTGAAAAAGACATAATGAGGTCGTCCAGAGCGAGATAAAGCACAACAACATGATCATAATGATGTATTACATAAGACTAATCCTCATCTAGACATCTATAAAAAAAAAAAAATCCAAATCATTTTAACGCTTTGAGGCGAGTCCCTCAACCTAACAATGAGAAGAAAAATTCAACCTCTTGACCAACCACACTATATCCATCTTGATCATAAGGAAAACATGGTTAACATACCATACAAGGAATGAAGCGAGTGATTTCTTGGATTGATTCCACATACACTATCTTTTAGCCTCGGACCTACATCTAGACATCTATAAAAATCCTTTGCCTAATCATTTTAACATTAAGGCAGTCCCTCAAGCCAACAATGAGAAGAAAAATTCAACCTCTTGAACCAACCACACTATAACCATCTTGATCATAAGGAAAACATGGTTAACATGCCATCAGGCATGAAGCAAGTGATTTCTTGGATTGATTCCACATACCCAATCTTTTAGCCTCAAACCTACATCTAGACATCTATAAAAATCCTTTGCCTAATCATTTTAACGTTAAGGCAGTCCCTCAACCCAACAATGACAAGAAAAATTCAACCTCTTAAACCAACCACATTATAACCATCTTGATCATAAGGAAAACATGGTTAACATACCATACAGCATGAAGCGAGTGATGTCTTCGATTGATTCCACATACCCTATCTTTTAGCCTCAGACCTGCATGATTGTTCATGCCTACCTTATAGGTCAAACTTTCCTAGATCAACCTCAAGAAACATCCACACCTAACGAACCAATCCATATTAACGCCATCGACCACCACCGAACCAATGGGACCAATGTCGTTTGTTTCAAGTTCTACTGCCCCAAACTACATCAAACATCAAGCATGAATGATGCAATTCTATCTTAGCAAATAAAATAAAACGAAGAGTGTAATGTCCCTTTCTAGGGATGAAACTGAAAATAAGGGTTTTGGCTCAAACCCAAATGACAACTTTTGATTTTTATTGCAGCCACCAGTCAATCACTTTAACCTTAGAGGAACAAACTGAAAATGCCATTAGCAGCAAAAATAACTCTGAATATTTATGACAGCAAAGGAATTCATATGGAAGCCAACAATATCACCACTTAACCCTAGCGATGAACCTGATTTTCTATTTCCTAGGGCAGCGAACTGTATGGGCTTTTCAAGACAATATTCTCATGCAATATAGACTGAAAATCAATATAGAAATATCCCAAACACTTCATAAGTCCAGCAAGATGAAATATGGACTAAAGTGGAAGATGAAGAAGACTTCAATGAAGAGAGGGGCAACAAAGGTATGAGTTTGTTTGGATTGAAGCTCCTTCATTTAACAAGCATGGGATCTAGATTATGGGAGCACTACAACATGTTCCTCCACCTTGATATGATGATACTTGGGCATATGAGTTTGCATTTGCTTGAGGGCAAGCAAATTTGGGAAGGGAGGACTGTAATGTCCCCTTTTCCACGCTAGTCACTATGAAGGCCTTGGGCCCATTCCACCTTCTATGGGCTTCAAGGAAGGAAAGCAAGGGAGGTGAACATTGCCATAATTGTAAGTGATTGTATTTTCCTTATTTATTTGATTATTAATTATGGTTTGAAGTGATTTGATTAGGTGATAGGTGAATGACAAAGCAAAAGGAACTTCTACCTTCTCCTTCATTAAGGTTAGTATTCTTGAGAGCTACAATGGAGATAAAGAAATACTCTTTCCTTTTTTATGAGGTCGGTCTTCTTAAGTGAAGATTAAAAGTGCACTCCCCCTTCATTAAGAGGTTGGTCATGAAGATTGATCTTCTAATTCATCCTTGGTGCCAAAGAAGGGTACTTAAGGAGGTTCGAATGGAGGAGGGGGATCATTATCATTCATCATTTTGACATTTACTTGGATTTGGAGCTAGTGTAGCTTCTCTTCTTGCCATTAAAGGACGAAAACCCTTCCTTGGTCACCTATTGAGGCAAAACCCTTCAATAGGATCACACTTGGGGACAGAAACCCTCTTGTGTGCATTGGTGGCTTCATTCGGGAGTCACAAGTTAAGAACGCGGAGATTTTATGATACCGTAATCATTGCACTCATCTAGCCTTGGTGCATCTTCTCCCGAAGACTTGCGATCCTCTTTTAACCACAACATCATTGTTGTTCATCTCAACTTTCCTTCGAGAATCCAAGAACCAAGACTTTGAGGCCCGGAAGATGATTTGATTGATGACAAGGAGCTAGTTGTTGCTCCTTTTGGAGCTAAGCGAGGCAAACTTCACCACTAACGCTCAAGCTAAGTTTTTGGTTCCTCAACCTCCAAGTGACCCAAAGCCTCGAATCACAATCCTAGTTGGTTCTTTGGCTAACACTCTTAGTAACACTCCTCCCCATGACTCAATGCTTGAGCCACAACCCACATCAAATCCTCCAATCAACTCTCCATCTATAGTACCTCCCTCGCATTCCCCGACATCTTAACCCCCACCTCTTGCCACATTGATTACAAAGTCGCCTGATGTCCCTGTACCATTCTGCACATGGCATGAGGCACCAAGGCAGAGTGTGAAGGATTGCCACACTTGTAAGAAGGCCGAGTGCATGAAGAATAAAGCCCGACCATCCCATCCGAAATCTACTCCTTAGTAGTGTTGCTTGCATCTTGGACTTTGCTCACATTTTGATATTGGTGTCACCCAGATTTCATCCTGAAATCTGTGACTACCCTATCCAAAAAAATTTCATACTTTTAAAATAATGGGTCGTTTTGTGTTTTTATTGCCTGAAATTTCTTGTATTGCGTCAAGATATTCCCAAAGAGCCATATTAGCCTTTTTCGCCAAATACCCAGATGCCCAAAATTGTTATATTCTTTATCGGGATTTGTCTGAAATTTGTATTTAATTATTTTGAGCCCTGTATGAGGCTATTTGCGCTCCGTTTTAACTCTGTTATGATCGAACATGTCATTATTCCTATGTACCAAAAGGGTTTTAACTTGGAATAAGTTTTGGGCTTTATTTGTGACTTTTGGCAATTTTTCGTGTTTTTGTGTTGTCCCGTTTCATTTTCTGTGAAATTTCTCTAGAACAATTCCTTTGTCGGGTAAGCCCGATTTTGGCCTGGAGCAGCTGGAAAACATATACGCACGTTATGCCCGGAGGAAGTCACCATCGGAGGTCTGGTTCACTGGGAAAAGGCGAAGTCGTGCACTAGAAAAGCCCTGCGCGGGGTTGGGCGCATTTTTGGAAAACAAAGGATTTAAGCTGCAGTGGGAAAAATAGAAGCAGTAGACTTTATTGCACCTTGCAGGTACTTTTTCCCGTGATAGAAAATTCACTTAAGCTGCAGTGGGAAAGTTAGAGGCTATAGGCAGGCGGGAATTTATTGCACGCTTGCGAGGTAAAAATTCCCATGATAAAATAAATGGAAAGTGACTTAAGTGAAATCATAGGATTTTAGTGCACACTTGCGGGTAAATAATCTCATTGTCAAAGTCAAATCACTTAAGTGGATCATGGGATTTTAGTGCATGCCTTGCAGGTAAAGAATCCCATTATGAAAATTTCTTAAAAATAGAATTATATGTGCAAAAAAGTGCGACCCACCTTAGGTGAATAATAATGCATTAAATAAATATTTGTTAATATTTATTCACCCAATTTTGGCACCCAGGCTTGTGGAAAAGTCAACAAAGGGAAGTGGACATAAGGAATTTAAAAATAGAATTCCAAAATTAAATAAATTTAATTTATTTAATGCAGCCCCTTTTGAGAAGGAATTAATACTTTTTAAAGTATTAAATGATTATATTAATTCCTATTTTCAGTGGCTATGGTCAAAGCACACTTTGAAGCTTAAGTGAAGTGAAGTGTGGTTGATTAAATTGAATTAATTTAATTGATTGGATGGTTGTCCTTAAACATGCTATATTTAAAAGAGAAGAGCTTGATTTTTAATTAATTGCCTTTAATTGTTAGGGCAATTATTAATTATAGAATTGTGAGGGTTATATAAAGCATGGGCAGCCATATGAGTGAATTATTTAATTCACGGGTAAAGAATTGCAGCCAGAAAAAAGTGCGCCCATTTAAAGAAGGATTTTGCTTAGGCAAGATGGAAACAAGGCATTTGAAGAAGGATTTTGCTCAGGCAAGGTGGAAACAAGGCATTTGAAGAAGGATTTTGCTCAGGCAAGGTGGCAACAAGGCTAAAAGCTTCCAAATTTGGCGCATGCTTTGAAGGAGGTTGATCTTTGTCTGCATAATTGTTTGCATAAGTGTTACAGGTGCTAAGGAATTCATTACAGGTGTTTTTCAAAAGAAAAGGAACTTATATCAATGTCCAATACATTGAATATTTCCTCCGAATCTGAAGGATTATCCAGATCTGCACCAATTTTGAAGAATTCCAGTCAAATAAGAAGAAAAAGAATTGTTCAGACAAAGATAGACAAAGCTATGGCGAAGAAAGATGAAAAAGAAAGCACAACGGAGTCATGCATCACTTCTAAATTTGTAGATATTGGAGACATGGATCTAGGCTCGAAACCTCTTGCTAAATTGATAGACAAATCCAGAGCAGGAAAGACTTCACTCATGCGTGCAGGAAAAACTTCACTCATGCGTGCAGATTAAAAGCAGTGGAATTATTCGAGTTGCAGCTTTTCCATCCATAGCCCAGTTGCCAAAGTTTGTTATGCAGGTGCAGATCCATATCCAGATGCAGATGCAGATGCAGATCCAGATCCAGATCTCATAGTTACAAAAGCTTCCGGCACAAAGGCTTCATCCTCTTGTTTCGAATGCAGCCCGTGAAGAAGTCAGTGCATGGAAAATTCCTTCCAAGATCTTGTGTAAATGCTCCCATCTTCCAATTGAAGCCTTCATTGAATTTTCATTCATCCAGAGTGCTTTCCAGGATTTTTAATTGCTCATATGTAATTGAAAATAAGGATGATGAGTTATCTACAACAAACAATGCATTGATGCATGTACTGGAGAAGAACTGAAAAAGCTTCAAGGATAAAAGAGAAGACAATGCGAAGGCAAAATTTCAGCTTGCTTCCAATTCCAACTGTTTGCAATTCCAGCTTGTTTCCAGATCCAGTTTGTTGAGAATCAAAGACAAAAGAATCAGTTGCATGCAGACATGAAAAAGGACAAGACTTCAGCTTTCCTCTTCCTTCTTCTTTCCTCCGACAAAGTAATTGAGCGATCAATTAAATTATACAACTTAAGTGATTGGTTTAAAAGCCATTACTTGAAGAAGTCAACTACTTGGAAATAGGTGGCGGACGTGCAAAATAGAAGGTTCTATTTTCGATTCTGAAATCATACATGTCATGCAAAGAGGAATTCCAGGATGGAGATTGCCAGTTGTTTCTTTCCTCCGAATTCCACATGTGCCAGTTCAACTAAAGCTTCCAACTTGTAATTGCCCCTCTACATTCTATAAGTAGAGGAAGAACCTTCGGTTAATAATCAGAATTTGTAAGCAGTAATCTTGTGTTCTAGACTTTGTGTTGAACCCCTAAGAGCCACTTGGAGCAAAGGAATACAAAGGAGCAGGTTTCGGAGAACTTTGTGTCACGGTGTACTGTGTTTCTTGCTTTTAATTTTAGATCTCTTAATAAACTTTGTGTTATTTTAGATTTGGATCTAGAGCTGCCTTTGTTTTAGAATTATGTGTTTATATCTATTGGATTCTTCTATGTGTATGCAATCAGCTCTGCCATCTATTGATTGGGATGCACATCTTCCCCATTTCTTCTATATGTTTATGTAATTACCTTCTTCTATAACTTTTCGTTTCTTTAAGCAACTTACTTTGCTTTCTGCAGGCTGTTTCGATTATGGTTCATGAACCGAGTAGTTAAAGTAAAACCCCATTTAGATATTAACATACTTAAATTGACAAATCGACGGGAGCCTCACCGGTTAAATGAGGGAGATTTATCTCATGACCGCCTAGGTTTGATGCTTGTGCGAGAAAATCTAGCCAACATACCACCTGCCGCCTGGATACTCTTTCAAAGAACTACATTTACCTTCTCCTCCACCTCGAGCCAAGGAGTTGGTTACCCCTTTGCCTTCTATTCCTATCCCCGATCCCATGGACCGCCCATCTCTACACACACCTTGTAAACCAGTGAGGTACCACTTCCTCACTTTTATCTTCTTCAATCGGAGGTCCCTCTCTTTATTCCATGCCTCCCTCTATCCCATTCCTCCGTCCCTCCCTCTATGGATGGTATTCGCAAAGAGGTCCTCTCTCGAGATCTCTATAAGGGTGGAAGCGACCAAGGTAAGAACGCATCATGAGATATGCCAAAAAATCTCAAAGGTCCTTAACAACATCAAGGACACCATAATTTGCTCGCGATATAACATTCAATAAGTTCATGATGTTATAAGAAAGTAACTTCTTTGCCCAACCTCCATGATTTCACTCTTTACTTGAACGTTCTACCTTACTATACTTTCTTTATTTTACTTCTTGAACATCCTATTGCCTAAACACCTTAGATTTAGTTCTTACTTTACATTTTACAACCTCCTTGTGACACATCCTCTCCCCTTGGTTTCATACTCCCATTTCCCTCCTTCTAGGGCTCTTTGGTAATCTTTGTTCTTTACAACCTCCTCGTGACACTCTATCCCACTTGGGTTCATAAGGCCATTGCCCTCCTTTCGCAGCTCTTTAGTAGTCTTTGTTTTTACCTCCTCCTGTGACATCCTAACCCACTCAAGTTCATACGAACATTGCCCTCCTTTCGGAGCACTTTGATGGTTTTAATTTTACTTTATACTGATCTGCTTTTGACACCTTATCACCTTTGAGTTCATTTGGCCGTTGTCTTATTCTTGAGATACTTTGGTAATTTATTTATCTTTGCACTTTTTTCAAAATCTTCCTTTGACATCTTTCCCTCTTGGGTCTATTATGCTATTTACTTCCTCTTGGATCTTGTGGTACGATTTTATCACACATTATAACACTCTTTTCCACTTGGGTATCATCACTTTCTATGCTTACATTGGACTTATCATATGTTTACACTTTTATCTCTTACCATTACTAGCAATCTATAATTCCTACACTCTACCTAGTTCATCTCTTTTAGCCTTCATCCCATATGAAGCAAAACATCTCTTTATGGCCAGCTACTAGCTATATCATTCATTATATCACACTTTTATCCTTGCAGATTCACTTTTCCCACTCCTCTCACTTGAGGCACACTTAGGTCAAAGATGAGATCACACTCTTTTCCTTAGGGTAGGTCTAGAGGTACCTAAGCATCTTATTTTGTAGGTTCTCTTCTATAGCAGTAAGGTGTAAGCCATCTAGCATTGTCATCTTTCATACCCATTTGATCAGCCTTCCACGTCGGTAAGGAGAAGAAAAGCAGAAAGAACCAAAAGAAAAAGTTAAAATCCATGTTATAAAAGAAGAATCAAGCAAAAGGCAATTATTACATGCAAAAAGTCAATTACAAATTAAAAAGACATTATATTACTAGGCACACCCCCTATCCTAGTTAAAAGCTAAAACTCCACGATCGACCTCATCACGCAGCTCGAGGTCCCTTGAGATGCAACAAATTATTACAGTGACGGGTTAGAAGGTCACATATCTATCTAGTGCCCCCGCCTTTTCACGTCAATACCTAATCCTCATAGTAGGCCTTTAATTCTTTAAGTGAGGTCCTTAGGAAGGAAGGAAACCCTTTACTATTCTTGCATCTCATAGTTGACATGGGATATATCTTTATAATTCACTAGTTTGCCTAAGCCAATTCCACATACCTTGATGACCAAAACCTTAAGTCATGTCTCATTCTTCGTTTAGGATCTTATATTGCCATTGGGACATCTTACTTCTTTTCCTTAATCACTCCCTTTATTCTCCTTGATGGATATTGTTGGTAATTGACCACGCCTCTTACTCTTTTGTACCATCCTCCATCATTCATCTCTAGCTTGAAGGTCAAATCTAAGGTGAGAGTAATCGAAGATCACACTCAACACCAACACGAAGTACTCTCTAGCCTTAGAGAGAATTTAGCAATGGCACAAAACCGCATGAAGCAACAGACTGATCAACACCGTAGTGAGCGCCATTTTGAAGTGGGAGACTTTGTTTTTGCAATGTTGCCATATATAAACAGATTGTCCTTAAAACAACGAAGAAGGATAATAAGCTTGCACCTAGATACTATGATCCTTACCAAGTGTAACAGAAAATTCATAGTGTGGCATATACGTTGGAGCTCCCTCACGGAAGTCAAATATATCCAGTCTTCCATGTTTCTTGCTTGAAGAAAGTCATTGGGCAA
Organism: Taxus wallichiana var. yunnanensis; assembly: GCA_018340775.1. Classification (NCBI taxonomy): domain Eukaryota; kingdom Viridiplantae; phylum Streptophyta; class Pinopsida; order Cupressales; family Taxaceae; genus Taxus; species Taxus wallichiana. The sequence goes on from CM031241.1 coordinate 735,647,544, forward strand.
CACATTTCAATCCAGTGAGTTCTTCCTGAATTGGATGAGGAGGGAAGGATCATATTTAAACCTAAAGGGATTCTTCAGACACGCACCAAACTACTGAGGACCGGAGTCATTACCGAGTATTTGATCAAGTGGAAAAATATGAATAGTGAAGATGTGACATGAGAAGATGAACCATTTCTGCGCAACAGAATATCCAGGATGGCCAACATTGGGGACAATGTTGCTTGAAGGGGAGGGGCATGCTACGCCTTAGTCCTATAGGTTATATTCTAGGCGCACGGAAATGCCCTAGGGGCCCCGTGCACTCACCGAAACGTACTGCGTGCATCTTGGTATGGGGTAAGTGCGTATCTTTGTGGGTGCAGTGGAAACGTACCCACATGGACATGTCACGGTCAGTGTCAGTATCGGTAAAAGGATAGGGTATGGTCCGGTATAGTTTTACCATACTGGACCGTACCACCATCCCCTGTGGGTACGTTTCCAACCGTACCCGCATTTTCTACACGTCTTTTACAAACCGAACTTCAAAAACTTTTTAAAAAAACATTTTTTTAATTTTAAAACTTTATAAATCTAACCTAACCCTAAATTACCCCCCCAAACACTTATATAAACACCCAATTCCTCTACTTTTTTCTCACACTCAATATTTGATATTTTGCTTGAGCTTGAAGGAGAGAGAGAAAGAGAGGTTGAAGGAGAAAGGAAGAGCTTGGAGGAGAGAAAAAGAGCTTGGAGGAGAGAGTGATTGAGCTTGAAGGAGGAAGAGAGAAGGAGAAGCAAGTCTACAAACATCAAGGAGGATTTTTCCAGGTATTTTACATGCATTCAGGCATTTTTTTAATCTTTTGAGCAATGTTTTGTATATGAATATGATCAATATCATGAATGATGTGTTTCAAACACATCATTCATGATTATTGATCATGATCTAAATTTATTTTTAATATTTAATAATTTATTTATTTTACGGTTATTAAAATATAATATATTATTAATTTTTCCGTATTTTAAGTTTAATAGTGAAGTTTTATTTAATTAAACGTCTACCCTCTGTGTATGCTCTCACCTCACACCATTTATGGCAAACTTGGTGATCAGAATCAGAGATTGACGTGTAGGACTAACTATTTAATTTTTTTAGTTAGTTGTGTTTTTTTTTTTATTTTAAAGTTTTAAACTAAATTTGTTAAAAATTTAAATGTCTACCCTTTGTGTATGCTCTCACCTCGCACCATTTATGGCGAACTTGGTGATCAGAATCAGAGAATGACATGTATGGGTCAACAAATTAATTTTCTAATTTGTATTTGTATTTCAATTTGTTGTTTTTAATTAAATTATTTTAATATTTAGCAATGTTTTAAAAAATATCTCTTATTGTAGGTTATTGAATTAATCCTACAATCATGGCATCTAGTTCAGCTTCATGGGGGAGAGGGGGAAAATGTTTGGTGGTTTGTCAGTGAAAATGGATCCTAATTATCCTTTATGGAGACATGTGGAAGTGACAGAGCTTGTTGCCGGTGGTGGTGTCCGAGTTTGGACGTGTCCCCATTGTGAAGCCTCATTTAAATCCTCATATACCCGTTTGAGAGCTCATTTGACTGCGGCATCGGGGACGGGTATTAGACCGTGTAGGAAGGTGGAAAAGAAAACCATAGCCATATACCTAAAAGAGCAAGAGGATGCAAACATTGAAGCAACAAGAGCTCGCTCTAGAACTGTTTCTTTCAAAGAGGTCCATGGGAAAACCACCAACATCAACACCATTTCATCCTTTCATTGAAACTCGTGCTGAAACTATACCAGATGATGACCCTTTTGATGCAGATACCTCAGGGCCATCAAGCAAGAGAACAAAAGGCCCATTAGAAAAAGCATTTAACATCGAGAAGAGGGATATTGCAGATGAATTGGTGTCTCGGTGTATATTTGCATGTGGACTACCATTCAATGTCTTGAGATCACCTTATTGGCAGCAGATGGTGAGAGGCATTAATGAGGCACCACAGGGGTATACAAGCCCTAGCTATAATAAGGTTCGCACTTCTCTTTTGGCAAAAGAAGTGCAACACATTCAGACATCTCTACAGCCAATTAGAGATTCTTGGACTAATTCAAGAGTCTCTATTATATCAGATGGATGGAAAGACTCCAAAATAAACCTCTCATCAACATTATTGCAGTATGCCCTAAAGGGCCAATGTTTCTGAAGGTTGTTGATTGTGAGGGGGAAGTAAAAGATGCCCAATTCATTGCAAATATTCTCATTGAGGCTATTGAGTCAGTGGGTCCGCAGAGGGTTGTCCAAGTCATCACGTCTGGCGCCAAAATTGCAAGGCAAATGAATTGATAGTAGAGGGTAGGTATGAGCACATTTTTTGGACACCATGTGCAATACACTCCCTGAATTTAATGATGCAGAAGATTGGGAAAATTGCATGGATTGAGCAAATATACACGGAGGCAAACGAGATTCAGATGTTTGTCACCAACCATCACATGTCTCAAGCCATATTCAGAAGATTTTCAAAGTTGGAGCTGATGAAGGTAAAAGAACAATTCATTTTAAATTTAATATTTGATTTTAAATTTTTAAATCTATTTCAAATTGTGTTGTTATTGAATTGTTAATTTGTTTCCATTCTTTTTAAATTTTTAATAGGTTGTTGAGACTAGGTTTGCCTCTCACACACTCGTCTTGAGACGACTTGTGAAGGTGAGACGTGCTTTGAGCATGATGGTGATTGATAATGTTTGGACCATCTGGAGGCAATCTAACACAGAAAGGGCCCAAAAAATAAAATCATGGATCCTTGATGAGCATTGGTGGGGAAAAGTTGAATATTTGTTGAGTTTCACAAAGCCTATTTTGAGTATGATACGATTTGTTGACAAAGATAATGCTTGCATTGGAGAAATATATGATGGCATTGACTCTATGCTTGAAAAAATCCATGATATCATACAGGCCAAAGAGCAGGATCCTGAGGAAAATTTTTATAGTGAAGTTAAAAATGTGATCGTGAAAAGGTGGAACAAAATGACCACCCCATTGCATCTCCTTGCTTATGCTTTAAATCCCAAATACTACAACGCAGTGAAATAGTTGGGAGAGCTGGTAGACAACAACCATATGATGACCACGAGGTTGCAAATGGGACGAGGTCAGCATTCAGGAGGTTGTTTCCTGATCCAGTTACATCACTTGCAGTCCGCCAGGAGATGTCGATGTTTGTAAATGGACAAGGTAGCATGGGAGAGATAGAGGCTATTTGTGACAAACCCACGATCCATCCAATCACGTGGTGGACTTGTCATGGCCATGATGCCAAGTTCTTACCACCAGTTGCGATCAAATTGCTCTCACAGGTATAAAGTTTGTAACTTGTTATTTGATATTTTAATTACCAATTACGAATTAAAATTCAAAATGATATCATTCTTTTTTTAATTAATAATTTATAATATTAATTATTAATACTTTGTTTTTTGTGACAGGTGGCTAGTAATTCTTCTGCAGAGCGCAACTGGAGTACTTATGGCTTCATCCACTCAGCCAAACGCACCATGTTGGCATCGAAGAAGGCTGAAGATCTAGTATACGTTCATTCCAACTTGTGCCTCTTAACCCACAAGACGCAAGAGTATACTAGTGGTCCTAACAAGCTTTGGGACCTCCAACCTGAAAACACAGACTTTGTGGCCAATGTTTCACTTCTTGGCATTGATGAGGAACTTCCAGGGAGCCCTTCACAAGGGTTCGAAAGTGGAGCTAGTGGGAGTGGAGCTGCAAGTGGCATCCATGAAGATGATTTTTACGATCATCTCAATGATATGCTCTAGAAGTTGAGAACTTGAATGTATTATGTTATTTACTATCATGTTTTGAACATTATGTCAGGACTCATTATGAATCAATACAAACTCAAGTCTCAATTCTCAAAGTATTGGAAATTTCAATTTTGTTTTCATGTTCTATGAATGATTTTAAGTTGTATAACTCTATGAGTATTAAATTTCAATAAGTATGCAAATGCTTCTTTAAATTTATAATTTATATACATATTTATATATTTATATACATGTATATATATATATATATATAAAGCGTCACTGTACTCAAAGATTTTTAAAAATTTGACGTATCGTCAATCTGCACTGCCGTATCCGTATCCGTGCGAGTCTAGGTTATATTGGATATGTAGTGCCGACTTGTGGCTTACATAATCTCTTTTCTTGTCATATGTCATTCATTTATGCTTTCATATGTTTAGTAGGTCGGCCTTGGTGTTGGCCATAGCATAGGAAGGGTATATATAGGTGGTAGTAAGGAGTAGTTAATCATCATATTGAGCACTTGAGTCTTATTGTATGGTTTGGAGGTTGCCCCCTCGAAGTGGCTAAGCTATTCTACTTGCATATTGTGATCATTTATCTACAATTTGGTGTTCTTTGGTGTTCTATTGCTGCTGATATTCAGATTTATCCAAGTAATTTCATTACATGTAGGCCCTAGAATGTTTTTCTATTTGTATCCTAATATATATTATTGAGAAGAGAGAGGATAATCTATAGACCTTAGCCCACATACAGTTTTAACTTTTAATCTATACCTTGCTAGAAAGTCATTTTATCTAAGGAGTTCGATATTGTTTTAGCATTTCCAAACATGTTCTTGTTATTTGCAATTCGATCTTTGCAATTTCCTTTTACCAACAAGACTAAGTAACACAGAAATTGTCTGCTACAACATTCGGCTTTCCTAGTTTTATTTTGTGGTCATAAGAAATTAAGGACCATATGTATTGTCCATTACACAATTTTCCTTTTCAGAAAAAGTTACTAAGAGTTTGCAATCCATATACACTTTGAACATGTAATTATTATGGGGATCTTTCCGTGCTTCAATTGCAAGGATATTGTTAATAATTCTTTGTCAAACATGGGATTACATTTGTTTGAAATAATCCATTTTCTTACATTATGTAGCATACCTATAAATAGAGGGCGCGCATAACTACACAAGATAAAATAACAATGGGGGCATCTACACACCCAAAAAGTAGAATTGTACTTGCAAATCCAAAAGATAAATAATTGAGGAAGACCTCCAAATATATGAAAATATCACATATATATTGATAGAAAATTATGATTGAATTACATAGAGAGGGGGAAACCCTTATTTATAACAATTGAATAGCTTCCTACACAAGCTACCTACAAAGCTGCCTTTACTAGATTCAATGAACCTTCTAGTAGCTCTCATGCAAGTCACCTACCATTATTAATAACTTACTTGACACCATTATATACTTGTGTGACCAGCTATTACCTTTATAACAAAATAGCTCATTTACATTGCATAATAAAATATTTTTGTTTATGAACAACACATGCCCTCTCCCTTGGGAAGCTTTGTCCCAAATGCGTAAGGACCAAATGGAAGCTCTCCTAAGCAACTTATTCACTCACTTCTTTTCCTTCACTTGGATATCTTTCTTTTTAGTCACATATATATAAGCTTTGGCAGTGATATATCTCGATGAATTTTATGTAAATGAATTTCAAAGGTATCATATATATCAATGTAGGGTTCAGCCAAAACAATATCAACCATCTTTATCATGTAATCAGAATCATCATCATAATTTGAAGCGGAAACAAAATCTTCAGCAGAAGAAGTTTGGAGATGAAGAGTCTCTTTTTCTTCTTGTTTGTGGCTACCCCTGAGGATCTCTTCCTTCCCATTTTCCACGAATGACTTCTCCTCATATGGAGATTCAATATGGAGAGGTGACACATTAAAAAGAAATTGAAGGATCATGCTCGCCTCTTTTGCATCATCTTTGTGAGCAATATCATCATATAGATAAGTATAAGATATAGGTACAAAATAAAATAAAAAAAAAAAATAATGAGGATGAATCTTAAATAGATTATCCTCATTCAGCTAGAAGAAATCTGCATACCACTATGTGCAAAGATTTTCCATATCAATCCATGCATCCATTTCCTTCCGATATCCTTCTTTCACATCCATTAATAATTTATTCCAACACCTATTTCCTAACCTTAGTTGAGGGCTCCATACTCTTTTTCTTCAGCATGTTTTTTCTTAGGTTAGGGCTTTTTAGGTTAAAAGTAAATTCCATAGTGCAGAGTATTTTTCTCTCTCAATACTTACTGAAAACTAATGAAAAATACTCATTTGAGGTTTAGTGAATCTACTTTCAAACAAAAAAATGACACTTAAATTGGACATCTAATCTGAAAGATATGCTCCGCCAAAATCAGATTACCAGAAGTTGCAGTTTTTCTGATGATTCCACAACAGTAAATTGGGACATCTATATCTGAGTCAATACTGATCCAAAATTGATAAATTTGTATTTTTGGAAACACTTTGACGTCTACATTCCAAAAAAAAATCAACCCAATCTGAGGTTTGAACAGAAAGTTATTGCATCTGCACTAAGAGGCCTTTTTCTACCCTGTAGATCTGAAACCAGCAGTGATACCACACATAGAGTACCTACAAATAGAAGAGGCACAATACACAAAATTAATAACAATTGGAGCACCTGCACACCCGAAAAGTAGGATTGCGCCTGCAAATCCAAATGATAAATAATGGAGGAAGGCTTCTCCAAAGATGTGAAAATATCACATATGTATTGATATGAAAAATAGAATTGAATTACATAGATAACAATTTAATAGCTTCCTACATAAGCTACCTACAACGCTACATTAATTAGACTCAATGAACCTTCTGGCAGATTCTCATCCAAGACACCTACCGCTATTAATTACTGACCTAATACCACTACTTATTTAGAGACCCAAAATAAAGCTTTATAACAAAATAGCTCATTTACAACACAACAAAAAATGTTGTGTTTAGGAACATAACACTTTCATAGGCTATCAATTTGTCATTTTGGGAAATTATTGCTCCTGTTGCCGCCCGCAAATGATTACATGATCTGTGAATGGTTTAAATGGGTCTGGTGGTGGAAGCATTGTAGCTTCAATTAATGTTTGCTTAAGAGCAACAAATGATTTTTGTTACCTTTCTGTCCACTCAAATATTTTTGTTTCCTCTAATAACTATGCAACGCTGAAGCTATCTTGGAGAACATACAAACAAGTTTTCTATAACTCTATGCATGCTAGAAAACTTTGAATTAATTTGTTTATATACTTTGTGCCTATTCTGTAATCTCAAATGCGTTGAATCTATTAAGATCCATAACCATGCCTTTGTTTAGAATTGCACCTTTGTTCTTAATGAAGTTGCACTTGGATAGTTTGGGGAAAAGCTTATGCTCTCTAAGAAGTTGTAGTACTTTTTCTAAACAAATAAAGGACCATCAAACCCCTATCCCTGCTCTTACACTTGATGTAGGCAGCATGTTATCTAGCCCAAAGTCCAATACTGACAAAACTATTTGTTAAATGTAATATTAAGCACCCCCTTTTTGGTTCACTAGATTTCCGTAGGTTCCCAGTGATATCACTATCTTGCAGGGCACTAGATTTCCATGGGTTACTCAATGATGCCATTGGCAATAAAAGTGGGCGAAAAGATCTGCTCTGACCAAAAAAAACTATGATAGTAAGTTTCTAATTGACAAAATCTAAACTAGGTGTTGTACATTATATTGATCATATTTGCAGAGGGAAAGATGTGTACTATGTAAGTTGGGTATATATTCTATGAAACGTGGGTAAGTCCATCTTTATAATTCTCGCTGTCAAAGTTTGTTGATTTTGTTATGTTAAATTTTGTCTAAAAATTCATTGTAATTACTTGTAACCATTACTAGCATGTTTCTCGAGACCATAATACATTTCCAATGTATTGAATTTTGTAATCATTGACTTAAAATTTGGTCTTCACCATCCTATTTTGCCATATTTAGTTTTAAAAGAAACTAGGCGCGTCTTCATGAAAAACAGTACATGCATAAAACATGAAGTTGCATTTTATTTCCACAATAGGTTTAGTACAATAATCAAATGCACCTCATGATGGGAGCGCAAGTGTAGTTGAGCTGCAATAGTCAAGTACATGAGTAAATGAGTAACAAAGATTAAGGGCATCATAAATCACACGGCATTTAACTCATCTTTACCATCTTTAATAGCGAGATGAAATTCTGCAGTCCATGTCCAACCACATCAACACTTTGTCGTTGAACTGAACTACATCAATGTCCAAGATATACTTTCAATTATGGGAAGAATAATAAGAATGCAAGAGGGCATAATAATGATGTCATGAATGCCTGTAGCTCTATATTTCCCCATACTCCAACATATACAGGTCCTTATAGTCCACATTTCTGTATGTTAATTGTGCATTAATCTACTTGGAATGGAAACGCAAGCCAGTTAACTGCAATGGCCTGATCTCCAATCCGAACCAGCAATGCAATTCCTAGGATTGTTAAATGGAGTTCCAAATCACTTTACCTTAGTTTTTGTCAGTCATAGTCAATTTTTCCATAACATAAGCTAAAATAACCTTCTTTTTAATCCACAGATTATCTTATATTATGATAAAATGGATACTTCATGCATTAAAAAAAAGGGTTAGACTCGACAACCTGCCATGGATAACTGCAACAAGAAACCCAGCTGTTTGGATCAGCTCATATTCCTTGGGTGTGATCCTGTGTGTCCAACATGCGTTTAAATGCCCATCAAAGCCATATTTGGACTGCATGCCGCTAGTTGATATATTTCTCACATACTCCTGCACATAATTACAAACCAACTTTTATCAATATGTTCAACAAGAAAACAGCCATGGCAGGACCAAAAATTAAGAATTGAAGCAGAATTTCCTCCAACTGTTCAATAAAAAAACAGTTGTGGAATGACCAGAAATTCAATGCAGAATCTTGACAGGGCATCCTCTGGCTTGTAGACTTTTTGTTTAAACTGCATCTTTTAGAAATTCTTTACTCTGTGTAAAGAGAACGAGAATCATCTAGAGAATAATTCAATAATAAGAAAAGAGCTTAAATATTTCCCAATAAAAAACTATTAGTTTCCTGGAAGTAATTTGAAATCAAATCTTTTTGACCCGGAGCAACTACAAGTTGATGAGAACGCAATAGGTTGCCAATATATTAAGACATTCTTATCGCCCTGAAATCTGATATCGAGAGAATTAAATCTAGAGAAGACTGCAGAGGGCAACGCCCTTCAAAAGGAGAAAACTCAGAAGTCTTCCACAGAAACAGCTGCAATGGCACTAGTATAGTGCCAGTGTGGTCAGATCAGTATCAGGCACCCCAAACGATAGTTAGATTTTCAAGAGAGGCCCATACGGAAAAGATTGTGCACAGTGACAAAGTCAGCCTTCTCAGACAGCCACAGTTAGCAAGGTAGTCCTTGCAAACTGGCAGACTTGAGGACTATTCCACTATTACAAAGTTATCAAGTTGAATGATTAGTATGTTTAGTTCTTAGAAACCCAAGTACTAACAACAGTTTCATAGCTCCTAGAATGTGTTGGCAAGGTGTGGCCTTAAGCCAGTTAAGACTAATGATATGGGGCATCAAAATGGCATCCAGAGTCGGGTGTTAACTGTGCTCTTGAATATTTTGTTAGGGATTGTCAATTAGACCGTAACAGATTCCCAATGAGTCTTGATCTCTACATGATACCATTAGAGTCCATAATGTAGTCATAAGCAAAGATCAATTGTTGTTGCATAGAGCAAAAGTGGCTTGTTTTGAAAGGAGGTTTTCATTCTCGAGATGAGACGAGTAATTATGTGAAGGAATAGCTAGAACTATAGCCTTTGCAGAGATTTCTGCAATGCACTTACAAAGGTGTTTGAAAAAGGAGGCTCGGTTTTATGCACTGCAAGTTGTAGATGTCCCTATGTTGAATCTATATCCTGTTATGAAGAAACTCACAGAAGTATGTCTTGATGAAATGCTTGGTTTTCCTCCCCATAGAGTGATACACTTGTTTATAGACCTAGTTGCTATAGGCCTGGTTACCAAACTTGAGCCTACATTTGTATGGAATAACTTCCTCTTAATGGAGTTAACAATCCAACTCCAAGAATTGATAGGTAGGGACCATATTTGCCACAATGTATCTTTGTGTGATGCTATTGTCTAAGTACCGAAACGTTTTGGATACGGGTGCGGGTACGGAGTATCCCATACGCGGAAACGGCAAAAAGAATTTTGACCCCGGATATGCCGTAGGATACGGCAGTACAAAAACTATATAAAAATTAAAAAATATATAAATTTCAGCCTTCTAAATAGGAATTTAATTATTAACCACATATTATGTATATGAAAGACAAGTTATAAGCTAAATAAGTGAATAACCACAACAAACAAGCTAGGATACCGATAAAACTTAGAAACTTAAAAGTTAAATTAAAATACTTAAATCGAACACAATGCGAATGTTATGAATCTCATGATATATTAAATTCAATCATGGATCAATATTCAAAGTTCAAACTATCTTTCAATTTCAATATTCATCATATTCCTCTTTATCAAGAGGATCAAGATCAACTACATCATCATCATTACGTGGTTCATTAGAACCACATGGGTTCGAACCACTCGCACTAGGGCCACTGCTAGTTGCACCAACCTCTTGTGCATGTAGGTCTCGTGGTGCCACAAAACTCTCCTCATCATCATATGCTCCATGGTGGGAAATGGAAGCATCCAAGTCAACTATCTCTGGATCAATGTCCCAATGTCTTGTTGATCCTTGTACCAATGTCTTGTTGATCCTTGTACTCCGGTTGCTTGTGGGATAAAAGGCACAAGTTGGAATGTATGTGTTGGTGCTCGATTTTTCTCACCACATCGCTTTGAAGATTCCTCACTTTTGACCTCTATTATGTTTTCTTTCCCCGGGTCAAATGGTGGCTCTCCTGCATTTTACAGTTTGACGGGTGCAGTTTCCCGGTCAAAATTAATTCTCGGCATCAGTTGAAACGTGGCCCTTTTTGGTTGAATGCGGCTCTGTTGGGGACTTTAAAAATTCCAAGGCTCATTTCAAACCAAAACATGTCCACGTGGAGGCTTCCGCCGGCCTTCCCGTACTTAGACTTTTCACACAACTTCCTAAAGGGGCCGGGACACGTGGAGGGACCGCGCTTGTTTAGGGTCTCTACCTTTCGGGACCATCTCAAAATGTGCCATTAAGACACGTAGCAAGCGGGGAAATGGAGGAGCGAGCCCACGGGGAAAATATGGAACTGTTTCCTCTTTGGAAGATAGGGATAAAATTGTAAGTTGAAGTGCAGGTCCACTTGGACCCACATTGGGACACGTGTCAAGCCCGTTTTCTAAGGGCGAGGGGCGGAGAAAAATGGCGACATTTTACCTTTTTCTGAAAATTATAAAATGACAAAAGGTGCCCCCAAACCCGTTTCCAATCGCATTTTGCCATGTGGAGGGCTCAAATTAAAAGTTGAAATGCAGGATCAACGGTAGTTGTGCATTTCATCTGATTTTGCCACCATTGAAGCTCCAGGATGTTTGGAAACACATCTTTGCATCATTCTTCATCAAATTTTTGGCAAATTTGTGTCATTTTGGCCTGCGAGGTTCAATTGAATTAATTTGGGAGCTCAATTTGTCAATCTGAAGTACTTTTGAGGAGGATTTTTGCTCGGGCTCGTGCAAGGAAGCAAAACGCTAGATCCAGAAGTTACAGAATAAAATTTCAGAGGAAAAGGAAGGACAAGGGACGAAATGATGAAAGTGCAGGCACGAAAGGTAAAAAGGTGTTGCCTCGAGAGCAAAAATGGATGACCTGTCAAGACCAGCTACGCGGAGGCTCCGAGAAATGATTAAAAAGGGGATTTCTCGCATGACAAAATCAGAATGATTAAAGGGACTCCCGAGAAGTTGTGGCATGGCATCCTAGTCAGTAGTCGAGGGCCCAAGAAACGTGATTTGTTCACAGTTGGTCCACTTGGCAGATTTCGGATCTGAATTTGTTAAATGTCTGTCTGAAACAAATTGGTAGCAAGCAAAGGTCCCTCGAATATTCTTCTCTTTTGAGGGAAAAGGTGTTGCAGGTGCCAAGGATGAAGAATATGCCTCCAATTAGAGAAATGATGCAAATATTTGCAATGATTCACCTTTTTGGAAACACTGGAAACCTTTTTACGAGTCTGTTGAATGTCACCTTCTGCAAATCATGATCCGATATGTGAAACAAAGGTGCTTCGAATATTCCTCTTTTGGGGGAAATTGGATGTAAAAGGGTGTATTATAAATGCAATGAGATTACTCTTGCAAAGGTCGAGTTCATTTTCATGAGAAAATTTTGAGAAAAGCTCATCCTCTGAGAAACCAAGTTAACTTCCTCTAGTGTTAGATTTTCATTCATGTTGAGTTGGTTACAAGTGTATAGCCATCAACAAGCTCTGAGATTGTTTAAATAACTCTCCCTTACTGATGAATCTGATAAATTTTGAGTTAATTTGTGTCAAATCTCGACAAATTTTGTGTTTATTCCACTTTCGAATGTCTCGCAAGTAGTTTCTATTGTTCTATTGCGAATCTTGTATCAAAATCTCTTTTAATCACACACTCCTCCATCCTTGTGATAGTTCGGTGGCATCTCAATTTCATTTTTCAAGAGCTTTCATCCGGGAATGAAATAAACGATTTAAAATCACTTTTCTTTCATCTCGCTGACAAAGATTGTTTGTAAGCCTCAGGGTGTACCTCGGGCGTGGCTCGATCTTAGATTTTGATGTTATATTGGGTCTTCTAATTCGAGCGTTCGTGCTAGAATCTCAAAGATTGTGTGAAAAAGTACATGTCTGGGCCTCCATTTATGCACACCTTCTGGTTGAAGGAATGTTTTAACTATTTTGAAGCTTTTTGTTATTGAGTTCTCCATTTGTTGTGAAGTTTCTCAAGGATCTGGCAAAGTCCAATCTATCTTGTTGATCTCCCACCAAAAATGATTTCAACTAACCAATCCTACCCCGAACTACCCCTATCTTGCTCTGTATATCCACAAAAGAACAAAATCCATTTGCTAAAGTATGCAGAACAGATCAGGATTCCAAATGTCTTTAGTAACCTTTGCCTTGTGTTGAAAATATCCCCATAATCTGGAAGTGACAACTCGTGAGAGTCAGATTTGGTGTGTTGATCATATTTTCCCCAAGGTCTTCTCTATAAAATTTGTGCACAAGAAGGATTTACCAGCATCCTTCAATAATCATAGGTTACAAAATAGGTTCTCTTACCTTGGTTGAAAGGCACAACCTAAAATAGTTAGGATAAGATCACATCCTTTTAAGGTGCTACCCACTTCTTCAAAACCTGAGTGCTACAAAGTCAAATAAATCACTTCCCCGGCTACAAAACGACATACATAATCATCTATCTGCCTCTAATTGTCTTGTCAAATCCATGATGCTGCTCGGCCTTTGAAGGAGATTAAATCCGGTACCAACACGCTTCTGGCGCCGTTGCCGGGACTTCTTTGAAGAATTTAAAGTTTTCCAAACCCTGGTAATGTTTCTTGCAGTTCTGTGTGCAAATACGTTTTGTAAACATCATTATTTGATCAGATCTATAAGGATTGAACAAAATTATAAGTTCTGCATGTTATATGTCCAATTTTTCCAGCAGTTATTGTACTAGGTTTGCCTCACCATTGATAAATTTGGGTGAAGGAGGGTCTGATTTGTAAAGCTTTGCATGATTTTTAGTGCTGACAAACATTTGACAGATTATTTTAGTGCATTTGCACAACTAGGGTGAAAATCCTTAGTGGCGACTCTAGGTTGTTTTGATTTTGATAAATGCCAGTGTCTTAACCCTGTCAATTGTGAATTTGTTACTAATCTTTGCAAAGCTGGAAGGAAGAAGATCTTTCTTCACTGCGGACCCTAGTAGAAGGTTGTTTCCAGAGTTTGAAAATTCTAATTCGAAGGAGGAAAAATTTGGAAGGTTGTGGGAGATCAAGCATCAAAGAAAGAGATCTCCATTGGTAAATTGATTGGCACGCGGTTGAAGATTGCAATACTTCCTCAACTGCTTCTGAATCAGGTAGCATCTCTGTAAATCCAATTTCTCCATCTGGAGAGGGTCCATCATCTGTATTTAAAACATTTGCTTCTCGATCTGCCCTATGTTTTCAAAATCTAATAAAGTTTTCCAAGAGACAAAGCCATTGGGGGATAGTCATTCTGAAAATTGTATCCTTGTACCGCACAGACCCCTCACTCCTCATCACTTTGTTTCTCCTGTAAGGTCACCTCCTCAGAATAATATGGCTCAGCCTCCACCCAGACCTCCATTTGTCGTTAATACTTTTGGTCCCATCAGTTTTAGAGGTATGGATGGCTATCTGAATGTTGTGCCACAGGATGTAAGAAACAGATTGCCCAAGTTTCAAGGAAATAATGCAATAATTGGTGATCAAAACTTGAAACTCTTTGTCAATATGATGGAGGATTTCGAAATAGAGTTTGAAGATGTATACATTAAATTGTTTATTCATACATTAGAAGAGGATGCAAGGGACTGGTATAAAGCTCTGCCTGATAACTCTATTGATTCTTGGACTGAAATGAAGAATGCATTTAGATTGCAGTATGGTGACAAAACAGACCCTAGGTTTCTCTTGTCAAAATTTGAGAACATCAAAAAGAATCCTAATGAGTCAGTGCACAACTTTAATATGAGATTCAATAAGACATTGAGAAGATTTCCTGTGAATTTGAGGCCATGTGATGAATCTTGTCTTATAAAGTATGTTGATGCATTTGACAAGAAGGTTGCATACTATTTGAGGTATAAAAACCCAAAGACTTTGAGGCGGTGTCTTTACTATGGCTCTGCAAATTGAGAACAACATCAAGGCCATTGGAAAACCTCCTAAGAGGAAGGGTGTCAAACTGATAAACAAAGAAAAACCTCAAGCAAGCAAGAGTGTGGATCTTGAGGACACTATTAAAACTTTGGCAGGGGCTGTCAAAGAAATTTCCTACAAACTAGCTCGGGCAGAGAAAGGAATTGGGCAAAGTTCACAAGGTCGTGAAAAGGCACAAAATCACGACAGTTTGGCAATCATCCTAGGGGTGATCAAAGGTCAGATGACAGAGGTAAAGGACCCATGGGATCTCGCAAATAAACATCCCCAACCACATGAAAGTAGAATGGTGCCTGATCCTCTGACTTCCCAGTGTTCTTCTGCTTGATGAAGCCAATGAGATTGATTGGTGTGATAGATACTTTTAGCCCAAATCTTCACCCTTTTATCCCTTAACCTATTATGCTTCTATGAGTGGATGAAACTATATGTACTCCAGTTGCGCTCAGAGGAAGATGAACCTGCATCCTATTAAGGCAACCCAAACTTCAAAGTCAATGCAAAGTTCAACTTCAAACTTAAACACTCAAACTTAAATTTTAAAAAACTAAAAGTTATAACAAAAAAAGGAAAGAGAATAAAAACATTAAAAACTTCCCTATGCCAAGACCTTGATTGGAAGAGGCTGCCTGTAAATTGATGCATGACCATGGAGGTACCATCACATATGAGCATCCATCTTATATTTTCTCCGAAGAGCGAGAAGACTATTACCCGTTCTCGCTATGAAATTGCCAAACTCTACCATAACTTGGTCTTGGGCCTCAGGATCAAGGAAGAGCCTATTCAATGCCGCCATATATCCCTCACTGACTTATACATCCCTATATGGTGCTACCCTCCTGGCAAGGAATGTCTCTCTCTATAAAATCTAGGAGTCGATCAATGCAAAATCCAGTAGATGAAATGGGGTGGTCATTTTGTTCCACCGCTTAATGAGGATTGACTTCATTTGTTTTAAAAATATTTCCTCGGGATCTTGTTCTTTTGCATTTATGACGGCTTTTATCTTCTCAATCATTGAGTCGATGCCGTCATATATCTCTCCTAGACATGGCTGATCCGTGTTAGTAAACCGGATCATGCTCATAATGGGCTCCGTAAAACTCAACAGATATTCCACTCTATCCCACCAAGGGTCCTCTAAGATCATGTTCTTCACTTTTTGAGCCCGTTGAGTGTTTGATTGCCTCCATATAGACCAAAGATTGGAGGTTACCATCCTCATGAGTGTCTCTCGCACCTTCACAAGTCGTCTCAAGATGATTGTGTGTGATGCAAACCGAGTCTCAACAACCTAATAAGAATGAGGAACAAAAATTAAAAATAAAATTGAAAACTAAAAGAATACTAAAAAACTTATATTTAAATTTTAAATTAAAAAAACTTTTCCTTACCTTCAGTAGCTCCAACTGCGAGAATGATCTAAAAATACCCTGTGACATGTGGTGGTTGGTGACAAACATTTGGATCTCTTTAGCTTCTACATACACTTGTTGGATCCACTCTATTTTGCTTGCCATCTTCTTTAGCATTAAATTCAATGAATGCACGACACATGGTGTCCAAAAAATATGCCCATACCGTGCCTCAACTAGCATCCCCGCAGCTTTGCAATTTTTGGCGTTGTCGCTATGACTTGGACAACATTTTCAGGCCCCACTGCCTCAATGGACTCAAAGAGGATGTTGGCTATGAATTGGGCATCCTTCACTTGCCCCTCACAATCAACCGCTTTCAAAAACATTGCCCCCTTAGGGCATACTACAATCACATTGATTAAAGGGCGGTTTCTTGCATCTTTCCATCCATCAGAAACGATGGACACACCTGTTTTGATCCATAAGTCCCTAATTGGTTGCGAAAGAGGTTTCCACATTTTTTTAGTTTAGCCAAAAGGGTGGTGCAGATCTTCTCATATCCTGGTGATTTATACCCTCTAGTGCCTCATTGATGGCTTTCACCATTTCATGGCAAAAAGGTGATCTCACAACATTAAAAGAAAGCCCATTAGCGTATACACACCTTGCAATGTGTTCATCTAAAATTTCCCTGCTCTCATTCTGAAAAGCCTTTTCCAATGGCCCTCTTGTCTTACTTTTCTTTCGTGCAAGGGAAGCATCCTCATTTGTGGAGGTAGGAGCCACAAATGGATGTGGCATGGCCACAATTGGGGATCCACTAGGTGATGGGGCAATAGGAGGCCTCACTGAACGAGATGAACCTCCTCTTTTGGCCAATGGATGACCCGCTCTCATAGCCACATTTGCCTCTGCATCTTCCTGCTCTTTGATATATGCCAAAACTTTTGCTTTTGGCACCCCAACATTATTCCTCCCCTTGCATACTCTTATACCATTACCCGTTATGGCACACAAGTGGCTTTTCACCCTACTGTAAGAGCCTTTGAATACTCCATCACAATCATTGCATTTCCATTCAAAACAACCACCACCTGCAATTTGTTGAAGTATTGTTACATGCCTCCATAATGGTGAATTTGGGTCAAATTCCCTGACCAAAGATTGCCTAGAAGAAGCAGAACTTGTTGCCATTGTAGAAGTACCTACAAGGTTCAAAAAAAGCAAAGAAAGAAAACAATGGCATGCATTGAAAATTAAAAAAATTAAATAGAAAGAGCAAAAAAATGATGAACATAAGCAAAAAAATGTAATGTGTGAAAGATTAAATAAAAAAACAAGGTTAGAAATTTTAAAAAAACTTACATTCACTTAGTAAACCACAAATCCTTCACAAATCTTCCTTCTTTGCAGCTCCTCACACTCCTACAAGCTTAGCAATAGCTCCTCAAACCCTAGACAAGCACAATGCAATTTTGGAGAGCCAAAGGTAAGTTTCTTTGCTTTATGTTTTGTTTTTGTGTTGTTTTATTGTTTAGAGTTAGCTTTTAGGGTTTAGATTAGAAGAATATTTAATTTTTTAATGTTATTGGGCTTTTAAAACATGAAAAAAAAACAAATTAAACAAGTCTTATTTTGGCTTGGGAGCGGCGAAAACATTGTGGAAACGCTTTGAGTACGGCCTATGTTGTACCCGGACGTTTCCACGCTCCTTTCCCACTCCTAACCGCTCCCAAGCCACTCTCGTCGCCGCTCCCACTCACGCGCCGCTCCCGGTACATTTCCACATGCAGGGGTGCCATATTAGCTTCTTAGGCTACTATATTTCCGTTTCGAAGGATGACACCTTTTGCTTATATATTGGTGAATAAAGCAAAATATTAGAATAGATATCTCATCTAGAATCAATTATCAATGTCGAAACGTCATTTCCCAAAACGCACATAAATGTTGGGATTGTTTGTCCTAACTATTTTTTTGTATTAGGTGTTATTAATATTGGACACATATGCTTTGTAAGTCATCCCATTGCTAAATTATAATTATCCCACATATATGGGCAAATAGTAGTCGGCTTGAATAGGGTGGTATAAATAAAGAGCATGTGTAAGGAGAAAAGAATTTGTTTTGTATTTTGCAAAGAGCATTGCTCAAAGGAGGTTGCCCCATCAAAGAGACATGCGATGCTTTACAATACAATTCTTTCATTTCAATACAATCTTGTTTCATTTATCTCAATTGCAGTGTAAAATACAATTATGTCATTCCAATACAATCTTGTTTTTTTCATCTCAATTGTAGCACATATTCACTATATTTTTGTTGGATTTATCTGCTTGCAGGAAGGTTTATATTATCTAGTATCACATGTCTTTCCAGGATGTGTTTCGCATTAGCTTGATAATTTAGGGCTTTATGTGACTGTCCCACCGTATGCTCTCACCTCACCCTCAGAACCTTGGTGATAAGAAAGTGGTATCCAAAGTGGTGACCCTACGCTTTTGCCTCAAATATGCCATTGTTTTTTCTCACAAGTAGTTATTTTATATTTTAGGCTAGAAATCATGGGTTGGGGGTTTTAAACTTATCACAAAACTATCGTTTTTGGCTAAAGCACATGAGATCGTGTGTGAGGTCGGGTGGGATTTGACCCATCATCACTTGCTCCTAGACAACATTTCTACATGGACTTGAGCTTCCACGTACCTTTCAAGTATATCGAACACACCCATAGTTGTTTGTAAAACCTAACTATAGGAAGCCTTTGGTCATCTATAATTTATAGTGCACCGGTAAACAGCTGGCCCCAAGAAGTTACTCACATCGTGCCTCAAAGAGAGGATACTAAGCTACGGGAATGGTGCTTCTTTCGTAGTTATTGCTTTGAAACATTGGGCCAACACTATTTACCAGCAAGATCAGCATAATTGTGAACCCACGCACTAGACACATCCTATAACAAACGCTCCTAAATATAAACCCTAACTATGATAAACCTAGGTATCCTCGGGAGTCAAAGGAATCCAACATGATCAGAATTTTCTAATTAACAGTTATAGAAAGCAAACTCAAAAGCAATTTCCAAGACGGTACAAACAATAAATATGTCAAAAAATTGGGCAGTTCTAAGTAAATTTGAGTAATTAATTAGGTTCAAAAAACTATCCCAAATCGATTTTTGTCTTGATGATTTGGTGTAAGAAAAATAAATTAAACCCCCTATATGATAGTAGTGACCAAATCCAAAGAAATGGACCAACTTCTAGCCGAGATGTAAGCCGCAGGACAGAAATGCAAGCCCAAGCAAATAACCTCACCACTCAAAAGACACAAATAATGGAAACTATCACAACCCTAAGAAATTATAATTCACAGACTGGTCTGAATAGCAATTTTGAAAATAGCACCAATTCAAGAAGAATGCCACGTGATCCAAAGTTGGATTTTCCTAAATTGAAGGTAAAGATCCCACCAGTTGGTTGTAGAGCTAACACCCCATATGGAGAGATGGTACAAATAGCCTCTTTTAATCTAGAGAAGGAAGCCATAATACCCCATGTGGAAGACATGGTATCAATGAAACAAGTGTATTTACTCTAGATGGCTTGTTCTAAATTGTTAGTGAAATAAGTGTATTTATTGTAAATAGTTTTTTCTGCATTGTTTAGTGAAAAAGTGTATATGCTCTAAGATAGCTTGATCTACATTGTCTAGTGAAACAAGTGTATTTGCTCTAAGTAGGTTGCTCTACATTGTTAGTAAAACAAATGGATTTTCTTTAAGTAGTTTGTTCTATATTGTTAGTGATACAAGTGTATTTGTTCTAGATAGCTTGCTCTACATTGTTAACTGAAACAAGTGTATTTGCTTTAGATAGCTTGCTCTACAATATTTGTGAAAAAAGTGTATTTGCTCTAAGTAGCTTGCTTTGAAACAAGTGTATTTTCTCTAGATAGCTTGCTCTACATTGTTAAGTGAAACAAGTGTATTTGCTCTAGATACCTTGCTCTACATTGTTAGTGTAATGAGTGTATTTTCTCTAGGTAGCTTGCTCTAAATTGTTTAGTGAAACAAGTGTATCTGTTCTAAATAGCTTGCTCTACACTATTTAGTGAAACAATTGTAACTGCTCTAATAGTTTGCTCTCTCATTGTTTAGGGGACACGTTTGCATTTGCTCTAGATAACTCACCGTGTGATCTCGGTTACTCTAGAAGTGACATGAGATGTATAGGTGTTAATAAGTGCAAGTGCACCTAGATTATGCGTGATCATAAGGGTAAGTATGCCTAGATTATGTACACTCATTAGTAAGGGCAAGTAGGCTTAAATTGGAAAGATATTGTAGGGTGGTTTCCCTAGGGTTGTAGCAATGTCCATGATGCTACCAATTGGCAAGTATAGAAAGATGTGCTTGTACTTCCAATCAGCGAGCGAGGCAAGGTGTGCTGTAATATGTATATTTGCATGTTGGATTTTCCTTGTTGGGAGCATTATATGTGCTTTCATGTGATTAAGTAACATTGCCCATGACGCTACCGAATGGCAAGCATGGCAAGATGTGCTTGTAAAACTTCCTATTCGCAAGTGAGGCAAGATGTGCTAAAATGTGAATATCCAAATGTTGGGTTTTCATTGTAAGGAGCAAAATGTTGTGCCCTTACAACTATGTAATATAATGATTGTTTTTCATTGACTAGTGCATTCATCTAGTATTGACTGGATTAGTTACACCTTGAAGGTACATCCTAGGTGCTTCGTATGATAAGTAAATTAACTAGACTTAAATGGTTAATTGTATTTTTATAGAAGTTCAATCATGCTCACATGACAAATAGGCCAATAGGTCACTTTCAAGATAGTCATGGTACTATGTAATCATTTGATAGAAAGCTTAAAAGCTTAACATATTTTTTGACTTACGGTCAAATGCTAGTTCATGTTCATTTGATTTGAGGTTTCACTATTAGGAAGATCATATGTTGTTATGCACTACTTAAAAAGTGGATCAAATGACTTGATGGCTTCATGGATGAACAGATCGAGAAAGCATAATGTATGATAAGACAATTGAGGGTTACTCAATTGGTCATTCTCTTACTATGTCATCAATTAGACCACTTGTATAGATGATGAGAGCGACCAACCGGTATAAGGGTTTGGTGAACAGGGTTATATGGGCTTTGACTTGACATGAAATCCTAGATATACGAGAGAGAGAGAGAGAGAGAGAGAGAGTTGTATGGTGAGACTAGGTTATACGGCAATTGGGTACATAGAACGATTGGTGGTGCCTTCTTGTAAAAGAAATAAAGTAATATAGGATTCTGGGGGAATCCAAATATATAAATTATATTTAAACCCATTCATGGCAGAGATAATAAAATACTTTTCAAATACTTATAAGAGGGGTGGATTTTCCTCCTTTGGGGATTTTTCCTTCCTTAAGCCCCGATCATGTTGTCATGTGCCATGTCTTATGTATCTCTATAAGTTTCTTGCTTGTGCACTTGATTACTTTAAAATTTGTTTCTCCTTGAGTTTATTGAACAATGTTGCTTAGAGCTAGGGTCATGGATCATTTCCATGCTTAACCAATTTCAAGTTATATTGATGTTGTGTTTATATATGCAATCCATTTCCTTGGGAAAAATGTATCCCATGTTTTGTGAGCCTTCTAACAAACGCTTTGTCATAAATTGAAATAACTCAAATTAGTGAATCATTTGGATTAGAAATTTTGAAGAAGTTAGCATTCTTCTCTTGTCAAGGTGAACGGAAATGGTCATGAAAAAGATTTTCCGGTCCATTTTTCATTTCCCAAAAATCAGTGTTACACCTATTGCTAACACACCCCCTAACCATAGTCAAACACAAATCAAAATCATGTTGAATATTTTTTTTTGAAGTATTTTATCTTTTATGGATTAAAAATGAGTATTATGTATTCTTTACATATATTTTCTTCTTTTATAATTTATCGTATTGACGTTTCCATGTCATTTCAATTCCAAGTGCTTTTGGAAAATTGGTATTTCCACATTTTGGACCTGTTTCTATTTCCTAGCAACTTAGATTGAAACTATAAGGAATATATCTTATTTTTTAACCAAGAAATAGGTTGAATCAAAAGAACAAACTTGCAGTTTGTCTACAAACTAAGACTGAAAACTCAAATATAGAAGTCCCTTCAATACTTCCATTTTGAAGGAAACCACAACTCAAATAGAAAATTCCCATCAATACTTTCATTTTGGAGCAAGCCACAGAAGACATTAAGAGGAAATGCCAAAGAAAATAGATTAAGGCAATAAAGAAATATAGAACCTGCCTCCAGTGCAATATGGTGATGGCTATGCTAAGATGATTGCCATGATAAAATTCCAGTACATTTCACTAATAAATATGAAATAGTGTTACCAAAGTATAGGGCCTCGAGAGATGGGGAGGCAACCCAGAGGTCCCCAATATCCCTAAGATATTGGGAACGTCGCGGGATATTATCAACATACCAGGGAAAGGAGAGTGCCAAGAAATGGCCCCTAAAAAAGAGGATGTGTCCTTTCCAAGGGGATGTATAGGAGCCTTTGGTGAAGGAAAAGAAAATAACCTTAAATAAAGCCTTAAAAACATATTTTAGATCAACATTAAATGATAAATTACTTCTCAAAAAAACCAAGGTTGAAGCCACAACATACAAATGGTCTCCTAAATCAAGGTAAAATTAACTCCACATTTCCATCCAGACATTAAACATTATGTCGCAGTTAATGATGTGTATGAGGTTGCTTAAATTTTATCTTTAATGAAATACCAATTAAAAGCAGGTTATTCTTTCCAGGCATGGGGTAGTGTGAATGGAATAGTATAGGGTTCGTGAAGTACAAAACAATCAACAATGGTCATTCTACATCATATTATCCTTCTTGAAACCTTACATTGACATGCTCAAGTCAATATTTTTGCCAATCAAAATATTTGCTACATTCTTTTGTCAATTCAAAATTACCAATAAAAGAACTATCACGATTGTGCTTGCAATGTTCATAGAACTCGCAAATTACAAAAAAGTAGTATTCGCTGCATGACAGAACTCCAGATGACTAGCATAATTGTCTTCCACATGTTGAGGAAATCGAAATGAATAAAAGAAGAAAAGGAAAATGGAATAGAAAATATATTACATCATTCAGTAAAAACATTATTTTTCCCATAATTGTAAATAACTATCTTTTTTATTCAACATTTGTGAAAAGCGCTAGTTCACCTCCATATTTGTTGTAATTAGTGGTTAGTTTATCTTCATAGAGAAGATTGAGTTATAAGAGTTACCTGATATAAAATTTCCCTCCTTTTCACACTTCCAACATAAGCTTCAAGAAACTCCTACATGTAAAAGCATAACCATATAAATGAGTTAGTACCCAGTCATCTCAATTAGATATAAAAGCATAAGTCAATTTGACACGGAATAAGAATAAAGATCATTTCAGTAGAAGAATTGGATACACATTTTTGCGAGAAATCCAATTCATTCAAATCTATGTTGTGAGAAAATTCTTTAATAAAGTGCATTTTTACCGCCACAGTATACCTATCTTATCCCAAGATTTTGATACATGAGGATGAGCCAATGTAGTAATGAGACTCTTGACGGCCTGATGATAACCCTCAACATATAGGGGTGGGAGTGGGTGAAAAGGTTGAGAAAACATCCCAAAAGAAAAAAATTATATACTCGGCAAAAATATAGAAATTATCCCCAGTAATGAGGCAAAAGTAAACAAGTATTCAAGGAAGAAAACCTCTTGGCAACCCACAATAGGACAGGTACAAGATTAACTTTGATGATGCCTCGAAAGGGAATCCAGGTCACACAGGCTTGGGATGTATTCTAAGCTCAAGTGCAGGTTCTTTCATCGGGGCTTCTGAAACATATTAATCCAGAGCTGTGAGAAATGAAGCTGAATTCCAAGCTCTTATATTGGACCTCAAGCTTGCAAAAGATCGGCATATCAACCATCTAGTGATTGAAGGAGACTCTAAGATTGTTATCAATGTGCTATCCAAGGGCATATACACAGTTGGATACTCGATGTGCTCCTTCAATTTGCTAGAAAAAATTTACTGAAGCTTCAGCAAGTCTCATCATCGACTACTTCAAGGAAGATGACCAAGAAGCATACCACTACGCCAATTTAGGGGCAAACCTTGGAATCTTCGGCTCTATGAAAGCTTGCACATTTCTGATTTTGAAGGTTTGGACAGCATTATATTCCGAGACTGCCCTTTAGTATCCCCGCATTGGGAATAATCCCCTTCATCACTGTTCTTAACTTCTTCAATTCACGTGGTGGATGCCTTGCTTCAAACATTCATTCCATTGCCATATCACTGATCACATAAAAACTTGTTCATAAATTCTCATGCACCTCACCTTGACTTCGTATGATGTGCCAAATCTTGCATGTCCAGTTTTCCTTTCATTTCACACCATCATTTCCTCACGCTTGGCTCTACAATCGCCAAAATTCTAACCTATTAAGCTCCTCTTCCCTCTCTCCAATATATTGTGTGTTCCCATCCCCTTTTTCCTCCTCTCACTCTATGTGCAGGTGTCCCTGGTTTCTGAATTTTCTCACAGATGGCCACAAATGATCCCTCTTCATCTGAAATGACATTATCTGGCCCAATCTCTAGGGATTTAACTAGGCAATGCTTTATGGGAGATGGTTTGAATGCAGTGTTCATATGGCATATTCTTAGACATAGCGGAGCAATGGTCAGGGTGCCACATACTTCCTCAATCTATTTGGACTTCTTGTCAAAATTGGCTGCCATTTCCCTTTCATTTGGTACCTTTCAGCACATCCAAAATTACTATTCATCCAGAGCACCTTCCAGCAGTGGAGGAATTAAAGACAATCACCAATATATGAAGACTTCCTGTTCAAATTGGCTGCCATTTCCCTGCTTTCAATACCTTTCACCACAACTCCAAAATCACTCTTCATCTGGACCACCTCCCATCAGTAGAGCAATTAAAGATAGTCCTCAACATATGAGGACTTTCTGTTGAAATCGGCTGCCATTTCCCCTGCTTTTAGTACCTTTCAGCACGTCTCCAAAATCACTCTTCATCCGGAGCACCTCCCATCGGTGGACAGATTAAAGACAGTCTAGTCGATCGGCAAGCCTGCCCAAGTCCTCTCCAAACTTGTCGTGGATGTTGAATTCCTACAACCTCCAAATCTTGAAGCAGGGCACCCTGAGGAAAGGCCGCCTAATTCCCCAACATGCAGAAGCAGGGAAGTCTATGTTGGAAACCAGAGTTTCCCTTTTGGACAAGAAAATCAAACAGATTACTCTCCAAATGTCCTCCTATCAAAGAATTGCTTCCACCAAGCAGCACTACATGAAGAGAGACCCTCTGGCCTCTCCTCCAACTCCAGATGATTAGCCTACCACTGTCATGCCTACTTCACCAATCCGGCCCAGGAAGTGCAAACGTTCATCAGGAACCATTGATGGGAAGCAGTGGATGCAGACTTCTGAAGGTAAACCTCCGCATAAGCCACACATCTTGGAAATTTTGGCAAGCCCTCCAATTTCATTCCACCAGTTGATAGTGGAGACAACATGACAACTTCTTTTGCCTCGGAGGTGGGGTATGTAATGGTAGCTTAGGAGACTCCTGTGTCATTTGTAAATTGTTGATCTTCTGGCATAACCCCTTTGTTGATCCCCAAGCAGTCGAGGGATGAATTTTTCTACCATCCCTTTAAAGAAGAAAATCGGGGCACTAATGCCTGCCTTTTGTCTATGCAGATTTTGAGGTGTCAGATGCACTTCTTCTGTTTTGGCACTTCTACTCTAATTTGTATTGTATTGATATTATACATGGCCACTATGTACTATGTAGTTCATAGCCACCTTTCTTTTATCTCAGGACAGTTTATTCTCTTCCTCTCACTATCGTCATCTTTCTCTCCCTTCTTCTGCATTGCATATAAACATAGCCTTTCAAGATGAACAATGGGTAAGGGTCCTAATACAATCCCTCAAATTACCTATCAGAAAACCAATAAAATAGAAATTAAATACTAATCATAAGTATGCCATAGGTATTTATGATCAACAAATGAGCCAAATATACATGCAAATATATAATTAGACATGCAAAATAATGGATAGATCATCAATGTTTTCATTGATAGTGACAAATAACAAATAAAATGATACATCATATTCAGAAATCATGATTCAATGTTCATACGTCAAATTCATCACATACTCACAAATATTGAATACACAATATCAAGATATGGTTGTAACCATCTAATCGGTTGTAACCACTTTGTAACCTCCTCTATGGTTAATAAAAAAGACATACATACATCATTTGTGTGTTTCGCCCATTTTCCTCTATTCATTCTAAATTTCTATGCATCTGATAACATTTGGCATCAGAGCCAGACATCTCTGAGGTCAAGGGCCTAAAGACAGGCAACAGTAGGCATGTCAACGATGCATGAACAGTACACATGACCAATGCTGTGAATAGTGTCGTGAACAGTGTCATCAAGTCATCAAAATAGAGGAAAACCATTGATGAGAAACACGGACAAGACATTCACAGTTAAACCAGGTTCTAAAATTTCTGTTAATTGTTAAATCACTGCAAATTTCAGAAATCCAATCTATTAAAATTCTGAACCTATCTATATATCATAAAACCTATGAAAAAGTTTGTATCTTGCAAAACATTTGTTTAAATAAATCTCCTGTAATAGGTGTCAGAGAAAAACATGTATTTGGGAAAATTTATTCATGGCCAATACTCAAAACATAGTTTCACCAGAATCAAGAATTGACAGGTCAAAACTATAATGTCTGGAGTCGCAAGATACAATTAGTGAGTATATGGATTGTAACAAAATAATTCTGAAGTCTGAGTCAAGACTTGCAACCAAACCCAATGATTATGACAAGCATCATAAGGAAGCCCTTCTACTTTTAAAACTTCTTGTATCAGATGATTTGATTCCGAAGGATCAAAAATGCTACCTTTGTGGGAGATTTGTGGGAGAGTTTGAAAAAACAAGTAACAAGCATCTGAAAAGGTCATGCCTTCCGCATAAGAACCTGCTGTTTTCTTAAAAATGAAGAGGGTGGGTCACTGTCAGAACACCTGCTTAGGGTGAAATACCTAAGAGACCAGTAATCAGCCATCAATAAAAAAGTGGATGAGGATGACATGGTTGCTTTGGTAATGAACAGTCTTTCACCTTCCCATGAAACCTTCATGGAGTCTTTAAACTTGTTAGCCAAATGTGGGACTCCAGCATTTGAAAAGGTCAGTACCTATCTTCTTTATAAGGAATACATGCAAGTACAATTGGGTGAATCCATTGTTGGACACTCACGAAGAGCTTTTACTAGACAATATAAAGAAAAAGGAAAAACCAAAACCACTGAATCTTCACCTAAACACAAAGCACGGTGCTACTAAAGTCATAAGGTTGGGCACATCAAGAAGGATTTCCGGAAAAGATAGTATGATCTCTCTTATAATAAAAAGTCACAGACTGAAGCAAATGTGGCAGAAGTTGGTGCGAAGCAACCTCGGAGAGGAATATGCCTTCATGGCTTCCCAAGACAATTATAATGATGCTGCCAGAAGTTAGTTCTTTGATTTTGGTGAGCCACATCATTCACCTGCAGCAAGGACTGTTATGTAAAATTCATTGTTGATTCTAGTTATAAAGATTTTGTTTCACTAAGAGATGGTTTGTTGGAAATATTGTCATTGATGTCAAAAGAATGTTGATAAGTATCTTATATGTTAGAAATATTGTCATTGATGTTTACAGATGTGTGCCTCTTATGAAAAAGATGATTCAGTTTGAATTCTACATGCCGGGCAACAAAGAAAACTATTTTATAGTGTTCCACGGGTTTTTGTAGCATTCCGCGGATTTTGTAATGTTCCGCAAGTGTTTGTGGTGTACCGCGGGTTTGGACGTGTTACGTAGGTATCTGTGTGTATCGCGGGTTGTTGTAGTGCCTCGCGTGTTGAGGGATCAGGCCGGGTGTTTGAAATATCTTGCTCAACAAAGGATATATGCCGCGCAATGAAGTGAAAGCTGCAAAAGTCAGGGAGTGTTGCAATACAAAGGAGGATGGTCGCGCAATGAAGAGAAAACTGCAGAAAGTCCAGAATTATCCGCAATGGTCATGAAATGCCGCAGGAACAAGAGAAAAGAGGGGAAGTCCTCAAAAGTCTTGAAAAACTTCAAATATTCAAATTTCAAAGTCTACCAAAGCCGACTCATGTGGAATATTCTAGAATGCACGGAAACGCCAAAAGGGTAACATTTCTCCCTGAAGCGTTTCAGATTCGAAACATGAGGGAAATGTTTTAGAAACGTGGCATATGTTTCCGGAAACATCATAGGCGTTTCGAAACGTATGCCGCTTCCGAAACGTATGCCACGTTTCCAACTATTTTCAAGTTTTAAAGCCAAAAAAATTAAAAATAAAAATAAATGCATTTAATGAACCTAAACCTAATCTACCTACCTAGACTTGCTAAAGACACTTCCTAAAAGCTATATAATGACATCTTGGGTCCATTCTAAATCACACTCTCATTTTCTCTTGCTAAATTCAGTTTTTCACTAAACTAACATTTAGCATTGTGAAGAGCAAAGAGACATCAAGGAGCAGCTTGAAGGAAGAGTTTAGAAGGTGCTACTAAGAGCTAAGAGCATCAAGGAGGAATTTCAAAGCAGATTTGGAAGCTTCAAGGAGGAAAAACCAGGTATTTTTCAAGTTTTTTTTTTTAAGAAAATGTTAATGTGATCAATGATCACGAATGATGTGTGCATAATGCACACATCATTCATGATCATTGATCATGATATCAATATGTAGATTTACATGTAGTAATTTTTAAACTCTATGCTTAAAAATAAAAAAAATGTAACATTTCCTTTGCGGTTTTTAAATAAAAATCATATATTGTTTTTTTAAATTATAAATATCATCCAAACTCTGTGTATGCTCTCACCTCGCACCTATACGGTGAACTTGGTGATCAAAAGCAGAATAGGATGCATAGGGTTTTTCTTGTTGTTGCTATTTTAAGAGTTTTTTTGTATTTTTTAAATTAAAAAATCCGAACTCTGTGTATGCTCTCACCTCGCGCCTATACGGTGAACTTGGTGATCAAAAGCAGAATAGGATACATAGGGTTTAATAATTTAATTATTTTTCCTATTTTTTATAACTAAAAAATCCGAAATCTGTGTATGCTCTCACCTCGCGCCTAAACGGTGAACTTGGTGATCAAAAGCAAAATGGGATATGTAGGGTGTAGTAACTGTAGTTATATTTAATATTTATTGTTATCTAAGTTTATGTTTTTATTTTAAATATTTTTCAATGTAGGTTTGATTATTTGAGATAAATGGCATCCAGTTCAGCTTCAGTGGGAGGGCATGGGGAAGGAAGCCAAGGTGGGGGTGAAGTAGGCCAAGGTGGGGGTGTGCAAACTGTGGATCCTAGAGCTCCTCTTTGGAGACATGTGCAAGTGTTGGAGAACCTTGCTGGCGGTGGCTCTCGTGCTTGGATATGCAATCATTGCAATATTGAATTCAAAGCCTCATATACCCGACTCAAAGCTCATTTAATGGGGCAATCAGGAATGGGGATTAGAAAATGTGCCAAGGTTGAAAGGAAACATATTTTGGCATATATGAAAGAGCAAGAGGAGGCTGATTTGCAAGCTTCAAAAGCTAGATTTAAAACTGCTCCATTGCAAAATA
This sequence comes from Taxus wallichiana var. yunnanensis, assembly GCA_018340775.1. Taxonomy (NCBI): domain Eukaryota; kingdom Viridiplantae; phylum Streptophyta; class Pinopsida; order Cupressales; family Taxaceae; genus Taxus; species Taxus wallichiana. The sequence goes on from CM031241.1 coordinate 735,677,653, forward strand.
AGGGTTCACAAAAACCACCCACCTCATCAAACCATCCTTTTATTCAAATTGAAGTTGAAACTCCCATAGAGGAAGAGAGCTTGTCACGAAAGAGAACCTCCAAAGGTCCATTAGAGCAAGCATTTGCAAATGAGAAGAGGGAAGTAGCTGATGAGTTGATTGCTCGATGTGTTTATGCATGTGGGTTGCCTTTCAATGTGTTGCGGTCACCATATTGGCAACAAATGGTGAGAGGAATTAATGATGCACCACAAGGGTATAAAAGCCCTAGTTATGAGAAGGTGAGAACATCATTGTTGGCGAAAGAAGTGGCCCATGTACATACTTCTTTGCAGCCAATTAGGGATTCATGGAAGGAATCGGGGTATCTATCATTTCAAATGGATGGAAAGATGCCCAAAATAGACCCCTAATCAACATTGTTGCAATGTGCCCTAAAAGGGCAATGTTCTTAAGAGTTGTTGATTGTGAGGGTGAAGTGAAAGATGCTCAATTTATTGCTAATATTTTGATTGAGGCTATTGAGTCAGTGGGCCCTCAAAACGTTGTCCAAGTCATCACGGACAATGCCAAAAATTGTAGAGCGGCAGGGCTGATTGTTGAAGGGAGATATGAGCACATTTTTTGGACACCTTGTGCAGTACACTCCTTGAATTTGATGCTACAGAAGATTGGCAAAATACCATGGATAGAGGAAGTGTATACAGAGGCAAATGAGATTCAAATGTTTGTCACAAATCATCATATGTCCCAGGCTATCTTTAGGAGGTTCTCAAAGTTGGAGTTGCTGAAGGTAACAAAAAAATTTGCTAGTTTCTAATTTTTATTTGCTAACTTTCTATGAAATATCAAATTATCATTTGAATTTCTTTTAAATTTAATTTTATATTTTATTAACTTGTTTTAATTTATTTTAATAGGTTGTTGAAACAAGATTTGCCTCTCACACGCTCGTCTTGAGACGACTTGTGAAGGTAAGACAAGCCTTGAGGCTTATGGTGATTGATGATGTTTGGTCCGTGTGGAAACAAGCAAACACAGAACGAGCCATCAAAATAAAAACATTGATACTTGATGATGATTGGTGGGAAAAGGTTGCATACTTGCTCAGTTTTACTGAGCCTATTTTATCTATGATTAGATATGTAGATACAGATGATGCTTGCATAGGGGAGATCTATGATGGCATTGACTCTATGCTTGAAAAAATTAGAGACATCATACAAAAAAAAGAGCAAGATCCTGAAGAAAAATTCTACATTGAAGTTAAGACTGTGATCATGAGAAGGTGGAATAAAATGACCACCCCATTGCATCTTCTAGCCTATGCCCTGAATCCCAAATATTATAGCAGTGAAATACTTGGGCTACTTGGTAGGCAAGCACCATACAATGACCATGAAGTTGCAACTGGAACTAAGGCAGCATTCCGGAGACTTTTTCCTGATCCAGCTGTAGCTACTGCGATCTGCTATGAAATGGCATGCTTTGTCTCTTCATCTAATAGTAGCATGAGTGAAGTAGATGCATTAAGTGACAAGTACAACCTAAAGCCATTCATGTGGTGGTATGTACATGGCCATGATTGCAGGCACCTACGAACTATTGCCATTAAAGTCCTCTCACAGGTATAAAATATTAAAATGAAATCAAAAGTTTGTTTATTAATTAAAAATTAAAAATGTATGTTCTTACTTCTTAGTAAACTAATTTTATTACTAATTGAAAATTTCTAACTTCTTTTTTGTAACAGGTGGCTAGCAATTCTTCAGCAGAGCGGAATTGGAGTACATATAGCTTCATCCACTCAGCCAAACGGAACAAGTTAGGATCCAAGAAGGTTGAGGATTTAGTGTATGTACACTCCAATTTGCGCATCCTCTCACACAAGACTGAAGGCTATATTAGAGGTCCCAACAAACTTTGGGATATTGATCCTGAGAGTAGTGACTTTGATGCTTCTGCGGCTACTCTTAGCCAACTTTCACTGCTTGGTATTGATGAAGAAGAATCGGGATCCACTGCACAAGGGATGGAAAGTGGAGCTAGTGGGAGTGGAGCTGCCAGTGGTGTTCATGGAGATGATTATGAGGAAAATCTGGATGATATATTCTAGAATCTAGAATCTAGATTATTATCATGTATATGTGAATCATTGAAATTGTAACCATGTTGAATGATGAGTCATGACTCTTTAGAAGTTCAAATTTCAATGAATACAAAATATTTTGAGTGCTTTATCAATTATCTCTTATGGTCTACAATTATAAAATGAGTATTATGCATATATATATATATATATATATATATTTATTTTTTATAATATATTGTACGGACATTTCCGGTAACGTTTCGTATCCAAGGTTTTTTGAAAATTGCGGTTTTTGCGTTTCGTATCCGTTTCCGTTTCTTTCGGCAACCTCGTGAATATTAAAAAGGATGCCGACTCATTGAAAAGTCATATCTGTTCATGAAATAAGCATGGTATATAAATGGATTCAATTGCAAAATTCAATAGTGCGCTCAAGGTATTATGATGCCAATTTGTTAAAGAAAGAAAGTGAGGGAGAAGAGAGGAGCGATTAATGAAGATATATTAAGAGGATCTATGAAGAGGAAGGAAGAGCAAACTCAAGCAGATTAGAATGTTGAATTGCTGAAGATGAGCGAAGAGCAAACAACGCATAAGCAAAGTTGAAGCGGGTGTATAGAGCAGGTAGGGGAAGAAGTGAAGAATGATCTAACCGACATCATTAGGTTGATCAAGCAACTACAGTAGGTGGATATTTGCATTGTTGAGGTTAGTGCCTCATATAGTTGTGGGGATTGGTGTCTCCTATGAGTTAGTGCTCACGAATCTAGCTGAGTTGGTGCTCAAGATTGGGGATTGGTGTCTCAAGTGACTTGGTGTTCACAAATTAGTTGAGTTGGTGCTCGGCATTTGGGGATTGGTGTCTCTAGTAGGTTGGTGCCTACAAACATTTGTAAAATTAATTTTGTGGCTGGATTTGGACAGTAGATCCAAACAGTCTTTTCTCTATGGTTTTTTCTCCCGAAAGGGTTTCCACACAAATTTGGTGTCTAAAAATGTATGTCTTGCATGATTGTTGTTGATATGAGTATTAATGTTTTTAAATAAATAAAAGTTTGAATTATATTGATTCACCCCCTCTCAGTATAAGTGTGTTTTCTACATGGTTCATGTGCAATGGAAGGCATAGGTGATGTCCACAATGTCTTGAATGATTCTCCAAAATTACTAGTTCAAGATGTTATATATGTTCAAAAAATGAACAGGAATTTGTTATCAATTAGCCAGCTTACAGATAATCCTAACATTGATGTGATTTTTCATGTTATGAAATATATGCCCTTGGAATTGGGCAAGGAGGGTTGTACAAGCTAGTTGACCCTGCCATAATTAATTTACATCAATTGGTTGCAGAGGACAATGGTAGCACTCTTTGGCACAAAAGCTATGGCCATTTGAATTTCCAATTCTAAGCCACACTTAGAAAAATTAATATGGTTCAAGGGTTTCCTTCCATACAAGAGAAGGACATATGTGCAGAATGCTTGGCTCGAAATCACAAAAAAAGTCCATTTCTTGCTGAAGGTGTGTGGCGTGCCAAAGGGGTTCTTAATTTCATTCATGTATATTTGTGTGAACCATCCTAGAAATCGCGATTGTTCTAGGAATAAGGAATTTTCTTTTTTTGTTGATGATTCTCACTAACAATGTGGGTTTGTCTTTTGAAGAATAAATTCGAATGCTTTGGTGGCATTGTCAAATTCAATACATTGTTAGAAAAAGTACACTAGATGTATAAAAACTCTTAGATCAAATAATGGAGACTTTACTTTTAAGCAATTCAAAGATTACTACAAGAAGGGATTCAGAGGCAATTGTCAGCTACATACACCCCTCGGCAGAATGGGGTAGTTGAAAGGAGGAATGGATCTATTATGGAGATGGCTCCATGCATAATATAGAACAAAGATGTGCCAGAACTCTTGAACAGAATTCAATGCAAAGCCTTTCAGGATGTTACTTGTGAAGAATCATGGTCAAGACAAACACCAAAGGTAGATCATCTTTGCCTTTTTGTTTCAGCTGCTTATTTTTGGTTCTTAATGGCAAGAGGAATAAGTTAGATTCCAAAAGTAATAGATATTTCTTTGTTAGCTATGGTAAGCACTATAAGGCTTTGGTAAAGGTTAGCTTACAAAACACGATTCCTGGAGAACATAGACTTCTTGATGTTTCTACTAATAAGGTAATCATTAGTAGAGATGTTGATGTAAGAGAAAAGAATCTTTCTTTTCTTGTAGTACTAACCAGCAAGCAATCACTCATATAACTGGAGTGAGTGTTGTGATTCCATTGGAGGGAGATAGTGTTCCTTCCCTTGACCCACAATAGTCTTTAGGGTTAGAAACTACTCAAGGTGAGACTCAACCACCACAAGCATATCAATGGAGGAAATCTGAGTTGGTAACAACTTAAACTATGGTTCAGACAGTATCTCAATAGCAGAGGCCAAAGCAGTATTATACCACAATGCAAGACATGTTGGAGGGTAATCTTCCTCAATAAGATTAACAGACTCAAAAGTGGGAAAACACATTGTTAGTTTTGATAAGCATATTCATTTTTCTCTTGAATCAGACCTACTCCAAGTGATTGAACCACAATCATATTGAGAAGCCCAGGAAAACCCGAGTGGGAAGCAGCCTTGCAGGTTAAATAAGAGACCCAAATGAAGAATCATACTGGCAATTGACAAATTTGCATCCAGGTAAAGAGCCCATTGGATGCAGATGGGTGTATAAGGTGAAATGAAAATCATATGGTACTCTGGACAAGTACAAAGCCCATATTGTTGCCAAGGGTTACTCGCAACAAGAAGGGATAGACTACAAGAAGACTTTTGCTCCTACTACTAAGACAGTCACTTTTCAGTTGGTTCTGTCCATAGCTGCGAAATTTGGTTGGAAGGTGTATCAAATGGATGTGAAGAATGTCTTCTTGAACTGGGTTTTGGACAAGGAAGTTTATATGGTAAAGCCAGAAGGATACCAAGTACTAGGTAGAGACCATCAGGTTTCCGTGCTCATTAAGTCCTTCTATGGATTTAAGCAATATCCCCATGAGCCTAGTACATCAAAATTGATCAACATCTCTGAAATTCTGGATTCAAAATAAGTATTTCCAATACAAATCTTTACGCCAAAAGTGATGGTGATGACATAGTGATATTCATTGTCTATCTTGATGATCTTTCCATCTCTCATAGTGGGGCCACTGTACATCAATGAGTGAAATTTGATTTATGTTTTGCTTTTGACATGACTGATTTAGGCCTCCTACATTATTGTTTAGGTGTAGAGTTTTAGAAATTTGATCATACTATCTTTATGACAGATAAAATATGCCAAAGCACTCTTGGAGAAATTAAGGATGACAGAGAGCAATCCATCCACTACACCTATGGAGGTCGGGGTGAAGTTGTCATCCTATGATGATTCACCACCAGTCAATGAATCGCCCTATAAACTAGTGGTGGGTAGTTTAATCTATCTTGCATCCACTCAACCAGATCTATTTTTTTGTTGTTAGCTACCTTTCTCAGTTCTGTCACACTGATGCTAGTTCATTGGCGAGCAGCAAAACATATTCAGTGATATGTCAAACGAACACTTAACTTTGGCATATTGTATCGAATGCCAGCAGATTTCAGGCTGTCCAGATTTCCAAGCTCTAATCGGCAGGTTCATTTGCTACTCAAAGATCAACTACTAGTTACACTTTTCCCTTGAATTCAGGAGTTGATCATGGGAAAGAAAACTTCAACATATTGTTGCTTTGTCTTACACTGAATCAGAATACAAGCAGCTAAAAGTGCAGGTTGCGAGGAAGTATGGTTGCACAGAATTTTGCAGGATTTCCAGATAGCCCAGACTGTACCTCTAATATGACAATCGGGGTGTCTTGAAGTTGGTGAAGATCCAATATTCCATGCCAAAACAAAACATATCAAGATTCATCATCACTACATTCGACGGTTGGTTGATAATGAAGATGTTTATCTTCATTACTATGCCACTTAAGAGCAGAGTGCAGACATAATGACCAAACCTCTTGGTCCTACTCTCTTTGTAAAATTTTGAGAAAAACTCAGGTTGTCTTTGGTTAATTCATTAAGGGGTTTATTGAAAATACAATATGCTGATATGATTGTAAGTTGCAGCCATCTAATCAGTTGTTGTAACCATCTAATTGGTTGCAACCTCCTCTATAGCTAATAAATAAAGACATACAACATTTGTGATTTTCACTAATTTTCCCTCCATTCATTCTATGCGTCTGATAACAACAAAAAATTGAGAATATCTATAGGAAATAATGCAAAGTTCATTCACATTAGACAACAAAAAATACATCACTTCTATAGTGAGAACAGAAGACAAGGAGAAGGAGAAGGGACCCTAAACGCATTTGTAGAAGATAGAGGAGGTAATAGTGATATTCCCTATTTGGATCCTCATTCAATATGGGAGATTCTGGTTAGGCTTCCTCTTGCCTCACTGATGAGGGCGAAGAGTGTAAGCAAATCATGGGAAAACGCAATTGGAGAGTTGATAAATGCTGACTTGGAGAGTCACAATTTGGCGGCACACCACATAACCCAGGATTACCACAGTATTGTCTTCTTCAACTCCTCTCTAAACCGCTGGTTTGAAATCCCTTTTCAATGGAAGAGGTGGACTTGCTAATTAGTTCTATGCTGCAGGCAGGTGTCTTTTTCTTTTTGTGGACTGGAGTTTTGAGTTTCCCTATAACCCCGTAGTACCTTCTTACAAACCTCTTATTACCTCCTCAGTTTTATCACCTTCACGCCTACTTACAACACCTTCAGACCCCCTTCAAATCACCTTCATACCTGCCTCCTAGTATTTGCTTTACCTCCATGCTCTTTTCCCTTTCACCTTTATGTCTGACTGTTTACAACAAGCGGCATCGACCAAGCGTCATTGTACCCCTACTAAGAAAGAACATGACTTAGGTCATTTACCCCTACATAAGGGCATCATTGTTGTCATTTCTCTAAGAACATCATCACATAATTTTCTCTGCTTATGCTCAAAAAACTTCTCTTAACAGTTTAAGAGGTTTAGGGTTTAGTGGAGCTTACACTTGTCTACTTTGAAACATTGGATTACTATGAGCAACAGGAATCGGAATTGCACCTACAAGGTCTACCAAGTCTTTGGAGTCCCCAACTTTGATCTATTTAGATCTTCTACCTATCACTCCTCCTCCCACGACAACTATGTCACAAGGTGCTACTAACCCAGGGGGGTTAACACGCCAACAGGGTCTTCACAAAGGTAAGTATCCCTAACCCTTCCTTTATGTTGGTTTGATTGATTATGTTTAATGTATCATGTATTAGACTAGGATAGAGTATCATATTCTTGTCTATTGCATTATTTTTATTATCGGCCCTTGCCCATATCCACCACATAGCTTTACAACCCTTCGCTTAGATATCTTGAACACGCTTGCTCACTATCTTTATTTTAACAACTTAAGATCCTAGTAAGACCCCGTCCGTTATCCTAGACAAAGGATTTGGAACCACATGCCTTTGATAAAGTGTGGATTATCGTCTTCTAGATCCACGACTCTTATAACACTCGGTATTCTATTTTGGTTTGTTTGTTGATCTTAGAATGGTTTTCTAGTTATATCCTAATCTATATTACCGATAAGAAAAAAGAGGATAATTATGTTAACCTTCTTAGCCCACGTATATTTTGGTGAAGTCGACATGAATCTTACTCCACCATTAAGTGAGCCATCTTCACCTTTCCTTTTATATCTTGTAATGATTGTCTTCACCATCATTACAATCCGGTGAACAACGTGAATCTTACTCCACCCTTAATTGAGACATGTTCACATTTATTTTCATATCCTACATTATCTCCTTTTATATCAGCTTAACATCAACTTTATATCAAATTAACATAAACTTCATATTAACTTTGTATCTCTCTTAATCCTAGCTTTTTAGCATCAACCATTTACCGAGCTAGTCTTGCCTATCAAAATTTCACCTTTCTTGCTTAAGAGTTCAACTCTTAGAACCTTTCACATCCAATCATGTCTCCTATGCCTCTAGTGGACAAAGATCTACAAGCAGATCTTCCATTTTTCCCCTTTTCATCATTCTATTATAGACAAAGATCCAAAAGAGTATTTCCCCTTTATCATGATCAAAGATCCACAAGACGATCTTCCCATCTATGAGCCATTCTATGACAAACATACCAAATGTTACCTTGATATTAGAGATGGTCTCCTTTACCCCTGTCACCCACCCTTTATTGGAAGGTGAATTAACTTTCAATTATTTTCTCTCAATTTATATAATTAGACATTCCTAACCGTATCGGCCAGTACCCCAACTCACATGGCATAACTACTTGCACTTGATCCATACACAATACAACATTCAAAGACAGTTTTATGATGTGATAGGGAATGTTTATAGGTCCATTGCATGACCTCTATAAACTCATTATTTACTTGTATAAAATATCTTCCAATGACATTTATTACTGCCTAAACTACCTACTGCCTGAATACCTTGGTTTTAATTTTGGTCTTATTTTACTTTTACAACTTGCCTTTGATATGTTATCCCTCTTGGGTACATTCAGCCATTGACCTCTCTATAGAGCACTTTAGTAGTTTTATTTTACTTTGTTTTTACAACATGCCTTTGATATCTTATCCCCCTAAGTGCATACGGGCTACGGCCATTGACTTGTTTATTGACCACTTTGATAGTTTTATTTCACTTGTTTCTACGACCCCGCTTATCCATCTTTGGTTTATAGGGCATTGCCCTCCTTACAAAGCATTTTGGCAGTTTTATATTACAACCTGCCTTTGACATCTTATCCCTCTTGGGTTTATACGACCATTGCCCTCTTTATTGAGCACATACATAGTTTCATTTTACCTTATTCTTATAACCTGCCTTTGACACCTTCCCCCTTATGTACATACAGCCATCCCCCTCCTTACAAAGCACTTTGGCAATTTTATTTTACAGTCTCTTAAACAACATACCGTTGATATCTTTTCATTCTTGGGTTTATTCTGCCATTTGCTTCCTCTTGGATCTTTTGATATGATGTTATCACATTTCTGACTCTTTCCTACTTAGGATTTATCACTCTCAATGTTTGTGTTGGACCTATCACAGGATTACACTCTTATCTTAAGACATCTCTAGAGATCTCAATTACTAGAGTGCAAAATCCATATCTTTCAACCTTCACTCCCTTGTAGCAAAACCTCATTGTGTTCAACTACTAGCTTTATCCTCCATTATATCACTCTTATCCTTGCAATTTTCACCTTTCTTTCTCCTCCTCTCACTTGAGGCACACTTAAATCAAAGATGAGATCACACTCTTTCCTTATGATATGCCTAGAGGTACCTAAACATCCTGGTTGTAGGTTTTCCTATATAGTGATTAAGTGTAGGCTCCCTATTGTTGCCATCTTTCACACCCATTTTATTAGCCTTCCAAACCATATGGAGGAGGAACAATAAAAGCCAAAACGAGTCAAAAGCCATATTATGAAAAGAAAAATCAATCAAAAGGCAATAGAAAAGGTAATTAAAATCAAAAGTCAATCACAAACAAAAAAAGACATGTTATCATTTGGCACACCCCTATCCTTGTTGAAAGCTCAAACTCCACAATTGGCTTCGTCACAAAGCTTGAGGTCCTTTTGGGTGCAGCAGGTTTTTCTAATTGGGTAGGAGGCTACATATGTATTATTTAGTGCCTAATCCTCGTGGTAGGCCTACAACTCCTTAAGTGAGGTCTTGATAAATGGAGAAAACATCATGGGAAGGTAGGAATCATTTAGTTTTATTATATCTCATAGCTGACATGGGATATTTTTATACTTCACTAGTTTGCCTAAGCCAAATCCGCATAGTTGGGTTTCTTTATAATTTGATGACAAAAACCTTTAGTCATGCCCTATTGATTAAAGTGTCTCATTCTCTGCTAAGAATCATGTACCGCCATTGTGGCACCTTACTTTCCTTTTCCGTAATCACTCCCTTTATTTCCCTTGATGGATATTGTCAAAAGTTGACAACATCGTTTCTTTTTGACATCCTATTCTATATACCATAGTTGGAAAACTCACAGTTTACTCGCCGAGTCCTTGAGCAATCGCCAAATATCCTTGCAAATGAATAAACTCGGTGAGTTCGTGTTAAATACTCGCCCACGCTGCTTTTACACACAAACACGGTTTTCACACTCAAAAAACGCTGCATTTACACGGTTTTGGCTCTTTTTAAGGCCCTCCACTCCCTCATTTTCACTCACACAACCATTTGAGCTTGCATTGCTTGTGTTGAGTGGATTTTGGAGTGAATTCGAAGAGAGAATTTGGAGAATTGCATTTGGAGGTAGGTTTTTTTTTTTAATTCTTTGAAGTTTTTTCAAATTTTGTGTATATTATTTAGGTTTTATAGATTCATATTGTGATTCTAAATACATGTAATGTAAAATCGAATGCTTGTAATTTTTTTATACTCATTTGCAGCCAGAGGTATGTATTTTTTTTTATGCAAATTCATTGTAAATTAGTTAAATTTTATGTATGTGTATTGTAATCGATTCGTTTTGTAATTCTAAATACATGTAATGTAAAATCGAATGCTTGTAATTTTTTTATACTCATTTGCTACCGTGAGGGTATGTATTTTTATTTTTTTAATGCAAATTCATTGTAAACTAGTTAAATTTTATGTATGTGTATTGTAATCGATTCATTTTGTAATTCTAAATACATGTAATGTAAAATCGAATGCTTGTAATTTTTTTATACTCATTTGCAGCCAGAGGTATGTATTTTTTTTACGCAAATTCATTGTAAACTAGTTAAATTTCATGTATGTGTATTGTAATCGATTCGTTTTGTAATTCTAAATACATGTAATGTAAAATTGAATGCTTGTAATGTATTTTTTTATTTACACAAATTTGTTATTCAAGCACTTTTTTTTTTTTAAATTAAATTAAGCTTATGTTTTCTAATTTTTTAAATGTGCATTGTGTTGCAGATTAGAGCTTAACAATGGCATCAGGCTCGGCATCAAGTTCGGCATCACTAGCAGGACTGTTCCTCCGAATGCTCGTTCCAAAGCATGGAAGTATGGTGTACGTGGAGCTAGTGACAACGAAGTTTTTTGCAATTTCTGTAGCAGAAAAGTGAATGGAGGCATCAATCGTTTGAAATATCACCTTTCATGTATTGTTTGCCGAGATGTTACGGTTTGCCCCAACGTGTCGGAAGAGGCAAAGCGAGAGATGAGAGCAGAGCTGGCAGAGTTAGAGGAGAAGAAACTAGAGAAGGCAAGGGTGAAGGCAGCCATAGCACAAGCTATTAGACCTGGGGCTGCAATGGCAGAGGATTTAGAGGATGATGCGGCAACAATTGTGGGCTCTACTCGTGGTCCACGCATACGAAGCGGAAGAGCCGGAAGAGGCGCATCTTCATCGAGTTCGAGCAAAGGCATACCGAGCTTTTTTGTGGCAAGGAACACACCTGGAGCACAACCTTCATTGGAAGGTACAGCCTGGAACAAAGATATGCACGAGGAAGCGGATAAAGCTTGTGCAAATTTTTGGTACTACAACAACTTGCCATTCAATGTGGCAAAGAGCCCATACTGGGAGTACTTGGTGACAACGTTGACAGTTGCAGGGAAAGGGTACAAGGCACCCTCTCCAAAAGATTTGAGTGGGAAATTGCTTGAGGGTGCAAGTTGCAGATGCCACTACCATGCTAGAAGAGCACAAGAAACAATGGCAAAAATTTGGATGCACCATTCTTTCAGATGGGTGGACGGATGGAAGGAACCGCACCCTTGTTAATTTTTTAAGCACTTCAAACGGTGAGATGGTGTTTTTAAAGTCTATTGATGCCTCTAACATAATAAAAAATGTAGAGAATTTGAGTGTTATGTTAGAGACGGTTGTATTAGAGGTTGGTGTACAGAATGTTGTGCAAATTCACGCATCACAGGCAAAAGGCGGCATATGTGGCGGCTGGGAGACTACTGCAGGAGAGACATCCATCACTCTTTTGGACTCCTTGTGCAACTCATTGCCTTGACCTTCTTTTGGAGGACATAGGCAAAATTGATTGGGTGAGGCCGGTTGTAGAAGATGCAAGATCCATAACGAAGTACATATATAATCACCCTTGGGTTCTGAGCTTGATGAGAGAACACACAACGCGGAAAGAGCTTGTTCGATCCGGTGTCACAAGGTTTGCAACTAACTTCTTGATGTTGCAAAGTATCTCTAGTTTGTTGACACCTTTGAAACAAATGTTTGTGAGTCAAGCATGGCTAGACTCACAATATTCAAAGAAAGCTGATGGAGGGAGGGTTGCAAAGATAGTTTTTGATGATATCTTTACTGAAGATAGTTTTTGATGATATCTTTGCAAAGAGAGCTATAGAGATCATCAAGGTAATTTCAAACTTCGATTTATATTTCATTCCTTTATTATAATTTGTTAAATTATAAATATATTGTTTTAATTTTCACTTTTTAACTTTATTTGTAACATGTATTGTAAGTTTGCAATCTTACATTTTAATGTGTGTAGGTGTTAGAGTCGTTGGTGAGGGTTTTGCGTTTGGTTGATGGGAGCAAAACCCCATGGGGTTTATATATGAGGCCATGAATAGGGCCAAAGAGTATCCAAAACTATTACAAAGGGAGATATCGTCGAGATATGGTCCCTTTTGGGAGATTATTGATCGGAGGTGGAACAATCAACTCCACCAACCTATTCATGCGGCGGGTACTATCCCACCCAAGTATTTCTACTCCGAAACTGACTTCACGGATGTGAACAGAGAGGTTATGAATGGCCTTTCAACATGTATAGAGAGGATGATACCGGATGTTGAGTCGAGGGACCTCGTCATTTTAGAGTCAGCAGAGTTCTGAAACATGCTTTGGGGAGACTCTTTTCTTCGATGCTAGCTATTCGAGGGAGATCCGCGATCACTACCGGGTAATAAAAATTAGAATGTTTACCAAGTTACTTATTAGTTACAGATTTGATTTTATTAATTAATTATAAAAAAATTATTATTTTGTTTGTAGGTTCTTGGTGGGAGGATTGGGGAGGGAATACCCCGCATCTTCAAAAGTTAGCCCTCATAATTCTATCTCAACCTTGTAGCGCTTCTGGATGTGAACGCAATTGGAGTTTGTTTGAGGCCATTCACATGAAGAAGTGCAACAAGTTGACTCAAAAAAGGCTCAACGACTTGGTTTTTGTGCAATACAATCTTCGGCTTCGCACAAAAAAAGTTGAGGCCACATCAGAGGAGCTCATTGATTTGGATGAGATAGATCCATGCAGGGAGTGGACTAGGCACGAAGAGGAAAACCCTGCGTTCACAGCAGACAAGATTGCTTCTTTTGAGAGGGAGGCTATGGAGGGAGAAGCACTAGCAAGACTCAGGAGATATTGGATTGGATGACATCTTTGGAGGTGATCTCCAACATGCAACAAAGGAGCCACCAACACCACCATCTAGTTCCAGGATCGAGCTAGAGTCGCAGCCTTCTAGGAGGAGCGTGGAGATGCAGCCGAGTGTGGGGACTAGTAGAGGCACAAGACCCTCTCTCCAATATTTCTCTAGATTGGGGAAGAGGAAAATGTAATTTATTGTATATTGTAACTTGCGTAGATATGAAATTTATGATGATATTTTTCAATGTCAATCATCATAAATTCATATTACTTATCAGCCGGTTGTTGTATTTGCATGATGATGCGATTTTGTATTGTATTTGTATTCAAATCTAATAGAAAACATTTCTCTAACATTTTATGGGCTCATTTGATACATTTTATAGCTGTGTTGCTTAAAATTTATGTTTTTTAAAGAAATTTGAGTATTTTTTAAGTTGCTGAGTATTCCCGAGTATTGGCCGGATATTGCCGAGTTTTTTTTTTGGGGTCTGCTGAGTATTTGCCAAATGCAAGCATTCCAACTATGCTTTATACTATTACAATTTTTTACCTCCCTTATTGTCGGCTCCAACCAAAGATTTGTGAGTTCGGATTGTAAGACCTACAGGCCTTCCTCATAAATAACCCTCTACATCCATACCATATATATTCACCATAGTCGTGACATTAGGGTAGTGATTTACAACCGAGACAATCCAACACAAGCAATGATTTTAGTTTACTCATTTTGGTGCATCATTTTTATCACTTTATGTCACATCTTTTGCTTTCTTTAACCTTTCTTAGATTTCATTAAGTGTTATTTATTACTTTGGACACATTTTGTGTTTGTGAGATCACGTATCTTTTACATTGGATGTTTGTATTACCTTCTTACATTACCATGCATTTTATCTTCTTTGAACCCTCTTAGATTTTACTAGGCGTCCTTATTACCTACTTATGTTGACATGTCTCGTCTTATTCAATTTTACTATCTATTTTTCATCACATGTTTTATTTCTCTTGGCTTATTTTGTCATTTGCCTTACATTCTAGTGAACATTCTTTTACCGTTATATTCCTATCTTACTTTTCCAGCTGTTATCTCGCCGATTATTTCCTAACTAGCACCTTTTTTATGCTTTAATGGGTTCTTTCGGGCCTTATATAGTCTTCCCTTATAAGGCTATCCAAACCCGACCAGTCTTATTAATTCCTTATTTTACCTTATTATTTTCAAGATTATTAGTTTGGTTGAGTCATTTCGACTAGCACCTTAAGACATCTTTTCTAGGTTTTTTTATTTTGCTTTAGCCTCACCTTTATGAACTATTTAGACACAACCTAGTCCTATTTTTACAACCTCCTAACACCCACTTGTCACCTAGCCTTCTTCTCTAGCCACTGTTGTTGCAGACTCACAACACCCCTGGATGCAAATTAGGCTTCTAGGTTGATGTTCAGGCATCCAGTGTGATTGCACAACATGGAATCCTTTCTCCAAGCGTGGGACTTGTAAAGATGAGAAAAGATTCTCCAGAGAAGGCTGGTTCCTATTCCTCTGTTCAGATGCACACAAAAAATGCAGAGGGTTTGCTAAAACCTAATCTAACTTGCCAAGGAGACAGGGTAAGAAAATGCATAGAATAAAACCTAAACTACAAAGGTGATGCACCGAGGAATGTTAGACACTCGTTTTGCAAATTTAACACAGACCACATAGATGCAATACAAACACCATGCACAGGTAACCAAACTGCAATAAGAGATCAAAATGACAGCAATGAATACATGAGAGGGTCGAGAGTCAATCACAACACATATTATTGCTCAAGAGTCGATACAGTACATTGCAGTGGCCAAGAGGCAAAAAGACTGGCATTACAACCCATATGGGAGGTTTGAAAACTCCACAAATTCTCTGGCAAGCGAGGGAATAAGGGAGGATGCAAAACAAAAATGTCCGACCCCTTAAAGGAGCTCCTCTTTACAATATATATCAAGAAATGAGAGAGGGAAGAGAGAGGAAATCCAGAATCTGCCCCAACCACTTCTTGGTAGCATTTAAAATCATCTCATTATGACAGAAGCGGCGGATCCTAGCAAAACGGCGAAATTGTCTAACAGAGCGGCGAGCCGCTCTGCCGCATTAAAGTTGGTTGTTGAAGCATTACTACATCTATCACCACGCTGCGTCGAGACGTTTTCTTAATTTTCTCCTCCAAACCGCACCAAAATGTGAGATTGATCCCAGAATCATGTAGAAAATTTCAACAGCTTTCCGTTGATATAAAGAACGTGCAAATCTGAGCTCTGGATCAAAAGATATGATGATCTGAAGATTTAGGGCACAAAACAGGCGAAAACGGATTTTTAAATTTCTTTTCCCGCGCTCTGCCATCTGGACGACACGTGGCAGGCTCTGGTTCGCTGAGCAATTTTCTCTCTCCACCTTTTCGCGGGCTTTTCTTGTGGGCCCCTTAAACTTGGACACGTGGCACTATTTCATTGGTTCGGATCAGTGCTCGAAAACTCGCCCCTTTGACCTTTTGGACCTTTTTCCTTGGCGACACGTGTCATGCTGTGATTTGTCCACGGGCCTGCCGGATTTTCGCGTCCACCGCGTCTTTTTGTCCCGGATGTCCCAGTGCTTCGCAGGACAGAATCCTCCGATCCACCCGAAATGGGCTTCCATGTCCCTTTTCTGCCGGTGACACGTGGCGTGATCTGATTGGCTTTCGGCTCCTTCGGCTATCCGCGTCCCACACGTCCCTTTGTCCCACTTGTCCCGAGTCTTCTGATTCTCTTTTTCAGCGAACCGGCCGGTTCGCGCCCTCCGCACACTCTTGTCCCGGATGTCCCAGAAAGGACTTGGACAAATTTTCTTTCTTTCGGCCGATTCGGGCATTTCGCGTCCATTTGTCCCAGATGTCCCTTTTCTGTTTGGGCCGCCTGGAGGCTTTTCGGCCGATCCGCGCCTTCCGCGTATAATTGTTCCAACTGTCCCAAAGGCGGTCTTGAGCAGGACTTAGCCAATTTTACGATTTTCTCTTGAATCAATCTACTTGCTTGGAACTAAAAACTCTGATGCATGTTATCAAATTAACTCTGGGGGGTGAAATTTGGATAATGACCACATCCTAACACCCTCCCATGAGATTTTCTTTCCATTGGATTTGCTTCCTTATTTTATTGATTTTTCTTCCAATATTGTTTCTTCAGTTTTGCATCACTTGGGTTCACTTAGCAGTTGTGCACCCTCCACGATCAAGACATGAGACTCATTATGTGTCCCTATTCGTGGAAAAATATATTTCATTTGCTTGAGTTCACAATTTTATCATACATATCATTACTTCACTTACATTCATTTTATTTTGATTTCAGGTGTATAATGTTTCTTTCCCAAAAACAATCTTGCATTACACTATTGTGCTCCACAATGATGTTCAATTGGAGCATATGTATACACCTTATTTTTAACTCTTACTATTGATTTCTCTTTGTAGGTGGTCAGGCACATTAATCTCCCCGAGTGTGTGCCTTACAAGGTCACAAAAGCAAGGTTGGGTTGGTTAGCAGTAGCTAATAAGAAAATTGTGTGTGACATCCCCTAGCTTTCCCTAGTGCACCTTCCTATTGTTTTACTACCCCCTTGCTACCGTTTTAAAACATTCTTACAACCCAATTTTATCGCCTTCACACATACTTACGACAGCTTCAAATCACCTTCATACCTACCTCCTACTATTTGTTTCACCTCCATGTTTTTTCCCCTTTCACCATTATATCGGACCTTTTGCAGCCAACGACATTGATCCTAGTCAATGTCGCCTCGCAAGACATTTCTCTAATTGATGGCATTCACCTTTGACAAAGAGAGAACGTGAAATCAAGTCACGTACTCCTATATAAGGGCACCATTGTTGTCATTTCTCTAAGAATATTATCAAATAGCCTATTCTTCGTGCACTCACAAATTTGCCCTTAAAGGTTTATAAGTTTAGGGTTTAGTGGGGCTTACAATTAGAGGTCTACATTTGAGCATCGGGTTACTAGGAGCAATAAGAATAAGAGCTGCGCCAACTAAGTCTATCAAGTGTTTGGAGCCACCAAACCTGGAGGGGTTAATGTACTAATAGTGTCTTCACAAAAGTATCCATAACCCTTCTCTTTCCTTTATGTTGGTATGATTGATTATGTTTGATGTATCATGTATTAGACTAGGATAGAGTAGCATATTCTTGTCTATAGCATTATTCTTATTATTTGCCCTTGCCTATATCCGCCACATGACTTAACAACCCTTAGCTTAGATATCTTGCATGCACCTGCTCACCTAATAACATGCATACATGCCCCAACTAATGACATGCAATTTCTATTCAATGGAAGTTTGATGAGAAGGAAAAAGAACAAGAAAATTGAAAATTAAGAGACGGAAAGACGGGAAATATTTTCTTATACGTGTTAAAAACATCCTTCCCCAAATGGTTGTTAGGGTTTGTCTGATGAAGGTCATAATCCTCCAAGCTAAACTCAAGTCCTTTGCCTCCTCAAACCTACTTATCAAACTCTCAATTTGGTTTTTTCACTTCCATGAGGGAACACTTGTTTTTTGTGGTTATGGCTGGGGTTATGATTAGTTCAGGTCACCTAAAGTTAACAGGTTATTCCACTTAGGATTAGATATCATTTTTAACTACTCGTTTTCAATTAAAGGAGGACAAAATTTAACTAAAAGAGATGTCTACCAGTTCCATCATCCTTTAAGCATTCCGTTCATAATAAAGAAAACATAGGATTTTATTTTTATTTTTCCCTTTCAATCATCTCACTGGTTTCGGACTGAGATGTGAGGAAACAAAACAGAAACAGAAACGAAACATGGAAACTCGGATTTTCAAAACAAACCTTGGAAATGAAACAACTCAGAAACATTTGTACAATATTATAAAAATATAAATACATCTAAAAAACATACAAAGTTCATATTTTTATAAATAAATATATCATAATGCATTCTTTAGGTTCTAATTTTTGTTTCACTTTTTTAAAATCATTTCAACCATACAAAAATTAAGTTTAGATCATAAAATTATACCAAAGGGGTCACTTAAGTGACATCCCCATTTAGAAAAGTAACTCAACATGAAAACATAAGGTGCGCAACTCAATAAAGTTTAAGTCAACTTAAAAACACCTTAAAAGCAAACTTTACATAGACTTTTCCTCCAAAAGTAAAGCAAACAAACTTCACCCTTAGACTCCACCCTTAGATTAGGTTTTATCACAACCGTTGGATTGAGCAAACCCTAAAAGTTGCCTTAATCCATAAGGATGCCTCATAAAGGTCAACTTAAGATTTGGAGGCTCATTTGCAACATGAGCAAGGTTGGGAGAAGGAGAGGGAGAGAGGAAAGGCTTGTCCATGCCTTGTCCCTCCTCCCTCAAACTCCAACAAAGCCTCCATGGACCCTCAAAATAAAGCTTGCCATGGAGGTGGAGGCCTCGTAGTTTTAGCGTAGAGTTAAACTCAATTGATGAGTAAAAGTGTGTAAGGCTTCACCTTATGTGTAGGGGGTTTCTATTTGTTTCAGATCTATTTTCAAAGTACGCATTGTTTGTTTTGTTGGTCTTGCTAATGATTTGCAGGTATATGTGTGCGCTTGAAACCATATAAAAGCTTCATGCTCCTTCAAGGCCTTGAGGGCATCTCCATCTCTCCAAGGGCTTTAGTTGTTTTAAAACATTTGAGCTGCAGGAAATGGCTAGAACACACTCAGCATGCATCTGAAACGTCGTTTCCGTACCATTTCTGGCAAAGCCCAAGAAAATGTTGTGTTTCCAGTACATTTCGGCTTTTTGTTCAAGAAATGTTTCAATACAGAAATGGGAGGAAGAGACATTTCTTGCATTCTAAGTTTTGGAATAAGTTTCTACTTTACGTACCCAGGACATAAAAATGGCTGTGGTCCCTTTTTTATCCTGCTATGGAAAACCAATTATATTTACACGCCTATTCTTTTTCTTAAAGATTCCCTTGTTGGTGGCTCCTTTGGTTATTGTCTGCAAATATAGGTCAGATCTAAACCTGAAGCCTAGTGTGAATTTCCTCTCAAAGGTATCAATCAATGCTATTTATCTTCTCTTGAACGTAGCTTTCATTTGTTGCATGTCCTACATCAACTGATAAAAATTGTGCGTTAGGCAGGGAATTTTCAGAAGTTGTATCCTCTTGTGAAGCCTACATTCCTTTGAAACAATTCTCACTTGCCCCTAGCTTAGTTACCTAGGTTTCCCTCAACTTGTCATGCTCTCTTTCCTCCAGCCATTCCAAAGAAAATAGAAGGTTGAGAAACCTAGCTCTAGTACAATTGTGATAGCTCCTCTATTTGCCCCAAACAAAAATAGCAGGAAAAAAAAATAGAGAAAAGGAAATATAATTCTCTAGTATAGTTTCTTATACAAACCTAAGGATATGCCATGACCAATTGCTTTGTAAAATTGTATTTGAACCCTCACCAAAAGGAAGATTGAGATGATCATCTAAACTTTCCATTGGAAGAGAAGCCCTGGCAGGAGACCATCTCAAACGCACTGGATCCCTAGTGGCTCGTATTATTTGAATATTATACTCAGGGAGTGACTTCCTTTATACCTCCACAACCAATCAATCTCACAAGAGCAGTGGTAGAGTTTACTTTGTGCTTCAAGGCCTCCCAAATAAGGGTAGAAATCTTCATCAAATACTTCTCTTAGCAACTTTTTTACCCTATTCACCAAGCACCTTGAGTTCACTTGTACAAGGAACACACATGCACAAGAAACAAAGTCCAAGAGGGGTGTGATGAACCCAGGACAACACTAAGGTTATAACCCCAAGTCCTTATACAAAATAAAAGCACCATATACTGTAACCCCTAGGGCGAGACTGCATTCTTTGCCAAAATCAGTAGTCATAAATAAAGGTCATAAGGGATGCCCCTATCGTGAGCACATAATTGTGCTTAAATGCCAATTAAAGGGACTTTGTAAGTTGACTGGCATAACATCTTATAAGAACAACAAAATACACAAATAAGCTGATGCAAAGGTGAAGATACATCAACAGAAGAAGACTTGGTAAGTTGGCCCTCAGTTTGTGGGTCTTTTGTGCCAAAAATTGGTGTATATGCAACTTAACATATCATCATTTAGACCAAATCCATAACAGCTATATACATGTTAGAACATGAATAAATTTTCCCTTAAAAGTACTTATTCGAAGACAAAGAGTTTAGATCCATCATCAACTAAGTTACTGTCCAAAATCCCAGAGTCGTTGAGCTTTTAAAAACCAAAACCCGTGCTATTTTAGCCCAATGCTTGCTCCTATCCTGTATTTACTAATAGTAGCAGATGATGAACAAGTTTGGGAGGCTGTCATACCTTTATATAAATGTTTGTGCATAAACCAGTCTAATAACCTTGCCTAAGGGCTCTTATCTTGACATCCTAAATTTATCCAATATCCTTCGAATAATCGCCATGACATCTTATTTGGTTAGATTCTAAAGCCCACTATGTTAACAATGACCTTATTCTAGTCGCAACGCATTGTTGTAATAGCACCTATCCTTTTGTGTTTGCACATAAAACATGGTAACCTTATCACTCTTTTTGCACAAGGGTACAAAAGATACCAACTCTGCTCATATTCGTGTATAATCACTATAACAACAAAGATAAATGAAATTGCTAAGATCAAAATGATTCAGCCAAAGATACAAACTAACCAATTTTATATAGTGAGTTTTTGGTATTACAAGCATGTCAAGAAGGATAAAACAAGAATCCCAACACTGGAATCGGTTCATTCCCAAACATACATAGGCTTTACCTTTGTATAGTGAGTATCTAAATCCACATCTGCTCTTCCTTCTGGAGTTCTTGCTTTCAAGAAGCGTAATATAATGGAAATCGTTGTGCGGTCGATCTGCAATGATAAGATAAGTGAATGTTCAATATCTTTCTGGAGCATTTCACATCACTAATTCCAAATATTTTTGGTAATAGCTTGTACTACCATCTTAATTTGCTCTCCATTCTCTTTTCATAGAACATGCAGCTACAGATCATAGAAATGTTAAAAGAACAATGTAAACAGAGCTCTGCATATTGCATCACTCTACTAATGAGGTTTGACTGCTTTCAAAAAGAACAGTAATAACTATAATATGGAAGAAGGAAATGCTGGAATTCTATCCATTTTCATTTATCATTCCAACTTTGATTTCAAAAGATCTAATAAGAAATTTTATCCATGGGTCAAACTTCATAGCATATATATTCTCATAACATTATTCCCTGAATCCACAACTTCAAAGTCCAAAGAACTGGGAACTCAGGTTACGGAGTTTATCATGATTACAATGCTTTCACTTAGACCTCCTACAATCAATTAATCTAATAAAGTGCATAAAAAGGCAGAGCTTCTGTCACCCAAATACATCGTAACAATTTCTAGGTTTATCCCAATCGTGGCATCCGACAAGAAGAGGTATATATTTACTAAGACTGAATTATTTTTAGAACTTCATGACTACTGCTTGTTACCTTAGGAAAACATTCAAAACCTCCTCCAGTTCCATTAAGTAAAGCCAATGACGATATTCGATTAGGTTCAATTGCTGCCAATTTGCATGCTATCATAGCCCCTGGTTTGGCAAAATTTAAAACACAATCCACCAATAAAATCAAGAAAACATTATTAAAGCAGCAATAAAAGTTGATCTTGTAACTTAAAACATTTCGATCCTTATGAAATGAAGAAGGGGCTCTCATTCCTATCTTTTAAAGAGTTTGATTATTCATAACCTAAAATTATAATTCTCCATAAAAAAACTTTCCCTGGTCTATCAATTATCTTTCCTAGCTTATAGTGGTCAGAACAATCTTGCAACTTATCTAGCTATATCATTTTATCATAAAGCAAACTCCACAAATCACATTGCTCATCTTACCCATAGAATGACCAACAACATGAGCCTTCTTCCAGCCTAAATGATCCAATAATGCCAAAGCATCCCTTGCCATAATGCCTGTTCTGAAACGCAATAAATATTAGTGAACATAAAATTAAATAGTATTCTCCATCTTGCAAGCCAAATATAAGCCAATTACACATTGAAATCTATAAGAACAAATTAATAGAGATAACATCTTTACATAAGATGCAAAAATAGAATGCACATCAAGAAGAACAAAGCATCACATGACTACACCCTCCTAACCAAAAAAGAAGTAATAGCATATCTGGTTGCATTCCAAAATCAATATCCATCGTATATTTCCTAATTGGCAATAGGCCAATAGCTTAGCACAAGCATGGATTGTTAAATCCGAAACCTATGAAAACCATTGTTATCAAAGTCCCTTATAGAGCCTTCAAAAGTGGTCTGACATCTTACCTTCAGAAGTAGATATGTAAATATCTGAATCACATACCATAAGACCCATGTGACTGTCTACAAAACCACACGTCACCAAATAAGACTGCCCTTTAATGAAAAGGCTGACAAAAGACACCCTAGAACCATTAACTAATACTTAGCCACCAGTGTCTGGTAAACTTACAATCCCAAACAGTATGATTTGAGTCCTCTTGCCTGCCACACTAAACAGCGGACCATCTAAAAGACCGGGTCTAGCTAAATCTGTGTTTGTTTGGAAGACCTTTCACAAGAACATGTCACCAAAGAACTCTAAGCTTGGAAGCACAAGACATTAACCATATAGTGTTTATCTTTTATTTGGCACACCTCATCCTTGGTTGAAAACCAGAAAAAAATTCTTAGCAAAGTCGAATTCAGATTTGACATCTGAACAAAGGATCAGTTTATAGCTGGATCAAACATGATCCCTTCACCTGGGTTCAACATTACCAAGAGCTACATTAATTTTAGTATCGGCACCAACTGGTGTACATAGATCTTCAAAAGAAGGTCATCTTGCCAACTTCTCATGCAAACATCTTCACATAGCCCCACACATTTCCAAGATTTCAGTTCTCTAAATTAATCTCTTCTACATACTAGGCCTCGCATAGGTCTCGGATCTCATATGTTAGTACCTTATCTCAGCATACACAATATTAAGATACACTAGTAGCTAGCCCTCACAAGATTAGAGGCTAAACCAAATAATGCTCAATAATACACAACAATAAGTTGCAAAACTCCTCAAACGAGCTTCCTAGAAAAAACCCTTCCCAAACATACTAGCAAACTAGTATCCAAACAACTCGAGCAAGAGGAATCTGGGTTGAAGGCTTCCTCTCAACCCCTGGGAGGGCATTTGTGTGATCCGGACAAACGACCCAAGTGGCAATTATAGTGGAGCAACTTCCGGGAACCATAACTTCTACACCGTAGCTCCAATTGACTCCGTTCAAAATGCAACGGAAAGCTTGAAACGCGTAGAATATGATGGAAGGGTGCGGAACTACGTTTGGCAAAGTTTGACCCCAAAATCCACATCTAAAGGCCTAAAAATGCAATTTTTGTAGTGCTGTCTAAAAATAGTAAATTCACAAAATTGTCACCTATGTAACTCATGGAAGATGAACCACCTCGTCTCCCTCAAGATTGGTGACCTTCCACATTCTTCTAGGTGCCTCTTCATATTTCTAAAATTAGTATATAAGTATATGTAACCCAAAAGGGAAAGACAGACATCTCCTCACAGAGGTAGCTATTGTAATCATAGTCTTTGAAAGCAATATATACATCTCTTTTCGAGATAATTTTAAGCATTATACATCTCTTCTCAGATATAACTTTTTGTTTTCATCTGCACAATTGTTATTTTGTCCTTTAATTCCAAAACCCCCTTGAGTTTTGGATGTGCCACCATTTTCCTTTTCTTTCTTTCTTTGTTAGTTTAATTTAAAGCTTTGGTAAAATAATGTGCTAGATCAATTTTCATTTTTGAATATGTGTGCACTTGTGAAATACAAGCATTAATCCACGAGAAAACAGTTCCTTGGATGTAGTCTAGCCACCATCTATAGGTGGATTCTATTAGGAAAGTGATCAAACCACTCGTCCCAATACGGAGCACATACCTCCTTCCGCCGCTATACTTGCCATCTTTGGACACGTGACTAAATTGAGGTTGTGAGTCATACCCCAATCATCACAACCCATAGATTTTTTCCATCAAACTTCTCCTTGCTAGTGGAATTTGAGCCTTACAAATATTGAGATGAATGCAACAAAACTATTTATTCTTCCATTGCTATTTCTCCTTCTAATGTCTATATAGGTTGTCAACAATTTCCTTGTCCGTCATGAATTGCCTTGTCCATACTTTTTCCTTCAATTTCCAGCGTCCCAAGAAGAATGGGACAAATTGAAAGCCTTTGTGACCCACCTTCCTCGGCTCTACCCTAAATTGTCGAATATCCGTAAGGCACCTCGTCGATTCAAAATTGGCAACAAATAATTCATTCTACTTGGACCAAAAATCATTCGATGAGAAGGCACATCACGAGCAAAAATACTCTAGGATAGACCCTAGCCCATCTAGTATAGACACTAGCCCATCATTAAAATTATTGGGGACAATGTCTTTACACTTGATATGCCTTCTCACCTTAGCATTGTGAAGCCATTATGTGGTGATCCTTAAGTTAAATGGAGACTCCACCATGGACAAAAATGAACCAATGATTCATCCTTCATGTTGTACTGAATTTCCAATCACATTTTTAAGTTCAAACCCACTTTAATGCCAACACTCATACCACTATACATGCTTCTAGTACTTCATACCTTTATGCTACGTAGTAACTTCCTCATTAAACACAATCGCTTCCACATTACCGGATGCGTAATAACTTCTTGACATGTTGGATGAATTGAGTCGATGCTTCTACCTTTGGGAGAATTGATGTGGAATATTAGTAATTTTATCAAAAATAATATTATTATTCTATTCCAAGATACGAGATAATTGCTGAGGTCACTTTTGACAATTGATAAATTATCCCATGATGGTGCACACACACACACACACACACACATGTATATCTATATATAGATATATGTATATATACATATATGTATATCTATATATATACACATATATATTTATATTTATACATATACATATATGTATATATATAGATATACATATACATATATATGTATATAAATATAAATATATATGTGTATATATATAGATATACATATATAGATATGGATATACATGTGTATATATATGTATAAATATAAATGTGTATATACATACATACATACATATACATACATATATATAGATATACATATACATGTATATAGATATAGATATACATGTATATCTTTATATATACATAAATATACATATGTATATTTATATATATACATATATGTATATGTACATATACACATATGTATATATATATATATACGAATATATGTATATCTATAAATATACATCTATGCATATGTGTGTATATACACACACGTGTGTATATATGCATATGTATGTATAGATATACATGTGTATGTGTGTATATACACACACACACATATATATATACATGTGTATATATGTATATGTATATGTATATATAGATATAATATATATGTGTGTGTGTGTGTGTGTATATATATATATATATATATATATATATGTATGTATATGTATATATGTATATAAGGTGATCTTGAGAGAGAACATCAATGAACTATATGTGTATATATGTATATGTATATATAGATATACATGTGTATATGTATATGTACATTGTAATCCCTGTATGTATGTTATATGTGTGTGTGTGTGTGTGTGTGTGTGTGTAAGGTGATTTTGAGAGAGAACATCAATGAACATGAAAAACATAGACAATGTTTGGGACTCTAGAAAAATGACTCGGTCCATTATCTATGTCATTTTTCTAGAGTCCAAAGCATTGTCTATGATGTTTCACTGATTTTTTCTCTTGACATCGCCTTCATGCTTTACCCACTTGAATATATAAATGCATATTGGTTTGGTATCAACTAGCTTAAAAGAGAGATTTATTCTATTCGGCTAGACCATTACAATTTGACATTTAAGTTACGTGCGAGCAGATAAAGGTATTTCAGACAAAAAAATGTAGAGTTAAGTTGTGAAGAATCATGAAAGAAAAGTAATGTTTCCTCATAGAAGCTTTAACCCTCTTGCACCCTTGTAAATAAAAAGATCTTCCTTTCTTGAGAAATAATAACTTCATAGTTACAGAAATGACATTTATATGCTCCCTTCTTGCTTTTTACTTTCTTGAGTATACAATGTTCTTTGAAAGGCCAAAAGCTCTTACTTCCTTGACAGAGGCTCTAATTTGATGGCCATAAATGTCATATCTATATGTTCCTATCTTACAACAAGTTGTCATAGTATAAGAAGCCTTAGATAACATCTTCTGCAATCTACAAAAACTCAACTTGTTTACCAAAGCCGTAGTTGAAAACTCAACCTGAATTCTAGTTATGTCCTCTTTGCTACTCAAATCCCTAGTGCACTGAAAAGGAAGTGTTTTTCTGCAAAATAGACATACTAAAGCAATGTATTTAATACCAGTGCTAACAATGCAGTAAGGTTTTGGAGGCAATACAAAAGCCATGGCACGGTATTTTTAGATTGCAGTCTTTTATATTACCATACAATGACTCAAATGTGCTCTACCCTGTACAATGCATGACTTGAGAAGAGAGAAAAGGATCTAAAATATAAACTGTGGGCTATCTAACATGAGAGATTTCATTGTCTAAACATTCAAACTGAAATTAAGCATAGCAAAACAACATAATTAATAAGAACGCAATTTATCTAGATAAAATAATGTCCTTGTTAAATTGTTTTCTTATTTTGGGGACTGTGGAAGCCTCAAACCTCTTTAATACATACATGAATCTGTAACTGTTTCACCGATGGCAACATTTTGATCTTTACGAAAATAAATCATCAACTAATAGTAGCCTGTTGTGGGTGAGGAGGGAATTGAAACACCCTTCAGTCAATTTACATCTAATTTTACACTTGGATTTCCAATGCTTTGATAGGGATGGTATGCAACTTACGTATAATAAGATCTATGCTCTGGCACAGAACTCCGCCCAGCACCTCGGTTGTCATAAGAACAGACCTGGATAGAATTTCTCAAGGACACTTTCCCAGCATTATGCGACAAAGGCTCCTGCATTTTTGAGAATCTGAAAAAATAGATCCATTTGAATATTTATTTTCATTTCCGTCATTATCCTCGGTGTGAGGTCTGTTGAGAATGTCGACCATTGTTAGCCCTTTAATCTGTGGACCCCATGAATCATGTGTACCAGCAAGACCTGCAAATTCAGATTTTTCTTATGTATTGAAAATCAAGTAAAGTGCTAACCTGAACAAGCTTAGTTATGAAAATAAAAATTAAACCAAAAACAACAAATAATTCAACAGATTCTCAATAATTTTCAACTGCTAAGTACCATTCATTTGGGCGCGACCTATATGATCACGCTCCCTAGACAGCAGACGAAGCACGGAGAAGGCGTGTGAGTGAGAGCTGGGTCATTTTGGCAGGCTATGACTGTCTGAATGCAATTGCCAGTCCTTATACATGGCGAAGGACAGTGCACTGTAGCGGGAAGCAAGGGACTGTGGCGAGTGGAGCCCAGCGGATCAAAAACTGACAAGCAAATACTCGATAAACAACAGAAATGTGGGCCCCCACTTCAGCATTTTTGCTTAGGAGCTAGGGCACAGCCCGACAAGCCAGGTAGACCCACCAAATTTATTTTAATATTCTTAGAGGATGGTCTTCAGCGTTCAGTTCTCTAGGGCAGACAAGATCTGACACCAGGGGAAAGAACAATACAGCAGTTTCTCAGGTAGACCCACCAAACCCCCTCATTCTCTGCAGCATTCTTTATATTTATTTGTCAAATCTGGTTTCAACAAGGCATGCAAACCATGCTTAAACATGAGGGTTTCAAAGACAACCCAAATATGGCACTACAGAGATCTACTATTTCAGAAACACATACAGCAATAGAAAACAAAATTTTGGGAAATGTAGAAATCTCTCAAAATCATACAGCGGGTACAGCTAAAAAGTTGGTTTATGTGAATGCAAAACAATACAAGGGGATCCTACGACGTAGGCAGGCCAAAAAACTAAGAAGAACCCAGAAGAAAAACCTCACTTTGATTTTACCGAAGACAACAAACAACAAAGAGAACTTCTTTTTCAGAGAATATAAAATGGAAGGAAAACAATCAAGTCAGAAGGATAGTAAAAAGGAGTCAAAGCTGAACAAAACAGACAGAACTGCAACATACAAAGAAGAACGAGAGGACGCAGTCCAGGATCCTAAATACCTATACAGTCCTACTTCAACCCCTCTATTGTGGTCTTCTAACTATATGTGAATGAGCTCATGAACATGAAAGAAAGGCTTGGAATTTTAGAAAATCAGAGATTGCAAGAAAACAGTGAGAGGAAAGAACTTACAGAAGTTAGATACAGGTTGGAAAGAGAAAATAAAATTCTCAAAGAACAGGTACTAAATCTCCAAAACCTCATGGAAAGAGGGCAGCAAGAGTTAACCATGCTAAAACAAGATCTAGGACATATGAAAACAGGGGAGAAAAAAGCCCTAAAATGGTAAAAGGGAAGGAAACAATACAGATAAATGAGATCCAATCAGCAATTAAAGACATGGAAATAAAAGAAAATCAACTAAAGGACCGGATAGAAGAGGCCAAAACTTGGTCACAATTAGTAAGTGGATCATCAAATGAACAAAGGCAAGTCATAGAGAAACACATCAAAACACAAATAAAAGAAGAGAAAGATCAACAAGACAGAGCAGTAAATTTTATTATCAAGGGTCTAAAAGACTTTGGTGAAAAAGAGAGAACTGACATATTGGCAAGAGACTTTCTTAAAGACAAATTGAAGTGGACAGGATACATACAACAAGCAGATTGGCAGGAGAACAGAGGGAGGAAAGGACCGCCACGTGCGAGTTGTCATGAGAAAAATAGAAGACAAACATGCTATCCTAAAAACAGGGGACTTCTTAGAGGCACACACATATATCTAGACGAGGATTTGACATTTGCTCAACAAGAAGTTTGAAAGAAAGAATGGGAGAAAGTGAGAAAAGCAAGGGAAGCAGGAAAATGGGCACAAGATGAGAAATGGGAAAGCCCAAATCAACGATCATTTATCAAACAAGAAATAGGAATTAGGGGCCCCACGGAATTCATGCACATAGTAAGTTGGAATTGCAGAGGATATCCGTGGAGAAGAGGACCGGGTTTGGGGCCCATAGCAGAGGGGAAAGATATTATTATTCTTACGGAAACACATGAACACGAAGGCTGCAAGGTTCCAGAGTTTGAAGGCTACAAGAAAATTTCAGTTTGGAACAAAGGGAATGAAACAGGGAAAGGTCACGGCGGAATCACAGTGCTAATCAAGGAAATATGGCTCGAAACTGTCAAAGTTGAAAAGGAAGATCCAAATAAGCAATACATATGGCTGAAAATAATAGATGACAAGACAACAATCAGATTGGTTGCCTGCTACTTTGCACCGAAAGGTTCAAAGACATATAAGAGAAGAAATCTAGATAGCGAAGATCCATACGCTTCAATAAAAAAAGACATTTCTGTTTTCAGTACATCTGGAGAAATAATTTTATTGGGTGATTTCAATGCGAGGACTGCAAATAATCAATCTCTTCAGTTGAGCAACTTAGAAGGAGGTGAAGACAATCCGTTATGGCTTAAGGAAGAAGAGAACAAGCTTTGGGAAAGATTATCTCAAGACAGTAATGGAGGGGTGACACATTTTGGGGTTGAGCTTCTAGGCCTATGTAGCTTATACAACATGGTCATTTGTAATGGCATGAGGGCTTGGCCCAGATCAGGCAATATCACTTGTAAAACATACAATGGTCAAAGTGTAGTAGACTATGTAATCTGTTCTCAAAGTTCTATCTCCAGGTTGCTTGAGTTTGAAATTGGAGATTGTCCTATCGAACTAAAATCGGATCATAGTCCTCTCTTGGTAAAGCTTGGGACCGTCTTAAATCAGCAACAAAGAAATCAGGTTCACCACATGCAAAAGACATCTCAAAAACAAGGAAAAATCATTCTAAATAAAGAAAATCAGGAAATCTTTGTTGCAGCCCTTAAACAACAATTTCAGATAATGAGGAAGGATATAGAGAGCACGACACCTAAGGGAATGAGTGGTTATGTACGTAGTAATCTGCTGATATCTTTAATCCAAAAGGCTCTAAGTGCTTGTGAAAGATCTAAGCCTAGAAAGGGAGCGGCAAATACTTTTCCGACAAACCCGTGGTATGATGAAGAGTGTAAAGCTGCCAAGAGAGCTTTGAAGGAAAGTGGGATGAACAAAGAAAATAAAAAGATTTATGAGAGATTGGTACAACACAAAAAAGAAAGCTATGTGAGCAAGAGAAGGACATAATTAATTTCTCTTGGAAAACACAACCCCAAAGGTTTTTGGAGGGAGTTACAACAAAAGAAAAAATACATAGAAAATAATATCACAGGTGCTCATTGGTTAGAATATGCAAGGACCCTATATGAGCGTTCCCAACAAAAAGATATTCCTCCCATAATCGAGACTTCGATTGAGCTTTTTTCGACAGAAGACATCAAGCAGGGCATAAAGAATCTAGCAAGTGGTAAAGCACAAGACATCGATGGTCTACAGGCTGAATTTCTAAAATGGGGGGTTGAGGTCCTCACACCACACATCAGAAAAATATTCAATGATGTCAATCAAAATGGCTTTCCGACAGAGTGGACGACTAGCGTTGTTATTCCTTTATTTAAAAGTGGTGACATTAATAACCCGTCTAATTATCGCACCATTATGATCAATCCTCTTCTTGGTAAACTTTTTGGAGGCATGATAGAACAGAGAATCAGCAGTTGGGCCGAAAGAGAGGGTAAAAGAGCAAAAGGGCAAGCAAGATTCCGACCTAAACACTCAACAATTGATCATTGCATCACTCTTAGACATTTGATTGAAAAGGTTTGGGACACCCAAGGAGAAGAAGCTTTTTGTTGTTTTGTTGATTTCAAGAAAGCTTTCGACACAGTACCCAGAGACAAACTTTGGAACAAGATGGAGGAACTTGGGATTCCGATGAGTTTAGAGCAGCAGTTCATAGACTGTATGAGCAGGTCAGAGCTAAAATCATAACCAGAGAAGGTATGTCCAAATGTTTCGGCAGTGACATTGGTGTCAAGCAAGGTTGCCCTCTTTCTCCCACCTTATTTGGTCTATACATTGACAAGCTTGAAGAATGGTTAAATAAAACTGAGGGAGGAGGTATACAGTTAGCAAGTTACGTGGTGAAGTTACTCCTATATGCTGACGATCTTATCCTAATTTCAAAAACAGCCCAAGGATTGAGGGAACAACTAAAAGCCCTAGAACTCTTCTGCCAAGAAGTCGGGATGCAAGTGAACACTAGCAAAACAAAAATCATGATTTTCTCCTTGAAAAGGAAAGAGAGACAAATTAACTTTCTTTTTGAGGGGAGCCCTTTGGAAATAGTCACTGAATACAAATATCTTGGGATTGACTTTCACCACAAGCTTAGTTGGGAGACTTGTAAAGCAAAAAGGATACAGGAGGTTGGAAAGCATCTTACCTACTTCAAAACAGGTGTAGGAAAGCTGAACTTTGGGACTGGAAAACTAAGAAAACCCTTTTTGGATTGTTGGTCACTCCGGTTGTTCTCTATGGCTGTGAGGTTTGGGGAAGTAGCATGTCAAATCACGGGTGGAGACAGATAGAAAGAATCCAGAAACATCTAATCACAAGCACTCTCAAAGTCAAATCAATTGTTCCTTATGAGATCCTGTTGGCTGAAGCGGTACTTCCTCGTTGGAAGCTTCGGCAATATCTCGAGATGATAAGCTATTTGAAAAAGTTGAAAGCATGGACAATCTTCCTGCCCAAAATAGTTGTGGACGATACTCTGGAGCGTAGAAAGAAAACTTGGATGAAACAGAATAATAAATGGATGAACAAATGGGGCATCAACTTGCAAGAGTGTCCTAACAACAACAGGGAAATAAAAAATTATGTGATAGAAAAGTTCAGGACTGCCATGTGGACAGGGACAGATTAGTCGAAAGAAAGCACATTATATCAAAGAATTCAATGCCACTGGGAACATGATGAAAAAGCTTATCTAGGGGCAGCTATCAAGGGTAAAGTGTTATGATCCTCATGTGCAGATTTCACTAACACCTCGAGGTTTTGGTGTAATAGTTCGTTACATTTGGTATCAGAGCAACCACCCAGGTTCGAGTCCCGGCACGGGTAGCTACGCCGGCATTGCAGTGTTCGCCCGGGGCTCGTATAGGGCGGGCGGGGTCCCGCTATACGAGGCGGGTCCCGCTATCGGGCGCAAATCTAGCATCCCGCTATACGAAGCGTGGTGGGATGTTATGATCCTCATGTGCGGATTTCACTAACACCTCGAGGTTTTGGTGTAACATTCGTTACATAAAGCAAGGATTCTAGTGGCACGCTTAAGGACTGGATCACATCATCTTCGATCTGGCCGGTAGATTCCAAAGGAGGATTGAAAAGGAGAATTTGTCTTTTCTGCAGCAAAGGGGTCGTTGAGACAGAAATGGCATTTCGTCATCATGGAGTGTTCAGCATATGATGATATTCGTATCCAGTATTTAAAATAACCTGAAGGTGGACGGACTAGAGGAACTCTTCGAAGGAACAAAGCTTCAAGCGACCACGGGTTTCATTCTCAAGATTCACAGCCGGAGAGCTGATATTGAAAGGAGTCTGAAATCAGATTAAAAATCTCAGTTTTGTGGTCCCATAGACTCTTCAGTCTCGTGGACGTCATTAAAATCTTTCATTCATTCATTCATAGATTGGCAACTTCACTAAGTCATTTCAGCATTTTGGTGAAGAGAGCTTGTGACCGGAACAATTGTCAAGTATCATGTATCTTCATTACAGTTTCATTGTCAGATCAACACTGATACATAAATTGGTCCCTGCAGTGAGCTTAGAAATTGACAGTCGATCTTTTTAAACAAGTAGATCTTCGGTGAAGTTTTTGGGCCATGGAATGGGAAAGGCAAGGAAAAGAGATGATCATGACTGCAGGGCTTTGGTCCGTAATAAAATAATAACAATGATAACTACAATTTCCAAGTTAACGGGCAATGTGAAGGCAGAAGCGGTATAAAAGACAACCAAAACCTGTATACCGGTTGCATTCCAAAAAGGGTCGTCCTACCCAAACCCAAGAATGAAAAGAAGCCTAGGCCCCTGAAATCTATTTGTTAAATCCCTGCGACCGTACGAGCGGACGACATGTAATTGCAATCAACAGTAACACTAACAGGCAATGCACTAAAAGTAAATGGTAAGAGATAGATTACCAATGATAAGGAGGACTTTGATATCTCCGTGAGGGTCACCGTATTGCTCGTAGAATATCTTTACTCCTTCATTGAATTTGTCCCCCATATTTGCACACCTCGCAGTACGGCATTGTTAATGGTTAATATTACAGATGCAGATGGAGATGGAGATGGAGATGGAGATGGATGCCTCGGCCTGTGTCGCCAGAGTCGTATCACCTACAATGTGTTGTCGAGTTGAGGAGTCGCAGGAGTCGGGTCTTCACAAAATTCCAAATCCCCGAGACCTGACCCTGGCAGTAGGACTCGGAACTCGCGGGAAGCATAATGGTTACAATGTGACGTGGCGGACGCACAGCATCCTTCACCCACATCTTATATTTTCCACATGTTTATCTTTGTTGTCATACTCTCGTGCATTTTGGTTATTACGCCAAAGGCATGCTCCAAATTATGAAGGAATGAATGTAGGATTTTAATAACGTCCACGAGACCAAACAGTCTATGGGATTAAGAGCCGCAAAAAGAAACTCTTCATATAAAAATAAAACATAAGATTATAGAGGTTGTCTCATTGATATTGCAAAAAGTTAACTCCTTTCTCGATGTCGCTTTTTTTACTATGAATTTTGATTTAAAAATGATATTTTGGTTAGTCTTTCCTCTTGAAACAAATCACATTAACTTGACGACGCTTAAATTGTCGAATTAATTGCGGTATTCGTTACATGTGCTTTACAAAAGAGAAGGAGTTTTAATCAATGTCCAATACATTGAATATATCCACTGAATCGAAGAATTATTCGATCTCGCAAGAATTCGTGTCGAATAAGAAGAAAAAGAATTGTTCGACAAAGATAGACAAAGCCATGGCACAGAGGGACGAAAAAAAAGGACAACGAGTCATGCATCACTTCCAAATTTGCAGGACATAGGAGACACATCTAGGTCCGTAACCTCTTTCCGAATTGATTGATAGATCCAGGCAAGGAAGACTTCACTCATGCGTGCGATTAAAAGCAATGGAATTATTCGAGCTACAGTCTTTCCATACACACCCGATTGCTAGATTTTGTTATGGAGTCGTTAGATCTACCATCCTTCATCCATATCGGTGCGAGATGCTACGGGGAAAACAATAATTCGGTTGGACGCAGAGTTCATCAATTATTGTTTGAAGATTCCACGCGAAGGTGGTGACTTCCATTAGCATTTAGGATGCCAACAACAGGTGGGAGAAGCATAGAGTTGAGTGCATGAACATAATGAACAACAGATACATGAAGAAGCCCAGATCTCCTTCTAAGTTCCCAAGAACTCTTCCACGGTCCAATAAGTGCGAGGTAGATGATATTATCAAATTGTTATGCACGGGAAATGCGCGAGCGAATGCTCACACTTTTCGTACATGGATGTATGCTTTCATCAGGACCATTGAAGTCAACAAGGTTGATTCCATAATCAATTGGTCGAAATCATTAGTGACAACATTGGTGAGCAACTCCGAAATGTGAAGCGTACTTTCAGCTTCAAAATGATTTCTATTGATATATACGTTGCAGCTTCACAAGGCATCTTCTCCAAGCTAGATAGATGTGGTGTTCTTTGTAAGGACCCCATTTTCGAGTGCTACCCATAGCTTACTGTACCTGCTGCGAGAAAGATTTCAAAGTGGTCAATGATGGATTCTTGTACGAATTCATTTGCAGGCTGGACAGGGACCTAAAGGCCAACAGGGTGAGCAAGGAAGCGTGGGAAGTCTGTATCCAGAATTGGCAGTCTATTCATTCAGTTTGCGAGATTTCACATACCTCGTGGATTACCGGTTTTTCTAGAGTCGGTTAAGCTACCCAAATATCCGAATGATAGATTGATCACCATGGAGCTGAGCAGACAACTTGTGGAGATACACGACCTTGATCAAACGGCACAAGTCTACATGGGCTTCTTCCCATCACCGTGGGTCATTATAGGCTGCCAGGAGTATTCATAGAGCTCGAGGGATGGAGATGTTCGCAGATTTCTTCTCGGACGGCTGAACTTTGATCCATTTAGAGTAGCCAGAAGACGATCTCCTCAGAGTACGCACATGTGCCTTCATTAGAGGATTTATGGATGAAGTGCAAAAGTGAGTACAAGGTTAGAAAGAAGGATTCCAACAAAGCTATCAAAGACAACAAGTGTTCGACTTTGGACTAGCACGATACATGCGAATCTTAAAGATGATGGGAATGTGTTACTTGACACTTACCATCAAATGGGAGAAGATAGAGCCATACTTTAGGATAACGTAGGGGGCTGCCATACGATTGAGGAAAGGTCTAGCGTTGTTCTGGTGAATACTTCAAACTAGTTGCTGATGAAGGGATATTGCCTTGATGAAGCGTTGATGAATCAAGTCACAGGCAACTTCGATGTAGGAGATTCCCTCAAGAGGAACCACGGAGGAGCAAAGCGTAAAGCCCGAGAAGATCTCAATCTCCTTCAAAGGAGAAGATCACTTCCACGGCTATGACTTTAGTTCCGGATTCTCCAAAGATCTAGTACTTCACCGATCACACCGCAAAGAAGACAATTATATGCCTCCACCGAATCCGCTGAACATTCATCTTCTCTCCTCAACCACTCCATTCAACACCTGTTCCAGAAGAGACGTTGAAGCTGCAGATGGCATAGTTCGAAAGAGCTTTGTCCTTGGATGATTTAAAAGATGGCAGCCATAACACTAGTAGAACTTTCTGATGGAGAGGAAACAGAGCGGGAGATAGTAGTACACTCAGCAACTTCTCATTCTCCGAGAAGTAATTTCTCAGAATGGTTGACTTCGCAGTTGGTTCCAGAAGCTAGAGTGGAAATGAACTTGGAGGAACATGACTTGCAGCTACTCCAGAGTCTAGGCGGAAAAGATAGAAAACCTAAAGTTGCTAAGGTAACTTCAAGGTTGATCATCGAAGAGTCGGGGGTGTTTGTTGAGATGTCAATTCTGGCGGAAGGAAAGAAGGAGGATGAGCTCACGGCAGAAGATGTAACAATGAATCGCAGTACCCCTCGGTCAAGCTACCACGAATGATTGAGCAGATACGTACATTGATAGATGCTCTATTCCTTAGGTTTGATAGAGAAAAGGCAGAGAAAGACAAGCTTCGAAGCGGTATCTCGGTGGTGCGAGATCATAGCCAAGGTTGCTTAAACCTTCCACTCAACCCATTTCAAAGTAGGTGAGTGATCATCTTATGCGGGACACAAGTAAAATAATCGTGAAAGCTATCGACGAATGGAAGAATCTGATTATTCGTCAAGCCTCTGTATAACTTGAGAGAGTGCCACCCCACCAAGGTTATGAATGATGCAACGAATCAGGCAAGCAAGTGACGAGCATAGTAGATATGAACACAATTCTTGAGAGTAATATGAGTACTTTGGCTGAAATCAACAAGCTAACGGGAGATGTATCATGAACAAATTATGCGATGACGGATCGGTTGAGAAGGGGATGCAGCTGAGTTTGCGATATCTTTCCGTTTGGAGATCTCAGAGTTTTGTTGAAGAGGATGCAGTACTTGAGAGTAAGACGTCGTCCATACCATACATTATTATTTCTTTTCTCTAAGGAAGAAGTGGTCGAAATGTTACTTCACACGTATGGATCATTCCTAAAGCAGAGTGCTTAATTCCCTGAAGGGATCTCTTCGATGGTACAAAAGAATTGATGGAGTTACTAAAAGCCTTTCACGATGAATTCCATTAGCGATCTAGTGGCACTGCAATGGATATTGCGAGGTTCGAAGCCAAGCTTGGAGGATGTGGAAGCATGTATCAAGGCGTGAATGAAGGATTGTTGCGATTTAGGACAGAAAAGGAAGCGGTGGCTAAAATAGATGGGAAGATGTTGAATTACATGTTCGACAAGTATATCCAACATCGAACAAAAAGAAGACATAAATGTTACAAATTTGGCTTGACTTCTTCTATTTTCACGTTCTCCCGGGATGAAATTGTAAAACTTTAAACTTATTGGTTTTGAAACCATTACTTAAAGTTATGAGGAACAATTCTATTAGTTAAGTGATACATGTGTCACTTAAGGAGAAGTTAGAGGAGAATGATTGCACAAATGTCATCTTTACTTGTTGTTTATGTTTCAATTCATTTGAGTTTCCCATTTGTACTTTCCTCCTACATTCTATAAGTAGGAGAAGAACCTCCAGGTTAAGAATGAGAATTTGTAAGTAGCAACCTTGTGTTCCAGACTTTGTGTTGAAACCCTTGAGAGCCACTTGAAGCAAAGGAATATACAGGAGTAGATTTCCAGAGAACTTTGTGTCATGGTGTATTGTGTTTCTAGCTTTTATATCTTTAGATCTTTTAATAAACTTTGTGTTATTTCAGATCTAGATCTAGAGCTACCTTTGCTTATAATTCTATGTTTATATCTATTGGTTTTTCTATGTGCATGCAATCAACTCTCATTATCTATTGATTGGGATGCGCATCTTCCCCATTTCTCTCTCGTGTTTTTATAATTCCCTTCTTCTATAAATATTCATTTTCTTAAACAAATGCTTACTACTTGTGTAGAATACAATAGCTATGGTTCATACGTTGAATAGTTAAAGTAAAACCAATATAGATACTAGCATACTTTAATTGGAAAATCGACACGGGAGCCTCACCGGTAAATGAGAGAGATTTATCTCATGATCGCTAGGTTTTATGCTATGCAGAAAAATCTAGCCAACACCCATATTTTTAAGTCTAAGTTGGATCTAAGATGTAATGAATGATCAACATGTAATTGGAGTGTTTCAGGGGCCAAAACCTCGCTTAGTCTTTTTGCTCTTTTTACCCTCTTTTTCTACCCATCTGCTTTTTGCGCTCTACCATGCTACAAATAGTTTTCCAAGAAGATTCACCATGATGGTCCGATAATTGCAAGCAAAGGTTATTGATGTCCTCGCTTTTAAAAGAGGTATAATGACACTAGCTAGTCTCAATCATTGGAAAACCTTTTTGAATGATATCATTAAATGTGTGTTTAATATATGGTGTGAGGGTTTCCAATTGCCCCACTTTAAATATTCAACTTGTGTGAAGGTGCAGGATGTGAACAGCCTTACCCTGCAGATTCTTGATGCCTTGTTAGTGTGATATCCTTTGTAAAAAAAGATTTAACAGACACGTTGATGACCGGAGGTTTATCTTGAACTCTTTATATAGTAGTTTTGTGTATACTGTATAGAAGAGCATTGTGTGTTAGTAATATTGTTCTCTATTTTGCTTATTGTGTAAGTGTATAGAAGAGCAGGGAGCAGAAGTTTATTTTTTACTTGTAACTCCCTCCAAAACCTTTGGGGTTATGTTTTCAGTAAATTAATTATTTTCTTCTTTGTTCACATAACTTTTCTTTTTGCTATGAATAGTGCTTTCAAAACCTTTTTGTTTTCTTTGGTCATTCCAAGATTTTCAAAGTCTTCTTGTTGCCTTGATTCTTCATCGTTTGGAAGAATTTGTTGGAAAACTACTTGCCCTCACATTCTTAGGTTTGCTTCTTTTACATGCATTTAAAGCCTTTGAATTATAGAAATCAACATATTGTTATTTGAAAGAAAATTGTTCTCTAATCAAATATTCTTTGATTCTCTAAGGAATGTTGCTTGAAAATGGTGCTCAAGGTTTGCTTTGAAGAGTTCTAAGTTTTTTTGAGTCATGAGGATTCTCCTCAATAGAGGTTTCTTCCCTTACTTGTGGTGATCTTGCTCTCACTATTCCAATGGTTTATTTAGATATTTATTTTTACACATACTAGATTGTGATCTCATCTCATCTCAATAGTAAGTCCCCCAACTTCGAGTCTCACCAATTTCAGGATAAAGCTTTGTGAACAAATAACATAATCTACTACACTTTGATCATGAGGTTTAAAAGTGATGTTCCCCGAGTCTAAGTGATGTCCTCATGCCATTGCAAATAACCATGTCATATAGGTTACATAAGAGGTGTCAAAAGTTCTACTCCATAACTTGTGAAACTATCCCCTTCCCATCTTGTGAGTTCCTTGCCCAACATTGATCTTCTTCTTCTTGGAAAATAAAGGATTATTTCTTATTTCTTCTTCATTTCTCAAATTGAGAGCCTAGTTGTTTGTTGTCCATGCATTAAAGTCTCTTATGATCAAGAATTCCCCTAAGGTGTTGAAAATTGAAATGTCACTTTTTAAAGATGCATAAGGATCTTCGCATTCTAATTTCTTTTTATATGTTTTTGAGCCCTAAGAAAATAGCAAGTGTGAAAATTGAGCCTAATTATTAACTCATTTTCTGTTATTTTTAGCCATATCTACACCATGTTTCTTTGATTAGCACCATGACCCCTCGTGATCTTTGCCACTTTGCTTTGTTTCATTCCAAATTGAGACTTTCTTATAACCTTCGAAATCTAGAACTCTGAAAACATCACGTTCATGGGTTTCTACTAAGAATAAAATGTCATTTCCCTAGATGGGAAAATGAGCCCAAGACCTCTTAATCAAAGGGTAGCCTCATAATTCTAGCTTACACCTTCAAGTGCTCTGGGGGGGTAGTCCCTATTTTAATGTTTGTCTTGTGGCTGATTTGAGCTTTTCCATTCTATAACCATGCACATTTCCTTCATCCCTTGTTGCTTTCACTTTTTCAATTCTTTCCTTGATCTTTCTTCTTATTGTTTTCGTTAAACCTTCATCCGATGGTTGGTTGTGTGTCCCTCTGAGATCCTCTGTTCCTTAATATTTTGTTTTTGTCTTGAGTATTTTCATGATAATTTTGCGTGTTATCCTTCCTTCGCTTAATCATTTTCCTATTCTATTTTCCCGAAGAATAGGACATGTTTTGATGTAGTTGATCTTCCGTAAAGTCTATTGCTAATTTTTTAGTGCTCTCATTCTCACCAAAATCTTTAAATCCCTTGATAATGATGTTTAGAACTCTCTCTTTCTGTCATCTTCTTCTTTTATTTGCATTCTAACCTATTTTTCTATTATAACCCTTTGTTCTCGACGGCCATTTACTCTTTGAGCCCAAGACTTTTTCCCTTCGATATGACTTCTAAGATGACCCCCATAGACTTCTTCATTTGAAATTTGTGACTCTTTTGATTTAATCATTCCTTCCTCCACTCATTTTTGTTTTATTTTCCATTTTTGTTCTAACAAAAAGGTATACTATGTTTAGTTCAATATCTGAAGAAGAAATTTTAACATCCACGAGGCTACCAAAGATAACTTATGGGACAATAGATCCTACTAAAGATCTTTTTGACATTTAGATCTCTTGTTGGTGAGTTTGATAATTAGCTCCCTTGTTTTTTCAACCATATTCTTGCTGAGATATCTTGAAAGGATGCAATAGCCACCGTGCTAGCAAACTGGGCCCTAACGTCCTTCTAAACATTACACTCCAACATGAAATGTTTCTCGACTCCATTGCGCCATATGCACAAAAGACACTGATTCTCACTTCCCATGTCTCTTTAGGTCTTTTCCATCTTCTTGTTTCACACTGAAGATGATGTGAATTACTTCTCAATTAGAGCTATAAATCTTTGCTTAGCATGGGATATTAGCCCCTATAAAAGCATTTTGTTGATGATCACACGAAGTTAAATTCCTCCAAATAATACCTCTTCTTTCTCCCTAATGGCTTTCCCCACATAACTTGGCAGAATTTATCTATAACAAAAGTTTTTATCTCTTGGCTATTATTAGGACATGCATTCGAGTAAATGTTCCATTTTTAAAGTCATTTATTGTTTTGATTCATCCATGACTACTTTTTTTTCTCCAAAAGCTCGACGAGGACAACCTTAGGCCATCTACTACGTTTGATTTTCTTGATTTTTTAAATATGTTATGAGACAAACCATAACAATAGCTTGAAGAGGTACATCCTGTTTCCGCTAGAAGAATCTCATATGGGACCAAGATATTTAATTTGAACTTGCTAGTAATCATGATTTTTAATCCTCTCAAATTGTTTCCACCTTGAATCTGAAATGTTGCTAGCCTAAATATCACATCCATAAAGCACCATTGGAGTTACTAAAATCCCAAACAAAGTCTGCATAGTTTTCCAATCCCATAATTCCGCCTCTCTACATTTGTTTTGGAAAGCATAAAAATATCTCCACCCCCTAAAGTTCTCTTTTTGCTACAAATCTCCCAACTGATTTTTTATTAAAGTCAAACCCAAGATATTTATACTTTGTTACTTCCTCTAAAATGTTTCCATCGAAACAGAAATCATACTTGAGTTCTTTTATTTCTATTAGAGAAGATCATAATCTTGGTCTTATTAGTGTTGACTTGCATCCCCACTTCTTTGCAAAAATGCTCAAATGCAAGTAAATGCTTTTGAAGGCCTTGATAAAACCTAGCAATCAAGAGAAGATCATCAACATAAATGAGAAGTATTACAACATACTCTCTAAAGCGAACACCATCTTCACTATGCATATTTACCCATTCCTCAAGTTTGTTGATATATAGGCCAAATAAAGTAGGTGATAATGGGCATCCTTGTTTAACCCCAATATCACTCTTGAAACTTTCTGAGATACCATTTTGAGTTCTAATTTTGATTCGTACCTTTTCATAAAGTCTATAAATAGTTTCTTTGTGATTCCCTTGAATACCAAGCTACTTCATTCTATCCCATAGATTCTTCTTAGGAACTGTGTCAAAAGTATTCTTGAAGTCAACAAATTAGTAGTAGGCTTCCTCTTTATCATTCCAAACTTTTTCAATAATGTTCCTCAAAGTGATACCATGATCTATTGTTGAATACTTAGGTCTGAACCTGCTTTCCCTTTTGCTCTCTTACCTTTTTCTTTTTCCCACTTGTTGATTCTGCATTCCACCATGCTACCAAACAACTTTGTAAACAATGGGTTTATCATGATGGTTCTATAGTTAGAAGGATTATTAACATCTCCACTCTTGAAAAGAGGTAT
Source organism: Taxus wallichiana var. yunnanensis (assembly GCA_018340775.1). Lineage (NCBI taxonomy): Eukaryota > Viridiplantae > Streptophyta > Pinopsida > Cupressales > Taxaceae > Taxus > Taxus wallichiana. The sequence goes on from CM031241.1 coordinate 735,720,713, forward strand.
CGCAAGAATAGTAGCCCAATCTCCGGAAAACCATGTTGTAAGGTGTAGTTGAATATGTCGGCAATGTGAGGAGCAATAAATTCTTTCCCCCATTTTAAATATTCTGCCTGAAATTCATCCAAGTCTTTGTCTTTTCCAACCCCCAATTTCATAATACCCTCTTGACTTCTTCGCAGAGTATAAATCTTTGTTGTCGTGTTGACCAAAGGGGGGCCTTCAACTTCTGGATCTTGTTCATAAAGTTATTTTGCAAACTCAAACCATTGATTGGTTGTGATATTGTTGTCATCTATGTATGTTTTTCTTTGATTGAAGCTCCTTCCAAAATACTTTTGGGTTATGTTTCCCTAAGTGTATAAGCTCTTCCCTCCTTATGGTCATGAACTCATTTTTTTTCTTTATGATCTGTTTGTACAACTTTGTGTTCAACTTCTCTTTGCATGTTTCTTTAATAGCTCTCCTTGCCGCTTTACAATCCTCATCAAACCATCTATTTACCGGAAAATAATTTGTTTGTTTCTTCTTATTTTTGTTCTTTTACAGTTTGTAAGGGCCTTCTTAATTATGTTTGTTAACTCATAGCTTTTAAGGCCTTGTGATCTTGCTTTCCCCTCTTACATTAAGCGACTCAACACTACTTTGAAGATATCACAATTTTCGTATTATCCTTCCTTTTCCCGAAAGATGTTGAGATTGTTCTTTCCTTGTGAGTTGATTCTTGCTCGACCAATCTACCACTATGGAAATTAGATTATGATCTCGACTTTAGGTCCCTGATAGAATCATCAATCTCCACTTCTTTTATCCTATCGATTAAACTTTGTGAGAAAATCACATAATCAACAACACTTGCCCCATTGTAAGTTTTACAAGTAAAATTTCTAGATTCATGCCATCTTTCCATACCATTGCAAATAATCAAATCAAACATGCCACAAAGAGTTAATAATTCTTTGCCAAAATGATTAATGTCATTGTTGTCTTCCGATCATCTTGCCCACTGTTGATTATCTTCTTCTATGAGCCATAGCGGATTATGGTTCTCCTTACTACTCCAAGTGTTAACTTGCTCATTTGTAGTCCTCACATTGAAATCACCTAAAAGAAGAACTTCCCCTTGTTGTGAAAACTCTGAAATATCTTTCTTTAGGGATGCATAAGGATCTTTCCCATCTAGCCCACCTTTTTGTATGTTTTTGAGACCTGAGGTGCAAAGTAACAAGCTGCTATTCTAATGTTACTCCCATTTTCTGATATTCTAAACCAAATGAATTGTTTGTTTGTGTCCTCTCTTACCTGTTGAATCTTTCTACCCTCCACTTCTCTAACTAAAACCATTATACCTCCAAAACCTTTCCCATTGCTTGTTGCCTCATTCCAAACTACAAACTTCCTATAACCTTCAAAAGAAGGAGTCTTGCAACCATCATGTTCATGAGTTTCGTGAGACAAATTACTTTTAATCGTATATCCGATCAGCAGGTGTAGGTAGTTTAATCGACGGTGTAGATTTTTACGATATATTTGTGCATTCATCGAAGTTTCAACTATGTATAGTTTAAATAGTTGAGTATGGTTTTGTTTGAATATTTATTTATTGGGAATCACTTTGGGAGATTGTTACAGTGGACCCAATGAAAGCTTCAGTAACATGTTTCTCGGAACAATTGCTAACTAGTTGAAAAATGTCCATCAACAAAATCGGAGAAATGACATAGAACATTTAATAGATTTTAATTTTCTACTAATTGTTTGACAAATTGCTCTGCTAAAAGATCTCAAATATTGTTTTTCTATGCGGTGAAACCAACCAAAAAAGTCTATGTGAAACTACCGATTTGACAGAGACAAATCAATTGGGGCAAGTAAAGATTGCAACATCGACAAGAGTGAGAAATGGATACGAGTGAATGTCAAACAATACCGTGGTATTTTAAGGTCGATGGCTTCTCGTCTAAAATGGATACAAGCGCGAAAGAAATAAATCTCAACAAGAGACGAGGAATTCACATACTAAAAAGGTCAAAACCCAACTAATCAGCTATACGAAACTCAAGTTTGAAATGCCCCAACTACAAGACAAGTGAAGTGAAGGAAGACACAAGCAACTACATCTCCATTTTTATGCCACTCACTTGGTCAACACAACTATTTTTGCAAGAGCTCCTACATGTCAAAAGCATAGTTGAGTGTTTTTTAAAAAGGGAAGAAGAAAATAATTACAAGCTACAAAAGTATATTAATGCAAACCAATCTTTAGCATAAGATTAAAAAAATAGTAAAAAACGTAGATGGAAATGTTACAAGAGGCTCTAATAGTGTGAAAACGAGAATGACAAAACATGAAATCGAGAATTGTAAAATATGCAGAATCGATTAAAGTGAATAGAGTCACATAAATTCAAAGATGGTATAAGCAAGAACATACATACTTCAACGAAACATGCTTGGAACCTAGCGGTGATAGAGAATGACAAAGACAATAGACCAAAAGAAACCAAAACATGGGCCCAAGTAGTTAAAGGCATATCGAAAAAAGTAAAATTCAAATTAAAATCAAGGGACACGAAAGGGAAGACAAAGAAAGGCAAGAAAGAGAAACTAATAGAATTATCAAACGAGTAAAATATTATGGAAAGAATGAAAATACCTTCAATCTTACAAGTGATTTTCTAAGAGACAAAATACAATGGAAAGGTCAAATCTACAAAGCACGAAGGGTTGGAAAGACGAGGGAAGGGAACACGAGGCCTATCAAAGTTAACATGGCAAAAATAGAAAACAATCAAAAAATTCTAAGAAAAAGGGACTTTTGAAAGGTTCACATTTCTTTATAGATGAGGATTTAACTCCAATGCAAGTCAAAGAGAAAAGAAAAGAATTGATCACAGTAAGATCAACAAGAGATGAAGGTAAAAGAGCATGGATATATAATGGAAAAATTTTCATTGTCAATTTCATGCCTCCAAACACATCCACAAAGCAAGGTAACAACAAAGGGAGACCACGAGAACACATAACTATAAGGAATGCAACAAGACAAGTGGGTTGAGAGGCGAAAGGCTCCACTACAAGCCAACAACAACAAAATAAATAAATAAAACACAACTTCCCCCTCACCAAGAATGTTTAAAATTGGTATGTTGGAATTTTAGAGGATATCCTTGGAGGAGGGGGGTTTAGGCCGAGTGCGAAAGGAAGAGATATGTATGCCTCACAGAAACTTATGAACATGATGGTTGCAAGACTCCTACTTTTTATGGCTATATGAAGTTCACGATTTAGAACAATACAATGGGTAAGGGAAAAGGATATGGTGGCACAATGGTGTTAATAAGAGAGGTAGATGGTAGAAAGATCCAGTTGGAAAAAGAAGACATAAATAAGCAGTATATATGGTTCAAAATATTAGAAAATGGGAGACACATTAGAATTGCAGCTTGTTATTTTGCACCACAGGGCTCAAAAATCTACAAAAAAATGGGTTAAATGGCAAGGATCCATATGCAGCTCTAAAAATTATATCTCTGTGTATTTTCAACTCGGATAAGTTCTTCTTTTGGGAGATTTCAATGCTAGGACAATGAACGAACAATCTAGCATTTTATGCAACAAGGAGGGCCACAATCCTATATGGCTCTCCAAAGAGGAAACTCATTCATGGAGTAGATGCTTAGATGATTACAAGGACACCAATCATTTTGGTGAAGAGATAATCACTATTTGTGGCATGTTTGATTTGATTATTTGCAATGGTTTGAGTAGATGGAAAAAGTTTGGAAATTTTACATGCAAAACCTACAACGGTGCAAGTGTTGTTGACTATGTCACTTGTTCACAAAGTTTGATTGAAAATATAACAAATGTTTTGGTTGATGACCCCATGCATGATTTGAAATTAGACCACAACTCAATTTATGTAGTGATATATTAGGGATTAATATACCAAAAAAATACATAGTAGTCAACAATCTCCAATAAAGGGCAAAATTCTCGTAACACAAGAAAATTGTGTTGTCTTCAAGGAAGCTATAAAACGTCTAACGTAGACAAAAAGAGCGGATTTACAGGACATCAAAAGTTATGAGTGACAAAAATTATTCAAGAAGCTCTTGGGGATGTAAGAGGTCCAAAATAAGAGGAAAAAACCAAATTGTTTTCCAACAAATAAGTGGTTTGATGAAGAATGCAAAGTGCGAGGAAAGCTCTTTTTGTTTCGTAGAAAGAAAACAAACATAAAGGTGTACATACAAACTATTAAAAGAAATAAAAATGAGTTCATGAGGAATAGGAGAGGAGAACTCATTTATTTAGGGAAAACTATGTTGAAGTTATTTTAGAGAGAACTTCAAGAAAGAAAGAAGCAATGAACAATAACATTACAATGACTCAATGACTAGAATATGTAAAACAATTATATAAACAAGAAAAATAGCTTAAGGCTCCACCTCCGTACACACAAAAACAAATTTATTTACGTTCTGAGAGGTTAAAATAGGTATAAAAATCTAGGTGCGGAGTAAGGCCAAAGATTTAGATGAGTTACAAGAAGAGTACCTAAAATGGGGCTCAGATACCCTTGCTCCTCACATTTTGAATATATTCAACAACATCATTCAGTGTGGTTTTCCAAATGATTGGACTACTAGTATGGCGGTACTTATTTATATGGAGATGTTAACAACCCAACCAATTCTGACAAGACCCTCATGATCAATCCCTTATTTACAAATTTAGTTGGCAACATGGTTGAACATAAAATCAGCAATTGGGCGTAAGAAAATGAGAAAAGAGAAAAAGGGTGAGCTTGTTTTATACCTAAACACTCTACTTTAGATCATGGTATTACTCTAAGACGTGTTATTGAAAAAGTGTGAGAGGAAAAGAAATAAGTCTTTTGTTGTTTTATTGATTTCAGGAAAGCTTTTGACATGATCCCTAGGGATAAGTTATGGTGCAAAAAGCAAGAGCTTTGCATACTAGTGCAACTCGAGTAGCGGTTCATAGACTCCATGAAAAGGTGTGTATTAAAATCAGAACTCAAATAGGCATTTCAAAGAGCTTTAGAAGTGATATTGGTGTTAAACAGGGTTGCCCATTATCACCCACACTCTTTGGTTTATATAAAGACCAACTCAAAGAATTGTTAAATATGGAGGATGGAGATGGTATTTGGTTGGGTGAGTATGTTATAACGCTTCTTCTATATGTTTACGATATTATATTGATTGTTACACCCACTAAAGGATTGTAAAAACGTTTGCTCACGCTTGATTTTTTTACAAAAAGTGGGTATGCAAATTAATATTAGCAAGACCAAGATTGCAATACCAAGATTATGATCTTTAGTAATAGAAGGAAAAGAAATCAACAACAATTTTCCTTTGAGGGTAGTATTCTAGAAGAAGTAACCGACTACAAATACTTGGGGATTGACTTCAACAACAAACTTACTTGGGAGACTTGCAGAAAAAAGAGAACAATAGGAGGGTGGAGAGCTCTTTATGCTTTACAAAACAAATGCAGAGAAACAAAGTTATGGGATTGGAAAACTACTTAGACCCTTTTTGAATTATTAGTTACTCCGGTTATACTTTATGGGTGTGAAATATGGGCCAACAACATACCAATATCAAAATGGAAACAAATTGAGAGAATTCAAAAACATATGATCACAAGCAAGTTCAAGCTGAAATTTTTTGTCCCTTATGATATTTTTTAACCAAAACATGTGCGGTTTCAATTGAAGTCATTGATATGATTCAACTTCTAAGATACCTCAATAAAATTGAACATATGACAACAAGCGGTGGCCCAACGTAGTCTTGAAGAGCCATTATGTAGGAGAAAAAGGTATTAGGTGAATCAAAACATCAAGTGAATGAAAATATGGAATATTGAATGAAATGCATGGCCCAAGGACAATAAATAAATAAAATCATTTGTAATAGACAAGTTCCACAAAGTTATGTGGGAAATAATGAGGAGAAAAAAGAGATATTACCTCGAAGAATTTAACTACACATGTGATCATCAACAAAAGGCCTACATAGGGGCCCTCATCTCTTGGAGAGCTAAGATTCTCATAGCTCAACTAAGGACTAACTCCCATCAGGTTAGATGCAAAACAAATAGATGGAAAATGCCTAAAGAAAAATGGGAAGAGAGACTTTGTGTCTTTTGCTTAGACGAGGCAGTGGAATCGAAAACACTTTATTATAGAATGCAATGATTATAATGACATTTGTTTGAGATATGCAATCAATTTCACGACATTGTCATTATAGGATATGTTTAGTGAGGAGTTGATAGCTAAAATGGGGACTTCATCATCAATATTAACAAAAGAAGATCAAAAATGATGAAAATAAAAGATACTAGTTTTACCGTCTCATAGGCTATATTTAGCCTCGTGGACATTAAAAAGTTTTCATTTCATAAATAATTTCCACAAGTAGAATAAAACACTTTGCGATCTAGAAGGCCATAGCTAAATTTACATCACAAATGTCAAGGCGAACACTTTATTACACTTAAATGTATTCTACTTCAAGGGAGCATGTATTTACTTTAGGGTAGTATGTAGTTAGAGTTAATTTTTATAATATATTTGATAAAAAAATAAATCATATTATAAAGAGCGAGGAAGTTGAGCGAATACATAAAAAAATTTCAATTATGATATACTAAAATTTATATATTATTACGAACTAAAACAATCAATCAATATGAAGACAAGAAACAATCATTTTAACATGTGTTTTAAATATCACTATTTGGAGACAAAGATAAATACTTGACTTTTGAGAAAAATAGGAAATAAAAAAACATATTATATTTTATGAATAAATGTGAGTATTTGTCAAAACAATTATTTTATAAGATAATATTTTATTTATGTGTTTAAATCTTATGATTATTAAGTAATCCATATTATCCTAAACCATTGGTATTTGGAGATGGAAATAGCTACCCAATTTTTTTTTTTTTAAAAGGAAAATAATTTTTTTTTGAAAAATAATAGACAATTACACACACGCAAGAGCTTGGCACAGCAAGCGCAGCGTGCATGACTCTGCAACAACAACTTCCTTAGTGACCTCCTTTGTTGCCGCCATAAAAAAGCCCGCTATTTAAAATCCTACTACAAGCGGTTAGTTTGATGATTTACATTGCCTTTAAATTATAAGCTATCCTCTAGGTTTCACAATGAAATGTAATCTAACTAGTTATCCTATAGATTCTTCGTCCTTTGTAATGACACAAATTTGAGGCTTCAACAAAAATCTCATAAAATCGTTTACGTTTCCAAGTGAAATTTAATCTAACAAAGCTATTTTATATTTTTCTATGGAATATTTTTAAAATGCAAATGCAGATGACTATGTATTAGCTTCCCATTTTATTTTTATTTCACGTCATTGATATTATTTATCTCCTCCTCGTCCTCTATCATTATTTAGATTCCGTTGTCGGACATACATAGTTTATATGATTCGTGATATACAGAGTGTGTGTGTTTCACAACTTCACTACGTGCCCCTAGATTTTGTATTTATATTTTGCATAGATAGCATGCACCGCCGTCCGTGACAGCCGTATCATCACATCCACAACACTCAACCATAATATTATATCAAAAGTAAAAATGGCAGTATCATGATCCTCCACAACTTCCTCCAATGCTCCCCATACATGGTGAACATCATGTCTTGTCCTTTTCCTAGGTGAAGATGTTGAACACCACTTTGCGAGTACAAGACTGAAGTCCATCCCTATGTGTGCAACACCTCTTTGGCCAAATTTGACAACAATACCACCACCAAATTCCTCTGCCCCCTCTTTTACGGAAAATTTCACCATATTTCTTAACAAGGTCATTGAGATTACGATTATTCAAATCATCCCCAACTCGGAGCCAGTTGCCGAAAATGGGCACCACCAAGTAATCTGGCGGCAACTTATGTTTCTTAGATCTTAGTTTCGATAAAAATATGGGACCAACCAATGCAACGAACAAGGAAACCGTCCCCTTTAAAAAATCCACTCCATAAACAAAAAAATCTAATGCAATTCACAACTTGAGCTGTTGGCAAAAAATATAAAGAGCATATCAATTTATATAAACATTTTTTGTGTAATAATTAAATGATGGATTTCAAATCCTACGCACAAGAGATTTCCATGTATAAATTTAACTGGAAATAAACACAAGATTGCAAGAATTTGTGAATAGTAAAACGTAAAATACTTAACCTATCTATGCATTTAAACTTCCATTTAACAACTAAAGTAAAGAAAATGTCTCCTCTTTATGGAATTCAACCTCTATCTTCACAATAACAACGTTCAAATACTAAAAATGATCAAATCCTACAAAATATTGTTGTAGTAAAATAATCACAATCGAGCACACTAAGATTTCAAACCCTGTGGCAAGAGCTTTCACTCACAAATTTTGCCATAAACAAACAAACATTGTCAAATTTTAAAAACAATCGCCAAAACATTCAATCTACAATTTATTTATGAATTAAAACTTGTATTCAAATAATTAAAGCTAACACAACCTATAAAAATTGATGCCTTAGCGTATTTAACATACATATTTGCAACAAAAGTAAGTGAAACTTGACATCTTTAATTTTCTATGTATTTGAAACTCTATACTCGAATAAAATATTCCACATCTTCCTCTAATGCTCCCCGTACAAGGTGAACATCGTGTCTTGTCCTTTTCTGGTGAAGATGTTAAACACCGCATTACGAGTACGAGAGTTGAACTCCACCCCTATGAGTGCATACCTCCTTGGCAAAATCTGGTGATGATACCACCACCATGTTCCTTCGCCCCCTATTTTATGAGAAAATTTTACCATATTTCTTGGCAAGGTCATTGAGATTACGGTTATTCGAATCGTCCCCAACTTAGAGCTTGTTTTCGAAAATGGACACCGCCAATTGATTTGGCAGCAAATTTTGTTTCTTGGATCTTAGTTTCAATAAAAATATGGGACCAACCAATGCAATGAATGGGGAAACCAACACCTTAAAAATCCACTCCATACACTCACAAATATCTCTTTTAGTTGTTTCCACATCGTCTAAAACAACACCCCCTGGTCTCCTTCAAAGGATTAACATAAATGTCAATTCCTTGTTGGACAGTTCATTTTCACATTGTTTCTCCTTTCCATTTTCGCCAACCTCACACTTCTCCACCCTCTAACCCCTTCTTCTTCACCCTTCTTCCTCTCTCATTGTTTGTCTCCCCAATATGACTCCTTTCAAAACATCTCCTTGGCCTTCCATAGTACATTTCATGTACGATTGCTAGTATATTTTAAGCATGGGAGATGGAGACTTTGTATCGATTTTTCTTTCATTTTCATTCAATGTGGGTTCATTGTGGAGATGTTGTTATTGGTTGTTTTAAGTTGCATGATTGGAATAAAATATTATAAATTAGGTTTGTTATACGAGGGACGAAACCCGTAAGTGTGATATGAATGTTTTGTATTGTCAAATCAATGATGTTTTATTTTTTTGTGAAATGACTACTTTGTCATGTCATTTCAGTTTTCACACCACCACATCGTTTAGATGTTTTGCCTTCACACCCGAGATTTATTTTTTTGTGTTTGCTATCTTTTTGGCCTATTCAAGTGGAAAGAGATCATTTGATATAAATATTTTGCACTTGAAGCTCTACAATGGTATAATATTGTAAATAAGGATTTGGGTTTACTATTTTATGAACATTGGGGAATATTTGAGTTACATGATTGAAATAAAACTCATATATGTGAAGGTAATGCAATACAAAAATTACATAACAAGGCATCCATATTTTTGTTGCATGATTGAAATAAAGCCCATATGTGTGTAATTGTGTTGCATGATTGAAGTAAAACCCATATATGTGAAGTGAATGTCTTGTCATGTCAGTTCAATATTGTTTGACCTTCTTCTTTATACCCACTTTCTTTCGTTCTAATCTTCTATGAGTTCATTTGGAGTGCATTGCTTCATTTTGCATTGCAAGTTTTATAATGTTATAATATTGTAAATATAGTTTAAGGTTTACTGTAAATATTATAAATGACATAATGCATTTGAAGCTTTTAATGTTATAATTTTGCATCCACTTTCTTTTCACTCTTCTCTATTGTTGGTTCATTGTGGAGGTATTGTTGGTTCTTTTAAGTTACATGATTCAAAGTCTTGCAAATGTTTCCACTTTAGAAGTTTCAGCTTACAAATGCCTATTACATGATCTCCTTCCACTTTAGTAGTTTCAACTTATAGATCTTGTAACAATTCCCGATAGGATAACTTACTAAAAAGTGTAATAATTTTTTTCAATTTATTATTTGTTTATAACAACACATTAAAATGCTCATAGAAGTACTTTAATATCTTGCATATAAAATTCCAATTCCATTTATACAAATACATTCAAAACATATTTACACATTTCTATAATTGTATTTTAGAAGTTTACAACTTCAAGAATTAAATATACTTTCTCATAAATAGAGGTACAAAATCCTCACTTAACAATAATCTAGCCATCATTATTTTTCATTAAATAAAGAAGTACATATATAACTATCATAGTCAATAATTACAATCGAGGTAATAATCTTGCCTTGTAACTCTGTAGGTGATCATAAAAAACATCTAAAGTCTTCATGTACATGTCTCAATAGTGTAGTTGTAAAAAGAAGAGCATCATTGGAGCATTTTACCATCCAAACACAACCCTTATCCCCCTTCACCTCATCTTTGGGTGGTGGCCCTTCCCTTCAATAAAAGAAGCAGATAAAGACATTCAACTATCAATAAATAATATTAAAAATAGAACCATGTGTATATAGCTACCCACATCCATATAATAGTCAATCAAAATATTCCAGTACCCAATACTATCTAATGATTTCTGACTAAATATAGAGCAAGGGATAAGTGAATAGACAATGTATACAAAAAAATACATTACTTTGGCCAAAGTTTATGATAAGCTAACATCTTCGAGTTTACACTAACTAACAAAATTTGTTTTCCATCACATACACAACTATCTCATACACAACTTCCAATCTTCACACCATACCCGAAAGAGAAGGAAGGATTCATGAAAAGTGGAGCTCCTTTCATGACCCCTACCTTATATCCTATTATACATATTCAAATATTTAAATTCATTTCAATCACTAGTGTCACCTCATCTATGGTCACACAAAATTTCCAATTCAAAATACCACTAGCAAGCACACACGAGGTGGTGCAATGGAAATGTTGAAAGGGATGCATTTAAGAAGTTAAACTTGAGGGAGAGAAACATTGCAGGAGGAAGAGGGGAGATGAAGAAGGGGATTGGGGAGGATATGACAAGACATGTTTGAACCATGTGACATTTTTGTCAATCATTTGAAGGAGAAAGAGGGTGTGGTGTAAAGATTGTCAAGGTAATATACTTCAAATACATCTCAAAAAGCACGACCTTATTGATCAATACCTCGAAGTCAATAATCACTTTTTACAATGTCACCCTTATGTTTTGTGGGTATTTAGAATACTTGACAATTTTAGGGGAATTTTCGTGCGTGCATCACGAGATGCTTAAGAAATAGTGATATGTGGAGGGGACTCGGAATCCCATTTTGAGTTGATGTAGTAGTTGAATATGATATAAAAAAAATGGACAATCGTGTGGTTTTGCGTATTCTCTTTAGACCATCATTATCCCGGGACATTCTCCATGCTTGCCCAAGAAATATCATATATATTCGAAAAAAATCTTTTTCATTTGTACTTAATACCACTTTTTCAACATTCCAAATTCTTAACACTCATTAAAGTTGAAGCATTGTCGTGTGTATAATTGTATGCATTTTATTTTTAAGTTTAGGCGTTATGGGGTTGTGTAGTATGAGGAAGTGGTCAAAGAATTTGAGAGAGGATCAAGTGTATGGTGTTCTCAAATACATGGCTTTCTTTTCCTTATGCCCGTTTTCTTGTGAAATTAAACCTCCACCGTTGGATGCATCTTGATCATATGACAACATTAAGAACAACCACCCCTCATTCTAATTTGGAGAAATACCTATTATTGTAAATATTACTTTCTTTACCTTCTAAATGTGTGAGTATTGGTAAGTTTGGATGCTTCAATCATCTCACACTCAACAACATTATCCTTTCCATAGGGATTTTTTTCTTAAATGCGTTCTCCAAAAGAGTGGAATCTTGTCCTAACCAAGCTTTGTGCCATATCAAATTACTTAAATGGAATCATTTGATCTCACTATGATTCATGGTTGTAGTGATAGTGGTGGGATCATAGAATGCCTCCACAAATGTGATTATATTGAATTTTATCGACGTGCTTTGAACAAATAAGGAAATACTCCTTTATGTTTTTATTTTGAGTTTGAAATTTCTAAAAACACAACATTTATATAATAAGGATATATGAAGCTCGTGTCCTGGCTTACAAATTTCCATAAATTATCTCAGGCTTTAGTCCTTGAAGTTAATATGGAATTATGTGGCTCTTCTTTTCTAAGATGCTCAACATTGAGTGGACAACATCAAATCCATTGTCGATGTCATTCATCATACTTATCGTATTGAGTATCACGTGCCTAGTGGCGATGAGGATAAGAATTTTTTTGACAAATGAATTATTTTTACTTGAATTATAATCCTTTTACCATACAATAAATAGAGTTCCTTTTGCAAATAATAAGGAATTGACATGCCCCCAAACTAATCATGTTAACCATGAGTGTATGCAAATTTCAAGCATCCTAACTATTTTACATCAAAAGGCATCTACATTTTAAAAAAATCATACATTAATATATTAGAAATCAAATTTATGAAAAATAAAATACTACATAACATCTTCTCATCTCTACGGTTTTAGCAATAAAAAAATCAAATTCTATGTATAAAATATATAAGCAAGTGGAAATTAAAAAAATTACCAACTATTGGAGTGTGAGATGCTCCAATAGTTTTATCATTGATGACATTTTTACTACAAACAATATTTTACTTCATATAACAATAATGTTATCATTTCCTTACCTTCTAAAAGCGTGAGCATTGGTAAGTTAGTCCACTTTGATCATTTGACTCTCGGTGGAATTTTCCTTTCTATAGACATTTTTGTTTCGAGATGCTTCATCTAAATAGAGTGGGATCCTATTCTAACAGATTTACGTGTCATCTCAAACTCGTTAAATGAAATTTTTGATGTCATTACAATAGATGTTTGTGGTGTTAGTGATGGGATCATAAAACCTCTAGACCAATGTGATTACATAGAATTTGTCCGACATGATTTGACCTAAAAGAGATATGTTCCTCCTTGCTTTTATTTTAGCATAAATTTCTAAAAACCATGACATTTGAATGGTAAGGATATCCAGAGATCACATCCATGGCTAGAAAGTTTCGTTCTGCAGTACTACCCATTCCAAGAAATCACCATGAAAAGGAGCTTCATCATATGATAACATATGCCATGTGGATATAGATATATTTCTCAGTTAATGAGAATGTCAATGATCTTGTTGACGATGGTGTGAGAAATACTAAAAATTTCGTCACATTTTACACGATGAGTTTTCTTAAGGTTTAATATCACTTGAGATCATGGATGGTAAACCATCAAGGTAGTATACGAGAGAAGAACTAAGCCACTTATTATTGGTGTCTTTATAAGGAAGCTTCAATAATCTAAGGTTGGAATTCCTCAATGTAAGGCAAGAGGTATTTGATTGGTGAATTGTGTCGGCCAAAAATTACTCGTAATGGTTGAACATCAATTGTTTAGCTAGAGATAAAAGACAAGTTAAAACCTCTCCTTAGCGGCCTCTATGGCTTCTACTAGTGTAATTTTAACAAAATCTTTATATCATGGCTTAGATGCATTAGGACACGAGGAAATTCTTGAAACATGTGCGTCTGGATTGACATATACAAAAACATGTAGCAACCCCTCCCTCATGTTTGTCAACCAACAATTGAGATCAAAATAATTGGCGACCATATACTTAAAGTCATAAACAATCATTGAGCTCCTATACGTGTCATTAGAATCAACAAGTTTTTTTCATTTAGAAAATTCCTTTTGGTGTAATAATAATAATTCATTATGCTTTAGATTCATTTTAACAATGTTCATGTTTACCTTGGTAACTTAATACTTATAACCATTACCTCTTGCATGTGTATACACACATATATGGGTTCATATTTTATGTATAAATGTGTGCATGTATAATTAGAATTACAAAGATAATGCTACATAATAACATACATAAGATAACTAAATAACGTCACTTAAAATTTGTCATTTACCCATAGTTCTCATTGCTTCATAGCTTAAAAGAATAGTTTCATTCATTATCATATTAATATAGTATCTTATCCTTTCCCAATACATTATAAGTTACTAGTATAGTTGTTTACTTGAGTTTAAATAAATATATAACTCAAAAAGTATTGTTATCAATTTAGATCAAGATAAGGAAAATGTAATCCCATAAAATTCTCTTGTCACAAACCACCAAAGAGTAAGGATGACTCATGACATCATGAAAATAGTGAACCATTTTCATCATTGTAGACACAAAATCATGCACTTACTATTTACATCATGCCTCTAAATATGTCATTATATGCATGATTCCTAAGCAAGAAAACTAGACATTAACAACACTTGTTTTTCTTTTACATTGTTTTATCCTTTTCCTTTTTATGTATCTATCGGTTATATTTTTAGGAATGACTACTTTACTTTTGGACATTGGAAAACATGTGAACCAACTCTGTATTTTTGGTTATATCCTTGAGCATCCCGGACACTACCGCCCATTAGGTACAGGAGTGCCCGAGCGCTAATTTCCCCTTTGGGCACTTCTATCATTTTCCTCCTTTTCTCAAATTTAAAATGCCACATCGACTATTATATTTTCTAAATTAATACCTATCATTTTGGGTCATCCTTTTAGTTAATGATGAAATTCAAACAAGGGAATCATATATATACATGACTTACTCACTATTATTAGAGGTGATAAATTTGGGATATTACTTCATATCTACTGCTTGAGAAAAAGAGCAACATTTGAGCATTGCATTTGGATTGCATTAGTCACAAATTTTAGGGGGGCATTTCTAAATTCCATATCACACATTCATATTGGGGGCAAATTATTTTTAGTTTGCTATCTTAGTGCGATCTGGAAGAAGGGAAACCTAGCTTCAAGGGACACAATTCTATCATCCACACACTAGAACTACATAAAGTCTAAAATGTAATGAAATGCTAGGTGACAATCACATTAGGGTGATTATCAAGGTCATCCCGACTCAATCATATGTATTATTTATTCCATCTCGATGTGTGTTTAATCCTTGTGTAGGTAGCTATGGTTTGTTTTTCATATTTAGGTGTGACAAAAACCCTAAAGTGAGGTGGATATGACAAAGAGTGATATGAAGAAGACATTATCGAGCCCTCGAAAGACCATATCCAAAGTTGTTGCCAGGACACTAGCACTTGGGAAAGTCCTATCCTCCTTTGGGCGGTTTTATTTGGAGTAATTTTAGATTTCTATTCTCTAAGAAGGTTACTTAGTTCAAATCCATCCTATTTCACCTAGTTTCCAACCTAAAAACATCCCAGAACAATGAGATACAAGCTAAGTCACTCTTATCTCTCTATTGCTCACACTTACTTGTTATTGCATATTAGATATTATTTATTTCTTGCTATATTTGTTTGATCTTAGTCCTCTCGATAAAGATTAAATTATGTTAAATCATTTGGTGAACCCAATCCTTGTACACCCTTTATCGATCTCTTTGTTTCATATCATGGCTACCACCTCTCATAAGTTCACAACTAAAAATATTAATGGCCTAAATGCATACATCACAGATCATCATGAGAACCTAGATCTTTGATTATTTTCTACTCATGAATAATCTCGGTGGATCTCTATATCCACCCCTCTCGGCCACCGATATTAACCCCACTACACCCCCCATCCTCTCTATTCCACTATGCTTCCCTCCCACCAATGTTGGGGCATCCACCAATCATATTCCTATTTCACCACCTAACAATCATCTTTCTTCCCCTTTCATTTATCATATTCAACATATCACTTATTTAGGAACCCTTGCCTTATAATCCTTGTATCATGATTTGCAAGATCAAATTCATCAATTGCAACACGCCTCTTCTTCTTTTTCTCCATCTCTTGATTCTTTTATTCTTCTTCATAGCCCTCTTGCACATGATGTTTCTTATTATCCACTTCCTTACAATTTTTCTTCACCTAAGTTTCCTCTCTTTGGTGGCCATAGAGATCCCCAAGAAAACCTTAGATCATTTCATGTTGCATGCTTGGATTATGCTTGTGTAACCAAGTTGTTTCCTAGGAGCTTACATGACTATTCCTTGCGATGGTTTTATGATTTTCCTTTGCACTCTATTAGATATTTTACTCCTTTAGCAGATCTATTTATGGATCACTTTTCTATGAATATTGGAATGAAGATATCGTATGCACAAATGGATAAAATGAAGCAAGGAGCTAATGAACATATTAGTGATTATGTTTTACATTATAAGAACAATCTACATAAAATGAATAATGTATTAGTTGAATCTAAATTGCAAGATATTTTTGTCCAAATCCCCATTGCTTCCTTTTCAATAATGTGTACTATTTGACTCTTTTCACTCTTTTGATCATCTATGTCATACTCTTAAGACCCATGAAACTAAGTTACTTTGTTTGGGAAAAATTAAATATGGTGTTAACATTTTTGATCGATCTACTAACAAGTTCATAATAAAATCTACCTTTAAGGGAAAATATAGTGAATCTAAGCCTAATATCAATAATATATATCAACCCGCAAAGCTCCAACTCCAACCTACACACTGCACCTTTGCTAGATTGACATATCCACCGTGTATGTTGTTGCCTCGACTCATAGACAACAATATGATTTCTCTTCTAGCTCCTCTTGAGCTGGATCCTAATAGGCCTCATGAAAGAGCTTTGATGAAAATGCACATTGTGATTACCATAGATGCAATGGCCATTCTACTAATAGGTGTTTCAATCTTAGACATTTAATCCAAGATTTGATTGACAATCATGACATTGAGTTTCTTAAATCTACTATTTCTATTTCTAAATCTACTAATGACAATGGAAAACTTAAAATCTTCAATGATCCACTACCTAAGAATAAAAATCAGCTCTTGAATCCTCTTTGAATCATGTTTATCATGTTGTTCCTCCTCCTTCATCTTCGATTATCCTCTTGGATTTCTTGTTGGTACTACTAATCTTCCTCCACCTATCATTACTTTTATTAATGTTGATTTTCATGCCTCTTTTTCATCACATAGATTACATATTGATGCTTTGATTTTTCTTCATATTATTAACAATATTATGGTACATCCTACTTACAAGCACAATGCATGTTCAATATCTTTCTTGCAATCTATCGATTTTCCATTATCTTGGATGACATGTAGATCACCTACTTCTCATGGGCATGTCATTATTCCCATCACTATTGGGCCCCTCACTATCTCTATGCCTTTCTCTATTGGATCTATAGTTACACATTATGACATGGTCTTATGAATCCCTTGCTCAGGATTGCCAAATTCGTGCCATCCATAGTTCACTTATGCCTTAAGTTTGTACATGAGCATCACATTATCACTATTCAAGGCATCCCATCCTGGAATCCTTTGTATTTAGATCCTATTATTATTACATCTTTAGATACTTCTATCACTAGTGCACCTACTTTACATCTCCTTGTCATGGCCCCATGTATTTGACACATAGTCCTCCAAAATCTAGAGATTGTACCATTTCTAGTGCTACTTTCACACATACACTAGATCTCCTCCACATGTGGCTTCTGATTGTCTCTCATGATGGATACATCATTCCCATAGCCCATCTCATAGGGATATGTCTCCACACAAGACATGCTCTCCCATGGCACATCTAGGCCTACTTGACAATCTCTTTCTCCACGTGCATGATATAGTCATATTACACATATTTTTCCCCATGTAATTTCTTGAGACCATTGGTTTTAGACCATGTTCACACGTATGCATCGTTCACACTAACAGATAGTAGGCCCTCACCCCTATCCTCATTGGATATATCACCATGGCATTCACACTCGGGGGCATACTATCCCCCTTGCTACTTGATCACACACTCTTGTTCTAGGTTCAAACATGACCGTGTTAAGTGCACACTTACCTACATGAACCTCACTTTGCATGCATACACCAAGGGGAAACCTCCTAGTCACAAAGATCTTGTATTCTAATAATCCAAAATATTCAAATACTTGAAAAAATTCAAAATAATACTAGCTTAGATCTTGATTGGATGTTGATTTAATAAAATTAAATCTAAGATAAGGACATGACTGATTAAATAGATATAACATTAAACACGTAAGATCAAATAAAGGAAATATAAACACAAACAATAAATAGGGTTTTGTGAATGACTCGACTTGTCACCATAGGTCCGGACCGAGTCTAGCAGGTGAATGATTTGAATATGTGTATTCTAGGCTATGTAAGCTCGATTCTGAAATTGACATGTGAAGAGCTCAGGTACAAGAGCATTTGGGAGAGGATACAAATCACTGGTGCTTGCGTTTACTCTAGGTGCTAGAGTCCTTGGGATGAATCCAGTCCGGTTCTTTCTGTTACGCTTCTTGGCATTGTTAGCTCAGTAGGTTGCATCAAGTTCATTACACTCCTACTATGCCACACCTATACCTACAAAAAAACCCTACCTAATTGCAAAATACTCAAGCACACATTAAAATGGATAAAAAATGCAAATGAGAGAGTCGTATTGACCCCGACAGTCACCATGATGTGATCCTATTTTTGAGTGCCACACCATATTTCAGATTCCATGTAGTTCTTTTGGTATGTGATCAAATCGCATCTCTTGAGGTAGGATGACCTAATGTCACCACACAAAGAATAATGGGTTACAAATACTTTGTCCTGTGTAAGAATGTGTGATATAGAATTTAGAATAGCCTCCCCTATGTAGTGACTAACGTAGCCCAAAGTGCAGTCCCTTGTGTTACTCTTTGTATGTGGTAGATATAGAAATTGATACCCTAACCACCCTTTAGAATAGTCAATAGGTTGTGTTTATATATGATTTCTTTGTTTGAATTTCGTCATGGTGGTTTGGAACAATCTTTGTCTCGAGCTCTTTTTCTTTTAATTCCGCTTAATCCCTTAATTGGATCAATTTGTGCAGATCTGGCTACTTCTTCAGATTCAGAAGATATATTCAATGTACCTAACATTGATTTGAGCACCTATGATGAATACCTGCAATTTTATTCAGACAAAGATGGAGTCCATGGCACGAATACTTGATTTTTATCACCAAAATCTGCATATAAAGCATGCTGCCCTAAAATTTGAGGTTTTACTTGCATGCAAGTTTAATTCACCAGAGCACTTATACCAACATGCAAATAATTATCATAGAAATAATCAAGTCATTCCAACCCTAGCGCTAAACCTCAAGCTCCCTAGCAATGCAAAACACTCTTTAATGAAAAACCTTCTTCCTTTGGCGCCAAAACTCCGTCTCGGGCTGCAATCCTTTGCAAAAAGAATTAATTGTTTCTTCATTACGGCAGCGCATGCTTATATAATCCTCAACATTCTATTTTTAATAATTGTCCTTCCTATTTCTGGAAATTGAATTAATAAACAATCATGTTTATTCACCCAAATTGGGCACCCAATTATGCATCTTCTGTGGTGCTTTTAAATAAATTTATTTTATTTATTTTTAGCATGCATCCTTGACTTCTCCTTAGCTCTTCCACTTGCATTGACTTTCCTTCTATTTATGGCACGAAAATTGGGTGAATAAACCATTAATAAATATTATTAATTGCATTGTTATTCACCCAGGTGGGTCGCATTTTTAGCAAGAGGAATTGCTAAAAATAAGAAGTCACTTGATGAGAATTTTCACCCCGCACCGCAGCTCCAAAATCCCCTCTTCCACTTAAGTAATTTGATTTTCATCATGGGAATTTTTACCTGCAAGGCAAAGAAATTCCCGCGGTGCTTTTAAGTGATTTTTCTTTATAATGGGAATTTTTACCTTGCAAGGCAGGTAAGAAATTCCCGCCTGGTTGTCACCTCTAATATTCCCATTGTAGCTTAAGTGACTTTGACTTCATGGGAAAAATTACCCTGCAAGGCAGGTAAGAAATTCCCGCCTTCCTGCCACTACCAAAATTCCCACTGACAGCTTAAAGTCTTCCTTCCAAAAAGTGTGACTTGCATTAAAACTAGCCTCCTTTGATAAAGTGCGACTTGCATGGGTGAATAAATCTCTTTGGTGGGAAAAGTTAGCTTGTCAAGCAGGCAGAAAATTCCCATCGGTGCTTTAAGTAAATTTTCTTTATTTTATAATGGAAATTTTCACCCCTAAGGCCTGGTAAGAAATTCCTACCTTCCCGCCACTACTAAAAATCCCATCACACTTACACTCATTAATTCCGAGAAAATGCGACTTGCCTAGAGAGGATTTTTGTGCATGACTTCATCTTTTTGGTTAGAAGCTTGCATTTTGAGGCCGATTTCTTCAGTGTCTTTGTGTCGGTAGATGATCTCCGATGCTTCAAGCAATTAAACAGTATTTATCTTGGCGAAAGAATTGACCTAGGGGAATTTCACAGAGAAAACTAGAGAAAAGCACAAAAGAAATAAAATAAAAAAGCGAAAAACATTGCCAGAAGTCACATACAAAGCTTTGAATTCATTCCTAGTGAAAACCCTATTGAAATGTGTGAATAGTGGCATGCAAAACTTCAACAGGATTCAACCGGAGCACAATTTACTTCAAATGGGGCTTTATTTATTCAATAAATAATTAAATAAAAATTTCCTGCAGACAAAACTTGGTAGAGGGATAAAATGAGTTTGGGCATCTGGGTATTCGTCGAAATTGGCTCATATGATTCACTAGGAATATCTTAATGTAATACAAACATCTTTTGGCAATAAAACACAAAAAGACCCGTTATTTTAAAAATAATGAGTTTTTTTTTAAATGGGTAGTCCTAGATTTCAGAGTGAAATTTGGAGACACCATGCTCACATATATTTTGTATGGGTTAGTATTAATATAGTGGGTGTGGATAAATATATTGTCTAGTAAGATTGTATTTGGAATATTACAATTAGAGATTGTAATATTTAGTGTATGGTTATGTGAGTTGTATTAACAACTCACTAACATTAGAATAGGAGGTTAGTGGTTGTAGCAACCTCCTTAATTATAGGAGTGCAATTTTCTTATATATGTATTTGATATTCATAATGAAGATTATTAATCGTGTTCAACTCGGGTTCTACCACTTTAGGGTTCGCACACCTAAGAGGGTGGACTTCATCAAACCACAATTGTTTGGCAATAGCAATATGTTCATTTAATGCCTCTAATTAGTTGATGATCAAAGGGGGTAAAGGAGTAGAGCGAAATACTAATGCGCGTAGTCCTAAGTCTATGTCTCCTCGATACCAGTCAATACTATGAGGATTGATGGTTGGTTCAAAGATTCTTCTGTGAGGTTGGTGCGGACTAGGAATGGTCAAGTGCGGATTCCAACTAACAAGTAAGAGGACAAACAAAGGGATAAAGGAGAATCGGGGGCTAAGCTTGGCTAGTGTGAGTTCCTAATAGCTATGTTTTTGTGTTTTCCTTGTAGTTTGATTTAATCAAATGGTAAAATGAATGAACAATAAAACAAATTTTTTTAAATCGAAAGACTCTAAAGAATGCTTTTAATCTATTTAAATCATGTTTAACTATTCATTTAATAAAAGAAAATGACAATTGTTTTAAGATCTTTCTTTTATTTTCCATAGAATGACCTTTTAAATGAAATAGAAATAAAATGAGTGATTAACTAATGGTTTTGGATTTTTCGGGTATTTGGAAACAATTAAAGAAAGCAACGAACTAAGAAGAAATAAATAAAAGGAAACAAATCTATTGCCTCTGATTGAATAAAATAAAACTAAATAGATGATAGCTAAGTGTAGCTATCCCTTTGTTGCAAACTATTAATCTAAATTAAATGTAGATTTTTTTGGTGGAACAAATGCAATCTTGATATTAAATGGAAGCTTCCTTCAAAAAAGCTTGTACCTTTGGTATGTTAGGAGGAGGCTTCTCAGAAGCTTTCTCCCTTAACCCAAACACACTTTCCCAAGTGAAATTGCCTCTCTAGATGAAAGATAAAAGAAATGCATATGAATACTACTTCTTTCCCCACTTTCAATCCTTTCCCAAACAAATCTACGTGAGAATAAGCTAAGGATTGATTAACTGTGAGGATTTTTCAAATCAAAGTAACGAGATAACAAAAGAAGGAAAGTATTCATGCAAGCCTTTTCAATTTATTTCCCAGACAAATGCATTTCTACATATTTAAATCTAAACAAAAAAGCTTTCCAGAGATCTTTTTAGCAATTATTCTAATAAAACTAAAGAAAACCAAATGCACCCCCAACCTAGTCATTGCAGTCTTGTGACAGATTTGTTTCAAGGTTGTTGGTGATGATTTGAGGTCACCTCAGACTTTGTGCTCTTTCCAAATGCAGAGTCCTTTGCAATCCAGGTAGAATGAAATGGCAGAAACAACAATAATATCAAAAAATCCAAGAAGAGTTGGCTGGTCTGATACATGTAAATGGTTGGAATGTAGATGAAAATATAGCGTAAACAAAGTACTGACTGTCTATAGTATAACCTTTCAGAAAATCAGTATCATAAACCTCTCAATCCAACCCATGAACACAATAAAATAGAGTTATTTGTAAGTTGTTGAAAATGAAGAAATCAAATTGGATTCTAACTTTAGAATGGATGACTCAACTTATGCAGAATAAATCAATGGACTAAACATGTTAAAGATGAAAGGGTAAACGGATTTGAATTCAACAAGCCTATTCTTAGCAAATTTGACCAAGTAAATAAAAAGGAAATCGAATTGCAACTGAATTGGGAGATTAAAACATGTATTCTGATAATGAGTTGGATGGTGACATAACCACCAATCATGCCAAACTGGTACTTGCAAACTATTGGTCAAGATTGATCTGTGCTTTCATCATAGGTGACAAAAACACTTAACTTAAAACTTAAAAACATGAAAATGGGCTTTTGGGGTGACATAGGCAAGATTAGGGATCTTTCAAAGAGTGGGAGGGATCTGGACTCCATTCTTGTTTTGAAGAAAATTTATCATCATTGGAGAAGTGTTTTTCGAATATTGCACCATGTGAATTTTGGGTCATACAAGAACTTGATTCATGCAAACAACTCATGTCATTTTTACATGGCCCCAAGTAAATTGGTGATTGAGTGTGCAATACATTTAAGACAATTAAGAGATTAGGAACCACAAAAGTCGAGAAAGGAATATATTGGTGTGCACAAAAGATGACACACCAAAAATATGAATTCAGATTAATGGTAGGTTATTGAGCAATACATTAATTGATGGCGTGGTGTTGGCGTAAATATAGCTGAACCAAGTGTTCATTTTGTGTTGCAAGTATCCAATACTTGGGCTCTATCATCGATCACACCTGTATTCATGTAGGCCTTGAGAAGATGAAGGAGATACAAGATTGGCCCACTCCGCACAAGCCCATTGCACTGAGAGCTTTTCTTGGGCTTGCCAACTTCTACCAAAGGTTTTTTCTCGAGTTCTCTCACATCACATGGCCTCTTAGTTAGATCATACTGGCAAAAGCAACCTTTAGCTAATTAGACACCTTGCTGTACAATGTGCATTTGAGGTTCTCAAACAATATGCCTGCACAACTCTTGTTCTTTCAATTATTGACATTGCACATTGCTTTGAATTTCACATTCGTGCATTTGATTATGTACTTGGTGCAAGAGTCATACAATATGAACTTTTGTCTACATTAGTTGATGGTGTGGAGAGAGGGTCGATATAGTGTAGCCAAGTGTTCATTGTACCTGTCACAAGTATCCAAAGAGTGCCTGGGCTACATCATCAATCTCACCTATATTCATGTAGACCTTAAGAAGGTCAAGGTGATTAAAGATTGATCCACTGAACACAATCCCACTGAATTGAGAAACTGTCTTGGATGTGCCAACTTCTACCATAAGCTTTATCTTGGGTTTTCTCACATCACATGGCCTCTCAGTTAGATCATGCGTTCCAAAGAAACCTTCCATTGGACACCTTACAGAACAATGTGCTTTAGAGGTTCTCTAACAATGCATCTGCACAACACCTGCTCTCTTAGTGCTTGACATTGCATACTCCTTTGAACTTCACATCGATGCATCTGAGCATGCACTTGGCGTAGTACTCATGTAGTAGAAACATTTGGCTGCATACCACTTAGAGACATTAAGTCATATGATTCAATGGTACTCTACCTATGAGAAATAATTATGAACTATTGTGCAAGTAGTCAAGCAATGACGACACTATATTCTCGGTTAGGAGATGGTAACTCTTTTTGATCATAAGCCACTTCATTTTTTACAAAATTAAAGCAAGAAAGAGAATGCACACCACATGAAGTGGACTGCTTACCTGTAATAATTTCGTCTCGTGATAAAGCATAATAAGGGATGGAGAAAATGAAAACAAATGGCCTTAGTCAATCGCTGGTTCACGCACTCATTAGTGTGTTGGACGTGCAACCACAACACCAGGTGGGATCCCTCTACTTAATGGACAAGGACTTTAGAGATGCCTATGCCGCTCTCTTGTAGGGTGACTAGGTTCGGGAGTCGTACTTGTCCGATAACATTCTCTACAAGCATGGATATCTTTGTGTACCTAATGGCACACCTTGCCAAAGGCTCATTTGAGAGGCTCACTATGCTAAAACATCATGCTACTTCAAAGTGTTACAAAGACTTTAGCTAAATTGTAGTCACATTTTTATTAGCCGCACATGTGCACATCATGGAATCTTGCATTCTTGTTGCATCACATAACCCATGAGCAAGAAGTCAAGACTTCTTACACACCTCTTTGATTCCATTTGGACCATGGGAATCCATTAACATGGATTTCATGACTGGGTTGCCTATGACACTACAATAAAGCACAACACCATTTTTGTTGTAGTGGATATATTTTTGAAGATGGTCTTCATGGTTGCTTGTGAGAAAGCATTGACACGTAGTTGGCACCACTCGCATTTCTTCAGCCATGTTAAGGTGCCCAACATCCAACGTATTTGATTATGATCCTCGCTTTGTTGGTGATTTTTTAAAGCATTGCAGGAATTGATGGGTACAAATTTGGATTAGTTAATGACATTTAATCCTCAAATTGATGGAAACATGGAATTTGTCAACCACACACTTATTCATCTTTTGTTTAAGTACAACCATGCTCATGATCACACTTGGGATGATGACTGACTTTACATTCAACTATTCTACATTAGAGATCTTCTTTGTTCTATGGAACATAGTCCATTTTGGACACGCCTTGGGTTCCATCTTGCAACACCTCTAGATATCTCCACTATTGAGTCGTGCACATGGGAAAGGAAAGTGGACAAACCGCAAAAGTTTCTATAGAACATACAATATTTGCATCAATAGGTTCAATATATTCTCTCGAGTTGACAACAAAAATATAAAGAGCACCATGATGCACATCGCACACCTTATGCATTCTTAGTTGGTGACAAAGTCTCGTTGCATCTTTAGAAGGAACTTGTAAGGGTCGACACCAAAAGAGTAAGCCTAAGCGTTATGTTCCTTACATCATTTTTGGTGCCGCTAATAAGAAGACATTCTTTGTTTATCTGCCTCCATACTTGGGCATGCACCCATTATTTAATGTGGAGTTGCTTAAGCCTTACTTCCTCCACTTCTTGATGCAACAACGAATCATAACCCTTATAAGCTTAGATCCCAAACACTTGCATCTTGCGTAGAAGGATTAGATCATTGAGGTAAGTTACACTTGCAATTACCAAGGAACACATTAGTTGTTCTAAGTGGTCAAGTAAGGTAAATATGTTGATCAAGCTAAGGGTACAACCTTCAGCAAATTCAGATTCGGTTTCCACAACTAACCGAAGATGTGATGGGAGCATTTCTTTTGAAGGAAGGGCAAATGATCCATGTAGAACCCATCTTAACACAACTTGCGCAAGTGTGCAAGGCTCCTCACTTCTCTTGATAGATTTACATTCTCCTCACTTGGGGAATTTTGTGACATGCATATAGAATCGGGGCATCTTGTAGCATTGGCACAACCCCTCTCAATATACTACACAACTCTCACTTGCCTCATAGGCTCGCCCACCACTTTGGCATCATTTGCAATATGATGTGGTACCTTAGTGCATTATGCCGGATACAATTGCTGAAACCCACTTTTTTAGTTGCATTTTTCAAATATCGCATCCTTGCTTGAAAAATTCTCACAACTTCGTAGTCTTTCATGGGCATGTCAACAACAATAGTTGTTTCCGTAGTCTTGTGCACTTCATTAGGCAACAATCACACGTTTCGTAGTCTTACTCCAACCCAACTCACACCATTTTTAACATTGCTTGTCTTATTACAAGTAGCCTTGTGTAGCATTGCACAAAACATTGTAACCTCGCGACATGTCCAATAAATTGCTCATTGCTTCTTAGTATACCAAATGTTGCCATAGATTTGCACAAGACTTCTACATCTTGTGTTTACCTGGTCAAAACATTGTTTTAAAGTGGAAAGCTTCTGAAGAATGTGTGGTCTTGTTTGTTCTATATCTTGTAAAGGCACTTTGTTCGCATGTGGCATGCTTAGTTGGCACATTGGATCAATATGCCTTATCAAAGCATCTCACCGATATGCCACACATCAAATCACAAGGGTTATATGGCTATGGAATACGTCCAAGTGTCTTGAAAGAAGAATCATATGCTTTCTGGTCTTGTGCCATTGTCATGATTACAAGCTAAGTTTATAACTACCTCCTTTATAATTGTGCATGTATAAATATGTATACTTGCAACCCTTAGGTAAATGAACAATCGGGTACTCATAAATGCCAAGCTTTATAGGAGAAATACTTGCATGCTCAACATATCTTCTAATTTTTGCTTTGCTCTACATTCATTCTATTTTAGGCTAATCGCCAATGAAGCATTCCCCTTTTTAACTCATCACAAATTTTGCACTCTTAGCCTTATTGAATCATTTGTGTTCACAATGTGATACACATGTATTATCCCCATTCTTCCATAAAATAGAAGTTGCATATCCTAAACAATTTATGCATATAGGTGTTCTGCATTCAAATATGTTAATAAAATAATTTTCTTAGCTTCCTACGTATTTTACAATACACTACTTGACTCTTAAGTGTTTCATTATCTAACGCACAACCATCTCATGGATTTAATTTCTTGATGGGAACCTCTCTTTTTCAAATCAAATATAGAGTGGATAGAAATAAAAAACTGTAAAGGAGCGGTGGCTTGATGGCAGTTACTGGAATTAAGAGAATCGAGATTATATGTTTCTTTGTAATAAATCCACTAAAAGTAACTTTTATTTTTTGAGGTGAATAGTAACCTCAATGTTGTGTTGTTTTCTAGTGGAGTATAGGCTTTTATTTTTTCTCCACTTTGTTCTCCTTTTAAGAAGGGAATGTTACATCGAAAAAAAAATCTTTAATGAGTAACTAGAAATGCTCGCGTGTTGTCTAGAATTGAAATTTAGCTTAAAGAGAACATCATTCACTCAAATTCTATAGTTCCATGATGTGTGAACTCTTTTCTTGCATTAATAACATTTAATCTCCCCTTTGTCTTTATTTGATCTTTTATGATTGTTTCTTGAGTATAATGCACTCTCATGTTGAGGATCACCCTCCATATCTCCCGCTGACTCTCTCTTTGTTCAACTAAGTAAGCTGAAATCATCTTCTAGAGTTTAAGAATGTGTTGGCCATGATAGAGAGTAAAAATGTTATTGATGTATTTAGAAAACAAATTGTTTAACAAAATAGCTTTGTCATCCTCGTCATCTACCATGGCACTTGAATTTTTCTAATTGCAGGATTTTGATGAGAGACCTCATATTGCTTATGTGGGTAGACATAGTTTTTGAGCGTTGTCATCCATCTTGAATGTGTATAGTTGAAGCTTTAGAGGAAACTTTGCATTAACCACTTTTTGTTCAAACAATTTATTTAGATTATCCCATTTTTCCTTGGATGTTTTCTCTAGATCTACATGATGTAACCTGAATCGAGAGAACCTCCAACCTTTTTCTTGCACTGGAGACCAATAATTGTATTTTCCTCTTTAATATTGTCACTAATGGTGGTTGTTATTTCTCTTTGGTGTTGTTTAATTGTATTTGCATCTCACTTTTTTTTTTTGCTTTTAGAGACCCTTGACCCTCGACTCTTATTTTCTCTAGCTGACAACTGGAAGTCTATATATATTAAAGATTTATTAACCAATGACAACTGGAAGTCTATATATAGCCTTTTAATAATGTTATTTATTTCATTATCTTTTACTAATTTATCTTGTCTTTGGATGTGACCAACATGAATGATTATATACTTGATTGTTGTGGTTAGCAGTGGTATAAATTTGAACGTGTTTTTGTGTACATCAATGGTGGTTTTGCTAATGGCATCTTACAAAGATCGAACAAAAATCAGGTCTCAAAAAAAGACAAACTCAAGCGTGCTGAAGAGGAACCAGAATGCACACATTGTAATATTCTCTTTGCCTTTCTCACTGGTTGACAATGTAGTCAAGTGTACTAGTGACTGACTTTGTATTCATCCTCTGAAGGTGATTCACAACAATTTTTGTTCATCCTCGGTTCATTCAAGCTGCATACCATAGAGATTAGTTGAACTAGTCTAAAAAAAAGGCCCGAGCGAGCATTACTTTAGCAATATTCCCTTTGTCTTTCGCATCTTACTACATACCACTGACATCCATGAAGGTGATTCACAGTGCAATTTTCGTTCATCCTTGGTTCTTCAACAATGCTATATTAACTTAATTTGGGTGCTTCCTTGAAACTATAGCACGATCTTCTTCATGTTGAAATATGTGCTCCTTCCATGAGCTTCCTTTGATCTTGAGCCTTTTGATCATCAATGGCTTTGATACCAATGTTAGAAGATGTGAATAGACAAATAATGAACAGGAACTAGGATGCACACATCATGGATTGTGTGTGTCATTTTATCATGCAAGATATAGTTACAAAATGGTTGAGCGGTTTATAACTCAGGAATATTAGTTATGACATAACTAATAGTGAGTTAATTATAAAAGGTAAGCCTTATACTCCAATAATTGGTAGGATTTTGATTTTTAATTTTTCATCTACATAGGAGTGCAATGGTTTGTATGCATACTAGTTTGGAATGGCTATCTCAATCTTGATTTGGTACATAAGTTTTCCCTTGTCTCAAATTGGCAGAGAAACAACTATGTACTTTCTTGATAGCAACTCAGCATTTCTCATTCTACTTTCTATAATAGGTTTTGGGATGACAGAAAATTATGTTGGTACACATTATATATGAATGTTTCTTGAAATCATCTACCTTTTGACTGCAGTTGTACTTCCTATAATAGGGTTAGGATAACAAAAATTATGTTATTACACGTTATATACGGATATTTCAGTGATCTTTTCTCGTTTGGTATGGTTGAGCTCAATCCTAGCTAGTTACGTGAGTTTTCCCTTCCATATTCCATTGTCAAGAAACTATAAGTGCTTTCTTGGAAGCATCTACCTTTTCTCATTCTTATTCCAATAATAGGTTTAGGATAACAAAAATTATTTTAGTGCGCATTATATTGGTACGGATGATTTTTAATTTTTCATCTACATGGATCTTTTTGTATGCATACTAGTTTGGAATGGCTATCTCTCCTGATTTGCAGTTCCCTTGTCTCATTGGAGATAGGAAGATTTGAACCGCGACCTCCTAAAATAATAGGTTTGGGATGACAGAAATTATGTTGGTACACCTTGAAATCATCTACCTTGCGCGTTCACATCAATAATTTAGTTCAAATTTGACACGATTTTAAATAAATATTCCCCGTTTGGTATGGTTGAGCTCAATCGTAGCTAGTGAGGAGATAGTCAAGTAAACGCTTTCTTGGAAGCATTGTTTAGGAATATAACATTATATATGGGTTTCAAGGATCCTTATAACGTTAGTTGTTTTTGTAAAATATGGAGGAATGTTATATAGGGATTTCATTGAAGAGGAGGTTTTGTATGGTTTGGCTTTTTATACCTGTTTGGTCATGTAGACAAGAACCGGTATCATATAGCTAGCTTGCTATGCATCCATGCTCAAGCACGAAATAAATGAAAGGATTAACTTGAGCATTATCTACATATCAGGTTTGCAAGGAAAGTTGCATGACCAATCCAAATCTTCCTTAGAGACATTCCTTTTGTGTTTAATGTCCTTTACAACCTTTGCTAGCTTTTATATATTCAAGAAGTAACTCTCTATTGAATCCACATCTTTATCACATTGGCTATGAGCACAATACTTTTCAATCATGCCTTGAAGGTTCTCATCTTAATGGTAGGAAAACCTTGGCCTTTGTGTAGTCATAATTCAGTATAGTTCCTATGATGTAGATCATTGAAATTGGTTAGAGACATGAAAACTGATACAGCCAGGTACACAAAGTCTTTATCAAATATGATACAAGATTTACTTCATATGTCCAACAATTGTTTGTCTCTTGCTATTCATATGCATGTAATGTCAGTAGAAATGTTTATTGGACACCTTGTTCTAGCAATATCCTAACATGTTTTACTTGAGTTGGAAATTCCTTGATGGTGAATTTATATTATTTTCTTCTTTCTTATTATTCTCTTTGTACATCTAAGTAATTGAGATGGGTTTGTGCTGGATCCTGAGCTTACTTTAATGTTGGTTTTGTTGATGATATTGAATGAGCCAATTGGGCCTTCAAGGGATTATAACGAGAGGATAATTATGAAGCGGCGATATCTATATGCATGTATAAACCAATTCACTCTCTCCGTAGGATCAAACACCGCATCTCATAGGATAATGATTTCCCCAATATAATTTTAGTGGCTCCCAACAACACAACATGCTACCATTGAAGACAATTCTTATCGATTGCTTGAAATCCTTCTTGAATGTTATTATCTAAATTGACCCATTCAACAATGAATGTTAGGTGTTTATTGATGATTGAAGCATTGATTTCATTTACATGTCTTGATACATATATGGTTGATTGGTGGCAACAGGGAGGATATCTTGTTGTGCGATGAGCATACTTACCAGATCCGACCGGATTACACAAAATTTAGCCGGATCCAAATTTTTCAAGCAGCCCAAATGAATTCGGTTGAGGTCGTCCCTGTTTTTTCCCCTTTTGTAATTTTTTTGGCAATAAAAGACACCCAACACCCTTTAATATTATTTAATAATAAATATATTAACATTTTATATTACATTATTAATATTTGTATTTGTCAATTTTTTCATATTTATAAATTATGCTCATAAATAATATGTATATATTCCACATCAAATTTTTCTCGAACTTTTTCAAGAGTTCTAGATTTTCATATTTTTTCCCCTCACGAATGGATCCGGATTTCCGGACCTGGTAACTATGGCGATGAGTAGTTGTCAAGGCAATGATGCTATGATGGTAATTTAAAAGGATGAGACTAATGGGAAAAGATGTTTGGGTGACAAAACATATAAATATAACTTAATGATTCTTGAGGGCATCGGGAAACCATTGAGGATGCTATAGAGAAGATAAAGTCCAAGGAGGAGAAGAGGAAAGGGATATACAAAGCTTCACTTATCAATACAATGGACAAAAGTAAGGAGGACAAAAAAATGACTAGTTATGGGCTACAAGAGGGTGAAGCTGACCATGAATGCTGATGGGGAAGAAGAAAACAAAGGAATAGGAGTGAAGACATTTTGTAAAATGGCCAATGTCAAAGGCATGAAGGTTTTGGGAAAAAAATCTTTTAGAATTGATATAACCCTAGAAGAGCATACATCGGGAACATACAAAAATGCAAAACAAAAATAGAGAATATGGAGATTGCTCTTAAAACTAACGTTGTACACTCTTGATTAGTATGGGTTAGATATGTTTATAAAGATGAGGTTGTGTGCCCCAGAATGGCATGTGAAATTCACCTCGGTTAGTCTAGCTTGTATGTTGTCTATGAGCCTCTAGTGAAGATGACCAAGTGTCGACACAAATATTTATAATATTTAGGTAATTCACATGAGTGATATTAATTGTTTCCTTCCAATTGAGATGAAGTAGCGCTTAACTTCTAAAGGAAATGAGGAAAATTCTCTCTGCAAAGATGACTTGCAGAATGATTCTTCTTGCATCAATAGGGGCCTTTTCAGCCTATTGATGAAGAAATCGAAAATGCGACAACATGAGGATCATGCGGGATAACACGAACATCAACCGAGTTGCACTCTGACAACGTG
The DNA here is from genome assembly GCA_018340775.1 of Taxus wallichiana var. yunnanensis. Taxonomy (NCBI): domain Eukaryota; kingdom Viridiplantae; phylum Streptophyta; class Pinopsida; order Cupressales; family Taxaceae; genus Taxus; species Taxus wallichiana. The sequence continues at coordinate 735,753,395 of CM031241.1, forward strand.
ATGAGGTTCCATGGGGGCGAAAGCATCAACCATGAAAGTGCATGCAAAGAAAAAGAAGGGTGTCTCATTAATCTCTCATAGATCTGAAAATGGAAGGGGTATCATACCTCCTCTAGTGGAGAAGGTGGAGATACATTCCCGTATAATGGAAAGTAACTCCCATATGATGCACCGAGGATATGATGCATCGACGTGACAAATTAGAATTGTCATAGCCCCTACGATACCTAAGACCTATGACCGCACCTAAGCCCCACCACACGATGTGGAAAATGCGCACACCTAAGACCTATGACCTCACCTATAAGGTAAGTGGTGGTGACTCACCACATGATGTGGAAAATGCACTCAGCCAATGGTTATAAGGTAAGTGGTGGTTTTGGTTGTGAGTACGGATATTGAGAATAAAATACTCAGCCAATGGTTTTGAAGATATGAAATGGTAGGCTCAGGATGAGTGATGAAAACCTCCTCCAAGTGTGATGGCTGCTTATAAATTGAGCCAGATCACATTTATAACAGCAAGTATGCCAAGCTGAGATGCAAGATTTATCGTGCTTTACTGTTTAGAGAGTAGAGGAAGGTCCTTATTTGATTGACTTCAACTTGTGACGTTATTTGTTCTGAAATCTTACTTAACCAAGTGAAACCAAACCTAATCATCAATTTGGAAAGAGTGAGGTACTCGATGCTGTTCATGGAGTTTCTTGAATTCAGCACGAATCTATTAAAGAAAAATATTGTGAATTTTGGCATAAACCTTGGCAAAATTCTGCAAAATGGAAGAAGCTCTGTATTGCTCCTTTTGTAGGTGGGTTGTCATTGGAGCTGAAAGAGAAACCATTATCTCTTGAGGCCCTAAAGTTTTGAAGCTATAATGGATCTGTAAAGGAGAATGCCTCGTGGTGATATAGGTAGTCCAAATGTAGTTGTTCTAAATTATGCAAATTATTGTCCCACATCTTATTTCATTGATGATAGATGCTGAGAGCATGGGTTAAGATGTGATTAACAACCTTTCTTTGGCCATTATTTTGCAGATGAAATGAAGTGAAGCAACTGACAGCCAAGAAGCTTCCCCTATACTCTTCCTCCAAGAGCGATGAGACTTTATAGCTTGAGTTGATTCACATTGAGAACAGTAAGGATGCCAAGCTGAGATGCAAGATCTAGGAAAAAAAGGCATCATTGTTGACTGCTTTGAGAGTAGTATAAAGGTCCTTATCTGATTAACTTCAACGTGTGATGCTTGTTGTGAAACCTCTTCTTATCCAAGTGAAGCCAAACCCAATCACCAATTTGGAAAGAGCAGGGTACACAACACCGTTGATGGAGTGCCTTGAATTTGTTACGAGTCTGATCCCGATCTTTGCATAAACCTTGGCCAAACTGTGCAATATGGAAGCAGCTCTGTCTTGGTTTTGATGGTTGGATGTATTTGGAGGTTAAAAACAACCCATCAACTTTTGAGGCCCCAATGTTTTGAACGACATAATAGATCTTGAAAGGAGGATGACTCATTGAGATAAAGGTAGCCCAATTGTAGCTGTTCTAAATCATGCAAGTTGTTGTCCCACATCTAGTTTTGTTGGTGATAGATGCTGAGAGCATGGAGTAAGATGTGATTAATAACCTTACTCTAGCCATCATTTTGCACATGAAAAGAAGTAGAGTGAAACCGACAACCAAGAAGCTTCAACAATCATCACCAAAATTAAGGCTAGAAGCAAGAGGAACGACCTCAAATAATTTCAAACACTATTGAAGAACAATTCAGTAGCCCTTGGAGCATCAATTGTCTTGGTGCATGATGTAAAAATCACCATCTTGGAAAACCAACATATAACTGCTGTTGTTCCCAGCTATTCCTAAAGTGTCTTTGAGCCATGTTATTGTTTGATGATCCATGTATTTGTTCATGCCTTAAGAAAGGGGATTGCCATACATGATAATACCATTCTTATTGTTGTGCATGAAGGAATAAACATACTAAGGGTTTTGAAGAGCCACTTGTAGTCTCTATACTACTAACAACAGCTGCCAATTCCCTACTTTCCCCAAATACCACTTCTCAATCCCTTACTTCCCCAATCACCACTAGAGGTGCATTTCCGGGTGCTGTATGTTATCCCAAGTTAGTGATAGGCGAGAAGACGTTCAATTGCAACAATTTTGAAGGGCCACTAATTACTAGAATTAGCACCTGTTTTTCTTTACACTAGCATTATCAATCGAGGAGAGTTAATGACTGAGGCTGAATTATTCATTCCCACTCCACGTTTGCCCCCTTCAACTGATGTAGTTGCTCCTTTATTTTGTTCATTGTAAACCACTTGACAAGAAGTCATACGAGGTTGTACTTTACCTTCCATGGAAGGCCCGAGGATAGCATTGTTTTGATCATCCCGAGGCTTCAATAAAATGTTAGGTGTAAATATAGGTCTAGTTCTACTCCATGTCATACACCTTTTTCCTAATATCCTTTTAAAGGAATCGTTAGTTGAAAATGCATTCCCATCATTATCATTTTCTATTGGTTCGTGGTAGGTGTTCAGGAAAATGTACATTTTCTTGGGACTCAAAGTAGTTGAGTGTGCTAGCGAAGACTTTATCTCCTCTTCTTTCCACACCATGTTCTGTGCCTCGTTATTTTATGCTGTAAAAAACATATTTTAGTCATTGTTATTGGCTGCATGCTCATTGGGTTTGGGAGGGGCTTGTGGCAGCCTTGCATCATGTTGTTGTGACAAACACACCCTTTTTCCCCATGAAATAAGAAGCTCCCCTTTTTTCGTTTAGGATACTGTCATGTCCCTTTTCTTGGGTCAATTCTGTGAGAGCTGGGAGTTGAAGGCCTTTTTGTCCCTTTCCCCAAGGACTTAAGGTTTAGCACAGGTTTATTTTATTACTCAAGTGTTCTTACCTATAGAGTGGTTATTATCATTGCGGCAAGGATATTTAAGGATAATATGGCTTAATGGAATTGATTAATTATTCCTTCAAAAGTAATTATTATTACTATGGCACATTTGAGGAATTAATTAGTTAATTAATTTTATTATTTGTCTTAGAGTAATTATTATTACTCTTGCACACTAAGGCATCTAATATTTTAATAATAACATAAAGCAATGCTCTAAGGTCAGCTAAGAAGAAATAAAGGAAGATCACTTCCCCAATGCAAGTTGCCACATTAAAAGGAAGGATATAAAGCCAAAGGAGAAGCGACCAAGGAGGGCGTCTTTGAATATTATTATTGATGAATTAATTCTTCATGCTTGAATAATGGGATGCATGCCTGTGATGTTCTTATAGGTGTTTATCAAAGATCGCTTATTGTTATTTAAAATAGCCACTTCATGTTTATTGCAAATATCTATCGTGGTTATTGCTGATCTCTATAATTGGCGAATTGCTTGTGGATGCTCTGTGGATGTTAAATGCTTCTTGCCCTAGCAAATTGCATGCATTGTTGGTGACTGGTTTAGAGGATAAGACTGAGTGCAAAATAAATATATTGGCAGTGATTTCTCTTAATAAGTATTCATTCCCAATTGGCTGTTTCATTTCATGCTTGGAGACCTGGATTTTGCATGATTTATTCGTGTTTTTGCAGTCTTTGTGGCAGCAATCTGGGTGAAGAGGTTTGGGTGAAATATTAATGCTCTTTGACAGAAAAATCCATGTTCTTTTTACCTTTCTAAGTCTGCTATATCATCTCTGCCCTAGCGACTTCATTTGGAGCTCATCAAGGTATGTTTGAAGGCATGAATAGACACATGTTTGAAGGCTAAACTGATTTATGTTGCAGCAATGATCAGCTTGGGAAGTTCCTACCTTACCCAGCGACTGCTATAGATCTGATTTGAAAGGCTTTCTATACTTCTCTATTGCCGCAGCAATTTCCCTGTGCTCTTGTGGTGTATGCACTTCTCATCTTTAGCGACTCATTGGCACAATTAGATCTGAGTTTACATGTATTTCTTCATCTCCTTTGGCAGCGATTCCATTTTAGGAGAGTTTCCTCTTGCTGGCTGAATTATCCCATATCCAGCGACTTGTATTGTGCATGTTCGGAGGTGTTTGAGTGCTTCTGTTATTATCCTTTGTCTAGCGCCAGTTTAGAGAAGATTAGATCCTTTGTCTTTGCTTATATTCGGACTCAATTCGGAAAGTGTTGGGAGCAGCAACTGGGAGAGTATATAAGACCCTGCCTTTTCCTTATCATCATATACAGTGAATAGTAGTTCTTTTGCACTCATTAAGAGACTGAATTTATATAAAGGATTGGGTGTGTATGAAAATAGAGAGTTTGGATCAAGATATGTCACAGCTGGGTTTACACATTTTGTATGATTTCCAAAGTGGTATTCAAATTGTGAATTGAAGACACAAGTATTGTTGGTTAGGTTCAATCATTTTGGGGTGCTAACTTTAGTTGGTTGCCATTTCTGTTGGTCCCATAAGAGGGATATTACAGATACAAAATTTTCTTGCAAAATCCATCTTTTATCTCATCTTATCTGGATTCCAGAGGATCCTAAATGTTGGATTATTATAAAACATAAAAGCTCCGTTCGATAAGGTTCTACACAAAGCATGGCAAATTTAATTAATATCATAACACAAGATTTGTGTTTTGATTAAATTAATGGTCTCAAAATAAGTTTTACGTCTACTGTTATAACACCTCTCTTAAATGTACTTACATATATGAGAAATAACACATTTGTGGTCACATGTAAAATACTCGAGGTTCACACATATATAACTTGCGCCTCTCTATACTAAGTGAACCCGATTAGACTATAAGGAGAAATTCGTAGTCATTGCACACTAGGGTGGTGATAAACGCTTCAATTTTCTATTGCATGATTACGTTTGTTTGTACTTCCTAGGGATATTCTCTTTTACATATTTCCATGGTTGACTTTATATTAAGATTGTTCACAAGTGCTATCATAAGTATTTTGACACTTTATACTAAAAGATATATTTCACGAAGGCATTAAGTGTTTTATGTGTAGACAATGAACGCAACACATTATAAGATGAAGTGCATGTTGCATTGCATCCCCACAATGTTGCTTATTCTTTGATCTCTCAAAAGTTAGATTGCACGGATATGGGTACAGGTACAAGTACGGGTATGGGTACGTGTACGGAGTGCGGTAAGGGTACAATTTCGGTCCGCTAATACGGAAATTTCTTAAAAATCTTGGGTACGCAGATACGCTTTTGGGTACGTTTTATATATATATGTATATAAATATATAAATATGTATATACATTATAAATTTAAAGAAGCATTTGCAATCTTATTGAAATTTAATACTCATAGAGTCATACAACTTAAAATCATTCATAAAACATGAAAACAAAATTGAAATTTCCAATACTTAGAGAATTGAGACTTGAGTTTGTATTGATTCATAATGACATAATGTTTAAAACATGATAGTAAATAACATAATACATTCAAGTTCTTCATGGATGCCACTTGCAGCTCCACTCCCACTAGCTCCACTTTCGAACCCTTGTGAAGGGCTCCCTGGAAGTTCCTCATCAATGCCAAGAAGTGAAACATTGGCCAAACAAGCAGCAAAAGCTTCAAAGTCTGTGTTTTCAGGTTGGAGGTCCCAAAGCTTGTTAGGACCACTAGTATACTCTTGCGTCCTGTGGGTTAAGAGGCGCAAGTTGGAATGAACGTATACTAGATCTTCAGCCTTCTTCGATGCCAACATGGTGCGTTTGGCTGAGTGGATGAAGCCATAAGTACTCCAGTTGCGCTCTGCAGAAGAATTACTAGCCACCTGTCACAAAAAACAAAGTATTAATATTATTAATTATAAAAAAGAATGATATCATTTTGAATTTTAATTCGTAATTGGTAATTAAAATATCAAATAACAAGTTACAAACTTTATACCTGTGAGAGCAATTTGATCGCAACTGGTCGTAAGAACTTGGCATCATGGCCATGACAAGTCCACCACGTGATTGGATCCATGGTGGGTTTGTCACAAATAGCCTCTATCTCTCCCATGCTACCTTGTCCATTTACAAACATCGACATCTCCTGGCGGACTACAAGTGATGTAGCTAGATCAGGAAACAACCTCTGAATGCTGACCTCGTCCCATTTGCAACCTCATGGTCTTCATATGGTCGCTGTCTACCAACTCTCTCAACTATTTCACTGCTGTAATATTTGGGATTTAAAGCATAAGCAAGGAGATGCAATAGGGTGGTCATTTTCTTCCACCTTTTCACGATCACATTTTTTAAATTCACTGCAAAATTTTTCCTCAGGGTCCTGCTCTTTGGCCTGTATGATATCATGGATTTTTTCAAGCATGGAGTCAATGCCATCATATATTTCTCCAATGCAAGCATTATCTTTGTCAACAAATTGTATCATATTCAAAATAGGCTATGTGAAACTCAACAAATATTCAACTTTTCCCCACCAATGCTCATCAAGGATCCATGATCTTATTCTTTGGGCTCTTTCTGTGTTAGATTGCCTCCAGATGGTCCAGACATTATCAATCACCATCATGCTCAAAGCACGTCTCACCTTCACAAGTCGTCTTAAGACGAGTGTGTGAGAGACAAACCTAGTCTCAACAACCTATTAAAAAGAATGAAAACAATTCAATAACAACACAATTTGAAATTGATTTAAAAATTTAAAATCAAATATTAAATTTAAAATGAATTGTTCCTTTACCTTCAACAACTCCAACTTTGAAAATCTTCTGAATATGGCTTGAGACATGTGATGGTTGGTGACAAACATCTGAATCTCGTTTGCCTCCGTGTATATTTTCTCAATCCATGCAATTTTCCCAATCTTTTTGCATCATTAGATTCAGGGAGTGTATTGCACATGGTGTCCAAAATATGTGCTCATACCTACCCTCTACTATCAATCCCGCTGCCTTGCAATTTTTGGCATTGTCCGTGATGACTTGGACAACCCTCTGCGGACCCACTGACTCAATAGCCTCAATGAGAATATTTGCAATGAATTGGGCATCTTTTACTTCCCCCTCACAATCAACAACCTTTAGAAACATTGGCCCTTTAGGGCATACTGCAATAATGTTGATGAGAGGTTTGTTTCTGGAGTCTTTCCATCCATTTGATATAATAGAGACTCTTGAATCAGTCCAAGAATCTCTAATTGGCTGTAGAGATGTCTGAATGTGTTGCACTTCTTTTGCCAAAAGAGAAGTGCGAACCTTATTATAGCTAGGGCTTGTATACCCCTGTGGTGCCTCATTAATGCCTCTCACCATCTGCTGCCAATAAGGTGATCTCAAGACATTGAATGGTAGTCCACATGCAAATATACACCGAGACACCAATTCATCTGCAATATCCCTCTTCTCGATGTTAAATGTTTTTTCTAATGGGCCTTTTGTTCTCTTGCTTGATGGCCTTGAGGTATCTGCATCAAAAGGGTCATCATCTGGAATAGTTTCAGCATGAGTCTCAATGAAAGGATGAAATGATGGTGTTGATGTTGGTGGTTTTCCCATGGACCTCTGTTGTAAAGAAATAGTTCTAGAGCGAGCTCTTGTTGCTTCAATGTTTGCATCCTCTTGCTCTTTTAGGTACATGGCTATGGTTTTCTTTTCCACCTTCCTACACGGTCTAATACCCATCCCCGATGCCCCAGTCAGATGAGCTCTCAAATGGGTATATGAGGATTTAAATGTGGCGGCACAATGGGGACACATCCAAACACGAACACCACCACCGGCAACAAGCTCTATCACTTCCACATGTCTCCATAAAGGATAATTTGGATCCATTTTCACTGTCATACCACCCGAAACATTTTCCCCCTCTTGCCCCACTGAAGCTGAACTGGATGCCATGATTGTAGGATTAATTCAATAACCTACAATAAGAGATATTTTTAAAACATTGCTAAATATTAAAATAATTTAATTAAAAACAACAAATACAAATTAGAAAATTAATTTGTTGACCCATACACGTCATTCTCTGATTCTGATCACCAAGTTCGCCATAAATGGTGCGAGGTGAGAGCATACACAGAGGGTAGACGTTTAAATTTTTAACAAATTCAATTTAAAACTTTAAAATAAAAAAAAAGAACACATAACTAACTAAAAAAATTAAACAGTTAGTCCTACATGTCAATCTCTGATTCTGATCACCAAGTTCGCCATAAATGGTGCGAGGTGAGAGCATACACAGAGGGTAGACGTTTAATTAAATAAAACTTCACTATTAAACTTAAAATACGGAAAAATTAATTAATATATTATATTTTAATAACCGTAAAATAAATAAATTATTAAATATTAAAAATAAATTTAGATCATGATCAATAATCATGAATGATGTGTTTGAAACACATCATTCATGATATTGATCATTGATCATATTCATATACAAAACAATGAAACATTGCTCAAAAGATTAAAAAAATAAAATGCCTGAATGCATGTAAAATACCTGGAAAAATCCTCCTTGATGTTTGTAGACTTGCTTCTCCTTCTCTCTTTCTCCTTCAAGCTCAATCACTCTCTCCTCCAAGCTCTTTTTCTCTCCTCCAAGCTCTTTCTTTCTCCTTCAACCTCTCTTTCTCTCTCTCCTTCAAGCTCAAGCAAAATATCAAATATTGAGTGTGAGAAAAAAGTAGAGGGATTGGGTGTTTATATAAGTGTTTGGGGGGGTAGTTTAGGGTTAGGTTAGATATATAAATTTTAAAATTAAAAAAATGCATTTTTAAAAAGTTTTTTGAGTTTTGGTTTAGCAAAAATGTTTTTTAAAAGCGGGTACGTCCGGAAACGTACCCATAGGGACAGGGTACGGTAACATCGCCATCGCACCCAAACCATACCCTGTCCCTGTGAGTATGTTTCCGGATGTACCCACAGCGTTTCCATCCCGTACCAGATTGCACGCTTCCGTTTCCAGGCTCATACATGGACCTCCAATACGTTTCCGTGCAGTCTAGCTCAAAATTGTTTGCATGATTACAATGTGTTAAACGTGAAGGCTGCCACATGGCCTCTTATAATTTACAGTGTAAAAGAAAAAAACCCGATGTGTTGATATATAAACACAATTTGACAATTCATTGCATCTGGGTGGCCTTGAGACCACCTCATTTCAAAAGTGATTGAGCGGATTGCGAGAGTGCGAGGTTGTGGCATGTGGGTCATCTTTATTGGTGGAAAGTAAAGGCAAAAGGGTATGCACAGAGGTCAGGCATGTTAGAATATAAATCATATTTGTTAAATTAATGCATGTGTGTAATAAAGGACTATGAAAGTCACTACATTAAGCACAAGGGAGTGTGATATTGCATGATTCTTGAATATTCCACATAGGTAAAACTAAAGTGGCACAAAATTTCCCCAGGACACTAATAATTAGTACTCTGCCACCCGCTATAAAAGTACAAGTGAAAGATTGGGAAGATTGGGAAGTGACACTGTGGCCTCTTAATTTGAATTGGTGGCTGAAGTAATGACATGGTTATTGTTCTTCATTGAATGCAATGCATTAGTGGCCCTATTTCTTGAGTTTTCTTGCTGACAAAAGGAGCTCGAAGATTTACAGAGAAACACTTGTTTGAATTTGAAGCCCCAAATTGAGAGTGGAATTTTAGTGCTCACGAAATCATAGATCTCACCGAGTTTAGCTGAAGATTCTTCAATCATTTTCTCGTTGAATGACATTCAAATCCCAAGCTTCCTTATAATCTGCAAATCAAGAGTTCAGTCACCACGTTCTTTCTGAATACTTTAGCACAAAAGAATTATAATGAGATTTTTGGCGAGGCTGAGGCTACATGTCTCCTCTTCAACAACATCAATCCTACTTAGGTCCAAGATGAGTACAAATCAGACTTGTTATTAATCAAGGATACAACACTCCATAAAGCGGCTGCAAAAGTAGAGGTATTCCCTTGTTTTGGTCTCTTTCGTAATGTGTTCACTAAATGAATTTTCAGAGATGAGCTCCTATGCTCTTTAAGACAGAACATGATTGCCTAGTGTGTTGGTGTGGTTTATGAAGATTTGTACAAACTCCCTAACCCAAAGATACAATATGATCAGTCTGGTGCCAACAAGTGGATGAAAACCACAACTTATATGAAATTTTGAGGGATTGATCTGATGAAACTCAAAGGTGGGTGAACATGGAGGATATTGGTTCGTACACAATTAAAACTTTCAGAGTAGGGGTCAGAATGTAGATCTTGGTACTGAATAGATTGTATAGTGCCTCCAACATTGACCATCCTAATGGTTTGTGGGTTCCACTTTCATGATTATCAACGGTGATGAAATCCCTTAGTATTTAACTTGGCCAAACAGATTTCAGGAGTGGGGGAGGGCATAGGTTTTATATGATGTCTTACCTAGTGGATGCATATTGTGCAAGTGTAAAATTTAAACATCGGATTTTCCGGATTGGTCTTATCACTCAAACTCGCACATTCATGTTCGCTACAATAGGCTCTATGTCTAGACCTATCAATAGGACATTAAGAAAATATGTGATTACTTTTGCTCTGTTATGGAGTATTAAGAGAATTGGAGCCCACTGCTATTATCCTAAGTATACTATAATGAGAGTTGAAGGAGTCACGAGGGAACCCCATAAACTGCTTTATCATGTGCCTGACATACTGGCATCTCAAGATTTGGCTTCTCAATAAGTGAATGACATGGCAGGGATTTCAAAATATAGAAAGAAAGTTCCTATTCCTCCGACACCACTACAATTGGAAGACAGCGTGGAATATATGTCCTACATTATTGCAATTTGCACAACAGAAGTAGGGGTTCACAAATTTTGAGAAGGGTGTGAAGAGATGTTGGGATTCAAATAATTTTTTTGCTAATTATCGGAAGGCCCCTGAAGGAAAACTAGTATGGTATTTGTGCATCAATGGTCTACAAATGTTGTATATCATCTTAACCTTGAATGATATCGAAATGATTAATAGACTAAAGGAAGTAGGTCTCTATGCTATTAACACTTCCATCTTCTTCCCCAGTTGTTGAGCCCTAAAGCGAGAAGATATGGTTATTGTTGATTCAAGAGGGAACCTTGGCAAAACATTGGGAGCAAATCCAATTTTGATATGAAAACTATTAAGTGGGTTTACTTCAATAATTGTCATTACCAAAATGAATGGTTAAGTTGTCTTGTTGTCCCGTGTTAGAAGGTTTTTTTCACTTCCTCAATTGTGTCATTCACTCCATCATTTGTAGTCCCTACTATTGCTAGTACCATTGTTGATGTGGATGTTTCAGAAGCACTCGGATTTTCAAAGCGCCCATTGTTTTCAAGTGTTTCAGATATGTCTAGTTGCTTTTTGTATTTTTGACATTTGTTACTAAAAGTATCACAAGTGCCCTTGTGTCTGGATTGTTCCAAGTGGCGTTCTCTCATGTTTCAAAGGTTACAAGTTTTGGGACTACCGTGATTTCCTCAAGCGATATGAGTACGCCAAGTCTCACTATTGCCTATCAACTCCCATTGTCACAAGGTATTTCTTTTCCGCTACACCAATGGTGGCTCAACTACTCGGATCTCTCGTATTCAAGCACTTCCACCGTTGTGGCATTAATTCGGAGTTGAATTGCCTATTTCACAAATACCTCAAGTCACCTTAGTTGTCACTACTCTTGCTCACACTTTGCCATTGTGTTATCGATTGAGGTACCAACAACACCCATCTTTAGGTTGTCACCATTGAGATCCGCAACAAGGATTGTGACTCTTTGACTCTACTACAGTCCACAAACACAATGGTGAGAGTCATTTTGTGTCATCCACCTCCATCCCACTCACACCATATTCCTCCATGGTCACTCCTATATCTTCACCTTCATCCACAAAGTGATTGTTGTCACTTCATCTAGTTCACCTACATCCACACCGACAACAATCACCATTCCCATTTCACTCCCTTTGGTGACTCGAGGATTGTGTAATGTCCCCTTCTTTGGGCCTTAATTGAAAATAATTATGGAAGACCTTTAATCCACTCCCCTTGGATTAAAGGAATTAATTGGGGGAAAATTGACCCATCCCATGTGCTTTTTAAATTAATATTTAATTTAATTGGGACAAGTCGAATTACTCCATGTGCTTTGGAATTTATATTTAATTCCTCTCGTGTTTTATTTAATATTAATTGGAGGGAATTAATATTTTATTGGAGTTTGACCTTTTTCAAGTAAAGAGGCTATTTTTAAAATGATATCTCTCCTATCTAGAGAAATGCGCCAAAGGAAGGAGGGAATCTTGGAGATTTCAAATGCTAAAGCTATAAAAGAAGAAGTGGCGTCCCCTTTTTGGCATGTTGATGATTTTATTAAAAATTCTTCATGCTTGGAGAAGGGATGTATGCCCATTTGTGATCACAAACAAAGGTGTTCTTCAACACCACCATTGTTGTGGAGTGTGTGAGACCTTCTAAGCTTGCATTGTGTGGATATCATCTTATATATTCATTCTATGTGTGGCACCATTAATATAGAAGGATATTTGCATGCTATTGTTGAGTTTGGAAGGATTTAAGTGTGATTTATGATCTGCTATTACTGCTGGATTTATTTGTGCCAAATCGACTTGCATAGGTGGTTATTTTGGTGTGATTTGGTGGCTTACAAGTGAGATCTATAATCTGATCTGTTTCAGCATATTTTTCTGAGTGTGGGGCTTATGTTTTGGAGGTTATTGTGCTCATATTTAATGCTGCAATTTATCTAGAGAAAATCGACTGGGTTTATGGTATTTTGCATCATTTTCTGAGGTGTTTTTGATAGATCTACAAGCTGCTGTCATTTAATAATTATTTCAGTTATATGGGCTGATCTTATGAGGGTTTTGGAGGAATATTAAGAGCTGGAAGTAATTTAATAAATTTTCCTAACCATAGTGACTTGCATCCAGAGTTTGAGGTCTGTTTTGAAGTGGTTGCAGTCATCATAAAATTTAGATCTTTAGTTCTTTGAAAAGGGTTTGATTTATAGAATTATTTGCATTTTATTTGAAGGGAAAATATTGAGTTTGGTGAGAGTTATCAATTTTTGAAGTTTTCAGCTGTTCTAGTGCATTTTCAAATAATTCATTGCTGCAATTAATTTCAGATTTGGAAGTGGTTAATTTCTTGACTGGTTCTCCCATATAACCCACCACCTTGTCTCACTCCAACCCCATTTGGGTTGTATTGAAGCTAACATTGGGTTATTTGAGGTCGAACTAGGAGGGTTTAGTCTTTCTAACATCGATTGAACAAGTTGAATTTGCAGATTTGAATAATATCCCAAAAGGGGATATTATAGGTCGTTAAATGCCAGTAACAAGTGTTATCTTCAGGTCCATTCAAGTAGGGCACAACTTGATTGGCTGCAAAGTATGCAATTATCTAGAGCTCAACTTCGGATATGGTCATTTATGACCAGCCTGAAATCAAAATATAATTTGAAAAAACCACTGGTAAATTCAAGAGAAACAAGGAAAGAATATAAGGATGGTTGGCTTGTTGTGTTGAAATAGAGGACGACTTCTTCACTTTAACAAGGAAGAGGAAAAGAATGAGCACAAACCCCATGGAGGTGATGCACATTCTAGTGATGTGGATGAGTGTGAATAAGACCTTGAGGCCATGAGCAAGTCTACATGTCAATATGCATAACATACTGTGCATGGAGTGAAGAAGATAGTGTAACACATGCAGACACGTGTGAGAATAAAAGGCATTGAAAATGTGATTGGAGATGTAGGGGCTGCCATCAAATTGCTCTATATGATTTGTTGGTTGAAATCAATGGAGTATTAGTCAGGAGTGATCGAGTGCATGGTAATGTTCAGAAGTATTTACTTGAAATTTGACTGGTGGAAGCGAAAATCATTGCTGCATCTCTCAAATATTGACTTGTGCAGGATTTTCACCACTGTGGCCAAATACATATTTGAAGAGTTATCACGAGCTGTTCCCGAGACTGTCATAGTTAAATGATTTTGTGAGAAAGATTGTCTTTGTTCACTTGCGCAGGGATGCCAGCAATACAAAAGGTGAATGACAATTTGGTCACACATGAGTTCATGGAATTAGTGAACAATTTTATTACTGCATTCAAGAAGGAAGAGGCCACTGGTAATAGAAAGGGTAATCGATAGACACTTAACTTGTTGATTAACACAACGAAGAATGTGGACAAGGCTAATACCTTAGATTAATAGTTTGGGGGATCTCTATACGATAATGTCTAAAAAGTCACAAAAGTTGAACAGAAATTAACAAGAAAGCCTAATATTGATGTCTCAAGGGTGGACCAAGATTACACACTTTGCATGGCAGCATTGCAAGGGAAGCAACCAGTGTAACTTAAGTTTCTCCTCCATGTGAGGATGTTTTGAATTAAGTCATTATTATGTACTATTTTGAGTTAAGAATTATAAGAGATTAAGTCCAGAGGGACTTAATAGATAATAGAAGTTTAGTTAACTTAGTTATTATCCATGTTCAGCTGTAGTTTAGTTTTTAGTTCACACACCATTTATTTTATGCGAGTGTTGATGTGGCTACGTCCCACCTTTTAATGTAAATACATTGTGCTGAACTCATTTTAATTAGAAAATTAACAGACTTTAGCTAGAAGCATTTATGTAAATTCTGACAGTTTAGGGAAATCACAGTGAGGATATTTTTGAGTTTGTGTTTTTCGTTTCTAAATTAGATGACGCTTTCTGATTTATTAGTTTAGGTAGTCACTATGATTAGATCTATATGCTGATTATGAGTAGGTTAGATTGAACTTTGTTATTCTAACCGGTCCTTGTGGTAATGAATGAACTGTGCTTGAGTGAGCTATGCTAGTTTTTACTATAGATAATCTTGGCAAATTATGCTTAAGGAATTAACTCATATCATTTTGAAAACTATGGTGCTGTATTTATTTGTTAAAATATAAGAGCATTATATAGTGTTCTCGATTGGTCATGCAGTTATACCTGCCTCTAACGACCAACTGTTTGTAAACTGTTGTAACCACCTCTCTCTAAATAAATATACCCTCCCCTGCTGTGTCTATTCTTGACAGTGTGCAGATTTGCCTTCTTCGTGCATCTGCCAACATTGGTATTAGAGCGTTCACGGTTGTTCAAGTTCCTCCAAGGTCGCAGTTCGAGGAATCCTCCACGAGGCATGAACTAGAAGTTCGAGGAAGCCCCAGTAGGGCACGAACTTGAAGAAAACAGAAAGAAATACCTTTGTCACGCAGGGCATTTATTTCTTGTTTCGAAGGGCACAGTCGCGGAACCAAAGGGCACAATCGTGAAGGCCTGTTTTCTCTTTTTTTAACCAGTCGCGGAAGCACATTTTCTACCTATTTTTCCAATCGCAGGAACAAACGTGTAGGGAAGGTGACGGAATATGCAGTCGCGTTTGAGGAAACTATAGTCGCGAATTTGAAAACCACGGTCGCAAGCATGAAAACGGACTCGTTAGGGCATTCTAATGCCTGCTTTTGAAAAACGCGAAGGGTTTTTTGTTATTCTATTGACATTTTGAGCCAGAAGTCACCATCAAGGTTGCAGTCTATACAGTCGCGGATTTAGATCCGTGTCAAATTGGTCCATTCACTTGATGTTTTTCACATTTGTTGCAGCACGTTGATGTTTTCACAATCACTGGACATGAAACCTATTTCACGCTTATTATGCTTGTGATTTCGAGAGGGTATATTTAGTCTTTGTTGTTTGTTGCATCTATATGCATTTGAATAATACTCATTGTATTTGTTTGAGCGGGAAAACATTATTAGTTATTTTCGTTGTTTTGGAGTAATAAATGGCAAATATCTCTAACCTCATCTGGTTGATGGGCACAAATTTCAATGTATGGAGCCATAAAATTCTAATGCTTGCAAAATTTTGTGATTGTGATAAGATAATCACAGGTAGTGAAGGTCGACCAACGATGAACTTCGTGGATTATGATAAATGTCATAAGGAGGCTCTATTACTTTTCAAGTTGTTGGTGTAGGGTGATATGATAATGGAAGTGCGAAATGCTACTGTGGCAAGCACGTTGTGGACCAGTCTGAGGGATAAATATTAGATGTTAGAAAAGAGTCAAGTTTTATACATGAAGAATATGCTCTTTTCCGTAAAGTTACAAGAAGGTGGATCATTGTTTGAGCTCCAACTTTGGATGAAAGACCTCCGATACCAGTTATCTTCCATCAACAAAAAGGTGTATGACGATGATATGGTGGCTATGGTTATGAACAACTTACCTTCTTCGTATGAGTCATTTGTGAAGGCACTCCATTTAATGGCTGAAAGTCAAACTCTCATGTTTGACAAGGTGAGTTCCTACCTATTGCAAAAGGAGTGGAGACAAATTCAAGCAGAATCCAGTTGTGACCAATCAGAGAGTGCTCTTGTCACATAGTCAAAAGGAAAGTGGAGACGTCATTTTGGTGAGTCCTCCACTCGGTATTAGGTCACATGCTATTATTGTCACAAGGTTGGGCACCTTAAGAAGGATTGTCGGAAGCAGAAGTATGATCTTTCGCAGCAGAATAAAAAACCATTTGATGAGGAACATGTGGAACCAATTGCGTTAAAGATCGAGATTCGGATGACGAGCATGCTCTTTATTGTCTTACGATAGAATGCTCACATGACAAGTGGTATTAGTTCTGGATCATTGACTTTGGAGCATCCATACACTTTTCTTTACAAAAGAATCTTCTATCTATTCGTCATTTAATTGAAAATCCCAATATTCTTGTGGATTTATGTGGGAAGAAGTGTGTTGTCTCTCGATGAGAAGCTTGTTGATCTTGTTACGATCAACATGAATGCACGTGTGGAGGACAACTCCACCATACAAGATGTATGGTAGGATGACATGCCTTGGGAGGATGGATTTCCTCATTCAAAAGAACAATTTGTTGTGGATGGAGATTCCACTTTTCCAAATGCACTGAAGGTGCACGGTGAGATGGCATGCTAAAGGTACTTGCTCGAATGCTATTAGAGCGTGAACAATTCACTCATTGTGTTATGAAAGACCTTTCCCAACTGAGGGTGATAAATAAGCAAATAGATGAGACAAAGGAGTTGGTTCTCACTCCTACAAAGATGGTTTTTTATCCCACTATTGAGATGGGGATGCTTGTTTCTCTTTACTATTGCGAAGTAGGTTTTAACTACTCCCACGATGGTCACATTTATCTTCCCGGAAAGGTTGGATGAGCAATTCACGGTGTTTTAAGGACACATTTGAGGTGACTTCGATTGCAGACTAATTGAGTCTCTATATAGACTCCGACAGGCTACACAAGCCTAGAACAAATTCCTCACTCCACTTCTTCGAGTTTCGATTCCAACACTCTGGAGATGGGGCCGACACTCTCGATCATTGATGATTCGTCACTAGTCAATGAATCATGTAACGAAGAATCGTGGATCACTTGTCATACCCTCTGTTCACACAACTAGATTCTTGTTTTGCTATTTTCTCCATTCAACAACCTTTGAACACAACAATGGACTGCTGATTTTGAAGTACCACCTATGGCACAATCTATAGATTTAATGACTAAACATATGGGCTTTAGAAGAGTTGTAAAATTTTGGGGCAAACTTGGTATTGTTTCCAATTTAGTCTTTAAGAGGGGGTGTTAAAATATAAGAGCATTATATAGTGTTCTTGATTGGTTATGCAACTATCCTTGCCTCTAACTACCAACTATTTGTAAACTCATGCAGTAACCACCTCTCTCTGAATAAATATATCCTACTACATCTATTCTGGATAGTGTGTAGATTTGCCTTCTCTCGATTTCTTTCTTCTTGCATATGCCAACATTATTCTATTCAAGTTTATGTTGTGTGCACTAAATATTAGTTTTCTCGTAATTTTTTTCCTCTGTTTGCTTGACAACCCTTATCTCGATTTCCTTTTTTGATCTACCCTTACATCTTTTTGTGGTTTATTTATGGAATTTCATCCCACAATTGTATTATGGTAGATTACATCTATTTATGCTATTCATTTTTTTGTGTTAGTGTGTCCTGGTTAATCACTTGGAAAGGTTAATTTGTTAAAAGAGAGTCTCTCAAAATGTTTGAAGGTCAAATGCTTTCAATCTATTTCAGCAATGGACTTGTTTTGAGAACCACAACCTGCAACTCGTGTCTGGTTAAATATCCAACAATCCTAAAACAAGAGGGTGTATTACCCGTCATCCATTGAGGTTGCGTCAAAACTTGAACAAGACATTCATTCTTCTTATGGTTTCGTATATTAGGAGATGGCCCCTAGAAAGGAATTCACTTCAGATGACCCTTGGACTGGAATTCACTTTAATCCAACAATTGGATTCTCATCTCTACAGGTGTCTGCAAAAAAACATAGTGGAGAGCGAGTTCACAGTAGGGTTCCTGCCATCTTATTGGAACACATGTTTATCCCTCTTGATCTACAAAACCACATCACCTCATTTCAAATACACAACCTTATGTTGTTAATCAAGCTAGAAAGTTTCACATTGGCAAGAGAACTAGACCAAATGTCACCCATGTTATTTTCCTTGTAACAATTACCTCTTATTCTTGAAACATATCTTTCCATACAAGCTTAGCATAATGAAAATCATAAAAATCATGTTTAATGGTTTCTTTTTTACTATAACATAAGACGATTAGCAACTTGCGTGACATATGTACCTTTGCCATAACAAGCTTATTCCATATGAGCAACCATTTAAAACATATATTTTTGGTTATGGACAAGAAGCCCAATTTACTTTGAATCTCCATTGTGTTTATAGAGAAACTTCTTTACCAAGGATTATGATAGTGTATGCATGTGATTGAATTAATCTAAGTTAAATGAATGGAAGCTAACACCAAGTAGATTCCTAACTTAGTTAATCAAAAACATAAACATCAAGATAAAACATGAAAGGAAAAGCTTGACTAATGTGCATCAAACATTAAATGCAAACCTATCCTTTGATATTTAGATGTGCTTTGTAATTGTAGATACTTCCTTTAGTGAGCCAAACGTAACTATGTGCAATCAAAGGATTCCTCCAAGGAAGAGGAAGAGATCTCACCAATATGGCTTAATTGCCATTTTTGGTTCTTCTTTGACTACTCTTAGTGAAGTAGAAAAGGGGAGCTTTGAACAAAACTTTTTCTTGATTAATAAGCCTTCCAAGTATGAAATGCCCTTATTAAGTGCAAATGTCTTACAAGGACATGGTGTAAATTTGGACAAGGTGTACTAGGTTCTTTATACAGCTTTCCATTTTTGGAGAAGCTTGCAACCTAGAAAATGTGGGATAAAGGGAATGTAGAATTAGAAAGGGATAAGTATGATTAGTGTGCTGCCCGGTTAAAACAACCCACTTGAGACCCAAGAAACAACCTAGGGTTAGTTAGAAAATTATGGAATAATTTTTTTTTTATTAGAAGTGTCCACAACCAAGTTACAGGACAACAGTTGACACTATTAGGTTCTGGAACAAATCTAAATTACTAGAACATATTTTTCCTTCATTAAAAATATCAAGTTCACATGGTTCAATTTTTAGGTTTAGAAGTTTCAGTTAGGTTCAGGGAGTAATTTACCCCCATACCTACTCTCTAACAAAGTGCTCAAAGTTTCGACTTGATTTTCTCATACTTAATGCATCCAAAATTTCCTTAAATCATTCCCATTGGATAGGAAATTTTCTCACCTTTCCGGTGATATAAATAAGTCCTCCTAACTCCTTGTAAAACTCTAGTTATGAGCAGATGGACTTTGGGGTTAAATTTTCCCCAAAGGGGACACGTGGCGAGAGGGGAAGAAAACCCCTTTGACGGGTTGGTGGGTCACGGGCGGCATTAGAATTTTTTCCCCATGCGGATGCAAAGTCTAAAACTCTCCCACACCTCCGCGGGTCCTCTAAGGACATGTGGCGGCCTTTGAGTCATCGCCGAAAAGGAAGAAAGGAAGGGCGGGCGGCGGGAGTCTTGTGGCAAATTCACCAAAGGGAGAAAGAAAACAAATAGCGCCCACGGGTCCCCAGGGACACGTGGCGCTCAATGAACTAACACGGGGAGAAAGAGAGAGGGAAAGGCGGAGCAGTGGGGGGTTAATTGACTAAATTTTCCAAAGGGAGGAAAAAGGAAGAAGATTGACGCGGGTCCGCACGTCCGCGGAAAGATCTTCTTCGAGGCAGCATGGGAGTGTGGGGCCGTGGGAAAAGTTAAGAAAATTTTCCAAACAAAATTTTTAAAAGGAAAAGGGGTCATGAGGGTTCCGCCCCCTCCGCTAGCACCCAAAGCTGCCATGTGGCAGCCTGTGATAGGTCGCGGGCCGACGGGGAGAAATGGAAAAAATTTCCAAAATTTTAAAAAAGTCTAAGGGCAAAATGATGCCGTGCCTCTGCCACCTTTGCCCCGTGAGGGCACGTGGCAACCTCTAATTGGCTACAGGTTGGTGGAGGAAAATTCAAAAATTTCCCAAACCAAAAATTTAAAAAATTTCCTAAGGATTTTAATGGGAATTTTTCGTTGCAGGGCCTGCCAGGGAAAATTTTCCCAAATTTTCCCGCCAAGGAAAAAAACTTCAAAGTGCCATAACTTTTGCTAGGAAGCTCATTTTTGGGAAAACGAGGACTTTCTGGAAAGCTCTTGATGCCCTCTTTACACAGAAACATAAATTTTACATTTTGATAAAGTTTAAGGGGTCAATTTTGTAAAAAGGATCTGCAGACTTTTAAAAAGCCAACTGGTAATTTCCAACTTTCAAATTTGATTAAATTGGATCTCCTCCTTCACTCAACATGCCAAACAGACATGGAGGATTTCTCTAGGGAGGGTTTAAAGTGTTTTAGGAAGGTAAATTCACTTTTTTGATTTCAATTTGCATTTTTCCAACAATTGACAAAATGACTGTGAGAAGGAATTGGCTCAAATTTGCAATGTTTAAAATTGTTTTCTTAAGTGTTCTTTGTCAATTGAGTTCCTTGATGTCTCAACATACTAAACTATATCATTTTCAAGTTGATTATTAAGTGCAGGTATGAACTATACATTTTAATTAAATTTACTTGCCATTTTTAAATTTTTACAAGAGATCAAATCTAAAGAGATCCATCTAACTTTTCAACATTCAAGTGTGGCATTTCATTTCTAAATTAATCCAATACATTCAGTTGTTTTTAAACAAACCATTCTGAATCCAAAGAAAATACTAAATTTCATTTATACACATTCCCAAAATACAAAAATACAACATTGTTTCACGTACATTTTCTCTTTCCAAACAGAGATCTAACTATCTCTTTTGTCATACAATGAAACATTGAATTCAATCCAACAATGCATATGAAAAAAGGTCTTTCAACTCTTTATTGACTTCAATTATAAATCTTTACATCTTTCCATGTTGAATGCAATAATAAAATTTTGTTTCTTTCCAATAAACAACAAGATATAAATGTCTTTCACAATTCAAATATATAACTTCATAATCAAATTACATACATCTTTCTTCACAAAATACATATTACAATTTCATCCACAACAAGTGGGAAGGGATTACAAATGAATATGTTTTCACAAGGGACTATCAAACTGCATTTTCCTTTGCTCCAAGACAACAACATGCACATTTTCTCTTTCTCCAAGTTGATCACAACAAAAGAGGGGGAAAGACAATGCTCTCCACCTAACCAAGACATCCAATGAAAGGAGAAGCCTTCCTTCATCATTGGCCCCCGAGCCCCAACCAAGATATAATAAAAGGTGTGATTCAACCCATGGCAACAATTGGCTTCCACAACACACAACATTCTTTCAAACATGCACAATTCAATATAAAACATAGTTCAACACAAAACAACAGTTCACAACTGCAATTGAAAACATTCCAATCAAAACTCAGGCTTGATCATGCAAGCCAAAGGAGCAAGGTCTATGGGGGAAGCTACTTATGCCTCCCAATTGGGAATTGGGCATCCACCAGAACAAACCACCAAAATAATTCATCACACACATATCCTTATGCCCCCCACAAATCCCTCCTTATGCCCCCACAGATTTCCTTATGCCCCCACAAAGTAAGAAATGCAAGCTATTTATTTTCCATGGTGGATCCCAAACCCAAACTCCCTCCAAAAACTCTGATGCCAATGGCATTCCTTATGCCCCCCACATGGATTCCCATAGCCTTCTCCTACACCATCCCTATGGCAGTCTACCCAACCAGCCAACAAATACAATAAAAATTTCTCCATTCACACAACACAATAAGAAAATAATAGTAGTAAAAGAAGAAATAAACGCCTACCTTTCCATGGTAGCTTTTGTTTCCAACAACAAGCTTTCAAAGCCAAGAACATAGTCCCAAAACAACAATGCCAAGTATGAATTTTCTCCAATTTCTTCCACAATCCACAAGAGCTCTAAAACAGCAAAAATGCGCCCCAAAGAAGCATGCAAAAAGTTTCAACAACCCCAAAACAAGCAAAGAGTTTGAATTATATAGAAGAGGGAAGAGAAGATGATGATGTGGATCCATGTAGGATGCCACATCACACATCCTCCAATCCAAACACAAAAGACAAAATCTATTCTCCCAAGCACAATAAAGAGGTGGGTGAAAATATGACAAGTTACTTGCACACTCCAAAAGCCCACACCTCAAGGGACATCAAATTAAATAAAATGTAAGAGAGTGCAATCCAAAACAAGCAACATGATTAATAAAATGCATTATAAAAGCCTAAAATCACCTCTCCAACCATAAGTATGGTTGTTAAATTAAATTTAGAGGTATGAGACAAGTTTTACTTGTCCCACAAGCCTCCAAAAATAGCCCCTAAGGACAAATTCGAATTTCCAAGGAGGTGGAGTATTTCACACTCCAAAATCTGACTTACACAAGCTCTTACACAACTTACACGTCCCTTACATAATAAATGCAAACAACCAATAACTTCCATTATTATTTTCCCATATCCCAATCTTATTTATTTAAATTTTAACCATACGATTTCCCACATTAATTCTCCACATTTTAATTAATTAAAAGAAAGGGAACACATTACTAATAAAATACATACAACAATAATAAAAGAAACACATTAATAAAATACACAAACCCATGGTCACATATAAAGGTGATCCCCCCATGGGAATCCCTAACAGAATACAACACACACACACACAAGACATGTTGCCATGGTGACCTTGTCGAATTCACCTAGAATTCCATTGTGGTTGGTCTCCAATCCCCCGATGTTTGTTGTGATATTTTAAACCTGCAAAACACAAATACCTCCTTCGGCCTCGTGGCCATATCAGAACATCCAACATGATATAAATAAAATCACAAAATCATCTAAGTATGTAAATCACAACAACATCAAGGCAATTTAACATTATAACATACAATTCATCCCAACAACTATATCATCATCACAAAATATCCAAAATCACATGTCCGAACAACATCCATGAAACATCCATGTCAAATAATATATCATCATCCACATATAAGGTGTCTCTAATAATCATCATGCATCATAACCAAATCAAGATCAACAATAATCCATGATCAAATGTCTAACAACATACTAAATCAAAACATAATAATGTCCATAATGAAATCAACCATATCAAAATAGGTATCAACAGTGTCAAAGGTAAGTGGGCACTATAATTAAAAGAGATTAATTAGAGATTAACAAGTCATGGGAGTTGGGGGTGATTTAATTAATCAACTAGGATTAATTAATAGGTCAAATTAAGCTTATATAAGCTATTTGGAGATGATTTAGAGGAAAATTAGTAGAATTTGTAGGGTTTGAAAGGGGGATTTCTCCAATAACAGGGTTTATTAATTAAATAGAAGATTGAAAGGTTTAATTAATTAATAATGGTTAATTAATTAATTAAAAGAGGATTATAGCGAACGAAGTGTCGTTAATTGACATCCATGATAGGGTGAAGGCTAGTTAATTAACGAAGTGTCATTAATTGACCGAAATGAAGGGGAGTGTTAGCTAATTAGCCGAAAATCACTAATTATAATGAAATGACAGGAAAGAGGATAATTAATGCAATTTTTGGATCCTCTATCTCCTAAACGAACTTGTGTAGGTAGATGTTGCCTAGTAGGGTTGAGTATTAAAACTGCTTAGTCAAATTTAGGTGTCTATATTTGCCCCTCTTTGATGTGGTGTAGCACAAACAACACCATTTCAAAGATAGTAGACAATTTTAGATGATTTGAAGGAGTAGTAGAAAAATTAGTAAGATGGACGATGTTGTCTCCTCAAGTGTCGATGGGGTGATAGAAGAGGGCGATTGATGCTCGAAAAGAAGAGAAGAAATGATCATGCTTCAAGATAAGCTGATCATGACAACAAGATATGATTTTCTTACAAATTCTTTAGAAGAAAAACCCATAGTGGGGAAGGGATTTGAACTTGGCTTGGTTGGCCATTGTTCGAATTGATTGATTGAGTAAGAGTCCATGCCTTAAGTGGAAGAAGCAAGGGAGGGGGGAGGAAGAAACAAAATGAAAAATAATAGGTAGAAAGTTAGGTAGAATGTAAGTGGGAAGATCGTGACATAGTATATGTACCATCTTGGTTCAAAAATATCTTTTATTTGATATAAATATACAAAAAGGGTAAAATGACATGAAGAGCCATAATACTGATTTTTGTTCATTCTTAAAAAGGACTGAATCAAAGCAAAATACATAAAGCAATGCAATACGAGAAAGTAAACAAGTAGGAAAACAAATAAACAAGCACAAACAAACATACTCAAACAAACAACGTTCAAGAGAGTTGTACCAATGTTTTTGTTATCCACTTTAGTTCCCAAATGTTTGAGTTATACGACAAGGATTAAAATGATGCCCAAACAAGGATACATGCAAGGGAATAGATGGAGGACATAGAAGTCCCATGAAAAGCAACGTGCACTATGAAATTGCCCCGAGCAACGATATATGCCGGGAAGATAGACACAACAAGCAAACCAACTTTGTTAATGAAGGAAGATCACAAGATGATCCGCATGTCATGCACTAGAACAAGCAAACACTATTATAGGATGTTTTGTAGGATAGTTTTTGATTTTTAGGATTTTTGATTTTTTCATTGTCTTAGATTTTTGATGTTTTACCAATGTTTTTGGATTTTGGAGGTTTTACCAATGTTTTTGGATTTTGGAGGTTTTATCAATGTTTTTGGATTTTTGAAGATTTTACCAATGTTTTTGGATCTGTGAAGGATTTCTAAATTTTTAGGGTTTTTTGAAAGTTTTCCGAAGCTATGTACATGAAAAATAAAATGTAAATATGCCCCCAACGAGATGTGAGAATTTACAAGGAAAAATCCGCACATATATACAAGAGTAGGATCATTCGGATCAAGGCCAATAGGGTTAGGTTTAACAAGATGATGAACACAAGCCAATGAAGAGCTAAGAAGCGAGAATGCCCCTAGTGAAAGATGACCAAGAAACACATGATAGAAAGAAGACAATATTGTTTATCAAAGGGGACAAAGGTTCCTATAAACATGGTAAAAAGACAATCTTATACACGTGGATGTTCTAAAAGGCAAAAAGAAAACTGTGAATGCCATGGAAGGATATGGAAATTTAGCTAGAATATTGGTGATGAAAAGGTGATGATCCAAAGGCACAAATCATGAGACAAGACATAGACTAAAGCAAGAGTTTGAACAAGGTCCAAACAACACCTGGTAACATACTAGTCCTATTTGCTCATCGAGATCTAGTGTGTGCACATGGAAATTAATTACCTCTTGAAGTGAAGATTTGATAGGCAACAAGTGAGGACAAACTAGCTAATGTGTAGGAATGAATGATTTTGAAAGGTGATTTGTGAATGAAGGGTGAAAGGAGAGCCGTACATTGCTCTGCTGCCATCTAGGCATCCATAGCCCCGACAAAGATGTATTTAATTCTAGTTACAACATTGCTCTACTACCATCCAGGCATCCATAGTCCCATTAGAGATACTAAAAATAACCCACAAGAGAGTTATATATTTGTTTTGCTTTTGATTTTTGATTGATTTTTTTGTTTTCTGAAATTTATTTCATCTCTCTCGATTGTTTTGATAAAGGGTTAAGAACCACTGATGACTTGATGGAATGATGTTGAAGTGATTGTGATGACGACATTGGCTAGTGTCAAAAAATACGCCTAAAGTTCTTCACAAAAAGTTTATTAAATGTGTGATAGTGAGAGGATCTCTAAGAGGTCAGTCGTTCTTTAATTTACCAAGGTGAGGAAAGACCAAGGTCAAACGAATAACATAGAGATAATGTCGCACAATGAGCGTGAATAGACTAATTGAAAGATCATCAAAGGGATGCCAATGGTGGGTGATTTGTAAAGGAATATGAAGAAAGGAAGAAAAGAACATCCATGTGTATGCAATGCCTAATTACAATGTTTGATCCTTGTACCTTTGATTTTTTGGTTGTGTTTTAATGTTTTTTTTTATTTTTTAAGATTTTGTAAGCTTTTGTGAAGATAGAAGAAGATGAAGATGAATGATTGGGAAATTGGGACTAAAAATGTCACTCCGTGTGATAGGATCCAACAACAATGTTTGTGATATCTTTGATGAGGGAGACTATGAGTTTTTGCTTATCAAGAGTGATATTATATCCAATCTCGATGATTTTGTGAGATCATACTCGATAAGTGATTGTGATTTATCTTGAAAATGGGTTTTGTATGCGGAAGCTTGAGTTCCCTATCCATATATTTTTGCACTTTGTGCCATGCTTTACATTGACATTGGTGTGCATTTTTGAATCGTGTTTACAAATTGGATGTGTGTTTATTGGATTTGCGTGGAGCTCTGGAGCTCTTAAGATTTTTGATTTGAGCTTGGTAAAGAAACTGTTGGTGTTTCATATAAGTTAACGTGTGATTTTTTTGATCTCGAGAAGTGGGAGATAAGATAAGATAAATATATTAAATGTCCAACAAATGACCACAAAAGTAGGTCAATGGGACTGCACCCATACAAAGAAAAAACAAGAGTCCAACCAGAGGACCAAAAGGTCCTCGAGAACAACCAGAAAAGAGAAGAAGGAAAACGAATGGGCAAGAAGAGAGGTGCAGAGAAAGCTGCATAAAAGTCAGGAGAACCCGAACATGCGGAGGAAGAAAAGGAAGGAAGAGAAGGAAAAGAGGAGACCCCCTCATCTAACATCCAAGGCCGACTGAAAGAAGCTAGTAATGTGCTGAAGTCTGATTTCCGAGGATGTGGAAGATTTAGAGTGCCAATGCTCGGAGGAGGGATGAACTCTCTGTGTTCATTTGGTGGATCTCAAAGGCCATCTATGAGAAGAGGGCCTCGACCTCATATGTATCTAGATGTCCTTGGTCTATGAAATAGTGTCTCGGGTCCGGACTGATCTCGTCTGGGAATCATGATTGGTATCACCCTGCTACTTAGTGCCCCTCCCGGGAGAGAAATGTAAAAAGGAAGTGATATTTCAAGTAGTCAGTCTTCTTAGAAGGAGGTTGGAAGGTCTCTTCCCGAAGCCTAAGAACCTTGTGCAGATAGAGAGCAAGGTACCTCGATCATAGTATTTGAATTTTTTTGTAAATGTCAGATGCTCTCTCAACAGGAAGTGAAATCTCCCTCTGATCAAGTAGTAGATGGGGCACCGGAAGATGAAGTGCTCTTCTCGTTTTGATCTCTTGGAGGGAACAAAGCTGGCAAATTTGTTCGAAACGGTCAATTTGATGATCACACTCAACTCGAGCCTATGAGAGCCAACCCTAAACTGACCTAGGGAAATGAGAAGCATGTGCATCTAATGTCGGGAAATATATCGGTAGATAAATAAGACCATTATTGACCTCAAGAAAATGCACAACATGATGGCCATCTTCGACGTAAAACATCCTGGGGGATAGTCTAGATGCACCGAATGAACTTCCCGTAGATATCATCTCTGATGATTTTGTTTAGATCTGATTTTCTTTCCTCAAAGGAGATGGGTGAGAGTGTCCAAGGAATAACTGTATGGTGGGAGGTGATCTGTCTAAATCCCAATAGACTAAAGCAGTCGTGAGACTCCGACATACTAACAATGATATTGACTAAAGTAATGGCCTCGAGGAGCAAAGAAGCAAGGTAGGGATACCTGTCCCTTCCCTTAGAAGAATCAACACGTCTCTGAATGCGATGCAATAGGGAAACAAGGAAAAATTCCAACCTAAAGGGAAAAGCTCCAAACTCTGCCAAGATGATATTGTGGGGAACCGTCTCTCATCTCATTTGATGATACATCTAAGAAGAAAGATTTGAACTCTCTCCACTGCAGCCCAATCGGACTCAAGTAAGGAGGGCCCCCAAACCTCAAATCCATAGAGAACCGTGGGCTTGACAAGAGAGTCTGAGAGGGACATCTTGGACATGATCTTAGAAGTGATGAGAGAAGCATTGTCTCTCCAAGATCACTAAGGAGCCATAACCCTTATCAACCCAAGGTTGAAGTGTGGGTCGTAAATCAAGCGAGGTCCAAAAAGAGTTCTCTCAAGTAAGTGTAAGAGTTGGTGATCTCAAGTTCATCCCCCTTGTAGAATAAATGAAAATTTGATGTATTTAAAGTTTAGGCCATTAAAGATCATAACTTTGGTCTTACCCAGGTTAACTGTTAGCTACTTGTGGTCACAAAAGAGGGATAAAACATCCATCTATCTCTATAAACCCTTTTCATAGGAGATAATGACATCCACATTATCTATAAAAAATAGAATATAGATCGAACCTCGGTTGAGAAGACAACCGTCCCCCTCCAGATGTGATCCAGAAACTCCTCCAACTCATCAATAGAAATACTTGAACAAGGTAGGAGATAAAGGGAAATCTTGCTTGCCCCTAATGGTGCTCTTGATGAAGTCAAAGAACCCAATAGTAGTATGAAGACAATCAAGATGCTCCTCATATAGGCGAATGATGGTAGCTAAAAGAGTCTCAAAAATGCCAATCTCCTCGAGCCTTTGGAAGAGAGCTTCATGTGGAATAGAGTTAAAGGCTTTTCGAAAGTCAACAAAGAAACAAAAAATATTGGAATAACGGTGGTGTGCTTCCTCGATGATGGCCGAAGAGTGAGGATGTGGTCAATGGTTTGGTACGTTGGTCGAAACCCCGTATGTCCCCACTTTGCAGAGTGATTCTAGTCCGTAAACTCAAAGCCATATGTGAAGCAATATAGTATATAACGTGGCAAATGTGTGACCCACCATGATTGTTCTATAGTTGGGTTCAGAGGTAGGATCTGATTTGTGGTTGTGGTGAATAATGTGGTGGGACCAAGATCCCAAAAAACTTGTACAAACCACTTGGTCGAAGAGATCCACTAAATAGGTGTTTAGGATGCCAAGTCCCTGCTTGAAGAATTCTTCCTGGAAGCCCTCCTCATCTGTTTCTTTGCTATTATTCATGACCTTGAAATGACATTTTTAACATTTGTGTGGGTGAAAATGTGACAAGCAAAGGTTGGGACACAACCGGATCTGGGGCTGGCTAGGGACGTCGTAAAGAGTGGAGGTATGAGCATACATAGAGCTAGGATCCAAGTCCTGTGGAAGAGGGGAATGCTGGGGGAGAATGGTATGCTAGAAATTCTTAGGAGAGTGTAAAAGTGACTCATGGAGCTCCCATCTCCGCTGAGAGATGAAAATGTGTTTCTAGTGGTGAAGGAGGTGGTGATAAGCGAGACTTGAGAAAGGGAAAGGACCGGAGAGCACGAACATAAGCAAAGTGAAGATGTTGGTGAAGGGCTTAAGATTCCTCATCATACCCGTTGTTGCGGCAGCTCACATCACCCCCGGATGTAGATCGGGCTTCTAGGTTGATCACTCAAAGATCCAAAGGTGTGATTGCACAACATGGAAACCTCTCTCCAAGTGTGGGGACTTTGAGAGAGAGAGGAATCTCCAGATTAGAGGCTGGTTCCTCAAACTCCTCTGATTCAGATCTATATTTTGCAAAACTACAGAGGTTCAGATCCTAATCCTACTCTAAACTGCAAGGAGACAGAGATAGAAAGTGCAAAAATAAAACTAAACTAACAGGTGATACACCAAAGGAGGAGTGGTGAAACATTTCTGTCAAGAAAATAGACACAGACCAAAGTTTACAACATAAAACATACACAGACTGATAAGATATAATTCAGGATTTGAAATGAAGCAAATAATACAAACAGAGGACTGAAACCCATTCACAGAGCTTGCATTATCTTTTCAGTGTCAAAACACGCATTACACCCTCAGAGAGGTAAAAGAAAACTGTTACAATCTTTGGAGAGGTCTGATCCTTGCTTCAGTCACTTGCTGGAGCTGAAAGAAGAAGTTGCTATGTCAAAAAGTTCCCCCTTAGAAATGAGCCAAATCTGGCTTTTACATTGCATGGGTCGAGCCCAGGGGACAGAAAATGTACAAAACATGGGAGCCCATCCCTCCTTGACTGCAGATGCATTAAAACAGCATGGGGGACCTTACAAACCCATACCCTATCATTTTGACTGGATTACAGGAGAATGCGACCCATTCTGCATTAAATCTGGTCGCTGAAATGTCACTTCTGGCCATGAACACGCGTCAGATCCGTTTCTCAATTTTCTCTCTCTAGACTGCACCAAAACTCGAGATTAACCCTAGAATCATGTAGATAATTTCACAAGCTTTCCGTTGATATAAAGAACGTGCCAATCCGAGCTCTGGATCAAAGATATGGAGATCTGAAGATCTAGGGCACAAAACAGGTGAAAACAGATTTTTAAATTTCTTCCCGCGCTCTGCCACCTGGATGACACGTGGCATGCATTGATTGGTCACGTGATTCTCTCTCCTTTGCTTACCCATGGGTTTTTCTTGAATTTTGACCTTTTTGATGATTTTGGGACTTTTTCCACTTTTTCCGTGCTCCCGCCACTTGGACGACACGTGGCATGATCTTGTTGGAGGACAGGGCGCGGGGTCTTACTTCACTTTTACCCCTTTTGGCGAACTCGGCCAAATTCTCTAACTTCTCCCCAAGCTCCGCACTTCCCTACTCCATTGGACACATGTCCAATTCCTATTGGCTCGGGCTGCCCCTTCAAAACTCGCCCTTTGACTTTTGGACTTTTCCCTTGTGACACGTGTCATCTCCTGGTTGGTCCGCGGGTCTGCCGGCTCTTTCGCGTCCACCGCGTCCTTTTGTCCCGGATGTCCTAGTGCTTCACGGGAAAAATTCTTCCGGTTCACCCGAAATGGGCTTCCTTGTTCCTTTTCGGCCGATGACACGTGTCGTGATCTGATTGGTTTTCAGCTCCTTCGCCATCCAGCCCCGCGCGTCCCTTTGTCCCACTTGTCCTTGTGCTGAAGTTTCCTGTTTCGGCCAAACCGGCTGGTTCGCGTCCATTTGTCCCACTTGTCCTTGTGCTTCGTGGGACAAATTCTTCCGGTTCACCCGATCCGGCCGATTCGCGTCTTTACGGCCCAAATGTCCCGAATGTTTGGTGCAAAAGTTCTCCTTTTCGGCCGATCCGGGCGGTTCGCGTACTCATGGCCCGAATGTCCCAAACTGTTAGTCAATTTTCTTCTCTTTCGGCTGAACCGGCTTTCCGCATCCCACACGTTCTTACTCGTCCGATCTGTCCTGCTACACTCCCGTTCCGGCCGAACCGGCCGGTTCGTCCTTCGCGTACCTTCGTCCCACTTGTCCCTTTGCTGTTTGGGCCGCCTGTAGGCTTTTCGGCCGATCCGCGCCTTGGCGTCCCAAATGTCCCACTTGTCCTTGGACAAGGACTTAGCCAATTTTCACAATTTTTCTGGCCCAAGCTTATTTTCTGCAACTTTCTCGCATTTTCTCAGAGCTTGTTCTTTTCGACATGGATAGGGAAGTTAGAAAAATTTCTGAAGGGACCCTAAAACATGATTTTTGCCCTGGATCAATCAATTTGCCAGGACTTGAGAATCTGATGTATGTTATCATTTTAACCACCCTGGGGTGAAATTGGATAACAATACCATTGGTTCATGGGGAGAGTTTTTTTGTTACGAAGGGTGAGGGTGATATAGGGGAAGGAATTCGAGGTAGACTCTAGATTATGGAAGAGAGGTCAGGTTGTACTTGATGTTTATGGAGAGCGAGGTGATTTGAGGCTCATGGGGGAGATGTTGACGAAGGTGGGACTAAAAGGTTTCGGGTCACCCTCATCAAACTTCGATAGTGCGTGGACAACGGAAGGGAGGTGGGACCCGGAGGGATCAACCTGTAGAGAGAAGGAAAGGGTAGCATGATTAGCAAGAGGGATGGGGGAGACGACAAGTGGTGGATGTAAGGAACTAGGTTAGGGGTAGTTAAGATGTAGTCAACCATGCTAGCCCCTCACCAATGAGGTGTATAAATGAAGAACTTGGAATCGGAAAACATGAAATACCATTCAGAATCAATAGTTTACGAGACTCTCCCATCCATAAGAGATGTCGATCATAAGACGCGTCAAAGGTCTCGCAGAGTCCTCCGACTCTCTCTCGAGACCGATATAGTCGAGATTCACCTCAAAACCAAAAAGCACATCACCAATCATATCGCATAAAGGGACTGCGGATTTTTGGTCTCTATGCATCAAGACCCCCAAAATGAAAACCTCTCCAACCAATGAAAACTCGAGAAATACCTATATAGAAGTCGAGAAGAAAGGGTCTCGTCTGGCCATTATGAATGGCATAAAGAGAGGAAGGTGGGGAAAATAACAAACCACTATAAAAGTATTTGAGGTGGGGTGAATTCCGTTTGATCCTGACCCAAAGGAAGCGGGAAAACTCATTCGGAGTGACCATTGAAATTTTGTTATGGAAAATGTCTCTGAGCAAACAAACAACCTTGCACGATCCTCGACACCAAAAAACTCCTAGTCTCTTACCCGCAAAAGAAAGCCAATGATACCCCCAAATTTTCGGAGAGGACAAACAAGGCTCTCACAAGTCTCTGTGACAAAAAAGAGGTTTGAAAAACCCAGAGTGTCATATAGTATACTTAGAGAAGACCAAAATAACACGTTACCATTCCAAAGATGCAATGGAAATGGAACTGCTTTTGTCACTTCCCAAGTGAGGTTGTCATTTGGGATCGGACCCGGATGTAACATTCCCATTTTAGTACATTAGAACAAGTAAATTTTTTTTTGATAATGCTTCCTAGTTCTAAATACATAATTTAGAACTCAAAATCAAACAACCATTCTTATAACGAGATAACCATACGCACAGAATGACTCGGTGTACCACCGATCTATTCATTCCATGACTCGGTGATCTACCGATCTATTCATGAGTTTCACAAAGTTGGCATTTTTACTTTAACTCTTCACTCTTGTGGTTCTCTTCCATAATCTGGGATTTCGAATGCTCGCCCAAGGAACCTATCTAAATAATTGTTACCATTATTCATCGGCATCACGTCCCTCGACTAGGTGTCATAGGACAACGCAATCAACAGCTTGCGATACTTTGGCCAAAGTTTTGAAACATATTGTTCATGTCTCATATTCCTTGACGGCATACTCGTCAATTTGGAATACGTCCTCCACCCCACTCCAATGTTATATAGAATGTCTTATACTGACTTCTGTCAGCCATCCCTCTCCCAAGTCATTCACTCAGGAATGGATTAATAACATGACAATGTTATAAGGATGCTCTCGAGGACTAGGGATAAGTTGACATACTGGGTCAACCCTAGTTAACCCTGTGTGTCAAGGTACCCCAAATCTCCAAGGGCAGCCTCATAACATGACCATGTTCCTAACCAGATCCCGAGTAAAAACTTGTTCAAGTTTAAGGTGTAAATCTTAACGATCAATGCAAAGGGTGTCGCCATAAGTCACCTGCATTGTTGTATCCTCGAGAAGATCCTAATCTTCTCGAAGGTACAACCCTACAGTTGTCATGTGCCGACATCCTACAAAACCACCTCGGAAAGATCTATTAAACTTAAGGTGTTACTTACGTTGAGTTGCAATTACACTTTAAGACTCTCCTTTCTAGGTAGTCTTTTCCCAACTCCTGGGTTCCTCATCATTGAGTTGTCTTACTTATTTAAGATCCATTCCTCAGAGAGAAATTTAATAAGATTTGAGATCTCGTCATAGAGTTCAATGATTAACAATAATCTTATTCAACGAAAATGGGCAGAGCTTTAAGTCTCCTCATAAGGATGCTAAATATACCCTTTTAGGATTAAATCGGTTTTCAAACTGAATTATATCTTACTTATTTGTATTAAGATATAGTGATTTAGATTTGTTATGTACGTTGTCTTGGCTTAGATCAAAGTTAGGGAGTAATAGATTACTCTTCCCGTTTAGCTACCTATTAAGATTTATTTAAACCTTAGCTTCTTGGAAGACAGTGGACTAATTTCCAAATTAGCCTTATATAGAACATAGCAGAACTACTAATCATTCACAAGTGTTCAGTCACATAATCTTTACAAGGCCTACTTAGAGAATCCAAATATCTCCAAGGTATTCAATACTAAAAAAAAGCACTTAAAAACAATCGAACCAAAGAGGATCAATCCATCACAATACAAATACAGCCACATAGTAACAATTCCCTCATTTCATTTATTTCTAAGCCAAATAATTACAATTTATGCATTCAGCATATTCGATACAATACTCAACAGCAAAAGAACAACTTCCTTCATATAATACAATTAGAGAAGTCAAGTTGGAATTCATCATAAAACCAAATTAAATAATCTGAGCATCATATCAGATCTGCGTGCCTTTACCACTTACGACAACCATCTACAAAAATTGCCAACACGGGTCAGTTCTGTGAACTGAGCATGATAAGCACTAATTCTTAAAACAATTGCATTCTACCAATTGCTCTCATTAAACAACCTGTTTAAATGAAATCATTTCTTCAAATTCTTAACATAAATCAGACTAATCATCATTCTGTAATTCTAACATGACTTTTGACGCATGACCCACATTATAGTTACCAATTAATCCTTAATACCTTTCAGATAATTCATCTTATATGTAAGAGACTAAAGACAAATGATTACAACCATCCTAAAGACAGCAATACTCCAACAAGAATGTTTTTAACAAATACACAAAGGCAGTTTATAACATTCAGCAAGCTCAACTGACATAATTCCTTTTCAATCATACATTATTTCAATGGTATTGACAAGTATACCTACACATATTGCAACACAATTTTTACCACTCTCTCCATACAATTTAATAGTCTATTTTTGTTATGCTCTTACCCAAGAGTTCACGTAAGGATACAAAGAAGAAAGCACTCAAAGTTTTTAGACCAGAGAGAATATTTTCTTTTCCTACAGCTTATATATATATCAACATGTACTTTTCAACTTCGGAGAAGGAACAGAGAAAATCGATTCCCATATCAATCATGTTCGACATCGCACCGACTCCTCTAGAATAACGCAATTACATTTACGCATGCGACTAAATTAGTCGAGATTACAAGAAGAAGCTACAGTTTCGTCAAAATCCAATATAAAATCACCGGTAGCTATTTAAGCCTTACAAGAGTTCTTGCGACAAAGCAGTAGTAAATAATCCAACCATAATAGACTCAACAAATATTTCCATATCATTCATCAAACATGAAAATACCCAACGCCATCGCCCGACATGGCACAGCTAGGAACTCTTTATCTCAGTCAAACATGAGACTAGATAACACTATAAATAGAAGATGTAACCATATGCAAACACAACGACATTCCCACTGAGTCGAAACACTCAACTACATTCAACTGAGTCGAAACACATACATACACAACAACATTCAACTGAGTCTAATCCCTACGAATATACAGCAAGGACTTATATCAGAAGCCGAATTCAAGAAGGAATAACCACAGCAAGGACTTATATCAGAAGTCGAATCCATATCATAATTTCATCAAAGTTTCATCCGAAGTCGAGCTAATATGAAAATACAATAGGGACTCAAACAGATTTGAGTTTGTAATGTAACCCAGCACACATTTCCACAAAATCAAACTGAATATAAACACAACAACATTAAGAAAGAGTCGAATCAATATGCCTGCATAGCGAGGACTTAAATCAGAAATCAAATCACACGCAACACATCAAGGACTTCATCAGGAGTCGAGTTCAAATGGGAATACTGCAAGGACTCCAACAAAGTCATATCCAACCAGTACTCACGACCAGGGTTTTGATTGAAGTCGAATTCAATATGCCCACAATTCAAGTACTCCAACAGAGTCAATACCAAAATGTAATCACAACAAAGCTTCTACAGAAGTCGAAAACATAAGATATGTTTCAAGGACTCCAACAGAGTCATACCATTATGTAATCACAACAAAGCTTCTACAGAAGTCGAAAACATAAGATACGTTTCAAGGACTCCAACAGAGTCATACCATAACTAATCCTTGCAAACCTTCATCAGGTGTCTAACCAAAATTGAAAACACAGAAAGGACTTTACAGAAGCCACGTTCAAGTAAATTACCCACAGCAGGCATTCCAATCAGAAGAAATTTTAAGTATACCCAACAACATTTAACAGGATTCCACAACATAATATCACAGCTGGGTCTTCAAACGAAATGAATCCAAAAATAAAAATTAAGTACAGTAACATTTCAACAGAATCTTCGCATGACCTGAGGTTCCTAAACCACAACGCAAAGAAGAACCAATACATTGTTTCAAACCAACTGTACTAAAATCACCTGAACAGAGTTGTTTTAATGAAATCATTTGAAGGAAAGCAAGATTTTTAAAAGTTAGGGCCTATCATGCCTGATAGTGTCGCGTAAAAATCCGAAGAAGACCTCTGAATGTGCTCGCGCCTTCCCTTCTTCTTCCACAATAGCTTAAACAACAATAAATTATTACCTTCATGCCTTATAAACTTTCCCCGACAGAGAAAAGAGCTAGATATTCTCAAAGTTGCCATGCAACACAGAGTAGACTGGTTCGAAGAACCAGTGATCAAGCAGAGAGAAAAATGGAACGCATGGAAAACCAAAATACCAACCAATTTTCCATTTGCATGCCTTCCCAAGCAATCCACGCTCGGGAACCGAAGTTCATCAATGGCATTAACTCCAAGATTCCCGCCTATTCTCCATTGCCACCGACCACCTAAGTTGGTGATTGCCAAATGAAAACAAACAACCATTTCCAAATTTGGTGACTCTGCCACGTCAGGTCACAATAGCCGTTTGCAACCTCCGCCAAATCCCTTGTCCTTCATGCTTATCCACCTCATTTAATGCCATGGAAACCACCACCCATGACTTGCGCCCTTCATAGGTCCCCCTCCATCCATTATCATTAGTTAAGATAGGTTAGAACATAGGTTAGATCATAAGGTAAGACATTAGTCTTACTTCCATAAATGCTAGGTGTAGCTAACCTTAGGAGCATTAAGATTATAGTTAGGGCTAGGTTAGATTAGCAATAATTCAACCAATATGTTATAGTTTAGGTTAAGGTTATTAACCTTAATGAATCCAAATCCAGTCTCAC
Organism: Taxus wallichiana var. yunnanensis; assembly: GCA_018340775.1. Taxonomy (NCBI): domain Eukaryota; kingdom Viridiplantae; phylum Streptophyta; class Pinopsida; order Cupressales; family Taxaceae; genus Taxus; species Taxus wallichiana. Next base: position 735,791,061 of record CM031241.1, read on the forward strand.
AAGTAGGACTGATCGATTAGAACCAAGCAGGTATAACATTCCCGTAATGGATTCTATCCGGTATAGCTAATAAGCTTGCAGTATACACCAAAATTTCTTACCTGGCTTAAGGTCTAGGCCTTCTTGATATTATGATATCGGGAACCAAATTCATTTTACATGATCATCCTGAGTTAAACTTAAAACATCTCTTGATCAATGCAACTAATCTAAGGTGAGTCATAAAGACGGATAAATCCACAATTCCTCCCGAAATCAAATTGAACTCAGGTGCTATAAATGAAAGAAATAAAAGAGTCCAAGCATATCCTGACTCAGTCAAAGATCTTCAAGAGCAAAGAAGATACAATCCATATCAAGCATGACTTCACAATCAAAGGAACACATCCTTATACAGAAGAAATCATATATCAACACTTGAATGCTCAGGAGGAAGTAACAATAGTTCAGGGTGTTACATGCTTCCCTCCTAAAAGATTCATCGTCCCGATGATTACATATTTTGATTTACCTTCAGGTCAACCAATTTATTAGTTCACAATACAATAAGACTATTTCCAACTTGAATAGTTCCAGAAATCAATGTCACAATACATTTTATTCAACCTGAATAATGTTTGCCTCAATCTGGCTTTCATAAAGACATGAAAAGATAAGTTCATAAAAAAATGTTTTGTCAACAGATTTCATTCTGTTCAAAAAGAAAGGGAAAAGTAATTTTCATCTCTTCCAGATTTTCCCAAGTTGCACTTTCTTCGTTAAACTGGTCCCACTGGACCTTACATTGCTGTATTTCATGATTTCTCAAATGCAATTGGCGAGTTTCCAACACTCGTGTGGGTTTAACCACGATTATTCCTGGGTCTTGGACCTGTAAGGAATTCCAATTTAAAACATGTGACAAATCTGAAACGTATTTCTTAAGCAAAGAAATATGGAAAACATCATGCATGCGAGACAAAGCAGGTGGTAATGCTAATCGATAAGCTACATGATTGATTATTTTGACAATTTCGAAAGGTCCCACGTAATGAGGTGACAACTTGGCAGCCTTGCCAAAATTTATAGAACTCTTTCTGGGTTTAACACGAAGAAAAACCTTCTCACCAAGTTCAAACCTTCGATCAACCCGCTTAAGGTCAGCATAGCTCTTCTACCTATCTGCTGCTTCCTTTAATCGTTCACGAATCAACTTTACTTGCTGTTCCATTTCAGTGAGGATTTCTGGCCCAATTACCACTCTATCCTCAATACTATCCCAGCTAACAGGGGTTTTGCACTTTCTTCCATAAAGTGCTTCAAAAGGTGCCATTTTAAGAGATGAGTGATAAGTGTTGTTGTATGCGAACTCAACTAATGGAAGATACTCTTCCCATTTATACTGCTGATCCATGCAATACATTCGCAACATATCTTCCAACACTTGATTTACTCTCTCGGTTTGTCCATCCGTTTCTGGATGATATGCAGAACTGAATTTTAGTTTCGTTCCAAGAGCTGTATTAAGCATTTGCCAAAATATTGATGTCATTCTAGGATCCTTGTCGATATAATCAATTCCGTACACCGTGTAACCTAAAATTTCGTGCACAAATCTTTTGGCCAACACTGGTGAATCATCCTTTAGATTTCCAGCGATGAAATGAGCTACCTTAGTTAGTTTATCTACAACTACCAAGATAACATCATGTTTATTCCTGGACATAGGTAACCCTTGTACAAAGTCCATGCTTATTACTTTCCATTTGTACTGCGGTATGCTATGGGGATATAATAGTCCAGCAGGGTGCATGTGTTCTGCCTTAACCCGCTGACATTCCAGATAATGAGTCACAAAATCAATAACATCCTTTTTCATACCTTTCCAAAAGTATTGCTATTTTAGATCAGCAAGCATTTTTGTGATACCCGGGTGTCCAGAGAAGGGCGAATTATGAAATTCAACTAACAACTTCTTTCTCAAATCATTTAGCAAAGGTATGTATACCCTGTTTTCATAACGTAAGATTCCTTCATTATCAAAATGAAAACCTTTATACCTTTCATCATTAGGTTCTGCAGTTAAAGTGCCGCTTTTACTTCTTTGAAAGTATATATAAGATTCTGAGGCACTTTTACCTCATCCTTAAACCGAGTTCTTAATGTTATAAGAGCAGAAATATGCTTCCTACGACTTAGAGCATCTCGCTACTCTATTCTCTTTCCTTTGATGTAGGTATGCGTACCCAAAATTGTAAGGTACTTGTCTTTTAATGATGTAACAAATGCCCCAATGATGATACAGGTCTCCTCGCAAGGTGTTCAGGATCCGGAAAATCTCTCAAAGTGTGCGTTAACATCCCGCATGCCCCGCCTAGCCCCCGCATCCTTTGTTTTCCTTTTCCCCTCTTTTCTTGGCATTTTGATCTTGATAACAAACCGCCGCCCGCATGGGCGGCGGTCTCATGATCACCCCGATCGGGCGGCGGTCCTGTAACCGCCGCCCTGCTCAGAGCGGCGGTCCTTTACGTGTTTTCTAGAAAGCGTTTTGACGCGACTCACGTAAAAGATCTACGTTTCAACAGATTTTCCTTGCCGACTTGGGCTTGCATTTATGTTTTTGGTCCCTCTTGAATAGTGTTTGGCCATTGTTTATGGTTTTTAGAGTTCATTTGGTTTTGATCTTTGGGTGAATGAGAGCTATAAATAAGTGGCTTGTGCTCAAGCAAATGGCCCTGAAGTTTGTCTCTGAATTTCTCTTTGCATTAGATTTAGCTTTCATTTTTCTTAGAGTGCTTGGTTTAGTTCATTATATGTCTAGTTAGCATTATTCAACTGTTGGTAAGCCACATATCCAGCTTGTGCAAACGGTGTTATTGTTTTATCCAATCCATTGGAGTAGAATAGCTTAGGAAGCCATTAAAGTTGCAGGTTTTGCTCTTCAAACAGAAAGTTTCGTGTTCGGGCGCTTTATGTTGCATGACTCGCAGTAAAATCCCGCTAGGAATTGCATAAGCCAAGCTCTGTACTCTTGCGCTATCCCTCTCCTACTCACATTTTCAGTCTGCATTCTGAGCTGTCCTTGTCCCAATATCTACTTCTGTCGATACTAGCATTACACGCTTTTCTGGATCCACGTGAACATGAAAGAACGAGGAGATCACACTGAGGGGACAAGATCACATACACCATCAGATTCGCCACTATTCTGCGGAATCCAGGTTTTAAATTTCAAAGTTCTAGTTAGAATCATATCAAATAGAATAGATAATTGCTTCATTTCGAAGAAAATATATTCTCGATATTTCCAGGGAAGCTATGAGGATTGATAGTTTCTAAGAAACTATGATTCAATCCTCACTTCTGAGGTAGGATCGAGAATCTTGCAGATAGATGAGCTATTTCATTTGTTTAGAATAAATCTACAAATCACACAGGCAAATAACTACACTCGGTTATTTTGTCTGTTTTAAATTGTTATTTAGTTATTCCTAGATACGTTTAAATAGCTTTGCTTTTATTAAATTCTTAAAAGGTTTCTCGAAAAATAGAAGTTATATATGTTTTAGATTTATTCCACGTAGTTAGAATTTGCTTTATTCATGGTTAGATTTACATTTCATTTTGTATGACAATCACGGGACCCCGGAGCCTAGGGAATACATATTTGAGCCAATCGTGCCTCAACCAAACCTTGTCACAACAATAGTTGACATAGATCAAAATCTCATAATACAAGTATTCCAAACAACAACAGATTTACAACTGATCAGTTCTCAGTTGAGAGGGTTAAATATAGAAGACGACCAAGCATACACGTTTTGGTCAAATCAACCAAACTACAGATTACCCTAGGCAAACATTCACATGACTGTAGAAGGGTTCGAAAGAGAACAAACCTTTGGTTGTGATCCTTTGGTCCCACAGCCAGGTGCAGGAGACACTCTCATAGATATAGATACTAGTTTAAGGATCCAGGTTGCACGAACACCTGTGAGATATTCTGAGAAGATCACGCAGTTATTGGTCCTAAACATAGAAGCTGAGAAAGCGTACGATTACTGGATACTAGGGATTAGGACTTGATTTTGTACATGACCATAGCAGGACCGCAACAACCAAGAGTCTACGGTTGTGATCCACAGATCCCACAGCCCAATGAATCCACAAGTCAATCAGATATAGATGCTAGCCTACGCACCTTGGTATTCAGATCCACTCCACTTCCACCCATCATCATCGAACAATTGTCCTTACTAGATATAGCAGCTAACAAAGCTATAGAATTCTGGACTAGGCCAGAGAATCATCCGTAGAGTCAATTGTATTCACCATCCACCATATGACCTTATCTGGTGACATACACGAAACTATCCCAGGTCATTTCCCACGTATTCCACAACCCATAGATTGAATCATGCGAGCTCGATATTGATTGGAGCCTTCGAGCGATCATCCTTTTCAATCAATCTATCACACCACCTGTTAGAAGGGCCTTCTTTGCCTTAGATTCACAAATTCCACTAGTGCGTATCGAAGACATTAGATTGCCTAACTAATTTGCATCCCATGCATATTCCATCCCCACCAGCTGTCTCGGCATGACCTCGGGAGGTCGGGTACATGGAAGAGTTCCCCAGTAGATTCCTCGCCGGCTTGTCGCTTTTCTAGCGTACAAAATTGGTGAACCCGACGTGAACAAACAAAATTAGTGAAGCTGACGTAAACTTCCTACTTTCTCTTCCGGAGTCATAGTATCACGTGTTCTTCCAAGTTTAGTATACCTTTTCATCTTCTCCGCCTCTTTAGCCTTTCACAAACCACCTTCGCTCCTTCCCATTATTCTGCGGGTATTCATATACCCCCCGAATATGTCGGGATTCGATGCATATGGCAGACCCCTCTTGGGTCTTGAGGCATACTACGCCCAACAGAACAGACAATCATCACCCTCACTCTCATTATGGGGCGATAACTACTCAACTAATCAGTTGTCAACACAAACTCCAAGGATCAGATATAGCTCATCCTTTCAAACGGAGGAGTTAGATCAACCCCCTCGAACGCAACAAACAGAGCCTTCAGGCTCGAACAATATGACGTTCACCGGAGAATCTGGTTCATCTCCTCAGATGCTACTTAGACCACAAATTAGTAGACAATCTGACCCATACCTGGTCTTAGATGATGAATGGTCAATACGTTATCCTAGAAGTGAACAACGCTCCGGGGCATGTACCCATCTATAGGAGGTTTACAAATACAACCCGAGGTCTCTTTTCAAGAAAATACCTCTATGCCACTGCATATAGGAAATACTCTCAGAGAAACTTGGCAAGATAGTGATCAGTTCATAGCAGGATATCACATGCCTATACAACACTAGGGTATACAACAAACGCCGCTAAGGCAAAGCACCGTGACTTCACCAAATGAAGTCATTTCAACGTTAGTAGAAAAAGTGAGAGGGTTAGAACTTGCTCAAGCAAGTCAAAATCCTCAGTTCATGCAAGTAGGAAGTTCCAATCCTCCATACCACCCTGTCCAAGTAGATCTCCTCACGGGAGTAGGCACCTTAGGCATGCCTCCTCATTATCCACAGCAAACGCCAATAAGGCCTATCATCTCTAACACTGCTCCCTCTGGACTAGTATCAAACAATCCATTCTTTAGACAATATCCCGTCATACTTAAACATGTACTCCAAATCACCACAAGGAGATATGTTCTCCTCTCCGAATGTTTGCTCAAATGCAGGGACTTCCTATGCCCCCTACCAATGCATACGCTGCGCCATATCAACAACCCATCCCACCATCACTCCTCAAAGAACCACCATCAATGGTCGAAACCTATGCGATAGGGACTTATTCAGAATATCTGAAAGAGCCCTTAGACTTCACCATACGAAGCATCATGCTTCCAAGACCCCTTCCCGATTTACCCAAGTACAAAGGTGAAGGAGATCCAAACGCGCATATCAAAGCTTACGCTACAGCCATACGTGAATTACTCCTCGGGATGGGGTTGTTCTAAAATATTCCCAAAACTTTGGAAGGCATCGCTCTTGATTGGTATTATAGAATACCTGAGGCTTCCATCCATTCATTTAAACAACTCGTATCAGAGTTCATTAAGGCATTCGACATGAACAAACTATTAAGAACAGGAATCAGGGAATTCTTGCACATCAAACAAGAACACAACGAATCTGCCGCGCCCATTTCATTCAGAGGTGGCGTATAGTTCTTTATTCTTTAGCAAGTGCTCCAAACATGGATAAGATGGAACTATGTGATTTATTCCTTCATTTTCTCAGAGAGAGGTGAAGGAAGAAGTCCAGAAGTTCCCACTAAGAACTTATGATGAAGTACTTGAGAGCGCTCTTTCGAATAGATCAAGCGGTGATAGATAGTGGTCGTAAGACATATGGAGGAGGTTAACCCTCCACTGAACACTACAACTACCACGAACGTCAATCAAGGACCTAAAATCCTTAACAAAAATCGTGGTGTAACAACGGATGGAGTAACCGACCAGCCCAAGAAGGTAAATGTTGTCAATACTCCATCACAAACAAATAACCAATGAAACAACAACTTTACCCCGACAATCAATACAGTGGATTTTAACCACCCACAACAACAACAACAACAACGGTGAAATCCTATACAAGGGCCAAGCCAAAACTCATTTGGTTATCAAAACCAAACCCAGAAACAACAAATGCAAAATTTTAATCCTAATAGGCAATAGTTTGATCAGAATTTTAGGCCACAATATACACCAAACCAACAAAATAGGAATTACAACCCCAATTCTTATTGTGGTTTCCACAAAATTTGGGGTCATGATACTAGAACGTGCGGGACTACAATAAATTCATGCAACGTTTGCCAGAAGAACAAAGACAGTTCTTCACAGATTTGTTTTTGGTAGATCCCGTGTCACCACCACCAAATACGCTCGCAGGGGCAGTTTCCCCTCAGAATGCTCCCCTCAAGATCTTTAACGATCCACTCCCAAATCATGATAGCAATAGGCTGAATCCAACTGGAACAAACAAAAGTGCAATGATGGGAAACAATGATCATGAAGCCTCGACTTCACTAAATCCATCAGTTGCGCCACAGTTAGGAAGTCAACCGAGACCCAAGATAGTCAGTTTGGTAGAATTAGACGTTGAACTACCTATCAAAGCTATAACAAGAACATGAGAATATTTCTCTCAACCGAGCCCAAGTCATCTGCCAGAAATGGATAAGAGTCAACAAATAGTAGAAAAACCCGTGGGTGCCTATGATTTAATTAGTGACCTAACAAAGACCTTCTCGCACATTTCATTTTTGGATTTACTAAAGAACTCTCCTACTCACAGAGCTGCTCTTTTAGAAGCATTAGGTCTAGGTCATCTGATTAACATCACTCCACCTCCTGGAACACAAGTAAATCACGTAGATTTTGATATCCACCCTCCGGGGCAGCCAGACAAGGATGTCGAATTCATATTCGAAATAAGCAAAATGCCTACAGATGCTGAGATCGCACGCCGAGGTGATCCAGCCTTACACTTACAAGTATGGGTTTATAATAACTATGTAAAATGGGCAATGGTTGACGATGGGGCCGCAGTTAACATAGTCCCTTTCTCTTTCCTCCAAAAACTAGGATATGGGGAACAAACCTGCTCCACCACTCGAAATACATTGAGAGGCTATGATATCCTTAAAGCCACTTCGATAGGAACTATAATACTCACCGGTCACCTTAGGACCAGAAACAATCCTGACTGAGTTTTATATTATAGATCGGGAAACTAATTATAATATGATACTCGGCCGACCATGGATACACCAAATGAAGGAAATCCCTTCTACATTATTTCAAGAAGTAAGATTATTGCATGTAGGAAAGGTATTTGTAGCCAAAGGTGATACAAAACCTTTTGATTTACACCTAGCTGATTTAAAGAAAAGACCAGTGTGCACTCGAATTTGAACTTCCAACAAACCAACTTAATAAACCCACTCGACCCAAAACTAGAGGAGAAGTTGGTACCTACAATGGATCTTGAAACTATCAAAGATAGCAAAAACAACCCTAACCCCCAACGATAAAGCTAAAGAAATGGTATCATTAGGGACTACTGCGAAAATCGTTGAGTTAATAGAACAAGATTTACCAATGTTCTTACCATTTGATTCAAGAGGCATAGGATATTCCCTAGGTGTTTGTTCTCTTCAATGCAGAGGACCTCTGCATGGTAGAAGTAGAGTGAGCAAACGCAAGAGATGCCCCAACATCTATACTCCCGGCTAAATATTGGACTCTCCATTTCGATGGAGCTAAATGCCGTTATGGAGCGGGGCAGGTATAATTCTTACTTCACCCGAAGAGAAAGTCCTACCATTTGCCTTTAAGCTAAACTTTGAATGCACAAACAACGGCGCTGAGTACGAAGCCCTCCTCCTTGGCCTCACCTTAGCCAAAAGAATTGGTATTGATAACATCAGAGTCTTAGGAGACTCAATTAGTGACAAACCAGGTTTCTGAAGTATACGAAACCAAAGCCGAACATTTGCAGCTTTACAAAGAAGCCGTATTAGATTTAAGCAAGGCGTTTAACTTCATATCCATTGAAGCGATCCCTTGAGAAAAATATTCTCGCCGATTCAATAAAGAACTTCAAAGATCACGTTTCACTCCAAGCAATGAGTTAGAAGATACCCGGGCTTCACGGTGTCCATTCGTGATGAACCATTGATAAAAAAATGACAAATACCCTTTCAAGCGGAAGTGAATCTACCATCCTAGATCGTGTATTGATAGTGATGTGGCTACTTTGGATTACTTAAATGCCTATGCAACACTACATCTCTCCTATCATATGCTAGATTTATCCTTAATTCCACATTCGTCTTCCTACTTTAGAAATCCCATGATGGATCTTCCCTCACAAATGGAACCTAGCATATACACAGTAGAAAATGGGGATGATTTGGATTTACCTCCAGCACCACCTGAGTTCGAAGAGGGTAACGCCTCATTAATCGAAGAAACAATCAATGTCAACATCGGGACAAAAGATGAACCGAGAATATTGAAACTAGGATCCTCGTTAACCCCAGAAGAAGTAGAAATACACACTCGGATCCTCAAAGAACATCAGAAGGCATTTGCATTTAATTATAAGGAGATGACAGGAGTCACACCCCACATTGCGGTGCATAACCTTGTCACTAAGTCAGATGCAAAGCCAATTAAACAAAAATCAAGACCCATGAAGCCCAAGGTAGCTCTCATGGTAAAGGAGGAGGTAATAAAACTCCTCCAGGTAGGATTTATCAAACCAGTCGACTATTCCCAATGGGTATCTAACATTTTTCCCATTCTCAAGAAGAATGGAAAGATACGCATCTGCATAGATTTTCGAGACATCAACAAAGCATGTCCTAAGGATGACTTCCCATTACCATCCATAGATGTCATTGTTGATGCAACAACTGGATTTGAACTTTTGTCTCTCATGGATGGATTCTCGGGATACAATCAAATCAAAATATCTGAGCAAGATCAAGCTAAAACTACGTTTATAACTCCTTGGGGAACCTATTGCTACGCTGTTATGCCATTCGGTCTCAAGAACGCCGGTGCTACCTACCAGCGAGCTATGACATATATATTCCACGATTTAATTCATAAAATCATGGAGTCCTACGTAGATGACTTATTGGCTAAGGCCAAGAAGCGTTGTGACCATCCGGAAGTACTCCGCGTCATTCTTTCACGCCTAATAGAATACGAGTCACACTAAATCCAGAGAAATGTGTCTTTGGTGTAACAGGAGGAAAAATCCTAGGTTACATCATATCGTCACAAGGGATAGATGTTGATCCAACCAAAATTCGGGCTGTCCTTGAAATGGTCCCACCTTCGAATGAATCTGGAATCAGATCATTTCTCGGAAAACTGGGTGCAATCTGGAGATTTATCCCAGACTTAAGCTTCGCCATTCATCCAATCAACAATTTACTCAAGAAAGATTATAGCATTGATTGGACCAAAGACTGTAATGAAGCCTTTAATGCAGTTAAGCGTTTCCTATTATCACCACCTATGCTAATGCCACCAAAGCTAGATCACCCGTTAATTTTATATTCACGAGCTACCAATGTATCGTTAGCTTGTATGTTGGCCCAAGAGGACGATGACAGGAAGGAACGTGCGATTTATTTCATCAGCCGAATGTTGCTCAACTATGAAACATGCTATACACAGGCAGAACGAGAATGCCTTGCCATAGTCTTTGCTACTAAATGCCTAAGACATTATATGCTAAACCAAGAAACAAGGGTCATGGTAAAAACTGAACATTTACGAGCTTTCCTCACACAAGGGTCCTTGTCTAAAAAGGCTGGACGTTTTATAACCTTAATGGGAGAATCCGAATTAACATTTGTAAATCAGAAATCGGTTAAAGGACAAATCATCGTAGATTGGTTAGCTAACAACCCATTAGACGGAGGTGATTTAGTAGATTTAGACTTTCCAGGATGAGTGCGTATACTACATCGAAACCCAACCTTCAATCTCTGAGTGTCCTTGGTATGCTGATATCATTAATTATATCATGGACCATACGTATCCAGAAGGAGCTACACCAAAACAAAGAAGGCAGTTACGCATTATCGTAGCTAAATACGTCATCATAGAGCAAGTGCTCTATCGAAAAGCGTTCGATGGAATGCTCCTAAGATGTGTCGACACAGAAGAGTCCAAGAGGATTCTCCATGAATCCCACAGTGGAATATGTGGAGGCCACTTCGGTGGCCATGCCACCACTCGAAAAATACATCGAATGGGCTATTTCTGGCCCACTCTAGAGCATGACGCAATAGAGTTTGCACGCAGGTGTCATAAGTGCCAAGAATTCTCCCATGAGATCCACATGCCGCACAAGCTCTACAACCAATCGCTACTCCATGGCCCTTTTCTACATGGGGTATAGACTTAATAGGAAATTCTCTCCTCATCCATAGATGACCATAATTTTATAATCATGGCCACCGAATATTTTACCAAATGGGTAGAGGCTATGCCTCTTACTACTGCACACTGTTACCCGTAATCGCCAAGTTCATTTTGAACCAAATCATTTCACAGATACGGTATCCCACAAGTCATTATCTCCGATAATGGAACTTCTTTAAGAATGAATAGGTTCACGAACTATGCAATAAATTTAAGATAAGCCATCATACGGCTTCCTTGTATTACCCCCAAGCAAACGGACAGTCAAGCGACAAAAAGACACTCGAAAGCCATCCTCCTTAAAAGGGTAAAAGAAAACAAACGAGATTGGCATTTGAAGTTATATCCGGCCTTGTGGGCCCACCGAACCTCAATAAGAACACCAACGGGAGCAACTCCTTTCTTGCTAGTATTTGGGGCAGAATTAGTTCTCCCACTTGAGGTCGAAATACCCAGTCTCCGCATTTCACTACAAGGGATTCTGGATGAAGACGCTTATAGAGAAGCACGTCTTTCCCAACTAGAAAGCCTAGATGAAACTAGGTTAGATGCTGAACAGTGGCATAGAGCTTATGCTGACCGAATGTGCCGGCAGTATAACAAGAAGGTCTATGAATGCGACATATACGAAGGTGATCTAGTTCTAAGGCTAGACAACCGGATCGACAAGAAGAATGGCGAAGGAAGGAAATTCCGGCTCAAATGGTTGGGCCCGTACCGAGTCATGAAAGACTACGGAAATGGTGCTTACCTCTTATGTACGCTAGAAGGTGAGGAATTTTGTGAAACAATCAATTCTCTGCACCTCAAGCGGTTCTACGCATAAGCAACTAGCACTACTCATTTATTTATCTACATTGCATCCTCATATAGATTAAGATCATTTTGTCCACTTGTTTCTTACATAAATGGTGATCAAGGAATCTATCCTCAAAGTAATTCATTACAAACTCATGATGTTGTTGGCATAAAATTTCTAATCTTACCTCTCCATTTTCGTGATATCATCAAATTATCTCAGAATCTTTTATCAAATAAAGTCAGACATGACGAAGTCTTAACGGTAACCATACCAAGATCTGCAGGTTTATTCTCACTTTGATTTCTTCTTAAGATAGGTGCCTTACCCATGGTTTGTTCTAGAAGCTTCATGGTGTCACATCTATCCCATATGTATATCTCTTTGGAAATAAGCACATACTGACATTTTACTCAAGAAAACAAGTCAAAAAGTGATTAAACAGAAAATTTTAATTTTACACATTTCCTTGCCCCACCAACCTTCGGTGATGAGCTTGCGTCTCTTACTAGTGACGTAGGGTTGGGAAAGGATGGAAATTCCCTTACTCACCTATACCTTGTCCATGGTGATAAACCCACGCTTCTTACTAGTAGCATGGGGCAAAGTATAGGGGGTCCTCTTGACAAAGCAAACGTTAAAAGTCATAAACAAACAATTCAAACTTTGAGTAAAAAACAAATGAATCAGATGTTCAAAATTCCAAGAGATTTAAAATCCTAAAAACCTAGATTTTGTCTACTATGTGGCCATCTACAGATCCAAGTCTAGATAAACCGCAAAGTAAGTCGCATTCTAAACTATGAAGTCACTCGGGTAGAGTAAGCTTGCAGTTTCCAATTTGGTTCCACCAAAGCTTCGTCTGTCTTTCATCACTATCATTTCACCTACACCTCATAACTTGTGCCATTTCTAGCTCTCGGTGAAGAGCCCTCGCATCTTACTAGTTGCGTGGAGTTAGGAGTGGGGTAAGTTTATCTGTTCATCATACTAGGTTATATTCATCACTTTGCAAAACAAACATGAGATATCAAAAATTGCTTACGGAAGCTAAAATTCAAAATCACATTACATCTACATATATCAGCATCATGAAATACAAAAAGAAACAAGCATTTGCATCATCTGTTCTCCATTGCATACATTCTAAGAAGCATATAAACATACATCGTGGTATACATAGAGAAACTGGAAATAGAAAAGAAACCATGAGTGCCAAGATTTGGATCCAAAACAAATGCATATATATAAATGATCAACGTTTATATACAATGCCATCATGCACTAAGCATGGTCAAAATGCTCAAAGAGCCCGTGATATACAAAGAATATATAATACAAAATACACGAGAGCCAAGAGGCCTCTCAATCCCTACGCGACCCCTCCGAAGGTGCATGCCCATGCCTAAACTCGCTACGCCGGCGCTCTGAATGAACAGAGGGCTCGGGGTCTCGAGGAGCAGCTGTGGTCTCACCGTGATAATGGCTCCTCATAAGGCGCTCAGCCATCCTATAGCCCGCTAACTCAGTATGGAGGGTCGACACCATCCTGGCCACGTGCCAGACAGGAGAAAAATGTCGGTATGCCTACCGGCTGCTGAGGGCTCCACAGTATCTACAGACAGCTCTCGTCGCGTCCTATCCATGGGGATCATCGGGAATTGTACATACCCCGAGGATCAAATCCCACCACTCGTCAATGCCTCTGCAAACAAAGGAGAAAACAAATTAGAAACTAAGCAAGAAACTAAAAAGACAAAAATAACAACTAAGGAGAGCCTACAAATAAACATTAAAAGGGAGAAAGGGTAACTTACTCGGATCCCTGTGCCTCCAAGATGGGTTCTTTGGAACCGGCACTGCCGCGGATGCTGCCGCCGAGGGGCTGCTCCTGTGGTAGGGGCAACATGTCGCCCCGCAACTGACTCATCCTCTCCACCATGGCCTTGAGAGAGTGGCTCCTCTGAAACTAGAGTGTCCCTCTCTGCGCTTTCCTGCTCAGCCCTCTCTGCCTGCATGATATCCCCGAGTATCATGCCACTTAGATCGCTTATCTCGATCTCCTCCTTTGTCCCTCCCTCTCGTAAACTCCTCGACTTGGAGTCAATATCAATAGGGTCATCGCTGCTTGTGAGCGGGACCCACACTATCATCGAAGCAAAGGTGCCCGAGGTGCACCGGCTCTCCCTCTAGCACGAACTATCCTCCTGGCTGCAATAGGAATGCCAGGAGTAATCACTGTCCAACCTCGGCCTCTAGGCCCCCCTCTGGCCTCGCGAACTGATCTGTAAACTGGTGCCACTGGGGGAAGCATACCCGCGTATGGAAGGCCAAACTGCTGAGGAACTCGGCCAAAGGGGTGCACCTCCACTCGTCCCACTCGATCGATAAGCTGCCCTGTGGTGGAGCAGGAGATCAAGGTAAGGGCCTCCTCGCCCCATATACCGGCCATGGTCTGGTATGGTGTTGCCTCCATATCGGCAGTAGTCAGGGAGGCAACTGGCTGATGAGGTGCTCTAAGCACCGACATGTCTGCCCATCTCTGCTGCCCCTAACAGGCTCTAGGGATCTCGCCACCTCCACACTTTGTTGTTGCACTCACAAAGCTCCTGGATGCGAGATCGGCTTCTAGGTTGATGTTCGGAATCCGGTGTGATTACACAACATGGAATCCTTTCTCCAAGTGTGGGACTTGTAAAGATGAGAAAGGATTCTCCAGAGAAGGCTGGTTCCTATTCCTCTGTTCAGATGCACACAAAAATGTAGAGGGTTTACTAAAACCTAATCTAACTTGTCAAGGAGACAGGGTGAGAAAATGCATAGAATAAAACCTAAACTATAGAGGTGATGCACCAAGGAATGTTAGACACTCGTTTTGTAAATCTAACACAGACCACATAGATGCAATACAAACACTATGCACAGGTAACCAAACTGCAATAAGAGATCAAAATAACAACAATGAATACATGAGAGGGTTGAGAATCAATCACAAACATATATATATTGCTCAAGAGTCGATACAGTACATTGCAGTGGCCAAGAGGCAAAAACTGGCATTACAATCCATATGGGAGGTTTGAAAAATCTCCACAAATTCTCTTGCAAGGGGAAGAAGGGAGGATGCAAAACAAGAATGTCCGACCTCTTAAAGGAGCTCCTCTTTACAATATATACGAAGAAATGAGAGGGGAGAGAGAGGAAATCCAGAATCTACTCCAACCACTTCTTGGTAGCATTTAAAATCATCTCATTATGATCCAAGTGGCGGATCTGGAAAACGGCGGCGGGAAATTTGTCTAACAGAGAGGCGGCGAGCTATTTCTTTGCATTAAAGTTGGTTGTTGAAGCATTACACGTGTCGAGACGTTTCCTTAATTCTCTCCCTCCAAACTACATCAAAATGCAAGATTTACCCCATAATCATGTAGATAATTTCACAAGCTTTCCGTTGATATAAAGGACATGCCAATCCGAGTTACGGATCAAAGATATGGAGATCTCGAAGATCTAGGGCACAAAACAGTCGAAAATGGATTTTTAAATTTCTTCCGGCGCTCTGCCACCTGGATGACACGTGGCATGCATTGATTGGTCGCGTGATTCTCTCTCGTTTGCTTACCCGCGGGTTTTTCTTGAATTTTGACCTTTTTGATGATTTTGGGACTTTTCCTTGTGACACGTGTCATCTCCTGGTTGTCCGCTGGTCTCTGCCCGGCTCTTTCGCGTCCACCGTGTCTTTTTGTCCCCGATGTCCCACTTTTCCTTGTGCTGAAGTTTATTGTTTCGGCCGAACGCCGGTCAATCGCATTTGTCCCAAATGTCCATTTGTCCCAAATTCTTCCTGGTTCACCCGATCCGGCCGATCCGCGCCTTTACTGGCCCAAACGTCCCAAATTTTTTGGTGCAAAAGTTCTCCTTTTCACCGATCCAAGGCGGTTCATGTACTCCACCCAAATGTCCCAAACTATTGGTCGATTTTCTTCTCTTTCGGCTGAACCGGCTTTCCGCGTCCCACGTGTCCTTTTGGTCCGACTATCCTGGTGCTATTCCCGTTTCGCCGAACCGGCCCGTTCACGTCCTTTTCGCGCACTCTTGTCCCACTTGTCCCTTGTTTTTTGGGCCGCCTGTAGGCTTTTCGGCCGATCCGCGCCTTGGCGTCCCAAATGTCCCGACTGTTCTAGAACAAGGACTTAGCTGATTTTCACAATTTTTTCTGGCCCAAGCTTATTTTCTGCAACTTTCTCGCATTTTCTCAGAGCTTGTTCTTTTCGACCTGGACAGGGAAGTTAGAAAAATTTCTGAAGGGACCCTAGAACATGATTTTTGCCCTGGATTAATCAATTTGCCTGGGACTTGAGAATTCTGATGTATGTTATCAATTCAACCCTGAGGGGGTGAAATTGGATAACAATTTGGTGACTCAACGGGGTCATCTGCCTGCTAGATGAAAAGACCAGTTGCCCTTTTGCGATCCATTGGGCATGGAGTCATAAATAATGACTTGAAATGAGCCCGATACTGCAACTCCTCCAAACTACGCACGAATTGTAAAACTCAAACTAGAGCAACAAAACTGCGCCAAAGCACTTAGGAAACTCAAACCTAACTACAACAAGACAATGTGCATACGCACTTAGAGGAATTAAAATCTAGACTAATATTTACAAGGGTGAACCTTTTATTTTCGGTAGAAATGTTTGAGATAGATTCCATTTACTGGAATCTGCAGTTCTTCACCGTCCAATGAGGCCAATTGGAAAGCATTGCTGCTCTTGCACTTTGTGACCATGTATGGGCCACTCCGGATAGCATCAAAATTTGAATGCCTTCCTAGTTTTGCTCTGTCCGCATCCCATTTCAACACTAGATCTCCAACTTGAAAAGATCTATCCTTGGCCTTTCTATCGAAGGTTTTCTTGATCAAAGCTTGATCCTTTTCCATTGCTTGGGATGCCCGATTTCTGATCTCTTGCAACTCCTTCAACTCGCATATCTCACCTCCATGGGCTCAAATTCAAGTAACTCCACTGCTTCATGAGTTCCAATGTTGGCAACTCAAGTGACATGGGCAAGATTGCCTCTCTTCCATGTAGACAAGCTTGAATGGAGAGTTACCTGTGGATCTTTTGGGAGTGATCCTATCAGCCCATAAGGCTGATTTCAGCTTGGTATGCCAAGACCTCTGATTCTCATCAAGAGTTCTCCTAATGATCCTCAACAAGTTTTTGTTTGTAGACTTGGCCTGGCCATTACCCTGAGGGTAATAGTTTGATGAAGTGCTTAGGTAAATACCGTTCTTGACAGCCCACTCAGTCACCTTAGATCCAATGAATGCCAATGCATTATCAGAGATTATTGTAGCAGGTACACCAAATCTGGTTGTTATCCCCTCATAGAAGTCTAAGATGTTAGACTCATTCACCTCTTTGAGTGCTACTGCTTCTGTCCATTTGGTGAAGTAGTCCGTGGCCGTCAAAATCCATTTGTGCCCTTGGCTTGAATTGGGATTAATGACTCCAATGAAGTCCAAACCCCATTGCATGAATGGCTGGTCAACTGAGATTGGATGCAATGGAAGGGCAGCAAGTCTTTCTTTTCCTGTGAAGAATGCACAATTCTTACACCTCTTGATCCATGCATAGCAATCACTGAAAATTTTAGGCCAATAATAACCAACCTTCATGATTTTTAGAGCTGTCACTCTTGGTGCGAAATGGCCACCAGCTAGTCCACCATGAAACTCTTCCAACACCCTTTGAATCTGATCTGTGCTAATGCATCTCAGCAGCACTCCATTCACGTCTTTCTTGAACAAAACTCCATCAACAATGGCATACGGAACAACCTGCAACCTGAAGTGTCTCCTTTGGGTCTTGTTCATCTCTAGGGGGCACTGGCCTGTACCTAGGAAGTGCATAATATCTTGGGTCCAGCAAGGAGTGGGGGAAGCATCGTCTTCTTCTTGATTGCCACTTGGCTCATGATTGTCTTGGGTGTCAAACAACCTCTTCTTCGTTGCATACTTCCTTTTGCTTCCCCAAAACCAGTTGCTCACACAGTCCTTTCCCTCTTACCAGCTTGGTGATCTTGATATCAATGTCATACTCCATGACACGGGTGATCCAACCTACCCTTTTCTCATTCAAATCCTTGTTGAGGAGGAAGTCCTTAACTCCAGCATGTGAGACCAGCAACTGGACCTTGTTGTTTGAGACTAAATGCTTGAATTTCTTCAAGCTTCTGATTACTACAAGTACATGCTTTTCAATAAAAGAGTACCTCACCTCATAGTCATCTAGGCTCTGGCTGAAGAAGGCAACCGGCTGCTCATCATTATCTTTGTTCTTCTGTACTAGAATGGCAGAAATAGTGTCATCACCTCCAAATGCATAGAGGATGAAATCCTTGGAGAAGTCTGGGTTGATGAGAGTTGGTGCTTGAGAGATAGCTTCTTTGATTGCTTCAAAACTCTCCTTGCCTTCTGTTGTCCACTTAAAATCCATGCTCTTCTTTAACATTTTGGTGATGGGCTTGACAAGGGCTACAAAATCTGGGATAAACCTGCGGACAAAATTGATCCTTCCCAAGAAACTTTGAAGAGCCTTCTTGTGACTTGGCAATGGTAGTGCTCTTATGGCTTCAACCCTCTCTGGATCAATTGCCAGTCCCTTTTTTGAGACAATATGGCCGAGGAGCTTTCCTTCATGTGTGAGAAAGATGCACTTCTTGGGGTTCAAAGACACTCCGAACTTTCTACACCTCTGAAACACTTGCCTGAGGTGAAAGAGATGGTCTGCTGCATTCTTTGAGAAGACAGTGATATCATCTAGATATATCAGCACTACCTTGTTGATCAAGCCTTTGAATGCCATGTCCATTGCCCTTTGAAAGGTAGCACCAGCGTTGGACAGCCCAAATGGCATCTTCTTGTAGGCATAGGTCCCCCATTTGGTGGTGAAAGCCGTCTTGAACTGGTCATCTTCTTTCACCATCACCTGATTATACCCTGAGTAGCCATCTAGGAGAGAGAATCTCTCTGAACCGGATACTACTTGCAATATTTGCTCCATGGAAGGGAGTGGATAATGATCCTTGAGAGATGCCCTATTGAGGTCGCAGAAGTCCACACACAACCTGATTTCTCCGCTCTTCTTCCTGACCGGAACCAAGTTAGCAACCTAGCTTGAGTGCTTGATCGGGAATATAATGCTTGCCTCTATTAGCTTATTTAGCTCTTTCTTCATCAGAGGCTCAATGTGAGGGTTGACTGGTCTCTGCTTCTACCTGATGGGCTTAGCATCTGGATCCAATTCTATGGTATGTTGTGCCAAATTTGGATTGAATCCTCTCAAGTCTTCATAGCTCCAAGCGAAGACATCTGGAAATTCCCGCAAAGTTTCAACAAAATCGGATTTCTCTTGTGAGGTACTTACTTTGCCAATCTGCAATGCTTTTCCTTCTTCCACTAAAATAGGCTCTGAATCCTCACCCTTTACTTGAATGTTTTCCTTCTCCTTCCGGAACTGATCATTCGGGTTGAAGATTGACTCCAAGGTTATGAGGCCTTTTGGTAATTTGTTAGTTCTCAACTGCACCACTTGGTCACCATACTGCTGATGCAACTTGTCTTGATTCCTGGCAGAGAACTCAGCTTCTTCTTGTAGGAAATTGATGATTTGCTGGTCATTCTCAAACACTTGCCAACTGACATTGTTATCCGGCACTGAAGGCCTCACAATCACGTGGATGTTTGGCTGTACCTTGTCTTGTTGAATGCTTTTCGTAATGTCAAAGGCTGCCCCTACTGCTGCAAGCCTGTCAGCAGCTTGATTCTCTTTCCTAGGAATGGATTTGATGCAAAAAACTTCAAAATCTTCCATGAGGTCCCACACCCTATTCTTGAAGCACTTGAGTAGATCATTCTTGACAAAGATGCCGTCCCTTGACCTGATTTACAATCAATTCACTGTCCCCAAAGACTTGTAGATTCTTTATCTTTCTCTTGATTGCCCAATGCATCCCTTGCACCAAGGCTTCATATTCAGCAGTGTTATTGGAGCATGCAAATTGAAATCTAAAAGCTAAATAGTACTTTATTCCTTGAGGTGAAACAAGCATGGCTCCACCTCCTGCACCTTGCCTACTCCTCGATCCATCAAAAAACAGCTGCCATACCTCATTGTCATCGTTATGGCTTGGCTTGGTGATGCTAGGAACAGGTTGATTTTCTTCATGTATACAATAGACTCCCAGCTCAGATTCTTCTACTTCTTGATAGGGATCAAAAGCATGTATCTTGTTTGCCCATTCATCAAGAGTTAGGTCCTGGGATACTTCCAACCTTGGTATCGACCTCATCAAGTACTAGGGTGATCTTCTTGATCAAATCTTTGAGCAATTGGCAATAAGCTAACTTGGGGTGTAAGGCTCAATATGGAAGTTTGCAATGGGTTCGATCTGATTGTGGCCTTAGTTCCATACCTTGTTCTAAACAACATGTGAGACCAATCAGCCAGACAAATACTCTCCATCTTGGTGTGAAGTCCCTTGACAAGCAAAGGGCAAAGAGTGGTGGAAGGTCTATGATTGATACATCTTGTAAGACAACAACATTTGGACATGCATGTAAGGTAAGACTCAAGTTTTTAATCACTCCAATTCTTATTGCTGTCCCATCCAATTGCACTACTCCTTTAGATATTACTTCATATTGGAGACCCAATCGATCGCTATTTGCTTGGGCATCACGGAGCTACTTGCCCCGGAATCAATCATGCAATTGTGTACTAGTTTATCCCCAATGATTAATGAAACATAGAAAGGAGGGGGCTTTAACATTTTACCTTGTTGTCCTCCATGACTTCCTTTAGGCTGGGCAGCATTTGTAAGCACTTTGTCTTGCATCTAAACCCGCTGATTCGAAGTTGTCCAATCCTTCATGGCAGCTTGTAGCAGATCTCTTTGGCCTAGGATAGATAGGGATTCCCACATTGATATGTTAATGTTTTTCTTATTCATCGATCAATGATAATCTTGAATGGTGATGAAGAATCTCTCTTGTCCTTTGGTTTGCACATTTATTCCTCGCACGTGGGCAAAGAATAATGGCATTTGAGTTGGCCTAGGGGCTGTTCTTGGCTGCCCTTGTGTATTTGAAACTGGACTCTGCTTGCCAATCATTTGTGGAGCCATGGAAGGTTGTGGATTGGTGGGGCTAATGGTTGTTCTTCACCCGATTCCTCCTTTTTGACCTTGTGTTGGCTTGCGCAACACCTTGAGAAACTACCCGAGTCATGCCATAGAAATATTCCTTGCCGCGTTCACCAATGTAGTGTCATTTGGGGCTGATTGTTGTTGGAATGTTTCTTGTTGTTGACTGTTTCCTTGACTGCCCTCGCCCTCCACACCAGTAGTTGTCACCATCAGTGCTTGATTGAGAGCACCATTGAAACACATGGATTGGTTATGAGGCTCGTTGCATGGAAAACACCAATCATATTCTTGGGCCATGTTATTCTGTGTTGGCACTAATGCCTTAGAGGCAGATATGGCATTTGGATTATAGGGCTGGAATGGTCTATTGGTAGGAGGCCTTACTTGGCTTTGATTTTGATTCATATTTGTAGTTGGATTAGGTGGTCTTTGTGGTTGGTATGGCTGCCTATTAGGCTGAGCTTGGGGTTGATAGGAAGGTCTGAAACCTTGGGCTTGTTGCCTTTTAATAGTAACCAGCTCATTTCCCAAATTTTGCAACTGTTTCATGACCTCTTGGAGTTCATTTGAAGCACTAGGAGATGAAGTGGAAGCTTCATTTGAACTCTGATTTCTAGGAGTGGGAACAAGAGCCAAAGTGGGTGCTTGACTAGTGCTTGGATTTTCTAAGTTTGGATACAAGGGCATGGGAGACCTAGGAGCCGCTTACTAGCTTGAATAAGACAGCTTTTCAGCCCTAATGGAAATGTTATAAGCCATAGGGATTGTTGTGCCTCCCATGGACTGAATTAACATAGAAATATCAAAATTCAAAGCTTTAAGGTAATATAGAAAAGCACCTCCTGTTGTTGTGCCTTTGACCGCTTGCTGGAATCCTATCCCAAGACCTTTGAAATCTGAAGTTGAAGTCGATCCACCGCTCGTTTGGGGCTCTCTTGATAGTTGTCACTGCTCCAAAAGAGACAAGTTGTCTCCCTTCTCTCCAAATTGCTCATGAAGTGCAATACACATTCCGGTTGTGATAGAACCAGCTCCAAGGCTCCTAAACCATTGCAATGCTTTACCCTTGAATGAAGATGCGATAATTTGTGACCACTTGCATTTCATCGATTTCATGGATTGCACAAAGGTTGGAAATATCTTTAACATGATCACCTGGTAGTCCGATTTTCTCCAAAGTGAAGTAGGGAATCTTCTTCAAGGCTGCAATAGGAACTGGATGTTGTGCTTTGAGAGTAAGTGGGTTCTTTGCTGTGAAGTTGACGTAGGGGTTGTTCTGAGCCATTCTGATTGGTCTTAAAACCCTTGTATATTGAAAGAAAGGCCTGTTAGGTGGAGGAGTTGAGAGAGTTTTGTTTGGTGGAGATGGAGACCTTTGAATCCTTCTTCCTCTTTGCCTTCTTCTCGGAGATAACTGCAGGTATTCAAACAACACTTCTTCTTCTCCGACTCTTGACCTTGTGGTGATTCTTCTCATGAGTTTTCAGGCCTGCACTGCTGAAACCAGTTGATTCTTCCCCTTGGAGTCGCTAGATATGCAAATAATAGCTCTTATAAGCAAGAAAACTGCAGCAGATGCATATCAACTTTGCTGCAATAAAAATGAGACCTCTAGTGTCCCACCGGGCGTGCCAAAACTGTTGTTGCAGACTCACAGCACCCCTGGATGCAGATCAGGCTTCTAGGTTGATGTTCAGGCATCCAGTGTGATTACACAACATGGAATCCTTTCTCCAAGTGTGGGACTTGTAAAGATGAGAAAGGATTCTCCAGAGAAGGCTGGTTCCTATTCCTCTGTTCAGATGCACACAAAAATGCAGAGGGTTTACTAAAACCTAATCTAACTTGTCAAGGAGATAGGGTGAGAAAATGCATAGAATAAAACCTAAACTACAGAGGTGATGCACCAAGGAATGTTAGACACTCGTTTTGTAAATCTAACACAGACCACATAGATGCAATACAAACACTATGCACAGGTAACCAAACTGCAATAAGAGATCAAAATAACAACAATGAATACATGAGAGGGTTGAGAATCAATCAAAAACATATATATATTGCTCAAGAGTCGATACAAGTACATTCTGAATGGCCAAGAGGCAAAAGCGGCATTACAATCCATATGGGAGGTTTGAAAAAGCTCCACAAATTCTCTATGCAAGGTGGAAGAAAGGAGGATGCAAAAAGAATGTCCGACCTCTTAAGGAGCTCCTCTTTACAATATATATGAAGAAATGAGAGGGGAGAGAGAGGAAATCCAGAATCTACTCCAACCACTTCTTGGTAGCATTTAAAATCATCTCATTATGATCCAAGCGGCGGATCCTGGAAAAACGGCGGGCTGTCTAACAGGAGCGGCGAGCTGTCTGCTGCATTAAAGTTGGTTGTTGAAGCATTACACGCGTCAGAGACGTTTCCTTAATTTTATCCCTCCAAAATGCATCAAAATGCAAGATTGACCCCAGAATCATGTAGAGAATTTCACAAGCTTTCCGTTGATATAAAGAACGTGCCAATCCGAGTTCTGGATCAAAAGATATGGAGATCTGAAGATCTAGGGCACAAAACAGAAAAAACAATTTTTAAATTTCTTCCCGCTCTGCCACCTGGATGACACGTGGCATGCATTGATTGGTCGCGTGATTCTCTCTCGTTTGCTTACCCGTGGGTTTTTCTTGAATTTTGACCTTTTTGATGATTTTGGGACTTTTCCTTGTGACACGTGTCATCTCCTGGTTGGTCCGCGGGTCTGCCGGCTCTTTCGCGTCCACCACGTCTTTTTGTCCCGGATGTCCCACTTTTCCTTGTGCTGAAGTTTCTTGTTTCAGCTGAACCGGCCGGTTCGCGTCCATTTGTCCCTAATGTCCCAGTGCTTCGCGGGACAAATTCTTCCGGTTCGCCCGATCCGGCCGATCCGCGCCTTTACGGCCCAAATGTCCCAAATTTTTGGTGCAAAAGTTCTCCTTTTCAGCCGATCCGGCGGTTCGCGTACTCACGGCCCGAATGTCCCAAACTGTTGGTCGATTTTCTTCTCTTTCGGCTGAACCGGCTTTCCGCGTCCCACGCGTCCTTCTGGTCCGACTGTCCTGGTGCTACAATTCCCCGTTCCGGCCGAACCGGCCGGTTCGCGTCCTTCGCGCACTCTTGTCCCACTTGTCCCTTTGCTGTTTGGGCCGCCTGTAGGCTTTTCGGCCGATCCGCGCCTTTGGCGTCCCAAATGTCCCGACTGTTCTAGAACAAGGACTTAGCCGATTTTCACAATTTTTTCTGGCCCAAGCTTATTTTCTGCAACTTTCTCACATTTTCTCAGAGCTTGTTCTTTTCGACCTGGACAGGGAAGTTAGAAAAATTTCTGAAGGGACCCTAGAACATTATTTTTGCCCTAGATTAATCAATTTGCCTGGGACTTGAGAATTCTGATGTATGTTATCAATTCAACCCTGAGGGGGTGAAATTGGATAACACACACCCCCCTGCCATAAGGGATGAAGTGCTCATAAACCCAACTCATGACTAGAGTCGGGTGGCTCGTGGCCCCTGTAAACGAACCACCCTATATAGATTATGGTAGGTGGTCCCAAGAATATCTGTGCCCTAGGCATATATCTGGCCGTGCCCCTCTATCTGTGTAATAATGTGGCCCCAACAGTATAATAACGTGTCACCTCCCTTGCCCCGAATCAATCTTGAGGCAAGGATCCCGATGATGGCTTGGCGAAGTAAGGGGATAGGCAAAGAAGGAATGGATCGAACTCTCACCCCCTTCTTCAACCCCGTGGAGATGACTCCATCTCCCATATATGCTGCCCACTATGCAATCTATGCCCGTGAGCTGCTTGTCTCTAATGTAAGTCGCCTCCCGATGATTGGGACCCCCATAATGTGGTAGACGTCCTCTAATGTAATGGTCCACTCGCCGCGGACCCACTGCACCGGAAGGTGTTCGATCTGCGTCCCAAGATGAGAATAAGTCACAAAGGTCATGTGACTAGATGGTGCAACATGGGGCACGTGCAATATGCGCGATATACCAACCCTCGAAGTGTGTCCTCCTCGTCTGCCGAGAGGGCATCTAGTACCCCTGAGAGCCAATCACACTCTCTCTCTCTGCTCCATCTGATGTACTCCTCTCTCGCCTGCATACACCCAAAAACACACAAAACACAGCAAGTTAGTATCCGAACAATACTGAGAAAGTCATAAAAATATGTAGAAGTGCTAAAAATACAAACACAATCTCAAAAATAGGCTCCTTTTGCATTACAGCAAAACCGCCGCCCGAGCGGGGGAGGCGGTTTTGTAACCGCCGCCCTGAACAGGCGGCGGTCATGTAACCGCCACCCTGGCCAAGGCGGCGGTCGTGGTCCGAAAACCCATGCGGGTTTTTAATCTAAAAAAGCTTAAAACATGCAAAAACGACCATTTAACCTAAAACAAAGCCTACCCAAGTGGCGTCCCCCTAGGTGGACCTTTTAAACCTAGCATTTTCAAAAATGACCCCCATTACAGAGTATTTAGCATTTCAATATTAAGGGGGAAAAACAATAAACTGAAGAAAACTAACCTATGATCGCTGAGGTCGGTGTTCCGCACGTGGAGGCATGATCACGATCTCGCTGCGAACGTTTCGACTATACTCATGCAAGAAACCATCACCGTGGGTCCCAAAGCTCAAAAACAATCAAATCAACTCGCACAAATGAATAGGAAAATGGGCCCACTTTCATATATATAGCACTCTGTTTCATTTTAAAATGAATTTTCACAGGTTTGGAGCGATGGAGGTAAGTTCCTATCCCCGCACGAATGGTACATTCTCATTCCCTATTACTTTAGCGTTTATTTTCCAAATTATTGTATCTATCTACACTTGAGTTCTCTTTTCGTTTTGCAGATAGCGGGAATTTTGGATGGCATCATTTCAACACACGGACTTGTAAGGTATAACTTCTAACTTCCCATTTCGACCTGCCATACTTCGGACCCACCGTTTACGCCTCTTCATAGATAAAACGCTTCTCCGAGGGGGCAATATGTACGTACCCAAAATTGTAATGTACTTGTCTTGCGCTGTAAAAGTGTAACAAATGCCCCAATGATGATACAGGTCTCCTCGCAAGGTGTTCGGGATCCGGAAAAGCTCTCTAAGTGTGCGTTAACATCCCGCATGCCCCACCTAGCCCCCGCGTCCTTTGTTTTTCCTTTTTCCCCTCTTTTCTTGGCCTTTTGATCTTTAGTAATGAAACCACCGCCTGCGCATGGGCAGCGGTCTCGTGACCGCCGCCCGATCGGGGCGGCATCCTCAGAACCGCCGCCTGCTCGGGCGCGGCGGTCCTTTATGCGTTTTCCAGAAAGCGTTTTGACGCGACTCACGTAAAGATCAACGTTTCACCAGCTTTTCCTTGCCGACTTGGGCTTGCATTTATGTTTTTGGTCCCCTAGAATAGTGTTTGGCCATTGTTTATGGTTTTTAGAGTTCAGTTTGGTTTTGATCTTTGGGTGAATGAGAGCTATAAATAAGTGGCTTGTGCTCAAGCAAATGGCCTTGAAGTTTGTCTCTGAATTTCTCTTTGCATTAGATTTAGCTTTCATTTTGCTTACAGTGCTTGGTTTAGTTCATTATATGTCTAGTTAGCATTATTCAATTATTGGTAAGCCACATATCCAGCTTGTGCAAACTGTGTTATTGTTTTATCCAATCCATTGGAGTAGAATAGCTTAGGAAGCCATCAAAGTTGCAGGTTTTTCTCTTCAAACAGAAATTTTCAGGTTCGGATGCTTTATGTTGAATGACTCATGATAAATCCCGCTAGGAATTGCATAAGCCAAGCTCTGTACTCTTGCGCTATCCCTCTCCTACTCACATTTTCGATCTGCGCATTCGAGCCGTCCTTGTCCCAATATCTACTTACGCCGATACTAGCACTACACGCTTTTGGATCCACGTGAACACGAAAGAACGAGGAGATCACACTTGAGGGGACAAGATCACATACACCATCGATTCGCCAATGTTCTCGGAATCTAGGTTTTAACTTTCAAAGTTCTAGTTAGAATCATATCAAATAGAATAGATAATTGCTTCATTTCAATAAAATATATTCTCGATATTGTCGGGAAGTCAGTGAGGATTGATAGTTTCTGAGAAACTATGATTCACTCCTCACTTCTGAGGTAGGATCGAGAATCTTGTAGATAGATGAGCTATTTCATTTGTTTAGAATAAATCTACAAATCACACAGGCAAATAACTACACTCGGTTATTTTGTCTGTTTTAAATTGTTATTTAGTTGTTATTCCTAGATACGTTTAAATAGCTGCTTTTCTTAAATTCTTAAAAGGTTTCTCAGAAAAATAGAAGTTATATATGTTTTAGATTTATTCCACGTAGTTAGAATTTGCTTTATTACAGTTAGATTTACATTTATTTTGTATGACAATCACGGGACCTCAGGAGCCCAGGGAATACATATTTGAGCCAATCGTGCCTCAACCAAACCTTGTCACAACAATAGTTGACATAGATCAAAATCTCAGAATACAAGTATTCCAAACAACAACAGATTTACAACTGATCAGTTCTCAGTTGAGAGGGTTAAATATAGAAGACGACCAAGCATACACGTTTTGGTCAAATCAACCAAACTATAGATTACCCTAGGCAAACATTCACATGACTGTAGAAGGGTTCGAAAGAGAACAAACCTTTGGTTGTGATCCTTTGGTCCCACAGCCAGGTGCAGGAGACACTCTCACAGACATAGATACTAGTTTAAGGATCCAGGTTGCACGAATGCCTGTGAGATATTCTGAGAAGATCGCATAGTTATTGGTCCTAAACATAGAAGCTGAGAAAGCGTATGATTACTGGATACTAGGGATTAGGACTTGATTTCGTACATGACCATAGCAGGACCGCAACAACCAAGAGTCTACGGTTGTGATCCACAGATCCCACAGCCCAACGAATCCACAAGTCAATCAGATATAGACGCTAGCCTACGCACCTTGGTATTCAGATCCACTCCACTTCCACCCATCATCATCGAACAATTGTCCTTACTAGATATAGTGGCTAACAAAGCTAGAGAATTCTGGACTAGGCCAGAGAATCGTCCATAGAGTCAATTGTATTCACCATCCACCATATGACCTTATCTGGAGACATACACGAAACTATCCCAGGTCATTTCCCATGTATTCCACAACCCATAGATCGAATCATGCCAGAGCTTGATATTGATTGGATCCTTCGAGCAGTTATCCTTGCCGATCGATCTATCACACTAGTCCAAGTTAGAAGGGCCTTCTTTGCCTTAGATTCACAAATTCCACTAGTGCGTATCGAAGACATTAGATTGCCTAACTAATTTGCATCCCACACATATTCCATCCCCACCAAATTTGTCTCGGCAGCGACCCTCGGGAGGTCGGGTACGCGGAAGAGTTCCGTGTAGATTCCCACGCTCGCTTGTCACTTTTTCGGCATACAGTAGCTAATATCAAAATCATATTGAGATAAAAACTCTAACCACCTTCTTTGTCTGGCATTGATTAGGTGAGTGAAAATATATTTTAGTCCTAAGTGATCGGTTTTCAACTCAAAAGGTTTCCCAAGTAAATAGTGTCTCCGAGTCTTGAAGCGTATGAACAATGGCGTGAAGCTCCAAATCATGAGGGGCATAATTCAGCTCATGTAACTTAAGTTTTCTACTTTCATATGCTATGACTTGATCATTTTGTAACAAAACACCACCAAGGCCTTCCCTAGAAGCATCCGTTACAACAGTAAAGCTCCCATTAGGGTTTAGTACAACTAATATAGGTGCTGAAGTCAACTGGCTTTTCAAACTTTTGAAAGCAGTTTTGCACTTATCATTCCAAATAAATTTCTTATCCTTCTTCTGCAATGAAGTTATTGGTGCAGCCACTTTAGAAAAATCCTTAACAAATTTTCTATAATAACCCGCAAGACCCATGAAGCTTCTTACTTCGTGCACATTCCTTGGTGCAGGCCACTTAGTTATTGCCACTATTTTTGAAGGATCCACAATTCCTTCTTTACTAATGACATGACCCAAATAGTGAACTTCTGTATCAAAGAAAGAACATTTGGATAACTTACCGTATAACTTTCTTTTTCTCAAAATTTCCAAAACTATCTTCAAATGCTCATTGTGCTCTTTGACACTTTTAGAATAAATGAGAATATCATCCAAGAATACAAGTACAAACTTGTCCAAATATTCTTGAAAGATATTATTCATTAAGTTCATAAAAGCTGCGGGTGCATTAGTTAATCCAAAGGGTAGAACCGTGAATTCATAATGTCCGTTTTTGGTTTGGAAAGCTGTTTTATGAATATCTTCTTCTCTAATCCTTAATTGATGATAACCAGATCAAAGATCTATCTTGGAATAAACCGCTGCCCCACGCATCTGATCAAATAGATCGTCAATCCTTGGAAGTGGGTATCTGTTCTTGATTGTTGCTTTGTTTAGCATCCGATAGTCAATACACAGCCTAAGTGTTCCATCCTTCTTTTTTACAAATATTACTGGCACTCCCCAAGGTGAAAGACTTGGTCTAATCAAACCCTTAGATAAAAGTTCTTGCAATTGTGCCTTAAGCTCGGCTAACTCTATAGTAGTCATCCGATAAGGTGCCTTGGAAATAGGTTCCATTCTGGTTTGATTTCAATAGTGAAATCAAATTCCCTTTTGGGTGGTAAACCTGGTAATTCCTCCAAAAAACATCCTTGAAACTTTGCAACAGAGGGAATTGTTTCATGGAATCACCATCTTCTTATGAAAATTCAAATATCTTTACTGCATATAAGGTACATCCTTTGTTTTTAGCCTTTTTAAGTTGCATAGCTGACAGCTTCCTAACTGAAATTTCCCGTTTCACTCCTTGTATCTCTACTATTTTTAGACGATCATCTAAACATCTTATTTTCTTTTCAAAGCAGTCTACTTTTGCTTTATGGTCAGCTAACCAATTAACACCGATGACAATGTCATAGGATCCCAAAGGTGCAACATAGAGGTCAACTTCAGTGGAAAAGTTAGGTAAGTCAAGGATTGCCCCAAAAAGACACATACTCACTGTATGAACAGAGTTATTACCATACTGTACAGTCCAAGATTTATCCATTTTTCTAGCTTTTCTCTTAAGTTTAGAAGCAAGTTTACTAGAAATAAAACATTCAGTAGCTCAGGTATCAAAAAGAATAGTGACAGGTATGCCAAATAACTTACCCGGAACTTCTATTGGTGTCACTTACTTTTCAGCTTGCTTGTCTGCTACTGCAGCATGTATCTTATGCTGCTGATTATGATCGTCCTTCTTCAAAGGGCACTGATTGGCGTAGTGGTCCTTGCCACAATTGTAGCAGCCTCCTACAGGTCCCTTTTTAGGCTCAAAATTACTTCCAGCCTTAAAATTATCACGTTGTCCTCCATAGGGTTTCTGCCCATTGTTATAATTTTTGGCAAAACCATCCCTTACATTTCCAGCAGGTTTATTCGCTATCATTTTCTTACCATTATCCCCTGGAAACTTACTTCTGTTTCCAAACTTTTTCCATGGCCCCTTCTTGGGTGCAAGTGAAGTTGAAGAAGGGTTTGCAATCTTCTTCCGCACCTCCTCTTTATGAGCAGAAATAGCCTTTAATTTCTGTTCTTGCCTTATGGCCTTTTCAACAACTCCTTCCATAGTGGTTGGGCTGTGAACATCGACCTCTCCTCCTATCACGGGATTTAGTCCCATGATAAATTTTCATATTCTAAACTTCTCGTCAGTTTGATATTGTGGTACGTACTTGAGGAGTTTCATAAACCGTTCCCAGTATTCAGTTACCGTTAGCTTCCCTTGAGCTAAGTTCTGGAATTCTGTCATTTTCTGATCATAGAAAAGTTGTGGTAGCCAACGTTGCCTAAAATAGCCCTTAAATTGATCCCAAGTGATATTGGTCTCATCAATATTTAGCTCAGCTTTATGGCTGTCCCACCATGAAGATGCTTCGTGGGAAAGTTGATAGGCTCCCCAAATAGCTTTGGTTTCCTCCGAGAAGTTTCTTATTGCAAAGTACTTCTCCATTTCACTGAGCCAATTCTCAGCTCCATCTCCTAATGTGGTGCCATCATATTTAGGTGGGCTTATCCTTTTTATATCATTAGTGAGTTCCGCTGCCAACCTGGCCTT
Source organism: Taxus wallichiana var. yunnanensis (assembly GCA_018340775.1). NCBI lineage: Eukaryota > Viridiplantae > Streptophyta > Pinopsida > Cupressales > Taxaceae > Taxus > Taxus wallichiana. The sequence goes on from CM031241.1 coordinate 735,822,296, forward strand.
TTTGTTTTCTGGTTGGACAGGTGCATTTCTAGCGTTATTATCAACACCCATATCGGGGTTGTCCTCAGGAGGTTGCTGATTGTCATTACCAGCTTCATCATCCTCCTCATTTCCCATTACTTGCTGTTCAAGTACAACCAAACGATCTCTTGTGTCCAATAGGGCAGCAAGGATCTCATCAAGTTTTGGGTTGTTGCCGCCCCTCCTTCAGGTGGAGCATTATTCGCAACGTTCCCCCTTGTTCTAACCATTTTCTGTTACAAGAAAATTCAGGTTTTTATCAGATTATGGACACAATAGGTCCAAGAGCTGCAACCTTCAGCTCTGATACCAAGATGTAACATTCCCATTTTAGTACATTAGAACAAGTAATTTTTTTTTTTTTTTTGATAAATGCTTCCTAGTTCTAAATACATAATTTAGAACTCACAAATCAAACAACCATTCTTATAACAGATAACCATATGCAGCTGTAATGACTCGGTGTACCACCGATCTATTCATTCCATGACTCGGTGATCTACCGATCTATTCATGAGTTTCACAGAGTTGGCGTTTTTACTTTAACTCTTCACTCTTGTGGTTCTCTTCCCTAATCTGGGATTTCAGAATGCTCTGTCCAAGGAACCTATCTAAATAATTGTTACCATTATTCATCGGCATCACGTCCCTCAGACTAGGTGTCATAGGACAACGCAATCAGCAACTTGCGATACTTTGGCCAAAGTTTTGAAACATACTGTTCATGTCTCATATTCCTTGACGGCATACTCGTCAATCTGGAATACGTCCTCCACCCCACTCCGATGTTATATAGAATGTCTTATACTGACTTCTGTCAGCCATCCCTCTCCCAAGTCATTCACTCAGGAACGGATTAATAACATGACAATGTTATAAGGATGCTCTTGAGGACTAGGGATAAGTTGACATACTGGGTCAAACCTAGTTAACCTTGTGTGTCAAGGTACCCCAAATCTCCAAGGCAGCCTCATAACATGACCATGTTCCTAACCAGATCTCGAGTAAAAACTTGTTCGAGTTTAAGGTGTAAATCTTAACGATCAATGCAAAGGGTGTCGCCATAAGTCACCTGCATTGTTGTATCCTCGAGAAGATCCTAATCTTCTCGAAGGTACAACCCTACAGTTGTCATGTGCCGACATCCTACAAAACCACCTCGAAAAGATCTATTAAACTTAAGGTGTTACTTACGTTGAGTTGCAATTACACTTTAAGACTCTCCTTTCTAGGTAGTCTTTTCCCAACTCCTGGGTTCCTCATCATTGAGTTGTCTTACTTATTTAAGATCCATTCCTCAGAGAGAAATTTAATAAGATTTGAGATCTCGTCATAGAGTTCAATGATTAACAATAATCTTATTCAACGAAAATGGGCAGTAGCCTAAGTCTCCTCATAAGGATGCTAAATATACCCTTTTAGGATTAAATCGGTTTTCAAACTGAATTATATCTTACTTATTTGTATTAAGATATAGTGATTTAGATTTGTTATGTACGTTGTCTTGGCTTAGATCAAAGTTAGGGAGTAATAGATTACTCTTCCCGTTCAGCTACCTATTAAGATTTATTTAAACCTTAGCTTCTTGGAAGACAGTGGACTAATTTCCAAATTAGCCTTATATAGAACATAGCAGAACTACTAATCATTCACAAGTGTTCAGTCACATAATCTTTACAAGGCCTACTTAGAGAATCCAAATATCTCCAAGGTATTCAATACTAAAAAAAAAGCACTTAAAAACAATCGAACCAAAGAGGATCAATCCATCACAATACAAATACAGCCACATAGTAACAATTCCCTCATTTCATTTATTTCTAAGCCAAATAATTACAATTTATGCATTCAACATATTCGATACAATACTCAATAAGAAAAAGAACAACTTCCTTCATATAATACAATTAGAGAAGTCAAGTTGGAATTCATCATAAAACTAATTTAAATAATCCGAGCATCATATCGATCTACGTGCCTTTACCACTTACGACAACCATCTACAAAAATTTCCAACACGGGTCGATTACGTGGCCGAGCATGATAAGCACTAATTCTTAAAAAATTTCATTCTACCAATTGCTCTCATTAAACAACCTGTTTAAATGAAATCATTTCTTCAAATTCTTAACATAAATCAGACTAATCATCATTCTGTAATTCTAACATGACTTTTGACGCATGACCCACATTATAGTTACCAATTAATCCTTAATACCTTTCAGATAATTCATCTTATATGTAAGAGACTAAAGACAAATGATTACAACCATCCTAAAGACAACAATACTCCAACAAGAATGTTTTTAACAAATACACAAAGGTAGTTTATAACATTCAGCAAGCTCAACTGACGTAATTCCTTTTCAATCATACATTATTTCAATGGTATTGACAAGTATACCTACTCATACTGCAACACAATTTTTACCAGTCTCTCCATACAATTTAATAGTCTATTTTTGTTATGCTCTTACCGCAGAGTTCACGTAAGGATACAAAGAAGAAAGCACTCAAGGTTTTTAGACAAGGAGAGAATATTTTCTTTTCCTACAGTTATATATATATATCAACATGTACTTTTCAACTTAGGAGAAGGAACAGAGACAATCAGATTCCCATATCAATCATGTTCTGGACTGTACCGACTCCTCTAGAATAACGCAATTACATTTACGCATGTGACTAAATCAGTCGAGATTACAAGAAGAAGCTACAGTTTCGTCAAAATCCAATATAAAATCACCGGTAGCTATTTAAGCCTTACAAGAGTTCTTGCGACAAAGCAGTAGTAAATAATCCAACCATAATAGACTCAACAAATCTTTCCATATCATTCATCAAACATGAAAATACCCAACGCCATCGCCTGACATGGCACAACTAGGAACTCTTTATCTCAGTCAAACACGAGACTAGATAACACTATAAACAGAAGACGTAACCATATGCAAACACAATGACATTCCCACTGAGTCAAAACACTCAGCTACATTCAACTGAGTCGAAACACATACATACACAGCAACATTCAACTGAGTCTAATCCCTACGAATATACAACAAGGACTTATATCAGAAGCCAAATTCAAGAAAGAATAACCACAACAAGGACTTATATCAGAAGTCGACTCCATATCATAATTTCATCAAAGTTTCATCCGAAGTCGAGCTAATACGAAAATACAGTAGGGACTCAAATAGAGTCGAGTTTGTAATGTAACCCAAAGACACATTTCCACAGAATCAAACTGAATATAAACACAACAACATTAAGAAAGAGTCGAATCAATATGCATGCACAGCGAGGACTTAAATCAGAAATCGAGTCACATGCAACACATCAAGGACTTCATCAGAGTCGAGTTCAAATGGGAATACTGCAAGGACTCCAACAAAGTCATATCCAACCAGTACTCACGACTAGGGTTTCGATTGAAGTCAAATTCAATATGCCCACAATTCAAAGACTCCAACAGAGTCAATACCAAAATGTAATCACAACAAAGCTTCTACAGAAGTCGAAAACATAAGATACATTTCAAGGACTCCAACAGAGTCATACCATTATGTAATCACAACAAAGCTTCTACAGAAGTTGAAAACATAAGATATGTTTCAAGGACTCCAACAGATTCATACCATAACTAATCCTTGCAAACCTTCATCGGTGTCTAACCAAAATTGAAAACACAGAAAGGACTTTACAGAAGCCACGTTCAAGTAAATTACCCACAGCAGGCATTCCAATCAGAAGAAATTTTAAGTATACCCAGCAACATTTAACAGGATTCCACAACATAATATCACAGCTGGGTCTTCAAACGAAATGAATCCAAAAAGAAAAATTAAGTACAGTAACATTTCAACAGAATCTTCGCATGACCTGAGGTTCCTAAACCACAGCAAAGAAGAACCAATACATTGTTTCAAACCAACTGTACTAAAATCACCTGAACAGAGTTGTTTTAATGAAATCATTTGAAGGAAAGCAAGATTTTTAAAAGTTAGGGCCTATCATGCCTGATAGTGTCGCGTAAAAATCCGAAGAAGACCTCTGAATGTGCTCGCGCCTTCCCTTCTTCTTCCACAATAGCTTAAACAACAATAAATTGTTACCTTCATGCCTTATAAACTTTCCCCGACAGAGAAAAGAGCTAGATATTCTCAAAGTTGCCATGTAACACAGAGTAGACTGGTTCGAAGAACCAGTGATCAAGCAGAGAGAAAAATAGAACACATGGAAAACAAAAATACCAACCAATTTTCCATTTGCATGCCTTCCCAAGCAATCCACGCTCGGGAACCGAAGTTCATCAATGGCATTAACTCCAAGATTCCCGCCTATTCTCCATTGCCACCGACCGCCTAAGTTGGTGATTGCCAAATGAAAACAAACAACCATTTCCAAATTTGGTGACTCTGCCACGTCAGGTCACAATAGCCGTTTGCAACCTCCGCCAAATCCCTTGTCCTTCATGCTTATCCACCTCATTTAATGCCATGGAAACCACCGCCCATGACTCGCGCCCCTTCATAGGTCCCCCTCCATCCATTATCATTAGTTAAGATAGGTTAGAACATAGGTTAGATCATAAGGTAAGACATTAGTCTTACTTCCATAGTGCTAGGTGTAGCTAACCTTAGGAGCATTAAGATTATAGTTAGGGCTAGGTTAGATTAGCAATAATTCAACCAATAGGTTATAGTTTAGGTTAAGGTTATTAACCTTAACGAATCCATTCCAGGTCTCACAAGTAGGATCGACCAGTATTAGAACCAAGCAGGGTATAACATTCCCGTAATGGATTCTATCCGGTATAGCTAATAAGCTTGCAGTATACACCAGAATTTCTTACCTAGCTTAAGGTCTAGGCCTTCCTGATATTATGATATCGGGAACCAAATTCATTTTACACGATCATCCTGAGTTAAACTTAAAACATCTCTTGGATCAATGCAACTGATCCAAGGCTGAGTCATAAAGACGGATAAATCCACAATTCCTCCCGAAATCAAATTGAACTCAGGTGCTATAAATGAAAGAAATAAAAGAGTCCAAGCATATCCTGACTTAGTCAAAGATCTTCAAGAGCAAAGAAGATACAATCCATATCAAGCATGACTTCACAATCAAAGGAACACATCCTTATACAGAAGAAATCATATATCAACACTTGAATGCTCAGGAGGAAGTAACAATAGTTCAGGGTGTTACACCGGAAGCCCAACTCGAGAGGGAAAGGGTCCCTGGATAACAGTGCGAGATTACAAATTACAACCCACTTACCTGCTTTCCTAGCTGCCATCACCGCTTCACGAGATTGTTTGAGTTCGACAACCTAGGCTCTGGTGAGGTCTTCATCAAGGAAGATCTTATTGGGAAGGGAGAATAACTTATGCTTGGCTCTAAGCGCCCTAAACTTGTCTTCCACATATTTAAATTGAAGGAAAAATGTTGAGTCTAGCCCAAACCATGCCTGTTAAGTTGCATGTGTGGAAGCTCCAATTTTTCAGTGAGAAAGTTAAACCCAATGGCCATCGGGTCCAAAGAAGGAGGTGTGGGCAACCCTTTTAACTTGAGGTTGAGTTCCCTAACCCTTGCCTCGGCTCACTCTCTACTAGCTTTTCTGCGCCACTTCTTCTACTATTTGCTGCCAAAGGAGGAAGAATTGTGCCCTTTCCTTCATGACTCGAGGCCCAAGAGTTTATTTGTTGTTTGAGATTTTCGTGTTGGGTTTTGAACTCTTCTGTTTGTGTTTTAGGTCCAATATCTCGGCTTGCAATTGGTCATTGACAATGCTTTGGGGTGGAGTGTGATGTGGTGTCTGCTAATGATCTCCGTAGAAATATTATTTGCTTCCACCTTCTCCATCTATGAAGTAAGCTCAATGAATTTCATTCGAGATCCCTATTGGAGGATTCAATGATTTTCAGCACATGTGTAATAGTTCCTCAATTATCTTTGGGTAGTCCTCCTTCATGTTGTCCTTGTTCTATTCTCTATGTGATATAAACTATCTGCGCACAACCGAATCGAATGGAGACATTGTTGGTTGATGGATTGTCGAAGTGGAGTTAAAGAGAGGGGAAAGCTAGGGGAGTCCCTCAGATGACCGTGTTGTTTGAGTGTTGGTGTGGGCTTAAAGCCAAATAGTTTGCAACCAGGAGGTTAAATCGGCAATAGAAAACCAAAACGTCAACAATGACTCAAAGGGCACAGTCGACCATTGATGAGGAGGAAAGATTTAATTCCTAAAGCTCGGCGACCACGAAAGGAGAAGGTTTGCAAAAGTAGGCCATAGTTCAAAACAAGGGCAAGGAGCCACAATTCATAAGAGGAAATAAGGGAAAATTCATAGATAGAAGTGGGCCATTAATTAGAATCATATCACGGCCTAGAAGCATCAAAATCATACCACATACTAGAAGATCTTTGGTGGGGAAGTGGACAACATAATGATTTCCTTAGTGTAAAGAACCAATCGAGGTTTAATAATGACGGGCATCATTTGATGTGAATGCCTAGACCTAGGTAGTGTGATTGAACTCCTTATGATGAAAGAAGCTCCATGTTGATTCGAGCAACATAACGACACAATTTTGACAAACACGCAGGTTTTGGGAAAACAAGTTGTGTGGATGTCAAAAATGGTTGATTAAAAGTGCAACAACACAATTTCAACGCTTAGATCGAGTTTTGAGCAAACAAGATTTAAGTATTAAAAATAGGTTGATATAAGTTTGAATTCATAATAACGTAAATTTCCATGCTTAAATCAAGTTTAATAAAAAAAACTTTTAAGTATCAAAATGGTTGATACAATGCGAGCAACATAACAATACAATTTCAATACTTAAATCAAGTCTAGGAAAACAAGGTGTAAGTATTAAAAATGGATTGACACGAGGCAAGTAGTGTAACTATGAGCTAGGAAAAATACACTACTAACAAGGAAGTAAAATACCAATAAGCATACCTCCTCCTTCGCATTCCGTAGCAAACCTCGGAATGGGCTAGGAAACTTGGATTGAGCCTTGATTGTGTGATATGTAGGTGCTTTTCTTCAAGACGGAGCAAGGCCTTCCTGCAACAACGATCCTCTTACTTTGCACTAGATGGGAAAAAGGATTATGAGGCTATTTTGGCATTAGGACGAGGCAAAAGGATGTTCTTTGCTCAAAGGATGCAAGAACTTAGATATGGCATGAAAGCTTATTCTCCGTGTGTTTAGAGGGGAGGGGTAAGGTTGTATTTATAGCCTGAGGAGTGATTAACTTAGATTAATTTAAGTAATCATGGTTTGAAAATGTGGGCAAGATTAAGTGAGTGGTTTGAAAATGTGGGCAAGATTAGGTGAGTGGTTTGAAAATGTGGGCAAGATTAGATGAGTGGGGGCCACGAAGAATGGGTGAGGATTTGAATTATATTTTTAATTCATAAGTGGAGGATTTTAGGTGAGTGGGGACCACGAAGGGTGGGTGAGGATTTGAATTTGAATTTTTAATTCAATAGTAGAAAAACATGGAGAATAATGACATGTGGTGAGGATTGGGTTATTTTTAGTTTTTGAAATGGATAATTAATCAAATTATATTTGATTAATTTGAAGTGTATTTTTGTGGGAAATGAGGAAGGGGAATTAATTGATTTAGAATAGATGTGAAATTGGGGTGTCTACATTTGCCCCTCTTTGGAAGGGTACTATGAAAGTAGTGTCCTTTCAAAGAAAGTAGACGGTATGGGGGAAGAATTCAATCTACTTTTTAAAAGGTAGAGCGAATAGAAAGTGGTGAGTGACGGATGTCATAGTATCCTCCAAGACAAAAATGTCATGAGAAGATGTGATTATGGATAGATGTGGTGATGCCCCCTCGAGAGGATTGATGAGAATGGAATATACGACAGAACTCTCGAAAAGAAGGGAAATGGATTCGTGAAGAAGAGGATGATAATGGAGTGGAAGAGACTGAAATGACCACACGACGCAAATGGAGAAAGGATTCAATCGACCTTGAATGCTAGGTGTGAGGGTGTGTGGGAAAGAGAAAAGGGAATGGATAGGATTGGGGGTTGATTATGAGAAGAGTAAGGGAGATATGGGAGGGAAAAAAAGGAATGAAAGAGGTAGAAATAAGAGAGAGGGATGATAGGGGAAGAAGGGAATGATGAAGGACAAACAAGGCAAAAATACGAAAATGACAGAGTAGAGGGTGAAGGGATGAAATAGAGAGATGTGCAAAATGAAGGAAGTAAAAGAGATAGTAAAGAGGATGCGTGGAAGTGACATAAATGATAGAGTGAGAGAAAAGCGGAAACGGGAAAGGATAAATAAGAAGGATAAAATGAGGTGGGAGCAGGGGGTGAAATGGAGGAAAATGGAAAGAGGATGAAAGAAGAAGTAGAACGGAGAAAAAAGAAACTATGAGGGGTGAGGAAAGTGGGAAAAAAGGAGAGAAAGGAAGAGAAATAGATAAAAAATGAACGAAAAGGTAGGGGTGGTAGAGAAAAGGAGAAGTGGTCGGAAGAAACATGAAAATTAGGGGAGAGAGGAAAAGAATACAAGGAGAAGATTGAAGGAATCGTGTCATTGTGAGGAAGACCAAGGCAAAGAATATGGAACAGACTGTATGGAGATGCATGTGGAGGGTGGTATGATAAAAAAGACAGGACAATGCTGAACAACCAGGTTATCGATGGGGAAGTAAGGAGGAAACGTGATGGAAAAAGGGGAAGAAGACGATACAGGGGAAGGGAAATAAGACGAGGGGTGGGAGAGAGAAGAGGATAACAAAGAAAATGATGTAGAAGGAAGGGAATACAGAAAGGGGTAATAAGTGGAAAGGGAACGGTATAAGGAATGTTCAAAGAAGAAAGAGGGGAGGAATGACATTGATTGGAAAATATGTGGAGATGATGAAAATGAGGATACTAGGATGACGAGAAAATAGGAAAAAGATGTATGATGAAGACAGTAAATATATTGAAGAGGGCAAAGAGGAGATGGAGAGATGGGTAAGAAGCGACAAGAAAGGGTGGGAGTGAGGGAAAAGAATAGGAGAGAAAAGAGAATGGGGGATAGAAGAGGCAATGCCAATGAAAGGATGTTAGGGAAATCCCTTTTACAATGAGTGGTGGGGAAGGGTGAGAGAAAAAATGAAGAAAAGGAGAAAGCTAATGAGGATTGGAAAGGGTAATGCCAACAAAGGGACGTTAGGGAAAACCCTTTGACAATGAGTGGTGGGCTTAGAGGAGGGAAGGAATGAAGGGAAACTCTAGAAGGTCCAAGGGAGTGAATGAGGTCGTGCGGAATGAGGATTGATGATTTTTAGGGAAAACCCGTTGACAATTATTAGCTCGGGAAGAGAAGATGATGATGAAAGAATGATATAGGAGTGTTAACAATAATGGCGAATGTGTGTGTGGGTAGAAATGTGGGGGAATTTGAGAAGATGAAGTGGAAAGAGTGAAGAAGATGAGAGGGATGAGTTGGGACTAAGTGAAAGTGAGGAGAGGATGCGGTTGATGAGGATGAACGAGGTGAGGATGAAGAACCAAGACATGAAAATAATGAGAAGAAACAATATGAATGATGATGGATCAAGAAGGGGAAAATGGGGGAAAAGAATGTGATTGTAGGCAGAAGAGATTAGATGTATGGTGTAAGAGGATATGTGGAGAAAGGATAATAGTAGGAGGAAAAAGTGGGTAGTAGGAGATACCAGGTGGAAGAAGCAATCAACAAAGTGAACGAAGAATGAGGTGGGGGAGAAGTTCACGATGACAAGTTAAGTGTAGGGAGGACCCTGACATAAGATTATCATGTGACGGAAGTGGTTAAGTAAGATTGCCATGTGAGCAAAACTGGAGATGACAAATGGTCAAGCGAGAAGTGGTGTTTGCGAGAATCGAAAAGGAGGTGAAAGGATGTGATAATGGGGAATGCCGAGAAAAAATGAAGGGTGAAGGGTGTGTAGTGATGGGGAAAGGCAAGGAGACAGATCATCCTTAAGAGGGAATCTTAAGTGAGATCGCCATGCCGGGTGAGTGGTTAAGTAAGATTGCCAAACAGAGGAGGGTAATATTGGTGGTAAAAAGGTGTGATGATGGGGAATGAAGAGGAAATATGGATGGTGAGATTGTAGAGTGATGGGTGAGTGTAAGATGACATGTCATGCTTAAGAGAATCTCTTAAGTAAGATCGTCATGCTGTTGGAGAGGTTTCGTATGATCACCCAACCGACAGGGATGATATGCAAAGAGAAAGACAAGATGATATTGGGGATAGGGGTGGAATGGTAGGGTGAAGAAGATGATCACGATGAGAGGCGGGAGAAATAATATGGGAGAAATATGATGGGATGGGGAAGGCCATAGGGCAGATCAACCTTAAGTGGAAGTCTTAAGTAAGATTGTCATGTGGCTGGAATGGTTAAGTAAGATCGCCAAGCTGAGGAAGAAGAAGGATGATGTTAGAGTTGGTGGGAATAGGGTATGACAAAATGGACTGAAGGGGAACCCTCAAGTGAATTTTCCATACTACGAGAGCGTGTAAGTAGGATGACCAGGCATAAGGTGGATTTGGGGAAGGATGAGAAAAGAGTGAGTGAGGTATGCTTGAGTGGTATATGATATGAGATGAGGTGATAATAAGAAAGAAAGGAAACAAAGGAGTGTAACATGAATGGATGAAGGAATATATGTAGTGGAGGGCGGAGAGTGTGAGGGGAATCCTTAATTGGGATGCCCACATGGTGAGAGTAATGATGCGAGAATGAGAAGTAGAAGAGGTGGAGTGGGAAGATGTGTTTGGTGGTGATGGTTGTTTGATGAGAGGGCAGGTGGTGAAGAAGCTTCTACAGTGGGAAGATCTTAGGGAGAGGGTAAACCTCCACTAAGGATTCCATATAGAAGGGGTTATTAAGTAAGATTGTCAAGCGGGAAGCAAAAGGGTGAAAGGAAAGAATACCAATGGGTGAGAGGGGACAGGAATGGTGAGAAGGGTAATATGGGTATAAGCGGCGGAGGAGTAAAAATGAGGAGTGAGGATGAATGGATCAAATACATGGTGATCATGGTGGGGGAGAAGGAGCTGCTGGATAGTGAATGCTACTTGAGAAAGATCGTCAAGTAGGATTTGCAAACTACAATGGTGATCAAGTAGGATTCCCAAACTGGAGAATGCATTAGTATGGGTGAATGGATGGGGTGCAAAGTAAGATGTTGATCATGCAGGAAGATACTCACGTGATGAAAAGCATCTTAATTTTAATATAGCACATAACATGATGCATCATGATATAAAAGATCAGGATGACTAGACTGTAATATGCGTGATAGCATAGACGGGGGCATTAAAAAGGTTTGATGCCCCAAAGATGCGATATGTAAATGGAAGAGAGCATAGACAGAGGCCATCAAGAAAGTATGATGCCCCAGTACGACATGCAATCAGATAACGTAATAATATTAGAGAGAACACTAGGATACATAAAATCAAGATGCCCCCTGTAATATATCAAGATGCAAGAAAATAATTAATAATTTACAACTAATAATGCAACACAAGAACCAATAAACATGTCACTAACGTGTTCCACAATGAGGATTGATTGGATGTGCCCCCAAGCAGGGGTACGAGGACATAGTAAAGCATTGGGTCATTGTCCTCAAACAAGGAAACAATGAGAGCCGGATTTACCCAAGCGAAGATTCACGCGAGGAGAAGTGGTTTGAATTTGGTAGTCATAAGGTGATTGGATCATTCATTGGGGATAATTGTTCAAAGGTTAAATTATGTTGGTTATTTTAGAGTTGTTTTTTTTTTTAGCGATTTTGTGGATTTTTTAATTTATTTTTTGTTTATTATATATATATATATATATATATACTGATTTTCTAATGTTTTTAGATTTTTGACGATTTTCAAATGTTTTTGACTTTTTGACGATTTTCAAATGTTTTTAGATTTTTGACGATTCTTGTTAATGGTTTTAGATTTTTGATGATTATGTGTAATGTCTTTGGATTTTTGACGAGTATTTCTAATGTTTTTGGATTTTTGGATTTTTATACTATTTTTAGATTTTTGATGAATTTCAAATGTTTTTAGATTTTAGATTTTTAACGATTTTCAAATGTTTTTGGATTTTGGATTTTTGACGATTTTTAAATATTTTTGGATTTTTAGATTTTTATCTGTTTTTGGATTTTTACATTGTTTTTGAATTTTTGACGGTTTTCAAATGTTTTTGGATTTTTACATTGTGATTGGCAATTTATGGACCAGAGTGCAGACTTATTTTTGAGAGGCGATAAACATGGATATTATCCATATGTACCATGTTTCGTGTTGTAACTTATGCTCGAGAATAACACAAATTCTCTTTCCATTGACGGGGATATGGTGGTGATGATATGATGAAAACAATTCCAGCTCCATTCTTGACTCCACACAACTAGTAAGATATGTGGGCTCATCACCGAGAATCAAGGGACTCAAGAGGTAGATAATGAATATAGAGACAAATGCTAATAACAATCCCTTTGGGAAATTGTGACTCCATTCTTCATAACTGATCGAACCGATTTCAGAAATGGCTTTCACTTTATGAGTCATGTGCTAGACTTAGACAGTTATGTGGCTTGTTGATTGGTAAGATATGAGGTTTAAGAGATAGTTCTCTCTTCACTTAGGCATCTAAATTACGTGTTTGGGGATTCTATAATTTGTAAACACTGTAAGATTTTGTATTTTTGAAATGACTCCCTATGCCTTGCCCCATGCTACTAGTGAGAAGCAAGGGCTCATCACCGAAGGAAAAATATAGGTGAGTGAATTCCTTTTTTTTTTTTTTTTTTTTTTTTTTGAATATTTTGCAATGTTTTTATGCTTGTATGAGAATGACCCTCTATGCTTTGCCCCATGCCACTTGTAAGAGGCAATGGTTTATCACCGAAGACAAGACGTAGATGAGTAAGGGAACCTTCCTCCATTCCTAGTCTCACACTACCAGTAAGAAGTGTGGGCTCAACACCAAAGACTATGAAGGATGAAAGATGTGACAATGAATTATTCATAAGTTATTGAATTGATGGATTTTTTTACAATAGTGCTTTGTATTTGGGAAGAAATGCGTTTGCCCCAATCTCAGCCCCACACGACTAGTAGGACGTGAGGGTTCAACACAAGACTGAGATGGATGACCAAACGAACTGGGTAATGAAGTTTAGAGCTTTGTTATGAAAGAGAGAATGTATGTGAAGGGAATATATTACCATCATGGCTTCTAGGTATGACCATAGAGGAAAGTGACAAAAATGGAAGAAGTATGACACTCACAAACTTAATAGGATTTATACTAGCCCTTGTCTCATGATGATGAATATGAAGATGTGATTTTGATAAAGAAAATATCTGCCAATGGAAATGAATAAATTTAAATTATTCGGAAATAAGCAAGACAAAAGAAACAATGTACATGTTGTATCCAGGAATAGTGAACATCTCAAGGATAAAATTTCTTTAAATGAACTGCATTCATTGGTTCATCAAGATATTGGCATGTGTCAATGGCTAATTTATAAGCTCCAAACCCAAAACTATCTATGATTTCATTGGGCTCAAAGTTTTTTTTTTGTTTGTCTCGTTCTTTGGGTGTGTTCTTTCGATTTTATTTGAGAATGATATCATTGACCTTAAATTTTCTAGGTTTGAATTTTTTATGGTAGCTACGCCATAGCCGATTTTGATAGAATGGAAGATGATCTAGGGCATTAAGTTGTTTTTCATCAAGAAGCTTGAGTTCATTAAGGCGTGAATGTTGATAATAATCTTTATTGATTACGTCTTTGAGGGATATTCTAAAGGATGGGAATTCAACCTTGACATGTAAAATAGCTTCCCCACCATAAACAAGGGAGAAGGGAGTGGCCTCAGTTTGCATTGTTTGATTTGTTGCTTCTGTTTGTCCATGAATTAATTGATTTGACGATAGATTCAAAATTAAAGATGGAAAAGGTTGCGTAAGGATATTCCTAGGTATATGTACCTTGTAGAATGTATGCACGTAAAGGTATTGACAAGTGGGAATCATTGGTGAAGAGCTACCTACAAGATCAATCATTGAAAGCATAATGGACATGACAGGTTGCATTTTCACAAGTGTCCAAACTTGATGTGGTTGTGTTTCGACAACAAGGCTAGAGATGTTAGGCATAGGAATAATAGAATCAAGCTCAAATGTGTTTGATGATGGACTCTCTTTTGTAGTGTCTATATTTATATCAAGGGTTGAAAGGGAGTCTTGAAGTGAGGTCAAGATCTCATTACATGTTGGAAGAATGTTATTTTCCAAAATAGGTTCAATATCTGCTTGGGTTGAAAGAGAGTCTTGAATCAAGGTCAAGTTCTCATTAGATGTTGGAAGAATGTTGTTGTCCAAAACAAGTTCAATGTATGTTTGAACTAATGGAAGAAAATTTGAAGAAGATATGGATTGGTTTGGAATTAGAGATTCTTGACCTTTGTCATCGTGATCTTGTGGAATTTTAGTATGTATAGGAGTTTCGACAGTAGTCAAATCTTCATTGAAAGTTGTGGTATTGGATGTGTCATTGGTTGCAAGAGCATTGTCATCAAGCTCTACAGAGATGACATCGTCGTCAATTAAGTCTTGGATGTAATTCTTAAATCACACACATTTATCTGTGTGATGACCATCAATGCGATGAAAATCACAATATGTGTTAGGTTTGTACCAACATGGCTTAGATTCCCCTTCGACAAAGGGTTTTGTAATTGGATATCTTATCAGTTTAGCCTCTTTTAGTTGATGAAAAACACTAGAGAGAGTTTCTCCAAGGGGCGTAAACTGACGTTCGACTTTACGTGAAGTGATGTCTTTGTTAGGTTGTATGATTGGCTTCTTGGGTGATCGTTCATTGATTTGGGTAGCCATATGAGAGAGTTGTGTTTTCATCTTATTAATTTGTTCTAATAGCTCATTGCGTGACATTTTTGTGAATTCATCATGTTTGAAAGAGAGGGAGAATGAAGAAATGTGTGATGAAGAACTCAACCTATTGATTGTGATCTTTGTTTTCACTCAATCAAGTTTTAACAAGGCTATAAGGAGTAAGCTCAAACAAGCTACTCGGGATACAAGTGGGATATAACTCAAACAAGCTATGATGAATATGTTGATTGGTTTGGATTAAACAAGCTTAGCAGACGAAAATGTAAGGAGTACACTCAAACAAGGTACTCAATACAAGTGGGATATAGCTCAAACAAGCTATGATGAATATGTTGATTGGTTTGGCTTAAACAAGCTTTGGATTTTTGATAGGAAGAGTAACTCAAACAAGTGACTCAACACAGTTGTGAACTAAAATGAGCTTTGAAGGGATTTTTGTCGGATGATATTTTGTTAAACTCGACAGCTGATGAAATAATGAGTGAACTCAAACAAGTCACCCAATGTCATTTTGATATAACTTGAAATAAGTTATAAAGGATGTTCTGACAATTGAGGAGATGAGGAGTGAATGCTAGTCACTCAATATCAGTTGGATATATCCAAAGACAAGCTATGACAAATGTATTATTGGCTGAAGCGAGCTAATGAAATTGGTGAGATGTTTTGGTCTGCATTGTTGGATTGTTTGGATGTTTTCGCTTGGTATTGAATTGGTCGAGAACTGATTTTTTTGTGGAACACAACTAGGGTCTGAACTTTTACAATGAACACATTGATATCAACCAAGTTTTATGATAAAACAATGCTAAACTATTTTGTTTTCAAACAGCAAGCAATCATGTGGATTCAATTGTTTTGGCTTATGAGGTAACTTCTTCAGGAATGATCATTGTTTCATGCAATCATACAAGTATGATGTGAAATGGTGGATGCAGGCTCTTATTACTCCAAGAAGATGCGTCCTCTCGATATACCCTAGTCCTGATATACCTAATTCTTGCATGGGGATAGAATTGGTATGGGGAACCCTTAGAGCACTGGAGGAGACTCACCAATTCTTACTTGCCTATTTCAGAGTGAATCACCACATCCAGAACAAGTTTTGTGAAAAGGTGGAAGGTGATGGAGGGATGAATGTGTATGGTGTCCTTATAACTCCCTGAAGATTTATAGGGACGATGCCTAGGCTTCGTTGTTACAGCTATTTAGGCGTGACTCGCATGCACTGCATGACAACATTACCTGTAAGTGAAGAGCAGGGGTGAGGTAAATACCGAACGCTGTGATGAGACTAGGTCTCAAAGTATAATGCAGATGCAAATGTTGTTGGTGCGTGGTAGTCAAGTCCACGTCATCGGTGTAGCTTTGGTGGTGATGAAATCCACCTCGTCTACATGCAAAAACAATATGATAAAGTGATTAAACGCAAGGTTTTTTGTTGTTTTTTGTTTTGTTTTTTTTTTGACAATATTCCAAATGACGCAGCTTTACATAAAACAAATTAGTAGTTATCCTGCAAACGAAATGTTAGAAAAGTGATCATGGTTGTTTTTGATTTTCCAGATCGCTCGAAGGCGCAGGAAAAGAGCATACACAACCAACGACCAAACAAATATTAATAATATGACAAAGGAAAATAATGATTGAAATGATAGTTGGAAAACAAAGCTAGAGGATCCTGCAATGTTAGAACAAGAAACTAAAAAATTGTGATCGTTTCTGATTTTCCAGATCGCTCGAAGGCGCAAGAAAAGAGCATACGCGGATACAATTGGAATAGATTTTTTTTTTTAAATGTTAATAATTATTGCAATTAATCATGATTGCAAAATAACGATAATGATTATTTTCACAAAAAATAAAAATGACGAAAGAAGAGTGAAAACGTTACCTAGAAGTGTTGTCGTGGAAAATTGAAATGTAAGGCAAAAATTAAAAATTAAAAAATAAAAATAAAAATTTGTTTTCCAGAGCTCGGGTGGCCTCACGTTTCTGATTTCCAAGATCACTTTTGAAGTGCGAGGAAAGAGCATACATGTGAGGTTGTTATGTGAAATAAAATAAAAATAATAATTTAAAAAAAAACTATAATTTTGTTGTTTTTTGTTAAAAAGACAGGTGTTAGAAGAAATGAAACCAAAAATTTTCTGTAAGTCTAAATCTAAAAATTATTTTTCATTGCATATATCTTTTTGATACCTTTCCGTTAAAAAAATGAAGTCATTCCGAGTTCGGGAGAAAAATTTATGGCGTCCGGAAGATGGGCTACGGTAGCACTCTGAATGAAAATTTTGAACGTGAGAAAAATGTCCCGGGAGCTATTTTTTTATTTTAAACTTCATTGTCTGCTGCACGAGAAGCTAAAATTTTGATAGCAAGGTGAAAAAAGAACAATAAATAGAAAGAAAGAGTTAGATCACAAAATGATTGATTAAAATAAAAGAAAAAAATAATTAACTTCCTCTACAAAGCGATTATTTTAGCGAAAGTAAGTAAATAAATGCATTTTTCGGATTGGTTGTCCCATGACAAGAAGATGATAAACTAATGGTTAGTTCATGTGTTTCTACGATGACGATTAAATAGCAAAATCAAAACGGGAACTAAACACCAAACACCGAGGAGATCAAAGACAGGATGAGCTTGAGTTTCATTGTTCTTTATAACCTACGATACACCACACAAAAAAACACTACCCAAAGCGTGAAGGTTAACCAAAGAAGACCATAAGGAACAGAAAAGGAAATAATAATGAACAATAATAAACAAAGAACAAATAAAACCACTAATTGGGAAATTAATGGTAATAGATCGAAAGTAACCGGGCATGCCAGAATGTAAGCTAGGAAAAATACACTACTAATAAGGAAGTAAAATACCAATAATCATACCTCCTCCTTCACGTTCCGTAGCAAACCTCGGAATGGGCTAGGAAACTTGGATTGAGCCCTGATTGTGTGATATGTAGGTGCTTTTCTTCAAGACGGAGCAAGGCCTTCTGCAACAATGATCCTCTTACTTTGCATTGGATGGAAAAAGGATTATGAGGCTATTTTGGCATTAGGATGAGGCAAAAGGATGTTCTTTGCTCAAAGGATGCAAGAACTTAGATATGACATGAAAGCTTATTCCATGTGTTTAGAGGGGAGGGGTAAGGTTGTATTTATAGCCTGAGGGAGTGATTAACTTAGATTAATTTAAGTAATCATGGTTTGAAAATGTGGGCAAGATTAAGTGAGTGGTTTGAAAATGTGGGCAAGATTAGGTGAGTGGTTTGAAAATGTGGGCAAGATTAGATGAGTGGAGGCCACGAAGAATGGGTGAGGATTTGAATTATATTTTTAATTCATAAGTGGAGGATTTTAGGTGAGTGGGGACCACGAAGGGTGGGTGAGGATTTGAATTTGAATTTTTAATTCAATAGTAAAAAACATGGAGAATAATGACATGTGGTGAGGATTGGGTTATTTTTAGTTTTTGAAATAGATAATTAATCAAATTATATTTGATTAATTCGAAGTGTATTTTTGTGGGAAATGAGGAAGGGGAATTAATTGATTTATAATAGATGTGAAATTGGGGTGTCTACACAAGAATAACACACTTTCAACACTCAAATTGATTTTTAGGAAACAAGATTTAAGTATAAAAATGGGTCGATATAATGCGAGCATCGTAACAATAAAATTTCAACACTTAAATCATCTTTAAGAAAACAAGATGTAAGTATCAAAGATGGATTGATACAATGCGGGTAAGGTAACGACCACAAATTGAGAATCAAGGTGAATTATCCCAATGTTGGTTTCAAGAAAACTACCAAAATTTGAATACTTAACAACGCAATTTCAACATTTAAATCAAGATTTTAAGGTAAAACCGATTTAAGTGGCTTCAAAAGAGGTTGATACAATTTTGGCAGCAATTCGTATTGCTTTCTTTTGACCAATAATGCCAAAAAATAACAAGGGAATTTATTATTGGTGATGGAAAACACGGGCACAACTTTGTCAAAGTTTTGCCTTGTTCTAAAACAAGGTAGAAACTAGGAAATTTTTTTGCTATTTACAATTTGTGATGAAAGATACAAGGCACAATTTTGATGGACTTTTTCCTTGTTCGATAAACAAGGTTTTAACTCCAAGGAAGTTTTGATTTGTAATGGCTCTTTTGAAATTCACGAATAGGATATGGTAAAGTTGGCCCCAATGCCAAATGGCTCCCTAGGCTTTTGTTCTCAACACTCGCCAATATTTTGTTTAAGAGAGGTACACTTTTTTAGAATAAATTCTAAACAAAGAACCATTACCCCACAATCAAATTAATGAAATAGGCCTCATACGGACAAAATTTAGCACTCCTCACGGGTTTTTCTAGTCAAGTAGGTGATGGGGAACTTCCCATTTCGTCAACCAGTTCCCTTAATGTGTTGACTACTTTGGGGTTCTTGTGGTAATCCTCATAATGAGTTTTATGGCTTAAGCCAAGATACTTTCCACATTTTAAAGTGAACGAGTTTGACCCTTATCCAAACTTGCAAATATAGTGTGTATTGTTTGTTTTTATCTTTATCTAAAATGTGTGTTTTGAATGCCTTTGGCAACCTACACACAGTGTATCAGTAATTGTCTCGATTTGAACTTTGACAAGCGAAAAGGTCCTGTACTCAAAAGATTAGTAGTTTTCCATACAAACCACAATGTTTAGAAAGAGGATCAAGGTCATTTTTGATTCTCAAGATCACTCGAAAGCGCAAGAGAAGAGCATATGCAACGTTTGATCCAACTAATTAGAAATGGGAAAACGTTAATCAATGACAATTAAGTGTTTTTTAAACATCTTAAATGATGATTTTTTCCAAGTAATCACACAATGTTAGAATGAGGATCATGGTCATTTTTATTCTCAAGATCACTCGAAAGTGCAAGAGAAGAGCATATGCGATGTTTGATCTAACTTAAGTAAATGGAAAAACCAAAGTAAATAAAACAATCAAGTGTGTAAAAAAAAGCTGATTTTTAAATAACAACTCAAATAATTAGTTTTTCCATGTAAATTATCAAAATATCAAGTGTTATCCATATTTCCAAATGACAATCAAAATGTTAGAAAAAATCTAAAATCGTTTATGTTTCTGATTCTCAAGATCACTCGAAAGTGCAAGAGGAGCATACGAGGTTTCGATGAATTTATAACAAAAAGAAGATTTCCAACAAATATTTAAATTGCTAACACCATTTCTAAACAAATGAAAATCATAATATTAGAAAAATATATATAATTATAGCCATTTCGATTCTCAACTTGGTCGCTTGCAAGTGCAAGAGAATAGCATACATGGTGTTGATCAAATTAAAAGGAATCTAACGTGAAAAAGAAAGACCGAGTTTCATAAGAAAGGAAACTTTGCATTTTTGCAAGGTTAAATCCCAAATTTATATATTTATTGCATAGTTCACCTCATGACCTTTCCGTCGCAAAAAGGGAGTCGTTTCGAGTTGGGCGCAAAAGTTATGGCCTCTGGAAGATAGGTTATGCACATGTTTTTATAGTCACGAGAACTCACTTAACATGTACTAAATTTCTTTTAAACAAACGTCCCAAAAATTGCAAAAAAATTAATTTTTTCCCACCAAGATTCAATTTTGATAGCAACCACCTCCTTGATGTGTAAAGAAGACTCAACACTATTGAACACTAACATACATGCTCAAAAACATATTTTCAACAAATTGAAAGAACTAACATATAAAATGATGAAAAATAAAGCTTTTAAAATGAAAACATGAAGAAAGCTTGAACTTGAGACAACAACCCACCTCCTTTATATGTGCAAAGAAGACTCAACACTATCAAACATTAACATACATGCTACAAAAAGAAATTCTAACAAATTGAAATAACTAACATGTAAAATGATGGAAAATAAAGCTCTAAAAATAAAAACATGAAAGCTTGAATTTTTCTTATCAAAATCCCATTTTGACAACACTTTGCCTCCTTAATAGCTACAAGGAAGACTTAACACATGCAAGCTCAACAAAACATGCTTACAAACATAAGTTATGTCAATATATTAAAAAGGGTTAGCATGCAAATGAGAAAAATGAAACTTAACAAAAACAAAGAATGCATATGAGACAAAGGAGTGTCCCATTGGGTGTGGCATATGCATGCATGTGATTGAATTAATCTAAATTAAATGAAAGAAAACTAACACCAAGTAAATTCCTAACTCATTAATCAAAAACATAAACTTCAAGATAAGACATGAATGTTAGGAATATTAGATATTGTGAACATTAGATATTTATATATTTGTGTGTGTGCAAATATATATTATATAATAGTGTGAGAAAAATAAAAGATTGTAATATTATTAATATGAGTCATAAAACAACTCATTATTAATAATATAGGATATTGTATTAGTTGTGAGTTTGTTGAATAAACAACTCATGTAGATTATTGTGTGTGGAGATATTGGTGGGATATATGAGAGAATAGTGGTGAGTGATCATAGGAGAGATTCTCTAGGAGAGATTAGTGGGATAATATTGGTAAGCCTCATCTCCTTGTTTATAGGAAATGGAAAGGCTATATATTGTAAGCTCTCTCATCATGTAATTGCTCCATATTATTCAATCAATAATATAGTGTGTTTATTATATTTTTGCTCTTATTTTGTGCTTATGTTATTATCTTCATTCTGCAACATTGTCTCTTATTGATTTGTGCAATTATATAATGTAATTGTTGCTTATTTATAATAGATAAGCTATCAATTTCACATCAATGAAAGGAAAATCTTAACTAATGTGCATCAAACATTAAAACATTAAATGCAAACCTATCCTTTGATATTTAGATGTGCTTTGTAATTGTAGATACTTCCTTTAGTGAGCCGAACGTAACTACGTGCGATCAAAGGATTCCTCCAAGGAAGAGGAGGAGATCTCACCAATATGGCTTAATTGTCATTTTTGGTTTTTCTCTTACTACTCTTAGCCAAGTAGAAGATGGAAATGGTTGCTTGATCAATAAACCTTCCAATATTGAAATGCTCTTATCATATGTAAATGTCTTACAAGGACATGGTGTATATTTGGACAAGGTGTATTAGGTTCTTTATATAGTTTTCCATTTTTAGGGAAGCTTGTAACCTAGTGAATGTGGGATAAAGGTAAAGTAGAATTAGAAATGGATAAACATGATTAGAAAAGATTAATTAGAGATTAACAACTCATGGGAGTTGAAGGTGATTTAATTAATCAACTAGGATTAATCAATAGGCCAAATTAGGTTATAGAAGCCATTTGAAGATGATTTAGAAAGAAATTAGTAGAATTTGAAGGGTTTGAAAAGGGGATTTTACTAATAAGAAGGTTTACTAGTTAAATACGAGATTGAAAGACTCAATTAATTAATAATGGTTAATTAATTAATTAAAAAAATTATGGTTAATTAATTAATTAATTAAAAGGATTATAACTAACAAAGTGTTGTTAATTGACATCCGTGGATGGGGGAAGACTAGTTAATTAACGAAATGTCGTTAATTGACCGTAATAAAGGAGAATGTTAGTCAATTAGCGGAAATCACTAATTATAATTAAATGACGGAAAGAGGATAATTAGTGCAATTTCAGTATTAAAACTACGTAATTAGATTTAGGTGTCTACAAATAGAATAGTAAATACATGATGGATTACAACATAGAGGAATATGATAGTATCAATGCTTTCATAGGTAGTGCTCAATACAAGTTATTTGATATAGGGATTTTGTTGTACTTGATGCCCTTTCCATGATGTACATCATTTTATTTATATGACAAGAATGACTGATGATTGTTGGTTAAACATAACTGTTCACAACCAAATAATTGAAAATAGGACAATATATTAATTTTTTCTTATATATATTTATACAATAAGTTCATTCTTCCAAACAAAAATAGATTGTAGATATCACTCACTATTCTTACTCACATGTCTTAAATTCTAGGTGAGTTGTTACCAGTTACCACAACTATTGCACACATGTAGCAACTACTCACGTTAGACAATCACAAACTAATAGATTAATACAACATTAAATTCTAGTTGGGTTGTTACCACTACTCACGACACATATAACACCTACTAACATTAGACTATCACAAACTAGTAGATTAATACAACGTTAAACTTTGTTGTACTAACCTAGGTAAATCTCCAACAGTCCCCCTTCAATACGAACATAGTCCAAAAAGAATGGATTAGTTTGAAACCAACTTTGATGAAAGGAAACATATCACCAACCCAACAAATAAATATTAATGGATGGGAACATATCAACAATCATGTAGACAAATATCGATGGATGGGAAGACATCACCAATCTAAGATCAAACTAATGTGGGTAGGAACAAATACGCTAATCCAATTTCTCAAATAATTGTTCATGTCACAATCAATAAGTGAATTGGAACAAACATGCTATTCCTTGAAAGTATGGCATGGGCCTGCTACTTCTCTTACGTTTCGCTCCTGAGGTTCACTTGGCTCACCTTTAAAGTACAAATCAAGGTAGTGGGATAATTTCCTCACTATATCTTCATTGGTTGCTGCCCCACTTGACTAAATTTGCAAGTTGTAATCACTATGCTTGATCACTGCCACCTGATCACATACAACATAAGCGGACATCGCTACCACTGGACACCATTCCTGGCATTAGTCATTTTGGCACATTTGTTTTGCCACTATAGTGGTCTGCAACCTTTGAGTTAGCGGCGAACTTGAGGTTAGGTTGGGTCTCCTACCTTTGTTTCCTCCATCCTCTTGCATAATGCTAGATGGATCTTGAAGTTGAACGGTTTCGATATTGTATTTAGTTTTGTACTATTCTTCCCCACCACAATGTAAACCAGCTTATATGGATGTCATTTTGAGCACAAATGCATCCACCTACATTGTTGACAACACACATGGGCACACAAAACTTATTGTTTTGGACTGACAGGAAAATTGACTTATTGTTTTGGACTGACAGGAAAATTGACTATGAGACACAAAAGTCAGGCTGTCACTATGGAAATGACTATTTATTTGAAATAATAAAATAGCTAACATACCTAGCATGAGATAAAGTGCCATACTATAGACTGAATTTATAAAGACTAACAACTCATTGAATCACAAATTTATAATATCATAGACTAAATCTATGGTCGAGCACTCTAAATGAATGATATCTAACAATAAAAATTATGTGTAAGAAAATTACTATGAGGCATGCACATGGAGGAGATTGTTACAGACTTGAAGGGACGAGTGCATGGGGGATGCAAACAAAAGATGTACATGGGACGACACACGTGAGTTTAATATCCACGACCCCACGTGAAAAAAGTGCACCGTTGGTGACAAGTGCAAATGAGAAGCCTTTGATGTGACGGATTGCGAGCAGCACTAGATGGTTGTAGGAATAAAAAGTTTGAGTGAACAAGAGAACAGATTTGCAAGAGAATAGTGATATGAGTTAAAGTCTGCAAAGAAAATAAAAGGAATGCACACCCAATCAGAGTTAGTCACGCATCGAGCTGATAATCCAATGGCGATGCATGAACAGATGTTACGCTCGAGTTGGGAGTCCTGGATGGCCGGAAGCAAGCAACATAAAAAAATTCATGTCTGCAGCTGCGAGTGATACACAATTGAAAAAGAAAATCGACTGCTATGCACGCTGATGTATATCATCAAATGCACTGCTCTGGTTCATATCATCAAACACACAATTATGTGATACATAGGACATGGACAGATGACATGTCAGAAGTGCAGAGAGTGAACGTAAGGATGCTGACTGCGTACTTGATAATGCACGTGAAGATCACTACGCATATGGCAGAATCAGGCAAAGCATAATGGAATATGGAAGATCTGCATACAGGCACTGCAAGTAGACACAGATGTAATGTGCAAAACTACAAAAATACTAAATACCTTGGTAAATCCAGATCTTCCTTTAGAACTACAAATTTATATTAAAATTTGGATTAAAAAAGAGCATACATAATCTAATATAAATTCTTCATAAAACTTCTCTCTCTGAATTATATCCACGATTGCAATATTGCATAAGGTTGGATCTTTGTGTTTATGACAACATTGAAATTTCCTGCTCAGATGCCAAATTAGAAATATGACAACAGATTAATTTTATTCATTGACAGAGACAAATTTACATAAGCTTGTTCCTATAATGTAGGATATTGTAGTTATCCCTCGCCTAAACTCTCGGTGGGTTGTTACCACAGCTTACGAACACATATAATTTACTAACAATAGAATATCAGCAACTAAACACAATATAAAACTCTACGAAAACATATAACTACAAACATTAGACAATCACCAACTATTATATAAATTAAATATTAAACCGTGTTGTACTGACACGGGTATGTCTCCAACACACTTCTCTTCAACTAGAGTCCTATTGCCTATCTCTATGGAATGTGCGATTTCTAGATGCAAAATCAGCTTCTACCTTTTGGTTATGAATCTCAACAACATTTACCTCACCTGTATTAGCAATCTGGAAGCATTGGATCTTGTATTAGTCGAACTAAAATGATTTGGTGGAAGGTTTCATCAGTCCTTTTGTGGGTTTTCACTCATGTCACTAACTACATTAATTGCAGGAGGTTAACCTAAACTCCCATCTGTCCTGTCCATTTTACATCCTGTTTTTTCTTCCTAAAAATTTAAATCAGTATGCTGACTTCACTTTACCTTGCATCAATTTCACAATCGCATCAACCAATGGCTATATCGAATGTCACTTTTACCAGTAAGCCAGCATGCACTCCTCAGAAAACCTTAGGATGGCTTTAATGGAGACCGACTTTTCATCTTTCTCGAGTAGAGTTTTCTTTCCAAGGCTATCCCTACTACTTTTCATGTCAATTTGTTTTGGGGGATTCACCATGCGTTTGTCTCTTGGACGCTCATTTTCCTTGATCAAGGTGTATTAGATTGGTCTACTTTGCCAAATTTATTATTCCATCTCCAATGTGGGCACATTATCATATTACATGCTTTTGAGGTTTTTTGTCAAATGGGTGCGTCCAATATACACAATCATGGCGCAACAGAATATTTCAAAGGTTATGCGAGCAATGCATACCGATTTGATACTTTTAACTGCCTTATTTGGAGTTATAACAACTACTAACGAACTAAGACGCTCATAACCATGTCCGCTGCAGAAATGTATCATTATGGCTGTGTGCCTTCGTCGTTCTCAATGGACATTTCTTGTTTACGGTAACTTTTGCTGTTTGCAGTATCTTTATTATATTGGTTTACATCTTCTATTCATGTCTTTCTGTTCTCATACTTATCTGCATTTCTAAAATTGCCATTATCTACTAGTGTATATTTAAGGGACAATGCCTTGTGCTATCATAGTTGTAATTTATCATGTGGAAGGAGAGTTTAAATATACATTTATCCTCTGGTCTCCAATCAGAGTTTCGCCTTTTAAAACAGTATATTTAGATAACCAACACATTTTGGCTTCACTGAGGGCCTCTTCTTGTCTGTGTTGCTCACGGGACATGTACTGTACATAGAAAAATATAATATTTTAATCACAGATAATTTCAGAGAATATAATTTGCTACCAATAAAACAGTTTTAGACATTTGCGGTTGATTGTTCTCAATGGAATAAGAGAAACTAACCACACCTTATCTTTCCCTTTTTTGTATTCATTTTGATTTATATTTTCTCACCTACCCATTTTAATCCTGTTTATTGCTCTAGTTTCTATTGTGGTAGTAATTCAAAATATTTTAAAATTGTAGGTTTGGATAACTAGTGGAACTAGCAAGGGCTTTAAACAAACAAGCACTACAGCTGACATTCTGGAGCCAGGGATTCTGATGACTTATCTATCATAATACCTGTGTGATCCGGTTGTATTTTTATTGTACTATTGTATATTTAAAACAAAAGTTCATGTTACACTGGTTTCACTTGTGCTCATCATAGTTGATAATTTATCATGGGAAGGATTCAGTTTAAATGTACATTTATCCTATGGTCTCCAATCAATGGATAGTTTCGTCTTTTAAAACAGTATATTCAGATAACCAACACATTTTGGCTTCACTGAGGGCCTCTTCTTGTCTGTGTTGCTCACGGGACACGTACTGTACATTCAACAATATAATATTTTAATCACAGATAATTTCAGAGAATATAATTTGCTAACAATAAAACAATTTTAGAGATTCGTGGTTGAATGAGTAAAACAGAGGAACACTCATCTAGGGATTAACAAGTGTTCGTCATGTCTATCAAAACTAATTTTTATAGGAACTGAAAGTTAAGGAGTTTCTGCAGTGATTCATCCAAAGATGGAATGCATTACTTCCTACCTGAATCTGAGGACCATTTGCAATATCATGGAAACTAGAGTGAGTTCAACTATAAATGTCCAGATGCTTTGAGAAGTCTGTGATTTGTTTTCATGGTTGATGTTGTATTCTGAGTTATGGTTGTTGCTATAAATATTATTTCAGTATGTACTATATAAAACGTTATTACATTGGAACATTGTCTAACGTGTTTGTGCTATGCAGTCATGATTGATGACGAAGCTGGATGGTCAGTTGTCATTCAATCTTACATAATGGTAGCTCTTGTTTATAAACTCAAGCCAGCTTGTGGTAAGTTTTGGTTGCTCTCATGTCTATAGCTTATTCCGGTCGAAACGGGACTCTACAATATAACTCTCTTTAATAATTAGAATCTGTAAAATTTTATATTTGTTGAGCAAAATTCATTAGTCTAAAAATGTGAATGCGGTATGAAAATGTCTATGTTGGGTGCCTGCTTCTTTACTTAGTTTCTGAGACATATAGAGCTTGTCTTTTAATCAGTGTTAGTTACCTTTTAGTTTTTGAGACATACAAAGCTTGTATTTCAATCAGTGTTAGTCACTTTTTAGTTTCAGAGACATGATTCTTGTAATTCAATCAGTGTTAGTTACTCTTTAGTTTCTGAGACATACATTAAAGCTTGTATTTCAATCAGTTTTTCTCTTTTTGTATTAAATAGTTTGAGATTCAAGTTTTATTTGCTTAACTGACATAACGGAATAGATTTGAATTTTGTTGAGGTGTCTTGTATTTTCTAGTGATATGAATGAAGTTAAGGAGCCCTGCAATGTTCCAATTGTGACATTTCCTGTGTTAAGTTTTCTTTTTCTGAATTATTTTCCAGATAGAGCTATTTGACAGATAAGAACTAGATTCAGTAGAGACTGAGTGGTACCTTTTTAGTCAAATATGTATATTCAAGTTATGTTTTATGCATTAGAATGTTCATGCGATTTTTTGGCATATCTGATGCAACAATATCATTTGTTTTCTTTGCAAATGTGGATTTTGGCCTGAGTGAAAGCTTCTGGAGCTCCGATAAGATTATGTTTGTGGTAGAAAAGGTCTAGTTCATAGTTTTATAGTGATGCCGCTGACTTGTACAGGTGCAGGTCATGTTTATTATGCGATTATATTTTATGGAAGAGTGTATTATTTTCACATTGTCTTGGTAAGGAGTTTTCTATCAAGATTGTAGGAATGCTTTGTTATGGCCTAAATTCTTGTGCACGAAAAAGCCATTATTAGATGTGTAAATAATTAAAATGTTTTTATATTTATTTAGCAGCAACAGAACCAAATATTTGATTTTGTACCCTATTCTGTGATTTTCATGGTATAACAAATATGACTGGTTCTATTTTGGATGATATATTTGAATTTGTACCTTATTCTGTGATTTTCTTTGATTCATATAACTTTTTTGATTGTTACAATGTATTCAATCTCACATTTATTTGACAGAAAATCTGGATACAATTTTAAAAGCATTGACATGCACACAATCAGTTCCTTATTTGTTAGTCTTTTCAATTGAGTCACAATTGCTACTATCATGTGAAATTTCTGCTATAAATTGTCCACTATGCAGAAAACTCCAAACTGAAAAGAACTGGAACTCTAGTATGTTATCTTTCTTTGTTGAGATCCTGGGGTACTTGTGGCTATGAAAATAAAAATAGTTTTGAATTGAGTTCTTTAATCAAAAGAATGGATATTATTTACAACCAAAGTTAAGCTGTTAATAATATAAAAAGAGAAACATATTGCCACTCACAATTGTGGATTCCATGTCAAGCCTAAGCATTAGCTAAGCAGGTACCACCGTTGAAATCTTCAAGGTTTGTAGCTAAACATAAGTCTGGTATTTGCAAAATTCCTTCGGCCCATGCTGTTTTGCGAGTGGTGTTTGACCCTGAAGTGAGTGAGTGGGACATACCAAGAAAAATGAGTATTCATGGAGCCTTGGGTTTTGATTGTTGACTTGGGCTAGGATTCAAGTTGCAGGGGATGGAGTTGTGTTGAACGAAAAGTGTGCATTGTTATCGATGTAATTTAAATGGACCTTTAACGTGAT
The DNA here is from genome assembly GCA_018340775.1 of Taxus wallichiana var. yunnanensis. NCBI lineage: Eukaryota > Viridiplantae > Streptophyta > Pinopsida > Cupressales > Taxaceae > Taxus > Taxus wallichiana. The sequence continues at coordinate 735,851,812 of CM031241.1, forward strand.
AAAAAACTGCCTTCAAGATTAATAATTTCTTTTTGTTATATCACGAGTTATTTTCACTTTTGAAAGGATCAAAATTCTGAATTTAGATGTAAAACTAAAAGGTTATGCATAACCCATGCTAAAACAAAAATGCACATTTACACGAATTATCTTTTTGATTTAAGTTTTAAATTATAGATGGGTTACAGCCCATCCTATAGCTTGTTTCCCCAAGACTTGAAGTTTGATGATTGGTTTCTCCCTTTCTCTTTATAGACAATAGCTTGAAGAAGAGGCTAACTATATTCCATTTTGGCATATTGGCAAAAGTTTACATGTGAATAAGCTTTGTTGATACTATCAATGGTATGGTGTTGGTTACAAAACATGCATACCCAATCTGGTTAAGGATTCAATCATTCACATTTAAATATTAACTATTTCTTCCTTGACTTGAATGATTGTAAAGGTAAATCTCTTGTATGGATGTTATCGATAATGTTGTCGTTGGTTGCATTGTGTCGACTATTGTATTTGTATTGTCTTGATTATCAACATAATTATATATTTTAATCTCCATCGTATCATTTGGTTAATGATTGTGTTGTTGGTTGTAGGTAGTTGTAAAACATTTCAATTGTATGTTCGACTGATGATGGTTGTGTTGACCAACTCATTGGGATTTCTTGTTAGATAAATAGAATGACATGTTGGGGAAAATGCACTTGTATCAGTCCTTGTATTGTGCAAATTGTATTGAGAATTATCTTTTGTGAATACAAGTTATTGTGTATATGCTTTGCTCTCCCATGGTGTGTTATGCAATGGCTATTCTAACTTCCAAACCATGCAATAAGACACACGTGCTAAATATGATGATTATCTCGCTAGCTAACAACTCCTATAAATACCTTACTATGCTATGCAAAGCACCAAGGCCGACCTACTAAGAATACGAAAGCATAAATGAATGTGATATGATGTTATAAAAGAGTATGTTAGCCACAAGTTAAACAATCATATATGATATATAATCTAGGTTAAGGGCCGTAGCATGCCCCTCCCCTTCAAATCAACATTGTCCCCAATGTTGGTAATCTCTAGATGTTCAATGTCTCATCTTCCCATTTTGCATCTTTAATTTCCAAATTCTTCCACTCAATCCAAGATGATACATCTCTCATCAATATCTAGTAACACCAATGAGAAGACATTGCTTTCCCAATGACCCTCATCAAGCAAGAAACATAGAAAATTGGATGTATTTTAGTTGATTGAGGAAGCCCTAATTTATATGTCACACTATAAACTTTTGCAACACTCAATTAGGGCCATAATATCTAGGTGAAAACTTGTATTTTTCTATTGTTTCAAAGATAGTTGTTTATATGACTGGAATTGTACAAAAATAAAGTCTCCAACTTCAAATATTTGCTCACTATGGTGTTGATCAATTTGTTGCTTCATGCAATTTTGTGCCATTACCAAGTTCTCTTTAAGGCTAGAGAGCACCTCATGTTGGTGTTGAATGTGATCTTCAACCACTCTTACTTTAGGTTGGACCCTAAAGTTGGAAGTGAGGGATGGTGGATGGTAACCGTATAATGCTAAGAATGAGGACATTTTGGACCATTTTGGAAGGTGGTGTTCAAAAGTGTCCTAAATCTTATTGACATGATGTAAGTGTTCCTATTAGGTCTTGTTATGATTAATATATCATCAAAGAAAGACAAACTTTTGCAAAATGGCCTAAATTGTGAATTCATCAAACCCTAGAAAGTAGAGGGTACATTTGTAAGACCAAAACACATTGTCAAAAACTTAGTGTCCCTCACGTGTCCTAAGTGTTGTGTTACAGATATTTTCATTAATTTCGATTTGATGGTAACCAAATTGAAGATCTAAATTTGTAAAATAAACAACACTTGTAATTCATCTAGTAAATATTCAATGATAGGATGGGAATAGGGAACTTAGACTTTATCATGTATTTGTTGAGCTCCTCGTAGTTTGGAAAAATGTGCCAATCGTCGCCATTCTTTTTATACCATCACCACTAGTGAAGAGTAAACTCTACGTCTTTGGCAAATAATACCCACTCCCATCATGTCGTTGTACCATCTTTTCAATCCCACTCTTTTGTAGATAAGGGTACTTATAAGGTCGAATATTGGGTGGATGGATTTTGGTACTAGTTGAATAACATGATCATGATTTGTTTTGGGAGATGGTTGTTTGAAAACACTAATATTGCACTAACTTTCACAAAATGAATCCAAGTTTGTAGAAATTTAGAGGGTAGATTTGTTTTTTGATGTCACAACTCTAGTAAAAATGTAATTAATAGCGAGATATAGGCGAGTCCTTAAAATTAGGGATTCGACCCGATACCACCAAATCAAAACTTTGGTACCACATGTAATGAAATTACTTAGATATATCTAAATATCAACAATATGGCGCTAAAGAACACCAAGATATTGAAAAATGATCACAATATGCAATAAAAGGACATAAAAACTTGAAGGGGCAACCTCCAAACCATAAAATAAGATTGAAGTGCCCAATAAGATTATCATCTACTAGCTACTAACTCCCATATATACCCTATTATGTTATGTAAAGCACCAAGGTAGTAAATGCGGAGGTCAATGGCCCTCACGGCCCGGTCAACGACGAATGAGTAGGATGACAAGGAAGCCCGAATCGGGCGATGTAGAGATTTTTGTCCAGGACAGCCAGGGACACGCGGACCCGATTTTGCCGAAATAGCTGCAATGAAGAGAAAAGTCAATGTTTGACCTCCCGAACTTCAAACAACCATAACTTTTGACTTCGAGCTCCGATTTTCATAAAATTGGACTTTCTGGAACAAGCACGACGTCCTGTGCATCACAAAAACTGTATTTATTAATTTTGATGAGGGTAGATATATTAAAATAAAAGAAACATATTCAGCTCCAATCAATTAATGCTCATTCCCGTCAAATGACAGAAAATGCTTGGTAGACCCAAAATAGCTGCTTGCACTCAGAAGGCCATAACTTTTGCATTTCTCAATGAAATCACATGAAATTGGTATTGTCGGAATCATATTTTCGAGCCCAAAGACACATCAATCAAGAAATTTGGGATTTGATGAGAAATCAATGGAGTTTTTTCATAAAACATGGCCGGGTTCATGACAATGTTTTATTTGGTAGTTGGGAGTGCAATTAAGAGGCATGGTCATCATTATTTCTCTGTTGCAACACTTGGGACAGTATGGGGATCCTTTTGCAAGTAACATACAATCATTTCACTCCATTTAATGCCTCTTACAAGTGGTTGAAGGATAGATTTTGGGATTTCCATTTTCCCCTTCTCTCTCTCTTCTCATTTTCTATAAATTGGAGTGTTAGGCTCATTGTAAAAGGAGGTAGTTTTGTTGTAGCAAAGCTCTATCAAAATTGCTTTGTGAAGCCAATGTGCTACAAGCCCTTGTAGTGGACTCCTTGCATGGTGATCCAGGCCCTTATCTTGTAATAGATTGAACTGTGCATATCATGAAGTAATAAAATACAAGTTTGTGGATGCATCTTCCCCTACTGTGTTTGTTTGCACTCTTCTTGCCCCTTTCAATCTTCATTATAGGAATATTGTGTCTATTTTTATGCTCTTGCAAGGACTCATTATTATTGTGCATGTATGAAATATTGTTGTGAATGCATTTGCCAGATTGTGGAGAACTGTTATCACCCCTTCTAGTATGTATTTTACTTCTATTTTTCACACATTGGAAGACTACTCTCACACCCCTCCTTTTCTGGTGTATCACCACTTTAGTGTAGGCTTTCATTTTTATGCACTCTCTCTCCTTGGTCCCTTGGAAATTTAGATTAGGAAAGATAGTTTTACCTACATTAGAGTAGATTATGACAGTAGTTTAGGAGCAAGAACCAGCTTTCTCTGGAGGTCTATCTCAAGTAGCAAGTCCCACAACTTGGAGATAGTACCCATGTTATCCAATCACACTATGAGCTCAAGTATATGCACTTGTGTAAACATAAGGGTGCTATGATTCGGTGATAACACTCACCATTTGGCATTCTAAAAGGCCGACTCTCACTCCGCCATCTCTCTGCTAAGGCAGCTTAGGAGGGTGTGATCCAGTGTAATATGAGGCATCTGTGAAATATGAGTCAAATAGGTGACATTCATAATGATAATAAATCTTTGTTTCTCCCACCGTGTAAATCTGTTCTCATAGGCTCTAAGGCACCCTTGTCACTCACGCATATCCACGTTGCGCAATCTGTAGTGCCCACACTTTTTATAGCTCAATAGCTTGTTGTTTCTTTGCTCAGAGACATGTTTTGACAGTGATTGGTTATATCTTGGACATTATATTTAGATATTTGATCTTATTAGACATATGTGGACATTTAGGCGTATAGCACCAATTTAGCTTAATTTCTATACTTGTCGCATTTTCTTGTAATGTCATGGATACTAATGGGTATGACGCTGTGTTTGGAACATAATTATGATAATGGATAGTTGTTGCATGTGAAATTCTATGGTTATATGTCACATATCATCTTGTCTAACTTTTGGAATATTAAGTATAATTGTGCACGTTGTCGCATCTTGATTTCAGAGGATGTTAGGTTAGTTTAAGAACACATTGATATATTAGTATGTCATTTAATTATATCGTATTGGACAGGTGCGGTTAATGTGTGCAATGAGTGTGCAGGTCACAGGTTTATAGGAGAATGTGGGATTCAGGCCAGCTACTCAATCTTGCACAAGAAGCCTACGGACTGAGCCCTAGCCATGTTCTTTGTGTGAAGCCTTAGTATAGGTGATTATTAATTTTGGGCACTATAAGTGACCCCAATGTATGTAATGTATTGTGCTTTGAATTATTAATTTTGGTTAGGGTAGTTGGTTATGATGTAAACTTGTTTTGGGAGTTAATAACTCCTCTTTCATTTAAATTGTTGATTATGTTTAATGTGTCACTTAATCACAAGGGTTTAGGGTCACATGTGAGACCCTTGGGTGGTCCCCACACCCTCTACCCTTGTGCCAAAAATGCAAAAACCTAAATCAGGGTATTTTGGGCATTTTGGGGACCCTTTGAGCTTAGGGAGTCCCACTAACATAAAAATGAGTTTCTTGACCCTACCTAATGGGTAGGGGGCTTGTTTTCAAGGCTCGAGGAGTTTTCCCTCTTTTTACCTCTTGTTTGGTCACATCCATGTAAGGGATGTGGATTTGAGTATTTATCAAAAGTTTCATTTATTTTGTCTTGCTAACATTTAAGGGAATTTGGGAGAAGAGGGCAAAAAGTTAATTTTACCCTTTCTCTCTTTTGTTTTGGCATCTTTGACCTTGATGAGGGAGAGGGGTGACACATGTCACCCCCTCATTTGTGAGGATGCTTACTTGCTCCTCTTCAAATTCCCATTCATGGGAAAGGAGAGGGAATTTTTTTTGGAGCTTCTTGCTTGGGATGCTTGTGGATTTTGGAGCTTGAGATTGGCTTGAGTCAAGTTGTGGAGAAATTTTAAGTTAGAGATTTTGGAGAGCTTTCCTTGAGGTAGGTTCTTATGCCTTTGTTTGTGTTGTTTTCCTTTTGATGCTAGTTTGGGTGTTGAAGGTTGTTGTTGTTACATGTGGCTTTTAGTTGTTGTTTTTTTGTTTTACTCCTCCATCATATGTCATGATGGAGTTTTGGAGTGTGGGGGAAGAGAGAGGGAATTTTCCCTCTCAATCCTCAAGGCTTGATGGACAAGCCTTGTAGGGTCTTATTATTTTCCCCCAAATGGTTGAGGTGGGGAAGTTGATTCATTTGGCTTGAATCTCCTTCCCCCATTCTTGTAAGGAAACCCCTTTGGGGTTTGAAAATCCTTCCAAGGAGGACTTGGAGAAAGGGGGAGGAATAAGGAGGGCTTGGATTGAATTAGGAGCAATAAGGAGGATATGGAGAAGTGTATTTTGTGCAAATAATTTTGATGTATAATTTTGGAGAACTTTCTCCTCTCTTCCCCATTTTGAGGATGAACATGGGTTCTCCTCCTTGTAAATTGTGGAGTCTTGTTTGTATGTGTCTTATCTTTGTATGTTTGTATTATTGTTAGTAAACCCTTCTTCTTGTGCAAGTTTTGGTAGTTGACCTCTTTCCCATGGGCTTGGGGGAGGCTAGCATGCATCCCAACCTTGGGAAAGGCATGTGATGATGCCTATGGTTGGGTGGCAAACAAGATCCTTCTCCTTGTTGGATCTCTTGAAGGCATGAAGGATGTATCTCAAGCTTGGAATCTCTTGTCATCTTGGGGTTCATTGTCTCCTTCATTTTGTTGGCATTCCTCTTTTTGTAACTCTAACTATGGCTATTTGAAGAGTGATCACTTTTTGTAAAGTATCTTCCTTGTGGAGTGGAACCCACTTGTAAGAAATTGTATTCCATTTTGTAATTTAAAAGTTTTATTTCAATCCTGGGAAGGAGTTGCTAAGTTGTTTCCTTATGTGTTTTAGCATGGTTTGAAATGAGATGTATTGAAAGTTATGCAAAGAGCATTGAGTAAAACATAGCATGTGATGTTATGTAATCTCCTTTTGAAATGAAAGAATACACTTTTGAAAATATACCTTCTTGTTAATATGTATGCATTTCATGTTGAGAACCTCCCATGTTAAGAATATGAAATATTGTGGGTGTTTACAATAGAGATCTTGTAAAATATTTACATCCTTTCCTCATGCTTTTTCTTGTATATCATTTGATAAAGAAAGGTTGTTTATTGAGAAGGTGTTATTACAAAGGAAATAATATTACTTGTTGAAGGTTTTTACTTGTTTTTAAAATCTGAAATGATCTTGTAGCATTGTTTTTGAAAAAGTAGTAGTTGCCTCTTGCATTGTTTCTTTCATTATGTCATGAGTATGTTACTTCTTTTTCTTACAAAACTAAATATTAGATAAATGAAAATAAAATAAAATGTAGATTTTCTAGACCATGAGTTAATGAAGAAAAATATGTTAGTTATTTCAAGTTGAAATCAGCTTCGATTATTTTGTGTACAAAACAAAATAATAACTCGATTATATATATATATATATATATATATATATAGAGTTAGTGAAGTTATTGAAATAATATATCCAAATTGTATGTGTTTAATGTAATTATTACCATTTCCTTTAATTTATTACTACCTGAAATAAGAATATATATATATATATATATATATATATATATATATATTACATGTGTGTGTGTGTTGTGTACATTTGTGTGTGATATTAAGTTTTATTACATGTATCCTTTATTAATATACATTTGATAGATATTAAGTATATATAGATATATATATATATATATATATATATATATATATATATATATATATATATATATATATATATATATAATGTCTAGTATATAATATAGATAATATATTAAATCATACAAACGTTTTTTAATAAAAAAAAAAAAAGAAGAAATTTTTTTGGTGGGGTTCGGCCCTCACAGATCAGTAACAATGAAAATGAAAAAAATGGGGGGCGCCGCTCTGGGCTGCACTCCCCACCCTGCACCGTGGCCCCTCCTCCCACTCGTCCCACCCAGCTGCCATTCCCAACCTCGCCTCGCCGCACCCAACTGCCGCCACTCGCCTTCCTCCCTACGTAGCGCCTCCCCTCTCTCCACTTCACCCCACGCTGTCCCATCCGCCACCACTGTCCCTGCCACGACCCCGCACTGTAGATCCGCCGCCTCCCTCCCATGTGCGGCCGACCCCTTTGGGGTTTGTTTCAAAATAAATTTATACACAGGTTTTTACACAAAAAAATAATAAAAATAAAGGAATGTTTATGGTTTTGAATCTGCCAATAATACAAGGCAACTTAAATAAAATCTCATAGCTCCTTCCCCCTGCAAAAGATCAAACAAAACAAATGAGAGGAGAAAAGAAAAGAGAAGAAGGAAAATAAGAAGGAAACCTTCAAATGACAAGAAAGAAAAAGGTAAGGAAATTAGGGAAAATGTTAGGGTTGCTAGATCCAAGGGTTAAAAATAAAAGCATCCAAGGGTTACCATTAAATCCTACACCTTTTAAGTCATGAGGTTTTAATGGGAGTAAAAAAAAAAAAAAAAGGGGGTGATGATTTTATTAAATAAGTGGGGAATGTAGACTTATTATTTATGGCCCTAGAAAGCTCAAAATATGATTAAATAATTTAAGTCAGGTTTAGACTAGAAAATTAATTTAATTAGGTAAATTTAAATAGTATAAAAAAAAGGTTAGTCAGTATCGAGAATGGGTTCTGAAATAGATTAGTATTAATTCAACACTTCAAAAAAATTTACCCTGAAATTTTGGACACGTTTGGTGTGTTTTTCTGTCTCGGGAGGGGCATTACGGTTGGTATCGAGGTTGGGTTCACACTTCGCGACCACTGGGTAACTAATTAAAATAGTTAATGTTAATTTTAACAACACAAAATTAACTAAATGAATAAAAATAAACAGTTAAAATAAATCACCCACTACCATTAAATTTTAAATTAATAAATTGCTCGCTCACCTCGTGCGCAGGATGGCGCCCAAGCGAGGACGATCAGCTAGAGGTATGGGGCGTAGTGCATCTACGCAGGAGCCGTCGGTGCCCGATTTTGGGCCTCGGATATTAGAGGCCTTGCGCCAGCTGATAGGCGTTGTGGAGCAGCGCCTACCACAACCGCAGGAGACGAGAGTGGAGGCACCATTGGGAGACGAGGAGCCGATAGGTGAGGACGCGCATTCGGAGCCGCCAGAGCACGATACACCGAGGCGGGAGAGGTCACGTAGCCCTTCCGTTCATCACGAGAGGGTAGCCTCATTCCGTCGTAGCCGCTCACACAGTCTCGAGGGACCATTCGAGGATAGGCGACTCCCTTCGCCTGTTGGACTACATCGCCAGGATCGAGATATAGGCAAAGCAGTGATCGTGGATCTTCTTCGTTTGCAGCCGCCCACTTATACCGGCTCCACAGATGGCTTTGGGGCTGATTCATGGCTCCTTAGCTTGGATAGTTGCTTTGGCTTGCACTCTTACGAGAGCAACGTCAAGGCGAGGTTCGCCATACACCTCCTCCGAGACGCAAGAAAGCGTTTGGTGGAGGAATGAGGAGCGGAAGCTCCATCTGACTCAAGAGACAGTGACTTGGGAGATGTTCGAGGAGTGTTTCAGGGCTCGTTATATGTCAGAGCATTTTGTGCAGAAGAGGATCGATGAGTTTCAAGACTTACGATAGGGATTTTGCAGATGGCGCATGATGAGCAGGTTCCTGGATCTTCTACAGTATGTGGACTACCTGCAAGATGAGAAATTGCAGGTTAACAGGTTCATTCGAGGGCTTAATGCAGATATAGCAGGAGCAGTTAGGATGCTATCTCCTCCCACACTTGAGAAGGCCGTTGAGAAGGCCTACTTAGTTGAGGAGAACAGGACCAAGGCATAGGAGCATCGTGATAGAAACAAGAGCAAGTTTCAGGAGAGGATATAGGCCTTCCAGAGTCAGAGGTCATGAGGTACTGCACCACCCCTAGAGGAGGATTTTGGCCTCTGCCAATAGCCACGAGGGCTCCACCACACCCGCAGCAATAGACACAGCAGCAGGGCCACCCGCAGCAGGGGGCGAGGCACACGGGGATTTCAGAGAGGTGTTTCTAGAGGATGTTTTGGTGGAGCCAGGGATAGGAGGTAGGGTACTCAAGCAGACACGGCCAACTCTCGCACTCAAGCAAATCGGCTAGGGTTGGACCAAAGGGATCGACACACCGAGTATAGGAGGGACCCCATCTCAGAGGGGTACAGTAGGTTGTTTTATTTGTGGATCTCCAGATCACTATGTGTGCATGTGCCCGCACAAACCCAATACCATGGATGCACAGAGAGCTGCTAGATCCGAGCAGATGGTGGGTGATGTAGGATGCACCCATCGTGTATATGCAGCGGTTGACAACCGCCAGCCGAGCATCAGGCCACAGTCATTGAGACGACAGGTACTATCAGGGGTATTTCTGTCTCAGTACTTTTTGATTCAGGTGCTTCAGATTCTTTTATATCACCTTCTATAGTGGACCAGTGTGGGCTAGTGGTGGCTAGGCAACCAGATAGTTGGCAGGTTGAGTTGGCCTCTGGGGCCAAACTCACCGTGGACTCATATGTGGAGAGTTGCGTACTTGATTTAGGAGCCTTCTCCACTACTCTTGACCTCCGAGTTATCCCTCTAGGTTCCTATCAGGTAGTTTTGGGTATGGATTGGCTCGAGACTCATCGAGCTAAGGTGGATTGCAGAAATAAGGTCATTGAGTGTCAGGATGATCTTGGAGTGCAGTTGTTATATCAGGGATGTAGAGGCCTATCTCCTTGCGCATGATATCGGCTAAGCAACTCAAGCGGAGCATGCGTAAGGGTTGTCAATTGTTTGCTATCACCATCAGTGATCGATCAGAGAGCATTCCAGAGCATTCACCCTTAGATGATCATGCAATTTTGAGGGAGTATGCAGATGTTTTTCTAGGTGAGCTTCTAGGGTTACCACCCCGCAGAGAGGTGGATTTCACCATTGATTTAGTACCTAGATCAACACCAATGTCTAGGGCACCTTATCGGATGACGACCCTAGAGCTTCATGAGCTCAAGATTCAGTTAGAGGAGTTGTTGGATAAGGGTCTCATTCGCACTAGTGTATCTCCTCGGGAGCGCCACATATTTGTGAAGAAGAAGGATGGTTCTCTCGGCTTTGTGTAGACTTCAGGCAGCTCAACAAATTCACTATAAAGAACCGTTATCCACTCCCTAGGATTGATGACTTGTTTGATCAGATGCGTGGAGTGAGAGTGTTCTCCAAAATTGATCTCAAGTCAGGGTATCATCAGTTGTGCATTTCAGTTGTAGACATTCATAAGACAACGTTTCGCACACGTTATGGGCATTACGAGTTCACAGTGGTTCCCTTTGGTTTGACCAATGCCCCAGCTGTCTTCATGAGCCTCATGAATGGTGTATTCAGGACATTTCTGGATCGCTTTGTCTTAGTGTTCCTTGATGACATATTGATCTATTCTCGTTCCGAGGAGGAACATGAGGAGCATTTGAGACAGGTACTTTAGGTTTTGCGAGAGCAGAAGTTATATGGGAACTTGGAAAAATGCAGCTTCTTTCAGACAAAGATTCAGTACTTGGGTCATATCATTTCAGGTGAGGGTATCTCTGTAGATCCCTCTAAGATACATGCTATCTTGGACTGGCCAGCACCCACATCAGTTACTGAGGTAAGGAGTTTCATGGGTTTGGCAGGGTATTACCGCAGGTTCGTACATGACTTTTCTAGGATTTCTCACCCTATCACTTCTCTTCAGAGGAAAGGGAAGAAGTTTGATTGGTCAGAGAAATGTGAGCAAGCCTTTCAGTTGCTTAAGGAAAGGTTAACCACGGTGCCCATCTTAGCAGTTCCAGACCCGACAGAGGATTTTGTTGTTTGTACTGATGCATCACTAGAGGGTTTGGGAGCAGTTCTTATGCAGGAGCGTCGGGTTATTACTTTTGAGTCTCGTAAACTCAAGGACTACGAGCTTAATTATCCTACTCATGACTTGGAGCTTGCAGCAGTTGTACATGCTCTAGTGCATTGGTGACATTTCCTTTTGGGTAGGCCTTTCATTTTGAGGACAGACCATCGTAGCTTGCAAAGATATCTTCTTACAAACCAACCTCAATGCTCATCAACGGCGTTGATGGAGTTCCTATGTGAGTATGACATGGAGGTTCAAGACATCAAAGGAAGGAAAATATGGTTACGCAGATGCTCTTAGCAGACGATTTACGACATGTGCTTGCTTCTTTGACACTTCATCGATTTCGAGAGGCAAGATTCTTGAGCACCTTCCAAAGGACAAATTTTATGAGGGAGCTAGACAGATGTTAGAGTCTCGGGTTCATTAGAGGGTAGATATTCTGGGTGTGTTTTAGAGGTAGATGGTTTACTTCAGTTCCACAGGCGCATTTACGTGCCTAAGTCAGGTGATCTACGTAGCTTCATCCTCACAGAGGCTCATCGAGCCCCATATGCGGCACATCCAGGAGTGAAGAAAATGCATGTCGATCTGAGAGAGTTATATTATTGGCCAGGTCGCCGACGGACATAGAAAATTTTGTTGCACGTTGCCTTGAGTGCCAGAGGGTCAAGGTAGAGCATTCTCATCCCGTAGGACTTTTACACCCCCATGATATTCCCGAGTGGAAATGGGATGTGATCTCCATGGACTTCATAGTCGGACTTCCTATGTCATCTTATCGTCATGACGCCATTATGGTCACCGTGGATAAGTTGACTAAGGTTGCGCACTTTTCACCAACCAAGGTCACCTATAATGCACAGGCCATTGCCAAAGTATTTATGGAGGACATTGTTAGGTTGCATGGGATTCCGAAGACCATCATTAATGACAGGGATACTATCTACACTTCAGTATTCTGGACTTCTTTTCAGGCCGCTCTGGGTACTCAGATCAATTTCAGTTCAGCTTATCATCCAGAGACAGATGGGCAGACAGAGAGGGTTAATCAGGTGTTAGAGGACATGTTGAGAATGTATGTCATGGATCAGCAGAGGAAATGGGAAGATTATTTGCATCTAGTTGAGTTTTCCTACAACAAAACTATCATAGTTCCATTGGTATGGCTCCTTACCAGGCTTTGTATGGACGACCTTGTAGGACACCTTTGAGTTGGGATAGACTAGATGACAGATTATTCAGGGGACCAACCTATCTTCGTGGATTTAGAGCAGAGGTTGTGTTAATTAGACAACATCTTGAGCAGGGACGAGCATGCCAAAAGGCATATGCGACACCAAGAGGATTGATCGCCACTTCTCGGGGTGACAAAGTCTTCTTGAGGGTTCATCTGCATAAGAGTCCTATCCATCATGGAAAGGGTTCTAAGCTATCACCTCATTTTGTGGGGCCTTTTGATATTTTAGAGGTCATCGATCCAGTTGCCTATCGCCTAGCTTTGCCACCACGCCTTGCACAGGCCCACGATGTTTTTCATGTTTCTGTACTACGTAGATATGTACCTGATGCTTCTCATGTCTTGGATTGGTTGGCATTACGGTAGAGGATGGAGGACAAGTGGAGATTGGCCCGTACACATACTAGAGCACCGGAGGTTGGCCCTTCTGGGGTCGACTTGACTAGGTTAGAGTACAAAGTGGGACCGGTATGACAAGACAACAACTACACAGGGAGGATGCGATACCTTTGAGGGCTAGATATCCCTATCTCTTTCAGTGACTTCCGGGAGGAAGTCTAATTTTAGTAGAGGGGGATGTAGTGCCCACACTTTTTATAGCTCAAAAGCTTGTTGTTTCTTTTCTCAGAGACATGTTTTGACAGTGATTGGTTATATCTTGGACATTATATTTAGATATTTGATCTTATTAGACATATGTGGACATTTAGGCGTATAGCGCCAATTTAGCTTAATTTCTATATTGTCACATTTTCTTGTAATGTCATGGATACTAATGGATATGACATTGTGTTTGGAACATAATTATGATAATGGATAGTTGTTGCATGTGAAATTCTATGGTTATATGTCACGTATCATCTTGTCTAACTTTTGGAATATTAAGTATAATTGTGCACGTTGTCGCATCTTGATTTCAGTAGGATGTTAGGTTAGTTTAAGAACACATTGATATCTTAGTATGTCATTTAATTATATCATATTGATAAAGTGCGGTTAATGTGTGCAATGAGTGTGCAGTCACGCAGTTTACAGGAACGTGGGATTCGTGCCAGCTACTCAATCTTGCACAAGCTGCCTACTGGCCGAGCCCTAGCCATGTTCTTTGTGTGAAGCCTTAGTATAGGTGATTATTAATTTTGGGCACTATAAGTGACCCCAATGTATGTAATGTATTGTGCTTTGAATTATTAATTTTGGTTAGGGTAGTTGGTTATGATGTAAACTTGTTTTAGGAGTTAATAACTCGTCTTTCATTTAAATTGTTGATTATGTTTAATGTGTCACTTAATCACAAGGGTTTAGGGTCACATGTGAGACCCTGGGTGGTCCCCACACCCTCTACCCTTGTGCCAAAAATGCAAAACCCGAAATTAGGGTATTTTGGGTATTTTTGGGACCCTTTGAGCTTAGGAGTCCCCTAACATAAAAATGAGCCCTTGGACCCTACCTAATGGGTAGGGGGCTTGTTTTCAAGGCTCGAGGAGTTTTCCTCTCTTTTTACCTCTTGTTTGGTCACATCCATGTAAGGGATGTGGATTTGAGTATTTATCAAAAGTTTTATTTATTTTGTCTTGCTAACATTTAAGGGAATTTGGGAGAAGAGGGCAAAAAGTTAATTTTACCCTTTATCTCTTTTGTTTTGGCATCTTTGACCTTGATGAGGGAGAGGGTGACACATGTCACCCCTCATTTGTGAGGATGCTTACTTGCTCCTCTTCAAATTCCCATTCATGGGAAAGGAGAGGGAATTTTTTTTTGGAGCTTCTTGCTTGGGATGCTTGTGGATTTTGGAGCTTGGAGATTGGCTTGAGTCAAGTCAAGTGTGTGGAGAAATTTGAAGTTGGAGAGATTTTTGAGAGCTTTCCTTGAGGTAGGTTCTTATGCCTTTGTTTGTGTTGTTTTCCTTTTGATGCTAGTTTGGGTGTTGAAGGTTGTTGTTGTTGCATGTGGCTTTTAGTTGTTTTTTGTTTGTTTTACTCCTCCATCATATGGCATGATGGAGTTTTGGAGTGTGGGGGAAGAGAGAGGGAATTTTCCTTCTCAATCCTCAAGGCTTGATGGACAAGCCTTGTAGGGTCTTATTAGTTTTCCCCTCAAATGGTTGAGGTGGGGAAGTTAATTCATTTGGCTTGAATCTCCTTCCCCATTCTTGGTAAGGAAACCCCTTTGGGGTTTGAAAATCCTTCCAAGGAGGACTTGGAGAAAGGGTGGAGGAATAAGGAGGGCTTGGATTGAATTGGGAGCAATAAGGAGGATACGGAGAAGTGTATTTTGTGCAAATAATTTTGATGTATAATTTTGGAGAACTTTCTCTTCTCTTCCCCATTTTGAGGATGAACATGGGTTCTCCTCCTTGTAAATTTTGGAGTCTTGTTTGTATGTGTCTTATCTTTGTATGCTTGTATTATTGTTAGTAAACCCTTCTTCTTGTGCAAGTTTTGGTAGTTGACCTCTTTCCCATGGGCTTGGGGGAGGCTAGCATGCATCCCAACCTTGGGAAAGGCATGTGATGATGCCTATGGTTGGGTGGCAAACAAGCTCCTTCTCCTTGTTGGATCTCTTGAAGGCATGAAGGATGTATCTCAAGCTTGGAATCTCTTGTCATCTTGGGGATCATTGTCTCCTTAATTTTGTTGGCATTCCTCTTTTTGTAACTCTAACTATGGCTATTTGAAGAGTGATCAGTCTTTTTGTAAAGTATCTTCCTTGTGGAGTGGAACCCACTTGTAAGAAATTGTATTCCATTTTGTAATTTAAAAGCTTTATTTCAATCCTGGGAAGGAGTTGCTAAGTTGTTTCCTTATGTGTTTTAGCATGGTTTGAAATGAGATGTATTGAAAGTTATGCAAAGAGCATTGAGTAAAACATAGCATGTGATGATATGTAATCTCCTTTTGAAATGAAAGAATACACTTTTGAAAATATGCCTTCTTGTTAATATGTATGCATTTCATGTTGAGAACCTCCCATGTTAAGAATATGAAATATTGTGGGTGTTTGCAATAGAGATCTTGTAAAATATTTACATCCTTTCCACATGATTTTTCTTGTATATCATTTGATAAAGAAAGGTTGTTTATTGAGAAGGTGTTATTACAAAGGAAATAATATTACTTGTTGAAGGTTTTTACTTGTTTTAAAAAAAAAAAAAAATCTGAAATAATCTTGTAGCATTGCCTTTGAAAAAGAAGTAGTTTCCTCTTGCATTGTTTATTTCATTATCTCATGAGTATCGTTACTTATTTTTCTACAAAACTAAATATTGGAAAAATGAAAATAAAATAAAATATAGGTTTACTAGACCATAAGTTAATGAAGTAAAATATGTTAGTTATTTCAAGTTGAAATCAACTTCAATTATCTTGTGTACAAAACAAACTAATAACAACTGATAAAAATAAAATAAAATATATATATATATATATATATATATATATATATATATATATATAGAGTGTTAGTGAAGTTATTGAAATAATATATCTAGTTTGTATGTATTTAATGTAATTATTATCATTTCCCTTTAATTTATTAATGCTGAAATAAGAATATATATATATATATATATATATATATATATATATATATGTTTTAAATTAAATGTATCCTTTATTTAATATACATAGATATTAAGTATATATATATATATATATATATATATATATATATATATATATATGTCTAGTATATAATATAGATAATATATTAAATCATCATTATATTTATACAAACGTTTTTTTAATAAAAAAAAAAAAGAAGAAAAAAAAAATTTGGTGGGGGTTCGGCCTGCACAGATCAGAAATAATGAAAAGGAAAAAAAAATTTGGGGGTGATCGGGTTAAACCCCCACCTCTCTCTCTGCTCGGTGGGGCCGCCCTGGCTGCACCCTACTGACCCCCAAAGACCGCGGCCCCTCCCCCACCTGTCCCTGGCCACGCCGCGCCCAACTTGCCGCCACTCCCCTTCTTCCCTACGCAACGCCTCCCCCTCTTCCACTTCACCCCACGCTGCCCCATCCGCCACCACTATCCCCCATGACCCTACACCGTAGATCCGCCGCCTCCCTCCCATGTGGCCGACCTTTGGGGTTTGTTTCAAAATAAATTTATACACAGCTTTTTTACACAAAAAAATAATAAAAATAAAGGAATGTTTATGGTTTTGAATCGCCCATAATACAAGGCAACTTAAATAAAATCTCATAGCTCCTTCCCCTTGCAAAAGATCAAACAAAACAAATGAGAGGATAAAAGAAAAGAGAAGAAGGAAAATAAGAAGGAAACCTTCAAATGACAAGAAAGAATAAGGTAAGGAAATTAGGGCAAAATGTTAGGATTGCTAGATCCACGGGTTAAAAATAAAAACATCCAGGGTTACCATTAAATCCTACACCTTTTAAGTTATGAGGTTTTAATGGGAGTAAAAAAAAAAAAAAAAAAAAAGGGGTGATGATTTTATTAAATAAGTAGGGGATGTAGACTTATTATTTATGGCCCTAGTAAGCTCAAAATATGATTAAATAATTAAAGTCGGGTTTAGACTAGAAAATTAATTTAATTAGGTAAATTTAAATAGTATAAAAAAAAAGGTTAGTCAGTATCGAGAATGGGTTCTAAAATATATTAGTATTAATTCAACACTTAAAAAAAATGTACCTTGAAATTTTGGACATGTTTGGTGCGTTTTTTGGTGTCTCGGAGGGGCATTACACAATCTTTCTGTAAGATTACACAACACTTTATTAACATCATTTTCTTCTAAATATCTTCCTAAGATATTCTAATTGATTATATATTCTTCTATTCATGCCTAAGTTTTTCAAAAACTTCAGATTTTCCTATAAATTTTTCCTAAGGCACAAAGTTGCACTAGTGCAACCAACTGCAATTTCTGCGCAAATAAGCACACCCATTTTGGCACTAGCGTACGTTTGCACTAGCACGCTTTTGCACACTAACTTAATCATTTTTGTGCCCTCACACGCTTAAAATAACCTAATTTCTAGTTTTTTTCTAGCGCGACCCCCTCTCAAGCTGCAGTGTAACCCATTCGCACCAAAGATGCCCTTTTACACTAATGTGCCTAGGGCTTGCACTAACGCAACCCCTGTGATTTTTCCCTAGCTATAAATTATCATAAATGCACTTGAATGTAAAAACATTCTTTACATACCGATATCGGGTTCATGAGAGGCCTCCCGAACTCTCGTACTCAATCTGCGTGGTGTTTCCATCTCTCAATCCGCACCATTTCTCTCCAATGTTAGAGCACAAATCTCTAAGACTCAAAAGGGTATAATAAAAAATAACTCACCGCGATGGATTTTACCCCTCTTGGCTTGCTATATATATATTTTTTTCCCTAATTCGTCATTTTTCTCGCCCTCGAGGCATTAGATAACCGACGTGATTCTTCTATATTCTTCTATAACTAGTCGTGATGGTTATTTTTATCAAATAGTCATTCGCCCGATTTCACTACGCTAGGGCATCTTTGTGCTTCCCACGACCCTTTACGCTACCTGGGGAATATTTTTGCTTTCCAACATTTTTGGCGATGTCTCACGATACTATCATTCTTCTAGCTCATTTTCTTCTTGGAAAATTTAAAAATTCAAAACCCCAAACAAATTGATAAAAATAAAAAATAAAAATCCAAAAATTGGTAAAAAATTGTAAAATTCAAAAATTGGTAAAAGGCATGCACGTAGTTGAAGCTTGTATCAAATGGATTGTCCTCAAACATTGAAATTTGTCCTTAAAAACATCTTTGCTAGGTTTTCACTTGTTCTCGACAACGAATTGCTAATCATTTTGATCCCTCCATTAACAAAGCTGATTTGCTTACTTTATGCATGCTCAAAGAACAATGAGTTGATTGGTATTGTTTCATAGTGCGCGATTACTTTTTCATAGGACCCTAGTGTCCTTCATGTATTCCCCTCACATGTATCCTTGCTTGGGGTACCATTTTTAACCCTTTTCGTTAACGTGAATATTTGGGAACTGAAGCTTGATAACAAAAACATCGGTGTAACTATCTTGAACATTGTTTGTTTGAGTATGTGTGTTTGTACTTGTTTCCCTTTGTTAGGTTAGCTTGTTTACTTTCTTGTATTGCATTACGTTATGTATGTTGCATTGAGTTAGTGTTTTAGAAATGAACAAATGTTAGTATTATAGCTTTTCATGTTATTTTACACTTTTGTTGTATGCGTATATTTTAATAAGAGCCAATGATGTAGATCATATGAGAAAAGTGATGAAACAAAGTTGTTTATTGAACGAGCTGGATGCAAAAGCTATTTCCATATTCTTCACTATCATGTCTTATCACTATCAATTTTTCTTCCAAAACACTTGGGGAAATAGGGATCATTTTTATCCCTCCCTCCCCCACCTTGTTTCTTCTATTTGTTTCCTTCATATTTTTGATCGTCGATCGACCTCTTCTATCACCCCATCGAAACTTGAGGGGGCATCCTTCATTCTACTAATTTTTCTTCAAAATTTATTTTTATACTTGTCTACTATCTTTGAAGTGGCGTCGCTTATTCCACCCCAAAGAGGGGCAAATGTAGACACCTAAAATATGATTACGCGATTTTATTTCTAAAATTGTACAGAATATCCTCTTTCATATCATTTCCATTGTAATTAGTGATTTCCAACTAATGTTTCCCTCTATTTTGGTCAACTAACGACACTTCATTAATTAAATAGCCTTTATCACATTCCAGATGCCAATTAACGACACTTCGTTAGTTATAATCCTCTTCGAATTGATTAATTAACTATAATTAGTAAATTAACAATAATTAGTTAATTAACCATCATTATTTAATTTAATATCATTAAGGGATTACATATTTTCAAGGACCGAAACTACAGGAACCACGAAATCCATACATTTTTAAAAGGTAAGGAAATTTTTTATCTCCTTGTAGATGGCATCGCGAGGTCTTGTAAACCTAGTATATGGAATGAAGTGTGTCTTCACATCATGTGTTATATCACTCTCGAAGGAAAGTTTCAAAAAAAATATACGCATTATCTCTCCCTGCGGAATATGTTTAGACATCATGTTATGATGAACATACCTTTCTTCTTGTAATGATGAACATACCTTTCTTCATGTTATGATGAACATGTCTCTCTCTACCTCTGTTAATGATTTTCAGAATGGGAAATTAGATTCTCCACTCGTATGAAGGGATTATTCTCCTCCATTTTTAGAATGGAAAACCCCTTATCCCTAAGGTGGTTGTTTCAACAGTGATGAATCGAGGGATGACATGGCCCTAACTGAGTTTCCAAGCTAAGATACGTACAAAGAAGGAACCCCAAAAACAGTTGTAGGGGAGGAGTGTCGGGGGACTAGAGTTTTGGAGGACAGTAGGAAGGAAATCCCTCCAAGGGAAGGAAAAATTCAAATGGAAGGGGAGCAGAATAATGAGAAACTTTACCTCAAAATTTAGCAGTTGGAAATGATAGTGGAATCCATGGAGGAAATTGGCTCTGATACGAGGGATAACATGATTGACTATATTGAAGCCTCCAAAAGTATTTTCATTTCTCAGAGAATGACGAGAGGGGAGGTGGTGGAGTTAGAGAATGTGGTCAAGGAGTTGCAGAAGAGGTTGGACACGGTGGAATCGAGCCTGAAAAAGAGAAAGTTCCAACTTCACTTGAGCAGCTCTGATGAGGAAGATGGCATGGAGGAGACTCAGAGGGACATGGATCAAGACCATATGTAGGAAGACCCCACTAGTACCCAGGGTAGCCCCTCCAAATGTCACAAGAAAAATTAATTTCTTTGCTTAGTTGTTTAAGGTTTTTGTTGATTGTTAGCGAACTGTGTCTGCCTATGTTGCAGACTGTTGGTTTTTGTTTGTACTTTATGGCTTTTTTATGGACCCGGTTTCTCTTGAGTTAAGCCTGTTTAACTCTCTTTTTAGTCTTGTTACACCTTTTTGTTTCGTATGGGTGTTATCACGATGTATCTTTCTCTATAAGGCTTCTAGGATTCGATCCCTGTTTATTGCTATATCTAATAAAAAATTAAGCCTTTTAACAATGTATTTAATCAATAAACCCTTTTATTGGCTAAATCCCTCTTTCAAATGCTTCAAATCATATCAAATTCCTCCTAAATCACCTCCAAATAGCCTAAAAAGCTTATTCTAGCCTATTAATTAATCCTAGTTGATTAATTAAATCATCTCCAACTCCCATGAGTTGCTAATCACTTGTTAATTCTTCTAATCAAAGCTTAACAAGTCTAAATCTACTTTATCCTTTATCCCACATTCATTGGGATTCAAGCTTCTCCCAAATGGAAAGCTATATAAAGGACCAAGCTCCTTCCTTCACACCTACACCATACTTTTGATAGTATTTCATATAAAACATATGATTAAGATCCTTTCTCCATTGATGGAATAACTTGCTCATCTTTGCATCCATTTCTTCATGCTTGATTAGTAAAGGAAGATCTAAACATGGCCTTGTAGCCATTTTAGTGAGATTATTTCATCATCTTGAAGCAACAACACAAATTTGATTTCTTATGATCTTCATAGGTTCATAGTTTTAAAGGCAATCATACATAAATAGAGTAGGAATGGTTGGTAATTAGATGAGTTCTTTCATGTTTTTACATTAAAAGCTAGTTTCCTTTAAGCTCTAATCAAGATGTTTATAGTTAGTTTTACTTTGCTTTGAAGCTACTAGGTGTTAGTTTCATTTCTATAGCATTGTAATTTTAGCATGATACAACCATTTTCTTGGATCCTGTAAGGACAATTGTTTGAGTTGGCTACGATGGGATGAAAATCGACTAAGGCATTGTAGTGTTGCATGACATGGAAAAAATGACACTCGCGATACCGTTAATTCAAAAATGACATAAATAACTTACAAACAATAGTTAAAGCAATGCGACATGATAGAAAACATGTTTTAAATAGACTTACCTACACTAAGTGCTTCTAAGATGTAAAATACAACACAATAGTCGACAAGACCTTGATTTATTTAATTTTTGTAAGCAAATTACAATATGATGATTCCATGAATCATTTTCTACCACTTCACAAATTTACAAATTAGCAAAATCGAAAAGATAAAAAAAAACATTTGAACTTTGCGTAGTGGTTCTACAATCTAGATCTATGTATATTGTATATATATGGCGAATTTAATCAAAATTTTCTAAAACATGTCGGTGAATGAGACCAACAGACCAAAAAGGTTCTATGAATCTCTTGAGATGCAAGAATGTTTTGAAATCCCGCCCATCAATCACACATTGATTAATTTAAAAATATAGGTTGGGATCGAAGATCAATTGGCTATTTACATGGAACAAATTACTGGTTGTGGAATTTTTGGGCGAAATGTGGGCATTGTAATTGTCATAAAAAGAGCCAAATCCATATTCCGAATTCCAACTATTCGCGAAATAACGAACCTTCGGCACTAAAATTTTATCTACTACACATACAAGACACTTGAAAATCATATTCGCACGTTCCTCTCAACCATAATGAGGGTGACACAATTTAAAAGATGCTTAAGAAGAAAAGTTTACATTATGCGGGAAAGGGGATTTCAAGTGTGGGTTTGAGCCTACTAGATTTTTAGCATAGCAACACTTATATTAAAAAGTTTTATGATGTCAAGCTCGATAAGTAAATAAGTCATTTAATTTTTTTTTTTGGTATAAATGCACTTTGCTTTAGCCTTTTAGGCTTAATGTAAAATCCATTTCCCTTTTTCACGCAATAATTTGTGATGCACATCGGTAAAATACAAAGTAGTTGAGTAGGTACTTGGTAAGTTATTAACCTATACAAACAGGGACATCGCATGCCAAATTAACTTGCACCTTTTTGCCACTTGGCAAAGTGCCAAGTGTTGGAAATAAGGTGTCTCAACCTTGTTTGGTTTATTCATTTAAGATTTTCCTACAACCGTTTCACATCAATGTCTATGCTCTAAAAATAGAAATAGGAGTTGTCAAAAGATTCCCATATGATAGTATATCATGGAAGGACTATTTTTAGAGATATTATGACAAATTTTATGACATCTGTAAGGGTCAAAAACAGGGGAGAATATTGTGCACGTGGGAGTCTAATTTTAGACCGAAATCTTGCTCTTTAATGCTATCCACCTCATGAGAGGTTTGGCACATGGTTTTGTAAACCATAGGTGGTTTCTTGTATTACTGCAGGTCTATAAATTGAAGGCTTGGAGTGTTAGGATACGTTGATTTCTAGCTATAGGATACGTTGGTTATTTCTTAGCTGTCTATTCTTATCTTGTTATCACATTATTCTCTGCCACTTTTGTGGATCTTCCCAGCATAGTTAGGGAGTCAGTTCAGTCTTCTGTCCTATTTAAACTGGACGTGTGCATTGTTCTCTTCAGAATAATATGAGATAAATCTATCTCTTCTTATTTCTCTTCTGTAGCTCTCAGTTTGGTATCAGAGCAGCATCAATATCCTTCGCCCTGTGTGGAAGATTCTCAGACCAGTGACTATTTTGGCATGTTTGGAAACTCGCTCATCTTCTTCATTGTAGAGATTGACGTGAGGAATCCCAGCACTGCATCCCGCGTGTGAAACGTGGAAAGTGGAAGTGTAGACCAGTGCTCCTCAAGGGATTCCTTGGAACACCTACTTATATGTTGCGTTTGAGTCGAGACACGGCGCAAATCTTGCAGTCCAGGAGCTCAGAGTGCGTCAGTGTTTGCTGGAGAAGGTGCGCAAAGGTGCAGAGTTGAACAAGACTGCACTTTGCTGTTTTCCTCACGCGGTTTGCAGATGCGCAGGAGGCGCGTGATCCATTAGCCAATTTTCACCTCCACGCGGGTTTTCCAGGCGCTGTGCGTGATCCATCGTACATGTCAGTGAATGTTTGTTTCCTGCAGTTGTGAGAAGAGGCAGTGGAGGGCCAAAGCTCGAGTCTGGTTGATTGGAATTCCCAGCGGATTATTTCCGCCTGCAGCCAGCAGAGCCAGAGATCTGAGAACGGGTGTCTGATTTGTTCAAAGGAGGTCGAGGCTGAAGAAGATGCGGCCGGTGTGATTGATCCAGCTGAAGATCAATCCAGAACTTGGAGCCAAAGCCTGAAGCTTTTACAACGTAGACAAATTTCTGCTGCGTGGAGACGATTCTTCTTTGCTGCGTGGAAGAGTGTGTCTTTGCGAAACAATCTTGCTGCAGCCGGACGTGGAGAGTTACTCAGTCACCTGCTAAAGGAAGGCAGCACGTGCACATTTTTCGAGGTAATTTTGAGTCTACAACAGTCTCTTCTACACTACATCGAATGTCGAGTGTAGACAACTCGATTGAAAGCGTCAACAACACGGTCGCCACAGCTGAAAGCCACAACATCAACTCGCCAGCCAGAGAACACCGTGGAGAAGCTCCTGAGAGCTCCGGGTTCTACTTTGCCTTGCTGAACGAGCTTAAAAATTGCGGCAATCTTGCATTCGACAAACTTGTTCGAGAAGGACTCCTTGAGTACTTTCTTTTCGACGTCAGCTGCCAAGCAAAGTGAGTACGGGAAGAATTAGAAGCCGGATACGACGCAGATTGTGACGACGAAGAAGAACGCCCTGCAAAGCGTCGCCGTCTCACAGCACGCGAATATCGCGAGCATCTACAAGCCAGTCATTCTCGACAGTGAGTCCAAATTGTAATAACTTTTTCAAATAAATAAATATTTTTTTATTACAATGTCTCGCTCTCGGTTACTTCTGCATCGATGCTCACCGCTCAAAGGGCCTAATTTTGCGGCCTGGAAGACAAAAATGAAGACAATCCTTCAGTTTGAAGGATTATGGGGAATTGTCACACGGAGATCAATCCCGCTCCCACAACCCGATGAACTAGTAAAATATGACATGGCTAGTGCTAAAGCCTTGATGCTTGATAATGCTCGATGACGGTGATGACGTGCAACCGCATGTTCGAATGCGGAGAAACCCAAGGAGGCTCAGGACAAATTGGCAACCATTTATGAAGCCAAAAATCGAGACAAAGATTCTTCATCTTCATCGAAGCCGCACACCCTCTCTATATGGGTCCGACGAAAGTGGAGGAATTCTGCGCATGGTGAGTTGAGATCGGAGTTATTGGCGCTCGGTGAAACGGTAGACGATAAACTACTCGTCCCAATCACCTTGAGAGCACTCCCTTCTCAATTTTGAGTGTTTGTTACAACACCGAATGTGTCCAAAAAATAAAGTGACATTCAAGAGCTTGTGAATTTGCTTTGCAGCAGGGGGAAGAAGCTATCACTTCATCGCATGGGGAGACTCAGACAAAGCCTTGTTCTCAAAGCCTAATCGTGGCGAGAAGAATCGGAAAGGTCCCCCAGAGAAGCCAAATCCAACGTAATCCAAACAGAAAGATCAAAAGTCAAAGAGATGGTGTCACATTTGCAGAACCAATACTCACGACACTGATCACTGTTGGCACAACAACCTGAAACAAGGGCCTTCAAGCCATACAAGCACATCCGGGCGCGAAGATTTTCAAAAGTCTAAACGACGTCCCTGCTGGAGAAAGCAAAAAGGACATCTTGCAGCCCAACAAGAGGATGATGAATCTGATGAGGAGACATCAGAAGGAGCCCATTGTAGTAAGAATCTTGTACTCGTCTCTCAAACTTCTCACCCACGAAGAAAGTCTGGTTGATAGACTCGGGTGCAAGTAAGCATATGTCAGGTGACAAGAAGTTGTTTGATTCACTACGTGAAGAGCCAACTGGAGATCGAGTTCGGATAGCGGATGACAAAGAGTACATTGCAGAAGGAATAGGGAATGTGACCATTCCTCTGGGGCCACGAAAATGTACACTTACAAAGGTACTATATGTTCCTGGCTTGACTAGCAATCTTTTGTCAGTTACTCAGCTCTTGAATCATCACCTTAAGGTTGAATTTCTTGTTCAAAATGGCATTAAATCATGCTTAATCTCCCGACAAGGTACGGTTCTTGCTAAAGCCTTTGTAAAAGATAAGTTATTTGCTTTAGATACTGTTTCATCTTCTGCAGTAGCTTTATCTGCTTCAACAATAGAATCAACTGCCTTATGGCATTATAGATATGGACACTTGTCGGTCGGTTCACTGTACCAGATGAGTTCAAAAGCAATGGTCCGTGGACTACCCAAATTGTCCAGTTCCTTGCCTATTTGCCCTGGTTGTCTTGCAGGAAAACAACATAGAGATCCGTTTCAAGCGAGCACCTTCCATGCCAAGAAGTGTCTGGAGATAGTTCATACCGATCTGAATGGCCCATTGCCTGCTTCGTTTTCAGGATACAAATACTTCCAGTTGTTCGTGGATGACCACTCTCGCAAGATGTGGGTATATTTCCTAAAGCAAAAAAGTGAGGCTCTTCAACACTTTCAGAACTTCTATCATCGTGTTGTCAAAGAGTCTGGACAACCACTTCTTCTACTCCGCTCAGATCGAGGGGGGGAATTCACATCAAAGAAGTTCTTGGCCTTCCTAAACCATCACGGCATTAAGCAGCAGACTCTCGATCGCTCCTTACACGCCCAAAGAAATGGCATTGTTGAGCGTCACAATCGCATAATGATGGAGATGGCTCACTGCATGCTATCAACTCAGCAAAGCTAGGAGAACGCTATTGGGTGAAGCAAGATAAAGCGGCATGTATATCTTCTCAACAGGGCACCAACAAAGATTCTACTTGAACAAGACGCCTTAAGAGGTATGGAGTGGTAAAAGGCATCAATTTCTCATTTGCAGTATTTGGTTGCACATCATACATGCATGTTCCAAATTTCGAGAGAAAGAAGGTAGAGCCAAAACACTCCCGTGTATCCTTCTTGCTACAAGATACTACCTCGAGGCGTATCGTCTCATGGATCCCGAGACAAAGAAAGTATACGAGAGTTGGGATGTGGTTTGTGACGAGTCATCCTTTGACTCAATAGTCATCGTAAGATTCACTTCCAAACACATCTCACCGATTAGTCTCTCGAATCGATGATGAGTGGAGGAGACTACTCGAGAGAAAAGAAATGCTACCAGAGAACTATTTGTTGACCTTGGAGAACTAGCGAATGTGACTCCACATCAATCCTCACGGCAACGACACAGTTCTTCTCAAAAGTAGTCAAGTTCTCATCCGAAGTGGGTACAAAGAACTATCAAGGACTCAAATTTGCAACAACTCCCAGATACATCATCCGGAGTCAAAACAAGGAGTCAAACAAGAAATGAGGTAAACTTTGCACTCATGAGTTCACTGATGAATAGCTCCGAGCCAGATAATGTTCGTGAAGCACTCAGTCAAACTCAGTGGAAGGAAGCTATGGAAACAGAATATGACTCACTCATGAAAAATCGGACATGGGAACTTGTCGATCTGCCTACAAGAAAGAAACCCATAGGCTGCAAATGGGTCTTCAAGACAAAATATAAGGCAGATGGATCCATCAACAAATATAAAGCACGACTTGTAGCCAAAGGATATGCTCAGAAAGAAGGCATCGACTATGAAGAAACCTTTGCACCCACTACGAAGATGAAGACCATCAGAGTAGTTTGTGCACTTGCAGCACAGAAAGGATGGAGACTTCAGCAGATGGATGTCAAGAGTGCTTTCCTAAATGGTGATCTGAAAGAAGAAGTATACATGACCCAACCTGAAGGATTTGTTGATGAAAATCAGCCTAAAAAGGTATGTCGTCTCATCAAATCTCTTTACGGACTGAAACAAGCTCCCAGGGCATGGTATATCAAGATCAACGATCACCTTCTGCAGCATGGGTTCACTCGTAGTCCCTCAGATTCAAATCTGTATATAAAGAAGGTAGGCAAAGAAATTATCATTCTGGTTGTTTATGTAGATGATCTTGTGATCACTGGTAGTTCAGAAGATCAGGTTGATATTGTAAAGAATGATCTCAAAAGAACCTTCGACATGACAGATTTGGGGCTACTACATTACTGTCTTGGCTTGGAAATATGGCAAAAGGAGCATCACATCTTTGTCTCCCAGACAAAGTACGCCAAGACACTCCTGGAAAAGTATAGAATGTCTGATTGTAAACCTATATCCACTCCCATGGAAAAAGGCTTGCAACTTTCAAGATTCCAGGACTCACCTCAAGTAGATGCTACTCTCTACAGGCAATTGATTGGAGGGCTCATCTATTTGACATACACTAGACCAGATCTCTGCTATGCTGTCAGCTATCTTTCCAGGTTCATGCAAGAGCCAAAGAAATGTCACTGGAATGCAGCAAAGCATGTTTTGAGATATGTCCGAGGAACAACTAATTATGGTCTGGAATATAAAAAGAATGATCAATTCTTCCTACAGGGATATGTCGACTCGGACCATGCTGGATCTGTTGATGATAGGAAGTCAACTACAGGATACATATTTCATCTCGGATCTAGACCAATCTCGTGGATAAGCAAGAAGCAAAATGTTGTTTCTATCTCATCCACAGAGGCATAATATCGCGCCGCACGAGGAGTCAGTGTGCGAAGTGATATGGATACGTCGCATTATGGATGACCTAGGAATTCCTGAAAAACAGTCACCTATTCTCTATTGCGACAATCAGAGTGTGTTGAAGCTCGTGCAGAATCCAGTCTTTCATGAACGAACAAAGCATATTGAAATTGACTGCCATTTCATTCGAGAGCACGTCTTGAACCATCAAATTCAGCTCCAGTACTGTCCTACTGAAGCACAAGTTGCTGACATTCTCACTAAATCTCTTGGAAAAGTGAAATTTGAATCTTTCAGAGGTCACATTTGCAAGAATAATGTAATAAGGGGGGGAATGTTAGGATACGTTGATTACTAGCTATAGGATACGTTGGTTATTTCTTAGCTGTCTATTCTTATCTTGTTATCACATTATTCTCTGCCACTTTTGTGGATCTTGCCAGCATAGTTAGGGAGTCGATTCGAGTCTTTCTCATGTCCTATATAAACTGGACATGTGCATTGTTCTCTTCAGAATAATATGAGATAAATCTATCTCTTCTTATTTCTCTTTCTGTAGCTCTCATGGAGAAGCAATTGGTGTAGTGAGTTTTAATCCTCCTAGAATTGTTTCTAGTGATACTCCTATAAGAAACTTTCTCTGCAAGTGTATGTAATCTTGTTATTAGATTTGAAATACATTGAGTGGGCTTTTGGAGTGTGGGGTTTTTTATCTGAAAGGATTTTCCCTCGTATATCTGGTGTTTATGTTTTTGTTATGAATATGTTGTTGATATTTCTGTAATTGTTTTACTATGTTGAAAGTTTTGCATAATATCTCTCCTCAAGATTAGCGTAGGAAGTTGTTTCGTTACTCTTAATTTCCTATCAAGTGGTATCAAAGCCTGATCACCTTTGGTTTCAGTTGTGGGTTGTTGGGTTTTCTATGCTAATCCGGGTTTGAGTGGGAGCTTGTGCAGACAATACTTTGTTATCTAGTTGTAGATATTTTTCAAATGGCGAGCACATCCGGGAGGATTGACATAGAGAAGTTTTCTAGCACAAACTTTGAAATGTGGAAGTCAAAGATGGAAGATCTATTGGTTGATCGAGATCTATGGGATGCAAAGTGGATGGGAAGGTCCATAGGGCCTACGGATCCAGCTTTTGGCTGCACAATATGATGTAATGGATAGAAAAGCTAAAGGTCTTATTAGACTATGTCTTGCAGATTCGATCTGATAAATGTCCATGAAGGATCCACTTCGGAGAAGTTTTGGAAAAAGTCAGGGTGAGATATACCAAGATAAGTCTCTTGTAAATAAGATTTTCTTGAGGAAGAAGTTGTTTTCCTTGAGAATGGAAGAAGGTGGACAAATATCTGAGCATCTGGAAACATTCAATATGTTGGTGACTCAGTTGAGCTCGGTTGGGGTTAAAATGGACGAAGAAGAAAGGTGCCAAATGTTGTTGGTTTCACTACTAGACTCATGGGACAGCCTAGTCATGGCCATTGGGAGCACTTCAGTCACTCTAAAGATGGAGGATGTTGTTGGTTCTCTACTCTCCGAAGAGATGAGAAGGAAGGTCTCTCTGAACGCCAAAGAGGCTTTGAGTGTTCGAGGAAGAACAAAAGAACGAGGAAAAGATGAGAAGAAGCGTGGCCATTCCAAGAATAAGGGGAGATCAAAATCCCCTGGTAAGTCCAAAGCGATATGCTGGAACTGTGGAAAATCTGGACACTTCCAAAGGGAATGCAAAGAAGAAAAGAAAAGAAAAAGAAAAAGAAGAAGCATGATTCTGATTTTGAGTCCGAAAAGGAAGATGGAGATTCCTTTATTGCAGCTTTGGCCACTCGTGCAGGTGATAATGCATGGTTGATAGACTCAGGTGCATATTTCCACATGACTCCTAACAAAAACTGGTTTAGTAAGTATGAAAACTATGATGGTGGTAAGGTGTATTTGGGTGATAATTCTTTCCTTGAAATTGTTGGTCGTGGTAGTATTTAGGTGAAATTTTCTGATGGTAGAATTAGAAGATTTGATGGTGTCTTGCATATCCCAAGACTAGCAAGAAATTTATTATCTATTAGCAAGCTAATAGATGCGGGTGTGCATGTACAGTTTTTTGAAGCAGGTGTGAAAATGGTGAGAGGTGCTATGGTGATAGCAAGAGGAAGTAGATTGGGTACATTGTACCAACTTGATGCATGCACGGTTGAGTGCAATAGCACTTCAAATAAAACTAAGCCAAAAACTATTTCACTGAAAAAGGAGAGGGTTTCCTCCTCTGCGGATGGTCGTGGCTTCTGGGTACCCAAGGGTGCTCTGTCTACCGAATCAAAATTACCTGCAGAGAAGACCATGTTATGGCACCAAAGGCTTGGCCACATTGGAGAGAAGGGTTTAAAAGCCCTGAAAAATAAGAACCTCGTTGAGGGGTTGAATGATTGCAATCTAGAGTTTGATTTCTGTGAACATTGTATTTATGGCAAATAGAACCGTGTCCGTTTTACTCATCTACTCATAAGTCTTCATGTATCTTGGATCTAATCCATTCGGATGTATTTGGTCCTGTTAAGGTTACTTCTATTGCTAAATCAGTTTATTATGTTACTTTCATTGATGATTTTAGTAGGAGAACATGGGTATATTTTTTAAAGAGTAAATATGAAGTTTTTAGTCATTTCAAGGAATTTAAGGCTATGGTTGAAACTCAAACTGGGAAGAAAATTAAGTGTTTGAGATTTGATAATGGCGGTGAGTACTGTTCGTAGACTTTGAGATTTTGTATAGATTGCGGGATTAAAAGACAAAAGACAACTTCGTATTCTCCGAGCAAAATGGAGTTGCAGAAAGAATGAATAGAACGTTGATGGAGAAGGCTAGGAGCATGCTTATTGGAGCTGGTCTAGAAAAGAGGTTTTGGGCTAAAGCTATTACCACTGCTCGCTATTTGATAAATAGATCTCCTACATCAGCACTTGTTGATAAAATGCCAATGGAGGCGTGGTCGTGGAAAAAGCCTTCAATTAAACATCTGAGAGTTTTTGGATGTGAGGCATATGCACATGTGCCTAAGGAGAAGAGAACAAAGTTGGATTCTAAGGCTGTCAAATGTATCTTCATCGGATATGGCTATGGTGTGAAAGGATACAAGCTTTGGGATCCTGTTGCACAAAAGGTAATATACTCTAGAAGTGTTATTTTTAGAGAGATTAAATCTTTCCTTGTTAATTTTCAGCCAGAACAACATAAAGAAAATGAACAAAAAAGGATGTGGTTCAACTTCCTTCTACACCTGAGAAAGTTGAATCGAGACCCCAAAATAGACAAGAAGTTGAGGAGAGCTCACCAAGCTCTGAATCTTCAGAAGAGGAAGAAGTGGAAGAATCTCCACCTCAGCTTGTTCAAAAGTCTACAAGGCAAAGGCAACCACATGAAAGGTATGGGTATTCTCCTGATGATTGTAAGTGTATATTTGCTTTGAGTACTAACATTGATGAACCGAGATTTGTACAAGAGGCTTTGGGTATGAATGATGCAAAATCTTGGCAAATAGTCATGGATGAAGAAATGACAGCCCTTAAAAAAATGATACATGGGACCTTGTACCATTGCCTAAAGGTCGGAAACCTATTGGATGTAAATGGATGTTTAAGAAAAAGATTGGTTCAGATGGAAATGTTGAAAAGTATAAAGCACGGTTGGTTGCGAAGGGTTATTCTCAAGTTGAGGGTATTGATTATGGTGAGATATTCTCTCATGTTGCTAAAATGACATCCATTCGATTTTTATTATATATTGCAGCTTTATGACCTAGAGGTTGAACAAATGGATGTGAAAACTGCTTTCCTTCATGGTGATTTGGAGGAAGAAATCTATATGACACAACTAGAACACTACATGGTGAAAGGTAAAAGAAATATGGTAAGTTAAAGAAATCCCTATATGGCCTTAAACAAAGTCTTAGGATGTGGTACCGTAGTTTGATTCATGTCTTGAGCTTGGGGTTTGTGCGGTCTAAATCGATCACCGTGTATATTTTAAATCGATGGCGATTGTTTCCTAGGAATTACTTTATATGTTGATGACATGTTGTTTATTGGGAAAGGAAAATGTTTGATTGCAGAATTGAAATCTCAGCTCTCTGCGAAATTTGAAATGAAAGATCTTGGTGCAAAAAAACACATACTTGGGATGGAGATTAGAAGAGATCGTGAGAACAGAAAGCTATGGCTTGGCTAGAGTAAGTATGTTTGTTCTGTTTTGCAAAGGTTCAACATGCAGGATTGTAAACCACTTTGTGTTCCTATTACTTTGGGAACGAAGCTCTCTATTTCACAATGTCCTTCATCCCCATCGGAGATGGAAGAAATGAGCAGAGTGCCTTACCAGAGTGTAGTTAGAAGCTTAATGTATGCTATGGTCTATACAAGACCAGACATTGCCCAAGCAGTGGGAGTTCTTTCTCGTTTTATGTCTAATCCTGGAAGAGTGCATTGGGATGCAATTAAGAGGGTCTTCAGATATTTGCAGGGTACATCAAAGTACTCTATATGTTTTCATGGAAGAGGAGATCAACATTCCCTACGTATTCATGGTTTTGTGGATTCAGATTGGGCGATGATGTCGATAGCAGAAGATCCACCAGTGCATATGTGTTTACTCTTAATGGTGGTGCAATTAGTTGGATGAGCAAGCGATAGGTCTGTGGTCGCTTTGTCCACTACTGAGGCAGAGTACATGGCAGCTACTCATGCCTGTAAAGAAGCCATTTGGCTGAAGCGTTTGTGTTCAAATATTGGATTAAAACAGGTGCAGTTACAATATACTTTGTGATAGTCAGAGCGCAATCTGCCTTGTGAAGAACCCGACTTTTCATGCTAGGACCAAACACATTGATGTTCAGTATCACTTTGTGAGAGATATGGTCGAGGATGGAAGGGTGAAGCTAGAAAAGGTAGAGATAGTTGCGAATGTTGCAGATGCATTAACTAAGCCCGTGAGCACAACGAAATTTAGGTGGTGTTCTGAATCTATGGGCCTCTTGGCCCCTAGAAATTGATCCATGATGGTATCTTTCCCTTGGCCCTTGCAAGGTATTCGACAAGTGGGAGATTGTTGGAAATAAGGTGTCTCAACCTTGTTTGGTTTATTCATTTAAGATTTTCCTACAACCGTTTCACATTGTCTATGCTCTAAAAATAGAAATAGGAGTTGTCAAAAGATTTCCATATGATAGTATATCATGGAAGGACTATTTTTAGAGATATTATGACATATTTTATGACATCTGTAAGGGTCAAAAATAGGGGAGAATATTGTGGACGTGGGAGCCTAATTTTAGACCGAAATCTTGCTTTTTAATGCTATCCACCTCATGAGACGTTTGGCACATGGTTTTGTAAACCATAGATGGTTTCTTATATTACCGGAGGTCTATAAATTGAAGGCTTGGAGAAGCAATTGGTGTAGTGAGTTTTAATCCTCCTAGAATTGTTTCTGGTGATACTCCTGTAAGAAACTTGCTCTGTAAGTGTATGTAATCTTGTTATTAGATTTGAAATACATTGAGTGGGCTTTTGGAGTGTGGGGTTTTTTATCCAAAAGGATTTTCCCCACGTATATCTGGTGTTTGTGTTTTTGTTATGAATATGTTGCTGATATTTCTGTAACTGTTTTACTATGTTGAAAGTTTTACATAATATCTCTCCTCAAGATTAACATAGGAAGTTGTTCCGTTACTCTTAATTTCCTATCCCCAAGTTCAGTTGATTCGGTAGGTAAATCCTTGTGCAATTGCATGAGACAAATCCCAATATTTAATGAATGGGTAAAAATGGGGGCAAACCTTAGGTGCTTCAAAATGCGTGCACTCGATATTAAAGTAAAATAGTTTTCCGGAAGCCCTGTGCAAAGTGCACGTGATCGCCATACCAGTGCTGGTAGTGGTACTTACCAAAGAGGAAATGAAGGAGATTCCTAAATATGCAATTTGTGCTCTACTGCTATTGGGAGGAGTTAAAGAATGCGGAAACGGACGAGGAACATTTGCGCCCATTCCTCAACTACTTCACCGCCTCTCCATCGCCTCAAAGTTATTGTTCTCTCGCTCAATTCATTAGCTTGGCTCCCAGATTGTCCGTTTTCAGTGTGGAAAACAATGGATTCATCAGAGGTAGCATCCCGGCGTTTAACCATTCGTCTCTCAGCTTCTTCAATGCATGCGACAATAACCGTTCCGGACACGCTAGCACTTAGAGCATTTAATCCCTCTTGTCCACAAACCCTGTCTTCTTCTGCCACCGCCACCCCTTGCTAGTCGACCTGAAAAGAAGAAACACAGAAAGCTCCGCACTGTTATCATTGTTGTCGGAAGTGCAGTGGGATTGTCGATCACTCTTCTGATTTTGTTCATTTGTAACAGACGTCGCGAGCGTACGACCGCCGGAGGAATAGAAAATGGCATTGGCGATGATGAAGAAGGAGAAATTGCAGGCGAATATTCTGATGCGCAGGTTTCGAGCAAAAGCAAGAGCCCGGCGGCTTCGGATATTCAATGTAGCAGTGCAAGCGGAAGTGGAATTGGAAATCTTGTCTTCTACGGAGGAGAAACGCAAATGTACAGTTTGGAAGATCTGTTGAAGGCGACGGCTGTGATTTTGGGAAGGAGTTGCGATGGAGAGCGGATTGATTGTAGCCGTGAAGAGGTTTAAGAATTGTGACATTGTCATGAACCGAGGGCAACTGGATTTGCTTGGAAATCTGAGGCACCCTCGTCTTGTATCTCTCAAAGCCTACTTCCGATCCAAGGACGATACCCTGCTTGTTTACGATTATTATCCCAATGGCAACCTCTTCTCTCTCATTCACTGTCACGCTCACGGTCAGTTAATTTCTTTCTTTCCAATTCCAACTTTGTGTAGAAACAACACCTAATTAACTTACTTGGTCTGTGCGTGCAGGTACAGAATCATTGGAAGGGGATTAAGCCTTTGCGTGAAGATTGCAGAAGATATAGGGCAAGGCGTCGCATATAACAATGGGAGTGACACATGGAAAACCTCAAGTCATCCAAAGTAGTAATCGGCTGTGATTTTGAGGCACGCATAACCGATTATGGCCTTTCGCTATTAATCGGGGATTGTTGTAAATTGGAAGCATTTCAGTATTTCTCTAAGTTCTTCAAGTTAGTGTTTTGTGAGGATTTACACTATAATTTGTTTTGACTCGATTTATCCTTGTTGAATACTATATGTATATATTTTGAGGACATAAGTGGAATGAAAATACAAACGTAAGAATTTTTCTTCATGTCAAAATTTCGTAGTGCCTCACCAAACACCTAGTTTGATGCTTTGGTGAGGGATTATGTATTTGTGGTAATGACCATTGATCATGTTAATATATGTAAGTAGTGGTGGTGGTGGTAAGTGAATAATGTGAAGAAGTATTTGAGAGTATTTACCTTGAATTTGGGAAGATGTTAACACTAACAAAATTAAATTTTAATTGAATTTAGGAAGATGTTAATATTAACAAAAATAAATTTAGTAAAATGTTTGTAAAAGAAAAAATATAACAAATGAATAAAAAGGTAATAGAAAAGAAGGGGGCAATTATTATTATTATACTAGTGATTATTGGAAAATTCTCCAAGAACCTGTACAAACAAACATATTCGGAAAGGAACTATAAAAACAAAAACAACAAGGCCCAAAGGGTCAAATAGGCATGACTCACGAATTACAACAAAATATCAATTATGAGATACTAAGCTATATTTATTATACTAAAATACCCATGATTACATTAAAAAATACTTGTAACAATGCAACCACCTAACACGGAAACCAAAAAGGAAAACAAAAAACCAAACCCAAAAGATCCACAAGATAGTCCAACATCCGGTCAAGTAAAAACACAACTTAAGACCTAAATTTTTTTACTAGGCCTCTTGTTCGAGAAATTGAACCATCAAATATCCTCTTTGGTTTTCCTCAATTCTCCTTATACTTAAAACTATCCTCCAATTCCTTGTCAAAGATACTAATAGCAAACTTCATGGTTTTCTCCCTTTGACCCCTTTAGTTAACCGCTCCTGCATTATAGAGATGTGTTTCCCTTGTAACACCAAATCATCTTTGACCTTCTTCATATCATTTCACATGGTGGAACATTCCCCCACCAAATTTTGATTGATCTATATAAGATATTCAACCTACTTTTACAACAATTCAATTCTCTCCTTGTGATGATCCATAAAAGAGAGAAATTCGAGACTAATAAAACCTTCAAAGAAAACAATCTTACCTTTGTAGGGCTCACCATCCATGGCCATGATCTGCAACATCTTTTCACTCATGTCAATCCTTCCCAACCACTCCCTAAAGATGAATTTAAGCTTTATGCTTATCCTTATGTTGGGCCATGAAGATTGTCATCTGAATCTCCTCATATGACCTCAACTTCTACCTGTTTATTGAGAATTTGTTTTCCTATCTTAAACAAAAACAAAATAAAATCATGATACATGGGATGAATAATTTTTTCAGTTTGAAATTCTGCACTAAATCACACAAGGATCGAAAGGGAAAATAAGGCAAACCGATCCACTTTTGATGTCTAAAATGATTAAGAAGGGTGAGGTGGTGGGTGTAAATATTTATAAAATTTTCATCCATATTTATATACTTCATCAAATGAAAATAAAATTTTGACCACCTACCAACGAGAGACAAATGTACATAAATCTTTAAATGTAATATATTGAAATATGAATGCTAAATAATTTATTTGATTTTATAAATGAAAGGAAATAAGAGGGATAAGGTACTTACCTCAACTTTTCTTATCTTAGAGTGACATGAGACTAGAAGTGTGATGAAACAACATGAAAGTCTATCACAATAGACCATATAAAAATCTAGCAGAGGTGGAAATGGATGGAATGGGGTGTTTGGAGAAGGATTGGGACACATGGGGCACTTTGGTTTGAACTATGGTCACCCTGGTCTGCAGACATGACTGGAACTTGGTTTTGACAGGGTCACTAAATATTCACACTTGTTCACTTCTTGTTGCGTATATGTCACATCTAGTTCGCTAGTGTCGCCGTAAACCCACAATGAAGGATGACCTGGAAAAACCCACATAAAGCATCAAACCCTAAAAAGAAAGATGCAAATAAATGGGTCATATTGTCCTCATCTATCACAATGGTGGTCTTACAAATAATTGTTGCACTACATCTCAGACCCAATGTAGTTTTGTATGCTTGTGCGTGTTATAGTGTTCCTAGGTCACACTCACACCAATGACGCCAAGATAGGTCAAAATAACTAGATAAAATGCAAATGGTGGATAGAATAAAATGAACTCCCTTCCTAAGAAGTGTGTATGCAGAGTAATAGCCCAAATGTAATCCATTGCTCTATGTAGATAACTAGCCCTTGATAATAATAGTCTTCCCATATAATGATATGTATGTTGTGTTTATATAGGGATCTCTTCTTCATTTCAACACTAATGACATGACTTGCCAACTAGTACCTTGGGAGATCAGAGGCAAAACTAAGAAGATTGACTTCAAATATCAAAAATAAGATCAAACATAAAGAGGATAGGGGTACCTAGGATAGATAGAGCGCTTGATGCTACTGTCTAACCCTGGGTGCTAGTATCTAGAGATAAGTGACGAAAAATGAGTGATAACTGATAGACATGGATCCCTGAGACTTGACCATAACTATGTGTATGAGTGATTATCATGCAAGACAAAAAAAAAATAAAGACCAATAAGACAAATGGATGGACTATGGAATGGGTCATCAGTGAATACTTTTCTTATGCAAGATCCATATATAAAACAACATACTTTGACGGTATAATAATAGTAGTAAGTGCATGATTTTGTGTCTAC
The DNA here is from genome assembly GCA_018340775.1 of Taxus wallichiana var. yunnanensis. Lineage (NCBI taxonomy): Eukaryota > Viridiplantae > Streptophyta > Pinopsida > Cupressales > Taxaceae > Taxus > Taxus wallichiana. The sequence continues at coordinate 735,890,004 of CM031241.1, forward strand.
ATTTGCCCCCACTTTATGTTGGTGAGAAAAATATCAGTAACATAAAGTAGATAGAGATGCATACTTGAGAATTCCATAGAATCCCATGTCATTGAAGTATGTAAAGAGTGTTGTAGAAGTACATGCCGAGTGAGAACATATAACACGGTAAACCATGGATCAATGTGTTGATCCATGTGGTGTGACAAGGGACGTGGGACCGTTATGAGAAGCACTAAGTGAAATAGATGATGTCGATAGTGAATGATTAGAGATTGGGTGATTTTTTCGCTAATGGAGATGTGATGGGGGGGGAGTGATCGGTTTCCAACCCGGTTGCGCATGCATATGTGTAAGAAACGAGGATTTCGATGTCCCGTTTGCTAGAGGAAGAGTGTAGGGAGATAAGTCTAGTGTCTCTCCAACTTTAACTACATCCTCAAAATATCTAGCCATTGCAGATGAACACATATCGATTTGTTGGTATTTTTGGATCCATATTTTTCGATTCAAATTTGTTGACCCATATAGGAATAGTATAGGAAAGGAAATGATGTATCATTTCCCCCACTCCAAGGGTGTCGCCGAAATGTGTATGTGTTGGATTCCATGTTAGGTCATCTAGAAGAAATCATAAGATGTAGAATAACTTCCCATGTTAGGTCATTTGGGAAAGTGGTGATATAACTCCCAAGTTAGGTCATCTGGGAGAATAAATGCATTGTGTTTGTGTCGATTGATTGATGTGATTTTGATTGTTGTAGTGATTGAAGTGTATATGATTGATTGATTGGTTACTTATGGAGAGATTTTATGATTGTTTCCCATGTTAGGTCATTAGGGGGAATTGTTGGAAAGTGATGTGAAATGTTGCAAGGTGTATGATTTTTTTTTGAGAATGACAAATTATGATTGTAGCTTGGTGACATAGTGGTGTAAGGGGAATCATAATATGACCCCAATTGTATGACACCCCTTTTGGCGAAAGGGAAGTGATGAGAAGAATGAATGTTGAGCCAAAAGTAAGTGTGTAATGATGTAATGGATAATGTATGAGAGATATCACCAAAGTGTGTGTATAATGAGTATAAAATGATGTCAAGGAGAAATATTGTGTGTGTAATGTGTATGATATGATAGTAGGTGGAATTTTGAAAAGAATTTCGTAAATGGGATAGAAATTGGAGTAAGAACACTCAAGATATGTGAGAAATTGTGTGGTGTGTATTAGTAGAGAAAATGAGTGTGAAGAATGACTATAGTAAAGTGAACAATGAAAAGTTACTATAAATAATAATGTGATAAAGTGATAAGGCAACTCATTATTGTTTTGTGTGAGTGTTATAGCAAGCTCTGAGTGTGTGAGGATGCTACAAGTTAGATCAATGTGACTAAGTCAATTTTGAGATGGTGGTGAAGGTTGTGGCGTTGCTTATGATAGCAAAATTAGTAAGCGTGATATTTTTCAAAAAATGTGGTGATATTAGTCATTTTTGATGAATTTTTGTGAAAAAAATGTTTTTAAATTTATCACCATTTTAGACCTAGAAAAAAGAGGTCAAGGCACCAATGAACTTCGGAAAAGGAGCACCCAGACATGGGCATTGGTGTCCTCGCTATGGGGCACCCGATCCCCCGATTCTGGGGCACTAATGTCCTGGAGAGCGTGAATTGAAGATAGAGTAATGTAGATGTAAAAATTGATGTGTGCTGATATTGTATGATGCTCTAATGTTATGTTTTTAATCGTTTTGTGGTGTGCAAAGGGATATCCATTCACAAGAGTTTCATGGTGGCCTCCATTTAAATACATTTCTTGGATTGGGGTTTGAACCGTGTTAGCCTACGACACATAGAGAGGATGGGGAGGTTCCTATAATATGCATATGCTTCCTTTGTGTGAGAGATGGTGTGCAGACACTTGTACTTTTTGGTTTCCTACATGTGAGATGAAAGTCACACTAAAGGATGTGTATCACATATTGTGATTACCTATTATTGGTGAGAGGGTACATGTTATGGTAGTGGATGATATGTAGAGATAGATGAGGACACTAGGTGGTATTTTGTGGGGAATCAAGTTCCTGTCGAGGCCCATATTAGCCTAGATGTTATTTTGAGATCAGGGGTTCTATGATTGCAGAGTTTATTACCATGGTGATAACATCATTGATTATATTGGAGGGTGGTGGCGTAGGCATCTTATATAAGATGCATGATATCTTTCACTTTGGATAGAGGAGGAGAGAACTATGTATGCTTGGTTATGATGTGTGTTGGCCCACCTTTACAAGGATCTATATATATTTACGTAGAAGGAGCATGGGGGTGGTATTGGAGCTAAAAATTGTTGCATGTATGGGCCTATGAGCATATTGCAGTATTGAGGCTAGTTGGTGGGGTTCATGGAGATTGTGTGAGGCTAGACATATTTAATGGGCGATGGGTAGGTGTACACGGGAAGATAGATACGATACCTATAGAGTGATGATAGATCACATGGGGCAAGAGGTCATGGTATGAAGTCCATACCGAGACGATGGAGGATGGCCAAATGATGCTATAGAGTTACGATGCATACGGTGGATGATATGGTTAGAGGATCAGTTTCTAGGGGGTGACCGAGTTATTTCAGGTTGAGTGGGTTTCACGATAGTTTGGTATGGCCAAGGACATTCCCCAGAGAAATATATATGGTTGAGAGCCATTACGATAGTGAGGAGGGTGGGAGCTAGACCAGGGTCAATGGGAGATCAGCTAGTACCTCCAGGGGCCGGATGAGGTAGATGTAGTGATAGAGTCAATAGAGGTGGATGATGTAGGGTGGGCATATCGAGCATGGTGAAACTTACATTAGTGGTTGGTTATGTATTTAGTATTGGAAGATGTAGTGGTATTTACACTAGGATGAGGAGCGAAGGATCAAGAAAATGGCCCTAATAGTGTAGTGGCGGCGATAACAGAGCGTAAGTATTTATATGGTGTTGTTGTGTGATTTGTTACATGGTTTGTGAATTGTTATTGTTGTCTAACACATGGATATATGGATGTAGGTGATGCATATTGGTCATTGATTATGGACACATCCATCCGCACATTGACGTGGAATGTTCCCACAGACATACTCATGGGTGGAGGAGTGATAGAGTGTGTAGATGATCTGCGCGGTGCCATTTGTTCAAGCCGGTCATGCGGTAGCGAAGTGATGTGTACATTGCTACTGAGTGAGTGAGATGAGGCATGAAAGAAGACATGACGAGCTAGAAAGGCCGTTGGTAGAGGTCCTTTTGCTTAGGATGTATTTATGTATTTTGTAGAGTTATAGAGTCACTTTTCATAGTAGTCTACGGAGAACACACTATTGTGGATACGGTAGAGAGATATAGAGGTCACGACCAATGACGCAGAGTTAGTAGAGAGGCTTCTAGATCTAGGGCTTTGATAGTTCCAGTGATAGCAATGATGAGATATGAGTTACATTAATGTATTGATGTAGGGATCTACCCCCAGCTTATGAGATGTTTTATGACTATGATTGTAAACGAAATATATAGATGGATTCATTGTTGTATGATTAATGTATTTGATGTATATTGATGTGATGATGATGTATGATTTATGTGATTGATGCTACTTATATATGATGATTAATGTGTTTCAATATCATTTGTATTTTTTGAATTGATTTGCAATGGGTAAATGTTGATGTGGAATAATGTGATTATAGATAGATAAATGATGATATAACGTGTATGATGATAGATAATGTATGTAATGTGATTGTGCAAAATTAAATTATATGTATGAATAAAGTTGTGATTAAAAATGAATAATGTGTAAGAGTAGAATATGATCACATGCTAATACGATGAGGATAAAGGGGGAGATTAATGATGCCCCCCAACATATAGATGATGAGGTTCATTTAGATAAGACCCCTCAACAATCAAGAATGAACCGTAAAGTAAGAGTGCATCATCGGGAAATGATTTGATAATGTGTGCTAGATGAATCAAGAAAGTGTATGAAGAGAGGTTATTATTGTAATAGATCCCTCAACAGCTTATGTAAGAACCATAAGAATAGAAGTGTGCCATTGGGGGTAAGGTGATAAAAATCACCTACTAAAGAATGATCCAATGTGAAGTGGTGAAATTATGCGAGAATGAAAAACATGAGCGTATGAGCCAAACTAAATATCAAGTGGAGCAGTGGTGGGAAGTGGAGATGCCGGGGCCTTGGAAACCAATGTGTAGTGGTAGCATGCCACAATGGATGATATGATGCAACGATGGATGGGTGTGATGGAGAAAACACATGAGTAACAACTTGTGGCATTGGATGAACAATGACCTTAGAAATAGATGGAGGAGATAACTCAACCGGATTAACAACACGCATGTAAGGGAGTGGAGATATATAATTATCACGGAGTGATAACCAAAGGATATGACCCCCTTATCTTATAATTGTTGCAAGTGACCATAAAGGGTGCAATAGTCATTGTTGCGATGCCCAAAGTCTGATACAATGATAATCGCAATAAGGTATATCACGGTGGCATTACAAGTGGTGAGGTGGATGATGTTGATTAGAAGGTAAGTATATCAAACACCTATCAAGTAATGTATGCAACACATCATGGGGCCTAGCATGATGAGAAAAATGTAATGGTTCCCATGAGATATGAGGAGTATGAGGTGTAGCCCTACATGGAGGAGGAGATGAAGGATGCTTATGCAATGGAGAAGGTTGGAATTTCTTGTGAGGAGGAGATGGAGACTGTGTAGGATGCCCAACGGATGGGAGTAGAGAAGAAATAGATGATGTAGGAGTAGTAGTAATAGGAGGTGGATCTATAACATGTGTAGCAATGAGATCTTGTTCTAATTCAATGACCCTATAACATAGAAGTGTGAATGATTCACATGTGTCATATTGCAATCATTGTTTCAAGGGAGGAATCAAACCGTGACAGAAGATAAATTTCTTCTCTAAGTCAATAGGTTGAAAAAATAGCTGGTGCATGCAAGCATTAAATCATAGAATGTAATCAATGATAGGTTCTATTTTTCCTTGATGTAAGCTAGGTAGATGATCATAGGTGACTCTAGGGTCATTGTTGACTATGAATCACTAAAGAAAAGCTTCTTCCATCTCATAATAGGTACTGATAGATCCAAAGGGTATATGGGTGTACCGTTAGAGAGCATCATTTGTCCGACTATAGGAAAAGGATTTAAGTAATAATCAATCATTAGAATATGAAGCCATATCCATATGAAAATTCTTGAGATGCAAGTATGGATTTCCAGTACCATCAAAACATGTAAATGTAGGCATAAAAATACTTAGGAAATGTTGAGTTGTGAATATTTTTGGGAAAAGGATTGTCATGCAGTGAATTATTATCAATGGATGCAAAGTAGGATTTGATTTCTAATGTGAGAGATTGGACCTAAGACTGTAAATGACCAACAACATGCATGAGGTAAAAGATATCCTATGAAGGAATATTAGAGGATGGAAATAATGTGTTAAGAGGTTGTAATTGAAATATCCCTTGTGGGATACCACTTAAAAATGCACAAAATATTGAAAACTTGCAGCCAAATAAAATATTGATTTATGTAGATTTTTACAGTAAGGACAACAACTAAATAAAATCAATATCTCCCAAGATATCCACTCGAATCACTTGAAAATTTAAAGAGAGCTTGATATTATTATAGAGGACATAATAAAACTATTTTTGGGAATTTTACACAAATCAAACTATTGCCAGAAAATTACAGAATGCCCTAGGCAGCTGGAAAACTTTAGAGGTTCATGACCCTCTAAATACAAGAGAAAAAATAAGGGTCTTTAGAAATAACAATGACAGATATAGGAAATAGTATTTCCACCTTCGATCTAAAAATGGCTGACCTGGAAAACCCCCAAATAAAGGCTACAAGTCACCTCGCTTGGAATGGGGTTGGAAAATGATGGAGGCACCTTCAACATGCTGCCACACCTAGCCTAAATGGCTGCCTAAGTTTGATATGGAACCCCTCTGATTATCTTCCCCAAATGGCTCCCAAAAATCCTCAAAACCCTTCCTCTGAACCCTCTAGAAATATCTCTGTAGAGCAGACCAAGAAGTAGATCGAAAATGATAGACTAGGGTAGATATCTCACTACCGAAGAATGCCCTGCTAGCTAGGGATGTGTCTCTCACCACCAAAGCTAGGGTCCCTGTGGGATTTGACTCCACAAGTTGTAGAAATGCAACAACAGCAGCTGCACGAGGAGGCTAAAAGTATGTGACAAAAGTGCCTTTTCTTCCTTCCCCATCTCCTTATATACTTTTCCTTGGCAAATGAGCCCCATAACCCTAGGCACATTTCATTCCATGGAGGGGCCACTAAAATAAGAGTAACTATAGTTACTTTTTTTTTCCTTTTGAGTCGCCATGTCCAAAAGTGACCCCCAAACGTAAAACTAGGATATTAAAACCACGGGGCCCCTTCCCAAAAGCTTCCAACATCCACAACCCCTTGGGTCTGACCATGGTTTGGACTCGAGTTGGCCCTTGGGCCATTTGGCGTAGGAAAAGGGGACATTACAGAAAGGGGACATTACAACAATTTTCCATTATGAGTAATGATAGGAATATCAAGAGAAGACACATGAGATTATGATGTTAAGGGAACAATAGGTGTTGGTGCCAAAGAAGGAATAGGTGTCAAAGGACATGGAATATTTATAGAAACAGTAGGACTGACATTGGAAACATCCCTAGGATATGAAGTGATATATGGGAATAAAGTGATAGGTGGAGGTAAACTAATAGATGGATATGAATCATGCATATTATTAGATACAGTCTCAGAAGAAGATGAAAATGGAGCGAGGGATTCACACTCAACAATATTCAAATAAGTAGAATCATGACTATCAAGTGGTTCCTCGAAATAAAACAAATAATAATAGAGAAGGACATCATTAAGCATATCATTTTCATAGAATTAAGGAGTAGGAGAACTAGTATGTGATGAATTAGGAATAAAAGAAGTATGAGCTGCATGAATAAAGTATCATCATGAATAAAATGAGAATAATTAAGCACATGTTTATCATCATCAAGTCCAAGCATGAAACTAATAATAGAATCATCTATATTTTCATTAAAAATTTCAAGAGTGTGACTAACTATATAACAAGGTGTACAATGAGTAAAAATCATCTTATCGAAACAATGCCAATAGTATAATTATCAAAGCTAGTAGGCACATTGCATTCATTAGCTAGGAGTTGTTATTGAGTATGATCCGGAAGAGTAACATCACAATATAGGGAAGCAAGCTTAGCTATGGTTGCCTCATCATAGATAGGATTAACACTCACATGAGGCATGACTAGCTGAGAAGGAGAAGAGCTATCCTTAGCCATTAGGGTTTTAGTGGATCCTAGGAAAATAGTTCTAAGCTACGGGTTCACCAAAATGATTCTATAAAATCTATATTTTACTATGAATATAAATGTACAAAATGCTATAAATGAAATATACCGAAATATGAATGTTAAATAATTTATTTGATTTTATCAATGAAAGGAAATAAGAGGGATAAGGTACTTACCTTAGCTTTTCTTACCTCGCAGTGACCTGGGACTGAGCAGTGTGATGAAACATCAGGATGACTATCGCAATAGACCACAAAAAAATATAGTAGAGGTGAAAATGGATGTAATGGGAACCTGGAGAAGGATTGAGATGCCCGGGGCACTTTGGTATGAATTATGGGCACCCTGGTCTGCAAAAATGATTAGAACCTAGTTCCGACAAGGTTCTAAAGCTTTAAACTTTTTTTCTTCTTTTTGTGTATATGTCACATCTAGTTCACTGATTTCACTATAGACCTGTAATGAAGGATCACCTGATTCTAGAGCATTTCTTTGAATATTGATGAAACAGATAAGGGTAAAGGGCTAGGAGGAATACCTATTAAAATGCTTTGGTTGAAGGTTGTTACGTGTGTATGACTTCTTGATCCATAGTTGATCATGAGAGCTTCCTTTTGGCTAGGAGGAACTACCTAAAATAGAAAACAAGACCACCAAATAAAAGTTAAACAATATATGCAAAGAGATGGAAATGCCTAACGTATACTAGATCTGGGAAGTGTGATACTCCCTAGATGGCTATCGATCCAATATTTAAAACAACTCAATGTTAACAATAAAGGAAATCCTACTATAGTTAAAATGATTTAGGTATCTCATTCGACTACAATAAGCAAATTCATCCACAATAGGCTAAGCTATGATTAAATCTGAAGGTCAAGGTCTCTGTTAGAGTATTGATCGGCCAGGTCTAGTTCTAGGTTGTTTTGGGTATTTGGTGGAGGTTTTAAGCTTTGTTCTTAGCCTGAGGATAAAAACATAGATACCGATGTCAGTTTAGTATGACCGATATCGTTTAGGTGAACCAAAGGTGATGGTTGTGGGTAACCGACATCGGTATGGTCGGGTATAGGAAACTTATCAAAAACTTGGTGTGGTGACAGATCTGAGGCTAAATGGAAATGGAAAGGGAAATGGTGAGGTCCGTGTGGGTCTTAGGTGTGCTCAGGGATAGTTATCAGTAGGGTATGGGTAGTTTAATGGTATGGGTGAAGGATTGATCAAGTTTTTATGAAGGCAAATGATGGGTGAATGGGAATGCAAGTAGAAACTAATAACAAAAGTAAAAGAGTCTACTAAAATGACAATGGACAAGTGTTGGTTAACAAAACACTTACTGTTGTATGAGCTTGATGTCTGGTTGGCAATGACAATTGGTCGATGGATGGAGCTTTGGTGTGGTGATGGCACTTCCCGGATGCTCCCATGAATGCAGGTGGCTCTATGATTACTTCTGGTGTTGGCTATAGATGCTCTAATGTGTGTACGAATTTGGTTCTACTTGCATGCAGCTCTAGTTTCATCCTTTTTGCTCTTAGAAATGTGCTAACCTCAAAATAAGGTTGTTTTGGGGATTAAATGGTAACCGAAGACGGTTCCGGGTTGAATGGCAATGGTTTAGGGTAACCAACGTCGATTAGGGTAGGATTTCCAAAGTTTTCTAAAATGGGAAGATCCCCTTGATTTTCTTGGATCTCGTTCATTTTCTTTCGTGGATTAGAATGGAAGATTTCTTTCTAACAGGTGGGAATATGGTTAGAAGGAATGTAGTCTTTGATTTTTAGGGTTTAGGTAGGTTTTAGTTAGTTATGGCAACATACTAAGAACAGGTCTTAGGGTGAGGTGGCTAGATGAGGTGTACAAGTGAGGTGGATGTGGGCATTATCCAATTAGGATATTTAAATAATAGATATTGTGAGATCATGAATTAATTTAATTAATATTAGAGTGGGGTGAAAGGGGCCATGGTTAGGTAAGTGTATTCAAGTTGGTTATTTGTCAAGGGACTAAGGGGAGTGTGACCCAATTTTGGTGTCTACATTTTGTCCCTTTTTGTTGCGTAGCTTGTATTGGTAAGCGACGCTGAAAAAAATAAGATGTGGTTGCCCCATGTGTGGGTGAAGGTGATCCCCTCAAACCAAGAATTGATGAGGCAGAAGGTAGAATCGGTGAGTGGTTTGATAAAAGGTGAATGTGATGAAGAGGAAGGTGGGCAACGGGGTAAAAAGGGAAAATGGTCTAATCGGGTAAGCTAGGTAATGGGTCATGGTCAAAGGTAGTAATCGAAACACACACACACACATAAAAACTATAGCATGGTACCGGAGTTGAAGAGCAGTGCAAACTCTACATTGTCTAAGGACTCTAGGTTTATCCAAACAAGGTTGAGGTGATTCCGGTATCCAAGGTATAGGATATGGTCTGGAAACACATCACAGGTCAGGTGCAAGAATGTTTAGGTATGTTCCGATACACCAAAGGTTGGGTCAGGATAAATGGTCATGATAAGAGGCAAGGTAAGGTAAGTATGTTAATCAACACAGGTAACAATGCCGCAAGGTATAGTGAGCACATGAGGTCACATGTCACTAGCAATGTCCCAGGTCCAAGTAACTAGATCACGGAATGGGTAGGGTCAAGGTATGGGTAAAATAACGGGTGCCCAAATGAGGATGAGGTGAGGTAGTAGAGGATGAGGTCAGGAGGATAAAGTGAAGTGTCCAAGTCAGGTGTGGGTAAGGTAAAAGGATGCAGGCCAACAAAGTGGGGGTAGGGGGTAGGAAAAAGACTAAGTAGGATAAATGATTACGGTTTGAATGAACCGATGTCGGTCTTGATGGACCGACCACGGTAAGCTAGGGCATAGGACCGATGTTGGTCAAGGTAAATCATGTCGCCGGTCAAGTCGGGTAGGTTATAAAAAAAAAAAAAAAAGAAAAATTGCCATGTTTTTCAAATCATTTGTCTTTTACCGAATTGGGGAAAATGACAGGTGAGAGAGAGAAAAGTGGAAAGCATCATGCGAAACAGAGAGCTGAGTTGGTGAGCAGTGTAGTGGGTGATTGATAGATGATAGGTGGGTCCATGAGATCGGATTGATTGATTCGATTGGTTGGAGGTGAGACAGTTGATTGGGTGATGACAGAGGTAGGAGAGGGGTCGGGTGGACCACCGGTGCAATAGCTTGACGTGCCACCATGGTAGCGACAATGTGATGAGGTAAGAGTCAATCCCTTTTCTTTGTTTTGTGAGTTAGATTGATTTAGAGGTCGGGTGGGGAAAAATGGGTTTGGGGGGAAAATGAAGTTTGAATTTTGGGAGGGAAAATCAAGTTAAATAGGAATGAGGAGAGAGGTGATTGGGTGATGGAGGGGTGGGGAAGGGTGGAGGGGGGATTTGGGTAGGGTTAGGTGGGTAGAAGGGAGAAAAAGGAAGTTTTTAGGAAGAAGGGGGTTGGACATCGCGGTTTTTACTATGACAAAGTGGCAAAGCATCGGTCAAAGGCTAGCCGATGTTGGTGGTGTTGAACTAGTATCGGTCATGAAACAGGTGACCGATGTCAGTTTATGGGGGACCGGGTCGATTAGGGTAATCAGGACTGGTCGGGATATGGGGAAAAGGGGCCAAAAGTGACCTAAGTTGGGTGGGTGAGATAGGTAGTGGGAAGTAGGAGATGTTTTGGGGAAAATCATAACATAGGTAAGGGGTAAAAATAGGTAAGGGTGAATGATAGTGGATTAGGGTTGGGGTGGGTAGATAGAAGATGTGTGTGTGCATGTGTTTGTTTTCAAAATAATGCTAATATGAGTAAAGACTAACACCTAAATAGCCTTAACTTAGCAAGAATTGAACAACAAACTAAACACCATCAAGATAAGAATTAAACAAGGGTTAGATGTTAGCATTCATCAATACAAACTTTGAAACTAACAATGCTAAATATCTAAACTCCTCTATTCTCTAACAACAAATAAATGAATGGACCTAAGTAAGCTCCATGGCTATCAAAATAGTTGTCCTTAGTATGCCAAGTAACCTAGGAATGAGGGCCTATCAAAGTTGGGCTACAAGACCCCTTTGACACCTCCCATATGACCTAAGCACTTAAGAAAGAGGCTTAACTCTTCAAGATGATGAAATCTCAAAAGGGCAAGGTGTAAGCTCTTAGTCTCTTTGCTATATGCTTTGCATTTGCTCTCTAAGGAGTTTAGGTGTAAGTAAAAAGGTAGGTGGAGGGATCTTTATATAGCCCAAAGGATAAAGGATTCAACACATTCTCATGAATGTGGGATAAAGGTAAAACATGATTAGGAATGGATAAGGTTGTTTTATTAAAGGTAACCTTACTTTAGAAGGGTTTAATTTATGCTTAACAAGTCATGAGAGTTGGGGGTGTTTTAATTAATCAAAGGTGATTAACTAATAGGTAGATATAAGCTTATAGAAGATAAGTATAAGAATATTAGTACGATTTAGGCTATTAGAAGGGGATTAAATCAATTAAATATTGATTTATTGGTTAAATGGAAGGAAAGATAATTGATTAATAATAATTAATTATTCTAGGTAGAAGGGGTGATTTATTAACAGAAGGTTGTTAATTAGGGTATTTGTTGGATAGGTAACTTAATTAATTAGCTTAGTGTAATTAATTAATGTTGATATGAGGGAAAATGAGTAATTTTTGACGATATGTCATCGATTTGTGAGAAAGATGATAATTAATGCAATTTAAGTATTTAAATTGCTTGGGCGTGATTATGGGTGTCTACATTTTCCCCTCTTTGGGGTGGCGTAAGTGACGTCACTTCAAATATAGTAGACATGTGGAATTTTGAAGAGGTAGAAGAAAAATTAGTAGAAGTGAGAGATGCCCCCTTGAGTGTCGATGGGGTGATGAAAGAAGATGATTGACGATCAAAAAGGTGAGAGATAGATAGAAGAATGGGAAGAGGCAAGATGCCCCGGTAAGATGGAAGAATAGGGGTGAGAGGAAAGCGATGCAAAATGAATATGGAGGAGGAGAGAAGATATTAGCCTCTAGCCACTATGTATTGGAATAATTTTGGTGTCATCATATTGCCATAAGATCTACGTCATCGATCCTTATGAAAAATATAAGCATATGACAAAGGTAGAACGACATGAAAATCCATACTATGAGCGATTGTCCATTGCTGAAAACACCAACTCCATGTAACATACAAAATGCAATGCAATATGAGAAAGTGAAAGATGCCTAACTCCATGTAACATACAAAAATGTAATGCAATACGAGAAAGTGAAAGATGCCTAACTCCATGCAACATACAAAATGTAATGAAATACGAGAAAGTAAACAAGCTAAACTAACAAAGAAACATAATGTAATGGTTTTATTGTCAAGCTTCAATGACGACTTGTGCGAATTAACGACAAGGGTTGATGATGGTGCCCCAAGTAAGGATACATGCGAGGGGAATAACGGAGGACACTTGGGTCTGATGGAAAAGTAATGTGTACTATGAAACAAAGATGCAGAAACTCGTTTTACCCCGAGTACGATGATGAAGTAAGCAGCCTAGCTTTTGTTAATGGAGGTAGATCAAGATGATCCGCAAGTCACACACATGAACAAGTGAGAACCAAAGAGTGACGTTTTTTAGGTATATTTTCAATTTTTAGAAGTTTTCTTAAACATATTTGAAAGTTTTTGATGATTTTTTTCTCTAACATATTTGAATGTTTTGGTTGATTTTAAAAGTTTTATGAAACTATGTACAGGAAGATGAGAAAGTGTGGATGCCCCTAGTGATAGATGGGATGTATAAGGGAATAAGACCATGTGCGTACCAAAAGGTGAAGATGCAAAAATGTCCCAACGATAAGGTGGGAGTATTCAAAGGTAAACTCTTCACAGGTAGAAGCGGGACCCAAGGCCATTATGGATAGGTTCAACATGATGATGAACATAAACCAATGAAATGATGGGAAGAAACAAGGATGCCCCTAGCGAAAGTTGGCTTAAGAGCACGTGATAGAAAGGAAGGAGAAGATTATTTTTGTGGAAGGGGACAAAGGTGTCTGCAAACATGGAAAACCACTAACCTTATACACATGGATGTTATGAACAAAGTAGAAGAACGATGTGAATGATATGAATGTAGCTTAGAAGCCTCGTGATTAAGAAGTGATTATCCAAAGGCATAAATCATGAGATGAGATATGGACTAGAGTAAGAGTCTAAACAAGGTCCAAAAAGACACTTGGTAACATACTAATCCTGTTTACTCATAGAGATCCAATGTGTGCACGTGGAATTTATTACCTCTTGAAGTGAATATTTAATAGACAACAAGTGAAGAGACCCTAGCCAATGTGTAGGAATGATTTATTTTGATAAGTGATTTTGTGAATGGAGGGTGAAAGGATAACCGTACATTGCTCATTGCTAGCCAAGCGTCCATAGCCCCGACGGAGATGTATTTGATTCTAATCACAACATTGCTCTACTGCCAGTCAGGTGTCCATAGCCCCGATAGAGATTATTGGAAATACCCCAAGAGAGAGTTATATATTAATTTGCTTTTGCTTTGTAGCTTTTAGCTTTTGAGTTTTGATTGATTTTGATTCATTTTGCTTTCTGAAAACTTATTTCAACTCTCTTGTTTGACAAGGGGTTAAGAACCACTGATGGCTTGATGGAAGGAGGTGGAAGTGATTGTGATGACGACATTGGCTAGTGTCAACAAATATGTCCAAAATTTCTTCGCAACAAGTTTATTAGATGTTTGAATGTGATAGGATCTCCATGAGGTCAGTCGTTCTTTAATTTACCAAGGTGATAAAAGACCAGGGGAAAACATATACCATAGAGATAAATGTCACAAAATGCATGTGAATAAGCTAACCAAAATATCACCGAAGGGATGAAAATGGTAGGAAGACTTGCGAAGAATAATAAGAAGGAAGAAAGAAATATCCATGTGTACGCAACACTTGATTGCAATGTTTGATCATTGTACCTTTGATTTTGTTGTTTTTTTATCATGTTTTTGTATTTTTGCCTTGTTTTTATTTTTAGGTTTTGATATATATATTTTTGAACCCTTATTACTAACAAAGTCACTCTATGTGATAGAATCCAACAACGATGTTTGTAACTTCCTTGATAATGGAGACTAAGTGTGTTTGTTTATCAAGAGTCATGTTTTCCCAATCTTGATGATCGTGGTGAGTTCACACTCAACAAAAAGACCGTGATTTATCCTGAAACATGGATTTTGTATGCGGGAGCTTGAGTTCCCTATCTAGAGGTTTATGCACTTTGCGCCATACTTGATGGTTATGTTGATGTGCGTTCTTGAATCACGCTTGATTTACAACTTTGAGATTGTTCCAATTGTTGGGGGATTTTGAGCTCTTGGAAGTTTTGACCTGAGCTTGATAATGAACCTGTTTAGGTTTCTTATAAGCTAACACTTGAATTTTCTGACCTCGAGAAGGAGAATAATGTGAACATTTATGATTGATGATAGGAATGATAGAAATGGTAGTGGGCTTGCCACAACCATTGATAGAAGAAATATGTGATAGATGAAAAGGATATGGTCCAAGAATTGAAGAGGATGGGCTACTAGGAGGTGAGCCAAAGATAGAAGGTGAAAGGATACTAGGATGTGGCCCAAGAATAGAAGAAGAAGGGCTACTAGGACGTGACCCATAAATAGAAGATGAAGGGCTACTAGGATGTGGCCCAAGAATAGAAAAAGGGATACTAGGACATGACCCATAGATGTAAGATGATGGACTACCGTGATGTTGCCCAAGAATAGAAGATGATGGACTACCCAGGGGTGATCCATACATAGAAGATAAGGGGCTAGTTGGACGTGCCCCAAGAATAGAAGATAGTGGACTACTCGAAAATGTCCCACAAATAGCAAAGGGATGGCTACTAGAAGGTGACCCACACCTAGATGAAGATGAAGGGCTACTTGGCACTTTGACCCCACAAGAGATTGTGATTGAGGAATTATGATAGAAGAAGAATTATTGGGTGATGAGAAGATAGGCCATGGATCTATGCAGACCAAGGAGTTTCATCACATAATGAAGAATGTGAAGATGGAAGAATAAGAGGAGGATCAAGTTGCATGATCTGAGGCTCTTCCTCCATTTCTTGATCAAAGGAATCAACGTTTTCCTTACAATATGCAGACACATCAAAGTCTAAAGAGAATCCTTTTTGTAATCTAATAAAGGAAGATCTTCATATGACCCCTATAAATGCCCCGATTGTTTCTTCATTCCGAAAGAGATCAATCGGTATGAGTTGTTGATCAATCCCTAGGGGTTTATTGGAAGAAATAGGTTCACTTGGTGTGGAAGAAATAGGTTCACTTATTATGGAAGACTTAGAAGATGTTTGATGATTATTGATAAAAGAAGATGATGTGGGGATGAAGAATATGTGTAGCTAGATGTCTCGGGAGTAGAAGAAGGTGGTGTGGCTACCTATATAATGGTATGTTGTATGTAAAATAGTAGGATTAAGTCCAAAGTCTATAGATTGTGATGCATGGGTTGATTCGGATGTTTGTCTCAAGCACTTTGAGTCACACGAATCTTCACGAAGGAAGATTTCATGGGGGTGATTGATGAAGAAGGTCCTAAAAATAAGGGGAGGACTTTGATTCAAGAATTACATTATATGAATGATGACAAGGGTCCTGTGAAGAAAGAGAGGACATCGATTCAATAATTGTATTATACTTATGATTGGAGGGATTTGGAGTCACGTGTATCTTCAAAGGAAGAAGACGTTGTTGGGGTGACTGATAGAAGTGGTCTTGCAAAGAAAGGGAGGACCGCGACATAAGAGTCGCATTAGATGATTGATGAAGAGGATCTTACAAATAAAGGGAGGACGATGACTTAGGAGTCGCATTAGATGACTTAGAGTCAAATTATATGAATCCGAATAGTAGTTTGGATCTAAATCCTCATAAGAGTCGAGAGGAAATATTTGGATTGGAATCCTCAGAAGAAGAGGAAATGTTTGGATTAGAATTAGAAGAAGAGTGGGGAGAACTCAAATAATAATTTGGATTAAACGTGTCCAAATCATACCACCGACTATGAGATGAAGGTGGTGAACGAGTTATCCATATGGGCTCTCTAGCACGAAGAACCAAATGAGGTTTAGTTGTAATGGGAATCTTTTGCTTTGAATTGCTAAACCTAGGTTCCATATTTTTGTAAGTATGGGGAACCGTGCGATAGTCAGTCATTTTTGCACTTTTTTTAAGCACAAATGTCTAGATCTAGATAGTGTGATGGAACTCCTTCAAAGGGAAGGAAGTGACATGTCGATTTGGGTAGCATAAGGACAACCAACTAGACATTTCATAAGTATTGATATGCGTGTGTGATTTTTTGAAGAAGGTCTAAGGAAAATAGACATCGTGATGATGCAATATCAATGAGATTGAGAGGGATTTTCCTAGAAAATAAGTTTTTGAATGAATAATCACAAGGAACAATCATGCAAGTGTGAAACATAAAGACAATCAACAAGGAAATACACCATATGAAAATGCAATGCAAAGATAATCAACAAGATGTTTTCACTTATGCCAAGTTTAAGGAAATGAACAAAACGTAACTAAAAACAATAAGTCAATGCGATCTCCCAATCAAGATATACAATGAGCGAGCTCAAACTCGATTAATACCTATATCTCAAAAAGTGCCAATTACAATTTTGAATGACAACAATATCACCAAGATATGTTAACCCAGTCTGTTAGAAAGTGAAGTTTTGATATCGAGGTGTTATTGATATAACACGCACAAATGGTAACACCTAGCACTATTTGAAATCGAGGTAATAGTAGAACTGAACTAAAAAGATCAAAGTATAGCAAGGAATAGTTAAAAATGTGTGCAACATAATCATAAAATATAGGTATTTATGTTGAGTTTACAAGAAATAAGACATAAATATCGAAATTGTAGTGATACGATACAAACAAGCTAACTCTTCTAAGGAAGTCCGCAGTGATAAACCACGCCTAACTACAATGATGACCTTGACATGGGTATCAAGATCACAATGGCTACCAATGACAAAAACGCCTCCGCACACTTTAGATGTTTAACTAACCCAACCGCAAACATGGATGGGCGTAAACAAACATAAAAGTGAGAGAAACAGTCGATTGGTAACACAAAGGTAATCACACCTCTTTTGATCAACAAAGTGTCAAAATAATATGAAGGAAATAAATCAAGAAAAATGAAAAAAATGCTAGCCTCACTTCAACAGAGTTTCACCTCGCCCTAAGGCAAGTAAAAACTAGGTGAAAGTAACACGTCACACGTTTCTAAAAAATAAGGTTCACAACTCAACACTATTTTAAAATGGTCAAAGTGGGCTCCTGGCCAAAGTATATTCTCCTAGGTGGTTCTCTCACCCTAGGTGTTACAAAGTTTCCATGAGAAAGCGTGATTTACCCAAAAGTTACACCGACTAGTTTGGGAGTATCTCGGCTTTACTTTACCCCTTCAAGAACAATAGGCAACTAGTGCGTCTACACTTACCATCACCGGGGTCACCATAACGGACAACCCGTAACGCTATCTCACAAAGGAATCACTAGTCAAGTAGGTAGTGCGAAGCACTTCCCGTTTCGTCCACAAGGTTCCCTCTTGTGTGGACTACTTTGGGGTTCCTAAAACCACCCCCATTGTTGTAGCTTAAGGCATTATGCCAAAGGGGTTATGTTCTAGTTGAGTGGAGAGGGACGTACCTTTTTGAAACCTACAATACAATGTTTTGAATATGTTGTTCTTTTTATCTTGTTTAATTAGGTGTGGTTTGCTTGAACACCTTTTGACAACCTATATAACAACTGTATTAGTAGTTTTGATTTCGTTTTGATTCCTCCTTTCTTTGACAAGCGTTTTTAGGTTCTGCACTCAAGTGTTAGTAGTTCTCAAAGAAAATCACTATATTGATAAGAGAATTAGGATTTGCTTTTGATTATCAAGATCATCCAAGGATGCAAGAGAAGAGCATACATAACAAATAATCCAACTAAAAAGTAAAGAAAATATTTTCAATCAATGAACTATAAAAATTCTTGATAAATGTTCATTCCCTAAACCAAAAGTGAAAGATAAAGTTTCCAATTTACCAAATTTTATAAAATGAAGACTAAAGTTACTTTTGATTCTCAAGATCACCCTAAGGTGCAAGAGAAGAACATACACAAAATTTATCCCAACGATATAGAAATGGAAAACTTCAAATCAAAGGACCATTGAAAAATGCTTTGTAAAAGGTTCATTCCCTTAAACCAAAAGTGAAAGATGAAGTTTCTAATATACCAAATGTTATAAAATGAAGACTAAAGTTGCTTTTGATTCTCAAGATCACTCTAAGGTGGAAGAGAATATAATACAAAAATTGATCCCAACTATATAGAAATGGAAAAACTTCAAATCAAAGGACTTTTTAAAAATGCTTTGTAAAAGGTTCATTCCTTAAGCAAAATGAATAATCAAATTTCCAAGTTTAATCCTAATGTTAAAAATATATAGATCAAAGTTGTTTTTGATTCTCAAGATCACAAAAAGGAGCAAGATAATAGCATACACACGCTTTGGTCTAAATCGAGGAAGCGTGTAAATACAACATTCATCAAAACATTAGACATGTTAGAAAATGACCAGTTTTAAAATAATAGAAAAACCTATGATTTCTATAAGTATAAATCCCAAATTTATATTTTCATTGCATATTTTACTTCAATACCTTTCCAACGCAAAAAAAATGGAGTCATTTCGAGTTCGAGAGCAATATTTATGGCCTTCGAACGATGGGTTACGCATATGCTCTTATGCTCATGTGTATGCACTTGACATGCACTCAAAAAATGTCCCTTAATTTGTAAAATGGGAAAATTTTTCCAACCAAGATTCAATTTTGACAACAACCCATCACATTAATATATGAATAGAAGACTCAATGCTATCAAACATTAACATACATGCTCAAGAATTTAAGATTTTCAAGAAATTGACAAAACTAACATGTAGAATGATGAAAAAGTAAGCTCTAAAAATGAAAATATGATGAAATCTTGAAATTTTCTCACCAAGATTAAATTTTGACAACAACCCACCACATTAATATGTAAATAGAAGACTCATCACTATTAAACACTAACCTACATGCTCAAGAATTTAAAATTTTCAAGAAATTGACAACAAACTAACATGTAGAATGTTGAAAAAGTAAGCTCTAAAAATGAAAACATGGAGAAATATTGAAAATTTTCCATTAATTCCAATTTTGATAGCACTTCACCTCCTTCATACCTACAAGGAAGACTCAACACATGCAAACTCAACAAAACAAGTTAAAAAAACAAGTTAGATCAACATGTGTAAAAGAGGGTTAGTAACCAAAAATGAAACTTAACTACAAAAAATTGAAATTAAGTGCAAAGGACAATGGAGTATGTCCCACCGGTGTGCCAAATGTGTGCATGTGTTTGTTTTCAAAATAATTCTAATATGAGTAAAGACTAACACCTAAATAGCCTTAACTTAGAAAGAATTGAACAACAAACTAAACACCATCAAGATAAGAATTAAACAAGGGTTAGATGCTAGCATTCATCAATACAAACTTTGAAACTAACAATGCTAAATATCTAAACTCCTCTATTCTCTAACAAAAATAAATGAATGGACCTAAGTAAGCTCCATGGCTATCAAAATAGTTGTCCTTAGTATGCCAAGTAACCTAGGAATGAGGGCCTATCAAAGTTGGGCTACAAGACCCCTTTGACACCTCCCATATGACCTAAGCACTTAAGAAAGAGGCTTAACTCTTCAAGATGATGAACTCTCAAAAGGGCAAGGTGCAAGTTCTTAGTCTCTTTGCTATATGCTTTACATTTGCTCTCTAAGGAGTTTAGGTGTAAGTAAAAAGGTAGGTGGAGGGCTCTTTATATAGCCCAAAGGATAAAGGATTCAACACATTCTCATGAATGTGGGATAAAGGTAAAACATGATTAGGAATGGATAAGGTTGCTTTATTAAAGGTAACTTTACTTTAGAAGGGTTTAATTTATGCTTAGCGAGTAATGGGAGTTGGGGGGTGTTTTAATTAATCAAAGGTGATTAACTAATATGTAGATGTAAGTTTATAGAAGATAATTAGAGGAATATTAGTACGATTTAGGCTATTAGAAGGGGATTAAATCAATTAAATATTGATTTATTGGTTAAATGGAAGGGAAAGCTAATTAATTAATAATAATTAATTAGTCTAGGTAGAAGGGGTGATTTATTAACAGAAAGTCGTTAATTAGGTATTTGTTAGATAGGCAACTTAATTAATTAGCTTAGTGTAATTAATTAATATTGATATGAGAGAAAATGAGTACTTTTTGATGATATGTCATCGATTTGTGAGAAAGATGATAATTAACGCAATTTAAGTATTTAAATTGCTTAGGCGTAATTATGGGTGTCTACAATGTGATATAAAGGTAAGGAGGTCTAGGGTGGTAGGTAAAAGTGATGTGCCGAGTGGGATGGTGGTTATAATTAAGGTGAAATTAATGTGATGTTTTGCTGGATGTAGGTGAGAGACAGTGCCACCCCTACTATTGAGAGTTCGAGATGCGGTGATAGTCAAGGAGTGGAGGCATGTCGCAGATGTGGGCCTAATTGGGGTCCGACGCTATTGACATGTAGTCTGACATCCGAGTTTAATGGTCACTCTCATCGATAGATGGGATTCAGTGACCAACATGTTCCACCTACCGACGGGGAGATGACAGTCACCCTAGAGGACGTGTACAAGATCCTGCGGTTACCTATATTAGGATGCATGCATATTTGATCGCCTCGAGCTATCTAAGGAGTTGATCCTGATGGTATTCGGTGAGGGGATGACAGAGTTGACATTCCACAATGTTAGCTTGAGTTATGGAGAGATGTACCTAGCCCATCCAGAGGAGACAAGGCTAGTAGTGTTATTGATGGAGGTAGTTTACTATTTTGCACTGCCAGATGTAGAGGGTGGGAGATTCCCACGATCACTAATGGGGGTGTTACATGATATGATGATGGATAGGACCTGCTTTGCATGGGCACCAACATTCCTAGTGTAGTTATATAGAGAGCTATGGGCATATGGGTGGCTTCGTAGGTTTAATTTATGCTACACATTTATTCTTCACTGTTGGGCCTACGAGCACATTGTGTGTGTTCGCCGATTGGTATGCCCCGGGAGGATGCATTTGATCCTGGGTTTGTTAGAGTGGGATACTAGAAATGGGTGCCGAGTGATGGGAGCGTTGAAAAGGAAAGGTTACACATGATGTAGCCTATTACAGAGCTATTATGGAGGGATTGTCCGGCGTGGACATTATTTGGAGACCGTATGTGGGTTATCCCTCATATAGATAGATGGCCGATGAGTTAGATGGCTTGTAGATACTTAGATGGATTGAGGGCATTGTGTAGGGGAGCACAAGATGATCCCAGTAGACAGGGTTAGATGACAATTTGGGCTACCGTAGGACATACCCCCACCCTTCCCACAGTACGGAGAGATGATGTGGAGATACCACTACCACTACCACAACCCAACATTACCTACAAGGCACGAGGAGTGTTGGACCCCTGGAATATTGGCCAAGTATGAAGGTTCTTAGGTGTATAAGGTCCTAGTTATGGAAAGGTGCAAGGTAAAAAGTGCACAAGAGAAAGGTTTAAGGAAGCACATAACACAAGCGGCATGCGAAAGGAGGTTCATGACTTAGTCAATTTGAGCACCTAGGAGAACACGTGAAAAACATGATTAGTTACGTGTGGATAAGATGCCATCCTGGCGATAGGTTGGCCTTGATAGGGGCATGCCTTGGAATCTTCTAGAAGAACATCATGAGATAAAGTGGAAAGCTCAGGCCTGGAGAAGCATGCTCGCATGAAGGACCACATTCGACACTTGGCACCAGATCTGAGGGCACTAGAAGGTGAGTTGGTAGTGTAGGAGAATTATAAATACAAGTGTCCTGCAGAGTAAAAGATATACAAGTTTGAGATATAGTAGGTTAGAGAGAGCGGGAATTGATATATAGATCTAGAGAGTGAGCGAGAGCTCTGCAGAGATGTTGCATGAGGACTCTGTTAATGGATAATTACATCCAGAGAGAATGTCTTGGGCATGGAGTTGTAATTTTTATTTTGATAGCTTAGTTACACAAGTCCAGTGATATGCATGACTGCGGTCTGCACTCTCTGTGACACTCTGTAATGAATCAATGAATGTAATGAGGTTACTAATATAATATATACGTGAATATCAATGGTTCTAATGCATATTTCTCTCTTATAAGTTCTCTTTCCTTTCATGCTATGAATGAATGCTTGTATAATTATTTCTGTCATAATGCATGTTCTGGATTCTATTAAAACACTCAGTCTGAAGTGACTGCAAGGATCTAGAGGCCATTCTGAGCCCTATGGTTCTTGTATGTTTCAACCTCCCTCATGAAAAACTCTTACACTAATCATAGATGATGTTTCCCATTAAAATCACATAAAAGAGAGACTCGGTACCGCGCGTGCCTCGGGTGAGCGCTCAACTTTCACTAGGTGATAGGCCGGCACATGGGATTCCTTCCTTTTGTGATGGGAGTAAAAATGACTACATCTTGGTTCCATTGCCGGGACCTCTTTTCAAAGTTGTAGTGGGATATAACATACATCATGATCTATGTAGTGAGTAATGACAGAGCGGTTAACATTGGAAAATGTTGAATCATGGTTCAAGAGCATGGAGGATGAATTTGCTCACAGATTCAACACTGGACTTGAGTTTAATACATGTAGATGGGTAGAAGAGAACCTCTACCATGATCTATATGAGACCTTCTTCTTCGTGCTTCCCAGTAGAACTATATGAATGGATTTCAGCCTATGCGTCTAGATCAAGTTGGCATTATGGATCACATGTGTGGACCAAAGAAGACTACCAAAGGTTACAAGATGCAGATCTGACATGGACCCATGTTGTAGATCATTGGTGGAGAGGAGTACTAACTAGTTACACTCTGAGTACGCCATTTCCATGTATTCTTGTCCTGGAGGTTGTTGAGTTTGAATTTTTGTGAGAACCTAGAGGAATGTTTCTATGTGCTATTCCTCTAGCTATGAAGATATTGATGGTTACCATGAGTTTAGAGGCTTTCCCAATGGCCGGATAAACCATTCTAAGTGTTGGGTAAGGGAGCTTGGGTGGAGGAAGATGGCAGATATCACGACAGAGAAGGAGAGGGAAGAGAGATGGCTCAAGTATAGTGAAGCACGTGAAAGGGAGATTGCTAGATGACGTGAGGCTGCTAGTGTGATGGATCTATGGAGACAGACATTATGGGAAGGAGTTGAGGTTCAAAAAAGATGTGGAACCTGAGAAGTCTGTGTTACCCCATCTTGGAAAGCACATAAGGGAGACCCCTTCGCTTCTAGTGAGAGTTCATCACATGGAGAAAGGAGAGTCATTGGCACATATCTGAACCCACCCAGTGACCGAGCCCTGGCGCTTGGTTTTCCCAAACTAGGAAGAAGTGTTATTGACCCAGTTAATATTAGTGGAAGAGACAGATCCATGCCTAGAAGGTACAATTTTATAGTCCCTTCTTCTATGGCTGCACATATTCCAGTATTTGGAGGAGTCTTTGGACAAGGAGTAAGTGTACAAGCTTTCGGTCTCGCATCAGGGAGTGGCGCGGGACACAGTAGTGGGAGCGGGGCACCATCACAGACCATCGACACATAGTTTAGTGGGACCATGGGGGTGCTTGGCACAGCTCCTACATGCCCTATTGGACCCAGTGGTTCTAGTGGATCTTGGTGGCTCTGAGGCACAGACCCAGTGGACCTAGTGGATTAGGTGGTGAGGAAACACCGAGGGAACCAAGGCTCTGGCTCAGAGGACAGGGACCCCAGCCACCACCTCAAGTATTCTTTGAAATGTCTCTACATTTTCTAGATTACAGGGGCATTGAGGATGCTTGTGGAACATGTTCACAAGTGTGAACTGCTATGGCACGTGAAGGGTATCACAACCCCAAAACAGAAGGCTAGTTAGTTTGTAACCACGTTACAAGGGTGCGTACATAGCTGGTATAGGAAGTATGACCCTCATCAAATGGTGGTGGACTATACTACCTTAAAGAATGCATTCTTGGCAGAGTTCCACATTCTTGAGTTTGAGTAGAAGAGCATTAGCACTTTGAAGGAGATTCAACAAGGAATGGCAGAGAGTGTGCGGGAGTATGATGCATGCTTTAAAACTCTCTTGTCTAAATTATCATATGATATTCATCCTTCTCAGCATGCACAATGGTTTTTGGAGGATTGATCACCCCTTTTAGAAGGGCCTTGTCTCATAAAACTTTTATAGACCCACGCAAAGCATTGGAAGCTGCCCTCGCATGCCGAAGCTATTGGTAGTATAGATACTGGCATTAGCCCATTCTTGAGGCTCGATTGCTGCTATGGCAAAGCAGTTGGAAAAATTATCTGTGAACTCAGCCCATGAGACTCTCAGCAATGGTTTTTGGTGCATAGATTATGAAATAGAGGGACACGTTAAGGATAATTTCCCCGAGGATAGTACGCGCTGTAGTGGTAGATTGTGAAATTTGTCATGGGGACCATGATGCAAGTAGATGTCCCTTGCATAGCATGCAACAGAAGAATGTATCTTGTTATTGCAAAATTTACACCTCTATAACCCATGATACTAAGGACTGTAGGCTCATCGATCAGATCCATGAGGCCATTGATCATGGGGTGCACCAAACCAGCATTGCCAGTGGTTCCAAGGATAATGATCACCATTATGAGGAGTGCATAGAAGGAGGCACATGTGGAAGAGGTTTTCAAGGAGGATTCCATGGTCGAGGTAACCACGGAGGAGGAAGGAGTGAGTTCCCACATGGAACATGTTTCAACTATGGATCTACAAAACATTACAAATGTGAATGCCCAGATCTGTTGTAGTGCTCATGGTGTGGAAAGAAGCATAAGTATGAGGAATGCCTAGAATTGTTTGAGCATATGAATCAAAAGCACCGAAGGACAAGGGTGCATTGTGATGGTTAGTATTAAGAAGGTAGACATATAGTGGATGCCCCGGGTAACACGGGATGAAGGTTTGGAGCCTGTCTTGGTAACAACAAGGGAAGAAGCCACACGCGCGAGAGAGGTACCAAGACAAAAACCCTAGTTTCAAGGGAGGAGGTCATTCATGGAAAGTATCCAGACCCCACACATCAAAAGGAGATATATCAGGACACCATGGATGTTATTCAAGCTTACAAGGGGAGATCCAATGTCTAAAGGAGCAATCCAGGAGGGAGGAACAAGGAAGGAGAGTCGAGGTGTAAAAGGATGACCTGGATGAGGTCAAGGAGGTGTGTAAAATGCTAAGGTAGGAGAATATCATTCCCTTGCTAGGATCTTGGTTGAGAGAAGGTACCACACACCAGAGAAGAGCACGAGAGATAGGTCTTGCATGAACCTTCCCCCTCACAGCCTCGACTATGACAAGGAGATTACGTTGAATGCAGTTGTAGATGGATGGCTCCTCAACAATATCCTCATTGACACAAAGCGGAGGTTAATGTTCTAACTTTGGATGCATGGCATCAGATGGGAAGACCTACATTACAGCCATCTTTGAATGTGTTGTATATGGAAAACAAGACTAAGGCAATGCCCATCGGTGTCTTGAAGGATGCAACTATTACTATCCAGGGAGCCAAGTTTACTAGGGACTTCAAGTCTTGGCGCTCACTAAGAGGTGACAATTTCCCAGCACTACTTGGGCACCCTTGGTGTTATAAGAACAATGCGGACCTTTGGTTCAACAAAGGGTACATCAACTTTGAGAACAAGGAGGAATGGGTCATTATACCCTTGGTTGATGGGAAGTCAACACCCATATATTGAACCATTGGAGAGGAAGTTCTAGACATGATTTATGTGCACTCAATCAGAGACCCTGAGATGATACACCCTACTAATGGGTTATCTAGTTTGAAGATGCTCAATCAGTGAGTGATACCACTAGTCTAGCATGTGACAATTGGGTGCATGGAACTTACAAATTAATGGGATGGTAGTTGAGAGGGTCAGTGACCAAGGTGACTAAGGCACACACGGTTAGGCACCTTGAGGAAAAGAACTACCCAAGTATTCAGGAGGAGCCTTCCCTGAGATCTTTCTCATAGGAGGTGGAAGCTCAGTGGAAGGATGGAAAGGAATGAAGGGGGATGTTAAGTTATGTCTTGCTTGGCACAACAGCTCGGTGGTGGGCCACACATCAGGAGAGCCTTTTAGAGTGGCGTGAGGTAAGAATTGCTCTCTTTCATAGATTTTCTAGGAGCAATGTACCCACCATCATCAAGGAGTACCATGGGAAGGAGCCCACCTCTTTCCATATCCAGGAGTGTGAACGGGTCTGAGAGAAGGCAAGGCGAAAGCTTTTCCACCATCCCTCTGGGTGCACAAGTTGTATTCTACACTACAGGGTTATGCGCGTGCATGGTACATTCATTCGGAGACACGCCACCAGACAAGGAATTGGCAAGAGCTCACGGCTGACCTTATTCAAACCTTTGAATATCGGAGTACCAAGCCATCGGTTGATAAGGCCTTACAGGGTATCAAGTGCCTTACCATGGGGGATAGTGCCAGATGGAAGATAGGCTACTGGAATTACTAGGTGAACCAAGATTGAGGGCATTTTGAAGAAGAAGAGGAAGCAGAAGAGTTATAACTTGAGCGTGCATGTTTGGAAAAGAGAAGGGAAAGTTGGTATATGTGATTGATGGAGAGGAATCGAAAGCTTAGATGTTATCCATTCTATAGGGATGCACACAAGGTAGTGGATAGTGCAGATACTCACGCACGTGCCTACCATGAGCCTTTAAAGATGAAGAAAGTTAACATCGGTTCAGAAGAAGAACCTAAGGAAGCTA
Organism: Taxus wallichiana var. yunnanensis; assembly: GCA_018340775.1. NCBI lineage: Eukaryota > Viridiplantae > Streptophyta > Pinopsida > Cupressales > Taxaceae > Taxus > Taxus wallichiana. The sequence goes on from CM031241.1 coordinate 735,917,487, forward strand.
TTATTGGGGATTACTAGATAGAGAAGGAAGTATCAAAGATCATTGATCTATTGCGCGAATTTGAGGATTTATTCCCATGTGGGTACCATGAGCTCAAAGGCGTTCACCACTCCTTGGGAGAGATGAAGATAAAACTAAAGGACAGTGCACGCCTGGTTAGAAAAAGGCCCTACCGATGAATCCCAACTTGTGCATGAAGGTCAAGGAGGAGATAGAAAAATGATAGCTTCTGGGATCATTGAGGTAGTGGAAGAATCGAGTGGATAAGCCCATGGTAATCAACATCAAGAAGGATGGGTGGATTAGAATTTGTGTGGATTATAGGGAATTGAATGTAGTTTGTGTCATTGATCCATTTCCAACCCCCTTCACTAAAGAAATTTTGGAAGGAGTCACTGGGCATGAAATCTATTCCTTTACGGATGGATTTTCAGGGTACCACCAAGTCCAGATTGCAAAGGAAGACCAGAGAAGACAACTTTCACCACCGAGTGGGGAAGTTTTGCATATACGGTCATGCCCTTTGGGTTGAAGAATGCACCAGCTGTCTTTTCACGCATAGTGGTGCAAGCATTCTAGGACTTCATCCATAAGTTTCTTCAGGTCTATTTGGATGATTGGACAGTATATGGTCTGGTTAAAGACCATTGTGACAATTTGAGGTTAATGTTTGAGAGGTGTAGGTAGTTGAGGATATCCCTCAACATTAAGAAATGTGTGTTTGCTACACCCTTTGGGACTTTATTGGGGCATATCATATGTAAGGAGGGCTTGCTGGTAGATCCCGCTAAGGTTGCAGTTATTGTGGGGTTAAGGGAGCCTACTAGCCAAAGCACAGTGCGTGGATTCCTTGGGCATACGGGCTATTACAAAAATTCATTAAGGGATATGCCAAGATCACCGTGCCTTTAGAGGAGCTTCTTAGACATAAAAGTGCCTTCCATTGGGGAGAGGCACAACAGAGGGTGTTTGATACATTAAAAGATAGGCTTATCACCGCCTATTTTACATTTTCCTCTTGGGAAAAGCCCTTCCATGTCCATGTAGATGCCTCAGGACTACCATTGGAGCAGTGCTTACACAGCAAGTGAAGGAATTGTTGATCATCCTTTGTGTTTTTGCAAGTAGGAAGCTGACACTAGTAGAGAAAAACTATACCACAACCGAGCACGAGGCATTTTCAATGATCTACGCACTCTTCAAGTTTAGATAGTATCTGCTGGCAACACCCTTTGTGTTTTACACCGACCACATGGCATTAAAATATTTAGTGAACAAGCCTATTCTACAAGGATGCATATGTCGATGGGTATTGTTGTTTCAAGAGTTTGAATTCACCATTGTAGTGAAGCCTAGAAAAAGAAATTATGGGCCTGATCATCTATCAAGAATTGATTCAGGGGAGGATGCGTAGAGTATTGAGGAAGCAATGCCAGATGCACAACTATTTAGGTTGCAGTGCGTGCCCTCGGATTTGGAAGAGATTGCAATATTTTTAAAGGAAGGTGTGGTGCTAAGGAATGAAGACATTAGAAAAGAAGTAGTTGGCCATACACGCCACACCCTACATGTTAATTAGTGGAGACTTATACAAGTTGGGACGTGATGAATTTTTGCAGATGTGTCTTAGAGCATGAGCACCTGGCCATCATGGAGGAAGCACACGGAGGAAGTGCGGGTGGGCATTATGTAGGTGATGCCACCACACAAAGATATTAATGGTAGGTTTGTGGTGGGAAACCTTGTACAAAGATTGTAGAGATTATTGTAAAGCATGTGTGACCATTGTTAGTGCATTGGAAAACCAGGAAGGAGAGATGAGATGCCTTTACACCCTATTCCTAGCATGAAGCCTTTTGAAAAGTGGGTGATAGACTTTGTAGGACCTATTACACCAGCAACGCATAGGACTAGGTCACGTTATGTCATCACTTGCATGGATTATCTCACAAGGTGGGCAGAGGCAACCCCACTAAAGATTGCACGAAAAAAATGGCAAGGTTCTTATGGGAAAACATTATCACAAGGTATGGATGCCCATTGAGTTTGACCAACGATAGGGGTACACATTTCTTGAATGAGACCATGAGGATCCTATTATCAGAGTTCATGGTGGCTCATCACAAGACTACGCCCTATCACCCACAAGAAAATGGAACCGCGAAGCATTCAACAAGATACTAAGTCATACCTTGACCAAAATTTGTGATGTCGGAAGACAAGATTGGGATGACAAAGTATCGGCAGTATTATGGGCTTACAAGACAACGTATAAAAGGATGAACAAAGCCACACCATTTCAATTGGTGTTTGGCATGAAGCTATTTTTCCAATTGAATTTATGTTTCCTTCTCTGCAAATAATGCGCACGTGCAGGAGGGTTAGCCGATGAACAAGCACTGGAAGAAAGGATTGATGAGTTAATAAAACTGGATGAGAGATGATCACTCACCCGATGGAGCCAAACAATGGAGAAAAGCAAAGCAAAAGGCTTGGCATGATCGCCACATTAGAAACAAGAAGTTTGAGGTTGGGAAGATGGTGTTACTATATGATTCCAAGTTTCTGCACCATCCAGGAAGTTGAAAGTCCATTGGTTGGGTCCTTACACAATCTCGTACATCCTTGATTCAAGTGCATGCTAGTTACAAGCGCTGGATGGGATGAAATTTCCTGACACTTCAATGGGAGTAGGCTGAAAGCCCTACTATAAATAAGTCTTCTTGGATGTTTGTAAATAAGGTAGTTTTACTAGTTATTTAGAAGTTTTCCTTTATGCATTTTCCTTTCTTGTGTTTCCCTTTCGCGTTGTTGTTTTGTTTTGCACCTTGGGCACCGGTAACCTTATTTCTATTTTTGGAGAATTTGTGAGTGCGCAGAGGACCACACATCATTTTAAGTGTGGGGTGGAGAAATGTAAAGGAGCATGTGATTAAAGTACCAAGGAAGTTGTGTTGAAAAGCCTTGTTGAATGGCCTAGTTGAAAGAGGTATACAAAGAAAGATGGAAGAATGGTTGGTGCTAGGGTAAAGCTACTTGTAGATCCCATGTACTAAGGAGGAAAAAGCACATTTAAAGCAACATGAGGTAGGTGAGAGAAAGAATCAGGATAGAAGAAGTGCCTTTGGCATGGGTTACGCGTGCGCAAGAGTCTCCTGTCAGTTGGATTGGTTGTGCGCTAGAAGGTTGGAGGATTTTTCACGCAAGGTGGGCGCATGAAGTGAAGGCACTGAAGATGGGATTTGTTTGAAAAATCCACATTAAATGAACAAAGTATGGTGGTAGGTGAAGTAGCATTTAATGTTTAGAAAAGAGAAAAACTATAAGTAAAGGGTCGGGGCACTCTCATTCTTACTTTGTGAAATAGAGGAGTTTGAGATATAAGTGAGTTCTATAAACTAGGGTTTTCATATTCGATCGAGTGAAGGAAGATCTATGAGATTGAAGCGTGAGCAGCCAATTTGAGTTTGTGAAACCAAAGGGGTTACATGGGCATGGAAAGAGTTAAGAGGCACTTGTCTTGTGAAGATTTTATCCCAGTTAGGGTTCAACAAACTAGGGCATGGGTTCAGAAGAGTTTGTATCATGGATTTGAGATCGAGGATTGGAAGAAGTAAGACAGAGTAACAAGGAGAGAGTAGGAGTGATAAGAGGACCTCAAAATGGCACCCAAGAAAGGAAAGGGCAAGGCCAAGGCCAAACAACAAGAACCCAAAGTAAACACAAATGAAGAATGGTATGCAGAGATGTAATACCCAGATGGGGTGATGATGGGGAAGGAATGGGAATCCCACCTAAGAAGTGTACCTATTAGTGACTATAATCACCACACAAACACAATAGAAAAGGAAATGGCACTGAATTAGTGTGCCCCACCAAAAAATGAACACCAGAGGGTTTTCCAATATACAATGATGACGTTAAGGTCAAAATGGAGAAGGCAGGGCTTCTACAACTCTATGAGTTTCCCTATTTTGGAAATCCAGAGCGCTTGTACCAATGGTTGATGTCACGGGTACACGAATATTACTTCCACTTTGTAGGGTGCAAGATGTGTGTGACTCCCCAACTTATTTCATAATTTATAGGCCTCATATGTGAGGGAGATAGCTTGGAAGATGACCTTGACAAGGAGGCTATTCAAGAGACCATCACCGAGTATGCCTACAAGAAGGGGTCACGATATTATGACATTTCAGACATCAAGGACCCCATGATGAAAATGGCCACGCATCTAGTGACTAAGTTGAATGGCCAGGAGAGGTGGACACAGGTCAACAAACCTTGGCTACATGTCTACAGGAAGATTACAGAAGGCACCATATACAACCTATCCATACATCATAGAAGAAATCGTTAAGTGCGCGAAGGAAGGGGACAGGATCCTCTTCAGCAATGTCTTACTCACCATTGTATTCATGGAGAGATTGGGGTGCTTGACGCACTAGAAAAATTTTTATGGGAGTACCCCACCGAGGATCCTTCACCCACAAAGAGGTTCGAAAAGTATGCCTGTGATACAATGACAACACCCCACAAGGCACAACTGAGAAATGGTACACGCACCTGAGAAACATGTTCGGGGGCAGAGTGGAGAATCCCTAAACAACTCCCAACAGCCACCGAGGGGGAAGCCAAATTTTGGTTTATCAACATTTCTACTTGGGTAGGTTCAAGCTAATAGATGAATCATGGAGCCCTTGGTGCAAGCTCCCTTCACATTCACTACTCAATACTTCCAAGTGGAGTGAACAAATTTAAGGAATCAAAGAAGTTAAGGCTGAACTAGGTAGTCTAGACCGGGAACATAGGGAGATGAGGAAGAAGCTAAATTACCCAGTGGTAAAGCACGTGTACATGGAAAAGTACATGTCGCATGAGATCTAGATGACTAGGCCGATAACACTACCCATCGCTGGAGGAGCCACGACACACGTGTACCTCCATAAGGCCAAAGTTTGAGAAGGGCACATATCTAGAGAATGAAGTCTCCATACCTGAGGATCCCATGGAGAGAAAGAATCCCATGCCCAAGAAGAGGGGAAGAGAGGAAAAAGCACCAAGTGTGCCGACTACTCGACAAAGTGAGCATGCCAACAACAAGTGCTAAGCCAAGCACCTACATATGGAGAAAGAAGTCTCTGGTGAAGGAAAAGATGCCTAGAGGTAGAGGCACCTAGGAAACCCATCACCAAGGAAGGGTCACCTGAGGAAGAAGATAAGGCCAATCCCCTGATCAGAGCCACCTCTCAGGAAAAAGTAGAGGGTGGATAAGGAAGTTGACTCGGAGGTGACCAACAACTTGGAAAAATACTTGGGAGAAAGAGAAGATGAGAGTGAGGAAGATGATGGCAAGGAAGAAGAGGCAGAGAAAGACCAGGAGCCACATGTGTTTAGCATCTATGACTCAAAAGAGGAGAGTGGAGATGGAAGCAGGAGTTCATATTCACGCGGTGCAAGGGTGCACAGGATGAGGAAGACACCAAGACATGAAGGGGGATGAGGAGGTTGCTAGGGAAAAGTAGGGAGCCATAAGTTTTACGAAAGGAGTAGATCACTGAGGTGGTGGAAAGAGAAGCACAGAAAATGCTCAAAGTCCTGTAGACCAAGAGTTGGAGTGCAGTGCGGACATAGTGCTAAAGGAAGGGAAGGAGGAGAACATCAAAAAGAGCATGACATCCTGGGAGGCCCCACTCTGACAGTAAGCTTCCCCAAAGGCACGCGCTCGGGTAGAAGAACTCTTGATGTAGAATAGAGACAAGTAATGGGCTATGTTGATGACACAAAGAAGGTGTTACACATGTGATTCCAAAGCACTGTACCCACGGAAAGGCTCCTAGCCATGGGGTCTTTTGAAAAGGATGGCGCGTACCCCAAAACCAAGAAGATGCTCTCTTGGGTGTTTGAGTCCCACATTGATGAGCCAGACTTTGAAGTCTGTCGGGGGCACTCATAACATTGCCAAAATCTAAGGGGGTCAATCCCTTAGTGAATGCTCAAGAGCTCTCGGATGAGCAAGTCTGCAATGCACTTAACAAGGTCATGGTCGAGACCGAGGCTAGATTATTCACATGTAACGATAGGATCAGAGTGCTGGAGGGAAAGTTAGGGAAGAAGGAAGAAGAACTAGTGGAAAAGGCCAAGAGCTTGAAACAAGAAGAACTGATCAACACATAGTTAAGGCATGAGTTAAAGGAAGAGAAGATAAAGGTGCAGAAGTGTACAAGAAAATGGAGTCTATCAAAGGCACCATCCTTTTGAAGCACCTAGACTTAGCGCCACCCACACAGAAGTACTCATCCCTCCTGGAGTGTATAGAAGATCTAACATGCATCCTCACTATGGAGAGATGACCCTTGGCCCTAGAATCTATAGAAGAAGTGGCCACGCATGCTTGAAAGAGGAGGACAAATTGAAAGTGGTAGCACTTGTTTCCGAGTATAGCCAAGTACTCACAGAGGTTAAGGTCATTTCCCAATCTGTGGAGGCCGCGTATGATACATGCACAGATAGGGATAAGGTGGCGAGCTCCTTGGTCACCACACTCGAAGCAGAGTTAAAAGAGTTCCAAGAAAAGAACAAGGGGAATAGGGCGAGAGGGACAAGGTTCTAGCTGAAGTAGAGAAGAAATCAGAGGCAATTGAGGCTTTAAGGAGCTCAATTAAGGCCCAACTAAAGGAACTATACCCCCAGATTACTAGGAGGATGGATAAACTCGAGGACCTGGGAAAAGAGATGGAACAGATCATGGACACTTTGGGCACCCAGGGAATTGGCCTGAGTTTTGATGAAGTGAGCACCCAGTGGGTGACCTCTGCTACAAAGGCACAGGGTGAGGTCGAAGAGTGGAATAAGCTAGAGGTAGATTTGTGAAAAGATTTCCCTAGCTTGCTGAATTGATGTTCCCCCATTCTTCATTCTTTCCCCAATTCTTTCATTCCTTATTCTTTGTAAAGTGTAAGACTATTCATTGATTCCCTAGACAACATGCATCTTGGTCAAGTAAAATGTTTCCGAGGATGGAGAACAGGCATAGTGTGGGGTGATGTTGACCCTTGGAATATTGGCCAAGTATGAAGGTGCTTAGGCACACAAGGTCCCAATTATGAAAAGGTGCGCAAGGAAAAAGTGCACAAGAGAGAAAGGTTTAAGGAAGCACATAGCACACACACAAATGAAAAGGAGGTTTAGGACTTAGTCAATTTGAGCACCCAGGGTAGAACACGTGAAAAGCATGATCGGTTACACATGGATAAGATGTCATCCTGGCGATAGGTTGGCCCGATAGGGGCATGCCTTGGATGGAATCTTCTAGAAGAACATCATGAGATAAAGTGGAAAGCTCAGTCCTGGAGAAGCATGCTCGCATGAAGGACCACATTCGACACTTGGCACCAGATCTGAGGGCACTAGAAGGCAAGTTGGTAGTGTAGGAGAATTATAAATACAAGTGCCTGTGGAGTAAAAGATATACAAGTTTGAGATATAGCGGGTTAGAGAGAGCGGGAATTGATATATAGATCTAGAGAGTGAGCGGAGCTCTACAGAGATGCTGCGAGGACTCTATTAATGGATAATTACATCCAGTGAGAAATGTCTTGGGCATGGAGTTGTAATTTTTCTTTTGATAGCTTAGTTACACAAGTCTAGTGATATGCATGACTGTGTTTTGCTCTCTGATGACACTCTATAATGAATCAATGAATGTAATGAGGTTACCGATATAATATATACATGAATATCAATGGTTCTAATGCATATTTCTCTCTTATAAGTTCTCTTTCCTTTCATGCTATGAATGAATGCTTGTATAATTCTTTCTGTCATAATGCATGTTCTGATTCTATTAAAACACTCGGTCTAAAGTGACTAGAGGCCGTTCTGAGCCCTATGGTTCTTGTATGTTTCAACCTCCCTCATGAAAACTCTTACACTAATCATAGATGATGTTTCCCATTAAACTCACATAAAAGAGAGACTCGGTACCCACGTGTGCCTCGGGTGAGCGCTCAGCTTTCGCTGGGTGATAGGCCGCGCGGGGATTCCTTCCTTTTGTGATGGGAGTAAAAATGACTACAAGGAGTAGCATGACCATCGTATTGGATTCCTTCCTTTTGTGATGGGATAGGTATAGGGTCAGAGGCCAATGGGGCCACCACAGATAGTACCTATATCTAGGTTAGGATAGGGGCCCACAGAGTCGGTCGAGGCCGCAAGGCCAGGGCCACCACATATAGTACTTATATCTAGGTTATGGGATGCCTTAGGTGAGGCCATGTATTACCATGATCAATTGATGGCAGTGGGGATAGATTTTCTATCTTATGGAGAGTACAGGGCATAACAAACCTTGAGTGAGAGGACCTAATCCCGTACCCACAGAGTGGATAGCACAAGTAGGCCATTGAGCCTTGAGATAGGATCAAAGTGAGGCCACTAGTTCACGAAGACCAGCCCCAAGTGATGTACCCGTTAGGGACCCTACCACATCCCACGAGAGGCGATGAGATGTTATCGAAGCTACTTTAGGACAGAGCCGAGGAGGAGACAAGAGAGAGTGATATGGAGGATATCCGATAGGATGATGTCTGATGTATGTCTCTCCTTTTGATGTATTTATTCATTTTTGATATATACCAGCCTGCGTGCCGAAGAGAGTGAGGATGTATATGAGAGTTTTTGTATATTTTGATCATATACCGCCTACGTGCAAGATGGTGAGGTCTGTATATGAGAGTTTTGAGAGATTTGTTATATATTATTTGATATCAGTGTATATTGTATGGATACACAGATTTATATGATGAGATGGATGATTCGGTGATGATGTATCTGTGTTGATAGAATTTTGAGTGTTATTCATAGATGGATTCATGATAGGTGTGTTAGGCATGGTGGAGTCAGGTCATAGGCATGGATTGAGTTAGGTCATAGGCATGGTTGAGTCAGGTCATAGGCATGGATGGAGTTAGGTCATAGGCATGGTTGAGTCAGGTCATAGGCATGGATGGAGTCAGGTTGGTTTATAGATGGTTGAGTTGAAATGGGTTGAGTATGTAATTCATTAATTTGTGCAATTAATGATGATATGAGTCATGTTGAGATGTTTTATAGTAACGTGCATGATAATGGTAAAGAAATGGTAGACATAATGAATGTATGAATGAGGATGGTAAAGATGTGAAGCAATCTATTGTTTGTTTGGTTTAATTTCCAATTATTGATATAAAAAGGAAACTAACTAGGGTAGAATGTGATTTAGGAAAATGAAAGGTGAATTGGTTGGGGTAGAGAGTGGCCGAGCTAATGTCCAAGGGCCCCATGCCCTCGGAGTGCTGCCTATATAGTCCCGGTGAAAAGGGACCTCAGGCCGATGTAGTTATCCCATAAGCTAGGGAAGAATGTGAGGAGGTATGAGAATGAGTTGGTAGGTTATAGAAATGATTGAGTCTAGGTGTTTTAGATGTGGGTGAATTATGGTCATATTGGTATGGGTGATTTTGAGTTGATTACGGTGAATGAGGAAAATTACCCAAAGAATAGCATCGAGGATCTAGTCCTGTATAAGGTAATCAATATGTAATGAAGAAGGTTTAAAAGATAAGAGGAGGTAAGAAAGCCACCTGATTAGTAAGGATCATAACGAATGGGTCATACCTTAGATAGGCTAGTGAATGTAAGACCCAAAAGACATCGCATGATGGATTATTCTAAAGGTGAAGAGTAGTCACATATCACCAAATGTCTTGGTTCCAGTAAGTCCCTTGAGGCGGTAGGAAATGAAAGTGTAAATGACGAGAGGGTGAAAAGTGGTTAGTTTATATGGTACTAGGTAACATTCCTTTTGGAAAGAGATCCAAGATCACAATGAGTGAATCCATGACGAAAAAGCATTCTTTTTGACTTGTATTTGAGATAGACTGATCAATGCAGGAAGTCTATATGGGATGAGAAAATTAACTCCTTGAGGTCTTTGCGAAGTTGATTGATGCGGGAAGCTTTAGATTATCTTTTTTTTTTAAAGCAGGCTTTACATAGTTGTCCTTCAAGGGAGCAATCTATTTATAGCAGAGATGTAGAGAGAAAGATGTCCTTTTGAGGGAGTCATATTTTATTGGAAGTTTGACTCAAGGAGTTGAATCCCATGTGAGGGATTTTAGGTCATGGACAAGACTAATATGAAGAAATTGGATTCTTGTTCAGAAAGCAAGGTGAAACAACCATGGGATCTCATCTAAAAGCAGACAAAAAGTATCCATGAGAATCATGCCATGTGTAGTGCCATGGTACACATATTTAAGAGAAGATAAAAGAGTGATGGGTATGCACATGATTCTTATTTAATCATTGGGGTGACATAGTGAAAGGAGGGAAGTAAAAAGTGCTCAAGGAATGAGCATGAAAAGAAGCAGAAGGTGAAGTAGGAAAAAAAGTCAATAGTAGAATGGTCGAAGATGCAAGGCATTACGGGGTTTAGGTTTGGGTTTATCATCGAGTGAATATAAATGATAAGCACATGATCCATAAGCATATCGATGTATGGTCCAAGCCAATAAGGAGCAATTTTTCCCTGTTTACTTTTTTATGCTTTGGTTACATGTTGATTTTCTTTCAGGACAAGGTCACCGACTTGGAAGGTTCGTTCATGGACACATTTGTCATAGGCATGTTTTATATGTTTTTGGTAAACTTGAAGATGGTCAAGAGTATTAAGACGATGTTCATTTAATAACTCAAGTTGTGCTAAACGGTCCTAGCAAAAGTCATCATCATTGAGCATGTCATGGAGAGAAATGTGAAGTGATGGAATATGGGCTTCGAGAGGCAGAACAAACTCTGTACTATAGACCAGAGAAAAAGGTGTGGCAGCAGTGGAAGTGCAAATACTAATATGGTACACCCATAGGGTGAAAGGAATGTGTGTATGCCAGTCCTTCCTAGTATCATTAACCACTTTCATGAGAATTTTGTTTAGGGTTTTATTAGTGGATTTGGCTTGGCTGTTGGTTTGTGGGTAATATGGTGATGAAAAACTTAGTTGAATACCGAAGGCATCACAAAGTTTCTGCAAGGTTTTATTTTTGAATTATTTTCCATTATCAGTGATGAGGCGGTGAGGAACACCAAAGTGATAGATGATGTGATGATTGATGAACTCACATATTTTCTCAACTTTTTGGAGATGAGAGGTATGACTTCAACCCATTTGGTGTAATATTTGGTAGTAGTGATTATCCATTGATGTTGTTGGGAAGAATGGGGATTGATTTCTCTAACAAGATCCAAACCCCATTGAGAGAAGGGCCAAAGGTCACGGGTGACCTGTAAGGCATGAATGTATTATGAAGGTTGGCATGTTGTTGGAATTTTACACAATGCTTGACATATTCGCAACAATCATGGTTGAGGGTCAGACAGTAATAACCTAGGAAAAGAATACGTTTAGCAACAACAAGGCCACTGAAGTGACCTCCACATATGCCATCACGAACTTCCTTAATGGTATAAGGAATTTCAGAACTCTTAAGGAATCGTAAGAGAATACCATAAAATCCGTGCTTATAGAAGAGGCCACCCATGATGATGTAACGAGAGACCTTTTTAAGAAAAGTGCATTGTCCATTGCGAGTGAGGTTAGGAGGCAAGATGGAGAGGGAAAGATATTTTGATTATTGTTTATACCAAAGGTCACTCGGGTCATGAGTAGTGGTTTCGATAAAGTAAAATTCATGAGGTAAGTAAGAGGGTGATTGGATTCTTTGTACGGTGACAAAGATTTTATAATTGCGAGTGAAGCGGGTATTTGAGCAGCCAAATAGCCCATGGTATCTGTAAATTTGTTGGAAGAATGGGGGACGGTTTGAAGGGCCTAACGGTTAAAGGTGGTAAAAGTATGTCCACATGATGTTTATAGTTTTGAAGTATCTCATTATGACACTGGTATATACCATTGACTTGGTTTATGACCAATTGAGAATCTCCAAAGATGTTGATGGACTTAACATCTAAGGCATAGCCATCTTAGAGACCCAATACGAGTACTTCATATTCAATAATATTGTTTGTACAATCAAAATTGAGTTTGAAAGATAAAGGCATGGGTTCACCATCAAGTGGAATGAGGATAACACCAGCCCCACCCCATGCTGACACTTGGAACCATCGAAGAAGAGTGTCATTTGGTAAGCGGGTTCGTCCAGGGAAAGGGTAGCAATTGACTCATCTGGGAAGTCAAATTTAGAGGGTTGATCCTTGAAATAGGTGCATCAGCCAATTGGTCGGTGATAGCTTGGCCCTTGATGGACTTTTGATGGATGAATTCGAGGTCGAGGTTGGCCAAAGCATAAGCCAATGTGTGGCACATTGATTTTGGTAAGGTTTGGCATACATGAAGTGTAAGGGGTCGGTGTTGGTCACAACATAGGTTTTGTGGTTGAGTAGGTAATGGCGGAGTTTTGTGGCAACGAAAACTAAGGCTAAGAATTTTTTTGGCATGGGTGTATCAAGTTTCGTAGTCCAAAAGAGTATAGATTATGTAATAAACCACCTACTCCCTATGTTGTTCATCGTGATGAGCAAGCATGGCCCCCAAGGAGTGATCGGTAGCTGAGATGTATAGGTAGAAGGGTTGATCATCTTTAGGTGGAATGAGTACGGGGTGGTTAGAGAAGGTATTTTTTAAGGCTTCAAAATCTTTTTGGAAATCATCATCCCATTTAAAGGAGACATCCTTCTTGAGTAGATGATGAAATGGTTGACACGATCGACATTACATTACTGAAATGAAACGATGAATAGGCTACAACTTACCTTACAGGCTATGGAGTTTCCTAAGATTAGTGGGTGGAGGAATTTCAAGAATGGCCTTGAATTTAGCAGGGTCAACCTCTATACCATGTAAGGAGATGATAAACCCCAAGAGTTTTCCTGAGAGAACCGTGAAGACACATTTCTTGGGTTGCAGGAAAATGTAATACTTAATGAGGTAGTCAAAGATGGTTTTTAGGATGGTGAGGTGCTCGAGCGGCATTTAGATTTTTCCGAAGATCATCCACAAAATATTTCAATATACGATGCATGATGTCATGGAAGATGTAAGTCATAGCCTCGCAACGATATGTGTCACCAGCGTTTTTAAGGCCAAAAGGCATGACTTGATAGCAGAAGGTCCCCCAAGGGGTGATGAATGTGATTTTGTGTTGATCCTCTAGGGTAAGCAAGATTTGGTTATAACCTGAGAAGCCATCCATGAGTGATAGCATCTCGTGACCAGTGGTAAGGTCAACCATTGGTCAATACTGGGTAGAGGAAAGTTGTCTTTTGGGAAAGTGAGGTTGAGGTCATAAAAATATGTGCAAATGCAGAGTCCCTCTATCTCTTAAGTGACAGGGACAATGTTAGAAATCCATCAAGGATAATCAATGGGTAAGATGAAGGAAACAGAAAGAAGGTGCTTGAAGTTCTTCTTTGACCAGAAGAGCAATGTGAAAGTGCATTTTCCTCACCTTTTGTTTTATGGGTTTGGCATCGGGAATGGTTATGATATTATGGACCACTATGGTGGGGTCAATATCTGGGCATATCATGTAAGACAAAGTGAAAGTGTGGTTATGGTTTTTGAGAAAAGAAGTGATGGCTTCCTGTTCAACAGCATCTAAAGATTGTCCGATCTTTAGAATGTGCGGGTCATCCTAAGTATGAATGTTGATCTCGATAGTTGATTCATTCAACATGGTTTGCGTCTCAGATGGTAATGAATGATGAATATATGAGTCTTCTGCACCAAGGTAGGTGAGTATAGATTCATCATCCTGACATTGAATGATGTTAATCAAAGGTGTATCATCATCGACCATTTCAGGATATAGGAAGGGAAGAGATGAGGGAGCCTCACCCTCACATTGATAAGTTAGAGGCCCCAAAGATATGATGTTTATGAATTTTTTTAGGAGGAATGGATTCTGAAGCATTGACTTTGTTGGTGATGGTGGTGAAGAAGGTGGAGTGGGTGAAGAAGGTGGAGAGGGGCTTCAATGCGGGCCTTCTTGGTAGGTGGTTCAACAAAGCCGATACCACTACGGTCGTTATGTTTTCGGGTAGTACATGGAATAACAATATGGTGGCCTTGCTCATAAAATTCAAAACCAAAACCCTTCCACGCACATCGATGTAGGAAGGTGTGGATGAAATGGTGATTGGTGAGTGACCGGAGGTCGAAAAAATGGGCGGGTTTATGAGGGTGGTTCGGTGTATAAGTGGTAGTATCAAGTCCCCATAGGTGAGATTGGTATGAAGGTGGGGAGGACCATAAAGTAGGTGCTACCCTATGTGGCAATCATAGTGAGGGTGTTGGTGAAGACTTCGTACTCTTGTGGAGTAAGGAATGCGTTAAAACTATATAGGCAATACTCCCCCAGAGCGAGGCATTGAAAATTCCTTCTAATGGATCGGTGGTCGATATGTGGGTAGCTGGGATGGATGACATGTTAGAGGTTGACTCGGAGGTGGAGCCAACTGATTGGGAGGCTGATGGTTTAGCCGTGGAGGTTGTGGAAGTGGTAGGAATGGAGGATGTAGGTACATATGAGGTAGCGGTGACACTGGTGAGTGGAGGTGTAGGTGAAGAGGTAGTGGTCATGGAGGTAGACGCTTTAATGGGTATAAGCACGTCATTGGGTTGGTAAAGCATGTTGTAGGTTTTGAAAGGTGATGGGTCAACCGAAATGGTATAGGTGTGTCCTTCATGCTCATATTTTACACAATGATTCAAAGTGGAAGGAACACAACCCATGACATGAATCCAGGGTCTACCAAGCAATAAGTTGTATTGAAATTCTCCCTCCAAGATGTAAAATAACTCTAGAATAGTGTGGGGGCCCACACAAACATGGATGATGACGGTGCCAAGTATAGAGGTGATAGCATCATTAAATGAACGCAACATGACATGATGTTTATGCATGTAATTGTCAGGAATGTGTATTTGGTCAAACACATGGGAGGAAATGATATTAATGCTAGCACCCCCATCAATCATAACACGTTGTCCACTGATATTATCAATATGGACAGAGATGAAAAGAGCTGGATCTAGGTCATTGGTTTAGTGCGGTGTGATCTCTTCATCTGAGAAGCTAAGGGTGGCTACTTGGTGAATAGGTGGAGGTGTAGAAGAAGGTGATAATTTGGTGAGAGAGGCTACATGATGGGGTGTAATAATGGAGGCTACGGGTGTAGGATCATTGGGTAAGACCTCAATAGATTGAAGGACCTCCATGAGAGCTTGACAATGGGATTCTGAGGTTTGGATGAGGTCATATAGGGACATTTTGAGGGGGATTGGTGTAATTGTTTGAGCATCGTACGATGTGTAACCCCATTAGAAATAGGATATGTGGGGCCGTGGATAGTGACTTTAGGTGTGGGTGCAGATGGTATGTTGGGTATAGGGTTAGTTGGTGGGTTGGTTGCCTTTTCCTTGCCTCTATACTTCTGAGCATGGGTAACAATGTGTATCATGTTGATTTGAGATGGAGAGGTAGGTGAATTAGGTGAGCCATGAAAGGTATAGTGACAAGAAGGGAAAAATTTGAGTGGCGGGAAGGAACCTTGTGAGATGAGTTGGGAACACCGACATTTGGGTGGAGGTTTGGTGAGTTCTCTGATGTGAACCATGTTAATTTTGAATCTTGGGGTGGCTCTAAGAGTTGTGGAGGTGGAGGTCTTGGTCACTGAGTAGGCAATGAGGGAAGAATTGTGGAAATGGGTGCTGGTGAAATGGGGTCCTCATCAAGAAGGTCATCATCGTCAAAGTTTTCTTTAGGAGGACACAACTGGATAAGAATGGTTTTCAAAGCCTTATAGTTCTCTACATTGTGCTCGCACACAATGGTAGGTATAAATTTTGGTGTCATCAAACCCTTTGGTTTGGGTTTGAGTGGGTCATAAGGTCTGAGAGGCGGTAATGTGATGACAAAATTTTCAAGGAGGTTGGTTAAGATTTTGGCATAGGATCCCGCTAGTGGATCACAATGGGAAGTGAATGTGGGTTTGGTTGTAGGTATGAATGATTGTATGGGAAGGGTCTTTGCAAGAGGGTGAGTGGGTTGAGATACTATTTTAGGTGTCGGTGTGGTCTTAGGTGTTGGTCGTGTTTGCTTAGGTAGGGGTATGGTAGATGAACTGGAAAGAGAGTGTGTGGTTGGTTTGACTACCTTATTGGAGGGTAGCGGATTTTTGTCTTTAGGTTGCACCTTCTTGGGTAAAGGTGATACGGGCACACGAGATCTAGAGGGAAAAGTAGATGGTGGAAGAGGGCGAGTTACCCATGGGGATAACTGAGGTGCTGTGAAGGTAGACGGTGCGGGCCGTGTAGGAGAGGTGAGGGGAAGAGACTAAAGTGTCATGGGTTGTGAAGAAGTTATTGATGGTATTGGAGGTATGGGTGGTAAAAATGTTACAGGTGTGGGTGGAAGTTGTGTCAAGCACTTGGGTATGTTAGAGGTCTGCAAGGGAGGAATGGGCTGCTACATTTTTAGTTTACCAGTAGGTGGAGGTTTCTTAACTAGGCTAGAAGGGCGAGGTCCTAAGACAGACAGAAGGGGTGAAGGTAACGAAGGTGTGATCAGCGAGGTTGAAGTATGAGATATATGGGATTGGCTCTTCTATTTAGGTGTTGGATTAAGCTTAGTGTTGGCTTTGGAGGATGTAGCTAAATCTAATTTGATGGGTGGATGAGTGAGGCTGACCGTTGGGATGACCCCTAAGGTAGTAATAGGTTTAGGCAGGAAGATGATGTAGGTGTGGGTTTGGATTTAGATGCATGTTGGGTTATGGGTAGGGGTGTGAGTTGAGCCATGAGTGGTATCATGGAAGAATTTGTGATAGTTGTGGTTGTGTTTGGTTTGATCAACCGAAATATTTTTGGATAGATAGTGGAAGTGTCAATGAGTGACATCTGCATTTTTGTTGAGACAAGAAGTAGAAGATGCCCCCAAAGTAAGGATCTATCCACATAATCCAGCGGTTGGCTAAGTGTGAGAATGACACTTGCAGTGGGTGAGGTTGATGAGGATCCAATGGTGATTCCCGTAAAATATGTCTTAGAAATGGGGAATTTGCTAGCTTCAACTTCTGTGGGTAAGAGAGCCAAAAGTAAGTCCGTAGGATCTTGGGTTGATGGAGAATGGTCACCTAGAGGAAACAACATTTCTACTAAATCTTTGATAGGTGGAGGAGATGATGGGTGCTCCTTTATGGGTGGAGGAGATAAACAAGCATCTTCCATGGGTCGGAGAGGTGCTCGGGTGATAGTTCTCTAGGTGGAGAAGCTAAAGGTGAAATGGTCTCAATGTTAACAGAAGGCTCCTTCATAGGTGAGGGAGGAGACAAAGGGTGTTCCTCTATGGGTGGAGGAATAGGTGAAGTGGGTTCATGTGTAGGTGGAATTTGATCTATTATTTCCTCTATGGAAGGAATATGAGGTAATTGGGAAGTAACTGGTGTGTCACTGAAAATAGCATGGACCTCACGGGTATGGCTATCATTAGTTGAGGTCTCTCCAATTTGATTAGAAGAAGGGGTGTGATTTGGAAATGGTTTCTTAAAGATGTGTAGGTTTTGATTAGTAGGTGAATTAGGGTTATCCAAGGTTAACTCACCTTTCTAGAGCATTTCCTGACAATGTTCTTAAAAGTGATACAATTGTCGTCACTATGACCTTTACCCAATGATAGTTGCAAAAGTCGTGCTCTTTGTACCATGCGGGTGTGGGGTGAGCAAGATCAAAACCAATGTGTGGTTTTACGGGAGGAAGGGTGATGGATCCAAATTTAATGAGATTTTCTAAGATAGAAGAATAAGGCTCTCCGATTGGGGTGTATTTCCGTTGTTCTTATCTGAATTGAAAGGTCTAAACAAGAAGAAATATTAGATGAGGGGTTAACCTAATTTGATGGATGGGATGGGTTGGCTTTGAGTACCACTACGTTAACGGTTCCCTTGGATTTTGAATAATTATTCTATGGTTTTGAAGAAGAAGAGGTATCATTTGACATAAATTTTGAGTTTTTATTGCGTAGTTGAACTTTTTTTTCTTCAATGGCCTGAATCTCTAGCTTTCGTGCCATGGTAAATGCCTCATCGAAGGTTTGGAAAGTTTGCACCTACAGGGTTGACAAGATATTTCTAGCACAAGCCTCGCATGAAGAGATCTATGAAATGGGAGGCTACTGATAGTACGTATATGGAGGTGGAAGGGTCATGGTGACCCTAGTAGCAATGGGGGCTAAGGACTATTGAATAGAAAGGACAATGTTTTGAAAAAGGGTAGGGGTCACCGACACTAGGTGTGGTTGTGTAGCTACAAGTATATGTGAGACAACAGGCATGGATGAGGTTATGCTCTAGGTGGTGGATGTAGGTATAGTAGATGTTGCAGTGTAATAGATGTGCCGACGCAGTGGTCATAGTAGGTATAGGGCCTAGTTACGAAACGATCGGAGGAAAGGTACGTAAAGGTAGCACGTAGCTAGAAGGGGATGACACAAAAGTAGGAATGCGTGTCGGGGATAGATACGAGCATGTCAGTATATCAACCGACCTAAGGCATCTCGAGTGGACAAGTGGGAGAGATAAAACTGTAAGGTAATAGGGTTCTGGTCAAGGAGTCGTGTGAACTCCTCATCAAATGTAGTGATAGAGATAGGTTGGACAGGATCCATGGGTGATAGAATGGAAGGGGGTGAAGGAATAGGTGGGATTGGTTGATGACTAGCATGAAATGTGAGGGCATTTGATTAGTGATGCGTCAACACCATGTGAACAGTGCTTGATTAGGTTGGACTATTTTCTATAAATGACACAGAAATATAGCAAAGATAGGAGAAATAGGCGGTGGTAGGTAGATTAGGTACAAAATGTCAGCTAGAAATTTGAACAAGCTAACCAATGCCGGTTAGGGTAAACCGATCTTTGGTCACAAAGTTACCGAGGTCGGTCATTGTGGAAAATGGATAGTTTGTCAAACAAGGAAAAAGGGTGACAATCACTAAGTAGATAAGATGTTGATGGAATTTACCAGAAAGTGAATATGATGAGAGTGACAGAGACTCTAAACAAAAAAGAAGGTGAAGCAGGTGTCCTTTTGGGTAGGTTAACCAAAAGAATAGTAAACCGATGCCGGTTGGGTAAAATCGATGATGGTTAGGGGGTAACCGACGATGGTCGCTAGACCGACACCGATTACTATGAAATTGAAACATCAATGAAGAAAAGGTGGTTGTGAATTAAAATCAAATACGGAATCAAACCTAGAATTATGAGAATGATGAAAATAAGGTTCAGGAATACTCATATGAAATTGGAATACACCAACTATGATGAGGAGCGTGTAAAGGGAAATAAGGAATTGAAGAACGTGTACTCTCACCTCAAAATGTAAGCCAAGAAAAACAATAAGAAAAATATGATCCCGAGAGTGATTTTTCTATTATGTTTATTCAACTTATGCTATTAAGGAATGACTCATGAAATTTAGAATATAATTTTTGGTGAGGATGGCTTCCTATGAAGAAGGAGATCTACAAGGAGAGGTTTCAGGTATGTTATGGCAGGGGTGGGTAATCTTCTGAAGTATGACTCGATAGAAGTAGCAAGTTGGGGAGTACTGCCAATCCTCTGATCAGTGCGATCATTGACAGGCATTCCTAAGAAAGATGTCATTTAAGAATGTGTATATTTTTGAATTTGTGTAGTTTGGTAAGACATAGAGAGAGAGAAGATGTGCTTTCTACGATTTATTTGTCAACCATCAGCTAGGAATGACTTCCAACATATAGGTTGCCCTCAGTTAATGTGAGATAATGCAGAAAAGTAGAATGAAATGAAATGATTTTTAAACCCAAATCAAAATATTGAATTTGATGACACAAAAGGATGAACAGGAGAAGGGATGCTCTTTCACTAATGTGATACTAATGAAAGGAAAGAAATGTTTGTTTTAAAGCACCAAAATACGATTGCTCTTAGACAATAGAAGAAGAGAAGATTCTAGGGAGAAATTTTAATGTGAGAACCTTTTAGAAAGGAAACAAACATGCAAATTTTCACCTAGAAATGAAGAAATGCAAAGAACCCCGAATGGGTCCCACCGGGTATGCCAAAATGTTTCACCTGATTCTAGAGTGTTTCTTTGAATATTGATGAAACAGATAAGGGTAAAGGGATAGGAGGAATACCTATTAAAATGTTGGTTGAAGGTTGTTGCGTGTGTATGACTTCTTGATCCACAGCTTGATCGTGAGAGCTTCCTTTTGGCTAGGAGGAACTACCTGAAATAGAAAAAAAAACTACCAAATAAAATTTAAACAGTATATGCAGTGGATTGCCAAGCATATGCTAGATCCAGAAGTGTGATACTCCCTAGATGGCTATCAATCCACTTTGTTTAAAACAACTCAATGTTAACAATAAAGGAAATCCTACTATAGTTAAAATGATTTAGGTATCTCATTCGACTACAATAAGAAAATTAATTCACAACAGCTATGCTATGATTGAATCAAGGTCAAGGTCTCTATTAGAGTACTGGTACTTGTTAGGGTCTGGTTCTAGGCTGTTTTGGGTATTTGGTGGAGGTTTTAAGCTCTGTTCTTGGTCTAAGGGTAAAAACATAGAGACCGACATTGGTCTAGTATGACCGATGTCGGTTTAGGTGAACCGGTGATGGTTGTGGGTAACCGGCATCGGTATGGTCGGGGTATAGGAAACTTATCAAAAACTTGGTGTGGTGACATATCTAAGGCTAAATGGAAATGGAAAGGGAAATGACAAGGTCCGTGTGGGTCTTAGGTGTGCTCAAGGATAGTTATCAGTAGGGTATGGGTAGTTTAATGGTATGGGTGAAAGATTGATCAAGTTTGTATGAAGGCAAATGATGGGTGAATGGGAATGCAAGTAGAAACTAATAACATAAGTAAAAGAGTCTACTAAAATGAAAATGGACAAGTGTTGGTTAACAAAACACTTACTGTTGTATGAGCTTGATGTCTAGTTGGAAATGGTAGTTGGTCAGATGGATGGAGCTTTGGTGTGGTGATGGCACTTCCCTGGATGCTCCCGTGAATGTAGGTGGCTCTGTGATTGCTTCTGGTGTTGGTTGTGGATGCTTTGATGTGTGTACGAATGCTGGTTCTGCTTGCATACAGCTCTAGTTTCATCATTTTTACTCTAAAATGTGCCAACCTCAAAATAAGGTTGTTTTGGGGATTAAATGGTAACCGAAAATGGTTCCGGGTTGACCGGTGGCGGTTTAGGGTAACCGGCGTCGGTTAGGGTGGGATTTCCTAGGTTTTCTAAAATGGGCAGATCCCCTTGATTTTCTTGGATCTCGTTCATTTTCTTTCATGGATTAGAATGGAAGCTTCCTTTCTAACAGTAGGAATGTGGTTAGAGGGAATGTAGGCTTTGATTTTTAGGGTTTAGGTAGGTCTTAGTTAGTTATGGCAACATACTAAGAATAGGTCTTAGGGTGAGGTGGCTAGATGAGGTGTACATGTGAGGTGGATGTGGGCATTATCCAATTAGGATATTTAAATAATAAATATTATGAGATCATGAATTAATTTAATTAATTAAATTAATATTAGAGTGGGGTGAAAGGGGCCATGGTTAGGTGAGTGTATTCAAGTTGGTTATTTTTCGAGGGACCAAAGGGAGTATGATGTAATTTTGGTGTCTACAATCACATCTAGTTCATTAATTTCGCTATAAACCAACAATGAAGTATCACCTATAAAACCCAACACAAATTATCAAACCCTAAAAATAAATATGTAAATGAAGGGGTCAAATTGTCCTTAGCCACCACAATGGCAATTTTACAAGTGTTGCACTACATCTCGTAACCGATGTAGTTACGTGTGCTTCAGGTGCGTTATATTATCCTAGGTCACCCTTGTTCCAATGATGCTAAGATATGGGGAAATAACTAGATAAAAAGGTAAATGGTGGATGGAATAAAATGAACCCCCTTCCTAGGTAGTGTGTATGTAGAGTAATAGCCCAAATGTAGTCCCTTGCTTTATGTAGATAGCTATCCCTTGATAAGAATAGTCTTCCCATATAATGGTATGTATGTTGTGTTTATATAGGGATCTCTTGTTCAAATTTCAACACTAATGACCTGACATGCCAACTAGTACCTTGGGAGATGAGAGGGAAAACCAAAAATATCAACCTCAAATGTTAAAAATAAGATCAAACATAAAGAGGATAGGGTTGCTCAAGATTGACATGAGTTCCTAAGATTACTTGTCCACCACAGGTGCTAGTGCCCAGAGACAAGTTACAATAAATGAGTGATAACTGATAGACAAGGATCCTTGAGACCTAACTAGAACTGTGTGTATGAGTGATAAACATGCAATACAAACAAAAATAAATACCAACAAGAAAAATGAATGGACTATGGAATGGGTCATCAGTGAATACTTTTCTTATGCAAGATCCATATATAAAACAACATACTTTGATGATATAATAATAGTAGCAAGTGCATGATTTTGTATCTATAGATTCACATGGAGACATAACACCTCATTAAACTTAGGAATACTATTAAAAATGTCCAAAAAATCTTTCTTATAGAAATGATAACCACCCCTTTTATGTAGTTAATAAGATTGAAAGAGCCCCCTCCACGAAAAACTTGGAGATATGTCAATCAAAAACTAGGTGAAACCCAAAAGAGTGGCCCTAGCCTTGGCAACATGATTAGAAACAACTCCTAATATACCAGATAAGGATGCCAAAAATTCACCCTCAACATTTCTAAGGATATATCCACCTCCCGCCATTCCCAGATTACCTTTTAAGGATCTATCAAAGTTTAACTTAACCCAACCAAGAGGGGGAGTATTCCACACCACATGAGATCTTATGGAAGGAGAATATATAGATGTATAAGCTAAATCCAAATAATTTCTTAATTTAATGAGAAGGAAGAATATTTTCATCCTTAAAATGGTTGAAAGAGATATTTTTAAAGACCACCCTCAACACCTTATTCCCCACCTTGGACGAGGATCTCTTCACACATTTAAAATGTTCCTATTACTTTCCTTCCAAACACCTAGGAAACAAATGAGGAAGTGATATTTTCTAAGCTTTTCAAAGGCACACTCCATTGGGAAACAAGGTCAACAATATTTTCTCGGGAGCACCCAAGCAAGTTAAGAACTCTTTAGGAGAAAGAAAAGGACAATATGAGTAAAAGTGCACTCTTTGAAAACATGGTTTACTATTTATAAATTATTATCACACGTAACACATCTATTGGGAATGATTATACCACGTTTATGGAGATTATCCATAGTGAGTATTTTATCATGGATGGTAATATAAATATATATATTTTCCTTAGGTATGATGACCTTGTCCCATATTTTTTCCAAGGCTAATCAAGTCTGTCCAAAATGATAAATTTGTATCCATATTTTATAGAATAAATTATATCATATATATCCGACCACATTGTATAATCTTGAGAAAAAATTTCCACGATATGCACTACCTTCATATCTTTGTTCAAATTATTAATATCCCTTTGATTATGAAGATATTCCCATTATATACCAGTTTTTTCCATTCCCACTCTTCCCCACGTCTTCTCTAGTAGTCCACCAAAGGACCAACAAAATTTATGAAGCCATTATACAACCCATTCATAGGAAAAATCATGAAAATATGATCCTCTTTTAACCACCAATCTTCACAAAAGAGAATTATCGAACCATCCCCAAAATAACACTTGATTCCCCGTAAGAAGAACAAGGCAACATTTAACCAACCCATTCCAAAAGATAGACCCTTCCGAATATTTTGGCCCAAAAAGCTTCTTGAATCTCATTACCAACCATATATTTAGCTTTTAGAATATTTTTCCACAATCCTTCCTTATTCATCAATCTCCATCCAAATTTAGCCATAAGTGTATAATTCATGTTATTTATATCCTTTAAACCTAAACCAACATAATATTTTGGTTTAGGAAAATTTTTCCATCCCATTTGTTGTCGTGCAAATGTGTTGCATAATAATTTCAAACTTTCAAGCATGACAACTATACCTAAATATGAAAATTCACTCTCGAGTCTTCCCAAACCCCTCTCCCGATAAATTTATTTTTTGTATCATGCTCATACATACCTTATAAGTAATTCACATGTGGTGAACAAACTTTTCCTAATGCTTGAAATGAAGTAACAATGGCATTCATCTCATATGGTGGAGTTCTTTCAAGGCTAGTTTCTCAATGGACCTAGAAAGAGATACTTCGCCATTCATGGGATGGTGTGCATCCTTCAAGATAGAAAAAAATAAGAAACTAATTTGAATATGGTATTTAAGAGATATAAACATTATGTAACTGATTTAGTAAAGTTTAGGGAAAATTTTTAGGTTTAGGGACAAATTGAGCAACATCCATTTTTTCAAGGGCGACGAACATGCAAAGATAAATTGGTACTTCACCTTCACCAAATGATTCTGGGAGATTTGTAAGGAGTTAAGAGGGAAAAAATAATCATTATAAATATTATTAAATATTTTACATGATAGAAGTTTAAAATATTTTACAAGACTCGGTTTTCTCTCGGATATTTCAATATGTGTTGGCACATCTTGCTCTCCAAAAGAAAAAGGAGAAATTTTAGGGAGTTTTAGGAATAATTGAAGGATGGGAACCATTCCATTGTTCTTGGAATGCTGTTGGGAGTCAAAATCATATAGCAATTCATAAATAAATAATTCCTTGAGCTATGATAACCTCATCATCAAGTTTTCTCTCTTGAAGGTATGGTTCTTGCAGTTAGCCAATTTTTCAAGAGGACATGTGTCACCTCCAGGTTGAGGTGCATTTTTGTGTTCCTCTTGTCCCCATTCATAAGGGGATAGAGGGGGAAAAAATAAAAATCCCACCTCTACTCTTCCTCCAGGTTCCTCACGACCATGTGATAAACACAACACATGGCCTTGATATAATTTAATTTGAATTTGCAGAGTCACTTATTTAAATAA
The DNA here is from genome assembly GCA_018340775.1 of Taxus wallichiana var. yunnanensis. NCBI lineage: Eukaryota > Viridiplantae > Streptophyta > Pinopsida > Cupressales > Taxaceae > Taxus > Taxus wallichiana. The sequence continues at coordinate 735,942,564 of CM031241.1, forward strand.
ATGATAAAATACAAGAATGAAACAAGAAAACTAATATTTAACATATGAAACTATATGCACTTGATTTTGAATGGTGCAAAATTGTTGGTCAAATACCCAATGATGAAAAACTATAATTCTAATGATGTTCAAGTCCAAATTCTCGCTTGTAACATGTTATCTTACCTTGCTTCTCCATTTCTAGATTTTTTCCACTTTCCTTTATCATTTTACAATATTTTCCTTATCTTTTCAAATTTAACTTACAAAACTATGCTAGCAGTTCAAATTTAACTTACAAAATCTGTACTAGTGGTTGCGTAAACAACCATTATGCCTTGAGTGGTGGTTACGTAACCACTATTAGTCCGCGTGGATCGGCGGTTTAAAGCTTCGACGCTTTTCCAGAGATGCATTTAACGTGTTTTGAACACATTTCACCTTCTTCAAACTCATTTTTAGTGCACGTATCTTGACCAAATTGGTTGTTCTTGATCTCGTTAGATACGTACACCTTATTCTTCCTTCCTTACTCTTATTAGAAAGTTAACTACCCCTTCTTTGAGTGATGTGGAAGTTCTTTTACGCCAAGTGTGTTAGACCACTTCCTAGCCAATTTTTGATAAAATCCAGATTCTTCCTTAAGCATTGGTTGGAGTTTATTAATTGATTTTTCATTGTTATGCTTTGATAGAATCCTATGAAGAAGTAAACAAATAAACATATTATTTTTCCTTCCTACTTTTTTTGGATATCACAAGCACTGAGAGGGGGTGAATCAGTGCTGATCAATTTAACAGTTTCTGAAACTTCTTGTCAAGAATTAGCAATCAAGTCATGAACAAAAATTAAGGTACATGCAAGAAGAAAAATGCTCAGGACACCAAAATTATAGTGGGAAACCCATAGAGGGAGAAAACCCACTTGAAATCAAGAATTTTTATTAGGAACACCAATTCCTAGTATACAATGATTTCCACTTTGGTTGAGCACCCACATAACCTAAGAAGCACCTACTTCAAAATAATTCAAGCACCCACTAGAAGGTTTCCAAACACCCACTCACCTAGTTTACCAAGCTATAAATTGTAAGGAGCACCTAATCCTATAATCGTAAAGTTATTTTTGTGTCTTTAATGCCCCGACCTTAGTTCTTTTTTTTTTTTGCTTGAGCCTAAAATCGAATAAGTATGAAGCTGAATGGGAAAGGTGTCCATGTGTCCCCTTGGCACACTCAAGGCATAAAATAGAGAAGGAATGTTATAAAACTTTTTCCACATCGCCCATGTGTCCAGACCTAATAAATTTTCCCCGATGGGTTAAAATTCAAGAACATAGTAGAGACACATAGGGTCTCCACGTGTCACTTGAGTGTAATTTCAAATAGAGAAAAGAAGAAAGGCCCCCAAAAAGTGCGTGTCATCCACATATCTCTCAGAAAAATTTGGAAGACAAAGTCCTAGGGAAGGCCCTCAAACAAGCACGTGACCTCCACATGGCAGAAAAGAATCATCACCGACCGAAGGAGTGCAAGTTGGATGAATTAAAGGCAATAGGAAATATCACCAACATGTAGTTGAGATATTGACCCAAAAATGAAAGATCTTGTAAGAAAATTGAATGATGTCGGTGGAAGGTCTGATTCCAAACATTGAAGTGAGAGCCAAAAGGATCTATAAAGGACTGCTTTCGATCTAGAAGCAAGAGAGGTAGAAAGCTAGAAAAGAAAACATACTAGAGTTGTGAAAAGGGACTCGGGCTTAGTTATTATATTGGCTAGCCTTAACAAGACTTTGTTATAGAAGTAAGTTGTAATATGTGCCATATCGACCTTATGTATTATTTTCTATATGAATAAAGAGTCCTTGTTATGTGCATTTTAGATTTCAATATTTTGTGTCTTTCATCTTTCATTACTGGTAGTTTTAGATAATTTTGAAGATCTATCGTGCTATATGTCATTGGGTTTTCTATATGCATCTATCATCTACGTATTGTTATGTTTTACACTTTCTCAGCGTTTGAAAATCCAAGATACTTATAAAAATAGTAGATCATGTTAAAATTCTCTTTGACTATTTTAAGTAGTTTCCCAGGATCCATCTCTATATATTTTTAAGATCTGTTTTGGCACATTGATTTAGTTAGTTTTTTACTTCATTTTACTTTTCCTCTAAACCTAACTCCACATTGTAGAGAAGAGCCAACTTCTTTAAAATATAGAGGCTATCTTAGGGCACACGTCCAAATTCCCTAAGGTATCCCATGACTCTGATGGTTCATCCAAAAAGATAATCGTCAACATTTTTCTCGCACGCGCTTAGGTGGGACACGAACACCTACACATCTTAAGACCCCATCATCGAAAATCTGTTGATTTCAATAGTACGAGTTTTCTCTTCTCTAGTTTACAAGATGAATGTGAACAAGAGAAAGGACAAGAGAGGAAATTATGTTTAAATACTTACAGCTATATCTCGCCACACAACAAGAGGTAGACAGATTCGAGGTTGTTAACTCCTTCGAATTGGACTCTATCAACATCTCCACCATGTAGGCCCTTCTTACAGTCAACTAGAATCCTCATATCCATTTTAATGGACCACCTCTAGGTTCAACCCCGAGGCGCTTGTTTCATGGAATCAAGGGAGTCCACTCATCTAACCCACACCCCCAACGGTGTGGAATCCTATTTTGGCTAACATGCTAAAATCGTTGCCCAAATTTAGTGGAGAAGACTTCAAAACTCCAAAGCAACACCTCCAGGACATAGTAGAAATATGCACGGTACATTATATCAGGGAACATGACGTAGCCTTACGGTTACTAGGTACTTCCCTTAAAGGGAAGGCTCTGGATTGGTACCAATCCCTAACTCCTAATACTATCGATACTTGGAATCAACTGGGAAATGTCATGGTAGCAAGATTAAACGAGAAAGGGGATAAATCCTCACTCTTACAACAACTTATATATATTAAGAAGGTTCTGCGTAGAGCTTATGAATTATTTTAACAATAGATTTCACAAAACATGGTAGAGGATTCATGTTCTAGTGAGGCCGCCTACATGTAAGGCTATTGTTTTTTACTTAAAAGCTTTGAATTTAGATATTTTTGTGATGATTCAATCATTAGGAGGGGAATATTTACCACAAGCATATGATATTGCGATCCAAGCCGAGAACAATCTAATAGATGTCGGTAAGCTTCCCCCGAGAGCCCCTTTTCCAATATACCCTGAAATAGCTCCCCTTTCACAAGAACTAGATCCCAAGCTCTACCCAAGCCCCTACGTTCCAATATAATTATCCATCCTCTCATCCAACACTAATTCCTACTACAAAATCCTCATCCTCTTCTCCTAAAATGGAGGAAGTCAAATATATCCTTACAAAATTCTCTAATGAGATAATAAATCTTATAAGGAATCATAGCACTTAATAAGAAAAAATATCAAAGATATCGGGGTGGAAAGCCTACCTATCCCTCTCAACATCAGAATACCTAGAGACTGTCATCTCGTGTATTCATCTAACTAGCTCGTCCCGATGTCAATACCACTCAAGACTATCCTACCCAATAGTGGAAGAGAAATGGTACCTAGGGTAGAAGATTCCAATGCATGGTGCTTCCCCTATAATATTTCCAACATGCTAAGATACTTTCCTCAAGAAAATTTACAGCAAAAGGTAGTTAAATGATGAGCAAGGTAAGGTTATGATGTTAACGCATCAAGACCTTACGAGTCCGCGGGAGTCCAAAATGTGGCATTTGTTGCGCAGATTCAAGAAATGTCCCTGGAGCAAGAGGTGGAGATCGCACTGAGCACATGATTTTCTCTTGGGTAGAAGGAGAGGAATCCATATTTATGAATGAGGCACTTCCATCCAAGGTTATTAAATTTAATTACAACACTCACTTCAAAAAAAGGATGATAGAGAAAGACACTCCTATCCCAAGTGTGAATAGTAAGACACAAAAGGAACCTCCAACCATCATGGTCTCATTGCTGATGGTCGTAAAAGAAGCTCTGAGAACTTCCCAAAATCAGGATACTCTCCATCCCATGGTTGAAGGAATAAAACACCAGTAATCATCCAAGATATCGCCTGTGCCTAATAATAATTAACGCTGCTTCAACAACTCAAGAAAGCACCAGCTAACGCATCCTTGTAGAATCTTTTGGGAATCCTAGAGAAAAATGAGTTTCTTTAAGAAGCACTTAAATCAAATGATGACCCAACCACCATTAGGAAAGAGAAGGAATAAGTAAAAGAGATTTGAGCCCCAACAGAGGTAGTGTTGTTAAATCAAAAGGGAGAAGTAAGTAAACCAAGGCCCAACCCCTTTTCATGAATTTTATCATAGGTAGTAAATTAGTACATAACTCCATGATAGGTTTTGGTGCAAACACTATAGTCATGCCCAAAGAAATTTTTGACACCTTGGGAATTGAATATGAGCCCTTAAAGAAAGGAGTCATGTAATTGGATGGAAAATTAGTCCAAACCATAAGATCTATTAAGGGAATCCCGTTGTAGTTCTATTCCTACCCAAACATAACCGTTCCACAAGATATAGTAGTAATTGACGTTCTTCCAGTCTTCGGATTGTGTCTCTCCCATGATTTCACAGCTAAAATAGGAGGCTATATGTCTCTTGATTGGTCCCATCTGATTCTATAGACCAAGTACGGGTCTAAGATGAAGGTATTATCGAACCCTTGCCAAGGAACATATAACGGACCAAGCAGTCTTAGGATTTGAGGCTTCCCATGCTATGATCACTAGAGAAGAGGAATTTTATAGAGAGGAAGGTAGTCTTAAAAGTGGTAGTCATTTTTCCAACCCCCTCGAAATCCCTTCGGGAACTTCAATTCGAATGGTTTGGGTACTTACGTCATCTTTGACAAGGACTCCACAATTCCAAAGGTGGTAAAAGAAGAGGATAAAAGAGAAGGGAATCCCGTCAGAGATTCTCAAATATGGACCCTGTATTTCGATGGAGCTAAAAAAGTGGCTTAGGAGATGGAATATTTTTTTATCCCAAAGAGGAAAGAAGATAATTCAAGCATTCCACTTCCGGTTCTCCCGTAATAATTACGAAATAGAGTATGAGGCCTTAGTACATGGCTTTGCCATGAAACAAAAGGAAGGCATAAAAAAGTTGAGATTCTTTGGTGAATCAGAGTTAGTAGTGACATAGGTAAGGAACACTGCTACCACAAAAACCCAATAACGAGGTCCTATCGACATAGAGTGTGGGATCTCATCAAATATTTCAAGCCTTTAATATCAAGGTTATTCCCGACATCAAAATATAGAATCTGATAGGATGGCCTTAATCAAGTCACAATTCAACCCAATACATGATTTGATAGCAAATTAAAGTACCATAGAATTGATCATCCACCATTATATACCTGATAACATCGATCATTGGCAAGTTTTTAATAGTGACCAACATATTATTCAATTCCTCTAGCAATCCAACCAGGTTGCGAACTAACTCTAGCCCAAGATCGAAGAAGCTTATGGAGATTAGATTAATCAATTGAAGATGAACAAAATTCCTACAGGGTTAATAACACTAGAAATAATTTTTGATTCTAATGATGCTAGTTCAAATCGAAGGAAGTTTACAGTGGTAAAGGAGGATTATGTCGAGCTAGAGGTGACTACAAAAAAGCTAAAGGTTAGGATATCACCACTCAAAGATAAAGGGAAAGACTTGTGGCTCTATGCCATAAGTATGACAAAGTGATGGCTTGGACATACAATGACCTACATGGTTACAACAAGGATATCATCCAACACACCATCAACCTTGAAGAAGGAACTAAGCTCGTGTGCCGCAACAACGCATGAACCCAAAACTAGAATCCCTCATGGTGAGGAATTGAGAAATCTACTAGAGGCCAAAATAATCTTCCCTCTTTGTAGACACCCCAAATTTAAATTCATATTTCCACTTTTTCCTAGTATTATGCTAATACACCTTGTTATTTACCCATATGAAATTAATTAATTAAATTGATTAATTAATACACATTGTACCCCTTTGGATTAATTAAATTAATCCCATGTACCATTTTTACCTCCTTTGGCTAAATTAATTATTATTTATTAATTAAATAAATAATTAATTAAGTGTATACACATCCTAGTCATCTGCTACTTGATCAAACTCCACTTAGACTCCACTTTGACTACCCTAATTAACTGCACTTCTAGAATCCTAGAAAGGTGGGGGAAATTAAAATGCACATACAACCACCTTTCCGGATGCATATTTTTGTAATTAATTTCATTATTTCCCCCGACACTATTGCAACTATCCATAATGCTATTTTTATCATGTTCATTTATCTGTGTAACCAATTCCAACTACCTTCTATTTCTATAAATTACAAGCTTACCTTCCTTCCAATCCCTCCTAAATTCATAGTACAATAACTCTGTTAAATTTCCAAGCCAAAGCATCTCGTGTCAGTAGCATTTACAAATCACATTTGGAGAGCACTCAAGAGCACCCAAAAACACTTCGACATTATTTATGCAAGGTTTCATAGAGACCCTTATATGAAGTTTGCACAAAACGTTGTTGGAAAGGTTTGCATGTTTGTTTATATTTCATTTTGGTAATTTTATTTGTTTACATTTTGGCATGCCCGGTATGGGACTCGCACCCCTCCTCTTTCATTTTTTTTATCTAATTTTGTTCTTGTAGTGTTTATGTGTTGTTGTGCAGTTTTGAAGAAAGCAATTGTGCATGTTTAGCAGCAAGCAACAAGTGTCCCAGATTAAAATAAAAAAATATTGTTGTATTTTGGTGATTAACGATGTTTTTAGTGTTTGGAGTTCTTTCTTTAGTTCTTTATTTTTCTTGTTTTGTTTACATTAGCTTGTTGTGGTTGTACACTTCACACAAAACACAAAAAATAATTAATTTTTTTGTTACATTATAGATTTTATTCAACAAAAATATATAGCTTGCAAATCTAAGTACTTCTTAATAAACATATTTTTTTAAAAAAAGGGGAAAACAAACAAAAAAATTGTTAAATAAAAACATTTTTTTAAAAACCCTAACTCTTACCCATCCACCCTCCCTACCCGGCTAGGCCAACTCACCTAGAGCCACCTCCCCACTCACCCCACCCTACTCACAAATCCCTCACATAGACCCACTCACATAGACCCCTTCCCATGCTAATCCCAACCAGCTCACAAGCTCCTACCGATCCCCGTTCCCACCCTCCCTATCCCGACCTAATCCGTTTTGTTTTCCACAATGACCCCGGCCACTCGGTCTTCAGCTCGCCCACTCCCGCGCCCAACTCCATACTCACCCCATCCCTACCTCACTCTTAACTCACCATAGCAACCCCGTTCCCCATTCCTCCCTCACCGAGCCACATTCCCGCCTCACCGCGATCCCGATGAGCCCGAGATTTCCCCACCGTAACTCCCCACCCCGCAAGCCCTCCCACCTCAAAGATTGACCACCCCGATCTCAACCGACCCTATGCACCTGTGTCCTGTCTCAACACCCCTGCGAACCCTGTCTCCCTCTCCACTCCTGAGCCCATTCCCTACTCCCCTACCAACCTGACCCCGTTCGTTAACCTTTCTTGCTCCCTTCCATTCCCAGATTGAGCTCCATTCCCTCCTCGTTTAGACCTCTCCCCAACACCAACCCCAAATACCTTGCCCGGCTTGCTTGAGCCCTCCACCGCCAAGCTCTCTCCCTACCTCACCCTTCCCACACCGAGCTCCTTCCCTCATTCCACCTGCACACACACAAACCTCTAGTTAATTAGGTTTCTATTTTTCCTTTATACGTATAGTTTTAGGTTTAGGTTTACTTTTTTATTATTAGTTACTATTTTTTAAAATTTATTTATTTTTATTTTTATTTATTATTTTATTTTATTTTATTTATACTTTCTTATTTTTCATTTAACTTATCAATTAATTATTTTATTTATTTATTCTTATTGGCCTAACTATGTCATTTCGTTTTGCAGGGTTCGTGGATGTTTTTACATACTCTCTTGCGCTAATTGTAAATGTTGCAATTTTAGTGTTATTGGATGTTTCGGTCTAATTTTTCCTACTTTTTAGCCATTTTGTACACATTTTATCATTTTCTAACCTAGACTAACACTTTGTCACGTGTTTTTGCATACTTTTCCTTTATTGTTTTCTTTTGTTTTTGTGAGACTAACACGAATCGCCCATGTGTATGCTCTTCCCTCGCGCTTTTTAAAGTGATCTTGGGAATCGAAATGTGGTCGTTTCTTTATTTTTTGTTTTTTTGGAATTAACATTTCACTTAACCAAATCCAACCCACACGTATGCTCTTTCCTCACACTTTTTAAGCGATCTTGGAAATCAGAAACGTGGGTTCACTTCTGTTGTCTTGTTCATTTATTTGTTATTTTTCCTCATTCCTGAAAACTTTATAATCATTGTTTACAAAACCCACTCTCACACAAGGTGGTTAAAATATTGAAAACTACTAACTACAGGTTGTCAATGGAATTCAACCAAACCACACCTAAATCAAAGACTAAAAAAACACCACATTCAAAACACTTGATTTGTAGGTTCAGTTAAGAGCTACGACTCGACCACTTAACTAGAGCATAACCCCCTTGGCATAAGCCTTAAACTACAACAAAGGGGCTGGTTCTAGAAACCCTAAAGTAGTCCACACCTTTTCTCCTACCTAAATAGTAAATCCTTTGTGAGTTAGAGTCACAGAATATCCGTAGTGGCGACCCCAGTGCGATTCCTTCGGAGAAAGGTGTTTACTCAAGGTTTCAAAGGGGGTGAAGTAAATCCGTAAGCTAGTGATAGAATCATGCTCACTCAGATATTTTGCTGACACCTAGTTGAGAGATCCACCTAGGAAGCCACGCCTTGTCTAAGCCAATCTAAGGTAGAGGCCACAACTTTCATTTCACCATTTTTCATTTTTCTCGCATGTTACACACTTGTGTTTCACTTTCGTCATTCATGTTTTCTCTCTCATCCATCTTGTCACTTTGTACACATGTCTAAGTCTTGAGTTGTGGACATCCATATTCACACTTAAGAACTTTCATTTTCATCTAAGTCTTGACGTTGTGATACTCACTTTATCATAGTCAAGCACTCTCTTGATCACCTTGATCTTTCATTATCATAAGTCTTAAGTTTAACGTTATTTTTGTTGAACTCTAAGAATTCCCCATTCTTACATTATCACATTTTACATTTACTTTCTCAACTTATCAACATTCTTCACTATCATTCTCTACTCACTCTTACGTCGTCGTATTTTCGCATCCACTTTGTTGAGTTGTGAAATATTCCATTTTTATCTTATCATCTTATGTTGTCATACTTCGTAATCATTTTTTTGCATTGTTGACATCCTAATTAATTTCTTCACTTCTCTCATTAAAGCATTCACTTTGTTTTAATTTGAGCTCACTAATCCATTACTTCCCCCTTGTCTCTTATCTCTATTTTTTTGTGAGATTTAGACCTTTTTATCATCGTTTATTCACTTCTTGTGTTGACATTCACTTTGTCATTATTTTATTACTTTCACTTCCTTGTCGTGTCTTATCTTTTAACACACTTTTTGTTAAAAGTTGACATTGTTCATCATCTTCCTAAGTCTCCCCTTTTACCATTCATCTTGTTAAAAGTTGAGCAAATCCATCATTTTCATTCCTAAGTCTCTTCACTTAACATATTTTTGTTAAGAGTTGAGCATCTTTCATTGTGTTAAAAGTCTCCTCTTGTTGTACTTACTTTGTTGCAAGTTGAGAACACTCATTTATTTCATTTCTTACCTCTTTACATTCACCTTGTAAACGTTCATAACATATTTCAAACTCCTTCATCTTTCTTAGCACTCATTTTGCTAAGATTATTCTAAACTAACATTTCAACCCATCTTCCACCTTAACATCACTCATTTTTTTAGGTGTTGTGAATTCCCTCTTGTCATCACTCTTATCACACATTTTGTTAAGAGTTGATCACCTTCATCTTGTTAAGTCTTTTCTCCCTTGACATTCATTTTTGTTAAGTGTCGAGCACATTTCACTTTTTCCTCCTTTGTCGTTTATCTTAACACTTACCATGTTAGGAGTTAACCCTTTTACATCTTTTCATCACTCTTATCATTCATTTTGATTACGAGTTGATCACATCCACCTTGTCAAGTCTCTCTTCCTTCATGACTCATTTTTGTTATAGAATAGAGCACATATAACTTCTTTTCATCCTTTTTTCTCTTTACTATCATTTTGTTAAGAGACGGGCACTTGACTAACCTTTTTTTCTTCTTCCCTCTTAGCACTCATTTTTCTATGGGTCGAAATTTTTCCATCTTCTTCCCTCTTCCATCTTAGCATTCACTTTGCTAGGAGTCAAGATTTTCAAACCTTTTCATCACTTCCATCTTAGCATTCAATTTTCTAAGGGTTGCATTATTCATCGTACCTTTCTTCACTCTCTCTAATTTTTCATTACAATGGTGGATTTATACAATTCATCCTTTTCCCAAGAATGAAAAATGATGAAAGACACCATTGCAAGTTTACAAAAACAACGCAAACAATTCAATTTTGATGAATTATGTCCATACCCTTTTAATATGGAAATCTTATGCATACCCTTCCCACAGTCTTTTGAGATGCCCAAATTTGAAAAATACACGGAAAAATTGATCCAAGACAACATATCAAATAATTTTCCATAACATGTCATGAAGTGACATATAACGATAGATTTATCTTGTGCCTTTTTCCTAGAAGTCTAGAAAGACAAGATTTGGATTGATTATTACACCTTCCGAAGGGATCTATCACTACATTCACGGAGAATCTCGAGAGAAGTTCGTCAAACATTTTTCAACAAACCTCACCCACAATAATCACCGTACTAGAGCTTCTCACGATGAATCTTGGTACATCAACCGCAACCACAATTTCATCATTGTTGGTGTCACGAATAATTACAATATGCCCAACATACATGACCAATAAATAAAAATCCAATCATACAACCTAACCAAGACACTATGCCATGCAAAGTTAAATGTAAGTTTACACCCCTCGGTGAAAGTCTCTCTAGTGTCTTTCAACAACTCAAAGTGGCTAGGATGATAAAATATCCCCTTACAAGACCTTGGATTAAAGGAGAACCTAATCCATATTGGTACAAACCTCATGCATATTGTGATTTTCATTGTATTAATGGCCACTCAACCGATAAATGTACACATTTTAAGAACTATTTCCAAGACTTAATTGACAATGGAGAGATCTTTGTAGATCTTGATGATGAATCTCTTACAACCGATGATGTGTCAACTTCCACACCTTCAAATGAAGAGTTGACTATTATTCCCACTTCTATTCATACTTGACATTCCACAAGATCACGATGAAGGGAAAGTATCTCCCCCTTCAAACAAATCCATTTCTTCTACATATTTTCTTCTTATAGTCTAAATAGACATTGAACCTATTTTGGATAACAATCTTCTAACACCTAATGAGAACTTGAATTTTCTTCAAGACTCTCTTTCAAACCTTGACATGATAGAAGAGGGTCCATCGTCAAACACCATTGATATTCATTCCATTCTTCCTATTCTAACTCCTACACTTAACATCTTTAGTATTGTTGTCGAAAGACAACCACAACAATCTTGGATACTTGCGACAACGCAACCTTCTATGTCCATTTTACCGACATGATCCATTCTGTAGGAATCTCATCAACGATGATTCCTACTTGTCAAGATATCTACATGCGCACATTATTTGAGGTATGTATACCCAAGAATATCCTTATTCAACCATTTTAAGATTTAATTGTAAATATTTTGTCCAATCAACTAATTCACAACCTAGAAGGAGAAACATTGACTATTTCCTCTCTATGGATTACAAGGAACCCTGAGTATACATCTAGAGATTTATCCTTCTTTCCTCACACTCTTTCTCTCACAGGTGAATATGTATCTCAACATCTTCCCCGCATTGAAAATATTCTTCTAACATCACATATGTATTTTGATCTCATCGAAAACTTATATAATCACACATCCTTTGACTTGGATCATGTCTGTCCAAGTCTAGTACTTCAGGACCCATCAAATCATTTGATTCAATCCTTTGACTTGGATCATGTCTGCCCAAGTTTAGTACTTCAGGACCCATTGAATTGTTTGATTCAATCTTTTGAATTGGATCCTATCCACCCAAGTCTCATATTACAGGACTTATTGAAACTTTGGTTTCCCTCCTTTGACTTGGCTCATGTTTGTCAAAGTATCGTATTTCAAGACTTATCAAATATTTTGATTCTCCCTCTTGACTTGCATTTCATCTACATAAGTCTTGTATCTCAAGACCATTCAACTTCAATAAACATAGACATATTTCTTGATAAGTCCATTTCAAACCTTCATCCTCCAAAATTCAGAAAACTCAAAAATCACAAAAAGAGAATAAAACTCTGTATTAGAGCACTATTTTCCAATTGGAAATGAAAAAGTGTGTAAAAATAATGTTAGGCATTCCATATATTTGAAGATACCTTAATCATACCATTATCATATACTCGTCTTCTTCACCTATTACAACACATGTTAACCTTGTTCCTCTTGGGAATTATGTGTCTCATCTTTGTTATGGTTCTTATCATTTCATATCTTTTTACCTACGATTTTGTCTTGAAGCTTACTAATGGCACAATCCTCCTTTCAAATAATTTTTCTTTAATTGACATCACTAAAATTATTTACCTTGTCCTTTTGACTGCCCATCTCAATCTATAGTGTTGAACCCTTGCATCTTACTATTCGCATGAGGTTGAGACTTGGGGAAAATTTTCCTTCCCAACAAGCACGCTATCAACATACAAGGAAAATTAAATCAATAAAAAAATATACAAAAATTATAAAATCAATACACCTTTCATCCTTCATAGTATTTGGTGCTAATCCCATAATTCTTACTAGGAATGGAGAAAGCCCTTACTCGCCTACATTTTGTCTTTGGTGTTGAGCCCTTGCCTTTTATTGATGGCATGGGGCAACATGTAGGGTGTCCTTCACAAAAATCAATAAATAATAATTCAATAAATCCTTTATGAAATCTTAATCAAAGTTCTTAATCAAAAACATCCCAAGAAGTAATTTAGCTACTCATGTTAAGAGAGACACCAATTCCTTCAATCGATTTTTCCAATCAAGTAGGCCATTAATGGATCTAAGTCAAGTCAAAACCTATAAAGTGGAATCATCTTGTAATCGGTCAGGTAATCTTGATTGGAGATGAGTTTCATTTCTTCTCACATGGATCATTATCACACCTTGTGTATTTGCATCCATTATCATCACTTCCATATCAATATTCACCTCATTTTCACATCCTTTTTGGCTCAAGGTGATGAGCCCTCACATCTTCCTAGTTGTGTGGAGCCACGAGTGGAGTGACACACCCTATTGTTTTATCATCTACATTTATGTGAATGGAATAGAATGCTTTTAATTATTTACACCTACTTTCAAGTAGTGTACAAAACTCAAAAAATGTCTTGAAAAACTTCACCAAAACAATATAAAATTGTCCAAAACTCAAAAAATAGTTTTAAACTGTCACAAACAAAACATTCAAATAATGTTTGACAAAATTTTAACAACTGGATAACACAGTTCAACAAATTTTCCATTTTATGGAACTCCTCATGACCATTCCAGAACATACTCATCTTTATTTCCTGTGGTGTATATCTATTCCCGAGGCAATCATTTACCTTTTTGCAATATAACTTTTCCTTGGGGCACAATTGGATTTTACATTTTAATCCAATACATATCAAACTTCAATGGGATTTGACAAGAGTATATTTTAGAGTATCTAATTATCAATCCTCTCTTCACCTTGATCCAATCCTTTCATGTACTAGGCTATCGCTTGGGGCATTCAAATATGTCTAGTTATTTAATGTGGAACACATTTGGAGTGTCATTATACGTCATTTTTACACGTTGTTATGTATTGTTGAAGTTTGTTAACATTGTGATGATGATTTTTATTCTTTCAATTTGTCATTGTGTTTCCATTTATTTATTTCTACTATAGACCGATTATAGGAAATTTATTTGCATCCTAGTTCACATATAACTTTGGTGTGGTTCCTTCTTGTTCATATTGGGTTTCTTTCTATTGCTTATTTTATATCTTTTTGTCATTTACACATGTTGTGTTTTCCTCCTGGTTTATTTAAGCCATGGAATGTCTTCATTTTTGTTTGCATTTGTATTTCCAAACTTGCGAAAATCTAAAAAATCAAATATTTCAAAAAATCTAAAAAATCAACAAAATCACAAAAATTTGAACAAACATTCACTTCTCACAGAAATCATACAATTGGAAAACCCTTGAAGTAAATCGTTCAACATTTCAATACAATCTTGATAAACGTCATACTTTTATCTATTACTCTAGTGCTCATGCCAATCTTACAACTATCACTTTCTTCCCTTTGCATGATATGCTAACTCTACTTGGGGAAAGTCACACAAATTATTTTTCCTTCATGATATAACTTCACCTGGGGAAATTTCAACTTTGATCATTTGCACAATGGATTCAACAAGAGTGTCATAAGGAGTTGCTTTAACTCCACTCTTCCAGTTTGATCCTATTCCCATTTGGGAGCATTTGTATCTACTTAATAATAATTGTGGCACGCATTAGGGGCATAACTGATTGTCTTATTTTTTGACTTTGTGTTGCATTGTTGATGTTTACTCTTTTTGACCAATTACAAGTAGTGTGATCACATCTTGGTTCCTTTATAACCTTGATGTCAAAGACCTACTTTGTATATTGGGTTTGTTTTCCTTTTTATCTTTTCTTTTCTATGTGTGTTTGTTTACATGCATTTTGGTTAACCATCTTGATTCTTTCATAATCATGCGAAGAATCTATTGTGCAACAACAAAAATAGGTTTCTCTAAAAATTACTCTCTAAATAACAATCATGATATGAACACAAATCCTTTCCCATCCTTTTTTAATCCATTGCTTTCTTCCTATCAAGCGGTTGTCTGCCCGCCTTGTTGTGTCATCCACCCACTTGAGGGGGCATTCCTCTACCATTCTAATTATTGGGGCATCCTAATGCTTCACAATTTTCTATTCACCGATCTGCATGCATCTACTATCTTTAAAGCACTATTACTCTACAATAACACTTTAAAGAGGGGAAAAATGTAGACACCCCAAATTTACATTCATGTTTCCACTTGTTCCCAGTATTATGCTAATACACCCTGTTATTCACCCATTTGCAATTAATTAATTAATACACATTGTACCCCTTTGGATTAATTAAATTAATCCCATGTTTCCTTTGTACCCCTTTGGCTAAATTAATTATTACTTATTAATTAAATAAATAAATAATTAAGTGTGTGCACATCCTAGTCATCCACCACTTGATCTAATTCCACTTAGACTCCACTTTGACTACCCAAGTTAGCTGCACTTCTAGAATCCTAGAAAGGTGGGGGTAATTAAAATTCACGTACAACCACCTTTCCGGATGCAGATTTTTGTAATTAATTTCATTATTTCCCCTGGCACTATTGTAACTGTCCATAATGTTATTTTTAGCATGTTCATTTATCCATGTAACCAATTCCAATTACCTTCTATTTCTATAAATTACAAGCTTACCTTCCTTCCAATCCCTCTTGAATTCACTTTGTATAATAACGCTCGTTAAATTTCTAAGCCAAAGCATCTCGTGTGCAGTAGAATTTGTAGGTCACATTTGGAGAGGACTCAAGAGCACCCAAAAAACACTTCTGACATTCTTTCTGCAAGGTTTCACATGAGACCCTTATCTAAGGTTTTCACACTAGGTTTCTAGAAAGGTTTGCATGTTTGTTTATCTTTCATTTTGGTAATTTTCTCTGTTTACACCGTGTGCTAGAAGTAGCAGCCCATGAACCCAAAAATAGAATCCCTCATGATTGAGGAATTGAGAAATCTCCTAGAGGCCAAAAAAATCTTCCCTATCAAGAACACAACATGGGTCTCTAACCTCATTTCGGTAAGGAATAAAAATGGAGAAATTAGGTTTGGTGTAGATTTCAGAGACCTAAATAGAGTATCCCTAAAGGATCACTACCCTTTACCTTCCATGGAGTAGATATTACAACTAGTTTCAGGCTCACAAAGGTTTTCTCTGCTGGATGGTTTTTCAAGCTATAGCTAGATATGGCTTACAGAAGGGGACCAACATAAGATCACTTTCACAAAAAAATGGGGAACCTTCACATATACAAAAATGCCATTTGGACTCACAAACGGTAGAGCTAATTTTAAAAGATCCATGGAATCTGTGTTTGGAGCACTTATCAATAAGGTAATTTTTATATACCTATATTATCTCATGGTGTTTACCAAGACAATGGAGGGCCATTTTGACACCTTGGAAGATGTATTCAAGAAATACCAAGAATTCAGGATCTATCTAAATCTAAGGAAATGTGTTTTCAGAGTAACTCAGGGAAAACTCCTGGGACACACTGTTTCAAAGGAAGGAATCTCTATTGATCTAGAAAGAGTTGAAGCAATCCTAGGACTTCCCTTACCATTTAATAAGAAAGTGGTCCAATCTTTCTAGGAAGAATCAATTTTGTTAGCAAGTTCATTGCGGCGTTGCTGTGATAATCTGCCCGATCATGCTAATACTCAAGAAGGACCTTAACTTCAAATGGACCACTGAAGGTTGTCAGACCTTTGAGGTAATTAAAGGGGCTATTGCATCCATCCCGGTACTATGAAACCCTAAATTCTCAAAGGATTTCATCATGTATGTATACGATGGTAAACATAGTGTGGCATTTGTGCTAACATAGAAGGGAGAGTCTTAAGGAGAAGAACATCCAATCACCTTCTTCTCAAAACTCTCCATGACTATGAAACAAGGTATAAATTTATAGAAAGACAAGATTATGCTATAGTTAAGGGTTTGAAGAAATTCAGGCACCTCATCACTCATAATAAAATCCAAGCTATGGTGACATACTCTAATGTCAAAGAATATATAACAAAGGGTGAGATAATAGATAAAAGAGCTAACTGAATCACTAAGATCGTCAAATACAACATTGAGGTAAAATTACCAAGTTAGTATGGGGAAGGGGCCTATGTCAATATTTAACACAAGACCCCATGCCCTTGATTAACAAAGATCCCGAAGAGATACTCTATATCCAAGAAAGTGACTTAGGTAGTTGGGTCTTGGATAGGATCTGCTTCATGCAGACAAGAAAATACCCAAGCCATCTCCCCTTAAAAATATGAGTTACTTTAGGAAATAAGGATCCCATTTCACCATGATTGATGATTTCCTTTTTAAAAGGAACTTTAATGGAATCTTGCTAAGGTTCTTGGAGAATGAAGAAGATGAAAGAGTCTTACGCGAGTTACACCATGGGAACTCGGAGGCCATTTTTCTGCCCAAACCACAACCATTAAAATCTTGCAAGTGGGATACTTTTTGGTCGAGCGTGTTTGATGAAAGTCAAGTAGAGATAAATAGATACAAGGCTTGTCAAGTTTATATGGGTTTTTAGAGGAATGCGGCATTACCTCTTAATCCCATCCTAATTGAGGAACCATTTACACAATGGGGTCTAGACTTCATCGAATGGTCAACCCGACTTCTAGCTTTGGGCATAAATGGATAATCACAACCGATTACTTCACCCGATGGGCGGAGGTAGTTCCACTGAAAGAGGCCATTGAGAACGTGATCCTAGGACTCCTACAGGATATCACTACCCACTTTGAACCCCCTGCACTATTATATCGAGATAATATAAAAGATTTTTTTGGGGCCAAAGTATTTGATTTCACTGTAAAGCATGGGATCTATCTGAAAAACATCCTCCAACTATTACCCACAAGGAAATGGTTTGGTGGAGTCCACTAATAAAAACCTGATTAGGCTCATAAAAAGAATGGGAAATGAGCATAGAGGCTATGACATGAACATATCAAAACAACCTTATGGGATGATTAGATCACACCTAAACAGATCCTAAAAGCCTCGCCATATGAGATAGTCTATGGGAAAAGCATTGTGATGCCAATTTCCCTAGAAATCCATGCGTTACAACTATTAAAAAAATGGAGATATAGGAAAATGGGGTGATGCAGTGAGACTCGCTGAGCTAGTAGAGCTCCAAGAGAAGCGGGAGGCCAGTGAAGCCATGATCAGCCGCCAGCAACAGGTGGTGAAAACTTGGTTCGATCAAAAGATGTTAGAACTAGAATTCCAAGTTGGTACTACGGTTTTGAAATGGGATGCAAGGGCTGCCAAGCATAGAAATCATGGAAATTTTGACCCCTTATGGATGAGACCCTTCAAAATCAGTGCATGCAAGCAACATAATGCTTTCGAACTTGAAACCATGGAAGGTGACCCCTTGGCAATTCGTAAATGGGATTCATTTAAAACCTTTCCTTTGAGTCTCTTCATTTTAATATTGTATCATATGTATAGTTTTTCTTTCCATCATTTGTTTTGTCCCTTTCAATAAGTGTCTCGAGACACGTGTCCCTCACGGATCCCCCTTTCCTCTTTTGAAGTCTTGGAGGGAGTGCACCTTCCTAATTTTCCCCAAAATTAATGATCCAACATCCTCCTAGGATATTTGAGGGAAAAATATTGAGAATTGATATAGAATCTCTCAAAAGTGCAAATTTTGGTGCTTAGGGTCATTAATTAAAAAAGGGTCATTATGTGATGTGACTTTATATACGCGTGAGCCATTATTCTACAAGTTAAGTAGGCTATTTAAGATATCTCGGGAATGTGTAACAGTTCATTTCAAATTCTAGAGTCTTTCAATTAGTCTCTAAGTGTCGAAGTAACATAATCTGAGCCTCCTCCTAGTCTTATAAACCGCCATGGTGACTCCTAGCTTTGCACCACAAGAAAAGTCATACACAGACAACCCGTACCCCCATGCCCTATCTAACCAAAATTAAGATTCCTCGATCCAGTGACCCTTCTGTGGTTTTCAACTTTTCGATGACGCCTTGGACCTTGTTCTCAATAAGAAGCCAAAAAATTGAGAGAGGAAACCTTCGCCAGGTTTCTTAACCACGAAAATTTTGAATCTTTTGGCTCAATAATCTGGAGCACGACACTCACCAAATATATGGTGCCTCTTGTGCACCTGTACCCAAAGCTCATACAAATGTGTGTGGGTTTATTTGAATCCAACACCAACACTAACACCATCCAGGGAAGGAACATAAATGTCGTAATTACACCTTAAACTGTTAGGGACATGCTAAATCTAATTTGTGACCCAACAACTAGTTTCTATGATACGGCCAAGATCTACAATGTCCTGGATCAATTCTAGAATAAATATTCATTTCTTAATAGGGAGTTAAGGAAGACTGATTCGGGCTATTTGGGAACTACAAGACTCCCCACTCCCTTGAATTTACTTATGACAAATTCTCGGATGCCTGATCCATGATGCGCTTCATTTTTAGGCAATATCCGAGATAGGAACGTTCATGATTGGCGATGAGGACCTTGTTTAGAATGAGGTCTATAAAGAAAGAGTAGGCATACCAATTTTAATTTGCCGAAATCATTGCAGAATCTATCTCGTGAATAAATTTATGGGTTCCTGGTAAATTCAAACTTTAGGTATTCTTCATATTTGTTCCACCTTATTCTATATTAGAATGCCCAATACTTCATCAAGTTCATGACTCTAAATCTATGGGAAGCAGAGGTTGATACCAAAAAGATCATTCCAGTGTTTTCTTGGACTCATGTACTATCATGATCTTTGAGTGTATATGAATTTTTAAATTGTTTTATGGAGCTCATCTTGCTACAGCTTTGGCCAGGAAGGGGTCAACAAAAATGAATAGCTTTGTCCAGTCTATCCTTGTAGATCCCCTCCACCCTTGTGATTATTTTTTCAGTAAGCAAGGCATTCGATGATTTGACTACATCATTTTTGAGACACAACCTTTATGCTCCCGAGGGTCCTCACAACATGGGTGGTGGGTCTTGAGATAACTAGGTAGTTGGTACTCCTGGATATTGAATTTAGCTCCAGTCAAAAAAAGAAGGCACTTTTTGATCTCCCCTTGAGCAAGGGAGGAATTACTGTGATTAAGAGAAAGGTGGAGCATAGCCTCACAAAATTTTTGGCTTCCTACAGACTTCACCCTAATTCAAGACTCATGGAGGTATAACCCGAACGAGATGATGATCACAACTCTAGTTTGAACCAAGGTCTCGAACTCCTGCAAGCACGATCCCAAGATTTTTTTTTGAAGAAAGGTGGTCCCCTCAGCAGAGTCACCCGACATATTCATCAAGCTCAATGACATTCCAATTCTAGACTGGGAGTTATTCCACCTAGTTAAACACATGTATGATCCCACCCTCACCATGAAAAAGGACTTAGAGCAGCCTTGTGTAAAAATACTTGGAACACACAAATTATTGAAGACTATTGGAAGGATATTGGACAAACCACCCTCAATTTTGAGGCCATATCTAGTGATGAGAAATGGGAGGATTTTTGGATTCAGACCATAGATCTAGCATGGAAAGTAAGGAAACAATGAAAATCATCTCGAAGCGGCCCACGGGATCGATCAGAGATTCTTCCACCATCCCAACAAAAATTTCTATTTCTGCCTCCACCCTCAATTTCTCAGCAAGGTCTTTTAGTTCAGGAACCCTTGCCACAACTTGCATCAATTCCCCAGCATGGGGAACCTATGGAGGAATCAATGTGGATCCCACCATGCAAAAATTAAATTTAGTCGTTATCCCTATATCTCCTCCCCTCTACCTCCTCCAAGGGATCCCTTTCAATCCCCTCCTCCACCACCATTTTCCCCTACAAGGAGTATACCCTTATAAGTAACCCCATCTCGAATCTCTCGTCCACCATCATCCCAACCTTCCTCCACCATCCCAACTTTCTCCCCCTGCATGGTGACATGCCCTTCTTTGGCTCTGGTAACTTCAATGCCTCAACCACAAGTTACAATTCCATATGGTTTGCCACCAAGGTTCCCATTCGCGGGTGGGGTTGTCCCTTCTCCCTTGGAGTTTTTGAGTCAAGATGAAATTGCCAAGGCAACCCAAGATAACAGAAGGGAAAAGCAAAAAAAAGAAGGAAATATCGATAGGATAAATGAAGCAGATGCGATCATTATATGACCATCAATAGAGATCCTTGACCATAGCGAGACTCATCCCCCAAGTATCAAAACCTATAGAATAGATGTAACCCAATGATTATTCTATCAGCACTATCACGGTCGACCTCTTAGAGTTACAGCCTCAGGATAAGGTCAAGTTAATGAAAGAAATTATGGTTGTGGTCATGAAAGACTACCTTAAGCTCAATAACTAGTTGAGAAAGGAACAATATAGCCTTTGCAGAGTAGAAGAAAATGTGGCCAACCAACAAGCTGAAATTAAAGGAAAATGCAAGGAGATCAAACAACTCTGTAAGGAATTGAAGGAAGTTTTGTCACAAGAAGTCCTTGGGGGCTTCTTAGGTAGAAGCTAAAACTCTAGAAGCTAAACTTGCCATATCTGAGGCCTTGGCTAATTCACTCTCATAGGAGAAAGGATCCCTCCAAAATGAGGTTGATTCAAGAAAGGTGAAGGTGGCTACACTCTAGGAAAAGTTGCACACCATCGAGGTGGAAAAGGGAAGCCTCTAGATGAGGTTGAAATCATTTGAGGATGCGGTCAAGGACTTGACCCATAAATTGGGACAACAACCCCAAAAAAGGGGAATTGTAACATTAGTGCAAGATCTATATGCCTCTTCTGTGATCAAATTTCCACCATGACAATGAATCTATCCCTGCATATGGATTTATATCTAATGCAAAAGGGTTATGCTCAATGTGGAGACCACAACCTCAACCATCGCAGTGTAGTATCCACCAAGGTCCCTGAATCATTATTGTTGATTTAGAATCTTTATGATGCTTCGACTATGCCCTACAAGGGGTAGGAATCAATGACATGTGGATGATTACTGTAAAGATCAATGAGATCTTGAGCTATAATAAAGCCTCCATCAAATTCTATATTCTCTTGATTCAACTCCAATAGGGGATCAAAGAGCAGAAGAAGAACATCAATGAATTTGTCTAGTTAAGATTCCCCTCCCCCTTCCTTGATGACTCTACAGTCATATCAAAGGACCAAATTCAACAACTCTTGATCACTAAATGATAAGACAAAATTATCTTTCAATCTTTAAAAGAGAGCTCTAGTGTCACCGAGGTGGAAGCCATCTTGAACCCAATAGTGTAGTTGGAGTTTCATTTACACGTAGTAGTGCAGAGTCTCCAAAAATTTTCCCACAAGGAGATAATCGAGCTGGACCAAGATTTATAGGCCTTGCAGAGAAGAACCTACCCAATGGAGGTGGAATGGTTCAGATATTAAAATGCTTTACAACAACTTTGAGTGGATTTTCGTAAGCCACATTTGACATTTGAGTGAGAATATTTTCGGATCCTTCCATGACTGGCACAGAGTCCCTTGGTGATTTTCCATTACTTGTAAAGTTCTTTTTGTGTCTTTTGGCACCTCGACCCTAGTTATTTTTATTTGCTTGAGCCTAAATTTTACTAAGTATAAAGCTGAATGAGGAAGGTGTCTATGCATCCCTTTGGTGCACTCGGGACATGAATCAAATAAGTAATGTTCTCAAAATCACGCCGCATTGCCCACGTGTCCCAAACCCGATAAATTTTCCTCGATGAGTTGAAAATTAAAGAACATAATAGAGACACATAGGGTCTCCACGTGTCACCAGAGCATACTTTGAAATAGAGAAAAATAAGAAACCCCGCCAAAAAAGCATGTGTCCTCCATGTGTATCTCGGACACAATTTGGAAGAAAATTCCTAGGGAAGGACCTCAAACAAGCATGTGACCTCCATGTGGCGAAAAATAATCATCACCGAATGAAGGAGTGTAAGTTGGACGAATTAAAGGCAATAGGAAATATCACCAACATGCATTTGAGATATTGACCCAAAAATGAAAGATCTTGTAAGAAAATTGAATGTTGTCGGTGGAAGATCTAATTCCAGGACATTAAAGCAAGTACCAAAAGGACATATAAGGGAATGTTATGATCCGAAAGCAAGGGAGGTAGAAAGTTAGAAAAGAAAACATATTAGAGCTGTGAAAAGGGATTCTAGGCTTAGTTATTGTATTGGCTAGCCTTAACAAGACTTTGTTATAGAAGGAAGTTGTAATATGTGCCATATTGGCCTCATGTATTATTTTCTCTATGAATAAAGAGTTCTTTTTCTGTGCATTTTATCTTTTAATATTCTATGTCTTTCATATTTCATTACTTGATAGTTTTAGATAATTTTAAAGATCTATCGTGCTATATGCCCTTGGGTTTTCTATATGCATCTATCATCTACATATTGTTATGTTTTACACCTTCTTAGCCTTTGATAATCCAAGATACTTCTAAAAATAGTAGATCATGCTAAAAATATCTTTGACTATTTTAAGTAGTTTCCCAAGATCCATCTCTAGTGTCTTTTTAAGATTTATTTCAAGCATCACCTTAGTTAGTTTTGTACTTCATTTTACTTTTCCTCTAACCTTACTCCACACTATAGAGAAGAGCCAACTTCTTTAAAATCTAGAGGTTATCTTAGGGTGCATGTCCCACTTCCCTAAGGTATCCCACAACTCTGACGGTTCATCCACAAAGATAGCCGTCAAGAGTAAACTAAACACCCACTTAGGAAGATACAATAACAATAAACAATTTAATCATTTAGCTACTTGTTTCTTAATCAATAGATCATGATCTCATTTCTAGTAAAATTCATCTATAACTTCATATCACTCTCTTCTTCTTATTTTAACACCTTTTATATTTTCAATTGTACATGCTTCTACTCCTAAAACTATCCCGATAATCAAATTGGTCATGGTCATACCCTCTTTGTTGTCACACTCTTCTATCAACTTGTGTTCAATTAACTTCCAATGTTCTTGCTTTTGATACATTCATTCTTCATAAAAAACAACACACCTGCTATATCACTATTTTTGAAT
Source organism: Taxus wallichiana var. yunnanensis (assembly GCA_018340775.1). Taxonomy (NCBI): domain Eukaryota; kingdom Viridiplantae; phylum Streptophyta; class Pinopsida; order Cupressales; family Taxaceae; genus Taxus; species Taxus wallichiana. The sequence goes on from CM031241.1 coordinate 735,966,758, forward strand.
TTTCTTCTTCATTACTGTCATATGTTATATGTTTTGCATACTTTCCTTTTACACCTTCCTCTAATGAAACTCTATTGTTCAAAAATTTACATGTTTTACTATTTAACTCCTTTATTTATTTATTTTATATAGTTCATCATCCTTTTCTGCACTCCATGTCATTTTTATTCAAGTTCCACACACACAAAATTATCCTTTCGAATTCATGTATTTTGGTGTGATTTACAACTATCTCTTCACATTATATCTTTGTATTCAAATTTTCACTGTCACAACTTACTCAACAAAAAAATTTCATTATCTCAAACTCATCATCCTTTTGTTCGAGCTACATGCTCTTCATATTCTATTAAAAGCTCACAAACCTTTGACCAAGTAAAAATATGAAAATTGTGATTGCCTATCTTCCCTTTCAAGTTTAGAGATCAAAACACGAAGCTATAAATGATATTAACATTTCATATTCCAATGAGCATCATTTCAACTCAAATTGAAGATTTCATTCATCCTTTACTTGCATATATGTGAAGCAACTTGACAAAAATTGAAAAAATACAAAGTTATAGTATGAGAAAGATAAATTTTTACACTCAATTTGAACTTTACCTATATTGAGGCCCCCTTCACCATTTCTAAGATTAAATTTACTTTGTAATAATTTTATTAACATTCTCAACTAACACAATTTCACTTGATGGCTTTAACTTTACCTTCTACACAGTTAAACGGTGGTATAGACTACCGTAAGTGAAAGCTTCGGAACTTGGATGAATTTGAGATTGTTTAAATGGATAAACTAGTTTTTAAACCTAATTCAATCTCTTTGTAACATTATCCAACCATAAAGAGGTTACTTTTTGTAAGAAATGTCCTTTGAAATAACAAAATGCTTGTTTTCACTTTCAAAACCGATCGCATAAAGTGACTAGTAAGTCATTCTCCTTCAAAAATACATGGAAAATTTTTGCAGTAGGGGAATAATATTTGGACAAATATATCTTCCAAAAATTATGAACTTTGTAGGATACATTTTGAGTTTCAATCAAAACCCTCTTCATGGAAACTGTAAAAATAGGGTCTCGTGACTTGTATAAGTCCGAGAGCACTAAAAACATAATTTATCATTCAATATTGAATGAAAAGAAATAATTTAAAGTTTTTATACTTGACGAACATAACTCCACCTTTACAAATCAACTTTTAAGAGAGATATATCCAAGAACACACCTAGATCACTCTCCACAAAGGTGTACACGTTTTAGAATAAAATCCTAATACAACCATGTTGAGTTCATCATTGATGTAATAAGGAATAGAAGAAGCCATTATTTTCATGGAAGTAGAGTGAGGCCTTCTTGACCTTCTTAGGAATCTATACACACCAAACTCATACTCCAAAACACACACTTTACATATAAACTTTTCAAATTTTGCATAGTGAGTTGTATTCACATTGTGAAGAATAGTGGTTACAGAGTCTCGCTTATCTTCCACAAATCCTTGTTTTTACATAGGAAAAACTTATTTGAAAACTATGCCTCATGATGAGAAGGAGGATTTCACTCTAGTTCTTGGAGGAGAAGGTCAACAGGTTGTCTTCAACCATGTTCTGATATAAACAACATACTTGTCACAACAACTTAACATAAGCCTATTTGGAAGATTCTTCACTCTTTATCATTGCAATTGAAAGGAATTAACCTACCATTTTTCTCATGTAGAGGAGATCAAAACCTCATGAATAATATAAGGCCATTTTACAGTATCTACTCAAAAATTTAAGATTTGGAGGCATAAGCAACATGACTGTCCTAGACTAGCCATGCACAATACAAACTTGCCTATGTACTATGGTTTACTTTAAAGGAAATGGACAATTAATTTTCAATTAGATGAGGTATATTATGCTTCTGATAAATTTACTAGTATTGCACCAATTATTTAGAGTTGGAGAAATCAAATTTGGAAACTCAACCTAAGAAGTAGCTTTGAAAGGAAAATGAACACTAGCAGAAAAAAAGCTCACAAATTTATTAATACTTGTCGAAATCACCTCATAATTTTTGAATTATTTCAAGATTAGAATCCTCTACAAAATTACTTCTATTATTTATCTAAAGGAATCACTATATTTTTTTCATGAGTGTTAATAAGAAAGAGGATTCTAAATGCATTTTTCAAGAGGGCAGCTCTAGAAAAACTTGAATAACTCAAAATCCCATGTTCAAAATTTGATGAAATTTGACATGGAGCACTAAAATACATCCCTATACACATTTAATATATTGTATAGTAATATGTTTTCTTGTGAATCTCTAACCAATCTCATTTACGTTAGCAAACAATGTCAGTTCTCAAAGCCACTTTTTGTGCACTTTTGAATTTTGACTCCACGAGATAAACCAAGCCTTATTTTTATCACACATGTTGTAGACATTATTACTTGGCTGCTCCCATGATCACATGACCATGCCATAACTTGTACCAACTTCTCACACCTCATCAAGTACTAGAAACATGCCTAAAAGGGCCGATTATAGCTGTGACTCCTATGAAGTGACTTAGACCTCACCCCAATGGCTCTTGCCTATGCTAGCACCATCATATATAAATTTTAGAACTAATGATCCAAGCATACCAACCTATACACTACCTTCCATAATAAACCACCTCATTGTATAATCCTTTAGGATCTTGAATCATCTTCTTGACTTCTTGACTTCACAAATCAACCCTTTTTGCCATCAATGCCACTTGACATCAATGACAACACTACTAAAAATGACTATAAATTTTTATCTCTCCCCCTTTGACATCATTGACAAAGGGATACACAATCAACACAATGAGAAACATGCAATCATGAACTGACCTTTAGTATCTCCCCTTTGGATGATGCATGATATGCTTCACACCATTTGTCTTGAGTGACACCTACCTTTACTTTTGCATAGGCTCCCCATGAGACTATAATCCATATTATTTGACTCTCATTAAGCAACAAACTGATCCATGTGGTTTGCTCCATCTCCTTTCTCTTCTAAGATAGTATCAAAACTTTCTTTTCAAACAATTTTACTTAAACAAAATGCTAAACCCGCTCACTTTAATAACAATTCCTCTAGAGCTATCATGTTCACTACTGAATTTTCTTCCTTGTTGAGCTCTATCATAAATTCTACTTCTTGATGAATAACCATGCTAGCAATAAGCCAATATAGTTTCTTCCTCTAGTTAACACACCAGAAAATTATTTTTTATCTTATCTAACTAAAACTCTCTTCACAAAATATTTATGATTCTCTGCACAATATGAGTCATTAAATAAGACATGTCAACCTTACTACTTTTGATATTAACCTCTCTAGAACATCAAGACTCATAACCCATTTTCCATGCATTGAATCACTCTTTTTCACTCAAACTCATCAAAAATTCAATATGACTATGCCTATATATGTAGATGTTCAAAACTAACTTGTAGTATGAAATTTTCTTGCACATGAAGTCACAAAAGATCATCATAAACTTATCTTGTCTAAAAACATCTTCTCCATACAATTTCAAAGTTCAAAATACCTTTATTCATGCTTATACCAGTTTCTTTGGATACTTAGACTCAACACAATGGAGAAAAATTATCGACATACCTGTAAATGCTTTGTAGTGCCCACTTCCCTTTGTAACCTTTTGGATACCTATTTTGATACTTTGTGATTACATTATAGACATTACTATGTTTTGATTTAGTATGATGTCAGACATTGATCATATATTATTGTTGATCTTGATTTGATTATGATGCATGATGGGTATTAGAGACACCTTATATATGGATGATGATATATTATTTGACATGGATGTTTATGGATGTTGTTCAGACATGTGATTTGGATATTAGGAGTTGATCTAGAAAATGGATACTATTTTATGATGATATAGTTGTTGATTAAAAATGCAAATGATGTAGTTGTTACTTTGATGTTGTTGTGATTCATTTATATAGTTGGTTTAGTGATTTTAATTGTATCATATTGGATGTTCTAATATGGCCATGAGGTGAAGGAGGTATTTGTATTTTGTAGGTTAAAAATATCACAACAAAACATTGGGGGATCGGAGACCAACCAAAGTGGAATTCTAGGTGAATTCAACAAGGTCACCATGGCAACTTGTTTTGTGTATGTGTGTTGTTTTGTTAGGGATTCCCATGGGGGGATTTCCTTTATATGTGACCATGGGTTTGTGTATTTTATTAATGTGTTTCTTTTATTATTGTTGTATGTATTTTATTAAGTAATGTGTTCTTTTATTTTAATTAATTAAATTGTGATAGATTAATGTGAGGAAACATATGGTTAAAATTTAAATAAATCAAATTGGGATATGGGAAAGTAATTATAAGAGTTGTTGGCTGTTTGTATTTAATTATGTAAGGGATGTGTAAGTTGTGTAAGAGCTTGTGTAAGTCAGATTTGGAGTAAGAAATACTCCACCTCCATGGAAATTCGAATTTGTCCTTGGGGGCTATTTTTGGAGGCTTGTGGGACAAGTAAAACTTGTCCCATGCCTCTAAATTTAATTCACCAACCATACTAATGGTTGGAGATGTGATTTTTGACTTGTATAATGCATTTTATTATTCATGTTGCTTGTTTTGGATTGCACTTTCTTGCATGTTATTTATTTTTCTACCCTTTGAGGTGTGGGATTTTTGGATTGTGCAAGTAACTTGTCATATTTTCACCCACCTCTTTATTGTGCTTGGGAGAATAGATTTTGTCTCTTGTGTTTGAATTGAAGGATGTGTGATGTGGCATCCTACATGGATCCACATCATCCTCTTGACTCCCTCTACTATATAATTCAAACTCTCTTCTTGTTTTGGGTTGTTGAATCATTTTTACAACTTCTTGGGGGCACATTTTCTTGTGTGGAGCTCTTGTTTTTGAGAAAAATTGGAGAAAGATTTACATGCTTAGAGATTTCTATTTTGAACTGTGTTTTGGCACTTGAAGCTTGTTGTTTGGAAACTAAAGTAACCATGGAGAGGTAGGAAGTTAACTATCTTTTTATATGCTGTCATTTTCTCATTATGTTGTGTCGATAGTGCATGTTTTGTTTTATTTATTGACCGGTTGGGTAGATCGCCTTAGGGAAGGTATAGGAGAAGGCTATGGGGAATCCATGTGGTGGGGCATAAGGAATGCCATTGGAATGAAAATTTTGTGGAGGGAGTTTGGGTTTGGGATCCACCATGGAAAATAAATAGCTTGCATTTCTTACTTTGGGGTGGGCATAAGGAAATCTGTGGGGGGCATAAGGAGAAACTTGTGGGGGCATAAGGATGTGTGTGGGATGAATTATTTTGGTGGGTTGTTCTAGTGGATGCCCAATTCCCAATTGGGAGGCATAAGTAGCTTCCCCCATAGACCTTGCTCCTTTGGCTTGCTTGATCAAGCCTAAGTTTTGTTTGAATGTTTTCAAATGTAGTTGTGAACTCGTTGTTTTTGTTTGGATTATGTTATATATTGAAATGTGCATGTGTTGAAAGAATGTTGTGTGTTGTGGAAGCCAGTTGTTTCCATGGGTTAAATCACACCTTTTATTGTATTTTTGTTGGGGCTCGGGGTCCAATGATGAAGGAAGACTTCTCCTTTCATTGGATGTCTTGGATGGGTGGAGAGCATTGCCTTTTCCCCTCTTTTATTGTGATCAACTTGGAGAAAGAGAAAATGTGCATGTTGTTGTCCTGGAGAAAAGAAAAAAAATGTAGTTTGACAGTCCCTTGTGAAACATAATAATTTGTAATCCTTTCCCACATGATGTGGATGAAATTGTAATAGTTATGTTATGGAGAAATGATGTTGTAATTGATTATGAGAATGTATATTTGAATTGTGAAAGACATGAACATTATGTATTGTTATTGGAAAGAAATAGAAATGTGTTAATTACATCCAAAACATGGAAATATTTAAATAGGTATTCCCTTTTGGATTAATAATGAATTGCAAGTTCATCTCTCTTTTGCATTGTTGTGATGAAGTTGGAAATATCAAATTGTGATTGGAATCTCTGTTTAATTGCAAAGGAAAGAATATGCGTATGATGGAAGGATGTTGCTTGTTTCTTTGATAAATATATGAAATTGAAAGTCAAACCTTATCATTTAACTTGGAAATGATTTGTTTAGGAAAAAATAAATGCCTTGGATTAGTTTAGAAACTATATACCACACTTAAATGATAAAATGGACATATAGAGTTTTCCTTGAAATGAATCTCTCACTGTAACTTTTAAAACTGGTAAATTTAAATATAATGCACAATTCAGACCTGCATACATTAATCAACTTGAAAATGATATATTTTAGGATGCTAAGATATTAAGGAACTCATTTTGATAAAGAGAGATTTAAGAAGATAATTTTAACATTGCAAATCGAACCCATTTCCCTTCCTCAACCGTTTTCTCGTCATTTGCTGGATAAAATTCAAATGTAAATTAATTGAACAAATTTAACTTCTTAAACCACTTTAAATCCTTCCTAGATCAATTATTCATGCCTGCTTAACATGTTGAGTGAAGGAGGAGATCTAATTTAATCGAATTTGAAAGTTAGAAATTACCGGTTTACTAATTAAAAGCATGTAGACCATTTTTATAAAATTGACCCCTTAAAATTTACCAAAAAAGTAAAATCTATGTTTCTTGTGCAAAGAGGGCATTGAGAGCTTTCCAAAAATTCCTCATTTTCCAAAAACTGAGCTTTCTAGAAAAATTTATGGCACTTTGAAGTTTTTGTGCCTTGGTGGGAAAATTTGGGAAAATTTTCCCTGGCGGGCCCGCAACCCAAAAATTTCTCGTCGAATTACCCTTAGAAAAATTTTTGAAAAATTTTTGGTTCAAGAAAATTTTCATCTTTTCCTCTACTGGCCCACAGCCAATCATAGGCTGCCATGTGTCCTCATGAGGTAGCGGTGGAGGCATGACATTTATTTTGCCTTAGACCTTTTGAAAATTTTGGAAAAATTTTCTGCTTCACCCCGTCGGCCCTAGGCTAATCACAGCTGCCATGTGGCAGCTTTGGGTGCTAGTGGAGGGGCGCAGACCCTTTGTTATTTTGAAATTTTTCCTTTGGAAATTTTTGAAAAATTTCCCCATGGCCCCGCATCTCCGCCCTTACCTTGGGATTTTCTCTTCTGCGGGCTCACGGACCCACACGCGCCTTTCTCCCCATTTTCCCTTTGTGGTGAAATTCACCAAATCTCCCAACCACTCCACGCCCCTCCTTCTCTCTTCTCCCTGTGGCCAATCGTGGAGCACCACATGTTCCCAAGAAGACCCGTGACACCTATGCATTGTTTGGTTTTCTCTCCCCTTGGGTGAAATGCCCCAAATTCTTCCACCGCTCCGCCCTTCCCTGTTTCCCGGTAATGTCTCGGCCGGCCGCCACGTGTCCTTGGAGGACCCGCAGAGGCATGGGTGCAATTGGGAAATTTCTCCCATGCAAGGAAAATTTCCTTAAGCCACCCCGTGACCCGCCAACCCACCAAAGAGGTTTTCCTCCTCTTGACACGTGTCCCCTTGGGGAAAATTTGACCCCTAAGGTCCGCTTGCTCATATCTTGAGTTTCTGAAGGAGTTAGGAGGACTTATTTATATCACTGAAAAGGTGAGAACATTTATTATCTAATGAGAATGCTTTAGGGAAATTTTGGAAGCGTTAAGTATGAGAAAAATCAAGTTGAAACTCTAAGCATGTTAGAGAGTGGGTGTGGGGGTAGATTACTCCCTGAACCTAACTGAAAATTCTAACCCTAAAATTTGAACCACGTGAACTTGGATTTTTTAATGAAGGAAGAATATGTTCTAGTAATTTAGATTTATTCCGGAACCTAATAGGTTCAACTATTGTCTTGAAACTTGGTTGTGGACACATCTAATAAAAAAAATTATTCCATAAATTTCTAACTAAACCTAGGTTGTTTCTTGGGTCTCAAGTGAGTTGTTTTAATAGGCATCACATGCTTGAAAACTAGTATTTTAGAACCTTTAGAGTGAACTTATACTACAATTAGAATTTATATAAATATGATGAATTTTCAGGTCCTAAGATCTCATGAAAATTTTAGCTCTCGATGTATAGATTCATTGTTCAAAATTTTTTCTTCTAATTTCATCAATTGGTCCTCTAAACCTAAATTCCATTTGTATCACTCACTCGGGACTATGAAAATCCAAATGGGGTAGAAGAGTGTAAATTTTTGCTAAAACCTTCTTGGAAAATTCTAGAGTCCTCATGTTTTGAATATATCTTGGCAATGAAAGAGAAGGTGCAGATACACACATGAATAAACACACAAACAATATCTCCTCTATATTATCATTTATATGGGGCTATAAAAATATATAGGTTGACACAATCATACTATGGAGGAAGTTAATAACAAATGTAACCATATTAAACCTACTCAAACTTATTTAAGTAGATTGTTACAACTATAAAGAACAACAATATATGTATGAACTAATAATTTTCCTAACAGCAATTGTAGTCACACAATCACACACTTACTATTGCATTCTCACCGCCAAGTATTTTATTTTATATATGGATCTCATGTGATAAAAGTATTCACTAATGGATCATCCCCTAGTCCTATCATTAGTTAGATGGTTGTCATTGTTGCTTATCTCACATAGGTGTCAGTGGTTTGTACAATTTTGGTTGTCTCTTAGAGGGTCTTAGCTGCCATTATTTTGTCATTTATCATCTCTAGTATTTAACTAGGGTGCCTAGGGTAGTGATGGGGAACCCATGGGCACCCCGGTTGTAATTTTAGGCACCCTTGTCCCCGTGACACTTGGGTATAATTTACTTATTCGAGGTGAGTATTTGTCATTTTCCCTCTCATTCCCCTAAGTACTAGTCAACATTTTAGGTCATTAGTGTCAAAATTTGAACAAGATATCTGGTGTCCCCAAGATTTATTTTAGAAATATTGGGGTACCCCTTTGAAATTTTAAGTTTTCAGGACTTGTGATGAGTTGTGTTCATGTTTGTTTATGGCTCTAGTTTTTGTTCAATGTGTTTAGGTTGTTTCTTTAACTCATTTGGGTTGCATAGGAGTGCATGATGATTCTTCAAGAGGTTGCAAGAAGTTTCTTGGGGGTGACTTATGAAATATTCATGTATTTAAAGTTCCCTGAAAATCCTTAGAAAATAAAAAAACTTTCTCTCCTAAGCTATTGGGATTTTCAAAATTCTTTATCTAATCTGATTTGGAGTAGTTCTGCACGATCAAGTAGAGTAGTTTTAAAACACCGCAAAAATGTCTTTTTTCCTTAGTTTAGTGCTAAACTCAACGTTCTTTACTTATTCTATTCAATGAATTAACCTAAACATGCTTTACTTATTCTATTCATTGCACTAAACTCATATGCTTTTACTTGTCTTATTATTAAGACAAGTAAATCAGTTCCTAAACACCGCCAAACTAAGCCCATTCATTACATTGAATTCTAACCCCACTACTTAGCCTTTTCATTGCGTTGAATCCAAATATATTTACTTCACTTAAGCTAAAACAAGTAAATTAATCTTGAAAATCTGCATAACTAACAACTTAGGTTATCGGCAAATTGAGACAACTTTACTTATTTTAATTTTTTTGAAGTAGAGACATTTTAAAAAGCCACATAAAGAGAGGGCTGAAAAGGAATTCATACGAAGAGAATTTAATAATGTGGAAATTATAAAAACTCGAGTAATTTCACCTAGGATCCATGTATTTTCTTTTAAAAAGAGAGAAGTTTTCAACCTTCTAAACCCCAAGTGACTTCAAGAAATTGATTGAAGAAGAATTTGCATAATCGACTTCAACCCACGCGGGAAAAGTTAGTATATTTTTTTGTCCTTTATTTTTTGTTTTTATTTCCTCTATGTTGTGTTTTAGGCTAAGTTTATGTTTCATTACTTATGTGTTGGTTTTATTCTTGTACATAGGGTTAAATTTAGGGTATTTTAAGTAATTGGGATTAGGGTTCTATATGATGTTGAATCCGTTATTACCTTTGAAATAAATGCCATTGAATTATTATTATTTTAAACCCTAATTTTTCCCCGGTTTGTATTTTCTTTTGTTAGTTTTTCTTCTTTGTTGTTTGGTGTTTTGGATTATTATTACTTTCTTTGACTCAAGAAGTAAAGTAATGTGTATAAACCACATACCTCTATTTCTTAGTTGTTTTGTGTTGATTTGAGCATCTTTTGCTTCCAATTCATGGCATTGTTTGGCATTGCCTTTACTCATCCAAGCCTTCACTTGCTTCACATTGAATCAAAATACTTTATCTTGCTTTGCATATCACCGTAAAACATGCCCCATCCATTGTGTTGATTTGATTATCTCATGTTGGCCTTAGCGAAAAAAGTAAAGTCAAATGAATAGACCACAAAAAATTCCTAGTTCGCATCGATTTAGACATGTTTTACTTACCCTTAGTTTTTCATCATTTTTGATTTCCTTTGCTTACTTTTGTAACAAAATTAAAGTAGTATAGAATCACCAAAAATCACGCCTCATTCATTACGTCAATCCAACTTTCTCCTACTCACCTTAGTAAAAAGGAATAAAAAGACTCCAACCATTTTTCTATTAATTGTGTCAATTCGTATGTGCTTTACTTATTTTTTTAATGATAGTAAAGTAATATGAAATTTATACAAAGCACCCCTTCCTTTTCATTACGTCTATTCAATTATCTTCTACTTGCCTTGATTTGAAATTATAGTAATACAAAAAGAATGCAAATGATCTTCATATTTCTGCATCGATTTGAATGTACTTTACTTATTTTTGTAAAATAAGTAAAGTAATATGAGATAACCGTAAATCATTCTCTTTGTGTTGATTTATATTTCCATTACTTCTTCCACTCATTGCATCGAAACCACTACTTGTTACTTCTTCATATTGTGGTGAATGAAATTGTTGTTACTTCCCCATTTATTTTGTGCTAAACCGAACACCTATTGCTTACTTAGTCCTATGTTGATTTGTATGGCTATTACTCCCTTTTCATTGGAATAAAAATAATAACTTCTACTTCTTCAATAATTTGGTAAACCAATGAGTCACACTTCTTATTTATCAAGCGTGAATCAAATGCCTATTTCTTCTCATTCATTGCTCGATTTGAGTTATTTATTCTTATTAACTATTAGTCTTAAGTAGTTATACCATGGAAATCCATAATGAACTGCATAATGAACTATTGCTTCCAGCTAGCCTAGAACTTGACTTTGAGATATTTGCATGAAGAAATTTTTGCATGTAACTTAAATGAATGTGTATTAACTTGATGATCATTATTTAAGAAGTAGAAACAATTTCTAATTTTTGGAGCATGCTGGTCATAAGGAAAAGAGCAAATGTTTGAAACAAGAGAAGAGCCAATTGCAATAAGTGACAAATCTGGGGAAGAAGAAGAAATTTCTATGATCAGGGAATACCCAAATTTGGATATTGAAGAGACTTCCAAAGAAAGGAAAGGAAAGAGAAAAGCCAAAGATCAAGAAGAAAAAATGAAGTATGAGTATAAGGAATACCCTGTGGAAACCTGCATTACATCCAAGCTAGTTGGAATAGATGATACAGACATGGGCCATGTGTCAGTGTTTGAATTAATAGAAATATCTAAGGCTAAAAATCAAACACATTTAATGAGGGAACTAACTCAAAGTGGGCTCATTAAGGCAGTTTCCTTTCAAAGAATTTTCCACTTACTAGAATTTATGTTAGAGTGTGCCAAACATTATGATTCTCAAACTAGAAAAATTAAGAATGATGTCGGTGACCTGGTGGGAAGGCTAGATACTCATTTCTTCAAATTTTTCTTGAAAATTCCAACTGCACCAAATGCATTGAGTATTAGCATGGAGAAAGCCAATGGGTATTGGATGAATAAGACAAAGGATGCCATGAAGATCATGAATTTACATTACTTAAAGGAATCAAAGTAGGCTTCTAGATTCCCCAAATCAATTGTGAGATCTGATTTAATTCAAGAAGCTGATGATATCACTCAGTTGCTTTACAAAATTAATGGTGAGAAGAATGCAAAGCATTTTCATACATGGATGTACTATTTCCTAAGGATGATTGAGAATGAAAAACTTGATACTTGGATCAATTGGGCTGAAATCATTAGTGATAATATTGATTTTCGTTGAGTAATGTCATTCAAACTCTAGATTTCAAGATGACATCTTATCTTGTATATGCTATAACAACACAGGAGACTTTTCTAAACCGAGAACTATTGGTACACCGAATCATATGCCAATTTATGAATATTATCCATAGTTGGTCTTACTAGGATACTTCAAAGAATATAAATAGTTTAATGGCTTCTTCTTGTATGATGTCATTGTTGTCAAAATTTCACCCCCCCTGGGTAATTTTGATAACATGCATCGAATATTCAAGTCCCGTGAAAATTGATTGATTCGGGGCCAAAAATCATGTTGCTAGAGTCCCCTCAAATATTTTCGAAGTTCCCTGTCTGAGAGGAAAAGAGCAAGCTCTGAGAAAATGTGAAAAAAGGTTGTAGAAGGCAAGTAGGTTGATCCAGGAAAAAATCATAAAAATGGCTAAGTCCTAGTCCTAGGGCGATCGGGACATTTGGGACAAAAGGCCCGAACTGGCCGGCTCGGCCAAGTAAGCACAAACACCCGCAAAGCAACAGGGGACATCTGGGACAAAAGTACGCAGCGGGCGCGAAATGCCGGTTCGACCGAAAAAATTGGCTAGCTCACGAGAGGGGACGAAATGGGACAATCGGGCCAAAAAGGCGCGAACCGGCCGAACCGGTGAAAAAGGGCCAGACAGTCCAAAATCAAATGGGACAATCGGGCCAAAAAGGCGCGAACCGGCCGAACCGGCCGAAAAGAGTCAAGTCAGTCCGAAGCAAAGTGGGACAAGCGGGCCAAAAATGCCCGAACCGGCCGAATCGGCCGAAATGAGTCCAGAGGGTCCAAAATCAAATGGGACATCTGGGACAAATGGACGCGAAATGCCCGAACCGGCCAAAATGAGCACAAAGGGCCCAAAATCAAATGGGACATCCGGGACAAATGGAGGCGAAGTACGCGAAGGAGCCGAAGGAGCCGAGGACCAATCAGAAACTGCCACGTGTCCTCACAGGAGAAAAAGTCAAAAGGTCAAAGGGGCGAGTTATCGAGCGCTGAACCGAACCAATGAAATGGCGCCACGTGTCCAAGTTTAAGGGGCCCACAAGCAATTTCAAAAGGAAAGCCCACGAAAGATGGAGGAGAGAGAATTTCTCGTCCAATCAGCACGTGCCACGTGTCGTCCAGATGGCGAAGAGCGGGAAAACATTTTAAAATTCGTTTTGATCTGTTCCGTGCCCTAAATCTTCAGATCGCCATATCTTTTGATCCAGAGCTCGGATTTCCATGTTCTTTATATCAACGGAAAGCTGTTGAGATGCTCTACATGATTCTGGGATCAATCTCGAGTTTTGGTGTAGTCTGAAGAGAGAAAATTGAGAAATGGATCTGACGTGTGGTAATGGCCAGAAGCGACCTTTCAACAACCCGTTTTAATGCTAATGGGTCGCATTCTTCTTCTGCACGGCCAGAAGTGACATTTTAGCAGCCAAATTAATACAAATGGGTCGCATTCTCCTCCAAAATCACTCAAAGTGACAGGGTATGGGTTGGTAAGATCCTCCATGCTGATTTAATGCATCTGCAGTCAATGAGGAATGGGCTTGCACGTTTTCCCACGTTTTCTATCCCCTGGGCTCGACCCATGCAATGTAAAAGCTAGATTTGGCTCATTTTGAAAAAAAAAAAAAAGGTTGTTCATTCTTTCTGCTCTGCTCTCCCTTCTTTTCTTCTCTAGGGTTGAAAATGGAGTTCGAACCTCCTCCTTGCTCTGTAATGGCGTTTTTGCCTCTTATTAATGGAATGATGTTCTGCAAAAACTTCTGAAGCAACAAAATGTGTTTTGTGATGCATCTGTCCATCCTTTCTCATTTTTGCTTGTTTTCTTCTTGCCTCTCTTCATTGCAGGTATTTGTGCATGTTTGAATGTTCATTGCAGGTCTGGAGCTGTGTTCATGGAGTTTTGGGACATTTTCTGTGTGAAATCTATCCTTGGGCCTGTGATGCATCTGTCCATCCTTCCCATTGCTCACCTCTCTTTGTCCCATGGTAGTTTTGATAGATGTCCAACATTCTCCTTCTCTGGTGTATCACCGTTTTAGTGTAGGCTTTTGCTATGTTTTTCCCTTCTCTCCTCTCTCTCTGTCTCCTTGGCATGGTTAGATTAGGATTAGATTAGCTCGCCTCGCACCGGAATAGCTTGTGGCGGGTAGTTTAGGAGCAGGAACCAGCCTTCTTTGGAGATTCCTCTCTCGGTTTCACAAGTCCCACTTGGAGAGAGGTTTCCATGTTGTGCAATCACACTGGATGCCTGAACATCAACCTAGAAGCCTGATGTGTGTCCAGGGGTGCTGTGATTTTGCATCAACAGTTTTGGCACGCCCGGTGGGACCTTAGAGGTCTTTCACTTCATCTTTTGCAGGTTGATGTGTTCCTGTGAAGATTTCAGCCTTTGGAGGCACTTGCAAACACATCTCGACTCCATCTGGTCAACAACCATCTCTCGAAGTTGCCAGACCTTCCTTTCCATTCATTTTCATTCATTTTCCATTCATCCTTCTTTCCATCTCTTTCATTCTTCCTCATTCTTTGAAGTTGTGCAATCATGACTTCATTTCCATCATGGATTTCATATCAACAACAGCATATATTCCACCTCCAACAGTTTTACAAATCCTCCGTGATCAGCATGCATATTCATATGAACAGCAGTGCCAAAGTCAGTTTGGCTATGGAGCTTTCCAAGAGAAAGAGTATGCATATAATGAAGACAATCAGATGCAAGATGCTGGTCTGTTGGAGAAAATCCAAAAGATGGAGGTAAACATAGTGCGATCCGTGGCTCGAGCACGATGAAAGCTTTTGGAATCGGTTATGGAGCACCCTGTCCATGGGTGGGACCTTTTCCAAGGCATTACAGCCCTCAGGAGAAGCTTGACTTCATGATTGCAACGCTGCCTTTGCTTGCAAAGTGGATTGAAGAAATAGAGGTGTATGAGAGAAGTATTCAGCAACCTTGTCAATGGGTAAGCACACGATCTCATGCCTTTCCTTTTCCTCTTTCCCAATCTGTTTCATTTCAGCAGTGTCAAGTTTCAAACCCTCCATCTGTTGTCCCAAGTGTTGAATCCATTTCTCCACCCCCCAGTCTTCCACCTCATCTCGATTCTTCTTTCCTTTTCCCTTCCAAACAGTCATCCCCTCCACAAGAGCTAACAAAAATACCCCCTCCTCCAAAGAAACAAGAGGTTTCACTGCCTCCACCACCACAAAAAAGTGTAAAATCGGTTGAGTTTCAACCCATTCCTCCTCTTGCATTCCCAATTTCATATGGGGAAGAAGGAATTGAAAAAATCAGTCATCAAGGACAGCAAGAAGAGGAGCCCAACAGAAAAGAAATGACAGATGACTTGAAGGTTTGGGCTACCAAATTTGGGATGACAAAGATCCCCTTGATGGTTAAGCCTACAGAAGAGGCTAAGGTTGAACAAATGGTGGTTAGGACTGATTTGGTTGCAGCAGAAGAAGAAGATCTTGCAGTCCCAACTTGTCCTCTAGAGCAGCAAATTGAAGAGTTTGACTTGACAAACTTCATGCTGGAGAAGGAGTTCAATCAAGAGCAAGATTGCCTTCAAACATTAGAGGAAGGAGAAGCTGCTCCAAATCTAAAAGAAGAGGAGCACATCCTAGCTGTGGAGGAGAAAAGTGCAGATCCAAGGGCTTCGAGCACAAAGCAGGCTACAGGAGAACCTTCAGTTCTTCTTTCCACTTCATCTCTCTCAAGTTCTATTACTGAAAAGGAGTTTGATCTCTCAAACTCAATATTGGAAAGTGAAGGAAACCATGGTGGTCAAGTTGCAGATCAAGAGGACACCATGGAGGAAGTTGAACATGAGCAAAGGGGACAGCAATGAGGCGGTTTACAGCGATTTGAAGGACTGTTTTTGATGGAGAAGAGCCGGTTGAGCTTTCACCTTTCTCTCTTTCATCATCCACATTCCAAACACAAGAGCCTACTTCCATGAAGGAGAGCTTTCATTTGCAGCAGCTTTGCATCTTACAAACTCTTTGGGATCAAGATTGGAAGATTTTTATCTTCCATGTTATTCATTGGAGGAAGAGAAAGGACGATGAAGAATTTCACCATTTCTTCCACACCATCCATTCAAGAGGGTCTACAAGAAGACTCCATTCTTGGAGTTGAAAATCAGAGCTATGGGCATATCAAACGGATCAGACCTTGCCCAATCAGGTATTTGGCTTCATTGGAGCCAAAGGAGAAGCCACAACCAGTCATGCTTGCTTCTGAGCATGAGGATGAGCTAAAAAGTACCAAGGATCAGCTACCATACCTCTCCAATCCAAATGCAGAGCAACTAAAAGAGGTATTGGATTTTTCAGTTGATACCTTGATGATTTGGATAGAAGACCAGCTTCTTGTTGATTTTCCATCCATCCAAACAGCCATGATCAGTGCCAAATCAATTGCATGGCTGCCAATTTTGAAGAAAGGAAGCTATTTCTCACAACCAGTTGCAGGGTTTGTTTAGCTTGCCTTTGCTTCCAGTTAGAGTAGAGTAGCTAGGTTTGCTTTCAGTAGAAGAAGTGCTTGTGCACACTCTGCATGTTCCATTTGGGGCATGTATGATTTTTAGTTTTGTACATAGTTTTGGTGTTGCTGGTTCTGCTCTTGCACAGTTCATTTCAGTGGCATCTTGGTGAAGACACTCCAGGTTCAATGGGTTTCCAAGTGGCTCAGAGGGAGGTTTTCAAAGTTCAGATCAGTTGCAGGTTGCAACTCATGACTCCATGCCCAATGGATGCTTCAGGCTACTGATCATTCATCTAGCAGGCAGATGACCCCGCTGAGTCGCCAAACTGTTGTCAAAATTTCACCCCCCCTGGGTAATTTTGATAACATGCATCAGAATATTCAAGTCCCAGGAAAATTGATTGATTCGGGGCCAAAAATCATGTTGCTAGAGTCCCCTCAAATATTTTCTAAGTTCCCTGTCTGAGAGGAAAAGAGCAAGCTCTGAGAAAATGTGAAAAAAGGTTGCAGAAGGCAAGTAGGTTGATCCAGGAAAAAATCATAAAAATGACTAAGTCCTAGTCCTAGGGGCAGTCGGGACATTTGGGACAAAAAGGCCCGAACCGGCCGGCTCGGCCGAAGTAAGCACAAACAGCCCACAAAGCAACAGGGACATCTGGGACAAAAGTACGCGGCGGGCATGAAATGCCGGTTCGACCGAGAAAAAATTGGCTAACTGCTGAGAGGGACGCAAATGGGACAATCAAAGCAAAAGGTGCGAACCGGCCGAACCGGCTGAAAAGAGTTAAGTTAGTCCGAAGCAAAGTGGGACAAGCGGGCCAAAAATGCCCGAACCGGCCGAATCGGCCGAACTGAGTCCAGAGGGTCAAAATCAAATGGGACATCTGGGACAAATGGACGTGAAATGCCCGAACCGGCCGAAATGAGCACAAAGGGCCCAAAATCAAATGGGACATCTGGGACAAATGGAGGTGAAGTACGCGAAGGAGCCGAGGACCAATCAGAAACTGCCACGTGTCCTCACAGGAGAAAAAGTCAAAAGGTCAAAGGGGCGAGTTATCGAGCGCTGAACCGAACCAATGAAATGGCGCCACGTGTCCAAGTTTAAGGGGGCCACAAGAAATTTCAAAAGGAAAGCCCACAAAAGATGGAGGAGAGAGAATTACTCGTCCAATCAGCACGTGCCACGTGTCGTCCAGATGGCGAAGAGCGGGAAAACATTTTAAAATTCGTTTTGATCTGTTTCGTGCCCTAAATCTTCA
The DNA here is from genome assembly GCA_018340775.1 of Taxus wallichiana var. yunnanensis. NCBI lineage: Eukaryota > Viridiplantae > Streptophyta > Pinopsida > Cupressales > Taxaceae > Taxus > Taxus wallichiana. The sequence goes on from CM031241.1 coordinate 735,984,770, forward strand.
AATCGCCATATCTTTTGATCCAGAGCTCGGATTTCCACGTTCTTTATATCAACGAAAAGCTGTTGAGATGCTCTACATGATTCTGGGATCAATCTCGAGTTTTGGTGCAGTCTGAAGAGAGAAAATCGAGAAATGGCTCTGACGTGTGGTAATGGCCAGAAGCGACCTTTCAACAACCCGTTTTAATGCTAATGGGTCGCATTCTTCTTCTGCACGGCCAGAAGTGACATTTTAGCGGCCAAATTAATACAAATGGGTCGCATTCTCCTCCAAAATCACTCAAAGTGACAGGGTATGGGTTGGTAAGATCCTCCATGCTGATTTAATGCATCTGCAGTCAATGAGGAATGGGCTTGCATGTTTTCCCATGTTTTCTGTCCCCTGGGCTCGACCCATGCAATGTAAAAGCCAGATTTGGCTCATTTTAAAAAAAAAAGGTTGTTCATTCTTTCTGCTCTGCTCTCCCTTCTTTTCTTCTCTAGGGTTGAAAATGGAGTTCGAACCTCCTCCCTTGCTCTGTAATGGCGTTTTTGCCTCTTATTAATGGAATGATGTTCTGTGCAAACTTCTGAAGCAACAAAACATGTTTTGTGATGCATCTGTCCATCCTTTCTCATTTTTGCTTGTTTTCTTCTTGCCTCTCTTCATTGCAGGTATTTGTGCATGTTTGAATGTTCATTGCAGGTCTGGAGCTGTGTTCATGGAGTTTTGGGACATTTTCGTGTGAAATCTATCCTTGGGCTCTGATGCATCCGCGTCCATCCTTCCCATTGCTTACCTCTCTTTGTCCCATGGCGCTTTTGATAGATGTCCAACATTCTCCTTCTCTAGTGTATCACCGTTTTAGTGTAGGCTTTTGCTATTTTTCCCTTCTCTCTCTCTCTCTCTCTCTCCTTGGCATGGTTAGATTAGGATTAGATTAGCTCGCTTGCCTGGAATAGCTTGTGGCAGGTAGTTTAGGAGCAGGAACCAGCCTTCTTTGGAGATTCCTCTCTCGGTTTCACAAGTACCACGCTTGGAGAGAGGTTTCCATGTTGTGCAATCACACTGGGATGCTGAACATCAACCTAGAAGCCCGATGTGCGTCCGTGGGTGCCGTGATTTTGCATCAACAAATCATTTGTAGGCTTAATCGACTTAAGATCTAAGAGAGTGACTAATGAAGCATGGAATGCCATCCAAACTTATCAAGATACAATTTTATTCAGCTTTTCTCATTTCAAATATTTAAGAGTCTATGGTTTCTTAAATGATCCATTGAAGTTACTAAGATATCCAAGTGATAGATGGATTTTTCTTGAGTTATGTAGATAGTTAATGATGCTTCATGATTTTCAACAAGGTTTCCATAGATTAGTTGTGCATTTTCCTATTGTGATTAGGAAATATCATTGTAAAAACATTCATAAGGAAAGAAATGTTGAGAAGGAAATATATCTCCGTTATAATCATATTTCCTTCAAGGAAAGGGTGAATTTTGATTATAGAAATATAGCCAAGAAATCAGTCTCATTAAGTTATGCACACTTACCAACACTGGAATATTTTTGGGCTGATTGTAGGGATGAATTTGAAGTAAGGAGAAGATATTATAGCTAACTAGCTATACAAAAAAATTTAGAATTTAGATTGGATTAAATTCTAGAAGAACTCATAGATGATGGGCGGTGATTTCGATGCTTACTATGATGAAGGAGGTGATAGTGCTCCTCTGCTTCCAGTTACTCACATTTTGAAATCAATCATGGAAAGGACATTAAAGGTGTTTCTCTACACTTTTGAATGGTTGATCAATCAAGGTTATTTCCTTGAGGAATCAAGTAATGAAGGAGATTACTCGATATGCTCTAAGAAGAAGGTGTCAATGAAAGTAAGAAGATAAAATAATCACCAGGGAGAGTAGTGGGATGGCTACAATGTTAAATCCAATTAAGAGAGGACGAATAAAAAATTCATTGATTTCGAAGATGTTCTAGAGAATACTTCTAATTTATCACCATCATCAATTGTCACTCCTACTATCCAAGACCTTCCTTCTAAAGAAGAATTTGTGATGGCATCCCTCAAGCTATCTTCTTTCATATTTCCTTCATCTTCCACATAAGCCGTGCATCCCATAGACAACCCCGTACTCTCCACCATTTACTCCTTCTCCTCCTTTGTCTCTTAAGGAATCATCAATTATGTTACAACAAGAGGAAGATGATATTGTTTATGTTTAAGAAGCATCTCAAGCATTAGAGAAAAGTGAAGTATAAATTAAATATGTAGAGGTTGAAGAAGGGGAGATTGTAAAGGAATTTGGGGGTGATGTGCGTGATCAAACAGCTAGAATTTCTTTAGTCTCGTATTATGTAATGTACAAAAGATATTGAATATATTGATGTAGGAACTAAAGAGGGGATAGAAAAGGAATTGATAAATCAAAATATGGATGAATTGGGAGGAGTCTTGTAATAAAATTATTCTACTAAACAACCTATAAAATAGTTAGAAATAGTGAAATTTCCTCACACGTAAGGAAGATGTAAAGAAATAATTGTTCATCCGAGGCCCAAAATATTTCAGAAAAGATTTTCCAAATTGGTTGGCCAAGAAGTCTCTTCCCACTTCTAAGGAAGTAGTTAAGTTGGAAGAAATGGATCTTCATTTTTAAGGAGCATTGAAAAGAAAAGCAAAATACCAAAATTTGCTAAAGTAACTTCAAAGTTAATCATTGATCCTTTAGGAAGGAAATTTGTTGAGATATTTCTCCAAAATCTGGGAAAAGCAAATGAGAGTTGGCCGAAGAGGATTTTGTGGTCACAAAGGTACCCCTGAGAGAGGTCTTAACTAAAGGTTTAAAGCATGACATGCAAACATTAATCAATAGCCTTTTCAGAAGCTAGATGAAGAAAAAGTGAAGAATGCTAAGCTAAAAGAGAAAACATCTAAGCTTTTTAACATTATCATGAAGGTTGCTGGAAACTCCACATAATCAGTGCTTATGGGGGAGCAAGTGAAACTGCAAGTGATTACCATTATGGAAGAACCAAGTGATAGATCAAATTCTATAGAATAATGGGTCGTTGATATCACTAAAACAACTACGGATTTTTACAAAGAAATATTGATAAAAGTTGTTGAGTATAAGGAGAAACTCGAAAAATTGAAGATTCTGAAGAAATAAGAAGATAATGAATGTGGTATTACTAAATTACAACTCCAAAGTCTAGAATAAATTAATTCAATGCTAGATGAGAAAATAATACACCTGAAGGATCTTTTAGGAAGGGAAGGAAGTAGAAGCATCTTTTATCATTTAGGTAGAGTAATCAAATCATATCATGTAAAATATGGAAATAATGGAAGAACGAGATGAGCCAATTTTGGATGAACTTGATGATGTGATCTATGATATGACAAAGTATGATACTTCTAGATACCCACAAATTATTGATGAATTTCTTCAATTATTTCAGCAATTGATGAACGAGGCTATTATTCTTTTCAATCAAAATTCTTTGGATAAATTAGCAGATCTTTAGGATAATGTGAATCAGTTGGGATCCTATCTTGGGAAGGTGAGAGGAGGTTACAAGATTCACGAGGGGGTTCACTTAGTAAAATTATGGTATAACACATTCGTTTGAAGGGTATTAAAGAATACACTTAATTCTATTTTTACCTCTAATTATTAAATTGATAATACCCCCTCCTATTATGTTATTAGATTTAAAAGACCCCTTATTTTTTCCATGTACCTTACTTACCCATTTTTCCATGACAATTTTATTTAACCCTTTTTATTTCTACCCTAATATATTAAACATAAAATATATCATATTTCTCACTCAATTTTTTTATTTTGCATTTTCTCTCAAAAGATAGTTTGAAGCCATTCAAGATAGTTCTTCAAATAATTAAGATGGTGAAATAATATGACTTTTTTTTTTAGTTTGGAATCCTATTTTTCTACCATATTATTATTTATGGGTTAAGAATATTTTAATTTAATTTTATGAACATACTCCTTAAATTGTAATTTTAAGGTATTTAGTTTTAAAAACTAGGGTTCAAATGTTTTAGTTTTATATTAAAATTAAACCTCCCTTTCCTTTGGCCCACATGTCTAACCTACCCCCAATACTTGATTCAAAATATTAATAAATTAAAACCTTTCACCCCCTCATGTCTACCAATATATTGAATTTAGTTTTATTAATTTTAATTACCTCAATATGAAATCACGTGCTAGGATATTTCCCGCTAATGAACCCCCCGTGGCAAGATTATGGAAACATAATTACTCATATTAGAAATAGAAATGGAGGTTGTAGCCGAGGAAGATAACAATGCAATCAAGTACATGAGAGATCAATTTTCTATCTATAAAGAGAATCATAAGTATAAAGAAGATTATGTGGATAAAGATAAAACCAAAGATGAGAATGAAGAGAAAGATAAAGCGGAAATAGAAGCTGCCAATCCAAAATAATTCTTTTATTTCTTCTATTTATTCTTCTTATTATTACTCTTTTACTTTTCTTCTTTACTTCTTAAGTATGTCCATTGTAAGACTTAAGTAATGTGGTGTACAATCACTATTACTTTAAGTTGTTTGATAAAGTCAAATACTTAAGAAGTAGTTATAAAGTAGTTTTTATGGTTTTAATGTTCAAACTTTCTAGAACTACTAGGTGGCATGAAATGAAGATTTTGAGGAGTGAATTTCTCAACTCCTAATTGTTTATTAGTTATTAATTTATTGAAGTATGATGGATAACCTCTATATACTATTATTTTATGATAGGATAACAAGAAGAGATAATACCCAAGTGGATATGCCCTAGATCACTGAAGGGATAATAACCCAACTAGAACGATAGTCGGGTTACCCCGAGCCAACTAGGACTTGAACTAAGTGGGTTGAATATCCCCCATATAGAGATTAGAGAGGTATTAGGTGTACTTGATTATGTGATATAACTATCCACCTCCCTATCTATATGTAGCCCCCTCTATCATGCCCCCTTTATCTAGAAATGGGGTGGGTAGGATGACATGCATTTACAATTCAATCTTGTGATCTATTCCTAATGTTCCCCCCTCATATATCAAACCTGGGGGGAAACCTTTACCCTATCATACTATGGTAGATGGGGCTAGACAATAATCCTTTCACTTATGGAAGATGAAGGTTCAAACCCGAGCAAAGAAACCCCTATCCCAACAGATTCGGTTTGTTAGATTAACTCCTAACTATTTATTAGTTATTCATTTATTGAAGTATGATGGATATTTCTTCCTTATTATTTACTTGTAATGAATATAAATATATGAAGAGGCCTATGGGTAAGGGGATTGGAAAATTTTTGAGCAAGCAACCATTATAAATTGTGCATGGTTATTTTAGACTTTGTTTTGAAATAACGGGATGTACTCATTGTAAACAAATGACAATTCAATAAGAAGGAAGAAATAATTTTGTTGAACTTTATGTCTAATAAACTCTAACTGTGACATTTTTGGATGTTAATTATAGACTTTGTGTAATCTTAATTATCATAAGTGCATACTTATTTTAAAACTTCTTAAAATTTGTGAGGATTAGCCTAGGTTTGTTTATTTTGTGCGTGAGTAAATCACTCTAAAATATACCACACAAAAGCATATTTTCTGCATTTCATACATCCTTTCTCATTTCTATTCTATGTTTCGAATCTTTTCAAATTGCATTCTAGTTACCATACAATTGCTTACTTGCTACCAAATTGTTTAACTGTGGTGCACAAGTTATTCAATTAAAGTAATACCCAAAAATATTTAGATAGGTTATAGGATAAAAAAATTAAGCACACAAGAGATTCATCGTTAAATGAAGGGGATTTATCCAATGAATTCCTAGGTTGTATGTTTATCCAAGCATAAAATCTAGCCAAAAATATACCTACCTATATAAACATAACATACTCACTATCTTATGGGTGGATAATCTACTATCAAGAACTTATTATCTACTAAGGAAAATGAGTGCATTTTGGAATCTTCTAAATCTGCATCACACAAGCATAGGGGGAAAGGGTTGTATTCATTTTATTCCATCTACCATTTTCATCTTACATCTAGTTATTTCCCCTACTTCTGTGTCATTGATGCTAGGGAACCCTAGGCACACAATTACACACACAAGCACACATAACTACATTGGGTCTAGAATGTAGTGCATCGCTTAGTTGTAAGTCCACCATTGTGGAAGATAAGGTCAATTTGACCCCTTCATTTGCATATTTATTTTTTAAGAATTTGATGCTTTGTATGGGGTTCTATAGGTATGTCTTCATCACAAAACTATAATGAAATAAGTGAGGATATTATGACAATTGAGTGACCAAGACGAAGGTATTGCGAAGACCTTGCAAAACCTGTCTCGATTCTGACCCTGATATTTTCTATAGACCAAACCACCCAGACTACAAACTAGGGTGCCCTCAGCGCCCCAATCCTCTCCCAAGTTCCCTTGTCCATATAGATATTCATTTGCTGCAATTTCTGGGTAACACCATCATTCTCCGTCATGTACGCACATCATCCTGTCTATTCTTGCACACAATGAGGTAAGTTAATTTTAGGTTAGTACCCTATCCCTTCCCATTTCCATTATTTCATTTCATTTAAAATATCAAATAAAATTATTTAGTATTTACATTACATTTATATCAGTTTGTTTCATTGTTGTTACTAGTTTAGATTAACATATAAAATTCTTATTTTAGTTAATCATTTTGGGAACCCATCTTTTTTGAACACCTTCTCGATTTTTTTGAAATGATGATGAATCAGCATTTTAGTTCATCATTTTGGGAACCAATCTTATATGCTATACGGTTACTTGTGATCCACCTTCTGATCTTTCACATGAAACATTAGATGATTCTCTTATTGATTACTTTCTTGGTATTGACACTCTTTCACATGAGCATATTGATTCTCCTTCTACTTCGACACTAACATAGTTCCCTCTCATGACTCTACCTATTCTGACATTTCTTCTCATGATACATCCCCTCCTAGTTTTCATACTCCTTCATATTATGTTGATGATCCTGTTGATAGTTTTCTTAGCGATATCCTCATTTCTGAGTCTCTATCAAATAATGGTGAGACACTTGATAGTCATGATTCTCCTTCTTTCCATACTGTCGAGTGTGACTCACCTACTCCATTACTATCTTCTTCGAGATTGTATCTAGCACTACGCATGAGTCACCACCATCTATCACTTCTTCTCCTACTATTTCATCTCCTCTTGCTAGTTCACCTATGTCTCTTGGTACATCTTCTATAGAAGTTTCCTCTCCGGTTACTTCACCTATTATGGATGTTTCTGATGCTATTCCAACCATTTCTACGGGTATTCCATATATATATCATACCATAGCTTCCTCAACACCTACTACTAGTGTGCCCTTAGCATCAGACCCTTCTCCATCACCTTTGGACATCCCTATGATCACTCACAATGGAAAATTACAACCACTTAACACATTATTGCCATCTTCCACCATCCCTTCATAGGATATCATTTCTCTCATGCATGCCGTAGGACAATTACAATCTTAGGTTCAGTCTCTCACTATAGAACTTGTAGGTATTATTACACTTGCATTAATGACAACAATTCATTATATTGTAGGGAAAATTTTAGTGGCGAATTTTTGTAAACTCGTGAATATTAGGGATTTTGGAAATTTGAAATGGCTAATTTTAAGTAGTCGGATCCCGCCTAATTCACCTAAAATTTCCACCAATAAGTCATTTATATGGGTGAATTCACCTATTATTTATATGTTAAATTAACATTTGCATGTATTTTGCCAACATTTCTTATCATTGTACCTCATATGAGAAAATTGCACCCTACCAAATCGATTTTACCAGAAACAGCTTTTCATAAATTCACCATCGATTTTGGAGATTCACCACCCATTCTAAACTAATTTTTTGGAGGGGGATCTTAAAATGAACCTTGTTAGATGGAAATATGGTCCCTAAGAAGATTCATAATTCTGCATTCCCTCATGATTTCACCATGCCTAATTTCACATGTTTTGATGGTACGGGTGACCCTCATGCTCATCTTCTACATTATCATAGGGCTATGGCCTCCTATTCTAATGATAGATTATTACTTAAGGCCTTTCGCTATAGTCTTACCGATGAGGTGTTACAATGGTACACTCATCTCCCCTTTGGATCCATTAGTAATTTTTATGACATGGAGGATGCCTTCCTCCATCAATTTATAACAAAAAAATGGCCCTAAGGTTACTTATGACCGATTACCTACTCTACATCGGGCTCCATGGAACCTATCAAGGATTATATTCTATGATTCAATGCTTGTATCCATCAGCTTGTCTTTCAACTCACAGATCTTGAAAATCAATTTATTTTCTGGCGTGGTCTTATTCCTCCAATGAAGAAACAATTATAATATAATACATGTGAGTCATTCATTCTTATATGTTATAAGGTTATTAAATTAGAAAAATATTTTCTCTCTACACACATCATAGATCCTCCACACATCTCTACAACTATTGCTTCATTTAGTTCTCTCTGCTAGAGCCTCCAGCTTAAGCATCCTACACATTCTCCATCTTCTCCTCCCAAACAAAGCAAACCATCTCAACCATTTTCACCACCAAATCATACTCCTTATCCATTGTGTGAAAATATACTCCTCTTACCACCCCACCTAGGTCACGTGAAGATTTTCACTTCTCTCACCGCACATGACCACATGGTGTGCTACGTGTATTACCCAATGAGTGATTAATTCTCCTACCTTCTAAAAAACATCTTCTACAACATCAATTACAACATCAACATGACCAACACTATTGTAATTATCATTACATAAATAGATATAGAGATAATGACTGTCTTTCCCTTTAGGATAGATTGCAACAATTAGAGGATAAGGGCATCATCTCCTTTGGTTCTCGTAAATGTGAGTGATCCATATCTCCTCTACATTTTCATAGGAGTTATACTATAATTGAGTCATATCCTACATATGGTGCTTCGAATATGATATATCCACAATAGTATTCTATTCATACATGTTCCCCATTGCATCCATCACATTCATGCTATCCACTACATCACACTGCTACTTCAAATTGGTTACCATAGCACCCTGCTTTCATACATCCCACCACAACTCCATATGACATTCAGTTCGGTTCATACACTCATGTTGCTTCCATTCCACATGCTTCCAAAACTTGACGCTACCTTGGTATTTTGTAAGTGAGTTCTTTCACCTCATCCCTCGATGACACACTTGTGTTCTTAAGATTATTACACAATTGTAGAGGTTTTTCTTTAAGAATTTTTCATCATGTGCTACATCATTCATCTGACGCACATCACTTATTTCCCGATGACACACTCTTGCTTTTTGTGGTTCATTCTTGACTATTGAGGGATCTTTCATAAATGAACCTAGTCATCCATACGCTGGAGGAATCACTATTTCTCCCATTACCATTCATCACAATGACATGTTATGATTACATTACATCATTACCACACATGTTCATTACAATACGTTAGTTTGATCATCCTACATCATTTATTTTTACATTTACTCTACTATCATCATCATATTAACTATGCGTTACACATTCTATTTACTATACATTTCACTTAGCTCATCACCCACCACACATGTACATTCCATTTGTCATTATTCCATGAATATTACATTAATCAACACTAACAAGATACAAAAACATCACACACATTCCAATAATAATCACCAACTCATGCAAAACTGATACAACATAAAAAATCATCGCATATAAATCACACGTGTCCATACATAGGTAGCAAATACAATCATCATTGGGGAAACTCCCCTACATCATATATAATCATGATAATCAAACCTCATCATCACTATCACTCTTGGGTACTACGAGATCCCTAGAACTAGATGCCTCACCACTCACTCTATGCCATTATTCGCGGCCTCAATATTGCTCCACTTACCTACAAAATAATATATTCTCCATGACGGCTCTCAAAACTAATGTTGCAAATCCATGAACCATACAAATACCTCCTACTTCAAAGGGATACCACCCAATGCTTCATGGGATCATCGAGTCTCCTCGTGTTCCTCATCCCTCTCGAATACTAATACAGTACATGTGGATTTAGCTATAGCCACTAGCTCAAATAGATGGGCATGCTCACCTGTAATATCATCCACTCGCTCCAATATACCTCCACCAAGAATGTCAGTTAACACATTCCACATCAAGGTGTGGATGGATGTGTCGACTATCAATGACCAATACACATCACCTACAAAACAAACAACACCAACACGTTAGACAACCATTACTAAAACATAAGCCAACAAACAACATACATAACATAACTATATGTAGATACTCACACTCAGCTATAATAACTACCACAAGGTCGGGACATGCACTTCCCCACTCTTCCTCCCCGCCACATGTAGTTCCCTATTGGATCTGCGCAAATAATGGGAACAACAATACCCATTGATGTGCTACCCACCATGCATGGTACTCCTCTATGCTACCAACATCATCTACATCTATCACCTCTATCACTACATCTACCTCATCCGCATCAGAGGTGATAGATGCTCTTCTATGGGCCCTAGTATGGCCCCAAGCCTCCTCATTTCCTAATAGGTCTTAACCATATATATGGCTCTGGGGCACATCCCGAGCCATACCAAATTGACATGACACCTACTTCACCCGGAAGAGATCTCACACACTGAAATATGTCCTCCAACCACATCATCCTCCATATATAAGGTAGCTCTATGGAACCTTTAGGCCATCCTTTATAATCATAGTATGAACTCCATGTGACGGCCTCGGGCCCCATCCTATTTATCAGTTCCCTGTAGGTATCAGTATCCATCCTACGCCAACTAATGTCAACCCACCTCCTTGCATATATCTCGTGCCTTTCTGAAATGCTCATGGAGCCCCAAATGGCCTCAATATTACTATGTGATCATATGCCCACACATTTAATACCGTAGTAGCTCATATCCCCCTCCATGGTCATCATGAGTGAATCCATATGAATCTCTCGTATAAGTGGGCTAACACAAATCGAGCGCATGCGTATCTAGTACTCTCCTCCTCTATACACAGGAAAATATCATGAAAATGCTTATTGAAAAATGACTACTACGCCATACATTTTTTGAAAAACAATGCACTTATTGTTATCCAAAATTCACCCCCCAGGGTAATTTTGATAACATGCGTCAGAATATTCAAATCCCAAGAAAATTGATTGATTCAGAGCAAAAATCAGGTTTCTAGGGTCCCTTCAAAAATTTTCTAACTCTCCTGTCCAGGCTGAAAAGAGCAAGCTCTGAGAAAATGCGGAAAAAAGTTGCAGAAGGCAAGTAGGTTGATCCAGAAAAAATTGTGAAAATCGGCTAAGTCCTACTCAAGGACGCCTTTGGGACGTGTGGGACAGAAAGACACGGATCGGCCGAAAAGCCTCCAAGCAGCCCGCTGAGCATTTGGGACAATCGGGCCGTAAGCACGCGCGGGGCGGAAGCCGATCCGGCCGAAAGAGGAAGAAAAATTAGCTAATCAGCTGAATCTGCTGGCGAGGCCGATTCAGGACAGGAGTACGCTGAAGGACCCAACCGGCCGGATTGGCCGAATGAGAATGATGGTCCTAAAGCATTTAGGACATCTGGAAAAAAGGTGAGAACTCCGAACCGGGCGAAAAGAGTCAAGTCAGTCTGAAACAAAGTGGGACAAGCGGGACAAAAAGGCGCGAACCGGCCGAATCGGGCGAACCGAAAGAATTTGTCCCGCAAAGCACAGGGAAATTTGGGACAAATGGACACGAACCGGCCGGTTCGACCGAAATGGGAAATTTCAGCACTATGCCAAATGGGACAAAGGGATGCGCGGGACATGGATCACCGAAGAAGCCGAAAGCCAATCAATGCATGCCACGTGTCATCGGCCAAATGAGGGATAGGGAAGCCCATTGTGGGTGAATTGGAAGTTTTATCCCGCATACTTTGGGACATCCAGAAAAAAGACGTGGTGGACGTGAAAATCGGCTGCACCCGTGGACCAACCAGAGATGACACGTGTCACAAGGAGAAAAGTTAAAAAGTCAAAGGGGCGAGTTTTCGAGCACTGATCCGAACCAATGGGATAGTGCCACGTGTCCCAGCTAGGGCCCACAAGGAAATTTCAAAAGATAGCCCACCGAGAGGTGGAGGAGAGAGAGTTTCTCGGCCGAATCGAGTCCGCCACGTGTTGTCTGTGGCGAAGTGCGGAAAATATTTCAAAATCCGTCTTGGTCTGTTCCGTGCCCTAAATCTTCAGATCGTCATATCTTTTGATCTAGAGCTCGGATTTGCATGTTCCTTATATCAACGGAAAGCTTGTGAGATTCTCTACACGATTCCAGGGTCAATCTTACATTTTGGTTCAGTTTGGAGAGAGAAAATCAAGAAACACCTCTGGCACAAAATAACAAGTAGAAGTAATGCTTCAACTAACAACTTTAATGCAGCAGACAGTTCGCCGCTTCTGTTAGGCAGCCCGCCGTTTTGCCAGGATCCACCGCTTCTACCATGATGAGATGAATTGAATGCAACCTGGAGGTGGTTGGGGTAGATTTGGTTTTCCCTTCTCTCTTTCCTCTCTCATTCTTTCTATATATTGTAAAGAGGAACTTCTTTTCAAGGTCAAACATTTTTTTTTTGTTTTGCCTCTCCCTTCTTCTCCTCAGGCGAATTTGTGGAATTCAAACCTCTCATTTGAATCAGTAATAATATTCTCGCCTCATGGCATTTTTTTAGTGTATTATATCAATCTTTGGAGAAAATAATGCATGTCTCAGTGGATGATTCTCACCCTCTCTCAGTGTTCTTTTTGCATCCTCCTGGTCTTTCACTGCAGGTTTTGTCATCTGTGCATGATCTTATATCACATTCAAATGGTCTGTGTTTACTGGCAAAATAGGTGTTCTTCATTCCTCGGTGCATCACCTCTATTAGCTTAGATTTATTTTATGCATTTTCTTACCTTGTCTCCTTAGCAGATTAGATTAGGTTTTGAGAAAACCCTATGCATATTTCGTGTGCATCCGAACAGAGGAATAGGAACCAACCTTCTCTGGAGAATCCTCTCTCATTTTTCAAGTCCCACACTTGGAGAAAGGATTCAATGTTATGCAATCACACTGGATGCCAAGTGATCAACCTAGAAACTTGATCTGCATCCAGGGGTGCTTTGATTTTACACTAACACTTACCAACTCCGCAGTTGTGTGTGATGCTACGGTAGTAGCCACCCTCTCAAACTAGCTAGGATGCGCTGATCTCACTTGCGGCATATTTACTTACTAATATCTCAATCCCAATCGCGCAAATAAAAATGAGGTGACTAAACACTTTTTCACCTTACTATTTATAGTTACTTTTTCATCACCCACTTTACTATAGTCATTATTTCACACTTATTACCACTACTAATACACATTACACGATTTTCATCATATCTTGAGCGTTTCTACTCTGATTTAGACCCCATTTGTAACATTCTTTTTTGAATTCTACCTACCACCGTATTGAACACATTACATGCACATTAACTCAACTTCGAAATACACATTTTTGTGATTTGTATAACTTTCCTTCCTATTTCACATTTACTTTCGACTTAGCATTCATTCTTATCATCACCCCCCTTTTGTCAAAAAGGGGGCATAATATAGGGGTCATCCTAAAATTACTTCTATATCACCACACATTTAAAAAACAACTAATTTAACAATTCCAAGACATTTACTAATTCAAAATGTCACATTTCACCGATAATTCCCCCTAATTACCTAATCTAGGGGCAAAAAATACAAAAATTTTTCTATGTGACATTTCATCACTTCCCTTAATGACCTAACATGGGGAAAATAAGCAATTAAAATTCATTCCATATAATCATTGACTGATTTCTATTGACTCCTCCTAAAGATCTAATATGTGGGAAACTAGGGTTAAATCTCTCCACGAGTAACCAATCAACTAATCGATAAATTAACATGTTCAAACTTAATCCTATCATTCAACCTAAACAAATTCAACACAATTGGTCTCCTAGATGACATAACCTTGGAGTTATGTGTGACCTCCTAGATGAACTAACTTAGGAGATTATATTCATCACTTTCTCATATGACCTAACTTGGGAAACTATTCTACATATCGCATTGGCTTCTAGATGACCTAGCTTGGGAAATTATTCTACATCTCGCATTCACTTTCGATGACCTAACTTGGAAGCAATCACATTGTAGAGGATATCTATGGAGTGGGGGAAATAGTGCCTTTCCTATACCACTCTTATATGGGTCAATTATTTGATCAAAATTATCTAGATCTAGAAACAAACAATTTTTTGATATGAGTTTGTCTCCAAAGGTGGCTAAATCTTGAGGATGTAGTTATAGATTGGAGAATAACACACTTTTCTCCCTACATTCTTCCTTTGGTGGTAGGACACCCAAATCCTTTAGTTAATTATCTATATACACATGTTCTAGTTTGGGCTCGATCACTCCCTACCCCATCTCATCATCATTATAAAATGTTTGAAGCCATCTAACATTACAATCATCACTTTCATTTACGAAAATTTATCATGAAATTACACTTTTTGCTACATTACATGGATCAACCCACCGATCCACAATTCGACATGTTTTTGGTTCTTTTGGCACATTTCTACTACACATCTTCACATTCTACTACAACATGGGATTCTCTGGATGATCTTAGGTACACATCTCTATCTACTTTATGTTATTGAGATTTTGATCACCAATATAAAGTGGGGAAAATTTTGTCAAAAATCAAACACTTACTATTACATTCTCACCACCAAGTATGTTATTTTATGTATGGATCTCACGTAATAAAAGTATTCACTAATGGCTCATCCCCTAGTCTTGTTGCTAGTTAGTTGGTCATGATTGTCACTTGTCTCACACAGTCATCGAGTGGTTTGCACAATTATGGTCATCTCTCGAGGGTCTTGGTTTTCGTTATTTGGTTGTTTTTTTATCTCTTTTATTTGACTAGGGTGCCTAGGGTAGTTCTAGGGCAACCATGGGTGCTGCGTTCCATAATTTTAGGTACCCCGGTCCTTGTAACACTAGGGTATAATTTACTTATTTTAGGTTTTTCTTTTTTCGTTTTCCTCTCAATCCCCTAGGTACTAGTCAGCATGTTAGGTTATTAGTGTCAAAATTTGAACAAGATATCCCTATATAAACATAGCATACTCACTATCTCATGGGTAGACAATATACTATCAAGAGCTAGCTATCTACTAAGAAAAAGACTAAATTTGGGAATTTTATACATCCGAATAACACAATCATAGGGGAAAAGGGTTGTATTCATTCTATTCCATCCATAATTTTCATATTACATCTATTTATTTCCCCTTATTTCTACATCATCGACATTAGGGCACATCTACGCACCCAAAATTACATGTGCTATATTGTCAAAAATGGTTACAAAAGTCCCTAATGATGATTCATATCCTTTTTAGAAGATGTTCAAGTTCCTAAACCCATTCACTATACATATTGTAGCCTATAAGTCCTTACTTAGGTTTCCACACTTTCTTCAAACTTCCCCTCATTTATGGGCATGTGTTAGCCTTTATTGCCATGACTATCACCCTACGTAGGGATGCAGTCATGAGGGATTTTTCTAGAACCTTCCATGTGTCAAATTCACACGCAACGCTTCACTTAACTTCTATTTTAAAATGTGTTTCTTTCCCATTTTAGATGATTCCAAATTCCAACTCCTTGTCAGATGGTGCTCCTTCCCTATTCTATTTTCAAATAGATTCAATTAGTTTGAAATTCCTCTTCTAAAAATGATTTGTCACTCCAAGGATTCCTTGTGCATGAAGGCACATCCCACCCAATTCCTATATATTCCATTCTTGTATTTAAGAAAATGGCCTAAGAATTTTGTGTATCTTGCATAGTATTATTGTCATAGTCCTCCTAGAAATTGCATAGCCAAGCTCTATTCACTTGTGTTATCTCTCTTCCACTTGCATTGTAACCAGACTACCTTCAAGATGCCATTTCTCAAGCACCTTCTCCTTCTTCTACCTTTACATTCCCAATTCCTTGGAATCATATGGACACACAGAGAAAGAAATGGATAAACTGAGGGGACAGATACAAATACAACCAAATTTTCCAAAGCTCTTGCTTATCTAGGTTAGAATTATTTTTTTGTTTGCTTCATTTGTCAAATTATCAATTTTGAGTTATTCATTTCAAATACATATCAAATAAAGTATAAAAATTGTTCATTTCAGTTGATTAAGCAATTAAAAATAGAGAAAATCATTAGAAAGCTTGCTCTTTGACATTATCGGGGAAGTAGTGGGGAACAATAGCTCTTCTAGGGTTATGATTTGTTCTCTACCTCTAAGGTAGGGTTTGAAGGGTTTTGATTAAATTAGTTTAGTTGTTTTAGATCTAGATTCACATTCTTGCACAAGTAATTAACTACAACCGGATGATTACTTGTATTTAATTTCATTTATTAGATTAGAAACATTGTTTAAAAACCTAGAAAAGATAAAAAATATTTACTTTTATTATATTAGTTTGCTTCCATTGTTTTGTTCAGATATATTGTGAAAATACCAAAAACATAGATAGTTATTTTGTTTCATCAAAATCAATTCAATTCATTTTGCGTGACCACAAAAGCTACACAACAAAAGAATATGTTTGGTTGTGATCCATTGGTCCCACAACCCAACTAGCTAGATTTGTTGACCAAAATTGATACAGGTTTATGCTTGTTGGTGTTACAAACACCTGCTAGGTACTCTCAGAAGATAGAAAAATTGAACACATTAAAAATTGTAGCTAATCAAGCCTACGATTATTGGACTGCTCCTGGAAACATGGCTTGATTACGCACATGACCATATAAGGACCACAACCTCCATAAGTTTACGATTGTGATTCCCAGGTCCCACAACCCAATGAGCCTATTGACCAATTAAACATCAACACTGGTTTATTTGCATAAGTATTTAGATCATCACCACATCCACCTGACATCATTGCAAAACTTTCATTATTGAACATAACAATCGATTAGGCTAGGGATTTTTGGACTAGACCAAAAAACCACCCATAGTCCTTGTGGTTTCTTTACGCCTCTCATTATCACTTCCATGGCCTTGTCTAGAAATCTATACGAGGCACCCACAGGTCACTTTTCGTATGTTCCAAAACCAGTAGATAGAATCTCGATAGAGATCAATATTGACTGGAGCCTCCGAGTAGTTATTCTATTTGATTGATCCATCATGCCACTTTAGCTTAGGATAACTTTCTTTGCCTTAGAATCTCGATCCCGATATTGAATGTTGAAGATATAAGGTTTCCTTGTTAGCTTGTTCATCATTACCACACTCACATCCATTTATATTCTAGACCGTCTATCTCAAAGACGACTCGGGAAGTCGACGTAAAGAAGGTCACGTGTTGATTTTATTTAGTACAACAACCTAGGAGCACAATTACACACACAAGCACACAAAACTACATTGGAGTCCTGGAATGTAGTGTAATGTTTAGTTGTAAGTACACCATTGTGGAAGATAAGGTCAGTCCTACCCCTTTCATTTGCATATTTCTTTTTTAGGAATTTGATGCTTTGTATCGGGTTTTGCAAGTAGATCTTCATCACACAACTACAACAACATAAGTGAGGATATTACAACAAATGAGTGACCAAGATGAATATGATTTATATGAATGTTGCCATCTTCCTCTCTCCCTTTATTCTATGGGTACTCTTATACCCCCCAAATATGTTGGGATATGATGAATATGGTCAACCTCTCATGCATTTCGATATGTTAAACTATCAAGCATGTAGACAAAAACAATCACATTTTCTCTCTACATGGGCAGATACCCATTCAATTACTCACGATCAAAATCCTCTTCTTCAGGGAGCCAATGTTGGTTCATCCATACATATTGAGGAGCTTGAAAAAATCACATAGACACATCCTCTTAAGCGCTCAAGTTATAACAATATGACTTTCACCGGGAGGAAAGTTCGCCTCTCCTCGTGTTTTGTTCCCACAACCCATTAGCATGCAATCAGACCAACTACCACCTCAAGATGAGGATTACTTAGCACAATATGCCAGAAGAAAACAAAAATTCATGAATATAAACTAGGATTTTGACAAGTTGCAAGGACATGCTGATGTCTTTCTCAAAAACATTAACACTACCCCTCCAACAACAAAAAATATTGCCAACGAGGGGTGACAAAACAATTAACAATTCATAGAAAGATACCAAACTCCTCAAAACCTCTAAAAGTTCAACAACAAGTAGCAAAACAAAAAACCACCCCATCAATGGGTGACATCATCTTGGAGTTAGTAGACAAAGTCAAAGAGTTAGATCTTTCCCAAAACACTCAAAATTCATATATAGGGCAAGTAAGAGTTTCTCACTATCCATAAAATTATGGACAAATACCTACTGCATAGAATCCTCTAGTTTATACAGGCACTCCAAGCCCTAGAGATTTGCTAACTGGGATAGGAACCTTGGGTATTCCCCCATGCCACATATGGATATCTACAATAGGCACCGCATATAAGTGCATTATCAAACGCCATACTAGCTACAAATGTAACGTTCATCGGATTTTTTCCTTCAACTCCATACCAAAACAATCAACCCCCTTATGTACACATGTACTCTAAATCACCATAGGGGAATATGTACACTTACCCAGCTCCATATGGAAGGCTATAGGGGATAACATATGCCCCAAAAATGTTTATGTTGTACCATTTTAGGAACCAATTGAATCTCCACCTCCCCAACAAGAATATTCAATGGTTGAAACATACGTAATGGGGACCTATTCTGAATATATTAAGGATCCTCTAGACTTCTACATCCGTAGTGTCATGCTCCTAAGACCCTTGTCTAATTTTTGAAAGTTCAAAGGAGGGCAATGCTAACTCTCACATCAAAGCTTATACAATGACCATTCGAGAGCTACTCCCATGTGATGCAGTTGTTATGAAGATTTTCCCTAAGACACTAGAAGGTATCACTCTTGATTGGTACTATAGGATGTAAGAGGCCTCAATACACTCCTTCAAGTAACTCGTATAAGAGTTTATTAAGGATTTTTATATGAATAAATTTTTAAGGATAGGAATAAGATAATTCCTTCATACAAAACAAGATCACAACGAGTCTTTCGCCCACTTGATTCAAAGGTGGTGATAGGTTCTCTATTCCTCTGCATGTGCTCTAAACATGGATCAGATGAAACTTTATGATTTTTTCCTCCACTCCCTCAATAGAGAGACAAAGGAAGAAGTCCAAAATTTCCCACTAAGGAGATATAAAGAGGTGTTAGAGGGTGCTCTCTCGAATTGATCAAGCAGCCATTGACAGTGGTTGTAAGACTTATGGAAAAAATGGGAGGTTAGTCACTCCTAACCAAAATAACCCTAGTTACTCCAATAACGCGAACAATAATCAGGGACCAAAGGTCCTTAATAAGAATCATGGGGTTATAATTGACGGTGTTACCGATCAGCCTAAGAAACCCAATGTTGTTAGCTCTCCCAACAATAATAACAAAAATGGAAATAATTAGAGAAATAATAACTTCTCTCCCTCAATCAATGTTGTGGATTTTAATCGTCCTCAACAAAAAAACAAAAATAACAACAACAACAACAAAACCTCAACAACTAAGACAAGTGTAGACCCAAGGCCCTAATCGGTCCAAAGCGGGTATCCAAATAAATTCCAAAACCAAGGGCAGGGGTTACCAAATTTTAATTACAAAAATCATAAATTGAACAAAAATCTTAGTTTCAGATCAGTAAAAAGTGCAAACCAAAGGCCTCGACATTATGATCTTGATTTATACTATGGTTTCCATAGGGTTTGCGAGCACGATGCAAGAACATGTAGTGATTGAAAAACATTCTACAACATTTTCTTGAGGATTAATGACAATTATTTTTGACGTGTTTCTCGGAAAACACAATAACGCCAAATCGAAAACTTACATGGAAGGAAGAGGATTCTAGAAATTTCTCTATTAAATCTGCATACCTCCTAAATTTCAAGAATTCTAGCCAAAAATATTACTGGGGAAAACTTTGGGTAAAGGACCTTTTACCTAAAGTTAACATTTTCTTTTGGTTGGCTGCTTCGGAACAAAATCCTCACTATGGATAATTTGAGGAAACATGGGATGTTCCTCCCCAACAGTGTGTGATCTATAAAAAGAGGAGGAAAGTGTTGGAGCTTTTCAAAGTGTAATGGGTCTGCCCTAACTCCATTGAGGAATGTTGGTTACAATGGGATTTTCCTTTCAGGTACCCCTTTCTTATGGCTACCTAGAAAATGGCCCTTCCCCACTTCATCTAGAGCTTATGGAAGGAAAGGAATGCTCTCATCTTTAGAAATCAGAAGGCTAACATCAAAAAGGTCAGTGTTGGTTTGATTTCCTCGATTAAAGAGAAATCCAATCTCATTAAGGTGAAGACTAAAAAGGCCTGTTCTAGCAAAGAAGAGGAAGTTCTCAAATAATTCACCTTCATTCTACCTCAAGTCAGATTCCCATCCACTATCATTAAGTGGTCTAAACCAGAAAGGGGAAAAGTCAAACTTAATTTTGATGGGGCTTCAAAAGGAAACCCTGGTCCTGGTTGGTGGAGGGGGCATAATTAGGGACCATAATGGGGACTAGATCTTTTCCTATGCAGGACCTTTGGGGACTCAGAGTAATAATGTGGCTGAAGCATGTGCTCTTCTCTGAGGGTGTCAGTCTTGTTAAGGAAAAATGAATTAAACACATTCTTATTGAGGGGACTCTCTTCTCATTTTAAATGCCATCAACAAGACTAGTTACAATAATTGGGCTTTGGGTAATATTACTCATGATATTAAAGAGCATCTTAAGAACTTTGATTCCTATATCATCACTCATATCCCTCACATCAGAAATACTTGTGTGGATAGATTTGCGAATGAGGGAGTTCAAAGTAATGATTTCAAAGTGTGGCAAAAAGGTGATGTCATACCTGTGCATATTAATGATATTATTAATCATGAAAAATCGTAAGAACTTCACCTTAAGCAATGCAAGGGAGAATAATGGGTTCATTTTCCAATATTACAAAAGTGAGTCCGGTTTAAGCTATTCTTGGAAAGGAAAGTCTAATATCAAAAGTTGTAGGTTTCAACGTGCTTTGAGCATTGGAGTAAAAATTTGGCCATCATGGGTGGAGATAGAACCAAATTTGATCAATCTAGCCATGGGCATATTGTGGATGATAAGTCTATGTGGCACCTGTTTAGGATTGGGTGTTTCAAGAAATTTATCACTAGATTCCAATGGCATGATCCCTCGTTAACTTGTCCTTTATGAACATGTTTAGACACAAGAAAATGCTAAGTATTCCATTCTATTTATTTATGTCTCTGACCACATCGGTGAAGGATTTCCAATGGAGTAAGGTAGAGTCCCCCATTCACGAGGGTCTCATTCTTCTCTTGTTTTGAAATGGGAAACTCGACCCAGGATAAACCTATGCCCCTAATTGAGGATGAGGAGGATATTACCCTGGCTGAGTGTCTTTCCAAGATGAGGGAGGGTAATATGGGTACTAAGAAGATGAGAGGGGAATAATGTGGAAGGGATGGAAAATTAGGAAGTTGGTCCATCGAAGGGTAAGGATAAAGTGTCTCCAGAAGGAGAGCATGGTCTTGATATGTGGAAGAACAAAGTGTAGTATTTGGAGATGGTGGTCTAGGTCTTGGAAGAGACTAACTCGGTGGTGAGGAAGGGAATGATTGATAGTATTGAATCCACCAAGAAAATATTCTTGGCCCAGAATAACATTAGAGGGGATATCAAGAAGTTGGAAACTTTAGTTCAGGATTTAGGTGCTCGTCTGGAAGCCGTGGAAAAAGAGAAGTGGAAAAGGAGGTGAACCAATTTTGATGAAGAGGAAGAGGAGGATGAGTTTGAGGATACTAAGGAGGATGATGAGGAACCCCCCAAAAGAATCTGAATACTGATCCTAGCATGAAAGATGAGATCAGGGAGGTTAAACCCTCCAACAAAAGTAAAGCTAACTAATGGAACTTCTCCCAACCGTATCTGCAGAATTTAGGGTAAATTTATCTATTATTTCTTATTTAATGGTTTAGATATATTTTGTTCATCATTTCTTAGACCCCCTTCTCTATTTTGGAGTTAATTTTGTTTAACTCTTTAGGTCCTATTTCTTTTTTGTCTCTTTGATTTGGTCATGATGTAATCATTTTGTACTTTGTTCTGGAGACCATCCCCGATTTTTATCCTATATAATAAAAACTTACATGGGACTAGTATCCCCATAGAACACACCACTTAGGATATTTAGCGATCCTTTCCCCATGCACCCAAAAGATGGTAGAATAGATCCCAATGGTTCAAACAAAGGCATTGCAATAGGAACCAATGATCATGAAGCCTCAACTTTGTCAAACTCACAGGTGGCACCTCCTTTGGATGGTTGCCAACAAACAAAAATTGTGGGATTGGTAGAGTTAGACACCAAACCTCAGATTAACGCTACCACTAGAACCAAAGATTATTTGCCACAGCCTATCCCGATCTACTCGACTATATCAGATGACATTCGTGATACACTAGGCAAGCTAATAGGATCTTATGACTTGATCAATGACCTGACCAAAACCTTCTCTCACATTTCCTTCTTGGATATGTTAAAGAATTCCCTTCTCACAGAGCCACTTTATTAGAAGCACTAGGTCTTGGGAATTTGATTAATGTCACCCCTCCTCCAGAAGTGTAGATAAACCATATAGAATTTTATGTTTATCCTCCAAGGAATCTTGAAAGAGATTTTGGATTCATATTCGACATCAACAAGATGCCCATGGACATTGAAATAGCTCGTAGAGGTGACCCTATGTTGTTTTAACAATTTTGGATTTACAAAAACTATGTAAAATGTGTGATGATTGATGATGGGGAAGCATTCAACATAGTCCCCTTCTCTTTCCTTTAAAATTTAGGTTACAGAGAGACCAATTTCTCCTCAACACGAAACATGCTTTGAGAGGCTATGACAACCTCAAAGTGACGTCAATTAGAACTATAGTGTTTCCAGTTACCCTTGGACCTAAGATGA
Organism: Taxus wallichiana var. yunnanensis; assembly: GCA_018340775.1. Lineage (NCBI taxonomy): Eukaryota > Viridiplantae > Streptophyta > Pinopsida > Cupressales > Taxaceae > Taxus > Taxus wallichiana. Next base: position 736,008,118 of record CM031241.1, read on the forward strand.
TTCTAACCAAGTTTTATATTATAGATTGGGAAACCAACTATAATATGATCCTCAACTGTCCTTAGATTCATCTTATGAAGTTGATTCCGTCCACTTTGTTTCAAGAAATAAGGTTTCTACAATTAGGGAAGGTCTTCATGGTGTACGGTGACCAAAAACACTATGACATACATATATCTAATTTAAAGAAGAGGCCATAGGTTCATTCTAAGTTTGAGATTCCTGTAAATCAGTTTTAAAAACCTAAAATATCAACACCAGAAGAAAATATGGTTCCTACAATGGATCTAGAAACTATGGGTTTGATTGAATAAGTTCCTACTACTAAGGACAAAACAGTAATTGTTGAGACAATATCAATAGGAACGACATCAAGGGTAGTTGAGTTGTTGGAGAATGACCTACCCTTTCTTCTTTCATTTGATTCCATGGGTATAGGACATTCCCTAGGACTCATCTCTATCTCAGCTGATGACATATGCATGGTAGAGGTATCAGAATCAAGGGAAGATAATACAATAAATAATCCAACTTCAATCTTCCCAGATGATTGTTGGACCTTGAATTACAATGGAGAAAAGTGCCACTTTGGTGCTAGGTTAGGTGTGATACTTACCAACCCTCAGGGAAGGGTCATACCCTTCTCCTTTAAATTGAATTTTGAATGCACTAACAATGGAGAAGAGTATGAGGCTCTCCTTCTTGGTCTCGTTATATTCAAAAGGATGGGTACTCTTAATATTAGGGTGCTGGATGATTCAAAACTAATTAAAAATAAATTATTTGAAGTATACGAGACTAGGGATAAACATCTATAACTCTACAAGAATTTTTTTCCTCAAGTTAAGTAAAGGTTTTGATTTCATTTCAATCGAGGATATACCCAGAGAGTAAAACATCCTTGATAACTCTATAAAAAAAATTGCTTCTTGTTTTACCCCAAGCGACAGCAAGTTATAAGACAATAGTTTATGGTTTTAGTTTTTGCCAAGCCTTTGGTTCACAAGATATAAACAACCCCAATTCTAGATTATTTAGTAGTCAAGAATGATTTTATCACCTTATATTACACTAAAAATGACGAAGCAATCCTAGGGTATTTGAATGCCTACACATAATTGCATCCTGCTCATCATAAGATCACTTTTCTCTCATCCCACACTCTTCCTCTTACTTTGGAGATTCCACGATAGAACCTTCCTCTATGGAAGGTCTTGAGGTCTATGAAGTAGAAGAGGAAGGAGACTTAGAGCTACCTCTGGCCCCACCTAAATTTGAAGAGGGTAATGCCTCCTTAATCGAATAAAAATTGATATAAACATCGAGATGAAGGAGGAACCAAAAATCTTGAAGCTGGATCCTGTCTAACTCCAGAGGAGATAGAAATACATACCTGAATCCTCAAGGAGCATGAAAAATATTTCACATTTAGCTACAAGGAAATGAAAAGAATTACACCACACATTATAGTTCATAACCTTGTTACTAAGCTAGATGCTAAGACAATTAAATAGAATTTGAGACCCATGAAGCCAAAGGTGGCCCTCATGGTAAAATAAGAAGTGATGAAACTCCTATAGGTGGGGTTCATCAAGCTAGTCAAATATTCACAATGGGTGTCTAATATCATCCCCTGTTCTCAAGAAGAATGGAAAAATCCACATTTGCATAGAATTTTGGGATATCAATAAAGCTTGTCCCAAAGATGATTTCCCATTACCATCCATCAATGTTATTTTCAACACAACAATTGGTTATGAGTTGTTGTCTCTCATGGATGGGTTTTATAGATATAACCAAATCAAAATCTCTGAGGAGGATCAAAATAAAACTACACTTATCATTCCTTGGGGAACGTCTTTATTATGTTGTCATGCCGCTCGAGAATTAAGAACACCGGTGTGACATACCAACTGGTGATAAATTATATATTCCATGATCTTATCCATAATATTGTGGAATCCTAAGTGGATGATCTTCTCACTAAGGCCAAAAAACACTGCAATCACCCTGAGGTGCTTCGTATCATTATTTTTCACTTAATTGAATACGACATCACATTAAATCTAGTAAAATGAATATTCACTATAACAAGAGGCAAGCTGTTGGGATACATCATATATTCATGAGGGATTGATGTAGAACCATCCAAAATCCAAGATTTACATGAAATGAATCCACCATCAGATGAGTCTGGCATCAGATATTTTCTAGGAAAAATTGGTGCAATTCGAAGGTTGATCCCAGATATAACGTTTTCTATTCACGTAATCAACAATTTATTAAAAAAGGATTATTACATTGATTAGATGGAAGAGTGAAATTAGGCATTTGAGTCAGTTAAATGATTCTTTTTATATCCTCCCACACTCACATTGCCTAAGTCGATCACCGTTTGATCTTGTATTCATGAGCTATGGATGTCTCATTAGTTTACATGTTAGCTCAAAAGATGATGATAAATGAGAACTTGTAGTCTATTTTATTAGTATAACATTTCTTGACTATGAGACACATTACACACATGTAGAAAAGGAATGCCTTTCCATAGTCTTCATGAAAATCACTTAATACATTACATTCTTAATCAAGAAACAAGGGTTCTCATTAGATCGATCATTTGCGGACATTTCTCACACACAAGGGTCCTTATCTAAGAAAGCTCGATGATTTATAACTCTAATGGGTGAATATGAGTTAACATTTTTAATTAGAAATCCATCAAAGGAAAAATCATTGTGGATTGGTTAGCTGACAACTCATTAGATAAAGGTGATCTAGTAAATCTAGACTTCCCCGACGAGTGTGTGTATTTTGTTGAAACCAAGTCCCCCATTTCTATGTGCCCATGGTACACTGACATCATTAATTTCATAGTGGACCATACATACCTAGAAATGGAGACATCATAACAAATAAGATGGTTACATGTTATAACCACCAAGTATGTTATCCTGGAACCAATGCTCTACCATAGAGTGTTTGATGGAATGTTGTTAAGATGTGTTGATGAAGAAGAATCCGAGAAGATTATTTATGAATCACATAGTGGAGTATGTGGAGGTCACTTCGGTGGCCACGCCACTACTCATAAGATACATCAGATGGGCTACTTGTGTCCCATGCTAGAACATGACGCAGGAGAGTTTGTATGTAAATTCCATAAATGTAAATAATTCTCCCATGAGATCCACATACCGGCATAGGCTCTATAATGAATTAAAACACCATGGACCTTTTCCATATGCGGCCTTGATTTGATAAGGAATTTCTCTCCCTCATCAGCAGATGATCATAACTTCATAATCACGGACACATAATACTTTACTAAGTGGGTAGAAGCCATGCCTCTTACCACCGTGCTCAGATGTGTAATCGCTAAGTTCATTTTGAACCAAATAATTTATAGGTATGGGGTCCCATAAGTTATTATCTCTCGATAATGTTACATATTTCAAAAATGAGGAAGTACGTGAAATGTATGAAAATTTCAAAATAAATCACCATGTTGGTGCTCAAAATAGTCTTGCCCCATTTTTCCATTGAAAAATCTATCAATTTACGACCTCTCCGCCATAAATTATCTCCTCGTGTTGTGCACCGAGAATTCCTACCTTCCTTTTTGTTTCTATAATCAGTTATTTCTGGACCAAGGATCACGTATAGATCCAAATTTTTTTCCTCGTTCCTCTGTTCATCTTAAAAGGTCTGTATTTGGGTGTAAAAACTCAAATTTGTCCCATTCTTTCGTTTTCCACACTCGGGATTTGTTTTCCTTTTCATTTTTCTCTAAATACTTGAGGAAAAATGAATGGATGTAGCTCGAGGAATGTGTTTTATCCTTGTAACATTTTTAAGTTCTCCACACTTGGAGAAAATTTAATTTCCAGTGCTCAAATGGTCATTTGTCTACATTTTATGGTTTGATGAGCATTTCTCTCGGTCAAATTTACAACCTTCCATTAACAAGAAATGCGGCCTCTTTTGGTTGGACGTGGCTCAGTGGGGAACTCTAAAATTATATGGATCATCTTGACCCAAAAATGGTCCACATGAATGATCGAAGCTCATTTGAAAGTTCACTTTTTGGTTTGGCCTTGAGTTACGGCCCGGGAAGACACGTGGAGGTTTCCATTGCTTTTCCCAGACTTAGATAATTTTTATGTAGCTGGTACAGTTTGGTGGAACATGGAAATATGGAAAGCCCGCAATCATTTAGGCTCTCTCGTAGGGGCACCATTTTGAAATTGCGCCATGAAGACACGTGGAGGCTTCCGCCAGGGCTTCCCATACTTAGTCTTTTTCAAAAGGTTTTGAGAGGCCTAGGACATGTGGAGGGACCACGCATGTTTGAGGACCGACCTTGAATTTCATTTTAAAGAAGCACCAGGAGGACACTTGGAGGCCTTCACTCACTTTGCATTTTTATTGGACTTTTCAATGGCTAAAGGAGATTGCCTCGGACCCGACACACATGGCACCTTCTGCTGTGCTTTAAGCTTTCAAACAATTTTTTCCAGGCTAGGACACGTGGTGAGCCCACACTCATTAAAGGTCTTAACTTTTGGGGAGCATCTCAAGATGTTCCATTGTGATACATGGAATTTTGAAAATTCAGAGGGGTGGGGAAATAGACCATCGAGGTAATCGGGATTTTTACCTCTTATCACCAAAATGATTAAAACATCAAAATGGCTATGAGACCTAGAAGAAAATAGTCAAAATTTTAGCTCACCAACGATGAAGGTGTGGACTTCCGGGTGAAATTTAGAAAATTTTCCTTTTGTGGAGAAGGGAGTTAAAAGTAAAAAGGAAGCGTGGTTCTCACTGGGACCCACATCAGAGACTAGAAGCAGAAGGGTGGAGCTACGGAGAAAATTTGGAAAATTTTCTCTTTTCCAAAAAAGAGGTGAAACAATAAAATTTGTCCACTTTGTTACTTTGGGACCCACCTTAGGACACGTGTCAGGCTCATTTCTCAAGGGTGGACGTGTGGAGAAAAATGTGAAAATTTTACATTTTTCCAAAATTTGTAAAGGAAAAGGGGAAACCATAGGTCCGCTTTAAATTAGATCTCCCACATGGATGGTCCAAATTCAAAATCAAAATCAATGGTAGTTGTGCATCTGTATATGATTTTTCTTCCATTTTCACTTCAAAGCTCTTGGGGATGCGTATTGTTATGGTTTTTAATCATTTCTTGGAGTTTCCTGCACGCCAAATGAGGAGGAGCATTAATCTACTATCCTGGTTTTGTGGGGAAGGTATGTAAACATCTCTCACCATTAATATGCAATCTGACTGTCAGATTCAACCTGATTTTTCTTTCCTTGGCACACAAAAGACCTGTTGATATCTGGGTTTGGTGAGAAAAATCCAGGGATGTCTTTTACCATTAAGATGAAATATGACCTCTAGGCTTGATATGATCTTCCATTTTTCTCCCTAGGCACGCAAAGAACCAGATTGGATAGATTAGGGGCGAAGTGGTTGGTGAGTAAAGGGAAAAGTGATCTACCAAAGGAAGGAGTTGAATGCGGAGATGTTCGAAGAGATCTACCCCCTAAGCATCTAATTTTTTTATAGATTTGATTTTGGGAATCACGATCGAGATCATGACGAGCACTGGTACACTCAATGTCTCTGGTTTTGGGGGAAAAGGCTCTGTTGTAAAATGTTATAAATAGGCATGTTTTTCCTTGAAAAGGGTTGGGAGTTTGTGAAGGTATAGGTTTTAGGAGTCCAAAACTGATTTCCTAAGAGAAAAGTTTGATAGAGCCCATATTTATGTGAAACTATCTGAAGAAGCCTGTTTATCTCCTTTGTGTTAAATTTAATCATGTCAAGGTGGTTGCGAGTGTACAACCTTTGACAAAATTTAATATTGTTCAAGAAAATTTCGCTTGTTGATAAATTTAACCAAACTCAAGTTAATCGTGTTATTCTTAAGAAAAATTTAGGCTCTCTTCATTTCTAAATGTATGCAAGTATTTTTCTAGTTCCCATTGCATTCTTACATTGAAATTTGTGTGAATCACACAAGATCTTATCCTTGTGATAGTTTGCTTTGGAATTTACAATTACATTTATTAGGAGAGATTTCATTTGATAACCTGAAATAAACAAATTTAAAATCACCGTGACTCTAACATGAATATAAAATTATTTGTTAGCCTTTGAGGGTATCTTAGGCATGATGAAAGAGATATTGATAATGTTTAGTTAAGTTTTCCAATTTGAGCCTTCATTTTGGATCCTTGAAGTTTGTGTGAAAAGTGTTGATCTGGGCCTCCATTGGAGCACATATTTTGGTTAAAGGAACACCCTAGCTACTCTGAAAGCATTCTGCTATTTGAGCTTTCCATTTTTGTAAAATTTCTCAAAGATTTGGTATAATCAACTTTATCCTGCTTCACCTCCCACCAAAATTCATTCAAAAACAATTAATCATACCCATACTACCCCTGTTTGTCATGTGTGTATACAAATGAAAAATTTTTACCACCAAAACATGCAGAAACAGAGAGTTTTCATTATCTTTAGTATCCTAAACCTTGGTTAGAAATTATCTCCATTATCTAGAGTGACAACTCGTGAGAGTTAGCTTTTGTTGCATTGATCATATTTTCTTCGAGTTCTTCTTAATAACTTCACAAGGAAGGAATTCCCCATCTCCTCCATAAACAACAGGCTGCAAAAGGGTTTTGTCACCACTGGTTGAAAGGCATAATCATAATATAGTGAGGATAGATCAAATGCTCTTGAGGGTGCTATCCATTTCTCCACGTCTGAGTGACAGAGGGCCAGTTAGATCCCATCCCTAGCTACAAAATGACTCATTATGATCTATTTGTCTCTAATCTTCCTACTAAACCTATGATGCTACTCAGACTTTGAAGGATAATCAATTTGGGTACCAACACCTTATTGGTGCCATTGCGGGGACATAGTGATTACAGTTCATATTCAGACCCTGGTAAACACTTATTGTATGCTCAAAGTGCTAATACATATTTTTAGGCATCATACTATGTTCGAACTCGTGAGAAGTATTCAAAGTTACAAGTGTGTGTGTAATTCTTTCAGTTTCTACACCTAGTGCACTAGCTTTCATTGATAAATCTGGGTAAAGAAGAGTCAGGTATTTCCATTTCCAATTACTAGTATTGACAGACATTTGACATATCATATTTAGTACATTTTAACAACTAAGGTAGAAATCCTTAGTGGAAACTCCTTGTTGATCGATTCTTAATGAATAATAGTGTCTTCACCTCTGTCAAGTGAGATTTGTTACTAACCTTTGCAAATATGGAGGAAGAAGGTCTTTCTTTGCTAGGGATCCTACTAGGACATTATTTCTAGAGCTAGGAAAAGCAAAGTTAGAGGGAAGAATAGATTTGAGAGTTGTTGGAGATCAGCAGACAAGGAAAGGGATCTCTATTGATGAAAGTGATTGGCCTATTATTGAAGACCGCCATTCAAGTGCTTCTCGAATCGGGTAGCCTCTTTGTGGAATTGAGTTGTCTAGCTGGAGAGGGGTCTTTATTTGATTTTGAAAGGTTTACTTTTCATTCTACCCCTGTCTTTTCAGAAGTTGATAGGGAGTTCTAGGAAACAAGGCCTTTAGGGGATATCCATTTTGAAAGTTATACTCCTGTGTTTCAAAGACCCTCTTCCCCTTATCAATTTGTCTCCCCTATAGGGTCACCTCCTGAAAACTACATGGCCATGCCCCCACCCAAACCTCCATTTTTGTAAACACCTTTGGACCTATAAATTTTGTAGGGATGGTTGGTTATCCAAATGCAGTTCCTCAAGATGTAAGGAACAAACTACCAAAGTTCCAAGGAAACAACACTATAACTGGTGATCAACATTTAAATATTTTTATCAACATGATGGAAGACTTTGAGATTAAACATGAAGATGTATATATCAATCTATTTATCCATACCCTGAAGAGGATGTAAGGGACTGGTATAAATCTTTTCCAGATAATTCCATTGATTCTTGGATAGAGATGAACAATGCATTTAGATTACAGTATGGTGATAGAACTGACCCTAGGTTTCTTTTGATAGAATTTGAAAACATCAAGAAGAATCCTAATGAGTTAGTACATGATTTCAACACAAGGTTTAACAAGACCTTGAGGAGATTTCTTGTTAGCTTAAGGCCATGTGATGAGTCATGTTTGATCAAATATTCAGATGCATTTGATAAAAAAGTTGCTTACTACTTGAGGGACAAAACCCTACAAATTTGAAGTAGGAATTCACCATGGCTCTGTAAATAGAAAATAACATCAACGCAATTGAAAATCTTACAAAAAGGAGGGTGTAAAACTAATTAACCTAGAAAAACCTCGACAAGCAAGGATGCTGATTTGGAGGAAGTTATGAAAAATTTGGCAAGGGTTGTTAAAGAAATATCATACAAATTAGCTTGGGCAAAAAGGGGATTGGGAAGATCTCTCAAGGTCAACACAAGCAACAAGGAAAATATAAGTTTACAAATCACCAAAGATCTGATGATAGAGGCAAGGGACCTATTGGATTTGGAAATAAACAGTCCCAAGCTAGGGATAACAGAATGGTACCGATCCTTTGGCTACCAGAGTTTTCATTGTTGAGGAGACAAATGTCATTGATTGGTGTGACAGATGTTTCATGCCCCATGCTCCATGTGAGGAATATCAGAAAGAAGAGGAAGAAGCTTATGATGATAATGATGATGATGTCTACATGATGGGTTTCTCCACAAGCTCACAACAAGGGGAAACTTCAACTGAAGTGATAAGTGCTAGAACTGCTGCTGATTTTTGGGATTGCATTCACCGGTACCTTTTCTCCCTCCCTCTCATACTTTAGAAGTAGATACTTTGTACAAGATTTTGAATTTCCCAATAATGAATTTGAATATTTAAGGGCTTTAATGATAAAGAAGTATGATGGAGGCATCCCATCTAAGGAGGACAGGCAGTTGTTGATGAATGTTGTTGTGGCTCAAGAAAAGGAACACAACACAAGAAGTAGGGTTGTTAAAGGGACAGGGCCTTAGGCCAAGCCAAAAAATTGATTTATTTCAATTGTTCCTAAAGAGGATCCTAAGAAATATGCATATGCCAAGGGAATTGTTGTCCCAAACAAAAATCATACCCTGCCTCATGCCCAAGCTATCAAAAATCTTGTGCCATCTAATGAGTCTGTCAACCTTCCTTTCAATGCATCCTTGCCAAAGTATATCCCTTATGATATTGCCCAAGTCTTGAGTCAGATCAAGCTCTCATTTCCAATTGTTGAGTTGCTTAGGATGCCTGAGCACAAGAACAGGGCATTGGAGTATTTTGGACTGAAAGAGGAGAAGACTGTCCTAGGTAGAAACATAAACATTGTGGAGACTCCATCATTCATTAAAGAAATAAAAGCACCAATAGCATCATAAGAGCTAGATGAACCACCTAAGGTTTATTTGGGAACATCCTTGGTAGATTCCCAGCTGAATGTGGATCCATTCTTCACCACCCTGATCATTAAGGACAAATTGTTGTGCAATTATATGTTTGATTTAGGGGCATCATCCAATTTTATGCCTCTGGAAGTTATGAATGAACTAAATATCAAAGTAATAGCCACATATGGTAAGTGCATTACCATGGATTCTAGAGAGAGGTGCTAGAGTTGGGATGTGTGAAGGGTCCGTGGTATAACTTGTAGCCTATCCAGTATGAATTTGAAGTTTGATGTAGTTATTGTTGACTTCCTAGCCAAGTGGGGTATGTTTTTATCTAGAAAATGGTATGCAAGTGTTGGATTGAGTGTTCAAATGGATATGTACTATGCCACCATCCTAATTAAGGGCAGCCTTGTCAAGTTATATGGGGAAAAGAAAATGTTGCACCTTATCCAGGATCCCAACAATGCATCCTATGAGGTATTGTACACAAGTGTTATTCTTTGATAAATTTGTAGGATTTGCTGATGGAAAAGAAAAAAATATTGAAGAGTGAAAGTGTCTTGAGTAGGCAATATATCCTTGGACTTTATTGTTTGATGGAGCTTGCTCCAAGTTTGGAAATGGTGCTGGTGTTGTTCTGATCTCTCCAATCTAGGAAAAGTTTCTCTTTTCCTTCAAACTCAACTTTGAGTGCACTAATAACATTTTTGAGTATGAGGCACTATTGTAAGGTCTAGAGGATTTCTTAGAAATATGGTGTTAAAGACATCATTGTCAAGGAGATTTGGAATTGATTGTAAAGCAAGTTAGAAAACTGTATGCCACAAAAATCAGCTAATGAAACAATACAAGTATGCAGTTTAGGATTTCATTGAGATGTTTGATTCATTCAATATTGTGCATCATGACAGGAGGTCCAATGATTTGGTAGAAAAACTTGTAGTATTGGGACCTTGGTTTGATAATTATGCAATATCCCCATTTTGTGAATATGATGTTGAGGTGTTAACAAGGACATCTATACGAAACACTATTAAGCATTGGCGGTTTTTGATGATGATTCTTAGGTCGAAGCTTTTTGCATGATAAAGGAGAGTTTTCTAATAAAAATATCGATTGTGATCCAATGGTGTGTGTAGTAGAGGGTAAAGAAACCTTGTTTGCCAAAGTCATCATCCAAATAAAGACCAATAACATTCCTAGAGGGCTGGTTGCTTTGAGTCCAATTTTAGGAATATTGATTGCATTATTAACGGATGCATAATAGCCTCAAGGGATATTGAGGAGCATGACCTTGGCACAAAAGAGAAACCAAATAAGATCTAGTTGGGAAGCAATCTCAGTAAGGAGGAGAAGCAGTCCTACATCCAATTGTTGAAAAGGTATCAAGATTGCATGGCTTGGAATTATTCTGAGCTGAAGGCATACAAAGAGGATTTGTTTCAACATGAGATTCCCTTAGAATCCAATGTAAAACCATTCAGGTAGAAACAAAGGCCAATAAATCCACTCCTATCTCTTAAGATGCAAGAGGAACTGAAGAAACTAAGGGATGGAGGGATTATTCAGCCCACAAGGTATTCTTCTTGGGTTGCAAACCTAGTACCAATTAGAAAGAAGAATGGTGACATCAGGCTGTGTGTGGATTTCAGAAATTTGAACAGAGAATCAATGAAGGATAATTATCCTTTATCAAACATGGAAAACATGTTGCAGTTAGTGACTGGTTCTGAGTTACTTTCTACCTTGGATGGTTTCTCTAGTTATAACCAAGTTGTGGTGAAGGAATAAGAAAGAATTAAAATAACCTTTACCACTCCTTGGGGGACTTATGTGTATGTCAGGATGCCCTTTGGTTTGATGAATACTGGAGAAACCTTTCAAAGAGCAATGGATGTTGCTTTTTCTGTTACATCAATGATTTTATTGTTGTTTACTAAGATGATGTGATTGTGTTCTCTAGAAAGCAAGGTGATCACTTGCTACACTTGGAAAAGATGCTGATAAGATGTAGAGAGTATGGCATTTCACTCAATCCAAAGAAGTGCCATTTTGGAGTGCAGAAGGAAAAGTTTCTTGGTCACATTGTGTCACAAGAGGGAGTAATGATTGATCCAAAAAGGGTGAAGGCCATTAGCAAGGTTCCAATCCCAAGAACCAAGAAAGGAATCCAGTCCTTCTTTGGGAAGATAAACTTCATTAGAAGATTTATCTCAAACTTTTCTGAGTTGACCATTCCAATCACCTCCATGTTAAATAAGGATCAAGTCATCAAATGGGAGGAGGATGCCATTCAAGATTTTAATGGGATTAAAGAGCCATTAAAACATGCACATGTTCTAGCAGCTCCAAATTATAAGAAGCCATTTCAACTATTCTCTTTTGCTTTAGAGAACACTATTGCATCTATCCTGTTGTAGAAAGATGATGAAGGGGATGAGAGGCCAATTTCCTTTTTCGTAAGGGCATTGTGTAGTGCCCATTTCAACAACCACTTGAGACCAAAGAAACAACCTAGGGTTAGCTAGAAAATTAAGGGATAATTTTTTTTTAAAATTTGAAGTGTCTACAACTAAATTACAAGACATCAATTTTCACTAATAGGTTCCAGAATAAACCTATTTACTAATACACAAGTTTCCTTTATTAACTTATAACAAGTTTACAAGGTTCAAATTTTAGGGTTAGATGTTCTAGTTAGATTCGGGGAGTAATCTTACCCCATGCCTTCTCTCTAACAGGCTCAGAACTTCAATTGGAATTTTCTCCTACCAAACACTTCCAAAATTTCCCTAAACCATTCCCAATGGATAAGAAATTTTCTCACCTTTTCGGTGATATAAAGAAGACCTCCTAACTCCTTACGTAACTCAAGCTATGAGAGGGCAGAGTTTAGGGATCAAATTTTCCCAGAGGGACACATGGCAAAAGGAGGAGGAGTGCACCTTGGGTGGGTTGGCGGGTCGCGGGGTGGCATTGGGAAATTTTCCCAACGCATGGCTCAAAGTCACATTTTCTTCCATGCCCCGTGGGTCTGCCAGGGACACGTGGTGACTGCAGAGACAACGTCGAGCAGCAATGGAGGAATTAACGATCGGCACCAGGAGGAAAAAGGGAAAAAAAGGGTGCGCGGGTCTGCACACCCATGGGAAGACAAAGGAAAAAGGGGAAGCAAAGTTATGGGTGGTGGAAGGAAAATTAGAAATTTTCCAAAGCCAAAACACAAAACATAAGGGAGAAGGAAGGTCTGCCCTCCCGCTTCCACCCCCCAAGGTGCCACGTGGCACACTTTCATTGGCTACGGGCCGATGGGGTCAACATGGGAATTTTTCCCCAAAAATTATAAAAGCTAAGGGTTTTAAAAGAACCCACGCCTCTGTCATAGCCATAAGGGGACACGTGGCACCCTCTGATTGGCTATGGGTTGGTGGAGGGAAAAGTGAAAATTTTCCAAAATTTTCAAAAATTTTAAGGGGTAAAACTTATCTCGCACTCGCACCTCAGCCCGGAGGACACTTGGCAGCCTTTGATTGGTTGTGGGCCAATGGAGGGAAAATTGAAAATTTTCCCGAGCCCAAAATTTTGAAATTTTTCTAAGGGCAAAATTTGATGGGAAATTTTTGGGTTGCGGGCCCGCCAAGGAAAATTTTCCCAAATTTTCTGCCAAGGCACAAAAACTTCAAAGTGTCATAACTTGAGCTAGAAAGCTTGGTTTTGGTCAAATGAGGACTCGGAAATATCTCGAGGCCCTCTTTGCACAAGGAACATAAAATTTACTTTTTCAAAAGTTCTTAAGGGTCAATTTTGCAAAAAGGATCTGCAGGCTTTTAATTTGTGAACTGGCAGTTTTCCAACTTCTCAATTTGGTTAATTTTGAACTCCTCCTTCACTCAACATGTCAAAAAGACATGGAGGATTGGTCTAGGGAGGGTTTAGAGTGTTTTAGGAAGTCAATTTATCCAATCTGTTCAAGGTTGCATTTTTATGGCAATAGACAGAAAAATGACTGTGCATGCTCCGAATTGAAATTCATTAAGTTTTGGAGATTCATTCTTGACAGTTATAGTGAATTTGAGTTCCTTAGGTAGTACTAAGTCTAATTTTCAATGTTTTATAACTTATTGTTTAGTGCAAGTATGAACTATTCATTTTTATTAAAATGTGAATTGCTAGGATGAGTATATTACAATGAACTATTTCTTTAAATTGGAATCTCCATTTTGTCATTTAAATGTGCATATGATTCCTAACTTAGTCAAATACATTGCTTATTAAAAAACCATTCATTTCTACATTAAATGCAATTTAGAATTCAATTCAAATATGCATTTTTCAAAAGAGAACAATATTGTCTTTCCTTTTTCATTTGTTTTCAAATACAATACATACAATAACAACACTGTTTCTTATTCCTTTTCAAAACAGAGATATCATTCTTGGACAAGTAAAAAAATTCCAGTATACAATCCAATTTTAAAACTACTTCAATCTTTTATTCATAATTCAAAGACACTTTTACAACTTAACACTCTTCCGATTCGATTAAAAAATACAAATTACAATGCTTATAATATCCTTTAAATTTATTTCCAAAACATAAAACAAGTGTAATTCTTCTTTACATTCCTCAATACAACTACAACTTCCATTAACAATGCAATTCTTCACATTACAACATTTATAAATTCATCCACTCGAAGTGGGAGAAGTTACATTGAATTACTCAAAGGAAAGGGACTGTCAAAACTGTAATTTATCCTTGCTCCAAATAGCAACATGCAAGTTTCTTCTTATTTTCATCTTGATCACAACAAATAAGGGGGAAAGGCAATACTTTCCACCCAAACAAGACATCCAATGAGAAAGGAGAATCCATCCTTTCCTCATTGGCCCTTGAACCCCAACCATATTGAAATAAAGTATGAACATCAACACATGGCAACAAGGATTCTTCCTCAACAAATAAGCATTCTTCACATTACATACAAAAAATAAAATACACATTCCAACAAGACAACAGTTCCCAACTACATTTGAAATCATACACACAACACATAGACTTGATCAAGCAAGCCAATAAGAGAAAGAACTATGGGAACTCCTTATACCTCCCAATTTGGAATTAGGAATCCACCAAAATGTATACCGCCAATAAACATATCAACCCCATAAACCTTATATCTCCCAACCCATTCTTATGCCCCCAAGTTTCTCCCTTATGCCCCCAAGAGTAAGAAATGCAAGCAATTTATTTTCCAAGGTGGATCCCAAACCAAAACTCCCTCCTCAATAAAACAGTGTCATTGGAAATCCCTTATGTCCCCCATATGAAATCCCCATAGCCTTCTCCTACACCATGCCTTAATCATTCTACCCAACCAGCCAAGAATGTAAACACAAACACCTTCAAATATACATGCAAGAGAAGGAACAACAATTAAAACATAGCTCAAGATCCTACCTCTCCATACTGAAGTTTGTTCCAAGCTCACAAGCTTTCCAAGATGCCAAATACAGTCCAAAATCAGTAAGGTTCAATCAAGCTAAAATACTCCAAGCTCTTCCTCAAACAAGCTCCAAAAGAAAATAGCACCAAAAATGTGTCCCAAAGAGGAAATGGACAAAGTTTCAACAACCCTAAACAAGAAAGGAGTTTCAATTTTATAGGAGAGGGAAGAGAAGGGGATGATGTGGATCCATGTGGGATTCCACATCCTTCTCTTCCTCAACCCCAAGAGGAAAGTCAACATCCTTCACCAAAACACAATAAATAAAAAGACAAAAATGACTTACACACTCCAAAAATGCACATACTCCAAAAGGACCAATTTTAAAACATGTAAGGAAAGTGCAATTAAAACTTACATATTGTCACTTCAAAATGCATTATAAATGCCTACATTTAACCTCCAAACCATAGGCATGGTTGGTGGATCATTTAAAGAGGTGTGGGACAAGTTTAACTTGTCCCATAAGCCACAAATTTGGCCTCCAAGGTCAAATTCGAATTTCATAAAAGATGGAGTGCTTGACCTTCCAAAATTTGCCTTACAAAACTCTTACATATTTCTTACACATTCTTACATGTTAACTTACACAATCTTCTAAACTAATTAAAAGAAGGAACACATTACAAATAAAATGCATATAACAATAATTCGAAAAGGAACACATAAACAAAACACTTATCCCATGGTCACATATAATGGAAATCCTCCCATGGGAAATCCTAACATAACACAACACATAAACTCATAACACAGTTTGCCATGGTGACCTTGTTGATTTCACCCGTAATTTCAATATGGTTAGTCTCCAATCCCCTTACATTGTTGTTATTTTTAACCTACAAAATGAAAATACCCCCTTGGCCTCGTGACCATATAAGAACACCCAAAAAAATATATAAACAACATTTCAAGATCATCTAAACACATGAATCATAACAATATCAAGAATTCAACATTATCATTTTTAATTCATAAATAAACTATATCATCATCAAGAATCTACCATACTAGGTCTATTCCAAATATCAAGTGTCACAAGTCCAAATCAATATCCATAATATGTCCCTATCAAATAGTATATCATCAACCACATATAGAAAATGTCTCTAGTAACCATCATGCATAATAACCGAATCCAGATCAATAATAATCCATGATCTAACATCTAACCATCATACTAAAACAAAACATAATAGTGTCCATAATATGATCAATAGTATCAAAATTAGTATCTAAAAGTGTCAAAGGGAAGTGGGCACTACACATTGCAGTAGGGATGAGCTGAAATACACTATTGTGGAGAAACAAGCATTTGCCTTGGTAAAAGAAACAAAGGTTTTCATGCCTTCAATTTTGAGCTCTAAAATTATTGCTTATGTTCCCCACACTATGGTGAAAGACATCTTATCAGAGATGGAAGTCTCAAGAAAAAGATACGATGGGTGAAAAAATTGTAAGAATATGACATGGATATCCAAACCATGAAGTTAGTGATAGGTTTAGGCTTGTCTAAGCTTATGGATGAGAGAAACTTGTAAAATGTTGAGGTGAATGAGGTAGGAGAAGGAAGGGTAGATGTCTTTGAGAAACTAATGAGTTCTGAGTGGTACAAGGATGTGATTTTTATCTCATAAATTTATATTGCCCTGAGTATTTGAGTAAGAACCAGAAAAGGTCCCTTAAGTTGGATTCCTAGAAATATGTCATTACTAATTATGGGTTAGCTTGGAAGAACCCTGAGGGAGTCCTCTTAAGGTGCATTACTGAAGATGAAGCCCCCAAGATAATTGCTGATCTCCATGGAGGAGTTTGTGGGGGAATTTTGCAGAAGGGTCACAACACACAAGATCCTGAGGGTTGGTTATTGGTGGCCAACTCTTTTCAAGGATGCAACACTTTTGGTTAGAAGATGTGAGAGTTTCCAGCACTTCTTTGGAAGACTGAAAGCTTCAGGATCCCTTCCTTTGCAACCTATATCAATTGAAGCTCCATTAAAGTAATGGGGAATGGATTTTATTGGTGAGATTTTAGACCCTTCAAGTGTTGGCCATAAGTGGATTCTTGTAGCCACAGATTACTTCACCAAGTGGGTAGAGGCAATCCCCACCAAAAGGGAAACACACCAAATTGTCATGGACTTCATGCTAAACCATATCATCTGTAGGTTTGGGGTGCCAGTAAAAATTGTTGTTGATAATGCCATGAACTTCAGAGCTAAACCCTTAGTGGAAATGTGTAAAGAATATGGGATCAATTTGACATATGCTTCTAATTACAATCCCCAAGGAAATGGACAAGTTGAGTCTAGTAATAAAAATTTGCTGAAGATTATCAGAAGAACCTTGGAGCTGAACAAGAGAAAATGGGGTGAGCAGTTGAAGTTTGTTGTTTGGGAAAACTGAATTACTATTAAAAGAGCCACTGGAAAGAGTCCATTTGAGTTGGTGTATGGAACTTAGGCCCTGCTGCCCCTACATATGCAATTATCCTCATATCAGTTCATGCAACAACTGGAAGATCAAGAAGTAAGTCCATATGATGCCCACATTAACCAGATTGTTGAACTTGATGAAGAAAGGAGGGCATCCCACCAAAGGCATATAAAGTTCAAAGAGAATCAAAGAAGTTGTTTGACAAGAAGGTCACTCCCAGAGATTTCAATGTTGGAGATCTTGTGCTACTATGGGATAACAGGCATGAAGATAAGGGAAAGCATGGAAAATTTGATGCATTATGGATGGGACCTTATTCCATTGATATTAGGATTGGTGAACATACCTTCTTCCTGAAGGACTTAGATGAAGAATCTGCTTGAACTACCTATTAATGGAAGGCATCTGAAACATTTAAGGGATTAATTCCCCAAAAATCAAGATGAGCATCATCTCATGTATTAGTGTATAGCTTGTTTATTTTCTGTCTTTTGTGTTTTTGCTCGTTTTGGTCCTTGGTGACCTGTTTTTGTTAGTTTCTCTGTTCGATTTTTGGGAGATGGCTCTATTTCTCTGCTCTGTAAGCTGAATCCTTTTCCCAATGGATATTTTGGCACTTGGTCTACCTTTGTTCTTGTGGCACTCATAGGGAGTGAGTCGGAGCTGATGTTGGTGCTCAAAATAGTCTCACCCCATTTTTCCATTGAAAAATATATCAATTTACTGGCCTCTGCCATTAATTATCTCCCCATGTTATGCTTGAGAATTCCCTTCCTTCCTTTTGTTTCCGTAATCAGTCCTTTCCTAGACCAAGGATCACATATAGATCCAAAATTGTTTCCTCATCTAAAAAGGTCTGTATTTGGGTGTAAAAACTCGGGCTCTCCCATTCTTTCCATTTTCCATAGTCGATATTTGTTGTCCTTGTCATTTTTCTCTAAATACTTGAGGAAAAATTAATGAATGTAGCTTAGAGGAATGTGTTTGAGCCTTGTAACATTTCTAAGTTCTCCGCCCTTGGAGAAAATTTCATTTTCGGGCTCAAATGGTCATTTTTATGCATTTTACGGTTTGACAAGTGTTTCTCCCGGTCAAATTTACATCCTTCCATCAACAAGAAATGTGGCTTCTTTTGGTTGGAAACAACTCAGTGGGGCACTCTAAAATTCTATGTATTTCCTTGACCCAAAACTGGTCCACATGGATGAACGACACTCATTTGAAAGTTCACTTTTTAGTTTGGCCTTAAAGTTACGCCGGGAGGACACATGGAGGTTTATACTACTTTGCCCAGTCTTGGACAATTTTTATGTATCTAGTTTAGTTTGGTAGAACAGGGACACATGGTGAGCCCACACTCATTCAGGGTCTCCACTTTGGGCACCATTTTGAAATTGCACCATGAAGACATGTGGAGGCTTCCGTTAGGGCTTCCCATACTTAGTATTTTTCAAAAGGTTTTGAGAGGCTTAGGACACGTGGAGTGGCTGCACATGTTTGAAGACTAGCCCTTGAATTTCATTTTAAAGAAGCACCAGGAGGACACTTAGAGGCCTCTGCTCACTTTTTATTTTTCTTGGACTTTTCAACGGCCAAAGGATTTTGCCTCGGACCATGACACATGGTGCATTCCGCTGAGCTTTAATCTTTTGAAAAAAAAATTCCAGGCTAGGACACGTGGTGAGCCTACACTCATTCAAGGTCTCAACTTTTGGGGACCATCTCAAGATGCGCCATTGTGACACGTGGCAATTTGAAAAGTTAGAGGGGTAGGGAAGTGGACCATCGGAGGAAACTTGGATTTTTTGCCTCTTGTCACCAAAAGGATTAAAACATCAAAATGGCCCATAGACCCGACAGAAAATAGTCAAAATTTTTACCCGATTAATGGTGGAGGTGTGGAATTCTTGGGGAAATTTGGAAATTTTTTCTTTTGTGGAGAAGGGAGTTAAAAGTTAAAAATGAAGCATGGTTCCGCTAGGCCCCACATCAGAGACTAGAAGCGAAGGTGAAGGCATGTGGAGAAAATTTGGAAAATTTTCCCTTTTCCAAAAAAAAAGGTGAAATAGTAGAATTTGGCATGGTTCCTTTGGGACCCACCTTAGGACACATGTCAGGATCATTTCTTAAGGGTGGAGGTATGAAGAAAATGTGAAAATTTTACATTTTTCTAAAAGTTGTAAAAGGAAAAAGGAACCCGCAGGCCTCTCTAAATTGGATCTCCCACGTGGACAGGTCCAAATTCAAAATAGAAATCAATGACAGTTGTGCATCTGTATCTAATTTTTCTACCATTTTCACTTGAGCTCCTAGGGATGCGTATTCTTATGGTTTTTTATCATTTCTTGGAGTCTCCTGCATGCCAAATGAAGAGGAGCATTAATCTGGTATCTTGGTTTTGTGGGGAAGGTCTGTAAACATCTCTCACCATTAATATGCAATATGACTATCGAATTTGACCTGATTTTTCTTTCCTTGGCATGTGAAAGACTTGTTGATATCTGGGTTTGGTGAGAAAAATGGGGACATCTTTTACCATTAAGATGAAATATGACCTCTGGGCTTGATATGATCTTCCATTTTTCTCCTCGGCACGTAAAGAACCAGATTGGACAGATTAGGGGCAAAATTGGTTGGTGAGTAAATGGAAAAGTGATCTACCAGGGGAAATATTTGAATGCGGGAGATGTTCAAAGATATCTTTCCCCTGAGCACTTGACAAATTTTTACAGATCTGATTCTGGGAACCGCGGTCGAGATCATGGCGAGCACTAGTACATTCCATGTCTCTAGTTTTGGGGGAAAAGGCTCTATTGTAAAATGTTATAAATAGGCATGTTTTTTCCATGAAATGGGTTAAGATTTTTTTGAAGTTAGAGGTGTTAGGAGTCAAAACTGATTTCCCAAGCGAAAATCTTGATAGAGCCCATCTTTCTGAGAAACTATTTGAAGAAGCATGTTTATCTCCTTTGTGTTAAATTTGATCATGTCAAGGTGGTTGCGAGTGTACAACCATTGACAAGCTCTAAGATTGTTCGAGAAACTTTCCTCTCTGTGATAAATTTAACCAAACTCGAGTTAATTTGTGTTATTCTTTAGAAAAAAATTTCTCGCTTCATTTCAATGTCTCGCAAGTAGTTTTTCTTATTACTGCTACATACTTACATTGAAATCTACATGAATCACACAATATCTTATCCTTGTGATAGTTTGGTGGAATTTTCAATTTCATTTATCAAGAGAGATTTCATTTGATAAGTGAAATAAACAAATTTAAAATCATTGTTACTCCTAACATGACTATAAGATTATTTATTATCCTTTAAGGGTATCTCATACATGATGAAACTGCTGATGCGTAATCACAGCACCCCTGAATGTCTGCAACTCGATGGGTTGAAACTATCAGTGTGATTGCATAACATTGAGATTTTCCCAAAGTGTGGGACCTTGTGATTGGAAAAACTCTCCAGATGAAGGCTGGTTCCTATTCCTCTATTCAGGTGCATGCATTCATATTGCAGAGGATCTACTCTGAAACCTACTCTAACTTGCCAAGGAGACAGGGTTAAGAAGATGCATAAAAATAAATCCTAAAACTAACAAGGTGATGCACCAAAGGAATGTTGAACACCTGCTTTGCCATTAAACACAAACCATAAAACATGTAATACAACCACTAACACAGATAACCAAAATGTAATGAGAGATCAGATGGAGATGATGAATACAGAGAGGGTTGAAAATCATCCACAGACATGCATTATTTTCTCCAAAAGTTGATACAGTACACTACAATGGCCAAGAGGCACAAACTTGCATTACAGTTTGAATGGGGAGGTTTGAACTCCACAAATTCACTTGCCAAAGAGAAGAAGGGAGGGGAAAAGCCAAAAATGTCCAACCTTTAGAAAAATGCCCCTCCTTACAATTTATAGGAAGAATGAGAGAAGGAGATGAGAAGAATTTGAAATCCTACTCTAACCACCCTAGGATGCATTGAATTCACCTACAAAATGATGGGGTCTACTGCCAAAACCCATGCCTTCATGTACCATTCCTTGTTGGGAAAGAAAGGAAGCCCATACCTCATTATGGCGGTAGGTGAGAAACTTGGGAGACCCTTAAAGTTAGGTAGAGGACCTTGTGAATTTCTAAAAAGTCCTCTCTTGTGTAAATCTGAGCTCCCAGTCAAAATTTATGGCCATCTGAAGGTCTAGGTGTATTCTATGAAAAATGGCCTGAGAGTTCCGAAAACCCGAAAGCCCGCAACTGCAAAAAAACCCAAAATTCAGACTTTCAGAGATTTTCATTTCGAGATAAAACCATTCATTACCAAATTTAACTTGAGATTTCTGAAAGTCCAAAAATTCAAACTTTTAGAGTTTTAGGTTTCAAAATTTTTTGCTCCATTTATCCATTTTGCTCACCAAATCTCTGAATTTATGAATGCCAAAAACCTGAAAGTCCGAAGTCCAAATTTGAAACTTTAGACTTTAGGAATTTGGAACCTTCCTTTCTAGCCTAAGTGTGCTTCCCAAAAACATTGAAATCTTGAAATCCTAAAAGTATAAAATTTAGACTTTCGAGAATTTGGGTTTCAGAACTTTTCTTCCTCATTCCAACTTTCATACATGAGAGTTCCAAAATTCTCAAACCCAAAATCCAAAAATTTAGAATTTCGAGTTTTGGACTTTGGACATTTTGATCAATTTTCCAACTTTGCGCTCTGAATTCAAACTTTCAAAGTTTCGGGTTTCAAAACTTTTCTACTAATTTTTCCCTTATTTTTCCTAAAATGCCAAAACAATGTGAAGGTATGAAAACATTGAGTTTTTCTCCATTTCTTGATGTTTAGCTCTGATCTTTTCATCCTTCCCTTTCCGCCATTGATTTTCCATTTTTGAGCTCGACTGCACTTGATCTTCGAAATCGATGCGAGCTCACATGACTGAAACCTCCTCCATTTTTCCTGCATGGAAGGTGTGTTGATCAATTTTTCCCGAGGGGGCAAAAATTGGACAACGAAAATAGAGATTGATAATGTTCAGTCAAGTTTTCCAATTTGACCCTTCATTTTAGGTCTTTGAAGTTTGTGCGAAAAGTGCTGATCTCGGGCCTCCATTGGAGCACATATTCTAGTTAAAGGAATACCCTAGCTACTCTGAAAGCATTCTACAATTCAAGCTTTCCATTTTTTTAAAAGTTCTCAAAGCTTTGGTATAATCAACTTTATCCCGCTTCACCTCCCACCAAAATTCATTCAAAAACAATTAACCATACCCATACTACCCCTTTGTTTGTCATGTGTGTATACAAATGTAAATTTTTACTACCAAAACATGCAAAAACAATCAGGTTTTCATTGTCTTTAGTGGCCTGAACTTTTCTTAGAAAATATCTCCATTATCTAGAGTGAAAACTTGAGGGAGTTAGCTTTTGTTGCATTGATCATATTTTCTTTGAGGTCTTCTTAATAACTTCACAAGGAATTCCCCATCTCCTCCATAAACAATAGGCTATAAAAGGGTTTTATCACCCCGGTCAAAAGGCACAATCATAAAATAGTGAGGATAGGTCAAATCCTCTTGAGGGTGCTATCCATGTCTCCACATCTGAGTGACAGAGGGCTAGTTATATCCCATCCCTAACTACAAAATGACTCATTATGATCTATCTATCTCTAAGCTTCCCGCTAAACCTGTGATGCTACTCATACTTTGAAGGAGAATAAATTTGGGTACCAACACACCATACAACTTCTCTCTATTACCCTTAGGCTAATGGATAGGTTTGAGGAAATGAAAAAGACATTAAAATCCATTCTCCTTAATACTTTCAAGGAGAACAAACAAGATTGGAATTTAAATATCTTTTCGGACTTGTAGGCGTATCAAACATTGGTAAGAACGCCAATGGTAGAAACCCCTTTTCTTTGGTATTTAGTCCAGAAGTGGTTTTACCACTTGAGGTCAAAATACCTAGTCTTTGTATCTTACTATAAGGAATTTTGGGAGAATAAGGCTATCGAGAAGCATGAATCTCTCAATTAGAAAGCCTTGATGAATCTAGGCTCAACGCTAAATAATGGCATAGCGTTTATGATTACCAAATGGCTCGGAAATACAACAAGAAAGTCTATAAGCATGAAATATATAAGGGAGATTTGGTTTTAAGACTTGAAATATGAATAGACAAAAAGAATGATGAAGGAAGGAAATTCAGGCCCAGGTGGTTGGGTCCATATTGAGTAATAGAAGACTATAAAAATGGGGCATTTCACCTGTGTACACTAGAGGGTGAGGAGTTTAGTGAATCTGTAAACTATCTTCACCTAAAGAGGTACTACACATGATCCATTAGCATTTCCATATGTACATTATTACATCCACATTGCATTTTCATCTACCATATCATTTCGTAAAATTTGTGATCAAGTAACTTATTCTTATAATAATTACTAAAAAATTATGAAAACATCGGTAAAACATTAAAATCATATCTCTTCAAATCTTCACAACATCATTAATTGTTTCCAAATCATTTCATCAATCTAAGAAAGATAAGACAAAGCTTTGACAGTAACCATACCAAGGCCTGCATACTTGGTTCTACTTATATTTTCTTCTAGATTAGGTGTCTTTGCATATAGTCTATTCTAGAAGCTTCATGGTGTCACATCTATCCTATATACATCTATTTGGAAATAAGAACATTCTAGACATTTTACCTAGATAAATAAGTCAAATGCAAATCCATAGAAATTTTTATTTTACACATTTCTTTTCCCTACCAACCTTTGGTGTTGAGCTTACATCTCTTATTGGTGATGTAGGGTTGGGAAAGGAGAGAATTTCCCTTACTCTCCTATTCCTTATCCATGGTGATGAGCCCATACTTCCTACTAGTAGCATGGGGCAAGGTGTAAGGGGTATCTTTGACAAAATTGAAAGTTAGAAATAGTTCATTTAAATGTTGTGAAATCATAAATAAAAATAAAGGATTAGATGTCAAAAATTCCAAAAGAGTTTAAAACCTCAAAACCACATTTTTTCAATCAAGTGGCCATCTATATATCTAAGTCTAGATAAGCTAGAAAGCATTTCACATTTTAAATTGTGAAGCAAAATTCAGTAGAATGAGGTTATAGTGTCTCAATTTGGATTTTTTGAATCCTTGTCTTTCTCTCATCATTATCATTCAACAAATTTCTATAACTTGTGCCCCTTCTCGGCTCTTGGTGTTGATCCCTCGTATACTACTGGATGTGTGGAGTTAGGAGTGGGGAAAGTTCATTCACTTATCATATGAATTTTTCACCACATTTTGCCAAAACAATACAAAGTACCAAAAGTTTCTTAGAGAAACTAAAGTTCAACATTACAATGTGATTGCATTATCATATACCAACATTACAAAAAAATTAAAAATATTTCAGTTAGTATTCATATCCAGTGGATACATTATTAAAAGCATATAAAAACAAAATTTCTAAACATCTAGAGTACACATGTGAAGTGAGCCAAGAGGAAGTCAACTCAGATACAATGAATTACCGAACCAAAAAGAAGAGTCTATATATATCATAATAAATCAAGTTTGTATATAATGCCATCACACGCTAGGTATGGTCAAAATACTCACAATGAGCCTAAAATATACAAAAAAATCATATAATTCCCGACAAAATCACAACCAAGCAATAAAATGCCCATCATCCTATCAATCCTTGTGGATCCTTGAGATGGCGCATGATTACATCCATGACTCCTACTGTAGCTATGATGATGAGAATGCATTGAATGGTGGGAGTGCTTGTGGTGGCAGCCACTAGCTATGGTATCACTATGAGAGTGAATCCACCTCATCAAACACTTAGTTGTCTCATATGTGGTCACCTGAGTATGGAGAGAAGTCATAACCTCCACTGCCCTCCAGATGGGTGCAAACACATCAATGTGTCTACTAGCTGCAATTGGTTGTCCTGTATCCTCGCTCATCTTAGCTCGGGTCTTCCCCAAAGGGATCGTAAGGTTTCCATGCACACCCATTTAATAATCTCTCACCACTCCTATGTAGTCATTGCAAGTAGAAACAAAGAAGAAATGATGAGTTAGAAAGTTACAAAAACAAAAAAGAAATACCAACTAACATTTCTGACTAACAAGGTCAAGAGAAGAGGATCAACATACTCGATCTCTAGGCATCCATGTAGGATCAGTGGCTGATGCTTCTGGTGCTAATGGCTACAGGGCCTCCTAAAATCTTGAGGCAAGATGCTATCCCATAACGGACTCGTCATCCCCATCTCCATCATGGAGTGTCCCCTTGGAGACAAGTGTATCCTCCTCTGCCACCACCTCCTCATGCTCTTCTCCTAGAACATCTTGAGTATCATGCCACTGGATCACTCTCCTCCTCCTCATGAGATGCCCCACCAGACTCACCACATAACCCCTCATCACCAATCTCCTCTATGTCGGTCTCCTCTCTAGCCGACTCCTCTCTATTATCATCCCCTGTATACTCCTCAGAGTCAAAGTCTATGTCTATGGGCTCATCCTCCTCTCCACTGTGAGCAATTGAAACCTCAATACAAAGTACGAGTGTAGGAGTGGCACCAACTTCCCATCGGCATGAATAACTCACCTAACTATGATGGCACTCCTAGAACCACCACTATCCAACCTGGATCTCCACAAGGCCCCTTTTGGGCCTCCTTCATTGTCTTATACATAGGTGCCACTAGGGGAAGCATATCAATGTAAGGGAGGTGAACTACTAAGGAACTCAGCCAAATGGGTGAGTCTCAAGCTTCCCTATCATGTCAACTAATTGACCAAAGAATGGAACTAACCGCCACTATGGTCCCATCATGTCCCCACAACCTTTCCATGTCCTAGTATGGGGTAGCCACCATGTATGCTATAGTCAAATAAGCCACTGGCTGATGTGGCATCCTAAGAACTTTATTCATTTTCCATATAGTGGCCTTGATGACCCTTGAATCCTGTAATGACAATCCCCTCCCATAAGGGACAATCTGATCATACACCCAACTCATAACCAATGTGGGGTGGCTTAAATACTACCCTTATAATCTGATAATCTGATATAGGTCATGATAAGTACTTGCCAAGTATATTTTCTCCCTAGGTGTAGATACGACCATATGCCTCAATCTACATAATGATGGGAGCCCAACAATAGAGTAGTGTATCACCTCCCTTGTCCCCAATCAACTGTGAGGCCAAGATACCCATGATGGCCTTGTGGATAGTAGGGATGGGAGTAGTAGGAATGGATCGGACCTTAATCCCCTTCTTCGAACCAAAGGAAACCGCAAGATATCCCCCATATAGGTGGCCCATAGAGTCATCATGGCTCTAGATCCTATTATCTCTAGAGTCAATCATCTAGCCCAATATTGGAACCCCAAGAATATGGTACACATCCTCTAGGGTGATTGTCCACTCACCCCTAGCACCCGACAACTAGAAGGTATTCCAGTCTACATCCCAATAAGAGAACAAGTCACATAGTATGTGATGGAAGGAGTAACATGGGGCACCCATGCAATCCTCCATATTCCTAATTTCTAAAGAGTATTAGTCTCCTCCTAAGTTAGCTGATCCAATATCACTGGAAGTCACTCACACACCCTCTCATGATTCTAACAAATATACTCTTCCTTCTTCTGCATCCACCAAAACACAAAAAAGAGCAAGTTAGTGACATATTTTGAGAAACAAGATCATCAAAAACATAACAAAACATTAAAAATCCAAAAAAATTTAAGTTATCATGGAGTTTTGATCATTCTTTTCGTAAACCACCGCCCTGCAAGGTGGCGGTTCTACGACCACCGCCCCTGCTCGGGCGGTGGTCAAACCAATTCACCGTACAAATTTGTTGCACTAAAATCATTCAAAATGTAAAAAAAAAGACCATTTTCAACAAAATAAAATACTACCTTGAGGGCACCCCCTAGAGATTCATTTAGCAAAAGAAATTTAAAAATAATCCCCATAGGCAAGTATTTTGACGCGTTTTCACATTTTAGGTTTAAAAACACACATGTGAGGAAAAAAAAACCTAAGACCGAATTGGTTTATTTCCGATCACAAAGGCATGATAAAAATATCACAATGAAATTTTTGACTATTCTTTCAATGAAAACAGTCACCGTGGGCCCAGAGCTCAAAATCACCAAGTTGATATGCGTAGATGAATTTAAAAATGAGTTTGTTTTGATATATATATGTTGTTATAACTTCATTTTGAGTTCATATGCTCACGGGTTTGGAGCACTTTGATGGTGCGGTATATTTCTATATCCCTGTACAAATGGTAAGTCCTCTTGTCATTTTAATTTAGTGTTTATTTTTAGATATTTTATCTATCTGCACTTGAGTCTTCTCTTCATTTTGTAGGTAGTGGGAGTTTAGATGACAATGTTTCAACACACGGGCATGTCGGATATAAATTCTAACTCCCCATATCGGGAATTACATACTTGGACTCTATGTTGCATGCATTTTCATGGCTAAGATACTTATCTGAGGGGGAAATATGTATGCACCCAAAATTGCATGTGCTACATTGTCAGAAAATGTTACAAAAGTCCCCAATGATTGTTTATGTCCTTTAAGAAGCTATTCAAGTTCCTAAACCCATTCACAGTACATATTTGTAGCCTAGAAGTCCTTACTTAGATTTTCCATGCTTCCTTCCATCTCCCCTCTCATTTCTTTGCATGTTTTGGCCTTTAGTACCATGACCACCACCTGCCCTGGCAAAGGGTTACAAATCGCTGCCCAGCGGGCGACGGTCCTGTGCACTTTTTCCAAAACCTTCCATGGGTCAAATTCACACGTGACGCTATAGTTAAATACAATTTTAAAATTTATTTCTTTCTTGTTGTAGATGATTCCAAATCCTAGCTACCTTATTGCATGGTGCTCCTTCCTCTTCTATTTTGAAATAGATTCAACTAGTTTGAACTACCTCTTCACCCAATGATTTGGAACTCCAAGGTTTCCTTGTGCATGAAGGTACATCCCAACCAATTCCTATATATTCCATGCTTGTATTCAATAAAATGTCCTAAGAATTTTGTGTATCTTGCATAGTATTTCTGCCACAATCCTGCTAGAAATTGCATAGCCAAGCTCTATTCACTTGTTTTATCTCTCTTCCACCTGCATTGCAACTAGACTTCCTTCAAGCTATAATTTCTCAAGCACCTTCTCCTATTGTTGTCTTTGCATTCCCAATTCCTTGGACTCATATGGACACACAGAGAAATAAAGGGATAATGTGAAGGGATGGATTGTAACATCTTTGACAAAACTATTACTCGATTGCTATCCCTCTTCACATTACAAATGTTCACATGTGATTTATCTTAGGAAGTGTACTCTTAGGACTTTTAAAAATCATGTTTGTAAAGGATAAATTATTACTGTGAAGAGGTTCACTTTTTGTGATTCTGCTTACTTGAAAACAAGGCCATTCATCTTATTGTACAACTTCAATTCATATAAAGAAAAATGATTTAGAGCTTGTGTTGTTGTCTTAACTCATTTTATGTTGATAGCAAGACCTTAGATCAATTCCATTGATCCAAGGTATGCTTCATTCTCTCCACCTGACTCATCTAGTTGACTTGGCATTCTCGAAACGGAAGGTGAAGAGGGAATGAGTTGTGTTTTGTTTATAAATTTAAAGGACCCGACTTCAAGTGTCCTTTCTTTGCATCATGTTATAATTGGCTAGCATGGGCATTCTTCTTGAATATTTATAACACTAAATAGCGTAATAGGACCAAAGACCTATTACTATGCTATTAAGGTTAACACCTTAATCTAGTTGTAATGTTCTATCCTATTTGGATTTTAACCTAAGGTAGCTAAGACCTACCTAGGACCTATTATTAAACTACTAAGGTGACACCCTAACCTAAGTTGGTATGGTTGTGGAGGTTGGAAATAACCTAAGGCAAATAATATTTACCTAAAGACTAAGGTTGAATCCTAACCTAATGTTAATCTAACCTAAACTAATACTAAGCTAAGGGGTACCTATGGACTACTTGGCAAGTGGAAAGGGCGGTGGCATCAATTTTCAAGGCATTAATGAGATTTGAATTTGGTATTAAAAACCTTTGAACTGCCAGTTTTGGCAGAGGCATGGGGAGTTAGGGGGATGCCTAGTTGGCATCATCACTAATTTAAAAATGCATGCAAAGTTTGAAATGGAGTTTGCTAAATTTGGATGGTGGTGGCATGGAGAAATAGGAGGGAAACACTGATTGTCCTTGCATTTATTGATCTCGGTTGTGGCATAGAAACTACCTAGGAGAGATGCATGGCAAATTTTGGAAAGGTTGTTTGATCATTTTTTCTTTTTGATTTTTTCTCTGCATGGAGGTTTTGGTTCTTGAACCAACAGTTCTATTTTCAATCCTTCAATATTCTTGGCATTCTTGAGCTATTTTTGGATCCAGTGGAAGTATAAGAGGAAGTAGGAAAATTGGAGTTGTTGACGATGCTTGGAAAAAGAAAATATTGTGGGAGCTCGGCTAGAAATCTTCTACAAATTGATAGGAAGCTCTATCAGGCATGATAGGCTCTACCCATTAAGTTGTTCTACTTTTTCCTAAATGTCCTCATTAAAATAACCCTAATCTTGGAATCAAATGAGTTTTTATGTGATGTTATCTTACATTCTTGCTTTTATTTTCACTATATTTCCCTGCTTGAATTTTTGTTTGATGAGGATTCGATCTGCGAGTGTGTTCCTTTGTTGGAAAGATGAACGAATCAAGATTTAACATTTGTATGGGCTGATTGTTGCTGATTCCTGTATACTTCTATTGATGTGTGCAAAACAGTTTAGCGGAAAACATTTTTTTATAAAAATACATGAGATGGGTTGTTTTCCTTGTTGGGTGAAGGTATGAAATGTGTTTTCTTGTTGTTGAACTCGAGATGTTTTCAAAACTTGTTATAATTGTTTGAATATGTTACAATAGATAGTTAGATTCAAGTTGGAATTATTTCTTATTGGAAAGTAATAATAATCGTGTTTAACCTTTACTTGAGCTAAGACATTTTGATTTTAGAACTTTTTTGGACTATTATAGAAGAAGTATGTTTCAATTTTTTTCCCTTACACGATATTTGATAAAACATGTTTAGCTTCTATTAGACTTAAATGAAGTCAATTTTTGTTCTTACACCTGGAAGTTGTGAGAAGGTCTATTAAATACTTATTTAATCCTGGGTCTGAATGAATCTCCTTGTTGCAGTTTGTCTAGTAGTAGGGTTGAACGTGATCCTGTGGTCATGATTTTTGTAAGGATTATGGAATGTTTATGCATATTTTCTGTAATGTTTTTTCATGCTTCAGAGTTACCTTATCGACTCATGTTGTTGGATTTCTAGTTATTTTCAATTCGAGATTGATGTTAGGTAATGTTGTAGGAATAAGGTAGCTATGTGGAACTATGGGTTAGTTTAGTCTTTTCTGTCTTAAGGAAATGGCTGGAATGGTTGCACGTTGTTATTCTTCCTTTGAAATTGATTATGAGCACCTAGTTTGGGGTAATGCCACCTTTTTCCCTTGTTGTCCAATTTGAGATGAGTCATTCATTCTAACCCTATAGGTTGTTCCTTTGATCTTGTGAAGTTGGGAATATGGGTTGGCTTGACTATAAATATTGTTTTCATTTTCATTATTTACCATCAATGGATGGGTAAGCTTTATTTGCAATGACACTTGAACAGAAATTTTGGTCGCATAAGATTCCATTATTTAATGGTACTCTCTCTCTCTCTCTCTCTCTCTCTTGAATGGAAAAGATGGAGAAATGTGTAGTTGGATACTATTAATGTTGGGATGAGTTGAATGCTCAGTTGTTGTTTGTTGTTTCAATTACTGTTGCTAACTGAAGTCATTTGAATTACTCATTTTAAGTAGAAGCTTTTGCACTACTGTAGCAGTGCTTGTTTGTAGGTTGAGGGAACTATATTTTCAGTTTCTGACCTTCATGTTGCAGTCGTATATCTCTTTTCTTGTATCGAGTAATTATTGTGTGTTTTCAAGAGTTACTAGAGTTAAATGAACTCTTGATATGATCTGTCTCAGTTATTTTATTTCCAATTTGTATTCCTCTTTTAAGATGGAATAATGAGATCTTATCTCATCTTTGTTGTTGACATACTTCTCTCTATTCTGAGTTAAGGTATTCCATTCTGTTTCTCCAAACTTGGAAGGAAGTTATTAGTTGTTCTCTCTCCTTTCATTCATTCTCTCATTATGTTACTCCTGTGTAAGGAGTTGTACAGTTTGGTTGTATTAGTTTGAAGGAATTTACAGAGTGGATAGTTGGAGGATAAATCTGTATCTTCTTCTCCTTCACAAATGATTTGATAGGGATATAATGGTATGGATGTAGTATCTTAAATAGGAAACTCTTATTTTAGGATGTTGATAGTTTATCCTAAATTTTGTCATTAAGATTAAATGAGCTAGGCCTTAGATATTCTAGGATGGAGTAAGTTAATGTTGAGTATTGTGGATCATTACTTCTTAAAGTAACTCTATGTTTGTGAATTATTAGAGTTAGTATCTTTCTTTGATTTAGATTGAATGAAGCAAGAAGTGAACTATAAATATCTACAGTAGGAATGTGGTAAGTAATTTGGATGGAATATTACTTATTTGATATAATCCCTTATGAAATCATTGGCTGAAGAATGTTTTGATTACATCATGATCTTTACTTAATGTTAATGTGATTTATCACTTTGTTCTTCCTTTCATAACTATTTTTCTTTATGATGTATGTTTTGAGATGCCTTAATTGTTTCATAAAATTATATTTTTTATGAAATAGTTAGTTTAAAGCACATTGTTTTAATGATTAGTACCTATCATGCTCGAGTTAAATGAACTGACCCATGCTAGCAATTTTTACAGATGGACTTTGTAAGTGATAAAAGAAGACAAGTTCTTTTATGAAGTTACTTTTTTACCTAAGACTGGATCTCTTATGAGGAAATATGATTCATTATTGAAATGTATCTGTAAGAGGAAAAGTTGTATTTCTTATTGAATTTATTAATGTTGTTTGACATGAAAGATGTTTGAAATGTTGGACTTGTAAGTATGTATTTCACTTTGATGAATGGAAAATATTGAGAGTTTACTTGCACTTGATGTGTCATTCTCTTTGTGCATTCTGTAAAGGGAATTTGTAAGCTTACCTTTATTCTCTCAAATCATATCTGTTTTGAACCTTTTCAGTTTGAATTAAAATTAAATAGGTGGAAAGTGAATTTGATACACTATCCCTTTATTAAATGTAACTTATCAAGTTGGCATTCATAGCTGATCATTTAACTAAGTCACTATGGTTTATTAAATGATGTTAATGGAAGTGAAAATTCATTATGATATCTTGTTTAATAAAAAAGGTTACAATGAACCCTAATTCTTAACAAGAAAGAGGAAGATGAACTACCTCTTGATCAATACCTTCATTGATATAAGATAAGTGAAAGGTAAACATGAACATTTAATAAGTAGACTTCATCTCAATGAAGTCTAACATAAAGGAATTTGATTTGGAACTTAATCAAACTAGGAATGGTTGAGTAAAATGAGTAAACCTTATTGTTTGTTTGTTGTTTTTGTTTTAATCAACTGAACCCTAAAGTAGGAAGTTAATGATTAAAAAGGAAATCTTGATGTTTCTTCAAAACATTAACAACTCATTTATGGTTGGAAACCTTAGGGGTTAATTAAACTAGAATTCAGTAGGGTTGTTGTAATTAGACCTTAATTATAGAAAATAATTAAGTAATTAACTTATTTCTTGGATATGTACATCCAGATGGGATGTCTTCATAAGATTTTGGCACACACCAACTACAATACAATACCTTTGTGAAGATTTAGGTCTTCACAAGGATACTATGTTGCAATTGACATGTTGCAACACCCTTCTAAGTTGAATCATCTAGACTTACATAACTCAGACTTGTACTTAGTTATACCCTAGGTTAGGTTAGAAGCATGATTTAGAGTTAGGGATAACTTGATAACTTAGGATAGCTAGACACACATGAATGACTTAGGTCGATCGAGTATGTCTATGTATCCTTAGTCCTTGCAAGTAGTCCTCTACACTAAATGATGTTGCTACCCTTGGTTAGGGTAAAACCTTGAACAAGTGGATGAAAGGAGTCAAAAAAGACCATTCTAGATAACAGATGAGTGGGGTGAAGGACGTATTCCAGTTTGATGAGTATGTCGTCTAGGAATAGTAACATGAACAGTATGTTGGAAATATTTGGCCAAAGTATTGCAAGTTGTTGGTTACATTATCCTACGTTTCCTATTTTAAGAAGCAAGATATCGATGAATATTGATAATAAATGTTCGTATAGGACTCTTAATTAGAACACTTAATACCTAGAAAATGGTAAGAGAAACAAGTATACTTAGTATATAATTTAATGAGTTAACATGAGAGATCGGTATGAAACTCTAGTCATGAAATGAGAGATCGGTGTTTCATCGAGTCATTAAAGCTACATATGGTTTACTTTTATGAGATTTATTGGCATGGAATGTGTGTTGTAAATTATGATTATTTAGAACATAGAACATTATATATATATATATAATAATCTTGTTTCTAAAGTATTAAAATGGGAATGTTACATCTTGGTATTAGAGTTGAAGGTTGTAACTCTTGGACCTATTGTGTCCATAATCTGATAAAATTAAAAAATTTTGTTAACAGAAAATGGTTAGAATAAGAGGAAATGCTGCAAACAACCCACCACCTGGTGGAGAAGTAGCTACTTCGCATAAAATCGATGAGATCCTTGTTACCTTGTTGGACACAAGAGATCATTTAGTTGTACTTGAACATAAAGTAATGGGAAATGAGGAGGAGGAAGAAGATGCTAGTAATAACAATTAGCCACCTCCTGTGGAAAATGATAATATTGGAAATTTAGGCGTTGATGACAATAATGCATCCAATGCCAATGCACCTAATTAACTTTGAAAAATAAAAAGAAAAAGGTTGGCAAATGAACTCATTAATGATATAAATAAGATAAGTCCACCCAAGTTTTATGGAACTACATTAGGAGATGGAGCTGAGAATTGGCTCGAGTGAAATGGAGAATTACTTTGTAATAAGGAGTTGCTTCAGAGGAAACTAATGCAATATGGGGAGCTTATCGATTTCCCATGAAGCATCTTCATGTGGGACAACCACAAGGTTTGAGTTAAACATTTGTTGAAACAAATATTACTTAGGATCAATTTAGAAGTTATTTTAGGAAACGATGGCTTACAAAACTTTATTATGATTAGAAAAATGACTGAATTTCAGAACTTATCTTAGGGAAAATTAATTGTAACAGAGTACTAGGAGTGGTTTACTAAACTCCTTAAGTATGTACCTCAATATCAAACTGATGAGAAGTTCAAGATATGAAAATTTATCATGGGGTTAAATCCCATTATAGGTGGTGAGGTGGATGTTCACAGCCCAACCACTATGGAAGGGGTTGTTGAAAAATCCATAAGGCAAGAACATAAATTGAAAGCAATATCTTCCCATAAGGAGGAAATTAGAAAGAAAATTCCAAACTCTTCATCATCTCTTGCACCCAAAAAGGGCCATGGAAGAAGTTTGGTATGAAAAATAAATTTATAATTGAAAACAACAATAAAGAAGCAACAAATAAACCTACTGCTAATATGCGCAATAAATTTGTCAAGAACAATAATAACGGACATAAGTCCTATGGAGGTTAGAATGATAACTTTAAGGATGGAAATAAATTTGAACCTAAAAAGGGACTGTAGTAGGGTTTATTACAATTGTGGCAAGGATCATTATGCAAATCAATGTCCTTTGAAGAAGGATGACCATAATCAGTAGCACAAGATACATGTCAGTAGTTCTTTGACAAACAGATCAAAATTAAGTCACACCCGTAGAGGTTCCAGGTAAGTTATTTGGCATACCTGTGACTATAATTTTTGATACTGGAGCTATTGAATGTTTTATTTATTCTAAATTATCATTGAAATTAAAAAGAAAACTTGGAAAAATGGATAAATCATGGGTTGTATATTATGGAAATAATGTTGTTCACACAGCTTAGTATGTGTATTTTTAAGCGACCCTTGACTTACCTAGTTTTTCCACCGAGGTTGACCTTTATGTTTCTCCTTTGGGGTCTTATGATGTAATCATAGGTTTTAATTGGCTAGTCGAGCATAAGGAAAAGGTTGACTATTTTGAAAAACATATTAGTTGTTTGGATGATCTATAGAAACCAACAGAAATTCGGGGTATAAAACGTGAAATTTCGGTTAGAAAATTATCGATCATACGCAACTTAAAAAGGAAAAAACAAAGGTTACACTTTGTATGCGGTAAAAAATTCTGAAACAAAAATAAAGTAGCAACTTCTTGGAAATATATCTGCTGCTATGAAATTTTAGTGATGTATTTCTAGAAGAGTTACTAGGTATTCCACCCAAACGGGAGTTTGACTTCACAATTGAGATCAAACCGGAATTGAACCTATTTCTAAGGCACCTTATAGAATGAATACCATTGAGTTGATAGAGCTTAAGGAACAATTACAAGAATTTTTTTCTAAAGGTTTGATTAGACCAAGTGTCTCACCTTGGGGAGCACCGGTAATCTTTTTGAAAAAGAAATATGAAACAATTAGATTGTGCATCGATTATAAGATGTTAAATAAAGAAATAATTAAGAATAGATATCCACTTCCTAGAATTAATGATATGTTTGATCGGATGTAGGGTGCATCAATGTATTCTAAAATAGATCTTCGATCTGGATATCATCAATTATGAATAAAGGATGAGGATATTCATAAAACAAATTTTAGAACAAGGTATGGACATTATGAATTCACAATTTTACTTTTTGGATTAATGAATGCACCTATCACTTTTATGAATTTAATGAATAATATTTTTCAAGAATACTTGGAAAAACAATTTATTGTATTCTTGGATGATATTCTCATATACTCTAAAAGCATCAAAGAACATCATGAGCATTTAAAAGTAGTTTTGGAAATCTTGAGGAGAAGAAGGTTATTTGGTAAGTTGTCCAAATTTTATTTTTATGATACGGAAGTGCACTATTTGGGTCATGTCATAAGTAAAGATGGAATAGTGGTAGATCCCTCTAAAATTTTTGCAATAACCGAGTGGCCTGCACCAAAGAATGTACATGAAGTTATAAACTTCATGGGTCTTACTAGCTATTATAGAAATTTTGTTAAAGACTTAACTAAGGTTGTTGCACCAATAAATTCATTGCAGAAAAATGATAAGAAATTTATATGGAACAAAAATGCAAATACGCATTTAAGACTCTAAAGGATCAGTTAACTTCAACACCTATTTTGGTTGTGCTTGATCCTAATGGAGACTTCACTATTGTAATGGATGCATCCAGGGAAGGTCTTAGAGGTATCTTGTTACAAAAGGATCATCTTATAGCTTATGAAAGTAGAAAAATCAAGTTACATGAGCTGAATTATGCTCTACATGATCTAGAGATTGTTGCCATTGTTCATGCACTTCAGGTATGGAGGCATTATCTTCTTGGTAGACCTTTTGAACTAAAAACTGACCATCTTGGGTTGAAGTATATTTTTACTCAACCAAATCTGAATACAAGACAATGAAGATGGTTAGAATTTATATCTCAGTATGATTTTGACATAAGTTATATTAAAGGTAAAGAAAATAGAGTTGTAGATGCTCTAAGTCATAGGAAGCACATTTATGTTGTTATAATGTTGAGAAATCAGTTTAAGGATGAAGTTAAAAGTGCCATAGAATCTGATTCTTATTTTAGTAAGTAAAGACAACACTTGTTACAGATCCAAATGATGTGAGATATAAAGGTTTTCACTTTGAAAATGAAGGAATCTTGTGGTTTGAAAATAGGGCATACATACCTTTGTCAAATGAGTTAAGAAATAAATTGTTAACTAAATTTAATGATTTACCTTTTCGGACACCCTGGCATTACAAAAATGCTTACTGACATTAAAAAAATATTTAGGGAAAGGGATGAAAAAGGATGTGATCGAATTTGTGACACAGTGCTTAGAATGTCAACATGTTAAAGTTGAGCATATGCATCTAGCTAGTTTACTATATCCTCACAGAAAACCACAATATAAATGGCAAGTGATAAGCATGGATTTCCTTCAAGGGTTTCCTATGTCAAGAAATTAACATGATGTTATTCTAGTGGTTGTTGATAAACTAACAAAGGTAGCTCATTTTGTTTCGGTAACCTTAAGGATGATTCACTAGTTGTAGAAAAAGATTCGTGCATGAAATTTTCAGATTACATGGAGTAACTGAGTTGCTAATATCGGATAGAGATCCAAGAATGACATCTAGATTTTGGAAAACACTTAATGCAGCCCTAGGGGTGAAACTAAATTTCAGTTCTTCTTACCACCCAGAAATGGATGGATAGACTGAAAGAGTTAATCAAGTTTTAGAAGACATGCTACAAATGTATTGCATAGATCATAAATATAAATGGGAAGAGTACCTCCCATTAGTTGAGTTTTCTTATAATAACACATATCATGCCTCTCTGAAAATGGCACCTTTCGAAGCATTATATGGAAGGAAATGCTGAACTTTGATTAGCTGGGACAACATTGAAGATAAAGAGGTAATTGGACTTGAAATCCTTACGAAATGGAACAGAAAGTTAAAAATATTCATGAATGCTTGAAAGAAGTTTTTATAGGCAAAAGAGTTTTGTAGACTTAAAGTGGGTTGATAAGAAATTTGAACTTGGTGATAAGATCTTTCTACGGGTTAAACCAAAAAATAGTTCTATAACTTTTGGCGAAGCGCAGACAAGTTATCACCTCGTTATGTGGGACCCTTTGAAATTGTTGAAATAATAAACCATGTAGCTTATTGTTTAGCTTTACCTCTTGCTTTATCATGAATGCATGATGTTTTCCATATTTCTCTGCTTAAGAAATACATTTTAGATTTATCACATGTGTTAAATTGGAATTCCTTGTAGGTCCAAGACCCAAGAATAATCATGGTTAAACCCATTTGAGTGCTGGAAACTCGTCAGTTACACTTAAGAAATCATGAAATAAGCCAATGTAAGGTCCAATGGGACCAGTTTAATGAAGAAAGTGCAACCTAGGAAAATCTTGAAGATATAAAAACTACTTTTCCATACTTGTTTGAACAATTGATTCTATTGACTGATACAATTTTAAGTATTTTATTCATGTTATGTCAATAAATCTACCAGTCTTGGGCATATATTACACTATTTAAAATGGACAGCTACTTTAATGCTGATTATGGGATTTTAAAATCCAGATTTGTTATGAACATATGAATGGAAGTATAATAATTTGATTTGTCCTTGATGCAAATTGTTGACTAAGTTAATCATTGGGATGATGATTCTTTTTAGGAGGGAAGTATGTAACATATTTGACAAAAATATTACTTTGATTACTATCCCTCTTGACATTGCAAACATTGACATGTAATTTGTCTTAGGAAGGTTTACTCTTATGAATTTTAAAAATCATGTTTACAATGGATAAATTAATATTGTGAAGAGGTTCACTTTTTTTTAATTCTCCTTACTTAAAAATAATTCCATTCATCTTTTTGTACAACTTTAATTCATTTAAAGAAAAAGGATTTAGAGCTTGTGTTGTTGTTTTCTTAACTCATTTTATGTTGATAGCAAGACCTTGGATCAATTCCATTGATCCAAGGTATGCTTCAGTTCTCCTTACCTGATTCATCTGGTTGACTTGGCATTCTGAAACGGAAGGTGAAGAGGGACTGAGTTGTGTTTTGTTTATAAATTTAAAGGACCCGACTTCGGGTGTCCTTGCTTTGCATCATGTTGTAATTGGCCAGCCTGGGCCTTCTTGTTAAATATTTATAACGCTGAATAGCGTAATAGGACCAAAGACCTATTACTATGCTATTAAGGTTAACACCTTAATCTAGTTGTAATGTTCTATCCTATTTGGATTTTAACCTAAGGTAGCTAAGACCTACCTAGGACCTATTATTAAACTACTAAGGTGACACCCTAACCTAAGTTGGTATGGTTGTGGAGGTTGGAAATAACCTAAGGAAAATAATATTTACCTAAATAATAAGGTTAAATCCTAAACTAATACTAAGCTAAGGGGTACCTATGGACTACTTGGCAAGTGGAAAGGGAGGTGGCATCGGTTTTCAAGGCATTAATGAGATTTGAATTTGGTATTAAAAACCTCTAAATTTCTAATTTTGGTAAAGGCATGGGGAGTTAGGGGGATGCCTAGTTGGCATCATCACTAAATTTAAAATGCATGCAAAGTTTGAAATGGAGTTTGCCAAATTTGGATGGTGGTGGCATGGAGAAATAGGAGGGAAACATTGACTGTCCTTGCATTTATTGATCTCGGTTGTGGTGTAGAAACCACCTAGGAGAGATGTATGGCAGATTTTGGAAAGGTTGTTTGATCATTTGTTATTTTTGATTTTTGCTTTGCATGGAGGTTTTGGTTCTTTGAACCAGTAGTTCTATTTTCAATCCTTTGATATTCTTGGCATTCTTGAGCTATTTTTGATCCAGTGGAAGTATAAGAGGAAGTAGGAAGATTGGAGTTGTTGACGTTGCTTGGAAAAAGAAAAGATTGTGGGAGCTCAGATAGAAATCTTCTGCAAATCGATAGGAAGCTCTATCAGGCATGATAGGCTCTACCCATTAAGTTTTTACTTTTTCCTAAATGTCTTCATTAAAATAACTCTACTCTTGGAAACAAATGAGTTTTTATGTGATGTTATCTTGCATTCTTGCTTTTATTTTTCACTATATTTCCCTGCTTGAATTTGTTGTTTGATGAGGATTCAATCTGGGTTTGTTCCTTTGTTGGAAAGATGAATGAATCAGGATTTAACCTTTGTATGAGCTGAATGTTGTCAATTCTTGTATACTTCATTGAATGTGCAAAATAGTTTAGGGGAAAACATTGTTTGATAAAAATACACGAGCTGGGTTGTTTTCCTTGTTGGGTGAAGGTATGAAATGTGTTTTCTTGCTATTTGTTGGTCGTCAAATAGGACTTTTTAGAAGAGCAACAGTCAGGGGACAAGAAGTCCCTCCTCTTTAATGGGAGAGGTTCCCTTATTCAGAAACGAACTTATTTACAAATGTACAGAACATTGTTTTATGGTCAAACTTGGATTTTACGAAAGTGTTTTCCACAAGGATCATCAATTACACAAGGACTGAGGAAAGGGAATAAGAAGATGAGCAGAATAGCAACATTCAGAATTATAGATAGCAGAATAATTCCTCGTGTATGCGAAGCTTCAAAGAATTTAAGACAAGATCATTTGCGATGGCTGAATGAGATTAAATTTAAAGACACAAAGTTCCATAAATAACCTTCTTCAGATTTATTAATCAAGGACACAAAGTTCCTTCTTGGTTGTACAAGATCACTGTATTTGCAAAACTAAACAGTATGCAATCAGAGAGACTAACGAGTTAGGAACAAAATGATCTCCACAATATTAAAGGAAAACACAGAGATAACGAGAATTAGATAGACAGAGAATGAAAAGCCCTTTTGTATTGATTTCTTTAAGATCTATTTACACTTTCAGCAAATATTCCAAGTTCTTCCTCCTCCTCAAAATGGCGTGGAAAGGCCATTATATAGCTTACAAGTCAGTTACTCTTCGTAACCGTTTCTTTTAACTAAAGAATAGTTAAGGACCGCCGGTTACAATACCTTAACTGATTACAAAGAATACGAAAAGAAAGGGAAGAAGAGGAAAGAAAGGAGAAGGAGACAGGTGGCCGGTTACTGGGAGGGACCCACTGTCTTCAGAATCCGCTGCCTGAATTTCTTCAATGACTCAGCTATATCTCTGCCACGAGGGACTGACGTGTTGGCTGCAGACTGAGTCCAAAATCCCAGACATTTCTCCATCTCTTTATCAAACTCGACGTGAGTATGATAATCTTTGTTTGCTTCTTCAATGGCAGACTGAAGAGAACAAATTTCCTTCATCTTTTCCTTAGAGATGGAGCTTTCCTTGAATAGATGATCTTTGACAAAAGCTCTGAACTGAGCTTTGATTTCTTGCAAGGACAAGGAAGCACCAGAGTTTTCATCTTGAAGATGACAATGCATATCTTTGAAAGCAGCAGCTGCCAGTGTCTTGAAAGCTTCTCCCTTCTGCCAACTGTTCTTCATTTCTCCCACAGCTTCCTCCAGGACTTTGATTTTCCACTCTACGCTGTAGACCCAGGATTTTGATAGATTGTCTTTGGCATCATCGAAAATCTTATTCGCCAGTAAGACGTTCTCGTCTGTCTGTCCCATGAGGCGAAGGTCTACAATGCAACTGCTCCAGAGTTTAAGTTCTTTATCCATAACCCCAATAGTAGAGGATAGCTTCTGTTGCAAATTGTCTACCTTTCCATGTAGTTTAAAAGCTTCATCGATGAAGTTTAGCCCAGCAACAAGCATGTCATCCACCATGGCTTCAATAGCTCTGCCATAGACAGAATACTTGTGCATATCTTTAATACTTTGCACTTCATCTTGGCTTAGAATTACAGGAGGCGGTAGAGCAGTCAAGGGGGTAGGGTCCAAAACTTTGTCCTTAGACAAGAGTGACTTGATAAAACTTGTGAGAACTTGGGCTTGTTCTTCCAGCTGTTCAATAGTCTGCTGCCCTTTCTCTACCCTTCCAATGACTCTTGTGACTGTTTCCTGGAGGTTGTGAATTTCACCTTCAGGAGTAGACTCTCCCATAGGGATCCTTGAAAGCTCTAAGTCAGATGTCAGCAAGTCTGATTCTGATTTGTCTACTGTAGGCTTAGCAATCTCCAAGAATTGCTGACCTTGGGCATCAGACACAATTCTGGAGGTGGTTCTGGCTTTCTTGGCACGAGAAGGAGTGGTGCCCAACAAGGCTGCTACAGCATCAAAATTTGGTCCCAAGCTTTGAGAGGAGGATTTCCTCTTCCTTTTGTCAACCAGAGGTTGCACCCAAGCAAAAGAGGAAGAAGAATCTGCAGGAGAAGCAAGGGGACCCAGAGACAGGGAGCTCATGACACTCAGGGTCTGCGCAGCTGTTGACTCAAGCTGAGACGTGAGTAAAGCACTGGAGACGATGGCGGTAGAAGAATCAGTAGCACCTGGAAGTTCAGTGCTCTGGACCTCCTTGTCCTTATCTGCTGGATCTTCAGGAACATTTGCAGGAGTTGGCATCTCACTTTCTTCACTTTCACTGAGAACAACGATGTTCTCTGGCCCTATAGGCAACTCTACCTATTTTCTTGGAGGATCATTCTCTGCAGGCTCCTTCTTTACCTCTTTGAGTTTCTTCTTGTATACCTGGGTAGATGGAGAAGGAGTAGATTCTACAGGTCCCCGAGCTGTTGAGGCAGGAGGGGTTTTCACTGGTGTTCCAGACTCTGGAACTGATGCCTCTCTTATGGGTGTCGAATCATCCTTGGAGCTAGATTCTCCTGAGTGCCTCTTGAATTCTCGGATCTTCTTACTGAACCAGACCCTAGTCCTGATTAAGACTGGAGCAAGAATCTCAGCCAGATCATCTCTCTCTTTCTTGTTCCAATCCAGGTCCTCCAGAGGGGTGTGCTTAATCACATTTTCATACTCATAAGAGTATAGCTCAGAATTATCATCCTGGAGACCTTCAGGAACTTGGTACAGACTGAGTTCTTGGATCAATTACAGGGAGAACCTGCCACAATTCCTTCTTCTGGCTTCAAAATCATCTGCACAGTCAGCCCAGTAGTCTTCTGTATCTTCCCTATGATGATAGACTATTTTGATGTTCTGTTCAATGAACTTCTTCAAGTCAAAACAGGTTCTTGGCTTGAAGAAATGAACAGTGATAGGGACCAGGGCTCTTTCTATGTTCTGAGCATCCAGAGCTGTTTTGCATGTGTAGTTTCCCAGAGAGATGGGAAAGTGCAAGCCAGAAATCTTCTTGTCTCTGCAAGTTCTGTGCAACTTGTCTAGTTGCCTGCATATTTCAATCAAAGCCATTTTATCATTACAGAACATGGGGAGCCGTAGAGGAGTGTTTTCATAGCCAGCAAGCCTGATATAGGAAAATTTCCTGAATTGAATGAAATAGGCTCCGTACTGCGATATCAGGTTCATGGCTTCATCTGAAAACCTTCTTGCAAGTATCACCTTCGAGCAATCGACCACATGTACATGGTGAAAGCATCATTGACCCTTCCAAATTACGGTTGCTTTGGTCTCCAAGGTGAATGCATGCAATAGGCATACACTGGATCATCTTTGTGTGCATCTATATAGGAGAAACCAAACCACCGCCTCGGATGCCGCTGGGTATATACATCGAATATGAAGTCATGTAGAACTTCTTTGTTTGCTGGACGTTGGATAGCTGCTCAGCCAAATTCATACTGATGATCTCTGCCCAGTTGATATTTTGTGTTCCCTCGCACACCATGCTGATGAGCGGGCACATCCAGAAATGAAACTCATTGGTGGAGGGCAAACCCATAACCCGAGCCAGCAGGATTATGAAGTCTGACAGTTCTTCGTTGAAATCTGCTCGGAAGAGGGTTTTGGTTAGGCGAGAAGCACCTTTCTTAGGGTTCTTCAACCAAGACTTCGCCACTCGCGCCTTGTATTTGTCACTGTCTTGGTCGAACATAGCCTGTGCTTGATCCCGGGAGACGACTATAGCATTGTCCATCTCCGGAATCCTCAGAGCAGCGCCAATGGCGGCAGCGTCCAGCTTGGCAATGAGTTCCCCATGTACATTTGTCAATTCACTCGAATCGGGGTCGAAGTGAGCTCCACATGAAAGCACTGTATCAGCACATTGTACTGAGATTGGGAATCCTCCGGCAAAAGCTAAACCACTATCATTAATCATCTG
Source organism: Taxus wallichiana var. yunnanensis (assembly GCA_018340775.1). NCBI lineage: Eukaryota > Viridiplantae > Streptophyta > Pinopsida > Cupressales > Taxaceae > Taxus > Taxus wallichiana. The sequence continues at coordinate 736,052,579 of CM031241.1, forward strand.
TGCCATTGGTGTAGGGTTTGCATCTGTCATTCTTGCCCAAAAATCACCGAAGTCGAGATGACGAGCTTCGCTGTCCCCTATATTGCTAACGCGTATTGACGGAGAAATTTGCTCCTGTCCCTGGAACTTGATCTTCATGTTGATAGCCTCGGAGCTGCAACCTAGACTTCTGGAAGGAATTTGCAAATGGAGGGGTATCGCGCAGGTTTTCAAATTGCAAGGGTTCGAGCAAAAGATAGCATGGAAGCAATGCGAAAAATGCAAAGGGGAATGCTCGTTATATAGCCGTTTGGAGAGAGAAATGACTTTAATGCGCATTGAATACACAACCACCAATTTGAAAAGCATCATACTTGGAGCGAGCGGGAAAAACTAAGTGTGAATGACACTAGGTACGCTTGGGACATGTGAGACGCGAATGCGCGAAACACGCGGCTCGGCCGGTTCGGGCGAAATAGGGAGAGGACGCACAAATGCATTTGGGACAAATGGGACGAAAATGTGTGAAGTACGCGGTTCAGGTGTTTCGGCCGAAATTGGGACAAAGGGCCCGTTTGGACTTGGGACATTCGGGACAAAAAGTTCCGAAGTACGCGACTTGACCGGCTCGGCCGAAAATGGGAAAGCTCGCACTTTTTAACTTTGGGACATTTGGGACAGAAAAGTGTGAAGTACGCGGGAAGGATGATTCGGCCGAAAGTGGAACAACATGCAAAACAAGTTTTGGGACACTTGGGACAAAAATCTCCGACGGGCCCGAAAATGGGACAGCTTCGGGGATTTCGGCCAATCGGGGAACAGAGTGCACTTTCGTACTTGGGACAAATGGGACAAAAAGTTCCGACAGGTCCGAAAATCACACAAAATGACCCAAAACACAGATTTTTCAATTTCACGACTTAGGCATTTCAGAGAAAAACACTTAAACTCAAAATTTTGAAAATTTTACTCTTATCAGAGTGGGAAATTTTGAGTAGACAACACTATTGAAATCGAGATTTTTTCAAAACTTGTTATAACTATTTGACTATGTTACAATAGATAGTTAGATTCAAGTTGGAATTCGTTCTTGTTGGAAAGTAATGGTAATCATGTTTAACCTTTGTTGAGCTGAGATGTTTTGATTTTTAGAACTCTGTTGGACTGTTATGGAAGAAGTATGTTTCGGTTTTGTTCTCCCTTGCTTGATATTTGATAAAACATGTTTAGCTTCTGTTAGACTTAAATGAAGTCGATTTTTGTTCTTACACCTGGAAGTTGTGAGAAGGTCTGTTAAAGACTTATTTGACCACGCTCAATGAATCTCATTGTTGCGGTTTTGTCCTAGTAAGAAAGTGAACGTGATCCCGTGGTCATGATTTTTGTAAGGATTATGGAATGTTTATGCATCTTTCTATAATGTTTTTTCATGCTTCAGAGTTACCTTATTGACTCATCTTTTTGGATTGCTAGTTCTTTTCAATTTGAGATTGATGTTAGGTAATGCTGTAGGAATAAGGTAGCTATGTGGAACTATGGGTTAGTTCAGTCTTGTCTGTCTTAAGGAAATGATTAGAATGGTTGTACGTTGTTATTCTTCCTTTGAACTTGATTCTCGAGTACTGGTTTGGGGTAATGCCAATTTTTCCCCCTTTTGGTCCAATATGAGATGAATCATCTGTTTCTAACCCCGTAGGATGTTCCTTTGATCTTGTGAAGTTAGGAATATGCATTGAATTGACTATAAATATTTTTCGTTTTCATTATTTACCTTTAATAGATGGGTAAGATTTATTTATAATGACACTTGAACATTTTTTTTTTGGTAGCATAATATTCCATTATTCAATGGTACTCTCTCTCCCTCTCTGTTTTGAATGGAAAATATGGAGAAATGTATAGTTAGATACTATTAACGTTGGGATGAGTTGAATGCTTAGTTGGTGTTTGTTGTTTCTATTATCATTACTAATCAAGTCATTTGAATTACTCATTTTAAGTAGAATTTTTGCACTACTTTATCAGTAGCGGTGCTTGTTTTTAGGTTGAGGGAAACTATAGTTTTAGTTTCTAACCTTCATTTTGCAGTCGTATATCTCTTTTCTGTATCAAGTAATTATTGTGTGTTTTCAAGATTTACTAGAGTTAAATGAACTCTTGATATGATTTATCTCATTTCTTTTATTTCCAATTTGTATTCCTCTTTTAAGATGGAATAATGATATCATATCTTATATTTTTTGTTGACATACTTCTCTCTATTATGAGTTAAGGTATTCCATTTTGTTTCTCCAAACTCGGAAGGAATTTATTAGTTGTTCTCTCTCCTTTCGTTCATTCTCTCATTATGTTACTCCTGTGTAAGGATTTGTACAATTCAGTTGTATCAGTTTGAAGGAATTTACAGAGTGGATAGTTGGAGGATAAATCTATATCTTCTTCTCCTTCCCAAATTATTTGATAGGGATATAATGGTATGGATGTAGTATCTTAAATATGAAACTCTTATTTTAGGATGTTGATAGTTTATCCTAAATTTTGTCATTAAGATTAATGAGTTGGGCCTTAGATATTCTAGGATGGAGTAAGTTAATGATGAGTATTGTGGATCATTACTTCTTAAAGAAACTCTATGTTTGTAAATTATTAGAGTTAGTATCTTTCTTTGATTTAGATTGAATGAAGCAAGAAGTGAACTATAAATATCTATTGTAGGAATGTGGTAAGTAATTTGGATGGAATATTAATTATTTGATATAATCCCTTATGAAATCATTGGCTGAAGAATGTTTTGATTACATCATGATCTTTACTTAATGTTAATGTGATTTATCACTTTGTTCTCCCTTTCATAACTGTTATTTCTTTATGATGTATCTTTTGAGATGCTTTAACTATTTCATAAAAGCAGAGTTCTTTTTATGAAACAGTTAGTTGAAAGCACATTGTTTTAATGCTTAGTGCTTATCATGCTCAGTTCAATGAACTGACCCATGCTAGCAATTTTTATAGATGGACTTCATAAGTGATAAAAGAAGACAAGTTCTTTTATGAAGTTACTTTTGTTTACCTAAGACTAGATCTCTTATGAGGAAATATGATTCATTATTGAAATGTATCTGTAAGAGGAAAAGTTGTATTTCTTATTGAATTTATTAATGTTGTTTGACATGAAAGATGTCTGAAATGTTGGTCTTGTAAGTATGTATTTCACTTTGATGAATGGAAAATATTGAGAGTTTACTTGTACTTGATGTGTCATTCTCTTTGTGCATTCTGTTAAGGGAATTTGTAAGCTTATCTTTATTCTCTCATAATCATATCTGTTTTGAACCTTTTTAGTTGGACTTAAAATGAAATAGGTGGAAAGGGAATTTGATACACTATCCCTTTATTAAATGCAACTTATCAAGTTGGCATTCATAGCTGATCATTTAACTAAGTCACTATGGTTTATTAAATGATGTTAATGGAAGTGAAAATTCATTATGATATCTTGTTTAATAAAAAAGGTTACAATGAACCCTAATTCTTAACAAGAAAGAGGAAGATGAACTACCTCTTGATCAATACCTTCATTGATATAAGATAAGTGAAAGGTAAACATGAAAATTTAATAAGTATACTTCATCTCAATGAAGTCTAACATAAAGGAATCTGATTTGGAACTTAATCAAACTAGGAATGGTTGAGTAAAATGAGTAAACCTTATTGTTTTTTTCTTGTTTCGGTTTAATCAACTGAACCCTAAAGTAGGAAGTTAATGATTAAAAGGGAAATCCTGATGTTTCTTTAAAACATTAACAACTCATTTATGGTTAGAAACCTTAGGGGTTAATTAAACTGGAATTCAGTAGGGTTACTATAATTAGACCTTAATTATAGAAAATAATTAAGTAATTAACTTATTTCTTTACTATGTACATCCGGATGTGATGACTTCTTCAGATTTTAGCACATGCCAACTACAGTACAATACCTTCGTGAAGAATTAGGTCTTCATGAGGATACTATGTTGCAATTGACATGTTGCAACACCCTTTTAATTTGAATCATCTAGACTTACATAACTTAAACTTGTACTTAGTTATACCCTAGATTAGTTTAGAAGCATGATTTAGAGTCGAGGATAACTCGATAACTTAAGATAACTAGACACACATGAACGAATTAGGTTGATCGAGTATGTCTATGTATCCTTAGACCTTACAAGTAGTCCTCTACACTAAATGATGTTGATACCCTTGGTTATGGTAAAAATTTGAACAAGTGGACTAACAGGAGTAAGAAAAGACCATTCTAGATAACAGATGAGTGGGGTGAAGGACGTATTCCATCCGACAAGTATGTCGCCTAGGAATAGTATCATGAACAAAGTATGTTGGAAATATTTGGCCAAAGTATCGCAAGTTGTTGGTTACATTGTCCTATGTCACCTAGTTTAAGAAGCGAGATATCATATGAATATTGGTAATAAATATTCAGATAGGCCTCTTAAACAGAACACTTAATACCTTGAAAATGGTAAGAGAACCAAGTATACTTAGTATATAATTTAATGAGTTCACATGAGAGATTAGTATGAAACCGAGTCATGAAATGAGAGATCGGTGTTTCACCGAGTCATTATAGCTACATATGGTTATCTTTTATGAGATTGATTGGCATGGAATGTGTGTTCTAAATTATTATTTTTTGAACAGAGAACATTAGATATATATATATAAAATCTTGTTTCTAAAGTCTTAAAATTGGAATGTTACATAGATACAGATACAACCAAATTTTCCAAAGCTCTTTCTTATCTAGGTTGGAATTATTTGTTTGTTTGCTTCATTTTTCAAATTATCAATTCTGATATATTCATTTCAAATAGAGTATCAATATTGTTCATTTCAATTGATTAAGCAATTAAAAATAAAGAAAATCATTAGAAAGCTTTCTCTTTGACATTACTAGGGAAGTAGTGGGGAACAATAGCTCTTCTAGGGTTATGATTTTTTCTCTACCTCTGAGGTAGGGTTTGAAGGGTTTTGATTAAATTAGTTTAGTTGTTTTAGATATAGATTCACATTCTTGCACAATTAGTTAATTACTACCGGCTGATTACTTGTATTTAATTTCATTCATTAGGTTAGAAGAATTGTTTAAAAACCTAGAAAGATAAAAATATTTACTTATATTAGATTAGTTTGCTTCCATTATTTTTTTCAAATATACTTGTGAAAATACAACAAACATAGATTAACTTTCCTTTGATAGTTAGTTTTTTTCATCAAAATCAATTCAATTCATTCTCGCATTATCACCAAATCTCCACAACAAGAGAAAACATTTGGTTGTGATCCATCGTCCCACAACCCAATGGGCCGAGTTTTTGACCAAAATTGATACAGTTTATGCTTGTTAGCTATACGCATGCCTTCTAGGTACTCTAACAAGATAGAACAATTGAACACATTAAACATAATTGCTAATCAATCCTAGGATAATTGGACTACTCCCGCCAATAGGGATTGATTACGCGCATGGCCATACAAGGACCACAACCTCCACGAGTTTATGATTGTGATCCCCAAGTCCCACAACCAAGCATGCTTGTTGACCAATTAAACATCGACACTGGTTTGTGTGCATCGGTATTTATATCATTACCACTTGCACCTGACATCATTGCACACTTTTCATTGTTAAACATAACATCCGATTAGGCTAGGGATTTCTAGAATAGACCAAAAAATTCCCATAGTCCCTGTGGTTTCTTTACGCCTCTCATTATCACTTCCATGACCTTATCTGGAAATCTATATGAGGTACCCACAAGTCACTTTCCGTGTGTTCCACAACCAGTAGACAAAATCTCAGCAGAGCTCGATATTAACTGAAGCCTCCAAGTAACTATTCTATCCAATCGATCCATCACACCACTTCAGCTTAGGATGGATTTATTTTCCTTAGACTTACAGATCCCGATATTATGTGTTGAAGATATAAGATTTCCTCATTAGCTCCTTCATCATTACCACACTCACATCCATTTCTATTCTACACCGGTTGTCTCAGCATGACCTCGGGAAGTCGGGTGCGAAGAAGGTAACGTGTTTATTTTCTTTCATACAACACCATAGGAATACAATTACACACACAAGCACATAAAACTACATTGTGTCTAGAATTTAGTGCAATGTTTAGTCATAAGTACACTATTGTGGAAGATAAGGTCATTCCAACCCCTTTCAATTGAATATTTATTTTTAGGAATTTGATGATTTGTATGGGTTTGTAGGTATGTCTTCATCACATAACTAAAAAAACATTAGCGAGGATATTGCGACAACTGAGTGACCAAGATGAAGGTATTATGAAGACCTTATGACACTTTATCGATTTAGACCCTGATGTTTTCCATAGACTAGAGCACCCAAATTACGAGAAAAGGTTCACATAGGTTCCCGGTCCTCTCCCAAATGCGCCATCCCGTATAGATCTTCATTTTCTGTAATTTCCTGGATAGCACCATCATTATCTATCCTATTTTCACATCATCATGTCTATTTCTACACACAGTGAGGTAAGTCAATTTGAGGTTAGTACTCTATCCCTTCCCATTTCCATCATCTTATTTGTGAAATACATTTTCTTATTCTTCTGAATATAAGGAAAAGAATAAATATATTTATTTACTCTAGGTATGGCTCGAAAGAAAAATATCTATAGGAATACAAAAACATATTGGACTTGAATACGTTGGTCCTTTGGGAATTATTATGACTAAATTAGAGCTATCGGACACTTTGCCCCCATTAGAGAAAGGAAACTCTCACTCATTTGGAATATTAAATAAAATTATTTAGTATTTGCATTACATTTATATTAGTTATTTCATTGTTGTTACTATTTTAGATTAACATATAAAATTCTTATTTTAGTTAATCAACAATAGTTAATCTCTTAATTTATGTGCTAATCAAACCAACTCTTGACTATAGTGTTCATCCTGTTAGAGTACCTTCAAGACATTAAAGAATCTATACACACCTAAAACGCACACGATACATGTTCTAAAGATATACACACAACCCATAACTCAATCTTAGACATTCTATATTGAAAACACTTGTATGTTGAGACTCAATGACCATATCTACTTCTAAGACACCTTCACAACTCCATACTCATGGAATTTGGTTAGTATTCTTACAAAATTGTATATATATACACAACTCTATTTTAGCATACTAAAAATAACTTTAACCATACTTTGCAACATTGGATACTTGTTCTTATTTTTAAAACCCGATACTCGATAGTAATAATCCACCGAATTGGAGGAAATACCATAATTTTTTCAACTAGTACTTTGTGAGGATGCTCTCTTGAGATGACAACTTATTCATACTACTCAATCCTAACCCGTAGATTGTGATTTGTACTTACTTGACCAACCTTAAAGTTTACTTGACCGAGACATAGACCTGATGACACAATTTCATCTTCAACCACATTCTAAGAACCATTGACAACCTTTTGAGAATATTAACACACCTATTAACTTATGATACACATCATGACATGCCACAAACTTCTATTCAAGATCATTTAGTTAGACATAGAATTTTGACAATGAGAATCCACTTCACAAGGATAATATGAAAAAAATAGACCTTATAATGAACATTATTAAGCTTAATACACATACTGATGTAAAATCAGGCCATAGAGACTCAAAAAGTACATACACGTAAAGTATTGCACATGACAGAGCATGTTTTGGCATAGATCACTCAAGAACAACAAGTCTTAACATATTGACACCCCTCATTCAACACATTGTAACACTTGACTTACAAAGTTCTCTTGCTACAATATTCATTATAATTTGACAATGATTATAACACCAATGAGCTACATATATTGACATAAACCTTCTCAACTTTATGTAATATGTATTTTCAATACTATTAAGAGAAGACTCAATGGTTAAGAACAATGTTTCATGTGTTCAAAAACAATTCCATACTTCTTAAAACATGATCAAGAGGTTTATGAACAACCAGAGCTGACTTAAATTAACAACTTCATCATGAATAGTCTAACATGAGATACAAATGACCACAAAGCTAAGTTCAAGACATTTTACACAAGAAAAATTGAATAGAACCTTGACAACACACTTGGTAACACAATATTACATACCTTATGCATCATGGTTAAAAATAATACTAACTCCAATGTTTCTTTTAATGAAATATGCCTCCTAAGAGCCTATAAAAGGTATGTTGTGAATCTTAAATCATCTCAAATAGGAAGAATTCATCAAAACTATATGATGAATCCATCTTCCCTTTCCTTGTCCTCACAATATTGTTGAATTTTATTGGTTGCATTTATAGGAGTGATAACCTCATTACCTAAGTTCTCATCTTCTATTTGAGTTCCTAATAAACATGCATGTTGAAATTCATACACTTGTTCTACCACTGCTTGAGGAATAATTTCTTCATCCTTTGCACTAGAATTGTTTTCATGTTTCTTGCCTTTCTCATCATTTGTTGATATCTCATGTGAGCCAGTTTCTCCTAACACTTGTATTAGCTTGTTGTGCCTCTTCAATATCTGCCCATGTTACCTTCTTTTCAATATTTTCTATTTCAACTTCTAACTTTTTTATTTCTTGATCATGTATACCCATTCATTTCCTTCTTTCCAGGAGCTACTTGAGGCTTGACTGATTTTGTCTCCTTTCTAGAATTTATCTTCATGTTAGAGGCTTTATTTTCTTTCCATATGAAGGTATAAAACTTGTTGTTGTGCTTAGGTTGTCCATAGTTATAGCAATTCTTTGATAAATGTCCAAATTCATGACATGTATAATATATGACATGGTTTATCCTTTGTCCAGAGTAATGACTGTCATTTATAAATTTACTTAGAGGTCCTTCTCGAAAATGACTGGCAGTATGAACCTTATTTCTACAATTTAAACACACTATGTTCCTTTCATATTTAGTAGCACAATATATCAATGGGTGCTCTTTGTCATTAATTTGCATGCTCTCTCTAGATTTATGTCCAAATTCATAACATGAGAAAAAATATCCATTAAATTTTCTATATGCATTTAGCTTTCTGATTATCTTCTTGGACTATTTGATTCCTTCATTGTCTTTAGAAAGTCTTAATGTAGATTAATTACTTGTATGTATTTTGGGACCAACCTTATCATCCATTTTTCTCTATGAACATCTTAGACAATGCACTTGGCTTGACTTAGCTTTCAATTCTCTTATTCTTCCTTGTTCCAAATCCTTTATGAGAATATTCAGATTAGTATTCATTCTCTCACATCCTTCACTTTTGGCATGAATAGATTCTTGACATACCTAATGTTTTATTTCATTAGACTATCTTTGTTTAATTTTTAAGTCATTAAGTTGGTTAGTTACCCATTCGAGTTTAATCTTTAGTGCCCTTAAATATTTTTCAAGTTTTAGGCAGTCATTCTCCTTTTGTTTTAGAGCTCTTGAAATTTTTTCTAAAAATGAATCCATTTCATTTAATTCTTGGCCATGGTGAACTTCTATGTTCCTAATCTCATTCTTCAACCCTTCTATCAGAGATTGAGCAATCTCATATTTTCTCTTCAAGATTGATTCAGCTACAAATCCCATTCGTGTTTCTTTAGGATCACCTCCAAGATGTTAGGCTTAACACTAGAGAACTGGGATCTTATACCAATCGGTGGATATCACAAGAATTGAGAGTGTGGTTGAGTCGGTGATGATCAATTTAATAGTTTCTAAGAATTATTATAAAAATTAGCAACTAGCCCATGAACACAAATTAAGGTACATGCAAGAAGACAAATTCTCGGGATACCAACATTAAAGTGGTAAACCCATAGAGGAGAAAACCCGATTGAAATCAATATTTTTTATTAGGAACACCAATTCCTAGTATAAAATGATTTCCACTTTGGTTGAGCACCCACAAAACCTAAGAATCACTTACTTCAAACTCATTCAAGAAACCACTAGAAGGAAGCCAAACACCCACCTAGTTGGATTAACAAGTTGCAACTTGAAAGGAGTACCTACTCCAATAACCCAATCACTCACTTAGGAAAATACAATAATAATACACAATCTGATCATTTAGCTACTTATTATGTAATCAATAGATCGTGATCTCATTTCTAGTATAATTCATATATAATTTCATATCACTCTCTTATTATTATTTCAACACCTTTTATACTATTAATTATACATGTTTTTTCTCCTAAAATTGTCTCACACAGATTCAATTGCTCATGGCCATGCCCCTCTCATTGTCACACTCTTTTAACAACTTGTGTTCAGTCAACTTCTCATGCTCTTGTTTCTGATACAGTCATTCTCCATCAGCAAAAAAACACCTGATATATCACTATTTTTGAATTTTCTACTTCATAATAGTCATAGGTTATATGTTCTACATATTTTACTATTTACACCTTCCTCTTATGACACTCTATTATTCACAAAGCTACATGTTTTACTATTCAAATCCTTTATTTATTTATTTGATATAGTTCATCACCATTTTATGTACTCCAAGTCCTTTTTATTCAAGTTCTACACACAAAAAACTATCCTTTCAATATCTTTATAACATTATATAACCATAGAGAGGTTCCATTTTGCAAGAATTATCCGTTAAAATAACGAAATGCTTGTTTTGAATGTCAAAATTGATGGTAATTAATTCTCCTTCAAAATTCCATGAAAAACATTGAAATCTTTTGCAACAGGGGCCTATTAGCTGGAAAAAAATATATTCCAAAATTTAGGAATTTTGGTTGGATACATTTTGAGTTTTGATTAAAACCCTCCCGTGAAATCTTAGAAATAGGGTCTATGACTTGTATAATCACAAGAGCAGTAAAAACACAATTTCTCATTCAATATTTAATGAATTGTATGAATTTAAAGTTTTTCATACTTGATGAACAAAACTCCACCTTTCCAAATTGATTTCAAGAGATATATATCCAAAAACACACCCAGATCAGTCTCCATAGTACACAAAGGTTTAGTATAAAATCTTGATACCACCATGTTGATTCATCATTGATGTACTAAGGTATAGAAGAAGATAATATTTTCATGGAATTAGAGTGAGGCATTCTTGAACTTATTAGGAATATATACACACCAAACTCATACTCTAAAATACACACTTTGTATAAACTTTTCAAAATTTACATAGTGAGTTGTATTCACATTATCAAGAATAATGGTTGCAGTCTAAAATATCTTCCATAAATCCTAGTTTGTAAAAAGGAAAAAAATTTAATGAAAACTATACCTCATGATGAGTATGAGGATTACAATCTAGTTCCTGAGGGGAAGATCAACGGGTTTTCTTCAACCATGTTCGATATGCACAACATACTTGTCACAACAAGCATAAGCCTATTTTTAAGTTTCTTCACTCTTTATAATTGCAATTGAAAGGAATTAAAATAAAAAATTTCTCTTGTAGAGGATATAAACCCCTCATGAACGTAGATAATTCCATTTTATAGTATCTACTAAAAATTTAATCTTTGGAGGCATAATCGTTCCACAAGACAAAATTTCCTATGTACTATGGTTCAATTTAAAGGAAATAGACACATCAATTTAACTTAGATGAGGTATATTATGCTTATAATAAATTAACTAGTCTTACACGAATGATTTAGAGTTGGAGAAATCAAATTTGGCAACTAAACTTAAGAAGTAGCCTTGAAAGGAGAATGAACACCAGCAGAAGAAAGATCATAACTTTCTTAATACTTGTCCAAATCACCTGAGAATTTTTCCATTATTTCAAGATTATAATCCTATACAAAAATTAATTCTATGATTTATCTAAAGGAAAAAATATATGTTTTCACGAGTGTTAAGAAGACAGAGGCCTCAAAATGCATTTTTCAAGAGGGAAGTTCTAGAAAAAAACTTGAATAACTCAAAATCCCCATTTATAAATTTGATGAAATTTAACATGGAGCACTACAAGACATCCACTTACACATTTCATGTTTTTTTAGTAATATTTTTTCCTATGAAGCTACGACCAATCCCATTTACCTTAGAAAACACTACTAGTTCTCAAAGCTACTTTCTATGCACTTTTGAATTTTGAATTAGGAGCTAAATTGAGCCTTGTTTTTTCTCACACATGTTGTAGACAATATTCGTAGGATACTCCCATGCTCACATTGCCATGCCATAACCTTCACCAACTTCTCACACCTCATCATACACTATAAATAGGCCTAAAAGGTCTAGTTACACCTGTTACTCCTACCAAATGACTTAGACATCACCTCAATGGCTCTTGCCTATGATAGCACCATCATATACAAATTTTAGAACCATTAATCTAAGCATATCAACATACATACTTTCTTTAATGAGAAAACACCTCATTGTACAATCTTGTAGCATCTTGAATCATCTTCTTGACTTCTTGACTTCAGCAATAAACCCTTTTTACCATCAATTCCACTTGACATAAATGACAACACTACCGACAATGACTAGGGTCCAACATATTTCTTACTCACATTTTTTCGGACCATTTGTAAATCAATGAGCTCTAAATTTCATCCATTCTTCCTGCACATCTCTCTAGATACATTGAACACACATTGGAAAGAAGTTGAGGGGACATCAAGAAGAATTTCCAACATTGGATGTGTCTTGCAACATTTCCAAGTTGGGGGTGTCTTTGAATTCTTGTAAGTTTCTTTTTTTATTTTAAATAGATTCAAATATTTAGTCTAATTAAACACATTTATTTAGAAAGATTCAATTGCAATAGTTATTATAGTAGATTTCTTTTGCAAATTCTTCCATTGAGGATTTCCTCTCAGCTTATCCTTGTGGATTTTCCTAATGATTCGTAAAATTTTTATGCTTTGCGTTGCTTTGTTATAATTTCTTCATTTATTAAATTGTTTAGGAAATTTCACTACATTCAAAATTCAATATTAGTTGCACACAAGTAAAGCTTATGTGAAAATCTTCTTCTCTTCCTATCCTTGTAGATTTGCACAGAAGTTAGTTTTAGAAGCTTCTATGTTTGTGTTAGATTTACATTTCTTCATTAGAAAGCTTCGCATGCACAATTACACATAAGAAAACTAATTTGTTTTATTAGATCAATTAAATCCTATGCAAAAGGAAATAATCACATCCGATTGTCTCACTATTTAAGTTAGTTTGCTTTAGAGTAGAAGTAATTCCATTTAATTAGAATAAGTTAGCTTATCTATGCACATTTTATTTATTTCTAGTAAATCAAAAAAATACAAAAACATTAGATTAGATTGAATTAATTAATTTGATTTTATTTGTCTTATTCCTTTTTAGTTAAAATCATTGGTAAAGCAAAAATTAAATAGATGAGATTTGTTTCTTTGTTTAACTAATTTGCTTTCATTTGTTTAATTACGAACATAGAGTTAATTAGCAATAATTAACACAACTCTTCATGCATCCTTAGTTGGCTAAGGATTTACCTTTCCCTACTATAGTTTCTTTGTAAGTTTGTTTCTTTTTGTTGGTAGTTCACATATCCCACATGACCATTGAGGGACCTAGAGAACCCAAATATTACGTGTGTGACCCTAAAGTGCCATAAACAAACCTAGCTTCATAATTATTAGATGTTGAATAAGGCCTCAAACACCTTGTTTTCCAGACCACCCCACTTCCACTCATTATCATCTCACAAACATGGCTTTGAATGTCGAAGTAGATAGTGCTTAAGAGTTATGGCAAAGTTAGCCTAGTTGAAACTAGTTCTCACAATTCAACCATTTTTCCTATTCATATGTTTCCTCCCACACTTCTCGACCTTATCTGGATGCTTCTACAAGGAAGACACAAGGCATTTCCCATGTGTTGCACAACCTATTGAGATCATTTTTGTGATCATGATATTGAATGTCATTTACGTACTACCATTATTCTTGATCATTCCGTCTCACCCACGTAGGTTGAATAAGCCTTTATTTCCTTGGATGAGTAGATTAATTTAATGTCCATACAAGACATTAGATTTCCTTGAGATTTTCTTTATCAAATTTCACATATTCCTCCTATTTGCATTAGTTATCCATTCTATATCCATATTTCATATCATATCAAATGTCCTAGCATGACCTCGGGAGGTCGAGTGTATCCTAGAGTCACAAGTTGATTCTTAGACGTACAAAATTATTGAACCCGATGTGAAGGACTAGTTCCTTTTTTTTTGTCCTTTATTGCTTCCTTCTTCCATCATTCCATCCCTCTCCTTTCCCATTATTATGTTGGTATTTATATACCCCCCGAATATGTTGGGTTAGGATTACAATAGGCCTATTTTGGGTCTTGAAGCATATTATTACTAGATGGGTATGAAAAATTCATCCTCACTATCAAGGTGGGATGATAATTTCATCCAATTTACCTTTCCCTTACACTACTCCTCCTCAAGGTGCAAATAATGGCTTGTTATTTAGAATTGAGGAGATTGATAAACTAACCTACAACTTGCAACTTGAGTTTTATGGCTCAAATACCATGAAATTTAAGGGAGAGAAATGGTTTCATCCCCGGATATTTTCAAGATTTCAAACTAGCATGCAAGCTGATTCTCTCCCATATTATTTGTTGCTAAATGATGAACTCTTGACACACTTTTCCTGATTTGATGAGTGTCTTAACACAATAAACTAGTCTTTGAACCGGATGTAGGAGTACACTAATGTTATTATTTAAAACAATTCTGCTACCCCTCCCCTACAACAAGAAATGCAACAAAAGAGGGTGACCTCCCAAAGAGCAATTTATAGTAGAACATCATGTGTTTTTGCTTCCTAACTAGACTCGGGACATGTATAATCCAAATGAAGATCCATATTCAAGTGATGTAATTTCAACATTAGTTGATAGGATTATGGAACTAGAGCTTCCTAGCCTTCACATTATGCACATTTTATAGGGAAAAGTAAGGTTACCTACAACATTCCTAATACTAGTTATGTTCCCTTTGTACATTCACCTTCTCAAATCAATGTGGGTCTTCCTAGTCCTGAGGACCTTCTCACTAGATTTGAAACATTATGCATGCCTCCTTATTCCTCATATAGGTACTCACCACAAGAGAAAATTATAAGTGCATTCTTGAATGCCATTCTAACTAGAAATGCAACATTCCTTGGTTTCGCACCCAATCCTCCACACCATAATAATGTTACCATATTTTCATATGCATTCTAAATCACCGCATGGGGACATGTTTTCTTTTCTTGGTCCATATGTTCAACATCGGGGATTCCTTATACTCCCGTAAATGATTATGTGGCACTTGTATCAACCTCCTATTCCTCCCCCACCTCCCCATAAAGGGTCATTTATGGTAGAGTCTTATGCATTGGGCACATATGTTGAATATATCAAGGAGCCCTTTCAATTTACCACACAAAGTGTAATGATTCCACGATTACTATTGGAACTTCCTAAATTCAAAGTGGAGGGGATAAAAATTCTAACATTAAAGCATATAAAATTATTGTTAGAGAGATACTCCTATGAGATGTAGTTGTAGCTAAGATATTCCCCAAAACCTTGAGGGGATTGATCTCAACTTGTACTATATAATACCATAAGCCTTGATTCCTTCATTCAAGAAACTTGTTTGAGAGTTTATAAATGATTTTTTTATGAACAAGATCTTAAGAATGAGAATTAGAGAATTCCTTCATATCAAGCAAGAGCATAATGAATCTGCTGCCCATTTCATACAAAGATGATGACAAGTCCTCTACTCCTTGGCTACCATTCCAAACATGGAACAAATTAGGCTTTGTGATTTGTTCCTCCATTCCCTCAATCAGGAAACTAAGGAGGAGGTGCAAAAATTCCTACTTAGGAGCATCGAAGAGGTCTTAGAGGGAACCCTCCACATTGACCAATAAGTGATTGAGCATGGCCGAAAGATATGTGACTCAAATGTAATACTTCTCACCACCTCTCGGGGTATCTCAAACTACCTAAACTATTCAAACAACAATAAACAATGACCCAAAGTCCTTAATAAGAACCATGGTGCCATGATAGATGACGTAACCAATCAACTGAAGAAGCCAAACATTATTAATACAAATAATTCTAATAAAAATGGTAATAATAACATGAACCCAAACAATCAAAGGATTAACAATTTCACTCCTTTAATAAATGCAATTGATTTTAATCACCCTCTGCTTCCCCTACAACAAGTTTAAGATCAAGGCCCGGTTTAATACTAGAACCCATACTCAAACCAATCTCAAATTAGTATCGGAACAAAGGACAAAGGTCACCAAATTTCAACTACAACAACCAACAAAAAATAAAAATCAAAACTATGGACCCCGAGAAGAACAAAAATAAAATACTCGAGGGAGTATGATCCCAACTTATAATGTTGGTTTTATAGGGTCATCGGACATGATTCTTGGTCTTACTATGACTATAATAAATTTATTTAGCATATTCTAGAAGACCGGATGTATTTTTTTTTTTTTAACTTTTTAGTGAATCCCACAAGAACGACCCAAGGTGCCCACACGAAACCTATCACTCCCCATAACTCAACCCTTGATATCTATAGAGATCCTTTCCCTCAACACCTAGAAAATGAAAAGGTTAATCCGTAAAATACACATAAGGGGGTTGTTATAGGTGCCCATGAAAAGGAAGCTTCCACATCCAATGACACCAAAGTTTCTCCCAACTTACACCAACAAAATCAAACCAATATTATGGGCTTGGTGGAACTAGAGTTTGAACCGGGATTAAAGTAACAACTCACACTCATGAATGTTACTCACAACCTCTTCACATATAATCTTCCATGTCCAATGACATGGTAATAATTCCCAAGCCGGTGGGGGTGTATGATTTGATCGCAGACTTGACTAAAACCTTCTCTCACATTTCCTTCTTAGAGTTGTTGAATAATTGCCCCGTGCATAGATCATATTTATTAGAAGCACTAGGTCTTGTTCATTTGATCCACATCACCCCTCTTCTTGAATATAAAATAAATCACATATAATTTGATGTCTATCCGCGAGGGCAGCCTAAGAGGGGTGCATGATTCATGTTCAATATTAGTAAGATGCCCACAAATGTTGATTTGGAATAGAGAGGTGATCTGCATTATATTTGTAGTTTTGGATTCATAACAACTATGTAAAGAAAGATATGATAGATGATAGAGATTATATTAATATATTCATTTTACCATTTCTACAAAATTTGGGCTATGAGGAAAAATTTTTTTCTACCCGTAATACACTATGAGGTTATGATAGCATCAAAGTTACATCTATTGAAACTATTGTTCTTCTAGTCCCTCTCACACCCAAGACTATGTTGACTAAGTGTTATATTATAGATTGGGAAAAAAATTATAATATGATTCTCGGGTGATCCTGGATTCTTCAAATGAAATCCATTCCTTCTACGCTCTTCCAAGAGGTTAGGTTCTTACATCTAGGGAAGGTTTTTGTGGATCAAGGTGACCCAAATCCATTTGATCTCCATTTGGCCAAATTAAAGAAGAAACCAAGGGTTCATACTTAATTCGAGCTCCTAGAAAACTAGTTAAACAAGTCACAAGGGCCAACGATGACCTCTAATACTGTCCCAATGATTGAGTTAGAAACCCCTAAGGTAAATGAAGGGGTAAATTCTGATGAAAATAAAGATGACGTAGTAAAAATAACATCAATGAAAAATATGGCTGAAATAGTTAATATTTTGGAGAATGATTTTCATGTCATTCTCCCTTTTGATTCCTTGGGAATATGTCATGATATTGGAATCACCACTTTCTAGATGAATGCTTTGAAGATATTTACATGATTGAGGTTTCGAAGTCAAAGAGGAAGATTCCATGAATGATCAAACTTCCATCTTCCCAAATGATTTTGGACTCTCAACTACAACGGTGCAAAGTGCCGCTTTGGTGTTGGGGCTGGGGTGATCCTCACTTCTCCTAAGGGGAGGGTCATGCATTTTTTATTCAATTTGAACTTTAAATGCACAAACAATAGTGCTGAATATGAATCACTTCTTCTTATTCTTATTGTGGCCAAGAGGATAGGTTTGAACAATGTTAGAGTGTTGCATAATTCTCAAATTATTTCTAATCAAGTCTCAGAAGTCTATGAGACTAGATAAGAACACCTAAAAAACTACAAGTCCATTATTCTATATCTTTACAAAGGTTTTGACTTAATCTCTATTGAATCTATGCCATGAGAGAAAAAACTATTGGAAAATTTTATGGCTACATCCTCCCTCGTCAAAATGAAGACATGAAAGAAACTAAATTCACAGTTTCAGTTTGATCCAAACCTCTAGTTTGAAGGATTCCAAATAATGAAATTCTGGCATATTTCGAGATTGAGAACAATCTTGCCACTTTGGATTACATGAAAAATGACAAGGAAATCCTAGGATACCTCAATTCATACATTGATCTTCATCCCACGCACAAGAAGAGGGGATTTTATCTCTTACCCCACCCTTCTTCCTACTTCGAGAGATCACACGATGGATCCTTCCTCATCGAGGTTCTTGAGATATATGAGATAAAGGAAGAAGAACTAGAAATACCTCTATCCCCACTCAAGTTTGAAGAGGGTAATGCCTATTTTATATAAGTAACTATATATATATATATAATTAGGACGTAGGAGGATCCTAAAATCCTAAAACTTGGTTCTTCTATGACTCTAAAGGAGGTAGAAGTGCATACGAAGGTGCTTAAAGAGCACTAAAAATTCTTCACCTTCAACTATAAGTAAATGATAGGCATTGGTCTTGACATTATAGTTCACAACCTAGTTACAAAACTAGATGTTAAACACGTGAAGCAAAAAGTAACACCCATGAAGCCAAAAATGGCTTTAATGGTAAAATAGGAGGTAATAAAGCTCCTACAAGTAGGGTTTATCAATCCTATAGATTATTCCATGTGGGTGCCTAAAATCACCCAGATTATTAAAAAGAATGGAAAAATATGCATTTGAATACATTTTAGGTACATTAACAAGGTTTGTCCCAAGGACGACTTTCCATTGCCATCAATTGATGTTATCATGAATGCAACAACTGGTTATGAGTTGTTATATCTTATGGATGAATTTTTTGGTTACAACCAGATACGGATTTCTCGAGAAGGATTATAAAAATACTACTTTCACAACTCCTTGGGGAACCTTCATTATGAAGTCATGCCTTTCGAGATAAATAATCTTTGGAGCCACTTACTAACAGAAATGACTTAGATTTTTATGATCTTATTCATGAGATCGTTGAGTCGTATGTTTATGACCTGCTTGAAAAAGTAAAGAAATATGGGAATCACCCCAAAGTGCTTCATGTCATTCTCTCAAACTTGATCAAATATGGAGTAACGCTAAATCATGAGAAATGTGTGTTTGGGGTAATAAGAGGCAAGTTTTTAGGATACATCATTTTGTCTTAAGACATTGATGTTGATCCCACAAATATTCATGTAGTTTTGAGATGTCCCAACCTACCGATGATTCGGGCATTAGATTATTCCTAGGCAAGCTTGGGGAAATTTGTAGGTTTATTCCTAACTTGACTTATGTTTTTCACCCCATCAATGGCTTGTTGAAGAAAGATTATAGTAAATATTGTACCAATGAGTGTTACAAAACATTCGAATCAGTGAAGCACTTCCTTATGTTGCCACCTACACTCATGCCACTGACATATGATCATCCTCTAATTTTGTACTCTTGAGCCATTGATGTCTTAATTACATGCATGTTGGCATAAGAAGATGATTATGGTTGTGAATGATCTATATACTTCATTAGTTTTACCCTTCGAGATTATGAGACGTGATACACGCAAGCAGAGAAGGAGAGTTTGGCTATAGTTTTTGCAACAAAGAGGTTAAGGCATTACATGATTAACTAGGAAACAAAAGAGATTGTCAAATCTGATCAGTTGCAAACATTCCTAACCTAAAGTTCCTTATCTAATAAGGTCGATCGTTTCATAACATTGATGGGTGAATTTGAACTCACCTTTGTTAACCAAACATCCATCAAGGGATAAATTATTTCTGATTGGTTATTAGATAACTTGATAGATTTTGGGGATTTGGTAGATTTAGATTTTCTAGATGAATGCATTTTCTATGTATAAACAAATCCTCCCATTTCCTCATGTCTGTGGTACACTGACATTATTAACCATATTGTGGACCAGACATATTCTGAGGGAGAAACCTCACATCAAAGATGACCAATAGTGTTATAGCAACCAAGTATGTGATTGTAGAAAAGTTCTCTATCACAGATCCTTTGATAGTATACTTTGCTAAGATGCCTCGATGAAGAAGAGATGGAAAAGATCCTCTTTGAATCCCACAATGGAGTTTGTACTGGCCATTTTGGAGGGCATGATACCACCCGAAAGATTCATTATATGGGATATTTTTGTCCTACTTTAAAGCTGACACCGTATATTATGTATGCAAATGTAAAAATTCAAGAATTCTCACACGAGATACACATTCCTTTGCAAGATCTATAACCCATTTTGAAACCTTAGCCCTTCTCTACCAAGGAGATCAATTTGAAAGGGAAGTTCTATTCCTTTTCCTTGGATGGCTACAATTTCATTTTCATGACCACCGAGTATTTTACTGTTGGTTGAGGCTATGCCTCTAACTACTATACATCGATATATGATTGCCAATTTATTATAAAATAAATTATCTGTAGGTATGGAGTCCCATAAGTCATTATTTTAGATGATGGAACACCATTCAAAAATGAAGAGGTGCGAGAATTGTGTGCAAAATTTAAGATATAAAACTACACAACCTCTTTATACTACCCTTAGGATAATGGGCAAGTTGATACAACAAGTAAAACCCTAAAGTCCATTCTCCTTGATATGGTTAAGGAGAATAAAAGGGATTGGCATCTCAATTTGTTTCCAGCCTTGTGGGCCTATAGGACCTTGGTTAGAACTCCCACGAGGGGAACCCCATTTTATTTAGTCTTTGGATGTGAAGCAATTTTACCATTGGAAATCAAGTTACCTAGCATTCTCATATCTTTACAAGGAATTTTGGATGAAGATACGTATTGCGAAGTTTGATTAGTGTAATTAAAAGCCCTTGATGAAGCTCAACTTAGAGCTGAATAGTTTTATAATGTTTATGCTGACAAAACCTATTGTCAATATAATAAGAAAGTATATGAGTGTGAAATACGCATCACAAATTTAGTATTAAGACTCGATATCCGGATCGAAAATAACACCAACGAAGGGAGAAAATTTAGGACCAAGTGGTTAGGCCCATACTAGGTAATAAAAGAATTTAAAAATGGGGTATATCACTTATGTACTCTAGAAAGTGAGGAATTCATCGAATTGGTTAATTCGATTCACCTTAAATGTTTATACACATAGTTCATTTGCATTTCCACTTATACATTATTACATTTATACTACATCCATGTTGCATCCATGCTGCATTATCATATTGTGAAATTATAAACCGGAACATACTTTTCAAGCAAATCCTAAGAAATTTTTTAAAAATGGCAAAAAATTCAATCAAACCTCTTTAAGTATTCATTATACAATCACTAAAAGTTTCTAATATTTCACCATCTCAACTTTTAGGTGGAATTTTGACATTAGTCTTATTGAAACTTGCATGCCTAGATCTATTCATAGTTTCTCCTAACTCAGTTGTCTTTGCCCATGGTCCATGTACTATAAGATTCTTGGTGTCACATTTCCTTAAATACCTCTTTTATGGTAGAAAATAAATAAATATTTCACTGGTTATCTTGTCCACCTATCTCAAACCTTAGTGTTGAGCCCTTGCATCTTATTGGTTGCATGGGGTTGAGGCTAGGTGAAAACGTTCCATCCCAAAAGCACAAGTCTAAAATAAAAAAAAAAAGAGTATATAAGCCAAATAATAAATACCAAAATGCTTTCTTTTAATAAATGACGCTAAGCCTCTTTTCCCTACTAACCTTTGGTGATGAGCCCATGCCTCTTTCTGGTGGCATGAGATTGGGAAAGTAGGGAGGTTCCTTTACTCTCATATGTCTTGTCTTCACTGATGAGCCCATGTTCCTTACTAGTAGCATGGGACAAGACGTAAGGGGTCCCATTAAATAATTTAATAAGTTGTAAATAAGTAAATGAGTAAATATTGCTTCAAAATATGAAAAATCCCAAGAAAATGAATTAGATTCTATGTTACAAAAAGATATTCAAATTATTAAAACTAGTTTTTTTTTTTAATTGAGAGGCCATCCATGGATCTAAGTCTAGTTAAAATTACAAGAAAATACATCCTTGGCTACTTGGTTGACCTTGTTTAGGGTTGGGTTGTGAGTCCAAGTTGGATCTTTTTAAAATGCTGTCTTGCTTTCACCATTTTCACTCATCAAATCATGGCCTTGTTGGATCTCGATAATGAGCCCTCACATCTTACTAGTTGCGTGGAGTTAGAGGTCGAGTGGGTTCATTTTTATATTATATTGCATTCATTACATTTTTCCAAAGAATAAAATTCCTAAACATTGTGTGAAAATTAAAGTTCAAATTGAAAGTTGTCCTCATATGCATCATCATTATAGAAAAGAAAAAAATCAATTTGTTTAGACATTTGCATATTCATAATCCATAACATATATTTGGAAAAATCATATAAAATCATTAGAGATACTAAGCATCTAAGAGTACATAAGCAAAGAAAACCATCACTAATTCAAATCATACTCGAAATAGATGAAAGAAAAAGAGATGTAAATATATGTAATAAAATTCATGTCTCGTGTACAATGCCATCACACTCTAAGTGTGGTAAAAATGCTCATATAGGAGCTAAAAATAAAAATAGAAATATAATAAAAATGACCTAAACAAATAAAGGTCAATGACGTATCCCTCTCTACAGGATCCATAAGAAGGTGCACGACTAGAAATATTACAAGAGAGATTCAAATCATTAAAAGCAGATTTTTTTGAAACAAGAGGCCATCCACCAATCTAAGTCTAGTTAAACTTGAAAGAAAACACATCTTGGGCTAGTTGGTTGACCTTGTTTAGGGTTGGGTTGTGAGTCCTAGTTGGATCTTTGTCAAAATTTTGTCTTCCTTTCACCATTTTCACTCATTAAATCATATACCTCATGTTCCTCTTGACTCTCGGTGATGAGCCCTCACATATTACTGGTTACATGTAGTTAGGGGTGGAGGGTTCATTTTTTTATTATATCACATTCATCACATTTTAATAATAGAATGAAAGTCCTAAACATTGCTTAAAAATCAAAGTTCAAATTGAAATTTGTCCTCATATGCATCATCATTATACAAAAATAAAAAAATATTTTTGTTTACACATTTGCATATTCATCATCCATAGCCTACATTTGTAAATAACATATAAAATTATCAGATATTCAAACATATAATAGTACATAAGAAAAAAACCATCACCGAGTCAACTCATACACGTAAAATATGAACTAAAAAGAGATGTATATATATGTAATAACATTCATGTCTCATGTATAATGCCATCAAACTCTAAGTGTGGTTAAAACACTCTAAGTGTGGTCTCTATTCTGGAGGAACATGAAGAGGAAGAAGATATTACCTTAGTGGAATGTCTTACAAAGATGAAAGAGGGAAAAACTATTCCCAAGGGGGGAGGTATTGACAGAAATTTCATGGAGGGTGATGTTGGGGAAGCCAGTGCTTCCAGGAAAAATGAGTGTGTGGGTGATCCCAATGTTTTCAAGAGTGGAACAGAAGGATGGTTTACTTAGAGGGGGTCCTCAAAGCTATGGAGGAAACAAATGAAGGGAAAAGGGAATCCATCTTAAATATTATTAATATCTCGAAGAAAATGGTTTTGGACCAGGTTCAAATTAAAAATTGGATGCAGGAGCTTGAGAATCAGGTCAAAGGGCTTCTTGATAGAGTTGAGGAGAAAGAAGGAGAGAAGAAAAGAAGGAGATTCAACCTCCGTATCAGTAGCTCGAGAGGAAGATTAGTTGGTGGCTCTTTCCGGTCTCCTGGGTGGTCTATTGCTGGTTGTGGTCCTCTAGTGGTTTTTTTGTCTCTCCTGGTGGGTTTGTAGCTTCTTAAACTTTCTATGGACATTGGGCGAACTGTGATGCCTTGTTTTTTCTTGGTCTTTTTGTCCTTTTGGGGTCCTGATCCTGCATTGTAAGAGTTAAGTTTGTTTAACTCATTTTGTGGGACCTTTTCATTTTGGATGTGCCTTTCTTGTTTTTCTATCTTTGGGCTTTGGTCACTTTATCTTTCGGTTGTACAGGGTTCTTGATCCCTTCAAAATCTATTTTTTACCTAATCTAATAAAAAAGGAAAATGGCCTATCCTTCTCTACGATATCCTTGGGAAGGTACATGGTTTTGGATCCTACTATGAATCATATAGAAGGAGTGAGATCCTCTATGAGCTAACTGATGAGAGTGATCGTAAGATGGGGTATGTGATCTACAAGTAGTGGTGTGCTCACTACGTGAATGCTCTCACCTTTATCTCCTCTCGGCTAGTTGGTATGTGGTAAGCTCAATATTCATCTCGGTCATGGCATCTGCAACATGCCATGATGATGGAAACACATTTGTACGGAGGCTAGCCATCACTACCTAGCTCGATTCTATAATCAGCTACACTGGTGTCTTCCCCATGGGGAGTACAAAAGCGTCGATAAGGATCTTCTGAATAAGATCTTGTAAACCTGTCTATAGTGGATTCAAAACACAAATAAACAACGACAAGTTAGAAAAACCTTTGAAAAAAAAACTAAATATATATATATAGTCTAGTGTGTAATTCACTAAAAATTATAGTTTGATAAAGTATATTCAAGAGAAGAGTGTTTTAATTACTCGAATATCCTAACATCTAGGATGGGTCTACTAGTGCTAGTGGTGGTACATTGCTTTGGTGTAGGAACCTCCTCTACTCGTCCTCCTCTATGGCCATCCATCATAAAAACAACTCCTTTGTCCCTCGTCCACTATTACTCAAGGGATCTTCCATGTACAAAGTCTCATCCTTGTCCTCAACCTCTACCCTCGTTGGTATGGAATCCTCTCTAGTATTCATCCAATCTATTTTAGTCTCCTCATCTCCTCCTTCTTTGTCACCCTCCTCCTTGTCCTCCATCTTCATCTCAACCTCCTCCTCTTCATTGTGTACATGATATCCTTCAATATGTAGTATTAAGACCTGCTCGAGCTAGATCTTGTACAATATGTGCAATGCTAATTGAGATCCTAGGTGTGATCCCAAGATACTTGAGCTTATCCTTCGGGAAGATCAATCACCCTATAAACTATCTAAATTATAGGGATGGAATTAATGTATGGAAATCCAAATTTCTCGTGGCACTCTTTCAATAGAATGGACCTTTGCTCTTTTGGTCTGATCCATCAATGGTGTAGTAGTACTATAGGAGGCTATAATGATAACATCCTCACCCCATATGTCAGCCATATATAGGTACGACCATGCAACCATATCATTTGTTGTGCATGTAACAATTAACTAATGGTGCCCCTTGATTGGGGTCATGAATGTCCATCTCGCTGCTCTAATAACATCGTGATATGATATCCAAACACCTCTATGATAGGGGATGATGCAATCATAAACCTATTTCATCAATAGTGTTGGATCATTAAGGGCCTTACTCTTTAGTCAAACAATTTAGTATAAATTGTCATAAGTGGAACCTAGTATATCAATGCCCCATGCATTGATGCAACCATACTTCTATATAATCAATGATTGATGCCTAACTAATAAAGAAGCTTATCCCCACCCTTGTCCCCTACTAAGTGCAAATCCAAGATGCCAATAATGGCCTTACATAAGGTAGGAATAGGTGTAAAGGTAACTCGATAGTAACCTCATGCCATGCTTGCACCAGATGTCAGTGTGAATGCATCTCCCATACATGTATCCCACTTTGTTGTGGTACCACTAAATTATCACTAGAAATTTTCAACCTCCTTCCTATGATAGGAACACCCAGAATCTTGTAGACATCCTCAAGAGTGATAGTCCACTCCCCTCTAACTCTAGGTAGTCGAAAGTGTTCTCGATCTCGTATCCC
This sequence comes from Taxus wallichiana var. yunnanensis, assembly GCA_018340775.1. NCBI lineage: Eukaryota > Viridiplantae > Streptophyta > Pinopsida > Cupressales > Taxaceae > Taxus > Taxus wallichiana. The sequence continues at coordinate 736,078,804 of CM031241.1, forward strand.
AATAATTCTATAGATTAATTAATAAATGACCAAATTTTACAACTAGATGTGTCTCGGAATATCCTCCATATCATGGCTCTATGTAATAAATCCCTATTAGCCTGAGATAGAGAATCCAAGATGGATGGTAACAAATCACACTCTCAAGAATTGATTCATCTAATGTATAACAACTACATTCATAAACACCAAGAAATAGAAAGTTAGAACCTTTTAGTGCATAATAAGATCATCAAAAACATCATAAAAACATTTAAAAATAAAAAATTTATTATACTTAGTAAATTTTGAATTTTGGCTAAGAAATTAAACAACCTCTTCTTTGTGTAAAGATCCAGTAGTGTAATTATCCCTATGTGTAAGGAGGTGGTTTTGTAACCGCCACAAAATTCCATGTTTGTCCTCCACTTTTGACGGTTATGTAGCTGATGCATTGGTTACGCAATTTCTTCTCTGTGTAGAGTGGCGGTTGTACAATTACCATAAGCGGTTCCATCCATGAAATGTAGGCCATACTCTGGGCCCCAAAAATGAAAAAAAATGGGCCACTTTTTAACAAAAAAATTACAAATCTGTAGGCATCCACCTTATGAACATTTTGACTATAAAGTTATCGAAAATCTCCCCCTAAGTTTAATTTTTCATATTTTATGGTACAAATGAATAAATGCAAATAAATCACATGTTCATGACCCACTTTGTGCCTCCTATTGATTGGGTTTCCATTACGTCAAAATGCTCATCATTTTTATCATACTCGACTTGAAACAGTCACAGGTGATCTAGAGCTATAAATTTGCTAGGTGGGTGAGTGTAAATTATTTCTAAAAATAGCGATTTTGATATATATAACATGTTTTAACTCTATTTCAAGTGTCTATATTTTACAAGGATGGAGCATTGTGCTAGTGTAAGTATATTTCTATCCCGAGGATATGGCGAGTTCTCTTGTAGTTTAATTTTAGTATGTTTTGTCAATTGTACATTATATTTGCACTTGATTTGTGTTTACTTATTTAATGTAGCGAGGAGCTTATATTGGTGTCACTTAAACACACAGGGCATGTTAGGTATAATCTCTAAATTTCCCATTTGGGAATGCCATACTTGGAGTCTAAGTTTTACGCCTCTTCGATTGCTAAAATGCCTATATGAGGGGGTAATATATATGCACTAAATTTTGCATGGAGCAACATTTTCGAGAATGGTTCAAATCCCCAATGATGAAAAAATATCTTTCTAATCATGTTCAAGTGCAAATTCTCACTTACACAATGCTATCTTATATTTCTTGTCCTTTTCTAGCTTTTTCTCGCTTTCCTTTATAATTTTTCAAGATTTTCCCTAGATTTTCAGCTTTAAGTTACAGAACCACGTCAATGGTTATGAAACTACCCCAATGATTGTGTAACCACCGGTCTTCCTTGAGTGGTGGTTATGTAACCATCGGTTTGTGTAGACTGCAATTCTGCACTTTTTCTCAAGACTCTTTTAACATGTTATGGATGTGTGTCACCTTCTTCAAACTCATTTTTAACACAAATTTCTTGACCAAATTGGTTGTTCTTGAGCTCGTTAGATATGTACCAAATTATTCTTCCTTAATTACTATCATTAGTAAGTTAAATACCCCTCCTTTGATTGATTTTGCACTTGTTGGATGACAAGTGTGTTGGACCACTTCCTAGCCAAAATTCTATAAAATTCAGGCTTCTTCTTGAAGTATTAGTTGGAGTTTCTTGATTGATTTTACATTTTTATGCTGCTAGAATCCTACAAAAATTATGCAATCAAACCTATTATTTTGCCTTGCTTTGCTTTCTTGCTTGCATGATTGCCGAGACCATTTTAAAACCAGCCAACTCTAACTTTCATCCATTCTTCCCGCACATCTTCTAGCATAGCTCTCTAGATACATTGAAAATACATTGGGAAGAAGATGAGGGGACATCAAGATACATTACCAACATTGTATGTGTCTCAATAAAACATTTCCAATCTAGAGGTTAATTTAAATTCCTGCAAGTTTCCTTGTTTATCTTAAATAGATTGAAATCTTTAGTCTGATTAAACACATTTATTTAGATAGATTCATCTGCAATAATTATTATAGAATATTTCTCTTACAAAGGCTTCGTTGAGGATTTCCTCTTAGGTTATCCCTTTGGATTTTCCTAAGAAGGATTCGGATGAATATTTTGATTTAATGCTTTGTTATCATTTCTTCATTTATTAATTTTTTAGGAAATTTCATTGCATTAAAAATTCGGTATTAGTGTCATACAAACAAAGGTTTTGTGAAAATCTGCTTCTATGTCTATCCTTGTCAATTTACACAGGAAGTTAGCTTTCAAATATTTTGTGTTTGTGTTAGATTTACCTTTCTTCATTAAAAATCTTCTACATCCACAATTACACATAGGAAAAAACATTTATTTTATTAGATCAGGTTATATCCTCTGCATAAGGAAATAGACACATCCGACTATCTCACTATTTAACTTAGTTTTCTTTGGAGTAGAAGTAATTCCATTTAATTACAATAAGTTAGCTTGTGCAGGCACATTTTTATTTATTTTCAGAAATCACAAAATATAAAAACATTAGATTAGATTGAATTAATTAGTTTAATTTAATTTATCTTATTATATTTCTATTAAAATAATTGGAAAAGAACAAAAACATATAGATTAGTTTCTTTATTTGTTTAATTAATTTTATTTCATTTGTTAATTAGGAACATAGAGTTAATTAGTAGGAATTAACACCACTCCTCACACATCCCTAGTTTTGTTTAGGATTAACCTTTCACTCTTGTGGTTTCTTTGCGAGTTTTTTCTTTTCTTTTCTTTGGTATCTCACATATCCCACATGACCATTAAAGGCCCTAGAAAACCTAGAGATTTCGGGTGTGACCCAATGATGCCACAAATAAACCTAGTTCCATAATTGATAGACATTTACCAAGTCCCCAGACACCTTGTTTCTAGACCACCCCACGTCCACCTATTTTCATCTCACGGTTGATGAATTTTAATTTCAAATCAGATAATGCTTACGAGTTCTAGCAAAGTCAACTTGGTCAAAACTAGTTTTCACAATTCACCTATTTCGTATTCACATGATTCCTCCCACACTTCCATGAATTTGTTTGGAGGTTTCTACAAGGAAAACATAGGGAATTTTCCATGAATCACACAACCCATTGAGATCATTTTTGGTGATCCCAATATTGACCGTTATTTATGTACCACCATTCTTCTAGATCATTCTATCTTACCCGGGTAGGTTAGACAAGCCTTTATCACCTTGGATGAGTAGATTCCTTTAGTGCCCATAAAATACATTAGATTGAATTAATCTTTCCTTTACCCACTTTCACATATTCCACCTATTCGCATTAGTTATCCATTCCATAGACATATTTCATATTATATCGGTTGTCCTAGCATGACCTTGAGAGGTTGAGTGTGTCTTAAAGATAGGAGTTAATTCTTAGATGTACGTAAAATGCTAAGAAAGAGAAAGTGGAAGGATGAATTAACTGATATGTGTGTAATATGGAAGTGATATGAGTAGGGAGAAGTGATGAACAATATGCAAGCAATGTCATAATTAATATCTATAAATTTTTAAACTCATGAACAATACCGATCAGGGGCACCCATAATAGGATAGGGGCACATGGGTGTTGGTAAATGGATTTGGGTGAATGAATACACAAAATTTGTGCATCTAGTTTGTATTGTATCGCAAGGGTGTCAAAATTATTCTTTGTTGATCACCTGATATTTACACTATGATCACCAAAGGTATATGTAACCTATATAAGAGATATTCACTTTCATAAGCCCACAAACCACATCAAACCTAAAAAGGAAAATGCAAAATGGAAGAAATACTTTGAACTCCGGAGGTCATGATGAGAGTGATATTATGACTGAGTGATGCATTACATATATTAATCCATGCAATTCTTGTGTGTGTGTATAAATTATGCCCTAGGATGCCCTTGTGTAAGTTTTACTTGATAACGGGCTATAACTAGAATTTAGAAATGTAATAGAATGTGTAGATGGAATAGAATGAACTTCCCATTCCTATGTTGTGTATAAAGAGTGTTCATCCCTTGTCCCTTTGAATGGATAATATATGGATGCATCATGAAAAATTTTAGTGGGAAATTTTCGTAAACTTGTAAAAATCGAGGATTATAGAAATTTAAATTAGTGAATATTGTGTGGTTCACAAATTGACTTATTTGCTAAAAATTTGACCAACATGTCCCTTATAATATTTGTTTTGCCTAGATTGTACACATATATAAGAGCTTATGAATGTAATTCACCATAATTTTGAATCATATCATGCACATATTCACCAAAGTAAACATAAGAAAATTAAAATCCTATAGAGCTTAAATGTAAACTATGAGTCGCTCAACCACGAGCCATCCAACTCGAGCCGTCCAAACTCGAGCCATCCAACTCCAACCCTAACCAACCCTAACTCGTCTAACTCTAAAATCTGAGTCATCCAACCTCTTAGATATCCAAATATGATCTACCCAACATTAATCCATTCAACACTGATCCATCCAAATCCAACTCGATCCATACAACTTTGATATATCCAACTCGATATGTCCAACCCTCGAGCCATCCAACACTTGATCCATCTAAATTTGATATGTCCAACTCGATCCATCCAACTCTAATCCGTTCAACTCGATCCATCAAACTCGATCCATCTAACTTCTATCCATCTAACACCTAGCCTTCTAACCCTTTTCTATCCATAGTCAACCCCTATCCATCCAACCCATTAGCCTTTCAACAGCTTATTTGTCTAACCCCCTAAGCCATCTAACCTTGTGCCATCCAACCCCTTAGTTGTCCAACCCTGAGCCGTTTAACCCATAAGGTTTAATCCATCCAATAACTTAGGTGTCCAACCCCTATATCATGATCTATCAAACCACTCAATGAATTAGTTGTCTAACCCTTGATCGTCCAACCCTAAGGGCCTAAGCAATAAGTAGTCATGGATACTAGAAATCAGGGCAAGAAGATTACAAATTCAGCTAGTTCAAAAAAGGGTGCAAATACTTTGCTTGGCTATTTTGGAAAATCACAAAAATGAAGTTGGTTTCTACATCAACTAAAAATATTGGTATGTGGCACTTGCTATTTACTAGTTATTTAATCTTACAAAATTTAATAATTATGTTTATCATACTCTTCTTGGAACTCTTTGTACTCTGTAAAAATTTAACTATAGATAAAATTAATACTAAATAAGTAACAATTTTATAGAATTATTTGTAGATGTTTTAGAAATACCTTCACAAAATAATCAATTTAAAGATATCGATGATCCATTATATGTTGAGGAAAACATTCCATCCCTTGATGAGTTAGAAGTACAAGAAAATTCATCGAATTCTCAAAGTACACCAATGAGAGGAAGCTTCTACTCCAAGTTCTATTTCCAGGAAAAGGAGACATGAGAATCAAAATATTCCTACTAACAGCTCAGATGCAAAAGTTAAATCCCAAGAAAAAAAAAAAGAAAATATGTCAGAAGAAAGAGGGAAAACTAGACAATTGGAAGAAAATTCCAGTTTGAATGGGCTACAAAATATCCTTTTATTGAACCTGTGTACACTGAAAATTGTAATGTTGTTCCAACACAATGTCGATGCAAAATATGTGGTTAGAAATAGGGGAAGGAGCACACGATGCAGCTCAAACTGACACAATTGAAAAGCACTGTGGGAAAATATACATTTCCCAAAAGCTAAAGGATGGCAACATAGTCAGAACACATAAATGGAAAGATGCAAAATATTGTCTACATGTCAAATACGCATAAGAGTATGAAAAGAACAAAAACATATCAAATATATAAATGAAAAAGGTGGGACCATAGTAGCCAAATTGAGAAAAGCTATGGAGGTAGAAATGCAAGAAAAAGGTATTCAATTTGCTACCATATTTCATATAATGAAAAGGGGAAGACCGATGTCATATTTCAGAGAAAATAAAATGTTGTATCAAGTTATTGGTCTATAGAATGTTCCTCAATCTCATTGGTTAGATACCAGTGGTTGGGAGATTACAAAATGTCTATCTATGGTAGAAAAGGAGGATCTGAAACTATGTGTTCAAAAGGAAAAGTATATTTCCCTTTCATTAGATGAGGTTACTGCAGTCGATAATACTTCATGGATATGTATTCATGTTTACACATTTGCTAATGAAATAAGGACTCCACACCTCTTAGCAATTCATAAAATGACTGAGAATTGCAATTCTAAATATATATATAAATTGGTGGTGTCAAATCTGAAGGATATCGCCAAAATGGATGACTTTTCCATTACAAAAAATTAGTTTGTGTCGAAATGATGGTGCAATTAATGTAGGGATCCGAAAATGGTCTATGTTTAGACTTCAGATAACTATTGCTCATATATAGTTTTTTCCACTACATGGCTCACAAAATGAATCTCTCCTACAAAATTGTGAGCACATTTGAAAATGTAGCTAAAGTAGAGGAATTGATACATGATTTTCATGCCTATTATTCTAGCAGTCTGAAGATTTTTAGAATTTCAAAAATTTTCTATTGGACTGATAGAGGGAAAAAAACTTCTCAAAGATGTAGATACCAGATGGATATCTATGTATGAACCTACGTGTAGAATATTTGATGAATATCCTTCATTGACAGGATTTATGTTTAAATACCACATGGGATGTAGATAAAGCTAAAGATCTATTGTGTCATCTAACTGACATAGAAAATTTACTCACACTCTGTGGTATTTTTCCCATGTTGAGGGAGCTTAATATTTTAATGAAGCATGCACAAGATCATGTTCTTTCTACATTACATACTTCATAAGACTCAAAAGACATGTTTGCTGGAGTTTAGAAATTTTATATATTTTTGATGGGAGTTTTCAGGGTGCTACTTTTGAAAACTAGAATGCATTGACAAATTTGAAAAATTCCAAGTGCTTCTTAAAATACAATATACATGATCATCTGTGTATAACAACACATGGAAGAGAGATTCCACTTCATACGTTCCAAAAAAGAGTTGATATGGCTAACTCAAAAATAGAAGAAGTACAAGTGACATGAAATTTATATGATGCAGTATTAATGGAAACTAGGAATAAGTTGAGAAAGATCTCTGAATCATTAGCTAAAGAGATCCGGAAAGATTCAAAAATGATAAAATACTTGAAGCAATGGGAGTTGTAAATCCATAGTTTTGGAATTTTTCAGTGACAAACCATACACATCTATCAGTCCTTTATTTATAAAAAACATGGGTGATCTAACTGATCATTTCTCTAAGACAAAGAGATAAATGGAGTTTCTTTAGAAGGTATTTTGAAAAGAAAACTACTTAGTTCATAGTCAATGGATTTTGCTAATACTATGATATGACAAGTTCAACTTCTACAAAACCCACAGGATTACAATGCCATGAAAAGGATTTGGAAGGATATATGTTCTAGTAGTATTCTAAGTGAAGATTTGAGTGAGTATATTAAGTTGTATGAGCTCTGCCAAACAATGATTCTGGGTTCAGTGGAAGATGAGAGGGTTTTCAGTGCATTATCCTTTTTAAAGTCCAAAGTTCGAAACAGATTGGATAGGAATCTAGAAAGTTGTCTCAGATTGTATGTTTCACATTACTCAGTGGAGTCTTTTCCTTATGATAGAGCACTGGCATTGTGGAATTCACTAGTAGAAAGAAGAGGAGTTAGTAATATTCTTCCTGACCCAAGGGATCGAGACACATCAATAGATCATGCTACAATTGATTTCCAAGACACAAATGAAAGCGTTGCTCCAGGACTGTTCCAATTCACCTAGATTACAACTTTTCTATTGGAACAATGTCATTATATGTTTCAATTATCCCATTTGTGTTTTATATTTGGTTTTCAAATTCAGACTGAAATAAGTACACATTTGTCTTTTATATCTGTTAATTGATTTATTTTACATCTGCAACAAATCAGAAACATAAATATTTAAAAGAAACAAAATCAAGTAAATTTAAGAAACTTTCAATAAATTTAAATATTGATGTATTTCATACAGAGATTACAAATTTCAATAAATGCAATATTATATTTGTCTTTATTTGATCCTTTTCCATTTGAAAATGTCATTATATGTTTCAATTATCCCATTTGTTTTTTATATTTGGTTTTCAAATTCAGACTGAAATAAGGAGACATTTGTCTTTTATATCTATTAATTGATTTATTTTACATCTGCAACAAATCAGAAATGTAAATATTTTAAAGAAACAAAATCAAGTAAATTTAAGCAACATTTACGTAAACAATAAAAAAGAAACATAGTTTGTATTAACAACATATAATAACATTGTACAATTCTAATTTCCAAAGTTCTTTTGAAATCAATCTCTCATGTGGCCGTTGTGGATTACTTTATGAAGAAAAGTACAAATTCATAAAGCATTTCATGGCCAATACAATTACAAAAAGGGGTTGTCATAACATATCAAAGCTTCCGAAAAGTTTTGTCATATAAGGACACATTACGAGGTCATCCTCTTTTCTACCTATGATTCAAAATCATAGTTTTCCTTACATCTGCCACACGGAATAAAAACTAAAAAGGGGTTGGCCACTATCTTTTAATTCCTACGCCAGTGTCGAAATTGTGACAACACACCTGTCACATGGTGAACTTTACTAACATATCTTATTTTATGTTGCAGGTGAGGCTTGTTATTTTTCTTGCATTAGAGGTGGAGGATTTTGCTACATATGTGCAGAAGCTATCTACTATAACTCCTAATGCCTGCAAATCTCGTGTTGTGGTATTGATATTCTCTAGAATATTTAGCTCCTCCCTCGCTACATCTCCTGTAGACAAAAGTGTTGCATCTGCGTGTCTTGTCTTTTCCTTAAGTAAGACTTCTGGATCCATCTTATGCTCCTTTATTATCCTTCTCAATGTATTATTTTTTTATTTATAACAATGAGTTTTTCCTTCAACTATGCAAATGAATTCAGGATTTTGTGGGCATTCTTCAAATGTGCTTCAAAAACAACTACTTCTTTCTTTAAATTTTCATATTTTGCCTACAAAACAAAATATTTAATTTTTAGTCTATTAGATAAAATGAAAAAATATATTGCAGTGCTTATAAGATAAGGATTTTTCATGTAAAACTAAAATCCCACTCACAACAACTTTTTCTTTTTCAGCATTTGCTATTAAGACATTTGTCTTGTCTTTAGCCCATTTATTGTAGTAAGCATGTGCTTTGGCATTGAGATTCTCCAACTTGTTTAGCATTATGTCTATAATTTCATCATTGTAGTCATTACTATATGAAATAGTCCCTAATTGAGCTTTGTTTAGAAAAACATCCTGCCATGCTTGGTTGGCTCTCTACGGTAGTGAACAATGAATGCCTTTGAGCGTGATTATGGTATCATGTATTTATTTCTTTTATCAAAAAAATTCTCTCCTCTCCCAAGACCGCACCAAATCCACATCAGACATTACAACCTCTTGAATTATTTCCCCCATACTATCTGATATCATATTTTCTAAAATAAAATGTGTCTTTTCATCATCAGTTTGTGGAGCATTTCTTGGAGGAGGAGGAGAGTCACTACCCTGTATTACATGCACATTTTGTTGTGGTTGAGGCGGAGTAGATTGAATCATATCGTGGGTGTCAAAATAGTTACCCTTGTCTGCATCACCACTTTTAAAGCCCAAATAATCCTCATCAAGGGTGATGTTGTTGAAAAGTTGTGTGGTGGTATTACACTTAAAACACCACCTAGTGACAGTCCAGGAAATTATGTGGTAGCAGGATGAACTGTTCCTGCTTGACTCTGCAGGAAACCTTATATTCTTTCCTAGCTCTTATTTTTTTGTTTGGACTGGACATGTTAGAGGTATTGGTGGCCTCCTTGCAAGAGGAATGTGCCTAGAAGCCACATTACCTACATGAAGCAAACAAAAAATTGTCAGAATATTATGGTTGTGCTTTGTAAATGCTAAAAAATTGTAAGGAAACAAAACATGCTATATATTATACATTACAATATACCTTGCATAGATGGAGACACAATCGTGACATTTTGATCTTCAAATCCGAATGAGTTTGATCTTCATCATCAAACTCAATAGTTTTTGAATACAATAAATGTATAAAAGAATAGTAGAAATATTAAAATACAGTAGTACATACATAATCTATATTAATTGTTTGAATTAGTTATTTATAAAAAAAGATAACGTCATACCTGAAGTTAAATGTGATGGTAAACGTGATGCGCATATCGACCCCCAAGGTCACTTTTGATGAGGAGGTCTTACTGGTGTTGATTTTGTTGAATCCATGTCAGAATCAACAGAGACCTCTAGAGGGGCTTTACCTCTAGCAATTTCCTCCTTATGAGATGTTGCAGCTATAATTTTTCTCTACAAAATAAAATCACACATTTATTATTTTATCCAAAAATATTGAATTTGAAATCCTTAGAACAAGTAAACATTAAAAGTAATTGTTACCAACTTACCTATTGTTCTTCGAGAGTAAGACCAATCATTTGATCATTGATTGTAGTTGGAATTTTATCTTGCAGAATTTCATAGTACACTTCATAATAAAAAGCAAGAATATAATTGCAACAAGAGAATACAATCCTGGATTTATCAGATTGATTGGATTTGCGGGCATGGGAGATATCTATTTTTATTTTGTTGGACAAATAACTACACCAATCAAATTGTTTCCTTGCTAGTGTCCACAATAAATATTGAACTACCCAATACGGAATGTCTGCAGATCTGCCCTATAAAACAATCCTTTCCTGAAAAAGTGATGCAACTACAATAAAGAATTTGTTTGCAATACCTTGTAGAAGAAGGCCTCTTGATGAATGATTAAGAGGAGCTGCAATAATAAAGAAGAAACATTAGAGCCTTGGGTGGTCCAGTAATGTTAAGAACAAAAGCATTTGAAAACAATAAACTTACCATCAACCTGTACATTGTAATGAGACTCCAAAAACTTTTTGTCTTCATCTATAAGAACAACCTTTGTAGTAACGACCAACTTATTTTCAAATGGTAAACCTGTTAACCGATGTATGTCCTTAGGTTCAATTGAGAAATAAATTTGATGATGTCTTAGATGCACGAGGAGAACGGAAAATTTACCATCATTCTCATTGTAAGAGGTGAGAAGGTAATCAAGGACTGAAGTATCAGTATCGAATTGGGGCATGTCCACAAGCCCGATAAATTATGAGTTTTTGACCCAATCCTTTTGTGCATCTTTTTCTCTTAGTAGAGCTACAATCTATGGGCACATGAGGTTTTTGTATTGAAATTTGGGTGTAGGAATAGATGTGGTGCTGGCCATTGCTGAAATTTGGGAGAAGTTTGAAGATTGGAGAGCTTAGAGAGTCAGAGCACTAGAAATTTTCGTAGAAAAGTGAATAATTGAACCTTGAAGGGGTATTTATAGGGGTCTGTATGGTTCAAAGGACACATGGCGAAAACTATTGGCTGGAAGTGGTGGCCCAACCCTTACTCACCCAACCCACATGACCAAATGTTAACCATCCAACCCACCCACACAACCTTACACATCCAACCATAAGTCATCCACCATTAAACTTTTCCATCCATCACACCCGCCCAACTCTTAGTCATCTAACCCCTCAAGGCTCAACCATCCAAACCCCCACCCGACCAACCCACTCATCCAACTATAAGACATCCAACCCACCCATCCAACCATTAGCCATCCAACCCCTAGTTTGACCAACCCACATGACCAATGCTCAACCGTCCAACCCTCAGCCATCCAACTACCCACCCATCTAACCCACCACCCAACCTTTGGCCATCTAACTTGTAGTCATCCAACCCTCACCAGTCCAACCCTTAGCCATCCAACCCTTCACCCATCCAACTCATCGTCTAAACCCTTAGCCATCTAAACCTCACTTGTCCAACCCTTAGCCATCCAACGCCTTACCCGTCCAACCCACTGCCCAACCCCCGGTCCAACCCTAACCCTTTGTCATCCAACCCTTAGCCATCAAACCCCTAGCTATCTAACCCTTAGTTGTCCAAACCTTAGCCATCCAACCCTTAGCCATCCAACCCTTAATCATCCAATCCTTATCCGTCAAACCCCTATCTAACCCTTACCCACCCAAACCTTAGTCATCTAACCCCTCACCCATCCATCCCTCCCACTTAACCCTCAACCGTCCAACCCCTTTCTTGTTCAACCCCACCCGTCCAATAGTCCTAATCCCTCACCCATCCAACCCACCCGCCAAACACTTGGCCTTATAACCCTCACCCACCCAAACCCTCAACCACCCAACCTCCTACCAACCTATCTCAAAAATTTCTTGCCTAATGGAAACTCTTGACTAACCTACCCGAAAAATTTGTGAAAAGAGGAAAAATGCTCTCTGCGAAATCACCTTTTCCACAAAACATTTTTTAGATATTCTCCAATGATTCAAGAGTCAATTTATGAGATTATTTAATGTTCCAAAAGTAATATTTTAGAGGGGTCTTCTTAAAATGAACCATGGGATGCATTGGAATGCTTTGGGTGCCTTTTGAATGCAATCTTAGGTGATTATAGTAATGTTTGGTTCTTGGTCCTTCATTTTGAACACATCACTATGTATTTATATGATTCCCTACTTTGAATTTCATAATTGACTACTATAAGGTAGACCCATAAGTGAAAAATATGCCCAATTAATAAAAGAGGCCAAAAAGGAGTGAGTAAGGGGAAAAGGGTTAGGGATGCCCATAGGGGACATGAGCACCTAGGCACCGCTATCCCGGTTGGGCGCAGTATCTGAAGCCATAAAATATAAATCAATAAAATTTTGACTGGGATGTATGGTGTGTAAGAACAAATAGAAAACAAGAGACAAAGAAAAGAGGCCAAAGATAGTTGTCAACCACTAGTTTTCTTGCTTAAGAATCATATAAATGCTAGTATGATTTTAGGACCTAGAAATGTACCCAAGTGTGTGATTTAGTGTCTACATTTTCCCCCAATTTATGTTGTTGAGTGAATAATTGATAACATAAAGTAGATATGAGATGTGTACCTTATGATCTTATAGAGAGTGTGATGAAATTCATGTTGAAGGGACAAGTGAAGCGTGGAATTATGCAAAGTGAAGCGTGGAGACTAGGAAAGAAAGTGATCCTAAGGCTGAAGTGTATGCATTAAATTTTACCTATTGTTGAACTTGTGCTTGCTATTGTAGGATCCTTCTTTTTACATATTAAATACGGACCATAAAAGAATATCGAAAGAGTAGAAAAAGTTGATAAATAATAGAAAAATGTGTATAAGTATGTAAAATAATGTAGAAGTAATAGTAAAGGAAAGTGTGCATCTGATGTAAAAGAGTGTAAAGGATAGAAATGTGTCTTGAAATTATATGAATACCAATTTTTTGGGATATCTTATGTTGATAGCTAGTTTTTGGGTGATCTCATGCCAAGTATGAGTTTTTTGGGTGATCTCATGCCAATGAAGAGTTTTCTAGGAAATCTCATGCCAAAGAGCTAGTGTTGGGGATAGAGTTCTAGTGTTACTCTCCATCCATGACTCTTCCCGATAAGCACCACTATAGATGGTAAGTCCTAATTTAGTTCATGTTGTTCCTTTTGTTCCAAATTATTTCTTATTGTGCTGATTATTACAATTTGAAATGGATTGTAGGAGATTGTATGCATTTTGTAACTAGAGGAAAATGCCTATGATCTGTAGAATTTCTCTAAAGAATTTTGTGAACTGTAATGATCTGGTAAACTAACTATATGTACCCCTAGGACATTAACACCTAGGAGAGGACAAAAACATCTAGGAACTACTATCCGAGTTTGGGTACTGGTGTTTATGATGTGCTGAGGATTTAAGTTAGATTTTATGCCATTTTGTGGCTCTAGTTATGTTCTATTTCTATACTATATGGATTTGTGTTGTAGCTCTGAGCTACTCTAGGGGTGATTTATTCACCCATTGTATGACCCCTTGTTTGGGGTGTATGTGACAAATGTAGGAGTGTGCATCCCAAAAGGGAAGACATGATGTTGATTTGAATTTGATAACTACATGGGGTAGGGGATGTCTATGGTAGAAACCATGAAACATGTAAACAAATTGGCTAGTAACATGTGTTAGCAGAAAAACTAGAAAACATGCAATGGAATACAATGTAGTCAAACAAATGTATAAACAAAGTAGAATGTGAAAAGTATGTTTCAAACATGGGACATCGCTCATAATGTCATTATACAATAAGAGATGAAACATCTAAAAGCATACAAACAATGATCATACAAGACATAGGGCATATCCCATAAATAATGACATACAATAAAAACAATGGAAAGAAAAATGCATCAGAAAACCATGGTGACATATAGTCCTGTAAGGAAAATGTTTCACATGAAGCACCCGTTAGGATGTTAGAAAGATAGAAAGTATGTCAAGAAATGCATGTATCAATAGAAAGTAATGTGGTAGTAACAAAGGTATTATATGATGAAATAATTGAACTTGTAATGTGTGAGATTAGGAAATGTAGATGCCCCGTGATCCTAAGTGGGACTGGAAAACAATACAATGCCAAGCATTATTGCACCATGTGAAAATATGTAAGATATTTGCAAGTACTATAATATACCAAGTTAAAGCGCATGTGTATTTATAGAAATATAATGACATATTGAGAATTTGACTAGCATAATAAACAAAGTGCATAATTTAAGTAGTATAAGTAAACAATAATAAGTGCCACCAAAATATTTAAATGATGTGTATGAGTGGTATGGAATGGTATGTAATGTGTGGATGTGATAGGATCGGATTTTCCCCTAGAATATGTGTATGAGATGATGTTCATTTATAAAATATCCCTCAACAATCAAGAATGAACCATAAAATAAGGGTACATCATCGGAAATGGTTTGAGAGTGTGTACTAGAAATATAGATCATGAAGTATAGAGTGTGAATAAGTGAATGTGGTGAGACTCATTTCAGATTTAGACCCTCAAAAGTCGATTATGAACCATTCAACTAGAGTACGTGATAGAGTAATGGTGATACAAGGTGTGTATCAAGATGTGTACATGTACTTGAGAAAAATGAAATGTGAATCATAGAGCATGATAATATATAATTTAGAAAATTGATGATGCCATGAGGGGGAAGAAAACATGATTCCCCAAGTGTACGAGGAATGGGGATCTATGTGATGATGTGGGAGAGACCTTTCAAAGGTGGCAGAGTTTGACATGTGTTATAAGAAAACATATGGTTGTCAAAATGGTAGTTAGGTGAAAGAGTATGACCAAGTTTGGACTCTAGGTTGACATGAGAAGGCCTAAAGAGGTTATTTAGATTTTTTTATTTCTTAGAGATTGAATGCTAATTTGGATTTTTTAACACCGTAGAAGACTTGAGAGGAGGTGGGGACAAACTTACTTTTAGAGGATGTTTCTTATTTAGAGTTGGTAAGGTTGTAGAATAATTGAGAGGAGGAGGGGATGGAGTGATTTTGAGAGGAGGTTGCTTAGTTGGAATGGGTAATGTCATAGAAGACTTGAGAGGAAGAGGGGATGAGCTGAAACTTAGAGGAAGTTGCTTAGTTTGAATGGGTTGGACAAGAGGCACTTGATTGACAGAAAGGAGAAACATTAACAACTATGGAATGATGATAATTAGATATGGAAGGACAAGGTTTAGGAGCCCATTGAGATTTAGAAATTGAAGATGAGCATGAAGTAGAATGTTGTGAAAAAAATGAGATAAAACCTTGATCCTGAAGGTTCTTAATTATTATTTTTAAAGCATATCAATCATTGTCATTATTTCCATTAATTCTATGATAATGGAAAACTAGAAGACATATGTACTTGGCAAGATGATAAGGAAGATAACAATGAGTAGTTGGCAATTTGATCAATTGATGAGTGAGGAGATGAGGAATAATATCATGTTTATTAAAATTGAAATCAAGCTTGAGAGGTGTGGATAGAGAAATGATTTGGGGTTCATGGATATTAGCACATGTAGAAGTCATAAAATTAGAAGGAGAAACATCCTTGAGATGTTGGATATAAAATTTAAGAAATTTAATCATGGTTTCAATAGCTTGGATTTTGTCTTGATATAAACAATATAAAGCTTGAATTGACTCTAATATGGGTTGATTGATGGAGGATTAGGACCGATAGATTCATCGATAGATGATCGAAAAGGGAACTTACTTTAGTGGGATACATACTAAAAGGGAGATACATATTGTCTAGGGATTTTTGGAGAACATATTTGCAAGGTGGATGCATTTGAAGTAGGTCATGCAAATATATTTGATAAATTTACGAACCATGAAAGAAGATTTGTTAGAATAAGAAAAATGAGGATCTAAATGTATGATCATGAGAGGGGTTTACTAAATGATTTAATTTAATGTAGTCATTTTTACTCCTATCACAAAATAAAGGAACCCCATGTGTGCCGACCTATCACCCGATGGAAAGCTAAGCGCTCACCGAGACACACATGGGTATTGAGTCTCTCTTTTATGTGAGTTTAGAGGGAAACATCATCTATGATTAGTGTAAGAGATTTCAGAAGGGAATTTTAAGACATACAAGAACCATAGGGCTCAGAACAGCCTCTAGATCCTTACAGTCACTTCAGACCGAGTGTTTAACAGAATCCATAACACGTATTGTGATAGAAAGAAACATACAAGCATTCATACTTAGCATGAAAGGAAAGAGAATTCATAAGAGAGAAACATGCATCAAAATCATTGATATTCATGTATATATTATGATAGGTAACCTTATTACATCCATGGAACCATTACAGAGGGTTGTAGAGAAGTAGACCATAGTCATGCATTGCACTAGACTTAATGTAACTAAGCTACCCAAAAGAAAATTTACAACCCCTAGGCCTAATGCATTCTCTCCGAATACAACTATTCACCGACAGAGTCCTCGCAGCATTTCTACAGAGCTCCACTCACTCCCTAGGTGTCTATATGGATACTTGTATGTATACCTCCATATGTATATCCCTCTATGTCTATATGTCTATGTATATTTCTATCTCTGCAGCACTTGTATTTATAGCTTTCCTAGACTGCCAACCCATCCTCTAGTGCCCTCAGATCTAGTGCCAAGTGTCTGAATGTGGTCCTCCATGTGAGCATGCTTCTCTAGGCTTGAGCTCTCCACTTTATTCCATGATGTTCTTCTAGAATATTCCATCGCAAACATGCTCCATCTTGGGCCAACCTGTCGCCAGGATGGCATCTTATCCATGCGTAACCAGGTCATGCTTTTCATGTGTTCTTCTCCAGACGTCCAAAATTACTAAGTCGTGCATGGTACATGCTTCCTTATACTCTTCTCTTACGTGCTTTTTCCTTGCACATAATTCCATAACTGGGACCTTGCGCATCTCCATGCCTTAATACTTGGCCACTATTCCAGAGGTCCAACATCACCCCACAATACGCATGTTCTCCGTCCGGAAACAATCTACTTAGCCAAGAATCTAGGATTCCTTTAAGAACCAAGGTGTATTCTTACATTTTGTAAAATAATAAAGGAATGATAGAATAGGTGAAGAATGAAGAATGGGGGGCATTAATTCAGCAAGCTGGAAAAATCCCTTCATAAGTCTACCTCTAGCTTGTTCCAAATGTCGACCTCAATCTGTGCCTTCTGAGAGAGGTTGCCGACCAGGATGCTCACCTCGTCAAAACTTAGGCTAATTCCCTGGGCACCCAAAGTGTCCACAATATTCTCCATCTCCTTTCCTAGGTATTAGAGCTTTTCCATCCTCCCGTAATATGAGGATATAGTTCTTTCATCTGGGCCTTGATTGAGCTCCTTAAATCTTCAATTGCCTCAGATTTTCTTTCCACTTCGGCAAGAACCTTGTCCCTCTCTGCACTTTGTTTCCTTTATTCTTCTCTTGGAATTCCTTCAGCTCTGCTTCAAGTGTGGCAACCAAGGAGCTTGCTACCTTATCCCTATCTGTGCAGGTATCATATGTGGCCTCAGCAGATTGGGTAGTGACTTTAACTTCGTGAGCACCTGGCTATAATCTGAAATGAGTGCTACCACCTTCAACCTATCCTCCTTTAAGTGCATGGCCACTTCTTCTGGACTCCAGGGCCAAAGGTCATCTCTCCATAGTGAGGACGTGTGTTAGATATTCTATACATTCTAGAAGGGATGAGTACTTCTATGTGGGTGGTGCTAAGTCTGGGTGCTTTAAAAGGATGGTGCCCTTGATAGATTCCATCTTCTTGTACACTTCCTACACCTTTGTCTTCTCTTCCTTTAACTCACGCCTTAGCTGTGTACTGATTATCTCTTCCTACTTCAAGCTTTGGGTCTTCTCCACCAGCTCCTCCTCTTTCTTCCCTAGTTTCTCCTCCAGTACTCTTATTCTGTCATTGCGTGTGAAGAGCCTAGCCTCTATCTCGACCGTGACCTTATTGAGCACGTTACAAAATTGCTCATCTAAGAGTTCCTAGGCATTCACCAAGGGATTGGCTCCCTTAGACTCGCAGTCTTGTGATGATCATTCCTTAGCAGACTTCTAAGTCTGACTCATCAATGTGGGACTCAAACACCCAAGAGAGCGTCTTCTTCATTCTGGGGTACGTGCCCTCCTTCTCAAATGACCCCATGGCCAAAATCCTTTCTATGGGTACCATGTTTTGGAACCACGTCCGTAGTACCTTCCTCAAGTCATTAATGTAGCCCACTTCTTGCGTGTAGTACCTTCTCCCATGCTGCCATGATCCTTATCAATGTTTTCCTCTTCTTCCTCTAGCACTATGTCAGCGTTGTGCTCTAACTCTTGGTCTACCAAGGACTCAAGAATTATCTTTGCTTCTCTCTCCACCACCTCAGTGATCTACTCCTTTATGAAGCTTATAGCTCCATGTTTTTCCCCACAAACCTCCTCATTCCTTTCCATGTCTCTGGTGCCTTCCTCATCCTGTGTGCCCTTGCACCACGTAAATATGAACTCCTGCTTCTCTTCCCCACTCTCTTCTCCCAAGTCATACACACTAAACACATGTGGCTCTTGGTCCTTCTCAGGATCTTCTTCCTTGCTATCATCTTCTTCACTCTTGCCTTCTCTTTTACCCATGTACTTCTCCAAGTTATCGGTATCCTCGAGTGTGCTTCCTCTTCCACCCTCTCCTTTTTCCTTAGAGGTGTCTCCTTGATGGGGGATTTGATCTCTTCTTCTTCCTCAGGTGACTCTTCCTTGGTGAGTGGTTGCCTAGGTGCCTCCAATTCTAGTGTCTTCTCCTTCACCGGGAGTTTTTCCTCCGCATGTAAATGCTTGGCTTGACACTTGTTGGCATGGTCATTGTCTAAGCGGTTTGTACACTTGGTGTTTTATCTTCTCTTCCCCTCTTCTTGGGTGTGGGATTCTTCCTCTCCATGGGATCCTCAGGTGTGGAGACTTAGTTCTCCAGGTACATACCCTTTTCAAATTTTTTTCCTTATATTGAGGTATACGCATGTCGTGGATCCTCCTGTAATGGGTATTGTTATCAGCCTTGTCATCTGAGCCTCATGTGACATGTACCTTTCTACGGACGCACACTTGCCATCGGGGTAGTTTAATATTTTCCACATCTCTCTATGCTCTGGTCCAGACTACCTAGTTCTAGCCTCAACTTCTTTGATTCCTTAAATATGTTTACTCCCGCTTGGAAGTATTGAGTAGTGAATGCAAAAGGAAGTTTGCACCAAGGGCTCCATGACTCATCTATCAGCCTGAACCTACCCAAGCAGAAATGTTGATAAACAGTAAATTCAGCTTCCCCTTCAGTGGCTGCTAGGAGTTGTTCAGGGATTCTCCACTCTACCCCGAACGCATTCCTTAGGTGCGTATACCATTTCTCCAGTTGCACCTTGTGGGGTGTCGTCATTGTGTCACAAGCATACTTCTCTCTTTGTGCGTGAAGGATCCTCAAGGGTACTCCCATATGAACTTTTCTAGTGTGTCAGACACTCTAATATCTAAAAATACAATGGTCAGGAGGATGTTTCCAAAGAGGATTTGTCCCCCATCCTTCACGCAACTAACAATCTCCTCCACGATGTAAGCAGACAAGTTATATATGGTGCCTTCTGTAATTTTCCTGCAAACATGTAACCAAGGCTTATTGACCTGGGTCCATCTCTCCTGGCCATTCACTTTATTACCAGATGTGCAACCATTTTCATCATGGGGTCCTTGATGTCTGAAATGTCATAGTATATCGACCCCTTCTTGCAAGAATATTCATTTATGGTCTCTTGAATTGCCTCCTTATCGCTTAGGTCATCCTCCAAGCCGTTTCCTTCACATATAAGGCCTGTGAAGTGAGAGATAAGCTGGGGAGTAACGCGCATCTTGTGCCCTACAAAGTGGAAGTAATCTTTGTGTACCTGTGACATTAGCCATTGATACAAGTGCTTTGGTTTCCCAAAATAAGGTAACTCATACAACTGTTGTAACCCTGCCTTCTCCATTTTGACCTTAACGTCATCATCATAGATTAACAAGCCCTCTGGTGTTCGTTTACTCATGGGGCACACTAATTCTAGTGCCATTTCCTTCTCTATCATGTTTTTTTGGTGGTTATAATCACTTACAGGCACATTTCTCAGGTGGGATTCCCACTCCTTACCCATCATCACCCCATCTAGGTATTACATCTCCGCATACCATTCTTCATTTGTGTTCACATCGGTTTTTGTTGTTTGGCCTTGCCCTTGCCCTTTCCTTTCTTGGGTGCCATTGTCGAGGTCTTCTTATCACTCCACTCCCTCCTTGTTACTCTATCCTACTTCTTCCAACCTCCGGTCTCAAATCCGTGATATAAATCTCTTGAACTGTTCCTAGTTATCGAACCCTAACTGGGATCAAATTTCCACAAGACAACACCTCCTCACAAATCTTTTCATGCCCATGTAACCCCTTCCTTCTATTTTGCAAACTAAAATTGGCTTCTCACGCTTCAATCTCATAGATCTTTCTTCGCACGATTGAATCTGAAACCCTAGTTTATAAAACTCGCTCCTTTCTCTATTTTGCAAAGTGAAAATGAAAGTGCGTCGACCCTTTACTTATAGTTATTGTCTTTTTGAACATTAAATTTTACTTCACCTACCACCATACGTTTTCATTTAATGCATATTTTTCAAACAAATCCTATCTTCAGCGCTTTCACTCATGCACCCAACCCGTGTAAAAACTCCTCCAACCTTACGCGCGTAACTAATCCAACATGACAGGAGACTCTTGCGCACGTGTAACCCACACCGAAGGCACTTCTTCTATCCTGATTCTTGCTCTCGCCTACCTTATGTTTCTTAAATGTGCATTCTCCTCCTTAGTATGTGGGATCTACAAGTAGCTTTATCTTGGCACCAACCATTCTTCTTCCATCTTTTCTCTTCATACACCTCTTTCAACCGGGCCATTCAACAAGGCTTTTCAACACAACTTTCTTGGCACTCTAATCATGCGCTCCTTCACATTTCTCCACCCCACACTTAAAATGATGCATGGTCCTCTACACACTCACAAATTTTCCAAAATAACAATAAGGTTACCAGCGCCCAAGGTGCAAAACAAAACAACAACGCGAAAGGGAAACATAAGAAAGGGAAAAGCATAAAGGAAACTTCTAAACTAACTAGAAAAACTGCCTTATTTACAAACAACAAGAAGAATTATTTATAGTAGGGCTTCAACCTACTCCCATTGAAGTGTCCAAGAAAATTCTTCCCATTTAGTTCTTGTAACTTGCACATGCCTCGAATCAAGGATGTACGAGATTGTGTAAGGACCCAACTAATGGACTTTCAACTTCCCAGATGGCATAGAAACTTAGAATCACATATTAACACCATCTCGCCCAGCCTCAAACTTCTTATTTCTAATGGGGTGATCATGCCAAGCCTTCTACTTTTCTTTTTCTCTGTTGTTTGGCTCCACCTCGCGAGTGATCATCTCTCAACCAGCTTCATTAACTCATCAATCCTTTCTTCCAAAGTGCTTTTTCATTAGCTAACCCTCCTGCGTGCACTATTCCGAGAGAAGGTAACATAAATTCAACCAGAAAATAGCTTCCATGCTAAACACCAACTAAAAAGATGTGGCTTTGTTCATCCTTTTATATGTTGTCATGTAAGCCAACAATACTACTGATACTTTTTCATCCCAATCTTGTCTTCTGACATCAAAAAAATTGGTTAGGGTATGACTCAATATTTTGTTGAATGCTTCCATGGTTCCATTCTCTTATGGGTGATAGGGTGTAGTCTTGTGATGAGCTACTATGAACTCTGATAATAGGATCCTCACGGTCTCATTCAAGAAATGCATACCCCTCTCGCTGGTCAAACTCAACGGGCATCCATACCTCATGATAATGTTCTCCCACAAGAACCTTGCCCTTTGTTTCCACTTTGAATCTTCACTGGAGCTGCCTCTGCCCACCTTATCGGAGTAATCCATGCAAGTGATGACATAACGTGACCTAGTTTTCAAAATCTATTTCCCGCTTTTAAAAGGCTCCATGCTAGGGATAGGGGACAAAGGCATTTCATCTCTCTTTCCTAGTTTACCAAGGCACTGGAAATGGTCACACACTTTACAATAGTCTCTATAATCTTTATACAGGGTTTCCCACCACAAACATGCCATTAATATCTTACGCGTGGTGGAATCACCTGCATAATGCCCACCCGCACTTCCTCCATGTGCTTCCTCCACGATGACTTGGTGCTCATGCTCTAATACACATTTGCACAAAAATTTTTCATGTCCCAACTTGTATAAGTCTCCACCGATTAACATGTAGGGCACATCGTGTATGGCTAACTAATTTTTTTCTAAAGTCTTCATTTCTTGTAGTGCCACACCTTTCTTTAAAAATACTACAATCTCTTTCAAATCAGTGCGTGTGCCATAACCTAAACAATTGCATGTCTAGCATTATTTCCTCAATACTCTACATGTCCTCCCCTGAATCAATTATTGATAGATGATCGGGCCCACAATAGCTCTTTCCAGGCTTTCTTCTACAACGATGAATTAAAATTCTTGAAACAACAACACCCACTGACATATACACCCTTGTAGAACAGGCTTGTTCACCAAATATTTTCATGCCATGTGGTCGGTGTAAAACACAAATGGTGTTGCTAGCAAATATTGCCTAAACTTGAAAAGCACGTAGATCATTGACAATTCCTTACGCTTAGTTGTGGTAGAATTCTTCTCTGCTAGTGTCAACTTCTTGCTTGAAAAACATAGAGGATGATCAACAATCCCTTCACCTGGTTGTGTAAGCACTGCTCCAATGGCGGTCCCTGAGGCATCTACATGGACATGAAAGGGCTTGTCCCAAGAGGGAAAACATAAAATAGGTGCGGTGATAAGCCTATATTTTAATGTATCAAATGCCCTCTGACTGCACCTCTCCCCAATGGAAGGCACTTTTATGTCTAAGAAGCTCCTCTAAAGGTGCAGTGATCTTGGCATATCCCTTAATAAAATTCCTATAAGAGCTCATATGCCCAAGGAATCCATGCACCGTGCTTTGGCTAGTAGGCTCCCTTAACCCCACAATAACTGTAACTTTAGCGGGATCTACCAACAAGCCCTCCTTACATATGATATGCCCCAATAAAGTCCCAAAGGGTGTAGCAAACACACATTTCTCAATGTTGAGGGATATCCTCAACTTCCTAAATAGACCATATGCTATCCAATCATCCAAATAGACTGAAGAAACTTATGGATGAATCTTGGAATGCTTGCACCACTATGCACGAAAAGATAGCAGGCACATTATTCAACCCAAAGGGCATGACCTCGGTGGTGAAGGTTATCTTCTCTTGGTCCACCTTTGTAATCCGAACTTGGTGGTACCCTGAAAATCCATCCATAAAGGAATAGATTTCATGTCCAACGACTCCTTCAAAAATTTATTCATTAAGGGGGTCGGAAAGGGATCAATGACACAAACTGTGTTCAATTTCCTATAATCCACGCAGATCCTAATCTGCCCATCCTTCTTGATGTTGATTACCATCAGACTTATCCACTCTGATTCTTCCACTACCTCAATGATCCCAAAAGCTATCATTTTGTCTATCTCCTCCTTAACCTTCACGTGTAAATTGGGATTCATCTAGTAGGGTCTTTTCCTAACCGGGTGTGCACCATCCTTCAGCTTTATCTTCATCTCCCCCAAGGAATGGTGAATGCCTTTGAGCTCATGGTACCTACGTGGGAATAAATCCTCAAATTCACATAGTAGATCAATGATCTTAGATACTTCCTTCTCCAACCAGTAATCTCCAATAATAGCTTCCTTAGGTTCTTCTCTTAAACTGATGTTAACCTTCTTCATCTTTAAGGGCTCATGGTAGGCATGCACATGAGTATTTACACTATCTACTACCTCACGTGTCCCTACAGAATGGCTAACATCTAAGATTTTGATTCCTCTCCATCAATCACATACACCAACTTTCCTTTTTCTTTTTCCAAACACACGCACTCAAGTTGTAACTCTTCTGTTTCCTCTACTTATTCTTCAAAGCACGCCCCCAATCTTGGTTCACCTAGTAATTCCAATAGCCTATCTTCTCGTCTCGGCACTATCCCCCATGTTAATGTGATCAATACCCCGCAAGGCCTTATCAACCAATGGTTTGGTACTGACGATACTCAAAATTTTGAATAAGGTCAGCCATGAGTTCTTGCCAATTCCTTGTCTGGCGGCGTGTCTCCGAATGAATATACCATGTGCGCGTGTAACCTTGCAGTGTAGAATACAACTTGTGCACCTAGAGGGATGTTGGAAAAGCTTCCGCATCTTCTCTCTAGACCCATTCACACTCTTGGATATAGAAAGAGGTGGACTCCTTCCCATGGTACTCCTTGATGATGGTGGGTACATTACTCCTAGAAAATATGATAGAGAGAGTAATTCTTACCTCACGCTGATCTAAAAGGCTCTCTTGATGTGTAGCCCACCACCGAGCTGTTGTGCCAAGTAAGACATAACTTAACATCCCCCTCTATTCCTTCTCATCCTTCCATTGAGCTTCCACCTCCTAAAGAAATATCTTAGGGAAGGCTCCTCTTGAATACTTGGGCGATTATTTTCCTCCAAGGTGCCTAGCTATGCGCACCTTGGTTACCTTGGTCACTAAACCTCTCAATTTCCATCCCATTAATTCATAAGTCCTATGTGCCCAATTGTCATATGCCAAACTAGTGGTATCACTCATCGATCAGGCATCTTCAAACGGGATAACCCCGTTAGTAGGGTGTATCATCTCGGGGTCTCGATTGAGCACACATATATCTTTTCTAGAGCTTATTTCCCCAATGGATCAATATAGGGTGCCGAATTCCCATCAACCAGGGGTATAATGACCCATTCCTCCTTGTTCTCAAAGCTTATGTACCCTTTGTTAAACTGAAGGTCCACATTGTTCTTGTAACACTAAGGGTACCCAAGTAGTGCTGGGAAATTTTCCACCTTGGAAAGTGCCAAGACTTCAAGTCCCAGAAACTTGGCTCCATGAATAGTAATAGATACACCCCTTAAGACCACCTGATGGGAATTTCCTTAGTCTTATTTTCCATATACAACACATTTGAAGATGGCTGTAATGTGGGTCTTCCCATCTGATGCCATGCATCCAAAGTTAGAACGTTAACCTCCGCACTTTGTAGCAATGAGGATATTGCTAAGGATCCATCCATCTACAACTGCATTCAACATAATCTCCTTGTCATAGTTAAGGTTATGAGAGGGAAGGTTCACATGTAATACTCATCTCTTACACTCTCCTCCAGCGTATGGTACCTTCTCTCTCAACCATGATCCTAGCAAGGGAATGATATTCTCTTGCCTTAGCATTTTACACACCTCCTTGACCTCATCCAGGTCATCCTTTTGCGCCTTAACCCTCCTTCCTTGTTCCTCCTTCCTAGATTGATCCTTTAAACACTAGATATCCCCTTGTAAGCTTCAATAACATCCATGGTGTCCTGATATATCTCCTTTTGATGCGTAGGGTCTGGATACTTTCCATGAATGACCTCCTCCCTTGAAACTAGGTTCTTCTATCTTGGTACCTCTCTTGCATGTGCAAACTTCTGCCTTGTTACAAGACAGGCTCCAAACCTGCATCCCGTGTTACCCAAGGCATCCACTATATGTCTTCCTTCTTGATACTAACCATTGCAGTGCCCTTGTCCTTCCGGTGCTACTAATTCATATGCTCAAACAATTCCAGAACTTCTCATACTTATGCTTCTTTCCACACCATGAGCACTACAATAGTGTCGGGCATTCACGTTTGTAATGCTCTATAGATCCATAGTTGAAGCAGGTTCTGTGCGGGATCTTGCTCCTTCCTCCCCCGTGGTTACCACAACCATGGAATCCTCCTCGAAAACATGTTCCACGCGCGCCTCCATCTACGTGCTCCTCATAATGGTGATCATCACCCTTGGAACTACTTACAATGTTGGTTTGGCACACCCCATGATCGATGGCCTCATGGATTTGATCAATGAGCCTATAGTCCTTAGTATCATGGGTTGTAGAAGTGAAAATCTTGCAATAACAAGATACATTTTTCCTGATTGTGTATTGCAGCAAGGGACATCTACTTGCATCATGGTCCCCATGGTCCCCATGAAAAATCTCACACTCTACCACCACAGTGTGTATTATCCTCTAGGGGAAATTATCCTTAATGTGCCCCTCTATCTCACAATCTGCACCACAAACCACTGCGAGTCTCATGGGCTGAGTTCGTAGACAATTTTTCCAACTACTTGGCCATAGCAGCAATCTGGGCCTCCAAGAATGGGCTAATGCCAATATCAACACTACCAACAGCCTCGATGCGTAGGGCAGCCTCCAATGCCTTGCATGGGTCTATAAAAGTTTTATGAGATAAGGCCCTTCTAAAAGGGGTGATCAATCCTCTAAAAACCACTGAGCATGCTATGAAGGGTGAATATCATATGATAATTTAGACAAGAGAGTCTTAAAGCATGCATCATACTCCCGCACACTCTCTGCCATTCCTTGTTGAATCTCCTTCAAAGTGCTGATGCTCTTCTGCTCAAACTCAGGAATGTGGAATTCTAATAGGAATGCATTCTTTAAGGTAGTATAATCCAATTTTGTCTCGATGAGGTTCATACTTCCTATACCATCTATGCGCGCGCCTTCTTTACAACATGGTTGTAAATCGACTAGCCTTCCATTCTAGGGTTGTAACACCCTTCACGTGCCATAGCAGTTCACACTTGTGAACATGTTATGCAGCATCCTCAATACCTCTATAATTTGGAAAATGTAGATACATTTCAAAGAAAACTTGTGGGGGTGGTTGGGGTTCAAATCCTCCTCCGCCAGATCCTTGGTTTCCATCTGTGTTTCCTCCACCGCCTAATCCACTAGGTCCTGAACCACTAGATCTACCAGGCCCACCAGGTCTTGAACCACCAGATCCACAAAACCCACCAGCCCACTCCTCCCGAAACCACCAGATCTACCAGGCCCACTAGGTCCTGAACCACCAGATCCACTAAACTGACCAGGTCCTGAAGTGGTCATGCCAAGGGTTCCCACAGTTCCACTAAGCTGCACACCTATGGTCTATGATAATGCCCCACTACTAATATTATACCCCGCGCAACTCCTATATGCGAGACCAAATGCTTGTGTGCCTATTCCTTACACGAAAGGTCCTAACACTGGGCTGGTGTCTACAGCCATAGAAGTACCAAACAAGAAATTATATCTCCTAGGTGTAGAACAACCACCTCCAATGTAATCAACTGGATTAGCAATATTATCCCCATGATCTAGAAAACTAAGTGCCAAGGTCCGGTCACTACCTGGGCTAAGATGCGCATCAATGGTTCTTCTTTCTCCATGTGATGAACTCTCATCAAAAGCCAAAGGGTTTTCTCTCATGTGCTTGCCAAGATGGGGTCACAGACTACTCAAGTTCCACGTCCTCAATGTGAACCTCAAATCCTTCCCGTAACATCTGCTACCATACATCCATCACACCTGCAACCTCGCGTCATCTAGTAATCTCCCTTTCATGCACTTCACCATACTTGAGTCATCTCTCCTCCCTTTCTTTCTCTCGCCACAACATCTATCATCTTCCTCCACCCTAGCTTCCTCGCCCAACACTCAGAGTGGTTTAGCCGACCATTGGGAAAGCCTCTAAACTCATGGTAATCATCAAGATCTTCAAAGCTAGAGGGACAACACATAAAAATGATCCTCTGGGCTCCCTCAGAAACTCAAACTCAGCAACCTCCGGACAAGAATATGTGGAAATGGCATACTCCAGAGTGTAGCTAGCTAATAATCCTTTTCACCAATGATCCACAATAAGGTTCCATGTCGATCTACATCCCTTATCCTTTGGTACTCTTCTTGGGTCCACACATACGATCAACAACACCAACTTGATATAGATGCATAGGTGAGAGCCATTCATATAGTTTCACGAGAAACAACAGAAAAAAAGTTTCGTATAGATTGTGGTAGAGATTCTCTTCTACCCATCTACGTGCATTAAACTTAGGTACAATGTTGAATATCTGAGAAAATTCATTCTCTATGATCTTGAACCATGATTCAACATTTTCCAATGTTAACCACTCTATCATTACTCATTACTAGATCATGATGTATGCTAAATCCCACTACAACTTCAGAAAGAGGTCCCAACAATAGAACCAAGATGTAGTCATTTTTACTCCTATCACAAAAGAAATGTACCTCATGCACGCCACCAATCACCCAAAGGTGAAAGATGAGCACTCACCCAAGGCACGCGTGGGTACAGAGTCTCTCTTTTATGTGAGTTTAGTTAGAAACATCATCTATGATTAGTGTAAGATATTTCAGAAGGAAAGTTTAAGACACACAAGAACCATAGGGCTTAGAATGACCTCTAGATCCTTGTAGTCACTTGAGACCAAGTGTTTGACAGAATCCATAACACGTATTGTGATATAAAGAAACATACAAGCATTCATACTTAGCATGAAAGGAAAGATAATTCATAAGAGAGAAACATGCATTAGAATAATTGATATTCATGTATATATTATGACAGGTAACCTTATTACATCCATGGAACCATTACAGAGGGTCGCAGAGAAGTAGACCATAGTCATGCATTACACTGGAATTAATGTAACTAAGCTACCCAAAAAAAAATTTACAACCCTTGGGCCTAATGCATTCTCTACCAAATATAACTATTCATCGACATAGTCCTCATAACATTTCTGCAGAGCTCTGCTCACTCCTAGGTGTCTATATGGATACTTATATGTATACCTCCATATGTATATCCCTCTATGTCTATATGTCTATGTATATTTATATCTCTATAGGAACTTGTATTTATAGCTTTCCTAGATTGCCAACCCGTCCTCCAAAGGTGCCCTCCGATCCAGTGCCAAGTGTCCGAATGTGGTCCTCCATGTGAGCATTCTTCTCCAGACCTGAGTTCTCCACCTTATTCCATGATGTTCTTCTAGAATATTTTATTGCAAGTATGTTCCATCTTGGGCCAACTTTGTCGCCATCCCGGCATCTTATCCACATGTAACCGGGTCATGCTTTTCATGTGTTCTGCTTCTAGACGTCCAAAATGACTAAGTCCCAATCCTTTCATGTGTCACGCGTGCTACATGCTTCCTTATACCCTTCTCTTGCATTCTTTTTCCTTGTGCGCCATTCCTTAACTGGGACCTTGCGCGCCTACGCACCTTCATACTTGACCACTATTCCAGGGGTCCACACAATTTAATTTGAATTAAATATAATTATAGATTCACTTATATTGGGTATGATAAATTTGTATAGCAAAAATATAGACTTTGTATTAATTCGATGTTGTAAGTTTATAATGTATGGAGGGATATTATATGACCATCCAAATAGGAAAACCAACTTCCTATTTTATAGGAAGCATAAACAATATGTAAAATCAAATTAATATATTGTTATAGATTTTTTATAAAAATATATTAACTAACCAAACACATTACTAATAAACTACTAATTCACTAATTATTGTATTAATATTCACGTTATGGTAAAACACATGTGAACACTAAATTCCTAACATTCCACCCCTTAGTATTTATATGGTATAAAAACTTCACGCTTCATTTGAAGCTTGTCACCCATGATTTCTCATGATCTTTGCACACACTCAAAATGAAGGTAGAAGAAGGAATATATCAACTTCTTATCGACCAAGAACTGTCGGGAACACCTCTAACCAAACTAGTATGTGAACACATATAAGAACAATCTCTTCATCAAACAATCATTGTAGGGAAAAATCTGACATAATAAGTGTGAGAAATCAAGAAGGAACCATTTGTACAACCTTAAATGGTTTTAAAAAGGTTTACTACAACCCTAGGTATGAATAGGAACACAACCGACAGTTTAACCTCTTCAAGTATCATGATGTTACATTTCACTGTGTTATATGTTCTTCACTATGCTGTTACATCACATAATTATGTAGTTATATCCACATGTACATCTGAACAAGAACAAAACTATATTATTATTTCTCACACCACACTAAAAAGCTAAAAAAATGAAATCCACAACACATAATTGAAAAAACAAGTCACCATTCTAAAAGTGCAGCCTCGTCATTGGCAACTAATGAGAGGAAATTGATTGATCTCCAACCTCCCATTCCTCCATCCTCCAATATCATATTGCTACCTCATCCTGATTTGGATATGAAGTTCAAAAATTTTCATATTGGGTTTATTTGTATAACTTCCCCCAATGTGAAATATTTTATTTTCTGGATGTCGGGTAACACAGAAAATACATCCACAAGGAATTTTTTTAATGTTATAGAATTTTTACAATGACTGAATTTTGGAAACCTAATTACAAATTAGACTGATACTATATAAAATGATTGAATAGTAAATATTTAATAGTTTTGAATATGACTCTCTAAAACGTGTGACACATTTATTCACTTAAATGATATACCACAACATTAACCAACACATGGGAAGACTCAAATTAAATTAGACATACATAGAGTCAATGCATCCATGAAAGTCAATGAGACAAAAATTGTAGATCTACTAACATGAATGCTCACAAGAGAAACGTGGAAGCACGTGGATATCAATTTGTATAGGTCTCAAAAATCTCCATGTGGAATGAAAAATATACACAATAACTAATTCGAACTGCAATAAACACGAGTGAAAGGAAGTCCTAAAGGGAAGCATGGAAAAGTGATTAGAAGAACTGCTATAGTAAGATAAAACTATACATTTGATTCAAAGAGATTCAAATCTACACAAGGCTGAATGGATATAGAAAATGAGTGTTAAAACTATGGAATTTATAGGCTATTAATTCATCCACACAAGGATCACAGTGGATATTCCTTCGCCACTACAACTAGTAGATCATGATTTAGGAAATTACTAGGTCTCAATTCTCGAATCAATGCAATTAGATGCATAAGGAGATATATTATCCAATATGCTATAAATATTTGTATTATATGTAAAAAAATGAATTGAGTTTCCACTATAGTCAATGTGAATGGAAGGTGAATCAATTTATTTCAAAAACCTCTATAAATTAGATTTAGAAGATGTGGCCAAAGTCTACATGGAGACCGTTATTAGATAGCAATCTATATAATCACTTGTAATGTTGTCGCTAAGAAAATATTTGAATAACTTCCTCAAATGAACTTGATATATGTAGATGGATCATAAAATGGGGAAATAATAAAGATTATGATGCCTTCCCCTTATCCTTTATTCCTCCATTAAAGGAACCAAGGATAAAGCAATCTGATACCAAATATTGGGTATGAGAAATTTTCACATCAAAAAGATAGTCTTCGTATTAATCCGTAGCTGTAATTTTACAATGTATGGAGGGCTATTATATAGCCATCTAAATAGGAAAAATGAATTCCTATTTTATAGATACACACACACACACACACACACACACACACACACACACACACACACACACACACACACACACACACACACACATATATACATATATATGTATATATATATACATACATATATATGTATATATATATATATATGTATATGTATATGTATATATATATATATATATATATATATATATATATATATATATATATATATATATATATATATATATATATACATACATACATACATACATACATACATATATATATATATATATATATACATATATCTATATATATGTATGTATGTATGTATGTATATATGTATATGTGTGTGTGTGTGTGTGTGTGTGTGTGTGTGTGTGTGTGTGTGTGTGTGTGTGTGTGTGTGTGTGTGTGTGTGTGTGTGTGTGTGTGTGTGTATCACCTATAATGTTGTTGCTAAGAAAAGATTTGAATTACTTCCCCAAACAAACTTGATATATGTAGATGGATCATAAAATGGGGAAATAATAAAGATTATGATGCCTTCCCCTTATCCTTTATTCCTCCATTAAAGGCACCAAGGATAAAGTGATCTGATACTAAATATTGGGTATGAGAATTTTGCACATCAAAAGATAGTCTTCGTATTAATCCTCAGCTATAATTTTACAATGTATGGAGGATATTATATAGCCATAAAAATAGGAAAACAAATTCCTATTTTATAGGAAGCATATATATATATATATATATATATATATATATATATATATATATATATATATATATATATATATATATATATATATATATATATATATATATATATATATATATATATATATTTTGTATACATTTGTTATAACAATATATTAACTAACCAAATACGTTACTAACAAACTAGTAATTCACTAATTACTATAGTAATAATATATTCACCTTATGGTAAATCACATGTGAACATTATATTCCTAACTTATTGAAATAAATAAAATAAAAAAATGACACAAGAAAACTAAGATTTAAAATATGAAACCCTAAGAAAGAGATAGAGGAAGGATGAATTAGCTAGTATGCGAGTAATCTGGAAGTGATCTAAGAAGAGATAAGTGGTGAAAAAGATGCAATAAGTGTCGTAATTAATCACTGTAAATTATGCAACTCACAAACAATTCCAAACAGGGGTTCCTACCACAGACAAAGGCAATGGTGACTAGATCTGGGTGCCCATGACTATACAAAAACTATGAAATTGGTTTCTATTGTATCACAAGGGTGTCATAATTATTCTCTATTTATCTCTTGATTTTTGCACTATGATCGCCAAAGGTACCTGTAACCTACAAAAGAGATGTTCACATGCACAAGCCCATAAACCACATCAAACCTAAAAAAATTAGAATGGGGAGTAAGACAAACCCTAATGCTCACTAATGCTCACTACGAGAGTGAAATTATGATTGAATGCTACACTACATCTCAGACTCCATGTAGTTCTTTTGTGTGTGTGTGTGTAGAAATTGTGCCCAAGATGCCCTTGTTCAAGTTTCACTTGATAATGGGTTGTAACTAGATTGTAGAAATGTCATAGAATGTGTCGATGAAATAAAATGGAATTCTCCTTCCTATGTTGTGTATGTAGTATGTGCATCCCTTTTCCCTTCGAATAGATGGTATATGGATTCATTGGAGTGGTTTAGCCTCCTTTTTAATGTAATATTAGGTGATGATAGTAATGCTTAGTGTTTGGTTCTTCATTTTAAACACATAACTAAGCATTTATATGATTCCCTAGTTTGAATTTTGTAATTGACAACTATAAGGATGAACCATAAGTGAAAATGATTCCCAAAAGGAGCAAGTAAGGTGAAAAAGGGTTAGGGGATCCTGAGGGGACAAGATCTCACGGGTGTTACTTGTCCTAGATGCGCACTAGTGTCTAAAGCAATAAAAAATAAATCAATAAAGTTTTGACTGGGTTGTAGGGTGTATAAGACCAAATAGAAAACAAGAGACAAAGAAAAGAGGCCAAAGATACTTTGTCAACCACTAGTTTTATTACTTAGGAATCATATAAATGTTAGTATGCTTTTAAGACCTAGAAATGTATCAAGTGCATGATTTAGTGTCTACAAGTCTATCTGCATATTCCTAGGTCCTCCTGCAGTTGTGCAAAGAGAATGTGAAACTTGTCATAAATAAGTAAAGGATCATTTTTATGTCCCTCCTATCCCCATTCCCAAGGGGACAGTAAAATGCACCCCGCTCTAACCCTTGCTCTAGTTTTCCATGTGACCTATTTCTAGTCCCACAGGTGGTTAAGAAAATTTTTCCTCATGACCTCCTCACCAAATCTCATGCCACCGCTTATCATCACCACATGAGAAATTTTTTTGTCCCACCTATCCCAATTCCCAAGGGTAGAGAGGGGAAAATAAAATGCACCCCAATATAGCCCCTTCTATGGATTTTCGTATGACCCAGTTTTGACACCTTAATGCTAAATGGTTTTATTTCTCTTTCCCCATAATGCAATCATGTTATGAAACTTGTCAAACCTAGGTGAGGGAACATTTTATTTTCCATAATATCCCCATTTGTAAGGGAAAAATGGGGATAGAAAAATGAACCTCATACTAAGAAGTTTTTTTATTTATTGATAAGGCGGGTTGAAGGGACCCATTCCCTATTCAAAAAGTAGAGGCCAAATCCTCTGGAACAAAAGGCTTTATAAGCCAAAAGCTAATAACGACTACAACTGCTCTCCAACTTACAAATGAACAAACTATAACTAAACATACTAAAAAAAGATGAACCCAAAATTACTTCCCATACTGTGATGGAAAATAATCCTCAATGTTGCCCATACGACCCTTTTGTTTTTATACTTCTTTACTTCTTGCCACTTGCCTAGGTCAGATGAAATAACCAGTGCTCATTGGGATTCTCCACATCCATCAAATTTTCTATCACAGAATCCCAGTCTGATTCTAAACTTTCTAAGTACGCCCCCTTTCATTCCCCTACTACCAAGTGATTTTCCTGAATTCCCTCCTCTGTGTCATCCTTCCTGTAAAAACTTTACCGTCAGAGTTAGGATTACTCGGATTATCTTTAAAATTCAAAGTAGATACCAAATCCAGGTTTACAGAACCCCATCCACTAGAAGAAGTCGATCCATTATTTTTTACAGATTTCTAATTTTTATTGAAGGGACAAGAATCTTGCAAATGGCCCGTATTTCTACATAATCTACACCAAAATGCCATGTTCTCATAGTCTAAGACACTGTGTATGCTGAAAATTACCAAATTTAAGATTAATTCAATCACGAATTCCTTTGCTCAAATCAATTTTGATGCACCTTGAAAACGAACACATACCTAAATGTGTTCTATCTAAGTCCTCTTTTATAAAATTTCCGACAATGATTCCAATATCTTCTAAGGCATACCACAGATGCAAGGGAAGGTTAGGAATCCTTACCCAAACCAATGTTTTTGCCATCGAATAAGAATTCAAATCAAAATATGGAAACCATGGAGTTAAAAATAAACCCACATGTCCCTAAAACCAAAGAGCCTATGTTAAATAGTGCCGATAATATTTAGATTCCCTAAAATGGACAACAAAAATTCCCTTAGAAAAGAGAGATATTTCACATTTATTGGCCCAAATTTTGAAAACCCATTGAGAAAAAGCAAAGGAAGGCCAAAAACTGTTAAACCTACTAATCACTACATCCTATAATAAATATTTGTAATATTCCTCTACTTCTGGGCTCACAATGGTTAAAGATGGAATAACCTCTACGAAATCAACCAGGTAAGCCTAGTTTCTAGCTAGTCATTTTCCTGGGATTGACCTCCTTTGTTTCCTAGTGCATATTTAAAATATTTTGTCTTATGGGGAGGCCGGGCCACCATTTCCTAAAGCACCATCCCCTACGAGTCCTATAGCCATCTCTTGCCTTTCCCGCCTTCCCAAGCCAAAGTCATAGATGAGTTTGAGATCCTAGGGTTAGGGCATAGATCCGTCACTAATTTATCTCATCCACCATGGCCCTTCACTCCTCCACCATCCCGTATTCCCCAAAACCATTCCAAAACCCTTCGGTTCCCCTTCCTGATCTTGTGAATCCTCCCTATTTTTCCCTTGACCCTTTTGTCGTTCACCGATTTTGCATTCCTATTATCCATTATTCCTCCCTCCTTCACTAGAGCATACAAATATTAATGTCCATCCACATACTAAGAAGTTAAAACCCTATTTTTTTAACTAAATCTTATCACCACATCCGTTAATTAAAATTCATTGTTGTGTAAGCTATAAACTAAAAATACATGCTTTTTACGCCATTTTTCTCCCGATTCGACCCAAATATTTTTTTCTTCTTAAACCTCCAAGAACCTAAAATTTTACCAGAAAATTTGTTAAAATTCATCAAGGGTAGCCATGAATACAAAAACAATGAAAAAATCATAACTTTTAAACATGCAATCCACTTTCATTAAGATGTTCTCATTTTTTCCTCATTTTAGGCACCTTTAAGAAGGTTGTAACAAAAAATAATATGATGCACTTAGTTTTTAATGGCATCAAACCCTATTTTCATGCCTTAGAAGATGATTTTTCACTTTCCAAGCATTCGATGGACAAAGGTTAAATTTGGAGCATAGATTCCTAGAGATAAGTCGAATCCAATGAAGACATTTTCATTACAAATGGACACAAATAAGTTCTATATCTAAAAATAGTAAGTATCTAGTGCCCTCAATTTCTAAAAATAAAAATTTACTAAAAATAATGATTCTCTCATATCAATGCATTCTCGAATACTCTAAGAATAGTGAAGATAACATATTAGGAAATTTTTCCCAAAATAACGAGAAAAAGAAAAAAGAAAAAAATCCAAAAATATAAAATTTCCAATAAGGGTAAAACATCATCAATGGAGGTAAATTAAGTGTTTTGGAGACTTTATATGATCAAATTTGTGCAAAATGAAAACAATAATAAAAAATAGTAAGTTGTGGTCGACATGCCAAAAATAGAAAGACTCGGTTTGTGATGCAAAAGTTCTAGTTGGCTCCCATTTCACTCATCCCTTCACTTTTTACATCTTAAGAAATTTTTAAAGTTGTTCCGTAGCTCAAATAATAAAATTCACTCTTCACATGGATCTTGAATCCTTCTTCCAATTCTGTTGCATTCAATATCAAGATAGAACATATCAAGGTGCAATGGGTGAAAGCCAAACATTGTGTAGTTGAAAAATATTTGAAAAGAGTCAAGAGCTCCATTAAAACCCAAGGTAAAGAATAATCAAGTCTCGATCCACCACCATCTCTCGGGTGAGCTAATTGATTTGAGTGAGATGAGCTAGCTAGTTTGGGTGAGATGGTTGAGGAAAGAAAAGGTGACATAGTCCAAATGAGTTGGTTGAGGCGATCCAAATGAGATAAGAAAGCGAGAATATCCGATTGAATTAAGCTCATTGATCCAAGTGAGATGGGTGAGCTAGTTAAAATGAAATTAATGAGATAAATTATCTAAGTGAGCTAGGAAAGCTAAATGAGTTATTCAAGAAAAGAGAGCTATTCAATTCATCTAAATGATACATTTCAACATCCATATTTTCAGGGCATCCAGGTAAGTATTCCCAATGGAGAAAATTTCCCATGATGGACAAGAAGTGATCTTGCATTAGGTTCTGAAATTTATCCAAAGGTGGCGAACATCATGTCAACTCTTGAGATGGTTGAGGAAAGAAAAGGTGACATAGTCCAAGTGAGCTGGTTGAGGCGATCCAAATGAGATAAGAAAGCGAGAATATCCAATTGAATTAAGCTCATTGATCTAAGTGAGATGGGTGAGCTAGTTAAAATGAAATTAATGAGATAAATTATCTAAGTGATCTAGGAAAGATAAATGAGTTATTCAAGAAAAGAGAGATATTCAATTCATCTAAGTGATACATTTCAACATCCATATTTTCAAGGGCATCCAGGTAAGTATTCCCCAATGGAGAAACTTTCCCATGATGGACAAGAAGTGATCTTGCATTAGGTTCTGAAATTTATCCATGGACGAACATCATGTCAACTCTTGAAGATCCATTCCCATGGATTCAAGAAATGCTCAAAAGTGATGCAATAAAAACACAAGCTATTATGCCCGACCTTGAAGCCATGTCAATAATTTTCAAATCCAAGCAAAGGAAGAAGGCATAGAGAACTTCCCATTTCTTTAGTGACACCTCAGGTAACCAATATGTAGAAGTTGCTAGGCCTAAGAATGAAAATCCTATTGAGGAGATGAATCCATCATACTATGAGTTTATCCACATCTCATTAGGTCAAGATTCACATGAGGGTGATTCCCACTTGCCTTATTTCTCTGAATGAAGAGTACAAGAGAACAATTGAGAAATTGGAAACACATGTAAAAATATTAGTGCCTACATTTAACCTTTTTGGATCTCGATTCAACATATTCTCTTCCTATATAATACATTCCTCCAATCAGTAGTGTCAATTCTGAGGTGATCAAGAGAGTAAAAGGTTACATGATGTAGTGGAATGTTAATGAGAAGTGGATTGAGAAGATCGTTGAGAGTGGTAGCGGTGTTACCAAAGGTAATATCTCTAATCAATAACATTCTTTCCATCTTTTTGGAAGTGAAGAAAGTGAGGGAGGATATTGTGAAAGAGAAGATCCATTGGGATGACATGTTCCCACTTGTGTCTAAGATGATATCCTTTAAGTCTCACACCCTTTTGAGTAAGAATTTTTTTGCATCAGTTTCTAAAAACTTGTCTCTAGTTTGGGTCCACATCATCGTTAAGAGATATGGTATGGTAAAAAATTCCATAGGAAATTGACTCTAGAAACCTAGATGTTAGTGTAGGATATTTATTTTCCTTCTATTTGTTTATTTACTTGGAGATTTCTTACACTCTAGATGCTTGAGATGGTATGGTAAAAAATTCCATAGGAAATTGACTGTTGATGTTAGCTTATTTATTTTCCTTCTATTTGTTTATTTACTTGGAGATTTCTTACACTCATGGGATATGCTTGCATGTGATTTATTGAGTTACTTACGGTTAGGTTGATTTATCTTACCGATTGTGTTCGGGCTCACTAGTTGTGTGGAGTCAACTCTACTTCTAGTATCAATTAGTGAGAGTTATTCCCCACTGATCTAGGAGGAGGTTGCACATTCACCACCTATATGTACTTGAATTGCATAATTCTATTACATGGTGAATATGGAGTATAGAGCATTGAGTTGATTTGGAGCCATTATTTCCTTTGTGAGTTTTGATCATATTGCATCTTATTGTTAGTTATTTTAATTTCTGCAATTTCTCGTGCATTCATTTTTCATCAGAGATCCACAAACTCTAATATGGTATCGAGTGATTCTAGTGACACGTTTTCCATTACTTGAGTTATTTGTAGTTTTTGAATACTTCATTTGTGAAACTAACAAATCATGTGCAAATAGATTTGACTCCGTTTAACAAGTTGAGGGTTATCAAAATTTTAGGGGTTTACAAAATATTCCAAATAAACCTTGGAATTTGTTAAAAATTTAAGGGTTTTTAGAGAAATTCTTGTGTGCCTTGGTTTTTATGTGGTTTATGTAGATCTTCTTTGTGGTGGTCTTGGTGGAATCAGATTTTTTGTGACGGCTCCCTCTGGTTTGCTATTTGACCCTTGTCACATAGTCACTCTAGCTCGACACCTCTTTTTCTAAGATCGATCAGTCTAGCACAACCCGTGTTCCATTCCCATGGCTCGACCCACATTAGCTTTCCTGGAAACTTGGATTTGAACTCTATTGGATCGGTGTATTTCTCACCTTGCTATTCATTCACAAGCTCGCTCAACTCAGGTTAGGTGTCCCTGCTTGGATTGGAGAAATATGGTCTCGGTGTGACTCAAAATGGACTCTATGTGGCTTGACATCCACTTTACCGGCCTTTGGTGGATCTGTGCTCTTGGCTCCTACAGCAAGCTCGTACCCTTTGCCTTTGGGTCATTGACATCTATTTCCCTTTCCTTGTGCATACAACTTGACTCTTGTTTGATGATGCACAACTCTATCCTACAAACTGGTTTGTTGTTATAGAGAAATGTCTTGTTCTCGTGATCTGTCCAACTCAAACCCTACTCTATTTGGTCACTCGCTCAGCTTGCCATCTATGCACAACCCATGTCAGCTTGAACCCCTACAACTCATTGGTGGCTCAGCCTTGTCTCCTCATCTAAATGACTTTAACCAGATCTGCACACTCCTCCACGACTTTGAAAAACCTACAATGTTTTCCTTCAATCATGGCGGCACAAAAACAATCTCCAACAACAAAGGATAACAATTTTTTTTAGGTTTTGCAACCCTAAAATTTTCTCACCTATTTTCTCGGTCAAACACATTCCTTTTTTTT
Organism: Taxus wallichiana var. yunnanensis; assembly: GCA_018340775.1. Classification (NCBI taxonomy): domain Eukaryota; kingdom Viridiplantae; phylum Streptophyta; class Pinopsida; order Cupressales; family Taxaceae; genus Taxus; species Taxus wallichiana. The sequence continues at coordinate 736,119,436 of CM031241.1, forward strand.
CTTTTCAATCCATTTTTTTGTTTTGGTAAAAGGTTGAATGTGGATTGGTTTTCCTTTAGCAAATGTGACGGTGTAATAGGCTTGGTAACGTAGGTGGGGTGCTTGGAGTTGATGTAAAAGTGGGGGCTCAATTTTATTGTTTTTGGTATAAAAACAAGATCATTAGCATTTTATGGGAGTTATTATGATGATTATGTACCCTTCCATTATTTTCATGTCAAAGATGGAGGGTAAGGCCTGGTTTGGCAGGTGGCCAAACCCCTTTGCATAAACACTTTTTCCTTTATTTTGCATATGGACACATTTTCGGCTGAGCCCGATGTCCTGTGATGTTCATCATTCCATCCCAGTTCTAACGAGTATACGCATGACCCCCTTTCCCCTCATTTCGGCAAATTTTTAATCAGTTTACAAAATTTTAATTAAATAAGCCATTATTAGTGGAAATTATTTTTGCTATAACTTTTGATCGGTAGCTCAGTTTTTAGCATTGTTTTGGTCAAAAGTGCATGTTTTCTCATGCTCTACATGATGGAATCATTTATTTTGTAAACGCACTACTTTATAAAGTGTCACATTTTGGGGGGTTCTAGCAAAACTCACTAGGGACTTGTAATTTTCACACTAAGTTATAAAGTGCCATCTGGGATAATTTTGGGGGTTTATCTACATTATGGAGTTTCAATTTCATTGTTTTGTTGTTATGCTTGACTCTAAGAATTTTACTGTCTTGGAAGGCATGCATTATCAATCATTGCATTATGAATGATTTGTTGCCCTACCTCCATGGTCTTGTTCCTGAGCCTGATGAGCCTCTACAGAAGTATGAGTGGTTTAAACAAAATGATGAGGTCTATGGCCTTCTTGGTATTACTATTTATAGGGATATATTTCATTTGTTTGAGCACATTGAGTGCCCTTTCACTACCTAGACCATTATCCGACAATTGTATGGTGACCTTGTTTCACCATCTGAGAGCGATGCTTCCTAGACCACTCTAGTGCCTCCATAGATTCTTCCCCTTCTCACATCCCTTTCATTTTTGAGTGTTCCTCTACACCTATTTCTACTCATGAGTCCCATGTTGACCATTTACCATAAGATCTTGCTATTGAGCACACTCTCCCTATTATTTGCCTCCACAAAGCTCATTTTTGCCCATGTTCATGCTTCCATTCACTCTCTACAACAATGTTCTATTAGAAAACCTTCCTCTGAGATAGATGTGACCATTTCCTCTCATGCTCCATTGCATCTTGATTGCTCATATGATGACATTCCACATACACAGGTTGTTACCCTTGAGTGCAGCGTTGCTTCATCTTGGACTTCCAGTAGCTCTTTGCAGCAGTCTTCTCCTCCTACTTCATGTTGTGATGTTTATACATTCTTGTCAGACATTTCTCTCATTGAGAAACCCCATTGGGATGAGTATCTTCCCAACTTGAGTTGTCTATTTGTAGATTCCACTTGTGTTTCATTACGGAATATGCTCCGATTAAGCCATCACACATTCTGGAGGACCCATTCATCTCTCTCATTGGGAGTGCCCACCTTGGGACATTTGTCACTTCCACTATTTCAAATATGTTTCATGATCCAACTCTTCTTATGGATCCCTTTGTGAGGGTTATTGGGCCCCCACCATCTTCTCTCTCAGACATGTATACTACAGTGGCATTACCATTGTCTTTTGTGCACATGTTTGTCAAACTTATGCCACCTTTCAGTTATAGACTAGATGTAGAGATCAGTACTACATGCTTCTTCTTCCTTTGTGGAGTGGGCTGACTTTCAGTGCTCATTTTTGTCCTTCCCAAGGCAGGAACGTTGTTCGGTGTAGATAGATTCTCTTCAGTCTTTACGCGGAGGACCACATCATCGATGCTCTTCTTAGGGACCTTCTTTGCTTATTTCTCTCTCTACTCTGGAGGATGATCATTATATGTGGGTAGCTCATCAGGATGAATTCCACTACTTCTTCTCCAATTTTTCTTGAGTGAGTTTCATGTCTCTCTTTTGGGGGAGTTTTTCTCCCACTAGGTTTTCTCCTTTTCTCCACTTTATGAGAGATTTGCATTATACATGGGTACCTCATCAGACCATGTTTATGGGGGGTGTTAGTGTAGGATATTTATTTTCCTTGTATTTTTTTATTTACTTAGAGATTTCCTACACTCATGGGATATTCTTGCTTAGTTGTAGCAATTGTGTTGAGTTAGCTTACCAGTTAGGTTGAGTTAGCTTACCAGTTGTGTTCAGTTAGCTCACTAGTTGTGTGGAGTCAACTCTACTTCTAGTATCAGTTAGTGAGAGTTATTCCCCACTGATCTAGGAAGGGGTTGCAAATTCACCACCTATATGTACTTAACTTGCATCATTCTATTACATTGTGAATATGGATTATGGAGCATTGAGCTTATTTGGAGCCATTCTTTCCTTTTTGAGTTTTGATCATATTGCATCTTATTATTAATTATTTTGATTTTTTCAATTGTTCATACATTTGTTTTTCATCGAGAGATCCAAAACTCTAATACTAGAGGCTTTTGAGGTTTTGAATGAAGTTTACAATTGTTTTCAGAAACTTGGGTTCCCTCCACTCACTAAGAATTCATCATCGGAAGAACTCATTGTTTCCTTCTAGGAGTTGGTCAAGAAAGAATTAGGAGACTCTCTCTCCTTCAATGAAGATAACTTAGAGTCCCTAACCAAAATCAGAAACTCCATTTTGGAAATTACAAAACACCACGAAGGATGAATCGGTCAATGGAAAAAATATAAAAGATGTTCCTAGGGAATGGATCAAGGTGTTTGGATGTGTTTGAATTCTAGAGGTGGCAAGTTTCCACTTACGATATCTCAATTCAACAAATAATTCAAATAAAATTAGCTCATTCCATAAAATCTTCCATAGGGATCATAAATCAACAAATTATTCATTAGATCAAGGAAATTCTTCCTTCTTCTCTCTTTATCCATATTTCTTATCTTTCCATTTCTAATTATTCATTGTACGTAATCATGGTATTTTTTCTCATTCACTTAAGTGACTTTCTAAATTTGAATTGTAAAAGTCCCTTTGATTTATAAAAATGGAACTTATTTTCCTCACTTCCTAGGAAGATGTAAAGTCACAAGTTGAATGAGAACATTAAGAGTGATGTGTGGGGAAAATGAAAGGTCAATTCATGATTCTATAAATTGGGATGACTTCTCCCTTCCAACGGATCCTAAATCTTGAAAGTTACTCTGTTTTGTTGTAATTATGGATTGTGGTTTCGATGTTGAGCTTTGTATCACCAAAACAATAAATAAAAGGTACATTAATTTCATTTCCTTTCTCGGTGTTCCTCCATTTTCTCTCTTTTCTACACTTTTCAAGCATAGTGATCAAGAAACAACTTTGCATCCTGGCAAATGAATCTAAAGAACCACGTGTCTTTAATTTTTAGTCTCACTAATGGATTAAATTTTTATTTCCTCAAATTGAATGTTTAAATAATACGGTTATTGTGTGTGAACTCTTCTCTTTCCTACTCACAACAATAAGATCCCTTTCCTAATTTTTCTCATTCACCCCTCATTGCTGCAAGTTCCTTCATTGTACTCCACACAAGAACTTTACCACAAGTTTAATGAAGTTTTTATGTGTGATCCTTAGCCTACTTTGAAAAACCCCATAACATTAGATAGAATTATGATAGTTTCACATTAAATAATGGGAACCTCCCCATACAAAAGGAGGGGCATATCCCCATAATCATTTATGGAAGCACATAATTTTCAACACGTAAAAAATTATTTCACCAACATCAGTATAAATATTATAGCTTTCTCCTTCATTCTTGAGCATAAGAAACTTACTTAAATTTGAATGATTTTTTGTTTGATCTTACCAAACATCTTAAAGAGATACATTAGGTAAATTTCCATGCTTTACAATATACTTTGAAGAATTTGAAATTTTCCACTTGAGAAATAGACCCTTTCCATGCGCAGACAACTATTTTTAGTACAGCCAAGAAGAGGATTCCAACAGTTAATATCCATTATTTCATTAAGAAGAGGCATGCCCAAATAATAATTTGGGAATGACAGGATCTTGCACCCAAGAATAAGAGAAATCCTATGTTGAATGAAACATGGAGATTGCTAAAGAAGATAGAACTCTTATTCAAGTTGATGAACTACCTTGAAACCTCATCAAATTCTAGAATAATATCCTTAAAATATTGAGCTTCCCACACCGACACCTTGCCAAGGAGAAAAGTTCCATCAAAAAACATTTGCGCTAAAAGATCTTCCAAGTCATTAGAAATGACAAGACCCTTAATTTTATCTGCCTCATTTCCTAAACATATAGCCTAGTAAAAGTCTCTGTCACAATGATATAAAGGAAAGGAGAAATATGATCACCTTGTCTAATACATCTTATAGATAGAAATAAACCTTTAAGTTTACCATTAATCATCACAAAAAACTTAGAGGTGGAGATATAAACCATTATCCACTTAATGAAATGATCATGAAATCCAAACTTAAGAAAAATCCATTATAGAAATTTATATGATACCCAATCATAAGCCTCAACCATATTAATTTTTATAAGGATATCCTCCCTCTTAGATTTATCCATGGGATGAATAGTCTCATGAATAGTGAAAATGCTATCTTACAGTTATCTTCCCTCAATAAAGGCCCCATGATTTAAGGATAACAAATTGTGAAGGATATTTTTATTCTAAAAGGGAGAATTTTAGAGATTATCTTGTAGATAATATTACATAAACTTATAGGTCTTAAATATATGAAATATATAACACCAACTCTTTTGGAATGAGATTGATGAACGTGTTTTTGACCTCCTTGATAATTTTACCATGGTCTAAAAATTTCAAAAAAGTCATCCGCTACCTCCCTATGAATGATATTCCAAAAGGTTTGAAAGAATAAAACATGGAAGCCATCTAGACCAGGAGATTTTTCCCCTTCTAAATAAAAAATACCTTAATTACTTCCTTGTTAATAACCCCGATCAAATATAGATTGTATCTTAGCAAGTTTGTTAAAGGATGTTTAGAAAAAGATCCTTGAAATGGAGAATAATTAATTTATTGATCTTTTTCTTGTTTATTGTCCTATTACCATCCTTCTTTACAATTTCAATGATATTATTGTTATCCTTGTGAATTGAAGCTGAGTGATGGAAGAATTTAGAATTTCTATCACCATCCTTAAGCCATCGTAATATCCCCTTTTGGGATATTATCCAAATATGCAAATTAATTTATTGAATCGACTCTAGAAGGACTAAACCCTCCTAGTTCAACCTCAAATAATCCAATGTTAGCTTCAATACAACCCAAATAGGGTTGGAGTGAGCCAAGGTGGTGGATTAGATGGGAGAACCAGTTAGGAAATTAATCACTTCAAATCTGAAATTAATTACAATAGTAATTAATTAATAAATGCACTAGACTGCTGCAAACTTCAAAAATTAATAACTTCTTCACTATCCAATATTTTTCTATCAAACCAATGCCAAAATATTCTTCATGTTTTTAGCTTTCCAACAAGCTATAGATCATAATTTTGGATAAGTAGAAGGTATGCAAATCAACCCACAAAATCTGAAATTGTGTAGATAAAACCCTGGCCCAATAATTAAATATTGCTCACAGATAGCTGAAACTTGGAAAATTCATAACTTGCTCAATACTTTGTATTTTTCCATGAAATAAAGTGTAGACTAATCTATAATTCAAGATATTTCCAAATGTATTAAAATCTAAATTTTTAGATCACCGAAAAACTTTCCAAAATAGCCCCCAAAATCCTAATTCAGATCACTAGGGTTAGAATAAATTTACTAAATTATTTCCAGCACTTTGTAACCCTTCAATGCACCCCAAATAATTTCTCAAACTCGAAAAACAAGCCAATACAGATTATATTATGAATTTAGATGATTTTCCCTCAAAACATGCTAGAATAATTCCCAATCAAATTGTCTTGGTGGAATAAATACAACATTAAAATCATATCATACAACACTCAATAATTTTCATTGAAATCCAAACATTCCCCTCAAATAAATACGCCACTCATCTAAACAAGTCTCCAATGCTAGAAAGCATAAATCATGCACAAATATACTTCAACACAATGAATGGAACAAGAGAGTCTTCAATGTATTCAACGATGGCTTTGAAGTGAGAGAAAGAAACATGCAGGAACTAAGGCATACATCCCAATACTCCAAGCATGGAGTGAAATCAAATGATCATCCAGCATAACCCTCTAAGGAAATGTGACCTCCCTTTTTATAGAACTAAGGGGTGTAATATCTAATAAAGACCGGCCTTTCCCTTTTGGAGGGAAAACATAAACTCTCTTTAAAATATTTAATACTAAGACTATGTGCATTTTATTTATTTTTTAATTAAATAAATAAAATTAACTAACCTTTGAGCACATTAAACTAACTAAAGAGACTTCCACTTATAGTGCTAGGCATGTCAAGGAGTTACAATGTAAATGAAAAATAAATATTAATAATGTCCCGAAAAAAGGGGACATTACAGGTCCCCCCTCTCACAAATTTATTTCCCTTAAGTAATAGAAATCTCATAGATCCACGCATCATGCCCCAAAGAGAAGATGTGGGGTGGTGCATCCAAAGCCTTGATCCAGTGTCTGTCAAGTAGCAAAAATTTGGAAAGATCAAATTTATTTCCCTTAAGTCAACCCTAAAATATGGGTCATTAGCTCCATAACATGTGCTCTAAGAGATGGTTTCCTCAACATGGCATAGAGAGTGATCAAAAGGATGAGGTTTGTTAAGCTATAAGTCTTCCCACTCAAAATTTCCCTTATGAAATGAATAGGACAACAATATTCCATCACATGTCTTTAATCATGCACATGAAGCAAACTCATTAGAAAAACAAGTTTTGAGAAACACTTTTCCTATTTCTTCTTCATGTCTCCAAGGCATGGAGAGCTCCCAAATCTTCCTCATGTATGGGTTGTCCCCAAAATCTGTTATGTGGCTCCCAACACTGCTGTAATCATGCATTCTTCCTTCAAAAATCAGAATTAGGATGGCTGGTTTCCACCCCCAAATAGTCACCCATGAGCCAAAATCAAGCACCAACAACCATGTCACCAAATGTATGTAAAAAATCTGAATTTTGGAAGTGATAGTGGAGCTGGTCCTAATAGTATTATCCATAAAAATGAGAGGACAACAACTAGCATAATTCAAATTTTTTCCCAACATGAATGATCATCAACCTAGTGAATAAAAATGGCTCCCATATAGCTGAAATTTCATCCTCAATCATAACAAACTGAAAATTATCCACATGCACAGCTGAAAATGAAATGCCTTGAGAAAATTTCATACCATGTTCCTTCAAACTTCTCATACTTTTCATTGAAGCCCAAAAGATTGTGGCCATGCAAGCAACATCAACCAAACATTCCCAATACCTATCCTTGGTTGATTTTACCCTTGGAAGCATATCAATCAAACACTCAAATGGAAGACATAACTGTAGCTCAAAATCTGAAAATGAACTTCTTACCATGAAAAGTGTAGTCCATGTGATTCATACTTCTTTAAATTCTTCCAAAGAGATATGAGTTAGCATTATTTGACAAAGGAAATGAAATGATATCCCTGTATCCAAACCAAACTTGCAAAACCCAAATCCTTTTATCACCATACCACATGAAGCAATATGTGCAAGATGACACCACAAATTTCCTCTTCTTCTATACTCAAAGAGAAAGGAGAGAGTTGAAATATAATGCATGCATTTATGAATATTATCATAGAGAAACCAAGGAACCTTGTACCTTACTTTGTGCCAATGATTTTCTTTTATGATAGGGGAGAAAATAAATGAAATCATCATACCATTGTTCCTTCTAATGATGAATTCTTCATATGGACCAGCAAGCTTATTTTTATGGCTTCCATCATTGGGAAGAGTAATAATCACTCTTTCTCCTTTTCCATCATGCTCCATATGCACCTACATGTTTAGAGAAAGAGTACCAAAAAATGAAACCATTATACTACATGTTTCACCTCATATCCATCTCCCTATCATGATCGAAATCATACCCATCAATACTAAACATATGAGGAGAAATAAAACAAGAAATATCATACCTTGGGATGCTCCCAACATCTACAAAACACATAATTTCTGAGTTTGGAACAACACTTAGTTCCTCACTACTTTCCTTGTCTAAAACCCCTTTGTCCTCCCCACAAGCATTCATACTTGGTGGGTAATGACTTGGGACATCCATGAGACTCATGCTTGGGTGACAAACCTTATTCAATTTCCCATTAGGACCTACTATTCGGAAAATTACAACAAAATGTAAATTACCATAAACATTCCATGATGTCCTTCCTTCATAAGCATACCTCTTTATAAGCCCATCTTCATAGTCCTCTTGAAACCTGCTCCTTTTGCACTCATGTTAAACTTGATGCAATTATTAGGCACTAATATTTTTTCAAACATCAAAAGATTGTTACCATGCAATGAATTCTTCAATACTTCTTCTATTTTCCACATATAAGTAGACACAAATTATGTATTATATGAATGAGCATACCCTTCTATGGTGAGGTCATTGACCATGCCTTCTCCTTTCCCTTCAAATGGATCATGGCGGGGTTGAGAAACTCCCCTCAAATATGATTTTTCCATCATATGTTCCCTTGCCATCACTTCTCCTTGATCATGCATATGCTTGACACTAATATCCTCTTCATGCCCATCAACCAAATCTGATTTCTCATTGCACCCATTCAAACCCATACAATCATTAGATGCCAAAATTTGTCATAAAAAAATTCTCATACCTTTGATGCATGTGTTTACTTTTATTGCACATTTATTTACAACTCTTCTTGCTAAGGAGTGACTAAGACATGACTCGTTTTCTTCCAATCCTTCCACAATTATGGATAACAAAGGTTGTGGAGGTTCTTCATACTCATTCAACATTAGGACATTATTGTTTTTATAACATCCATTACTTCATGTGAATTTTTCTCATGTATAACATCAAATAAAACCTCAAACATGTGTAAAATGAGGTCATTAAAATCAATATCTAACATTGGAATGCAAGACCTTATGTTAGCCATGTTCTTTAAGATCTTAACCCTCTTATCAAAGTGAGGGTTTGTGATGTCCAAAAGCTTTTGAAATCTTCCAATCATGAGCTCATATACCTCCTCCATAGTAGTATAATCATATGAAAAAATTGGGGTTGTTATTCATGTGATCTCATTAATGCATGTGATGACCAAAAGTCTCTTTGACCTCCTCATGTCTCAACAAGCTAGATCTAGCCAAGTGTGTCACCAAAGGAGCTACAACTGAAAACATAGAGCTATAATCAGATTTCTCTATCAAACATAAACAACTTACTATATCTTCAAGAGTGTGGAGCAATACACTCTTCTCAAATGAAGGCTTCTTGAGCCTTTTCCCAATCTTATAAAGCTTGGTCCTCAAACCTCTATCACTGGAAAGCTCCATGATTTATTCTGCAAACAAACCCACAAGGATGGAAGAAATTTCTTCTAATTCACCTCACATAAATTGAAATAAGTATGAAATTTTTTCCCGAATCTCAATATGCCAAAACATTTTTTTCTAAATCTGAAAATGGGAGACTTATTATAAATAGTAAGTTCTTCACTATCCCTAGTTGAAATTAGGAAATTTGCATATATTTCTCAAAACACCCAATTGCATGAAAATTTGGGGAATGATAGATAATATTATGGAGCAACTTTTCCAAAAGTAATTTTCTAAAAATAATAGAAATCCAATTTTAAAACCTGAAATACTGCATAAAAATATAACAACTTCAAAATCCTTATTTTTGGCTAGGAAGTCCAAAAGAGCTGAAATTTTGGATCCAGGGCCAAAAATATGAGAACAATATCCCAAAACCATATTTTTCATAAAAACACAAAACCCTAATTTTTCTCAAAAAATAGGTCACCCAACACATTTAGGGCACCAATTCAACTCCAAAATTTATGAAATTAATTTCTCCTTATTCCTCCTTGTTTTTGCCACACAAACCCCCACAAGAGTAGAGGAAAGAAGCTCTGATACCACTGTAATATCCCCTTTTGGGATATTATCCAAATATGAAAATTAATTTATTGAATCGACTCTAGAAGGACTAAACCCTCCTAGTTCAACCTGAAATAATCCAATGTTAGCTTCAATACAACCCAAATAGGGTTAGAGTGAGCCAAGGTGGTGGATTATATGGGAGAACCAAGGTTAGGAAACTAATCACTTCAAATCTGAAATTAATTCCAACAAGTAATTAATTAATACATGCACTAGATTGCTGCAAACTTTAAAAATTAATAACTTCTTCACTATCTAATATTTTTCTATCAAAACAATGCCAAAATATTCTTCATATTTTTACCTTTCCAACAAGATATAGATCACGCTTTTGGATAAGTAAAAAGTATGCAAACCAACCCATGAAATTTGAAACTGTGTAGATAAAACCACTGACCTAATAATTAAATATTTCTTACAGACATCTAAAACTTGGAAAATTCATAAATTTCTCAATACTTCATCTTTTGTTGTGAAATAAATTGTAGACTAATCTATAATTCAATAGATTTCCAAAGATATTAAAATCTTAATTTTTAGATCGCTTGAAAACTCTCCAAAACAACCCCCAAAATCCTAATTCAGATCGTTAGGGTTAGAATAAGTTTACTAAATTATTTCCATCACTTTGTAACCCTTCAATGCACCCCAAATAATTTCTCAAGCTCAATAAAACAAGCCAATATAGATCAGATTATGAATGTAGATAATTTTCCCTTGAAACATGTTAGAATAATTCCCAAATCAAGTTGTGATGGATCGGATAAATACAACATTAAAATCATATCATACAACACTCAATAATCATCAATAACATCCAAATATTCCCCTCAAACAAATACGCCACACATCCAAACAAGTCGCCAATGCTAGCAAGCATAAATCATGCACAAAGACACTTCAACACAATGAAACACAATGAATGGAACAAGAGAGTCTTCAATATCTTCAAAAATGCCTTCTAAATGATAGAAATAAAAATGAAAGAACTAGGCCATACATCCCAATACTCCAAGCATGGAGTGAAATCAAATGATCATCCAACATAACCCTCTAAGGAAATGCGACCTCCTTTTTATATAACTAAGTGGTGCATATCCAATAAAGACTGACCTTTCCCTTTTGGAGGGAAAACATAAACTCTCTTTAAAATATTTAATACTAAGACTATGTGTATTTTATTTATTTTTCAATTAAATAAGTAAAATTAACTAACCTATGTGCACATTAAACTAACTAAAGAGACTCCCACTTATAGCATTAGGCATGTTAAGGGGTTACTGATGCAAATGAAAAATAAATAGTAATAATGTCCCAAAAAGGGGGACATTAAAGCCACTTTATTTTAGAAATTAGTCTCCAATAGGTATCTTCCTTGGATTCAATGATATGAAAGTTTGATCAGTAGTATGTTTCCTTTTCCAATAAATTTTAATCAAATCCCTCATTCTCCATGAAACCTCTATGAGATTCAAACTTTTGTTAATATGACTTTTTGAAGGAAAATGTTACCAAAGGTCTTCATATTCTATTTTTAAATTTTTTATTTGAGATTATCTAATTTTCCTTCTACTTTAAACATATTTTTCTCTTTAATATCCACTTTCCACCAGTCTTGGACAATATTGAAAATATTTGGATGATGTAACCACATATTCGTAAATCTAAATGATATGTATTTAGAGTCCATCTGATCTCAAAAAGAAAGGATAAGAATGATATGGTTAGAAATAATTCTAGGAGATAATACAAGAAACCATTAAAAGAAATCACCCATAGCGTAGGGAGATAATAATTCTTGATATGAATTAATTCATTACCCTTCCTCCTATTTGACCAAGTGAACCTAGAATTTTTAGTTCAATATCCACTAATCCCACCCGAGAAAAAAAAACATAAATCCTCCATTATTTCATTATAACCCAACATTTCACCTTTTCTATCTAATAGTTAAAGAGTAGTGTTAAAGTCCCCCCAACCATCCGATTCAAAATTTTATGAATATTTTTAAATCTCACAAGATCAACCCAAATATATTTTCTACCTAATATTGAGTTAGGAGAATAAATATTAGAATAAATCCAATTGAAATGAGTGTCAATATCCCAAAAATGAACAACCATGTGTGAGGGGAGGAAATCAAGATATTTCCTTCTATGATCTTGACATCCCAAAGGGTTACCAACTCTCTCGAAGAGCCACGAGCACCAAAGCCTTCATAGGAAGCCATAAAGAAATTCTTCCTCCTAATCTCTTCAAATATTTCAAGCCTCATCTTGGTTTCTTGAATCAAAATAACCTCATGGTGATGTTACTTTTTAAGATTCCTCAAAATTCTATGTTTGTTAGGATTATTTAGTCCTCTCATATCGCATGATATGAATTTCATTTTAAAGTATTTAATTATTTTGGATACATATCAACCATCAAAGGCAATTAAGTCCCTTATCTAATGTCCCGTGTTGATATTATTTCTCTTTTTTCCTTATTAGAAATCTTACCCTTTTGTGATTTAACTCATCCTACATCAGATTTACTAAGATTGTTTCTTGTTGTCATCTTATGCTGATCCTTTGAACTTTATGCTAAGACTCCTTCATTTCCAATGATAGTTTCAAGAGCCACCTATGCTTTCTCATAGTTTCTTTGACTTATCTTTTGGGAAGGATATCAGACTTCCCAAATGTAATAATTTAATTATAATTCTTCCTTCTTATCAAGATTAATATATGAATGTGAAATAAGAGAATAAGGGGTGGAATCTTCCCTACTCTCTTAACTTCAACCTCAAGAATCAATTCTTGGACCAAATATTCAATAAGAGTTTATTTAAAAATATTTTCAATCTTCAATAGATCCTCTTCCTCCAAATATATTTCTAATAAATTGACCCTAACCTTTATAAAAATCCTTTAGAATATATCGCTTGAGCAACAACTTCCTTTCCTTTAATCCCATTCCCTAGGTTAGAGATTCTAAAAAAATCTTCTTCTTCCACAAGAGGAAGATAAAATCCTATTATATCTTTCCCAATAGAGGCTTTCCCTTTTTCCCCGAACACCTTCATTATTTTTTTAATGGGAAGTATCTTGTATAAAAATTCCTTACAAGATCTTGAATCATGAACAACAAATTTATATTTTATACAAAATAAAGGAGAAGGCTCATATTCAATCCTTTGATCCAACTCACCCAAATTAGACTTAAAATGAATCACCTGAGGAAGAGAACACCCATGTTGAACATTGAAATAGAAACTCACATGGGTCAACTTATTTATTTCCTTTGTGAATGGGTTAAAACTATTAGAGATCTAATGGACTTAACAATACTAGAAATAATTTCCTCCTCCAAAGATTCTAATGGGAGACCAAGAATATTTACCCATACTATGGATTTATTTTGACGATAAAAATGGGTTGAAATTTGGCATCTAACTCTAGATGGACATATAAGGTTTTCTCATAAACCACAATCCTTTAAGGAGGATTTTTGTACTGTCTTCCTTATTAGAAATCTTTATCGAGAAAAACCATTCAAAAAAGAGAAAATATCCAAATAACTCTTAGGATGCCATTTTAATTTTTCCCAATCTCTAAACCATTCAATATTATGTTTAATTCTCATAAATATCCCTACCAAAACATTATCCATTCTTAACTTGGCATTGTTTATAATACTCTCCGAAATTTTTAAGCTTAAAACCCCATCCTTAGAAATTTTGTGAACCACCTTTGAATTTGACAACACAAATTCAAGCTTCCATCCAACTAGTTTGGCTACCCATGATTCGATGATGGTCTTCTAATTTTTGTCCGACTCGGACTACTCAGCACGCTTCTATCCAAAGGGGACATTCTCTAGGGATGGATCTCCCATATGTAATAGCTTTTAATGCCTAAAATATTTTCAAATATTCCCACAAATCCATATCCAAAACCAAATCCATCATCGAACCATTTTCCAACTACATTTACCACTCATTACTCACTTTTGTTAGGGCAAGCCTCTTTGTGGTGGCTACTATGGGAAATTAGAAGTAGGGTATGGAATATATCAATGCATTATGGAATTTAGATTTTGGTTATATTTTTTAGTTATAAATCTTAGGAAAAAATGAAGGTAAAGGTGGAGGTCTATGCAGGCATATGTTTTATTTGACAAATGTTAAAAGGAAATATGGCTAGATGGAAATGTCATAGATGTATATCATGAACAAAATCAATTATTAGAAAGAAGTTTTATCATCATTATTTTAGATGAAAGTATTGTTGTGCTTATATATGGTTAAGGGTCACATATTTATATGATGGTACATGAATTAGTAGTAGGGATACATGTAGGAGTTTGGCTTCATATGGGTATGCATAAGGACTTTAGTAGAGGTGTGGTATCCATATTTTCTAGGGGCCACAAACAATGAGTTTTTAAAGAATATGACGAAGAGGTGACAAACAACAATCAACCAAAACAATTTCTTATCTAATAACCTAATAATAGACTTAATCTTGGACAAAAAACTATTGTGACAATTATATGAATTCCTAAATCTAATTTTTTGTGCTATTATAAAACAAAGATATATATTTTTATATATTTATGTATTTTCATCTCATATTGTAACCTTCATGCTCATAAGTACAAAAAAATGGGAGTTGTAGAATTTTTTGACATCCATCTTAGCATAATGCAAGGTGGATGTTTCCATCTTATGGATTCACACACTCAAGTAGACTAGGTAATCTCATATTGAGTTTTTTGTGAGGCCACAGAAACTCACAAATAAATGATTTTGGTAGGTGAGATCGAAACTCTCAGCCCTTACAATAATCCTTCTACTTTGATTCTAATGGAAAAATATCTACATGTTTGGAAACCCATAAAATCATAATGAAAAGGGTACTTTTATATAATTGGTTATAACACCTTTATGCCAAATTTGTAGTTTTAAAGAAGAATATGGATACCCATTTAAAGGAATTGATTTTTCCTTTCACTTCTAGTACTATTAATATACATTAATTTTATCTCACACATTATGTTATAAATGTGGTTAATTTCAATGGGAATATGTAATTGGTTTAATTTTAAAAATAAACCAACTATAATTAATTTATAAAAAAGCATGCACTTGTGCAACCTCAACTAAAATAAAAACCCTCTAGCTCATCATTCCACAAACCACTTGAAACACATTTTTACCCAATATGAAACGAAATGGAACTCTAACATAGAATTTGTGAGTTAGTATCATAGTATAGTGAGTGATTTATAAATAGGACAAAAATTTACCAACATTAAAATAACTCTCTAAAGTTATAAACTCATTTTGGGATCAACAATTATTAAGTGCACCCAACCTTCACCTTTATATTTTTTCATTTCAATCGTGTTTCTTGGTGTTAAGAGATAACCATGTAATAATTCAACAACACTCACACATTTATTTATCATGATTCTCATATCCAATTTATATTGTAGTACCCAAGTGTAGACTCACAAATTTCACCAACTCACTCTGAATGGTATCTCTAAAATTAGCATCACCTGTCATATTATTGATATCTTAGATCCTCATTATTATAAATATATATGGGGAGAGGTTATAAGTGACTATTACCTCATTTTTTTAATTTTCAACATTTTTCATAGGCCATTCATTGTAATTTTATCTAATTTAAATTATTTTGTTACTAATCCTGTTGACGTGAATTTTTATTCCACAAGATGTATCATGGCGTATTTTGACAAATCATGGTTTTAGAGATGTTTAAGGGCAATAGTTTGTGTATTTGTAACACTTTTTATTGAAATGTTAAATGGAATGGTGAATATGAAAAAATTAACCTTACCTTCTTTTTTTGAACCGTAGTTGTTAAGAAACTCAAAAATAGTTTGAATAATGAACATTCTATTTCTTATCTTATCTCTCTCTAAAAATAATAAATATAAATGATGTGTATAAATTGTGTGAAGATAATGAATATATATCTCTGTCTCTTCTCTCTCTAATACTTTGAAATATAAATGAATTATGAAATTGGGTGAAGGTAATAACCTATCTCTTACTTGAAAGTGTAAAAAAATTGTGAACATATCAAGATAGGGAGGTTTTAAATATATGTTTTCATTAGTAGATAAGAAATGGAGAATCCATGCCAACTTCATGTCGACCCTCATTATTAATATGATGAAAGTGTTGTGAAAAAACTAAACTTATTAAATTCATTTAATTATTGTATTCACATTCAAATGTAATTTGTAATACTAATTTTGAAAGATAAATTATATTTCTATTGATATAAATTGAGTAGTGGTACCCTTGGTATCCTTTATAAGAAAATTATATGATGATCTCATGCATTTACATGAGTGTGTCGTGTCTAGTTTGTAAATGTAATTATTAAATGGTGAAAGGACATATTTGGTTACATGATATGAACTAAAACACTGATTCAAAATGTTATTAAACTAGTTGATTTGAAACTTTCTAGGAATGTTTATCTTTGTATCACTATGGATAAAATATAAATTCTAAATGTTGTGTGAAGTAAATTACTCATGAATTATGTAAAGGATATTTTATTTTGTGAACAAATATATTAATGGTGAAATTACCTCTTGAGGAGATTAATAATCTTTTAAGTTTAAATACCTACTATGCAGATAACATCTTAATCATGTATAGGCTTATGCAAAGTGGGACACACATATATGACCATCCAATAGTGTTAATTCCATGAGCCTATTTTAGGCATCACCCCTATGAGAACTTATAGTTAAAATAAATTTAACTCAATATGAATGGAATGTATTCTTAATCGACCAAATGAATCTTTTATACTTGAGACTTGGTCCTCATTATTATATTGTGACTCTAATATGTAAATACACACATGTATGTAGTGTAATAATGGAATATAAAATCTTGGGAATTAAAATAGTTCATAATTTGTATCACCATGATACTTCTTATGGTTGGAACATAGTAGGTTAGTGAAAATTTAAATTATGGGAAATGAGTATTTTTTGTCCCACATGTTTTATATTGTATTATATACGTAATAAAGGACTTGAATAATACACTATAAAACCCATATCATATCTTAGCTCAAATAACAATAGGTGTTATTGTTATCCCAAAATACCCCCAAGGTCATTTTGGCATCAACATCTTCAAATTTCAAACCGATGATGAATTTAAAGTCATTTTAGGGCTGAGGATTTGATTTTTCAAATAAAATCAGGCTTTTGAGATGTCTTTGCATCTCAACATAATATGTCCAATGTGAAAATGTGCATTCACCACACTCGAGCCCCATAGTCTTCCTTTTTGGTCTTCATGACTAAGAGAAATCCAAGAAATTTAGCATGCTACATAAAAATTACAAAACATCTCCCAAATCCTTGATATTTCATTCAAAGGTCTTCACCCACACCAATCAAAAGGTGATGCAAAACATGATCTCAATGGTTGATCGGAGTGACACATATAAGGATTCTAACATTCATCATTACAAAGGGTTCGTGGATTTGAAGCCCATGAAATAAGCTATGTTCAACAACTATTTGGGACCACGAAGGTTACAAGGGATGGTTAACAAAATTCAAAGGAACACATGACACATATCCAATTTTAAAATAGCAGAGACACATGGAAGTATTCTCACAACATCTTAAACATATGCACTGTACATTTCAAACCCACAATATGAATAGAATTGAATAAATTTTTAGGTCTAGGGAAGGTCAAGGAAAGTTAAGGTAATAAACATGTAGGAAACACATGTAGATAAGAAAATACCTACAACAAAGTAGAGGTTTCCATGTGTCAATCAGAATTCCTCAAACTACAAAATTTCAAATGGTCATATCTTTCGATCTAGAGATCCAAATTACACAAAATTGTTCTCGTTGGAAATGTCATATTTAAGCACTCGAAATTGACATCATTATATTCAATTTTTGATGAAGTTTATAGGTTAAAAGGGAAAAAATAGTCTAGGTATTAAAAAATTCACACATGTGGCTTATCTCATCATCCAAAATATTTAGTATTAAAAGAGCACATACAAGAACATAAGGAAAGATGTTTCTTCTATTTTGTAAGTGCATTTTTATTTTTAAACACAAAATTAGATTAAATTAAACAAAAAAGGTTATTTTTGATAAAATCATAACAATAGAAAAAACAAAGAAAGCAAAACAAACATGATTTTCCTATTTTTAACTCAGACTTACATGTCTGAGTGCTCTCCTTCTTTCTCTCTCTCAAATTTTCTATAAAAACTTCAGAACACATTGTAAAAAAATCTCTTCCTCTTCATTCTATTTAAAAGAGAAATTTAGTTTTTGGGTAAAAATTGGGTCATGAGTGATTCCTTGTGCTTGTTCCACCTCTTATAACATTAAAGGAGTTATTTTTACCTTTCTACAATATTTGTTTAATGCATACTTTGTTTTGAATTGGTTTTTTATTTTTGATACATATTTATCCTTCATTTATTAGTTTAAAATTCATGCCTTTTGGTTTTTAATCTTACACTCATGATTCGGATTTGGAAGAATCAAGTCATTTGAGACAACAATGGAATTGTCTCCAAGTTGTGGGACCTTGCACACTTGAGATGGATCTCCGGAGAAGGCTGGTTCCTCTATCTATTTCTATTTCTACTACTACTCCTAATGCTAAAAGGGAAAACTAAGCTAACAATGCCAAGGGACTAGGGATAGAAGGATAACATAAAGGAAATTTAATCTAAGGAAGGTGATAGAACCAAAAATAGGGATGAACACCATTCTTTCTGAGAAAAATGAAAGGAAAAGGCATGAAAGAAAGCTAGGCACGTGTAGCACAACTAAAAAAATTTTATGAGATCGGTTTCATGGAACACAAATAAAAATGGATCTGCAAGGGACATAGAGACACAACAAGCACATTATTTAAAATAATAGTCACAAAACAATGCTTCCATTATTTCTAGAAATGCACAAAAGCTATTCTGATAATGGCGAAAGAGGCCAATATCCACATACACGAGCTAGATATAGAGGTATGCAACTCATAATACAAAAGTATGAAGTCCTTGGCAAAGGCGTAAGGATCAAAAGTGTCCAACATTAACAATGAGCCCAACTCGACATTTATAGATAAATCAATGGAAAGAGAGGAGAACGAGGGAAAAACCTGAATTTGAAATACAAACACCAATAAGAAGCATTCAATGACTGTAAAACCACCTAAAAATCTATCAAATATGTTTCCCAAGTCTGTTTGGTATGTTGGAGAAGAAAAGAAGGAAAATCGAATCAAATCGAGTGGTTAGAGAAATTAGATCTACTCATCAATACCTAGAAAGACATTTTCCCATTTCTCACCTACCATATCCACTAAGAATTTGAATTTGAATATCTAACACTATAGCCTACGTAAAAAATATCGATTCGTACTATGTGCACACCAATCGGTGATCTCGTAGTAAAATATATGGCTTTGAAGTTTGTTAGAGTCATCTCACACACGCAATACATGTGGTACACATGTATTGGCTAAAAGGATGGCCAACTATGAAAATATTCTTATCGTTTCTACCATGTTTCACTCATTGATTTTCTACAAGGATTTGGCGCCCTATTGGCATGCTTGATTGGTTGCATGTGGCACACTCAAACATGTCAGAGAATTACGTGGCACAAAATGGTGTAGAGGAGGGTGTAAAGGTATGCACATAGAAGAATGAGGTGTGGGAGGATGACGAAGGAAGGCATGTAATTGCAACGTGTGCAAAAGAAAGGACACATGGGGATGAAAAGGACTTGGCCTTTTTGGGAATCAAAGGACTAGGCACGCGCGAAAGGTGAAGCAATGCAGAGAAGGTGGAAGTGCAGAGAGTGCGCACAAGGGGAAGATGGAACAAAGAAGAAAAGGAAAAGGAAAATAAGGGAAGAAGGCATGAAAAGGAAGGGATGTGCGCAAGGCACACAAGGAATCTGCAACCATGAAAATGTGCCAAGTAGATAGCTGGAGTGCGCGTAACCTGGAAATGGAGGTGTTAGAGCCAGAATATGTATGTAAGTTGTCCAGATAACTAGGAGAGTTATTTGGATAACAATGCCTTCATGCATTATTGTGTCAATTTATAGGTTATAGATTTTTTTGATAGGTTGTGTGTAGGATTTTGTTGTGGATTCATTTGGTGCCCATTCTTTATCTTATCACAACTCAAACTTGAAGCTTTCTATAAAATGATTTTTCTTTTACTACGATTAATTGTAGTTAGTGTATGGTGTCTATGGCTCCCTTTCTTCATTTGTGTGATCTAAATAAGTATGAGATCCTTAATAGATTATGGAACATCACCATATTTTAGTTTTTTATCTTCTTTCCTTATCCCTTTTCCTTGTTAGTTTTGATAGGATATAGTTAGCCTAAGGAGATAGAAATATTATAGGTGTTACGGTGGGGAACCATCCCTCTCTAGATACTTGCTCCAATATACAAGTCATGCACAATCTAAGAGTGTTTTCATTTTGTCAACTAAAAGGAGAGTTATCAAAATATTCTCTAAAGGGTGCATTTCAATGTGACAAATTTTTTTGACATGCTTGTTGGGACAATAAATAAGAATTTATCAAAATTTGATGTTGTTCTTAGAAAATATTAGTGTTTCAATAATTTTCATCCAACATCAAGTGACTCCATAAGTTAAATCACATCCTGGTAGTAAATCAGTGTGCATATTTTATACCAAAGGTTTCAACTAGATCATCTACAAAAGGTATTCCATTTGATTTCATTGATTTACCTTTAAATTTAACTAAGAGAAGAAGACTTTCAAACCTAAAACCATATCCTAAGTATTTTTTTCCTGCTCCAAAAAATCCAATTTCACATCTCAAATTTTCCATACCCAACTTCAATTTGAATTTTCCCCTCTCAAGAAATCAAGTTTTTGTTTCTTTCAATGATGACAACCCATTATTTCTTATTTATCATAATGATATCCTAGTTTATTCTCTTAAGAGAATTCCATTTTTACTCAATAAAATCAGGTTACACCCATAAAAAATTTAAAATATTTGGCCATTATATGATCTATTTATCATGGTACTCAATATGATGTTATAGTAAAATTATTATTAGCTTCCTTCAAGGGAAATGCATTGCGATGGTATAAAGGACTTGCACTAAATTACATCACCATATATGGGATAAAATAGGAGAAATATTTTTATGCATTTTAAAGACAAATCAAATCATCTTTCATTAGTGGAACAATTAAATACTATATAGAGAGCATCAAAAGATTTCATGACTAATTTCAACTATAATTTCAAAAGACTTGGGATAGAATTCCACAATTGGTAAGGCCTACTCCTTAGTATTATTTCTTGTATTATCTAATGGATTTGAATTATGATATTTCAGTGATGATACAATCAATGGGTGGAAGGACACTCCCTGATGCTTATGATATAACAATTAGAGCTGAAAATAGTCTTATACAAGTAGGAAAATATCTCCAAGGCCTCTTATGCCCATCTTTCCAGAAATTTCTACTTCCATCTCTTATCAAGTACCTATAATAGCCACAATTCCAATTCCTAATTCTTATCCTTTGATCTAATTAAATGTAACATAAATCCAATCAAGTATTTACAAGAGATAAAATGGATATTGAAATATTTTGAGAATGAGACAGGTTGTTATTAACAAGTAGGAAAATCATAGTTTTAGACCTTACTATCCTCCCAACTAGTAGAATAGACCTCTTTTCAACCAAATTTTTTGAACTAGAATCAATTTTCTAATGCCAAAACTATCCAAAAATTGAATCCTAATGTTGTTAGCACATCCAAGGCAATTGTTCGAGTACAAAAAAATGATATAAGATTATTAGTGGTGTTACCCATGTAATTGGGCCCATAATAAAAATTCATTCTTCAATGGAATTCAAAATCAAGTACTCATGGAAGAAAAACTACTTCATCATAAATTTTATCAGTTGAGGAGGCTCCACAATAGCTATAATTTTCAAGAAATTTAATACAAAGGGGATGCTACATTCCTCAATTGGAAAGAAAATGATTTTTTTGGAATAAATTGGCTTGAAAATAAACAAAATCAAAGCTATACTTTTATGGCAAAAACACAAGATCCAATAAAAGATCATTAAAATTGGAGCAACCTACTAACAAGAGAAATTATCACCCTTTTCTAATGTTACAAGGTGTTATTTTAGCTTCATATCAGAAAATCAATAGAAAAGGCCAACCTACAAAAGCTCAAAATCAACAAGAGAATCCAACTTACATGCCTCCAATACAAGAAAATGTTTTTGATAGAAAATAAAAAAAAGAGTTTAATATTCCATCATTTAATATCCTTGAGCATATGAAGTATACCAAAGTTAATATGTCAATTTGGGACTCTTTTTCTCTTCTTAGACAAAAATATCTCTTATAAGAAGCTTTGTTTAACATCACTCTCTCTATCCAACCATTCAAAGACCCATCTAAGGTATTGATAAAAAATACACCTAATCCAAATGAATCTCAAGAAAACAATTTTTTTAATCCACCTCCATTCTATGTTTCATTAATCATAAGTAAAAATCTAGTTCACAATTACATGATTGATTCCATAACCTCTAGCTCAGTTATGCCAAAACAAGTTGTTGAAAAACTTGGCCTAGATTATTATCCTCTTTCCAAGTTAATATTTCAATTGGATGGAATACCCATAAAGAACCTTATATTTATTAGAAGCCCAAATTTAATATTACATGCATTCCCTAACTTCTCCATTCCCAAAGATGTATTTATAATTGTTCTTACTCCTCTCTTTTCCTTGTCTTTCAAGATACTTCATGTCTAAAATTGGAGGTTATTTCTCATAAAACTAGTCTCACATGTTATTTAGAATAAGGTATGGTACCAAAGTTACCATAAGGTCCGAAACCGTCTCAACAAATCACATAGAACCTTATGTTCCTAGTGTCATTAACTTAAATTGTATGATCATAGAAAAAGAATACCAACTAATTGACTAAGATCTAACCAAAATTTTCGAGGGAATTCATGATTTATTATTTGATGAATGGGATACTCAAACTCATGCTACTTATCCACATGGCTATATTGAAGAATCATGTCCTAGGAACATATTATTTACATGAGAAAATGTTATTATTCCTAACCTTTTTAGAATATAGATCAAGAAGTTTAAAGTTTATGGAACTTATAATTTTATAGATCAAGAAGAAAAAATGGAGTAGGTGGAGGAATAATGCTAATTTACCCTACAAAGGAAAATTATTTTGCAGGTATGCGACTCTAGTTTACTTTCACTAACAACACATTAGAGTATGAAGCTATTATACGTAGTCTTCAATGGGCAAAGAGGAAAGGATTGAATCAATTGCATGAGTGTTTGGTGACAGTGAGTTGGTGGTTAATCAAATTAGAGGATAGGATATAAATGAGAAAAACTTGTTGAGATCCTATAGAACATGGTATCTTATTTAATTGAAGATTTTGATGTTTTTAATGTTCAATATATTCAAAGAATAAAGAAAAAACATACATATAGATTGGATTCCATTAGTGCTCAAGTTGATATCCCAAATCAAATCAAGAAAGAAAAATATCAGCAACATATCAATATAGTGGTAAGGTATTTTATTCAAGACAACAATATAAATTGACAAGTCTTTGAATCTGAGCAATAAATTGTCATTTTATTACAACAAAAAGATGAGTTTTCAATAAAAAAGCAAGAGATATTGCAATGTATATGATGATAAGATTATTTAGCTAAAGTATAGTATGATTCCTAAAGGATTGGTTATTCTTGAATCTATCTTTAACACATATGACCATGTCATAAGTGATAATTCTAGTATGATGATCAAATAATATGATTATGAAAAATTAACATTAATAATAAAAAACACTCAAAGTGGGAAAGGTGTGTAATAACGATGAAAATATTGATTTTTTCAAATTTCTCAAGAATTTGATGATGTTTTTGCATGTATCTATGGTGAATGAAAGGTTTTTAATCTAGATTTAGCTCAAAATACCATATAATTAGACTTTAAAACAAAACTAGTTATAAAAATAAAGAGCTATCAATCCGAAGATTGAAACACTAATGAAACAAGAATTGGACAAGTTGATCAAATATAACATTATTTTCCCTGAAAAACACTCATCACGGGTGGCCAACATATTTCCCTTAAGAAAAAAGAATGAAGAGACACGGTTGTGTGTAGATTTTAGATATCTAAACAGAGATTCCTGAAATATAATTACCCACTACCTTCAATGGAGAAAATTTTACAAAGGGTAAGTGGTTTATAAAATTTCTCATTGCTTGATGGATATTCTAGTTATAATCATATTTTGGTACAAGAATCAGATCATTTTAAAACAACATTCACCATGAAATGGGGCACATATGTGTATAGAAATATTTCATTTGGATTTTCAAATGAAGAGGATGCATTTTTGTTTCCAAAGGTGGATTTTGAATTCCAAGGATTAATCAATAATTTTTTCCTTGTTTATTTGAAGGATATAACCATTTTTCCAAATAATTTTGTAGATCACATGATTAATCTCAGGAATGCCTTTGAAAGATATATAGGAAATATGGTGTTTCAATACATCTAATGAATAGTGTGTTTTCAGTCCATGAGGGTAAGTTTCTTTCTCATATTATATCCAATTTTGGTTTCATAATTGATCTGAAATGAGTAAGTGCAATCTTATCAATGTCTTTACCTAATAAAAAAAGGACACTACAAATTTTCTTGAAAAATTAAATTTATCAAAATAATTATTCTAGATTTAAATATCTTGTAAATCCACTAACCTCAGTCTACAAAAAGAACATGGTTTCAAAGTTTAAAGATAGAAGGAAAAAAATATTTTGAGGCAATCAAACATGCGATTTCATAAGATCCAACACTTACCTATCTGGATTTTAGTAGATATTTTATTTTGTATTCTTTTAGAGAAATTGATATAATTTTAGCCATGTTGGTACAACAAAATGATGATAAATTGGAGCATCCAATTTCCTTCTTCATCAAGGATGCATAATTATGAGGTGAAGCATTATATTTTTACGAAGAAAAATATTTCACTCATTAGAAGTATCAAGAAATTTAGACATCTAATTTATAACAATAATATTCATATGATGGTTTCCCATACAAGTGTCAAAGTGTTCCTTTTAAACAAATATTTGAATGAGAAAAGAGCAGGTTGGATCACAAAAGTGATGGAATATGATGTTGATATTAAAGTCAATAAGCTAGTTAGAGGAAGAGGATTGTGTGAGCAGGTTAGCTACTGAATTACATGATGATAAAATAATATTTTAGTGCTTCAAGGTGACCCAAACACAGCTTTATCCTTTATTGTAGGGAAAATTTTAAGACCCCTTACAAAAACTTAACTTGTATTTTTTTAGAGAATTTTTATAAATGGATTTCTTGTTGATGGGGAATATGAGAATAATGTATATAGTGATGCAGGTGAATAATTTATCTAGGAAAATACATGTTAGGGAATGTTATAGGGGAGTGACCTAAAAAAGGCACATACATGTAGGCTATATGAAAGTCGAGTAAGCGTTGTGTCTTTGCAAGTGCAAACGAGTCGTTTGTACATAGTTAGGTGGTTGTGTATGCAAAATATTGTTTGTATATACTACCGGATGACTACATATATTATCAGTGACAATAAACACAAATAAATGAAATTTATGCCTCTTAAATATGCTCGGGGTAACATCCATTCACCATTCCAAATTCTATAAGACTTCCCAAAGAAAATAAACATGAATATGAACTATGCATGATAGATCCAATATACATTAATTTTAGACTATAATAAGATAACACAAATAGGATAAAGTGTTTTCACAAATGAATAACTATTGTTAACCATTTTTCTTCATACCATGCACTTATTCACTTGAATGTGTTACGATGTAATATAGAAGTTTCCCGTGCCTTCCCACTTAACAAATGAATGAGAAGTTTCAATCTTTTAGCTAAAATCTTAATAAAGTATGCAGACATGCATCTAAAATTATGTAGTCGAGCATCCGAAAATTATGCAAATCAGGCATCTAAAATTATGTAGTTATGCATTTGATCAATGTCATCATGCATCTATAATATGTAGTCAGGCGTCTGGATTATGTGGTCAAGATTGTCCATCAGGTATATTTTATGTAAGATCCTTTAAATTTCATAGATACTTATATTTTTTATTATTATATATTGGAAAATGTACCTAATTGGTGTTTCGAGGTAGTGGCAATATACATGTATAAGTATGAAATTTATTTTAAACACTAGGTGGGTCAACCCACAAAATTAACTTTTACCCAGAAATTTTGGTTGAAATGTTGCTCTGTATGACTCCTCAAAATCACCAAATGAAAATTTCAAAAATGTAAATATTCATGAATTAGTGAAGATTCGCCACTAAAATTTACCCTACTTTATTGCCTCAAAGTTGGACTTAAGATATGATCCATTTGATTTAGAATGGACAATGCCCATAAGGTTTGGATAAAGAAAAAGGAGGTATTTCATATTACAGTCCCTTCCTTATGTTCTTGTTGATGGAATGTTGTTTATAAAATATGGTAATAGATTTTTTTAATATGCATTGACTCAAATCAAATTAAGAATGTTTTGGAAGAATTCCATGATGGTTCATCTGGTTTCCATTTTGCACCAAGAGATACAACCTTGAAGGCTATGAATATTGGTTATTATTGGCTAAAAATATTTCAAGATGCTAATGCATGGGTAAGGAAGTGTGTCAAGTGTGCTATTTTTACAAAAAAACAATAGTTGTTTTCTCTTCCTCTTAAACCTATTTAGGTAAATCAACCTTTCATGCAATGAGGATTAGATTTTATTGGTATGATTAATCCACCTTCTAGTGCAGGTCATAAATGGATTCTCACAACTACAAATTACTTCACAAGATGGAAAAAGTAGTGGTGTTGAAAGAATTAAATGAGTCTTTATTTGTAGACTTTTATGAAAGTCTAGTCACAAGATTTGGTGTTCCTACAACAGTCATCTCAAAAATTCTTCTTGGCACCAAAATTTACACATGGGATTTCAAGCTTGGATTTAATCTCTCAACCTCATCCAATTACTATCCTCAGGGTAATGTTTTGGTTGAGTCAACAAACAAGAATCTTCTTAGAATCATCAAAAGAAATATGGTAGAAAATTAAAGGTCATGGCATACACAATTGAAATCATCCGTATGCGCTAAAAAAATCACTTCTAAAAGATCAACTAGTAATTATCCTTTCATGCTTGTCTATGGTAGAGAATCAAGGTTTTCTATTCCCAGGTGATTTACCATCTCTAGACCTCATTAAACACATGGAGATCATAGAATGACATTTTATGGAAATCAGATTTACAGAGTTGATGAAGTTGGAAGAAATCAGAAATAAGGAAATGACAACAATGGAACTTCATCAAGCATAAGTAAAGAGGTATTTTGATAAGAAATTAGTTACAAGAACATTCAAAGAAGGATACATTGTTCTTAAATGGGATGAAGAGAGAACTAATCCCGAAAGACACACCAAATTTGATTCTTTTTGGAGTGGACCATATTTGATTATAGGTTACAAACAAAACAATGCCTTTTAACTCTCCAAGATGAATGGTGATGAGCTACCTATCCTAGTTAATGGGATATACCTAAAAATTTCTATTGAGGTCATGTTTCACCCTTGTACATATTAGGATGTTGTGTTTAATTTCCTCCAAGTACTTCATGCACATTGTTGTTTTAGTTTCCTTTCTTGTGTGCCTTGTGCACTTTACTAGTGTGTTATTATCTAATAAATGCTTCTAGCACAATGTTGTTTCTAGAAGGTATATTCACAGCTTATCTTATAGCTCCAAGAATTACATCAGTTACTCCATGACTCCATGACCAATGAATGCTTCATAGCTATTAATATTTAATACAACATGAAGATAACGTTGTAATTCACCTAATTGTTATCCCATAATACCCCCATGGTCATTTTGGAAATTACATATTAAAATTCCAAATCTGTGACGAATTTACAATCATTTAAGGGTTGGTGTTTTTGTTTTTTAAAGAAAATAGGGATTTTAGGCTATATTCTCATCTCAACATAATGCATCAAACATGAAAATATGCATTCCCTACCCCGATCCCCATGGTATTCATTTTCAAGTCTTCAAAACTTGATGACATCCAAGAAATTCATCATGCCCCATGAAAATTAAAACCATCTCCCTACTCCCGAAAAATATAGTCAAAGGTCTTCAACCCACACAAATCAAAAAGTGATACGTGACATGATCTCAATTCTTGATCCGAGGGACACATGGTAGGTTTCAATGTTCCTCATTTTAAAGGGTTTTGGTAGAATTTAAGCGCACACAATAACCCATGTTTTATAATTCTTTGGGTCTACCAGGTTAAAAGGAATGGTTAGCACAAGTTAGAGAAACACGTGTTCCGATCCAATGGCAAAATGGTAGACATGTGGTAGCATTCCATCATATTCTTAGGAAGATGCACTGGCGGATTTCAAACCTAATGAATAAATGAAATTGAATAAATTTTTGGGTTTGAGGCATTTCAAGGAAAGTTAAGGGAATATAAAGAAAGGATGAAAACGTAGACAAGAAAATCTCTATGATAAATCGAGAGGACACCATGTGTTAATCAAGCATTTCCCCATAACTACAAACTTTCAAATGGCCATATATTTTTATCCGAGCTCTAAATTACACAAAAATGTCTCATTGGAAAGGTCTCATCAAGCATTCCACATTGACATGATCAGATTCAAAATTTTATGAATTTTTCTACATGAAAAGGAAAAAATAGTGTGGGAATTAAAAAACTGTACAAATGTCTTAACTCATCATACGAAAGCATGAAAGAACACATGTAAAGTTTTTATTCTATTTTGGGAGTGAAATTTTATTTTTAAACATATACTTAGATTAATCAAGGAAAAAGGCTATTTTTGAAAAAGTAAGAACAAGAAAAAGGAAAACAAAGAAAAATGCATATGATTTTCCCATTTTAAACTCGATTTGCATGTCTGAGTACTCTTCTTATTTCTCTCTATATAAGATTTTTATAAAAGCTTCATAATGGATTGTAAAAAAAATATTTTCCTCTTCATTCATTTTTTTGGAGAAATTCAGTTTTTTGGGTAAGAAAGAAAGGGTCATGAGTGATTCCTTGTGCTTATTCCACCTCTTAGACTAATAAAGGAGTTGTTTTACCTTTCTACAATATGTGTTTATTTCATACTCCATTTGAACTAATTTTTTTCTGTGTGATACACTTTTATCCTTGGTTTATTAGTTTAACCTTCATGCCTTCTTGTAGTCTTGTGCCAATTTGTAGGTTATATTTTGTTTTATAGGTTATGTTGTGGATTCATTTACCTCCCCTTCTTTATCTTGTCACAAATAAAACATCAACCTTTAATGAAACACTTTTTCTTTGATATAGTCAATTTTAGGTAGTGTATGGTGTGTGGGGCTCCCATGCTTCATCTGTGTGATCTAAATAAGTTTAAGATCCTTAAAAAATTCTGGTGTATCACCATCGTTTAATATTTTTCCCTTCCTTCCTTCTCCCTTTTCCTTGTTAGTTTTGGTAGGATAGAGTTATTATTATGGGATAGGAATAGTTTAGGTGTTATATTTGGGGGCTGCCAACCCTCTCTGGAGACTCACTCCAACATATAGGTCACCTAGAACCTAGGAGTGTTTCCATTTTGTCAATTGAAAGGAGAGTTATCATACCGTTCTCCAAAGGATGTATTTCAAAGTAACAACAATTACAAATTATTACCTTGGGTGACCACATATAAATGGCCTATATAGGTGACTCCCCACCAATGTTTAGGTTGACAAGCCTAAATCTTGTGTGATATCCTTTCATAATTTAATTTTTAATAAGTTGGAAATCATATGTTTCAAAAATTGTACCTTAAACCCTTGATGGGAAGACCTCCCTGAAATTTGTGTAAAAATAGATCTTGATGTATAATAACTAATGTAGGAGATGTTGTGATTAATATCTAGTTGGGATAATTTATTCTTAAGATAAGTGGAATCAAACTTTGTAATGATCCCATGATCAAAATTGTTACATGTTGTCATAAAATAACCCTATTGAATTTTAGGCACCCTTGTGATTAAGACTAGTAAAAAAATATTTCCCTCTTCTATTCCACATGTAAAAGGATAAATCTAAAGGAACTTAGAACATTTTAATTATTTTTCCTCTTCAAACGTCCAAATGAAATTCAAGACCTTTTATTTTTTACTAAAACAATCTTGTAAAATATAATTCAACAAAACAATGACACATGACACTTTATAACATCTAAAAGTTCTTTGACTTAGTAATTTTTCATGGTTTTCAATGCCCAAGATGAATATTTGACACATGACCCTCATTGGTCTTTTCATATTAATTTTTTTACAAATTCATCAATTTCATATTTTTAACACCTTTAATGGATGGTTAACAAGTGATAAGCATAAACATTTTGCACATCCATAAACATTATTTTTTTCTCCACTTTCTAAACTTTACATTGCATCAACTAGTGATAAGTGGTGTCTTAGACCAGTAGAACAAATCAATTCATGATACTCTCTCAAGATTAAAATTTTACCGCCAAACTTTGTAAAGTATTGATGTGTGACACATGACATTAGGGACACATGGAAACCATAAATACATTACATTCTCTCAAACTTAAGTATTTCCTCACAAGCTATGTAGAACACTGATGGAGGAAACATAGAAACTATGGAAACATGGAAGAGATCGATGCCATTCTTCATATTAAAAATTTATACCGTTCTTCCTCTCCCTACTAATGTTTTAGACACTACTAGTTATCAATTAACATGGTTAAAACATGGCATAAATAAATGAAACTTAAAATTCACTACGAGTGTTTGTCATCCAAAGTTAAATTTTATGGTTTGAAGCTCAAGAATGTTAACTAAGTCATAGGTTGTGGATAGAGATCTATATTTTTGTCATATATTTTAATAAAGATCTCTAATCAATGAGTGAATGGTACAATTGGAAATGTATTTCAATAATCTACATATTGAGATTCGACTAGAGTATAATGGTTGTGGGATATTCGAAAAATTCGTGACATAGTTCTTGAGGTTTTGTAGATAAAAGATAATATCAAATTGATATAAATCAATCCCAGATGATTTTGAATTGATATATTATCTTGTGAAGATGATTTAAGCTATTATTCCCTTCATGGTCCTACCAAAACCAATATCAAATAGTTAAATATGATTTTAATCAAAAGGAAAAAAATTATAGTGGCCCCGAGGGAAAAATCATGATCCTTGAACAAATGGGAGCTTAATATTTATGTAGACTCTAAAATTTGGTAACTTGCACTTTAGAAACCGTTGATTTGACTACGCACACTTACTATGATAAATACAATTTTTTCAATCATACTTAGCACTTTATGAGGTATAATTTTATATTGTTTATCTTTACACGTTGATATGTGGACACATTTTAAGAATATAGTGTAAAAAATAAAAACAAAAACATCAGTTTATCAGCTCCAAACTTCATTTGGCATATTTCTTTCTCCCAATAAAGACTGTACATTATAGTCGGAATTTATATCTGTCTAGGCCAATTTGTATGGTCTTTGAAAACTATGTATTAAAATTATGCATTTGAATTGATATATGTCTTTGGGTCTTGTACTTCATCTATGTCAACCTTTCTTATATAAATCATATATGAAACCCTATATAAATAAGTAAACACCACCTTATTTACAACCCTAGAACTCCTAAGGAAATGTACTCAAGCACTCACTTCATACACTTATAAAAGTCATCCAAATCTCCTAAATACCACATTGTCACATCTTAAGTCATTAAGACAACAACCATAGCAATTCTAAAAAGTTAAACCAGGTCAAGAAAGCCATATCTCTCATCTAAAATCAATCAATCTCTCTAAATATTTTAGCAAGAAAAAAATTCAAATAAAGAAATATTAGTGCCTATGTCGGCGATACACGGGGTTCCCATGAACCCTTCTAATGTTTTTTTATAGGAATATTCATCTATGGATAGGGTTTTAGATGATAATCATCACATTTAGAGAGCCTCATTACATGCATAAAAACTACATTTTGACATTGATAGATAAATCTAGGAATACGAGTACCACAAAATTTGTAGAATCTTATCGAGAGTAGTTCCAAGACAATAAAATAGTGTTAGGAAATAAAATATAGTCTTGGAATTTTGGTATGGCCCTAACCTAGGTGGATTCATAGTTCTATCCTTTTTGTGAGGGTTATTTAGGTTCATACCTCCCGGTTTCACTATTGCACGCCTTATATCTCTTTAGAAGTCATCTATAATCAGCTAAGTTCCTCTATACATCTGTTTTGAGATTTCAATTACATGTTAGGTTGATTGGTGTATGATATATTCTTTCTATTTGATATGAGTTGTAAATTTAAGTTATTATTTATATTGTAACATCTTTGTAATATCTATAATCAACTATAATATAAAACCTAATTAAATTGACCTAAAATTTAATTAAGGGTTAAACATTTTGGTGAACCCACTTTTGATTGAATTCATTACCTAATATAGGATATATTCCTTGTGTATTATACATATTGATATACCAATATTATATACCTTAGGGGAAATGATATTGAGCCTCCTTCATTGGATTATATTATTTCAAAGTGCATATGTTTTACTCCTATGCCATTTTGGCAAAGTGCTCAAAATTCTGATCAAAGCACATTGAACATATTGATGTGTTTCCTCCTATTCACAAGCATCATAATTCCATGGCCTCATCTCCAATACAAATTTATAGAAATCATTTCATCCTTGAATTTTCTAATGAGGTCCCATTTTATATTAAGGAGGATTTAAATTGAAAAGGCCTAATATCGAAGAGGAAATCCATCTAAAAATGCATAAGAGCTAATAAAGATGGATATTGAGGACATTAGCTTTGAGTCCACTATGGATCATGAAGAATTATGACCCAATATTGAAATAGAAATTTTGATCCCAATGACTCAACCCAAGGAGTACTCAAACTGGATGGTAGTGGGGTGAAAAATAAATGGGCGACCTAAGAGCATACTTGAACAAATCAAAATTCAGCTCCGTTCTCTAAAAGTGGGGTGACACTAGCATATTTTTTCCACTCCTTCACATGGTTTTATTTAAGAATCTATTTTTGAATTAGGCTATGATGATTTGGTGTTGGCCTTTGTTTTCCCTTGTTTATATTTGTTTTCTTGTCATCTATCCTTTGGACCAATCTTTGGTTGAATTTGGGTGGCTAAAATACTAGTTTGGTCTTTTTAGTTTTTCTTGGTATGTTCCTTGTGAGTCCTCTTTGAATATATTTCACTTTATAAATGGTATTTTGAGTCTCTTCCAAGTATTACTAGTGAGCATTATGATAAATTTATCTATGATGATAATAACAATGTGGATCTTTCTCAAGTACAATTTGTGTGTAACGTTTGTGAAAAAATTCATCAATCCTCACCACATTTATCCTATCATTAATATTATTTTGTCTACAAGTTGGCTCGTGATTAGAATTCTAGTGAAGATTCCTTTGTTAGCAAAACCTAACCTTATCCATCTTTATTGAAATATCTTGTTCCCACATCCATGGTGTCTACACCTTTAGGTACACCTCATCTATAAATGCTAAATGTCTCTATGCATACAAATTTGACCATAATTGTTCCTACACATCCCACATCCACTCATAATTCACAGATATTTTATTATAGCATACAAACTCTTGAGTCCCTTGTTTATACTTTACAAGCACAAATATTATATTTATAACAAGGTGCGTTCACTTCCTCTAATGCTATGGATTCCACACAATTACTTCAAAATACTCTTACAACAAAAGTGGTTTCTTATCCATTACATATTGGTTTTATTTCTCTCAAATTACCTATCTATGATGGAAAAGGGGATCCCCCTAAGCATATTCTCTTATTACATGTTGTTTTATTTAATTATAATTCTAATGGCATCTTTCGATCAAGATTTTCCCTTGAAGTATTAAAAACTTGACATTATAGTGGTTTTAATCTCTCCTATCTCATTCTCCATGCACATTAACTACTTTAGCCAATTTATTTTTGACATAATTATATATCAATATTGAGGAAAAAGTTTCTTATGCATAATTGACTCAAATAAGACAAGGGCATACTTGAGCCTCTTAATGCCTATATATTGCATTACAAAACCCTTCTCAATAAGATGAACAATATCTTAGTTGATAATGAATTATAAGACTTATTCACAAAAATCTTATTATCTCATTTGTAATATTCAGTCATGTTTGACAAGTTTAGATATTTTGACCATCTATGTCATAACTTGAAAGAGTACAAGGATAAATTTTTTACATATGAGAAAACCCAAATACATTTCTAACTCTCCTCCTACATCTACTGATAAGTTTTCAAGAAAACTCACATTCAAAATTAAGCCTAATGATGTAAAATTTACTTCTAAAGGCACCATTAATGTCATCCTACACCCTATTAAGCTACAATCATAGCCCATGCATCATTAATTTACTCACTTTCTATGTACCCCTCACATTATCTTGAAATAATTGCTTAAGTGTGATTGCATATCTCTCCCTCCATCGTTCAAGGTTGATATGAGTAGACCTCAAGAAAATAATATTAATCCTAACGTCCATTTTGATTATAATTGGTATGTTAGGGAATCTATAGATAACTACTTAAATCTTCATCATGTTATTCAATATCATATTGATTATAATTGTATTAAATGGGTTTATCCTACTAAATATTTAAATCCAATCAATGATAATTCTAAGATTAAAAAAAAAAATCAATGATCCAATTCCTAAGTATGATAATATAAAATATTCCTCCAATGTACATAATTCTTATTGTGCAGTGCCTCCACTACTCGAGGCACTTTGCACAATAAGACCTTTGAATGAAATGATTGACATAATTAATCATACACTATATTTTATCCCAATCATTACTTTTGATCAATCTGATATCAATATTTAACTTAATTCAAATACCTTATCCATTTCTAATACTATTAATCACATACCCATATAGATTGATTTGTTCAATCCACATAATAAGCAAAATGTTTTTTTCTCTCACACTACTTCAATATTTGCACATTTATATGCACAATGTTACACTTGATACAAATCCTTGCTATTGCCACTTCACTCTACCCATTGTTATTTGACCTATTACTACATCAATTTCATTCTTGGTTAATTATACTCTCAGCTTATAATACCTGATTTAATTTAATTTGAATTAAATCTAGATTGAAGAGTAACTACTAAAATAGATAATGTATAAATGATAAAATACAAAAGTGATACAAGAAAATGAGCATGTAATGTATGAAACCCTAAGTAAGGATGAACCAAAACAGGTTCTGTTATGGTATAGTTCATAGATATGAAGTCTAAATGGTTCACGAAATCATAAACCATTCATTTATTTTTTATCCTTTTGAGAGGAGGAGAACCTTCCTCTTTATGGTTAAGTGTTAGGATTTATCATACCCTTATCCACTTCACACTTCTTAATATTTTAACTATACATTCATTAAAATCATAATAAACCATACAAGATTAGGTAAAGAACATCAATACATGCAACTTAGTAAGTTGCATTCAAGTAAGGGAAATTGTACTAATTCCCATTTATCCAACTCATTTAATGACAACAAAAATAAGGATCCAATCAGATATGAATGACAACATCAAAGATAGGATTACAAATTTCCTTCATATTATGCACAAGAGAATTGACATAATCAATTTAAGTAACTTTAGTATTTTCAATTCATCATGATAAAATACACATTTTACAAGACTATGCATTACTGACATATTTCATGTCAACAACATCAAGATCATTAAAGAATACAATTTTTCTTCTTTCAATACATCTCAATAATGAATCAAAATTCTCTATAAAAGGTCCAGACTTTTAAGCAACCAATACATCATATAATTTATTTCCTTCCTTTACAACTTACAAATTCCAACTATAAAAATTGCTAGCATGGGCCGAGTTCAATCGGCAGCATGATAAGCACTAAGCATTAAAATGATGTGCTTTCAACTAATTGTTTCATAAAACCAACTCTACTTTTATGAAACAGTGAGGTCAAGTAGACAAATAAATCATAAGTAGTAAAAACCATAAAAGAAGAACAATTAATCAATCTGAATAACATTTAAGGAAATATCATGATGTAATCAGCAATCTACAACATGATATTAGATAAATAATGTTCCAACCAAAACACTTATCTATATCAAATAAAAGTACCTTCTAATTATTTCCTTCACAATTCATCTGAATTTGAAATACAAAATTAAATTCACTATTTAACCAAAATAGATTTACTTTCAGAAGTAAGAACCTTCTAACTCAACTTACAAAGTTTCATAAAAAGAAAACTACAGCCAAGCTCATTCCATCTTCATAAAGGTTTTAGGATGAATCATCTAACAACATAAATAAATAAGAGTTTCACATTTCAGATGTGACATCCTAATTCCAAATCCAAGACATATCCTAAGTTCTCAAGTTAGGCCAAACATTAACATTAGGAAAGTATTCACTCAATGCACATCATCTCACATTAATCTACTATCACAATATTAAAATACTTTAATACAAGTCAAGTGAATAAGAAAGTAGTAATGATGACTACACAAAGGCATTTATGAAAGTAATGTAACTGAACCAATTAAATCTATGACAAGATTTACCCAAAAGAGTTTGGATAATTCCTTTCTCATGAGGGGATATTTCTTTGGATTGATTCACCGCTGCTTCTGTCTAACAGGGCCTGATACCAAGATCAAGATCAATAGATTGTTGACTAACACTTGGATGAAAACCTTTGAGGTATTCATACTCCCATGAAAATATGTCACCGTATTTTTGGAAGAGAGAGATAAAATCCTTCTTTTCATCATGCACACAATATTTACTGAGCAAGAACTCATTTCCATGCACAATAATGACTAGGGAGAAATCTTCTTACATGGCACACATATACCTATCTTCACCCTTGAACTCATCATCAGGGCTAAACATTTTCTCCAAGGTAATCAGCCCTTTAGGTAACTTATTTATCTTCAACTAAATTAATTGTTCACCGTAGCTGTCATGAAAATCAACTTGTATGTTTGATGAGAACTCAAATTTATTTTGAATGAAATAGATGATTTTAACATGACTCTCAAACACCTGCCAAATGGTTTTGTTGTCTGGAATATATGGACAAATCACCATATTGATGTCTGAGTGTTTCCTTTGACAAATTCCTTAGCAAGAGAGAGAACTATGAAACAAACACGACCATTTGATCAAATTACTTATTCATTTTACGTGGAACCACCTATATTTTTAGAG
The DNA here is from genome assembly GCA_018340775.1 of Taxus wallichiana var. yunnanensis. Taxonomy (NCBI): domain Eukaryota; kingdom Viridiplantae; phylum Streptophyta; class Pinopsida; order Cupressales; family Taxaceae; genus Taxus; species Taxus wallichiana. The sequence continues at coordinate 736,157,219 of CM031241.1, forward strand.
CATCAAATATCTCAAGGAGGTCCCAAACTCTATACTTATAATACTTGAGAAGCTTATTAGTTTTCATGGACTTTTTGGTGACCTGATGGATAATCAATTCCATGTCCCCAAGGATTTACAATGCCTTACTCTTCTTCTTTTCAACAATAAGGAGACCATGCACAAGTGAATCATATTATGCCACATTGTTAGAGCATGTGAAATACAACCTATCCACAAAGAATAATTTCTCATATTGAGGGGAAGTGATAACAACACCTTCCCCCATACCGTTTCTACTTCTGGATCCATCAAAGTATAGCTTTCACAAACTAGAATCCTCTTCATTTTTCTGGTGTGTGCATAGCAACATATATTCTTCTTCAAGGATGCAGTAAGTACCCATATTAGTTTCAAAATCTTCTATATCTTCATCATATGTATACAATTTTTGGTACCTCTCTTCCCACTCATACATGACTAGATCATGGATAGAAGGTGGAAGAGGTTATTCTTCAAAAACTGAGACTTGTTCCTCTTGGGTTAAACCGTTGGCTTGGAGAGGGGATGGGACATATGAATCTACATGATAGGGAAATATTGGCTTAGCTTATATGGTGAATCATGTACCATACCTTGTCTTGACTAACATATGGGTCCAATCAGAAGACAAGTAGCCACCCACTTTAGTAATAAAATCTCTTGAAAAACATAAGGAAAACAAAGGAGGTAGATCAATGATTAACACATCTTGAGTTATTATGAGGATTGAAAATGCATGGAGGGTTAATCAAGATCCTTGATGATTCCTAGGGTAGTCATAGTTGAACCATCAAGTTGGAGGAATGTTGTCAAGGGCTATACCTAAGACCTAAGACATCAAAAATTTCTTAGCCATGATAGAAGTATTGCACCCGAGTCAATCATGAAGTTATGGAAAAGATGTTTTCCTATGATTAAGGACATATAAAGGGTAGGGTATTGATAATTTTACTTACTTAATTCTCCTCTTCTTAGGAAATATTAACGGAGGCGCGTGAATTTTGAATATTTGCATTTCTTGGTTGTTCGTGCACGAGGCGGGGGCCTTAGTTGGTGTAGAGGATTGACCTATAAAAGGAGGGGAACGCGCCACTTCAGAAGATATTTGCACAAATCCTTGCATGTTGGAACTCAAGTGATTTTACTACCGCATGCCTTGCTGCATCTTTCTACTTTTGTGGATCGATCTGTATTACCAAGATTGTGACTTATGTGATAGAATCAAACATTCTCTTATTATATCTTTTATTTTCCACAACCTAGGCACATGGTCTTCTTACATTATCTCGTGAACTTGACTTATTATGCAAAAATCCTTAGCACCAAAGAATATCAATTTAGCTTCAAGAGGAGCCTTTGGATTTTCTTGGTTCTCAGGCTCACCTATGTTAATGGAAGGCTCACATTTAGAAACATTCTTGATCATGTAGGCCTGCGCGTGTGCAATATTAGTGTAATGATATTGATTATGAGGTATGTTGTAAGGAAAATCCTTTCCAACTCCTACACCATGTTGTTCTAAACTAGAACAAGTGACTATCTTGTGTCGGGAACTAAAAGAGGTGTTGCAGGAGGAATAAGTTGCAGAGGAAAGTGCACATTAGCATGTCATCTATCATTTTCTTGGTTCTTCCCGTACCTCTAGTTTCCATATTGATTTCACTAAGGTTGATTTCTCTAGCTTTGCACATGATTAGAACTACTTCTGTAGGTTTTCACCTATTGTTTCTCCAATGATATGACCTTGTATGACAAGTTCCTAATTAGGGTTTTAATTATTCATCTCCTTTATATTTTACGGAGATTAGGATGTAAACGTAGCAGGTTACACTCTCTGTACTTAGAACATGTGTAATATATGGCTGAGGCACTAAAGACATCTCTCGGGAATAAGCGCGCGGGAGGTCTAGGAGCTAACTTTCCCACCGGATAAAACTATTCTCTTCCCTTATGGAAATATTATAGGCGTAGGTAAGGTTCTACCTCCCATGGATTGAATCATGAATGAAATGTCACTATTCAAATCCCTTAAATAATAAAAGAAATAATTTTGGGATGTAGGCCTTACCACTTGAGGAATTTTGTCCCAAGTATTCTGGAATCTGATGTTGAAATTAGTCATCTGCTCATTGGGCACTCTCTTTGTCATAGTTAGTTACTCCACCAAGGATAAGTGATCTGACCTATGTTAAAAGTAGTTACATAGGGTTGTTCCAAGCTCATCCCATGTGGCAACAGTAGTTATTAGGCCACACTACCATTGAATCTCTTTTCCCTTGAACAACGCTGCAAGGATTCTCGATGGAAACATCATCATATGTGATTAGATAAATAGAGAATGCATTTTCCACATCTTTAATATGTTTGAAATGGGTAACTTGATTCTCTTTCATGAAGTATGGAATACTCTTGAGCGTGGTTATCGAATGTCATGTTGTGCATTGAGATTAAGCGGGCTTCCACTAGTGATGCTTGTAATGTTCCTTAAAGGAGGTTGAAGCGTCATGGTAGGGCATGCTTGTCTCTTTGTGAGTAGGAGTAGAGTGTGCAAGACATGTGAAAGATGGGAATGCACACATGGAAGATCTAGTGTGTGTGCTTCTTGATGAAATGTGGAGATATTCACAGATCCTTTAGGTACACCACTATGTCTTGTTTTCTCTCTTATCATAAAAGGTGCATAGGATTGTAAAACAAGAGATTTAGAAGTGTTGGGAGTTTCCATATGTGTTTCAAAGAGCCTCCAAAGGCTAGAAATAATAAGTCCACACACCATAACTTAGGAACATGAAATTTAACATTTCAATGCTTGTCCCTCCGGTGTGCAAGAAACATTGGTCATTTAATTTCCACCCGCATCTTAGATCTAAGGAACTGATTTGTTTGAGACAACAATGGAACCATCTCCAAGTTATGGGACCTTGCGCGCTTGAAAAAATCTCTAGAGAAGGTCGGTTCCTCTATCTATTTATATTGTTATTGCTACTCCTAATGTTGGAAGGGAAAACTAAGAAAAAAATCCAAGGGACCAGGGATAGAAGGACAACCGAATGGAAAAATACAATACAAAAGGGGATAACACTAGAAAAAAAGGGATGAACACCATCCGTTCTAAGTGAAAATGAGAGAAAAAGGCATGAAAGAAGGATAGGCACACATAACACAAGCTAAAATGCATTTACCAAATTAGTTTCGTAGAACACAACTAAAAAAGAACTCAGAAAGGACATAAATTGACATAGCATGCATGCAATGCAAAAGAAAGGAAAGAACTAGGAATATAAACACACTTAGAATAAAGAATAGTCACAAAATGATGCTTCCATTACTTCCAAAATACACAAAACCATGATAATGGAAAAAGAGGATGATATGCACATGCACGAGCCGGATCTAGAGGTCTACAACTCGAATATAGAAATATGATGTCCTTAGTAAAATGTGTAAGGATCCAAAGTGTCCAACGTTAACAATGAGCCCAACTCTTACATTCATAGATGAATCGGTTGAAGAAGAAGAGGAGGAGTGAAAACCAGAATTTGAAATACTACCACCAATAAGAAGCATTCAATTCCTATAAATCTATTAAATGCACTTCCCGTGTCTATTTGGAATGTTGGAGAAGGAAGGAAGGAATATCGGATCAAATCAAGTGGTTGGAGGAATCGAGATCTTCTCATCAATTCCCGCAGTTGATGTTCTCTCATATCTTATGTTGATTGGCTAAGAAGATGAACAAATTTGAAAATGCTTTGTCATTTTTTGCCAAGTGTCACTCATTGATTTTTTGTAAATATTTGGTGCCCTATTGGAGAACATTGATTGGTTACGTGTGGCACACTCAAACATGTTAGATAGTGACATGGAATAGAATGGTGTAGAGGAGGGCGCAAAAGTATGCACTTGGAACAATGAGTCACTGAAGAAATATAGAAGGAAGGCATGCACAATCACAATGGGCACAGAGGAAATGGGGAAAATTGGTGAGTAGGAAACATATGATTAAGATGCAACTATTACAAAGTAATTTTCAAGGCACGTGAGAGTGAATGAACTAAGATGATTTTGAAGCAAGTGCAAGGCTTGTGAATATGATGGATAAATTCTGTGAAGAAGGAGAAAATGTATAATGTGTGTACAAAGGAAGAGTGGAACAAAGAGGAAAAGGGAAAGGGAAGAAGTGTAGGAGAAAAATGTGTAGGGCATGTGAGAAAACTGCAACCAAGGAGATGCTCCAAAGAGATAATTTGAAGTGCGTGCAACTTGCAAATGAAGATCTCAAAGCAATAATATGTATGCAAGGTTTCCAAATAACTAGGAGATTTATTTAGATAACAACATGTTTTCTAGATTTATTGACTCCTTGTAGGTTTAAACTAAATATTAACTTCTATTTTGCAGGGTTTTTTTACATGTTTTTGGCTAATTTGATATGATTTGTTTAAAGGGTTAAATCAACATTGCATGCTTAATCATGAGATTAGAGTCACGTATGCTCTTCCCTCAAACCTTTTAGGTGATCTTACGAATTATAAATGATTTATATATCTATTTCTTGTTTCGAAAAATGCTTTTTGTTAAAATAATGAATGTCAAATTTAGTTAAAATGAAAAAGTTTCACGTGTGAACCAAGTATTTTCTATTTTTTTATTACATAGTTGGATTCTATGTTGTGTATTCTGTTCTCTTGCATATTAGGACAATCTTGAGAATTAGAAATGACATTTTATCCTCTTTTTTGTGGGAAACTACTAAATCGACATATAGAACCTAAATTCTTTTCAAGGAAAGGTGGTTTGAAACATAAAACTACTAATACAATTTCCGTGCAGGTTGTCAAAAGGTGTTCAAGAAAACCACATTAAGTATAAAAGATAAAAAATACACCACAATCAAAAGACTGTATTTGCAGGTTTGGATAAGGGTATGCCCCATCCGCTTAACTAGGACATAACCCCTTTGGTATAATTCTTAAGCTACAATAATGGGGGTGGTCCTATGAAGCCTAAAGTATTCCATGCAAGAGGGAACCTTGTGGATGAAACGAGAAGTGCTTCGTACACTTAATTGACTAGTATACATGTGAGATTTAGCACCAAAGTTATGTGTATCATGACCCTAGTGAGAGTAAAAGATGAACACATTAAATTTCTCATTGTAATTGAAGGGGGTAAAGTAAATCCGGGATAATCTTTGGGAAACCTTGGTAAATTGAGATCACATTAGATAACTTGTGACACCTAGTTAAGTGAACCACCTAGGAAGCTATCTTTTCTAAGAGCCAACTTTGACCATATCAAAACCAATTTGAGTTGAGATCCATCGCAAAGGAAGAAATTTATTGGAGTTTACGTCTTATTTCTTTCAAACTTGGCCTAAGTGTCTAGATTGTAACATTACGCTACACGCATCCTAAAAATTCCTTGGTATACTCTAGCATTAGTTTGCTTTCAAACATTACCTCGATTTCGAAAGGTGTTGTTGTTACCTTTGTGCACATCGTATCAATATTATTTTGATATTAATACCTTAATTTTCCATAAATTTTTGTTAACATATCTTAGTGGTATTGTTGTGTTGTTCATTCTTGTAACTTTCACTTTTTGGGGTATAAGTCTTGATTGGTTTCAAGATCAATTTTTAGTATACTTTTCTTGGGGATCATATCAACCTCTTATTATTACTTACGCCTTGTTCATTTCTTTGAACTTGACATAAGTGGTGACATTTTGTTGATCATATTAAATGTCAACTATCACTTGGAAACAAACATAGGAAGTACCTCATTTTGATTGATTGGTTTCAAATAAACATTGTGTGATTGTATCTTACTTGTCACTCTTGATGTATTCATTTTGGATACTCACTTTGAATCATTTATTCTTCGACATTCATCATTATTTGAAATATTGATGTTCTTTAACATTCATAGGTTTTCACTTAGGATTTCTCAATACCTTTTGAACAAACTTTTGAACATCATGGTCCAACAAACAACTTAGAGATACAAGACAAGGTCAAATCTCTTTATTGGTGATGATTTAGGGCCCATATTTTATGTAGAAAAAGAAAAAGAAGAAATGATAGATCATAGTGGTGATGAGGTAGGATCACCATGTGTGGATTTTGACTTTGAGCCCGCCATTTTAGGTGAATACCTATTCATAAAAAAATATAGGGTACTTGCAAGAGTGGTGGAATCAGGTGCTAGAATGCCAAAAAAACATGAAACTATTCCACCCACAAATGAGGCTAATGAGGAGGAACCACCTCTCATCAACATGGATGACATCTTAGCACATGGACATGCTTCCACATCAAACATAGGAAACAAAAACATGGGGGGTTATAAAATTCCACTTATCAAGATACCATGTAGAGTAAGAATAGAACATGGAAACATGGAAAAGCCTCCAATATATGAATATGAAGAAGAAGTCATTATAAAACAACAAATTAATAACCTTAGTTGAAAACTAGCTTTACTAACAACTCATGTACAAAAGGAAAAAAAAATGTACATTGAGAGAAACCTAAGGTCGAAAATAGTGAACTTCACATGGAAAACCAAGAAGGAGAAACATTGAAATATACTCGCATGTATATACCCACTTACCCCACTAAAGATCAAATTATTTCACAAGAACTAAAATATATGAAATCAATGCTCACAAGCCTTCAAGAAAGTAATGGGGGAAATAACAAAAGGTATCAATACGAAGAGTTATGCCCCATCCATTTGATAAGGCTATGTTGCTTCAACCCTTTCCTAAGAAATTTGACATGCCAAAATTTGACAAGTATAGAGGGAAAGGTGATCCATGTGATCATGTGAAATATTTTTACATGGCATGCCAAGAAGTGGCCTACAACAAAAATTACCTCGTACAACTCTTTCTAAAAAGTATAGGAGGACAAGCCTTAGAATGGTTTACTCAATTACCTCATGGGTCTATCTTCACATGGCTTGAACTAGCAGATAGTTTCATCCAACATTTCTCATACAACATGGAAAGTGACATAACCATGGTAGACTTATGTAATACTAAACAACATCTAAATGAAACCTTCGTAAGTTTTCTATAAATATGGCAGGGACTAGCTAGTTGTTTCCCTTTCTCAATACCTAAAAATATTCATTTTTGTATATTTGTACCAAATCTAAATCTAGAAATTTATTTTCATTACAAATGCATTGTGTTAAGATATTTGAAGAGTTCATCGAAAAGGGCATATAAGTAGAAAATGTCCTCATTGTGAAAGTAACAATCAAATCATCTTCCAAAGATAATCAATCTACCAAACTAACGGAAAACCCAAATATCTTTAACAAAAATGAGAATGTGATAGGAGACGAATCACATATTATAAGCGTATAAAAGCAATCCAAGTTGGTCAACCTTTTAAACTAACCAAAGGGCCGATCTAACCACCAGCCAAATGTAGAATATTCACTCCTATTATGGATTATTTGTCAGCAATATTGAAACAATTATATGCAGTCCACATGGTAACATATTCTACAACGCAACCCTTTAATGACAATGCTCCTAAACCTTCATGGTACAAAGAGCACAAATATTGTGAGTTTCATCTTGTCAAGGGACATAAGATAGACAAATGCTTGAGACTATGTCACTTCATCCAAGATCTCATTGATAGTGGTAAAATAGAGTTAGATTCACCAGAGTCAAATCAAATTCCTAATCAAAATATTGGAATATTCAAATAATCATTCCCGAAACATAATAAATATGGTGAGAAGAGTTCAGATTAGGGAGAGTTATCCCAAATCTATAAAGCCACAAACTTTCTATATACCAAAGGTGATAATAATCATTACGACTCACTCATTGGATGTGTTTTCTCTTCTCATGAGCATGTGAATACCATTACAATTAAGGGAAAATATTGTGTTGTAGTAACAAGGTGTGCTCATCTCATGATCTTAGAACCTCCTTTATCTACCCCTCGGGATGGTCGATAATATCCTGGAACAAATTGAGAAGACTTCTTCTAGGATTTCAATCTTAGATCTCCTCAAAATATCAAACGTACATAAAGACATCCTATAGAAAACCCTTCGGGGGTTAGGAGTGTCAGCAGTAAATCCTTCACACCTACAAGCTATGGTGAATTTTTTTTTCTAAGCAAACACATTTCTTTTAACTAGAAGGAAATAAATAACGAAGATCATACACATAACCTTCCTCTTTATAAAGAAGTATTTTTACTTACCGAAAGATAAAGAGGGTGCTTGTGGACAATTGATCGGGATTAAACATATGCACATTGAAACTAATCAAACAATTGGGACACATAGAGGAATATCTAGAGTCCCACATTATCACCATAACCACATACGGAAATGTGGAGTGGTAGTCAGCCAGAACAATTACATCTCCAATAGAAGTAGGGAATAATTTCCACAATACGAAGTTTCATGTGTTAGATTTGTAAATTCCATATAATATGCTTCTTTCTTGTCCATGGATCCATGCCATACAAGCCATACCATCAACTTTTCATTAATGTATTAAATTGAAACATGAGGGACACATTATTACTATTCAAGGAGATCCATAACCCTTCACTCACTATAGATATCTCAATAGCTTTGCACGTAAGGGTACATATATATGTCTCTCCACTGATATTTTTGTTCCCCTTCGGTAAGAAATTCTTGAATCACCTGGTAGATTTGGACTCCCTAAGTTCTTGTGCTCATGAATCATCTACTTCTAGCTCTCCCTTTGATTCATGGGAAATGAAAATTCTTGAGTATGGTTATGGAGAATACAATGTGCAACAAGCTCTCCTAGTTTCAAATCTATCTTTGTCAAAAAACAAGAGGCAGACCCAACTATCACTTTAAACAACCTAGAGATGAATGTACTATTGGGACATTCTTACCTAGTGGACTACTCGCAGAAGATAAATTGCTGGACCCACCTACAACTTGGGTCCCCGAGGACACTAGTCCTACCTATTATGAAACTCCAAAATATACCAAATCCAATAGAATGATGTATTCCATGGGATATAAGGAATCGGATGTGGAAAATTTGAATAAGGAGTAAGAGAATCAGTCCCTCTTCCATATTTCAAAATAGAGCACTATGGTATTGGTATTCGGCTATATGGGTCGTACCCCATGGATAGAGATGCTACCTTCTCTCGAATGCGAGGAAAATTCTACTTATTCGAGATAGAAAAAAAAATCCCACTATAGCCAACACAAGGATCTTGCCTCCATGAACCTTTTACGGATACCGCTATTCTTACCAAAACCCCTTCTAATCTTGAATTTGACCTTTTTATACCCTACCCTTGTATATTGGGACAAACAACATCATATGCCATTAGACCTCTTTGAAAATGATAAGGCTATTATAGAATTTATGGGCATACGTGATACTAATACTATAATAGATCATAATAGAGGTTTTTTCATCGACCGAGATACTGCACATACTTCGGTGAAGAAGCTAAGCTTCATGGTCAACAAAATTTAAGAAAAATCGAGGGCAAAATCTCCAAATAAAATCCTTATAAAATATGTACGTCTAATTCACACAGTGAAAACCTATTTGAAGCATTGGATGACCAACAAATAAAAACATCAATAGACAAAATAAGTGACCATGCTGAAGGTGAAAATCTCATAGAGACGCCCTTGTAAGAAGATCTGAACCTTCCTCCTGATCTTAAGTGTATGGAGGATATGTAAAAAATTCTTGTAGAGGAAACCAATGATGTGAATATTGGAACAAAAGAAGACCAAAAGATAGTCAAGCTGGGAGCTTTGCTTTTAGTACAAGAGCAAAATATGTTCACCTTCATCCTTAAAGAATTTATCTATATATTTGCATGGTCTTATAAAGATATGCTAGTCTTAGATCCAAATTTGGTCGTGCACAAATTAGTTGTGCATGCAAACGTAAAGCCTATTAAACAAAAGATAAGAAAAATGCATCCATAGGTGGCCCTTTTGGTTGAAGAGGAGTTAGAGAGACTATTAGTAGCAGGGTTCATCAGAACCATTGAATAGTCTAAGTGGATATAAAACATAGTACCAGTACAAAATAAACCTATTGGAATAAGAATTTACACATACTTTAGGGACATTAATAAGGCATGTCCAAAAGATGATTTTCCTTTGCCTAACATTGACATGATTTTTGATTCAACATCAGGATATGAAATGCTATCTCTTATGGATGTATTTTTAGGTTACAATCAAATCAAGATAACGGAGGAGGATCTACATAAGATAGCCTTTACAACCCTTTAGGGTAAATTCTATTATCTAGTAATTCCCTTCGGCCTTAAAAATTCCAAAGTGTAACTTATCGTAGGGAAATGACAGTAATATTCCACGATATGCTTCCTGATGTCATGGAGGATTATGTAGATGATATCCTTGGGAAATCAAAGACTAGAGAATATAATCATGAAGTATTGAGGCATATATTTGAATATCTCTAAGAATATAAGGTTAGACTAAATCTAAAGAAGTGTGTCTTTGGGGTATTGTTAGGAAAGCTATTGGGCTTTATTGTATCAAGAAGAGGGATTGAGGTAGACCCAACCAAAGTAACTACTATTACTAAAATTCCTCCTCCCAAGAACATCAAACAACTGTGTATCCTGTAAGGGAAAATAAAAACCATATGTTTCTTTAGCTCGCGTTTGCCAACAAATTTCATTCCTTTACCCATCTTCTTAAGAAAGATGTTGACTTCATTTGGGGACCAGAGCAGCAACATGCCTTTTCCTTTCTCAAACAATACTTGGAAAATCCAATAGTTCTCATGCCTCCAACCCTAGGTGAACCACTTTTTCTATATGTATCTGTAACCCAATTTTCTATTGGTGTATTACTTTCTCAGTACGACCTAAGCCAAAAATTAAAGTACTAACTATCTCAGCCGCACTCTAATCTCATATGAGCTCAACTATCCCCAAATTGAAAAATATTGTTTGGTTGTGTTTTTACCTTCAAAAAACTCCGTCATTACCTATTGAATAATAAAACCTAGCTTATAACCAAGGTTGACCCACTCAAATACCTATTATCCAAACCCACCCTTACCAAAGAGGATGGCTAATTGGATCATCCTGCTTGGTGAATTTGAGATTGAGTATGTACACCAAAATTTAGTCAAAGGACAAGTACTCGTCGATAAATAGGTAGAAGCACCCTTACACGAACAAAACCTATGATTTTGGATTTACTAGACACATCACCGATGTATATTGAAGAATCTATTACATACCAAGTGCACTTTAATGGATCATTTACCTTCCATGGTCCCTTCAGAGACCTCGTACCACAAGCTTTTTGTATTGGATTTCCTTTAAAAATAAAATTATAGAATATGAGGCACTTATTCTTTGGGATGAAGCTGGCTAAAAATGGAATATTCACCATCTTAATTTTATTAGAAAATCACAATTGATCATCGAATGAGTCAATAATGAGTATAAGGTCAAGGATGATAAACTCATCCCATTTAAAAGTTGGTGGAAACTTTGAAAGAATATTTTGTGTGTATCACCTTTGAATAGATTCGAAGGGCACACAATTGATTTTCAGATGTAATGAAAACAATGGGTTCTATGCTACAAATTCCTCTAGAAAGTAATGATGTGATATTTATTGTTGAATATCTACGCTAACAACTTGGATACGACATACCAGAATCGTGCCTAGCATGGGAAGTTGTTTTTCCCTACTCCCATGATACTACCCTTTTTTAACTACCTTTCCTCCTGAAATTTATTGATCTGAAAATAAAGCCTTATCCACCAAATATCCCATTACACCCTCCTAGGAGGCACGCTCTATCATTGTGGCTATGATGGGAATTTGTTGCGTTTTATAGTTATAGGAGAGTCAATACAAGTGATCAAGGAGGTACACAAAAGAGTGTGCGAGATACCATACAAATGGAATGGTACTAGAAAATAAGTTGTTAAGGGTAGGCTATTATTGGCCTACTATGGAGGCATATTGTTGCAACCTTTAAAGGAAGTGTGTTCTATGTAAAAAGTATGGAAATTTCATTCATGCACCATCACAACCTTTACAACCAATAACAACACCATGGCCATTCTCTAAATGGGGATTAAAATTAATAGGGAAGCTCACCCCTACTTCATCTGATGGTCATACCCACATCATCACGGCCATAAAATACTTCACTAAGTGGGTGGAGGCCATTTCGTTGACATATGTTATAGGTTCTCATATATCAAAGTTCATCATGAATCACCTTATTTTTTGGTATGGCATTCTTTCTACCATTGTAATCGATAACAAAAAATCATTTAAGAACAAGATAGTAAAATACCTCTTTCATCACTTTTAGATAAGACTAAAGTGGTCCACATTGTATTACCCTCAAGGAAATGGGCAAGTTGAAGACACTAAAAAAACATTAGTTCAAATCATGGAAAATATAGTGAGTAAAACAAGTCGTAATTGGCATTTGAAAATTCACCCAACCCTCTGGGATTATAGGACTTCTATTCGCACTCTTACCGTGCGCACACCCTACTCCCTAGTATTTGGAATAAAATCTATCATCCCATTAGAAATCAAACTTCCTTCCCTAAGAATATCTCTTAGGGATTAACTAGATAAAAATGAGGATTACAGAGTGGCCAGGCTCACAGAATTATAACTCTTGGATGAAAAATGCATCTGCGCCCTCAACCATCTCAAGGTGTATTAAAATAAAGTATCACTGAAATACAAAAAAATGATCATACCTCATCAGTTTGAGGTTGGAGATTTGGTAATGAAATAAAATTAGTTTGACACAAGGATAAACAGAGAGAGAAGAAAGGAAAGTTTGAACCTCATTGGTTAGGACCTTATGTCATTATGGCCAAATATGGGTTAGGAGCATACAAGCTTTCCCATCTTAATGGAGATGAGCTCCATGAACCCATGAATTCCATGCATCTCAAGCTGTTCTATGCTTGAAAATGGCGTAAAAATCATAAAAATACAAAAAATTCAAAAAAAGGGAAAAAAAGAAAAAGAGAAAACAGGTCATCCAAATGTGAAAACCATGCAATTGTGGTGCTTTGGATAGGTCCCTTGGTGAAAACTAGTTTCTGGCACCTTGGGGGATTCATTTTTCATAAGAATCCTATATCTAGGGGGTACTTTTATTTGGCTCTAGGGTTAGTTCCACATCTACATCCAAGATTCCTTGTGATTCTATCATGTCAAGCCTTGATCATTGTTGCTTTCTTGTAAATCGGTGAAGGGATTGCCTTTGTATATTCCCCATCTAATAGTGGGGGCACCTTCACACTTTCATCTTCCTGCATATAACACATGACATCTGCCCTTGTATATTCCCATCTAGCGTTGAGCTATCCACATTTCTTGGTTTCCTATACATAGCTTCTCGGAAACCTTTAGAAAACACAAAAGCATTGAAATGTGTTCAAAAACACAAAAAAATCAAATGTCTTCAAAAACACAAAATCATTCAAATATGTTCAAAAACACAAAAAAATTAAATATGTTCAAAAACACAAAAATATTCACATAAGTTCAAAAACAAAAAAATAGTAAAAATTTGAAAATCTCCAAAAACATTCACATAAGACTGAAAAACCCCAAAATAATAGAAAAAGGGAAAATACCAAAAACAATAGAAAATTATTTCATAAAAACTCCCAAAAACAATGCAAAATGCATTGAAAACAGTCTCACAAAAACATGGATTTGGTTTACTTACTTTGTTCCTTTGTCTTGTTTCTTTCTCTATTTTTTTGTTTGTGTACATATTTGCTTGTTTAATTTTTTACTCACTTATACATTTGTATAGTTTATTGCTTTAATATACTGCTTTAGATTGATCTTTTCTTAGACTAGATTCATTCTTACTTGTACATATGGAGTATGTTTTTTCATGCTTGTAAATAATTATACTTAATTCATGTTTTTAGTATGTATATTTTGGTAGAATTGTTAACATTTGCTTATGTTTGCTTGTGGAATGTACATAGTTTTGTTATCACATCATCATATCTCCATCTATATCATCACATCTATACATCATATACAAATAAAATTCTAAGTGTACATCATACATGTATGTTATTTTATTCATCACATATTGTATCATCAAATGGGTGAAAGAGGGATTACAAATATCAAAATCTACCCCCACACCAATATAATCATATCATCATGTGCAATAAATCAAACCAACATCACATATGCAAAAAAAATGATAGAATCCATGGATATATCATGAATCAATAATCATTAACATAGAGTCCATAATCATCATCATCATCATCATAAATATCAATGACAAATGTCCATATACATGTATGTCTTAAAATGTACATCATCTAGATACAAAACCAGACCATCATGGGCCTAGATCAAAATAAGCCTTCATCGCGAGGTGTGACAATAATACAACATGTAAATCGATAAAAAATGAGCCTTCATAAGAGGCATACATCAGATACATCTACAAAAATACATGAGTCAAGGAGGAAGAGTCATCCATGACTCTCTCCCTCACCTCAACCGCCTGGTCTAGGGTGTGGAGGTGACATCTACTACTAGTAAGAGGACCACCGTTGTTATAGCTACACTCTACTATACTATGGGATGTTGTCTCTTGAGCGGGTGGATCTAGGTGTCCTATGTGATCTGGTCCTAGACCTACTAATATTAAGTTTATCAAATGGTGCAATCCTCTTCCCATCTAGAACTTCTCTATAGTAAGCTTCTTTGTAATAGGCATCCTCCCAAATAGTTCTCATAATGTTTGACAACATCTCGGTCTGTCCCATTGTTATAACTACCTCTATAATGACATCTCACTCACCTATAACTCACATGAAATTGGCATGAACTCGATCCTATAGAGCAATCTGCATATCCCTGTCTATAGTAATAGTGTGAACATAGGCCTATGCCTAGTCCCTCTATGTGGTAACTACATGTAACTAAGCATGTGCCTCGCTTTGTAAGGTGCTCATAGTCTGTGACATCTAGGACACCATCTGTTGTATCTTCGAAACCATGCCACACCATCAACTCCATGTTCACTTTCCAGTGCCTCGGCCTCTTCCCTCTCAGCTATCAATGTCTATACCTAAACCATGGCCTAGTCTCTCTCAATTGTCATTTTTATACCTTAGGCCTACTCTATTACCTCTCTATTTTGGCCTATATATGGATCTCTATGACCTATTGTAGCTGTAACTAAAGCACAATTATCTATCCTCTGTCACCACCCACCTCACCCATCTCCTGCACTATCTGCTCTCCCCCATCCCTTAGTGGGCTAGGTAGTGGCCTATGTTGTGGTGCATATCTCTATGGAGATCCTGCTATGGAAATCCTCCCGTAGGAGGACACCGTGTGTGGTCTCAGATCGACACATGTTGTAGTGGGGCATTTAAACCCGTAGCAATGCCCACTTGGTACATCTCAATATTCCATACCTGCACTCATTGCATCTATACCTACTACTATAAAGGTGGAGAACCCTGTCCCCCACCACTAACTTGTCGTTATCCCTCACCATCCTCATCCTCCTCCTCCTCCCCATCATTTTCATCCTCACACTCACCCTCTAGAGGTTCCCTAACCCATGTGGCCCATCCTACCTTTGTAATAGTAAGAAGAAACAATATCACTATAAAATACCAAGGAGCATACTATATGGTAGTCCTAACATATTTGATGTGCCTCAACGAGAGCCACTTCTATGGAACCATCTAATTAAAACTAGTCTGGGCCTTGGTGAGTTGAATCCAGGGCCCATGTTGAATCTATAGGTATCCCTACGAGCATACCACATGTATGGGTTGGGAACATCTTGAACACCCCCAAATTTTTGAGCACATCAGTTCAAGTGATAATGCTCTATAATGCAGCCCCTAATGCCTATCATGAAGTGTTCTACCACTTTGCTAAGTTGAACTCATCAACATACTCATCCCACTGATAATAGTGGTAGGGCCTCCATACTATCATTTTTGTGTAAGATCATCAAAATTTCACCTATAGTAGTAGGTATCACCCCTATGTCATCGAACGTCACCACCTGTCAAGACCTATCCCATAACAGATGGCTCCTCTAGATATCAAGCTCATAATTCACCTACAGGGTAAGAAATAGCTATGTGGCCCCATGAACAGATCTATAAAAAGTGCTAGGCCCACGGTCTTCGACCGTGGTCCGTAATAATATGCATATCCCAAGAAAGTGAGCTAACATACATTGTCCCTAAAACAATATCTCACCTTGATATAACTCCAATGAGGATGAGTGGAAAGGTAGAACTTGTCTGTTAGGGACAAGAATTCCATTGACAAGAATCATTAGATATATAGTGATATGATGAAAATGGGGGTGCAATGAAACAATTTAGATAAATTTTCATCCCTCGGTGAGGTATATCAATATAACCAAACACCTCAATCATGCTATCCATAATATACCATGTTGATGTACTCAACTAATCTTGGTGACAATGGGAACATGGAATATGCACTAGATGTCCTCAAGTGTAACAGTCATATCCTATATTGGGAGTCAAAACACTAGCTCTCTAAGTGCCATCTCTCAGCCAAAGCTGTAAGGAGACCATGGTCTAAGGTGATGGCACGCATATGTGCCACATAGGGAAGTATAGTCACATCTAGCAAAACTGCTAGCATTCGTTGGTGTTGTGGATGGAAGCCATTCTCTATGGCAGCTATTTGGATGTGTTTCTCCCACATCTGAAACGATGGTAAATGAAAATGTAAAAGGAAACAAACATGTTACAACTTTATTCACTTTTACTTCCTTCAATTTTCTTCTATCTAACTAATTTTTTCATCCAACATATTCTTTTATTCATCTACTAACATTTCTCTTCATGATTGGCAAGTTGAGATTCTTCCCTTCTTTTTCTTATACATTCCCATTTGGAAAATTATGTGCATATTTAGGTGTATACGCACCCAACATATATACGTGACTCCTATAATGAATACGCTTCCACAATGATATGTACACTTGTACCCTAACTATTATGGCTACCCTAGCACATACATGGATATTCCTCCACATACATACCCTTCCCTATGTGTACACCTGACGTACATAGATTCAACCTAACAATGCATACGCCTACATAGACATGTTTTTGGGATCTCGTATGATCACCTTGGTATGTATACGCGCCCCAAGTGTGTTTACACATTTGTAACCTACCTAATAACCCTAATAAATATAGTAATAAATGCTAAAAGGAAAATTCAAGGTTAGGGAGCTCACAAATGGTCCAAATTCATCGCATTGTACATAATCCCATATGGTATCAGCATTTCGTGGTGGCGATGAACTCTTCCCATCTCGTTCATTTCTCGCGGTAACTCACAATAAGAATTTCGATAAGGATTGACAACAAATGAGATGATTGTGATGGTTTATCCCACTCTGGTGTGGGGTATATCTAAATGTTTTAACCCACTACGATACCCTAGGGGCATATTTTGACCACCATTATTTTTCTAACATTTCCTCTACCCATCGTAATGATTATTTTTATTAAATAATCATTTTTGACTTCTTTCTACTACGTTGGGGCATGTTTTTTCTACTGGCACATGTTTCTTCTCCTAGAACATTTCTCCTACTATCTTCTCATTTCTTCAATAAATATAAAAAATCCATAAAGAATTGCAAAAATCAAAATTTTCCAAAAAATTAGAAAATTTGAAAAAATACTAAAAATTTATAATTTCTCAAAATCCTAAAACATTGTAAAAATTATTTTTTTATTACAAAAATAGTGACAGGCTAATAATGGTTGAAACTCGTGTCTTGCACATGGTATTTATTCCATAACTTGTTGGAATTTTCATGTGTTTTTAAACCAAGCAATTTGTGGATCATCGATTTACCACCACTTATAAAGCTAGTCTTCTTGCTTCATCAATACTCGGGGAACATCGAGTTTCTGGTGTTTGTTTCATTGTGCAAAATATTTATCATCATACCATGCGTCCTTCATCGAATTCCCTCACACATATCATTTCTTGGGGCATCATTTTTAACCTAGGTTTCTAATCATGAACACTTAGGGATATTCTCGCTTGATAACAAAACATTTGTGCAACAATCTTGACCATTGTTGGTTTGAGTATGTGAGTTTGTACTTGTTTCCTGTTAGATGAACTTGTCTCCTTCTCGTATTACATTTCTTTCTATATGTTGCATGGAGTAGGTATTTTTAGCAATGGAAAATTATTCGTATTATGGGTTTTTATGTCATTCTAATTTTGTCGTATGCTTACATTTTTAATAAGGACCAATATCATAGATCCTTGGCAAAATGATGATAAAAACATTGTTTTACAAAAATTCATACACTGGATGTAAGCTAGTTATTCCCTGACCATCTTCCTTTCATTCTTCTCTATCATTCGCATATAAATATTATTCTTCTAATTCACTTAGGACATACTACCCCTCCTAGTCTTCTATCCATGTCTCTCATCTTTCTGATCTTCGATCACTTTCTTTCATCACCCCATTGACACTTGAGGGGGCATCTCTCACTTCTACTAATTTTTCTTCTACCCCTTCAAAATCTTACCTATCTACTATCTTTGAACTGACATCACTTACGCCACCCTAAAGAGGGGAAATTTAGACACCTATAATTTAGCTAGAGCAATTTAAATACGTAAATTACGCTAATTATACCCTTTCCCGCAAATTGATGATATATCGTCAATATCACACATTTTCTCTTCTATCGTTGTTAATTAACTACATTATGCTAGTTAATTTACCCTTCTATCTAACAAAGATGACAATTAATGACCTTCCATTAATTAAACCCCTTTCTATCTAAATTAATTAATTATTCTTAATTGAATAAGTTTCCTCTCCTACTAGATCAATAAATCACCATTTATTTGATTAAATCCTTATTATCCCCTAAATAATACTAATTATTCTTCTAAATAGCTTCTACAAGCTTTCTTACCTATTAATTAATCACTTTGGTTAATTAATAAATGCCATCAAACCCCACGAGTCACTAAAAGACAAACTAAACTCTCCTAAGGTTGACTCAACCCTCTTTCAACCATGGTTATCTCTAACTAACTCAACCTTTCTATTATCCCACATGTAAATGGATGCAAATATTCTTTTATCCACTGGTCTATATAATGATCTCTCCTCTTACCATTATACTTACACCTAAATGAGCATAGATCCTAGACTATAGCCATTTTATCATCTTAAAGAATTCTTCCATTAAAGGAGCTAGTTATCTTCATTTATTGCATTCATTTATCCAAGTTTTAAACCATATGGAGGTATGTCTAGTGGTCTTGTAGCCACAAATTAATAAGACTCCATTCTTGAAACCTTGGGATTCAAACATACAATCAACCCTTTGATTGCTAAGGATCTAAATAGGTTCTTTTCATTGAATAACATTCAATAGAGATAGAGATTAATTTATTATAATATTAGTTTGGATGTTTATTCATGTTCTAATGCAAATATTTTTGTAGATTAGTCTTGTTTAAGCTCTAAGCATAATGGTGCATAGATTTTAGTTTAACATTGTATTGAGGCTACTAGTTGTTAGTTTCAATTTTGCTTGCATAGCTAACTAATTCTTGCACACAATTACCAAAACACGTGATTCAATGAATATACTCTATAAAAGCCTAGCTAATAACTATTTGTAGTATAATAAATCATGTAATCATATAAATCAGTTAGGTGATTTGTAGCCAATTTGAGACAACATATTCTAATGAACTCAAATATCATGGCCAAGAAATGCGAAGCATCATGTAGTTGTTTGTATTTAGAATTAGAATATTATTCAACTTCATGATAAGTAAAAAAGAGATCATTATATCTACTTTATACGTAAAAATTACTACCCAAATGAAACATAACAACTCATAGGTACATTTTAAAAATACTACCTGAAACCATTTTAAACATCAAGTTAATATTTAACAATTTTACACTTTTTTAAAGTATTAATTTCATTATTTATTATTAATTTAATTTGAAATACAATATCAACTTTATATTTATATCTAATAATTATAAGGTGAAAATCCGTATAAAACTATTTGTATATTTTTTTGTCACACTTAATTGATCTGATAACTTGGTGGATTCAGTCATAATTACCATGTTTTTCACCCACATGAGATCAATTTGTTGGTAGCACAATGACTGGGGGTGAATCAGTCATTGAAAATTTTTAACTTCATTTACCATTTCTTACATTCATCATTTGATTCAACCATTCAACATCCATAAACCATGTGGTCTTATTAGGTGTGTATTAAACATTCAAAAATGCATGAAATAATAGAGAAAAAACGAGACACCGAGATATAAGTGGGAAACCATAAAAGGGGAAGAAAATACAGTAAAACTTATACTAATATTACTCATAACAAAGGAATTGTAAGAATATTACACATCATGCAATATTTCTTTAGTCAAGCGCCAACCCCACAAGGAGAACCACCCCTAGTTTAGTAGGAAATAAATCCTACAAGGAGGCACCAACCCCCAAGGTGAACAAGAACCAACTCATCCACCTAAAAAAATGATCACCGAATGTAATTTTCTCTCATAGTCAATAGTGATTTAAATTCAGCTCCAAACACTCTGGACCATCTTCAAACTTCTTTCTCTCCTAACTCACTCAAATATGATTTTTCATGGACTAATTAGGCTAATTTTCCTTACATATCTGATCCTCAATCTTCCTCGCTCATTCATACCTTTCCTTATCTTTGTCCTTGAACCCTATAAGCTCTTCTTCCTTCTTCTCTGTCTCACTCACATATGTGTTGTCTTAACACACAAATTACCAAATAAAATTTCTTATATACACAACACTAGCTCAAAACACCCCTACGTTGGCCATGATTATATTGGTATGTCATTACAACACAAAAAATATCAAGGAAATCATACAAAAACTCAAAAGATCCATGTAGGTTGGCAAGGGCCAAGACAACTCGAACAAGCACCTAGACACTCAAGTAGGCCAAAACAACCTTTCAAGGGTCCAATGAATGCATCATACACATCGAGGGAATATACAAAAATTTCAAGACTAAAAAATATTACTAACATATGAAACAATCATCTTTTCCATGACACATTCCAAGAAGCAAACATGCACACTTAAGTCTTCAAGCACCTTAAAAATAGTCCTAAAGAATGATCAAATTCTCATAAAAAATATCATCATCAAGGATCAAGTAATATAACATTGGAAATTTATCTAAGTCTTATTTCTAGAACACCTCACTTTATCTATTAATTGATAGCATAAGGCCTTGAAGCATCTCAAAATATGAAACAAATAAAAATACCGGACTAGACTCAAGAACCATCCTTGAGAGAAACATACTCAAATGTATTCATATTGAATTCTAAGATCAAACAACACCTAGAACACGTTAAGAGAAACCTAGAAAACACCTTGAAGTACTAACATGGATAGCTCATGTTGATGAATTCACTTAAACATTGTTTCATGAAACCTCCTTAGCAAGCCAAATAGGACCAATTAGGAAACTAGGGATTAGGAAATAAACCAAATCTCCAAATAAAACCAAGGCTTCAAAAAAATCATACCAGAGATGTCAAAATGTTATATAAGATAAAAAAATCAGCACTACATCATTCAAATCAACATGGCTCAACTCAAACCTCCATGACTAGCTTTTAGCCCTTAAGGCCAAAATCGATAGAGCTAATATGAAGACATGTATCTTAAAATTTATTAAAGATACATGTTAGAAAATTTTCATGTCCATCTAGAACACCTCGCAAGGATTCTAGAACAATTAACTCATCTTAAAGCTTCCATCTCAACCCTAAAACTTCAATTTTTCATAAAATATGGAATTTTCTATGCCTTTCTACAAAAATTGGAATATTATACCACCACCATTAGGAGACTAGAAAAATTATATAAAATCCCAAATAATCCAAAAATCCTTTCTATGTCATTTCGTGATCATACAAAGATAATATTTCATATTTCTCTAGGTGGAGGGTTTCACTAGGGTTTCAAACCACCTTAGCTTGTTAACAATGGTTCATGAAAAATAGGCCATAATTTAACTCCATTCCAACTATTAAAAACTCTTAGTTCTATGCCCGAACTATGGAAAAATTATAGGACCCCATGAAAATATTTTGCAAGAAAATGAATGCTCAAAACATGACCCTAAGCTGGAAAAACCTCTTCTAGAAACTTGATATGACGAAAATGACCTTATCTTGTAATTCCTTCAAATTATTGAACTCAAAATTTTCATGAAGCATCATGAAAACCTCCTATATTCATGTCAACTTTCACACATGCTCAACTACATATAAATTTCTCTCACCATCATGACTTACCTATACAATCCCGCCTTGTTCTTAAGAAAATTTCTTTAAAGGACCTCATACAAGAACTAACCAACCGAGTAATAACTCAAACAAATACTACACATGTTATGCTATATCAAAACACAATCCAAATGATTCACCAATAATTTCCTACTCCATTTCTCTTGTTAATCCATCAAGAACCATGCCCAATGTCTAGGAATAGGCCTAGAATGATCTACTTCACCACATGAATCATTATGAAAAACCTTGTATTTAACTTACGACACTTATAAATATTTTCCACATCATAATATACATGTTTTACCTCATATAAATATTTGAAAACCACCGTAGATCATATATAATGATCATGTGTACTATACCCTACTTTAAGACACCATAACAAGACACTATGATTGGACACTACTAATTAAGCTTCATGTTTGACCTTGATTGACACCAAATGGAAACTCATACGACACATAAACTCACTTTTCCATCATTTACCTTTGAAATCGATGAAAACCTAAGACACAATGGCCAACAATATCCCCCTTTTTAATCAAGACAACCACCTTAGAAAACATTGATGGAAACCTCAATACAAAACATCTACATGACTCCCTTTTTCATGTTTCGATGCTACTCTCCCCATTTGACATCTATGAAAATGGATAATTGACAGGTCAACATGAAAACACCGAATAAACACAATGTAAACAATGAATTTCATGCATACAATATCTCCATTGAATGAACTCTATTTTCTTATCTTCAATGAAGTAATGAAAGATCCATGGACTTGATATAAGCATCCAAAAATTTCCCTTAATCCGATGCATCATGTTTTGGAAGCTATATACCTTATTCTAGACATGTGCAACTAAAAATCCTACCAAAAATGTAAGTTCTACCTCCAACACTACCATAACATCATTTAGGACAATTAGCCCTAAAGAATTCCATCGAACAATTTTTCCAACTTTCTCCTTGCTCTAGGATCAAACACAACATTTGAAGTCTCAACTTGATGATCCCCTAGCCTCATAAAATTATAATTTCATAGATAAATAAAATATAGTTTTAATTACCTTGATCAAAAATCATGGAAAAGTGTCTTCATCAACATCAAAATCAAAGTGATATTCTAGTGTTCGCTAGCCCTGCTTTGATGCTTTAGATTTCATCACAACAAATATTGAATCCCCTTGGAATAATTATATCTTAACTATTAGTCTTGATACTAACTTTGAGATGAAAAACTTAGCAAGGATTATTCATAACTCTTATTACCTCAATATAATGCATATACCTTCAAAACTCTACTCTTCCACCTTTCAGTAATTGATCCAAATATTTTGATCACTTCTTAACACAATCGCAATGAGACCTTGACCTCTTTACACTATTTCCAAACCTTAAAAGATTCTCATAAATATTTCATACCTAGCCAATATGGGACTTTACTCCTCCTAGGAGTATTCACTATACCTTCTTGGATTTGCACAAACTCTTCATGGAATAGAACCTAAAAACCATTTTCTAAATATTTTCACCCATATTTTTGTTCACCAATCATACTCATAATAGAAACTCCCTTGATGCTTAAACATATCAATCATCCATGAACAACAAAGAATTAAATAATCATTCACACACTGAGTTTTAACATAACATGCTATATGAAATGTCTTGAATAAACTCCTTAAGTTATCCAAGCTACCCATGAGATCAAATATTCCTATGAAATGTAATTTATTCTTAAAACACCTCCAAATGCCTAAAAAATTGTATCTTCATACCTTGAATATTTTGATAAAGATCTTTAATGATTTTTCTTCTTTGTTATCCTTGAGTCACACCATCATAATATACTTCTTAACACACACTTCTATACACACATCTAAGACAATAATTTCACATTTATGACTTAACATTTAAGAAACACACAACCCCCTTAGATCCTCATGACAAAGTTAGGTTTTCATGGTATAAACCTAGGAATTTTCACCTTGAAACATAGACATCCTTTTGGATTATCACTAGAAAATATGGAATTTAGAATCTAATACACTCGATACAAACTTGAAATAATGCACATCAACCGAAAAGACTCACCTCATGGATTTCACAAACTTTTCATTGCTTCACACTCTTCATATTACTTCCATGATATATGAATACATATGATATAACTTACATCATTGATCAAGGGTTGAGACACAACATATATGATCGCTTAACATGTAAACACACCTAGAATGCAATATTATACCCTGTAATTTAATGAAATCATTACAAACACCACTTCTTCATGTGTTTTGATACCCTCAACTCCATCAAGAAGAACATGAAATCTCTACTCTCTTGCAACACACTTGAATACCTTCATGCATTGTGCATGTTTTGTGTATTACTTCACGAAACATAAGACCAAGATCATATCCTCGAATTTTTAACCAAGACATATGTTATCCATATTTTTCCCCCGATAAAATATTGGATCAACCCCGACCCTACACAAAAAGAACAAGAGAAATCAGGATTCTAATCCTATAAATAGGTTGTAGGGAGACTTTACAATGGAAGTGGTGGGGCTTGCAAAGATCAAATGACCCTACGCAGAGAAATTTAGAAAATGGCTCTGTCAAGAAAATTTGTGCCTTAAATCAGTTCTATAGATTATAGGAAGGTTCGGAAACGGAATAGTAGGATTGGGGTAAGAGTAGACAGAGTAAAGGAGGCCATAGATTGAAAGAGAAGAAACAGTGAAGGTTTGAGGTCTTCGGGCTCTGGAATAGTTCATAACGAGTCCAAAATCAACTAAGTATGGAGGAGACAGTGGACGTTGCCAAGTGTCCAAGCGGTGCATCTCCAAAGTCAAATCCAAAAATGGAGGCTTGAATAAGTGTCAGGCCCCCATGTGTCCCAATCCCAAATCGTAGGTAGATTCAAAGCTAAAATTCAAATGATGGATAGGGTAGGCCTAAAAAAGGCTAAGTATAGAAGCATCGTGGAAACTACCACGTGTCCAATGACGCATCTCTAAGGGTAAATCCAAAAGTGGAGGCTAAAAAAGTGCTATTTTACCATGTAGTCCAAGGTCTAAAAAGGTAAGAGGGAGTTTGTTGAAAAGTCCAAAGACCAGTAGAGGCTTCCAAGTGTTAACTTGTCACTCCTTCAAAGGCAAATATTGATTGGGCTTTTAAATGAGTTAGGACCCTCCACACATCTAGTCTCGTAAAGGTGACAGAGTCGGGTTGAATAGTCAATGCATAGTGGCAGGCTGACAGAGAGTGCCAAGTTTCTAAATGGTGCTAACTCAAGGGATGAATAAAGAGAGGGTTTGACAGATAAGCGCCAGACCACCGTGTGTCCCCGGTCAAGATATATGACCCCGTCGAACAAAATACTTAGCAAAAACATAAGAAAATTGAACAGGTCATAGAAGAAGCCACATGTCAATCTTGCGCCACTTTAAGAGAAAATATAGAGATCTCCCTTGAGCAAGCGCTAGCCCTCCACGTGTCCCATTTTAAAAGGGGGCCCATTCTTGAACCAATTTTCCCACCTTTTTGTATAGATCAATATAAATTTTGAAGGGGCATATCTTTTGACCTCGGGCTCAAATCTAGAAAGTATGGCACTGTTGGAAAAATATCGGCCTCGTCTATGCCATAGAGATCTGAAACTTTAAGTTTGGGGAGGTTAGATGGGAGAAAAATGGAGAAACATCTTCAACGCCATTAATACAGGATTTATTTTTCCCCAACAACCGAGATCGGGTTCAATCTGATCCACTATTTCCTCCTCCTTCGAGGCACCAAATAAGAAATTGATGCGGTCATGAAAGATTTGGGGGAAAAATTTATGGGAGGAATTAATAGTGGTGGTTGAGCTTCAAACTATTTTTCCCGCTTGTCTCTCTTTCTCCCCTTTATGTTGAATCTTTAAAAGCAGGTTCGAAACTCATTGTAAAGGGTTGCACATTCTTTTGTTTTTACAGCTCCCTTTGCTTCGGAAAAGAAATTCATGGAGTTCGGACCTTTCATTTAAATTACAATATGTTTCCTTCCTTCGCCATTTTTAATGCATTGTATCAATCAAGTAGAGCAATAAAACACATTTGAGATTGATTTTAGATCCTTTCTTGTCTCCACTACTCTCATATAGTCTTCAATTACAAATATGGTTATATGTGCTTGATTATTGTATGCATTTTGTTGGTTTGTCTCTATCGGAAAAACTAATGTTCATCATTCCTTTGGTGCATCACCTTGTAGATTAGTTTTGATTTCTTGTATTCCTTTTATCCCCTGTCTCCTTGGTAAAACTTAGATTAGGCTTAGGAATAGGTCCTCTACAAGTCTTCACATATGCACCTAAATATAGGAATAGGAACCAACCTTTAATCTGAGATTTTTCCCATTTACAAAGTCCCACAATTTAGGGAAAACTCAATGTTATGCGAATCACACGAAATGACTCTACTCTTAGAAAAGTAGATCTAATGACTCATTTAGGGGTGTTTTGATTTTGCACTTGACATTTTTGGCATGCCTGGTGGGACCAAGAAGTCTCCATCTTTACTACAGTAAGATTGATGTGCACTTGTTTTTATTTTAGCTTTTAAGAAGTTTTAAAAACTACATATCTGACGACTCCAAAAGGGATATAATCCACTAGTTTCAATAGTCCAAGCTTCCCAAGTTCATGAGAAGGATACAAATAAGGTCAAGAACCAGAGAAGAGGGATAGTTTTTACACCTACACTTATCTCCAGACAAAAGGAGAAGAGGAAGAAGAGCCCAAAGGTCTCCATCTCCACCAAATAGAGCCTTATCAACACCTCCTCCTAGTAGGCTATTATTTCAACCAAGAAGGGTGCTCAGGCCGATCAGGATGGCACAACCAAATCCTTATGTCAATTTCACTGGTAGTAGCCCACTCACTCTGAATGCACAAAATCCAGTCCTCGGTGGCAGCATTAAAGAGCATCCCATATTTCATTGGAGAAAACCAGACTTCTCTTGGTGACCACGTTCAAGACATTACAAATGTCTGTACAATCCATGAGATCATTGAGATGGACATTGTATTCAAGTTACTAACCTCTTCACTCAAGGGTAAAGCTTCACAATGGTTCAAGAGCCTAGCAACATGCTCTATTCAAACTTGGGACCAACTATGCAGAGATCTTCCTGACTAGTTTGGGGAAAAATGAGATAACCTATCCTTATTGGAGCAACTGACAACAATCAAGAGAGATCTGAATGAGAAGTTGATGGATTTGAACCTCATATTTCAACAAACTTGGGATGTAGAATTCCAAAGGTGGCACTAAATCTTACTTGAATAAGGTGCCTTCTTATACTTTCTTAGAGCTTTAAATTCTGATATTGCTTTAATGAGTTAGTCAATGGGAGGCATAACCTTACTTGTATCTTATAGCCTTTCCATAAGAGCTGAGAATTGTTTAATTCAGGTTGGTAAACTGGCTCCTAGGCCATCCATGCCTCTATACCCCGAATTAGGAAACCCAAGTACCATCCAAACACCCACATTAGCTCCTATACCTACTCCTAGAAGTCAAATTTCAGCTGAAGCCTCCACCTCATCATCTAACACCTCAAAGGAGCTTCAAGAAGTTATGAAACAACTTCAAAACCTAGGGAATGAGGTAGTAACCATCAAAAGACATGAAGATCATATTTCTAGTCCATATCAACCTCGGACTCAATATCAAGCTAGACCCCCATATCAGCAAAATAGATCACTAGCTCAGGCTGTAGATCAAAGTCAACACCAAGGATAATCTCAAGCTACTAGAACTTTCGGGTCATATGATCCAAACACATATTCAACATCAAGGGCATTGATTTCAACACAAAATAACATCGCATAAGAATATGATTGGTGTTTTCCATGTAATTAGCCACATAATCAATCAATGTGCTTCAATGGTGCACTAAATCAGGATTTGATGGTGAAAACCATTGGTGTGTCACAAGAACCTAGCCAAGAAGAAAATCAACAACAAGGAGCTCAACAAGAGGGACCTCTAAGTAAAACTATGCTTGTCAATTGGAAAGTTGAAGACTTTTGTGGAATGAATCGGATCCTTCTCAAGGTATAGTTACCAATACATGGTCCAAGAAGAGAAATATTGGAGAAGGACATTCACCAAAATCAGGTGATCCTCAATCCTCCATTGCTCCATAAGGTATTGGCATTCAAAATACAACTCCCAATATGCAGAGCCAATCCAAACCACCTTCCAAATCCACTCAGGCACTAGTTGTAACAACCCATGTGCAAGATAAAAATGTGTAAGGAAGGGGTAGTAGAAGGATATCTCATTTAATATCATTGAGAAAATGAAGAAGACAAGTGTGAACATTTCACTATGGGAGTCACTGGCCATTCCAGGATAGAGGGATCTATTACAGACTACTATGGCCAATTGGTCAAGCTCAAATCAACCCCCTAACTAGCAAGAGAAAGTTCTTACCAATACAGCTCAACCTAGGGGAAACCATCGAGAGCAACAAGGTAAGAACCTGAGACCTCCTCCATTCTATGTTTCATTAATCATTGGGGACAAATTGGTGCATAATTACATGATTGATTCAGGGGAAAGTAGTTCTGTAATGCCCAAACAAATAGCTGATCAACTGGGTCTCTAGTATGAAGTCATCTCTAGAGGGGTAGTAAAATTAGATGGGACAACAGTGACAACTATAGGAATCATGAAGGATCTGAGCCTCGGTCCGCATTCCCGCCCCAATGTAACTATATTGTAGAACGTATCAGTCATAGACTTGCCACCACATTTTACATTGTGTTTGTCTAGGGACTTCACTACCAAAATTAGAGGCTATCTATTTGCTAAATGGTCACATATGCTCTTTAGAAGAAGGTATGGAATGAAGGCCACAATCAAATCTAATCCCGTAGTGGATTATCACATTGAGTCTTATGTTCCGAGTCCAATCAATGCAAATTGTTTGAATTTTGATAAGGAGGACCTCTTAAACACTTGTGAAGTAGATACCAAGGTGGGGTGTATCCTGGACCTGACTCTCGATGAATGGGTGGTCAAAAGACATGATTTTGATCCCTATAAGGAGATGAAAGAATATGAGCTAGGATTATACTACCCGTATGAGGAGAATCAATCTCTTCTTGACATCATGAAGTTGGAACACAAATGAAAATGAAGGATGGAAATTTTTCTTTAATGGCTCGAGAAGCAGGAAAGGAGCTAGATGAGGAGCTATGATTGTGTCACCCCAAGGTATGACATACTACTCAGCTTTCCATTTCCAATTTTCCTATTCAAACAATACAACAGAATATGAGGCATTGGTTCATGGATTGCATTGGGTTAGAAGACGAGGAATCAAGAACTTGCAAGTGTTTGGTGACAATGAACTAGTTTCCAATCAAGTCAAGGATAAAATGTTGTTAAGAACGACTCGCTCAAAATCTACAAGAATAGGGAATGGGATCTCATTGAGGATTTTGAAGCCTTAAACATTGTGTCCATACCTAGGAAGGAGAACGAAGATACTGATAGGCTTGTAGCAGTTAGAGAAACATTTGATGTGATTGAAAGCATCAAGAGGGACAAAGGATAGACAAATATCCATGTGATTGTGAGGCCAACAAGTGCTAGATAATGACACATGCCGGTGTTTTGAGAATGATCAGCAGATCATCAATTTTTGCAAGAGGAAGATGAATTCTCGCTTAGGAATCAAAATAGATTAGAGAAGCAATATGGAGATCAAGTAGTGTAGTCAGTATACAAACAAGCTTCCCAAAGGGTTAGTGACATTAGAATCTATCTTCATTCCTAATGATCAGCCCAAAAAGAGAAAGCTAACATACAGATCAAAGGAGAATATTTAGAGTCAATTATAGTTGGAAAAGGAAAAACACTTCAAATTGGAAAAGTGGCCACCGAGCAAGAAAGGTATGAATTCATGAAATTTTTCAAAGATTTTCCAGATGTATTTTCTTGGATCTATGAAGACCTAAGAGGGTTCAATCCGAAGCTAGCACAACACACAATTGAACTAGATCCAACTACTAAGCCCATCAGGCAAAAGAAAAGACCATTCAATCCACACATTGAACCTCTGATGAAGAAAGAGCTAAACAAGATGATAGAGGAAAGTATCATATTTCCAATCAAACACTCAAGCTGGGTTGCAAACTTGGTCCCCGTCAGGAAGAAGAATGGAGAGATTAGGTTGTGTGTAGAATTTCAAGACTTGAACAGAGCATCCCTCAAAGACCACTACCCACTCCCCTCAATGGAGCAGATCTTGCAAGTGGTGTCTAGATCAGAGAGATTCTCTCTCCTAGATGGCTACTCAGGGTATAACCAAATAATGGTGAAAGAAGATTATCAGTTCAAAATATTTCACCACCAAATGGGGCACCTATGCCTATAGAAAAATGCCATTTCGATTGTCTAATACTGGAGCCACTTTCCAAAGGGCAATGGATATGGCATTCAAAGGACTGATCAACAAAATAGTACTAATCTATCTAGATGACATTATTGTGTTCTCCAAAATGCAAAGAGACCACCTTTTCCACCTAAGACAAGTGTTTCAAATGTGTAGGATATTTGAGGTTTCATTGAACCCTAAAAAACTCATATTCTTGGCCAATGAGGGTAGGCTTCTAGGCCATGTTGTGTCAAAGGGAGGTTTGGCAATTGATCCAAAGAGAGTTGAAGTAATAAGAGCATTGTCATTGCTAATCCATAAGAAATCTCTTCAAATCTTCTTAGGAAAAATGAATTTTGTCTCGTAGGTTTGTACTGACTTTCTTTGCCCTTGTTAAGCCAATAACATTTATATTGAATAAGAGCTTGGCATTTAGGTGGACAGATGAAGGAAAAGCAAGCTTTTAGGCCATCAAATAAGCTCTATCACAATCCCCAACTCTCGTGAATCCATACTTCTCTAAGGAATTCATACTATATGCCTTTGGTGGAAGTGACACAATTTCTGCAATCTTACTACAATAGAACAAAGAGGGTATAGAGCATCCAATTTCCTTCTTCAGCCAAAGTTTGGAAGATTATGAAGTGATATACTCCTTCATCAAAAGCATGTCCTTGTAGTGATCAAAGGATTAAATAATTTTAAACATCTAGTTTCAAACAATAAAATCCAACTATTGGTTTCCCATGTAGGAGTCAAGGACTTCCTTCTCAGTAAGGATTTGAATAAAAATGTGCAGGATGGATAACTCGTGTCATGGAGTATGACATTGAGATCAAGGTTACTAAGTTGGTCCATGGGAAGGGATTTTGTGAACAACTGGTCTTGAGTCAACAAGATGAAGAAAGTGGTGAAAAGGAAACTTTTTTTGTCCTATAGAATAGTCAAGAGGAAGAAAATGAGGATGTGCCCACTCCTTGTTGGACTCAGAATATGGTGCACTTCCTTCAAACAAGACTGTGTCTGCCAGAAATGAGTAAAAAAAAAAGGAGACATTTCAGACTATAGGCCATCCCATACGTGCTTATTTATGGTATCTTGTTCAAAAGGGACATCAATGGCATTCTGTTAAGATGTATTAGGATAGATCGATTAAGAGAGTGTTACAAGAGTTCCATGATGAAGCAGTTGGAGGCCATTTTTCTCCATGGGTGACAACACTCAAGATCATGAAGGTGGGTTATTATTGGCCTAAGGTGTTTAGTGACTGCTATGCATGGATCAAAAAGTGCAATAACTATGTGTTCTTCAAAGGCAAAGAAATGCTAACAACACTTCCATTGCACCCAATTTCAGTTGACCAGCCATTCATGCAATGGGGATTGGACTTCATTGGGGTCATCAATCCAAATTTGAGCCAAGGCCACAAATGGATTTAGACAAAGAATATACTATTTCACCAAGTGGACCAAGGCAAAGCAAATCAAAGAAGCTAATGACTCTAAAGCATACTATATTTCTATGAAGGAATAGTGACCAAATTTAGAGTGCCACCCAATATTATAGTGGACAATGCATTGACATTCATAGGTTCCAAAATCATAGAATGGGCTACTAGGAATGAGATTTACCTAAGCAATTCATCAAACTATTACCCTCAAGGTAATGGCCAAGCCGAGTCCACAAACAATAATTTGCAAAGGATTGTCAGAAGAACTCTAGATGAAAATCAAATAACTTGGCACACAAAACTCAAATCAGCCTTATGGGCTAATAGGACAACACCCAAGAGGTCTACAGAAACCCTCCATTCAAAATTGTCTATGGGAAAGAAGCAGTGTTTCCTCTATCACTTGAGTTTCCAGCATTGGAACTCATGAAGCAGTTGGAGATGTCTGAGTTTGAACCAATGGAGGCCAAGTATGTAGAACTGATGGAATTGGAAGAAACCAGAGAGCATGCACTTCAAACAATGGAAAAGGATCAGGTCTCAATCAAGAGATGCTTTGATAATAAACCAAAAAAAAATACTTTTCAAGAAGGAGACATAGTTTTGAAATGGGATGCAGATCGGGAAAAGCTAGGAAAACACTCCAAATTTGATGCCATCTAGAGTGGCCCTTACATGATCACAGAATGCAAGAGTAAAAATGACTTCCAAGTAACTAAATTGGATGGAGAAGAATTTTAGATCCCAATAAATGGGATTTATCTCAAACATTGCTACTGAATGGGAAGTTTCCACCCCTGTAAATATTAGCATAGGTTTTTAATTCCCTAAGTGCGTATGCACATTTTTTTGTTGTATTGTAGTTTTATTTCCATAAGTGTTGTGGCATAGGTTCTTTGTTGCTCCAGGTTGCATTGTTACAAATTCCAACGTCCCTCCAAGAAAACCTGCTATCCCTTTCAAAATTCATAGTAGGGAAACTCATAGTTACCTATAATAGTTGACATTTTGAAAAGAAAATAAATGCAGAGTAACTAAAAGTTGTATACAAAATAGTCCATTCAAGGACAGGCAAAAGCCAAGGTTGGATTGAATTTCTACTCTCAGAAATAATTGTCTCGAGTTTTTCTTACGAAAATTGAGACTGCAGATGGTTGAGCTCATGGATCAGAGGAAGGATCAGTATTAGGCCATCACTCTCTATTTTGTGCCCAATGGACATAACAAGGCAACTGGTCCTCTCATCTAGCAGGAAGATACCCCTACAAGTCACCAAAAGTGTTATCCATATTTTACCCCTGTAAAAAGTTGGATCAACAACGACCCAACACAGAAAGAACCAGAGAAATCACGATTCTAATCCTATAAATAGGTTACAGGGAGACTCTACAATGGAAGTGGCGGGGCCTGCAAAGATCAAATGACCCTATGTAGGAGGAATTCAAAAATGGATCCATCGAGTGAATCCATGCCTTAAATACATTCTATAGATTACATGAAGGATCAGAAATTGAATAACAGGGTTAGGGCAGGAGTAGACAATGTCAAAGAAGCCAGAGGTTCAAAGAGAAGAAATGGTGAAGGTTTGAGGTTTTTGGGCTCTGGAACAGTTCAGAATGAGTCCAAAATTGACTAAGTATGGAGGAGCCAGTGGACGCTTGTAAGTGTCCAAATGGTGCATCTCCAAAGTTGAACCCAAAAAGGGAGGCTTGAACAAGTGTCAGGACCCCATGTGTCCCAGTCCTAAATCAGAGGTAGAGTTAAAGCTAAAATTCAAATGACGGATAGGGTGGGCCTCAAAAAAGGCTAAGTATAGAAGTGCCACGGAAACTACCACGTGTCCAAATAGTGCATCTCCAAGGGTAAATCCAAAAGTGGAGGCTCAAACAAGCACCAATTCGCCATGTATTCCAAGGTCCGAAAAGGTAAGAGGGAGGTCATTGAAAATTCCAAAGACCAGCAGAGGCTTCTAAGTGTCAACCCGATGCTCCTTCAAAGGAAAATCTTAATCGGCTTTTAAGCGAGTGCGGAGCCTCCACACGTCCAGTCTCAAAAGGGGGACAAAGTCTAGGTTGAATAGTTAATGCATTGTGGTAGGTTGGTAGAGAGTTACAAATGTCTAAATGGTGCTAACTCAAGGTTCAAATAAAGAGAGGGTTTTTAGACAAGTGCCAGACCGCCGCGTGTCCCCGA
The DNA here is from genome assembly GCA_018340775.1 of Taxus wallichiana var. yunnanensis. Classification (NCBI taxonomy): domain Eukaryota; kingdom Viridiplantae; phylum Streptophyta; class Pinopsida; order Cupressales; family Taxaceae; genus Taxus; species Taxus wallichiana. Next base: position 736,191,782 of record CM031241.1, read on the forward strand.
TCAAGATATATGACCTGCTGAACAAAAGACCTAGCTAAAAACATAAGAAAATTAAGCAAGTTGTGGAAGAAGCCATGTGTCACCCGTGCCACTCTAAGAGAAAATATAAAGGCCGCCCTCATGCAAGTGCCAACCCTCCACGTGTCCCAATTTAAAAGGGGGTTCGTTTTGAACCGGTTTGCCCACATTTTGTATAGATCCGATACAAATTTTAAAGGGGCATATCTTTCGACTCGAGGCTTGAAATCTAGAAAATATGGCACCGTTGGAAAGATCTTGGCCTCGTCTATGCCATGGAGATCTAAAACTTTAAGTTTGGGGAGGTTAGGTGGGATAAAAATGGAGAAATGTCTTTAGCACTATTAATACAGATCTATTTTTCCCAATAACCAGATCAGATTCAATCTGATCTACCATTTCCTCCTCCTTCGAGGCACCGAATAAGAAATTGATGTAGTCAAGACAGATTTGGGGGTAGATTTTATGGGAGGCATTAATAGTGGTGGTTGAGCTTCAAACTATTTTTCCCGCTTCTCTCTCTTTCTCCCTCTATGTTGAATCTATAAAAGCATGTTCGAAACTCATTGTAAAGGGTTGGACATTCTTTGTTTTTTCAGGCTCCCCTTTTCTTCTGGAAAAGAAATTCATGGAGTTCAGACCTTCCATTTAAATTGTAGTACGCTTTCTTTCCTTCGGCCATTTGTAATTCATTGTATCAATTTACGAGCAATAAAACATGTTTTATATTGGTTTTAGATCCTTTCTTGTCTCCACTACTCTCATCTAGTCTTCCATTACAAATATGGTTATCTGTGCTTGTTTATTATATGCATTTTGTTGGTTTGTGTCTATCAGAAAAACTAATGTTCATCATTCCTTCTTGCATCACCTTGTAGATTAGTTTTGATTTCTTATATTCCCTTTATCCCTGTCTCCTTGGTAAAACTTAGATTAGGCTTAGGAACAGTCCTCTGTAAGTCTCCACGCATACACCTAAAAAAGGAATAGGAACCAGCCTTTAATATAGAGAGTTTTCCCTTTACAAAGTCCCACAATTTGGGGAAAACTCAATGTTATGCAAATCACACCAAATGACTCTACTCTTAGAAAAGTAGACCTGAAAACTCATTTGGGGGTGCTGTGATTTTACACTAACAACATCATCACACATGATTTTGACCATTGAGTAAAGCACAAGGACACTTTATAACAGATGGGAATGATGATAACTTGATAATAATAGAATTATAATTAGGCTAAAAATACAATAAATTGACTTATTATATCTCTTCGATTTAGACCAAACTCCATGACTCAAGTTAGAGACTCCATACTAAGAATTATGAGACACAAGACAAAACATAACCTTATAACATGTACAAACATGACATAACTACCTTCATTTTTACTTTTGTTAAATGACCTCTACATTCACAAAAACACAAAACTTATTTTCGTCTTCTGACCTCATTCAAGAGAAAATGGGTATTTGTACACCCTACCACTATCTCGAGTCCACTTTATAATTTTAGTAGGTTCTTAGAAGAAATCTTCTCAAACTCAAACTTGAGGATCCTTTTTCTTTCCTAAAAAGGCCTAAACAAGCAATTCCAAGTTACAAACATTCAAACAACCCCACACCTATTTTTCAATTTCTCATATGATTATCACAACTCCATTCTAACCATGCAATGGTCCACCCTTTTCTCATTACTTCCCTAGCACATACTCGCCTCTAACTTTCCTTTCAACTCTCTTAACTAATCCTTGCTATAATAAGGAAAAATATCTTTTTATCCTTGCCAAATCTATCTCATTAATTCCCCTTGTTCTTACACACATTTCACTATTATAATGATCACCTTAATGCTTTAAGACAACCCAAGACACAAGGATATTCTCCCTTTCACAAAACTGCCTCTTATGCTCTTAAGTCAATGATTTCTTGCTTCAACCATGCTCAGGGTGTTTTAGAGACTCCTAGTAGGTTCTATAAGCTCCATTAGTTGACATTTACCTCTCCTAAGATGCTTGTCAAATTTAAGAATTCAACTCCTTACCTAGCTCTCCTTATTCTTCTTTTTGCAAATGTTCATCTAAACCCTTACTAGGCCTCAGTAGACCTTACTTTGTTATGCCCAGCTTATTTGTTGGGGACTTCCAAGGCTTTTACCTAAGGTTTCTAGGAACCCTTTCTACCAAACTATGTCTATGAAGTTTCAAGTGCTAACTTTCCATTTAGAGGGTATTTTCTTTATAAAGTGATTCTTTCCTTTAGCCATATGATTGTGTTTTCTTTCTCCTACCAACACTGTCAATAAATTCTCATTTCTAACCAATGAAATTTAAATTTTCTTCTTGAATATTATTAACAAACTTCTCCTCATTATTACCTCAAAATTTTAGGCTTAGATTCATTCATTTAATGCTTCAAAACCGTGCCTAGTAACTTTCCATATTTCACCATAGTGAAACCTCGATGAATTTATTTTTGCAATAAATTCTTGTGATGAGTGGCTCGGGACTTTAAATTTTATCTCCCTTATTGTTTTAACGTCCTCTTTGTATCTATTTTACTAGTGGATCACCATAACAAAGGTAATTCTATCAACCAATAAAATTTTACTTACATTCACATTATAAATAAGCCATTTAAAACCCTCACTCACCAAGTTTGGAAGAAGTAATACTTTTATTTTATGAGAACTTCATTCATGATTTAAATTTAGTTTGAGAAACCAATCCCTAAGTTTTTACATCCATGGAGAATCACTATCCTAGTGTTAACATAGTCAAAACTTTCTTGGTTGTACAATACATAGTAAATAATCACTTCAAGACTTATCATAGAATTGTCAACCTGTCATAAATGAAATAACTCTTCTCTCTCTATTCACCCATGATTATCAATAAAAAGGATTAATTCAAATCCATAGAATCCTAGTTATCAAGTATCTTGTAAAGACATAGTCCATCACACCATTATCACTGTTAATACACACAATCAACCCCAATTTCAATAGTTTATCAAAATACAATGGAGATATCACGAAGTATTTACTTCTTTTATACATGCAGACACATTCAAATCTTTTGGAACAACTCACTATACCACTACGTGATAATGAAAAACTAGTTACCTATGTTAGGTCTATTAAATTCATATCATTATCATAATCAACAAGGAACCATAGGATTCTTAAAAACAGAGTGTTGTATCCACACAATCATATACTAAATACTATATCAATGATATCAACACAATGAAAAGGATTATATTATCATGTCAAAGTAAATATATGAAATCTTTCATTCTAAGGTACATAACTAAATCACTCATACTTGAAAGGAGAAATCCCAGTAAGATCAAAAACCAGAGTCTCCATTATCTTATCACTAAATTTCATAAAAAAATGTGTTTCTTCATTACTTATCCAATGCCTTCTCTCCTCATTTTCTCCCCCTTAAAATTAAATTAAATATTCCATTCCAATTCTCCTCACATTTTTCATTCTCTCTCATGTTTCTAACCCTAACTAACTCTATTTGTTTTACTCATATGCCCTCTCTTAGCTATAATAGCTTTATTACTTCATTTTTTACATATTTCATAACTCCCATTATCATATAAGGACACCTACACACATCATGACTTAACTAGATCCATTCTATATCTAATAAGCCCTAAAAAAATCCTTAACACTTGTAGCAACTACTATCAAGACTTAACTACCACCACAATCTTAGCATCCACAATATAAGTTTGAAAATTGAATTACATATTTTGGAGGGAAAGTTCCCTTTTTGAAATTAAAAATCTATACCACCTAGACTCACTCTCTCTTGACTCCACACACCTAATTTGACCTTCATAACTTCATGACCATAAAAATATGCTTTTAATGAAGGTGTTTAGTGATGCTCCTACATCATACACCCAAGGTGGAGTGTAAGACCTCTAACATGGTTGATATCTACGATGATTTCTATTTTTAAGTTGCAAAACATTGACATGTGATTCTATTTAAAGACGGTGTACACTTGTGAATCAAGAAATCATGTTTTATGTAGATAATATGTTATATCCTGAAATAGGTACAATACTACCATGATTATGATAAATTGAAAATGAAGTATTTTGTTTATTCTTATGCTTGTTGATTCACTACTTGTGAAAAAATAAATTTGTTCTAATAAACTAGTTCATAAGTCTTTGTTGCACTTGAATTTGTGCTTCAATATTCTTAACCTATATTGTAGGATAGCTAAACCTTGGATCAATTTCATTGATCCAAGGAATGCTTGCAATTTCATGACTTTCTGGTCATATTGACCGAGTTGGATAGGTTTTAGGATCTCTTAACTCTGTCTGTCTTGAAGTCACGAGTGATCTCTGTTGTTCCCTACTTCGTAAGTAATCTTCAATGGTTTTTTAGATCGTTACTTAGTAAGTTGTATGATAAAAATATTATCTATTGCTAAAGGAACCTAATTAATCTATGTTCCTAAGTTGAAATACTATCCTAATTTACTAAGTTCTTTTATTAATGTGACTATTAATAAAATAAGAAAAAGAACCTAAGACTAAAACCTTAGAATTAGAACTAAATACCTAAGTTAATTATTAAAATAATGTTGAACCTAAGTTAATTTTTGGCTAACCTAAAAGGGGTCTATGGGATGACATGCAAAAGGGAAGGTTGGTGGCACCAAACTCTAGGAATTTAATGCAGCTTATCTCCCGATATTGCCAAATTTGGTAAATGCGTGAAAGATAGTGTGTGCTCTAATTGGCACCTATATGCCAAAGTGTTAGTTACATGCATTTTTAACTTGGTAAGTGAACAAACGTAAGTTTGAGATGGTGGGAGAAAAAGGATGACTAATAGTCTTGTTTGAAATTTAATATTTTTGGAAATGGTGAAAAAATTCCCGGGAAGAAGGGAAGTTGGAAAGAAGAATGGTTTTGGTTTTGTTTTGGTCATTTGGTTTTTGTGAGCTTAAGCTCTGCATGCGGATTTTCTCTTCAAACCCTAGTATTGAATCCTTGCATGTTTATTTTTCCTTGCATGGTAGTGATAGTGAAGAAAATATCACCGTGAAAGTTATAAGAAGGTTGTGAGGAGTTTATTGGAATTTTCGTGGAAAGGATTAGCTATCAAAGCTTGGAATGAATATTTTTGTAGAGAGAGTGGAGACATGAGCTCTATCAAGAATGATAGGCCCTATCCATTAAGTCTTATGATTTTATTTAAATGCTTCATAAAAACAAATCTGCTCTATTTGAAACCTTCTATTTTTTAATTATGTTTGTTATTGCTTCATTATTGTTTATTTTATTTTCTTGGGATGTAACTAATTATTAATTGTTGAGAATGAAATCTAGAAGTGTTGAATGTGACTGAAATGCTAGAATGTTTTTAATTCGAACCATCTTGCTATTGAAATAGGTATGTGTGGTTCTTTGAGTGAATGAAAATGTATACTTGAAAGTTGTATATACTTTAACAAGAGCTTGGTGTAGTTAAAATCCATATATTTTAAGTTTCATTCTCTCATTATTGTTGTCATTGGAACTAGATGCGGGGAGTATTAATTTTGGCATTTCTCCATTGTTTAGGTTAATGGGGGTTCTGTGTTTTGGGTTTTTTTTCTTGACAATGGTACTAGAGACTATTTTTCTATTCATCTTGTTTCATGACTGTAATTTATTCTTGCAAGGATTACTTAGTTCATGTTTTGATCTGGAAAACTTTGATTCAAGATTGCATTTGTCTTTTCTCATTTCATTGAGAATTTTTCTGGATAAGATGTATAGAAGGAATGACTATAGAAGTTTTTAATGTTCTCGTTATGTTGTATTTACTTCTTATTTTTGTAAACCCACTTTGGGATTTTGGTTACCTTGGTAGATCTTTTTAGATATCGGAAGTTCTCTCTAATCATTGGTAGTTTTTGAAATTTTGTGGAAGGAATTTGTTCAAATGATATTTCTCTCCTTTCATTTTCTTAATTTATAGTTCTTTGGGTAAATATTTTGAATCGTGTCCGAGTTACTCTCATTTCCTTTCTTTTGCTTGAGATTTCTAAGTCTTGAATCAATTCTTTTTATTTGGTTAAATCATGAATGGTGATTTTACTTTTTTTTGGAGTAAGGAAATACTTGATTCACTTGTTATATGATATTGTTTTCTATTCTATTGCCTAGCTCATTTATTTATTCCCAACTCTGAGCTATGTTGTTACCTCAGTTAAGATCTTGTTGATCTTAAGTGGGTTTCCCTCAATTGATTAAGCACTTGATGTGCGTTACTCTTAGGGAAGTTGGTTCTATATCATTTCATCTATATTGTCTTAGAGTGGATGATTAGCCTATGAAATTATATATGGTTGTGGCTTCCTCCTTAACTTGTTAATAGATTTGTATAGAGGGAATTTTGAGCACTTTAATTAATTCTCTTCATCAGTTGTTCCTTCATTGGGGTTCTGGAAACCAGATATGCTTGATGTATAAATTTTTTCCTTTCTTTGTAGAATCGATCTACCTTGCTAGAATCTTAAATATAATTTGATATCTTTGAGACTGATGTGTTGAAGTGTCTCTTGAGGACATGGTTGAAGTATCTTTCTTAAATTATGGAATGTTATTCATTCATTACCTTTGTAATCATTCCTTTTGGATGAAATCTAATTTAAGATAAAGGGAATGATATTGTTTTAGTTTAATTATGAAATTTACCCATTCATCCCTTTCTAGATTTGATAGTGGTTGGTTGAAACTTGTGTGTGGCTCTCAATGGTACCTCGTCTTTCCTTTGGCTTATGATTGATAAAAAAGTGTAGTTGTTAGGACTACAGAGTGTTAGTTATGACTGTTCCTTTGAGTTGAACTTGAAATGAACTCACTCAGGTCTTTTAGATTATTTCATCTCGTGAGCTAACTTGTTCATTTCTAATTGATTAAGTCTTCTTTCCCTGGAACATAGAGACATAATATTTCTTGACACCTAAATTTTGTTGTTGCAATCTTATTGCCAAAATAGCCACAAATCACTCTCATTCTTATCAAATCCATTCTAATTAGTGATCTTTTCTAATTAACTAAATGTTTCTTACCACTTTAGCCAATTAACAATGCTTTGTTGATTGTGTAGAACCTTTCACATTCAAGATGCCATTTTACGTTGAATCGTAAGTCAAAATCCTTTTCAAAATAGACAATTAACGATTATAGGATAATTAAGGCTATTTCGTACTTATTTTGGTCAATATACCCTAGTATTGGCTTAAACCCTCTTCCAACCACTCAAAATCACCCCATTCACCTTTGCGAATGTCTCAACAAGCTTCAAAATCTTATCCTAGCCTCCTAGTTGACCCTAAGCGGGTGATTAAGGCTTCACACCTCTTAATAACTTGGTAATTCACTAATTGTGACTAACAAGGACTAATCATGATTAGAAATTCTAATTTGATTTGGGTATTTTAGTCCCACATGCCCAAAAATACAAGTTTCTCTCAAAAGGAAAACTATAAAAAGGGTACACCTCATTCCTTTATACTTTACACCATGCTTTGATTTGCATCTCATATAATAAATATGATATATAGCCAAGTTCAACCCTTGTTTAAAGCCTTTAATGGGGTTATTAGATGGATATCCAAAATGACCAAGTAGTCATTGGGAGAGGCCATTTCACGTTGTTTGGAGTAGAAACCATAACCATTTGATTTCCTATTAGGTCTATTTAGGCCCATGTTAGGTAATTCAAGAATATTAGTAGGCATGTTTAATTAGATTTCGTATTGTTTTCATACTAGTTAAGAACTCTTTTAAGCTTTTATCTTAATGTTACATTCCTAGACTTAGAACCTTGGCTAGATGGATGGAAATGGTGTTAGATTTATTTGATTATTCATGCAATTTACTTTGTAAATTTTAGGGTGTCATCATTTGGCACACCCGGTGGGAAAATACCCCATTGCATTCACTTTTTAAAGCTTTTAAACTTAGTTTCAAAGTTTTTCATTTCAAGTTTTAGATTAGTTTCAAGTTTCCTAGATTAATTTCAGATTTTTTAAGATTAATTTGAAGTTTTCTAATGCACTTTCAATATTTTTAGATTATTTTCTCAAGATTTTTAGATTAGGTTCAAATTTTAGAGTAATTTTCAAAGTTTTATAGATTAATTTCCATTATTGAAAGTTGTTTCAACTAGATTAGAGGTAGAATTTGTGTTTTTTTCTTTTTCAAGATTCAAGGAGGTGAAGCCCTATCAAAATTACTAAAAATACCAAATATTTGACCTTTTTGAATAAATTCTTTCCAAAACTCAAATTTTGGCCACTTCCAGTGAAGGGGAATACATGCATTAAACTGGGAGTGAAAGCGTTGAAATAGGAGCGCACACGCCGACAGGGGAGCACAAACATTAAAATAGGTGCACACCTACTTCTCTAGAAGTGCACACATTAGCTCATCTTTTCAACCGCCATTAATTTTTACAAGGGGGAGTGCACACGACGATAGGGGAGCACATGCATTGAAACAAGCATACACCCGCTTCTCTGAAGTGCACATGTTAGCTCATTTTTTCAATTATTAGTGATTTTTACAATGGGGAGCGTAGGCATTGACAGAGGCATGCAGTGTGTTGAAACAATCGTGCACATGCCGACAGGGCGCATAGGTGTGTTCAGTATAATTTTTCTTGCAAACTCAAAGTTTCCATTTTTGTTTTTAGGATTTATGTTACTTTTCAAAGGTTTTTAGATGCCATTTTTTTCAATTTCATAGATTTAGAGTAATTTTTCTTATAAAATCACTTAGGGTTTGAAGGAATTAATCTTGTTTCCATGCTTTGTATGAGTTTGGGTTAATGTGTGTATGATCTTGTCTTTAACTTCGTGTGATCTAGAGAATAAAAAGAACTCTTAAACCTTCTTTTACTATCATTAGAGTATGTAGGAAACTTTGTTAACCATATTTTAGTTTAAATGCTTTTTCGCTTGCTAAATAACCAAGGCTAGAATTTTTATATGCTCTTCACTTGCACCTAGTGTGATCTTGGAAATCAAAACTAATTTTAGTCTTTTCATTAAAAATCACTTGGATGAATTGGGAATAAACCTTGTTTTTGCAAAATTTGATGGTAATTAGTTTATTTACAAGCATTTTTCATGGTTATTTTCTTATGATATTGTGAATCTATTTTGAAATTAATAATAATTTTGTGGAGGACCTAACGTAGTCAAAGAAAGGAGGACCTAAACAAATTTTCTAACTACATGTGTGATTGTAGGTTTCTAAAAGGAGTACGACAAAAACCACATTAAGTCTAAAAATAAAAAAATACACCACAATCATCACAATGTGTTTTTAGGTTTTGGTTTAGAGCTACGACTGCCTACTCAACTATAAAATAACCCGTTTTGCATAATCCTTAAGCTAAAACAATGGGGGTGGTCCTAGAACCCTAAGAACCCTAAAGTAGTTCACACAAGAGAGAACCTTGTGAATGAAACAGAAAGTGCTCCACACCATCGACTTGTCTAGTATGCCTTGGTGAGATTAGCATCAAATAAATCCGTATCGTGACCCTAGTGAAAGTATAACTAGACGCACTTCGGTGCCCATTATACTGAAGGGGGTAAAGTAAAGTCGAGATACTCCCAAATTGGTCGATGTGACTTTTGGGTAAATCGAGCTCGCTCATAGATATATTTTGACACCTAGAGAGAACCACCTAGGAAGATTGCCATCCCGGAGCCATTATTTTTTTCTTAGATAGAATAATTGAGAGCTCTCACAAAGTAACAACTTTTCTAGATTCAAAATATTGTTTTTGAACAAGGGAAAGAGTCTCTTAAAGTTGAAACTGTGTGACATTTCATCATGAAATATACTTAGTGTCATTTTATCCTAGTTTTTCACTTGTCTTAAGACAAGGAAAAACTCTACCAAAATAACACCAAGTTTATTTCAACACCACTTGGTCTACACCCTTTTTTTCTTGTTGCCCATTTTGGACAAAAGGAAAGAACATATACGGATACCATTAGATATCGCGCGTCCACCACTTTTTTATTCTACTTGCATGACTAGGTTGAAATTCCGTGAGTGTAAGTGTTGAAAGTGTGAATGGTACATACTCACGATCTATTAGGCCCCCGGTCTCAAAAACCCATATTTGAGACTTATTATAATCAAAGTTAGGTGATTTCATCCTTTTCTTCTTATGAGTTGTTATGATACCCACATTGTAGCCATACAATTGAGATATTTACGTTTTGTTTCCATTGTGAAATTAATCCTAAATCTCTATATTGTAGAGTTATGTTGTTCACACACATAACAATTTCTTGTTATACTTAGACATAGTTTTTACATATTAACTTTGTCTTGAGTTTTGTGAGTGTTGGGTATGCATTGTTGGCATCACAATAACATCATTTTGACACTAGAAATATTGCTTTCCCAGAATGTTGGTTCACATGTCCAAATAGTGTCATTATACTCGCTCACATTGTTATCATCCATTTTATGAGAATTAGAATTTGTTAGTGTTTAGAAGCCAATTTTTAGTATATCTTGTTAGAAGATTGTGTCAACATTTTCTTATCATTTAGGCATTTTTAGTTGTAAAATTGACCCAACTAGTGATATTGTGTTGTCACTATTTGGTTTCAAACCTATCTAGATGAAATATTTGAGAATAAACTATTTGGTATAACTAAAATTTGAGCGTTGTATGTCATTGTATTATTCTAAGGAAAAACCGTGTCATATATTACCTTGCTAGGATAGCTTGTTTGTTATTATTTAGTTCTTACGTTCATTTTGACCTATCACTTTTGTGGCTATTCTATAGTCACCTTGTTTTAACAACTTAGGGTCATTACGCTAAAAAAATTTGACTAGAGTCCCTTATTAATAAACCTTAGTGGAAATATTTCACGTTGTACCTTCTATTCTAAGTAATGCCTACTACGATAATGGGGTCACGAAATTTGACAGCCAATATATTTGGAGGTGACAACCCTCTTTTGGAGGATAATCTCATGGTTGACCATAGTGGTGGAGAGGAGGAGTCTCCTCATGTGGATGTAGAGATTCATTCCACCCATTTTGATGACTACATTTTTCATAACAAACATGAAGTTCTTATGTGGGTTGTGGAACTAGGAGCCAAATTACCTTCCACTGTAGACCCTTCTCTTATCGCCGACATGGTTTGGGGAGAAGAAGAAGTAGACCTCCTAAATCGCATTCTTAATGAAATTTTAAATCCAGTGTCATGCCTCTACTTTTGCATTCCGAATAATGAGGAGATACCATTTGAAAATGATAGAGACTATCGGTTGACTCTATTAAAATTCATTGTGAAGACCATGAATAACATGTTAATCATTCATAACCTCTTCCTAACTAAGATCATCATGAAATACCTATTACAGAGGTTACACTAGAACAACAAGTCCAAGCCCTCACTCTTCAATTATCAATTTTGGATTAGCATTTACAAAAGAAATAACCAAAATTTGTGAAACAAAATATACCAAAGGAAAACCTAAATCTTCGTTTTACAAATTCCCAATAAATACTCCTCAACGAGAGGTAAAAATATATCCTTATGAAGAGATTATTGTAATAAGTCGGAGTGGGCATTCACCTAGGCTCAACACTTTGTATAAACCTACACCACCACCCATGCACGATCCAATTTTTAGTCAAGAGTGGTCAAAAATGAAGAACGCCCTTCAAGCATTTCAAGAGGGTGAAAACGGTAAAGCAATAACAAGAAGTATCGGTTCGACGAGTTATGTCCTTACCCATTTGAAAAATCCATGCTACTCGGTACCTTTCCCAAGACATTTTGATTTTCCAAAATTTGATAAATATAAGGGAAAAGGTGATGCTCATGATCATATAAAGGCCTTCTATATGATATGTCAAGAGGTGGCGTTCAACAACAATTATCTTATGCACTTGTTTCCATGAATATTAGGAGAAATGATGCTAGATCTGGTTTGTGCATATCCCTAAGGGATCCATATCAAAATTTCCAGAACTATTAGATATTTTTGTATGAAACTTCTCTTTCAATATATAAAATGACGTTACCATGTTATATCTCTGCAATGCCAAGTAACAAAAAAATGAAAACTTTGTTGTGTTTTTACAAAGATGGAGAGGGTTATCTAGTCACTTTCCTTGCTCCCTACCCGAAAATTAGGTGATAGGCATATTTTTCCCAACCTCCATCCATACATTACATTCCAATTACAAATTCATTTTGGTAACATGTTTGAAGAGGTAATAGAAAAAGGGATTCAAATTAAAAAGGCATTGTTAGCTAGGGGGACTCTAAAACCTTTCTCCCGCAAACACAATGATTCTAAATCTAATGATAAAACAAAGTTTGTTCCTAATAGAAACAAAAATGTCATTAGTGATGGGATAGTAGACTCTAAATGGGTGCAAGTCATGTAGAACCACACACCTTTGAAACTTGCAAAGGGTAATCCACCTACCGAGTATAAATGCTGCACTTTTACTCCTCTATCTGAATCCATATCATCTATACTAAAATAGTTAGAGGCCGTTAACATGGTTAAGTACCCTGAAATGTAACCCTATGGGGATGATACACCCAAACCATCATGGTTTAGGGAGAATGAATTTTGTGGGTTCCACCACATAAAGGGTCACAAAAATGACAAGTGTTTAAGATTAAAAAATTATATTCAAGACCTAGTCGATAGCAGTAATATTGAAGTAGACTTCACCGTCCACCGTAAAATCTCCAAATGTAAACTTAGGGATCTTCAAAGAGCCTTTTCCCAATCAAGAAGAAAGGAAAATATAGATCGAGGACAATCATCTCGGAAAAATGCTAATCGTATGTCAAACAAATACCATTTTGATGCCTTGATAGGTTGTGTTAACCAAGTCATTGAGCAAATCAATACAATTAAAATTAATACAAGAGAGTGCACTTTGTGGCAACACAACGGGCTCAATTTGTTATAAACTATAAACCTACCCCCTCCTCCTCAAGAGAGTCACCGTGATGTGTTAGATATACTATAAAAACTATGGCTAAGATTTCCATCTTAGACCTTCTAAAGATCTCTAGCGTCCATAAGGATATACTTTACAAAACCTTACAGGGATTAGGAGTATCCATTGATGTTGACCCAACACATTTGCAAGCCATGGTAGCACAACTTGTTCCTTTGGAACACATAACCTTCAACACTATAGAAGCCTTAGTTGAAGATCCTTCACATAACCTACCATTGCATATTGAGGTTATCATCAAACATAAGAAGGTTAAGAGAGTGTTTATGGATGACGGATTGGGTCTTAACATATGTACTCTCAAACTAGTCCGCCAACTAGGCTGCACATAAGTTGATATGGAAACAAAGGTCATCACCATTAAGGCATATGAAAATGAAGAAAAACAATCAGCTGGAATGATCACTTTCTCATTAGAAGTGGGTCCCATAACACATGATACAAAGTTCCACGTCTTAGACCTGGAACTCCCTTATAATATCTTGCTCAGTCTCCCATGGATTCATGTCATGTAGGTCATGCCATCAATGTATCATCAGTGTTTAAAGTTTCAATATGAGGGACATACACTCACCATACAGAGGGGACCCTCAACCTTTTTCTCATTGTAGAGCATTTTCAGGATTTTTCCCTACAATCTATGAGTTTCCATCTACGGAGATTTCTATTCCTATCCAGTTAGAGGCCCTCGCTTCATGAGTGGATCTAGATACCCTGTCTATCAATGATAATGGTGCTTCCACCTCATAAAATCCTTTTTCTGCATGGGAGATGAGGATCAAACCAAGTGGTTATGGAGAGTATGATCTACAATAAGCCCTAATGGTTCATAATGGTCCACTATCAGCCCAAGCACATGGTAGGCCATGTTTTAAAGTTTAGAGATCAAGAGAGGCTTTCCCTTTCAATAATTTTACTCCTAGTGGCTTGCTAGAAGATGAAAGGTTTCTTATGGACATTGTATTCCATCCAGATGATGATGACATGGCTACATGCTATAAATCACTTAAGTATCCTTTTACTAATCATATAATGTTTGTCATGAGGTATAAAGGATATGACTCATGGCTTCCAAGAACAAGGCCCATTAGAAGCTCTTGCAATACCTTGGCATATAGTAGGTAAATTAGGTATAGGAATCCATTTATATGAGTCCTTCTCTTTAGATGATGAGTATGATTCTTCTGAGAGTGAGGATAGTTTTTCCAAAAATGAAAGCGAAACAGATTCTGATGTAGTCTTTACGAATACCTTGCCTATGTGAACCTATTCACCAATATGGCTATCCTTACTATAACCCCTGTTATACCCACCATATCCCCTATAACTTAACCATTAACCCTATCCTACACATCACTTGTGAATGGGGATCAACAACAACACGTACCTATTAATGTGTTTTAGAATGATGAGACCATTGGTGAGTTCTTGGGAATCAAAGACAAAATTCCAAGAAATGATCACAAGAAGGGGTTCTCCATTCATCTTAATGCATGCACATACTTTAGAGAGGAAGTAGATTTATGCAGGAATTTAAGTAAAAAAGTGAGAAAGGGAAAATTTTCTAAAGAAAATCCTTGTGGAAATAAAAGGGTAAGTCCTATAGTGAAAAGATATTTGAGGTGCTTGTGGAAAAACATGCATAACAACCTATGGAAAAGATAATGTACCCACTTCAAGATGAAGAGCTCCCTGAGCCACTTGTGATAGAGGAGGATCTCAATCTCCCTCTTGATCCTACACGCATGGGGGATGAATCAAATTTATTAGTGGAAGATACAATAGATGTTAATATCGGCACGGAAGAATTGTACATGAGATAGATAAGTTGGGATCTTCCCTCTTAGCCAAATAACAAAAAGCATTCACAAGACTCTTAAGAGAGTATGTAGACATCTTCACTTGGTCTTATTCTAACATGACATGACTTGATCCTACACTAGTGGTACATAATCTTGTGGTACACCCAGATGCCAAGCCCATAAAAAAGCTCTGAAAGATGCATCCTCACGTCACCTTATTGGTAAAGGAGAGCTAGAAATGTTATTAGAAGTATGATTTATCATGATTATTGACTACTCGAGTGGATCTCCAATGTGGTCCTGGTTCAAAAGAATCTACTTGGTATTAGATTATGTATGAATTTCAAGGATATAAAAAATAGTCCTAAGGATGATTTTCCTCTTCTAAACATCGACATGATTTTTGATTCTACAACAGGCTATCAAATAATTTCACCCATGGATGGATTCTCGGGTTACAATCAGATAAATATTGTGGAAGAAGATCAACAAAAACAACTTTCATCACCCCATGGGGGTGTATTTTTACCAAGTCATGCCTTCCGACCTTAAAAATGTAGGCACTACATATCAAAGAGTGATGACTAGAATATTTCATGATATGATAAGTAACATCATGGAAGATTACATAGATGATACATTGGCTAGAACCTGCAAGGAACACCCATAAATTTTACAGGTGTATCTTTCAACATATAAGGGAATACAAAGTCCTGACTTAACCCAAAGAAGTGTGTCTTCAATTGTGCTATTTGGGAAATTACTAGGATTCATTATGTCATGGAGAACAATAAAAGTGGACTCTGAAAAGGTCATGAATATCATAGAAATTTCTCCCCCTAAGAATATCAAATAGTTACAAATATTACAAGGGAAAATTCAGGCCATCGAAGTTTTATTTCATAGCTAGAAGAAAAGTGTCATACATTTACATATCTTCTTAAAAAGGATGTTAATTTCAACTAGGGACCGTAACAACAACAACAAGCGTTTTCTTTACTAAAAAAATACTTGGCCAACCCCCCTATTCTCATGCCACCCATGGCATGAGAACCCTTGTTACTTTACATCTCTGTTACACATTTTTCAATTGGAGAAATGTTGGCCTAGTATAACATAGAACAATGAGAAAAGGTTATATACTATTTGAGCAGGACATTGGTATCATATGAGATAATTATCCACAAATTGAGAAATCTTGCCTAGCGGTGGCATTTTCTTTTTAGAAGCTACATGAGTATATGTTTAAAAATAAAATAAATCTTATTTCAAAGGTCAACCCTTTAAAATATTTATTGTCCAAACCAGCACTAACTAGAAAGATGGCTAATTGGATCATCTTATTAAGTGATTTTGGCATTGAATATGTTCATCAAAATTCAAGTAAAAGGACGTGTTAGTAAATCAACTAGCGAAGCTCTGCTACCAGCTAATGAACCCTTGATTCTAGAACTACCAAATTCATTCATTATGTATCATGAAGAATCTCTAGTTTGGCAAATGTACTTCTATGGCTCTTTTACCTTTCATGGTTCAGGTGTCGGATTTGTGCTAATCACTCCCACGAGAGACTTGATTCCAAGGGCATTTCGAATTGGATACCCTTACACAAAAAATATAGCGGACTATGATGATCTCATTATAAGAATGAAGTTGGCCATCAAATGGGATATTAGAAAAGTAAAATGCATTGGTAATTCAATGTTTATTATCAAACATGTCATAGATGAATATAAAGTTAAAGATGAAAATTTACTTCCATATAAAAGAATGGTCGATTCCTTGAAATAATTCTTTGAGAAGATAACATTTGAGAATATACCAAGATCTCAAAACAGAGTGGCTGGCACAATGGCTATGGTAGGATCTATGTTAAGCATTCTTCCAGAGAGAAATGATATGCCATTCTTTGTTGAAAATCTAAGAATATTGGCATATGACATACCAGACTCTTGTTTAGTGTGTGAAGTTGTTGGTCCCTTTTCACCATGGTACGATAAAATATTTAATTATCTTCATGATGGAACCTTACCTATGAACATTTCCCGTGTTGAAAATCACAACCTCATCCAGCGTATAGCTTGCTATACCCTACTTGGGGGCACCCTCTTCCATCGAGGCTATAATGGGAATATGTTGCGTTGTTTAAATTCTGTGAATTTATCCAAGAAATCAAGGAGGCGCATGAGGGAATTTGTGGAGTTCAAGCTAATGGGATTTTCCTTACAAATAAGATACTCAAAGTAGGTTACTATTTTCCTACCATGGAGCATGACTGTTTTCAACATGTAAAGAAGTGTGTGGATTGTCAAAAGTATGGAAATTTGATACATGTGTCGACACAATCCTTGCAACCAATCACGACACCTTGGTTGTTCTCAAAGTGGGGTCTCGATCTAATAGGGAAACTTAATCTTGTCTCCTCGGATGGCCATAAGTTCATTATAATGGCCACTAAGTACTTTACAAAATGGGTAGAGTCAATTCCTCTTACTTATCTGAAGGTCCCCAAATTTCAAAGTTTATAATGAATCATATCATCTACAGATATGGTATCCCTTCTTCCATTATCAATGATAATGGTAAGTATTTAAAAATAAAAATGTGAAAGCACTCTGTAAACGCTTTCAAATTTCCCTTAAGTTTTCAACCCCTTATTACCATCAAGGAAACAGAAGGCCAAAGCCTCCACCAAAACCTTAATTTGCATTATGGAGAAAATGGTGAATACCACAGTCATGAATCGACATTTACAAATTCACCCCGCCTCTCAAAATTCAGAAATTTTATCCACACCCCTACATATGCAGCTCCATATTCTTTAGTATTCAGTTCAAGTCATCTTTCCTTTATAGATCAAGATCCCTTCTTTTGTATTGAGCTAAGTGATTACCTCGAATGAAGAGGATGACTATAAAGTATCCCGATTGGTGGAATTGGAACTATTAGATGAGAAAAACCTTTGTGCACTCAATCACCTAAAAGTATATCACTATTGAGTGTAGAGTTGATATAATAAGAAAGTCATACCTTGTCAGTTTTAGGTAGGGGAAATGGTGTTGAAAGAGAATCAGAAGAACACCAATAAAGATCGAGAAAAGAAAGGGAAATTTGAGCCCAACTAGATAGGACCATACATTTTAGTTGCCAAGTTTGGTTCACCTTCATATAATCTGGCCTACTCAAATGGCCAAGAGCTTCGAGAACCCATGAACACAATGCATCTTAAGAGCTTCAATTCTTAAGTATGGGGTCTCTACAGATTACCAAGAAAATTAAAACAAAAAGTATAAAAATAGAAAAAGATAAAGATAAATAAGCAGGTACACCCAATAGTGAAAACCACGCAATGGTGGCACTTTGGACAATTCCTTTAGTGAAAACTGGTTTCAGCGTGAAGGGGGGTCCATTGTTCATAAAAAGTCTAGGTTTAAGGTGTATGACAACTTTTCCCTCGCTTAATATTTACCTTCGTCTAAACCCCTTCGAGCCTATCCTTATCTACTATAATCTAGATAATCTAACTTTCTCGAGTGTGAAACATTGAATGAACCCATCTCACACCGGGGTCACTTCACAACATCACTTCTAGCATACACCACATGGAATTATTCCTTGTACATCCCATCTAACGCTAGGGCATCCACGTTTATTTATTTCCTTGCATGTTTTCTTTGGAAAGCTATTGGGAAAACTTAAAAACATTCGTATAAATTTTGAAGATCCCAAAACATACGAGATATGTCCTTTGCAAAAATCAAAACATTCAAATACATTTCTTAGAAAACTCCAAATTAAAAATAAATGGTCTTAGAAATAAAATCAACAACGAAGAAAAACGTCCCAAAATTGTCCCACAAAAACAAAGTAGTGGTTCAGTTACTTTTAGTTGTTGGTTTGTATGGTTTTTGTTGCATTACTTGTTCATACTTGTATGCTTTAAATAAGATTGACTTGCTTACTACACAACTAAATCCTATGTCAATTACATCATCCTCAAATTTTGAAATATGTCTTACAAAAGCATCTTTCTATGGTTCTTGCTTGTTCTCATCTCAAATGACTTACAAATCATTGTGATCTACCTTCATTAACAAAATATAGGTTACATACTATGTCATAGTGAGTTTCCATATACTATGTCATAGTGCACGAAATATTTTCCATAGGATTAATTATGTCCTCCATTTTACCCTTGCATGTGTTATTATTTGGGGCATCATTTTTAACCCTTATCGTTCTGACACAAAAAATCAAGAACTCCAACTTGATAACAAAAATATTGGTGAAACTATCTTAAATGTTGTTTGTTTGAGTATGTGTGATTGTACTAGTTTCTCTATTAGGTTAGCTAGTTTACATTCTCGTATTGCATTGTATTTTTTATGTTGCATGGAGCTAAATATAATTTTAATTTCTCATATTGCATTACATAATATATGTTGCATGGATTTATGTATTTTTAACAGTAAACAATTTTTAGTAATTTTCTTTTCATGTTATCTTACACTTTTTTTATTTTAAATAAAGTTTGATGATGTAGACCTAGGGGTAAAATGATATAAACTGGTTGCTTATGGAAAGGCTGGATGAAAAGGTTAGACTTGTCCTATATTTCTCCATTAATCATTTCTTCTCCATTATCATTTATTACCACTACTAATTTTTCTTCCAAAACACCCGGACAATAAACAAACACTTCTATCCCTATCCATTTTTATTCTCAATACCTAAGGGTTATGATTCATTTTCTTCTACCCATTTCAAATCATATTTTTGATTGTTGATTGACTTCTTCTATCACCCAATCGACACCGGAGGGATCATCCTTCATCCCCGATATTTTTCTTCAAAATCCACCTATTTATGCATGTATACTATGTTTGAAGTGAAGTCACTAACTTCACCTCAAACAGGGGAAAATGTAGACACCTAAATTTTACTTTTACAATCTAATTGCAACAAGACATACAAATCACTCTCATTCTTACCAACTCCATTATAATTAGTGATATTTGCTAATTAACTAAATGTTTCGTACCACTTTATCAAATTAACAATGATTTTTTTATTGCATAGCCCCTTTTTCATTTAGGATTCCACTTTATGGTGAATTGTAAGTCAAAATCCTCTTCAAACCGCACAATTAGCAATTATAGGCTAATTAAGGCTATTTCACCCTTGTTTTGGTCAATATACCCTAGTATTGGCTTAAACCCCTATTCCAACCACTCAAAATCACCCCATTCACCTCTACAACATCTCAACAATCTTCAAAATTGTATCCTAGTCTCCTAGTTGACCCTAAGCGGTTGATTAAGGCTTCACACCTCTTAATCACTTTGTAATTCACTAATTGTGACTAGCAAGGCCTAATTGTGATTAGTAGTTCTAATTTAAATTGAGTATTTTAGTCCCACATGCACCAAATTACAAGTTTCTTTCAAAAGGAAAACTATAAAAAGGGTTCACCTCATACCTTTATAGTTTACACCATGCTTTGATTTGCATCTCATATAATAAATATGATATTTAGCCAATTTCAATCCTTGCTTAAAGCATTCAATGTGGTTGGTAGATGGATATCAAAAATGAAAAAGTAGTCATTAGGAGAGGCCCTTTCACCATGTTTGGAGTAGAACCATAACTATTTGATTTCCCTCTTAGGTCAATTTAGTCCCATGTTAGGTAATTCAAGCATATTAGTAGGCATGTTTAGTTAGATTTTGTATTGTTTTCATACTAGTTAAGCATTCTTTTAAGCTTCTATCTTAATGTTACATTCCTAGACTTAGAACCTTGGATAGATGGATGGAAATGGTGTTAGATTTCCTTGTTTAGTCATGTAATTTGATTTGTAAAGTTTAGGGTTTCATTAATCTTAATCAATTCAATTTATCCTCTGTGTTGAGCTTGAAATATTCATGATTTTCTGATGGAATATAATTATGTTTTTCTTTTAATTCCTTCATGTATCAATTTTGATGTTCTCTTGAAATATATTAACATTATATATATTTAGATGGGTAGATATGTGTATCTAGTATTACTTCTTAAAAATTTAGAACTGGTTGAATGGAGGATCTTATTTTGGAAATTGAATGATAAGGTAAAGTTAGGATAAAATATGAATTTCCTTTCTTTAATTCTTTTTTTTATTCCATCATGTTAAAATGAGTTTTATAATTAAAATTTAGGGATGATATGTTGATTAATTAAACCTTATTTACACATTAGAAACTTTAAATTTATCTCTCCTTATTGGATGTCATCTTTTAGGGAAAAATCTTTCTGCTTTCATTATTGTGTTTTCGTAATGTTTCATAAACAACATGGTTCTTTATATGAAAAAAATCGTTTAAATCACAATGTTTTAATGAATTAGTACTTATAATGCTTAGTTCAAATGAACTAACTTTGCTAAAAATTGTGCGAGATGGATTTCATAGAAGATGAAAGGACAAAGACATAGAAAGTTACATATGTTTTACTAGAAAAAATTATCTCTTTATTATGATGATTATGTGGCTTCATTACTTGAGATGTACTTTGTCGAAAAGAAAGTTATAATACAACTAGTTTTATACGATTGTTATGACACCTTGTAATCTCTGAGATACTTTTGTAATCAGTGAATGTATCACTCCTTTGATGAATAAATGACTTGTGATTGTTGAATATTACTTTCTTGTAATACCTTCTTGGCATAAATTGAGATGCATTATTAAGTAATACCATAAATGGAAGGGGAAGTTTTCATACATAATTGTTATAGGATTCGGTTTGAGGATCTGAAATTAGTTGGTTTATTTTTCACATAAAGGAGTTGCAACTAACAAGTTGACACTCTCATATAGATCCTTTAAACAATGGAAAGGAATTATGATTGAACTAACTAACTAACTAACTAAATATATATATATATATATATATATATATATATATATATATATATATATATATATATATATATATATATATATGAATGAATTCTTGATGTATTTAAAACATATGTAATTTGTTTTCATAATTGGACATTATTCCATGATGTAGGGAAAATGATATTTTCCTTGAAATCAATCATAGAGACATATCTTAATATCTTGTTAAAATATTATAAATATAATAAGTAAATGGTTGAATGTGTACTTCCTTAGGAAGATTTCCTTAATCAAAAATTGGAATGCTAAGAATGAAATTAAATGGAATTTAGAATTCATCTTCATGAAGTCTAAAGTAAAGGGTTTATAATGAACTTATTTAAGCTAGGGCTGAAATAAGTAAGGAACTAATTAACACACTTTCATAACTTCAAGATCAATCTTGTCGTGAGATAATGTAAGTTGTTTTGTTTAAAGAAAAACTTAAGCATGTAATTAAATGGTTAGGAAGCATATTTTACCTGCATACCTACCTCACACATAGTTTCAACTTGTAACCATATAGGATAAAATATTCTAGTTGAATCTTTAAGAGTTGTTGTAATTAATATTTAATGAAGTGATTAAAATGGGTTAATAAACGTATAATCTAAGGTAGGCTAGTACAGGTTGAGGAAAATTTGTTGGATGTTGGTACATATCAACTACATTAGTGTATTACCTTCCTAATGACAGGATTTTTACAAGGATACTATGATGCAGTTGATAGGTCTCAACACCCCACTTAGTTTGTTTAACTTGACTGACATACAAGTAAGACTGGATCATAGTTCTATCCTATATAGGGATATAAACATGATATAGTGTCAAGGTCAACTAATTTTTGACTTAGGATAATAAGACACACACAATTGACATAAATTGATTGAGTGTGTCTATGTATCCTTAGTCACCACGAGTAATCTTCCACAATAGAGCATGTTGTTGCCATTGTCTAGTATGAAACCTTGAATCGAGATAGGACTAACGAAGTCGGGAAAGACAACTCTCGATAAAAGAAAAATTCTCGTGAGGGACATATTCCAATTTGATGAGTATGTCATCAATGAATGTAAACGTGATAAATTTTTAAAAACTTTGGCCAAAGTATCGCAAATTGTCATTTACATTGTCCTATGTCACCTAGTTTAAGATACGAGATTTCGGATGAGTATCGAGTAACAAATATTCATATAGGCCTCTTAGATAGAATACGTGAGTACCCTAAAAAGGTAAAAGAAACCATGTATATGAAGCATATTTGATGCGCCAAAATTAGCAGAACTTGAAAAGGTCATAACTTGTGCTCTGGGTGTCTATTTGAGTTCACTTTTTTGAAACCACATGTTTCAATGATTTAAATGTACCGGTCAACCTGACCTACCAATTAGAGAAAGTTTAGACACATTTTAGGGTCCAAAATCCACCATCTTGAGGCCAAAAATTAGGATTTAAGTTGTAGTTTGGTTTTTTCCTATTTTAGGGCATTAGTTAATTTTAGTCTATTAGTTGCATTATGAGTTGGAAAGTTTGCAATTCCTCTAATTTAGGCATGTAGAAGATGTGTGGAAATTTTTGTGCCCATACGAATAAGCATGCAAACTTACTAAGAATAGCAAGGTTCTAGTAAATTGCTAAAAATAGTAATTTTTGCCACCTAGAGTAGATTTAGTCAAAGTTAGTTAGATTTTGCTTGGCAACTCAAGTTGGGAGTTGTTTTCCTATTTAGGAAACATTGTAATTCATGATTCAATAATGAATAAGGAGATCTATTTTATTTTGGATTTCATATTATTTGTAGTATATTGAGTTTGTTTAGAATTTGGCTACATTATCTAGTATCAGAGTAGGTTCGAGTCTTAAAAAATGGAAGGAAGAGGAAGAGGAAGAGGAAGAGGAGGAAGTATTTCCCATATGAATAGAAATATGTAAGATTTGTAGAGGTAAGTTGGTGCACTTGATGCAATGATAAACCGAGAGAGAAATAAAGGTGGATATGACACGATGAAGCATAAGTTTGTAAAGAGGAGGAAACAAAACACCACCCTTAGCTTTTTAAGAAAGGATGCTATGAGAATTAGAAGGAAAGAATGATGGGATAAGAGTTGATGTTTCATAGTATGGAGGTAGTCTAAAACTAGAGGAGCTAATAGATTGGTTGACTAGCATAGGGAAATTTTTTTAGTGGAAGGCTATGTCAGAAGAAAAGAAGGTAAAATTTACATGCACGAAATTGAAAGGTCATGTTATGTTATGGTGGGATCACCTACAGAAAGAGTGGTCAAGAAAGAAATAGGATGTGGAGTAAGATGGAGAAGAAAATGAAAGATAAATTTCTCCCTATGGATTATGCACAAACCCTTTATAGGAGGTTTCAGAATCTTAGACAGAACTTACAAACAGTGCAAGAATACACAAATGAGTTCTACAAGTTGTCCATTCATGTAGAGCATGAGTAAACTGAGGAAAAAAATTGTTGTAAGGTATGTAAATGGAATAAAAATTTATATTCAAGATGAGATAGGTATGCACAAGATTAAGAGCATAGAGGATGCTTATCAATTAGCCTTAAAGGCCAAGGAAAAACAAATTTGTCAAAGTTTTAAGAGATCACTTAGAATGAATAGGTGGTCCTCATCTTCCTTTTGGGAATGAGATGGTTTCATCCAAGGTAGGATAGAATCACCTCGTGGAGTGGAAAACCAAGAAGATAAAAGACATAATTCCCATAATCAACAAAGAGGAAGAGGATTTTCTAGGGACAGAGGATATGCTAGCGATAGAGGATGGGAGACTCCACAAAGACCATTTGTTTGTTACAGATGTGGTGAAGAGGGGCATCAAGATTTTGAATGCCCTCATTCTTATACACATGAAAAGAGGTAAGTAGATGCTCCAAGAGTAAATCTTGTTGAAGTTAAATAATTAGAAGATGAATAGGACCTAGAAATTCCACTAGATGTTGGAGAAAATCTGATGATCAAGAGGACGATGATTGCTCCAAGAAAGGATATCAAGGGGATGCATGGCTACGTACAAATATTTTAAGAACAAGATGCACTTCAAAGGGAAAGGTATGTAATGTTATTATTGATGGTGGTAGTTGTGAGAACATGGTTTTAAATGATATGGTTGAGAAATTTGGTATGCATTGTCGAAGAATCATATCCCTTACCGTATTGCATGGTTTAATAAGGGTAATGAAGTTACTATTGATAAGAGATGTTTAATAATTTTTTCTATTGGGAAAATTTATAAGGATGATATTTGGTGTGATGTTATTCCTATGGATGCATGTCATATGCTGCTAGGAAGACCATGACAATTTGATAGAAAAATTATTCATGATGAGGGAAAGAATACTTATAATTTCTGGAAGGATGGCACAAAAATAATTTTACTACCTCTTAAGGAAGAGGGGAAGACTGAAAATATGCTTTCTGTAATGGAATTTGTGAATGAGCCAAAGGAAACTAGTTTTTTTATGCACTAGTCACAAATAAGGATGAACTCCGCAAGTACACAAATGCTAGTAGAAATAAAAAAATTAGTATAATAATTTTCTGATGTTATTCCGATGAGCTATCACATGGATTACCACCCAAAAGATATATTCAACACCATATTTATTTGATTCCAGGTTCTTCGCTCCCAAATCAAGTAGCTTATAGGATCAGACTAACATTACATGTAGATTTGAATAGGCAAGTGGCGAGCTCATGATAAAGGGGGCCGTAAGGGAGAGAATGAGTCCATGTGCAACCCCGACTTTATTAACACCAAAGAAGGATGGAACATGGAGAATGTGCATGGATAGAAGATAAATCAGCAAAATTACAATCAAGTATAGGTTCCTAATACCTCACCTTGATGATATGATGGATGTGATTATTAGATATAGGTATTTCACCAAGATTGATGTTCGAAGTGGTTACCATCAAATTTAGATCGAGAGAAGGAGATGAGTGGAAAACAACATCAAGACAGGAAATGCATTATATGAGTAATTGGTGATGCCATTCAGATTATCCAATGCACCTAGTACTTTTATGAGATTGATGAACACCATGTTGTGGGAGTATAATGGTAAGTTTATTGTGCTTTATTTTGATGATATATTGATCTTTATTAAAACTAAAGAAGAACATCTAAGGCATCCGAGGGTGATATTTGAAGTGTTAAGGAAAGATAAAATCTATTCAAATATGAAGAAGTGCACATTTATGCAAGATATTTTTGTATTCTTGGGATTTATTATTTCGAAGATGGGGTATAGATGGACTCGAGAAGATAAAGCCAATTATTGAATTACCTACTCCATGGAGTATAACAAAGGTAAGAAGTTTTCATGGTCTAGCAAAATTTATAAAAATTTTATTAAAAATTTCAGTAGTATTTTAGCACCTATAACAGATTACACAAAAGGATGGGAGTTTTTGTGGACAAGGGTAGATGAGGATAGTTGTCGGTTCTTGAATAACAAGGTGACAGAGGTACCCATTTTAGCATTACCATATTTTGATAAAGGGCTTGAGGTTTTTTGTGATGCCTCACATGTGGGTATTGGTGTTGTTCTAAGTCAAGGTGGAAATAAAATAGCTTTATTTAGTGAGAAATTAAATGAGGTAAGAAAGAACTACTCTACTTATGATGTGGAATTTTATGAAATTGTAAAAGCATTGAGGCATTACTTTTTGCCTAAGGAGTTTGGGTTATTTACTGGACCACATAGCCCTCAAGTATGTGAATACACAAAAGAAGTTGAATACTAGGCATGCAAAGTGGTATAATTTTTGCGGGGTTATACTTTTTCTCTAAAACATAAATAAGGAAAACAAAATCAAGTTGCAGATGCATTGAGTAGGCATGTGAATTTTTTTACCACTATGGAAAATGAGGTGGTGGGTTTTGAATCAATAAAGGGTTTATTTCTTCCGATTATAATTTAAAAATATTGTTGAAAGGTTAATTCATCCATTGTGAGATAATGCATGAGATGTTGATGCAGCCTAGAATTCTTAGTTAACACCTAGTCACACTGGCACATCACTCAAATTTAGGCTAAGCTCTCACCAAGCGTGCAAAGGTACTTGAGTCCCTCTTAAGACTTGCTATAGTAGAATGGTGGCATGATAAAGTAGTAAACATATATTTTTAGTAGTTAATCCATCTATTAATCATTATATTTAACTAGATATATAAGCACTTAAATGTAAATCATCATGATAACAACAATATACATTGACAAAACACATTGGAAACTATTATTCGGCCAATATTATTTATATATTCATTGCACCAACAAGATAAAAGCTTCATATAATACTAGACATGCGTGCATGGATCTCACATAATTATCCAGCCTCATAAACCCATGTATCTCTCTTTCTTCAAAGCATGTGTCTCTATATATCTCTCTTTCTACTAAGTAATTCATTACATATATATAGGGTGGGGAACTATCCCTTCACCACTTAACTCTACCAAAAATAGGTCGCATGCTAATAATAGCCACGTGCCTTTTACAACTATAGCCATACATGCAAGTATGCTATCTATAGATCATTGACAGTTAACTAAAGTGGTGGATCTATTCTTAGCTTATGCCCATGTAAGAGTGAGTTGACATGTTCTTCAAAAATATCCAATCTCTAATAATATACCTGATCTCCAAAATCAACTAAGTTCTAAAAGTTTGACTTTACACCTCCACACGTGACACCTTCCTATACCTTCATGCCTTTGATCCTGTGATGTTCTCCCGTGTGGACTCTGTGTGTAAGTTCAGCTAAGTGTTTTCTCTAATCAACATTACCCCACACTAATCTCATTGTTCCCCGACAATGGAGATGTCCAAAACTTACACAAAGAATGGATAAATAAAGAATGGTTGAATAAATAAAGAATGGATAAATTTTGAATAAGGTATACATAGCTAACAAAATTGTTCAAGGCTCAAGCCCCTCCATTTCATCCTGAAGTAGCAACTCTGGATATTCTTCTTTGATATTGGCTTCTAGGTTCTCCCATGCCACCAATGCCAATCCTACCACCTCAGGCACATCTGTAATAATATACTACAGCTCTTCCATAGTGAGTTTCCCTTACTCATTTTATATCACAAGCATTACGCTTGACATAGAGGTTTGTACCCCTTCCAATACATCCATCTTCTAGAGAAATGAGCTTTCCAAGCTCCTCTAACCACTCCTTATGCGGTGCCTATGCCACAACTAGTGCCTCGCACTTTTGTTCACTAGAACAAACCATTCAAAGTGTGGCTAAGGGTAACATCCTTCATAGCCTTGTGGACCACATTTTCTTCCTCCAATGTTGTCACCACGATCAACGCATCTCGGGGTTGTGCATATTGTTAGCACATGATCGGATTTCTCTATTTCATCACGAGTGGTTTGCAGGTAGGCCTTCATACGTAGCAATATTCCTTGATACTTTGTAGCTTTCAATTTCTCGATTTTTCCCCAAGGTCCTTGGACTATGTTAATACACGCACCTTTTCATCCTTCAACACTAATGTTATCATTATTTTCACAGAGTGCATCGTAGAAGGAAATTCTTTTGGTACCTAGGATTCCAGATGTGGGTGTACCTTTAGAACATCATCTCCAATTTCCTCTACCATATTAACCAAAGTGTCATATTTTCTTTTGATTAAGTCCTTTTCCTATACTAGGCGAGTTATCTCCACATCTTTCACTTTCATTTTCTCCGTCAGTGCCTTAATGGTAGTAGATTTATCAATATTTCTTCTTGCTACTTTAGAAGATACCTTTATTAGAGCATTGCTCACCTGCTTGTCTGACATCATCGTTGGCTTAATTGTCATGTGGCACATTTCAAGTGCCTTCTTCAACCATCTTGACATGCACGATTCTTCACCGACATCAAAGTTGGGCTCATCCATATGTGTGTGCATAGACCATGAAAGTTTTTTCTTTGTGCACAGAGTCACCTTGTCCTTGTCAATAAGTGCCCATCTGAATAAACCATTTTGCTCGATGGTGCTCTGAAACCGAGCATGAATAATTATCTTTGGGTCTTCTACATACCCCATGGTATGTGCCTTGGTGTCCTCCCCTATTCGACGAGATCGGGGTTCTCTGGGAATGGTTGCATCAAAGTTAGGAATACTAGATGTATCTCCACCCTTGTCTTGTGTAGCTTCTAATTGATCCCCTTCTTCTCCTTCCATTTTTTCCTCTTTGTGTTGAGGATCTTCCATTGGCGGTGAAGGTGCCTTCTCCTCAGATTCCTCTATTTCCTCACTTAGCTTGAGCTTTCTTCATTTCTTCTCCTCTAGCTCCTTCAGCTACGAGGTTTCTCCTTGCACCCTTGTGTGCTTAAATACCTTTTTAAATATTTGGTCACCCTGCTCCTCCCCTGTAACTCCTTCTCCTTGGGAAGTTGTCGTGTGCTCCTTCTCTTGGCTAGATGGCTGCTTCCTCCTTCACACCAAGCTGCCACTATCCTCATGTTCTTCATCCTCTTCCTCCTCATCTTGCTTGGGTTCAGAGGTCCTAGGTGCTGGAATGTTCTCCATGGTATGCTTCCCCTTTAGTGGTCCTAGAAGCACGAACTCATTCTCCACATAATTTTTATTCTCCATCTTAGGATTCAACTGGAGATATATTAGCGTAGCCTCGATATCTCGCAATGGCTAGTGTTTCTAGCTTAATGCTCAAAATCTCTGAGATATTATTCTCATTGTACGCATTCCTCCCTGGATATCCATACATCTTCCGCAGGGTGTGGTATTCATAGTCCACCTTGTCTGCATTAAACACCAACCTCTATGTATTGGTGAACCGATGAACTACAGCTTGGAAGTATTGCGCAGGAAATGCGTAAGGTAGTTTGCACCAGGGGCTCCATGACCCATCTACCATTGGAAAGTGTGTAATACAAAAATGTTGGTAGACTGCAAATTATACCTGCTTCCCAAGGACCGAAGGAAAATCCTTGGGTATGCGCCATTCCTCTCAAACACTGCGTGGAGCCTATCATACCACATCTCTGCACACTCCTTCACCTCCTCTCATCATTGACCCCTTGCAAAGATACTTGCTGAATCATTCAACTAGAGACTTATGATTCATGGGGTATTCCCATATGTTCTCTTTTGGGCCATCTGGTACCCCAATCTCCATGAAGATTAAACTTAGTAAGATACAACCAAAACTTATTTTATTTCCCGTGCACACTTCCTCTACTATCTGTTCTGCAATGAAGCCAGAAATGTTATAAGTGGTTCCTTCTAACATGCACTTGGCCACATGCAACCACATAGAATTAACTTGGGACCAACATTCTTGGTCATTCAATTTTGTGACCAAGTGTGTTGTTGCCTGTACTACTAGACAATTTTTCAGCTTGTCAATGTCCATTCCACATGGTCCTTTCTGATAGCCCAATGCTTTATGTGTCTCCAAGATGGCACTCTTGTCAGTTAGGTCAGTCTTAATATCTTCACCTGTTGCCCTTAATCTGGTTACTATGGCAATAAGGATGGGTGTCAATCTTACCCTTTGTCCTGCAAAGTAGAAGAAGTCCTCATGGACTCGGCTCATCAGCCATCTATACAACAGTGCATACTTTCCAAAGTATGGGAGCTCATATAGCTGGTAGACACCATTCCCTTTCAGTAGCTTTTCCCGGCATCATCATATATTGGCATGCCATCCTCAGTTCACCTGTTCATTCGAGAAGTGAGCAGGTCATCTAGCTTCTTCTAGTTTTCATTGGTCCGGTGATTATATTCACATATCTTACTCAGGTGGATGTGGGTCTCCCATTCCTGGCCCACAATAACTTCCTCAGGATACTGCATTTTGGAAAAATTACTTTCCGGGCCATCTCTTCTTCTTCCTCCACCACCACCTTCTTTTTCTCCTTTACTGGTGTTGCTTTCTTCTTTGGTGCCATTCTTTCGTAGGTTTTATTTTCTAGACCAGTTGCTGTGTGTTTTGAGTAGTTTTCTTCAAACCCTAACTCGATTCAACCATGCCCTAATTTTGCATTCGTGAAATCACGCACCCTAGCTCTGTTCCATTACTCTGCTTCATTCAAACCCTTTTCCTAGGGGATTCAAGCCCTTCCAATAAAAAAATTTGTCTTTCATGCCTAGTTCACTTGCTTTGTACCTTGAATCGGTTAGCTTATGCTCTTCATGTGTAGGCTCTTTGTCGAATTCTCATAGTCACAAGGGTAAAAATGAAATCACATCCCATCCTTATATAGATTTCTACTTTTTGCTGCATTAATTGCTCCACCTACCAAATTCTCCTCATTTATGACCCATTTTTATCATTTCCATGGGGTATACCTTTGTGCCAAATGCTATATTCTTTTGGCATGTCCTTTTTCCCTTTGTCACAAAATTATCTTCAGCACACACCCTAGCACTCAAGTACCTCATAATTACATCATCTCTTGGTAGTTACCATGGCCGCCGCTTACCTTGCATTATACGTTCCATCATCCATCTTCATCCTTTCTTATCTTAGGAAGAAATATTTTGTTAGTTACCCTTAGTAACCTTCTTTCTCAACACCCACAACATGACATCTTCACAGATATACCCGAGAGTCGCCAACAATCCACCCCACATGAAAAGGATATGCAGTCCTCTACACATCAACATGCTTTATAGTGTAGTTAGCTTCATGTGCGCAAGAACGCTTATTACACAAACAAGAGCTAAAATTGACAAAGCATAGCGATGACGATGAAAGAAATACATTAAGGAAATGCATAAAGGGAAACCTAATTTATCTAACAATACTACCTTTTACAAACACCAAGAAGACTTATTTATAGTAGGGATTCAACCTACTTGCATTAAAGTAACCAAGCAACCTGGTGCCATTAATTGTTTCTAACTGGAAAACACCTGACTCAAGTATATGAGTGATAACATATGGCCCCAACCAATGTACCTTGAGCTTCCTAGATGGTGAAAAAACTTGGAGTCATACAGAAGTACCATTTTTCCCACCGTAAGTTTCTTATCTCTGATGTGGCGATCATGCCATGCCTTTTGGCATGCTTTCTCCTATTTCTGACTCCAGCATGTGATGGCTTGGCACTCATCTAGTTGAACCATCTTCTTGATCCATTCTTCTAAGGCTTGCTCATTAGTGAGACCTCCAGTGTGTGCAATGCGTAAATAAGGTAACATAAATTCTATAGGAAGAACAACTTCTGCGCCAAACACCAATTGAAAAGGTGTGGCTTTGTTCAATCTTTTGTATGTTGTTCTATAATCCCAAAGAACAATAGATACTTTATCATCCCAATCTTTCCTTCCAACATCACAAATATTGGTCAATGTGTGGCTCAAAATCTTGTTAAAAGCCTCAGCAGTTCCATTTTCCTGAGGGTGATAGGGTGTATTTTTATGGTGGGAAACCATAAACTCATCTAAAAGAATTCATATTGTCTCATTTAAAAAATGTGTGCCCCTATCACTTGTTAAACTTAAAGGACAACCATACCTTGTAAGAACATTCTCCCATAAGAACCTTACTATTGTAGCCACTGTACAGTCCTTTGTAGGTGTTGCTTCTGCCCATCAAGTAAGATAATCTATACAGGTGATGATATAGCATGATCCAGTCCTACGCGCGACTGGTGAAATAGGCCCGACAAAGTCAATTTCCCATTTCTCAAAGGGTTCTGCACTTGTAATTGGGCATAGAGGCATCTCATCCCTTTGTCCTGGTCAACCGAGGCATTGAAAATGGTCACATGTCTTACAATACTCTTTACAATCCTTGTACAATGTTTCCCACCACAAACCAACAAGGAGGATCTTGCACGCTATTGCATCACCTGCATAGTGGCCACCTGCAATACCACCATGTTCTTCTTCCATTATATTTTTTGTTCATGTTCCAATACAAAACGGCATAACACCTCGTCTCTACCTAACTTGTATAAATCACCACTGATTAACATGAATGGTGTTGCGCGAATAGCAAGTTGTTTCTTCTCTAAAGCTTTCATGCCTTCCAGCACCATACCAATCTTTAGAAAGATAATAATGTCCTCCAATTTTTATGGCACGTGTTGTAACCTATACACAATGTGCATCATCGCATGGTCTCTTCTATTGTTGTTGCCTCTTCTCTGATTGAATTCTAGACAAGTGATCCGGTCCAGAATTACTTTTTCCTGGTTTTACCATAACTGTAAAGTCAAACTCTTGAAATAAGAGTATCCATTAGCATATGCACCCCTATAAGACGGGATTATTCACCAAATAATTTAATGGCATGTGATCTGTATAAAACAAAAAAGGTGTAGCCAACAAATACTGACAAAATTTGTGTAAGGCATAGATCACGGACAAGGCCTCGCGCTCTGTAGTGGTATAATTCTGTTCTGTAGGGGTTAACTTCCTACTAGAAAATCAAATGGGATGATCCACAATACCTTCTCTTGGTTGAGCTAAGATGGCACAATGGCTATGCCAGAGGCATCCACATGAACATGAAAAGGTTTATCCCATGAAGGAAAGTGCAAGATAGGCGTGATAGTAAGTTTCTCCTTCAATATCTCAAATGCATGCTATTGTGACTCCCCCAGAATGTACCTTTTCCCCTGATTAATTCCTCTAAGGGTGTGGTAAATTTTGCATACCCTTTTATAAACTTCATGTAATAGCATGTATGAACCAAAAATCTATGCACATCGCGTGGTAGGTGACACTTTCAAGCCTATGATGACTGCAACTTTAGCTGGGTCAACCAACAACCCTTCCTTGCAGATAATGTGTCCTAAAAGTGTGCCAAAGGGAGTAGCAAAGATGCACTTCTTGATGTTCAATGAGATACTCAACTATCAACATATTTCAAACATTAAGCGTAGATTGTCACAATGGTCCTTAATTAGCCCATAAACGGTCCAATCATCAAGATAGACCTGTAAAAAGTTATGAATAAAATCCTTGAATGCTTGTACCACTATCCTTGAAAATACAGCAGGTGCATTCTTCAATCCAAAGGGCATCACAGTATAGGCAAAGCTTCCCCATTTAGTAGTGAAGGTGGTCTTCTCTTGATCTTCCGGGGCAATCCTAACCTGATGATACCTTGAAAACCCATCTATAAATGAATATATCTCATGCCTAAACACTCCTAATATTTCCTCTGTGAATGGTGTAGAAAAGGGATCTGTAACACATACTAAATTAAACTCTCTATAATCAACACAAATCCAAATCCTACCATCCTTTTTTATGCTTATCACCATAGGAAAAACCCATTCTCCGATTCATCTAATGGTCGAATGATCCTGGATTTCAACATTTTTTTCAATCTCTTTTTTTACCTTCTTGCAAAAATTGGGATTCATCCGATATGGTCACTTCTTAATAGGGCGCACACACCTTCCTTGAGCTTTATCTTCATTTCTCCAAGTGATATATGCATGCCTTTAAGTTTATGGTATCCTCTTGGGAATAATTCCTCATAGTCTTGAAGTAACTCTATGATCTTTGCTACCTCTAGTTCTAACCAGTAATCCCCAATTATCACCTCCTTAGGTTCAGCTTCCGTGCCTATATTGACCTTTGTTGTCTTCATAGGTTCGTGATATGTGCATGCATCTACATCCGCACTAGATAACACTTCACGTGTCCCATGTGAATGATCCACGTCCAAGTGCTCAACTTCCTCCTCATCAATTATGTAAACCATCTTCCCCTTATCTTTTCCAGGGAAGCATGCTCAAGTAGTATGACATCATCTTCTTCATCCGAAAAATGTGCCCCTATCTCTGTCTCACCAAATAATTCCTGAATAAGTTCTTCCACTTTCCCACTATCTCCCATGGTTAAGAACTTGGTAAAGCTTAAAGTTGTGTTCACTGGTGGTGTAGATGAAAAGAAGTCAAAAGTATGGATCATCCCTGCAGTTAAAGTCTGCCAATTTCTAATGTCGGGATGTAATTCAACATATACATACCAAGCATGCGTGCAACCTTGTAGAGTAGAATAAAACCGATGCACCCAAAGTGAGGGTGGAAATGCTTCATGTCCTACTATCCAGAGTCTCTCACACTGCTGGATATGATGCTGAGTAGGTTGATCACCATGATAAGGGTAAATATTTGTAGGTGCATTACTTCTTGAAAACCTAGTTGATAAGGCGGTCCCAATCATTCCCCATTCTAAGAGATTATCCCTGTGGACCACCCACCAATGCACAACCTGTCCCACCCAAAGTATATGATAGCATAGCATGTCGTTTAAGCTGGTCAGCCCAATTTGTTTCCATGGCCAAGAACCCAGCCAAATCTTCAAATCCAGTATAGCGGGGTACTAAGCGACCTATACAAAAATAGAATGAAAACCCTTTTTGTAAGCAACCACATGCTTAACTTCACACCCCACCAGTTCATAAGTGCCATGAGCCCAATTATCACAAGCAACACTGGTAGTATCACTGATTGACTGAGAATATTCCCAATGAAGGATTCCTTCCTTAGATGGATCCTGGACCTCTGGGTCCTGAATAACGCGTATATAAATTTTGTTCAAGTCCTCTTCGCTTAAAGGTTCCACATATGGCATGGATTTCCCATCAGTCAATGGTATTATAACCCTTTCCTCCTTGTTCTCGAAGCTGATATACCCCTTGTTAAACCTCAAATCAGCATTTTTCACATAACACCAAGGGCACCCAAGCAAAGTTGGGAAGCTATCTACTTACGTAAGTGCTAGCACTTCAAAGTCTCCTGTGAACTTGGCCCTCAGATAGTGATAGATGCATCCTTTAACACTCCTATGGGAGTAGCTTTCATTATATTTTCCTTGAATAATACATTAGATGATGGCTGCAATGGGGTCTCCCCATTTGTTCCCATGCATCCAATGTAAGTACATTTACTTCCATACCATGTATCAATCAAAATATTTCTCAACAAACCACCACCCGTCCACACAACATTCAACATGATCTCCTTAACATAATCAATGTTATTGGGGGAAGATTAGCATGAATAATTTGTCTTTTAGTCTTAGTTCCCATGCATGGAGTATTCCCTTTCAACCAATTTCCTAATAAAGGAATAATATTCTCCTGCACAACATTCTACACATCTCTCTCGATGTCGTCAATATCCGATAGGGCCTGCATTACGTATCCTTGTGCTCCAATTTCTAAGATTACTCTTTCAAACCTTGTATCTCACCTTGGAGGCTTTTAAGGACCTCCATCGTTTCTTGATAAACTTTTTTCTCGATGAGCTGGATATGGATATCTAGCATGCAAAACATCCTCCCTAGTGATTGTTGGTTTCGTTGCAACACCTCTCTTATGCGTGCCACCTCAGCTCATGTGGTTATCTTGATCATTCATCGCCTCAGTTCTAGTGTTAACTTGGGCATCCACTAATCCTTTATCGCGCGCTAGATTCCAACCATCCTTGTACCCTTGTTTTCTTGCATGTGATACTTATCGAGATGCTCGGACAAAGTCCTGGACACTCTTCATAACTATGCCCCTTTCCACAAAATGAAAAAGAAATATTTTTGGGAATTCATGCTTATAATGGTCGTAAACCACATGTATAGCAAGTTCCTCAAGGAAATTCACTCCTTTCTCCACCTTGGCCTCATCCTCTATAGTCACCTCGATATCCTCATCCCCTTTCAAAAACACTTCAAACCTTTTGTCATTCCTATCATAGCGCGTTTATTATAATCCCTATCCCGATGCTTATTCTTCCCTTTAGAATTATCATCCACACTCACCTATCTCGGCCCCAATATCAATGGCATCATGGATCTAGCAAATCAATCTACAATCCTCGCATCGTGGGTCATGGACCTACAAATTTTACAAAAGGAGGGTACATTCTTTATGATCATGTGTCAGTTGTAGTAGGGGTAGTGACTAGCATCATGATTCAAATTTCAAATCTCACACCAAACAACAAAAATGTATAGTTTTGTGGGGGTAGCTATCCTTAGTGTGGCCTTCCACTTCACAATCTGTACACCAGATTCCTAACCGTGTTTCATGAGCTGAGTTTGCCGATAATTTTTCTAACTGTTTTGCCATAGCTGCTATCTGAGCTTCCAAAAATGGACTAACTCCCATGTCAATACTCTTAACTGCTTCAGTGTGTAAAGCGGCCTCTAATGCTTCGCATGGGTCAGTATAAGTTTTATGTGACAGTGCTCTTTGAAATGGAGTAATCAATCCCATGACAAACCATTGTACATGCTGACTCACATGAATGTCATTAGAGAGTTTAGATAGAAGAGTTTAAAAAGGGCATCATACTCACATACACTCTCAGTAGTGCCTTGCTTTATATCCTTGAGTGTGCTTATACTCTTCTACTCAAACTCGGGATATGAAACTCTTTCAAGAAAGCATCTTTCAATGCTGCATAGTCAATACAAGTTTGATTGGGATCAAAATTCCTATACCAGCTATGCGCGCACACCTATAATGTAGTAGTAAATTGACTTACCTTGTGCTCAGAGGCCGTAATACCTTTCACATGCCACAATATTTCACACATATGAACATGTTTAGCAACATCCTTAATACCTCTATATTCTGGGAGACGAAGGGACATCTCCATATAAATATTTTGGGGTTCTTTGCAGCCTTGACCACCTGAGCGAACATCCTTGGTTTCCTCTTCCTCCAAAACCACCCGAACCACTGGAACTAGAACTAACCAAACCACCCAATCCTCCTCCAGGATTTGGAATAGGGCCCATGGATGCACTCCCCTGTGTCTCAACAATGGTACTATACTGGACCACTACAGTCTGTGAAGTAGTCCTAGTTCCAGAGGTGAATCCCACACTTGGCGCGCTCATATTCTATGCAAATGATGAGCCTAAAAATGTACCCCTAAAGAATAATGAAGCTATCTGTGCTGCCGTTGATGTACTTGTGGTCTGACCTTTTTTTGTGCTTTCACTTCCTAAATTTAAACTATTTTTACCTGTTGTACTAGATACTAGAAAACCAAGTGCAAGGGCTAGGTCAACAGGTTGGCTTAGATGTGCACCCATAGCCCAGGTCATATCTACTGGCATGCTTCCATGTGAGGCCAAAGAGGGTTCTTTGTCATGCTTTCCTAGATGGGGGAGTTCTTAATGCTCTTGCTCTTCTTCCTCCTCATGAGCCTCAAATCCTTCACGAGCCATCTCTCTCCACAACACCATCCATTCTGTAATTTCTTGTTTCTTGCATAATTCCCTCTTGCGTGCCTCATCATACTTCAATCACCTCTCTTCCCTTTGTCATGTTGCCACTAGGTCTACCATCTTTCACCAATCTTGTTCCTGCCCCGCATGTGGAGATTCTTTTAGCTTTCCATGGGTTTAGCTTCTAAGTTCAACGTTACCATTAGTATTTTGATAGCTAGTGGAATACCTTGCAAATGCGTCCCTCTAGGATACTGTAGGAACTGGAACTCTGCTACCTCTAGACATGAATAAGTTGAAATTGAATACTCCAAAATATATATGTTTAGGACACCGCACAACTAGGTATCTACCATGCAAGTCCTGGCTCACATCAACATCATATAGTGTTTGAAATTCCTCTTGTGTCCAAACAAGTGTGCGATACCTCCAATTCCACTTAGATGCATATACAGTCAACCATTCGTACAATTCTACTGGAAAGATAGTAAAGAAGATTTCGTATAAACCTTCATATAGGTTCTGCTCTACCCAAGTGCATGCGCTAAATGGATCCAAAGTGTCAAACCTATGTGTGTATTATTCCTCAAAATCATGAATCCATTCTTCAACGCTCTCCAAAGTTATCCGATATGTCTTCATCACGAACCATTCTCAAAACAATTGAAAAAGAGGTCTCGGCAACCAAACCAATGATGCAACCTAGAATTCTTATTTAACACCTAGTCACGCTAGTGTTATCCCGTAAAATTGACAAGGGAAATTTTGCAGGTAACCCAATGAAAATTTTGTTTTGGTCCCTCATTAGGGACCCCTTGCGTTCGGAACATTGCAAAGTCCTTTCTGGGAAATCTAGTTTTCCAAACTTAGCCATTTTTGGTCCTTTTTGGTTGGGTGCACCTTATGTCTGTGTAACACAGAGTAACTGTGCGCCCCCTTCATTTCCTTTGGTGCACCCTTCGAAGTGTTGACACACATTTTGGTGCACCTCCCCATGTTGCGCCTTTCTTGCATGCGCCAAGGCGCATGCGCATTCGTGGCAACAAAATCTTTGTTGCGCCGCATTTTGGTGTGCCAAGGGCACATGTATTTCCATGTTGACAGTATTTTTTTTGTGCCAAAGGCACATGTAACACGTGTTAAAACACATTTTGGTGCGCCAAAGGGTGCAAGGTTTAAAGTGTCGACATGCGTTTTGATGCGCCTCTTCAAAAGTGGTTGGCGCATTTATTGCACCTTTGCCTATATATAGGCACATCCATCCTGTCACTTTCGAATTAAAAACACATGATAGATTTTATTCTTTTGCACCTGTCATTGCACTGTTGTCCTTGTATCACATTCGTGGACCCCGCTTCATTTCTCACGTTATATATATTCCGGGTAGGTGGTCTTTTTCCTCCTGTGTTTTTGCTGGTTGTTGTTTGTTTGTGTAGTAGGTGGCATAGATTTGTCAAAACCCTCTTTTGCTGTTTTGGCTGTCTTTCTCCCATGCTCTCCCTCCTCTTTCCAGATCTGCTGGTAAGGAGGACTCTACCTCGAAAAATCACTTGGCTCTTTTCGTTGTGCCCTCTTCACCATCTATAAACCCTGAAAAGAGGCTTAAAAGATCACAAATCTATAAGAGATAGAAGACTTCAAGACGTTTCCAAAACTACGTTTTCTACTCTTTGGCACAATCACCACCCTTGCAACATGAAGCACAGTCATGCCAATGGTGCACCTAACTCACTTGCAACACCCAATAACCCTGCGCCCTCTTGGTGCACTGAACTCCTATGTAACATTGCAAAAACTTGCGCCATTGGCGCACCCTGCATCCATGCAACACCAACCTTACTTGTGCCAAGTATAAAACTATGTTAAATGGCGCAGGCACATCCCCTATTACAGTAACACATTGCCATGCAAACCTTTCATGCGCCGCGCCAAGTTCCCCTGTTGCACATGAAAAGATGATGTTACACACACTAAACCTGCACCCTTTGGCACATCCTGTACCCGTGTAACATGAAAAATATCTCGCCCGTTATAAAACACATGTAAATGGCACAGCACACTTCCACTTGCAACAACAAAAATGTCATGTGTAGTATCCATGCACCTTGCACCCTTTGGCACTGATTTGTCCCTTGTAACACCCTTTTTCTATGCGCCATATTATTTAACCCTGCAGCTGCAGTGTTCATGCGCCCTGCGCCCTGATGCCTTAAAATTGCTAACTCTTCCTTCTGTCAATGCTTTAATGGGAGATCAAACAGCTAACATGACTCTTCTGCATTGGGTTTCACTTCTCCTTCTTGCAGATCAGCAACTGAGTTCAGAACTACATATGTCTACATCAAGCAAGAGACCAACCAAGTCTAAAGGTAAAGCCAAGCTTACGGAAGAAGAGATGAAGTATAAATATCAGAGGGTCAGGATGCCCGAATCCCAGCAGAATGTGACCTGGACATAAGAGGCTCTGAGCTTGGTCACATTGATATGGAATATTTCGGGTCGAACCAGGAGGGTCACAGGAAGTCCCTGGATGGACAAACTGGTAGGTAGTGGCCTACATTTTGCTGGGGGGATCCCAGTCAATGCAGTGAACAATGAATTCATGATGGTAGTGGCCCGCTGCTACAACAAAGACATGAGGTGTGTCCAAATGAGAAGGGCAAGGTCATGATCAACCTCACTACCCGGCACTTTGAAATTATGCTTGGCATTCCTCACCACCAGAACTTTGTGGCCATAAGCCAAGAAGACTGCACCAAGGCTTGGGAGGACAACAAAGACCAGTGTATGTAATTGATGAATGAGGTATACCTGAAAAACAAGAAGGTGGTAACTAGATGGCCACAGGTCATTCATCGCAGTGATTTCTCCGAGGAACTAAGTGATACCATCACATTCCTAAGCAGAGTATTTGGGCTTCCTGATGCCCACTACTTTCATAAATGGATGCTTAGGTACCTGGAGACAATGAACAAGAATGTGCCAGATCAACGCTTTGAGTGGGCGGAGATCATAAGTAGCACTATATCCGAGCAGCTCCAACAACTCACCACAATGGGGAGGTTCTACATGAACTCCTATGTAGTTTATGTTGTAGCCTCGAGAGGGATTATCCAGCATTGATGTGGTGCGGGGTTTGGCCCCAAGTGAAAATATATGAATACTACCTAAACTAAAGCTGGAAAATAGTATTTCATAGTTTACAAAGATCAATGATGCTTTCTTCTATGGCATCGTCTACCTTTTGAGGCCAAACATGACTCACGGTCATATGACCAAGAGCATTGTTATAGCAACAGAGAAGTGGGGGCCTTATTCACACAATTCCCCACCTTCACCTATCTAAGGGCAGCCAACTTCTTGGGGGAACCCACCAAATTTCCAAGATATGTCGGCCCCAAGCTGATCCTATTGGAGCTATCCAGACAGCTCATAACCTACCACAAAAAGTGCTTGAAGAGAAAGAAGGGTGGAACTCCTTTCCCCCTCACAGTGGGCAGGTACACTTGTCTTTCCCACCACAAAGCCCGGGAGATGTTTGCAGAGCTAGAACTGCTCAATCTAAAGCACAACTTCCCAGCAAGGCCCACTTTCGACCCAAGGAATTTCCTTCCCAGGGCCAAACTCGATCCAATCCACATTCCGCAGATCGAGGATATTTATATCGACCTGTATCATGAGGTCGAGCTCAGAAGGAAAGATCATTCCCGCTTGGCTTTGGCTGAAATCATTCAGTATGGCATGGCCATTGTCCCAAAGGGTTATCAAACTACTGATCAAGAAGTTGATCAGGTATATCTTGACACAGATGGGGATAATTGGCTGTTTTTGTAATTGACAGAACTAAAGCACCCCAAACCATTAAAGAAAGGGTTAAAGAAACTCTGTGGAGAACAGAGCACTGGTGCAAGATGAATGGCCTCATCTATCTTGGAGTTGATTTCACCACATCTCCATTAGGCAACGCACCTTCCAGACCAAAACATCTGCCAAAGAGCAGAGGAAAATACAAGGAGGGCAAGTCAAGCTTTGCCCAAGAAGAGGCCCCTGAGATTCCCCCTTCCACCACACGAGAATAAGTTGTAAATCTGGCTTCTCTAGAGAAATAAGCGGCCGAAGATGTTCCGATGGGCACATCCACTCAGGATGTTGCCACTACTTCAACTATTGAGGTCCCTTCTATCCCTTCTCCCTCTCCTCCTTCCCCTCCTCACGTGACCCAAGCGACCATTCCTTTGGTCGTGTCCTCTCCCCCATCTTCTACTTTTCCCCTTCCTCATCATCCATCTTCTCTTCTCTCGCAGAGCTATCCCCCACCATTTCTTCCCTCATCTCTCAGCTCCCTTCCATTCCCATGTCTACCTCCCCTGTAGTA
Source organism: Taxus wallichiana var. yunnanensis (assembly GCA_018340775.1). Lineage (NCBI taxonomy): Eukaryota > Viridiplantae > Streptophyta > Pinopsida > Cupressales > Taxaceae > Taxus > Taxus wallichiana. Next base: position 736,234,158 of record CM031241.1, read on the forward strand.
TCTCTTCCTCCCGTGAGCACTTTCTCGGCCTCCCTCTCAATGCCGCCTCCAAGTGTCTCAATGCATTTTCCCTCTACTACTGTAGCTACTTCCTTTTCTATTTCCGGCCCCTCTCCCATAAGTCCAGCATGGATCTCTCAGCACCTGAGCCAACAAAAGAGGAAAGTTCCCATCGCACCAATGGACTTCTCCATCATCCCATCAAAGGGGGCCAAGAAGTAAAAGCCTATAACCCGCTTCTCTCAGAGTGCGTCAGGAGAGAGAGTAATGGAGATAGCGTATCCCAATCCTTTAAAGGATAAAAAGGATCTATCTTCGACAGATTATACAGTGACCCAAGTCACAATGGGGACATCTTTAGAAATCCTTCAAGGAGAGGCCCTATCTATAGTTATTGCCCTTTGCAAGAAGCTCCAGGAAGTAAAGGAAGAAAAGAGGTTATTAAAGGAGCAAAATAAACATCTTCTCCATGCCTTGCAGAAAATGGGCAGTGCACCTCCTACAACTACCGCTGAAACTCCTGAGCCTCTGAGCCAGGATAAGATTAATGAATATGCCAAAATCAGCGAGCAGGGTATGGTAGTTTCCACCTGGAGAAGCCAAATCCTCAAGGAAAGTGAGGGAGTAATCGCCAAGTTCACCAAATTGTATCAGAATATCAATCGGGTGAACAAAGAGCTCCAGGCGATAGCAGGACCCATCTCCGAAGAGCTGGACCATGCCAGGATGTAGCATGAGACCTTTCAGAAAATGCTCACTGTTCAGTCAAAGATCTGGTCAAGTTCAGCATCTTTGGCCACCCCAAAGCCCTCAACAAAATCCTTTCTACTCTAGATTACCGGGTCGATTAGTTGGAGTTTGTCCTAGAGAATATTGACAAAATCAAGGAGGAAGCCCTGGATGCAATGCATCAAATGGAGCAAATTGTCCTGAGAATGTCTCGGGCTTGCTCACTCCTTCTTTCACCTTAAGAAAGGTTGATGAAACTATTTGGATCTTCAAGGAGATCATTTCGCAAGGGCTGGGACCAGAAGTCACTTTCGACGCCGAATCCATCAACAACCTGCTGGCCTATCGTGACTTCATAGGGTACCTGATAGATGTAGAAAATGAATATTCCAAGCTCCCAGAAAATCTCACAGATGAGCAGGAGACTTGCAAGGCTATCAGTGATCGTCACAAGGATCCTTCCTAGGATCAAATTCAGCCCATGAGCAGCAAGTTCATAGAATATCGTGCCCAATTCCACATCACGTCTCTTATGAGTAGCAACAGAAGCAGGATACCCCCTTTCAGCCACGGGACGACGATGAATAGTTTCATTCTTCTCGACCTTCTCTTTGTAAACATCTAAAGTATGTTGACACAAATGATGACATCATCCATGTTGCACCATGGGATGATGTCATCCACCAAGTTGTCAAAAGTCAACAAATGAATTTAGGATATTTTGTAATTAAGTGGTTGGTTCGTTTTTGCCTTCTCTTCTTTTCTTCTTCTATATATACTTGAATATTTGTTGTATTCGGTGTGGATACTTTTCAGATGAGAAATAGAAGTAAGAAGAAAAGACTTTGAACTTTTTGTAATATAAACAAATATTAATACAATATTTAGACTTTGTGCTGAATACATGTGTTTTACATCAGACCTTTCTTATGTTAGATCTGTATGATTGTTCTGTTGAATCTACTTCTACTTTGTTGTCATTTATTCATCAGTATTGCTTTATTCGTCTATGCAAGTAGGTTCGGCTCTGTTTACTACCAACCCAAATCATAGACCTTCTGACCTTTCTGCTTTGGAATTCATTTCTTTTCTCCCTTCAGATCTTTCCTATCTCCCCACCTTGTTTCTTTCCCTTCTTTTACAGTTGGAAATACCTCTACTGGGATGAGATCCCAACCCCTAAAGGTAGAATATTATGAGACTTACACAAGATTCCTGCTGGTAGAATAGCAATAAACTAGTTTCTCTTTGCTAACTCAAAGAGGGGCTATGCCTGCACAATGTTGGCTCGTCTGTCCATAGATCTCGTCCACCTGACAGATTTTCTATCCAACAGCTAGCACATCACTCAGCCTAGGCTGAGCTCTCACCAAAGCATACAAAGGTACCGAGTCCCTCTTAAGACTTGCTATAGTAGAATGGTGGCATGATAAAGTAGTAAACATATATTTTTAGTAGTTAATCCATCTATTCATCATTATACTAAACTAGATATATAAGCACTTAATTGTAAATCATCATGATAACAACAATATACATTGACAAAACACATCAGAAACTATTATTCGGCCAATATTCTTTATATATTCATTACACCAATAGTACAAAAGCTTCATATAATACTGACATGTGTGCATGGATCTGCATTACAATTATCCAGTCTCATACACCCATGTATATCTCTTTCTTCAAAGAATGTGTCTCTATATATCTCTCTTTCTACTAAGTAATTCATTACATATATATAGGGTGGGGGAACTAGCCCTTCACCACTTAACTCTACCAGAAATAGGTTGCATGCTAATAACAGCCATGCACCTTTTACAACTATAGCCATACATGCAAGTATGCTATCTATAGATCACTCACAGTTAACTAAAGTGGTGGATCTATTCTTAGCTTATGCCCGTGCAAGAGTGAGTTGACATGTTCTTCAAAAATATCCATGAAGAGTGGCACGCAAGTCTCAACATCGCTTTGTGTGCTCCACATGTCAATCTCTAAGAATAGACCTGATCTCCAAAATCAGCTAAGTTCTAAAAGTTTGACTTTACACCTCTGCTTGTGACGCCTTCCTATACCTTCACACCTTTGCTCCTGTGTTTTTCTCCCCACGGACTCTATGTGCAAGTTTAGCTAATCAAGCTTTCTCGATCAAGAAATGTACAGGATGAGTACATTTTACGGGATGGATATCTATTTAAGGGACGCCAACTATGTATTCTAGTTGGGTTTGTGAGAGAGAATATAGTGAAAAAGTTGCATAGTGGAGGATTGGTGGGCATTTTGGTAAAGATAAGATGATAGCCTTGGTAGTAGAGAAATACTATTGGCCAAATCTGAAAATAAATGTGGTAATATATGTGGAGAGGTGTCGAATTTTCCAAGTCTTGAAAGGCCATGCACATAATACATGGTTGTATATGTCGTTGTCATTTCCTAAAGGGTCATGAACAGATCTGAGTATGGATTTTGTTTTGGGATTACCAAAAACACAACGAGGTAATGACTCAATTTTTTTGGTTTTTGATAAGTTCTCTAAGATTGTTCATTTTATTTCCTGTAAGAAAATAAGTGATGTGACATGCATAGTATATATTTTTTTTTTTAGAGAAGTTGTTCATTTGCATGGTGTTCCAAAAACCATTAATTCAGATAGGGACACAAGGTTCTTAAGTCACTTATGGAGGAATTTATGGAAGACATTGGGAAATCAAATTTAGTTCAATAGTGCCTATCATCCTCAAATTGATGGGAAAAAATAGGTGGTAAATCGGATTTTGGGAAACTTGTTAAGGTGCATATTTGGGGAAAAGTTGAAACAATGGGACTTAGCATTACCACAAGATGAGTTTGCATATAATAGTTCCATAAATACATCCATATGAAATTATCCATTTTTTATTTTATATGGGAGTAATCCAGATGAGGTGTTAGATTTGGTATAGCTACGAGTTGATGGAAAAGTCTGTGATGATGCATAAGCATTTTCCGAATATATACAACAATTGAAAGAAGTGCATAAGAAGTCAGTGTAGAATAATAATGATAAGTATAAGGAACTAGTAGACGTTCACATACAGAGAAAGTTATTTACAGGTTGGTGAGTTGGTTATGTTATACATGCAGAAGGAAAGGTTTCCAAAACAAACCTATAACAAGCTGAAGTATAAGAAGATTGGTCCTTACAAAATTGTGAACAAAAGAAATGATAATGCTTATGAGGTATAATTTCCAGGGAATTTTGATATTTCTCTAGTTTTTAATGTTTTAGATTTGTATTCTTTTCATGGGGATGGTGTAGAAGGGGATGTTATTGATGAATTAGTAGATTAGAGGTAACAGGTTCTAGTGAAGAAGAAAGAAGAAGTGGATCAGATTCTAGATAAGAAAACAATGGACACGCGACATGGGAAATACAACAAATATTTGGTACATTGGAAAGGACTAGAACAATAGGACAATACTTGGGTCATAGAGTGTGAGATTAAGAAGTTAAATGCAAATAAATGGAATAATTTTGAAGAAGACAACTTGCAGGAGTTGTTTTTTTTTCAAGTAGGGGAGAATGATGCAAAATTTAGCAGGAACTTGAAAAAGGTCATAACTTGTGCTCCGGGTGTCCGTTTGAGTCTATTTTCCAATTTTTTTGAAACCACATGTTTCTATGAGATCAATGCACCACTCAATAGGACATATCAGCTGGAGCAAGTTTTGACACATTTTTGGGCCCGAAATATGCCATCTTGAGGTTTGAAAATTAGGATTTAAGTTGTAGTTTGGTTTTTTCCTATTTTAAGGTATTAGTTAATTTTAGTCTATTAGTTGCATTATGAGTTGGAAATTTGGCAATTCCTCTAGTTTAGGCATGTAGAAGATGCATGGAAATTTCTCTCATATACGAATAAACATGCAAACTTACTAAGAATAAGCGAGTTCTAATAAACTGCTAAAAATAGTAATTTCCGCCACGTAGAGTATATTTAGTCAAAGTTAGTTAGAGTTTTCTTGGAAAATCGAGTTGGGAGTTGTTTTCTTATTTAGGAAACATTTTAATTCATGATTAAATAAAAATAAGGATATCTATTTGCTTTTACAGCTCATATTATTTGCGGTATATTGAGTTTGTTTAGAATTTGGATACATTATCTAGTATTAGAGCGAGGTTCGAGTCTTAAAAAAATGGTAGGAAGAGGAAGAGGAAGAGGAAGAGGAGGTGGTATTGCCTAGATTCATATAAATATGCAAGATCTTCAGAGGCAAGTTGATGTGCTTGCTGTAATGATAACCCAGAGAGGAAATCAAGGTGGAGATGAAACAAATGAAGAATACGTTTGTGAAGAGGAGGAAACACAAGCGCCACCATTAGATTTTGAAGAAAGGATACTTTGAGCTTTAGAAGGAAATAATGATGGGATAAGATTTTATGTTTCAGAGTATGGAGGTAGTCTAAAACCAAAGGAGTTGATAGATTGGTTGACTAGCATGGGGAATTTTTTTGAGTGGAAGGATATGTCAGAAGAAAAGAAGGTAAAATTTACATGCATGAAACTGAAAGGTCATGCTATGTTATGGTGGGATCACCTATAGAAAGAGAGATCAATAAAGGGGAAAGAAAGAATTAGGATGTGGAGTAAGATGGAGAAGAAAATGAAAGATAAATTTCTCCCCTATCGATTATGCATAAACCCTTTATTGGAGGTTTCATAATCTCATACATAACTTACAAACAAGCGCAAGAATACACAAATGAGTTCTAAAAGTTGTCCAATCATGTAAAGCATGAAGAAACTAAGGAAAAAATGGCTGTGAGGTATGTAAATGGATTAAAATTTTCTATTCAAGATGAGTTAAGTATGCACATGATTAAGAGCATGGAGGGTACCTATCAATTATCCTTAAAGGCCGAGGAAACAAATTTTTGTCAAAGTTTTAGGAGATCACCTAGAATGAATAGGGGCCTCATATTAATTTTGAGGACAAGATGGATTCATCCAAGGTAGGGGAGAATAACCTCGTGGAGTGAAAAAGCAAGAAGATATGAGACAAGATTCCCAGAATCAACAAAGAGGAAGAGGATTTTTAGGGAAGAGGATATGCTGGTGATAGAGGATGGGAGGCTCCATGAAGACCATTGGTTTTTTACAAATGTGGTGAAGAGGGGAATCAGGATTTTGAATTATGACATTCTTATACACATGACAAGAGGTAAGAAGATGCTCCAAGAGTAAATATTGTTGAATCTGAACAAGTAGAAGATAAACAGGACTTAGAAATTCCATCATATGTTGGAGAAAATATGATGATCAAGAGGACAATGATTGCTTCAAGAAAGGATGTCAAGGTGGATGCATGGCTACATACAAATATTTTCAAAACAAGATACACTTTAGAAAGAAAGGCATGTAATGTTATTATTGATGGTGGTAGTTGTGAGATCATGGTTTCAAATGAGATGGTCGAGAAATTGGGTCTACATTGTGAGAAGAATCATAACCCTTACCATATTGCATGGTTTAAGAAGGGTAATGAAGTTATTATTTAAAAGAGATGTTTAATAAGTTTTTCTATTAGGAATAGTTACAAGGATGCTATTTGGTGTAATTTTATTCCTATGGATGCATGTCATATGCTCTAGGAAGAACATGATAATTTTATAGAAAAGTTATTCATGATAGGGAAAAAAATACTTATAATTTCTAGAAGGATGGAACAAAAATAGTTTTCCTACCTCTTAAGGAAGAGGGGAAGACTAAAAATATGATTTCTGCAAAGAATTTGTGAAGGAGGAAAAGGTAACTTATTTTTTTATGCACTAGTCACAAATAAGGATGAACCCGGAAGTGCACAAATGCCAAAGAGAAACAACATAATTAATATAATAATTTTTTGATATTATTGCTAATGAGCTACCGTGATGGATTATCACCCAAAAGAGATATTCAACACCATATTGATTTGATTCTAGGGTCTTCACTCCCAAATCAAGAGACTTATAGGATGAGCCCGAGATTACATTCGAGTTAAATAAGCAAGTCACAAATCTCGTGAGAAAGGGGGCCGTAAGGGAGAGCATGAGTCTGTGTGCAACCCCAACTTTATTAATACCAAAGAAGGATGGAACATGGATAATGTATATGGATAACAGAGAAATCAATAACATTACAATCAAATAGAGGTTCCCAATACCTCACCTTGATGATATGATGGATGTGCTTATTGAATATAGGTATTTCACCAAGATTGATCTTCAAAGTGGTTACCATAAGATTCGGATCAGAGAAGGAGATGAGTGGAAAACAACATTCAAGATAGGAAATTGATTATACGAGTGGTTGGTGATGCCATTCGGATTATCCAATGCACCTAGTACTTTTATGAGACCGATGAACACCATGTTGCAGGAGTATAATGGTAATTTTGATCATATCTTGTTCTTTATTAAAACTAAAGAAGAACATCCGAGGCATCCGAGGGTGATATTTGAAGTGTTAAGGAAAGATAAAATCTATGCAAAAATGAAGAAGTGCATGTTAATGTAAGAGATTTTGGTATTTTTGGTATTTATTATTTTAGTAGATGGGATACGAGATGGACTCGGAGGAAATAAAGGAAATTATTGAATGGCCTACTCCATAGAGTTTAACAAAGGTAAGAAATTTTCATGGTCTAACAACATTTTATAGAAATTTTATTAAAAATTTCAGCAAAGATTGTAGAACCTATAACAAATTGTACAAAAGGATGGGAGTTTTGTGGACAAAGGAAAGTGAGGTTGGTTTTCGGTTCTTGAAGAAGAAGGTGACAGAATCACCCAATTTGGCATGATCAAATTTGATAAAGTGTTTGAGGTTGATTGTGACACCTCACATATGGGTATTGGTGTTGTTCTAAGTCAAGGTGGAAAGCCAATAGCTTTCTTTAGTGAGAAAATTAATGAGGTAAGAAATAACTACTCTACTTATGATGTGGAATTTTATGTAATTGTACACACATTGAGGTATTAGAGGCATTACTTAATGCATAAGTAGTTTGTGTTATTTATAGACCACATAGCCCTAAAGTATGTGAATACACAAAAGAAGTTGAATAGTAGGCATGCAAAGTGGGTATCATTTTTACAGGGTTATACTTTTTCTCTAAAACATAAATAAGGAAAATAGAATCAAGTTGTAGATGCATTGAGTAGGCATGTGACTTTGTTTACCACTATGGAAAATGAGGTGGTGGGTTTTGAAGAAATAAAGGGTTTGTATTCTTCTGATTCTGATTTCAAGAATATTTTTGAAAGGTTAATTTGTCCATTGTCAGATAATGCAGGAGATGTTCAGGATGAGTACATTTTACAGGATGGCTATATATTCAAGGGATGCCAACTATGTATTCCAATTGGGTCTATGAGAGAGAATATAGTGAAAGAGTTACATAACAGAGAATTGGCTGGGAATTTTGGTAAAGATAAGACAATAGCCTTGATAGTAGATAAATACTATTGGCCAAAGATTAAAAGAGATGTGGTAAGATATGTGGAGAGGTGTCGAATTTTACAAGTCTCGAAAGGCCATGCACATAATATAGGGTTATATATGTCGTTTCCGGTTTCTAAAGGGTCGTGGATAGATCTGAGTATGGATTTTGTTTTGGGATTACCAAAAATACAACAAGGTAATGACTCAATTTTTTTAGTTGTTGATAGGTTTTCTAATATGGTCCATTTTATTTCCTACAAGAAAACAAGTGATACAACATGTGTAGCAGATTTGTTTTTTAGAGAAGTTGTTCATTTAGATGGTGTTCCAAAAACCATTACTTCAGATAGGGAAATAAGGTTCTTAAGTCACTTCTGGAGGAATTTATGGAAGAATTTGGAAACTCAACTACAATTCAACATTGCCTCTCATCCTCAGACCGATGGGAAAACAAAGGTGGTAAATCGGAGTTTGGGAAACCTATTAAGGTGCATAGTTGGGGAAAATCAAACAATGGGACTTAGCATTACCACAAGTTGAGTTTGTATATAACAGTTCCATAAATAGATCCATTGGAAAGTATCCATTTTTATTCTCGTATGGGAGTAATCCAAATAGGGTGTTAGATTTGGTACAACTACCAGTTGATGGTAGATTTAGTGATGATGTAGAAGCATTTTCTCGAACATATACAACAATTACAAGAAGTGTGGAAGAAGTTGTAGAATAGTAATGATAAGTATAAGGAACTAGTAGATGTACATAGACAGAGAAAGGTATTTTTAGTTGGTGAGGTTTTTATGGTATACCTATAGAAGGAAATGTTTCCAAAAGGAACCTATAACAAGCTAAAGTATAAGAAGATTGGTCCCTGCAAAATCGTGAAAAAAATAAATGATAATGCTTATGAGGTAGAATTGTAAGGGAATTTTGATATTTCGCAATGTTTAATGTTTCAAATTTGTATTATTTTTATGGGGATGGTTCAAGGGGATGCTATTGATGAAGTAGTGTATTAGAGGCAACAGTTCGGTGAAGAAGAAAGAAGAAGTGGGTAAGATTCTAGATAAGAAAAAAATAAACACGCGACATGGGAAATAAAACAAATATTTGGTACATTGGAAAGGACTAGAACAAGAGGAAAATACTTGGGTCATAGAGTAGGAGATTAAGAAGTTGCGTGTAGATAAATGGAAGCGGTTTGAAGAAGACAACTTGTAAGAGCTGCATTTTTTTCAAGCAGGGGAAAATGATGTGCCAAAATTAGCAGGAACTTGAAAAAGGTCACAACTTGTGCTTCGGGTGTCCATTTGGGTCTGTTTTCCATATTTTTTAAACCACATGGTTTGATGAGATGAACAAACCGGTCAAGTAGCCCTACCGGTTGGATTAAGTTTCAACACATTTTGGGCCCAAAATACACCATCTTGAGGCCGAAAAATTAGGATTTAAGTTATAGTTTGGTTTTTTCCCATTTTAAGGCATTAGTTAATTTTAGTCTATTAGTTACATTATGAGTTGAAAAGTTGGGAATTCCTCTAATTTAGGCATGTAGAAGATGTGTGGCAATTTCGTGCTCATACAAATAAGCATGTAAACTTACTATGCAGTTCTACTAAACCGCTAAAAATAGTAATTTCTGCCACCTAGAGTAGATTTAGTCAAAGTTAGTTAGATTTTTCTTGGCAACTTGAGTTGGGAGTTATTTTCCTATTTAGGAAACATTGTAATTCATGATTCAATAATGAAGAATGAGATCTATTTTATTTTGGAGTTCATATTATTTGCGATATTAAGTTTTTTTTAGAATTTGGCTACATTAATATCCTTTATTGAGTTAACATGAGAGATCGGTTTAATACCAAGTCATGAAATGAGAGATCGGTGTTTCACTAAGTCATTTACAGTTGCATATGGTTTTTTGTTATGAGATGGATTGGAATTGGAATGTGTGTTCTAAATTATGTTAATTTAGAATAGAGAACATTATGTATGATAAAAAAAAAATCCTTGTTTCTAAAGTCTTAAAATGGGAATGTTACATCTTGGTATCAGAGCTGAAGGTTACAACTCTTAGACCTATTGAGTCCATAATCTAATAAAAACTTAATTTTCTTGTTAACAAAAATGGTTAGAACAAGGGGAGGTGCTGCAAATAACCCACCTCTAGGTGGAGAGGCAAAATACCACACAAAAACTTGACGAGATTCTTGTCACCTATTAGACATGAGATATTTTCTAGTTGTACTTGAACAAGTTATGGGTAATGAGGAGGAGGAATAATATTCTTGTAATAATAACTAGTCACCTCCTATGGACAACGTCAATGTTGAAAATTTGGGCGTTGATAACAATAATGTTGTAAATGCTAATGCAAATGTACCCTATCACCTGAAAATAAAAAAACAAGATTAGGACCTAAACTCACAAATGATATAAAAGGATAAATCCACACAAGTTAGAGGGCACTACACTAGGGGATGGAGTTGAGATTTGGCTCAATGAAATGGAGAATTACTTTGTAATAAGGAACTTCTTTGAGGAAACTAAAGCAATATGGGGAGCTTATAAAATTTCAGATGAGGCATCTTCCTGGTGGGACAAACGTAAGGCTAAACTGAACATTGATGAAATAAACATAACTTGGGATCAATTTAAGAATTATTTTAGGCAACGTTGGTTGCCAAAAATCTATTATGATCAGAAGATGACTGAATTTCAGAACTTAATGCAAGGAAAATTAACTATAACAGAGTACTGGGAGAGGTTTACTAAGCTTCTTAAGTACGTGCCTCAGTATCAAACTGATGAGAAGTTTAGGATACGAAAATTTATTATGGGATTAAACCCTATCATAGGGGGTGAGGTATATTTTCATAGCCTAACCACCATGGAAGGGGTTGTAGAAAAATTCATTTGGCAGAACAAAAATTAAAAGCAATTTTTGCCCATAAGGAAGAAAATAAAAAGAAAATTCCTAATTCTTCTTCATCTCTTGCACCCAAAAAGGGGGCATGGAAGAAGTTTGGTACTAAAAATAAATTTGTTGCTAATAACAATAAGAAAAAAACAGCAAATAAGCATGTTTTAAATGTTCAAACAACTTCAAGTAAGAACAATAATAATGGAAAGAAGTCCTATGGAGGTCGAACAACAATTTCAAGGTTGGAAATAAATTTGAACCTAAAAGAGGACATGTAAGGGGTTGTTAAAACTATGGAAAGGATAATTATGCAAATCAATTCCCTCTAAGGAAGGATGACAACAATCAGCAACATAAGATACATGTTGCAGTAGTTGATAAACAAGATGAAAAGCAAGTTACGCCTATAGAAGTGCCAAGTAAATTATTTGGTATACCTGTTACTATACTTTTTGATACTGGAGCTATTGAATGCTTTATTTCTAGTAAATTAGCTGCTAAAATAAAAAGAAAAGATGGAAAATGGAAAAATATTGGGTTGTACATTATGGAAATAATGTTGTCCACACAATTAGTAAGTGCTTTTTGGAGTAGTTCTTGAATTACCTAGTTTTTCCACTAAAGTTGATCTTTATGTTTCTCCTTTGGGGTCTTATGATGTAATAATAGGTGTTAACTGGAATTTTGAGAATAAATCAAAAGTTGAATGTTTTCAAAAACATATTATTTGTCTTGATGATCTACAAAAAAATCGACATCCAAGGGGTAAAACAAGAAATTTTAGTTAGAAAATTCTCAGCTATGAAAATTAAAAAGGATAAAAATAAAGGTTACACCTTGTATGCACTAAACATTTCTGAAAAAACTGAAGGGGGTAGTGATTTCTTGGAAAAATATCCACTATTAAGAAATTTCAATAATTTGTTTCGGAAGAACTACCGTCTTCCTTCCAAATGGGAGTTTGACTTCACGATTGAGATCAAACTAGGAACTGAGCCTATTTCTAAGGCACTGATTGAAGGACTACCATTGAAATGGTAGAGCCTAAGGAATAGTTACAAGAACTATTGTCTAAGAGTTTGATAAGACCGAGTGTCTCACCTTCGGGAGAACTGGTAATTTTGTGAAAAGAGAAAGATGGAACACTTAGAATGTGTATTGATTATAGGATGTTAAACAAAAAAATAATAAAAACAAATATCCACTTCCTAGAATTGATGATCTGTTTGATCAGATGCATGGTGCATCAAGTATATTCTAAGATATATCTTCATTCTGGGTATCATCAATTAAGAATCAATGACTAAGATATTCATAAAACAACCTTCGTGGACAAGGTATGGAAACTATGAATTTACGCTCTACCTTTCGGTTTGACAAATAGACCTATAGATTTTATGAATTTAATGAAAAATATATTTCAATAATACCTGGATGAGTTTGTATTTGTATTCTTGGATGATATTATTATCTATTCTAAAATCATTGATGAGCATCATGAGCATTTGAAAATAGTACTTGAAATCTTAAGAAAGAGAAGGTTGTATGGCAAGTTGTCCAAATGTTATTTTTATGAAACAAAAGTGCACTATTTAGGACATGTCATAAGTAAGGATGGAATAACAATTGATCCATCAAATATTATTTCCATAACTAAGTGGCATGCACCTAAGAATGTACATGAAGTTAGAAGCTTCATGGGGCTTGTTGGTTACTATAGAAATTTGTTAAGGAATTTTCAAAATTCATTGTACTTAATAACTTCATTACAAAATAAAGATAAGAAATTTGTGTGGAGTGATAAATGTGAATCAACATTTAAAAATCTTAAGGATCAATTAACATCTGCACCTATTTTGGTTGTACCTGATCCAAATGGAAACTTTACGGTAGTTACAGATGCTTCCAGAGAAGGACTCGTGAGGTATTCTAGTTACAAAATGAACATGTTATAGCATATGAGAGTAGAAAACTCAAGTTACATGAGTTTAGTTATGCTCCACATGACCTAGAGATTTTTCCATAGTTCATGCACTTCAAGTATGAAGACATTATCTTTTAGGAAGACCTTTTGAATTCAAGATTGCTCATCTTGGGCTGAAGTATATTTTCACTCAGCCAAATCTAAATACAAGACACCGAATATGGTTAAAGTTTTTGTCATAATATGATTTTGACATAAGTTACATAAAAGGCAAAGAAAACAAAGTTACATATGTAATAAGTCATAGGAAACATATTTCTGCACTTATAACTTTGAGAACTTAGTTTAAGGATGAGGTAAAAAGTATCATGGAATCTGATTCTTACTTTCAACAGGTAAAAACAACACTTGTTACAAATCCAAATGATGTAAGATATAAAGGTTTTCACTTCGATAATGAAGGAATTTTGAGATATGATAAGTGGGTGTATGTACCTTTGGGAAATGAGTTAAGGAAAAAGTTAATGGAGGAATTTCATAATTCACCTTACTCAGGACATCTCGGTATTACAAAAATGCTTGCTGATGTAAAACAACAATATTTTTGGAAAGGGATGAAGAAAGACATAACTGATTTTGTTTCTCACTGCTTAGAATGTTAGCATGTTAAGGCTGAACATATACACCCAGCTGGTTTATTGTATCCTCATAGCATACCACAATATAAGTGGTAGGTAATTAGCATGGATTTTTTTAGGGGCTACCTATGTCAAGAAATAAACATGATGTTATTTTAGTTGTTGTTGATAAACTGACAAAAGTAGCACATTTTATTGCTGGTAATCTTAAGGATGATTCACTTATTTTAGAAAAAAAAATTTGTGCATGAAATTTTCAGATTACATGGAGTACCTAAATTGATTATATTTGATAGAGACCCTAGAATGACATCTTGATTTTGGAAAATGCTTAATGCAACCTTAGGAACAAAACTAAATTTTAGTTCCACATACCATCTAGAAACAAATGGTCAAACTGAGAGAGTTAATCAGGTTTTGGAAGATATGTTACAAATTTACTACATGGATCAACAGTAAAAATGGGAAGAATACCTTCCTTTAGTTGAATTTTCTTACAATAATACATATCATGCCTCTTTGAAAATGACACCTTTCAAAGCATTGTATGGAAGGAAATGCAGAACTCCAATTAGTTGGGATAACATTGAAGAAAGAGAGTAATTGGACCTGAAATCCTTATTGAAATGGAACAACAAGTTAAAATGATTCATGAACATTTAAAAGAAGTCTGCAGATAGGCAAAAATATTATGTAGATCTGAAAAGGGTTGATAAGAAATTTGAACTTGGTGAAAATGTCTTTTTATGTGTTAAGCCTAAAAAGAGTTCTATAACTTTTGATAAGGAAGCCAAATTATCACCTTGTTATGTGGGACCTTTTGAGATTGTTGAAGTAATCAATCCTGTAGCTTATCATTTAGCATTACCCCCTGATTTGTCACGAATGCATGATGTTTTCCATATTTATTTTCTTAAGAAATACGTTTTAGATTTATCACATGTGTTAAATTGGGATTCCTTGCAGGTCCAAGACCCAGAATAATCATGGTTGAACCCATTAGAGTGATGAAAAATTTCTAGTTGCACTTGCAAAATCATGAAATTAGTCAAAGCAAGGCTTAGTGGTACCAATTTAATGAAGAAAGTGCAACATGGGAAAACATTTAGGACATGAAAATTTATTTTCCTCATTTATTTGAATAGAATTAGTTCTAATGAATGATAATAATTAAAAAATTTGTTTTTAAATTATCAATAATTCTGCCAGTTTTGGGTAGGTACTATATTTATTAGTACTGGAACAACTAATTAATGTTGTAATAAATTATAAAAAAATTGAATTCTCAAATCTGGTTTTTATTTGTGAACTTATGGATGGAAGAACTATAATTATGATTATTCTTCTTGTTTGAGAATGTGAACTAAGTTAATCATCGGGACGATGATGCTTTTTAGGAGGGAGGTATGTACCATCTCTAACATGGTTGATATCTATGATGCATTTGTTTCGAAGTTGCAAACCTCGACATGTGATTCTTATCAAGAAGATGTACTCTTGTGAATCAAGAAATCAATTTTTGCTGTAGATAATATGCTATTTACTAAAATAGGTACAATTCTCGCCATGATTATGTTGAATTGAAAATGAAGTATTTTGTTTCTTCTTATGCTGAATTCACTTCTTGGGAAATTAAGAAATTGGTTATGATAAACTAGTTCATAAGTCTTTGTTGCACTCAAATTTTTTCTTTAGTATTCTTAACCTCTACTGCAGGATAGCTAAACCTTGGATCAATTTCATTTATCCAAGGCATTCTTGCAATTTCATGAATTTTTGGTCATAACGACCGAAATTTGGATAGGTTCTAAGATCTCTCAAATCTGGTTGTCTTGAAGTTACGAGTGATCTATGTTAATCCCTGCATCGTAAGTAATCTTGGATGCTTTTCATATCCTTGGTAATTTGAATGATACAAATCCTAGCTATTGCTAAAGATGCCTAATTAATCTATTTTCCTAATTTGAAACACTATCCTAATTTATTAAGTTCTTTTATTAATGTGACTATTAATAACAATAAAAAAAAGAAGCTAAGACTAAAACCTTAGAATTAGACCTAAGGACCTAAGTTAATTCCTAAACTAATGTTGAACCTAACTTAATGTTTGGCTAACCTAAAAGGGGCCTATGGGATGACATGAAAAAGGGAAGTTCGGTGGCACCAACCTCTAGGAATTTATGAGGAATTTAATGTGATCTTATCTCCCTGATATTGCCAAATTTGGTGAATGCGTGAAAAATAATGTGTGTTCTAATTGGCACCTCTTCCAAAGTGTTAGTTGCATGTATTTTTAAACTTAGTAAGTGGCCAAATGTAAGTTGGAGATGGCAAGAGAAAATGGAGGACTTGTCATTCCCGTTTGGTATTTAATATTTTTGGAAATGGTGAAAAAAGCGCATGTGAAGAAGGGAAGTTAGAAAGAAGAATGGTTTCAATATTGTTATGGTCATTTAGTTTTTTGACCTTAATCTCTACATGTGGATTTTCTCTTCAAACCCTTAGTTCAAATCCCTGCATGTTTATTTTTCCTTGCATAGCGGTGATAGTGAAGAAAATGTCACTGTGAAAGTTATAAGAAGGTTTTGAGGAGTTTCTTGGGGTTTTCGTGGAAAGGATTACCTATCAAATCTTGGTTTGAATATTTTCTATGAGAAAGTGAAGATAGGATCTCTATCGGGCATGATACGCCCTATCCATTAAGTCTTATTATTTTATTTAAATGCTTCATAAAAACAATTCTTCTCTATTTGAAACCTTCTATTTCTTAAGATGTTTGTTCTTGCTTCATTGTTGTTTGTTTTATTTTTTTTGGATGCAACTGATTCTTCATTATTGAAAACAAAATCTAGAAGTTTTGAATGTGATTGAAATGCTATCTTATTTGTAATTTGAACCTTATTGCTACTGAAATAGGTCTATGTGGTTCTTTGAGTGAATGAAAACTTATGCTAAAGGTTGTATATACTTTAACAGTAGCTTGGTGTAGTTGAAATCCATATATTTTAAGTTGCATGCTCTCATTACTGTTGTTTTAGAACTAGTTGGAAGGAGTATTCATTTTGGAATTTCACCATTGTTCAAGTTAATGTGGGTTCTAGGTTTTCAGTTGTTTTTCTTAACAATGATATTGTACACTATTGTTCTATTCAATTTGTTTCATGATTGCAATTTCTTCTTACAAGAATACCCAATTCATGTTTTGATCTAGAAAACTCTTATTTGGTATTGCATTTGTATTTTCTCATTTTGTTGAGCCTTATCGGGATAATTTGTATAGAAGGAATGACTATAAAAGTTTTTAAGGTTCCGTTTTGTTTTATTTACTTCTTATTTTCGTAAACCCACTCTGGGATTTTGGTTACCTTAGGATATTTTTAGATATTGGAAGTTCTCTCAAAATTGTTGGTTATTGTTGAACTATTGTGGAAGGAAGTTGTTTGAATCATATTTCTCTTTTATCATTTTTTAATTGATAGTTATTTTTGGAACTAGCTTGAAATGAGTCCGAGTTACTCTCTTTTCCTTTATTTTGTTGATATTTCTAAGTATCAATCAATTCTTTTTTATTTGGTTGAATCATGAATGGTGATTTCACTTTTGTGGAGGAAGGACAGACTAATTCACTCATTGTATGCTATTGTTTTATTTTTAGTTACAAATTGTATGATAAAAATATTAGCTATTGCTAAAGGGACCTAACTAATCTATGTTTCTAAGTTGAAATACTATCCTAATTTACTAAGTTATTTTATTAATGTGAATGTTAATAAAAAGAAATAGAACCTAAGACTAAAACCTTAGACTTAAACCTAAGGACCTAAGATAATTCCTAATCTAATGTTGAACCTAACTTAATATTTGGCTAACCTAAAAGGGGCCTATGGGACGACATGCAAAAGGGAAGGTCGGTGGCACCAACCTATAGGAATTTAATGTAGTCTTATCTCCCGATATTGACAAATTTGGTGAATGTGTGAAAAATAGTGTGCAAGCCTAACTAGCACCTTTTCCAAAGTTTTAGTTGCATGCATTTTTTAACTTGGTAAGTAAGTGACCAAACGTAAGTTGGAGATGGAAAGAGAAAAGGGATGACTATCACCTATTTGAAATTTAATATTTTTGGAAATGGAAAAAAAACTGCCTGGGAAGAAGGGAAGTTGGAAAGAATAATGGTTTCAGTTTTGTTTTGGTCATTTGGTTTTTATGATTTTAAGCTATGCATGTTTATTTTCTCTTTGAACCCTTAAATTGAATCCCTACATGTTTATTTTTCCTTGCATGGTGATAGTGATAGTGAAGAAAATATCACTATGAAAGTTATAAGAAGGTTTTGAGGAGTTTGTTGGAATTTTCGTGGAAAGAATTAGCTATTGAAGCTTGGCTTGAATATTTTATGTGAGAAAGTGAAGACATGAGCTCTATCAAGAATGATAGGCCCTATCCATTAAGTCTTTTGCTTTTATTTAAATGCTTCATAAAAACAAATCTTCTCTATTTGAAACCTTCTAATTTTTATGATTTTTGTTCTTGCTTCATTATTGTTTCTTTTCTTTTCTTGGGGTACAACTGATTCTTCATTGTTGAGAATGAAATCTAGAAGTGTTGAATGTGACTGAAATGCTAGATTGTTTGTAATTCAAACCTTCTTACTACTGAAACAGGTCTATGTGGTTCTTTAAGTGAATGAAAGCGTATGTCAAGGTTGTATATACTTTAACAAGATTTTGGTGTAGTTAAAATCCATAGATTTTAAGTTACATTCTCTCATTATTGTTATCGTTGGAACTAGATGGAAGGGGTCTTCATTTTGGAATTTCTCTATTAATCAAGTTAATGGGGGTTCTATGTTTTGGGTTGTTTTGCTTGACAATGGTACTAGAGACAATTGTTTTGTTCAGCTAATTTCATGACTGTAATTTCTTCTTGTAAGAATACCCAGCTTCGTGTTTTGATCTCGAAAACTCTTATTTGGTATTGCATTTGTCTTTTCTCATTTCGTTGAGATTATTCTCGATAAGTTGTATAGAAGGAATGACTACAGAAGTTTGTAAGGTTCTATTTTGCTGTATTTAGTTCTTATTTTTGTAAACCGACTTTGGGATTTTGGTTACCTTGGCAGATCTTTTTAGATATTGGAAGTTCTCTCGGAATCGTTGGTTGTTTTTGAACATTTGTGGAAGGAAGTTGTTTAAATGATATTTCTCTTCTTCTCATTTTGTTAATTGATAGTTCTTTGGGGAACTATTTTTAATTGGGTCTGAGTTACTCTCTTTTCCTTTCTTTCGCTGAGATTTATAAGTACTGAATTGATTCTTTGTTATTTGGTTGAATCGTGAATGGTGATTTTACTTTTGTGGAGGAAGGAAAAACTGATTCACTCGTTGTATGATAATTTTTCTATTTTGTTTCCTATCTCATTTATTTATTCCCAACTCAAAGCTATGTTGTTACCTCGCTTAAATTGTTGTTGATCTCAAGTGGGTTTCTCTCTATTTATTAAGCACTTGATGTGTGTTACTCTTAGTGAAGTTGGTTATGTATCATTTTGTCTGTCTTTTGTTAGAGTGGATGCTTAGCCTATGAGATAAGATATGGTTGTGGATTCCTCCTTAACATGTTAGTATCTTTATATAGAGGGAATTTTGGTCACTTTGATTAATTCTCTTCATGAGTTGTTCCTTCATTGGGGTTTGGGAAACCAGATCTGCTTGATGTATAATTGTTTTCCTTTCTCTGTAACTGATATACTGGATAGAATCTTTAAGATACTTTGATATATTTGAGACTGTTGTGTTGAAGAGTCTCTTGAGGATGTGGTTGAAGTATCTTTCTTCAATTCTGGAATGTTATTCATTCATTACCTTTGTAATCATTCCTTTTGGATGAACTCTAATATAAGATAAAGGGAATGATATTGTTTTAGTTTGGTTATGAACTTTACCCATTCTTCCCTTTCTAGATTTGATAGTGGTTGGTCAAAAATTTGTGTGGATCTAAATGGTAGCTCATCTTTCCTTTGGCTTATGATTGATATAAAAGTTTTGTTGTTAGGACTGCAGAGTATTAGTTATGACTATTCCTTTGATTTGAACTTGAAATGAACTCACTCAAGTATTTTAGAGTATTTCTTCTGTGAGCTAACTTGTTTGTTTCTAAGTGATTGAGTCTTCTTTACTTGGAACATAGAGACATAATCTTAATCAATTCAATTTATCCTCTGTGCTGAGCTTGAAATATTCATGATTTTTTTATGGAACATAAATATGTTTTGTCTATTAATTCCTATATGTATTGATTTTAATGTTCTCCTAAAATAAAAAAATAGTATACATATTCAGATAGGTGGATATGTGTATCTAGTATTACTTCTTAGAAAGTTACAAATGGTTGAATGGAGGATCTTATTTTACAAATTGAATGATAAGGTAAAGTTAGGATGAAATATGAATTTCCTTTCTTTAATTCTATTGTTTTATTCCAACATGTTAAAAAGAGTTTTATAATGAAAAGTTAGGGATGATATGTTGATTAATTAAACCTTATTTACACATTAGAAACTTTAAACTTATCTCTCCTTCTTGGTTTTAATCTTTTAGGGAAAAGTCTTTCTGTTTTCATTGTTGTGTTTTCATAACTATTTCATAAAAAACAGGGTTCTTTTTATGAAACAGTTAGATAAAATCGCAATATTTTAATGATTTAGTGCTTATCATGCTCAGTTCAAATGAATTGACCCATGATAACAATTGTGCAGATGGATTTTGTAAAAGATGAAAGGAGAAAGACATATAGAAATTTACATATGTTTTACTAAAGAAATTGTCTCTTTATTATGATCATTATGTGGCATCATTACTTGAGATGTACTTTTTGGAAAAGAATGTTTTAGTAAAAATAGTTTTATATCATTTGTTATGACACCTTGTAATCTCTCGAGATACTTCGTAATTAGTGAATCTATCAATCCTTTGATGAATAAATGACTTGTGATTGTTGAATATTACTTTCTTGTAATACCTTCTTTGCATAAATTGAGATGCATTATTAAGTAATACCCTAAATGGAAGGGGGCAGTTTGCATACATAAGTTTTATAGGATTTGGTTTGAGAATATGAAATTAGTTGGTTTATTTTTCACATAAAGGAGATGCAAATAACAAATTGACACTCTCATATAGATACTTAAAACAATGGAAAGGAATTATGATTGAATTATATATATGAATGAATTCTTGATGTATTTGAACATAGGTAATCTGTTTTCATAATTGGACATTAGTCCATGATGTAGGAAAAAGGATATTTTCCTTGAAATCAATCATAGAGACATAATTTAAGATCTTGTTAAAGTGTTATGAATATAATAAGTGAATGGTTGAATGTGTAATTCCTTAGGAATATTTCCTTAATCAAAATTTGGAATGATAAGAATGGAATTAAATGGAATTTAGACTTCATCTTCATGAAGTCTAAAGTAAAGATTTTATAATGAAATTATTTAAGCTAGGGCTGAAATAAGTAAGGAACTAATTAACACACTTTCATAACTTCAAGATCAATCTTGTCGTGAGATAATGCAAGTTGTTTCATTTAAATACAAAATTGAGCATGTAATTAAATGGTTGGGAAACATATTTTACCTGCATACCTTCCTCACATGTAGTTTCAAATTGTAACATTATAGGATAAATGATGTTAGTTCATTCTTTAATTGTTGTTGTAATTAATATTTAATAAAGTGATTAAATGGGTTAATAAACTTATAATCTAAGGTATGTTAGTCTAGTTGAGGAAACTCAGTTGGATGTTGTTACACATCAATTCCAAAGTGTAGTACCTTCGTAATGATAGGGGTCATTACGAGGATATTATGATGTATTTGATATGTCTCAACACCCCACTTAGTTTGTTTAACTTGATTGACATAAAAGTAAGATTGGATCATGGTTCTATCCTATACAGGGATAGGAACATGATCTAGTGTCAAGGTCAACTCATGTTGACTTAGGATAACTAGACACACCCAATTGACGTAAGTTGATTGAGTATGTATATGTACCCTTAGTCACCACGAGTAGTCTTCCACACTAGTGCATGTTGTTTCCCTTGTCTAGTATGAAACCTTGAATCAAATTGGACTTACGAAGTCAGGAAAGACCACTCTAGATAACAGAACAAGTGTGGTGAGGGAATTATTCCATTTGATGAGTATTCCATCAAGGAATGTAAACATGATAAACATGTTTAAAAACTTTGGCCAAAGTATCGCAAGCTGTTGGTTGCATTGTCCTATGTCACCTAGTTTAAGAAGTGGGATTTTAGATGAATATTAGTAATAGATATTTAGATAGGCCTCTTAGATAGAACACTTGGGTACCCTAAAAAGGTAAAATAAATCAAGTATATGAAGTATATCATTTATTGAGTTAACATGAGAGATCGGTTTAATACCGAGTCATGAAATGAGAGATCAATGTATTACCAAGTCATTTATAGCTTCATATGGTTTTCTGTTATGAGATGGATTGGCATTGGAATGTGTGTTCTAAATTATGTTAATTTAGAAAAGAAAACATTATGTATGATAACCAAAAAATCCTTGTTTCTAAAATCTAAAAATGGGAATGTTACATGGAGAAGAAGCCTTCATAAAATTTGTTTGGATAATCATGTATCCGGTTGAGTCTCCATTTACTTTGCATTTTTCTTCATTTATATTTCCATTCTCATTGTTCTTGTGTGTATTTCATAGGCACCTACGTCCCATAGCTTATATGTTATTCTTACATTTTCTTTGACATTGCTTCTTGTTTTATTTAATTGCATCTTTATCTCCACTATATTCATACTACCATCTCTCATACATGCACATACAAAAATATCAAACAAAAATGTTGATAGTTCTTCATCTTCTATCACCTCTTTCATCCATTTATAATACCTTTCCTTTATGTAATATTATTGTTTGTTGCCAAATTCTACATTTCCTTACCTTTTTCTTGCTCTCTATCATCCTTCATCTCCTCATGATACTTTAAAGCTGTAATTTCTTCCTTTATGTCCTTATTTTCCAAATAAATTAATTCTTTCTAAGCTGCAATTTTCCTTTCCTCTTCATTTTCTATTATACTAGGCACATTTAAAAATAGCTCACCTATGTTACTCATGAAAAACTGATCATCATGCTTCTCAAGCTCATCATTCCCAGCCATCCACTCATTATTTCTTGTATTATTCTCATCAAATGCACTAGTAGGTTCATTTGGTACAACTTCAAGGACTTCACCCACAAAATGAACATTATCATGCACCTCATCACCAAAAGTACTCACCTTGTTTACACTTTTTTCTTGTAAACTCTTTGAAGAGTTAAAGAGTTCCTCAATCATGCTCATTTGTTCTCTCAACATGAGAGTATCTTCCTCACCCATAGCCTCATCAAACTTAGGACTGTCATATTCATCTTCTTTGGCACAATATTCACCTTCTTTCCATGTTTGTTCTTCATTCTTGTAAGAGCATTCACCAATTTTCCATGTAGCTTCCTTGTTCACCTCTTTGAAGGTTATACATTCTTCTTTCTTTGCTGCACTTAATGAATTAAAATCACCATAGTTAGGTACTTAATCAAATATTTGAAAAATCACTTCACTACCTTAGAATTTGATGGAATTTTCTTGATGGATTTGTTCACATTCTTGTAAAATTCTTGGTTTCCATTCTTGGACTGATTTCTCCATCCCATCTTTCTCTCTTGCACTAGTGTTCACTTCATCTTCCATACATTTCTGAAGTATGTTCATTTCTTTCTTGGTTTTGATCATCCATCTTTTAGTTGCCATATGCTTAGGCTGGTTTCTTGTCCTCATTTATGTTGCTTTCTTGTTCAAGTGACTTGAATTCTGTCTTATATCAGCTTTTCCTTCTTCCTTGTCTTGTAAACTTGACTCAAAACCTATGTAAATCTATTTTTCACTTGCATTCTCCTTAGGCCTCACTTTTTTTTATTTTACTTTAAGTCGTACATGTTCAATGTAGCCATGATTTATAAATTCTTTTGAATAATGGAATTGATTTTTAATCTTAGGAAATTCTTGTTTCCTCTTGGATTCACTAGAAATATCTTTTATACCTCTTTCATTTTCTTTCTTAACCTGCAAAATCTGATATGTCTTCCATATTTCATTATTAGCTTCCATTTCTTGATTTGTGACACTTTCCTCTT
Organism: Taxus wallichiana var. yunnanensis; assembly: GCA_018340775.1. Taxonomy (NCBI): domain Eukaryota; kingdom Viridiplantae; phylum Streptophyta; class Pinopsida; order Cupressales; family Taxaceae; genus Taxus; species Taxus wallichiana. Next base: position 736,258,069 of record CM031241.1, read on the forward strand.
CTTTCAAATAGCTCTCCCATGCTTCATAGTATGGAATTTGGTCTTCATGGTCTTCATAATCAGATTTAACACCTTCCATTTTGTCTTCTTTTCCCTGTACCAATTGTACTTGCATTATCTCAGCTTCATTTTCTTCCACTTGGGCTTCTTTTGACCTTATTATCATCCATTTTGAAGTCTTCTTCTTTATCTTCATCATACTAATCTTCATACCTACAAATATCCATTCAAACACATAGTTAGATAACCAAAATAGAGCCCATAAGGCCCACATGAGTCTTTCCTTCGTCTTCTCTTCCTTGCTTTCTCTTTTCTCATTCTCCTTGTCATATATCTTCACATCTTCCTTCACTTTCCCCTAAGTTTCTTGCACTATCTCTTTCTCTAAAGTCTTCATATTTTGTCTTTGACTCTTCTTCATGAGTAGCCTAATAGGAAACTTCACCTTCTTCTCCAATATCAACTAAAACATTTGATCTTATATTCCCATCATGATTTTTATTATTACCTCTAACCTTTCAACTCTTTATTTTGTCTCCTTTTTCTCTCTCTAAGAAATACTCTTTCATTCTTGTAATTTCCTTCTCTTTATCATATATTATTCCTTCTCTTTATCATATATTATTTCTTCTTAAAATCCCTTGGAATTTCTTCCAGCTTTCTCTTTTCAATCTCTCCATATGACCTTCACTATAGTCTTATTCACCTTGAACTATTGGTCTTCACCTAGGTCTTTTGCACCCTAGTCTTTTAGACAACTTGCTCCCTTAGTTTCTTAATCTTCCAATCATTCACCACTTCATCACTTGTTAGATACAAAAATGTATTATAAATCCATGAAAAATTGACTAATCAACAATTTTCTAAAAGGATTCAATCATCAAAGCACTCAAATTACCAAGAAAGTTTCAAACTTCAAAGTCCATCCTTCATAACTTAATACTTTCACTGAAAGTTCAAGACAATAGTTCACTTTTCAAAGCTCACAACAAGAAGGATTATTATTCAAGGAACAATCACTACAATTATACATCTTATGAGATAAACTCAGTTACCTAAAATACATTTACAACAAGCTTTCAACAATTTCCTTTTTACCTTTTCTTCCTCAATTTGTTTTCTTTCACTCCTGCAACTTAATCATCTCAACATTAGTACAAAATATGAATTTATAAAATTAAAAACCATGCTCTGATACCAAAAATGGTGCACCCTTCCACTATCTCAGTCCACTTCATAAGTTTAGTAAGCTCCTTGAAGCAATCTTCTCAAACTTAGCCTTGAGGATCCTTTCTCTTTCCTACAAAGGCCTAAAATAGAAATATTGAGTTACTAACATTCAAATAACCCCACACCTAGTTTTAAAATTCTTATATTATTCTCACAAATCCATTCCAACCATGACATATTCCATCCATTTCTCATTACTTCCCTAGCACTTACCCCTGAGTTGCCTTTTACCTCTCTTCACTAATCCTTACAATAATAATGAAAACTAGCTTGTTTATCCTTTCCAATTCTTTCTCATCAATTCCCCTATTATTACACTTATGTCACTATTACAATTATCACCATAATGCTTTAAGACAACCCAAGACACAAGGATGTTCTCCCTTTCACAAAACTACCTCTTATGCTCTTAAGACAATGATTTCTTGCTTCAACCATGCTCAAGGTGTTTTATAGACTAATAGTAGGTTCTATAGGCTCAATTAGTTGACATTTACTTTTAAGAATTCAACTCCTAACTCTTCATCTAAACCCTTACTAGGTCTTCAGTAGAACCTTCAATTTATCTTTTGGGAACTTTAAAGGATTTCACCTAACGTTTATAAGCCAAACTATGTGTCTATGAAGTTTTAGGGCTAACTCTCAATTTAGAGGGTATTTTCTTTATAAAGTGACTCTTTCTTTCACCATTGTTTGAGGATTCTAATAATATATAATGTTACAATAAATATTTAAATAAACATTACATCATAACATAAGTAAATAAAGAAATACTTATAGAAATAAATAACACAAGTGACACAATATTTATAGTGGAAAACCCCAATAGGGTAAAACCACTTTGAAAATAACCTTTTACTTCAGAGAACTTATTTTACATCCAGTAAGATCACCTCCTCCTTTAAAACCCTATTTACCAAGGGTAAAACCAAATCACTTGATTTGCACACCTTTGATATATTTCTCAAATATATCAAATGAGGACCTAAAGTCCTTTTTATATAAGGTGATCGGGTATGTCTCCCGACCCACCTTTTCAACCTAAAATGGTTGACACATACACCTAGGTTTATAATATTTAATATTAGAAATATAATCATTTCATGATATTAAATATTTAACCTAAAGTATATACCTAGGTTAGCATATTTAATAATAGAAATATAAATATTTCATATTATTAAATATTAACCTATATATTAGTGATGGACCCATATACATTAAGGGTTGTCTAGACCACTTAATCATTATGTTCCAACACTCCCCTTAATGTTAAGTGGGATAACATAACATATGTCAATAGATTACCTACCCGTGGTACACTACAAGATTTACAATCCTTAAACCATAAAGGTTTTAGGCTAGCATATCGGTTGAAGGAATTATAACACCTTCATCATACTCAATTTACTTTTTGGTACAAAAGGATTTGGAATCCCAAAGATCATCCCATGATTAGTGGTTAAGTATGATTTATGAGTTTTACATGTTCTCACAGGTTCTCATAAAAGGTTATTGAACCCAAGCATATAGAGCCTTTTACAACCAAGGACCTCCTTAACAATATGCTTGTACTGGATGTTTACTAGTAAAATCAATAACACTAAAGAGTTTACTAAAGACCGCCTTTAAGATATTTCTACACTTCTTTCTAAAAAAGAAGCCGAGGAGGTATACATGCCCGAAGTTTTTTTACACTTGTCTAAAGGTCTTTTTACACTTTCCCAAGGTCTTTTACAAATTCCTAAAGGTATTTTTACAAAAACCAAGTTCCATTAGGAGGTGACATTGTCATGCACACTCCCCCTCAATGGAAACTCTAACAATCTAAGATTTTCACAAAAGTGACAAAACTTTGTAGCACTCAAGGACTTTGTGAAGATGTCAACAACCTGCTCTTCAATCAACATGAACTTGAGATTTATCTCATCACTTAACACCTTCTCATGGGTGAAGTATATGTATCTCAATGTTCTTCATCCTCTGATGTTAATCTGATTCTTAATCAAGAGTAATACAACTCTTGACCACCACATAGAAGAGAAATACTTCCTTTAACTTCCATGTGTATCTCTACCAACAACCGTTGTAGCCACATGGCTTCTTTACTTCTTCCATTGTACTTCTCTGCCTTAGTAGAAGAAATGAAGACTGTTGATTGTATTTGTTGTTCCAAGTAATGGTTCCTACACCAAAAAAACTTGAACACATATCTAATATATTTTATAACACAACATCAATATGGTTAGAATCAAAAAATCCATATAAGATAGCATTTTCATTCTTATTATAATGCAACCCATAATTGATTATTCCTTTCAAATATCTAAAAATTCTTTTTGCAAGATTCCAATGATCTCTAAAAAAGGTTCCTACATAAACCTTGAAGTAATTCCTATTGTATAGGAAATATCTGATCTAGTTATAGTTAGATAAATCAAACTATCAACTAACATCACATATAAAATAGATCAACCTTTTTCATATGTAGATTTAGGATCAATATTTATTCCAACTTCCATTGAAGTAGAAAATGGTTTACAATCAATCATAAGAAACTTTTTTCAATACAATGGTTGCATATTGTGTTTTGAAAAATAATAATATAATGAAATACAATCATACAAATAACATGATGTGAGAGACCTAACTCATTCATTTCAAAGTACTACTTCAATTTCTCTTTAATCCTATGAATTAAATCATAATTTTCACCAAACATAAGAAATCATCAACATATATACATATAATGATAATATGTGAGCCTTATTTCTTAATGAATATATCATTGTTAGAAGAACAATTAACAAAACCTAACAGTTTAAAGAAGGAAACAATTTTCACATACCAAGCTCTAAGAGCTTGTTTTAAACCATACAAGGATTTCTCAACTTACAAACATAGTTTTCTTTACCAGTTTCTTCAAATCCTTTAGGTTGAAACATGTAAAGTTCTTCTTTTAAATCACAATTCAAAAAAATATTTTTCTTATCCATTTGGTGGATTTCCCACCCAAATTGAGTGGTAATTGCAAATAAGGCCCTAACAGTACTCATTTTAGCTACAAGAAAAATGTCTCAACATAATCAATACCAGGTTTCTAATGAAACCTCTAGCAACAAGTCTAGCTTTATGTTTGTTAATACTACCATCAACATTATATTTTACTTTGTATATCCACCTAGACCCTATAATACTTCATGGCTCAAGTTCATACAAGGTAATTAATGCATGGTACATATGATGGCTTCTGGTCATTTTCCTAAGGTTAATAGGATTTAAAATTTCTAACATAGATTGAGCCCAATTTAATTTCTTATCTAGGAAGATAAGAGTTTCAGAAACATCTATAACATCAAAACATCATCATGACCATTTACTAAATCAGAATCAAAACCATCATTTAGAAGCATTTAATGAAGTAACTTCAAGAGAAGAAGACAACACATGTAAACCTTTCACTAGATTATATCTATACATTTCATATAAGCTTTGATAATTAACATGTCCTAACCTTTCATGCCATAGTTTTGAATTATTCAAAATCTTTGAGATATAAAACAAGATGCAGAAGAGAAATCATAAAAATATATAGACCATTTCTTTGAATTCCTTCAGCTATTATACTCTCATTACTATCCTTGATATACCAAGTATCCTTCATGCATGGATTCTAGTTGTGTCCATACCTCTTTTGGATGTTTGATATTACCAATGTGTAGAAGGTACTCATCATTCACATTGCGCAAAATCATAAAAAGAGCCTCCTGCATTCATTGCAAGAATGCATTCATGTTATCTATAGTTGTTTTTGATGACCGGTGGGAGCAACCTCATATCCAAAAACAATCATCCAGAGTTTCCTCACCATAAATTCTATTTTGACCCAAATGTTGTAGTTGGTTTCATTCAGATATGGGTTTTGTCAAGACAGAAATAGTTGGATGCCATTATTTTCCTAAACTTGTAAAACACACCCCATTATAATATACAATGTACCATAGAGTTAGATACATATTTATCATAATAAAAACAACACTTTTAATAGAATCGATCTAAATTTTATAGATCTAAAGAAACTATTTGATCATAACTAATTTTGTCATTACAATGCATACTAATTAACCTCCCATGATCAAAATAATAACCATAATATAAAGGGCTCTGCATTATACCCTAGATTTATATAAAAATATTTCCGACCATATAGAAGTGAAGAAGAGACCCTAAGAATGCATAATAACTTCAAATTTCTGAAAAAAATTAATGTAGACAAAAATCTAGCCAACTTAAATTTGACGTCTAAATGACTCATAATTTGTTTTTTTGTTTGTCTATTTGACCATGAACACAATGAAAGTTTCTAGAACCTAGCTTAAATTTGACGAAATGACATCAATTGTCTTATTTAATGATTTGACCATCAAATTTAATGAAGCCAAAACTTGTGTATTTCCAGAATGTGAAATTTAGAATTTCTTCTTTTGTATAATATTAGGGAGGTTATATTTTAACACATTATAATAACCTATTATAATTTATAATGTAAAAATATATACATTTTTTAAAAAAAAGTATATAATTTATAGAATGTAAATAAAAAAATAACATATAGTTCATAAAAATTATAAACTATAGTATATTATTTTTATATAAAAACACATAACCCTTATTAAAGGGGTTTAAAGGACATAGACCAGGTTAAAAGAATTTTACCAGGTGCAAGTAGATTTATGAGAGTATAGATTAACTTGCATATTTTATAGAGGGGACAAGTAATTTCACCCAACCAATGAAATAAATTGAAATCCCTATTTTCATGAACCTTGTCTCCTCCCTTCATTTACTCTTAATTTTACCCCGCACACATTTAAAACTATGGAAATATTGTAAAATATTTTATATAATTCCTGCAAGCTAAAAACTTTAAAACTTTTATGTGGCTATAACTACCAATATTTTAATAAATATTTACCACACTTCACATGTGGGCCACCAATAAACTAGTCCCCTTTTTTTTTAATTCTCCATTTATACTTGAGAATTCCACATTTATACCTGAGATATTATCTCATTTTATTCTCCACTCCCACTCTTATATAAAAGAAAACCTTTAAATAGGTTTATTTATATAGTTTTTATAAACTATAAGATATAAATGAATGGGGCCACCCCCTTACATGGATAATATAAATGGTTAGGGACACATGTTAGGTTTTATTTAATAAGTATTAAGATTTAAAAAGTAATCCCTTCATGGCCAAGAAATAAACATGGCCCCCTTACTAAAAAAAAAGTAAGCACTTTAATTTTTTTAAACATATATAAACCAAATCTAATAAAATTTATATTTTAAATGGTTTAAAATAACCATTTATAAAATATGATTCAAACTTAGGTTTGTTTATTTTTTTTTTAAAAAACTATATATGCCTAGATTTATAAGTTAAGTTTAAATATGATTTAAACTTAGGCTTAGAATATGGTCTATTGACTCTTCCCTCAATCCCATGTAATTTTAATATGGTTTAAGGATTTTAATATATAATTATTTTTTTTTCAAAACTATATAAATTTTAATATGATGTTTATATAAATTATTATATAAACCTTATTCTATATTATATATATTTTTATTTAAAAATAATAATATAGTTTTCAAATTATATAGGATATAGTTATAGATTAACTATAAACTATAGTTTTTCAAATCGAATCCTTTTAGAGGGGACCAAAGAACACATGTATGAATTTACCTTCCAAATATTTAACCTGAAAACATTTGAAATTATAGAAAACATGAAAATTATTTCATATAGTAATAAATCATTTCTTTTTCGTATGTGATTTTCACGCAGGTAAATATTTGAAGCCCCTTTCACCTGTGCACACATCAATCTCCAAACAAACATTAATTCCATATAATTTACAAAATATAAATGAAAGTAAGAATCATATCATATTACATCTCCCCCAAAAAAAAAAAAAATAGGGATTTAAAATTGAAAAACCCTAAAAATTTACCAAGAGTTTAATTGCACAAATGTAATGCCAAAATAAATTGGGAAAAAAAAGGGGGACCAAATACTTTTAAATACCCTTTCGGGTTGGTTGAAAAAATCCATACAAATTAAATAAATAAAATACAAAACATTTGATCTTAATTTATTTAATTTACCTCGCTCTGTTACCATGTTAGAATTTGAGGATTCTAATAAATACGGATTTAATCAACTTACATATTATATAATGTTACAATAAATATTTAAATAAACATTACATCATAACATAAGTAAATAAAGAAATACTTATAGGAAATAAATAACACATGTGACACAATATTTATAGTGGAAAACCCCAATAGGGTAAAAACCACTTTGAAAATAACCTTTTACTTCAAAGAACTTATTTTACATCCAATAAGATCACCTCCTCCTTTGAAACCCTATTTACCAAGGGTAAAACCAAATCACTTGATTTGCACACCTTTGATATATTTCCCAAATATATCAAATGAGGACCTAAAGTCCTTTTTATATAAGGTGATTAGGTATGTCTCCCAACCCACCTTTTCAACCTAAAATGGTTGACACATACACCTAGGTTTATAATATTTAATATTAGAAATATAATCATTTCATGATATTAAATATTTAACCTAAAGTATATACCTAGGTTAGCATATTTAATAATAGAAATATAAATATTTCATATTATTAAATATTAACCTATATTAGTGATGGACCCATATACATTAAGGTTTGGTCGTACCACTTAATCATTATGTTCCAACAACCATATGACTGTGTTTCTTGCTACTACCAACACTGTCAAGAAATTATCATTTTCTAACCAATGAAATTTAAATTTTTTTCTTGAATATTCTTAAGATAATTATCCTTGTTATTACCTCAAAATATCAGGCTTAGATTCATTCATTTTATGCTTCAAAAATTATGCACTAGAACTTTTCACAGCTTTAACATAGTGAAACCTGAGGACTTTATTTTTTAATAAATTATTGTGATGAGTGGCTCAGAAATCTAAATTTGATATCCCTTACTATTTTAACATTAAATTTTAATCTAATTTACCAATGGATCACTAGAATAAAGGTGTAGACACAAAATTGGGTCACACTCCCTTGGTCCTTTTTAAATAGCCAACTCAAACATATTCACCTAATCATGACCCTTTTAATCCACATTAATATTAGTTTAAGTATTTATAATTAAAGTGATACTCATCCTCAAACTATTCATTATTTAATTACCCTAGTTAAACTAATTTCCACCTCACCTAGACACCTCACCACAGACCTATTTTATCATATTTCCCCTTTACTAGGACTCAACATTCACTCACCATAACTAACTAAGGCTTAGTCATACCTACCTTAATGAACTAAGACTTAGTGCAACCCTAAAACCATATGCTTATTCTCCCACTAACCACATTCCCACTCATTAAAACTTAACGCTCCATTTTGATCTATGAGAATAGACTGAGCTGGCCCAAAAAGATTGTAAAGATCTGACATTTTTAGTAAATCTAGGATTTCATACCTTAACCGACACCGGTTAATCTAAAACCAACGCCACTACCACCCAACCGCCATTGGTTACCTTATATTCCTTTTGGTAACCTTTTTTAAGAGGTTGGCCACATTCTTGAGCTTTGGAACAAAGGAGATCTACATGTAAGCAAGAACCAGAGCCCTTTCGCACGTCCAAACAACCATAGCCAACACCAAGACTGATCAATAAGGCCTTTCCATTCACTGTAGCATTTCGAGAAGCACTACTGTAGAAATGAGCACCATTCCAAAAATAAACCGTCACCAACATCTCCAACCACCTCTCCACCACTACAGGCATTTATAACCCTTCTGAACTCCAAGTAAGTTGGTTTCTCCTTTGTCACTTGTAGTTGTATTCTCTATTTGCCTTCATCTATTCATTGTTCTTACTTAGATCTATCCCTCAACTTTCTCTCTATCAACCACCCCCTCACACCCCACCTAAACTTCACAAAAACCTATCCCAAAACCACCTCCCTCACGTAGACCTTATAAACACCCTCTAAACTCTTTGTGTAATCATAGAGAGGACCCAAAACTCATTCTACAACATCTTCTAGTTCCCCATAGTCACCAACACCAGTTAACCCTAACTATGGTCAGTCCATCCTATACTGACATCAGTCTCCTTAATCGATATCGATCATTATGACTGTCAACCCAACCTAACAACTCAACCCTTAGCCAAGCCCAAACCTCACTCAAAACATTACCAAACCTATTTTGGACCTATCACTTCACCCCCCATAGAGACCTTTCCAAATCTTTGTTCCAAGACAGGAGAGAGACCAAAAGCCATTCACCCGACTCCTGCCACTTTCTACAGCTTACCGATATTTTTCATCCTAAACCAAAGATTGGTCATACCTAAACTAACATCACCACCCTAACCAGCCGGTCTTTATGTTTGATAATATTTTTCCAGACCAACAACCTAATTACATCACCCAAAACAACCTAAAATATTACCCAACCTTACCAAGACTTTTTCTGTGACCTATAGACCACCTGCGCTACCCACAACCCAATCCAAAACCTTTACCTGCATAGCATTTTAGTATTTAATTGGATCGATGTTGATAGTAATCTAAGGCACCCAAATCAGAACGCTAACACTAGATTCTTTTATTTACATGTTTAAGTTATTTTATATTGATTTATAAACAAGTGGATTGACAGTTTTCTAGAAGTATCACACTTCTCGGATCTAGCATATGCTAGGCAGTCCACTGTCATATACTATTTAACTCTCTTTTGTGGTCTTGTTTTGTATTTTAGGTAGTTTCTCTAAGTCAAAAGGAAGGTATCACCGTCAAAATTTGATCAAGAAGTCGAATACACGCAATAACCTTTAAACTAACCATCACAATAGGTATTCCTCCTTGGCCCATACCCTTATCTGTTTCGTCTAAATCCTTAAAGAAAATAATGAAACATTTTGGCACACTGGTGGGACCCATCATGGGTTCTTTTGCATTTTATTCATTCTTAGGTGAAAGTTGTGTGTTTGTTTCCCTTTTGAAAAGATTCCACATTAATTTTATTCTCTAGAATCTTCCCCTCTTTCTATTGTCTAAAAGCAATCATGTTTTTGGTGCTATAAAAATAATACTTATTTTCTTTCATTAGTATTGCATTAGTGAAAGAGCATCCCTCTTCCTATTCATTACTTGCTACATCAAATATCATATTTCAATTTGGGTTTAAAACACTTACATAGCATTCTGATTTGTTGCATTATAGCTCACATTAAAAATGAGGGAAACCTATATACTAGAAGTCATGCCCAACTGATGGTTGACATAATTGAACCGTAGAAAGCACTTGCTTCTCTCTCTCTCTCTCTCTCTCTCTCTCTCTCTTTCCAAACTACAAAAATTTAAAATTTACACATCTTCTTAAACAACATCTCACTCAAAACAAGCTATCAATGATCACACAATCAGAGGATTAACAATGGGCACCCAACTAGTTATCTTTGTCCAATACCACATCGTATAATGGCCTTTGCCCCACCATAAAAAAACTTGAAACCTCACCTTTAGAATTTGCTTCTTCGTAGGAATCCTTCCCAACAAAAAAATCTACTCTAAATTCATGATTCGTTCTTTTAAATAGAATAAGCTAAACACACTAAATTAACTTTTTGGATTACGTATTTTTCCTAGCTTTATGCTTGACTTGCATTTTGAGGTGTGAGGATACGATTCTTGAGTTCTTTTTCCTTTCACACTCTACCATCATAGTTAGAGTATTTTGACTTTATCTCGAGTGTTTCAAGACTTCATCTTATCATCTCCAGTCTTTTGGGTTGATTATTCATCTAATCTAAATTCATAAAAATATATTTTTCTTCATTCTTTTGATTTCACAGTAACCGACATTGGTCTAGTAACCTTCGTCGGTTTACATCTAACCGCCATTGGTTTATCTAACCGGTGTTGGTTCCTTGTTCTTTTGGTTAATTTACCCAAATGAAACTTATCCTAACTTATCTTTATTTGGAGTCTTTGTGTATCATTTTACTCACTTTACTGACTAGATAGCTTCATCAAATACAATTTTCTTGTCTAAGAGTCATAAGTTTCTACCTCATTTTCTGAAATTGTAGTTTTCTCATAGTAACCGGTATTGGCTCCTATAACCATCTTCATTCACCCTTGACCATCATTGGTCACCCCTCAATTATCATTGGTTAGTATGACTATCGTCGGTCACTCTGTTTTGATTTTAATCAAAACATTTACCGACTTTTTGTCTCGAATCTGGTTTGTCCCATCTTTGTTGTTCCCGTGTCATTTACAAAGTATAGTTCACTTGATGTATGCTGATTCACATGGTGTTGACTCATATCCAAACTAACACCCTTGTCTTTACACCATCCTTCAACCACTCCCGCCTAGTCCATCACCGCCATCCATCCTGTCACATATGGATCTAACTCAGCTAATCCCCATTGCTACTAGTGATGAGCATTTTGTGAGACTCCTTGACTGCAGAATTAATTTGTAAACTCTTCAACTTTGGAATTATCCAGAGAATCATAATTAATCATTCTTGTTCTAATTTCTATTAGAAAATAATAGAGATATCTAGTGAATGAATTATACTTGTTCTTAGAATCAACAATTTTCAGACAGGGAAAGAATATAGACTCATACACCAACAATTTTATCCTCAAAACCTTCGAGGAGGAAAATGAGTTGGGAAGGGAAATTTCTCTTTCTTCCCACTTTTATTGGCCAATTCAATAATAAGTATAGAAATTAAAATAAATATGAAAGAGAAGTAGATAATATCTCACACTTCCTCCCAATTACTTGCTTGCTCTGACTCAATTACTTCTTGCTTCTACAAATCTAAATTCCAACACTAAGAGCTTATTACTCACTTGCTTCATGCTTTGATGCCTTTGTTCTCTTCCATAACATGCATTTATATTCTTTCTCATGTTCTCTAGTGCATTGGAGATTGGGAAAAGTCATGCAAAAGAAGAGACATAGACACCCTTTTGAATTTTGGGACTGTTCACGTCATACTTTATTTTCGTTCGACAAGAGCCAGGACCACTACCCAATGCAGACTGGTGGTCCCAGGACCGCCACCTTGGTGGGGTGGTGGTTCAGAACCACCACCTTACACATAGTGATGGTCCTATCACTAAACAGATAGAACCTCCATGTGTATTTTTTTCTTCTTCATGTTGGCTAATTTGATAAAGTAGAGTCATTTTAGATCCCTATAGATCACACCTCCCCTACTTAGGAGGCTTTTGGTCCCACAAAATATTAGTGGGGGAGTAGATGAGGAAATAATTTTCTCACTTTCTCCTTTACGTACCACCATGCCTCGCCTTGGTGTCTTTCCTTTTAGTCCAATCTACCAATACTCATACAAACCTCTCCTAGTCTCTCGACCTTTTACCGTAGTACTACTATTAGTGAAAATCACAACACCCCTAGATGATTTCTAAATATATTCTTTTCTAAGGTAGAATCATCTGGTGTGATTGCATAACATGGAACTTTTCCTAAGGTGTGGGACCTTTGGAATTGGAAAATATCTCCAAATTAAAGGTTGGTTCCTTATTCCTCTGTTTAGGTGCATACGTGAGGATATGTAGAGAATCTATATCTGTACCTATTCTAAGACTTACCAAGAAGACAGGGATAACAAAGTACAAAAATGAGAAATAACTAAACTACCAGGTGATGCACCAAAGGAATGATGAATACTTAGTTTACCTCCAACACAAATCAATAAAATGCATATAATAAACAAACATAGCCATCCAGATCTCGTAATGAGAGATCATATAAGAAAAAAAGAAATAAGAAGGATCTGAGATCGATCACAAATGTATTTTATTTCTCTAATATATTGATATAGTTCATTACAGAATAGCCGAAAGGAAGAAATGTAATACAATTTTAAAGAAAGGCCTAAACCCCACAAATCCTTTTCTAGAAGGAGAAGGGAGCCTATAAAACTAAGAATATCCAACCCTTTACAATGAATCTTGTCCCCATATTTATAGAATCGATTTGAGAGAAGAATAAGGGAGAGAGAAATGGGAAAGTGAGGGTCAAAGCTCAACCACTGCTATTAATGTTTTCTACTGAAATCTACCCTCTTGAATCCATCTTTACTACATTGATATTCGATTCGGTGCCTTGAAGGAAGAGGAAATGATAGAAATAGATCGAATCTGATCTAGTTGTTGAGACTGATGATCCTACATTAAAATCTTGAAGACATTTCTCCATTTTTCTTCCACCTACCCTCTCAAAAATTAAAGTTTCAGACTCTCATGGCATAGACGAGGTCGAGTTCTTTCCAGCGATATCAAATTCGCAATCTCTCGAGCCCTGAGCCAAAAGATATTCCCCTTTGAAGTTTTACATCGATTATGTATAAATAGGCAGGAAAACAACTTGAAAATGGGTCCCTCTTTTGATTGGGATATGTGGTAGTTAGATTGGGATAAAAATTTAGGTCCATGGGCCCGTAATTTACCTTTTAGTCTTTTGTGCAAAAATCTAAAACCTCCGAAGGCCTGAAACTCCGTCTGGACGTGTGGCTCCTTTTGGTTGGTGGGAAATCTGTTTCCATTTTTACCTTTGTACATTTTGGACAAAACGAAAACCTTCACTTTTTTCCCCGATGCCCCACCTTGGATTTTACTCGGGTCTATATGCTGAATTTTTCCATCTTGGGCGAAGTCGTGGGTCTTTTTAGAACTTTTACCCTTTTGAGGCAAACAAAGAAAAACTAACCTTTTCCGTGACTCCCCACTTTCCCTAGGACACGTGTCACTCGCACTTACACTTCTATACTTAACTAATTGTGAAGCCCACCTTTTAACCCTGTTTGATCCTTAGCTACATGGAGGGTTGGTGTAAGTTTGAGTTTCCTTTGGGGTTCCTTTGCAAATTTGCGCCAAGCTGATATGTGGCACGCTTCACTCTCACCAAGACTTTTAACACCCCGCAACTTTTGGGGACTTTGAACGTGTGGAAGCTTGGTGTAAGTTTGGACTTCTCCTTTTAGATTCACCCTTGAAGCAATGTCATTAAGGCACGTGGCCCTTTCCACTTTTTCCTCCATACTTAGTCATTTTTTTGTTTTCCCAAACAATTCAAGCCTGAGGACTTCAAATATTCACCATTCTTCCTTCTTCTAGCTTCTTTGAAGCATTGATCCTTATTCTCGACCTGCTTTTTATAGTTTTTCCTACCTCGCAACTTGGAGGATGGATTTAAGATGTAGAAACGACCTAACAAAGTAATTTTATTGTTATACAAGATCCTTTGATCTTTCTTGGCCTCCACCACTCCATTGCTGAATCTTCTTGCAACCAATTTGTAGGATCTGGATGAGTTTTCTTGGGTTCCTTCAAGCAGGGTCATGATTTGATCCAATATTTCACCTAGGGGTAAAATATGGATAATAATTTGGCGACTCATGGGGACATCTTCCTGCTAGATGAAGAGATTAGTTGCCTTGTCATATCTATTGGGCATGGAGTCGAGAATAATAGTCTGATACTAGTTCTACCTCTGGTTCATGAGCCCACCACTTGCATCCTCATATTTTATAAGAAAATCCTGAAATGAAGATTTCTAAGAGTAGAAAATTGTTTCAACTCTAGGGCTTCATCTATTTTTCTGAATGAACTGCATAAGAGCAACAAAACAACACCAAGACTATGTACAAAATTGAAATCATACATGATCCAAATGGAACATGTAAAGTGTACACAAGCACTTCTTCTATTGAAAGAAAACCTACCTACACTACTCTAACTCGAAGTAAAGGTGAACTAAATAAAACCTCAGCAATCGTTGTGCAAAATATATTTCTTTCTTCAAAATGGACATCCATACAAATGATTTGGAGCTGATCATGGCTGGTTAAATGAGTGTAAAATCAACAAGAAGTTGTTATTCTACCCAAATTAACAAGGTGTCAACTAAACAAAAATTAGATACCTCTTTTAGTTTCTCTACATTTGGATTGTAGAGGTATTACAGCTTGATCCTCGGTACTTTGATGCTCATACTAATGCTCAGAAGTAAGCGTGACCATTGGAAACTCCTCCTTTAGCTCTAAAGAATCCAAATACTTGATCGGGGAAGGTCTGATCTATTGAATGTGCCCATAGCTCTGAATCTCTACTCCACAAATGGAGTCATCTCGTAGACCTTCCTGAATGAATGGCATGGGAGAAGTGGTAAAAATATCTTTCTCTTTCCCTTCCTCTTCCCATGAAGAACATGGAAGATTTAAATCTCCCAATCTTGGTTCCAAAAGGTTGCTACAAAAATAGACTGTTGTTCTTCAATGTTCTCCTTCATGGCAACAGGCTCTTGATGCTGAAGAACGAATGATGGAGAAGAAAATGTTGTAATTTCAGCTAGCTCCTCATCCAAACATTCTTCTAAGTCTGATAAGAAATCAAACTCTTCAATGTCCTGCTGCAACAAAGTCTCTTCCTCTTGCATGGTGACTTTCAAATCTACATTTTCTTTGCCATGTGTAGCTTCATTTTCAAACATGAAACTTTTCAATTCAAACTCATCCAAAAAATCAGATTTTTGGAGAGATGAAGTGGGAGAGAAACATGAAATTTCTTGTGCCTCTTGTTCATGATTCACCGCTTTGGACCTATCTTATTTACCTCCATAATGGCTTCATCAATCAAATCAGCCCCTTCAAATGAAAGCAAAAATTTATCAATAATGCTTCCTTCTTCTGCTGTTACAAAATCTGATCTAATCTCTTCCATTTGCTCCTCTTCAATGGGGTTTGGAGCTGATTTTTCTTCCTCTTTGATGACTGATTTGGCAGCTTGGATTAGATCAACTTTTCCTTCAGAAAAGTGCCAACATGGACACCAAACTCAACACAAACAAACTACTGGTCTTTTTGCTCTACTGCTGTTATAAAATCAGCCTTGTCCACCACTTGTCTTTCAACCTCAACCTCCTCCTTTGGCTTAACCATCAAGGGGATTTTTGTAATCCTGAATTTAAGAGCCAAGTTTAACAAACTTTTAATCTTTTCATCCTTGTTTAGCTCTTCTTTTTTCTGCTATTCTTCTTGACTGGCATTCTGATTTTTATCCTCCCAACATGGATTTGGGAATGCAAGAGGAGGGGTGGGTTGTGACTCAACTAGTTTTGCAATTATTTTTGGTGGTGGAGGAGGTAGAACTTCTTGTTTCTTTGGAGGGAATGGCTATTTGGAATGGAAAAGAGCAGAGAAACTGAGGTGGGATGGGAGACTAGGAGATGGAGAAATGGAATCAACTTTTGGGACAACAGATGGGAAGCTTGAAACTTGACACTGCTGGAATGATACAGATTGAAAAGGGGGAAAAGAAAGAGTATGAGGTGGTGTGCTTACCCGTTGACAAGGTCATTGAACACTCCTCTCATATATCTCTATTCCTTCGGTCCACTTTGCAAGTAATGGCAGTGTTTCAACAATGAAGTTGAGTTTCTCTTGTGGGCTATAATGCCTTGGAAAAGGTCCCACCCATGGACAAGGTGCCCTACAACTGATTCCAAATGCTTTCATTTGTGCTTGAGCCCTGGATTGCACCATGTTTGCCTCCATCTTTTGGATCTTCTCCAACAAATCTGCATTTTCTTCTTGACT
The DNA here is from genome assembly GCA_018340775.1 of Taxus wallichiana var. yunnanensis. Taxonomy (NCBI): domain Eukaryota; kingdom Viridiplantae; phylum Streptophyta; class Pinopsida; order Cupressales; family Taxaceae; genus Taxus; species Taxus wallichiana. The sequence goes on from CM031241.1 coordinate 736,275,041, forward strand.
TCCCTCACAATCTGTGTACCCTTGTGCTTGACATGCTTCATAGCCAAACTGAATTTGGCATTTCTTAGATGGGTATGCATATTGGTTTTGAATTTGATCAAAATGCTGATCTAGAGGATTTGAAAAACATGTTGGAGGTGGGAAACATTGCTGCTGCTGAAATTGTAGATTCCATGGGGGAAATGAAGTCATGATTGCACAACTTCATGGAGTGAAATAAGAATGATAGAGATGGAAGGAAAAATGGATGAGAAATGAATGAAAATGAGTGGAAAGAAGGTCTGCAACTTCAGAGATGGGTTGCTGATTAGATGGAGTCACCAGATGTGTTTGCAAGTGCCTCCAAAGGCTGAAATTTTAAACAAGAACACATCAACCTACAAAAATGAAGTGAAAGACCTCTTGGTCCCACCGGGCATGCCAAAACTATTAGTGCAAAATCACAACACCCCCATATGATTTATAAAGATCTTATTTTCTAAGGCAGAATCATCTGGTGTGATTACATAACATGGAAATTTTCCTAAGGTGTGGGACCTTTGGAATTGGAAAATCTCTCCAGATTAAAGGTTGGTTCCTTATTCCTCTGTTTAGGTGCATACATGAGGATTTGCAGAGGATCTATATCTATACCTAGTCTAAGACTTGCCAAGGAGACAGGGATAATAGAGTACAGAAATGAGAAATAACTAAACTACTAGGTGATGCACCAAAGGAATGATGAATACTTAGTTTTCCTTCGACATAAACCAATAAAATGTATATAATAAACAAACACAGACAACTAGATCTGTAATGGGAGATCGGATAGAAGCAAAAGAAACAAGAAGGATCTGAGATTGATCAAAAACATATTTTATTTCTCTAATAGATTGATACAGTTAATTAAAAAATAGCCAAAAGGTAGAAACATAATACAATTTTAAAGGAAGGCCTGAAGCCCACAAATCCTTTGCTAGAAGAAGAAAGGAGCATACAAAACTAAGAATATCCAACCCTTTACAATGACTCCTGTCCCCGTATTTATAGAATCGATTTGAGAGAAGAAAAAGGGAGAGAAGTGGGAAAACACGGGTCAAAGATCACCCACCACCGTTAATTTTTTCTTTTGAAATCTACCCCGAATCCATCTTTACTTTGCATCGATCTTCGATCCGTGCCTCAAGGAAGAGGAAATGGCGTAAATAGTCAAATCTGATCTAGTTGTTGAGACTAATGATCATGAATTGAAAGATCGAAGAATTTTCTCCATTTTTCTTTCACAAATTAAAGTTTTAGACTCTCATGGCATGTACGAGGTCAAGATCTCTCTAGTGATATCGGATTTGCAATCTCTCAAGCCCCGAGTTGAAAGATATTCCCTTTGAAGTTTTGCATTGATTCTATACAAATAGGTGGGAAAACATCTTGAAAATGGGTCCTCTTTTGATTGGAATACGTGGCAGCCATATTGGGATAAAAATTTAGGTCCACAGGCCCGTAATTTACCTTTTAGTCTTTTGTGCAAAAACACAAAAACTCAAAAACCTCCGCAGCCCCAAAACTCCATCTAGACATGTGGCTCCTTTTGGTTGGTTGGGAAATGCATTTCCATTTTTACCTTTATGCCTTTTGGACAAAAGGAAAATTTTCACTTTTCTCCCCAACGCCCGCCTTGGCTTTGACTCGGGTCTATATGTTGACTTTTTCCCTCTTGGGTGGAGTCGCGGGTCTTTTTATAACTTTTACCCCTTTTGAGGCAAAGGGTGAAAAACTAACCTTTTCCTTGACTCCCCACTTTCCCCTGGGACACGTGTCACTCTGCACTTGCACTTCTATACTTAACTGATTTCAAAGCCCACCTTTTGACCCTATTTGATCCTTGGCTACATAGAGTGTTGGTGCAAGTTTGAGTTTCCACCCGGGGTTCCCTTTGTGAATTTGTGCCAAGCTGACACCTAGCACGCTTCACTCTCAGCTGAAGACTTTTCAACGCCCCACAAATTTTGGGGACTTTGGACACATGGAAGCCTAGCACAAGTTTGGACTTCTCCTTTTGGATTCACCCTTGAAATAATGTCGTTAAGGCACGTGGCCCTTTCTACTTCTTCCTCCATACTTAGTCATTTTTTTCCCTTTTCCTGAACCAATTTGAGCCCAAGGACTTCAATCTTCACCATTCTTCCTTCTTCTAGATTCTTTGTAGCATTGATCCTTATTGTTTGACCCTGTTATTTTATAGTTCTACCGCTTGTAACTTGGAGGATGGATTTAAGATGTAGAAATGGCCCAACAGAGTCATTTTCTTTTTGTACAGGTCCTTTGATCTTTCTTGGCCTCTGCCACTCCATTGTTGAATCTTCTTGCAACCAATTTGTAGGATCTGGATGAGTTTTCTCGGGTTCCTTCAAGTGGGGTCATGATTTGATCTAATATTTCACTCGGGGGTGAAATATGGATAACAACTACATCCTCCTCCAATTCACCTTGTGAGTCTAAGACGCAATCCTCAATGGAAGGTAGCAACTATAGTTATTCATCTTCATCTAGCATGGATGGCTCATATATGTGCAAGTTCTTGTAGTTTACTATAGATTACATCCTCATTAATGACAACAAATCAAGTCAAAAGGAATTTTCTCCAACCTACTCCAATATGGTGAAGGGTCCATATCGTAATGGCTTGAGCTTCTGTGCTTGACCTTGTAGTCTCTCCTTACTAAAGTAAAGCCAAAATTTATTTCCAACATGAAGCTTATGTTCCTTCTATGTTTATCATGCCTAGCTTTGTACTTGTCCCGATATTTCTCTAGTTTTTCCTTGACTTTGAGATGGATTTTTCAGATCCTCTCAATGAATTTGTTTGCTCTAGTCACCTCTGTGTCTCATGTATCCTTATTATTCTATTGTCTAACTATTATGTCCAACGGATTTGTAGGTAGATATCCCAAGCATGCCTCAAATGGTGACTTCATAGTAGATGTGTGTACTTCCGGTTATAGGAATGTTGAATGTAGGCTAAGGACTAATCCCAAGTCCTTGGGTATTTTCTGTTATACCCTCTGATCAACTATACCAAAGTCATGTTTACCACCTCTTTTTGTCCATCTTTTTGTGGATGAAAAGTTATGCTCCTTTGTAACCCGGTATCCATATTTTCCCACAAAGTTGTCCAAAAATTCTCCAAGAACTTGGAATCCCTATCAGAAATAATAGACTTTGGCAAACCAAAATGCACCCATACATTAGCAAATAAAATATTTTCTGCCTCATGTACTTTTACTATCTTTTTACGTGCCATAAGAATACACATCTTACTAAATCTATCGACAATAACATAGAGATAGTCATGCCAATGTTTAGACATAGGTAATCCTCCTACAAAATCCATATAAATGTCCTCCCATGGATGAGTAGGTACTGGAAAAGGCATTTACAAACCTTCCTTCCTAGTCTTAGGCTTGCTAGTACAAAAAATTTTACATCCCCGTATAAATTTTGATACTTCTTCCCGCATATTGGGACAATACACATACCTTTACAAGTGGGCTAGGGACTTACCAACGTAAAAATGTCCCACTAATTTTGAGGTATGTGCTTCCTCATCAATAGAATTATCTCTTCTTTTGGCATGTAAAGTTTCCCCATCGTGGTAGAGAGTAGCCTTGTCTTTGAGATAAAAATCTTCAATCCCTTTCCTTTTAGCCCTTGGGATTGCAACTACGTAAATTTCACCCCAAATTCTTTATCCTGGGCATATGCCTCTCCGTAAGATTCCTTCGTGAAGGGCTCGATCCGAGAGATAGTGGTCAAATAGGAAAACTTATCCTCTGTGGGTGGCCTATAAAACATGTCTTCCACCAATTTTGTACTACCCTTCTTGTATTTAATCACCGGATCCATTTGTAGTGCCTTGCTTGCTATAATTTAGACCATGTTTGTAATACTGGAGAGGTTTGTGGTTAGTGTGCACAATAGTTTCTTTACCCAAAAATAATTCTTCCATTTTTAATTTCTTAAACTAGTGCATACATTTCCTTATCATATATTGAATATCCTTTAGCTGCTAAAGTGAAAGTTTCATAATGATAACATACGGGTTTACTCTCTCAAGCAACACTTGTGCCCATGGTGTAATCACCGACATCCTGTCTCTACTTCAAAAGGCTACTGCAAACTAGGAAGAGCAAGTATTGAAACATGACTAATATTTTATTTCAATAACTCAAAGGATTTGTCTTATTCCCTACTCAAGACAAACCTCTTACTCTTTACAAACACTATGTGTGTAGAGGTGCAGCGATCACGGAGAAGCCCGGAATGAACTTCCTTTTGAATTGTACTGCTCCCACAAAACTCCTAGTTTCGTGGCTCTTGTTGGTGTTGGCCAATTAGTGATGGCTTCTACCTTCTTTGGATCTACTCATAGTTATCCTCCTCCAACCACGTACCCAAGATAGATAAGTGACTGTTTGGAAAATTCACATTTCTTTATATTACAAAGCGCTTGTTTCTCCTCGAGAACTTGCAAGACTTGCTGCAAATGAGTTAGATGTTCTTCCCATGTGGCACTAAAAATCAAGATATCATCTAGATATACAACGACACATGAATCTTATAAATGTAGTAGGTGCATCGCATATCCCAAAATGAAGTACTAACCATTCATACAAAACCTGTTTTGTCTTGAAGGCGCCTTCCATATATCCTCCTCCTTCATTCTCGACTTGGTGATAACCTGACTTGATATCCAACTTCGTGAAAATTTTTACATGCTTGAAGCTGGTCCACGAGATCATATATGTAGGGAAGTGGATATTTGTTATTTATGGTGATCTTTTTGAAAACATGGTAGCCAATGCAAATTCTCGAAGAACCATCCTTCTTTGGCACCATCACAATAGGCGAACCACATGGTGAGGTGCTCAGATGTATCACCCCTTGGTCTAGTAGTTCCCGGAGTTGTTTCTTTACTTCAGTACTCTTGAGCAAGGATTTCCTATACAACCCAATGTTCGGTAGAGGGGATTCTGAAATAGCTAAATCTCATGCTCTACTTCTCTTTTTGTGGTAACCCACTAGGATCCTCAAATACTTCCCTAAAAGACCGAATAATACTATAAAAATCATGATTTCCCTAGTTATAAATATCTACAACTTCTACCCCATTAGAAATATCTACAACTTCTACCCCATCTTGTTTATCCTTTAATAAAATTAAACAAAACTGATTATGATTTTCTTGAATAAGTCATTTTTCTTGGTTAGTACTTAGTATAAGAACCCATGTCTTACGCTGGTGTGCCTATATGTTGTAGCTGATCCCATCCTTGACCCATCTATACTGGTTTTACCTCCTCATAAATATAACATCCCTAACATACAAGTAAGGATTCCCAAATACAATATCAAAAGCATCAAGTGGAATAACGTCAACTTAAAAATATCAATATATTAGGAATTTATCCCAAACTTGAGCTCACATCTTCTTGTTACCTAGATTTCAACACCCTTCTTCACCCAACCCAAAGGATAAGGGTGTGGATTCTCATAAGTCTCAAGACCAAGATTCTTTACAAATGCTTCAGAAATCAAGTTATACTGAGAACCAAAGATCAACCAAAGCATTTACCTTAGTTCTCTTGATCTGGATTTTGATCTAGAATAGTCTACTCATCTCCTCTTCCTGGTTGTCCATGTTGGTGGCCGTGCATCCAAGCCTCTCATCTACATCAGAGTCATCTTTGATTTCCACCTCCCCTTTTATTTTCACAACTATCATGGACTTCTTTGAGTCCTTTGTTTGGTTCTTCGATTAACTCCGAAGCAACTTCCAACATGTAGCATCGCATGACCATTGATATCACAGCTTCTTGCAAAAATTCTTGGGATATTTACAAGTATTCAAAGTAGTGGCATCTTGTTTACCTTTCCCTTTCCACTTAACCTTATTACTTGTTTTCCCAAACTCTTTCTTCTATTGATTTGTTGACTACTTTACCCTTGACTCTATTTCTCCTTGCTTCTTTTCATCATCTATGTAGTATGCTTGTACAAATGATTCATTGAGATATTTGGGTTTTGTGGAGATGAATTTTCTTCAAAGGTGAGTGTGAAGTCATCCCAAGTACTTGGTCAGAATATCCTCATCCTCCAAGTCCATGTTAAGAAACATGGCTTGCCTCTAAAATTCCATACTATAGTCTTGTACTCTTTAACCACTTTGCCTTGTCTAAACTACTACCATTTAATCATTTGGTCATTCTTATGACCAATAGGATAGAAGTTAGCTCTAAGTAGTTCTTTAAATTCTCACCAATATTTCACAATAGGACACTTTTTCTTTTCACAAGTGGCTAGATGGGTTTCCCACCAAACTAGATCATGTCCCCGCATCTTGAGAAGTTAACCATTTATCAAGCAACTCTGCATCTACTTGTCCTTCAAAGATTTTAATCTCAACTTTCATTTCAACTTTAAAAGGAGTATGATTGGATTTTAACTTTTATCTTATGTTAGAATTCTCTTCTTCATGTTCTTCCCCATAACTTTCCTCATGGTGGCTCCTTCCTATGCCAAAATTTTCAGCTAAGCCCTGAACCATTGAGTCCATGGAGTCTTGTTTGATAGAAGTTGTCTTCTGTAAATCAGAAAGATCTTCTTGCCTTCTAAACATCCTATCCATCATGGTCTCCAACATCTCAATTCTATGAACCAAGTTCTCTTCCTCCATTTGTCCCCAAATTCTCTGTTTCCACTTCTTTGTAGAAATTTATGGATCACAAGGTAAAGCCTCTTCACCTTTAGATCTCATCATTGTCATACAAATCCAAGAACGAATACCAAATTCCTAGATAATTGTTATCTCTGATACCAAAATGATCTCAGAAACTCTTCAACTTTGGAATTTTCCATAGAATCAAAATTAATAGTTGTTGTTCTACTTTCTATTAGAAAATAATAGAGATAGCTAGAGAATAAATTTTACTTGTGCTTAGAATCAACAATTTGTAGAAAGGGAAATATTATAGACTCATACACCAAAAAATTTTATCCTAAAAACCTCAAGAGGAGTAAAAACTAGTTGGGAAGGGAAATTGCTATTTCTTCCTACTTTTATTGGCCAATTCAATAATAAGTACAAAAATTTCAATAAGTATGAAAGAGAAGTAGATAATATCTCATGCTTCCTCCTAATTACTTGCTTGCTCTGACTCAATTACTCCTTGCTTGTACAAATCAAAATTCCAACACTAAGATCTTCTTAATCACTTGTTTCATGCTTCGATGCCTTTGTTGTCTTACATAACATGCATTTATAGTCTTTCTCATGTTTTCCCGTGCACTAGAGAATGGGAAAAGTCATGCAGAAGAAGAGACATGGACACCCTTTGGAATTATGGGACTGTTCACGTCATATTTTATTTTCTGTCTGCAAGAGCCATGACCGTCACCCAATGTAGACCGACGGTCCAAGGACCACCACCCTGGTGGGACAAAGGTTCTGTAACCACCGCCTACACAGGTGATGGTCCTGCTACTAAACAATAGAACCTCTATGTATATAATTTTTCTTCTTCATGTTGGCTGATTTGATAAAGTAGAGTCATTTTGGATCCCTATGGATCAAGAATCTCATTGCCCTCCAAAGAATACGTTGCTCATTATTCCATCCAAGATTCCTTAGAGAGTTAATATATGGCATGTCTGTATCTATCCCTCCTACTTTCACCCCCACTTCTACGTTAGTTAGCACCAGCTCATCGCTACTCTCATCCACTTTACCACCTGTGGTGTCTCAGCTAGATCCCACATCTATTATAACTGCAGCATCTATGTCATCTATCACACTGTGACATCAATTATCCCTCCAACAACCACTTTAAGTATAGCCCCATCTACACCCGTTGCTTCACATATACCCATTACATCACAACCACCTCTAGTGTTGGTAGCTTACACCCCTTTTCAAAACCTCATCCTTTCTATCCCAGTCCATACCCCCAATCACCACTAGAGTTGTTACAACTGCCCCACCCACTTACACATACTACAAACAACCCTCGAACTCATCTATCACTTATTCTAGCTATGTGCTACCTACATCTATTCCTCTTATGTAGTTATCATAATCAACATCACCATACACTAACATATCACCCACTTCATACATTCATCATCATCCCCATTTTTCTATAGGGGGCACCCATTCATCCCAACCTACTAATGACCTAATTAAAATTATGATGGAAAAGATGCAGACCTTAGAAGCATTTGTTTCTGGATCTTGTAATTATTTAACTTATGATGAATTATTTAACGAGCCTATCCATCCATCTATTCCCATTTGTCCTTGCCCTATGCATTGGGAAATGCCTAAATTCAATCACTTTAATAGTAAAGAAGACTTGTAAAGCAACACTTGTGGTCATTCAAACATGGGTACTACCTAATCACCCACGATGACACTTTGCTCCTACAAACTTTCCCAATGTCCTTGATAGGACCAACATTAGATTGGTATAGTGGACTACCTTAACATTCCATTTATTCCTTTAATCAAGTAGCCCAAGCTTTCTTAGACATTTTTTCAATCAATGTTACCAAGAAAGTCACTATGACCAATCTCTATTCAACCCAACAATATGAAGATGAATCTATCACAGATTTTGTTGCCTGCTGGTGGAGTCTTATTAACCAATTAACATTCTAGCTACCTCAGATTGAACTTATTGAGTTTTTCACTAGAGCTTGTTCCAAACACATCTCACCAAGTCTCAGATACAAACCTTTCAACCTTTGACCAAGAATTCACCATGGCACGCAATATAGAAATTTGTGCCATCGAAGAAAAGAAAATCCAATTACGAAACAAGAATGCCTCGTTCAAATCAAACGACTATTATTCATCTTCAAAACCCCAAACTAACTATTCAAATCCCAAAGGATCTACCAACATGGTAGTCCTCAAGGCAGGACCACCTCATCCTTCTAATCAAGCCCAACCTTCTTCCAATCTTTCTCCCATCCAAGCCTTTCAACTCGGTGGGAGTAGTGGAAGTACACCTCAATTAGAGAGCCATATTCTTCAGTCTTGGAAAAGCTTCTTAAAGCTAGAGCCATTACACTTCCTCCCATAAAACATCATATAAGTTTTAATCCTGCTCATCCTATGCCTACATGGTATAAAGAACATGACTACTTTATAATTACCATTGTGTTAAAGGACATAGTGACACTAATTGCATAACTTTTAAAAACATTGTCCAAGAGATGATAGATAATGGAGATCTTGTTGTAGACAACCCGAATGTGCCAGTAAATAAAAATTTATACATCTTTAAAAAGTCATTCCCTAATCATAAACCATCATCTAATCAAAATAGTGAACCTTTATCCAATGACAACAATGTCTATGAATTCCATGTGGTTTTTGATATCATACTAGTCATTCCTCAAAACCTGCCTTCACCCATAGAGGAAATTTTGGCACAAGCACCTCTACCCATAGAGGAGCATACATATTCTACTCCTTCACCCATAGATAATTCCCCTCATCTCCAAATTCTCTTAGGGAGGAACCCACACCTTCTACCTCACAACCTATTGAATGGTCGACACTTTTAATTCTCCCGTCCACAAAATAATCATCATCACCTTCTCCTCCACCAAGGAATAATTCTACATCACCCCACCTATTATCTCTCCTACCCATGGGAGACTCATTATACATGTCACTACTTGTTGGGGACAGTTCTCCCCTAGCATCCTAGGACCCCATTGATGTGATTTCAACTCTATTACCTACATAGTTCGAAGCTATCCAATTCCCTATCTCACATACATATTTCACATGGATTTCCACCCAACCCATTCCATCCTCTTCTTTAGCAGTCCTATTTTCATAGTTATTCGATCAGTTGGATTATGTTGATCATTCCATGCTCTGGGGATGTCTTCAACTCCCTGTTTCGACCCAAATGCAAATGTTTCCTGAGGATACTTCCATGATCTACCCAAAGGTATTTTTGGTAACCAGATCAACAATGACCATGCCGATTGAGTGGATTATTATTCTTCTTCATCATCCCTACCTACATCCAAACCTCTACCCACAACTAAAACCATTCCCAAACCTAAAAACCTACCCACACCTATCCCCTCACCTGTATCTAGACCCATCACTACTTTGGGTGTCATGCCGACATCAAGCCTTACTCACCCACCTATCAGATTGGACTTAAACATGGCTTCCCAAGCTTGCACCAACATTATCATCCCCCCTAAAAGGAAAACCCAACCTTCTAGGTCACGTACACCGGTCTCTCCTACCACACCTTTGTCACCTTCCCCCTTTTGTCCATCCTGGGCCCCATCCATCAACCTTGACCAAACAGTCTCCTACCCAAGGCCATTAAAAGGATAAGCATCCTATTCTTTCATCACAAGCCTTCCTTACACCTCATTCACCAAAAAAAAAATCACCCTTACCTTCACCCATGAACTTCTTACCACCTATACCTCCACTAGTTATTATAACCCCAACCTTGCCTATACGACTTCAGCCCCTGCTCGTCTACCCCACCTCTACCAACCACTTCCACCATAACTCGGTTTCTCTTGTGGGTAACCTATCCCCTTCCACCATCTTCTTTCCCTTCTGCATCCCATACCCCCATGTCACCTTTACCCAAGAAGGTGTAACCCAAAGATAAGAACCCACTACCCTCAAATAAGGTAATCAAACCAAAAAAACTTCCATCGCCATCTCTTGTACCCCATATTTGGCCAAGAAAATGATAGAAAAACGTAAGACCATACCACTTTCAAACTAGTTGACCTACCCGCTTCCTCCTATAAATCCTCTTCCCTCATGATCATACACACTGTACTCCAAACCCACACTCACTTCCCATTATGATTCGTTAGTGGGATCTTACGCCTACATTTTAACCAATCTATTAGAGACTTCCTTCATCACATTACCACAACATCAAACTTACGATCCTCTCAAACCCAAACTAGAAGGGTTTAATGAAACCAATATTTGTGCCTATCATCATGTGTTAGGACATGATGTCAAAAATTGTAAGGCTCTAAGGACCATTCTTCTCCAAATTTTTCCTTCTAAACAAAATCTTGACAATAATGACCTTCTTGATAAGGACCATACTCCACCTTCACCTGTCACCATGCATCATCATCATTTATTGATTCAATGACCAATATCTCCACCCCCACAACCATTTTATCCACCTCCAAAATTTGAGATCAACATGGTCCGTATTAGAGAATTAGCCAAATCACCACCCAAATGTTGTTGTGCCTAGCTCACTTCACATGGATTTTCTCCCCCAGTAGGTGTTTTCCCATCTTGTCATTACACCACTCATTTTACACTTTCTCCATTTTCCCCCTCCCCTTAGATTAACATGGTTCATATTGCCACCCATGCTCAAAAAGACAAGGGCAAAGAAAAAGTGACCAACCCATCAACCAACCTTGTGCCCAATATACCATCTACACCCACACCCAAAATCACCATCCATGGACCTACATACCCTATCTCTAACAAAGTCACCCATCATGCAATGATAAAATAATTACATCAGTCCCCTCTAAAGATGTCATTCTATGATCTTGTTCAAACTTCTGAATCTCATAAACAATCCCTTATTGAGGTTCTGCAATCCATTGAAGTTTTACCCAATGACCCCACACCAGTGGCCTCTATTATTACCCCTCACCACATGGCCTTGCTAACCAAATCATCTCCTTCTTCTACCCCCATGCCGACTACTCAAGTCGCCACCCTCGATTCGCGAATGAGGATATTTTACCTCTCCAAATGATGACCTTGATCCCACCCTATTCATTTCTCGTATATATCAATAACATATCTCAGTATAATGATTTATGATTGATGGTGGTGCTAGAATTAACATTATCTCCTCCCACACATAAAATCAAATGTGTATCCCTTATAACTATACAAATAATAACCTAGTTATGTTGTACTCCTTCAATGACGACATCACCTCCACCCTTGCACCATTTTTATTCACGTTCACATAGGTCGTCACACTATCCCAAAACTATTATACGTCTTAAAGAGAGTTACAATATAAACTATTACTCGAAGAACTTGGAATTATGTCATGGGTTGTGTTCCTTCAACTTTACACCACTGTAAAATTTGAGCATGAAGGACATAACTACACCATCCTCGTGACCCATCACCATTCAAAACTTACAACATGTTGTACCAACCCAACGATGTACTTGTACCAGTCAAGGCATCTGCCACTACCCCCACTTCTCCTTCACCCACAAGCCCATCCACCAATGCTACCACCACCTCTCCTACATCTAATTATTCTATTCCTATTATTGTTACAGCTTCCACAACTAACCACTCTACTTCCCAACCAATCGATACCCCTCTTGTCTCAATCATCTAGTGAATCATCTATCTCTGCTACCCACATATCTACTACTGATCCCTTAGAAGGTATTTTTCAACACCTCACTCTGGGAGTACCACCTATACAATATCGACACATTCCTCACTCCACAAGAGTATGGAAACCTACATCAACACCCTCATTATGACTACTACATAGGAAAGGTTTTCCCTTATGGTCCTCCCCACCTTCACACTAACCTAACATATGGGGGACTTGACACTACCACCTATTCACCCAAACCTCCATCCCAAACATGACCATTTTCATCTGACCTCCAATCCCTTACTAACCTCCACTTCGCCCACACTTTTCTTCACCATTGCACATGGAAAGGCTTTGGTTTCAGTTTTTACAAACAAGGCCTCCATACTGTCATTTCTTGCACCACCCGTAAGCATAATGACCGTAGTGGCATTGGATTTTCCACACCACCTTCCAAGAAGGCCCGCATTGACCTCATTGAGGAAGATAAACCTTCTCCATCCCATTCACCAACGTCATCACCTTCATCCATGCAGTCCATTGATCCCAAATCTATTCCTCCTAAAAACATTTTGTAAACACAATTTACCTAGGACCTCTAAGTTATCAACCCAATAGAGAGGCTCCCTCTTCTCTTCCCTTCCTGTATCATGACATGATCGATGATGATACACCTTATATTAACTTCATTTAATGTTAGGATGATGAATCTATCCTCACCTACCTTAGTGTGGAATATTCTTATATTCATTGGTCACCGCCTTATGATACGCAAACCATGTTGAATGAATCAACTATCGAAATCAACATTAACACTCAGGACAACCCACACATTCTAAAGATAGGCCAGTTTTAAATGTTGCTAAATAGTAATAGTAATCTTTTACCTCCCTCCGAACCATATGATTTTTCTTGGTCCTATACTGATATGCTTAGTATTGAACCAAAATTGTGGTCCACAATATCATAACCATTCTTGATACCAAACTCATAAAACAAAAGTTATGAAAATGCATCCTCACATTGCTCTTCTTGTTAAAGAAGAACTTCAACACCTTCTCTCGTTTCCTTCATCCTACCCATTGACTATCCCCAATGGATTTCTAACATTGTTCCTGTCACAAAAGAGATAGGGGAATCCACATTTGCATGATTTCTATGACCTCAACTTAGCTTGCCCCAAAGATTATTTTCCTCTACCAGAATTGACCAACTGGTTGATCTCACTGCTACCATGAGATGTTATCACTCATGGATGGTTTCTCGGGTTATAATCAAATATTACTCACTCTAGAAGATCAACACAAAAATGCCTTCATCACTCTTAGGGAAACTTCGCTATCGAGTCATGCCTTTTGGCCTTAAAAATGCAGTGTGCCATATATCAGTGAACCATGAATTATATCTTCCATGACATCATGCATCACATATTGGAAGATTACGTAGATGACCTTCTTGGAAAATCTAAACATTAGGTCAAACACCAGACAATCCTTAAGGTCATCTTTGACCACCTCATCAAGTATTTTGTTCACCTTCAACACAAACATGATTTCCTTGCAGTAATTTTAGGAAAACTCCTTAGTTTCATCATCTCTTTGCGTGGCGTAGAAGTTGATCTTGCTAAATTGAAAGCTATTCTCAAAATGCCTTTGCTTGATAATCTCCATCAACTTAAAAATTTGCAAGGTAAGTTGCAATCTATTAGTCATTTTATCTCACAAACTTCTCCGATCGCTTACTACCCATTTCATCATCTCCTCAAAAGGATGTCTCCTTCAAATGGGATGATGAATTCTCAGTAAAGGATTTGACACCTTGAAATAATACCTTCTTCAACCACTAGTGCTCTTTCCTCCTAATGATGACCAACCCTTTTACCTATAAATTTCTGCCACTGACCATTCTTTAGGTGCCATGCTCACTCATTACAATGAGCAACATAGAGAGCAAACGGTTTATTACATAAGCCATACCCTTTTGACTATGAAAATAGATACAAACATGAAAAAAATGTTGTTTAGGCTTAGTTTTTATCACCACCAAACTTCACCATTACCTATTCAAGCATAAAACCTTTGTTGCCACCAATACTAACCCCGTACATTACATGTACGCCAAACCCTACCAACATCAATGTGTCACACATTGGCTCATGCTTCTCACAGAACTTGACTTTGAATTCATTCATCAAAAATCCATCAAAGGCCAAACCATCATTGACCAACTAGCAGATGCACCTCTTTCCGGGAATCAACCCTCTAACTTTGATTTCCTAAATGAATCCATAGCTACCCTCTCCTTAGACAATACCACTTACCAAATGACCTCTTCTTTGATGTCTCCAAGTGTCAGCATGGGGGTAGGGCTGCTATTATCCTCATTCCTCTTGATGATGAACCTATGCCTTTATCTTTCAAACTAGATTTTTATTTTACAAACTATATCTCCAAATACGAATCACTTGTATTGGGTTTCTAGTGCATATGCCTTAGATGTTGAGTCAATCAATATCTTTGGTGATTCTCATCTGGTCATAAACCAACTCAATGGCATATATGTGTGTCATAATGAAATACTTCAAAAACTTAAACATTATGTAGACATACTTTTTGACTACCTTTGACTATTACGAAATTTGAACCACCCCATTCTACCAACAAGTTTATGGATACCATGGCCTGCTTGGCTTCTCGTATACCTAATTTTCCTACTGAATCTAAAATCTTTGTCACAATACAAAGGTTAAAATCACCCTCTTATGTACCTCATGAGGTCTACTCTGTCGAACAACAGCACTCGACCCACGTGACCTTTGGTATAAATAGTTTGCAAATTATATTTTTCTTTCTATTCTACCTTTTGATCTCACTTGTAATGGACAATAGGCCTTTCTTAAAAGTGTATCTCACTATGTCATCATGGGTGGTATCTTTTATAAGCATGGATTTGATGGTATTCTCTTACGATGCCTTACAAGTTCTAAAATTCCCTACACCATCAAGGAATTTCACTACAGAATTTATGGAGACCACTTTAGTGGTTTAGTTGTCACTAAACACATTCTTCACCTTGGCTATTATTAGTCAACCCTAAACCATGACTGTTGTGACTATGTCAAATGTTGTGTGAAATGCCAAAAACATGCTAATATTTATCACACACCTAGTCATGTCTTACAGGTTGCATGAGACCTTTGGCTTTCTCTCAATGGGTCTTGGATCTTGTCGGAGAGATCAATCCCCATTCTTCACAATGCCATCATTGGATCATAATGGCTACTAAATATTACACTAAATGGGTAGAAGACATCCCCATCATTTCTAAGAAAGCTGAGAAAATATGTGAATTCATCAACCATCATATCATTTGTCGCTTTGGCATCCCTCACCGCCTCATCACTGATAATGGAAAGTAATTCAAAAACAAAACCCTATGAAAATTTTATGACTCTTTTGGAATTCAACTCAATTTATCTTCACCATATTACTTGAAAACCAATGGCCAAGCGTAATCAATCAATAAATCCT
This sequence comes from Taxus wallichiana var. yunnanensis, assembly GCA_018340775.1. Taxonomy (NCBI): domain Eukaryota; kingdom Viridiplantae; phylum Streptophyta; class Pinopsida; order Cupressales; family Taxaceae; genus Taxus; species Taxus wallichiana. The sequence continues at coordinate 736,290,999 of CM031241.1, forward strand.
TGAATAATTTTTTTATGAAAGTAGTTGACGACTGGGAAGGATTGGCATACACACATTCCTTCGTCTTATGGGCTTACTGCACTAGTATTTTCACTTCAACTGCTACCACACATTTTTCTTTGGTCTACAGTATTGAGGTTGTTTTTGCCTCTTAAATTACAGATTCCATCTATCTCGCATCTCATTATAAGACATTCTCAATGACAATGCCTTTTTCCAGATTGTTTGGTACAACTTGAATTATTAGATGAACTTCATCTCAATGCTCTTGACCATCTCCAAATATACCAAAACTTATCAAACATGCCTACGAAAAATGTGTCCACAAAAGAACCTTTATGGTTGGTGACCTCATCCTCAAAGGAAAATCAACGCGTAACCAAAGAAGAGAAAAGTAAAAGGGGCAAGTTTTCTCCTAATCGGCTTGGACCCTATATCGTTACCCATGCCCATGGATCAAGTGCTTATTGTTTGTTTTTGTTTGAAGGTAAACCCAACCTTATCCCCTCAATTCCTTACATATTTGACCATTTTATTGTTGAAATCAAGTCCTATATCACTTTCTATCAATTGGCCACTCATCCCTAGAAAATTATTCACCTTTCATGTTACCCGATTTTGAGGATCAAGCACTAAACAAGAATCATGTGATTATCTCATCACCTTTTAGCCTTATTTTCAACATGAGTACCACGGATCTACTCACAACATGATTCTCATGGATACTTTACATCTTTTTAAAGATGAAATATCATGGTTGTTCATCACTCAAACCACCTCTTTCATATTTAACCTTTGTGTGCTATGGTTTTGTCTTCTAAATAGAACATAATCTTCCTCTATAGTCTTGCACATGAATTAAAACTTCCCCAAAAAAAATGGGATTCAACTCCTTGAGTCAAACTTCCAATAAAAAGATGACTCCTCAAAAGGGAGATCTCTCTCTCTACCTCATTGCTATAAATAAATAGACTCGCTCCTCAAGGACAACTATATAAAGTATTGCAAAATAAAATAAAATGTTCAAAAGCTTCCCGCATTGATCATCTTCATGAATACCTCAAAGAGGTAATATACTCATCCCATATAGAATTCCCACATCGATCAGTCTATTAAAAAAAAACAAATGAAGAAAATGATAATTTTTTTGTCATGGACTTGCCTATTTTTGATCCTAGGTTTCTTGCTAGGTAAACATATTGTTGTACACTAAGTTACACTAAACCACCCACTTTCACCTCATTTCCTTTTCACCCTAATTTTCTCTCTACTCAAGGGACTTGCCATAACTGCAACATTTCATGATCATGTGACTTTCTTCACCCTTAGAATAGTCCATTATGTAATGCCTTTAGGTTCTTATGTTCATAAGCCCATCTCTGGTATGAAAGACTCATTAGGGTTCTTATTAATTAAGAAAATCTTTTTACCACCTCTTACCATTCACCTTCCTCATTACTTATTGATTATCCTATACTGACTAGACCATCGACACCTACATGTTCACCACCCAACCATGCCTTTCACCTAAGACTCAATCATGCCTATGACATACATTAAATCATGCCTAAAATATACCAACCCATTCCTATAATTCATCATATTATTCCCTAGCTTAAGGGGAAACTACATTGGCTTGAGGCCTCTTTTCACCATGGCTATGTAGGCAACACTCCTAGGGCATATGGCCCTTGGATGTTAGCTCGGTCACTCTTTACCCTAACCTATTTTTTCCCATTTTCCTATTTGTATTCTATATTAGTTTTTATTTTCTAAAACACTTGGAAATTAATACAAACATATATATCTACCATGATTCACATCATACAAAATAACCAATCAATCATTTCACATTTTCATAATATCAAAGATTTTGGAAATCTACACCATAACATACATAAAACTCATCATTTATTTCCCATGTTACCAATAACTTGGACATTAAATCAAAATTAAAAACAAGACTCCATCATGCCTATACCTAACTCCACCATGCCTAACCGACCTGACTCCACCATGCCTAAATGACCTAACTCAAACATGCCTAAATGACCCAACTCAACCATGCCTAGGACCTAACTCAACCATTCCTATGACCTAACTCAACCATGCCCATGACCTAACTCCACCATGCCTAAGACACCTAGTTTAAATCCATATACAACTAACAATAAAAATTTTCAACACAAGTACATCATCCACAATCATCGATCTCATCATAAAAGTTTGTGTATCCATCTAATATACACTAATACAAAATAATATCAATCTCTCAAAACTCTCATATATAGCCTCACCATCTTCGCACGTAGGCTAGTATATGATCAAAAATATCAAAACTCTTATATATAACCTCACCATATTTGGCATGTAGGTTGGTATATGATCAAAAATATCAAAACTATCATATACAACCTCACTATCTTCAAAACATAGGCCGGTATCTATCAAAATTCTAACATCAATCATCAGCCCCTCTAATATCTAGGTCCATCTCACCTGTCTCCTCTAGTTTAGTCTAGTTCCCTACCAACATCTCTCCACATGTCATAGGTATAGGTCTCACCCCCACCAGACCTGTAGATGGGTCAGGCCTCTGTGAACTAGTGGCCTCACCTTGACCTTGTCTATAAGCTCGTCAGACCCTTGTACTCTCCGTACTATTTGTGTAGGACCTTTTCCTCTCACTCGAGGCTTGTTTTAACCTATGCTCTACATAGGAGGGGACATATATCCCAGCTGTAGTTAAATGATCCTGATAATAGTGTGCCTAATTTAGGGCATCCCTGAACTACACCATTGATACTGTCTGTGGAGCCGCCATGGGCCTCGCTACCACCTATGTAGTAAGACCTCCTACTACTGGCCTCGGTTCTTATGCCTATAAATCCTATCCCTGACCTTGTGTAGGTACATGTACCACCACCCATCCCTGGGGTAGTATCCAACTACCCATGTAATGTAGTCACCTAACCTTGTAAGGTAGCTACCTATGCCTGTGATGCCGCTAGCTGGCTTTGCAAACCCATGACTTATGCTTGCAGAGTGGCAATTTATGCCCCATCCTCGTCCCTAGCCCCTTCGTGCTTGTACTTTATGCCATTTGTTCCTATAAAATAGTCACATGCCCCGTTAAGGTAACTACGTGTGCCTGTGTAGAGGCCAAAAACACTCCTAATGTGATCACCTATCCTTGTAGTGCATCTCTCTACACTATCACTATAGCCAAATCTAGCTACCCCAGCCATGGAGGTGTTGCCTGTAACTCTGCAGCCCACCACCATCTATACCCATCAGTCACCCCTACATCATCAATCTGGCCATCCACCGGCATCTCCACCTAACCTACTAGATCTATAGGGTGAGGTAGAGGAAAAGGCCTCTCCACATCCTCTTGGTGATACCATACAACAAGTGGGGCACATCCTGGACTAGTCCAAACTATCACCGACTCTATCCACTAGAATCATCTCGTTCTCATGACACATCTACCCTATATCCACCACAAGAGCGGAAAATTCTGCAGCTCCCACATCATACCTCTAAATGTGGGGTAGCCCACATATGTATGCCATATGATATCCATCGCATAAATCCCCTCTAACCTCTACCTATAGTGCACGACATCATATCATACATCAACTCCTCACCTCATCAGCGATCCACAACTACCATCCACCTCCTATAACCTACTCTCTGTCCACCTCTATGCCAATCTGCTATTGGAAATACTTATGGCCACACAATCACAATGTGCTCATATGCCAAACAATGTAATATGAATGTACAACACAAAGCCGTAATAAAGCAGTGCATGCTCTGTAATCCCAAAGCTATTTGTAAAACTACACCAAATAGGTAGGTGCCCAAGCAAAGCGGACCCAATCCTCCACCATCTCCCACAAAAACCCCATCAAACCTTGGGGAAACTAGCACCCTCTTAATCGGGTAGAGCATAGCACCCCACCGCAACCATCATCAATACTCACCAACCACATCTCCTCTGGGTGTGCTACGTACATCACCCCATATACAAGGCTATTGCTTTTCTCGACCAACTCGGGCCATCTCCCAAAACACTATGATCATCTCCTCCAAAGCCACATCGGGCCGACACCGTATACACACTGGCTCACCAACAATCAACAATTGCAATATCTGGTAGACTTCCTCCAACGTAATCTTCATCTTTCCAAAGTAGGTAGGAAAAAGTGTTAGTCACGGCATCCCATTTATCAATGAGCACGACCATGAGGCTATGATCCCATCAAATCTACCTATACCATCTAATGCCAACTAGGCCAACTACTCAAATGTGCCCCCACTCCTCCATAGTGATGTGAGGTTGTATCTCCCCTAGCACTGGTGGGAATCTTTCCCGCATTGTCGCCTAATGCCGTGTCTGCACACCATATAACTCAACCATGTCAAAAATGACACACACCTATCTATTCCATACCTACTTCCTTGACCTATCATCTACCCTGCACCCCATTTACCCCAACCCCATATTACCTTACCTAGGACATCACTTACCTAACCCCTTTCCTCCTACCTCTCTTTCAGTCCCTCTTATACCCCATTTCTACCCATTCCTATTTTCCACCCACTCTTTACCCTCCTAATCTAGCCTCACCCCATTTATGCTAACCAATATCAGTCATTAATGATTGTTATTGGTCACCTTACCATGACCTCTATTGGCTTACTCTAACCGACACTTGTCACCCTTGACCGACATCGGTCTCTATTTCAGCTCCACACCAAAACCCCATGCCCCCAACTTTTCTAAAATTTAAAAACAGGCCCTAAAACCTACCCCAACACCCAACCAACCCACCCAAAATTATTTTTATTACCTAAATCATCTATATGGCCTCTCCCCATACCCAAATCCATTTATTTTATCCACATTTTCAAAATTTTGAACCCCCATTCTTTCCATTTTTACCTAAACAATTTAATTCAAAACTACAAATGGATTGAATCCTACCTCTACACGCAGGCACCTCCTCATCAAGATACCCAATCTCCCTGCCGCTAGATTACCCACACCTCCACCTACGCCTACCCATGTCTCCAATCATCCTCTCGAGCCTCCGATGAATCACCTTGTTCCACCTACCCTCATGGACCCGTCTACCTCACTCCACCAACCAACCAACTACCACCACCTCAGCCACGTCCACTCACTTCATCCACTTATCCACGTCAAAACTTCACCCTCCTCACAAGTCATTTTCCATTGCGTCAAATGCAAAATGAATAACATTTCACCCATATTTTCACTTTTACCCCGTCCCGACTCGACCGACATCGCTTAACTTCACCGACATCGCTTTAACTTTATTGACATCGGTTATGTGCCCTAGTCTACCATGGTTGGTTTCACCAGACTAGCATCAATTTTCCATAACCGGTGTCGGTTATCCTTTTTTGACCCCATTGCCCCACATTACACCACATCTACTTACCTATAACCTTTTTCCACCTAACCCAACATTGACCTTGACCTTACACATCACCCTCATGACCTTATTACTTATCACCCTCCCTCACCCCCACCAATTACCCAAGCAACCTTATATTCTTTCCCTTGACCCTTAGGGCATCTTTTTCCCCTCCCATCCTCATATCTTCCTCCGATAACCCCTACCAGCACCTTCTGATGTTGTATACACACCGCACTTTACGCCATTGTTACCCATTTTGGTGAACCCAACAATTTTTTTACCTATCAAGTGGTCTACCCAAACAATGCCTTGACCTTTTGGATGTACCAAAACTACACCTACATGTTCCTACATCTTACCTAGTTATGTGTCTCGGACCGTATCATCTACCCTGGATACTCGGACCTCAACAACCCTTGTTTAGATAACTGTACCACTTTATTGACAATGTGGAGTTTGTAAGCTCTCCCACCTGGCTACCTTACCACAATATGTGCATGTGCATCCACCTGATCACCTTGACCTTTTCTCGTACCTATTCTTCCCATAACCTACCCTACCCAACCCTACCCAACCAACCTGTTGAATATGTGGACACTCTAATTCACTATACTCTTTATACATTGCGATGTCATTACCTATGCTATTTTATCTTAACAACCATACCTTTCCTATTGTCATGTCATTTATCCCGACTAAACCTTTGGTGTACCGTAACATCGCTAAATGTTCCCGCACTGACTGACCTACTTTTTTTTTTTTGACCATACCCTATACCTTGGATACCTGAATCAATTCAACCTTATTTGGATAAACCTATCAACCTTGGACGATGTAGAGTTTGTAAGCTCTTTATCCTAGTACCATGTTACAATCTATACGTGTGCGTGCATTTTATTTCCATTACCCATGACCCGATTTTGACCCCTTCCTATTACCTATTACTTGAGTTGACCATCACCCTTTCCCATAGTACTCAAACCCTTCCCCACCTATCTTCACCAACTACACCTTTATCAAACCACTCACCGATTCTATATTTCACCTCATCAGTGCCTAGTTTGAGGGGGATCACCTTCACCCACACATGGGGAAATCACTTCCTATTTTTTTCAGCATCACTTACCAATACAAGATACACAACAAAAAGGGGCAAAATGTAGACACCAAAATTGGGTCACACTCCCTTGGTCCCTTTTCAAATATTCAACTCAAACATATTCATCTAGCTATGACCCTTTTACTCCATATTAATATTAGTTTAATTATTTATAATTAAAGTGATACTCATCCTCACAATATTCATTATTTAACTACCCTAATTAAACTAATTTCCACCTCACCTAGACACCTCACCAAAAACCTATTTTTAGCATATTTCCCCTTTACTAGGACTCAACATTCACTCACCATAACTAAGGCTTAGTCATACCTACCTTAATGAACTAAGACTTAGTGTAACCCTAAAATCATATGCCTATTCTCCCTCTAACCACATTCCCACTCATTAAAACGTAACATTCCATTTTGATCCATGAGAATAGACTGAGTTGGCCCAAAAAGATTGCCAAGATCTGGCATTTTTAGTAAACCTAAGATTTCCCACCTTAATCGATGTCGTTTTTAACCCTAAATCGACACCATTCACCCCTAACTACCGTCGATTACCTTATATTCCTTTTGGTAACCTTGTTTGAGAGGTTGGCCACATTATCCATATTTGGAATGAAGGATATCTACATGCAAGAAATAACCAAATCCCTTTCACACGTCCGCATAACCATAACCAACACCAAGACCGATCAAAAGGCATTTACATTCATGGTAGCATTCTAGGAAGTACTTGTCATAACAATGATAACCATTCCATAGATCAATTGTCACCAACATCTCCAACCACCTCTCCACCACTAAAGACATTTAGAACCCTTCTAAACTCCAAGTAAGTTGGTTTCTCCTTTGTCACTTGCAGTTGTATTCTATATTTGCCTTCATCTATTCATTGTTCTTACTTAGATCTATCCCTTAGCTTTATATCTATTAACCACCCCCTCACACCCCACCTAAGCTTCACAAAACCTATCCCAAAACCACCTCCCTCACATAGACCTTAAAAACACCCTCCAAACTCTTTTGCAATCAAATAGAGGACCCAAAACATGTTATAACACATCTTCCAGCTTCCCCACAAATCATCGACACCAATTAACCCTAACCATGAATTGTCCATCCTATACTTACATCAGTCTCCTCCTTAATCGATATCAGTCACTATGATTGTCAACCCAACCTAACAACTCAACCCTTAGCCTACCCAAAACCTCACTCAAAACCTTACCACACCTATTTTGGATATGTCACCTCACCGCCCCAAGAGAGACCTTTCCAACACTCTCGTTCCCAAACAAGAGATCCCAAACACCATCCAATTAACTCCATGCCACTTTCTATAGTTACCAATATCATTCATACCTAAACCGACATCGGTCACCCTAACTAGTGTCGGTCTCTGTGTTTGATAATACTGTTCCAAACCAGCAACCTAATTACCTCACCCAAAACAACCCAAAATATTACCCAACCTTACCAAGACTCTGTCTATGACCTGCAAACCACCACGCGCTTACCCGCAACCCAATCCAAAACCTTTACCTATATAGCATTTTAGTATTTAATCGGATCAACACTGATAGTAATCTAAGGCACCCAAATCAGAATGCTAGCACTATATTATTTTATTTACATGTTTAAGTTATTTTATATTGATTTATAAATAGTGGATTGATGGCCTTCTAGGAAGTATCACACTTCCTGGATCTAGCATATGCTAGGCATTCCACTATCATATACTATTTAACTCTCTTTTTTGGTCTTGTTTTGTATTTTAGGTAGTTCCTCCTAGCCAAAAGGAAGCTCTCATCGTCAACATTAGATCAAGAAGTTAGAATGCATGCAACAACCTTTAAACCGACCAATACAAAAGGTATTCCTCCTTGGCCCATACCCTTATCTGTTTCATCTAAATCCTTAAAGAAAATAAATCAAACAAAAGGTAATGCTATCAACCAAGAAAATTTTACTTGCATGCACATTACAAATAAGGAATTCAAAACCCTCACTCACCGAGTTTGGAAGAAGTAAGAAATTTTTGTATGAGAACTTCATTCACAATTTAAATGTATTTTGAGAAACCATTCCTTGAGTTATTACATCCATGGATAATCACTATCCAAATGTTAACATAGTGAAAAAAATTGGTTGTGTAATACATAATAAATAATCACTTCAAGACTTATCATAGGATAATCAATCGTCATAAATGAAATAACTCTTCTCTCTCTCTCTCTATAAACCCATGATTCTCAATGAAATTTTTGCATTCAAATCCATAGAATCCTAGTTATCAAGTGTCTTGTAAAGATATATTCCATCACACCATTATCACCACAACACACAAACTTAACTCTGATTTCAATAGTTTATCAATATACAATGGATATATCATGAAGGATTTACTTCTTTTGTTCATGCAAAAAAATTAAAATCTCTTAGAACAACTCATTACACCCATACATATGAATCAACCAATAGTTAATTCTATCAAGTATATTAAATTCGTATCATTCTCATAATCAACAAGGATCCAAAGGATTCTTAAAAATAGAGTATTGTATCCACACAATCATATGCTAAATACTATATCAGTCATGTAAAAACAATGTAAAGGATTAGATTATCATGCCAAGATAAATATATGTAAACTTTCATTCTTAGGTATATAACTAAACCACTCATACTTGAAAGGGGAGATATTTCAAGAGAAAAACTAGAGTCTCCATTATCTTATCACCGAATTTCATACAAAATGTTCTTCTCCATTACTTCTCCAATTCCTTCTCTCCTCCCTTAGAGAGTAACTAACTATTCCATTGAAATTCTCCTTATTTTTTTCATTCTCTCTCATGTTTCCAACCCTAACTAACTCTCTTTTCTGACTCATCTGCCCTCTCTTAGCTATACTAGCTTTATTACTTCATTTTTTGCATATTTCATAACTCCCATTATCACATAAGGACACCTACACACACATCATGACTCAACTAGAACCATTATAGACCTTATAACTCCTAAAAATCCTTAAAACTTGTATAAAAACCTATTGAATACTTAAATACCACTTCCAAGCTTATCATTCACCTTATAAGTTTCATATTTGAATTACATGTTTTGGAGGGAAAGTTCCCTTTGGAAATTAATAACTCTAGACCACCTAAACTCACTCTCTCTTGACTCCAAACATCTAATCTGACCTTCTTAACTTCATGACCATGAAAATATGCTTTCAATGAAAGGTTTTAGTGATGCTCCTACATCAGGTATTAACATTATCTTAGATATTCAATATATTCTAGGGATAACCATTTGCAAAAGTACACAAATTTAAGACCAACCCATGAACAATAGTATAGGCATATGAAGACTATGATGTCACTTTCACGTAATGGGTTGAACTATCATTCAAAACCTCATTTTACTTCATCCAAAAGCACATATATCAATATACTCAAGAAATTTTTTTCCTTATAATACAAAAACTTAAGACTCAATTTAAAACAATCAGATATGACAACATAAATTCTCTGATAAAAGATGAGACACAAAAATAGTTTTAAAACCTCCATACCTTCTTGTAGATATAATTAGTATTATATACCTACTTACATAGTAGACATAGTAACTAAAATCATTTGAACAACACACGATAAAGTTTTTTCCTTTCACTAAGCTCATAATTTGGTATTTTAAGCTCGTAATTCAACTTAAAGAGAAACTATAATGACCCATAGACCATAAATAACTATTTTAGATAGAACTCCAAGTACTCTAAGTATTTTTCTTGTAGATAAAATATTGTTCTCAATAGTATCAACAATACACATACCTCTTTAAGGTCTCAACACTCACCCAAAACACACCTATTCATGTTAAGATCATATATGCCTTGAGACATATTTTCAAACATATTAACAAATCTCACTAAGAAACATATATCCTTAAATGATGAAATTCAAGTATACCTTGATCGACATAATAATAACATCAAACACAAACAATTCTCCGAGCATATTCACCTTGTTGTGGAAATATTTGCATATCTCTATAAAAATAGCTCTTCTATCATGAACTTGCAGACACTTTCAATATCTTGTGAGCATATTCAAGAGTCAAATAGGTCAAAATTCCTTTGCAATATTATCAAAGACATTTCACTACCACCCTACTCCATTTTCAACTCATCCATAGATCTCGTGTTCATATAGCTTGAGCAAGAAATAATATTCATAGAACATAAACACATACCTTTCTTGATTTAATGATGAATATTTGTCTTCATTATCTCTTGATAATTTTATGGTCTTCTTAGCTTTCACCATTATATGATATCTATCTTATAGTGTCGACACTACTTGGCATATCATTTTTAGTTAGCCTTATCTCAAAAAACTTGATTTTTTCCCATAGATTGTCATGTCTGCTTCAAGAAACTCTTGACCAATTCATAGCTTATTTCCATAATTAGGGTTTCATGCCTCACATATTATTTTTATGCATTATATTACATCCAAAACATACTCAAATTTTGTTTCCGTGTCATCATCAACTTCAACATCTTCACCTTTAGGAAATTTTAATTCAAGGTCAAGTGAATACTTGGAAATAGGAGTACAAACACTAAGAACAAACTACCATATATCAAACCCTAAGGTTTTCAAGAATGATCTCATTCTAACCATGTTGTTTAATTCAACATGACCTTGACCATTTTCCATATGTGATATTTTAAGAGAATTTCCTTCAAGTGGCTAATAATTCTTCACAAGGACCTACTTTGATACCAATTGTTAGAAGCACAGTGACTAAAAGGGGTGAATCACTCATTGTATAGTTTTACCTTCATTTACAATTTCCTACATTCATCATTTAATTCAACCATTAAAAATCCATAAACCATGTGAGCTTATTAGGTGTGTATTAAACATTAACAAGTGCATGCAAAAGAGAGAGAAAACCCTTAAATGGAAGAAAACCCAATGAAAATTATTTTAATATTACTCATAAAAAGAACTCACAGGAATATTAGACATCATGCAAGATTTCTTTAGTAAGGAACCAACCCCACAAGGAGCACTAACCACTAGTTTAGTAGGAACCCAATCCTACAAGGAGGAACTAACCCATCAAGGTAACCAAGCACCAACTTAGCCACCTAAAATAGATGATAACTAAATATATGTTTCTCCCACAACCGATAGTGATAAAAATTCATATCTAAATATACCAAACCCTCTTAAAACTTATCTCTCTCCCCGACTCATTCAAATCTAGTTCTTCATGGGATTATTAGGTAAATTTATCTTAAATATATGATCCTCAATCTTCCTAAGTCCTTCTTTTCTATCTCACTCACATTCCTTTTGTCTCAAAAATTTGCAAATGACCACATACACTTGCTTATATACACAAAACTAGCTCAAAACACCCCTAGGTCGGTCATGACTATATAGGTAGGTCATTCCAACATAAAATACATATCAATGAAATTATAAAAAGTAATTCAAAATACCCATGTAGGTAGAAAGGGTCAAGCAAACTCCAACAAAGACACTCAAGTAGGTGAAAACAAGCTTTCCAAGCTCGACGAATGCATCATGCACCTCAAGTGAATCTAGAAACAATTTCATGACTCTAAAAGACCCAAAAAAATTATTAAAATCCTATCATCACCACCAATCATCTTAATAACATTTGAAACATTCATCTTCTCCATGATACACTTCAAGAAGTAGGAATGCACAACTTAAGTCTTCAAGCACCTTAAAATAGTCCTAAAGAATGACCAAAATTTCATAGCAAATACCATCATTAAGGATCAAGTAATACATCAGTTTAAAATTTATATGAGTATTTTTTCTAGAAAACCTCACTTTATCAATCAAATCATAAAGATAAGGCCTTCAAACATCCTTAAACTCTAAAACAGTCAAAACTACCAAATCTGAGTCAAGAAATAGTTTTGAGAGAAACATACTCAAGTGCATTCAAATTCACTTCCAAGATAATCCAAAACATGTAACATATCAAGGGATAAATGGAAACCACCTTCAAGCAATAACATGCATAACTCATGAGGATAAATTGACTCAAGAACACATGTTTTATGAAACCTTATAGGCAAGAAAAATAGGACCAATTAGGAAACTAGGTCTTAGGAAATAAACCACATAAAAAAATCAAACCAAGGATTAAAACGCATCATATCATGTGTCAAAATTTTATTCAAAACCAAAAACAAGCACTACATCATGTAAATTAACTTGTCTCAACTCAAACCTCCATGACTAGATTGTAGCCCTTAAGACCAAAATCAATAGGGTTAATTTGGAGACATGTAGATTCAAATTTATAAAATAAACCTATCTAAAAATTTCATCAAAATATATAACATGTCCCAAGTATTCTAGAAAAATTTAATTTTTATCTTGAATCTTCTATCTCAACCATGAAAATCCAAATTTCCACAAAACAAGAGAATTTTTATGCCTTTGTGAAATAGATGGAACATGAGACTAGCACCATTAGGATCCTAGAAAAAATATCTACAACCCTAAATCATCAAAAAAATCTATGTCATTTTAATATTATATAAAGATAATATTTCATATCACTTTGGGCAGAGGGCCTCACTAGGGTTTTAGACCACCTTAGCTTGTTAACAATTGTTCATAAAATATGGCTCATCATTTAACTCTATTCCAAATTTGAAAAAATATTGGTTTTATGTCCCAACTATGGTCAAAACTACATGACCCCATGAAAATATAATACTAGAAAATGAACACTCAAAATATGACCTCGAACTGAAAAAGCACTTCTAGAAACTTGATATGAAAACACTGAGCTTATCTTGCAATTCCTTAAAAGAATTGAACTTAAACTTGACATGAAGCATCATGAAAACATCTTCTATGCATTAAAACTTTCATCCATTCTCAAAAACATCTAAATTTATCTCACCACCATGCCTCCTTTGTTCTTAAGAAACATGCTTCAAAGGAACTCATATAAGCACTAACCAGTTGAGTACCAAACTAAAACACATCTTACATATTATATTCCATATCACAACACATTCAAAATTATTTGCCAAGACTTCCTCCTCCATTTCTAATGTTACTCCATCAAGCACCATGTACTAGGTTTAGGAATAAGCCTAGAATGACATACTTCACCACATGGCTCACCAAGATAGACCTTGTATTCAACTTAAAGACACTTATACAAATTTTCCACATCATACTAAATAATTTTGATCTCATAAAAACCTTTGAATACAACTAGAGATCTAATACAATGATCATGCATACTAGACCCTTCTTCAAGACACCATGATTGGACATTAGAAATCAAACTTCATATTTGACCTTTTTTGACACCACACAGAGAATCATATGCCACCTAAACTCCAATTTCCATCAATTACCTTTGGCATCAATGAAAACCTAAGACACAATTGCTAACACACTTAATTGCATCATTAAACTTACTAGATAGCAATTAAATTTGACATTCATTTTCAATCATTTAAGCCAAACCTTGGTGTTGGAGTTCCTCCATTGAAAACTTGTATTTCCTTTCGTGAACCATTATCTATATAAGTCACTTGATTTATCTCCATATGAATCATCCTAGAATTTACCGATAACACCCTAGTCGCATTTCCACATCACTCACCTTTGATCAACACTCACCCGAAGCGTGCAAAGGTACCGGGTCCCTCCTTAGGGTTGCTATAGCAGGATGTTAGCATGATGAAGGAAGAAACATATATATTCATAACTAATCCATCATTCTACAATGCATGCTACCCTCAGATCTATGAAATAACAAGTTTAAATAGTAATCATGATTGAATCAATAACATGCACTACTCAATTACACACAAAATGACACTTAGATCTAACAAATATCTTGCATCTATTAATAAATACGAAGCTCCTTACAATAATGTCAATCTACACCAATGTGCACATGCATCTGTATACATTAATTCAGTCATGTGTATATCTCTATACCTCCATACATCTATCACTCCATACACACACACACACACACACACACACACACACACACACACACACACACACACACACACACAGGGGGGGACTTTCCTTCACCACTTATCTATTCCATAAATAGGCCACTTGCTTATTGATAGCCACACACTATTTACAGTCATAACTGTACATGCAAGTGTGCTATCTATAGACCTATTATAGTTAATCAAGTGTCAATCATGTTCTTGGCTCGTCTCCATGAAAAATGGTTCAATATGTTCCTACAAAGATAGACAATGCATAGCGTGCACATCTCTGCATCGTTGGTGTGCTCTCGCATTCCATCTTATAAAAATAGGTCTTCATGCTCAAAATCATTGAAGTCCTAAAAGTTGAACTGACCTTCTCGTGTGTGTGGGTCCTTCCTGCCTCTCTCGCACTTTGATCCCGACCTTCTCTCCCGCTAACTCTTTGTGTGATCTTTGAAAATTATTCTCTCGATAAACATTACCCCACACTAATCTCATTGTCATCCCGACAATGGGTATCTCCAAAATTGAAGTAAAGAATAGAAGAATGGAAAGAATAAGAATGAAAGAATGTAGATAAAGAAATATTTTTTATGAGGCTACAAGGCAGCCTCCTTTGTATCGCTTTGAACTATCAAATCTAGATACTCCTTTATTTCAGCCTCCAAAACTTTTCATTCAAAGTGAGTGCTTATTCTACTTTTTATGGGATGTCCAAAGCAATGGATTCCAACTCAATCCCTCGTAATGTTGGACATTGATGTCATTATTCCTTCTAAAAGATCCATCTTCAATGTAATTAGCTTCCCAAGCTCTTATAACCGAGTCTTGTGTGACTCTTGTGCTGCTACTAGGGCCTCACGCTTCTACTTAACCATTGACAATCTTTCTATGTGGCCCAATGTCTCATAATTCATTCCTTTCTGGACCTTGTTGTTTTCTTCTAGGGTCTTTATGTTGATAAGCACCTCTGGAGTTGTGCATATGTTTAAATCCTGGTTTTCTTTCTTCAATACTTCATGTAACACTTGCAACAACCCTTCATAAGATGTAATCTTTTGCATCACTAATGATTTCTCTCATTCGACATCTTGCTTTGATCTCCTTGGTGCTAGCATGCACAAAGGTTCATCTTCAAGTACCAAGTCCACCAACTTTCCTACATAGTGTATCACTGAAGGAAACGTCTATGGTACCTTGGCCTCCAAGTGTGGCCTTGCTCTGATGACATTTTCCCCAATATCCTTTGTGATGCTGATAAATACTTCATTTTTCTTCTACGCAAAGTCCCTCTCTTGTGCTATGTGCACTATCTCGCATCCCTTGTCTTTAGATCCTTGAAAATTGCTCTAATTTTTGGAGCTTCATCCATGTTTCTTTTAGCAACTTCAGTAGAAAATTTCACTAATGTGTTGCTAACTTGCTCATCCGACATGACAAACACTTTTACCGTCATGTGTCTAGCTTGGGGTGCCTTCTTCAGCCATCTTGAAATTCATGACTCTTCACATACATCAAATTCAAGCTCATCCATATGGGTGTGCATTGACCATGATAGTTTCTTTTGAGTGCGCACACTCGCCATATCCTCATCCATTATCTCCCAGCCAAATAAATCCTTCTATGCTATCATGCTCTGAAGTGGGCATGGAAAATGTTTCTTGCATCCTCTGCATACCCCATGTTTGGTGGAATGTGCTATCCACTTGTTCTACTAGACCATTGCTACTTAGGAACTTTAGCTTCCAAATTTGGGACTTGTGTCTCCATGTACTGAACATTCTCTCGTAGTTGTCTCCTCTTGTCTTTTCTCTTCCTCTTCTTTTTCCTTTGATTCCTCACCTTATTCTTCCATGTTCTATATAAGTGTAGGAGAATTAGGCACACTTTCCCCTGAATCTTCCACCTCCTCATTTAACTTCGCTTCCTCCTTTACATCGTTGCCTCCTTTTTTGGAGAGAGTCTAGGTGATCTCAGTGTAAACTATGGTTGGTAGAACCTTGGGTCCTTGTTCTCCTAAACACCCTCTTAAACCTGTGCTCCCTTGGAATTAATTAAATTCCTCACCATCCCCCTCTTGTGGTTGAGGTGGTGCGGTGAGCGTGCTTAGATTCACCCTCATTTGTAGTATGTCTCCTACCGCTATGATCTAAACCACCACTATCTTCATGCTCCTCCTTATCATCCTCCACTTCAATGGATCGGTAGGTGTAGGTGCCGGGATGTTCTCCATTGTATGCTTTCCTTGGTGGTCTTTGGAAGTGTGAAATCACATTCCACATAATTTTTATTCTCCAAATTTGGCTTTAGCTGAAGATACACCAATGTTTCCCCTACATCTTTACACCAGGACTTATTGGATTGATATTGAGCACCTCCAAAATGATCCTCTTGCTATAATTACTTCTTCTAAGATACACATACTTCTTTCCTCAATGTATGGTAGTCGATTCTACCTTATCTCGCATTGAATACTAGTCATTGTGTGTCTATAAATCTATGAATAGATGCTTGGAAATACCTTAATGTAGTCATTTTTACTCCTATCACTAAAGGAAGAACCCCATGCATGCTGGCCTATCACCCAACAAAATCTGAGTGCTCACCCGAGGCACGCGTGGGTACCGAGTCTCTCTTTTATGTGAGTTTAGTGGGAAGCATTATCTATGATTAGTGTAAGAGTATTTAGGAAATAATTTGAGACATACAAGAACCATAGGGCTTAGAACGGCCTCCAAATCCTTGCAGTCACTTCAGACCAAGTGCTTTAACAGATTCCAAAACATATACTATAACAGAAAGAAAGATACAACCATTCATTCGTAGCATGAAAGGAAAGAGAACTCATATGAGTGAAATATACATTAAACCCATTGATATTCATATCTATTTATAATAGGTAACCTCAATATATTCATTGGTTCATTACAAAGTGTCATAGAGAGCAGACCGCAGTCATGCGCATCACTGGACGTATGTAACTAAGCTAACAGAAAATAAAAATAACAACTCCATGCTTAGTACATCCTTTCCTAAACCAGAATATCCACTTGTAGCAATTCTGCAAATCTTTGATCACTATCTAACCCTCTATTCCCCATGTATATCTAGATGATATATCCTTTTTTCATGTGTATATCTTTTCTGCAGTAGGCACTTGTATTTATCACTTTCTTGGGCTGCCAACTCACCTTTCCATGCCCTCAGATCCACAACCAAGTGTCAAATGTGGTCCTCCATGCGAGCATGTTCCTGCTGCACTCGAGCTCTCCATTCCATCTCATGATGATCTTCTAGAAGATTCCATCTGGGCATGCTCTTTCTTGGGCCAACCTGTTGCCAGGATGACATCTTATCCATGTGCAACCGATCACACTTTTCATGTGTTCTACCTTGGGCACTCAAATTAGCTACGTCCCGAGCCTCCTTTTGTGCATCACATGCACTATTTTCTTCCTTGAGCCTTTCTCTTGCATGCATTTTCCTTGTGCGCCATTCTATAACTGGGATCCCATGTGCCTAAGTGCCTTCATACTTGGTCAATATTCCAGGGGCCCAACATCACCCCACACTACGCCTGTTCTCCATCCTCGGAAACATTTTACTTGACCAAGATGCAAGTTGTTTTATGGAACCAAGATGTAGACTTATACTTTACAAAATGAATAAGGAATGAAAGAATAGGGGAAATAATGAAGAATGGGGGGGAACATTAATTCAATAGGCTGGGAAATTCCTTTCGCAGATATGCCTCCAACTTGTTCCACACTTTGACCTCACCCTTCACCTTCTGGCATAGGTCACCCACCAGGGTGCTCACTTCATAAAAGCTTAGGCCAATTCCCTGGGCACCCAAAGTGTCCACAATCTTCTCCATTTCCTTACCTAGGTCTATGATTTTATCCATTCTTCTGGTAATTTGGGGGTATAGTTCCTTCAGATTGGGCCTTAATTGAGCTCCTTAAAGCCTCAATTACCTCTGATTTCTTCTCTACCTCAGATAGAACCTTGTACCTCTCTTCATTGTTCCCTTTGTTCTTTTCTTTGAACTCTTTCAGCTCTGCTTCAACCATGGTGACCAAGGAGTTCGCCACCTTATCTTTATCCACGCATGTGTCATATGTGGCTTCTACGGATTGGGCATTGACCTTAATTTGTGTGAGTACTTAGTTGTACTTGGAAAAAGTGCTACCACCTTCGACCGAGTCTTCCTCTTTCAAGCACACGGCCACTTCTTCTGTAGATTTCAGCACCAAGGGTCACCTCTCCATAGTGAGGATTTGCGTTAGGTCTTCTAAGCATTCCAAAGTTAATGCGTACCTCTAAGGGATTGGTGTTAGGTCTGGGGTTCGTTAAATGATGGCACTCTTGATTGACTCCACCTTCTTATAGTCATCCCGCACCTTTACTTTTTATTCCTTTAACTCGTGCCTTAATCAAGGGCGCCGATTAATTCCTCCTGCTTTTAAACTCTTTACCTTCTCCGCTAGTTCTTCCTCCTTCTTCCCCAACTTCACCTCCAATGCTCTAGTTTTGTCATTTCACGCAAATAGCCTAGCCTCGGTCTCGACCGCAATATTTTTAGAGCATTAAATACTTGCTCGTTTGAAAGCTCCCGAGCATTCACTAAGGGGTTATCTCCTTAGACTCTAGCAACGAGATGAGCGATTTATAGTAGACTTCAAAGTCTGGCTCATTAATGTGTGACTTGAACACTTAAGAGAGCATCTTCTTGGTCTTGGGGTATTTTCCATCCTTTTCAAAAGACCCCATGGCTAGGAGCCTTTCCATGGGTACAGTGCTTTGGAATCATGCATGTAACACCTTCTTCGTGTCATCCACATAGCCCATTACCTCTCTCTATTATGTAACCCGAGTTCTTTTGCCTAAGTGAGCATATTTGGGGGAGCTAACTATCAAAGAAGGGCCTCTTAGGTTGTCATGTTCCTTTTCAACGCTCTCCTCCTTCCCTTCCTTAAGCACTATGTCCATGTTGCACTCTAACTCTTGGTCTACAAGGGCTTCGAGTATCTTTTTGCTTCTCGCTCTACTACCTCAGTAATCTTCTCTTTTGTAAAACTTATGGCTCCCTACTCCTTGGTATCCTTCTCATTTTCCTTCATGTCTTCAGTGCCTTCCTCATCTTGTGCACCCTTGCGCCACACACAAATAAAAAATCTTTCTTCTCCTCTCCACTTTCTTCCTTCGAGTCGTAGACACTAAACACATGTGGCTCTTTGTCCTTCTCAGGCTCTTCTTCCTCATTGCCACCTCCTTCACTCTCGTCTTCTCCTTCTCCCAAGTACTTCTCCAAGATTTCGGTCACCTCTGAGTCAGCTTCTTCATCCACCCTCTACTTCTTCCTGAGAGGTGGCTTCGATCGGAGGTTTGGCCTTCTCTTCTTCCTTTGGAGATTCTTCCATGGTGGTGGGTTTCTCAGGCATGTCTACTTCTAGCATCTTATCCTTTACTAGAGACTTCTTTCTCTATATGTAGGTACTTGGCTTGGCGCTTGTAGATGGCATGCTCACTGTCTAAGTAGTTGGCACACTTGGTGCTCCTTCCTCTCCCCTGCCTCTCTTCTTAGATACTAGCTTCTTCTTCACCAAGGGTTCTTCAAGTATGGAGATTTTGTCCTCCAAATATGTACCCTTTTCGAACTTCGGCCTTATGCACATGTACACGCATGTTGCAGATCCTCCACTGATGGGAAGAATCATCGGCCTAGTCATTTGGATCTTGTGCAACACGTACTTCTCTATGTATGTGCACTTACCACTAGGGTAATTCAACTTCTTCCTCATCTCCCTGTGTTCCTGATCTAGCCTTCTTAGTTCCAGCCTTATCTTCTTTGATTCTTTAAATCTGTTTACTCCCACTTGGAATTATTGGGAAGTGAACGTGAAAGGAAGCTTGAATCTGCCCAAACAATAGTGCTGGTACACCGTGAACTCATCCTCTCCCTCAGTGGCTACTGGGAGATGTTAATGGATCCTCCACTCTACACCAAATGCATTCCTCAAGTGCGTATACCACCTTTCTAGCCACACTTTTGGGGATCCACCATTGTATCACAAGCATACTTCTTGAACCTCTTCATGGGGAAAGGGTCCTTAGTTGGGTACTCCCACACAAAATTTTCTGTGCATTTGGCACTCTAATTTCAATGAAAACTATGGTGAGAAAGACATTTCCAAATAGGATCTTGTCCCCTTCCTTCACACACTTAAAATTATCCTCTCGCAATGTACGAGGATAAGTTGTATATTTTCTATTCTCGTAATCTTCCTGTAGACATGTAGCCAAGGTTTGTTAACTCCGCATCCAACTTTCTTGGACATTTAGCTTAGTCACTAGATGTGTGACCATCTTCATAATAGGGTCCTTGATTTCTGAAATATCGTAGTACCGTAACCCTTTCTTGCAGGCATACTTAGTGACGGTCTCTTGAATAGCCTCCTTGTCTCCAAGGTCATTTTTTAGGCTATCTCCCTCACATATGAGGCCTGTAAATTGTGAAATCAACAGGGGAGTCACACGCATCTTGTGCCCAGCAAAGTGGAAATAGTATTTAAGCACTCGAGACATCAACCACTAGTACAAGTGATCTGGCTTCCAAAAATAAGGAAACTCATAGAGTTGTAACAGCCCTGCCTTCACCAATTTAACCTTAACATCACCGTCATATATGGGAAAACCTTTAAGTGTTCACTTCTTGGTGGGGTGTACCAATACCAACTCCATTTATCTCACTATGGTGTTTGTGTAGTGATTATAGTCACTAATAGATATGTTTCTCAATTGGGATTCCCATTCCTTTCCCATCATCACCCCATCTGGGTATTGCATCTCTGCATACCATTCTTCATTTATGTCTACTTAGGGATCTAGTTGCTTAGCCTTGGCTTTGCCCTTTCCTTTCTTGGGTGCCATGGTTGAGGTATTTTTATCACTCCTACCCTCTCTTTGTTACTCTTTCTTTCTTCTCCACCTTCAATCTCACACCTATAATATAACTCTTCTAAACACGTGCCCTAGTTTTTTGAACCCTAACTTGGATAAACTCTTCACAAGACAGTGCCTTTTCAACTCATTCCATGCCTGTGTAATTCCTTCTGGTCCACAATCTCAAACTAGCTCTTTGTGTTTTAATCACAAAGATCTTCCACTCGATCGAATCTGAAGACCATAGTTTACAACACTTGCTTATATCTCCAACTCTTCGTTTTTTCACAGTAAAAAATGAGAGTGTCCCGACCCTTTATTTATAGTTTTTCCTTTTTTTGATCATTAAATGCTACTTTACCTACCCCCATACTTTGTTCATTTAATGCAGATTTTTCAAACAAAGTTTGTCTTCAATGCCTTCACTAACATGCCCTTCCTGCATGAAAAATTCTCCAACCTTCTAGTGCGTAACCAAACCAACTTGACAGGAGACTCTTGCACGTGCTTAACCTGTGCCGAAGGCACTTCTTCTATCCAGATTCTTGCTTTCACCTACCTCGTGTTGCTTTAACTACACTTCCTTTTCCTTTGTACATGGGATCTACCAAGTAGCTTTATCCTGGCACCAACCATTCTATCTTTTCTATTCATCCACATCTTTCAATCGGGCTACACAACAAGGCTCTTCAACATAACTTCCTTGGTACTTTAAATCACATGCTTCTTCACTTTTCTCCACCCCACATTTAAATAATGCGCAGTCCTCTACGCACTCACAAATTCTCCAAAAATAGAAATAAGGTTACCGATGCCCAACATGAAAAACCAAAACAACAACGCGAAAGGGAAACACAAGAAAGGGAAAATGGATAAAGAAAACTTCCAAACTAATTGGAAAAAATGCCTTATTTACAAACACCAAGAAGACTTATTTATAATAGGGCTTCAACCTACTTCCATTGAAGTGTCCAGTAACTTCATCCCATCCAACACTTGTAACTTGCATGTGTCCAAATCAAGGATGTACGAGATTGTGTAGGGACCCAACCAATGGACTTTTAACGTCCCGTAATGGCACAAAAATTGGAATCATACAAGAACACCATCTGCCCAACCTCAAAATTCTTGTTTTTAATATGGAAATCATATCAAGCCTTTTGCTTTACCTTTTCTGTTGTTTGGCTCTAATGGGAAAGTTATCCTCTCTCATCCAGTTTCATTAGTTCATCAATTCTTTCTTCCAAAGGCTTTTTCATTGGCTAATCCTCTTGTTTGCACTATTCATAGAGAAGGTGACATAAATTCAACTGGAAAAATGGATTTCGTGCCAAACACCAATTGAAAATGTGTGGATTTATTTAGTCTTTTATACATTGTTATTTAAGCCCATAACATTGTCGATACTTTGTCATCCCAATCGTGTCTTCCAACATCACGATTTTTGTCAAGGTATGACTCGGTATTTTGTTGAATGCTTCCATGATGCCATTAGCTTGTGGATAATAGGGCGTAGTCTTGTCATGAGCCACCAGAACTCGATAACGGGATCCTCATAGTCTCATTTAGAAAATGTGTACCCCTATCACTGGTCAAACTCAATGGACATCCATACCTTGTGATAATGTTCTCCCATAAGAACCTTGCCGTTGTTGCTGCCATGCAATCTTTAGTTAGGGCTGCCTCTACCCACCTTGTGAGATAATCCATGCAAGTGATGACATAACGTGACCCATTCCTATGCACTGCTGGTGTAATAGGTCCCAAAAATATATCGCCCATTTTTCAAAAGGCTCCGTGCTAGGGATAGGGCGCAAAGGAATTTCATCTCTCCTTCCTAGTTTGCCAATGCACTGACAATGGTCACATGCTTTAAAATAATCTCTACAATCCCTGTACAAGGTTTCCCACCATAATCTTGGCATTAATATCTTGCACGTGGTGGCATCACCTATGTAATACCCACCCACACTTCCTCTGTGTGCTTCTTCCATGATGGCCAGACACTCATGCTCTAATACACACCTACGTAAAACTTCATCTCGTACCAACTTGTATAAGTCTCCACTAATCAACATGTAGGGTGTGACGCATATGGCCAAATGATTCTTTCCCAATGCCTTCATTCCATCTGGCGCCACATCTTCTTATAAGAATGCTGCAATCTCCTCCAAATCCAAGGGTGCACGTCGTAACCTAAATAGTTGGGAATCGACATTGCTTCCTCAATACTTTATGTGTCCTCTCCTAAATCAATCCTTGATAGATGATCAGGTCCACAGTTACTTTTTTTAGGCTTCACTAGAACGGTGAATTCAAACTCTTGAAACAACAATACCCATCGATATATGCACCCTTGAAGAATGGGCTTGTTCACCAAATAATATAATGCCATTTGGTCGCAGAATAAAAAGGGTGTTTCCAGTAGATATTTTCTAAACATGAAGAGCGTATAGATCATCAACAATGCATCATGCTCGGTTGTGGTATAATTCTTCTCTGCTGGTGTCATCTTCCTTCTTGCAAAATTGAGAGGATGATCAACAATCCCTTCACTTGGTTATACAAGTACTTCTCCAATGGTGGTCCCTGAGGCATCTACATGGACATGGAAGGGCTTGTCCCAAGAGGGAAAACATAAAATAGGCATGGTAATAAACCTATCTTTTAATGTATCAAATGCCCTCTGCTGCACCTCACCCTAATGGAAGGCACTTTTATGTCTAAGAAACTCCTCTAAAGGAACAAAAATCTTGGCATATCCCTTAATGAATTTCTTGTAATAGCCCATATGCCCAAGGAATCCACACACTACACTCTGGCTAGTAGGTTCCCTTAACCCCACAATAACTGCAACCTTAGTGGGATCTACCAACAAGCCCTCCTTACATATGATATGCCCCAATAGAGTCCCAAAGGGAGTAGCAAACACACATTTCTTAATGTTGAGGGATATCCTCAACTACCTACACCTTTCAAACATTAATCTCAAGTTGTCACAATGGTCCTTAACTAGACCATATATTGTCCAATCATCCAAATAGACCTGAATAAATTTATGGATGAAGTCCTGGAATGCTTACACCACTATGCACAAAAAAATAGTAGGCGCATTCTTCAACCCAAAGGGCATGACCATAAATGCAAAACTTCCCCACTCGGTGGTGAAATTTATCTTCTTCTGGTCCTCCTTTGCAATCCGGACATGGTGGTATCCTGAAAATCCATCCGTAAAGGAATAGATTTTATGCCCAACGAATCCTTCCAAAACTTCTTCAGTGAAGGGGGTTGGAAATGGATCAATGAAAGAAACTACATTCAATTCCCTACATTCCACACAAATCCTAATCCACCCATCCTTCTTGATGTTGATTACCATCAGACTTATCCACTCTGATTCCTCCATTGGCTCAATGATCCCATAAGCTATCATTTTGTCTATCTCCTCCTTAACCTTCACATACAAATTGGGATTCATCTGGTAGGGCCTTTTTCTAACTAGGTGTGCACCATCCTTCAGTTTTATCTTCATCTTCCCCCAAGGAATGGTGAACACCTTTGAGCTCATGGTACTGCGTGGGAATAAATCCTCAAATTTGTGTAGCAGATCAATGATCTTTGATACTTCCTTCTTTGTCTAGTAATCCCCAATAATAGCTTCCTTAGGTTCTTCTTCTAAACTGATGTTAAATTTCTTTGTCTTTAAAGGCTCATGGTAGGCATGCACTTGAGCATCTACACTATCCACTACCTCACGCATTCCTACGAATGGCTAACATCTAAGATTTTTGATTACTCTCCATCAATCACATATACCAACTTTCCCTTCTCTTTTTCAAACACACACGCTCAAGCTGTAACTCCTTTGCTTCCTCAATTTCTTCAAAGAATGCCTCCAATCCTAGTTCACCTAGTAATTCCAACAGCCTATCTTCTCATTTCGGCACTATCCTCTATGGTAAGGAACTTGATACCTTGCAATTCCTTATCAACCAATGGTTTGGTACTCCGATACTCAAAGGTTTGAATAAGGTCAACCGCGAGATCTTGCCAATTCCTTGTCTAACAGCGTGTCTCTGAATGAATGTACCATGCACATGCATAACCCTACAAAGTGTAGAATACAACTTGTGCACCCCAGGAGGGATGGTGGCAAAGCTTCTACAAATTCTCTCTAGACCCTTTCACATTCCTAGATATGGAAAGAGGAAGGCTCTTTCCCATGGTAGTCCTGGTGATGGTGGGTACATTATTCCTAGAAAATGTGATAGAGAGCAATTATTACCTCGTACCACTCTAAAAGGCTCTCCTAATGTTATGCCCACCAACGAGCTACCATTTGAAGAAAGACACAACTTAACATCTCCCTCCATTCCTTCTCATTCTTCCACTGAGCTTGTACCTTTGCAGAAAGATCTCAAGGAAGGCTCCTCCTAAATACTTGGGTAGTTCTTTTCCTCCAAGGTGCCTAACAGTGTGAGCCTTTATTACCTTGGTCACCAACCCTCTCAACTGCCATCCCATTAACTTGTAAGTTCCATGTGCCCAATTATCACAAGCCATACTGGTGGTATCACTTATTGACTAAGTATCTTCAAACTGGATAACTCCATTAGTAGGGTGTACCATCTTAGGGTCTCTGATTGAGCACACATAAATCTTATCCAGAACTTCTTCTCCCAATGGTTCAATATAGGGCATCAAATTCCCATCAACCAGGGGTATAATGACTCGTTCCTCTTTGTTCTTGAAGTTGATGTACCCTTTGTTGAACTGAAGGTCCACATTATTCTTGTAACACCAAGGGTGCCCAAGTAGTGCTAGGAAATTATCCGCCTTAGTGAGCACCAAGACTTTGAAGTCCCCAGTAAACTTGGCTCCCTGAATAGTAATAGTTGCATCCTTTAAGACACCAATGGGAATTTCCTTAGTCTTGTTTTCCATATACAACACATTCAAAGATGGCTATAATGTAGGTCTTCCCATCTGATGTCATGCATCCAAAGTCAGAACATTAACCTCCGTGCTAGTGTCAATGAGTATATTGCTGAGGAGCCATCCATCTACAACTACATTCAACGTAATCTCCTTGTCATAGTCGAGGCTATGAGGGGGAAGGTTTGTGTGCAAGACCTACCTCTCATGCTCTTCTCTGGTGTGTGGTACCTTCTCTCTCAACCAGGATCCTAGCAAAGGAATGATGTTCTCCTACCTTAGCATTTTACACACCTCCTTGACCTCATCCAAGTCATCCTTTTGTGCCTTGATTCTCCTTCCTTGTTCCTCCTTTCTAGATTGCTCCTTTAGACACTTTGGATCTCCCCTTGTAAGCTTCAAATAACATCCATGGTGTCCTGATATATCTCCTTCTGATGTGCGGGGTTTAGATATTTTCCATGAATGACCTCCTCCCTCATAACCAGGGTCTTCTATCTTGGTACCTCTCTTATGCATGTGGCTTCTTCCCTTATTACCAAGACAGATCCAAACCTTCATCCCGTGTTACCCAAGGCATCCACCGTATGTCGACCTTATTGATGCTAACCATCACAAGGCCTTTTGTCCTTCAGTGCTTTGTTGATTCATATGCTCAAATAATTTCAGGGAACTCCTCACACTTGTGCTTCTTTCTACACCATGAACACCGCAACAAGTCCGGGCACTCACACTTGTAATGTTCGTAGATCCACAAATGAAACATGTTTCGTGTGGGAACTCACTTCTTCCTCCATGGTTACCTCATCCAAAAATCCTCCTCAACAACCTCTTCCACACAAGCCTCCATCTCGCATGCTCCTCATAATAGTGATCATCATTTTTTAACCACTAGAAATTTTGGTTTTACGCACCCCATGATC
Organism: Taxus wallichiana var. yunnanensis; assembly: GCA_018340775.1. Taxonomy (NCBI): domain Eukaryota; kingdom Viridiplantae; phylum Streptophyta; class Pinopsida; order Cupressales; family Taxaceae; genus Taxus; species Taxus wallichiana. The sequence continues at coordinate 736,318,400 of CM031241.1, forward strand.
AATGGCATCATGGATCTCTTCAATGAGCCTACATTATTTCATATCATGGGTTGTGGAGGTGTAAATTTTGCAATAACAAGATACATTCTTCCTGATCACACGCTGCAGTAAGGGACATCTACTTGCATCATGGTCCCTATGATAGATCTCACAATCTACCATCACAACGTCGTACCATCCTCTGGGGGAAATTATCCTTAACGTGCCCCTCTATCTCACAATATGTGCACCATAAACTACTACGAGTCTCATGGATTGAGTTCACAGAAAATTTTTCCAACTGTTTGGCCATAGCAGTAATCTGAGCCTCCAAGAATGGGCTAACACCAGTATCAATACTACCAACAGCCTCATCATGTAAGGTATTTTCCAATGCTTCACATGGATCTGTAAAAGTTTTATGAGACAAGGCCCTTCTAAAAGGGGTGATCAATCCTCCAAAAAACCATTGTGCATGTTGTGAAGGGTGAATATCATATGATAATTTAGACAAGAGAGTTTTAAAATGTGCATCATACTCCCACACACTCTCTGCCATTCCTTGTTGAATCTCCTTCAAAGTGCTTGATGCTTTTCTACTCAAACTCAAGAATGTGGAACTCTGCCAGAATGCATTCTTTAAAGTAGTGTAGTCCACCACCATTTGATGAGGGTCATACTTTCTATACCAGATATGCACGTGCCCTTGCAACATGGTTACAAATTGACTAGCCTTTCATTCTAGGGTTGTGATACCCTTCGTGCGCCATAGCAATTCACACTTGTGAACATGTTCCGCAACATCCTCAATGCCCCTATAATCTAGAAAATGTAGAGACATTTCAAAGAATACTTGAGGTGGTGGTTGGGGTCCTTATCCTGAACCAGAGCCTTGGTTCCCTCTAGTGTTTCCTCCATCGCTTTGATCCACCGGAGTCCATGGGGTCCTGTACCTCCAGAGCCACCAAATCCAATAGAACCACTGGGTCCAATAGGTCATGTAGAAGTTATGCCAAGCATTCCCATGGTCCCACTAAACTATGTGCTAATGGTCTATGATAGCACCCCGCTACCACTACTTTGTCCCACGCCACTCCCTGATGCAAGACCAAAATCTTGTACACTTGCCCCTTGTCCAAAAACTCCTCTGAATACTAGAATATGTGCAGCCATAGAAGAAGGAAATGAAAAATTATATCTCCTAGGTGTGGATCTATCTCTTCCACTAGTTTCAACTAGATCAATACTTCTTCCTGGTTTGGGAAAACCAAGCGCCAGGGCTCGGTCACTAGGTGGGTTTAGATATGTGCCAACAACTCTCCTTTCTCCATGTGACGAGCTCTCACCAGAAGCTAAAGGGGTCTCCCTTACGTGCTTGCCAAGATGGGGTAGCATAGACTGCTCAGGTTCCACATCCTCCATGTGAACCTCAACTCCTTCCCACAACATCTCTGTCTCCATAGATCCATCACACTAGCAGCCTCGTGTCATCTAGCAATCTCCCTTTCACATGCTTCACTATACTTGAGCCATATTTCTTCCCTCTCCTTCTCTGTCGTATCATCTGCCATCTTCCTCCACCTAAGCTTCCTTACCCAGCACTCAGAATAGTTTAGCCAGCCATTGGGAGCGCCTCTAAACTCATGGTAACCATCAATATCTTCATAGCTAGAGGAATAACACGTAGAAACATTCCTCTAGGTTCGCATAGAAATTCAAACTCAACAACCTCTGGGCAAGAATACATAGAAATGGCATATTCTAGAGTGTAGCTAGCTAGTACTCCTCTCCACCAATGATCTATAGCATGGGTCCACATCAGATCTATATCCTACAACCTCTGGTAGTCTTCTTTGGTCCATATCCATGATTCATAATGCTAACTTGATCTAGATACAAAGGCTGAAGCCACCCATATAACTCTCTTGGGAAGAAGTAGAAAAAGTCTCATACGAGATCATGGTAGATGTTATCTTCTACCCATATACGTTTATTACACTCAGGTCCAGTGTTGAATCTCTGAGAAAATTCATCCTCTATGCTCTTAAACCACGATTCAACATTTTCCAATGTTAACCAATCCATCATTACTCTTTACACAGATCATGATGCATGTTATATCCCACTACAACTTTGAAAAGAGGTCCCGGAAATGAAACCAAGATGTAGTTATTTTTACTCCTATCACAAAAGGAAGAACCCCATGCACACCGGCCTATCACCCAACAGAAGCTGAGTGCTCACTCGAGGCACACGCGGTACCGAGTCTCTCTTTTATGTGAGTTTAGTGGGAAGAATTATCTATGATTAGTGTAAGAGTATTCAGGAAATAATTTAAGGCATACAAGAACCATAGGACTCGGACAACCTCCGGATCCTTATAGTCACTTGAGATGAGTGCTTTAACAAATTCCAGAACATATACTATAACAGAAAGAAAGATACAACCATTCATTCGTATCATGAAAGGAAAGAGAACTCATATGAGTGAAATATACATTAAACCCATTGATATTCATATCTATTTATAACAGGTAACCTCAATATATTCATTGGTTCATTACAGAGTGTCATAGAGAGTAGACTGTAGTCATGCACATCACTGGATGTATGTAGCTAAGCTAACAGAAAAGAAAAATAACAACTCCATGCTTAGTACATCCTTTCCTAAACCAGAATACCCACTCGTAGCAATCCTGCAGAAAGCTTCGCTCACTCTCTAACCCACTATTCCCTATGTATATCCAAATGATATATCCTTCTTTCGTGTGTATCTCTTTTCCATGGTAGGCACTTGTATTTATCACTTTCCCGGGCTTCCAACTTACCTTGCCACACCCTCAAATCCGTCACCAAGTGTCAAATGTGGTCTTCCATGTGAGCATGTTCCTTCAGCTTGAGCTCTCCATTCCATCTCATGATGATCTTCTAAAAGATTCCATCCGGGGCATGCTCTTTCCTAGGCCAACTTGTTGTCAGGATGGCATCTTATCCACATGTAACCGATCACGCTTTTCACGTGTTCTACCTTGGGCACTCAAATTGGCTAATTCTGAACCTCCTTTCACGCGTCGCGCATGCTATTTACTTCCTTAATCCTTTCTCTTATGCGATTTTGCCTTGTGCACCATTATATAACTAGGATCCCACATGCCTATGTGCCTTCATACTTAATTCGTCGCATTCCAGGGGACCCAACATCACTACACACTATGCCTATTCTCTATCCTCGAAACATTTTACTTGACCAAGATGAAAGTTGTTTTATGGAACCAAGATGTAGACTTATACTTTACAAAATGAATAAGAAATAAAATAATAGAGGAAATAATGAAGAATGGGGGAACATCAATTCAATAGGCAGGAAAGTCCTTTTGCATATCTACGTCCAACTTGTTCCACACTTCGACCTTGCCCTTCACCTTCTGGCATAGGTCACCCACCAGGGTGCTCACTTCATCAAAGCTTAGGCCAATTCCCCCGAGTGTGCCAAAGTGTCCAATATCTACTCCATTTCCTTACCTGTCTATGATTTTATTCATTCTTCTGGTAATTTGGGGGTATAGTTCCTTTAGCCATGCCTTAATTGAGCTTCTTAAAGCCTTAATTGCCTCTGATTTCTTCTCTACCTCAGCCAGAACCTTGTCCCTCTCTGCCATGTTCCCTTTGTTCTTTTCTTGGAACTCTTTTAGCTCTGCTTCAAGCATGGTGACCAAGGAGCTCGCCACCTTATCTCTATCCATGCATGTGTCATATGCAACTTCTATAGACTAGGCAATGACCTTAATCTCCATGAGTACTTGGTTGTACTCAGCAATAAGTGCTACTACCTTCAACCGGTCTTCCTCTTTCAAGCACGCGACCACTTCTTCTATAGATTCCAGTGCCAAGGGTCACCTCTCCATAGTGAGGATACACATTAGGTCTTCTAAGCATTCCAAAGTTGATGCATACCTCTGAGGGATTGGCGTTAGGTCTAGGTGCTTTAATATGATGGTGCTCTTGATCAACTCCACCTTCTTGTAGACCTCTTGCACCTTTACTTTTTCTTCCTTTAACTCATGCCTTAACTGCAAGTTGATTAATTCCTCCTATTTTAAACTCTTGGCCTTCTCCACCAGTTCTTCCTCCTTCTTCCCCAACTTCACCTCCAATGCTCTGATTCTGTCATTTCACACGAATAACCTAGCCTCTATCTCAATCATGAATTTTTCAAGAGAATTGCATACTTACTCATCTAAAAGCTCCTAAGCATTTACTAAGGGGTCGTCTCCCTTAGACTCGCAACAACAGATTTAGTGATTTTGGAAGACTTCAAAGTCTAGCTCATTAATGTGTGACTCAAACACCCAAGAGAGCATCTTCTTGGTCTTGGGGTATGCGCCATTCTTTTTAAAATACCCCATGGCTAGGAGCCTTTCCCTAGGTATGGTGCTTTGGAACTGTACACATATCACCTTCTTCGTTTCATCCACATAGCCCATTACCTATCTATGTTCTGTATCCATAGTTCTTACCCCCGAGCATGTGCCTTTGGGAAGCTAATTATCGAGAGCGGGGCCTCTTAGGTTATCATGTTCCTTTTCAATGCTCTCCTCCTTCCCTTCCTTAAGCACTATGTCCGTGCTGCGCTCTAACTCTTGGTCTACAAGGGCTTTGAGAATATTTTTGCTTCTCACTCTGCTACCTCGTGTCTGCTATTTTGTAAAACTTATGCCCCCTGCTCCTTGGCATCCTTCTCATCTGCCTTCATGTCTTCGATGCCTTCCTCATCTTGTGCACCCTTGTGCTGCATAAATACAAACTCTTGCTTATCCTCTCCACTTTCTTCCTCCAAGTCGTAGACACTAAACACATGTGGCTCTTTGTCCTTCTCAGGCTCTTCTTCCTTGTCGCCACCTCCTTCACTCTCATCTTCTCCTTCTCCCAAGTACTTCTCTAAGCTATCGGTCACCTCTGATTCAGCTTCTTCATCCACCCTCTACTTCTTCCTAAGAGGTGGCTTCTAATCAGGAGATTTGGCCTTCTCTTCTTCCTTTGGAAATTCTTCCATGGTGGTGGGTTGCTTAGGCACCTCTACTTCTAGCATCTTCTCCTTTACTTGGAGACTTCTTTCTCCGTATGTAGGTGCTTGGCTTTGCAGAGCTATAGATGGCATGCTCACTTTGTCTAAGCGATCAGCACACCCTTGGTGTTCCTTCCTCTCCTCTACCTCTCTTCTTAGACGTTGGCTTCTTCTTCCCTAAGGGGTCTTCAGGTATGGATATTTCATCCTCCAAATACGCGCCCTTTTCAAAATTCAACCTTATGCACATGTACACGCGCACCGTAAATCCTCCAGATGATGGGAAGCATCATCGGCCTAGTCATTTGGATCTCATGTGACACATACTTCTCTATGTATGCGCACTTACCGCTAGGTAATTCAGCTTCTTCCTCATCTCCCTATGTTCCCGGTCTAACCTTCCTAGTTCTAGCCTTAGCTTCTTTGATTCTTTAAATCTGTTTACTCCCACTTGGAAGTATTAGGCAGTGAATGTGAAAGGAAGCTTGCACCAAGGGCTCCATGATTTGTCAATAAGCTTGAATATACCTAAGCGAGTCTTTGGTACATCACAAACTCAGCCTCTCCCTCAGTGGCTACTGGGAGTTGTTTAGGGATCCTCCACTCTACCCCGAATGCATTCCTCAAGTGTGTATACCACTTTTCTAGCCGTGCTTTGTGGGGAGCTGTCATTGTATCACAAGCATACTTCTTGAACCTCTTCACGGGTGAAGGGTCCTCACTGGTACTCCCACATGAACTTTTCTAGTGCGTCTGCACTCAATTTTTGCAAACACTATGGTGAGCAAGACATTTCCAAAGAGGATCATGTCCCCTTCCTTTACGCACTTAACAATATCCTCTGCAATGTACGTGAATAAGCTATATATTGTCCCCTCTGAAATCTTCCTGTAGACATGTAGCCAAGGTTTTTTGACTTGCATCCATCTTTCTTGGCCATTTAGCTTAGTCACTAGATGTACGACCATCTTCATAATGGGGTCCTTGATGTCTGAAATATTGTAGTACCATGACCCTTTCTTGTAGGCATAATCAGTGACAGTCTCTTGAATACCCTCCTTATTGCCAAGGTTGTCTTCTAGGCTATCTCCCTCACATATGAGGCCTATAAATTGTGAAATCAATTGGGGAGTCACGCGCATCTTGCACCTAGCAAAGTGGAAATAGTATTCATGTAACCAAGACATCAACCACTGGTACAAGTGATCTGGCTTCCCAAAATAAGGCAACTCATAGAGTAGCAACAGCCCTGCCTTCGCTAATTTAACCTTAACATCATCGTCATATATGGGAAAACCTTCAAGTGTTCGCTTGTTGGTGGGGCATACCAATTCAAATGCCATTTCTTTCTTTATGGTGGTTGTGTGGTGATTATAGTCACTAACAGGTATGCTTATCAAGTGGGATTCGATTCCTTTCCCATCATCACTACATCTGGGTATTACATCTCTGCATACTATTCTTCATTTGTGTCTACTTTGGGTTCTAGTTGTTTAGCCTTGGCTTTGCCCTTTCCTTTCTTGGGTGCCATGGTCGAGGTATTTTTATCACTCCTACCCTCTCTTTGTTACTCTATCTTTCTTCTCCCAACCTTCAATCTCAGATCTGTGATATAACTCTTCTAAACCCGTGCCCTAGTTTTTTGAACCCTAACTTGGATAAACTCTTCACAAGACAGTGCCTTTTCAACTCCTTCCATGCCCATGTAATTCCTTCTGGTCCACAATCTCAAACTAGCTCTTCACGTTTTAATCACACAGATCTTCCACTTGATCAAATCTGAAAACCCTAGTTTATAACACTTGCTTATATCTCCAACTCTTCATTTTCACAAAGTAAAAATGAGAGTGCCCCAACCCTTTATTTATAGTTTTTCCTTTTTCTGATCATTAAATGCTACTTTACCTACCCCTGTACTTTGTTCATTTAATGCAGATTTTTCAAAAAAAGTCCATCTTCAGCACCTTCACTCACATGCCCTTCTGCGTGAAAAATTCTCCAACCTTATAGCGCACAACCAAACTAACTGACAAGAGACTCTTACGCTGGCTTAACTCGTGTCGAAGGCACTTCTTCTATCCAGATTATTGCTTTCACCTACCTCATGTTGCTTTAACTATTCTTCCTTTTCCTTTGTAAATGGGATCCACCAGTAGCTTTATCTTGGCACCAACCATTCTATATTTTCTCTTCATCTACCTCTTTCAACTGGGATACACAACAAGGTTCTTTAACATAACTTCCTTGGTAATTTTAATCACGTGCTTCTTCACTTTTCTCCACCCCACATTTAAACAATGCATGGTCCTCTACACACTCACAAATTCTCCAAAAATAGCAATAAGGTTACTAGTGCCCAAGGCACAAATCAAAAACAACAACACAAAAGGGAAACACAAGAAAGGGAAAATGCATAAAGGAAACTTCTAAACTAACTAGCAAAACTACCTTATTTACAAACACCAAGAAGACTTATTTATAGTAGGGCTTCACCTCTTTTGCCATTGAAGTTTCAGGGCAACTTCATCCCATCCAAAGACTTGTAACTAGCATGCGCCCGAATCAAGGATGTACGAGATTGTTTAGGGACCCAACCAATGGACTTTCAACTTCCCAGGATGGTGTAGAAACTTGGAATCATACAAGAACAACACCATCTGCCTAACCTCAAACTTCTTGTTTTTAATATGGTTATCATGCCAATACTTTTTATTTGCCTTTTCTACTATTTATCTCCAATGGGCAAGTGATCATCTCTCATCCAGGTTTCATTAGTTCACAATTCTGCCTCGCTAGCTCTTGTTCATTGGCTAATCCTCCTACACGTGCTATTCGTAGAGAAGGTAACATAAATTCAACCGAAAAAGTAGCATCCATGCCAAACACCAATTGAAAAGGTGTGGATTTAATTAGTATTTTATACGTTGTTACGTAAGCCCATAACACTGCGATACTTTTTATCCCAATCTTGTCTTCCAACATCATAGACTTTGGTCAAGGTATGACTCAGTATTTTTTTGAATGCTTTCACGGTGCCATTAGCTTTTGGGTGATAGGGCATAGTCTTGTGATGAGCCACCATGAACTTTGATAATAGGATTCTCACGGTCTCATTCAGAAAATGTATACCCCTATCACTGGTCAAACTCAATGGACATCCATACCTCGTGATAATGTTCTCCCATAAGAACCTTGTCGTTGTTGCTTTATTATGTAATCTTTAGTTGGGGCTTCCTTTGCCCACCTTGTGACATAATCTGTGCAAGTGATGACATAACGTGACCCAGTCCTACGTGCTGCTGTGTAATAGGTCCCACAAAATCTATCACCCATTTTTTAAAGGCTCTACACTAGGGATAGGGCGCAGAGGCATTTCATCTCTCCTTCCTAATTTTCTAATGTGTTGACAGTGGTCACATGCTTTACAATAATCTCTATAATCCCTATACAAGGTTTCCCAATATAATCCTTCCATTAATATCTTGTATGTGGTGGAAGCACCTGCGTAATGCACACCCGCACTTCCTCCGTGTGCTTCTTCCATGATGGTCGCGCTCATGATCGAGTACACACACATGTAAAACTTCATCTCGTCCCAACTTGCATAAGTCTCCACTAATCAACATGTAGGGCGCAGCGCGTATGGCCAACTATTTATTTTCCAATGCCTTCATTCCATCCGGTGCCACACCTTCTTTTAAGAATACTGCAATCTCCTGCAAATCTGAGGGTGTGTGCCACCCTAAACAGTTGGGCATCTAACATTACTTCCTCAATACTTTGTGCATCCTCTCTTGAATCAATCCTTGATAGATGATCAAGTCCACAGTTTCTTTTTCTAGGCTTCACTATAACAGTGAATTCAAACTCTTGAAACAAAAATACCAATCGACATATGTGCCCTTGAAGAATGCAGCTTGTTCACCAAATACTTTAATGCCATGTGGTTGGTGTAGAATACAAAGGGTGTTTCCAGCAGATACTGTCTAAACTTGAAGAGCATGTAGATCATCGACAATGCCTCGCGCTCGGTTGTGGTATAATTCTACTCTGCTGGTGTTAGCTTCCTGCTTGCAAAACTGAGAGGATGATAAACAATCCCTTCACCTAGTTATGCAAGTACTGATCCAATGGCGGTCCCTGAGGCATCTACATGGACATGGAAGGGCTTGTCCTAAGAGGGAAAACATAAAATAGGCATGGTAATAAGCCTATCTTTTAATGTATCAAACACCCTCTACTACGCCTCACCCCAATGGAAGGCACTTTTTTTCTAAGCATCTCCTCAAAAGGTGCGGCAATCTTGGCATATGCCTTAATGAATTTCCTATAATAGCCCGTATGCCCAAGGAATCCATCCACTGCGCTCTAGCTAGTAGGTTCCCTTAACTCGATAATAAGCGCAACCTTAGCGGGATCTACCAAAGAAGCCCTCCTCACATATGATATTCCCCAATAGAGTCCCAAAGGGAGTAGCAAACACACAATTCTTAATGTTGAGAGATATCATCAACTACCTACACCTTTCAAACATTAATCTCAAGTTGTCACAATGGTCCTTAACCGGACCATATATTATCCAATCATCCAAATAGACTGAAGAAATTTATGGATGAAGTCTTGGAAGGCTTGCACCACTATGCGTGAAAAAATAGCAAGGGCATCCTTCAACCCAAAGGGCATGATCAGATATGCAAAACTTCCCCACTCGGTGGAGAAACTTGTCTTCTTCGGGTTGTCCTTTACAATTTGGACTTGGTAGTATCCTGAAAATCCATCCGTAAAGGAATAGATTTTGTGCTTAGTGACTCCTTCCAAAACTTCTTCATGAAGGGGTTAGAACTGAATCAATGACACAAACTACATTCAATTCCCTAAATTCCACACAAATCCTAATCCACTCATCCTTCTTGATGTTGATTACCATCAGACTTATCCACTCTGATTCCTCCACTGCCTCAATGATCCTAGAATCTATCATTTTGTCTATCTCCTCCTTAAACTTCACGCACAAATTGGGATTCATCCGATAGGGCCTTTTTCTTACTAGGTGCACACCCTCCTTCATTTTTATCTTCATCTCCCTAAGTAATGGTGAATACCTTTGAGCTCATGGTACCCGTGTGGGAATAAATCCTCAAATTCACGTAGGAGATCAATGATCTTTGATACTTCCTTCTCTATCCAGTAATCCCCAATAATATCTTCCTTAGTTTATTCTTCGAACCGATGTTAAATTTCTTCTTCTTTAAAGGCTGATTGTAGGCACGCACATGAGCATCTGCACTATTCACTACCTCATGCATTCCTACTGAATGGCTAACATCTAAGCTTTTCGAGTCCTCTCCATCAATCACACATACCAACTTTCCCTTCTCTTTTTCAAACACATGCGCTCAAGTCTGTAACTCTTTTTCTTCCTTAATTTCTTCAAAGCGTGCCTCCAATCCTATTTCACCTAGTAATTCCAATAGCCTATCTTCTATTCTGGAACTATCCCCCATGGTAAGGCACTTGATACCTTATAATGCCTTATCAACTGATGGTTTGGTACTCCGATACTCAAAGGTTTGAATAAGGTCAGCCATGAGCTCTTGCCAATTCCTTATCTAGTGGCGTGTCTTTGAATGAATGTACCATGCACATGCACAACCCTGCAATGTAGAATACAACTTGTGCACCCAGAGGGTTGGTGGCAAAGCCTATGTGCATTCTCTCCGGACTCATTCACATTCCTAGATATGGAAAGAGGCGTGCTCCTTCCCATGGTAGTCCTTGGTGATGGTGGGTACATTACTCCTAGAAAATATGACAAAGAGAGAAATTCTTACATCGTACCACTCTAAAATGCTCTCCTGATGTGTGGCCCACCAACGAGCTATTGTGCTAAGCAATACATAACTTAACATCTCCCTCCATTCCTTCTCATTCTTCCACTGAGCTTCTACCTCCTGCAAAAAGATCTTAGGGAAGGATCCTCCTGAATACTTGGGTGGTTATTTTCCTCCAAGGTTCTTAATAGTGCACACCTTTCTTACCTTGGTCACCGCCCTCTCAAATGCCATCCCATTAACTTGTAAGCTCCATGTGCCCAATTGTCATAAGTAAGACTAGTGGTATCACTTAATGACTGAGCATATTCAAACTTGGATAACTTTGTTAGTAGGGTGTACCATCTCAGGATCTTTGATTGAGTGCACATAAATTTTTTCCAAAACTTCTTCTCCCAATGATTCAATATAGGGCGTCAACTTCCCATCAACCAGGAGTATAATGACCCATTCCTCTTTGTTCTCAAAGCTGATGTACCCTTTGTTGAACCAAAGGTCTGCATTATTCTTGTAACACCAAGGGAACCCAATTAGTGCTGGGAAATTATCCACCTCGATGAGCACTAAGACTTCAAAGTCCCCAGATAAACTTGGCTCCTGAATAGTAATAGCTACATCCTCCTGTAAGACACTAATGGGCATTACCTTAGTCTTTTTGCCATATATAGCACATTCAAAGATGGTTGTAATGATGTTCTTCCCATCTCGATGCCATGCATCCAAAGTTATAACATTAACCTCTCAGTGCCGGTGTCAATGAGTATATTCTTTGAGGAACCATCCATCTACAATCGCACTCAACATAATCTCCTTATCATAGTCGAGGATATGATGGGGAAAGTTTGCGTGCAAGACCTATCTCTCGTGCTCTTCTTCAACACATGGTACCTTCTCTCTCAACCAAGATCCTAGCAAAGGAATGATGTTCTCCTTCCTTAGCATTTTACACACCTCCTTGACCTCATCCAGTCATCCTTTTATGCCTCGACTCTCCTTCCTTATTCCTCCCTCCTAGATTTCTCCTTTAGACACTAGATCTCCCCTTGTAAGCTTTGAATAACATCCATGGTGTCCTAATATATCTCCTTCGATGCGTAGGGTCCGGATAATTTCTATGAATGACCTCTTCTCTTGAAACTAGGTTCTTCTATCTTGGTACCTTCCTTACACGTGTAAATTCTACCCTTGTTGTTACCAAGACATGATCCAAACTTTCATCCTATTTTACCCAAGGAATCCACTATATGTATGCCTTTTTAATGTTATCCATCATAGTGCCTTTGTCCTTCCGGTGCTATTGATTCATATGCTCAAATAATTATAGGCACTCCTCATAATTTCGCTTCTAAATTTGGGACTTGTGTCTCCATATTATGAACGTTCTTTGTAGTTGTCTCCTCTTATCTTTTCTTGTCCTCTTCTTTTTCCTTTGATTCCTCACCTTGTTCTTCCATGTTCTTTAGAAGTGTAGGAGAATCAGGTGCACTTTCCTCGACTCTTCCGCCCCTCATTTAACTTTAGTTTCCTCCTTCTTTACATGATTTCCTCCTTTTGTGGAGAGATTCTCGTGATCTTTACACCATGTTTGGAGTAGCAGCTTGGTTCCTTGTTCTCCGAACAACCTCTTAAACATGTGATCCCTTGACAGCATTCAATTCCTCATCATCCCTCTCTTGTGGCTGAGGTGGTGTAGTGGCGTGTTTAAATTCAACCTCGTTTGTAGGATGTATCCTACATCTATGCTCTAAACCACCACTATCTTCACACTCCTCATCATCCTCCACTTCAATTGGCTCGGTGGGCTTAGGCGTTGGGATTTTCTCCATTGTATGCTTTCCCTTTGGTGGTCTTTGGAAGTGCTAACTCACCTTCCACATACTTGTTATTCTCCATCTTTGGCTTCAGCTGAAGATACACCAATGTTGCCCCTACATCTACTACAGCTAGACTTATTGGCTTAATATTCAACACCTTTGAAATGATCCTCTCTGTATAAGCACTTCTTTCAGGATACACATACTTCTTCCTCAATGTATGGTAGTCGCAGTCTACCTTATTTACATTGAATACCAGTCGGTGTGTGTCTGTAAATATGTGAACAAATTCTTGGAAATACCTTACAGTGAATGTGTAAGGTAATTTACACCAAGGGCTCCAGACTCCATCTCTCATTGGGAAGCACGTGATGTAGAAATGCTAATATACAACAAACTAAACTTGTTTCCCTACTACTGATGGTAGGTCCTTTGGGATGTACCACCCTTCCTGGATGCCATGCTAATCATGTCATAGAATTTCTCCACCCTTTTCTTTATGTCATCTATCATGGCCCCTTTACATAGGTACTTATTGAACCTCTCAACTGGTGACTTGTTCTCCATGGAGTATTCCCATAATTTTTGCTTCGGTCCATCTAGTACTGTTTCCATGAATACCATTGATAGTAGAATATCCCCAAAGCTGATCTTCCCTCCTATGTGCGCTTCATCAACTATTTGATCTGTAATATAGCCTACAATGTTGTATATTTCCTCTTCGACATCTTACTCATAACATGTAACCACATAGTATTTACCTATAACCGCCATTCGTGATCTTTCAACTTTGTAACAAGGTGTGTTGCTACTTGCATAACCATGCAATTCTTTAATTTTTCTATATCCATACTACGTGGACCCTTCAGGTACCCCAACTCTTTTTGGTCTTTAAAATCATAGCTTTATCTATGAGATCACTTTTTATGTCCTCTCATGTGGCCTTAAAATCTATAACGATGAGATAAGCGCGAGATGAGATTCTAACTCTGTGCCCTCCATAGTAGAATAATTCCTTGAATGAACTCGATCATGAGCCATTGATATAAGGGATAATACTTCCCGAAATATGGAATCTCATATAATTGGTAGACCCCACCTCTTGAAGCTTCTCACCGCTTCATCATAAACTGACATTTTATCCATCGTATGGTTTTTCATCCTAGTAGTGAGTAAGGAATCGAGCTCCTTCTTCTTCTCTGAATTCCTTTGATTGTATTCACTTACTTTGCTCTTTATGATTGGTGAATCCCATTCCTAGCAACGATGACTCCTTCTGGATATTTCATTTCTAAAAAATCACTTTGGGTGCCATCTCTTCCTCCTCGATGACCACCTTCTTCTTTCCTTTTGCTATTGCTGCAGATGCCTTCTTAGGTGCCATTTTACCTTACAAACGTCTCCTCTTTAACTCTATAACTTTGTGAATAAAACCCTAGCTTGATTCAATCATGACCTAGGTGGAAACTTCATGTCCTAACTCCTTTCTATCATCCTATTTCACTCAAACACTTCACCACTGGGACTTAAGCTTCTTTTCACACATATCTGGTTGTCACGCTTGGTTTCACACCCTTCGAACCTTAACCTGATCACTCATCTCTTCACACTTGTCTCTTTCCTTAAATAATCTTAGTCACAACAGTGAAAATGAATCTGCATTCCATCCTTATATAATGTTTTTTAAAATTTGATGCATTTATTGCTCCTGTACCTACCAAATATATCCTCATTCATTGACAAAATTTGTTCAGTCCACACGACACATCTTCACACCCTAGCTATAACATTCTAACACACCTTCCTACCCTCTATTCATAGACTTCTCTTCAGTGTGTGCCCTTTTCCCTGAGTACCTTGTCACTTTACCTTCTCCTAGTAGTTATCATGGTCCCCGCTTACCACGCGTTATATTGTTCTTTCATTCATCTTTATCCTTGATCACTTTTGAGAAGAAATATTCTTTTGACTTAAAGCATACCCGTATCAGCTTATTCCTTTCACCTTTCAATTCCCACAATCTTTTACTTGGATAACTACAACCACCCCACATGAAAGGTATGTGTAGTCCTCTATGCATAAACATTCTTCACATAGTAATTAGCTTCATACACGCAAGTGCGCATATTACAAAAGAACAAAAACTAAATTGACACATCATAGCGACAAATGAAATAAATACATTAAGGAAATATAGAATTGAAAACCTAATCTAAATGGAAATACTACCTTATTACAAACACCAAGAAGACTTATTTATAATAGGGCTTCAACCTACTCCCATTAAAGTAATCAGGTAGCCATGTTCCATCAAGTGCTTCTAACTGGAAAGAACCTGATTCAAGTATATAAGTGATGACATATGACCCCAACCAATGTACTTTGAGCTTGCGTGGATGGCGCAAGAAATTTTAGTCATAAATAAGTACCATTTGTCCAATCTCAAAATTCTTATCCATTATGTTTCTATCATGCCATGCCTTATACCTGTCCTTTTCACGCTTCGACTTCATTGTGCTATGGATCATCTCTCATCCAAATGAATCATCTTCTCGATACACTCTTCTAAATACTGTTCATCAGCTAGACCTCCAATGTGTGTAATGCGCAAAGAAGGTAACATAAATTCTATAGGGAGAACAAATTCCATGCCAAACACCAACTGAAATGGTGTGGCTTTGTTTAATCTCTTGTAAGTTGTTCTATATGCCTAAAGAATAGATGACACTTTGTCATCCCAATCCTTTCTTCCAACATCACAAATTTTTGTCAAATTCTGGCTCAAAATATTGTTGAAAGCCTCAATAGTTCCATTTTCCTAAGGATGGTAAGGTGTAGTTTTATGGTGTGCAACCATAAACTCATATAATAGGATCCTGATTGTCTCATTCAAAAAGTGTGTACCCCTATCACTTGTAAAGATTAAAGGAAATCCATATCTTGTAATAACATTCTCCCATAGAAACCTAGTTGTTGTAGCTACTATACATTCCTTCGTAGGTGCTTCTTCTTCCCACCATGTGAGATAATCTATGCAAGTAATGATATAGCACGATCCATTCCTATGCGTGCGGCTAGGTGAAATAGGTCCTACAAAGTCAATGGCCCATTTCTCAAATGGTTCGGCACTAGTAATTGGTCTCAAAGGAATCTCATCTCTTTGCCCTAGTTTTCCTAGGTGCTAACAATGATCACATGCCTTACAATATTATTTACATTCCTTATACAATGTCTCCCACCATAATCTAGCAAGTAGGATCTTCTAGGAAGTCACATCACCTACATAATGGCCTCTTACAATACCACCATGGACTCTTTCCATAATATCCTTGTGCTCATGCTCTAATACACAACAACGTAATACTTCATCTCTGCCTAGCTTGTAAAGGTCACCACTTGATTAACATAAACGAGTGTCTCATGTATAGCAAGTTATTTCTTTTCTAATGCTTTCATTCCTTATGGTGCCATACTGCTCATGGAAAGACAACAATGTCTTCTAATTCTATGGCCACACGTTGTAACCTATATAAATGTGCATCCGCATGGTTTCTTCAATTTTCTGGGCTTCCTCTCTTGAATTGATTCTAGATAAATAGTCTAGTTCAAAATTGCTTTTCCTCGGCTTCACCACAACCGTGAAGTCAAACTCTTGAAATAGGAGCTCCGTCTACATATGTGCCCCTATAAGATGAGCTTGTTTACAAGTACTTCAATGCCATGTGATATGTATAAAACACAAATTTTTTTGCTAGCAAATAGTGTCGAAACTTGTGTAATGCATAGATCATTGACAAAGCTTTGCACTTTGTAGTTGTATAATTCTATTTAGCAGGAGTCAGCTTCCTACTAGCAAAATAGATTGGATGATCTACAATACCTTCACCAGGTTGAGCTAACACAATGCCAATGGCCATACCAGAAGTGTCCACATGCACATGAAATGGTTTATCCCATGAGGGAAAGCATAGAATGGGCACGGTAGTAAGTTTCTCTTTTAATATCTCAAATGCGCGCTATTGTGGTTCTCCCCAATAAAATGTACCTTTCCCCTTTAGTAACTCTTCCAAGGGTGTAGAAATTTTGGCATACCCTTTGATGAATTTTCTATAATATCCTGTATGACCTAAAAATTTGTGCACCTCATTTTGATTGGTAGGAACTTCCAGTGCCTAAAAAGATCGTAACCTTAGTTGGATCAGCTAGAAAACCTTCCTTACAGATTATATGTCTTAACAACATCCCAAATGGTGTAGAAAATATGTATTTTTTGATGTTAAAAGAGATACTCAATTATCTGCACCATTTAAACACTAAGCATGGATTATCACAATGATCTTTAACAAGCCCATATATTGTCCAATCATCTAGGTAAACCTGTAAGAAGTGGTGAATAAAATATTTGAATGCCTAAACAACTATGCATGAGAATATAGTAGGTGCATTTTTCAATCCAAAAGGCATCACAATATAGGAAAAACTACCCCATTCAGTAGTAAATGTTGTCTTTTCTTGATCCTCATGAGAAATCCTAACATGATGATACCCAAAAACCCATCTGTGAAGGAATATATTTCGCGCCCTGCAAATCCTAGTATTTCCTCAATGAATGGCATAGGGAATGGATCTGTGATGCATGCAGCATTCAGCTCCCTATAGTCCACACATATTCTAATTCATCTATCCTTCTTGATACACGATCACCATCAGTCCTAACCCATTCGACTCATCAAAGGGCTTGATAATTCCAAATTTCAACATTTTATGAATTTCTTCTTTTACCATTTCACGCAAATTAGGATTCATTATGTAAGGTCTCTTTCTAACTGGTCATGCACCATACTTAAAATTATCTTCATTTCCCCAAGTGATTCATGCACGAATTTAAGTTCATGATACCCTCAAGGAAATAATTCTTGATAATCCCTGAGTAATTCAATGAACTTTGCAACCTCTGAGTCGACCAAAGTAGTATCCAATTATGTCCTCCTTAGGCTCAACTTTTGAACCTATATTCAACTTATTTGTCTTCATGGGTTTGTGATAGGCACATGTATCCTTGTCTCGCACTATCCAAGACCTTGTGAACCCCTTGTGAATGTTCAATATCCAATTTCTCAACTTCCTCATCATCCATGATGTAAACCATCTTCCCTTACTCTTTCTCAAGGAAAGTGCATTCAATTTGTATGAATTCCATTTCTTCTTCCTTTTCAAAATGTGCTCTGACTCTGTCTTACCAAATAATTCCCGAATATTCTCTTCGATTTTGCACTATGGGAGGTTAAGCTCTTGACAAATTTTAATGCCTCTTCTATGGGAGGTTTAGTTGAGAAGTAGTCAAAGGTTGTGATCATTCCTGCAGTCAAATATTTCTAGTTCCCAGTCTCTCTATGTAGTTTTGCATATACATACTAGGCGCGTGCGCATCCTTGTAGCATAGAATACAATCTATGCACCCAAAGTGAAGGTGGTAATGCTTCCTATCCTACTATCCAGAGTCTCTCACACTGCTGAATGTGATGCTAAACAGGTTGATCACCATGATAAGTGTAGATCTGCGTAGGTGCATTGTTCCTTACAAACCTAGTAGATAAAGAAACTCCAATCTCTTCCTAGTTTATAATATCATCTTTGTGGACTATCCACCAGCATGTTACTTGTCCCACGTAAGGTATATACTAACATATCTCTTCTCTTAATTTGATTTGTCCACTATGTTTCCATGGCCTTAAAAATGTAGGAAGATATTCTGCCCCTATATACCAAGGTATTGTGCTACCTATCCGTCGAATCGAATGAAGTCCATTCTTGCACGCAACTACACTTTTCACCTTGCACCCTACTAATTCATATGTACCATGAGCCCAATTGTCACAAGAAATACTCATAGTATCACTAATAGAATGATAATCCTCCCACTATAGGATGCCTTATTTTGATGGCCCATTGACCTCCGGTCTGAATAGCACGTACATAAATTTTGTTTTAAGTCCTCCTCACTTAGAGGCTCAACATATAGTGTAGACTTCCCATCTGTCAAAGGTATCACAACCATTTCCTCCTTGTTTTCAAAGTTGATACACCCGTTATTGAATCTTAAGTTAGTATTATTCGCATAACACCAAGGGCATCCAAGAAAGGATGGGAAATTTTCTCGCTTCGCAAGTGATAATAACTCAAAATCCCGAAAGTGAACTTAGCCCTTATATAGTTATAGATGCATCTTTCAAAACTCCTATGGGAGTGGCCTTAGTCCGTTTGTCATAAACAACACATTACATGATGGCTGCAATAGAGACATCCCCATTTGTACCATGCATCTAATGTAAGCACATTTACTTCCGTACTTGTATCAATCAATATGTTGCTCAACAACCACCCATCCACAACAACATTCAGAGTAATTTATTTATCATATTCAATGCTATCAGGGGGAAGATTTGTATGCATAATATGTCGTCCGGTCTCAAGGCTTATGCATGGAGTTTTCCCTTTTAACCAACTTACTAATAGTGGAATAATGTTCTCTGGCGCAACATTTTACACACCTCTCGCATGATCATCGATATCAATTTGGACTTTCTCTGATGCTTTCTTCTACTCCTTTAGGTACTATATCTCACCATGAATATTCCTTAGCACTTCCATGGTATCCTCATAAACTTCCTTCTAATGAGTAGGATCTCGGGTACTTTTTTCCCACATAAAGAAAATAAAGAAAATATGAAGGGAAAAAGTTTTGGACCTATGAGCTCACATTCCAAAACGAGGTAAAGGGAAAAATTCAAAGTTTGAACCCGAGTCAAAGCCAAAGCCGGGAATTAGAGGAAAGGGAAAAATATAAATTACGGACACTGTAGGCCCAATTTTTGTTCCAATCTGACCGCCACATGTCCCATATCAAAAGGGGGCCCATTTTTCAAGTTGTTTTCCCACCCTCCTATATGGACTGATACAAACTTTGAAGGAGAAGAGCCAACAGAGATAGCCACGTGTCCTAGTGGCACTTCTCCAAAGATGAATCCAAAATAGGGAAGCCCAAATGAGCACTAGGCTGCCACATGACCTTGGTAGGTGAAAAATGGAGGAAACATCTTGGGCCTTTAATGCGGGATCCATCTATCTCAACAACTAGATCGATTCGATCTATTTCTGCTGTTTCCTCTTCTTTCAAGGTGCCAAATCAGGGATTCATGCAAAAGGATGGATTTAGGGGTAGATTTTATTAGAAGCATTAATAGTAGTGGTTGAGTTTCAACCTAATTTTCCCGCTTATCTGTCTCTCTCTTTCTTCTCTTTGATCAAATCTATAAATAGAGGGGAAAGATTCATTGTAAAAAGTTGTTGTTCATTCTCCTTCCCTACCCCCATCTCTCTTTCTTCCCTATAAATGGTGTTTTTTTCCTCTTGCTCATGTATAATGCTCTATGTAAATTTTTGAAGAAATAAAACTCATTTTTGTGATGCGTTTTTCCATCCTTCACTTGTTTTCATTACATATTTTTGCCTCTCATCATTCTGGAGTACTCTGTGCATGTTTTTGGATATTTCATTTGTAGATCTAGGAGCTGTGTTCATTGGGTTGAAATGTTTCCTATGTGAAATATGATCTTTGGTATGTGATGTTGTTGTCCATCCTCTCCATTGCTCACCTCTATTCATTTCATGGTAGTCTAGGTAGATGATCAACATTTCCTTTTTTTTGGTGCTATCACCTATGTAGTGTAGGATTTCTTTATTTTATGCTCTCTCTCTCTCCTTGGTCCTTGGAATTGTTAGATTAGGAGTAGATAATCGCATTTCCTTCCTTAGAAGTAGTTTAACATTAGGATCAGGAAGAAGAAGCTGAATTTCTCCGGAGGGCCATCTCAAGTCCGCAAGTCCCACAACTTGAGAGATGGTCCAATGTTATGCAAATCACACCAAATGAGTCTACCTTAGAAAATTAGACCTACATAACTCATTTGTGGGTGTTGTGATTTCGCACTAACAGTACCTTACATGCAAAACCTCCTCCTTGGTGATCATAGGCTTCGTGCAATGTCTCTCTTACGCATGCCACTTCAGCACATGTAGTAATCTTCACCGCACAATGCCTTAGGTGCTTCATTATCTTGGCCATCCACGTATCTTCTACCACACACTAGATTATAATCATTCGACACCTTTGTTTTCTTTATTATTCCTTTACATAGATGCTCATATAAGTCCTGGGAACTCTTCATAGCTATGGTTCTTTCAGTAGAAAGAACATCCAATATTATGAGGATATTTACACCTATAGTGGTGAGGAGATCCACACATATAACTTGTTCCATGAGGGAAATCACCTCTTCCTCCACCACGACCTTATCCTCTATATCCACCATGATATCCATGTCCCCTTCCACAAACTCCTTCAAAACACCCCTCATTCCTATCATAGCACGTTTGATTATGATCCCAATTCTGGTGCTTAATCTTACCCTTAGAATTATCTGTTACACTTTTTTGTCATACCCTAATGTCTATAGCATCTGAGATCTGACCAATCAACTGAAAATCCTCAGTATCATGGGTCATGGAACTCTAAATTTTGCAAAAGCAAGATACATTCTTCCTTATTGCACGCTATAACAAAGGAAAATGAATAGCATCATGATTCAAATGATACATCTCACACTCCAATAGTAATGAGTGTACAGATATGTGAGGGCAACTATCCTTGGTGTGACCTTTCACTTCATAATCTGTACACCAAATTCCTAAGCACATTTCATGGGCTGAATTTGCTGATAGCTTCTCTAATTGCTTTGCCATAGCTATAATCTATGCCTCTAAGAATGGACTAATGCCAATGTCAATGCTCTCAACTACCTCAACACACAAAGTTGCTTCCAGTGCTTCGCGTGGATTAGTGTATGTCTTATGTGACAATGCCCTTCTAAATGGTGTAATCAATCCTCCAATGAACCATTGTGCATGCTAGATAGCATGAATATCATAAGATATCTTAGATATAAGTGTCTTAAAATGAGCATAATACTCATGTATAGTCTCATTAGTGCCTTACTTGATATCCTTGAGCACACTTATACTCTTCTTCTCAAACTCAGGGATATGGAACTCTTTCAAGAAAGCATCCTTCAATGCTGTATAATCCACGCAAGTTTGATCAAGGTCAAATTGTAGTCATTTTTACTTCTATCACAAAAGGAAGGAAACCCATGCACATTGGCCTATCACCTAAAAAAAATTGGGTGCTCACCCAAGGCACGCGCAGGTACCGAGTCTCTCTTTTATGCGAGTTTAGTGGGAAACATCATTTATGATTAGTGTAAGATATTTCAGAGGGGAAGACATACAAGAACCATAACACTTAGAACGACCTCTAGATCCTTGCAGTCACTTTAGACCGAGAGCTTAACAGTAATGCATAGCATGTATTTTGATAGAAAGAAACATATAATAATTCATACTTAGCATGAAAGGAAAGACAATCCATAACAGAGAAATATGATCGGAATCATTGATATTCATGTATATATTATGACAGGTAACCTTATTACATCCATGGATCCATTACAAAGGGTGGCGAGAAGTAGAACACGGTCATGCATTTCATTGCACTTAATGTAACTACGCTTCCCAAAAGAAAATTTATAACCCCTAGGCCTAATGCATTCTCTCTTGAATACAACCATTCACTGACAGAGTCCTCACAACATTTCTATAGAGCTCCACTCACTCTCTAGGTGTCTATCTCTATGTGTATATGTATCTATGTATTTTTATCTCTACAAAACACTCATATTTGTAGCTTTCCTGGACTACCAACCTGTCCTCCAATGTCCTTAGATCTAGTACCAAGTGTCTGAATGTGGTCCTCCATGTGAGCATGCTTCTCCAGGCCTGAGCTCTCCACTTTATTCCATGATGTTCTTCTAGAAGATTCCATCGCAAGCATGCTCCATCCTGGGCCAACCTGTCGCCAGGATGACATCTTATCCACGTGTAACCAGGTCATGATTTTCACATGTTCTGCTCCGATGTCCAAAATGACTAAGTCCCAATCCTTTCACATGTTGCACATGCTACATGCTTCCTTATACCCTTCTCTTGTGCATTTTTGCCTTGCATGCCATTCCATAACTGGGACCTTGTACACCTACGCACCTTCATACTTAGTCAATATTCCAGGGGTCTAACATCACCCCACACTACGCCTATTCTCCATCCATGGAAACAATCTACTTAGCCAAGAATGTAGGCTTCCTTAAAGAACCAAGGTGTATTCTTACATTTTGTAAAAGAATAAAGGAATGAAAGAATAAGGGAAGAATGAAGAGTGGAGGGGTGTTAATTCAGTAAGCTGGGAAAATCCCTCTATAAGTCTACCTCCAACTTGTTCCAAATGTTGACCTCACTCTGTGCCTTCTGACAGAGGTCGCTAATTAGGATGCTCACCTCATCAAAACTTAGGCCAATTCCCTAGGCACCCAAAGTGTCCACGATCTTCTCCATCTCCTTGCCTAGGTCTTCGAGCATGTCCATCCTCCTAGTAATCTGAGGATATAGTTCTTTTAGTTTGGGCCTTGATTGAGCTCCTTAAAGCTTCAATCACCTCATATTTTCTTTCCACTTCGGAAAGAACCTTGTCCCTCTTTGCCCTATTTCCTTTGTTCTTCTCCTGGAATTCCTTTAGCTCTACCTCAAGTGTGGAAACCAAGGAGCTTGCTACCTTATCCCTATCTACGTAGGTATCATATGTGGCCTCAGCAGATTGGGTAACAACTTTAACTTCCGCGAGCACCTGGCTATACTCCGTAATGAGTGCTACCACCTTCAATCTATCCTCCTCCTTTAAGCGTGTGGCCATTTCTTCTACAGACTCTAGGGCCAAAGGTCATCTCTCCATAGTGAGGATGCATGTTAGATCTTCTATACATTCTAGAAGGGATGAGTACTTTTGTGCGGGCAGCACTAAGTCTAGGTGCTTTAAAAGGATGACACCCTTGATAGACTCCATCTTCTTGTACACTTCCTACACCTTTATCTTCTCTTCCTTTAACTCACACCTTAGTTGTGCCTGATCAACTCTTCCTGCTTCAAGCTCGGGTCTTCTCCACCAGCTCCTCTTCCTTCTTCCCTAGTTTCTCCTCCAGTACTCTTATCCTATCATTATGCGTAAAGAGCCTAGCCTCTGTCTCGACCGTGACCTTGTTGAGTGCATTACAAACTTGCTCATCTGAGAGTTCCTAGGCATTCACCAAGGGATTGGCTCCCTTAGACTCTAGTACTATGATGATCACTCCTTGGAAGACTTTGAAGTTTGGCTCATCAATGTGGGACTCAAACGCCTAAGAGATAATCTTTTTTTTGGGGTATGTGCCATACTTATTAAATGACCCCATGGCTAAAATCCTTTCTATGGGTACTATGCTCTGGAACCACGCACGTAGTACCTTCTTGGAGTCATTGATGTAGTCCATCACATGTCTTTATTTTGTATCAAGGGCCCTCCTACCCAAGCGCAGGCCTTTGGGGAAACTCACTATTAGAGTGGGACATCCTCCCATGCTGCCATGTTCCTTATCAGT
Organism: Taxus wallichiana var. yunnanensis; assembly: GCA_018340775.1. NCBI lineage: Eukaryota > Viridiplantae > Streptophyta > Pinopsida > Cupressales > Taxaceae > Taxus > Taxus wallichiana. The sequence continues at coordinate 736,342,671 of CM031241.1, forward strand.
GTTTTCCTTCCCTTCCTCTAGCACTATGTTAGCGTTGTGCTCCAACTCTTGGTCTACCAGGGCCTCAAGCATTCTCTTTGCTTCTCTCTCTTCCACCTCAATGATCTACTCCTTTGTGAAACTTATAGCTCCCTGCTTCTCCCTAGCAACCTCCTCATTCCCCTCCATATCTCTAGTGCCTTCCTCATCTTGTGCGCCCTTACGCCATGTGAATATGACCTCCTACTTCTCTTCCCCACTCTTCTTTCCTGATTCCTACACACTAAACACATGTGGATCCTAATATTTCTCATGCTCTTCCTCCTTTCTCTCATCTTCTTCACTCTCACCTTCTGTTTTCCCCATGTACTTCTCAAATGCTTGGTCTCCTCCAAGTCGCTTCCTCTTCCACCCTCTGCTTCTTCCTGAGAGGTGTCTCCTTGACAGGGGATTCAAGTATCTTCTTCTTCCTCAGGTGACTCTTCCTTGGTGAGTGGTTGCCTAGGTGCCTCCACTTCTAGTGTCTTTTCCTTCACCGGGGACTTCTTCCTCCGCATGTAAGTGCTTGGCTTGGAACTTTTTGTTGGCATGCTCACTATCTGAGTAGTTTGCACACTTGGTGCTTTATCTTCTCTTCCCCCTTCTTCAACGTGGGATTCTTCCTCTCCATAGGATCCTTAGGTATGGAGACTTCATTCTCTAGGTATGTACCCTTTTCAAACTTTGGCCTTTTACAGAGGTACATGTGGACCATGGATCCTCCTGCAATGGGTAGTGTTATCGCCTCGTCATCGGACCTTGGGCGACATGTACCTCTCCACATACATGCGCTTACCGCCGGGGTAGTTTAATATTTTACTCATCTCTCTATGCTCCCTATCCAAACTACCTAGTTATAGCCTTAACCTCTTTGATTCCTTAAATCTGTTCAATCCTACTTGGAAGTACTGAGCAGTGAACGTGAAAGGAAGTTTGCACCAAGGGCACCATGATTCATCTATCAGCTTGAACCTACTCGGTAGAAATGTTGGTAAATAATGAACTCAACTTCCCTTTCTTGGCTGTTGGGAGTTGTTCGAGGATTCTCTACTCTCGCTCTGGATGCGTTCCTTAGGTGTGTATACCATTTCTCTAGTCACGCCTTGTGGGGTTTCGTCATTGTGTCATAGGCATACTTCTCAAATCTCTTCGTGGGTGAAGGATTATCGGCAACGTATTCCCATACAAACTTGTCTGGTGCATCAGGTACTCCAATCTCTAAAAATACAATGGTTAGGAGGACGTTACAAAAATTATTCTATCCCCCTCCTTCACGTAACTAACAATTTCCTCCACGATGTAAGCAGACAAGTTGTATATGGTGCCTTCTATAATTTTTTTGCAAACATGTAACCAAGGCTTGTTGAATTGGGTCTACCTCTCCTGGCCATTCAAATTTGTTACTAGGTGCATGTCCATTTTCATCATGAGGTCCTTGATGCCTGAAATGTCATAATACCATGACCCCTTCTTGTAGGAATATTCATTTATGGTCTCCTAAATCACCTCCTTATTGTTCAGGTCATCCTCCAAGTTGTTTCCTTCACATATGAGGCCTGTGAACTGGGAGATAAGTTGGGGAGTGACACGCATCTTGCACCCTACAAAGTGAAAGTAATCTTCATGTACCCATGACATCAGCCATTGGTACGGTGTTACTGTTTTCCATTATAAGGTAACTCATAGAGTTACAACAACCCTGCCTTCTCCATTTTGACCTTCACGTCATCATCATAGATCGATAAGCTCTCTAGTGTTCATTTACTTGTGGGGCACACTAATTCTAGTGCCATTTACTTCTCTATCATGTTTGTTCTATGGTTATAATCACTTACAGGAAGGTTTCTCAAGTGGGATTCCCACTCCTTACCCATCATCACCCGATCTGGGTATCACATCTCTGCGCATAACATTCTTCATTTGTGTTTATGTCGAGTTCTTTTTGTTTAGCCTTAACCTTACCCTTTCCTTTCTTGGGTGCCATTATCGAGGTATTTTTAAAACTCCACTCCCTTCTTGTTACTTTGTTCTTCCACTTCTCCCAACCTCCGATTTCAATTTTGTGATATTAAACTCTTGAATCCGTGCCCTAGTTTGCCGAACCCTAACTGGGATCAAAATTCTACAAGACAACACCTCCTCACAACTCTTTTCATGCCCGTGTAACCCCTTCCTTCTAGTTACAAAATCAAACTAGCTGCTCATGCTTCAATCTCACAGATATTTCTTCACACGATCGAATCTAGAAACCCTAGTTTGTAAAACTTGCTTCTTTCTCTATTTCACAAAGTGAAAATGAAAGTGCCTTGACCCTTTACTTATAGTTTTTCTCTTTTTGAACATTAAATGCTACTTCACCTACCACCATACTTTTTTCATTTAATACAGATTTTTCAAACAAATCCCATCTTCAACACTTTCACTCATGTGCCCAACCTGCACAAAAACTCCTCCAACCTTCTGGCACATAACCAATCCAACATGACATGAGACTCTTGCGTGCACATAACTTTGCACCAAAGGAACTTCTTCTTTCCCGATTCTTACTTTCACCTACCTCGTGTTTCTTAAATGTGCTTTCTCCTCAATATGTGGGATCTACAAGTAGTTTTATCCTAACACCAACTATTTTTCTTCCATTTTTTCTCCTCATACACCTATTTCAACTGGGCCATTCATTAGAGTTTTTCAACACAACTTTCTTGGCACTCTAATCATGTGCTCCTTCACATTTCACCACCCCACATTTAAAATGATGCACGGTCCTCTGCGCACTCACAATTTTTCTAAAATAGTAATAAGGTTACCGATGCCCAAGGTGTAAAATAGAACAACAACGTGAAAGGGAAACACAAGAAAGGAAAATGCATAAAGGAAACTTCTAAACTAACTGGAAAAACTACCTTATTTATAAACACCAAGAAGACTTATTTATAGTAGGACTTCATCCTACTCCCATTGAAGTTTCCAAGCAACTTCATCCCATCCAAGAGGTCTTGTAACTAGCATACGCCTGAATCAAAGATGTACGAGATTGTGTAAGGACCCAACCAATGGACTTTCAACTTCCCAGATGGTGTAGAAACTTAGAATCATATAGTAACACCATTTGCCCAACCTCAAACTTCTTGTTTTTAATGTGGCAATCATGCCAAGCCTTCTACTTTGTTTTTCTATTGTTTGGCTCCATCTGGTGAGTGACCATCTCTCATCCAACTTCATTAACTCATCATTTCTTTCTTCCAGCGCTTGTTCATTGGCTAACCCTCCTGTGTGCTATTCACGAGAAGGAAACATAAATTCAACCAAAAAAATAGCTTCCATGCAAAACACCTGTTAGGAATTAGAGAACAAATATGTGGAAACAATTCCTCAAATCACAATAGTAGGAAACTATATAGCAGAATTATACTTGTAGAAATATAACAACATAAATGAATAATCCACAAAAGAAGACAAGACAAGATTTAACGTGGTTCACCCAATGTGAGCTACGTCCACCAAGAACTTTCTCGATTTTATTATCAACAAGAGTAAAACAACTCTCACAGGTCTTCTCTCGATTATGAACTCACAACAAATTCCAAAGATGCTAAACCACATCTAAAGCACAATTGACACCCAATTGCTTATCCTTGATCACTCTTGATCACCTCTTGATCTCTAAGACTCAAGATCTCCTCGAACACTCAAGATATCTTTAAGATACCATAACACCTCTACTTATATCATTAAAATACTTATAAGAAGCCATAAAGCTGACCTAGAAGATTGAAAGTCACAATCTTTCAATTTCCCATAGATGGAAAAAATAGTCCCGACGTTGTGACCAAATAATAGCATGTTAACAACAACATCACAACAATGTCAAAATATAAAACTATAGAAAGCTCTTGAAGTCTCCAAACTTAACCGTTCGAGCTCTAGAACTTCAACACTAATTCAAGAAGACCAAAAATAGGCTCCACACCCGAACAATCTCCCACTTGGAGATGTTTCCACTGAGAAAATTTCTTAACCCTTCATTATCAACCATGAAGGCCAATCAAAGTTGAACATAACTTCAACTTCTCCCTTGTGACTACCTTGGTCATCATATCTATAGGATTCTAACTGGTATGAATCTTTTCCATCTTCAACTTATCTTATTCCAAAGTTGTCTTGATGAAATGATATCTCAGCTGAATGCACTTCATCCAAGAGTGGAAAGCAGAGTTCTTCACCAAATGAATAATGCTCTGACTATCACTGTGTAGTCTCCCAACTTCCTGCTTATGACCCAACTCATCAAGCAACTATTGTAGTCAAATCATCTCCTTACTTGCCTTTGTGGCAGCAACATACTCATCCTCTATGGTTGATAAAGCCATAACCTTTTGTAACCATGAAATCCAACTCACCGCTGTATCACCAACCATAAATACATAACCTATCATGCTCCTCCTATTGTCCAAATCTCAAACCATGTATGAACCTACATATCCATGTAATGTAGTGTCTGATCCATCAAAACACAATGATTCTCCCATGGTTCCTCTCAAATATCGAAGGATCCACTTTACTACCTACTAGTGCTCTCTACCTGGATCACTCATAAACCTACTCACTTGCTCCCCACTGCATAGGAAATGTTAGGTCTAGTGCATACCATATCATACATCAAGCTACCAATGTTGATGAGTACGGTACCACGGACATCTATATTCTATCCTCCTCATTCTTAGGACTCAGACTCCTTTGATAATTTAAAGTGACCTTCCAAAGGAGTACCAACCGGTTTAGCATCTGCATAATAAACCTCTCTAAGACCTTCTTTATGTACTCTTCTTGAGATAATACAAAATTCCTCTCCGACTGTTCCAAGTTATTCTCATACTAAGGATTTGTTTTGCTACCCCAAATCCTTCATAGAAAAGGATTCACCTAGTTGCTTCTTGAGTACCTTTATTTTCTACATGTTCTTCCACTGAAACAAACATATCATCTACATATAGACACAAAATAATATAACTACCATCAAGAAACTTCTTTATGTACACACAATGGTCTCGAGTGACACTGAGTAATCCTACTCCTACATAAAATCATCAAACTTCATGTGCCACTGACGTGGAGCTTGTTTTAAGCCATACAAGCTCTTCTTCAATTTGCACACTAGCCTCTCCTTCCCTTTGACCTCATAACCATGTGGCTACTACATGTACAATTCCTCCTCCAACTCACCATAAAGGAATGTAGTCTTCAAATCCAAATGTTCTAAGTGCATGTCTTCTCACTGCAACTAAACCAAGAATAGTCCTAATAAAAGTCATTTTAACAACCAGAGAAAAACTTCACCAAAGTCTATACCTTTCTTCTATGTAAATAATTTGACCACCAACCGAGCCTTGTATTTTTCCCTGCCTCCATCTTCCTCTTTGATTTTATACACCCACTTGTTTTGCAATGCTCTCTTTCCCTCGGGTAGCTCCACCAGATCCCAATTCTAGTTTTCCATGAGAGATGTATGCTCTGCATCCATGGCCTACTCCCACTTCTTCCTAGCATCCACCTGCACTACTTCCTCAAAGAACTCTAGCTCTCCACTGTCAGTGAGCAATAAATAATTCAAAGATGGAGTAAATTGTTCAGGTTCCCTTCTTACCCTAGAAGACCTTCTCACCTCAGGAGTTTGGGGTTCCTGATGAGTAGGTACCTAAACTGGATGTGCGGAACATGTTGTACCTAAACCGTCCCCTTAGACACCTTGCTTCCCGCAATGTCCTCTAACACTTTGTATTATTTATTTTATTCCTCTTTTTGTTCCTGCAACTGATATTTATACATGATTTTTTCATTAAAGACAATATCTCTAGACCAAAATATTTTCTTGTCTTTAAGACTCCAAACACGGAAACCAAAGTCATCTTCACCATATCCAACAAAGGTGCATTTCTCAAACTTAGCCTCTAACTTGGTCCTATCATTTTTATCAATGTGAAAAAATACCTCACATCCAAATACTCTAAGAAATGAGTAATCAATTTTCTTACCAGACCAAGCCTCCTCAGGTATACCTCCATCCAAGGCCATAGAGGGTCCTTTGTTAATTAGATAAATAGTTGTGCTTACTTCCACCCAAAACATGAGTGGCAGCCCCACATGTAACCTCATGCACCTAGCATGCTCCATGATTTTCCTGTTCATTCTCTCTGACACTCCATTTTCCTATGGATTATTTGGAATGTTCTTTTCTGCGGATCCCATTTATGCGAACAAGAATCAATAAATTGATTCTTGTAATTTTCTCCTCCATTATCCGACCTGAGACATTTCAGCTTGAGACCTGTTTCATTCTCAACCAAGGCTTTCCATCTTTTGAAAGTTTCAAACACATCATATTTCTTTCTAATGCAATATACCCAAACTTTTCTAGTTGCATCATCAATGAAAGTGACGTAATAACATGAACCACCAATAGAGTTTACCTTAGCTGGCCCTCATACATTTGTATGCACTAACTCCAACTTACCCTCCTTCTTGGTAGGTCCAACCTTGAGGAATCTCACCGATTCTGTTTCCCATAAACACAGTCCTCACAGAAGTCCAAATCTAACTCCTTTAATCTGGGAAGCCTATCCTTTATAATCTACATGCCCTTATGAATCATATGACCGAGTCTTTGGTGCCACAAAGTTACATCTCCATATGTAGCAACTAAATTTCAATAATCAACACCATTGGTTAAATAAAAAGTACCATTTTTATTACCTCTTGCAACCACAAGAGCTCCCTTGGTAACCTTCCAAGAATCCATTGTAAATCTAATCGTACAACCATCACTACCTAGTTGTCCCACTGATATCAAGTTCTACCTCAACTTAGGCACATGCCTAATTTTCACCCAAACAAAACCTTTCCCTACTATGCCGCATGGCTCATCATCACCAAGATATACATGTCCAAAATCTCACCTTGAACAAAATCAGGTAAAGTAATGTCTATGTGGGGTGGCATGGAAAGAAGCCCCTGAATCTAACACCCAAGATTCGATAATAATATCTAAAGAAAGAATTAAGGCATCTTGAAAAAATCACCTACTTGCCAAATTTACCTCTTTAGTTTCCTCCTTTTTCTTCTTATCTCGAAGATCCCAACAATATTTCTTAGCATGACCAACCTTCCCACAATGCCAAAATTCTAACTTACTTTTGGACTTTGACCTTCCATGATCATTTGACTTCCCACAGTTACCTTTCCCTCTGTTATTTTGTCTCCCTCTACTCTCCACTTTGTCAAAGAATTTCCAGAATTAGAAGAATCTCTAGTGCTCTTCCTTTGCATTTCCTCACTTAGGATCACACCTATTACATCCTCAAACTTTAGCTTTGAGTTATTAGAGACTAAATTACTTACAGCCATAACCAAGTTGTCCTAGCTATCTGGTAAGGAGCACAAAATCAACAAAGCCCTGACCTCATCATCAAAGTCAATTTTTACCGAGTTTAACATACTCACAACCATATTAAATTCATTCAAATGATCAACAATAGAACCATTCTCAGACATCTTCATATTAAATAACTTTTTCATCAAAAATATTTTATTAGAGGCAAAGGGTTTTTCATATAACTTCCCCAATGCACTCATGAGACCTTCTGTGGTCTTCTCCTGCGATATGTTGAAAGTAACCGAAGATGCAAGGCATAAATGAATTACCCCGAGTGCCTTTCTATCCAGCAACTCCCAATCCTCATCCAACATGTCTGTAAGTTTCTTTTCTTTTCTAGCCAAAGGAACATGGAGGTCATTCTAATATAAGTAATCCTCCATTTGCATATTCCATAAACTAAAGTTCTACCCATTGAACTTCTCAACCCTCTATTTTCCCTCATCCGCCATAGCTCCCACTCAAGCTAATCTTTCCTTGTGATTTACAACTTTAGAAAAAAACCACCAAATCTCGATACCAATTGTTAGGAGTTAGAGAACATATATGTGGAAATAATTCCTTAAACCACAACATTAGGAAACTATATAGAAGAATTATACTTACGAAATATAACAACATAAATGAATAATGCACAAAAAAAGACAAGACAAGATTCAACGTGGTTCACTCAATGTGGGCTACGTCCACCGAAACTTGCTTATATTTTATTATCAAAAAGAGTAAAACAACTCTCACAAGATTCTCTCGATTATGAACTCACAACAAAATTCCAAAGATGTTAAACCACAATTGAAACCCAATTACTTAACCTTGATCACTCTTGATCACATCTTGATCTCTAAGATTCAAGACCTCTTAAATACTCAAGATATATTTAAGATACCCTAACACCTCTATTTATAGGATTAAAATACTTCTAAGAAGCCATAAAGCCAACCCTAGAAGATTAAAAGTCATGATATTTCAACTTCCCATGGCTGGAAAAAATAGTCCCGATGTTGACAACCATTGACAGCTTAGCAACAACGTCACAACAACGTCACGGTGAGGATTTGTTGTAGAAAGATCTTGAAGTCTCCAAACTTAACCTGTTCGAGCTCCAACACTTCAACACTGATTCAAGAAGACCAAAAATAGGCTCCACACCCCAACAAATCCAATTGAAAAGGTGTGGCTTTGTTCATCCTTTTATACGTTGTCTTGTAAGCCCATAATCTGCTTGATACCTTTTCATCCCAATCTTGTCTTCCAAGATCACAAATTTTGGTCGTGGTATGACTCATTATTTTGTTAAATGCTTCCACAGAGTTCCATTTTCTTGTGGGTGATAGGGTGTAGTATTATGACGAACCACCATGAACTCTAATAACAGGATCCTCACGGTCTCATTCAAGAAATGCGTACCCCTATCGCTGGTCAAACTCAAAGGGCATCCATACCTTGTGATAATGTTCTCCCATAAGAACCTTTCCACTGTTGCTGCTATGTAATATTTAGTCAGAGCTACCTCTGCCCACCTTATCAGATAATCTTTGTAAGTGATGACATAACGTGACCTAGTCCTACATGCCGCTAGCGCATAGGTCCTACAAAGTCTATTGCCCACTTTTCAAAAGGATCTATGCTAGGGATAGGGTGTAATGGCATTTCATCTCTCTTTCCTAGTTTGCTAAGGTGCTTGATAGTGGTCACATGCTTTATAATAGTCTCTAAAATCCTTGTATGAGATTTTCCCACCATAAACCTACCATTAATAGCTTATGCGCGGTGGCATCACCTGCATAATTCCCATCCACACTTCCTACATGTGTATCCTCCATGATGGCGAGGCACTCATGCTCTAATAGACACTGTGTAAAAATTCATCACGTCCCAACTTGTATGAGTCTCCACCAATTAACATGTAGGGTGCGACATGTATGGCCAACTACTTTTTCTCTAAACTCTTCATTCCTTTCAGTGCCACACCTTCCTTTAAAAATACTGCAATCTCTTCCAAGTATGATGGTACGTGCCACAACCTAAATAATTACGTGTTTTACATTATATCCTCAATACTCTATTCATCCTCCCTAAATCAATTCTTGACAGGATGATCGGGCCCACAATTACTTTTTCCAAGTTTTACTATAATAGTGAATTCAAATTCTTGAAACAACACCCATCGACATATACGCTATTGTAGGATGGGCTTGTTCACCAAATATTTAAATGCCATGTGGATGGTGTAAACCAAAAAGGGTGTTGCCAGGAGATACTGTCTAAACTTGAAAAGTGCGTAGATCATTGAAAATGCCTCACACTCAGTTGTGGTATAATTCTGCTCTGCTGGTGTCAGCTTCCTTCTTACAAAACATAGAGGATGATCAACAATCCCTTCACCTGGCTATGCAAGAACTGCTCTAATGGTGGTCCCTGAGGCATCTACATGGACATGAAAGGGCTTGTCCCAAGAGGGAAAATGTAAAATAGGCACGGTGATAAGCCTATCTTTTAATGTATCAAATGCCCTTTGTTGCGCCTCTCCCCAATGGAAGGCACTTTTATGTCTAAGCAACTCCTCTAAAGGTGCGATGATCTTGTCATATCCCTTAATAAATTTCCTGTAATAGCTTGTATGCTAAAGGAATCCATGCACTACGCTCTGGCTAGTAGGCTCCCTTAACCCCATAATAATTGCAACTTTAGTGGGATCTACCAATAAGCCCTCCTTACATATGATATGCCCCAATAAAGTCCCAAAGGGTGTAGAAAACACACATTTCTTGATGTTGAGGGATATCCTCAACTGCCTACACCTTTCAAACATTAGCCTTAAATTGTCACAATGGTCCTTAACCAAACCATACACTGTCCAATCATCCAAATAGACCTGAAGAAACTTATGGATGAAGTCCTGGAATGCTTGCACCACTATGCACGAAAATATAGTAGGCGCATTCTTCAACCCAAAGGGCATGACCATGTATGCAAAAATTCCCCACTCGGTGGTGAAGGTTGTCTTCTCTTGGTCCTCCTTTGCAATCTGAACTTGGTGGTACCCTGAAAATTCATACGTAAAGGAATAGATTTTGCATCCAGTGACTCCTTCCAAAATTTATTTAGTGAAGGGGGTTAGAAAGGGATCAATGACACAAACTATGTTCAATTCCCTATAATCCACACAAATCCTAATCTGCCCATCCTTCTTGATGTTGATTACCATCGGACTTATCCACTCTGATTCCTCCACTACCTCAATGATCCCAGAAGCTATCATTTTGTCTATCTCCTCCTTAACCTTCATGTGTAAATTGGGATTCATTCGGTAGGGTCTTTTTCTAACCAGGCACGCACCGTCCTTTAGTTTTATCTTCATCTCCCCTAAGGAATGGTGAACACCTTTAAGCTCATGATACCCACGTGGGAATAAATCCTCAAATTCACACAGTAGATCAATGATCTTAGATACCTCCTTCTTCGACCAGTAATCTCTAATAATATCTTCCTTAGGCTCTTCTCCTGAACTGATGTTAACCTTCTTCATCTTTAAGGGCTCATGGTAGGTGAGCATGTAGGTATCTCGCACATCTACTACCTCGAATGTCCCTATAAAATGGATAACATCTAATCTTTTTCAATTCCTCTCTGTCAATCACATACACCAACTTTCCTTTTTATTTTTCCAAACACGAGCTTTCAAGTTGTAACTCTTTTATTTCCTCTATTTATTCTTCAAAGCACACCCCCAATCTTAGTTCACCTTATAATCCAACAACCTATCTTCCATCCTGCACCATCCCCCATGGTAAGGTGCTTGATACCCTGCAAGGCCTTATCAACTGATGGTTTGGTACTCCGATACTTAAAGGTTTGAATAAGTTTAGCCATGAGCTCTTTCTAATTCCTTGTCTGGCGGTGTGTCTCGAATGAATATACCATGTGCAAGCAACCCCGCAGAGTGTAGAATACAACTTGTGCACCTAGAGGGATGGTGGAAAAGTTTCGCACCTTCTCTCCAAACCCGTTAACACTTTTGGATATGGAAAGAGATGGGCTCCTTCCCATGGTACTCCTTGATGATGGTGGGTACATTTCTCCTAGAAAATATGACAGAGAACAATTCTTACCTCGCGCCACTCTAAGTCTCTCCTAATGTGTAGCCCACCACCAAGCTCTTTTGTGATGAGCAAGACATAACTTAACATCCCCTTTGTTCCTTCTCATCCTTCCACCGAGCTTCCACCTCCTATAGAAAGATATTAGGGAAGGCTCCTCTTAAATACCTAGGTAGTTCTTTTCCTCCAAGGCACCTAACTGTGTTCTCCTTTGTTACCACAGGTCACCGACCCTATTAAATTTTGTCCTATTAATTCATAAGTCCCATGCACCCAATTGTCACATGCCGGGCTAGTGGTATCATTCAGCGATTGAGAATCTTCCAATTGGATAACCTTGTTAGTAGGGTGTATAATCTTAGGGTCCTTTATTGAGCACACATATATCCTATCCGAACTTATTCCCCAACGGTTCAATATAGGGTGCCAACTTCCCATCATCTAGGGTATAATGACCCATTCCTCCTTATTCTTGAAGCTAATGTACCCTTTGTTGAACCAAAGGTCTACATTGTTCAGTAACACCAAGGGTGCCCAAGTAGTGCTTTGGGAAATGTCTTCCTCAATGAGTACCAAGACTTTGAAGTCCCCATAAACTAGGCTCCTGGATAGTAATAACTACATCCTTAAAGAAACGATGGGAATTTCCTTAGTCCTTTTTCCCATAAACAACAAATTTGAAGATGGTCTGTAATGCAGGTCTTCCCATCTGATGACATGCATCCAAAGTTAGAATGTTAACCTTCGTGCCTATGTCAATGAGGATATTGCTTTGAGGAGCCATCCATCTATAACTGCATTCAATGTAATCTCCTTATCATAGTCGAGGCTATGAGGCGGAATGTTCGTGTGCAATACCTATCTCTCGCACTCTTCTCTGGTGCATGGTACCTTCTCTCTCAACCATGATCCTAGCAAGGGAATGACGTTCTCCTGCCTTAGCATTTTACACACCTCCTTGACCTCATCCAGGTCATCCTTTTGTACCTTAAGCCTCCTTCCTTGTTCCTCCTTCTTGGATTTCTCCTTTAGACACTAGATCTCCCCTTGTAAGCTTCAAATAACATCCATGGTGTCATAATATATCTCCTTCGATCATCGGAGTTCGGATACTTTCCATGAATGACTTCCTCCCTTAAAACTAGGTTCTTTTGTCTTGGTACCTCTCTTATGCATGTGGCTTCTGCCCTTGTTGTTACCAAGACAGGATCCAAACCTTCATCCTGTGTTACTGGGACATCCATTGTATGTCTGACTTCTTGATACTAACCATTGCAACACCCTTGTCCTTCCAGTGCTACTAATTCATATGCTCAAACAATTCCAGGCACTCCTCATACTTATGCTTCTTTCTCGCACTTTTGAAGAACCTTTGCAATGTGTCGAGAATTCATGTTTGTAATGTTTTGTAGACCCACAATTGAAATAGGTTTTACACGGGAACTCACTCCTTCCTCCTTTGTAGTTACCATGACCATAAAATCCTCCTCGAAAACCTCTTCCATGAGTTCCTCCATCTGCACACTCCTCATAGCGGTGATCATCACCCTTGGAACTACTAGCGACGCTAGTTTGGCACACCCCATGATTGATGGCCTTATGGATTTGATCAATGAGCCTACAGTCCTTATTATCATGGGTTGTAGAAGTGTAAATCTTACAATACTAAGATACATTCTTCTTGATTGCATGCTACAGTAAGGGACATCTACTTGCATCATGGTCCCCATGAAAAATCTCACACTCTACCGCCATAGCATGTGCTATCCTCTGGGGCAATTATCCTTAACGTTACCCTTTATCTCATAATCATGTACACCATAAACAACTACGAGTCTCATGGGCTGAGTGCGTAGATAATTTTTCCAACTACTTGGCCATAGTAGTAATCTGAGTCTCTAAGAACGGGATAATGCTAGTATCAACACTACCAATAGCCTCGGCGGATAGGGAATCCTCTAGTGCCTCGTGCATGTATACCTGTAAAATTTTTATGAGACAAGGCTCTTCTAAAAGCGGTGATCAATCCTCCAACAAACCACTTGTGCATGTTGTGAAGGATGAATATCATATGATAGTTTAGACAAGAGATTTATAAAGTGTGCATCATACCCCCACACACTCTCTGCCATTCCTTGTTGAATCTCCTTCTAAGCATTGATTCTCTTCTACTCAAACTCAGGAATGTGGAACTCCACCAAGAATGCATTCTTTAAGGCAGTATAATCCACCACTATCTGGATGAGGGTCATACTTTCTATACCAGCTATGCACGCGTCTCTGTAACGTGCTTACAAACCCGACTAGCCTTCCATTCTAGGGTTGTGACACCTTTCGCGTGCCATAGAAATTAACACTTGTGAACATGTTCCATAGCATCCTCAATAGCTCTATAATCATGAAAATGTAGTGAAATTTCAAAGAAAACTTATGGGGGTGGTTGGGGTCTAAATCCTCCTTTGCCGGATCCTTAATTTCCACCTATATTTCCCAACCACACGATCTACCAGTCCACTAGGTCCCGAACCACCGAGATCCACCGGGCACACCGGATCCTAAACCACCGATCCACCGGACCCACCAGCTCCTACTCCACTGAACCACCAAATCCACCATGCCCACCAAGTCCTAAAGTGGTCATGTCAAGCGTTCCCACAGTTCACCGAAATTTGTGTGCTTATGGTCTATGATAATGCCCCACTACTAGTAATATACCTCATGCCACTTCCATACACGATACCAAATGATTGTGCTTATGCCTTACTTGAAAATTCCTAACATTGGGCTGGTGTTTGCAGCCATAGAAGTACCAAACAAGAAATTATACCTCCTGGGTGTAGAACGATCACCTCCAATGTAATCAACTAGATTAGTAATATTATCCCCTTGATCTGGAAAACCAAGCGCTAGGGTCTGCTCATTGGGTGGGCTCAGATGCATGCCAATGATTATTTTTTTCTCTATGCGATGAACTCTCATATGAAGCCAAAGGTGTTTCTATCATGCGCTTGCCAAGATGGGTTCGCATAGAATGCTCAGGATCCACATCCTCAGTGTGAACCTCAAATCCTTCCTGTAATGTCTACCACCATACATCCATCACACTGCAACCTCGCATCATCTAGCAATATCCCTTTCACACACTTCACCATACTTGAGTCATCTCTCCTCCCTTTCTTTCTTTTCCCTAACATCTATCATCTTCCTCCACCCTAGCTTGCTTGCCCAAGGCTCGAGACTAGTTTAGCCGGCCATTGGGGAAGTCTCTAAACTCATGGTAATCATCAAGATCTTCAAAGCTATAGGAAAACACATAAAAATGATCCTTTGGGCTCCCTCAGAAATTCAAACTCAGTAACCTACAGACAAGAATATGTGGAAATGGCATACTCCAGGAGTGTAGCTATCCAAAACTCCTTTCCACCAATGATCCACAAAGACATGGGTCCACATTAGATCTGTATCATGTAGCATTTTGTTATCTTCTTGGGTCCACACATGCGATCTACACCACCAACTTGATCTAGAAGCATAGGTTGAGAGCCATTCATACAATTCCACGGGAAACAACAAAAAAATTTCAGTATAGATCATGGTAGAGATTCTCTTCTACCCATCTATGTGTATTAAACTCAGGTCCAGTCTTGAATCTTTGAGAAAATTTATCCTTCATGCTTTTCAAACATGATTCAAATTTTTCCAATGTTAACCACTCAGTCATTACTCATTACACAGATCATGATGTATGCTAAATCCCACTACAACTTTGAAAAGAGGTCTCGCAATGTAACCAAGATGTAGTCATTTTTACTCCCATAAAAAAGGAAGGAACCCCATGCACGTCGGCCTATCACTCAATGAAAATGGATGCTCACCCAAGGCATGTGCGGGTACTGAGTCTCTCTTTTATGTGAGTTTAGTGGGAAACATCATCTATGATTAGTGTAAGAGATTTTATAGGGGAAGACATATAAGAACCATAGGGATCAGAATGGCCTCTAGATCCTTGTAGTCACTTCAAACCGAGAGCTTAACTGAATCCATAGCATGTATTGTGGCGTAAAGAAACATACAAGCATTCATACTTAGCATGAAAGGAAATATAATCCATAAGAGAAAATATGCATCGAATCATATATATGCATGTATATATTATAACAAGTAACCTTATTACATCCATGGAACCATTACAGAGGGTCACAGAGAAGCAGACCATAGTCATGCATTGCACTAGACTTAATGTAACTACGCTTCCCAAAATAAAATTTACAACCCCTAGGCCTAATGCATTCTCTCCTAAATACAACCATTTCTGACGAGTCCTCGCAACATTTCTGCGAGCTCCATTCACTCTCTAGGTGTCTGTCTCTATGTGTATATGTATCTGTGTCTTTCTGTCTCTGCAGGAACTCATATTTATAGGTTTCCTAGACTGCCAATCCATCCTCCAGCATCCTTAGATCCAATGCCAAGTGTCCAAATGTGGTCCTCCATGCGAGCATGCTTTTCTAGGCTTGAGCTCTCCACTTTATTTCATGATGTTCCTCTCAAAGATTCCATCGCAAGAATGCTCCATCTGGGCCAGGCCAACTGTCACCAGGTCGACATCTTATCCACATGCAACTAGGTCATGATTTTCACGTGTTTTTCTCTAAACATCCAAAATGACTAAGTCCCGATCCTTTTTCTCATCGTGTGTGCTACATGCTTCCTTATACACTTCTCTTACATGTTTTTGCCTTGCGTGCCATTCCATAACTAGGACCTTACGCACCTACGTGCCTTCATACTTGGTCAATATTCTAGGGTTCCAACACAAACTTCCTATACGAGCTATGTGGATGTCCCCTGTAATGTAGTAGCAATTTGACTTACCTTACGTTCAGCAGTCGTGATCCCTTTAGTATGCCACAAGATTTCACACATATGCACATGTTCGGCAACATCCTCTATACCTCTATATTCTAGGAGATGAAGAGACATCTCCATATAGATATTCTATGGTTGTTGTGGACCTTGACCACCTGATCCAGAACCTCATGTGTTCCCTCTACCTCTAGAACCACCAGATCCACGAACTAGAACCACCTATACCTCTTGATCCTCCACCTATAGCTGGAATAGGACTGTAGATGTACTCCCTATGTTCTGATAGTAGTAATATACTAAACCCCTATAGTGTGTGAGGTAGTTCCACTTCCATAGGTAAATCCAACATTCTACATGCTCACATTCTCATTGTGGATGATGCACTAAGAATGTTCCTCCAAATAAAATTGAGTCCATTTGTCCTACCATTGTTGTACTTTATCCCGACTTACTCCTTCTCTCCTACTTCCCAAGTTAGCTTGATAGTTACTTTTCGTACTAGATACTAGAAAACCAAGCACAAGGGCTAGGTCACCAAGTGGATTAAGATGCATGCTGCTAGTCTAGGTAGTCTCTACTCGTGCACTTCTGTGTGAGGTCGAGGGGGGATCTCTATCATGTTTTCCAAGATGGGGGAGTTCCTGATGATTTGGCTCCACATATTCTACGTGAGATGTAAATCCTTCACGATCCATCTCTCTCCTCAATGCCATACTTTCTATAACGGAACGCTACCTCTCTATCTCCCTCTCACACCCCTCATTATACTTAAGTCGTCTTTCCTCTCTCTACCTCTCTACTGCTAGGTCTGCCATCTTTCACCAAACATGTTCCTTCCCTCGTGTATGGTGAAGTTTAGTTAGCCATTAGTTTACTCTCTAGGTTCAAAGTTACCATCAAGATCTTGATCACTAGCGGAATACCTTGCAAATATGCTCCTCTTGGATACCGCAAAAACTGGAATTTAGCTACCTCTGGAAAAGAGTACGTCAAAATTGAATATTCCAGAATATAACTGTTTAGAACACCATAAAACCATGTATCTACAAAGCATGAGTCCGGATCATATCAGCATCATAAAGGGCCTAAAATTATTCTGTGTCCGAGAAAAGTGCACGATACCTCCAATTCCTCTCGAGATGCATAGGTAGTGAGTCACTCGTATAGTTCTACTTGGAAAGATAGAAATAAATCTCTCATATAAGATGTCATACAAATTCTTCTCTACCCAAGTGCGTGTGTTAAACTCAGATCCACTGCTGAACCTCTGTGCATATTCTTCCTCCAGATCATGTATCCATTCCTCAATACTTGCTAGAGTTAACCTGTACGTCTTCATCATGAACCACCATGAAAATAACTGAAAAGAGGTCTCGACAATGGAACTTATGATGTAACCTATAATTTACCACATAACACCGTAGTCATGCTGGCACATCACTCAGCCTTGACTGAGCACTCACCAAAGCACACAAAGGTACCAAGTCCCTCTTTAGGGTTGCTATAGTAGGATGTTAGCATGATGAAGGAAGAAAAATATAGATTCATAACTAATCCATCATTCTACAATGCATGCTACCCTCAGATTTATGAAAGAACAAGTTTAAATAGTAATCATGATTAAATCAATAACATGCACTACTCAATTACAAAAAGGTTATCAAGAACCAAATCTCCTTTCATATTAAAAAAATGATATAAGGCATGGTCTAGAGACCTTATTTATACCATCATATTAATAGTCCTACCATTTTAATGGCACGAAAACAAATTATCAAAATCCAAGTACTACAATATTATATTCAAAACTTTCATGGTTATTTAAAAACATATACTCGCATCCTTTCACAACTTGTCATGGTAAGGTCTATAAAAATTTTCTTAAAACCAAATAGAACAATTATATTTTAATTATCATTCAATAAAATGCATAAGACTATTATATTACTAAACAATTCAATACCCATCATAATAGTGTTAGTACATTCTATAAAACCAATATTAATTAATTTTACTTATTGAGTATGGTCAATACAAAAAAATCCCCAAGGATAATCAAGTTTCAAAAGTAGGGAAAATACCTTGTTGTTAACCATGACATTAATCTTTTAACAAGGAGTCACAATCGGCCCAGGATTAATATCAAACGTAAAAAATTTACTCTATCGAATGACAATGAAGTTTAATACTTAATGATCATACAATGAAACAAATCACTAAATAATCATATATCAAATAATTGAACCATCATCTACAGGAAGAAGGAAATGTATATCACATCAACCATGAATAAAACCCTTTCATCATGCAAAGTCATTATTTCTAGCAAGATATGTAAAATAATAATAATACCAATGACATGTATTGTAACCATGCATGTGTCCAGGTTTTCTCAATCACATTAAATAAAGAAAGGTGCACAATAATTATTCATTACTGATACATAAATCAAATAATAACTCATGTTGTGAAATAAACATACCCAAAAATGTAAGTACATATAATCAACAAGCTAAGATAATAATAAGTTATACATATCAAATTCTTTACGAACATAGGATGACAAGTGTTGTTGTTTGGTTGTGCATGCAAATACACATAAGTGTGTATATCCTTTCCAAGGTTCACTCATGTACGTGTAGTTACATACTCATCTAAGAAAAAGGGTTTTTTACCCTTACCTTAATAAATCATTCACCATTTTACGACTTATCCTTTCAATAACACAAACTAAAATTGTGGGATGTGACACTAGTCACAACTAGGGATCTTACTATACTTGTGTCATTTCTTGTGACACCTTCAATAAAAAGGTGTGACATGATTTTAGGTCTTCCTTGGCTCCGTACCACTCAAGTTATCATTTTTATGAATCATTTGTGTCTCAAGTTCATTCACAACAAGAAAGTAATCACCATCAAAGGTGTTCTTCCATGTACAATGTGGTCAAAGCCTCTTCTTGCGATTTCCATTCACAATCCCTAGAGTGTCTAAGTCCTTAGGAACTCTCAAATAAAAATTGCAATATGCTCTTAGCTCACCTATCTGTACACAAAATCCTTTGTCTCATCGATCTACTAGTACATACCATCACTCTAAGTATACCAATCATATGACTCCATCACATAGGGTTTCATCACCTTTGTGGTATGCTTCACAGAGGTGTGCATCATATCCATGGTATATTTCAGATAGGTTTACATCACCTCCACATTCTCCTTTGTATATGTGTTCATGACCTCCTAGGTCTCATGCACGTAGGTCTCATTCACCGATATATCATTTGTCTCCTACATTACCAATCTCAGAGCATGGTCACACACCTTTATCTCCTCAAGCATCGGGTGGAGGTCCCTTACCATTCACTTTTGAAGGATAACATATTCATCATCATACAATTTGGGGGCATCATGCTTATTCTCCCCCTTATATCATTATTAGGTGTCTCACATTTCTCCTATTTTGCTTCATGTTTCACATCTAGTCTTTCTCTTTCATTATTCACATCTTAATGCACTTGTATCACCATTAATTGATGATGTCATCTTGTTCTATGGTTCACACTTTGGATTTTGAGGGATCAATAAATTTGTGAACCTCACATCATACACATGACACATTTCACACTCGACGCATTCATGGCATATCTTTCTAGCATCACATTGTCACATAACACACTACCCGATAATGCACTCTAGTTACATGGTTCATATGGCACTTTTGAGGTTCTAAATATGAAATGAACCTCACCACACTCAACCACTCTTTATGCTCTATGATTAATTGATATATCTATCTAGTGCGTACAATTAAAAAAATTTCCCAATGACACACTCTTATTCTATGGTTCATTCTTCATTGTTGAGGGGGAATTTATAAATGAACCTCATCTCGTGCATACTCATTAACATTCACTCGGGGACATGTTTCCCTATCCCACTAATTTTTCATTATGTTTCATTCAAACTCACACAATCTTCATATCTTGGTTGCACATACTCTTGCTTTCTTATACTTGTTACATGTACACTTTGTTTCACATGCTAAATAGATAATTGTGAATGCATAGTTTACATATATCCTTTCACAAAACATGGATTCTTGGCACAATACCTCTTACCGACCCCAGAGAGGATCATGGGGGCATCTACTTTTATACACACTACAAGTGATATTGTTTTGTTTAATATTATTTATTATTCATACTAACACATTACTATATTGGAACATGCACACTTTAACGTACTATTTATCTTTCTAACATGCTAATAGGTGCTTCATGTGCAAAATTTAATTTTCGGAACTATTTTCTACCATGGTTGTCGATACTTTTCTTGTCATTGTTTGTGGGCTTTTCCCGTGTTTTTCTTGTCCATTGTTTGTATTCTTTTGGCCACTCCTTCCTTGTTATTCTTGCAACATTGTGAGTGATGTCCCATGTTTGAAACCTACTTTTTGTAGTCTACATTATCTTCTTGTTTTCTAGATTACACATTGTCTTCTATATGTGTATTTGTCTTGTTTACACTAACACATGTTTCAAATCACTTTATTTATGTGTGCCTTTATTTTTACTAAGCACATTCCCTCCCCCTTAGGGCATCAATTTTGGCACATTTTTGGTCCTCTCCTTTAGGCCACATCCTCATAGCAATGTTGCATGCAGCCCAAATGAGGGAGGTCATACATTGGGTTAAACAATCACTCTATACAATAGTATAAAGATATATTTTAGAATTGCATAGTACATGAACAAAACAATATTTAGTCACAAAAATGTCCCGATTCTCGACTCCGGGTCCTCAACACAACACAGATGCTAGTGCCTAGATGCATACATGAGTGCCTGGTCACCCCGACCCTTCCGAGGCACCTATGACTAGTGTGCAATTTCATAAATTTTTCTTAGATCAACATGGTTCACAAAAATTTACAGAGAAGTTTTCATAGTATAAGTGCAGTCCTCTAGCAATTAGAATGCATTCTACCTTCATTTTCTACTTGGATTGAACTGGATCGAACAAGATGAAACTAGAACAAAGTATGATCAAACCATCTTTAGTATTGTATAAATTCCAAGAAGAAGTCATGGATGGAGAATAAAACTAGAAATTTCTCCCTAAAACTTCTTCTTTTGTGGTGTGAGATCACCTAAAAGAATCGGACATATGTGAGATCGCCTGAAAAAATCATTCTTGGCATGAGATCGCCCAAAAAATGTGTTGTTTTATAGCATTTTTAGGATCCTTTCTATCCTTTTCACTCATCACGGATCAGATGCACATGTTCCTTTTACTACTTTTGCACATTTTCACATACCTTTTACATACTTGGATTAAATTTTTCACATATACACGACTTTGAATACTCTTTTTCTCTTCTTTTACAGGTTTATCCTTAATACACAACAAGAAGCATCCCTTCATCAAGCGAAAATGAAAAATAGGTACAATGTGACATAACACATATGCTTTCACCCCTAGGGTCACTTCCTCTTCTTTAGCTTCCATGCTTCATTTTATCACTCCATGATTTTTTTGTCTCCTTATCATGCTTTCGCCATCGATCTACATGGTTATCATATACACATATCTTATCTACTTTATGTTTTCAAGTATTCACTCAACAAAAAAAAGTGGGGGAAAATGTAGACATTAAATCATGCACTTGGGTACATTTTTAGGTCCTAGTCACATAGCACAATTCATATGATTCCTAAGCGAGAAAACTAGTAATTGACATCTTTCTTTGGCCTCTTTGATTTCTTTCTTACTTTTTTTGTTGTCTTGCACACCTCACTACCCATTTTGAATTTTACTTCTCTATCTTTCATAGCTCCAAAAATAGCACCCAACCCGTAATGATAATTCTTAGATGCACTCATTCCCTCTAGGTGCCCCCAACCTCTTTGTATCATACTCGCCCCTTTTGGGCCACCTTTATCTTTTGGGAATATTTTTTCTTGTTAGTCAACCTTTTAGATGTTAATTACGAAATTAAAAAAGGGAATCATATAAATAGAAATATATATGACCATAATAAAGGACCAAGCTCTAAGCATATATCACTATTGGATAAGGTTTCATCTAAAGGAATTTCAAAAGAATCAAACCATCCATCTAGCTATCATTCAAGGGATAAGGGATTGGATTTTCTACACACTTCATAAGATGGGAAGTTCATTTTGACATCTACACATCTATTTACATTGCTATATCTAGCTATTACGCATTATTTCATCCATCTTGCACAAGATCCACCTAGGGAACGATTCTACACACACACACAAACTACATGGAGTCTAAGATGTAGTGTAGTTCTCGATCGTAAGTTCACTCTTGTAGGTAATTTTTGGGGTTAGTCTAACTCCCCATTTGCATATTTTTATATTTAGGATTTGAATTTTTTTGGGGTTTTACATGAGATCATTTATTTTTTAGGTTATGGGTGAATTATGTGGTCATAGTGAATCATACAGTGACCAATAACAAAGGTTAGTGAACATCTTGGGAAACAATAAAATTAAGGTTACGACTATTTTCATAGTCATAGGTTCCCGGGAGTAGAATCGCTCATAAGCTCCCTTGACCCAGTCCAACCATCCCATTCCGGGTATACCTAAATTTTTGTAATTTTATGAGTGCGGTTGTGATAGATTCCTCCTCTTGTTTACCAATTTTCCAGCCTAGAACACCTTAGTATTTTATTACCAAATCATCTAAGTCCTTTAATTCTTTCTTCCACTAAGGTTTCATTTTCATCTAGATTATTGACTAGGTCGATATATACTTCATTGTTTATTATTACGTTTTGAATTTGCAATTAGGGTTTTACTAATTTCTTATATTTGTTAAATTAGAAAGAAATGTGATACATTCTTATGTTTTTAAAGCATGTAGCCATTACTTTCACTCCAAACAATATGTTCATTGGCACATCATTCGAATGATTTGAACGTTCACCCAAAGTGCGCGCAAATACTAGGTGCCTCCTTTTTATGCTTGATAGGAAGTTAGCATGCAGGTTTGTCATGATAATTAACTAAGAAACCAATCAATCATAAGTAACCATTACATCCGTGTCACTTTGGAAACACATATGATAAGGAATATAACCAATCTACACCATAATCAATGTCAATTGCATTGTTAATTATCCATAAACATATCCATGAACAATTAATAACCAACCACAAGAGTTTATTGATAACCATAAACAATTACATAATATGATATTGTTACACAACATTCAATACACAGTGTATTGGACCATGCGTGTAAGCATCAAACCCTAGATCTATATCAAAACAACATAACTTCATTAGAACATAAAAGGACTACCTAGAAAAATGAATTAGATCAGGTATATATATGGGTGGGGACTTTCCCTTCACCACTCATGAACTCTCCTAAAAAAGGTGTGATAAACAATGGATTACATGATTTATTTCCTAAACATCTATGCATACAACTCTTGCATTCTTTCTATGAAGTAGATTATAATAGATTATCCTAAAAATAGGACATGCTTTATTCCTATTAATATCCTTCTCCATGCATGTGATCTTATCCATGCTTTATATGTGTTTCCACCAAAAATAACCTTTTTTGACTACCAAGTTACTTTGCTTTTATCATTTGTGTGAAAAACACTTAACCATGCTTTTACTATTTTTAGCCCTTGCTCGAAAAAATGGCCAAGTCTTTATATATGTGTGTGTGTGTGTGTGTGTGTGTGTGTGTGTGTGTGTGTGTGTGTGTGTGTGTGTGTGTGTGTGTGTGTGTGTGTGTGTGTGTGTGTGTGTGTGTGTGTGTGTGTGTGTGTAGTCCCATGTACTACACTATCTTATATCTATGTGCAATCCTCTACGTGTTGCTCCATTTTCCAAAGATGCACGCTCCTACGCGTTGACTCTATAACTTGTTGGTGCTTAGTAGTTTCCCGACCAAAATTACTCCACACTATGTATGTTGTATTTCCTTAATAACACTAAATCAAAGAATAGCCCACCCAATAATCTATGAATCATGAATGTCATTGATCAATAAACAAATGAAATAATAATAGTGTGGATTTACCCAAAATAATCAAAGAATTAAGTTTGTGTGTGGCTAGGAGGAAGGAGCACTTTGTTAAATCCTTAACTAATATCTTTTCCAATTCCCTCAAACATTCTAGATCCTTTGGTTATTTAACTGAAAAAACATTTACTATGTTAGGTACCTCTCAGTAGGAGTGAGATTCTCAACCTTTCCCTTCAATTATGTGACTAGTTTCTCTACCTTCTTGGCTGCATCATCCAATGCATCCATTTTGAGTGTGACTTGGGAAATATTTATTTCAATCTATCTTTGAGCATGGTATTTAGAATTGATATGTAATCCCTCTTTTGTTCTACTTCATCAGTAATTTATCCTCAGTCGTGCAATATAAGTCCTCATTCTAGCCCGAATTTCCTTAAATTCCTCCTCATCATTCACACAAAGCATGCTCTTAACTTGGTAAAAATTTTGGCACTGGAAAAAAATTATGCCTTTCATAC
The DNA here is from genome assembly GCA_018340775.1 of Taxus wallichiana var. yunnanensis. Lineage (NCBI taxonomy): Eukaryota > Viridiplantae > Streptophyta > Pinopsida > Cupressales > Taxaceae > Taxus > Taxus wallichiana. The sequence goes on from CM031241.1 coordinate 736,367,629, forward strand.
ATCCTCCTTAGCCTCTATAGAAATTTCCTCGTACTACACAAGGTGGGCCTCAATTTGCTCCCTATTTGTTTTATTTTGTGCAGCTAATTCTTTGACTGTCGGTCCCATTATCTTCCATTTCTCATGTGTGAGCATCCATGCCATATCCTCCGGATAATGCAACACATTTTCATATTATTCCTTGATATTAATGGTGAGTATAGGTTACATAGTAGTTACAATAGTTACAATGCAATCATATTTCTTATAGGCTATGTACGTTTGACCTTTCTCTTCTATCAACTCTTGTTTCAGTTACGCAATGGTTTCATATTTATTCTTGATTTCTTCATGTTGTCTCTTTATCATGAAATCCTTATAATAAATTCATATCCCCACTTTTGATGATAACTTGTTAATAACATTACATGCCTACTCGTTTGTAAGCATTTTCACATCAACCATGGGGTAAGCCTCTCGTGGGGTCGATTTGATCTAAGTTTTGGATAATGCATACTTGTTTCTTTAGAAATATGGACCCTCCATGAGTGAGTAATATGCCCAAGAGAGAATATTTCTAGTTAACGAAAGGGGATCATTCTTATCAAATAATGACCAACAAAATAGTTATTTTGTGGCCACTAAACTATGATATTATGCATGCATGACTTTGGCAAGATCATCCTTATAGTGCATGAGGGGTCATTGGGGTATGTTCTTTCCCATTCTCCATTTTCCTATGATTACCTTAGGTACCTCTTGTACAATGTATTGAGGTGCACCACTTGCTTCACCCATACCCGTATCTTCCCATATTGGGGTACCCTTAACCGATTCTTCATTTTCCTCCTCATGCTCAATTTGTTTCTCATCATTACACTCAACATAACACTCCTATTCTTCATGCTCTCTACATCTATCTTAGGTTACGGGATCACTACATTATTCTTCATTATTCCTCTCTCGCCTTTTAGCTTCATCATTCTTATTTGGTCCTTCTTTATGGTGCATGTTATGCTCTTCCTCATATGAATCCACAAGAGTTTAAATTAAAGGAGATATATTTGGTATATCTATTATTGCGAAATCACAAAGACCCCAAAATGAGTTATGGATCTACTTTTCTAAGGCAGACTCACTTGGTGTGATTGCATAACATTGAACTTTCCCCAAGGTGTGGGACCTTGCAAAATGAAAAATCTCTCCAAATTAAAGGTTGGTTCCTTATTCCTCTATTTAGGTGCATGCATGGGATTTTGCAGAGGGTTTATCTCTATACCTAATCTAAAACTTTCCAAGGAGACATGGATAAAAGAGTATAAGAAATAAGAAATGTCTAAAATACTAGGTGATGCACCAAAGGAATGATGGACACTTATTTTTCTAATAGAAAAAAACCAGAAAAATACATACAATAAACAATCACAGATAACCGTGAGATATGTAATGGGAGACCAGATGAAATCAAAAGAGACAAGAAAGGATCTAAAATCAATCACAGACGTGTTTTATTGCTCTGTAGATTGATACAATCCATTACAAAGTAACCAAGAGGTAGAAACATAATGAAATTTTGATAAAAGGCCCGAACCAAAAAGATCCCTTTGCTAGAAGGAGGAGGGAGCCTACAAAACAAATAATGTCCAACCCTTTACAATGAATCATGCCCCTATATTTATAGATTCAACTTGAAAGAAGAAGAGAGAGAGAGAAGCGGGAAAAGAAGGTTGAAGCTCAACCACCACCGTTAATGCTTCGATAAAATCTTCCCCAAATCCATCTTTATTGCATCAATCCTTGGTTTGGCACCTTGAAGGAAGAGGAAATGGAAAAACAGATCAAATCGATCTGGGTGTTGAAGAAAGAAGACCCTATATTAAAAGCTTAAATACATTTCCTCCAATTTTCTTCAACTAACCTCCTCAAAATAAAAGTTTCAAACATCCATGGCATGGATGAGGCCGAAATATTTCCAACGGCATCATATTTGTAATATTTTCAGCCCCGAGTCGAAAGATATGCCCCTTCAAAGTTTGTAACAAGTCTATACAGGAGGGCGGAAAACAACTTGAAAAATGGGTCCCCTTTTGATATGGGACACATGACAGCTAGATTGGAACAAAAATTGGGCCTACGGGTCTCGTAATTTATCTATTGTCATTTCCTTTGATTCCACACTTAGGTTTTGACTCGGGCCCAAATGCTAACTTTTTCCTTGGAGTAGAGTTGTTGGCAATTTTACAACTTTTATCCCTTTTGAGATAACAAGGGAAAATAACTAAATTTTTCCCGATGGTCCACTTTCCCCTAGGACACGTGATAGTCTGGTGCTTTTTTAGAAACCTTTTCTCTATTCACCCCTTGAATTAGCACCATAATGACACTTGGCATTCTCCACCTACAACTTTATACTTAGCCAATTTTGAAGCCTTTTCTGTCCACCTTTTATCTTTTTTTCCTCTTATGCAAGATCGTGGTCGATCCAATATTTAGCAGGGGTGAAATATGGATAACAATATCTTCACCATATTTCTCCACATCTTTTGTCTCTTCACTCGAATCCACTAGGGTTTTCTTATTTACTAGGGACTTCTTCTTTACTAGTTTATTTTTCATGGGACTTGGCTTCTTTAGCAACTTTGTGGTTACACCAAATGTACTCATTCCTTTACCTTTTTCCTTGTGTGGTTCTTTTTCTTCTTCTTCACTATCCTCTTTTTATTCTTCCTAGTGGGGAGTGGTCTCCTCACACATTCTTTTCATACCCATTGGCTACCTTCCCTTAGGTGGAAATGGAAGTGAAATATCCTCTACATCCACATACTTTCCATTGGATAGCTTTGGCTTCAAGTAGATATAAAATTTAGCTACCTCCTCATTTCCAACTATGAAAGTGGTAGAGTTGATTTTTTATATCATATGATATCATGGTTTCTACATACATGGTCTTTCAATGGTAGGCATACTTCTTGCACAATGTATGGTGTTCAAAATAAACCTTGTCTCTATTAAACATCAATGTGCACACCTTAATAAACATGTTTACAGCTACTTGGAAGTATCTTGCTGTAAAGAAAAAAAATTACACCATGGACTCTTTCCTCCATTCTTCAAATAAAATATCTCAAGGAAGAAGTGCTGATCAACAACGAAATGTGTCTTCCTTTCATAACTAGGGAAGCTCACTAAGGATGTGCCACTCCTATTCAAATGCTTCATGCATTTTTTTGTACCACATGTCTACCCATAATTTATATGATTTATTGATCATGGCACACATATATTATACAAATACATTTTCATGGGAATTATCTTCTAGGGAGAATTTCCACATGTTAATATTTGGCCCATCGACACCCTAATCTCTAAGAAGAAAATCAATAAGATAACTTTTCCCCAAGTTATTTTATCTCTAGCGCACACTTCCTCTATGGTTCCATTAGTAATATAACCCAAAAAAGTTATAGGTAGTTACATAAGAAGTCTTCTATACAATATAGAGCCATCTCTTTTCATTTGCTTCCACCACTCTTGCACTCCCAACTTAGTGACTAATTGCGTGGCCACTCTAATAATAGGTTAAGAAAATTTGACAATTTCCATACCGTTTCATCCTCTTTGGCACTTAAATGTAGTGGAAGTGACCTATACTACATCATCATCCTCTAAGTCAGTCTCTATCTCCATGCCCAAACTCCAAAGGTCGGTGATTCTACCAATCAATTATGTGGTGAGGTGCATCCTTTGACCCAAAAATAAAAATAGTCCTCATTGACTCACAATATCAAAAATTGATTGAGTCATTCAAGATTTCCAAAATAGGGAAACTAGTAGAGTTAGAGAACCCATGCACTCTCCAAGACCTTGTACCCCTTGTCATCATAGATTGGATTCAAATTTGTATTCTTCTCATTTTTCTTCCATAATAGTTAATTTTCTATCTCACACTCGTTCGCATCCGAGTGACAGCTTATAATCACTAGCAATGCTCTTCCTTATGTTGGATAGCTACTCATGCCCCATGATTAAACCTTCAAGGTACTAAATTTATATGTACCATTCCTTTGACATGTTCTTAACTATGGGATTCATCTTTCCTTTTCCCTTGACTTTGCCCTTGGGCAAAAGCTTTAAGGTTTTTCTAGGTGCCATGTCATCGCGATGCTTTAATTATAAATTATTAACTTCTTCTCTTGTTCCCTAGGTTCCTAATATCCTTATGTTCAAACTTCCATATCAAATAGTTTACTCTATCCTACTTACCTACTTTCACACCTTACTCTTGTCCAATTAACTCTATGCCCTAGCTCCAATTTTGTATACCTATCCATTTAAAAACATAGCTTGACAAACTCGTAAAACCTACTCAAAAATAACTCTCCACACCTTCCTCAAGCTTTAAAATTCTTCCTGACGGAGCTCCACAACTAGGCCATGTACTTTCTCAATCTAGGTTTCTTGATTCTTCTAGTTCACATACAAATTCACACAAGGTCACACCACTTTGCATTCTCAAATGCCTAAGTTATTCTTAAGGTAAGGTGAAAATAAAATCTCTCTAACACCCCTTTTATAGGTTTTCAATTTTTATCACATCAATTTCTCCTTACCTACCCCTAGATTGCAGCTTTAATTACACTTTTTTGCTTTTTCTACACTTTTCTTTGTTTTCTTCCATGTGCCACAGTCCCAAGCTTCTATTGTGGCTACTACTTCTGAGCCATAGAAATCCTCATTTGCACTTTATTGCACTACAACACATATTACTCTATAGTTTATACCAAGTAGTCTATCATGTTGTTTCCTACCTTGTGTTATTGTACGTGAACTCTTCTTTGTATGGTCTTAAATATGAGAAAAAATTCCATCATTCTTGGCACATATGACACACTTTTTGTTATTGCATGAACCTAAACAACATCACATATTTCCTTTGTTGTATGTACATATGATTCAAATACTCTATAATTCCCAACACAAACTAGTCTCTTTTTGTGCATTTGCACATAGTTCATCCCACACTAAAATTATGTAAGGTCCTCTACACATGAAATCAATAGATAGTAATCAACTTCCTATGTGCAATTGTGCTTATTACAAAAAAATAAGGAAGAAAAATAAAACATGAAAAGGATATATAATCTAAGTGGGAATACTCCTTATTATAAACACCAAGAAGATTATTTATAATAGGGATTCAACCTACTCCCATTGAAGTAACCATGTAACATGGTGTTATCCAAAATCATAAGCAAATTTGAAAACCATTCACCAAATTTTATTTAAAAATTATTTTATAGAGAAATTTCGACATTACGAATTTATTTCATTTTTAATTAAAAATAAAAAAATTGAACACTATGTAAATCAGAGAATAAACCAGGACTAAACAAAGAAATATATTCACCACAATTGATAACATAGTTTGGCATTTGATACTACATCTCCGGGTCCATATAAATGTGACCAATATATTAAAATAATGCCTTAAGACACATTTATTTAATAATACATATTGAGATCTTCTTCAATTACCACTATAATATCCTTGAAATTTTAAGCCTAGTCTCTTTTGGAATTTTCACCAAATTCTCGTCCTAGCTCTCACAATAAACTTTTTAAAAATTACACAATCTATTACATATTACCCCTCAAATAACACATTACCCATTTATATAATGTTTATACCTCTGGGTGTAATGGCTAAGCCCATATCATTTTACTCACCCCACCAATGTTTAAGCCCCTATAAGTGCATTTGTTTTACCTTTGTAGGAAAAGATCCCATATTGTGCATGGCGTAGGATGGTAAGTTGTTTAAATGGGTTGGTGATGGCTTATAACAATTGGATATTGAGCCATTTTAGGCCTATGGTTGTGTTTGGTTTTCTATGCACCGAGTGTATGGGATAAGTTGGGCACATGGAGGGTAAGTGTTATGTTAGAGAGATTAGGCAGGTGCGATGAGTTGGTAAGAATATACAATTAGCAAGGAGATAAGATGATAGTGTTGAGGTGGTAGTTAGGTTAGCATCATAGGAGATAAGGTAATGAGCTATAACAGCGGTTAGTAGGTAGGTTGGCTTAGTGGCAAGGTTGACTCAGTCGGAAAGTTAGCTCGACTCACCAAATCGGGTTATCCACTGAGTCAACTTTAAATACACAATGTTTACAATGTAATATAAATGATCCCACATTCACCCCGCTAATACAATCAATAACATATATAAAAAAATCTGCAATGGTAATATGAATATTGGAGGACAAGGCACCCCTCCACAATCGAGTGTGTCAAACCTGGCTAAGGGCCCTAGCTAGTAAATAGTGGGGCCCACCTATCCGTAATCAAGTGTCAACAACCTGAGTTAAAACCAAATATTTACTTCATACCCATTCTACCATGCGTTGAAATTTCATTGGTCCACTTGGATGTGCACACATCCATGTCACCTATGTGTAGTCCATATTTTTACCAGTTGGCCAAAAAATTTAGTGGACCATAACTTCTGCATACATGCTCCATTTTATGCAAACAAGATAGTGATGGAAAGATCTAGGTTTTTATATGCAATCAAACTACTTGTAATTGATTTTGAGAGGTTTATAGATTGGTGTTTCACAAAGGAGGATCCTCTTGATCACTCCTCCCATTTCTTCTTATTCGAGATGCATGTATTTGAAACCCACATAAATATTATATTTAATATCACCCCTTATTAAGGTTCTAACCTTCCCGACCAAGATTATATCATCTTGCAACTCATCTAGATACTCAGGTACAAAATCATCAACAAAAGGTATAACATTAACATCATGATCAATAATCATAGGTGGTTCATACAAATTCAAATTTTCAACATTTACAACTAAATAAATTTACATGTATGGAGGTAAATCTAACTTGAAAATAATTGTTACTAATTGTCTCCAATATTTGGGATGTACCATACCGAATTGGTTTTAAATTTTTCCTTTACAAGTCATCCTTCCTTTACTAATGTGAAGCCAAATGAATCACAAAATTGGAACTTGTGATTAGTTCTATGTTTACCATGCCTTTCTTTATATTTCAATTGACTTTTCTTTAACTATTCTCGGACATATTGATGGACTGTTGTATTATTTGCATAAATTGTTTAGCATTTTTAGTATCACTAATTCAACTAACAATAATTTCTTGTCCAAAATATATATCTAATGGAGATTTAGGTAGATAACTGAACAAGTTTCAAAAGGAGACTTCATAGTAGAAGAATGAAAGGCATGATTATAATAATGTTGCACATAATATAAATGTGCATCCCACAATTTCAGATGTTTACAAGAGTAGCCCTAAGTAAATGTACCACCGTGTGGTTCATAACCTCTATTTAACCATTGGTCTATGGATGGAAATTAATGCTTTTTTTAGTTTAGTGTCCATCAAACCCCACAAATTTGAAAAAAATTCCTCAAGAAACATGAAATCCCAATCCAAAATAATAAAAGTGGGAAAACCAAAATGAACTCATATAAACTGAAAAAATAAATGTGTAGTCCCTTCACCAGTTATTTGTTTAGTAGAAGGAATAAACACACACATCTTGCTAAATTTTTCCACAACCACATAGAAATAGTCATGTTTCTTTCTTGACATGAGAAATCCTCCTAAAAATCCATGGAAATACTTTCGTGTGGACGAGTAGGGATAGGAAGAGGAGTGTAAAGTCCTAACTTCCTATTGCTAATATTTATCGTGGCACAAATAACACATCCTTTTATATACTTGGTTACATGTTCATGCATTACAGGATAATAGTAATACATTTGTAAATGTGTAACTATTTTACCAATACCAAAATGTCTAGATACAAGAGAAGTATGAGCTTCCCTAATCATATGCACTCTTTCATTCTATGGAATGCAATGTTTTCAAAATTGATACAAAATTTCATCATGCACATGATAACATAATTATCCTACTTGTTTCCCACTCTTTCAATCTTCATACACTTCTTTTAAATAAGCATCATAAACATATTGTTCTTTACAACTATCATGAGACAAAGAAAATGATGTAAAGAATAAATGCAATACCTAGAGGTCTAGATAGCATGTCAATAACCTTGTTTTATATACCTTTCTTATAGCTAAGCCCAAGGTAAAACTTTTGCAAGAATCACATAAAACAAAAGTATATATATTGTTGAACTTTGGTTTTTGTTTATAAGTACAAGAGGGGTTGATGATTTGTACGTATTATTATTTCCTTTCCCATCAAGTAATGTTTCCATTTCTTTAGACTCTGCACCAAAGCATACAACTCTATCATAAGTTTGATAATTTTTACCACACTCGTGAAGGTCTCGAATACGTAACAAACAGTTTTTATGTGCTACATCAAGAATTCCCCTATTGCATAATTACTAGAAACTATTTTAATCTCAAATGAATTTTGCAAATCTGGATGTGTCAAGACTAGAGTGGTACTAATTTTCTATTTTAGTGAATCACAATATCTTTTATTATTTCCTTCCCACTGAAATAACTTTTTAATACTAGTCAAATAATGTAACGGAGATGCAATAAACAAGAATTTAGTAATAAATTTTCTCTAGTATTGTACTTCACCCAAAAATATTCTAACATTCATTACATTATTGGATCTAGGCTAGTTAATAATGACCTAAAATTTTGCAAGATCTATTTTCAATTCACCATTTCTCACAACTAACCCAAATAAGCCAAATATGTTTTCCCAAATCCACATTTAGAAATCTTTAGAAACAATCTATCATTTCTTAAATCATCTAAAAAAATTTGTATATGAATGATATGATCATCCCATGATTACTTGAAAATCAGAATATCATCTAAGTAGACTATGAAAAAATCATCAATGAATGGCCTAAATACATCATTCATCAATTTCATGAATAGATCTGGTGAATTTCACAATCCAAAGGGAATAAGAAGCCATTCAAATAAACCCTATTTTTATAAAGCAGTTTTCCACACATCGCCTTCATGGTAATTGTTACTTGGTGATAGCCACTTCTTAAGTATAACTTAGTCAAATAAATAACATTCTTTAATATATCCAATAAATCATCAATATGAGGAATATGTAACATTTTTTTACCATGATTTTGTTTAAGGAATGAAAATCTACACACATCTTCTAGGTGTCATCTTTATTTGGCACAAAAACAATTGGTGAACCAAAAGGAGATGAACTTGGATGGATAATTATTTTTCTAATAGTTCCATCACCTATTTCTTGATTTCCTCATTTTCAACCATGGAAATCCATACATACCAATTTGGGAAGAGGTGCATCTTATAACAAATGTATCTCAAGTTGAACCCCTCTTTTGGGATGCAGACTTTGTGGATATTGAAAAACACCATCATAATTAAAAATAATTTTAACCAAATCATTATGATGTTTAGGACCAAAATCCTTGAATTCCTTTTTCATGATCTTTCTCTTTGGCTTTGATCACCATGAGTACAAAATTATTGCTTATATTGAGGATCCTTTTCATCTACCCTGCGGAACCAAGGAAATACTTGTTTTCACATGATGTTCTCTTACAATATATTCAATCCCATCCTTAACAAGTAAGTACTTATTCTCTTCCCTATAGAATATTTCTTTACGATCATATAAATAAGTACTTCCCAAAACCACACCAAAAATATCCAAAGGAACAACAACCAAATCAACCTCATAAATAAACTCATCTGTAATGGAAAATATGAATTTGTAAGTTTTGTTACCTATAACTTTCCATCATCTCAAATCCAACTCAAAGTATAAGGCTTCAGATATGGCTTTTTTAGTCCCAATTTCTTAACAAGCTCCTTTGAAATCATATTATCTTAAGATCCACTATAAAATAGAGTGTCAATTTTTGTATGTTGTGAAACAACTCTAAGGTGGAAAAACTCATTTATTTTCTTTTCATCATGCATAGATTGTTGTTTAGAAGAAGATGTAACATTTTATGAACTAGTGTTAGATGATGAAGAAGAATGAATAACTTAAAAATCATGGCCATGATCTTGGCTTCATCTTATGAATCGGACCCAAGATCAATGACCATAGTACTCATTTTTCTCTTTTCCTTTCTTATTAGTCATCCATTTAGGCTTCATTTCTAGATGAAATTTCCAACACTTAGATTCATCATGATTCTTGTAACAATTATAAAAAAATGGTTTTTCATATTCTTTCTTAACATTAGAGTTTGTGTTTTTCTTACCCTTTCCTTTTCCTTGTTCTTTCAACTTTTTTTCTTTTCCTTCCAATTACTTGTTCTTATGTTTCATGGAGGAATACTCCTTAGTCATTTTCCCTCTTCATTCCAAATGTGTATCATGTACACACCGCATCAAGATCGGGAGGATTAAAAATGAGAATCATATGTCTCGAGATAACTATGTAATACACCAATATATTTAAGAAGTGTCTCTTGTATATGGAGATAAATACCAAGAATAAGATCCCTTTTCCTAAATTCCAGTGTATAATCTTAAATTATTTGTCCCTTAGTTTGTCTCAATGTTTTCCAATCCATCATAACTTTTTGCATGTATTCTACAGAGGATAAAATTGTTGTCTTAAATAAAAAAATAGACAATGAAGATATTTCTTTACCTTTTTCTCATTAGCTTCCTGAAGTTTACTCTCCCACCATATGAGTGTTGTGCTACCCATTCAAATATTTTCCAAATGAATTTTTTCTTCATCATCAACAATTTTCTAAACCCTTTAATATACCTCAATCTTCTTGATCTAACTATCCATCTTGATCTAGTTTTAATGAAGGAAAATTAGTTTTCTCGAGTTTCATCTTTAGGAATATCGAAATAAAAGCTCGGAGATTTCTTCCTATTTATCTTCTATAATTTATCTTTCCCTCTGTCTTTTCGTATCTTGGTACAATTCTTACACCCTTTATTTCATCTAAAGGAATGATTGAAAAAAATATTCTTCACGTTCCTACAACATTGTTAGAATTTTTTATCATCTTGTACCAATTTTGGGATCGGCCGCTAGTTTTCCTTCACACTTTCTAGAGAAAGACTTTGTTAAAATTCAATAAAAATTACAATCCAAACACTATTAATATGATCATAGACTATATCTCGATACAAAATTATCCAAAATCATAGGAGAATTGGAAAAACCGTTCACCAAATTTTCTTTTAAAAATTATTTTATGGATTAATTTAAAAATTATGAATTTATTGAATTTTTAATTAAAATTAAAAAATACGAGCACTATGTAAATTAGAGAATAAACCAGGATAAATAGAGAAATAGAGTCACCAGAATTGATAACGTAGTTAGGAATTTGAGTATACATCTCTCGAGTCCATATAAATGTGACCGATATAATGAAATAATTCCTTAATACATTTACAATGCTTTAATAAGACATCTTCATATCTTCTTCAATGGCCACTATAATCTCCTTGAATTTTAAGCCTAGTCTCTTTTGTAATTTTCCCTAAATTCCCCTCCTAGCTCTTAGAATAATATTTTTAAAAATTACAGAGTTTGTTGCATATTACCCCTCAAATAACACATTTCCCATTTATATAATTTTTAGACCTCTAGGTGCAATGGCCAATCTCATATCCTTTTACCTTCCCTACTAATATTTGATCCTCTATAAGCCCATTTGTATTACCTTTATGGGAAAATATCCCACATTGCACGTGGGGTAGGCTAGTAAGTTGTTTAAATGGGTTGGTGTTGTCTTATGTCAATTGGCTATTAAGCCATTTTGTTGGCCAATGGTTGTGTTTGGTTCACTATGCACTTTGAGTGTATGGGATAATCTTAGTGCATGGAGGGTAAGTACTGTGTTGAAGAAATAAGGGGGTGTGATGAGTGGGTAAGGCTAAATGGTTAGAAAAGGGATAACGTGATAGTCTTGAGGTGGTAGTTAGGTTGGAAATGCAGGAGATAAGATAATGAGATATAGCAAGTAGCTAGCAAGTAGGTTGACTTGGTCACCGAGTCACTCAACTCGTCGTGTCGGGTTGTCCACCGAGTCGACTTCAAATAAAAAATGTTTATAATGAAATATAAATAATCCCACATGAACCCTCCCAATAAAATTACTAACATATATAAAAAGAATCTCTGCAATGGTAATATGAAGATTGGAGGCCAAAGCACCCTCCATAGTCAAGTGTAGAGAACTCCGACTGATGGCCCTGTTGATCTGTGTTTCCAGCTTCCTATCCAAATGAGTGTATGAGTAATCAAGAAACACTAAACAACATCAATTATGTAAGGGCTTAGTACCTTGGAGATGACGATGGATGATACAGGCACACATAAAATAGATGTATGATATAAAGAAGCTAGATCTGCAAAATTGAAATAGATAAGATTAAATCATATATGCAGGGGTTCCCCGTACAGTTTTGATTCTAAGAGGATTTTAACTCCCTTGGAGGATGTCAACCCCCGTGTCAGACAAGATAATAACATATCATGAACAGTAGTAATGGAATATAAATGAAAGTAACTAAAATAACGAGGGAACTTAGCATGTGCTGCTCATTATGGAGATGAACCAGAATTAAGATGGAAGGATAATGAACCATGGCAAATATTTCTTCCTTAAACTGGAAAAATTTAATTAAGATTTTTCTTCTCTTCTTTATGCCTAGGTATCTTTAGGTCTTCAGTCTTCTGTTTAAGTCTTTTAGCCTTTAAATATGGGAGATAAACCCATATTTATAACTTAGATGTGAGGTTAGATTTGAGGTTAACAAGTAACCGAGGTTGAGTAAAGTAACTTGAGTTAGGGATATGATGTGATCACGTGGGGACCATGGATTGAATTATTAGATGGAGTGGGGAGCATGATTGACATGGTGGGTGAGAAAAAGATTCCATTTTTAAAAAAGTGTCGGATGGGTGTATTAATACCCATGAATTAAATAATTTGTGAAGGATGGGGATATGCCAAAAGTTGAATTATCAAATGGGTCTACATGGAGCCCATTTGATAATTAATCAAATAATGTGAGAAAATAGATAAGATTTTATTTAATTTAAGAGAAAGAGAAGTGAGAATGGAAATTGGATGAATGTGAGATGACGGAGGGGTGCTATAACCAAAAATAGGTGTCTACATTTGCCCCTTTTTGTTGAGTGGTTTGCGATAGCAAGCCACGAGACAAAAACAAAAAGGGTTAGATGAAAGATGTGTCTAAGGATGGATGAAGACATGACCAAAGGCAAGATTCCTTAGGCAAAAAGGATCACAATAAATAAAAAAGTATGGCGGTGACTCCAATATCACATCGGTAGAGGACAATTGCGGTCTCAATGGAGACAGATGATAATGTTCTACAGACTAGTGAGTGGGTGAAGACCACTGCAGTATGGATGTAAACCAAGATGACCAATGGGTCATAGGAAAAAATCAAAATATGTGCAACTGAATGCGAAAGATGTGCACAATCCTTTGTTTGTGAGGAATTGTGCGAAAAATCATGTGTCTGCAAAAGGGACAAAGATGAAGATAAATATGCCCCAACATAGGGCACAAGAAAGACACAAAGTGAGTTATATGTGTTGACAAGTACAAGGATGAAAAGGTGCCCCAACATAAGACATAGATAGAATAATCATAAATGTGGACAAGATGAGTAGATAGGATAGAAAGGTGAGATAAAATTTTCTAAAAGGGTGATAAATATAATGATAATCATGTTTCATAGAAAATATGCATAAGTGTTAGCAAATTAGAAGATAAAGAAGACAAAGAAGTCTTATTTCTTTGACAAGTATGATAAAGATACTTTTGTGATAAAACAAAAGTAGAGAAAATATTCATGAAAGAGAACAAGATTAGATAGGTGATGGTCGTTATGGTATCTTCCAAGACAAAAATGTCAAAAGAAGATGGGAAGAGATTCTTAGAAATGGATATGATGATGTCCCTGCGAGAGGACCGATAAGATAAAAGATGTGATAGCATTATCAAAAATAGAAGAACAAGAACGGTAATGAAATGGATAGATGGTGATTCATAAACGGAGAAACATTGGCATTGATTGTGAATACCAGATGTAAGGGATGTTGAGAAAGAGAAAAGGGAATAGATAGGAGGATTGGTTGATTATGAGAAGAGCAAGAAAGATTGAATATGAAGGAGACAGGGACATGGAATAGAGGACAGAGACACAAGGAGGAGAAAATAAGGAATGAAAGGGGAGGAAGAAGATAATAAAGAAGGATTATAGAGAAAGGGGAAATGAAGAAGGAAAAACAAAGAGAAGATAAGAAAAGAACAGAGCAGAGGATGAAATTATGAAAAAGAGAGAGATTTATTCAAGATGAAAGGCATGATGAAGGATGGAGTAGAGGAAAATAGAGAGGTAATGGAAAATGAAAGAGATGATAGAGCAAAGAAATTTGAAGGAAACAGATCATAGTGAGGAAATCCAAGGCAAAGAATATAGAACTGATCGCATGGAAATGCATGTGGATGATGAGATGATAAAGGAAATGGGATAACATTGAAGAGTCAAGTTTTCAATGGGGAAATAAGGAGGAAGTGTGCGGTAAAATGGGGAGAAGGAAGATATAGAGGAAGTAAAATAAGATGAAGATCAGAAAGGAGGAGAAGACAACGAAGAAAATTATACAGAAGGAAGGCAACCAAGAATGAAGATATTTGGTAAAGAGTGAGAAGCATAAGGAACGTAAAGAGAAACTTGAGGGAAGGAATGACATCGATTGGAAAATAAACAGAGATGCATGAGATGAGGATATGCTGATGATGAGAAAATAGAGAGAAGGTGTATGATGAAGACAATGAAGAAATTGGCAAGGAAGAATGGAATATAGAGAGGTGACAAGGAAAAAGAAAGGAAGGGATAGGAAAGGCAATGCCAGTGAATGGATGTTATGAGAAATCCACCGATAATGATCATTAGGAAAAGATGATACAAAAGATAAGACAAGGTAGAAAGTAAACAAAGAACGGGAGGGGGAACGCCAATGAAGGGATGTTAGGAGAATTCCTTCGATAATGATCAGAGGACACAGAGGAAGGAAGGAATGAAGATAGAATGGAGGAGGTCAAAGAAAAGGATTTAGGCTGTGGAATGGGGATGAGGATAGCATGGAAATGAGAGATGATGATGAAAGAATTGGAAGAGCAATGATAATGATGGGTAAACATGGGAGTAGATATGTGGGATAACTCTAGAAGATGGAGTGGAAAGAGTAAAGAAAGGAGGGATAATGATGTGTAGGAAGATGAAGATGAGGAGAGGATGTAGTGGATGAGAATGAATGAGAGAGAAATGAAGAAACAAGACATGAAATGAATGGAGAACCAATTGTTAAATAAGATTACCTAGTGCCAGATGATGGAGATGAAAAAGGGACCAAGTAAGAAGTGGTGTTTACATGAATGGAAGAGGAGGTGAGAGAATGTGATGATGGGGAATTCGAGAAATGTAGATAAAGAGAATGTGGGGTAGTGGGGGAGTCTAGGATGAAAAATCATTCTTAAGAGGGACTCTTAAGTAAGACCACCATGGCGTAGGAGGATTTAAGTAAGATCACCAAACCGGTAGTGACAATATGGAAGGAGAAAGACAACATTGTATTGGATGCAGGTGTGGAAGGGTTGGTTAGAATGGATGAGTATGATGAGAGGTAGAAGACAGAAGATGAGAAAGAGATGATGGGAGATGGAAGGATCAGATGGCCAACCATTCTTAAGAGAAAATCTTAAGTAAGATTTCCCTGTGACGGAGATGGTTAAGTAGGATTGCCAAACCGAAGAAGAAGAAGAATGATGAAAATACTGAGCAATGTATACCAAAATGGAACAAGAGATGAAAGGAGGTGATATTAAAGTGATAACAAAGAAACAAAGGAGTGTGACATAAGTGGATGGAGGAACATATGCAACGTAGATGGAGAGTGTAAGGGAAATCCTTAACTGGGATGCCCATGTGGTGGTAGTGATGATGCAAGAGTGTTAAGTGGAAAAGGAGGAGTGGAAAGATGTTTGTGGTGGTGATTTTTGTCTATTGAAAGAGGAAATGGTGGAGAAGATTCTACAGTGGGAGGATCCAAGGAAGAAGATATACCTTAACTAAGGTTCTCTAGCTATATGGATGGTTAAGCAAGATTGTCAAACTGAAAGCAAAAGAATAAAAGAGAAACTCAAGAGGAAAGAAAAGTAAGATATCTGGCATCATGCAAGGGGATAGAAAGATGAGAAGGATGATGTGGAGACAAATGGTGATGAGTGGACATGGAGAGCAAGGAGAAATGGATCAAAGACATTGTTGAACATATTGAGAGATAAGGAGCTCCAAGATAACAAACTTGCCTTGAGAAGGAATCTCAAGTATGATTCACAAACTGTAACGGTGATCAAGTAGAATTCACAAACCGAAGAGTGTATTTACAAACACATTCATGGAGATGATGGATAAATATAAAATTCATAGTGTGAAATTTGATGTGATTTTTATAAAAGATGATTTGGATGAGATGAATGGAACATAGTTGTAGCAAGGGGCATATAGGGAAACTATGTTTTGAACTAGATTGGATATAAACAAGAAAATGTTACCACTCAAGGCATTGCACTTGTAGCCAATAGCAGGTGTTAATACATAACCATCAATAGTTAGTTATACCAAAAGATCATGAGGGAGATATGGATGAAAGACACTTATAATTCTAATATTGACATGACAAAGGGATTGAAGATGTGACTTGTATGTGGGAAGAGGGATCTCTAAAGGTGGTGTTCCTTAAGTCTATGCCCCAGCTCTGAAAAGGGAAAGAATAATAGTAGAAAGCTGATCAATGTGGGAAGCTTTTGGAAAATATTGATAAAAGAAGGTTGATCAATGTGGAAAACCTTTCAGATGCCATAATAACAGAGTATCCATCCTTCAAGGGTATGGTCTACTTTATACATAATATAGATGACAAGAATAATATGATAGCCATCCTTCAAGGGATCGGTCTATTTCTTTTGATTTTTCTTGTATTTTTATTCATATAGTTTTCTTGTTTTTTATTTTCTTTGCATTGAATATCTGTCCTTCAAGGATCAATCTATTTTTTATAACTTTGATTTTGCCTTTTTCATACTTGAGTTTGAGCTTTACATGGGGAGAGCTAGGAATAGCTAAGTAAACCACTTAAGAGGGGATAAGGAATGTACAAGAGACATCCTGGACCCTTCACATGGCTGCAATAGGAGAATGAGAAGGTAATGGATGTAATGGTTATGGGATCACATCAAAGTAGTGAAGGCGGACCACATAATTCAGATTATTACAATGATAAATGGAAGGGGCTAAAGATGGCAGAACAATATAAGGATGTAACTAAGTTCTCATTGGTAGATATGTTAATAGTAGACTAGTCGCAAGTGCAATGCATTAAGAGATTCCATTTTCTCTCGGTTTATCACCACGAGAGAGAAGATAGTGTAGTTACAATAAGATGAGATGATAGCTAAGTAGGAAACAAAAACTATGTCCTGAAGGAAACAAACATATGACCACAATGGTGGATTTAGATGAAAATAAATGATGATGCCCCAAGAGAGACATAAACATAGAAAGACAATCATGGCCTCAAAGGAGGGCTTGATGAAATAAACGGTGTCCAAAAAGAGACACACATATATCCGCAATGGTGGACTTCAAAATGGATGGTTCCTTAGAAGAGACATAAATATATCCACAAAGGTGGATTTGGAGAAAAAGGGGTCCCTTAATGGAGAGACAAACATGGCCTCAAAGGAGGATTTCAATAAAAAGATGATACTCCCAAAAGGAGCATAAACATAAAAGAACAAATATGGCCTCAAAGAAGGACTTGATGAAATAAACAGTGTCCCAAAAGAGACACAACTATAGCCACAAAGGTGGACTTAGAGAAAAAGGTCCCTCAATAGAGAGAAAAACATGGCCTCAAAGGAGGACTTAGAATGAGATGAGTGTTTGGACAAAAATAGTTTAGATTGGATGAGTATGAATAAGGTAGGCAAGACAATGTTAAAGAGAAAAGTCCCCAGTAATAAGGGATTTGTATAGATGATGTGTTCAAGGGTGAGGGAAGGTTTTTCCCCCAATGAGTTAAATGTGAAGGAGGTAAAGGATGTCGAAAGAGCTTAGATGAGAATTTTTTAGATTTGTATGGGGTAAATGATCGGAGACCACAAGTGTGTTTAGCAAGATAAGCACTATTGATAAACAATAGAGGGCATTCCTTAGGAGGAATAACATGGGCTAGATGGATATTAAGGAATGATGTGGATGGAAGGATCATAGGAGATCTAACATATGGGATATGGATCAGATTCAAGGTAGATGGAGAAGGAAATTTCCCGTATGAGGAAATCATCTTTCTCAACAAGGTTGTGGACAATTGACTGAAAGGCCTTATAATGTTTGATGCCATGACTTGGGGTACAATGATAAAAACAACTACAATTAGGATTGAACCATGATGGCTTGGGACCATAGTGATTAAAGGATTTAATAGGAGGAAGTTTTATGGAATATGTTCAAGTTAAATGCCAAAATATATCTACGTATGACCCCATTGAATCAAGTGTCATGGGGAAGGTAAATCTTATGGGTTTTGATAGGATGTATCGACTTAGAGTTAGGAGAAAATGTGGATGTAGATTGGATGTTTGAATTTCATGTTTTGGAGGACAAATAAAATTTGGTTGAAGGATGGTATTATTTGGATGTGGATTGATTATTGCAAGATTTCATAGATGGAAAGATTGATCCCGACATAGATGTTGTGGAATTGGATTGTTGCGAAGAGGGAAAACTCCGAATATTTCCAAGGATGCACAGGGGGGACCGTCAGGATGTTTTCCCTGAGCCATAGACTTCAATCAAGAATATTTACCTATAGTAGGGATGAAAATAATTTCAACCGAGAGGATCTGATAAAGCAGCAGTGGTGTGGTTATCAATGGAGAAACTGTCCTAAAATAAGATGAAGATGTTAATGAAGAGATAGGTGTTTGTATGATGCAATTAATGATATCTATGTGAGATATAGATTGTTTCAACTTTGGCATGGGAAGAGTTGATTTTTAGAGGGAGAAGGTAAAACATCTTTATTTGATTTAGGTAGATGTGTTGGTTCACTAGGTGATTCAAGGGGTATATTTGATAGGGTTATAGATCGAGAGGATTGGGTTGGTGTGATAGAAATATTAGGTAAAGAGTATTGGGATATACTTGGGTGATGTGGCCATGGGAAATTTTTTCAAGGTAGAGATAGGTGGATTTTTGACATGATAGGTATAGGGTCGTTGGAATAAATAAATATGTAAGCACTTTTGGAATATGTGGAGATGTGAGTGATGTGATAACCAATGGAGTAGACCTTATGGGTAAGGGTAATGCAGCAAATGCAGGAGCATTTTTAGATGTAGAAGTAGAAGGGACTGTTTTTTCATAAATGTTTCGAGGGGTAAGAATGATATGTTTGCTAAATGGATTGATGTTAAAGATGGGGTTACAATGGTGCATGTTGTAGAACTAAGTTTAGTTAGGATGGTTGTCGAGAATGTAGGTGTAGTAACATGTGTACTTCAGCAGATGTGGGTGAAGAAATAGATGGAAGAAATGTAGGGATATGTGTGGATACGAGAGGGGCCAAAATAAGTGCTAAGGATGAATCTAATGTGGTAGATTGGGGTGTATTTGAAGCGGTAGAAATGGATGATATAGTTTAATTTGATGTAGACATGATAAGGATAGGAGAAGGTGTAGGTCCAACGACAAGTAGTAAAAGTTGATGTAGGTGTAACAGTTCTAAATAAGAGGTGAGAATAATGTCCAATGTGGGAACATGCGGAGTTGGTGATAAAATGGGATCTTGATTGACAGTATCAACCATACAAGCGTTTGATAGTTGAGATGTAAAGGGGGTGACGTGATTCGTTGGCGGTTGATTAGTTTGTGCAAAGGAGGTATCAATATGGATATCCCCTTGATTTATGAGTAGTTAGACACGATATTTGAAGGAACAACATCTCTTAATGTCATGACCTTTGACTCGATGATATTTACAAAAATGGGCCTCATGATACAAAATAGGCTTGGCTTACGAGTTATCCATGGGTCGTATGGGAGGTAGTTGAAAATATTTTATGCTCATCAACTTATCAAATACATAACCATATGATTCTCATAAAGGAGTGTAGTTGGTTATTTATCAAGAGATCATTGTTGAGACCATGTGCTTGGTGTAGACGGGGATGAGGGTTCAAAGACCACAAAGTGTTGATTACAGCCTTGAACTCGTCATTATGTGTGAATGGTTTAGTAGATTCAATTTTTGATTTAATTGAACTTAGTTTAAGATGACCCTGCTTAATGGCACATGTTTCAAGCTTGTGATCCATTGTGAAAGCTTCATCAAAGGTTTAGAATGATTGGCTCTGCAAAGTGGATGATATATGTTTAGCACACGAACGTGAGAATAAGTCGATCGGTTCGGTTTGTGGGATAGTGAAGGATAGTTGGTTTATAACATCATGCCACCGTGCGATGAAGTCGGTGATGGGTTCATTTTTATACTGTCGAATGGTATATAGATCAGTGATAGTGGTCTTGCATGTGATATTGATAGAAAAGTTTTCTAAGAACAACTGTGCAAATTGAGTGAAAGAGAATAAGGAATGTCATGGGATAATATTATACCAATCCATCCCGGACTAGACAGAGACATGGGGAAAGTGCAAATAAGTAAATCATGATCATGCGTAATAAGACAACATGCGTGTTTAAATACGAGGAGATGTTGTTGGGGATCTTCTTTATTATTGAACTTATTAAATGCAGGAAGTTTCCAATAAGGAGGGTAGGGTTTTATTGAACCGATAGATGAATGGGTTCATTACAAATGTGTTCATAGGATAAGGTTTTCTTGGGTGGTATGGTAAGGGTTTCTAAACTCAAGCTAACTAATTCATTAAGGCATGATTTGAATCTCTCGAGGTGTTGTAATGTTGATATTGGATTGGTTGTGTGGTTTGAAAAGTATTTTGATAAGGTGAATGATGTGTTTGTGGGTGTGTGGGTGTTTGGTGAAGCATCAGATAAGGTGGTTGATAAGTTTGTGGATAGGATGTTTGTGAAATGGTTTGATAAGAGAGTTGATTAATTTTTGGATATGTAGGTGTTTGGGGAGCTTCTTGGAAAATACTAACATGTATCATGGGTTGGGATTGTTGTATAGGCTGGTGTTGAGCAATAGAGGCATGACGATAACTAGGGATATGTGTGTTAAGAATTGGAGATGGTGGGTAGGCCTATTAATGGAATTGTCAAAATGGGATGTGGGTGGAATGTGATCCACCAATTTTGGAGATTGGGAGGATTGAGAGATTATAGGAGATTTTTGGAGTAAGAAGTCATATATGGGGTTAGGAGGATATTTGAGTGTATCTAGAAGAGTAGGAGATGGTGGTGTGACTGGTTTAGGAAGACCGGCTTGACTAGAGATGTGAGGGTTGGTGTCAAGGTGGGGAGAATTCTTTATGACATGGTTCTCATGAGGTGAGACCATGGAGACTGGAGGTTGGGTGACTGATGATGTGGTTTTGATTTTAGAATCCTATTGAGTGAGATCATCAGAGGAAGCAACTTTATTAGATAGAGAAAATTGTTGTCTTGTCTTGATTTGGGAGAGAGTGACAATAGGTGTGAAATAGTGAAACATCTGTTTATGTAGTTGTTGACAAAAAAATTAAGCAAAATATTTTTAGCATCATGATTAATTTATAGGATGTGAACAAAAATAAAAGTAGGTAATGAAGGTGCCTAAAGGAGTATAAAGCTTGTTTCGTAGTAGTTATAGATTGGGATATGTTTGAGGCGGTTTCCTATTGGGTATTTAGGTCCTAATTAGTTAACTAGGTGAGAGGAATGTTTTGATGTGTTAATTATGTTTGTGCAGTCTCAGGTAGTGTGTGATAAGTGAAATGCAGAGAATTAAATCCCTTACTCAAGCTATGTAAGTAAGGATGCGTAAGGTTCATTTAAACAAAAACAATGTGACATTTGATGTATAAAGACACTCAAAAGGGAAATTTTGATTCAGAAAAGAGAAAATAGAGAAAATGAGAAATACCTAGAGAATCACTTATTGGTGTTATGTGATTGTACTTGATGGTGATGTATTTTGAAAGCACTAGTTAGTGACTGAAACACCTAAGTACCACTGAAATGGCACCATCTATGTTTGTAGATAAGGTCGGTAAAAGTATTTTATGTGGTGTGTTTGATTTAAACATTGGTCTTTGACAACGTAATGTTGTTGTCATGAGGTTATAGACATTATCCTGCAAGAAGATAATAAATGCTATTAATTAAGGTAGTTTAAAAAATGATTTTATAAATTTTACAAATGGTGTTGTCATAAATAAAATAATTAATTAAAAAAATGTAGTTTAATGTTCCTATTTCATTTGAATAAATAAGCGACGACAATTAAACAATAGACTATAAAATAATATAAAGGAAGCAATTGAGTCAAAAAGATAAACTAGATTAATGAAATAATAGCTTATATAAAAGCTAAACTAATAAAGTGATATGACTAAAAATCCCAACTAATAAAATGACATGACTAAAAAGGACCAACTAATAAAATGACAAGACTAAAAAGGCCCAACTAATAAAATGACATGACTAAAAAGGCCCAACTAATAAAATGACATGACTAAAAAAGCCCAACTAATAAAATGACATGACTAATAAAAGCCCAACTAATAAAATGACTATAAAAGCCCAACTAATAAAATGATAGATTCGTCAAACCTACCTAAAGGATGAGTGAATTAAAATTGGTGGGTCATACCGCACATGGACACAACTTTTTACATGTGTGATGACATAAAGTGAATCACATGAAAAAGAGAACTAAACGGGACATATACAATTAACTATGGTGTTGACATTCCATGGATGTGGATTACATTTCAATATTGAATGGCATTTTTTTATAATTTAATTCTAATTTCTTTCATAATTTTTTAATTTTTTATTTTTATTATAACTTAATTCAATGTTATTTCATAATGTTTTTAATTAACTTTTTATTATTATTTTCCTTATAATGAAGGTTAATATTTTTATATAAAATAATATAAATGAGATTGTATATTAACGATCATCCAAAGAAAACCCACGACAATATCATAAGCCAGATAGATGGAATGAGCTACAAAATTAATCAATATTAAACCAGATATAAATTTTTATCCTCCAAATACTAATCTTTTAATGATGATTAATTGTGATATTTATGATATTTAATGCAAAACCAAGTTCGAAAACAAACATCAAGTCATAAGGTCAATTTCCGGATTCATTTCCCATGTGGGTAAATAGAAAATAAAGAGCACGTACCTCTGAGGTGACTTAAACGATGGATTGTGCTACACTGAGATCAACGAATATTAAGACCATGCAAACAAGCAAGTTAGACAAGATGAGTAAAATAACAAACAAAATGACCAGATCTAGGATCTGGTCCCACCGGGAGTGCCAAATGTTGATCTCAGTATTTCAACTTCCTGTCTAGATTATTATACGAGTAATCAAGAAACATGAAACAATGATGAGTATGCAAGGGCTTAATACCTTGGAGATGATGATGGATGATACGGGTGCAAATAAGATAGATGTATGATATAAATAAGCTAGATCTACAAAAATGAAATAGATAAGATTAGCTCATATTTATGGGGCTTTCCTAGATAGTGCCGGTTCCAAGAGGATTTTAACTCCCTTGGAGGATGTCAACCCCATGTCAGACAAGATAATAACAGATCATGAACAGTAGTAATGGAATATAAAACAAAAAGTAACTAAAATAACGAGGGAACTTAGCTTGTGCTCTGTTATGGAGATGAACCAGGCATCAAGATGGCAAGATAATGAACCATGGAAAAGGTTTCTTCCTTAAACTGGCAGAACTTAATTAAGCTCTTTCTTCTCTTCTCTAGGCCTAGGTATCTCTAGGTCTTCGATCTTCTATTTAAGTCTTCCGCCCTTGAAATATGGGAGAGAAACCCATATTTATAACTTAGATGTGAGGTTAGATTTGAGGTTAACAAGTAACCGGGGTTGAGTAAAGTAACTTGAGTTAGGGATATGATGTGATCACGTGGGGACCATGACTTGAATTATTAGATGGAGTGGGGAGCATGATTGACATGGTGGGTGAGATAAATATTCCATTTTTAAAAAAAGGTATCATATGGGTGTATTAATACCCATGAATTAAATAATTTGTGAAGGATGGGGATATGCCAAAAGTTGAATTATCAAATGGGTCTACATGGAGCCCATTTGATAATTAATCAAATAATGTGAGAAAATAGATAGGATTTTATTTAATTTAAGAGAAAGAGATGCGAGAATGGAAATTGGATGAATGTGAGATGACAGAGGGGTACTATAACCAAAAATAGGTGTCTACAGCCCCAACTGACTAGTAAATAGTGGGGCCCACCTATCCACAACTAATTGTTGCAAACCAATGTTAAAACCAAATTTTTACTTCATACCCATTCTACTATGTTTTAAAATTTCATTAGTCCACTTGGATGTGCACGCGTGCATATCACTTGCACGTAGTCTATATTTTTAATAGTTGGCCAAAAACTTCATCGGATCATAACTTTTGCATACGTGATCCATTTTCTATAAACAAGATACCACCAGAAAGCTATAATTTTTCTCTATGCAATGTAACTACTTGTAACTAATTATAAGGATACTATAGATAGGTTTTTCTTAGTGAGTATCCTTTGGATCATGGTTTCAACTAATTCCTGTAATTAGCATGCACTTGTATCTTGGTTACTACAAAAGGTCCCAACAAATGCACCTTCAACTTTCCTAAGTGGCACGTAAATTTGGAGTCATAAAGAAGTACCATATTTCCAAAAGAAATTCTTGTGTTTAATGCACCTATCATGCCAAGCCTTCTATTGTACCTTCTCATTCTTCTAGCTCTAACATATAATTGTGTGCCTCTCATCTAGTTGCATTAGTTTCTCAATGATCTATTCTACATCCTTTTCATCTAACAACCCTCATGCACACATAATATACAAGGATTATAGAAAAAAATCGACATGTAGTATTTCCTTTATGTCAAACACTAACCGAAAAGGTGTGGCCTTTTTCAACTATTTATATGTGGTCTTATAAGACTAAAGTTCAACCGACACTTTATCATCCCAATCCTTTCTTCTGACATCACATATATTTGTAAGAGTTTTTCCCAAGATCTTGTTTAAATATTCCCTCTACGTACCATTCATCTAGCATGTCCTCAACTATAGGATTCACATTTCCTTATCCCTTTACTTTTCCCTTAGGAAACACTATTATGGGTTTCTATGTGCCTTGTCATCAACTACTCTTTAATTATAACTTTTCAACTTCTTCTCTCATACCCTAGGTTCCTAAAATTGTTGTGTTCAAACGTCTGTACAAATAAATTTATATTTCCTTCTTACCTATTTTCACACCTTGCTCTTTTCTAATTAACTATGTGCCCTAGCTCAAATTTTGTGTACACTGTCTATCTACAAATTCTAGCTTGACGAAATCTACAAACCCTACTCTCAAAACAACTCTTTACTCATTCCTTGAGATTTAAACTTCTTCTTGAAAGAGATCAACAACCAACCCATGTGCATTCTCAATTTGGGTTACTCAATTCTTCTACTTTACATGCAAATTTGCATAAGGTCGCACCACTTTGCACTATCAAACTCCTAATTTATTCACAAGGTAAGGTTAAAATAAACTCTCTCCTACCTTCTAACATTTTATTTAAGTAATATCTCCTTACCTACCCCCATACTACAACTTTAATCACGATTTTTTATTTTTCCGAGATTTTCTCTATTTCCTATGTCGCAACACATCTTCCTTTGTGTTTTATACCAAGTAGTACATACTATTGTTTCCTACCTTGCATCACACTATGATACATCTTCCTCACGTGGTCTTCAATATGATAAATTATTCCATTGTTCTTGGCACCTATTTAACCCTTTTCTTTTTCTTGCTCACACCTAAACAATATCCCATCTTTTCATCATTGCATGCATGTCTTCTTCAATTTTCCTGTAAGTCCCAACACCACCAATCTCTTTTTGTAAACTTTCACCTAGTTCACCCCACACTAAAATTATGTGTAGTCCTCTCAGTGCATAAAATCAATAGATAATAATCATCTTCCTGCACAAGTGTGCTTATTACAATGAAATAAATAAAGTGAAGAAAAACATGAAAAGTAAATCTAATATAAGTGTAAATACTACCTTATTATAAACACCTAGAAGCTTATTTATAGTAGGAATTCAACCTACTCCCATTGAAGTAACAGGAAACATGGTGTCTTACAAAGCACTTGTAATTGGCATGTGCCCAATTCAAGTATATTAGTTAATATAAAAGGTCCCAACCAATGCACCTTCAACTTTCCTAGGTGGTGCGTAAACTTGGAGTCATAGAGAAATACCATATTTCTTATGGAAAGTGTTTTTTTAATGTGCCTATCATACCAAGCCTTTTGTTGTGCCTTATCAGTCTTCTAGCTCTAATATGTAATTGTGTACCATTCATCTTATTATATTAGTTTCTTAATGTGCTCTTCTATAAATTTTTCATCTAACAACCATCTTTGCATGTAACATGTTGAGATATTAGAAAAATATCCACAGCTAGTAATACCTCATCGTACTAAACACCAATTGAAAGGGCATGGCCTTATTCAACTATTTATATGTGGTCCTATAAGACCAAAGTACAATTGAAACTTTATCATCCCAATCATTTCTTAGGACATCACAAATATTCATAAGAGTCTATCCTAAGATCTTGTTGAAATCTTATACAATACCATTATCTTGAGGGTGTAAGGCATATTTTTATGGTGTTGCACCATAAACTCTACCAATAGGATTATGATTGTCTCATTTAAGAAATGATTTCCTTATTCATTGGTCAAGCTTAATGGATAACTATGCTTGTTAATGATTTTTTCCCAAAGGAACCTCTATGTGGTGGTTACAATATAATCCTTTTAGTTGCATCATTTTCCCACCTTATCGATAGTTTTTACATGTAATTATGTAGCCCACCTATTCCTATGGGTGGGTGGTGCTGTATGTCCCAAAATTTCAATAACACACTTCTAAAAAAATTCACTCATAATAGTTCTAAGGGGCATATAATCCCTACTTTCACACTTGTCAATTCTTTGAAAATGATCACATTCTTTCACAAAAGCCTTAATATCCTTGTATCAGGTCTCCCACCATATGCCAAGTAAAAAGATATTGTGTGTAGTTGTATCTCATGTATAATATCCTCTTGAAATACCTCCATGATATTCCTCCATAATGCCTTCACACTCATGTTCAATCACAAACCAAGACAAGACTTCATCTCTACCCATTTTTACAAATAACCTCCAATTAGCTGATATGGTGTTCATGAATGGAAATCTTATGTTTATCTAGGGACTTCATTCCTTCCAAAGATAAGTCCAAAGGTGTAAAAACATTGTTATATATTCCAAATATGCAAGTGCATGATTCAACATGAAAAATATGCATCAAACATAGTTTCCTCAATACTCTATGCATCCTCACTAGAATTGATTCTTGATAAGTGATCAAGCCCTAAATTTCTCTTTCCTGGTTTTATAACAACTATGGAATAAAAATCCTAAAAATAAGTAGTCACTTGTAGATGTGCCCTTACAAAATAGGATTTTTGACCAAGTATTTTAATGTTACGTGATTTGTATAAAATATGAAAGGAGTATCCAACAAGTATTGTTGAAACTTATGAAGTGCATAGATCATAGAAAATTCCTTGTGTTCAGCTTATAGTATAATTTTTCTTTGTTTGTTTCATATTCCTACTTGCAAAACATATATAATGATCCACATTACCCTCTTCAATTTTCACCTAGAATACACCAATCACTATGCTTGAAGCATCAACATGTACATGAAAATGTTTGTTCCATGAAGAAAATTGTAAAAGTGGGTGTAATGGTAAGCATTTCCTTTAGTGTCTCAAACACTTGTTGTTGGGCATCACCCTAATAAAATTTTCCGTTAACCTTGAGTAATTATTCCAGGGTTGCAGCAAGCTTCACATAATCCTTAATAAATTTTCTATAGTATCTAGTATGCCCACAAAATACACACACCTAACTCTAATTGGTAGGCTCTTCTAAACCCAAAATCACAACTATCTTGAATGGGTCTACAAAAATTTTTCCTTGCAAATGATGTGACCAATGAAAGTTCCAAAAGGTTTTAGAAAAAATACACTTCTTAATGTTAAGAGAGATCCACAACTACCTACATCTCTCAAACGTAAGCCGTAGATTATCTCAAAGATCCCTAACCAACACATAAAAATTCCAATCATCTATATAAACCTGTAAGAAATTATGAATGAAGTCATGAAAAACCTACATAATGATGTGTGAGATATTGTGACACATTCTTCAATCCAAAAGGAATGAATGTATATTCAAAAATTTCACATTTAGTGGTGAAAGTAGTATTTTCCTGATCCTTGCACTCAATGTTCACTTGGTGATAATATGAAAACCCATATGTGAATGAATAGATCTCGCACCCTATAACACCTATAAGTATTTCTTCTATGAAAGGTATGAGGAAAAGGATATATGACACATGAAGCATTAAGTTCCCTATAATCCACACAGATCTTGATCTACCCATCCTTCTTACTACTACTAACCATAAGGGTAACCCACTAAGACTCCTCAATTGGTTCAATAATGCCAAACTTAAGCATTTTATCTATTTCCTCCTTCACTTTCATGCGCAAGTTTGGATTCATCCTATAAGACCTCTTCCAAATCATATGCCCTCCTTCTTTCAACTTAATCTTCATTTCTCCCAATGAGGGTGAAATTCCTTCAAGTCATGATAGCCCCACGTAAATAAGTCATAGAATCACTCAAGAGATCAATGAAATTTGTTACCTCTTGTTCTCGACTAGTAATCCCCAATGATGAAGTTCTTAGGCACATCCTCGGTGAAAATATTAACATTCTTGGTCTTCATTGGATCATAATAAGCACATTTCTTCTCATCTATCATGTCCATTACTTCATGCACACCTTATATATGGTTAATCTCTAAATTGTCCAATTTGTCATTGTTGATGAGGTACACCATTTTACCCTTTTCTTTCTCCTCCAACTATGTCCCATTTATATCTCTTTTATCTCCTTTATATCTAAGCACACCTCTAGATCACATTCTCCAAGAAACTCAAGAATGATATCCTCTACTTTCATGCTATCCCCCAATATGATTCACTTCATTATCTAAAATGCTTTATGGACTTGAAGTCTATTAGAAAAATAATCAAATTTATGTACTATACCTTCATTCATATCTCATCATCTTGTAGTATCTTATTTAGGATCAACATGCATATACCACACACATGCGTAACCATGCAAAGTGGAATAGAACTTATGCACCCATAGAGATGGTAGTAAAGCTTCCTGGCCTTGAGCTCATTGTCTCTTATAGTTATGAATGTGTAACAAAGAAGGATTATTTCCATCATACTCATATATATATATGTGTAGTCATATTACCCTAAGTAAACCTTTTTGAAAAGGTGATTCTCACTTGTCACACGACCCAAAAAGTTATCTCTGTGTGTGTTTCCCACCAAGTGCAATGCTATTCTATGCAACATATAAAATAGCATGTTCCTTTGATCACCTTCAATATTTCAATGTTATTCCATGGTGGGAAATATAGATTACAAATGTTATTCATCATTATATCTAGGAAATTGTGTTCTTCCCATGTTCCTAACCATGTGCGGCCTGATAATTATGGTTATTATACCTTCATCTTGTGCCTAACCATTCCATACATTCCATGGACTTTTTATCAAAATAAATTCTTATAGTGTCGTTGATTGACTTCACATCTTCCCATTGAAGTACACCCTCCTTTGATGGTTCCACAATCTCGGGTCTCGAACCATACACATAAAATCTATTCAACTCTTCTTCACTCAAAGTTTCGACGTATGGTGAAGCTTTTTCCTCATCCATAGGTATGATCACACTCTCATCCTTATTTTCAAAGATGATATACCCCTTGTTGAAATGCAGGTCCACAATTTTCCAATTACACTAGGGTCATCCAAGTAATGCTAGAAAGTTTTCTGCTTTAGAAAGCTCCAATACCTCAAAGTCTCAAGTAAACTTGGCTCCTTGAATGGTAATGGAAGCATCCTTAAATACCGCAATAGGCATCTTCCTTTTCTTGTTTTCCATATCTAACACATTTGAATACACCTACAGTATAGGTATCCCCATATGATTCCATGAATCTAAAGTAAGCACATTTACCTCATCGCCTGTATCTATCAAAATATTTCTTACCAACTACCCATCAATCATTGTATATAAAGTGATTTTCTTATCATATTAATGGTTCTACGGTGGCAAGATCATATGTAGTATCTATTACTCACACTCAAATCTTATGTGTGGGACATTTTCATGCAGCCATTCCCCTACAAATAGGATGATATTCTCTTGTCATAACATCTTACACACCTCCTTCAGATAATCCACATACTTTTGCGGGAGTTCAACATTCTTCACGTATTCCCTTTTGTTTTCTTTCTCCTTCAAAGTTATATCTCACCCTATAGATATTTGATGAATTTCTTAGTCTCTTGATAAAATTCCTTCGATGAGAAACATTTAGACACTTGGCATGTATTACTTATTCTCTCCTAATGAGTGTCTTGTACTTAAGGGGATCACTTGTGCATGTTGATTTGGTGTGTATAGTAACCAACATGGGTTGAAACTTAGGATCATGCATCTTATTTGGAATCCATTGATCAAACTTCACACGTTTCACCTTGATCATCCTTGCCACCTTGTCTTTTTCTTATTCTTGAACATATGTTCATAAAGCTCGGATAATCCTCAACCTTATGCTTCTTTCCACAGTAGTCACATACTATATTATATGGAAAATTGCATTGTTAATTATCAGTGGACCCACAAGTATAACACATCTTGAGTGGAAATGTAGTTCTTCCACCATGACCTATGCTCCTATATCCTTCACGAATCCACCTCCTCCATTTTTACATTCTTTATAAGGATGGGTCTTATGTACCGAGAAGCTACTTGCCACAATATTCTTTCATAATCTAGTCTTTCATGCCCCATTAATTTGATCTATCATCTAAAAATACTTTGTATCATGAGTATACACATCACATATATTGAAGTACATGGATACATTATTCATTGTCATGTGCTGCAATAGTGGGAAATTCTAGACATCGTGATTCTTGTGATAGATCTCATAAGACTATAACATGGCACGTACCATCATAAATGTAAATATATCCTTCGTGTTTCCTTCAACCTCACAATTTGAACACCATATACCACTACATGTCTCATGCACTAAGTTAGAAGAGAGTTTCTCCAATTTATTATCCATAGCCACTATTTGTGCCTCTAAAACTGGGATTACACTAGTATCGGGACTCTCAACCAATTTAACACATAGAGATACCTCCAATGCCTTGCAAAGGTCCGTATATATCTTATGAGAGAGGGATCTCTCAAACATATTCAACAATCCTCCAATGAACCATTGTGCATGATGACTTAGATGGATATCATAAGATAATTTGGACAATAAAGTCTTAAAACATGCATCATACTCCCTTAAATGTTTTGAAAAACCTATTTGATATCCTTAATTGTGATAATTTTCTACTACTTAAAATATATGATACAAAACTCATCCAAAAATGTAGTGCATAAAGCATCATAATCCACTGTATCCTGGTGTGGTTCATACTTTCAGAATAACTATGTGTGCACCCTTGAAGTGTAGTGGAAAAATGACTTCCCTTTCTATTTAAAACCATAATTCCTTTATCTTGTCATAATAGTTCCCACTTTTATATGTTATCTTCTTCATCCTCCACACCTATTTACTCTAGTAAGTGAAGAGACATCTCAAAATAGACCTAAGGTATCTCATTATGGTTGTTTAGGTACCAATTTATGAGTTGATTTGGTGGTGGGTTTTCAAGTGGTGGACCTTATACTAGATTAGGACCAAACCTAGATCCTCCACTAGTATTTCCTCTAGGAGTTTTTTGACTTGAAACTCTTAATCCTCTTATGCCATTTGTTGCAGGTTGCGGCCCAGTTGATGAAATTCCTTGTGTCCCAGTTGTAGTACTAAATTGGACACCTAGTTTTTTCATTGTCATGGAACCTATAGAACTACTTGCAACTATTTTTACATCAATAATCTATCCTGATGACAGACTTGAAAATAATCCCCCAAGTGTACTCTTAAACATCAACACTGTTGTGTGCCATGGGCACTTTCCTAATTTGATGCACTTCCTAAATTAACATGAAATTATTTCTTATATATTCCTTCTTACCTTCACTAGAATTCCTTGTAAGAACTACCTTTGGATCTGTGACACCTAGAGAAAGGTCTAGGTAGTCGGGATGAGTGATATATGCACATGCAGGTCATTATTTATTTTGATGCACTCGTATTCGAAACTGATGGGGATTCTCTATATCTCTTTCCAAACATTGGGAGGACATAATGCTATGGATTTTCATCTTTAACGAGTGTCTTAAAACCTTTTCAAGTCATCATTCATCTTAACTACAATGTTGCTTCAATTTCCCTCTCTCACACTTCATTATAATTGATCTTTCTCTCTTCTCTCTATCTTTCTTTTTCCATGGCATCCATCCTTCTCCACACCTACTCCTACCCCTACTAGTGGTGTGGGATTAGCTAGCCATAGGTAAAATTTTCACTCCCAATTCTATTATTAAGATCTTGATTTCCAAAATTATTGTGCACAAAATAAGATCCTCTCGGGATCGTAAAAACGTAAACTCTACTTCCTTACGGAAATAATAAATTGAAATTGTGTACTCTAATGAATGATGATTGTGTAAGACGCATACCCACCATAAATATACAGATCTAGTCCAATCCCCATTTGAATCAAAGAGAGTCTGATAATAGTGATGTGTCTAAATTGTTAGTCTACACACTAATTTTTTTGGTGTGAAATCACAATACTAGTGGTATAATTATAATGGAAAGAAACTAAAGAATGTCTCATATAGGAAGTAATAAAGATTATCTTCCACCCAATTTTACACATTGAATTCATGTACATTGCTATACCTTTGTGAAAACTTATCTTGTTTTTCTTCTACCCAACTCTCAATGCTTTCCAAAGATAATCGATATGCCATCTATATGCAAAATTCTAGAAAATAACTTAAAAAGAGGTCCCATGTGGAACCAAAATTTATCTCTTAGTTTTAATCCAAACACTATGCACACGACACCTCATTCAAATAGATATGAATGCTCACCTAAAGCCGGAGAAGCTACCAGTCCATCCTTTGTGATGTTTTATAGGAATTTATCATGTAGGTTTTTCATGATAATTAACCAAGAAAACATTCTAGCATAAGTAACCATTACATCCATGTAAATTTGGAAACACATATTATGATGAAAATAAACAATCTACACAATAATTAATATTAATTACACTATTAATTATCCATAAACATATCCATGAAAAATTAATAACCAACCACAATAATTAATTGATAAACATAAAAAATCACATAATCGAAGTTGTTATACAACAATAAATACACAAAAGTGCGTTGGACCATTTGACAAGCATAAAACCCTAGATCTGTCTCAAAATAACATAAATTCACTAAAACATAAAATGACTACCTAGAACAATGACCTACATCAGGTATACATAGGGGTGAGGACTTTCCCTTCATCACCCATTTACTCTCCTAAAAATAGGTGTGCTAAAAAATAACTTGCATGATTTCTTTCCTAAATAGCCATGCGTACAATTCTTGCATACTTTTTACAAAGTAGCTAATAATATATTATCCTAAAAATAAAATATAATTTAATCCTATTAATATCCTTCTCCATGTGTCCGATTATATCCATGATCTACATGTTCTTTCTCCAAAAATATCCTTTTCTTAACTAGCAAGTTACTCGATTTTATCCTTTACGAGGACAACACTCAACCCTAATTTTCATATATTTATCCCATGCTCATAAAAATGTCTAATTTATCTTCCTTTTTTATTTGTGTGCGGTCCCGCATGTTTCCCTATCTTATATCTTCACACAATCATTTGTGTTCTACTCCATTTTCCAATACATGCACTCATACATGTTGACTCAGAAACTTGTTGGTACTTATTAGTTTCCCCCTTAACAACAAAACACGTCTACAATGGAGAAGTGGTACAAGTGAATATATTCTCTATTAGTGATGTTTTTATTATTTAATTTTAATTCAATTATTTTCACTCTTTTCTATTAAAATTTTGGCAATCTTATACAATGATTATGTTTGTAGGCAATATAGTCGAGATATATCAACAAGAATTCCTCGTTTTTGATAGCATAGACAAGATGTGTCAGTTTAAGAATCTTCATTTCCATCCATGGATGATTGGATTATTGATATAATGAATCAAGCACAAGAAAAATTTCAATATATACCTATACAAAGAATATGAACTTTTAGATCCTCCATTAATTATGGATTCCAAATTCAATGGAATGTGGGCATATAACAATAATTTTAGAGTGGAAGACAAATACCAAGGGAAGGAAAATTGTGATTGTGTTGTCGTTGTTGAATTTCAATATGGTTCTTATAAGAAATTTTATGTTGGCATCATAAATGATATTATTCAAGTTGATTATGGGGCAAAAATAATATACTATTGAAATGTAAATGTGTCAAACTATATACAACACACCATAATGAGTATGTATTTATACTTTCTAATATTAGTGATTTTTTTACCAATACATGAACCATGTATGTTCCCTTTTAAGTAGAAAAATAATTGTTTATTGTTGATTTCATGAATCATGCATGGTATTATTTTTTAAAAATTGAGTCTCAAGAAAATTTTCATTTAATAGATTTTTATATAATGCACAATGAGAGTGAGAGAGATGGAAATGGAGAGAAAATTTCAAAAAGAATTTGTGGAAAGAGGGTGGGAGATAGATTCCAATTGCTTCAGACCGTGTGGATCCCCATTCTTGTAAATTCTGGGATATTTGGGGCCCAAAAAAATCCCTTCACTTGGGTGGGCATCTTGAAGACTAGGAATGAACAAGGATCATGTGTTATCCATCGGACCAAAAAGGATGAATTAGGCACATTACTTGATGTTGCTAAATGCATTGTGGATAGAATGGTGGATAAGATGGAAAATTATTTAATTAGAAAACTAATTAGAGTACGGACAAAAAATGATTCAATAAGGGCCTAGTCCATTGAAAATGGAAACCAAAAGGATATCTCGAGGTGAGTGCTCTTCCGAATGGTTTCTTTTTTCAACTTCAAAAACTCTAAAGACCCTCTTAGGGTTCTAACAGAAGGCACCTAGTTACTTGGATGTATGGGTTTGTTCCTTAGAAAATGGATCCCCTTTCTTAAACCCAAAAAAGGAAAAAATTAACCAACTTCCAGTCTAGGTTCATGTACCTAGGATGCATTTAGAAATGTGGGATTTAGATGTCATAAAAGGGATTTTTGCTACACTTGGTACTTTTTCCTCATTTGATAATGCGACACTTAACAAAACTAGATTGGTTTGTGTGATATTTTGTATTTAGACAATGATTGGTGCTTCTATCCCAAAAACTATCATTTTGAGATCAAAGATGGATAAATAGACATGAAAAATTGAGTTTGAAATGTGTCCCATAAAGTGTGATAAATTTCAAGTTCGGGTCACTATAAATGGTAGTGTAAGCTAAAAATTTCTATGGCATACAAATAATTTCCTAAGTATGGGAAGAAAGTGGATAAAGGAAATGGTATCGATTCTCCTGGATATGACCTAAAATATATCCAGATCCATTTTTCCTAATAAAAGGGTTTCGATCTCGATAAGTCGATGTGAAGAATCGACCTAATCAACCTAACAACAATGGAACATATGAGTTAAATCAAGTAACAACTCCCCATTTATGGATGAAGATGGGTTTATAGAAGTAATAACTCAAAAAAAAAAAACCAAAGGCTCTTTTGGAACCTCATTTCCAATTAGCTGGGCACACATCTAGGAAGAAAAGATGATGAAATTAAGAACTTAGAACCTTTTCTTCGAATGTGTCTTTGATGGATTAAAAAATTAACATGATTGATAAGGACAGAAGAAAGGAAAATTATTCAAGGAAAGATATTGGACTAATCTCCAGTAATAATAAAATCTTCCCTCAAAGTGAAAATGTTACGAGTTGGAGGGTGTGGAAGTATGGGAAGTCATAAAAGCTAATAGAATCAAATCTGTTATTATAAATGTTAGATCCCTACTAGTAGTGATTATTCAAAGCACAAAGAAAAAGAATACACCTAAGGAATGGTTAGACATACTACCTAATTCTCAAGGTTTTCTAAGTCCAAAACTAGTCTATGTACATCAAAAATAAAGGTGAATCCTCCAATTCTATGAATAAAACCTTGTTTCTTCCTAGAGAGGAAAGTAGGTTCAAGAAAAACAATTTAAAAAGTGGTCGGGAAAAATAATAGCTAAAAGGAAATTGATGATGGAACCCATATCAAGCTAGATGTGACAAGTTTTAGGAGAACTAAGAACCAAGTTTCTAAATGAATGCTATTTCATGGAATGCGAGGGGATTAAAAAAACTCACTAAGTTTAGAGTGATTGAAAATATGAGACTAAACATAATATGGACATTATTTCACTCTAGGAAACAAAGATGAGTGAGGAGCAATTTTTGTTGAAATTTTTTTTTTTTTTTGGAGAAATGTTGAAACTATAGAATTGAGTTCTCATGGAGCTTTAGGAGGACTTTCTATTGTGTGGAATCTAATGTGGTTTAAAGGTATTGATTTAATAAGGAAATATATCCATTTGGCTATTCTATTCAAAGACATTGGAATAATTTTTTTGAGTGATTTATAACATCTATGATCCTAACCAAAAAGGGGAAATAAATTTTTTTGGAACCAATTGTATGGTTTCCTTAAATTTATCTCGAAGTCTAAATTTATTATCTTGTGTGATTTCAACACACCACTAATGCCGAGGATAGAATAAGGGTGGAAATATAGAGTTTACTGAAAGTATGGAGACCTTGCAGGATTTTATATCTTCTAACAACCTAATGGATATAGATATCAAAGTGGGAAAGTACACATGATCGATTAGAATACTAGGTGATCAATTTATTCAAGTCATCTTGTATAGAGATATGAAATCATAGGGTTAGTTATAACAAGATGTTAGTCTTACTTCCCTTCCCCCATATAGGTTTAGAGTGTATCCCTATTCTCTTTGTGGTTAAAGAAATTGAGAAACACAGAATTCCCTTCGAGTTTGAAAAGATGTGGATTCAACATAAGGACATTAAGGAGTTAGTAAAATACCGGTAATATGAAGCTACATGGATTTGTGATGTTTAGAGTTTCCAAAAATCTTAGTAATGTCAAGAAAAATATTAAAGGATGGAATAAGACTTGTTTCAGAACATATTTGATTCTAAGATATCTTTGGCATAGGATTTTTCCACTATCCAACTTTCCATGGAGGGTGAAAATGCGAGACAATATTATTTATCATCAAGATAAAGAGAAGGATCTTTTTTCAGATTATCAAAATATCCTTTGCAAATAAAAAATTTTTAGAAAAAGAAATACCATATTTCTTGGTTAAATGAAGGGGATAAGAATATAAAATAATTTCAAATTGTTGCCTTGAAATGGAGATTTCCAAATAAGATAGTCGGCTTCAGGAGGAAGGAAATCTACTTGACTAAATCTAAAGATATAAAAAGAGTTATTATTTCCTTTTCCAATTCTCTTCTATCTTCTCATCCTGGCCGTAAAGTGGGGAAGGAAAGTATTTTCTTATACTACATCCCTAAGTTGGTGAATCTAGAGGAAAACCAAATACTGGGTAATATTCCTTCCATTGAGGAAATTGAACTTATGGTGAAATCAATGAGTTTTGAAAAATAACTTGGAGAAGATGGATTCTCGAATACGTTCTTCCAATTCTTCTAGGATACTGTCAAAATGGATGTCTTCCTTTCCATTCAAGATTTTTTTAAACATAAAATATGTTGAAGGACCTCAATTTTACCTTCCTAGCATTAATTCCTAAAAACCACAAGGTTGGAAAATTTATAAACTTCAGACCCATAAGATTAGTGCAATTGTATCTATAATATGTTCTCCATGATTTTGACCCTTTGAATACAAATAATTCTACCTTCGTTGATATCTAACCACTAAGGTGGGTCTTGTAATAGGTAGGAAAATTTACGATAGTGTTGTGATAATTTGGGAAACACTACATTTGTAGAAGTATAACGCGAAAGAAACCATGGTGATTAAGTTAGATATGGAGAGGACCTATGAAATATTATCTTGGGATTTCTTATTCAAAGTGATGAAAAGATTTGTCTTTGACCCAAAATTTTTTTTTAATTATGATTCAAAATTGTATATCTATAGCTAGATTTTTAGTTCTAGTTAATGGTACCCTTTGTGGTTTCTTCAAGATATCTAGGTGGTTAAGGCAGGGTGATCCAATCTCTCCATTTATCTTCATACTAATGGTAGAATATATAAGCATAAATTTGAATCAGAAACCATGGAAAGACAAGTTATGTGTATATAACTAGCTATTAATTGTGATAGGCAGAGATTTTAAAAACATCCTTTTGATTACGAAGAAGTCTCGGATCAAAAAATTTACTTGAGTAAGAGTTCAATTTTTGTCAACACTTCTAAGAGTAGAAGTAAAAATATATCTCATATTTTGGGGTACGAGATGAAATATTTTCCCACGATATACTTAGGCATGATGATTGGTACTTAGCACTTCAAAATTTGGATTGGAATTTT
This sequence comes from Taxus wallichiana var. yunnanensis, assembly GCA_018340775.1. Lineage (NCBI taxonomy): Eukaryota > Viridiplantae > Streptophyta > Pinopsida > Cupressales > Taxaceae > Taxus > Taxus wallichiana. The sequence continues at coordinate 736,406,737 of CM031241.1, forward strand.
TTGATAGACATATTTATAAGTAACTTAACATGGTGAAAAGGATATCTCGTTTCATAGTAAGGTAAGGATAAATTATTGAAATTCTCCCTTCAAAATATACCTTTCTATACCATGTCCATTTTCAAACTTCTAGTTGCGGTGGCCTCCAAATTGGAAAGTATTCAAAAAGGTTTCTATGGAGTAGGGTTGAGAGAAAGTCTAGACTACCTCTTCATGGTGTGGGAGAATATTTGTCAACCCAAGAATATGGGTTGTCTTGGGATAAGAGATTGGGTGAAAATTAATAAGGATCTCCTTTCAAAAATGGCTTATAGATTGACCAAAGAGGAAAGTGTTTGGTCTTCCATCATAAGGAATAAGTATTAGCTTGATTCCTTACATGTTGAATGGTGCTTCAACATTCCTTCCTTTGAGATCTCTCCTTTTTGGAAAGTTATCAATTGGGCCAAACCCATATTCTCAAGAGGATGCAAATGGAAAATTGGAAATGGCAGAAGAGTTAAGTTCTGGGAAGGTAAATGGATGAATGAAACCCCTCTTAATGATTTTTCCCAACTTACAACAGGCGTATACTAGTAATTATTGTTCTCTTATTAAGGACTAATTTAATATGGAGGACCCTTTCAAAATATGGAAAAAATATCTTTTGAAGGACATGATGAAGATGATTTATTTACCCTTAATAATTAAATTTGTGGCATGGTGTTGGATAGGAATGAGGTTTCAAATAGAATCTATTGTTTCAAAGAAGAGAGTGGCATCCTTCTATAAAGAGTGCTTACAATTGTTTTTTGAAAAGGTTGTAATTGATGAAATCTTAAATTGGGATAAAGTTTAGATTAAGGTAAGTAACACCTAAATCAATGTCTTTTGGTGGTTGGTTCTTCATGATAAAATATTAAAGGTGACTAATATTAACAAGAGGGGCTTCCATATGGGCAATAGGTTTGTTTTATGTGAATAAGATGAGGAAATTACATCTCACCTCTTTCATGAATGCCCCTTCGGATAGATGTTATGAGCTCATTATTATCACTCTTTGATATAAAATGGGTCTTTCCTCCTTCCTTAAAGTTGTTATGGTATCAGTGGATTTTCCCTTTAAAATTCAATGAGTTGAAGTATTTTTGGAATTTTACCTTATTGAATTTATGTTGGGAAGTTCATGAGGAAAGTAATAGAAGGATTCTCAAAGGGAATAAGGAACAAGTGAAAACAATGATTTTTAGATGTAATAATGCCATATTTTCTAATTTTTCCATGCTTCAAAATAAGAAAAAGTCTTTATTGAGGTTGAAAGAAAACTTTCAAGAAAATGGGGTATGAGTAATGGTATCAAATTACTTCCTCCTCATATTAACCCTAGGTTAGATGGATGGGAGAAACCCAGGCTTATATTAAGTTGAAGTTTGATGGGGCATCAAAAGGGAACCTAGGTAATTCATTCATAGGAAGAGTATTCAAAGATCATGGGTCATTAATCTTGGTATTATCTTGTAACTGGGTAATAAAATCAACCATGTGGCGAAACAATGAATATATTATGGGGGATCAATATAGATGTGGAAAAAAATTCATAAACATGGAAGTTGAAGGTGACTAGAAATATATTTATAAGGTCAAAGCATATAAGTGTGTCTTATTTGGTGGCAAAAATATTTTAAAATCTGACTAGTAAATAAATATTTAAAATACTATAAAAACTTTAAAAAATCAGCTAAATTCTAGATGCCCTAACTTGGTATTTGTAAGCTCTTAAAAATACATGTTTTGTCATTTAATGTGTTTGGTCATGTTTTAGTTGTGTGAAATATTTTGATGAAAGTACAAAAATTACAAAAATGTCTATTATGTATTCCATTAAAATTATTAAAAAAGGAAAATTGCTTTAAGAATATAACCTTTAAACACATATATCGAGAGGTAAACGGTATAGCTGACCTTTTTCCAATAAAGGGGTCAATGAGGATGGTTTTAGAATCATGAAAAACTATAAAATTTTTGAAACCCCATGAAATATTTAATAACTAAGGAAATCAATGAGTCAAACAATGATAACAAACTGTCCTTTTCAAGGATCGGGTTCGAGGGGTTTCCTTATGAAATGGAATTATGGAAATTTATGCTTGTGAAAATTACTATAATTATTGGAATAATTACATGGTAAGTGTTGATCATGTTCAATTGTCTCATTATGATGTGGCAAATGTCCCTTATTGCAATTGTAATAATTGGATTAACAATGGCTAATAGAGGCAAGATTTAATTTGACATGCTTGGAGTAATGTTTTGTGCTCATACATAAGAAAACATAATAGTAGCAGAGTTTTGTGGAAATTATGATGGTTTTAGATTTCATCCTACTTGGATGCGAGAATGGGGGAGATCTGGTTCACACTAAACCACGTAATATCAAGATCATTAAGCCCTAGGTGTGGACAATATTTTAAAATAATGGTATGGCCCCCTTTTTAAATTTTTTTAAGGATTCAAAGAGAAAATCAATAGATATTTTACCCATATATGGAAGGATGATAAAATATGGATTAGAGGCTCTGTTTCCATCGGGGAGGTTAAGATACAAATAACCATTGACACCATTTTTCTCTCATGGATATGAAAATGAAGGAAGGGAGTTGTTCAAGCCAAAAAAATATTGCATCGAGGAGATGAAGATGTTCCTAAAAGGTAAAGAAATACTAATCCCTCATTTCACTTGTTATTTAAGGGATTTTGTCATAGAACCCTTGAATGAGGTGGAACTAAATCTCATCCAATTTATTACACTCTAAGGTAGGAACAAGAAAAAAAAAAATTATCATCTTTTTATGTTTAACTTCATTTGCAATGGTTAAAGTTATAGTTTCCCATACTTCAATAATCAATCATTGTGTGCTACCATGGATCAATTCCAAATTAGTAATATGATGGTCCCCTTTCACTAGAGTTTTATCATGGCTATGATGAAGAGGGGTTCCACTAATGTAACCAAATATATTAAGTATCTAGGCCCATTAGTGGATTCTCTTGTTGTGTCTAGGACTGAAACAGGAGGTTGAATCTTAGAATGAGGAGTTGAGTGATAATCCTTCTTTGAAATATCTATGTCTAGTGCCTAAGGATAGTGATGAGGCCATGCTTGGCCTTAACAAGTTTAAAGAGAAAAATTTGGTTAAAAACTTTGTTATGGTTGAAATGGAAAATATGTAGGGGAATATTTCTCGGTGGAGACGGTCAATGAACCAAAGAGTTTAGAGCTTCTCAGAATGGATAATAATATCAATAAATATTGTAATTCATTCTTAAAGATTTTAATTCTATGAGAGACAAGGTGGATAACATGGATTTAATTATGGATAATGACAACATGGAAATGTTACGGGGACAGTGCAAATTCTTGGAAAAATAAGTTGATCATTTGAAAGATCTACTTAAGCAGTGACCAATTGGATCATACTTCATACTAAATCCACTATTCAATGCCTTCATCTAATGACTCAAATAATCAATACACAAAGACAACTTGAAAGAGAGGAGTCTTCTAAGAAAAGGAAACGTGGATTGAATGAGTCCGATCTGAAAAATCTAGGTGCCTTCATTAACAAGATGGAAAAGGAGTCGACGGTCCTCCCGGAACATATTGATAAGAATTATGATCTAAAATAATAGTGGATGCATTGGATGATGGCTCTTGTTTTTATGCTTTTGTTTTACCTATTTTACTTGGTTGTTGTTAGTTTTGTTGTTATATTGTTGTTAGTTTGTACTTTGTTTTGATGTTACTTATATTTTCTATATATCTTCTACGATATGGGATATGTTTTGTAATGATACTTTCCCAAGAAGTGGGATATGTCGATTTTGAAGAAGGGACCCCTTAAACCTCTTTTACCTCTAATAAAAAAATACAAAATATGCTTTGGTATATTACTACATACAATGGAAATTGTTTATGATGAAGATGAGATTAGAGGATTTTAAGAAGTGTTGTTAGAGTTGAATGGATATCTTTAAAGTGATGTTTGGGAGGGTAATGAAATAAATGATGATGAGGATGACAATAAATGACATGCATATATGAGTGATGAAGAGTTCTAGCAAAATGACAGAAGATGATGATGACATTTCTCTCTAAATTGAAATATTTTTAATGCTTTTATATAACCATTTCATCCATACTTGAATAATTTTAAATTTACATAAAAACTCTTACAAATAAGGGATTCATTTTTTCTTAAAGGAAAGTCATTATGTGGTGAAATATCAATCAATTATGCTCATCTTGACATTTCTTAGTTTCTATTTGTTGTTCCATTTCTATAATATTAATCTAGATGTTTGTTACATTCATATAATGATTATTATATATTAATTCATAAAGATATTACAAAGAAAACATAACTTAATTATCTTTATACTCAACTATCTTATCCTTGTTACATTTCATTGATGTATCTTTGTTACTATCTTCTTAGTCACCAATTTCAAAAAAAAAAGAATGCATGAAATGAATGACTATGTTTCTAATTTTATGTTCATGTGTAGGGTGTTGTTAAAATCAATGAGGGATTGAAACATGATTGTGATGATGCACAAGAATGGATGACTAATTATGAGTGTCTTCATAGTGAGAATGTGAAGAAAATAATGAATATTTAATGTCACTTGGTATACCAATTAACAACTCCAAATCATCAGTGTATGTCTCCAATATTTTGAATCTCATTTAAATTTGTATATATTTAATATAGTTTTTATTATATACATATTCTTATTATATAATACATGTGTATGTGATCTAATTTGTAGGCCAAAAAACATTTCTAAAAAATGGTAAAAATAAAAATATTTTGAGGAAATTTTGTCTTCTTATGAAAACATGTGTTCAAAAGAAATGATTCAAGAAGGGATGTCACCAATGAACATGTTAATTTAAATGTTGAACATGGACTCATTTTAAATAACAATTTTGACCCAAAACTTCTAAATCAAGTTGTTGACCCCAATTTCTGATCATTATATGAATAGTTGAAGTAATTGTATGGAGGGGAAAATAATCATAATGGTATCAAAACACATGTTGTAAACAATTGAGTACCATCTCCATATAAAATATAAAAAGAGATGCAATTTAATAAAAATAACTTATCCACAAAACCTTCAATGGTTAATTAGGTTCCTTGTATGGATTCTTCAAAGAGGTTTGTAGCCAAAACACTTGAAAAATTCTATGAAATTGAGTCAAATAAGCTACATGTTACTAAATCAACCTCAAGTCATGGTTCTGATCTATCAAAAAATGTAGAATTATCTAGAGTTGTAAAGGGCCACATTGAAATAATGTAATCAAAGAGAAAATGAAGGTAGGGGTCCCTATGTGATTGAGGTGAGAGATGGGGTTATTTTAGGAAGACATGTTGTAAGGTGGGACAAAATATTGGGGGTGTAAGTGAGGTCACTTTTGGATGTGAGAATTGAATCATTATCACAAAAAAACTAAAGAAATCTAGATATTTTTATTTTAAAAATGGAAAACATGTTTAAGAGTATTGGTGGGATAGTATCATGTAGAAAATATAGATAAAAAATCTAAAAATTAATAAATAGTTATAGGCGTAAGTGTATAAAAATGATTCTTGAAGGAAAGGAATAAAATGCATGCTTGGATCTAAATATTTGAAATGCATCAAAAGATGGTATGTGTTCTAGATTTTTGGAAATAATTAATATGTAAAAAGAAATAAATTCCATGGCGTCTCAATATTATTTTGGAAGAGAAGGGGTGAGAGTAAGAAGATAAATATTTGTAAGTTTTTTTAATTTTGTACTTATTTTTACCTTCTTCTACCTAATGAGACTTAATCGTGGTTTCGTATAATTGGTTCCAAATGACATGATTTTTTACCAACTTTTATATCTTTTCTAAGAGGAGTAACATGATAGATAATATATAATTGATTAGATACATTAAATGATAAACCAAGATGTTATGTAGACATAAATGATGCAAGACAGGAGAAAATTTCTTCCTCCATAATTTCATCAATCAAAATACATGAAGTAATGGTGTTATGTTGGAGTCTCTAAACATAATTTTTCTATTGATTTTTTAATTATTTTTGAATAAATTGTTCCTAAACCCTTTTCAAAGCATCCAAAATATTTAATATACCTCTTGGTCATTGATATATAATTTAACACATCTAATCATTTTTGTATGGTCTTATTTTGGATCATTAAAGGCCCGAGACTCTTAGATGTTCCTTCATCATTTTTTTCTAGAAGAAACAACATAATATATCACCTAAAAATATTTTTATGCCATATAACAAAAGTGAATGTTATACAAAATGACATGATGAAAGGGAGGTTGAAATATCCATCTTCGATAGATTCATATGCTAATATCCAAGAACTACAATCACATATTGAAAGATCTAGTAATTTTGATCAAACGAGGGTTATGGTAAATTTTTAAAAAAATGGAGGTATTCTCATCTAATATGACTGAAAAAATGGATGCACTTTCCTCCTTAGTTGCACAAATTATTAGTGCATGGAATAAAAAATATAAAGATCTTAATCCTTTAGAGGTAAAATTGAATAGTTGTCACCATTATACATATATTTTATATATAGGAACTATATTATATATGACTCTTATCATTTGACTCATTTTATCTCATTTGTGATATAAGGAAATAATGAAAATCACTGAAGATATATGTGGAAGAAAAGATAATGCTCGTGATGAGATCCATATCAGCCATTCTAATGGTGAGAAAAAGAATTTTAAATAAAAATATGGCATGGTAAGTATGTTGGACTTAATATTATGTATATGAGTTTAATTTTTCACTTATTATTTACTTCAAATATTCAAATATTATTGTTTTGTGCTAGTGTTTGAAGAAAACTCAATTTATAGTGGGTTATAAAGTAGAAATGATAGATCCAATCAGATCAAAAGTTGTAAGACATGGAAGGATATATTCAGTTGGGAAATATCATAAAGAGAGGCTTGGTCCAAATGATTTCAATGTTTGTGTACGGAATTTTTGATAGATATTCATCTTCCTTATGAAAAAAGCTATATGATTGCACCAATTTATCTAAAAAATAATACTCCTTTTAAAATAGATGATAAATGTATTGCATAAGTCTTTAATATAATACTTGTAAAAATAACTCATGACATTGAGATCGGAACTAAAAATTGCTCATGTTTAACTTCTTTGTATGTAATAATTTGATAATGTTCACCTCTTAACAAAGCTGATTTGCATCTAGTGGTTACTTGAAAAATTTATAGTGGAAGAAATTTTGGACATATATTAATTTATTTTTGATATTCTACAAAGAATCTATACCATGTTATTTTTTTCATCGTTATATATTCTCTTTGTATCTGTGGATTTGATTATATTAATTTCTTCAATTATTATACCTCTTTTTTTTTTTTTTTTTGGAGGATGGTAAAAATTATGAGCATATTAAAGGAAGTGATTTTGTAGTCACCTAAGTTGTATTTTGAGACAATTAAGAGTGAAAGGAGTAGACTTTGAGAGAAATCATTTTCTCAATCTAAAAATTTAGTTTTATTTTGGTAAATTTATTGTGACATAATCCATTAAGAGTAAGATATAGTCCTAAAACCCTACATACTATAGAAATATTTATTGGATTTTTTTCTTACCAATTTAACTTTTATATGCAAGCTTGTTAAATAAAATCATTTTGTATTCCCTTGTTGAGCATGGAAAATGACTAAGTCCCCGAGGAAAAGGTTAGCGTACACTGACAACACCATGGAAAAGAAAGGTGCATAAGTATATGCACACTAGGAAAATAGGGTTTGCACGTTGAAGTCGACAAGGAAGGATTTTGCACAAAGGAGACACCGGTTAGCTAGTTTTGGGATACATATCTAAATATAGACTTGGAGTAGCGGATAAGAAAGGTTTTGAAGATAAGATTAGAACATGAAGACTTGTGAGTTATGAAAAGGATATTTTGGGATAGGAGAAAGACCAAACAACATGCATAGTATAGAACCAATAATAGGATTTGAAATAAGAATTAACTATAGTAGATCTATTGTTAGAGAACTTGTATACTTATTGTACCTATCTTGTAACTTAACATGGCTATTATTAGTATGTAGTATATTTTTGAAGGTGCGTGGGCGGTGAAGGGAAATTCCCACACCTATAAATATGTATTGATTTTCATGGTTTAGGGATCACTTTTGTAAAAGAGTTATGCGATGGTTTATAGGTGCACATGACTATGGTGACTTTACTATGTATGTATGTATGAAGGTTCTTTGCTTTACAATAATTAATATAATGGATCTTTGTTGTTGATTATTGGTGTTTGACATAACCGAGCATGGATCTTATATGGTAAAGTTAATCTTGGTTCTTGTTTAATTGTTCTTACATATGGTTAAGATTTAGATCTGATTTATGCACCGCAATAGATTTGGTTAATCATTATGGATCTGGAATATATATTTAATCATGTTAATTACTTGAAAAAATGAAATAAAATAGGGACACGGTACCCTTGTGCACTTTTGGTGAGCACTCGATTCAGATGAGTGATGTGCCAATGCGCCTTGGGATTTTATTTGTAAAATCTAGGCTACATATTAGTCCCATTATTAAGACCTCTTTTTAATTGTTTGGCTAGATGTTTCATGATGAAGACGTACCAGTTGAACTTATCCATTATTAAAGATTGGTTAAATGATTTAGAGGAAGAGTATGGTTGAATATTTAAGCACTGGACCTTAATTTGATGCACGCGTGTGGGTTGAAAAAATATGTATAATGAATTGTATGATACATTCTTCACCATAATACCTATAGAGCTATATGAGTGATTGGTTACATACACATTGAAGAGAAATTGGATGTTTCATACACTTGTTTGGATATAGGAAGAATTCATGGCCTTATATGCTAAATATCTAATGTGGATGTGCGTTGTGGATCATTGGTTTCTTGGTGTTATGAATAGTTATATTCTTGAGTACGCAGTGTCCACTTATTCCTTTTTATAGGTTTCTAAGTTACAATTATTTTGTGAGCCCAAAGTATATTATTTGCATGGAATTCCTTTAGTGATTAAGATCTTTATCATGACTTTGGATTTTGAATAGTACCCTATGGCTAGCTAAACCCCACCATGTGGGGGAAGGAGTAGGTGTGGTGAAAGATGGTGGATCTAGCGATAGAGAGATACATAGAAGAAAGGTAGGTTAATTTTAATGAATTGTGTGAGAGGTACTTGGAGAAGTAGCGAGAGACCGTAGAAAGAATGGTGTTGTGGAGAGAGATGGCTTGTGAAGGATTTGGAGCTCACGTAGAATACATGGAGCCGGAGCATCTGGAACTCCCCATTTGGGAAATCATGGTGAGAACCCTCTTTGGCTTTGGATGAAGGCATGTCTAAAGAAATATTGAGAACCACGGGCATGCATCTGATCCTACCTAGAGACCTATTCCTTGCACTTGGTTTTCCAGTTTCTATGATAGAAAATAGTAAGAAAACTAGTATAGGGAGTAGACTAGTGACAACTAGAGTTAGTTTGTAGTCAAATTCAGGAGTTAATTAGGTAGATTATTCATCTATGGTGGCGTAATTATCATCTATACTATGTGGAGGACCAGTTGAGGCATATTTTCTAGCGCATCATCAAACAAAATGTGGTTGTGTAGAATGTTGGCATAATATATAGAAGTAGCAAAACTTCACAGTTGTGGGAGTCCATTTTAGCACAACTATAAGAGAATAAGGTAGTGCATCCTATGATTAATTGACTACTTTAGGAGAGGTATCGGGAGGATCGGAGGGTCGTGTTCTATGGATCTAATGGTTCTAGGGTGGAGTAAACCTAGGAGGGAATACTAGTTCTAGATCTAGTGGGCACGGTCTACACTGGACCCAACAAATTTATATGGAAATTTCCTTCCATCTACCATAATACGAGGGATAAAAGATGCATATGAGCACGTACATATGTGTGATATATTATGACACGTGAAGGGGATTATATCTCTAGATCATAAGGAAAGTTAGTTTACAACTACATTTCAAGGTCACACTCATAGTTGGTATAAGAAATTTGATATGGATCAAATTTGTGTAGATTATACCACCTTGCGGGTTGCTTTATTGAAAGAGTTTTATATCCCTGAATTTGAGTAGAAGAGCATCAGTGCACTAAAGGATATCAAGAAGGATATGAATGAGAGTTTTCGGGAGTATGATGCACATTTCAAAAACTTTTAGTCCGAGTTATCTTATAATATACACCTGATTTAACATGCTCAATGGTTCGTTAAAGGACTATTCACGTCTTTTAGAAGATCACTCTCACACAAAACTTATACGAGATCTACGTGAGGAAATTGAAGCAGCTCTTTACGCTAAGGTAGTTGGAAGTGTAGACATGGGATTTAGACAATTTTCTTAGGCTTAGATTACAACTATAGCCAAACAGCTAGAGAAATTGTCACCTAACTCGGTGCATGAGACACGCAAAGGGATTTGGTACACAAATTGTGAAGTAGAATGACATATTAAGGATAGGTTTCCTTATAAATCAGTGCATGCCATGTTGGTGGAGTGTGATATATATCACTTGGATCATGATTCAATTCGGTGCCCTTTTCTATAACACGTGATAAGAAATAACATGTCCTATTACTACAAGATTTTTAGGTCTACCACCCATTGATACTAGTGTACATTAGACCAAAGTTGTAAATAATTCCAAGGAAAATTTGAGCATCATGATCATGATCAAAATGAAGGTAAATATGAAGGAGGAAATGGTAGAGGTAGAGTATATCATAGATGATTTAGAGGTTAAGGTCATAGTGGTGGATGGAGTGAATTTCCATGAGGATCATGTTATATATGCAGATCCCCTAATCATTATAGGGGAAAGTGCCCTAAGAATATTATATGTTCTTTCTGAGGGAAGAATCATAACTATGAATAATGATTAGACTTGTATGAACACTTGAGTAAGAATAAAAAGCATGAAAAGGTCATGTGAATGGTTATAGTAAAACACGGTGTGGAAGATCATTACATGCAAAAGTTAGCATCGATCCTAAGTTGGTACTGTTTGGTTACTACACATGTTGAGGTTGTATGTAGAAGGGAAGATCCAAAGAAAAAGCCTATTATTAAAAGGAGAATGCACTCCATGAAAATTATCTAGACCTATGAATTAGAAGGAAGTTTATCAAGAAACCATGGAGGTGATTAGGAATTTTTAGGGTGAGATACAATGTTTGAAGGAACAATCATAGAAGTTAGAAGAAAAGGAATTAGCTAAGTTCCATCATACAGATTTTGATGAATTAAAGGAGGTTTGTAAGATGTTGCGATGAGAGAACATCATTCCTTTGTTGGGGAATGGTTAAAGGGAAACACCCTGTGCTAGAATTAAGCACGAAAGATAGATTCTACATGCTAACCTTCCTCCTCATAGTATGGATTATGACAAGGAGATTAATCTGAAATCCATTATCGATGGATGGATTTTAAGTAACATTATGATTGACACAAGTGTAGAGGTGAATGTACTCACTTTGGAAACATGGATTCAGATGGGTAGACCACCATTGTAGTCATCTTCAATTGTGTTTGTTTATGGAAAATAAGACTAAAGAAACACCTATTGGGGTTTTAAAGGATGTTTCTATTACTATAAAAGGGGCCAAGTTTACTGGGGAATTTGAAGTCTTGGTGCTTGCGGAGGCCGATAGTTTTCCAACCTTACTTGGGTGCCCTTGGTGTTATGCAAAACAACATTGATCTCGCACTTCAACAAAGGATATATACATTTTGAGAATAAGGATTAATGCATCATTATCCCTTTAATAGATGGAAAATTTTCACCATTTGTAGAGCCCTTAAGTGAAGAATATTTAAACATAATCTATGTACGAACCATTAGAGATTTAGAGGTTCTTGATCCATCAAAATAAGTTCTCCAAAGTGGGATGATGCACAAATCCATGAGTGACACTTCAAGTGTTGCATATGAAAATTGGCCACATGGTACTTATGAAATGATTTGGAATGAGATAAGTAGTGTAGTTATGCATGTAAAGAGACCATGTTATGTCGTAGAAAGTTAGGTACTAACCAGTACCAAGGTATACTTGAAAAGGAAATCCCGAGGTATTCTGCTTTCTCAGTGGAAGTTTAGTGGATAAAACAAGTTGAAAGAAGGAATATTCTAGTTTATACTTTTTTAGGACAACAAAACATTGGTGGATGGTCCATAGAGATAGTATTTTAGAGTGGCAAGAAGTGAGAATCACCTTCTCTTCTAGATTTATCTCAGTGATGCACCTACTCGGATGTGTGAATTTCACGGTAAATATTTAGTTCAACACCATGTTTAGCAAAGTGTGAGAGACTCTAGACAAAGGGAAAATAATTATTACCACATTTTTGTGGGTACACAAGCTCTATTTCACCTTTCAAGGTTGCACATGTGTGCATGGTATGTCTATGTGGAGTTGAATAGAGAGATGGGAATTGGAAAGAATCGATGTAAGTATGATGCATACCTTTGGATATTTTTCCATAAAACCTCCGGTGAATGAGGCATTACAGTTATGAATTTCTTAACTATGGGAGATAGTGAAAATGTTGAGGAACTTCTTTAGGAGTTAATAGGTGAGTCAAACCTAGAGGTGCATGTTGAAGAAGAAGAGACAGATGCGATAATATTTAGGTGTGCCTACCTACAAAAATAAAAGGGTAAGATGCTCTATGTAATTGATGATGAAGAAGTGGAGAATATGGATGACGAGCATACTAAGGGTACACGTGAGGTATTAGATAATGTAGATGAGAAGGTGTTTTCCTACCATGAGCCTATGAAAACTAAGAAGGTTAACATTGGAATGGATGCTAAACCCAAAGAGGCCATCATTGGATATTATTGGTCTGACTCTAAGATTGCTAAAATAATTGAGTTGTTGTGTGACTTCTAGGACTTGTTTCTTAGAGGCTATCATCAGTTAAAGGGGTACATATGAGGATAAAACTAAAGGAGGGTGCATGCCTGGTTAGGAAGAGGCCTTACAAGATTAACCCTAACCTACCCACAAATTAAAAGAATAAATTGAAAAGATAATGAATTCTGGAATTATTAAGCCAATCGAGGAGTCAAAATGGGTTAGTCTTATGGTGATCATTATAAATAAAGTTGGAAGAATTAGAATTTGTGTGGATTACATGAAGTTAAATTTTTGAGTGTAATTGACCTGTTTCCCCAAACCTTTTACGAAGAAATATTGGAAGGTGTTGTAGGGAGCAAGATCTACTCCTTCGATAATGGATTTTATAGATATCATAATGTGAGGATATCTAAGGATGATCAAGAGAAGACACATTTTGCCACTGAGTGGGGAAGTTTTTTATACATGGTTATGCCCTTTGGATTGAAGAATGTGCTTGCAGCCTTTTCATGCATTTTTGTACAAAAATTCTAGGACTTTATACATAAGCTCTTATAGGTTTATCTGGATTATTGGACAATATATGGGTTCATGAAGGATCATTTTGATAATCTAACACTTATGTTTGAGAGTTGTTGATAGTTGAACATCTCCTTAAACATTAAGAAGTGTGTTTTTTTTTGACTATTTTGGGATACATTATTTGTAAGGAAGGCTTGTTAGTGGATCCTACTAAAGTTGTTGTCATTTTGGTCTTAGAGAAACCTATTAGCTAGAGAAAGGTGTGTGGGTTCTTGGGGCACACATGATATTATAGGAATTTAATCAAAGAATATGCCAAGATCGTTGTGCCTTTAGAGGAATTATTGAAGGATAAAGTAAAGTTCCATTAGGGTGTGGCACAATAATGTGCGTTTGAGACATTAAATGAAATACTTACTACAACACCTATTTTGCACTTTCCTTCGTGGACCAAATCTTTCCATATGAATGTGGACTCCTTTGGCATGGCCATTTGCATGGTATCAGCCCAACATGAAGAGGGGATTGTTGATCATCTTATTTTCTTTACAAGCGAAGTTGACTCAGTAGAACAAAATTTCACAACTATAGAGTGTAAGGCATTGTCTATGATCTATGCAATTCATAAGTTTCAACAATACTTGCTAGCAACACCTTTTATTTTCTATACAAACCACATGCATTTGAAGTACTTGGTGAACAAAACCATTTTTAAGGGGCACATATGCAATTGGATTATGTTATTTCAGAAATTTGATTTCAATATGGGGGTTAAGCCATGAAAGAGTAATTTTGGATGAGGTCATTTATCAAGGATTAATTCAAGTGAGGAAACACATAGTATTAAGGACACAATTTTGGATGCACAACTTTTTAGATTGAATTATGCACCCTCCGAATTAGAAGATATTGTGGTCTTTTTGCAAACCTGCGGTGCCGAAGGAATGAAGGATTTGGAGAAGAAAAAATTTCCATATGTGTCGCGCCTTATATGTTATTTAGTGGAGACTTATACAAACTATGTTGGGATGTAGTTTTACACTGGTACATACTTAAACATGAGTGTGAAGCCATTACATAGGAATCTCATGGGGTATTGTAGGTGGACATTATGTAGGAGATGCCACCACACACGATATTTTACTCATTGGTCTATGATGGGAAACATTATATAAGGATTATAAATAATATTGTAAGGCATGTGACCATTTTCAATGCCTTAGAAAGCATAAGTATATATATGAGACGTCTTTAAGTCCTATTGCTAGTGCAAAACCTTTTGAAAAGTGGGTCCTATTTCCCACCCACTGCAAGACTAGTTCATATTATATCATTACTTGTATTGATTATCTTACATGGGTAGAAGTAGTGCCTACAAAGGATTGCACAAATGCTACTACAACAACAAGGTTTCGTGGGAAAAAAATATTAGTAGGTATGGATGCCCATTGAGTTTTACAAGTGATTGGGGTACTTATTTTATCAATGAGACCATAAGAATACTATTAGGAAAATTCATGGTAGTACACCATAAAATGAATCCCTACCACCCTTAGGAAAATGGAACTGCTGAGGCCTTTAATAAGATATTGAGCCATACTTTGACTAAAATTTGTGATGTTGGAAGGAAAGATTGGGATGATAAAGTCTTAGTTGTAATTTGAGTGTATAGAATAACCTATAAGAGGTTGAATAAGGCCACACCATTTCATTTGGTGTTTGACATGGAGGTTATTCTACTAGTGGAATTAATGTTACCATCTCTCATGTATTGCACGTGTAGGAGGATTGGTTGATGAGCAAGAAATTGATGAGCATACTGAAAAATTGATGTAGATGGATGAAAGGCATGCTATATCACAATGGGGTCAAAAGAAAGAAAAGGTCGTGTACAAGAAATGACATGATAGACATATTAAAGATAAGAAGCTTGACATTGGATAAATGGTTTTTCTTTATGACTCTAAGTTTTTGTGCCACCCTTGAAAGCTTAAATTTCATTAGTTGGGACCATATGTTATAACTTATATAATATATTTAGACACTTACTAGTTAGAGGTGCTGGATGTAAAACAGTTTCCCGATTACTTCAACAGGAGTATGTTGAATCCCTACTATAAATAATCCTTCTTGGTGTTTTTCATAAGGCATCATTTCCATTTTTAGATTATATTTCCTTAATGCATTTCCTTATATGTGTTTCCTCCATTGTTGTTATGCTTTTTCAATTTCTATCATTTGTAATGTGTAATCGGTGCACTTACAACCAAAAGTTGATTACTAGTTAAGTGATTTCATACATAGAGGACCATGCATACCCTTAGTGTGGGGTAGAGAGAGTAAAAAAAGAGGTAAGCCTGCAAGAATTGATGATGACAAAAATCATGGGAAAACAAGAGTGTGCGTTAGGAGTCCTAAGTACCGAAGGGTGTGAGTAGTGGTAGTGATAATGGTTGTTAAAAATGATGGGGCGTCATGAGGAAGATGGTGATAATAAGGATGGTTCCTAATGAAAAATCCATGTATAGGAATGAACGTGTAAGGTAACATGAGGTAGGCGGTGGTAGGGAGAGATACTTGGAATAACATAGTGGTTGAGGTACTTTGGCACTAGGATTGTGTGTAAGGAGTAGTTTTGCATGCCAAAAGGTTACAAGGGTTACATGCGGAGGAAATGAACTTGGAAAATCTAAATTTACTCGCATCATGGTGGTAGGTGGCATGATAATTGTTACCATAAAAAGTGAAAAACTATAAATAAAAGGTCGGGGTAAGTCATTTTTACCTTGTGATAATTCATGGAAGAGCTTGTGTGAGCTAGGGCATCCTTGCGAATTAGTGCAAACGATCATTTGAGAAGAGACAAATTTGTGAAAAAGAGTGCAAAAGAGGAACATGGATGTGTGTAAAGCAATTTTTTGGAAGAAGTCTCATGGTTTGGATGGTGTGGCATGAAAGGAAGCAAGTTATTTGGTTAAGGTATGAAGAAATAGGGCACAAATTGCAAAATTATGTGAAGGAGTGGGGCTCTAAGTTGAGAAATCAAAATAAAAAGAACAAGGTAAAAATTATCAAGCACATGACCTAGGGAAATGGCACTAAGGAGAGGAACAATCATTTCACCAAAAAAAAAGGGAAAGGGAAAACCGGTTACAACAATAAATTTTAATAAAGAATGGTATTCTAAGATGCAATACCCAAATGGGGTATTGATGGGGATGGAGTGGGTGTCCCATGTACAAAAAATGGTTATAAGTGATTATAACCATCAAACCGATATGACTGAGAAGGAGATGACATTGAAGCTAGTTTGACTCATAGGTAAGAGGAAGGCTAATGACAAACCGGTCTATGATGATTTAGTGAAGAAGACCTTGGAGAAGGTTGGAATTATACAACTATATGAACTACCATTTTTTAGAAAGCCTAAGAGATTGTACCAGTGGCTTATGTCATGTGTACATGAAGATTATTTTTACTTCACTTTGGAAGGAGAATGCACATAACTCCACAATTAATCTTGAAGTTCACTGGACTCATCTGCACTAGAGATTTGATTGATGATGACTTAGGAGATAATGAGGTTGTTAAGAAAACAAATAAGGAATTTGGCTATAAGAAAGACAGGGCATGCTTATGATATTTCAAAGATCAATATCCTGGTGATGAAAATGGCCATGTGCCTACTTAAAACATTAAGTGGGAAAGAAAGGTGGACCCAGGTCAACAATATATGGTTATATGTATGTAATAAGATTGCTTGAAGGAAGAATCTACAACATCTCAAACTACATTGTAGAAGATATCATTGATGCAACGAGAGATGGAGATAAGATTATGTTATGTATGGAAAAATCTTACTTATGATCATTTTTTCTAAAACTCGAAGTTCCCAATGGGCCAAACAACAACATTTAGGAATACCAATATGAATATCACTCTCCTTCTCGTAGAGGTTTACAACATATACTTGTGAAATTATGAATTCACCCTACAAAGCACACTTGGATAAGTTGTACAAGCATACGCACGATGCTTTTGGCATAAAATGGAGGATCATAGAGAAAGTGCTAGCTTTGGTAAATGATGAAGATAAATTTTGTGTCTATCAATAGCTAGGCATTAGAAGATTTAATCTGACTGATGGAACCAAGAGCCCATGGTGCAAGTTACCATTTACCTTCACAAATCCAACACTTTCGGTTTGTTGTGAACAAATTTAATGAGGAAAAGAAGTTAAGATTTAATCTATGTAATGTAGATCAGAATATCACAAGTTGCATAGGCCACTTTTATATCTACATAATCTCATGTATGTGGAGAGATATGCCTCCCAAAAAATTAATTTTCTCAAGCCCATTACAATACCGATTGTAAGGACATCTGCAAAATGGTATATATCCATTTACAACCAAAATTGAGAAGGGCGCATATGTCAAGGATGGTGTTACCATCCCTCAGACCATGCAACAAAGAAAAATGTGGAAATAAATAAGATGGGTAGGGAGGAAAATCCTTCTAAGATCAAGGCACCGAGCATGCACGTGGGTCGACCATAAGAAAACATGAGACATTTACATGTATGAGTACTTATACTCATAGGAAGAAGTCCCTAGAAAATAGAAAGTATCCTATGAAGGAGAAGTCTCTAGTGATGAATAAATAAAGAGTAATTCGAGTCCTAACTTTTAAGAAATGGAGAGTGTGAAGGATGAGGAGACATACGTAGAGGAGGAAGAACATGAGTTGGAGCAAAACCCAATGTTTTAAATGTGCATGAGTCTATAAGGAGCCAAGCATGTCTTCTGAGGAAGAGATAGATGTAGGGGTGGATAGAGAAGAAGAAGTGGGGATGAATGTACAAGATACTACACGCATATCCAAATCCAGGTAGAGACCTTGGTAGAGTGCGAATTGGAAAATATTATTCAATTTTTTTCAAGTAATAGGTAGAGTGCATCATAGAGAAACTAAAATACAAAGGATGGGGAAAATTTGGAAGTGTAGGAGTAGAGAAAAGTTTGGTGGTATGATTTCCTAATGGTGCATGTACGGGTGACAACCATGCGTCCACCCAATTAAGACCTACCATGACATATGATGCAGATCCCAATAAGGTGTTGCACACTCGCTACTAGAGTATAATACCAATGGAACAAATTTTTTGCTGGTCATTTTTTTATAGAGAGAGTGCATAACCGTGCACAAGGAATATGTTATCTTGAACATTTGATTCCCATGTAGATGAGCTAAAATTTGAAGTCAATGCAAGAACATTAATGGATCCATGTGCTTTGTTAAGTGCCATGGAGGTGAATCCAATTGTGGATTCATAACAATTGAGTAATGAGTAGGCATGTAATGCACTAAATAAAATATCATTGGAAGTAGAGGCTAGACTCTTTAGGTGTAATAATAGGATCGGAGCGTTGGAAATGGAGTTGGAGGAGAAGAAAAAGAAATCATTGCAAGGGATAAGGAAATAAATGGGAAGGAATATATAATTATGCAATTGAAATGAGTTACGGGAGGAGAAAGGTACGTTGCTTAGGGTATATAAGAAGTCAGATTTGATAGTAGACTCAATAATCATAGCACACCCAAAATTATCCCTCCGAGTAGAAGTATGAATTATATTTCCATTGCTTATAATATTTGACATGCATCATCACAATGCAAAAATAACCCCTAGTACTAGAGTGGACGGAAAAAGTTATGACACAAAAGAAAGAGTAGGAAAAGGCACAGATTGAGGCGACCATAACTCAAGTACACCGATCTTCTTCATGAAAACTACTAATCACATGGCTGAACTTGTCTATGACAACTGTGAAGATAGAGATAGGGTGGTAAGTGTGCTAGTTGCCACTCATGAGGTAGATTTCAAGGAGTTCCAAGCCAAAAAAAAGTAAATTAGGTGGAACGTGATAAAATCCTAGTAGAAGTAGAAAAGAACACTAATTCCATTGAATTTTTGAGGGCTTCTACAAATAATAAGGTAAAGGAATTGTATCCCTAGGTAACATGAATAATGGATGCACTTTGAAAGACCTTAGCAAGTAGCTGGAAAGCATTGTTGATACATTTAAATCTAAGGGTGAAGAGATTACATTCAAGGAAATCAATACAATGATGGGGGATTTGTTTAATTAGGCACAGAATGAGGTGGAAGCATGGAATGAAATTGAGGCATCATTAAATAAGGATTTCCCAATCCTCGTTCAATAGTAGCAAAATTATTTCATTCTTTGGTGCAAGCCAGGTACATGTTCATTATTATTTTATTCTTTATTCTTTCTTGAGAGCAAAATGTTTCTAAGGATGGACAACACTTTTAGTGTGGGGTAATGTTGAGCATGTAAAATGACTAAGTCCTAGAGGAAAAGGTTAGTATGCGCAAGAGGCATGGTAGAAGAAAGGCACATAAGTATATGTATGTTGGGAAAGTAGGGTTTGTGTGTAAAGGAGCCAACACTTAGCCGCTTTGGGATACAGAGATCTAAATATAGACTTGGATTAGTGGTCAAGAAAGGTTTTGAAGATAAGATTGGAACATGAAGACTTGCGGTTTAAGAAAAGGCTATTTTGGGATAGGAGAAAGACCAAACAACATGCATATTCTAGAGCTAATAATAGGATTTGAACTAAGAGTTAACTATAGTAGATCTATTGTTAGAGAGATTACATGCTTTTTGTACTTAGATTGTAACGACACATGAATATTATTAGCATATAGTCTATTTTTGAAGGTGCATGGGTGGTGAAGGGAAAGTTCCCAAACCTATAAATATGTATTGATTTACACATTTTAGGTGATAACTTTTGTAATAGAGTTATGTTGATGTTTTATGGGAATGCATGACTATGGTGACTTTACTATGTATGTATAAATCTTCTATGTTTTACAACATTTAATATAATGGATCTTTGTGGTTGGATATTGGTGTTTTACATAACTGAGCATGGATCTTGTATGGTAAAGTTAATCTTGGTTCTTTTTTAATAGTTATTGCATATGGTTAAAATATAGATCTAGTTTATGCATTAAAATAAATTTGGTTAATCACATGGATCTGGAATATCTATTTAATCATGATAATTCCTTGAACAAGATGACATAAAAGAGGTCCCTAGTACCCTTTGCATGTTTTGGGTGAGCACTCAATTCAGCCGAGTGATGCGCCAATGTGCCTTTGGATTTTGTGGGTAAAATCTAGGCTACATCCCTTGAGTTACGTTTCAAGAAAAATCATTCAAATACCATGTCAAAAACTCGAGGAGTAATTTTATAGAAGTTACAAAGAAATTGAGAGTGAAAGGATTAGACTTTAACAACAATCATTTTCTAATTTTTAGAGGTTTAGTTTTATTTTGGTGAATTTATTGTGATAGTCTAACAAGGCTAAGATTTAGTCCTAAAACCCTACACATTATAGAAATATTTATTTACTTTGTTTCAAATCTGTTTTTCTTTTCTTACCAATTTATGAGTGAAATGGAATTGATTAGTGTATTGATATTATGATTGAGAAGAAATATTTATATTTTGATATTAAGGATGAAGATGAAGGTAATGCAGAGGGGAGGTGAATATATAAGTACATCTATAAAAGAGTTGATGAAGCTATTATAAAGAATATCTCGGGTTATAAGGTGATATTGGGGACATACATGTACGATTCTCCACTCTTCCTATAAGTTTGGTTTTATTATTCCTCCCAAGATTTAACACTTATTGTTTTGATCTAAATTAATTTTACGTTTATGTGATAGAATCTAGCACTCCTTACATGAACTTAGATGATCCTCATATGAACTTTGATGCTTAGATGATATAATCTAGCACTCCTCAAATGAATTATGGAGATCGGATGAAAGACTATGGTGCTCCTCATATCAAATCTAGTGCTCATATGAAATTTGACACTCGGTCGATAGAATTTAGAGAAGATTAACTTCCATCTTATGATAGTGTAACTTAACACCAAGATTGAACTAGAATTGATGCACACTTATATAATGTTAAATTTCATGCAAAATATTGGGAGTATAATGTAGGTAAAAAGGAGAACAAAATACATTATTTTGGGGACTCATAATCTCCCCACATCCAAAATCTTACAATTCCTTTGCAAGCTATTTTTTATCTTCTTTTTCATGGAGTTTCATCAAATCATATTCAGAAATAATAATGGCCAAATATTTTTTTATGAATTTTGTACCCTTTATTTTTCTAATTGTATGCTCCCGTAGAGTGTGTTGGTGCCATTTTTGAGCTTGCACTGTTTTTTCCCTAAATTTTCCTTCATTCTATGTGCTTAGAAATGTTTTCTCTCAAATTGGTGGTCTATAACTTTTCCCTCTAGTTGAATGCCTTGAAATGCTCACAAACTTGTTTTTTTGCCCCAATTTGAAAGAAATCTGCATGTGTGCCCTGTTTTGTGCCCTAATTTTTCCAAAATCTGTGGGCTCTACCATTTTCCTTTTACTCGATCGTGGAAGTTTAAAATTGATTGATTTGCACTTGTATGCCATTAAAAATCCAATTCCATGATAAAAATGCTTTGAAAACATGTTTTAGTTGGTTCAATTTCGAGAAATTTGTCGTCCTTAGTGAAAAAATTGAATTCTAAGGCATCCCTGGCATTTTTGTGTTTTGATGGTCAGACGGGTGTCATTTTCCCATCAATTTCTTCTTCAACATTCATCGACAATGTGGCTTGTTCTAATTTGCCTGAGGGACGGTGGAAAATTGTTTTAACTTATCACTTTTTGCTTTTTTGGCAAAAGGGTGAATTTGGTCCCATGGCTCCACTTTACTCTGATTGGTTCTAATGTTGCTGACATGTCCTCTTTTGATTGGATGAGAAGCAGTGGGTATTTTTGTGCCTTAAGGCATTTTGGAAAAAGAGTTAAAGTGCAAAGAAAATGCCTAGGGCCCGTATGAATCAGAATGGAACACGTGGTGACTTCAGAGCCAAGGAAAAAATTGTGGGTGGTCGGGTTCTTTTGAAGTTTTTTGACTTTATTTGGTTAAAATATTAAAGTCACAAAAACAACTGAACTCCGCAGTGAATCACAGGTGGACACGTGTCACATTTGCATCAAAGGAGGGGGATGCGGATTGGTGGAAGACTTAGAGATTTTTTTTTCTTTTTTGGAAAAAGATATGAAAATGCAGGAATGAGCTGAAACCCCACAATGAATCATAGATGAACATGTGGCAAGGTCAGAGGTGCAACTATGGGCACGTGGGGAAAATATAGAAATTTTGCCTTTTTCACAAAATAGGTATAAAATGAAATTTTGGAGCACAGGTCCGCTAGGACCCATATCAGAAGCAAAGGGCGGAAGGGTGGAGATGTGGGGATATTTTGGAAAATTTTCCTTTCCAAAAAGGGGTAAAATAGCAGAATCGAGTAGCGATTCCACTGGGACCCACATTGGGACATGTGTCAAGCTCATTTTCAAAGGGCGGAGGGGCAGAAAAATGTAAATTTTTACATTTTTCCAAAAGTGTTAAAATGTCAAAAAGTGATCCCAAGCCCATTTCTAATCACATTGTGACACATGGAGGGCTCAGATTAAAGGATAAAGGAAGATCAACGGTAACTGTGTATTTTTCAGTTTGGCCACGCCATTTGAGCTCCATGAAGCTTGGAGATGCAATTTTTGCATCAATTTTCATCAAATTTTTGACAAATTCATGTTTTTGTTGCCTTTAAGGATCAATTTGAAAATTCAATTTGCAGATCTGAGCTACTTTTGAAATGATTTTTTTCGTGCTCAAGCAGAAACGTGAAATACCAGATCCAAAAGTTGCAGAGGAAAATTTGGAAAGTGTAAAGTTGAAATGATGAACGAGGAGCATACTACATAAAAGGAGGAAAAACGTGCCCCTAGTTGAAATTATGATGCAAAAATCCTCAATGATTCACCTTTTCCGAAACACTTGGCAACTTTTTTTGTAAATATGTTAAACGTCCCTGTCTACGAATCATGATGGAATTTTGTAACAAACTTGATGCTTGGCATATTATTTTCTTGGGAGAGAAGGCTTGAATGTAATAGAGAGATATATAATACATGTTTTGAGACATGTAAAATGTTGAGAGTTCATTTTCCCGAGAAAAATTTGAGAAAAGCTCATCTTTTGAGGAAACTTTATGAGAAACTAGGTTAACTTCCTCTGTGTCATATTTTCATTCATGTTGAGTTGGTTACAAGTGTATAGCCATCAACAAGCTCTAAGATTGTTTAAATAACTCTCCCTATTGATGAATCTGATAAACTTTGAGTTAATTTGTGTTAAATCTCTGCAATTTTGTGTTTATTTCATTTCAGAATGTCTGCAAGTAGTTGTTCTAGTTCCTATTGCAATCTTGTATCAAAATCTATCTAAATCACATAGGTCTCAATCCTTATGATAGTTTAGTGGCATTTGTAATTTCATTTTCCAGAATAGCTTTCATCTGGGAATGAAATAAATGATTTAAAATCACTTTTCTTTCATCTATTGATAGAGATTGTTTGTAAGCTTTTGGGTGTACCTTAGGTGTGATTTATCTTAGATTTTGATGTTTTATTGGGTTTTCTAACTCAAGCCTTCGTGCTAGAATCTCAAAGATTGTGTGAAAAGGTGCAAATCTGGGCCTCCATTGATGCACACCTTCTGGTTGAAGGAATGTTTTAACTATTTTAAAGCTTTCTATTATTGAAGTTCTCCATTTTTGTGAAGCTCCTCAAGGATCTGGCAAATTCTAATCTATCTTGTTGATCTCCCACCAAAAAAATATTCAAATAGCAAATCCTACCCTGTAATACCCATGTTTTTCCCTGTATACCCACAAAAGATCAAAATCCATTTGCTAAAGTATGCAAAACAGATCAGGATTTCAAATGTCTTCAGTAACCCTTGCCTTGCATTGAAAGTATCTCCATAATCTGGAAGTGACAACTTGTGAAAGTCAGATTTGGAGTGTTGATCATATTTTCCCAAGGCCCTTTTCATACTATTTTCACAAATTGAGGGATATCTTCATCTCCTTCACCATTTGATAGTTACAAAATAGGTTCTCTTACCTTGGTTGAAAGGCACAACCTAAAACAGTTAGGAAAAGATCAAGTCCTATTTGAGTGCTATCCATCTCTCCACAAATCTGAGTGCCAGTTAGATCATATCCTGGCTACAAAACGACACACACCATGATCCATCTATATTCAATCTTCATGCCATATATTTGATGCTACTCAGACTAAAAAGGAGAACAAATTTGGGTACCAACACTAGTGGCATCGTTTCTGGGGATGAAGAATGTAATATCCAAACCAATTTGTTAATATGCTTCCAGTTCATATTATTTTGAGCCCATCAACACACCAGTGGCGCCATTGTCGGGGAAATTCTTAGTTCAATCTGATCCATGTGCATACATATTTGAGATATTTGAATGCATATCAAACCCTGGTAATGTCTCTTACAATTTGTCTACAAATATATTGTTAAAGCATCATTCTATACTCATATTTTCAAGGTGTATGCAAAGGTTTCAAACTCTGTCTACAATTTTATCAGTTTCTAGCAGTAGTTGCACTTCATTTGCATTTGTGGTTGATAGATTCAAGAAAAGGAAGGTCTAATCTATAAATTTTGGCAAGATTTTTAGTACTGATAGGTATTTGACAGAGTATTTTAGTGCATTTTCACAACTAGGGTGAAAGTCCTTAGTGGCAACTCCATGCTATTTTGATCTTGATAAATACCAATTTTTTAGCTTTATGTCATTTGTTTTTTGGTGTTGCTAATCTCTGCATAACTGGATGGAAGAATATCTCTCTTCATTAGAGACTCTACTAAGAAGTTGTTTTCAGATTCAAGGAACTCAGAGTTAGAAGGGAGAAGAGTTTGGAAGGTGGTTGGAGATCAAAGCTCAAGGAAGTTCCCTTTGTTCAACTTGAGATTAATCAGCCTGTCATTGAGGACTGTAGTTCTTCTTCAGATAGATTTGAATCAGATAGTCCTCTTGAAAATTTTCATTCTCCATCTGGAGAGGGACCTTCATTTGTCTTTGAAAATATTACTCCTCATTCTGCCCCTATTTTTTCCAAATCTGCTAGAGTTTATCAAGAAGTTGATCCTATAGGGGATATCCATTTTGAAGATTACATTTCTATTCCCCATAGACCTCTCACTCCTCATCATTCTGTTTCTCCTCTAAGATCACCACCTCAAAACAATATGGCTCAGCCTAGACCTCCATTTGTTGTTAACACCTTTGGTCCTATAAAATTTATAGGAATGGATGGTTACCCAAATGTTGTCCCACAAGATGTAAGGAATAGGTTGCCAAAGTTCCAAGGTAACAATGCTATAATTGGTGATCAGCATCTCAAACTTTTTGTTAACATGATGGAGGATTTTGAAATAGAGTTTGAATATGTGTATGTCAAATTGTTCATTCATACACTAGAAGAGGATGCAAGGGATTAGTACAAGGATCTTCCTGATAATTCTATTGATTCTTGGACTGAGATGAACAATGCATTTAGGTTGCAATATGGTGACAAAACTGATCCTAGGTTTCTATTGTCTAAATTTGAAAATATCAAGAAGAACCCCAATGAATCAGTTCATGACTTCAACACAAGGTTTAACAAAACTTTGAGAAGGTTTCCTGTTAATTTGAGGCCATGTGATGAGTCTTGTTAAATCAAATATGCAGATGCATTTGATAAGAAGGTAGCCTACTACTTGAGAGACAAAAACCCTACTAATTTGAGGTAGGCCTTCACCATGGCACTACAGATTGAAAACAATATCAAAGCAATTGGGAAACCTCTCAAGAGAGATGGAGTTAAATTGGTAAACCCTGACAAGCCTCAAGCAAGCAAGAGTGTTGACTTAGAGGAAGTGGTGAAAACTTTGGTAGGGGCTATCAAGGAGATTTCCTACAAGTTGGCAAGAGCTGAGAAAGGAATTGGGTAGTCCTCACAAGGACAACCTAGGCAACAAGCACAAGATAGATTCGAAAATCACCATAGGAATGAGCAGAGATTTGATGACAAAGGTAAAGGGCCTATTGGATTTGGAAATAGGAAATCTCAAGCCAAGGAAAATAAGGTAGTGCATGATCCGTTAAATGCTCGAGTGGCTATTGTTGATGATGCAAATCAGATTGACTAGTGTGACAGATGTTTTTTACCCCATCCTCCATGTGGAACAGATCAGCAAATTGAAGAGGAAGTTGATGATGATTCCTGCATGATGGATATCCTTGCAAGTTCACCAAGGGGAGTAACTTCAATGGATGTCATAAGTGCTTTGGACCTGCTACTATTTTTTGGGATTGTATCCAATGGGTACATCTTCTTCCCGCTTCTCATGTTATAGATATTGATAATGTACAATCCTTTGAGCTGCCCAATAATGACTTTGAATACTTAAGAGATTTTATGATTAAGAAGTATGATGGTGGTATCCCTTCGGAGGAGGATAGGTAGCTGCTTATGAATGTTATAGTTGCCCAAGAGAAGGAGCACAATACCAGAAGTAAAGCTGCCAAGGGGAAACAAGCCAAGACAAAATTTCCATTGCTTACTAAAGAAACTCCAAAGAAAAATACATCTGGTAAAGGCCCTATTCCCCCAAGGAAAACTTGTGATCCTCCCCATGCCCAAATTGAAAATACTTCCATACCATCTGATGAATTTTCCAATATTTCCCCTAGTAATACTTTTTACCCAAGAATGCTCCATATGATATTGCCCAAGTCTTAAATCAAATCAAGTTTCTTGTCCCAATTCTTTGAGCCGCTTAGGATTCCTGAGCACAAGAAGAGGGCTTTTGAATATTTAGGATTTAGAGAGGAAGAGAGTACAAAAGACAGAGTTGGAAATAAGTTTGGGATTCCTATTGCCATTGTAGAATTGGAACAACCACAAGTGTTGGAAGAGTTGGGGGAACCACTTGAGGTTTACTTAGGAAATTCTTTGGTTGAATCTCAGTTGAACGTGGATCCATTTTTCACTACCTTGGTTATCAAAGACAAGTTGTTACATAACTATATGTTTGACTCTGGATCATCATGCAATTTCATGCCTTTGGAGGTCATGAATGAATTGGGAATCAAAGTGATAACAATGTATGGAAAGTGTATTGCTATGGATTCCAGGGAAGTGTCAGTTGTTGGGTGTGTCAAAGATTTTGTGGTGCAACTTGCATCTTATCCTGGGAGGAATTTAAAATTGGATATTGTGATTGTTGATTGCCCTTCCAAATGGGATATGTTATTATCAAGGATGGGCTGTAAGTGTTGGTGGGAGTGTTCAAATGGACATGTCTTATGCCACTATCCCCATTGAAGGAAACTTAGTAAAGTTATATGGAGAGAAAAATATGTTGTACCTTGTTGAAAACCCAAACAATGCATCTTATGAAGTTTTGCAGGCAGATGCTAAGTATCGATCACTTTGTGAGTTTTGTGGATTTTAGGGAGTATGAATTTGTTAAAAACATGTGCTATTTTTTCTAGAAATTTGGTCCTTGATTCAGCCTTGAAAAATGTTAAAAGTTTTGACCTGGACACAATGGAGGATCTTCAAAGAAACTGGATGGTTTAAAAATTAAACAAAGAAGAAAAAGAGGTATATTTCTAGTTGCTAAAAACATATCAGAACCTCTTAGCATGGTCATATCCAACATGGAGGACATTTGGGGTTTCCCCTTGATTTTTTTTCTTTGAATCAAGGTTTTCTTACCAACTTGTATAGTGTATAGTGTTTGGCTTTTGCTCTATTTTTGGTGTTTTGTCGGTTTGTGGTTTGCCTTGGTGTGTGGCAACCATTTTTGTTAGTTTCTCAGCTAGTTTTTTGGTGGCTTTGGCTCATGAATCTATTTCCCAATGGTTGT
This sequence comes from Taxus wallichiana var. yunnanensis, assembly GCA_018340775.1. Classification (NCBI taxonomy): domain Eukaryota; kingdom Viridiplantae; phylum Streptophyta; class Pinopsida; order Cupressales; family Taxaceae; genus Taxus; species Taxus wallichiana. The sequence continues at coordinate 736,435,165 of CM031241.1, forward strand.
TTTTGCACTTGGTCTACTTCTTTTTTTCTTGTGGCACTCACTGGGAGTGCCCATCCCCGAGCAGGAGCCAATGTTGGTGCCATTTTTGAGCTTGCACCATTTTTCCCTAATTTTTTCCTTCATTCTGCATGCTCTGAAATGTTTTTCTCTCAAATTGGTGGTCTACAAATTTTCCCTCCAATCGAATGCCTTGAAATGCTCACAAACTTGTTGTTTGCCCCAATTTGAAAGAAATATGCATGTGTGCCCTATTTTGTGCCCTAATTTTTCCAAAATCTGTGGGCTCTGTCATTTTCCTTTTTTCCGATCATGGAAGTTTAAAATTGATCGATTTGCACTTGTATGCCATTGAAAATCCAATTCCATGATAAAAATGCTTTGAAAACATGTTTTAGTTGGTTCAATTTTGAGAAATTTGTCATCCTTAGCAAAAAAATCGAATTCTAAGGAATCCCTGGCATTTTCTGTGTTTTGACGGTCAGACGGGCATCATTTTCCCGTCAATTTCTTCTTCAACATTCATCAAAAACGTGGCTTGTTCTAATTGGCCGAGGGATGGCGGAAAATTGTTTTAACTTATCACTTTTTGCTTTTTTGGCAAAAGGGAAAATTTGGTCCCATGGCTCCGCTTTACTCTGATTGGTTCTAATGTTGATGATGTGTCCTCTTTTGATTGGATGAGAAGCAGTGGGTCTTTTTGTGCCTTAAGGCATTTTTGAAAAAGAGTTTAAGTGCAAATAAAATGCCTAGGGCCCGTAAAAATGAGAATGGAACACATGGTAGATTCAGAGCCAAGGATAGAATTGTGGGTGATTAGGTTCTTTTGAATTTTTTTGACTTTATTTGGTTAAAATATTAAAGTCACAAAACAATCTAGAACTCAGTAGCGAATCACAGGTGGACACGTGTCATGTTTACATCAAAGGAGGGGGATGCGGATTGGTGGAAGACTTAGAGAATTTTTGTCTTTTTTGGAAAAAGATATGAAAATGCAGGAATGAGTTGAAACCCTACAACGAATCACAAATGAACATGTGGTAAGGTCGAGGTGCAATTACGGGCCTCATGGAGGGAAAATAAGAAAATAGAAAATTTTCCTTTTTGAAAAGTAGGTATGAAATGAAAATTTGGAACGCAGGTCCGCTAGGACCCATATCAAAAGCAAAGGGCGGAAGGGTGGAGATGTGGGGAAATTTTGGAAAATTTTTCCTTTTTCAAAAAAGGGGTAAAATAGCAGAATTGAGCCGCGATTCCACTGGGACCCACATTGGGACACATGTCAAGCTCATTTTCGAGGGGCAAAGGGCGGAGAAAAATGTAAATTTTTACATTTTCCAAAAGTGTTAAAATGTCAAAAAGTGATCCCAAGACCATTTCCAATCACATTGTGACACGTGGAGGGCTCATATTAAAGGATAAAGGAAGATCAACGGTAACTCATGAATTTTTCAGTTTGGCCACCATTTGAGCTCCAGGAAGCTTGGAGATGTGTTTTTTGCATCAATTTTCATCAAATTTTTGACAAATTCATGTTGTTGTTGCCTTTAAGGATCAATGGAATCAATTTGAAAATTCAATTTGCAGATCTCGAGCTACTTTTGAAATGAATTTTTTTTCGGCTCAAGCGAAACGTGAAATACCAGATCCAAAAGTTGTAGAGGAAAATTTGGAAAGTGTAAAGGTAAAATGATGAAAGAGGAGCATGCTACATAAAATGAGGAAAAACGTGCTCCCAGTTGAAATTATGATGCAAAAATCCTCAATGATTCACCTTTTTCAAAACACCTGGCAACTTTTGTTGTAAATATGTTAAAAGTCCCTGTCTGCGAATCATGATGGAATTTTGTAACAATCTTGATGCTTGGCATATTATTTTCTTGGGAGAGAAGGATTGAATGCATTAGAGAGATATATAATACATGTTTTGAGACATGTAAAAGGTAGAGAGTTCAATTTCATGAGAAAATTTTGAAAAAAGCTCATCTTCTGGAGGAAACTTTCGAGAAACTAGGTTAAATTCCTTTGTGTCATATTTTCATTCATGTTGAGTTGGTTACATAACCATCAACAAGATCTAAGATTGTTTAAATAACTATCCCTTGCTGATGAATCTGATAAACTTTGAGTTAATTTGTGTTAAATCTCTGGCAATTTTGTGTTTATTTCATTTTAGAATGTCTACAAGTAGTTGTTCTAGTTCCTATTGCAATCTTGTATCAAAATCTATCTGAATCACATAGGTCTCAATCCTTGTGATAGTTTAGTGGCATTTGCAATTTCATTTTCTAGAAGAGATTTCATCTGGGAATGAAATAAATGATTTAAAATCACTTTTCTTTCATCTGTTGACAAAGATTGTTTGTAAGCTTTTGGGTGTACCTTAGGTGTGATTTATCTTAGATTTTGATGTTTTATTGGGTTTTCTAACTCGAGCCTTCATGCTAGAATCTCAAAGATTGTGTGAAAAGGTGTAAATCGGGCCTCCATTCTGGTTGAAGGAATGTTTTAACTATTTTAAAGCTTTTTGTTATTGAAGTTCTCCATTGTTGTGAAGCTCCTCAAGGATCTGGAAAATTCCAATCTATCTTGTTGATCTCCCACTTAATATATATATATATATATATATATATATATATATATATTCAAATAACCAATCCTACCCTATAATACCGATGTTTTTCCCCGTATACCCACAAAATATCAAAATCCATTTGCTAAGGTATTAAGAATAGATCAGGATTTCAAATGTCTTCAGTAACCCTTGCCTTGCATTGAAAGTATCTCCATAATATGGAAGTGAAAACTTGTGAAAGTCATATTTGGAGTGTTGATCATATTTTCTCAAGGCCCTTTTCATACTATTTACACAAATTGAGGGATATCTTCATCTCCTTCACCATTTGAGGGTTACAAAATAGGTTCTCTTACCTTGGTTGAAAGGCACAACCTAAAACAATTAGGACAAGATCAAGTCCTATTTGAGTGCTATCCATCTCTCCACAAATTTGAGTGCCAGTTAGATCATATCCCTAGCTACAAAATGAAACACACCATGATCCATCTATCTTCAAGCTTCATGCCATATATTTGATGTTGCTCAGACTGAAAAGGAGAACAAATTGGGGTACCAACAAAGTGAAGTCAAATAAAGCCACTTATTTGTGGATTTTATTATATTAATTTCTTTTATTATTATACCTTTGTTTTTTTATTATTTGTGATGGTGAAAATTATGAGCATGTTAAAGGAAGTGATTTTTTAATCACCTAAGTTGCATTTCGAGACAATTCATCCAAATACTACATCAACAACCAAGGGAGTAATTTTATAAAAGTTACAAATAAATTGAGATCGAAAGGAGTAGACTTAGAAAATAATCATTTTCTCATTCTATAGTTTTTTTAGTGAATTTATTGTGATATAGTCCAACAAGATTGAGATTTAGTCCTAAAACCCTACATATTATAGAAATATTTATTGTCTTTGGTTTCATACCATTTGTGTTTCTTACCAATTTGTAAGCGAAATGGAATTGATTAGTGTGATGATATTATGATTGAGTAGTGATATTTGTATTTGGACATTAGATGATGAAGATGAATGTAATGGAGAGGGAGGTGAAGATCTATTAAACTATTCCTTAATTTTTATTTAGGAATCCCTCTTTTAAAGGGAGAATGGAGATTGAAAGTTAGAATCCTCTTCTTAATATGTCCCAAAAAAAATTGGAATCTTGGAAAGGGGATCTACTCTCTCAATGTAGCCTTTATTTACCAACACCTCTTAGTCAAGCGTGCTAGCACATCACTTAAAATAATGTCTAATATATCACCCAAAGAACATGCAACCTATCGTGCCTCTCTTTATTAGATCCTGCAAGATATATAATTAGTATGAACTATTGTGAAACATAATATATAATATAAACTAATAAGATCACAAGACATATGCCAAAAATAAGAGCTTTGATCACTATTTCACTAACATAATTAATTAACAATAGGATCTAGACTCAAACTACACCTCGCACATCCCTTATAGCCTTGGAAATCCATAAAATATTATCCATTAAAAACATAAGTATTTACATATACCATTCGCATTGCACATTCATACATATAAAAACCACTCACTAACTCATATCCCTATGCAAAGTGTCAACATGACCATTATTATCATCATCAATCTCTCTCTCTCTCTCTCTCTCTCTCTCTCACACACACACACACACACACCCACACACAGGTGGGAGCTTTTCCTTCGCCTCTTACATGCTTTAGTTCTAAAAAGACACTCCATAATTATAGATTTCATACCTCTAAACCTCTACTTTAATCTCCATTACACACTATAAATAGCTTGAACTTACCCATTCCTGCATCCTATAATTATCTTTTTATGTTCATAGTACTTGTCCATCATGTATGTTCTTTAATGTTTATTTTTTCCAATTATTTCTTTTCCTTACTTATCATGTTATCCTTTCTTTTCCTATTTTTAGTATGTTTAGAGATATAATTTACTCCTATCTTTTTCTATGTGCTTGAACCTTTGTGCATCCTCCTATCTTTCCATATCCCACATGCACCTGCCTATGCTGAATTATATTTACATATTTTCCCTTCCCTCACACATAATCCTATGTAAATCTTCGTAGATCTTTAACACTTCTTCATGATTCACGCACGCCCTTCTGTGTGTTTTCTTCGACATACATGTGTTTTTTTTTTAATTCCATTCTCATCTCAACATTACCCCACACTAGGAGTATTGTACATCCTAAAAAATGAAACAATATAGTATAAAAAATGAAAGAATAAGAAAATGCGGGCAATATCCTAATGAAATTAAAAATAAAGAACGGATTTAATAGATGCATACAAGGTTTAGCTATCATGATGGTAGGAGTTCTAGAAACTCTAGGATGATCCCATTATCCAACTACCTCCACTATTCTAACTCACTGGAAACTTTGTCCTGGTCTACCTCAATAATGTCTAGAATGTTTTTAAAGGTAATCCACTAGCCTTCTCTTGCAGATACTTCAATATGTAATCCCACTCAGTGGAAATGACCTCCAAACCATCCACCTTACACATCACCATCATCTAGATTTTTCTAAGCCTTTTCTCAATCTTTTCATGCTTAACCTTTGTTGCATCCTTTTTCTCACTAAATTCTTGTAAAATCCTCTCACGCTCGAAAATGTTCATCAATAATGAGGCCTAAAGTTTATTCACTTTTACTTTGTCTTCTATAGTATAATCTTATAATATCTATGAGATAACTTGGAATTTAGCAAAAAAACTTCTTGTCTTGCCTCACGTATTCCTTTACTTCCACCCCCTTCACAATATATTCTTCCATATTTGTCTCCACCTTGGTCTTACTTATACTATTAATTTGTTCTCTCATACACCCTGCCAACTATTTAATATAACAAGTAGTATTTGTACCATCTCCTCCAATTATTCCATTTCAATTTTATGACCAGGTTTGACCTATAATATAACATTGGGGCATGTGTGTGCAATATTATTTATTAGGTCGAAACTTTATTGTACACGATCGCCACCTATTTATTCATGTCAATCAATACCTCTTCTAGCTATTGATTATTTATATCCCCCTCTCTATGTTATTTTACATTGTCTTTATTGTAGCCTTTTTATCAATATTTCACCTTCCTAGCTTGGAAGCCATCTATTCAAATTTTTTCTTCTTTTCTCATTTGATATTCGGGTAGATACAATTATTATAAATTCTCACAATTATTTCTTTGACTTCAACTCCAAAAGTGACTCTTTTCTCACCTCAAACTTTGGATCCTCTATACGACTCTCTGAGACTCTAATATATCATCATCCATGTGTAGAAATGGGATTTATTTTTATCAAACATTCCCAAAAAACATATATATCTTAGGTGGGTATCGAACTCTAAAGCCTTACCCTTAAGAGTTTTGAAGGACAATTTATTTATGTCATTTGAGGTTCTTGTAGAGAGTTCCTTGGCCTTCTTCCCCATGTGCATTGCCTACACTTGACCTATTTTATTGTTAGTGCCTTTAACCTCTCCACTTACTCACGTGTGTTGGAAACACAATGGACTAGGGGTGAATCAGTCCTTCAAAAACCTTTACTTCAAATTATTTAACTTTTTTGTACCATTACCATTCAACCATTCATCAATGTGTGCTTATTAACATGAAACAATCATTCATACGAACATTCAACAAGAGAGTAATCAAAACACAAGATGTAATGTGGGAAAACCTCAAGGGGAAATAAAATCGCTAACACTTTTTATTATATTACATAAACTAAAATAATTGCATGAATATGACACATCACACAAGATTTATTTAGTGAATCACTCACTTCACAAGTTGTACCCAACCCTATTTAATATATAACCCACTATACAAGGAGGCTAATACCCCCAAGATGATCAAGAACCAAATAAACCACCTGATGATGATAACCAATGATGTATTTTGCTCCTACATATATTTTGATCACAAATAAAGCTCACACACCTCAAAATATTCTACAAGCACACTCTCTCCTACTTCACTCAATCGTGCTTCTTCATGGGTAGATTTTTTCTTTCCCTTACAGATATAATGCTAAATTCTCCTCAACCATTATTAATATCTCTCATATCTATCTTTATGCCCTTAAATATCCTTCACACTCTCTCTTAGGTTTGTACTCTTCCATCACTCACAACTAGTCCAAAATGAAATAATACATGCACTTTATATACATGAATCAAATCCTAAACATAAATAGGTTATCCATGACCATTAATTTTAGTCATACCGACAAAAAAATCTACATACTCATATAAATTCACATGAAATATCCATATGGGTTAGAAGTGCACCAAGACAACCATAATACACAACTAGGCCTAAAAGGCTAGTTTCTTCTTCACCGAGCACTCCACGACCTCCATTAGATTCTTCAATATTTTTCAAGGATAGAAAGGCTTCACACAACTAAAAAAACTCACAACATCCTACACAAGATAAGGGATATCTTCTTCACTCATATCTTTCATAATACATTCAAGTAGGATTGTCTCCTACTCAAACAAGGCTCCTCCAGGAAGCACTCTCCGACAATGAAGTCCAAGAACATACCAAAACAACTCAACCATTTTATGTAACCAATAAATGTAAGGAAAATGGACTAAATATCATCACTAATCATGTTATACATCATGATTTCACCTAAAAATCCAATATAACAACTTCTCCTCTCAAGTAACACATAATGCCCGAAACCAGTTTATAAACTTAATCTTCTTACACCCTTTCTCAAAAATTTAAATCTCTCTAAATGGATGGAATATGATAAAAAATTCATGGATATTCACTCTCCAATGGATAGGAATCATAAAACAATCCAAAATATTGGTTTTCCATACTAATCTTCAGACCAAAATTATGTTGTCCTAAACCAGTCAAACTAGGTCAACTTGCGACCTCAACCATGCCACCAAAACTTACTTGCATATATTAATAAAACCATGAAACACATCATATTTGATGTGTAAAAATAAACAAGGTAATAATTTATCCAACACTTCTATTATCTTTCACTACTAAAACTACCTTTTAACCTTAAAAACTAATCTTCCTATTTTAACCTATATAGATAATTAAATCACTCCACTAAGCTTTGAAATCACTCCAAACACCTAGAATTGATCCCTAAAAATCATAATACTAAGTTAGTTCATATATAAAATGGAAAACATTAGAAAAAATTAAATTTATTGAAATAAACACTTTTGAGTGGGTTCCACATATATTCATGATACCAAACCACTGCCATTTGAAATCTGAGAGAGTCCTTGGTGTAAGATAAATAAGGGAAGAATTTACAACAAAGTCAAACTCTCCTCCCAATCATTAGTATGGAATAAATAAAGGTGAATATTCATCCTTAAGTCATGAGTGAAGGCTAAAGATACACTAGCAAGTGGTAAGTGGAGTCAAGTTGCTCAAGAATTCAAAACACAAGTTTCCCTCCATTTTCAAATTTTAACCTTTAAAGCATGTAAAGTTGTCTAGTGAGCTTGTTAAAGGCATGTTAGAGGTTAGATAAGTAAAGTACATGTCCTTATAGTGATGTGAGTTCCATGTAATGAAAAATAATGTAACATGTCTTCTTGATGTGTGTAAGTTCATGTCTAAATGTCATAATTGAGTTAGTTATGGTTTGAAAACATGAAATTAGATGAGTTACAAGAAAGGAATTCGAAAAGAAGAATTAATTATCTCTAATTAAGGAAAAGAGAGAGATATACCTCATGGAAGAGGGAGTTTTGTGATGGAGATATGAATATTTTATAGGGGATACTCTATTTTAGTGAGAGAAATGAATCTTAATATTGTTTCACAGTTGAAAAAGGGAAGTAGATATCTGATTTGGTGTATGTTTGTCTTCTATTTTTGATGTTACAACAAAAGTCTATGATTTTTCTAGCTTATTTCATATGGTGAATTCAATGGTAAACTATAGGTGTTACTTTGCACAGACTTATCTCATAATTTGCACTATATTCATACTCTATTTTTATGGTATGTGATTTTCATAGTCCATATAAGGCTGATATGGCTTTGGTAAGGTAATATGTTAACTATCCTTGTACAATTTTCATAAGATGTGAATATAAAATTAGAGGCTAATAACTTTGAGACTGTTTCCTCTATCCTCATTTAATAAACTCCAAAATTTGATTATATGAATTTATATTATAAATATGGTTAGTTATAGAACGTGTATGTGTGTGTAGAGAGGAAATTTATCCCATTTTAGAGGAATATGGATGTTTGGAATGAGTGGATGCATTGTTTTAAGGTAACTAGTTAGGGTGAGAAAAATGGATGAATACAATATTGTCAAGATCCTATTAATGACTTCCTTGGAAGAGTAAGGAATAAATATTAGAATGAAGGTGATTCATTACTAAGAGAATTAAATCATTTATACTTCCTTAGTACTCATGGATTAGAGAACGTTTGAATCTTTTCATGTGCAAGAAGGGCTTCTTGAGAAAACAAGAAACTGTGATTGTTCTTTATAGTATGACACTTGTGAAGATAAGAATTCTTGTTAAGTAGTTTGAATTGCATAATGTCTCCAAAAGTTTCCTTGAGGTTAGTTTTATCATACAATAACAAGCATTCCTTCAAGCAAGTGTACACTTATCAAGAGCATATTGAGGGTTTTTATTCATACCCTAGCCACATACATGACTAGTGGAAAAAATGAGTGGTTGAAGTATTTGTCCTAATAAGAGTCTTTACTTGGTAATTGAGAAATTGATAAGAGGATGAAATAGGCTCAGGGACTTAAAACTAGGCCATGAAATTGAACCGTATCCATTTTATAAGTAAAATTCCCTACATGGGTATGTATTGTTACATCCAATGGAGTTTGCCTAGGGTTCGATCATTAGAAGCTCTAAAAGTGGAATTTAACCTTGAAACTTGGTAGAGTATATATTGACTAGATATTTAATTGAAATTGGAGATTTTCTTCCCGATTGTGATTGTGATTGTACACATAGTTTGGATACCTATTGAAGGGCTAACTCTACAAAGGAAGTTGCATATAACAATTAAACTCAATCCTCGAAAGCTGTTAGAGTAAATGGAAGGGATTAATGGGTGGTTATAACTACCTTCACTTCACTATGATGACCATCACAAAGAAAAATAATCAAGTCGGTCTCTATAGGGAGACCTAGTTGAAAGTTAGAAGACCAAAATTGTAAAAGGAAGAAAATAGAGGATGGGTAAAGGATTGAAGCTTGAAACTTTACAAACATGTTAATGTTGATGAGATAAAAATACTAGAACTTTAAGATCCTCCTAAGAAATGAAGTCATAGTTGGAATAAAACGTATGATTGAGGGGTCTAGTAGGCAACATGGGACCAAGAGGAAATGTAAGTGTTATCCAATTTTCACCCCCAGGGTAAAATTTGATAACATGCATCAGAATACTCAAGTCCCAGGAAAATAGATTGATTCAGGGCAAAAAATCATGTTTCTAGGGTCCCCTCAGATTTTTTCTAACTCCCCTGTCCAAGAAGAAAGGAGCAAGTTCTAAGAAAAGGTGAAAAAGTTGCAAAAAACAAGCTTGGGCCAGGAAAAATCATGAAAAATGGCTAAGTCCTAGTCCAGGCGGTCCTTGGGATAGTTGGGACATCGGGGCATGAATCGGCCGAAGGGCGCCAGGCGGTCCGCAGAGCAAAGGGACATCCGGGCCGTGAGGATGCGCGGGACGCGGAAAGGCGAACCGGCTAAAGGTCAGAGGAAAATCAACTAACTACGGCGTAGTGATGCAGGACATCTGGGCCGCGAGGATGCAAAGGACGCGAACCGCCCGGATTGACCGAAAAGGAGAACTTTAGCACTGGGATAGTCGGGCCAAGAGTACGCGGAGGACGCGGGGAGCCAAGAAAGCGAGAGCCAATCAGATCATGCCACGTGTCATCGGTAGAAAAGGGACAAGGAAGCCCATTTTGGGTGGATCGAAGGAATTTGTCCCAAGTAGTAAGGGATAGCCGGGCCGCGAGGATGTGAGGGACGGGAAAAGCAGGTAGGCCCGTGGACGAATCGCAGCATGACACGTGTCACAAGGGGAAACGTCCAAAAGTTCAAAGGGCAAGGTTTGAAGCGCTGGCCCGAGCCAATAAAAAGAGGACACGTGTCCTAAGGAGAAGGGGAGTGTGGAGCTCGGGGAGGAGTTAGAGAATTTGGCAAGAGTTTTGGCAAAAAACTAAAAAAGCAAGGATGACCCCACGCCCCGTCCTCCAATCAGATCATGCCACATGTCCCCAGTGGCGGGGACGCGGGGGAAAAGTGAAAAATGTTCCAAAATCATCAAAAAGTCAAAATTTTCAAGGAAAACCCATGGGTAAGGGAAGGAGAGAGAATTACGCATCCAATCAGCGCTTGACACGTGTCATCCAGGTGGCAGAGCACGGGAAAAAATTTCAAAACGCATTTTTGCCTATTTTGTGCCCTAAATCTTCATATCACCATATCTTTCGATCCAGAGCTCAGATTTGCATGTTCTTTATATCATTGGAAAGCTTATAAAATTCTCTACATGATTAAGGGTTAATCTTGAATTTTGGTGTAGTCTAGAGAGAGAAAGTTAAGAAACAGATCTGACGCGTGTTCATGGCCAGAAGTGACATTTCAGTGACCAAATTTAATGCAGAATGGGTCGCATTCTCCTGCAATTCGGTCAAAAATGACAGGGTATGGGTTTGTAAGGTCCTCCATGCTGATTTAATGCATTTGCAGTCAATGAGAAATGGGTTCCCACGTTTTGTATGTTTTCTCTCTCCTAGGCTCAACCCATGCAATGTAAAAGCCAGATTTTGGCTCATTTCTAAAGGTGGAACATTTTTGGGCATAACAACTTCTTCTTTCACCTCCAGCAAGTGATTTTTTGAAGAATCAGACCTCTCCAAAGACTGTAATAGTTTTTACCTCTCTGAGGTTGTAATGCATGGTTTTGACACGGAAATGATAATGCAAGCTTTGTGAATGTGTTTTAGTCCTTCATTTGTGTTATTTGCTTCATTTCAAAGCCTAAATTATATCTTCTCAACCTGTGTATGTTTTATGCTGCAATCTTTGGTTTGTGTCTATTTGCATGACAAGAATATTCACCACTCCTTTTGGTGCATCACCATCTTTAGTTAGTTTCAATTTTTGCACTTCTATCCCTGTCTCCTTGCAATTTAGAATAGGATTAGGACCTGAACCTCTGTAGTTGTGCAAGCATTAGATCTAAATCAGAGGAGTTTGAGGAACCAGCCTCTAATCTGGAGATTCCTCTCTCAGTTTCACAAGTCCCACACTTGGAGAGAGGTTTCCATGTTGTGAAATCACACTGGATGCTAGAGTGATCAACCTAGAAGCCTGATCTCGTATCCGGGGTGTTGTGAGCTGCAACAACAGGTAAGAATATTTTTATCTTGAATGTAATTTATGATACATCTAACCTTGTTTTAAGTGCATGAATAGAGTTAGGATCCTAAGAATCTATAAAATAATAAGTAGTCAAATTTCTATTATTGAACTAGAGAACTAGTGAAGGAAAAGGTAAGAATTAGCAAAGCTACAATGAGTATAAGGACAGTTGGGAAAAGAGTGAGTCATTTCATAAGAGGTTTTATGTTGTAAGGAGACATAGGAGATAGTGGAAACCAAAATAATTAATTGGGAAGACCCTAATGTTGGAAATGTCTTAGTTTTTGCAAGTTGTGATCTTCATAGGCTAAACCAAGGATCCTCCAATACAAAGTATGATGAAAGAGGAGGTTTGCATTTCTTTTCTATTGAAATATATGAATGTTTTTATTCTTTGGTACATCAGTCCTCTTAATTCTCCAATCATCACATTTGATGATTCAATGTATTTAAGGTATCGTCAATAATAGTTTCTCCATCGCTCAAGAGCTAGTGTTTTAAACTCATAAAAATAATTTACATTATTAAATTTTTTTCATAAAATTCTGACGATGAAATCCATTCATTATTTTTTCAAAATTATCTTATCTCAATGAATAACATCCCTTAAAGCCATAAGTTCATATACAAAATTTGTGAGTAGGTGAGAAAAATAAGTTACCTATCGAGCTGATTTTATCACTCTCTTAAGGTCAGTTTCTTGAAAAAATAATATCTTACAAACTTAGTTTTACTAAATTGAAATTTTTCCCACACCTCTAGGATACCTCTATGCACCATCTCTAATTATCATATTATCATAAATAGCTATGCATCTTCATGCCCCATCTCATTTCCACAACTAGGTCATAGAATTAGGTCTAGTTTAGACCATGCCAAAGTAGAATAACACCATACCATGAATAAAGCCTATTTAAAATATCTTGACATCTTTGAGACAAACTTTCTCACACCTCTTCATTCCCTAAGGGGATCACTTAACTATGCACCTTATCATCATGCCTTATTAGGACTCCAAAAACCTAAACAAGGTCTAGATGAGGACAAAAAAACTTTTCTCAAGCAATGTAAACATCATTGATACCTTTATAAGTGTTTAAACAAACTCCAATAATGATATCCATTCCTCTACCATGCTCTTCAATCCATAATACATCTACAACCATCATTTTCTATCACCCATGCAGACTAGGCCACCTGATTAGGTCATTTCGACAAATCTCGCGGTTTCATCTTTTACAACCATGAAACAACTTGTTTGACCATGTCAATCATTAAAAACCCTTATAAAAATCCTATCTCTCATACACCTTTTTTTATTAATGTGAATTCACCTTTTACATCAATGACAATGCTAACTCACTCATGTCAACAATGTGTTTCTTCCTCATCACACACATCTTCATGTTCTTCCCGTTATGCATGCTCTTCCTCCTCATGGAATTATTCTTGTTCTTCCTCATCTTGATTCTCTCGCATAGTATGCTCCATGTATTCCTCTAGATATTTTAGATCAAGTATGACATGAGGCTATCCTTCCCTGTTAGACGGGTTCTACTTGCATGTTCATATGGGGATAATTGAGGGGTGTACGAGGTGCTTTCCTCTTGGAACCTTCTATGTATTTTCTTATTTCTAATATGATCAAACGTAAAATCATCCTCTTATTTTTATTATTCTTCTTCCTTTAGAGGAGTTGTCTCATATTTGTGCTTTTGAATATTTATCATTTTCCTATTTGGAGGTTGTGGGAGCTCAAGGTCATGCACATCAATTACTTTTCCATCCTTAATCCTTTTTTGTAGGTAGATGAAATCCCTACAAGCCTCTGTGTCAACTTTTAAATTCAAAATGGGGTTAAGGTCCATATTATTTGTCTCCATGGTTTCCACATATGGTGCCTTTGAATTGTAACCATATGTCTTACGCAAAGTATGATATTATGAGTCTACCATTTTTAAATTGAAATTTAGTTGTTTCACATCATTTATCTTGTTCACCACACTTTTGAAATAATTTTTGGGAATGAAAATGGAATTTTATAGCATGTTACCATCTCCCAATTTCCCAATAATTTTTTTTTAAGGTTGAACAATTGCATTACCGTAAACTCTTCTTGCATAGTCATTATTAATGGAAACTCCTTAGGAATGTGCCACTCATTTTTAATGCATCGTGCCTTCTTCTATACCATATTTAAAGGTGTGTTTGTATGGATTTGAAAGTATACCATCACAAATGTACATGTTGAACAACTGTACTAGAGACTTCTTCTCAATTAAATGCTCTCAAGGCTATCTTACTGACCGTCAGAACTCATATTTCCAAAAATATATTAATAATAGGATAGAACCCCATCTTGTTTTATCTTATTTTTCCATTTGGGTTCTTTCTCATCTATAATTCCCTTAGCTATAAACACGGAAATGTAATATTTGGCCTTGTCTACCATCTTATGTGTGTAACATGTAATAAATTTTGTTCACATGTGTCCATCTCTCGAGGTGCCCAACATGAAACTTACTTGGAACACAACCACTCTAGTTCCTAGGTTATAAATATTCATAATTTTGAAGGTGTGAATTATACTTTGGTAATGTAAATTTTTAGTTGTTTCCTCTATCGATTTCTTGTCATGCAAATCAAGTTCTATTTATTTTCTGGTATCACACAACTTAGTTACTCTTCTAATTAATTTATCAGTCAAATGAATCCTCCTACCCATGAAGTATAAGTAATATTCATGGAAGTGCAACATCCACCACTATTATAGGTGTGTAGGCTTACCAAAATATGGTAATTCATATAGTTGTAGTACTCTAACCCATTCCAAGGTCTTGTGCACCTTATCATAAAAATTATTTTCCCTTCCACCATCCTTTAGATTATTTCCTTCATCACATCATTCTTGATGTCATCCTCATATCCTTGGATGCAGTGGTTGTACTCACTAATCTTACATTTCCATATTTGTAATGCTCATGGTTTTCCCAAAATAACTTATTTTGGATATTGCATTTTGGGAAACCATTCATTAAGAGATTCTTTTGTGGTTTTTTTGGTCCTTGGTACTTCATTTATTAGTGTCATTGTTTACTTTATCTTTCTATAGTTGTTATAACTTTGTGGGCACTGGGAATTATATGTCCTATGTATTATAAAACCTTGGTTTTTCATAATCAACTTGTTCTCTTCACTTAATACTTCAACCTTGTTCCCAACTCAATTTGACTCCATTCCATATCTCAATCATACAATCTCTTTATGCTCTAACTCTATAATTATTTCATTTTTCACAATTGAATCCTATCTCACAACTCATCTTTTTGACTCTCCCTTCAATTGTATTTACTTTATAGTTGTAACTTCTCACAATGAGATTTGGTTCTATTCTAATAGTTATATGCTCTAGTGACACTCTAGTTTTCTATGATTCATTCTTTATTCACACTTCACACATATTTGAAGGTTCTCAAGATCTATTTTGTGAAAAAAATCTCAATAGCAAGGTAAGAATGAATACATTTCCTTTCCTTTTATAGATTTATAATTTTATATAACATTAAATGCACTCACCTACCTCCACTTTTTATCTTTAAATAAACTTTTACATTTTCCCACTATTTTTGCATTTTCCCACCTTTGTCAATAGAATTTACCCGCACATGAAAATCAAAACGTTCTTGGATATAAATACTTCTTATGATATAAACATATATTCATGCACCTTCCTCCACACCACTTACCAAGTAGTTTTCCTATACGCTTCTTCCCTCACATTACACTGCATGTTGCTTCATTCATCAAGTCTTCATGAGAAAATCCACTAATCCAAGAACATTTGTGCCATACCAAGCCAACCAAAAGAATACTTCCTTTTTCACTTTAAATATTTTCATCGTACAACCTAGTCTACTTACCCCACACTAAAAGCATGTGCAGTCCTATGTGCATTAGTCTAAAACAAAATGACCAACTCCTGCATGTTTATTACAACAAAACAAAGAAAAAACTAATCTAACTAGTAATACTACCTTATTAAAAATAGAAAATGAAAGATTCTAAATATCAGGGATTCAACCGACTCCCATTAAAGTAATTAGGTAACATGGTGCCATCCAGCGCTTTGAATCGACATATGCCTAATTCTAGTATCTTTATTACTTTAAATGGTCCCAACTAATGATCTTTAAGCTTCCATGAGTGGCATGAAAACTTTGAATCATATTAAATCAACATCCATCAACCTAAAAACTTTGTTCTTAATATACATGTCATGTAAGGCCTTATACCTCACTTTTCTATCTTCAAATTCAACGTGGAATTGTTCATCATTCATCCAATTGTATTAGTTTATTGATGCAATCTTGCACTACCTTATCATTAGAAATTCCTCTTGCATTCTCAATACATATGGAGGGTAACATCAATTCCACCAATTTTTTTCTTTGCGCTAAACAATAATTGAAAACTGTGGCCTTGTTCAACCTCTTATAAGTATTTCGGTATGCCCATAGTACAACTTGTACTTTTTCATCCCAATCTTATATGTCGATGTCACAAATTATTTTCAATGTATGTCATAAGATCTTGTTGAAGGCCTTGACAATATTGTTAGCTTTTTGGGTGATAGGGCTGAGTAGGTGTACGGAGACAAGATATGGGTTTGTAGAGGGGTGGGAATGGCTTTCAATGTCTCAACACCTCCGGCCTTCAAGCAAGGGGAAGGGCTACATTTATAGGATTTATTCCCTCTAGCCATATATAGATCTAGGGGTAGAAATAGAGAGTTTGATTGAACTACCCATAATCTCATTCTCATTTCATCATGTTTGGTGGGAAGTTAACCCATCATGAACCAAAATCCAGCCCTATAGATTGAAGCGAGGTCCATCACTTTGTCATTAGCCCCATGATCCCGAAAGTACTTGACATGTTCCTCCTCTCCCGTGTCCGTTCTTATGGTGAGATAGCATAAAATCTATTAGTAATATGTGAATTGTTTCATTCAAAATATGTGTTCCTATGTCACTTGGAAGGATTAATGGACAAACATAGTAATTAATGATGTTTTCCCATAAAAATATTATTTTTCTAGCTGCATTACAATACTTTATGTGCTCTAATTCTACCCACCATATTAAAAATATATGCATGTTATTATCTAGCACACTCATGTCTTACACACTACTGGTGTAATTAGACTTAAAAGGTATATTTCCCACTTCTAAAAAGGATCTATCCTTGTTATAGGTCATAGTTTAATTTCATCACGATATCTTGATTTCCTATTCTTTAAAAATGATCATAAGATTTGAAAATGCCTCTATATCATTGTAAAGCATTTGCCACCATAATCTAGTAAGTAATATCTTACGTGTTATAAATTTTCCTACATAATTTCCTCTTACTATCGCACCATGTGATTCCTCCATTATGGTTTTGAACTCATGCTGCAAAACACACATGCATAAAACTTTGTCTTTTCCCATCTAAGTCTCCTCTAACTAAGCGTAGGGTGTCATGCGAATGGTGAGTTAATTTTTCTATAATGTCTTCATTCCTGTAGATGTAGTTCTTATGCGTAGAGTATTTCAATGTCCTCTAAATTAGTTTGTGCATGTTATAACCTAAAAATTTCAGTATCTAGCATAGCTCCTTCTATTATTTACATTTCCTCACATAATTTCATCATTGACAAGTGATTTGGTTCCAAATTTAGTTTCCATCCTTGACTATGATAGAAAAATTAAACTTCTATAATAATAGTACCAAATGAAAGATGTGCCCTTGTAAAACTAGCTTATTAACAATATACTTAAGGACCATATGATCAATGTAGAACATAAATATTGTTTTTAGTAAATATTATCTAAACTTGTGAAGTGCGTACACCATTTAAAATGCTTCCCACTACATAGTTGTGTAATTTTGTTTTGCTGGTGCCAAATTCATACTTTCAAAACAAATAATATGGTCCACATTACCTTCTACTAGTTTAGATAATACTTATCATATGGCTATTCATGAGGCATGCATATGGATATGAAATGGTATATTATAAGAAGGGAAGTGTAAGATGGGTTTTGTTGTTAGTCTCTCATTTAATGTCTCAAATTATTTCTTTTGTGCATCCTTCCAATCAAAATTTCCTATTTCTTTCAATAACTTCTCTAGTGGTGTATAAATATTATTATAACCCTTAATTAATTTCCTATAGTATCCAGTGTGTCTAAGGAATCCACACACTTTTCTTTGATTGGTTGGTTCCCCTAATCCCAATATAATTGTAATCTTGACAGGGTTTACTAACAACCCTTCTTTATAGATTGTGTGTCCAAGAAAAGTACCAAAAGGTGTCATAAAAATACATACACTTCTTAATAGTCAAGGATATGATAATTTTTTGCATCTTTCAAACATTAGTCGCATACAATCACAATGATCCTTAACCAAGCCATATATAGTCCAATCATCCAAATAAACTTGAAGGAACTTATGGATGAAGTCTTGGAATGCTTGTATAGCAATGCTCGGTAACACTTCTGGTGTATTCTTTAATCTAAAGGTCATGACTATGTATGCAAAGCATCCCCATTTAATTGTAAAAAAATCTCTTGATATCCACATGCAATCCTAACTGATGGTATCCTAAGAATCCATCAACTGAAAGAATAGATCTCATGCCCTAAAAAAACCTCTATAATATATTTAGTGAAAGTATTGGAGAAAGGATCAATGAAACATGAAGCATTCAAAATATACAATCAACATAAATATTTATCCTCCCATCCTTCTTGATGTCAATGACCTTTGGCTTGATCCATTATAATTCTTTAATGGGCTTAATAATGCATGCCTTAAAATTTTTCAATTTCATATTTTACCTTAACACATAGATTAGGATTCATTTAGTAAGGCCTCTTACAAACCATCACACGTCATCCTTAATCTAGATCTACATCTCACCTAAATATTGATAGACTCCCTTTAACTAGTGATATCGCCTTGGGAATAGATCATGAAAATCATGAAAAATCTTGATTATTTTTGTAACTTCTCCCTCATACTAATATTCATTAATTATCACCTCATTTGGCACATCTTTAGTTCCAATATTTACCTTATTGGTCTTCAATGGTACATGGTAGGAGGGTGCATATTCATCTACAATGTCTAAAACATCACACTCACCTTCTTCAAGTTTTATGTTTAGATCCTTGACTGTGTATCATCAATAAGATAGATGATCTTCCCTATTTCCTTTTCCTTCTAGGAATTCACTATTATGTTTTCATCGAGGTTATCCATTCTGAGCATTTGCATGCTCAACTAAAGCGAGACTCACCTTGCAAATGAGTTACAAGTTCTTCTACCTTTGTGTTGTCTCCTAGAGTGATGTGATTCATTATTTGTAGAGATTAATTGATAAGGGGTTTAGAAAAATATTCAAAAGTTTGCACGATATTTGAAGTTAATTCACACCAACTCCTAGTCTCTTTCCTTAACTCTATCGGGGTTTAAAATATTAATTGGGAAACTACTTATTATACAACTTTGCCAAATGAGCCGGGTTGGTTTTAAAGAGTGGATCATGACCACTAGCCTTGTATATAAAAATATGATCATGTAGGGATTTTTACACACATTGGTTGTAACATTGTATGTGAGTTGTATATGCGAGTAGATTTGTAAGTCTCATGAGAAAATGTATGAGGTAGTTAATAATTCCTTTTGAAGGTTTAACTACATGTGAAATAATGGGAGGGTTGCGTAAAAGTATATAATCAATAATGATAAGTGATTTATCAGTGTATATTTTTTACCTTTTATGATTTTCCCTCTTAAATTTGGTGTTCACGTGTCATTTACATTTTTGTATTTACTTTTAATTCATGTTACGTAATATGCCATATAAAAATCTGAATATATGTTTAATTTAACTACACTTCATAATCTATAATCTTTGGAAATTATATTGTGGATTTATAATTTGTTAATTATTCATTCCTATTAATTCCCTAACATGGTATCAGATTTGGTGGTTATGCTTGTGTAGAGATAGATCGAATGTTTTTTATTTGCAGGAGTAAAAACATTGAAGTTTTTAGGTCTCAGTGAAACCTTAGTTTTCCACCATCGATTTCAAATTAATCATGTGAAAATTACCAATTTCTTCCCAAATATTATAAGAATATTGGTTTATTTCTTGAATACATCTTGCTTGTGCATTTTGTGTGCATAGATTCGTGATTTTTTTCTCTATCTCGTGACTTATTCTTGGTCTTTCATGATTTAATCCGTTGTCTGTATCTATTTCAAATATTTCATGCTTTTTTATATAGCCATTATAGCTGTGTAAATAATTTAAAATAATTATTTTATTTAGTGGCATTCTTTGGATTTTTCAGGCTTATTTCTCTTCCTAAATGACTTCAAATTTCTTTAATTTTTTCTTATTCCGAAGGTTTTAGGTCCAAATTTTGATTTTCTTTGGAAGACCGAAAAAATTGTGACATGTGTTCACGTTGACTTGTGATAACTTTGTACCACATGTTTTCTCTTCTATTTGATTGTGAATGGAGGTGTGGACTTGAAATTCTATTATTTTTGGCTCATTGTACAAGCTTGAGTTACGTAGAGTGCATCTTCGTGAGTAATTTCCAAAATTGTACCACATTTCCCCTCTCCACCATTTATATTTTACCTCATGGTTCTTTGATTTTTTCCACACAATATGTTGAATTTTTGACTCTATTGTGGACCCGATAAAATATTTGTTTTGTTTTGTTTCCGTGGAATTCATGTCCACCAGGGGATCTGCATTAGAATTTGTCAAAAAGCCAAAACGCGCTCAATTGCTTTGTTTGATCTTTACCATGTGTCGTTTACAATTTATTTTGTGTCGGGTATTTCGAGTTCCTTTGTACCACGGTGTTGAACTTTCTTTATACCACAAGATTAATTTCCTTTGTACTTGTGGCTTCCAAAATTTTCTTCGTAGTGCGAGTGTCTCATTTGAAAATTCAATATCTTTTTCTCCTCATCCCCGTAGCATTCCATGGCTTGTTTTTATATTCTCCAGATTCTTTCTTGGTTCTTGAACCTTATTTGGATATCTTGTCATCAATTTCAAGCCATTTTATTTGGAATTCTAATCTGTATACTCTATTTTTTCAATTTTTTCTTAAAATGGCTAGTTCTTTTGTTATAAAAAAATAAATTGATGAAATACATAATTTTATATGTTTATGTTCTTTAAAAAAATTAAGGAAGAATAAAACTGGATATATGTAATTGATCGTATTTTACAATTTTAAAGTATAATATTGCAGTTAATGGCATCTTTGGGCCGCATTATCTATTTTTCTATATTTTATGCTTTAGACACAAAAATTTATTTTAGATATAATTAATATTGTAGTTTTAAGTCTTCCTAATGCAAAACACAATATATATTTGTGAATTTCTACATTATAAATCTTGGGCGATAAGAAAATTCCATTTAGTTTCATTGTATTTTAATGATATATGCTTCACAATTGTGAATATTTATCCAATCATAAAGCTCTAAGTAGATTCACCATGTCAAATTTTAATAGATACTTATGTTAGTTATGAAGTGTGATCCAATAAGATCATTCCATGTTCTTTAAAAATTTAGAATTTTGCTAATTTGTTTCTTTTCAATGTGAAATATAACCCAATAGAAATACTCCTAGTCATTTCTCATTTCACGATGTCAGTTTATTGTTAAATGTGATAGTGGTTAACCAATAAGAATAAACCACCATTTTTCACTTCTTTATATTAATAATTTATCTACGAGTTAGTCATACGCAAAATAATAGAATGTGTCCACATTCTTTCTCACATTGTTTGTCTTTTGTCGTATCTCATTTTGAAGTCTGAAAAGAGAGCCATTAAAATAACTACATGTATGCTTGGTTTAATATTATCTTGTTATTATTAATTAGTCTTCAAACTTGTATGTTACATTGCAAAGTGCGAACTAATAGCAAAGCACCGTTTATATGCTTTTATCACAATGTTAGACTTTATATATTGTTTTCAAACAAAATATCGACACTTGTATTTATCTTTTCTCTTTGTTGGCTAACTAGATCACAAAATATTTCATATTTAGTTAATTCAAAGTGGACTTACGTCTATCGTGTTCATCTACTTAGAAAGTCACCGGAAAAATAACATGTGTCCTTATTAAGCTCATGTCTAATATTTGACAAGTTTCGTATATTTCTTCAAATGTTATATCCTAACTTTGGTATAATTTTTAATTAAAATTATTTTTTAAAATTGTAGCATGAATCCATCTGATATCGGTTGACTTACTCACGAATTATAGTTAATTCGGGATGAACAACATGTGTAGTGTGCCAAGTTGGGGTTTATCTTTTGAATGAGATAGCTCCATCTTGACTCTATTAGATCTCCCACGGGATCTTATTTTTTAGTTAACTTTTTCTTTATAATGTGTGTGTGCATTTGTCAAAAATAACTAGTAATGTTAGTTTCTTAATGGATAAATCATTGTCTTTAAATAAAACTATTGGTCATTTTTACCATGCAAAAACTGATCATATATGACATGTATAGGCTTAAATTTTCCACCTTTGATATATTTTAAAGGGTTCTTACATGATCATTTTTTGAAGAAAAAATCCATGAGAAGTATCCAAAGTTAGTGGATCATGTTTTTCAGTCAACACTTGTGATTATTATTATATGCTTTGATTATCTGTTCAAATCAATTATCTATCAAGTATTATCTCATTATTTAAAGACTTAGAATAAGATATTGAAGGTATATATTTTTTTGATAAAACATTTCTTAAATTTCCTAACATGGTTAGTTGCTAAGCATATTGTTATGATAGTATTCATATAGCTAGTGTTTAACTTTTACAGTTAGTTAAAAGTGAAATCATATGATTTATATTATTCTTAATATGGCTATTATGACTCTAACCATGTTGATTTTGTGTTGGATATACATCTAGATTTATGTTCAAGTTTTTGTGGATGAAGGTTCTATCACTTGGAGTAGAAAGAAACAATCGATAGTTTTTATCTCTTCTACTGAAGTAGAGTATACAAGTGTTATGGAAGTAGTAAAGGAAGTTATGTGGTTGAAAATACTATTGGATGAACTCCATATGGGCATCAAAGGAAGCACTATTCTTCTATGTGACACCCAATTGCATTTCTCTTGCAAATAATCTAGTTTAACAATAGAGGACAAAGCATATCAAGTTTCATTTGAGAAAAAGTCCTTAATAGTGATATTGATCTCAAATTTTGTTCCACTTTGAAGATCAAGTTGATGATATTTTTACAAATCCATTATGTGATGTGAAGTTTTCCAAGTTTTGTGCCTTGTTGATCATTTTAGAGTTTCCATTGAGGGAGAGTGTGCATGAAAATTCCACCTCTTAACGGCTTGAATATTTTAAAGTGGATACTCCCAAGACTATTTATATGTTGTTTAAGTGATGCAACCTAGAATTTAGTGATACAAACCCTATGAAACCCTAGACGCACTGGCACATCACTCAACCTAAACTGAGCACTCACCTGAAGTGCGCAAAGGTACCAGGTCCCTCTTTAGGGTTGTTGTTGCAGGATGTTAGCATGATGAAGACTTAACATATATAGTTCCATTACTAACACATCATTCCATAGAGCATACTAGATCTATATCTAAGGAAAAGCATAATTAAGTACTAACCACGATGAGATCAAAAACATACTAGATTTAGATACACATAGAACTAAAACTTAGATTCAGCCAATATCCTCCATCATATTAACTACAATAAGTTTACAGAAGCTTCATTACAATATCAGTAGTATGTGCATAGCAGATTTAACAACATATCTCTCGGATCCACTTTCGTATATCTATTACATAGTTTACTACATATATATAAGGGTGGGGAATTTCCCTTCACCACTTATCTATTCCAAAATAGGTCACATGCTATTCTTAGCCACGTACCTTTACAAAACTAGCCACACATGCAAGTGTGCTAACAATAGACTACTACTAGCTAACTGACAATAGCAGATCTATTTCCAGCTTCTGTCCATAGAAAGTGCTTCGTATCGAATCATCCAAAAATAGCCAATGTGTGGCACACATGTCTCTACCTCATCTGTGTGCTTTGCATGTCATCTCTAAAAATAGACCGTTATGAGTGAAAATGGCTAAGTCCCAAAAACTGAACTTCTGTTCTACTCACGCATTCTCCCTATCCATTCACGCCTTTGAATATGACTCACTTTCCCTCGCTGATTTCTTATGTCCTTTTTGTCAAGATTTCTTTGATCAACATTACCCCACACTAATTTGATTATCACCCCAAAAAGGGTCATCTCCCAAAAACTTAAGTAAAGAATAGAAGAATGGAAATAATATATGAAAGAGTATTTTTACTCAGTAGCCCCTTCTTCAGCATGAACAACTAATTTAGGATAGTCCTATTTTATTTCAGCCTCTAAGGTCTACCACTTAGTGAGTGATTTCTTTGCTTTGTATGAAATGTCCATATAAATGGACTTTAATTCATCCATTGCAATCTCCCTTTTCATTTTACAAGACCAACACAATGCTGGACATTGTAGTCATACTTCTCTCTAGTAAGTCCATCCTTTACGTAATAAGATTCCCAAGCTCTTCCAAATGAGCCTTGTGTGGTTCTTGTGCTGCTACTAGGGCCTCGCGCTTCTGTTTAACCATTGATAATATTTCTATGTGGCCCATTGTTTTATCCTTCATTGCTTTCTCGAATTCATTGTTCTCCTCCGTGATTTTTATGTTAATGAGTACCTCAAGCTATGTAGACGTTTAAGGCCTCAGTATGCTTTCTTTAGTTCTTCTTGCAACACTTGTAATAGTCCTTCATAGGATGCAATCTTCCACATCATTGAAGCCTTCTCTCATTCTACCTCTTGTGCTGGATCCTTGGCGATGGCATGCGCAGAGGCTTATCTTCAAGTATTAGGTCCACAAACTTTCCTACATAGTGTATTACCGAAGGAAATGTCTCGTGGTACCTTTAGCTCCAATTATGGCCTAGATCTTATGACATTATCACCAATTTCTTCTGTGATGCTTTGATAAATACAATGTTATTTTTCTGCAATAAGTCTCTCTCCTGCATTAGGCATACTATTTCCCCATCCTTAGTTTTGATCTCTTCCCTGAGCACCCTAATTGTGGTAGCCTTGTCCATATTCTACCTCACCACCTCTGTTGAGACTTTTACCAATGCATTACTCACATGTTCATTTGACATGAAAGTAGGCTTTACTGTCATGTGTCTAGCTTGAGGTGTCTTTCTTAACCTCCTTGATATGCACAAATCCTCACATACATCAAAATTTGGCTCATCCATGTGTGTGTGCATGGACCATGAAAACTACTTCCTGGTGTGCATTGTGGCCATATCTTCATCCATTAGTTCCCAACCATATAATTCCTTTTGTGACAGTGTGCTCTAGAAACAAGCACGAACAATTTTATCTGTGTCCTCTACATAACCCATGGCTGGTGGAATGTTCTCTCCACTTGTCCTTTCGATTTAAGGCTTCTTAGGAACTTGAGCTTCCAGATTTGGAACTTTTGCTTCCATGTCTTGTGCAGTCTCTGTAGCTGTCTCATCTATTCCCTTTTCCTCCTCTTCTCCTTGCTTCATTTCTTCATCTTTCTATTCTACATTCTCTAGAGGTGTAGGAGAAGTAGGTGCACTTTCCTTTGACTCTTCCACCTCCTCATTCAACTTCAATTTCCTTCTCCTTTTCATGGTTATCTCTTTTTGTGGAGAGAGTTTGGGTGACCTGCGCACTATTTATAGAGTAGCACCTTGGGTCCTTGTTCTCCTAAATACTTACTTAAATCTATTCTCTCCTTGGATTTCATCCAAGTCCTCATCATCCCCCTCATGTGGCTGAGGTGGTGTAGTGGCGCACTCAACTTCATCCTTATTCGTAGGATGTCTTCTACCTCTATGCTCTAAACCACCACTATCTTCACGCTCATCCTCCTCATCCTCTACCTCAATTGGCTCTATGGGACTTAGTCACTGGGATGTTCTCCATTGTATGCTTACCCCTCGGTGGTTCTAGAAGTGTGAACTCATCTTCCACATACTTGTTATTCTCCAACTTGGGCTTCAGTTAGAGGTACACCAGTGCTACTCCAACATCTCCCACAGCCAAACTTACTAGTTTAATTCTCAATACATCTGAAATGAGCCTTTCAATATATGCACCCCACCCTAGATACACATATTTCTTCCTTAGCGTGTGGTAGTCACAATCTACCTTGTTCATATTAAACGTGAGGTACTGCACATCTGAGAACTTGTGTACCAATGCCTGGAAGTATCTTGATATAAAGGAATATGGTAACTTACACCAAGGGCTCCATGCTCCATCCTTCATGGCAAACCATGCTATGTAAAAATGTTGGTATACAACGAACTAAACTACCTTTCCAACCACCAAAGGCAAGTCCTTGGGGATGTGCCATTCTTCTTCAAAGGCTGTGCGGAGTCTATCGTACCATTTTTCAGCCCTTTTCTTGACCTGTTCTATCATGGATCCTTCACACAAGTAATTTTTGAAGCATTCTACAGGTGACTTGTGCTCCATGGGATACTCCCATATCTTCTCTTTTGGTCCATTAGGTACTCCGATCTCCATGAACACTAGTGATAATAGAACAACCAAAGTTGATCTTTCCTTCGTGCATGCTTCCTCAATGATAGTTTCTACAATATAGCATGAAATGTTGTAGACTACCCCTTCAGACATATTTTTGGAAATGTGCAGCCACATGGTATTCACTTGTGACCACCTTTCCTGGTCATTTAGCTTTGTAACAAGGTGCGTGACTGCTTGCATAACTAGATACTTCTTTAATTTATCAATGTCCATGTCATACGGACCCTTTAAGTACCCCAACTCCTTTCTGGTCTCCAATATTGTGGCCTTATCTATTAAGTCATCTTTAAAATCTTCTCTTGTGTCTTTAAACCCCGTTACCATTAAGATGAGTGTGGCTAAAATTATGGCTCGACATCTTGTAAAGTAGAAAAATATTCTCACACTCTACTCATGAGCCAATGGTACAAGGGCTCATATTTGCTAAAGTAAGGGAGTTCGTATAATCTGGTAAACTCTAATATTCTTTAAGAGCTTCTCACCAAGCATCATCATACACTTTGGTATGTCTTCCGCCATGCCTTTATTTTTCTTCATGTTCAAAACGCGTCAAGCTCCGTATTATTCTCTATGGTATGGTGATTATACTCACTCACCTTACTTTTCCTTATGTGAGAATCCCACTCTTAGTTGATGATAACCCCTTATAGGTATTGCATTTCTAAAAAAATATTTTGGGAGCCATCTCCTCTTCTTCTTCTACCATCTTCTTCTTTCCCTTCACTCCTATTGTAACTAGTTTATTGGGTGCCATTTCTACCTTGTAATTCTTTGTAGATCCTTCCCTCTTGAATTATGCAATGTGCAAATCAAACCCTAGATTGATTCAACATGTCCTAGGTGAAATCACATGCCCTAGCTCCTCTCTATTGCCTTGCTTCAATCAAACCCTTCACCACTAGTGATGCAAGATATTTCGTGTATAAATATCTTAGTCATGACTAGTTACACACCCTCATACCTCAATATGATCACTCGACTCTTCACACTTTGCTCCTTTTCAAATAATCTTTTAATTGTAATGGTAAAAATGAACTTGCATCCCATCCTTATATAGATTTTCAAATTTTAAATGCATTCATTACTCCCTCACCTACAAAATATCCTCTCATTAATTGAACAATTCCATCCTTTCCACGTATTACAACTTCGTGCCTCATCTATAACCTTCTAACGCGCCTTCCTACCTTCTAGTCACAAACTTCTCTTCAGCGTGCTTCCTTGCACCCAAGTACCTTGTTACTACACCTTTTAATAGTAGTTTCCATGGCCTCTTCTTACCTCATGTTTTACTATTCCTTCATTTATCTCCATCTTTGGTCATTTTTTTAGAAGCAATCCTTTGACTTGAAGAGCACCCGTAGAAAAATTTTGTTTCACCTTTCAATTCCCACAATCTTGTACCTAGTTATTGAAAACCACCCCACACTAACAATATGTGCAGTCCTCTACACATAAACATGCTACAAATAGTAATTAGCTTCATGTGTGCAAACACACTTATTTCACAACACACCAACTAAATTTACAAAACATAGCAACAAATAATGAAACACATAAAGGAAATACAAAATTGAAAACCTAATCTAAGTGGGAATACTACCTTATTAAAAACACCAAAAGACTTATTTATAGTAGGGCTTCACCTACTCCCATTAAAGTAACCAAGTAGATGTGTTCCATCAAGTTATTCTAATTGGCAAGTGCCTGTTTCAAGGATGTAAGTGATAACATACGGCCCCAACCAATGAACCTCAAGTTTTCTTGGATGTCGTAAAAACTTAGAGTCATAGAGAAGTACCATTTTTCTAATCTCAAACTTCTTGTTCCTTATGTTTTTTTCATGCCATGCTTTCTTTGGCCTTTTCTTGCTTCGACTCTAACGTGTTATGGCTCATTTCTCATCCATCTGAATTATATTTTTAATCCATTCTTCCAAACCTTTCTCGATCAACTAGACCTCTAAAGCATGCACAATATGCAAAGAAGGTAACATAAATTCCATATGAAGAACGGATTCAATGCCAAAAACTAACTGAAATGGTGTGGCTTTGTTCAACCTTTTATATGTTGTTCTATATGCCCAAAATATTGTAGATAATTTATCACCTCAATCCTTTCTTCCAACATCACATATTTTTTTCAATGTATGGCCTAAAATTTTGTTGAAAGTCTCAATAGTTCCATTTTCCTAGGATCATAGGGTGTAGTATTATGGTGTGTAATCATGAACTCATCCAATTAAATTCTAATTATCTCATTAAGAAAATATGTGCCCCTATCACTAGTCAAACTCAAATGACATCCATACCTTATGATAATATGTTCCCATAGAAAATGAACTATTATAGCTACTGTACAGTCCTTTTTAGGTGTTGCTTCTACCCACCTTGTCAAATAGTATGTGCAAGTTATAATGTAGAGTGATCCAGTTCTACACGCAGCTGGTGAAATAGGACCCACAAAATCTATAGCCCATTTCTCAAATGGTTCTGCTAGAAATAGGTCTCGGAGGAATTTCATCTTGTGGACTTGGTCTTCCAAGTCATTGAAAATAATCACATGCCTTACAAAATACCTTACAATCTTTATAAAGGGTCTCCCACCATAATCTAGCGAGTAGAATCTTGGGCATTCTGGCATCACTTGCATAGTGGCCTCCTATAATTCCACCATGATCCTCTTCCATAATGCCCATGCACTATGTTCTAATACAAAATAGAACAATATTTCATCCCGTCCCATCTTGTACAATTCACCACTAATTAACATATAAGGTGCGGCGTGTATAGAAATTTTTTTCTTCTCCAAGGATTTCATTCCTTCTGGTGCCATCCATGTATGTAGAAAGACAACAATGTCCTCTAATTCTAATGGCATGCATTGTAACCTGTATAACTATGCATCAAGCATGGTATCCTTAATTACATGTGCTTCTTCTCTTGACTACATTCTTGATAAATGGTTTGGTCTAGAATTATTTTTATTGGTTTTACCATAACCGTGAAATCAAACTCTTCAAATAAGAGAACCCATCGACATATACACCCTTGTAAAACATGCTTATTTACCAAATACTTAAATGCCATGTGATCAATATAAAATATGAATGGTGTAGCTAGTAGGTACTGGTAAAATTTATGCAATGCACGAGATCATTGACAAAGCTTCATGCTCTATAGTTGTGTAATTCTATTCTACGAAGTCATCTTTCTACTAGCAAAAAATAGAATGATCTATAATAGCTTCTCCAGTTGAGCTAACACAGTGCACATGGCCATGCCGGATGTGTCAATATGTACATAAAATGGTTTGTCCCACAAAGGAAAACATATAATAGGAAGGGTAGTAAGTTTCTCCTTTAATGTCTTGAATGTGCGCCTTGTTCACCCCAAGAGAGAACATGTTGGTACCCAATTTTTTTCTCCTTTTCAATCTGGGAAATGTCAAAGATATGGCATAAAGCTTGAGGACAGATGGATCATGGTGTGTGTCATTTTGTAGCTAGGGATATGATTTAACTGACACTCTTATTTCTGGAGATATGGATAGCACTCATATAGGACTTGATCTTGTCCTAACTGTTTTAGGTTATGCCTTTCAACTAAGGTAAGAGAACCTATTTTGTAAACCTCAAATGGTGAAGGAGATGCATATATCCCTCAATTTGTGTAAATAGTATGAAAAGGGCCTTAGGAAAATTTGATCAACACTCCAAATCTGACTTTCACATGTTGTCACTTCCAGATTATGGAGATACTTTCAATGTAAGGCAAGGGTTACTGAAGACATTTTGAAATCCTGGTCTGCTTCTACATACTTTAGAAAATGGATTTTGATCTTCTGGGTATACAGGTCAAAAAGGGGTAAAACAGTAGGGTAGGATTAGTTTTTTTGAATGATTTTTGGGTGGGAGTTTAGATAAGACAAACCAAGGTCCACCAGACTCTTTGAGGATTTTAGAAAAATATGGAGAAAATTAATAACAGAAAGTATCAAAATGGTTAATCATCCCTTCAACCAGGATATGTGCATCAAATGGAGGCCCAGATCTACACTTTTCCACACAATCTTTGATCATCTATCACAAAATCTTGAGTTAGAATGAACCAATGAAGCATTTAGCAATCACTATTTAATCATGACCTAAGGTGCACCCAAAGGTTTACAAACAATCTCTAAAGTTAAAGAAGGTAAAGTGATTTTAGATTTGTTTATCTCTTTATCAGATGAAAGCTCTTATGAATGTGAGAATGTAAATTCCACTAAACTATCACAATAAATGAGACCATGTATGATCAAGAGAGATTTTAAACACAAGACTGCAACAGGAAACAAGAAACACAAATTTGAAATGCATTTTGAAATGTAAGCATTCATAGATTTTTCCCAAAGACAACATAGAATAACTCAAAAATGATTAGATTTATCAGTAGGGGAATGTTTTGAAAAACAATCTCAAAGCTTGTTAATGGCTATACATGTGCAACCAACTTAACATGATTTTAAATCTGATATAGAGAGAGTTACATGAGTTTCTCAAGTGGTCACTCAGAGAATGGGCTTCTTCCTAGATTTTCCCATGAAATTTTTAGTTTTCCAAAAAAATTTAAACTCTCTCAACCCTTTGCATGACAAATTCATGCAATATATAACTTTCAATCTCCTTTGAGCCTTCTTTCCCAAGAAAAGAATTTTCCAAAGGATCAAATTTGTTACAAAAATTTCTCATGATTCGTAGATAGGGATGTTTAACAGAACACGTCCAAAAATTTTCCAATTGTCTCAAAAAGAGATGAATCATTGAAAAATTTACATCATTATCCATTGTGGAGGCACATTTTTCATCTTCAAAGCATGTAGACCCCCTTCCTTTCATTATTTCATCCTTATCCCTCCAAAATTTGACTCTGTAACTTTTGGATCTGATATTTCACATTTTTAGATGGGTTAGGGAAAAATTCATTTCAAAAACATCTCTAGATATTCAAATTGATCCTCAAAACCAATTGCATTGGTTGTTGCAGGCACACACGACACGAAATTTTCAAAAATTTGATGAAAATTGATGCAAAAAATGCATCTCCAAACTTCCTAGAGAGTGTTCTAGGGCAAAAATGGTGGCAGAGCAAAAAACGATGCACAACTACCATTGATTTGACATTCAACTTTTAATCTATGCCCTCCACATGGAGAAAAACCATTGGAGATGAGATTTGGAGGTGCCTTTTTCCATTTTGCATTTTTGACAAGAGATGGCCACGTGGCGAGATTTGATTCGATATGGGCATGAGTTTCACATTTTTACCCTTTTGAAATTTTTATTACGAGTGGGCATGTGGCACCATTCCATTAGATGTAGACCAGGAGCTTCATTTTACCTTTTAAAATTTTCGGGAAAAAATGGAAAAATTTGATATTTTTCTCACAACTCCGCCTCATGAAAATAGGCCCAAAGTGGACCCCATTGGAATCGTGGACCGATTCTACACATTTCAACCTTTTTTGGGAAAAGGATTTTTTTCCAAATTATCCCTACACACCCGCACCTCTAATTTTGTCCGTGACACGTGGCAATTGTTGATTCATTACAGGCTTGCATTCCTCCTTTTAATTTTATGCCTTTATGCCAAAAAATGGGAAAAATCTCAATTTTCCCCGAGGCCCGAAGTTCTGCCTCTGACCCTGCCACGTGTCCCATTCTGATTTGTTGTGGGCCCTAGGCATTTTCTTTGCTCTTTAATTCTTATTCCAAAATTCCTTAAGGCACAAAAAGACCCGCTGCTTCCCATCCAATAAAAAGAGGACACATCATCATTTTCGGAAAAATTTAGAAATTTTCTCCGTCGCTTGAATTCAGGTAGATTAGCACTTGGCAGGCCATGGGGCAGCTTGAAATTTTTAGCCAAAGTAGCCAAAAATGGATAAGTTCTCAAAATGACCCGCCACTCCTCCAATCAAAACATGCCATGTAAACACATTAGGACTAATTAGAGTAAAGCGAAGACATGGGACCAAATTTTCCCTTTTGCCAAAAAAGTAAAAAGTGATAAGTTAAAACAATTTTCTGTCATCCCTCAGCCAATTAGAACAAGCCACGTTGCCGATGAATGCTGAAGAAAAAATTGACATAAAAATGATGCCTGTTTGGCCAAAAACACAGAAAATGCCAGGGATTCCCTAGAATTTGATTTTTTCGCTAAGGATGACAAATTTCTTGAAATTGAACCAACTAAAACATGTTTTCAAAGCATTTTTATCATGGAATTGGATTTTCAATGGCATACAAGTGCAAATCAATCAATTTTAAACTTCCACGATCGGGTAAAAGGAAAAACGACAGAGCCCACATATTTTGGAAAAATTAGGGCACAAAATAGGGCACACATGCAGATTTATTTCAAATTAGGGCAAAACAACAAGTTTGTGAGCATTTCAAGGCATTCAACTAGAGGGAAAAGTTGCAGACCACCAATTTGAGAGAAAAACATTTCAGAGCATGCAGAATGAAGGAAAAATTTAGGGCAAAACAATGCAAGCTCAAAAATGGCACCAACATCGGCTCTTGCTCGAGGATGGGCACTCCTAGCGAGTGCCACAAGAACAAAAGAAGTAGACCAAGTGCCAAAAAAAACCATTGGGAAATGGAGTAAAAATGTAGGGTAGAAAAACTAGACCCAATCAACAAAAAATGGCTACCAAGAACAGGGCAAACCACAAACCGACAAAAATAGCAAAAACAGAGCCAAAAAACAAAGACTATACACTATACAAGTGGTGCATACCTCAAATTTGGGGATTAATCCAAGAAATGCTTCAGATGTCTACCATTAATAGGTATTTCAAGAAATTCCCCATCTAAGTCCTTGAGAAAAAAGTTATTCTCACCAATTCCGATATCAAATTTACCATGTTTTCCCTTATCTTCATGCCTGCTATCCCACAACAAAACCAGATCTCCAAGATTGAAGGCCCTAGGAGTGACCTTCTTATCAAACAACCTCTTCAACTTCTCTCTAAATGTGATATACCTTTGGTGGGATGGTCTTCTTTCTTCATCTAGCTCTATAATTTGATTAATCCTTGCTTCATATGGACTGACATATTGATCTTCAAGTTGTTAAACAAAGTGAAATGAAGATAAATGTAGATGAAGGGCAAGAGAGCTTGATTTCCATACACCAACTCAAACGGTCTCTTACTAGTAACTCTTTTGGTAGTGATTCTATTAGCCCAAACTACAAATTTCAGTTGTTCACCCCATTTTCTCTTGTTCAACTCCAAGGTTCTCCTAATGATCTTTAACAAGTTCTTATTACTGGACTCAGCTTGTCCATTTCCTTGAAGGTTATAGTTTGAAGCATAATTCAAATTGGTTCCACACTCCTTTCACATTTCCATCAATGGTTTAGCTTTGAAACACATGGCATTATCAATAAAAATCTTGACTGGCACACC
Source organism: Taxus wallichiana var. yunnanensis (assembly GCA_018340775.1). Lineage (NCBI taxonomy): Eukaryota > Viridiplantae > Streptophyta > Pinopsida > Cupressales > Taxaceae > Taxus > Taxus wallichiana. The sequence continues at coordinate 736,469,380 of CM031241.1, forward strand.
AAATCTGCATATGATATCATTCAACAAGAAGTCCATAATAACTTGGTGTGTTGCTTTCTTGGTGGGGATTGCTTCTACCCACTTGGTGAAGTAATATGTGGCTACAAGGATCCACTTATGTCTGGCACTAGAAGCGTCTGAAATATCACCAATGAAGTCTATTCCCCATTATTTCAAAGGAGCTTAAATTGATACAGGTTGCAAAGGAAGGGATCCTGAAGCTTTCATTCTTCCAGAGAAATGTTGGCAGCTTTCACATTTTCTAACCAGCAAGGTTGCATCTTTGAAGAGAGTAGGCCACTAATAACCAGCTCTCAAAATTTTATGTGATGTAACCCTTCTAGCAAAGTTTCCTCCACAAACTCCCCCATGGAAATCAACAACTATTTTGGGAGCTTCATCTTCAGTTACACATTTCAAGAGGACACCTTTAGGGTTCTTCCAAGCCAGCCCTAAGTCAGTAATGATGTACTTTTGAGAAGATAGTTTGAGGGCTCTTTTCTAATTTTTATTTAAATGATCAAGGAAGCATAGGTGTCTGAGATAAAATATTACATCCTTGTACCACTCAAAGCTTACCAATTTCTCAAGAACATCTGCCCTTTCTTCCTCTACTTCATTCACTTCCACAGTCTGCAAGTTGCTCTTAGCCATAAGCTTAGCAAGACCCAAACCTCTTACCAACTTTTTGGTTTGGATATCCATGTCATATTCCTGTAGTTTGTTCACCCATCTACATATTTTGCTTGAGATCTCCATCTTTGATAATATGTCTTTTACCATGGTGTGGGGAACATAAGCAACAACTTTTGAACTTAAGATATAAGGCCTGAAAACCTTTGTTGCTTTCACCAAGGAAAATGCTTGTTTTTCCATGATTGTGTACTTTAACTCAACAACTTGTAAAGCCTTGCTAAAGAAGGAAATAGGCCTCTCAGCCCCATCTTCATCCTTTTGTAGAAAAATAGATGTAATGGTATTTTCAAAAGAAAAGGAGAAGATTTGGGAAGACATCTTGTAATTCGGAGTTGCTAAGACAGGTGCATGTTTCAATGCTTCTTTGATTCCTTCAAAATCCTGAATAGTAGCCTCCTCCCACTTGATAACTTGGTCTTTATTTAACATGCATGTAATAGGAAGAGTCAATTTAGAAAAATTAGACACAAACCTTCTAATGAAATTGATCTTCCCAAAGAAGGATTGTATGCCCTTCTTTGTTCTTGGAATTGGAACCTTGTTGATTGCTTCTACCCTCTCAGGGTCAATCATGACACCAGCCTTTGAAACAATATGACCAAGAAGCTTGGAATTTTGTACTCCAAAATGGCACTTCTTTGGATTTAAAGAGATTCCAAATTCTCTACATCTGATCAACATTCTTTCCAAGTGCTATAAGTGATCTCTTCTGCTCCTTGAAAACATAGTCGTATCATCCTGATAAACTACAATGAAGTCATTTATGTAACTAGAAAAATCAACATCCATTTCTCTTTGGAAGGTAGCTCCAGCATTCATGAGACCAAAAGGCATTCTTACATAGACATATGTTCCCCAAGGAGTGGTAAAGGAAGTTTTAAATATTTCGATTCCTTGACAACAACTTGATTGTAACTCCGAAAACCGTCTAAGGTGAACAATAATTCAGATCAAGTCACTAACAAAACATGTTTTCCATGTTTTGCAAAGGATAATTGTCTTTCAATGAAGCTCTATTTATATTTCTGAAGTCTACACCATGTCCTGATATCTCCATTTTTCTTTCGACCGCACAAGGTTTGTAACCCAAGATGAATACCTTGTGGGCTGAATGATCCATCCCTCTTTCAGTTTCTTCAATTCATCTTGCATTTGCATGGAGAGGAGTGGATTAATTTTCCTCTACTTTTTTATGAAGGGCTTGGAATTTGTTTCAAGAGGAATCTCATGCTGAAACAAGTCCTCTCTGTATGCTTTCAGCTCTAAATAAGACCAAGCAAGACAGTCCTGATATTTCTTCAATAGTTAAACATAGGACTATTTTTCCTCTTTGTTTAGATTACTGCCCAACCAAAATTTTCTTGGTTTATCATTAGTGCCCAAGTTATGCTCTTCCACATCCCTTGAGGTAGACATGTTTCTATTGATGATGTAATCAACATTGTCAAAATTTGACTCAAGTGCAACAAGACCTCTAGGAATGGTGTTAGTTTTCAATTGGATAATATCCTTTCCAAACAAAGTCTCTCTTCCTTCAGTCACACACACCATTGGTTCCCAATCAATATTCTGATCTATAAACTCACCTTGATTTTGTAAGAACATTTTCACTTGAGAATCGTCATTAAACACTTTTCAATGCTTGATGTTGTCAGGGATAGCTGGCCTAGTTAACACTTCAATATTGTACTCACAATAAGGTGAAATGGTGAAATTTCCAAATCTTGACCCCAACACTTTGAACTTGTCAGCAACAATATTGAAACTTCTATCACGATGCACAATGTTGACGGAATCAAACATCTCAATTAGATCCCAAACTACATGTTTGTATTGTTTCATTCACTGATTTTTGTAGTATATAGTTTTCTTATTTGTTTAACAACTAGCTTTGAATATCCTTTTGTAATGATTTCCTTGAAACCATACTTCTATGAAATTCTTAGACCCAACAAAAGGACTCGTATTTAGAAATTTTGTTAGTACATTCAAAATTAAGCTTGAAGGAAAAAACAAACTCTTCCAAGCTAGGAGAAATTAGAATTATATCAGCACCATTTCCAAATTTGGAGCAAGCTCCATCAAATAAAAATGTCCAAGGGGAACCTACCTATTCAAGGCACTTTGACTGATCCATCTTATGTTCTTTTCCATCAACAAACCCAACAAAGTTATCAACATCTACATCAGTAAATAACACCTCATAGGAAGCATTGTTGGGATCTTCAACAAGGTGTAACATATTCTTTTCTCTATAGAGCTTAACAAGGATTCCTTCAATGGGAATAGTGGAAAAAGACATGTCCATTTGAACAGTCCCACCAACACTTGTAAATCACTTTCTTGACAAAATCATACCCCATTTGGCAGGGAATCAATAATCACAACATCAAGTTTCAAATTCTTACCCGGATACGCTGCAAGTTATACCACCAAACTCTTCACGCAACCAATTACCAGAAATTCTCTTGAGTCCATGGTAGTACACTTTCCATAGGATACTATCACTTTGATATCCAACTCATTCATGACTTCTAGAGGCATGACATTGCATGATGCACCCAAATCAAACATACAATTGTGAAGTAGTCTATCCTTCATGATCAAAGTTATAAAGAATGGATCAACATTCAATTGGGAATCAACCAAGGATGTCCCAAAGCATACCTCAGGTGTTTCTCTAAGATCCTCTAATGTTGGTGGTGTTTTAAGTTCTGCAATGATTTGAGGAGGAGCTTCAAAATGTTTACATTTCTTCTTGGGGTACTCTTCTCCTCTTTCAATCCCAAGTACTCAAATGCTATCTTCTTGTGCTCAGAATCCTAAGTAACTCAATGATTAGAACACTCACTTTGATTTGGCTCAATACTTGGGCTATGTCATAGGGAACATTCTTTGGCAAGGAAGCATTGGAAGGGAAACAAGCAAATTCATTAGATGGCATGGGATTCTTGGCAGCTTGGGCATGAGGAGGACTGAAATTTTTGCTTGGGATAGCAGAGCTTTTGGCAGGTGTTTCTCTTCTAGGAGCTTCTTTGGGAATACTTGTAAGAAAGGGTGTTTTAGGTTTTTCTTGAGGCCCAACTCCCTTAACAACCTTTCTCCTAGTGTTATACTCTTTCTCTTGAGCCACAACAACATTCATTAACAATTGTCTATCTTCCTCTCGAAGGGATACCACCATCATACTTCTTAATCATCAAAGCTCTTAAGTATTCAAAGTCATTGTTAAGAATCTCAAAATCTGCACTACATCTACCTCAAGAGTATGAGGGGGAAGAAAGACTTGTACCCATTTGATCCAATCCTAAAATGTTGTAGTTTTCCTTGCACTTATTACCTCAATTGATGTTGCTCCTTCTTGTGAGCTTGAAAAACAACCCACCATATAGATATCATCATTAGTACCAACGTCATTATTAGCTTCACCATCTTGCTAGTCCATTTCACATGGAGGATGGGGTAGAAAACACTTATCACACCAATCAATATCAATAACTTCCTCAATAGTAGCAACCCTAGCAGTTAGGGGATCAGGTAACACTCTTCCTTCACGTGCTTGAGGATGTCTATTTGCAGACCCCATGGGTCCTTTCCCTCTATCATCTACCCTTTGATCACCTCTAGGATGATTGGAAAATCTATCATGGTTTTTTGTTTTTTGTTGACCTTGTGTGCTCTACCCAATTCCCTTCTCTTCCTAGCTAGCTTGTATGAGATTTCTTTGACAACCCCTGCCAAATTTTTCACAACCTCCTCCAAATCAACACCCTTACTAGCTTGAGGTTTTTCAGGGTTTATCAGCTTTACACCATCTCTCTTGAGAGGTTTCCCAATTTATTTGATATTGTTTTCAATCTGTAGTGCCATGGTGAAGGCCTACCTCAAATTAGTAGGGTTTTTGTCTCTTAAGTAGTAGGTTGCTTTCTTATCAAATGCATATGCATATTTGATTAAACAAGACTCATCACAGGGCCTCAAATTAATAGGAAACCTCCTCAATGTCTTGTTAAATATTGTATTAAAGTCATGCACTGATTCATTGGGGTTCTTCTTGATATTCTCAAATTTAGACAAGAGAAATCTAGGATCAGTCTTGTCACCATATTACAACCTAAATGCATTCTTCATTTCAGTCCAAGAGTCAATATAATTATCAGGAAGAGCCTTGTACCAATCCCTTGCATCCTCTTCTAGTGTATGAATGAACAATTTGACATACACATTCAAATTCTATTTCAAAATCCTCCATCATGTTAACAAAAAGTTTGAGATGCTTTGATCACCGCTTATTGTGCATTGTTACCTTTGAATTTTGGCAATCTATTTCGACATCTTGAAGGACAACATTTGGATAACCATTCATTCCTCTAAATTTTATAGGACCAAAGGTGTTAACAAAAAATGGAGGTCTAGGGGGAGGCTGAGCCATATTATTTTGAGGTGGTGATCTTGGAGGAAAAAAATAATGATGGGGAGTGAGAGGTCTTTTGGGAATAGAAATGTAATCTTCAAAATGGATATGCCCTATAGGATCAACTTCTTGATAAAATCTAGTAGATTTGGAAAAAATAGGGGTAGAATGAGGAGAAAGATTTTCAAAGACAAATGAAGGTCCCTCTCTAGATGGAGAATGAAAATTTTCAAGAGGAATATCTGATTCAAATTTACCTGAAGAAGAACTGCAGTCCTTAATGATAGGATGATCAATCTCAAGTTCAATGAATGGAACTTCCTTCCTTGAGCTCTGCTTTCCAACCACCTTCCAAAATCTTCTCCCTTCTAACTCTAAGTTCCTTGAATCTGAAAAAAACTTCTTAGTGGAGTCTATAATGAAGAGATATCTTCTTCCTTCCAATTTTGTAGAGATTAGCAAAAACAAACAACAAATGACAGAAAGCTAAGACACTGGTATTTATCAAGATCATAACAACATGGAGTTGCCACTAAGGACTTTCACCCTAGTTGTACAAATGCACTAAAATAATCATCAAATACCTATCAACACTAAAAATCTTGCCAAAATTTATAGATCGACCTTCCTTTTCCAAAATATATCAACCACAAATGCAAATGAAATGTAACTAGTGCTTGAAACTGATAAAATTGCAGAGAGATTGAAACCTTTGCATACACCTTGAAAATCTTAGTATAGAATGATGTTTTAACAATATATTTGTAGATAGAAATTTCAAGAGACATTACCAAGGTTTGATATGCATTCAAATATCTCAAATATGTATGCACATGGATCGATTGAACTAAGAATGTCCTTAACAATGACACCACTTGTGTGTTGATAGGATCAAAAGAATATGAACTGGTCTATCCATTTTTCTTCCATGGTGCATAGGAATACCATGGGATCCCCTTCTCGTGTAATAAGGTAATGAGTTGTTACCTATCCTCCTAACATAACATGGTTTTTGCCTTGAGGGATTATGCTCTTTACTTCGTGCCCTACCAACACATAAGTGCTATGAGCCCAATTATCACAAGCAACACTTGTAGTATCGCTAATAGATTATGCATCCTCCCATTGAATTAGTCCTTCTTTGGTCGGTTCAATAATATCTGGATCTCGGATGGCACATACATAAATTCTATTTAGATATTCTTCACTTAAGGGCTCAACATAGGGCAAAAAATTTCCATCTATTAAAGGGATAATGACCCTTTCCTATTTATTTTCAAAACTGATATAGCCCTTGTTAAACCAAAGATCAACATTATTTGCATAACACCAAGGATGCCCTAATAGAGTTGGGAAGCTATCTGATTCTGCCAACACTAAAAATTCAAAGTCTCTAGTGAACTTGGCTCCTTGTATGGTAATGGATGCATCTTTTAAAACTCCTATGGGAGTGGCCTTAGTCGATTAGCCTTGAATAATACATTAGAGGATGGCTGTAATGGGGGTCTCCCCATTTGTACCCATGCATCCAAGGTAAGAACATTGACTTCCATGTTTGTATCAATCAGTATATTACTCAACAACCACCCATCCACAACAGCATTCAGAGTGATTTCCTTGTCATAATCTAGACTATGAGGAGGGAGATTTGCATGCAGGATTTGTCGTCCAATCTTAGTGCTTGGGTACGAAGTGTTCCCTTTTAAACAAATCCCCAATAGTGGAATGATGTTCACTTAACGCAACATTTTACACACTTCTGACAAGTCATCTTTATTAGTTTGGACCATCTCTGATGGTTTCTTCTACTCCTTTAAATACTATATCTCACCCCAAGATTCCTTAGAACTTCCATGGTATCCTGATAAACCTCCTTCTGATATGTAGGATCTGGGTATTGTGCATGAAGAACACCATATTTAGTGATGGTAGGTTTCTTCTCTAATGCATCCTTGGCACATGTTGCCTCGGTGTGGGTCGTGATCATCACTTGTAGTGTCTCGAGATATTACTTCCATCTTAGGCATCCATTGATTGTGCACAACACATTATATCCTAACCATCCCTATGCCTTTGTTTTCTTGTTTTTGTTGCTTACTTAGATGCTCATATAAGTCCTGGGAACTCTTCATAGTTATGGTTCTTTCCACGTAAAGAGCATGTAATATTCTTACGAAATTTGTGCCTATAGTGGTCAAGAGATCCACATGTATAACATGTTCTGTGGGAAACTCACTTCTTCTACCACCACAGCCTTGTCCTCTAAATCCACCGCAATATCCTCGACCTCTACTATGTCCGCCTTCAAAATGCCCCTCATTTTGATTATAGCTCACCCGATTGTGCTCCCGGGTCTTGATGCTCATTCTTTCCCTTAGAGTTATATGAAACTCCTGTCTATCATACACCAATATCTATAACATCATGGATCTATCTAATCGCCGACATTCCTCTCGTGTCATGAGTCATGGACCTGCATATTTTACACTATCTTGAAACTTTCTTCCTTATCACACATCGTAATAATGAGTAATGGCTAACACCATGGTTTAGGTGGCATATTTCATAATCCATTAGTAATGAGTGCACTATTCTACGAGGAAACTATCCTTTGTGTGACCTTCTACTTCACAATCTGTGCACCAAATCCCTATGCATGTCTCATGTGCTGAATTTGCTGATAGTTTCTCCAACTATTTTTCCATAGCTACTATTTGTGCTTCTAAAAATAGGCTCACCCCAATATCTATGCTTCCAACTGCCTCAGTGCATAAGGCTTCTTCAAGTGCTTCATATGGATCAGTGTATGTCTTATGTGATAATTCCCTTCTAAAAGGGGTAATCAATCCTCCAACAAACCATTGTGCATGTTGGATTACGTGTATGTCATAAGAAAGCTTTGATAACAATGTTTTAGACCATACATCATACTCTCTAACACTTTCAGTAGTTCCTTTCTTAATATCCTTGAGCACACTTATACTCTTCTGCTCAAACTCAGGGATATGAGACTCTTTTAGGAATGCATCCTTTAAAGTTGTATAATCTATGTAGGTATGATCATGGTCAAACTTCTTGTACCAGCTATAGGTGCACACTTGTAACGTAGTAGAAAATTAGCTTTCCCAATGCTCAAAAGTTGTAATTACTTTTACGTGCCATAGTATCTCACACATATGAACATGTTCGGTAGCATCTTCTATGCACGTATACTCTAAAAGATGAAGAGACATTTCCATCTAAATATTTTGGGGTTGGTGCAAACCTTTCCCACCTTATCCGAACCTCTTGTGATTCCTCTACCTCTAGAACCACTAGATCTTCCCCGAACCCGAGCTACCTATGGCTCCCGATCCCAAACCTATAGTTGGGGTCGGACCGGAAGATGTACTTCCCGTGTCCCAATAGTAGAACCAGACTAAACCTCGATAATCTGCGAAGAGTTACTACTCCCGTTAATCCAAAAATTGGTGTTCTTGTATTATGTGTTGATGATACACTCGGAAAGGTACTTCCATATTATAATGAAGCCATTTTTTCTTCCATTGTTGTGTCTCTTATAAGACTCGTTCTACTCTCCCACTTCTCAAACTAGCTTGGTGGATCGCTTGTTAAAATAAAATACAAAGGCAAGGTTACCAGGTGGATTCGAGATGCGCACTTGTAGCCCAAGTAGTCTCTGTTGGTGCACTTCTTTGTGAGGCCGAGGGGATCCTGTCATGATTTCCAAGATGGAGGAGTTCCCGATGCTCTAGCTCCATATCTTCTACTTGAGTTTCAAATCCTTCATGAGCCATCTCTCTCCTCAATGCCATACTCACGACACCTTACCCATCTCATTTTGCAACCTAGCCTCACCACCTCAACCTTGCACACTTACCTTATAATTAATAAATCCACATTTTCAAACCTGCCACCTCATTTCACCACCTCATCATGACTCTAGCCCTAACCCTAAAAAAGGAGGAAAGTTGGCTATTTCCACTAAAAACCCCTAGCCCAAAACCAACCTTTGACTTGACTTAAGCCCACGACTATCTCTCGGAGTTCTATTTTACTAAAAATAGCCCACTTTGACTTAACCGACATCGGTTCCTACTCGACCGCCGTCGGTTATGTAACCACCATCGGTTCCCTGTAAATGACCTCCCCCAACCAAAAACAAAGGATCGGAATTCATTGGAAAGATCGGGAATTCACTTGGCAGAGCAGAGACAAGTGAAGAAAAGAGAAGAGTTTGCAGAGAAGGACATCAAGCCCAAGACCGCAACTGAGTAACTAGAGCACAGCGACACTCATCCAAGCATTGGGAGAGAAGATAGCTCATCTTTGATTGCCAGATCATCCCACCTGAGCCCTGCCTTCACCATCACAGTCCTTGGACCTGTATCTTCATCAGAAACTAGTAAGTAGTGTCTTGTACGTTCTTTTAATAACATTTCTTGAACTTCTGAATCACAGTAATTATAAGTCTACTCCTAGATCTACTACCCGGTAACACCCTACATCTAACTATCATTCCTCTACCCTTACATTGCCCCAAGAATAGCCTCCATACTCTCTGAGTCTTCTCCATCACCCCATGGCTTATCCCTAATCATTTACCAGCCTTATAAACACCATAGCCACCTCATAGCCAACCTTCATTAAAAGCCCCTAAATCACTGCCCCTACCGATATCGGTTATCAGCAACCGGTACCGGTGTCTAACCGTAGTCGGTTGTACAGTGACCGGCATCGGTCACTGTGACTCAAACCAAAACCAGCCTTTCCTCTATTGCTTTTAACGAGGTAATTAAATTGTAATTTTGCAATAACTTCTTTGTTAGAATTTGTGTTAATTCGTATTAAGAGGGGAACTGACCACCTTCGAAAGGAAGTCTAATATTTCCTGGGCCCAAGGCAGTTCCCTCATTTATTGTCTAACTAAAATCTGGTGGTCTTGTATTCTTACTTGCAGGTAGTCCTTCCTAGACAAAAAGGAGTTCTTCGCAATCGATCTGATCTCTTTCTACGGTACGCGCACACCCTCCCAACATTCAACAGGTATTCCTCCTAGCCCTAACCCTTATCTGTTTCTCAAGAGAATGAAAGGATAGAAGCAACTCTATTCTAAGAACTGAAACATTATGTGTGAAACATTTTGGCACGCCCGGTGGGACCCATTTTGGGTTTCTTTCTTTCTTGCTTGCTTTCATATAGGGAGCATACTTGCTTTTTTGTTTCTACTAAATATTCACAAAATATTTTGTCATTTTGGTAAAAGATTTTGTCTTGCTTTCACATCTTTGCATTAGTGAAAGTCATCTCCTTTGCTTCATTGAATATCATTTTCGATTTGGGTTTTAAAACACGTGCATCATATTCTTGCTTGCTTTTTTTCAATTCTAGTGAATGTAGATTAAGTAACAGGTCATACACGTGGGGGTGATATCCATGGTATTGACAAGAAATTAATCTTACTTTCACTTTGCACACATACCAAATCACATCATAATCAACACAACAGCTCAAACATCCCCCCTTTTCCATGGTATTCCTCTGCCCGATTGAGGTAACCTTATAAGCCAAAACAAACTTGACATCTCCCTTAGGTCTTTTGTTTAGGATTGACATCATCTTGCATCTAAGGCATAAGCCCACAATAATTAAAACTAATCCTAGGGTTAGTCTCTTGATTTGCTTGTGCATCTTGCTTGTTTTTAGTTCTGTTTCTCTGTCATACACTTGTTTCAGTGATCACTTCAGAATAGTTTGGTAGGCATACTAAGCATTGTTAACCCCAAATCAGCAACTTCTTACAGCTTCTTACACCGGTCCTATTCTACCGACATCGGTTAACTTACCGACGCCGGCTATATTCTGACCGACATCGGTTACCTGACCGATATCGGTTACTGTCTTTCACAGTTCCCGAAAAACCAACAACCTACCAATTCCAACCTTTTGTGGCTGTTTCTGATCCTGATAGATTGAAACCCTACTGTGTACTCTTGTCCATGGTTGTTATCACTCGAAACAAGCCATAGCCATGGTTTCACATGCCTGTTCCATGCCTTTTCCTGAATCACCCCTTCACATCCTATGGGGAATCCTACGGACACCAGTGAGGTTCCCAAAATCCCTGTAGGAGATAAGGAATTTGTGAAATTTTTGGATGCTAATCCTAGCGCTGTACAGTACTATTTGTCTCATGCCCCTGACCATACACCCGATGGTCAACTCCTTGTTGGTATGCCTATTAGTATAGCTGCTCATTTAGCTCCTTCCCCACCTGATAACTCCACCTTGCCTTCTTCATCCTTAGCCCCGTCTCCCAACTCAGTGGCTTCGGGGGTTCATACGGCATAGATTGGCTTTCCTTTGGTTAACTGGGGCCCCACATATCATTACCACCGACTGCTCCTACCTCGTCTCTCTCGCAGACTGCTCCTTTCATAACTTGCTCTCTACCACCTATCCACACAAGCTTTCCTTCTCAAGCTCCGCCCACCTTTTCATTTCCACACACGTATCCGGTGACTTCAACATCTTATATAGGACATCCCTATTCGGTCACCTCAACATATTCATCCTCAATACCTTATCAACATTTAACCCCACCATTGTCTAGTGGTGGCTCTTGGCCCAATCCTCCTCCTTTTACAACAACCACACCATCATCTCATCCAACCACTGATTTCATCAAACAAATGATGGACAAGATGCAAAATCTGGAGGCTTCTGTTTCAGGAAGCCGTAGCACCCTGACATATGAGCAAGTTTGTCGGAGCCTATTCATCCTTCTGTCCCCCTTCATTCATATCCTCCTCAATGGGAATTACCAAAATTTACTCGTTTTAATAGTAAGGAGGATCCTCAACAACACTTGCGATCATTTAGACATGCCTGCTACCTGATTGCTCATGACGATGCCTTACTACTCCGCACCTTTCCCATGTCCTTATCAGGACCCACCTTGGAGTGGTACAGTGCTTTAACCCAACACTCAATCTTCTCTTTTAACCAATTAGCCCAATCTTTCTTGGATCATTTCTCCATTAATATTGCTAAGAAAGTATCTATCACCGACCTCTATGCCATCCAAATTTGAAGACGAATCTATCGCAGATTTCATTGGACGATGGCGGGGCCTCATCAACCAACTTACTTATGCCTTGCCTCAGGCTGAACTCATCGAACTCTTTACGCGGGCTGCTGCTAAGCTGATTTCTCCTACCCTCCAAATTCAAACTTTCCACACCTTTGATGAGGCCTTTACTTGTGGCTCGAAACTAGAAATTCGAGCCTTAGAGGAAGAGAAATTGCGGTTGCGTAACAAAAACCTAATTTCGAACCCAAGACTCCACCAACAAACCCAACACCACCAATTCTCATGCATCATTGCTTGCTTGAAATCAAAAGGAGTTGTACACACGGTGATGGTCAAATCCCAAGCACACCATCTAATACCCACAAAACCACCTATAAGTATAAAGCCGAACCCATCAATTACACTCCCTTGGGAGAAACTTATGGTGTCATCTTGGAAAAATTGCTCAAAGCGGGAGCTATCACCTTACCTCCTGTTAAACCTCACTCTAGGGTTTGATTCCACCACTACTATACCTTCTGAGTACAAAGAAAATGACTTTTGTAACTTCCACCGCGTGAAGGGACACGATCACAAAACTCTGAAGATGTTGAAAAATATAGTGCAGGAAATGGTTGATGCAGGGGATATAACCCTCGATAATCCTAATGCCCCTGCTAACCGAAATTTGAAAATCTTTAACAAACCATTCCCAAACCACTCATCTAACAGTAACATAAACCAAGATATCTTAGCCGAGGAGAGTGTTCATGAAATCCATGTAGTTTTCGACTCCCAACCAAAAGCTTCTATCGAGGAAATTCTGAATCAAGCCTCTTCACTAACGCAGGGACCCGAACCCCCTTCACCACCATCAAGACAAGATGAAATCCTTGCCATTCCTTTACCCATAAAGGAATTAACCACCCAGAGTTCTCTTCTCATAGATGAGCCTTCTTACACCACATCCCTGCAAGACTATGAGCGGATGTTATCTAACTTATCTATTTCCCAAACATCTCCTTCTACCACTCTTGTTGTACAAGAGGAAGGCTCGCCACTGTTTCTATCATCTTTAGAAGAGAAACCTCTCGAATCAACATCACCAAATTCGTTAATCATGATGGATCCCCTCAAACATGCCCTCCTACCTATTAGTTCTTCATCGCCTAAATCTTTTCAGTGACCGGTTGACCTCTTAACACCCATTGATACAGTGACTCATTTACCCCCTGTATCACACCCACAGTGGACCGAATCACAACCCACCTCTCTTCCATATCAAAGTTCCTATTCACACGTGAAGATTGTCATCCCTCAGAAGATAGACGAGTCCTATGGGAGCGTTTGAGTACACCATGCTCTACTCAAATGCAGATGACCGATCCAGACACCTCTACCATATACCCGAGGTGTTTACAAAAGCTCAAAATGCCTATGTCCTCATCTTCACCTCCCTCATCCCTACTAAATACCTCATCCACCTCTATTAACCTAACCAAATCCTTCCCCTACGCTTGGGACTTCACCAATACCCAGCCTAACACACCCACCTAAATGGTTAGATTTATCCAAAAATAAAGCCGTCCATCCACCTAAGAGACAAACCCAATCCCCTAAAACCCAAGTCCAATCTATGCCTCTGTCACAACTAAAACCCTCGCCGTCACACCTACCTTCTATATTAGGACCTCACCCCTCCACCTTGCCTCAATACATCATACCTCCTGCGTTTTCTTTAAAATGACCTGCATCTTCTACACCCATACAGAGATCCATGGGTGTATCAACACCGTCACCCCAAGTATCCTGTCCACCTATCAACCCTAAACAAACTCCATCATCAAAGGATTTGTTTGTTGTCACTCCTCTTTCTCCATGGTTGTTTCCCGCCATCACGTCATCTGTGGCCTCATCATCTAACCAACTAAACATAACTTCTGCGCCGAAGAAGCCACGTTTAGTTAAATCCAATTATCAAAACCCCTTGTCTAAACCACCACCCGTATGAACCAACCATACCCAAACATTACCAAAACCCACCCAATCAATAGCCTCATCTTCCTCTGACTTTGACCCACTCAAAGGATCTTACGCCAAGATCCTTGATATGTTGGTGGAGAATGCGACCATTTCCCTACCCCCACTTAGACCCTATGATCCATCTAACCTCGACCTATAGGTTATGATGAGTCTAAAATCTGCGCTTACCACCACACACCAGGACATGATGTAGAGGGATGCAAAGCGTTGAGAGCCATACTTCGTCAGTCACCTCTCTCGGATAGAAAGGTTAAGAAAGACAACTTACGAAGGGAGAAACCTTTAGCTTGATCCCTCTCTATACCACTGTCCCCTCCTCACCAAGATCTATCATTATTACAACCCCACCTCTCGAAGACAATGACTTATCCCTACCATCTTCCTCCTCTCATGTTCACGAGATCAACATGATTAGTGTTGCTACTCGAGGGCAGAAAAACAATGGGAAAGCTAAAGAAAGCACACCTGCGGCCTCTCTTTCTCCATCCACCATCCCGATCACACCACCACCTAAAGTGGTTATTCGTGGACCTGCCTACCCCATCTCTGATGGAGTTGCCCACCGAACCATGATCAAACAACTTCACCAATCACTGTAAAAATGACACTGTATGATCTCATTCAAACCTCTGAATCTCATCGCCAAGCTCTCGTTGAAATCCTTCAAGGGATAGAGGTCTTACCTAATGAAACCTTTCCCATTACCTCCATCTTAACACCCAACCACGTTGCTTCTCTCACCAAACAATCTACCACTTCCGTCCACCTCATGTGAAAACCATTCTTTGTCGGTTTTCTCAAAAGATGAAATTGTTGACTTTGGTGCAGAAGATCCTGACCCCACTCTTTTCATCTCAGCTTACGTCCGGGACATCCGGGTACGTCGTGTTATGATTGATGGAGGTGCTAGCCTAAACATCATCTCTTCCAAAGCCTTCCAACAAATGAATATCCCTTCTAGCTACATGTGTGCCAACCCCACCATGTTGCGTTCATTCAATGATGCTATTACTTCTACCTTAGGCACTGTGATCCTTAACATTCATGTAGGGCCACGTACTTTACCTGAACTCTTCTATGTCCTTGAGGGAGAATTCCAATACAACATGTTGTTAGGTCGCCCTTGGATCCGGGCTATGGGATGCGTTCCCTCCACCTTACATAGATGCATAAAATTCGAGTATGAGGGGAAATCCTACACCGTTAAAGCTGACGCTCCCCCTTTCAAAACCTGCAATATGTTATATCACCCTAATGATGTGCTTGTACCAGTCAAGACACCCATTCATCCCCCAACCATCTACTTGACCACACCTCAACCATCCATCTCAATCGCACCTACACCTTGACCTTGACAGTGAAACCGAAACCACCGCAAAATACCACTTCCTTTCCCGCGGACAACATCCCCACCTCGGATCCCTTAGTAGATGTTTTTCAACGCCTTACTGCTGGGGAGTATCACCTATATAATGTTAGCACTTTCCATACCCCACAGGAGTACGGATAGTTACATGCGCATCCTACCTACGACCGTCGTGTGGGGGAAGTAATCTCCTACGGACCACCTAATTTCCATACCAACCTAACGTATGGGGGTGTCGATACATCCTCTGTCACCCCTGAACCTCCCCTTGGTGTGGTTCCCTTCCAATCTGATTTTCAATATCTAACTAATCATCATTTCGCCCTCACCTTCTTGATGCTTTGTGTGCTTGGAAGGGCTTCGGTTTCGGTCTTTATGAACAAGGCCGACATACGATCATTCCTGTAACTACACGCAAACACAAAGATCGTCATGGTCTTGGATTCTCTGAACCACCTACACCGAAGAACACCACATATCCATTGTATCCGGAAAGATGACGAAGTCACCCCTTCCAAACCATCATCACCCATTTTTCCATCGTCACCCATGTCGATAGACCACACAATCCATCCCTCCTAACTTTTTTTTTTTTTTTTTCATAAACGCTATCTTCACGGGTCCTCTCACTTATCAACATGATAATGAAGACCCATCTTCTCTTCCCCTTACGTATCCAGGACATGATCGAAGAGGACTCACCTTGATTAATGTTGTTGAGTGCCAGATGACGACTCCATCCTCACTTACCTTGGTGCGGACGACTCTTATATTCAATGCCCTTACCATCGAAACTCAAACCATGTTGAATGAGTCGACTATAGAAATCAACATCCACATGAGGATGATCCTCACATTGTGAAGATCGGACAATCTCTTAATGCATCGAGAACAAAACGGCCTTCACTACCTTCCTCGTGCCCATGACCAAGCTTTCGCTTGGTCCTCTGCTGACATGCCGGGAATTGATCCACATTGCGGTCCATAACATTACCACTAAAACCCGATTCCAAACCGAGTTAAACAAAACTAAGAAAAATGCATCCACGCATTTCCCTCTTGGTCAAAGAAAGAGCTTGACGACTCCTTTATGTTTCCTTCATCTTACCTATTGACTATCCTCAATGGATTTCTAACATCGTACACATTCTTAAAAAAGCAATGGGGGACTTCGGATATGCACGGATTTTGGGACCTTAACCTCGCTTGCCCCCGAAAGGATGACTTCCCCCTACCAAGTATTGATCAACTTGTTGATCTCACTTTGCGAGCCATGAGATGCTTTCTCTCATGGATGGCTTCTCGGGATACTGATCAAATTTTGGTAGCCCGGCCGATCAACATAAAACCACCTTCATAACTCCTTGGGAACCTTCTACTATCGTGTCATGCCGTTTTTGGCCTTAAGAATGCTTTGGTGCGACCTATCGTGGGCTATGACTTACATTTTCATGACATTATGCACACTATCCTTGAGGATTATGTCGATGATCTTCTTGGGAAATCTAAACATCGCGGTGAACATCTCGATGTTTTAACCATTATTTTTATCACTTTATTACAATATTGTGTTCGTCTTGACCAAAGAAATGTGTCTTTGGTGTCCTTTCGGGAAAACTCCTTGGTTTTATTGTCTCTTTGCGTGGCATCGAGGTTGATCCAGCTAAAGTCAAAGCTATCCTAGAAATGCCCCCACCTACTAACCTCAAACAATTGCGTAGTTTGCGGGGAAAACTCCATCTATCCGGCGTTTCATCTCACAACTCTCAGATCGATGTCAACCTTTCCATCATCTCCTTAAAAAGGACATTGTCTTTCAATGGAGCGAAGAGTGCCACCAGGCCTTTGAGGCTCTTAAAGCCTATCTCTTGCAGCCACCCATGTGCTTATCCCACCTCAAGACGATCGCCCTTTCTACCTTTACCTTTCTGCCACCGACCATGTTGTAGGAGCCATGCTCACACATCGTGACTCTGAGCATCGAGAACAAGCCGTTTATTACATAAGCCATACTCTTGTGGATTACGAGACTAGGTATACACATGTAGAAAAGTTGTGCCTAGCCCTATCATTCGTGGCCACCAAACTCCGACATTACCTCCTGAATCACAAAACTTTTGTCATCACCAACGCGGACCCCATCCATTATATGTATGCCAAACCTCATCTAAACCAACATCATCCCGATGGCTTATGCTCCTTTCCGACCTCGACCTTGAATTTGTACACCAGAAATCAATCAAAGGACAAACTATCGCAGACCAACTCGCGGAAGCCCCTTTACAGGGAGCAGTTTACTAATTTTACTTTCCCTGACGAACTCATTGCCACTCTTTCACTCAGTGAGGAGTCGTATTCAATGACCCTCTTCTTCGATGGATCCAAATGCCAGCGCGGTGGAGGGGCCGGCGTTGTTCTCATTCCTCTGGATGTTGAACCTATGCCTCTTTCATTCTGGCTCGATTTCCCCTGCACTAATAATACAGCGGAATACGAGGCCCTTGTTTTGGGTCTCCAGGTTGCATTACACTTAGGTGTAAAATCTATTAACATTTTTGGCGACTCTCAATTGGTAGTCAATCAAGTTATGGGCATCTACCAATGTAAAAATGAGGAACTTCAAAAGTACAAACATTACGTGGATTCACTTTTGACCTTATTTACTCATTATTCTATCCAAACCATTCCCCGCTCAACTAACAAATTTGCGGATACTATGGCTTGCTTGGCCTCACAAATTCCTGCCTCACCAACTGACTCTGACATATTTGTCTTGGTCAACAACTCTTTGCCCCATCTTACTCAGCCCCGGATGTTTGTATGATAAATCATGTGTCTGCCAATTCGCAGGATACCTGGTATCACCAACTTCACGACTACCTTACAACCTCTGTTCTCCCACCTGACCTTACTAGTAATGGAAAATGTGCTTTTCTTAAAAGTGTTTCTCGTTATGTCATCATGGGGGGACTCCTCTTTAAACGTGGCTTTGATGGCATCCTCCTTCGATGTCTAACCGGCGCGGAGGTTACCTATACCATCCAACAAGTCCATGATGGTATTTGTGGTGGACATTTTAGTGGCCTTGCCATGGCCAAATGGATCCTTCGCCTAGGCTATTATTGGCCTACTCTTAATAACGACTACTACGAATATGTTAAGCGTTGTGTTATGTGTCAACAACATGCCAACCTTCAACATACTCCTAGCCATCCGCTACAGTCACACGAGATCTTTGGCCTTTCTCACAATGGGGTTTAGACCTTATTGGTGAGATTCACCCACCCTCTTCAACATCACCATTGGATAATCACAGCAACCAAATATTACACTAAATGGGTGGAGGCCATTCCACTCATTTCAACCAAAAAAGAAAAAATTGTAGAGTTCATCAACCATCACATTATCTGTCGTTTTGGTGTTCCTCATCGCCTGATAACAGATAATGGAAAATCTTTCAAAAATAAGTTGCTACAAGACCTTTGTGACAACTTTGGTATCAAACTTAGCTTCTCATCACCTTACTATCCACAAGAAAATGGTCAGGCCAAATCTTCTAACAAAACCACGACCAAAATTCTCATGAAAGTCATTAATTAACGATTCTGGAAAAAATTGGCCTGATCACATCCCCTTTGCCCTTTGGGCTTATCGTACCAGCATTCATACCTCCACTAATGCCACCCCATTTTCTTTGGTATATGGTACCGAGGCTGTCTTGCCTCTCGAAATACAAATACCCTCCCTAAGAATATCTCTTCAGGATATTCTCACCAATGATGATTTCCACCAAGAGCGGTTAGCCCAATTGGAGCTTCTTGACGAGCGTCGTCTTACAACTCTTGACCACCTTCAAATCTATCAAAAGCGCATCAAGCGTGCTTATGATAAGTGACTTCATGAGCGTACCTTTAAGGTTGGTGATCTTGTCCTCAAAGAGAATCAACATGTAACCAAACTCGAAAAGAGCAAACGTGGAAAATTTGCTCCAAATTGGATTGGGCCTTACATTATCACTCACACTTATGGATCAGGCACTTATCGTTTAGCTTCACTTAATGGTAAACTGAGCTGAACCCCCCTTAATGCCTTGCATCTTCGACCATTCTACTATGTTGAATTTAGTGTTATATCACTTCTTATCTACCTTGCGCTCGTCCCTTGAGCTCGTTTACCACCTCATACACTTTGTTTCATGCATCTCAAAATAGAATCAAGCACACATGGTTTGGTCATCACCTCCTCTTAAAGATGCCTTCCCCTTTTTAGTCTGGTCCATGACTTAAAAGTATCAAAATAACACGTTCTCAATTATACGCTTATGGGATATTCTTGAGTCAAACTTTCTACAAAACTAGATGCTTCATGCCAAACGGACATCTAGACCTCTAAGTTATACATAGACTACTCCCTCGAAGGACAGCTATGTGCAAAACCACTTCTACTATTATAAATAGACTGCTCCCCCGAAGGACAGCTATACACAAAAACCACATCTGCTACTATAAATAGACTGCTCCCTTGAAGGACAGCTATACAAAGTCAGCCTTTATCAGAAGCTTCTCGCATTGATCAGCTTCGTGAAGACCTCAAGAACAACAAAATACATATCCCATGTAGACTTCCCATCGATCAGTCTATATCCAGAAAAGTAAAAAGCAGTATTCCAAAGCACTTTTGAGTCATGGACTTGTCTATTTAGGTTTGGTTCTCTTTCGTCAGAATAATCACCTTATAACAAGTTCTCTGCACCCCAACTATATCAACCACCTCACCTCACCATTCGTCAAAGCAACAAAACTCAAGGGACGTGACGTATATCCGATATATTGTGATTATACAACTCTTTTCACCTATCGACTTCTCACCTATGCAAGGCACCTAGGGATTCAAGCTCATCCTACGTTAATATGTGGTTTGTTTAGCTCTTCTCAACTACGGGACACTTTTGCCTCTTTTACTCAAATTTAGGATTATGTGTTGACCTTAATCAGGACACGGTTCCCTACTACTTGGGTAAGCTAACTTTCGCTTCACCTATACCTACACCAACATCGCCAATTCCTTACCAACACCAACAACATTACCCTACCAATATCAATATTTTTACCAACCAAAAATGTCTAACCACAACCAAATTGCACAATTCACCTCTCCTGGTCCTAAGGAGAACTACATCGATCGAGGCCCCTCCTTGCTTTGTGCAATGGGCTATGTAGGCAGCACTTAGGAGACATGGGGTCTCCCAAGGTTAGCTCGACCATCCCCTACCATAACCTATCATGTGTGGTAAATATAAATCTTTTTGTGTATTTCTATTTGATCACATTCATCTTTATCCTTTTTTAAAAAAAAAACATTCAAAACACAACCATTCTTATTATTATCATAACTCAAATCAACATACATATTCAGTTTTATTTAGATGTTAAACAAATACATCTTCTCTATCATCGACGCACAGGTCGGCATCCTTATTTATTCTTATACCCCTATGAAATTCACTTAGACCCTTGCGCCTCCTCCCGAATCAGGTGGTGATCGTGATCGTCGACGCCACTCACTGGCCTCTCCATCCTCAAAGGTGCCACTACTTTATGGTTCCTCCCAGCTTTGATCCTTCCAACATCTCTCTGTAACATATGAATACGCCCTCTCGCGTGGAGGAATCTTGCCTCTAGTCTCTCCACTCGTAACTGTGAAACCTCTAACAATCCGTTGTCTCATTCACCTGTGTTTGAAGCTGGTGAACCAAATCCTGCAGGTGGTCTCTCTCTGCTGTAATCACAACTATGTCAGGATGATCGGCCCTCTCACGTACACCTCGCAGCTCTGCTACCCACCATAATCTATAAGCCTCTGTCGCTCTGCATCCATTACCCTGCGATCGGCTGCTATCTCTTACGGTCCCTTACGGAGGTGTCGGTAGGGGGAGGTGAGAATGATGCCTCGGCGTCGATCCTCATGTATGGTCTATAAGCCATGGGTATATCCTGAACAAATCCAAATTGTCACCACACGCGATCTAGAGGAATCCTCTCGTACTCACCTGGCCTTTGTGCCCCGCGATCCACCTTAATCGCTCTACACCCCTCAAATCCTCTGCTATGTTCTCTGTCACCATATAGTTCCCGTAAGGCCTCCAACGGATATCCGTAATCATCACCATCTCCCATACCTGCCTATAATACTCGATGTCATCTATCACGGCACAGGATCTCACCTCTTGTTACATGCGGACCCATCGTCGAATCCCAACCTCTGCACTCTGTCTCTCTTTCTGGATTGGTCGGCCTATTGGTTTCACACACACACTGTGTGCTCATAGGCCCAACAATGTAATAAGTATGCACAATCCGGTGTCATCTGTGATTTCACTGCGAGGCCCATAAACCCTGTATAGCTCACCGGATATGCGGGTGCCCATGCAAAGTCACGCTCCTTTCTATCATTTCCCAAATAATACACATCAATGCTTTTGGAAATCTTCCCCCATCCACCCCTCGGTAATGCATAATACCCCACCACTATCATTAATACCACTTTGACCTTGTTTCCTCGGGGTGTGTTGCATACATTGTACCATAAGTGAATGTCAAACCTCGTTGTGTCAAATCTCGTGCGGCTGAACCAAATCTTTTGTTATTATCGCTCCCACACCCATGCTTAGGCCCTTTGATACTGCTTTGGTCTTCTTGTAATTGGGAGCCTCAAAATTCTAAACACATCTTCCAACGTCAACTTTGTCATCTCCCTGTTGGCGGATAGAAGGTATTCTTTTCGGATTCCACCTCTCAATCAACACCTGCAACATAGCATGATTGCGTGCGATTCGTGAATAATAGCGGATTCCACTTAACCCCACATGGTTTATCAATGCCCATTCAGTTGGTGTTACATCCGCTCGGACTCGTGACAACAAAGCTGGCACACTATCATTCATCCTCAACCCTGCCTCTGCCTGCATACATCAAATCAACAAACAAACCATTCAATAAATCAAATCCCCAAGTGTTTTTTCTCACATTACGGAATTTCATACGATGCTTGATATCGGTTATAGATAACCGATACCGGTTGCCTAACGATACGGTTATCTCTAAATGATACCGGTCATTTATCGAAATCTATGACCTGCTTAAAAACATCCCCTACGATAATTATTTTGCTCGTTTACTCCTCTCTGCACCTACAAACATACGTGAAACCCCTGCTTACCTACCCCATAACACTCACCCCATCCCAAACCCTTACCTATCACCTTTTCTTTCTCATCTCTATCCACTTACCTTCTCTCATCCTATTCATAAAACATGCAAGAATTAAATTACAACCAAACAGTTTACCTCTTGGGATGCAGCAGCTTGAGGTGGAACCTGTCTTCCCTCTCGTCTCTGCCCACTGGATGCTTCTCCTTGTTCAGCCATGTTCACCACCCTCTTCAATATAACTTGCCTTTCTACCTTCTTAATCTCAGCCCACAATCACTTTACCTATCTCTTTCTTCCTTATCACTCAATTCTCCCATGCAATTACCTATATCAGTCGTCAAACAACGTCGCATTCTCATATTTAACTTATTGCATGCCTCTAAAAATAAGAACTCAAGTTGTCTCCCAAGCTTTTCTATTTTTAGAAAAGCTTGTTTTAGCATAACCGATATCGGTTACCTAACCGGTATCGGTCATATATCTACCGGCATCGGTTAGCTAACCGATATCGGTCATATGTCTCCCTTTGCTTAAACCTAGGCCTTTTCTTCATTTTTGCAAATTTTTGGTGGCGCCCACCTCTTTTTCCTGCATAACGACATCATTATCAATATTTGTCATCAAAATCCCATCAACACATATACATATCATCACAATTTCATCAACATCATCTATATACATTAAATTTCAAAAACCATCGACAAAATACATGCGACATTTTAATATATACATCAAACCCATCATTATACACACCATGTGGATCAAACTCATCATCTATATACATTAAATTTCAAAAACCATCGACAAAACACATAAGACATTTTTATACACACATGTGGATCAAAATCATCATCTATATATATATCAATGTCAAAATATACAACTTGCCTGCATGCATGGGGCCTCTGTGATCTAAAAATAATACAAAGTAGCAAAGCACGCGAGCCGCTATCCTGTCAAAATCTCGACTCGGCTCATGGCCGGTCTCTCATGTCAAAAATATACTCGGCTCGCGAGGCGGTATCAACTATACAACATGTACTCGGCTCGCAGGCCAGTATATACAACAAAAATGAATAAATAAATAAATCATATGTGGGCACGCAGGCCTCTATATACATATCCGGTTCGCAGACCGGTGTCTATATCCAATATCAAAAACCCATCGCCGCTCCCAGGATGTCTCAGCTCTCTCCACCACCCTCGGCTGTCTCCCTGCTGGTCCTGTCTTTGGCTCTCGCCTCCTCCCTGTAAGACCCACCGGCTGTGGCTGCGCCTCCCTGGGATCTCTGGCTCCGGGATGTCTCGGCTCTGTGCGCCGCATATGGCTGATAGTCAGCCCCGGTACCATCGAGGACGTCCTGATAATACTGGGCCTCCGCTCTCGCCTCCATATAGCGGGCCCGTGCCACCATGGCTGTTGGGGCTGGTCCCCCGACTCCTAATAGTAGTGGCCCCTGTCCTGTAGTACACCACCTGTGCTGTGGGGGTGTACACTCTTGCTGTGCATGCATGCGTGTGCACTGTGGCATGCTGTGTGGTGCTGGTGCTGCAGTGGTATGCTTGTGCCGAGCTTGCTGTGCTGGGCTAAGCGCCCTGTAGCACCCCAATCTGTGCTGTGCGGCAACAATATGCCCCTGTAATAAGCTTTGCACTATCCTAAGAGCTGGTCCCTCTCTGCTATAACTTGGTAGCCAAACTGGTTGTGCGGGTTTGTGCTCTCTGGCTGCTCTCTCCCTCCCCACCAAACCAAAAAGGCCCTGTCACTCGGCATCATCCAGCTTTGTATCGTCGGCCGGTCTCTCTGCTGCCCAGTCGGGTCAGTCAGGCTGCGGTGCGGGCGGTGGGGGGCCTCTACATCATCCCTCGATCTTGTGGGAAGGGAGGTGGCTCATCTGTCATGAAGCCCAAGCTGCCGTCGTACCCTCTCTGGGGTATCGCTCATACTCCCAGGGCCTCAGTCCGGCTATCCAGAAACTATCTTTGGATCCGCGCATCTGTGCTCGGGCTCCTCCTCGGGGCGATGGCCTCTGTGGGGCCTCCATATAATGTCCAGTGTGGTCAAGCCCTCCAACATATGACGATAGTAGGCCACATCCCATCCTGCGAGCACCGCTCGTGGCTGGCCCACGACCCCCAACCACCTCTGAAATCCATATCTATATACAATCTGTGGCCACAGCTGCTTTGGGGCAAGCCCTACTTCATCATATACGAGATGATGTGCTCATATGCCTGCCCAGTAGTGTAACAAAATGTCGAGCAAATACCAAATCACCTCATACGGCGATAACCCCACACTCTGCTGTATAGCATTGCACTTGAGATACTGCTGGTGCCCAGGCATAGCATGTATGCTCCTCTACCATCTCGTGCAAAACTCCCATCAAATCCCATGGGAAGCGGCCTCCCTCTGAGTCTGGGAGGGTGAAGCAGGTGATACCTATCATCATCAACACGGCAAGCCATGTCTCCTGTCGGTGTGCGCGATACATGTATGCACCAGGCAATGCTCGCGCTGTGATAGGTCAACAATGGGGCTGCATCCCCGAATACATGTAGGATGTTGTCCATCATTGTCTCCACATCCACCTGGAACACTGCCTCACCTACGATCGGCAGTCTCAGGATGCGATATACATCCTCTAAAGTAATCGTCATCTCTCCAGTAGGGAGATGGAAGACATTGGTTTCCGGATCCCATCTCTCGATGAGGGCAAACCATCGGGTGTGGTCCCTATCCACGACCCTATACCCTTGGACTCCACCAGAGTCCACCTCTCGCATGATGCCCCACTGCACTGCTGGAACACATGTGGCCGCATCCGCCTCAATAGCGGGGGCATCCGATCCCGCATCGTGAGCTGCTGGCGTGCCTGCAAAAACAACCCACTTCATCAGGCCTACCCTTTACAATAAACACCTACCTTAACTCTCTATACCCACTTACCCACCCAACCACAACCCGACTCTACAACACACATCTACACCCACCTATCTTACCCTATAACATCTACGATATCCCCTTTCCTTATCTCACACCCTACCAACCACCCCGATCTACTCTAGCCATCTAACTATACCCCCGCCAATTTAACACCTCCTACTTCATACCCAACACCTAATCTATCCTACCCGAACCAACCCCCATCAACCCCATTTCCCCCACCCCAATCACCCTTCCTATCACCTCTACCCCTCCCCCTTCACCCCCAAACAAAAACACAAAACAACAAGACGAAACTCTAACAACAAACAAATCCTGCCCATGCGGCCGGTGCAGTCACCCCCTTGACCATCCATCGGCCCCCAAGCGCATTTTATGCATGCGCGCGTCTTGGTCGACATATGACCGACGCCGGTCTACCCACAAAGTAATTTCTACACACATTCAGTGACCGATGCGGTCGCCTAGTGACCGACATCGGTCACTGTCCCATTCCGGGGCCGAACCCAAAACGGCCCGCAAAAACTATTTTTTTCTATTTCTCCCCTTTTACCCACAAGAAAACCCTAAAAACCTACCCACCCTGCCATTTTGGCCTAACTAGCCTACCTACCCACTCCATTTTACACATTACCTCCATTCATTCCTTATTTTATTAAAATTAGGATTCCTACCCAAAACCCACATCTAAGTTAAACTCATTAAATTCACATAGGTAAGAGCTCAGAGCCTACCGGTACGACTACATTCGTGGTGGGATAGGTGGCGGTGGTCAGTGGTCCCGGCACCTCCTGCTCCTCCTGGGCTGTGCCATGGCCCCCCAAATCTCCTCGGTTGGGTTCTCCACCATCAAACTCTGCCTCCTGATCGCTGGGGTCTACCAACCACTCACTCCTCCACTCAAATAATGCCACCTCAGCCCACAAACTCAACAAAATCACTTCCCACCTCAGACAGCTAAATTTGGGCTCAAATTCACAAAGTACAATGACAGGCCGTATTTTTTTCTTTTTATAGGTTTTGACCTATAACCGATACCGGTTATTTTGCGCCCTAGAATACCGGTATCGGTCTTCTAACCGATATCGGTCACACATAACCGATATCGGTTATTTACTTCCTTCACCTAACTCCCACCCTTATCCACCAATCTCCACTTTTTCCCCATCACCTACCCATGGCTTTGCTGACTAGCCTTATTTTGACCTCAATCAGGCCTGACCTAAGGCCACCCAACCAACAATCAGGCACCCTAAGGCGCACCCAACCAATCAGGCCCGACCTAAGGCCGCACCCAACCAATCAGGCCCGACCTAAGGCCGCAACCAACCAATCAGGCCCGACCCAAGGCCACCCAACCAATCAGGCCCGACCCAAGGCCGCTCCCACCCAATCGGCCCGACCCAGGCGCCCAACCAATCCCCGACCAAGCGCCCCCAACCAATCGGCCCGACCAAGGCCGACCAACCAATCGCCCGACCCAAGGCCACGTCCCACCAATCGGGCCCGACCCAGGCCACACCCAACCATCGGCCCGACCCAAGGCCGCTGACACCAATCGGGCCCGACCAGGCCGCACCCAACCAATCGGCCCGACCCAAGGCCACCCCACCCAATCGGGCCCGACCCAAGGCCACCCCCCTCAACCAATCGAGCCCCAGGCCCGACCCACCAATCGGGCCCGACCCAGGCGCCCCACCCAATCAGGCCCGACCCAAGGCCGCCCTCAACCAATCAGGCCTGACCCATGGCCCTCACTAATCAATCGGCCCGACCCAAGATCACACCAATTCCGTACCTCGACCCAAGACCTGCAAATTACAATTTTATCCACCCATCATGTAGCTTTTTGTTCATCAGGCTCACCTGTTCATGTTTTAGCATGATTAGGATACTTGACTTGATCGGTCGACCAACTTTGCCTAGGCCCAGAGACCGTGACGTTTATCTCGACCAAACCAACCATTTGAGTGCTTGCTTGAACATGCCTAAACGTTCTGTACCTTACCCATTATATCCCCTGGTGCTACTTCCTATGCCTTGGATACCAGGATTATATCAACCTTGTTTGGATAAATTATCGACCTTTGCCTATGTATTGCTTGTTTGCTCTTCAAATCATGTACCCTGATAACACTACTGCATTTCAACGTGCGTCTGCTTCCTTGAACTTACACCACTCATCTTACCATCATCTCATCATCATTTACCCTTTATCAACCCTATCCCTGATTTCACGTCACCTCAATCTGTGATAGATTTGAGGGGGATTACCTATACCCTTAACTGGGGCAATCACTTCTTATTAATTGTCAGTGCAGCTTTACAAGACAAGCTACACGACAACAAGGGGCTAATGTAGACACCAAATTTGTGTCTTACGACACCCTGTGCCCCACATCTCATTTCACAACCTAACCTCACCACCTAAACCTTGCACAATTATTTATTACTTACCTTATAATTAATAAATCCACATTTTCAAACCTGCCACCTCATTTCACCACCTCATCATGACCTAGCCCTAACCCTAAACTAACCTAATTAAGACCTATAACTTGGTCTACATCCACACCCATGACTAATTACCCTCACCCACAAAAACCAACCTAATAATGACTTGACCAAGCCCACACTAATCTCTCGGGAGAAAAGGAGGGAAAGTTGGCTATTTTACTAAAAATAGCCCACTTTGACTTAACATTGACATCGGTTCTACTCGACCGCCGTCGGTTACGTAACCATGCATCGGTTCCTGTAAATGACTTCCCCCCCAGACCAAAACAAAGGATCGGAATTCATTGGAAAGATCTGGAATTCACTTGGCAGAGCAGAGACAAGTGAAGAAAAGAGAAGAGTTTGCAGAGAAGGACATCAAGCCCAAGACCGCAACTGAGTAACTAGAGCACAGCGACACTCATCCAAGCATTGGGAGAGAAGATAGCTCATCTTTGATTGCCAGATCATCCCACCTGAGCCCTACCTTCACCATCACAGTCCTTGGACCTGTATCTTCATCAAGAACTAGTAAGTAGTGTCTTGTACGTTCTTTTAATAACATTTCTTGAACTTCTGAATCACAGTAATTATAAGTCTACTCCTAGATCTACTACCCGGTAACACCCTACATCTAACTATCATTCCTCTACCCTTACATTTCCCCAAGAACAGCCTCCATACTCTCTGAGTCTTCTCCATCACCCCATGGCTTATCCCTAATCATTTACCAGCCTTATAAACACCATAGCCACCTCATAGCCAACCTTCATTAAAAGCCCCTAAATCACTGCCCCTACCGATATCCTACGGTTATTATATCGGTCATCGTGACTCAAACCAAAATCAGCCTTTCCTCTATTGCTTTTAACGAGTAATTAAATAACCATAACTCGTTAGTTTGTGTTAATTCGGTGACCACCTTCGGCATATTTCCTAGCCCAAGGTCATTTATTGTCTTGTGACTCAAACCAAAACCAGATCCTTTCCTCTGCTTTTAACGAGGTAATTAAATTGTAATTTGCGATAAAGCTTCTTTGTTAGAATTTGTGTTAATTCATTCTAAGCTCTTTGGTGTTTGTATGTCTTATTTCCTCTCAAATCTCTTAAACTCGGATCATAGATGATGTTTCTCACTAAACTCACATAAGAGAGAGATTCGGTGCCTACACTTGCCTCGGGTGAGTGCCCAACGCCCGTGATGGGTGTCATTATTCCCTTCATTCTATTAAATTCTTGTTGATGTCATATTCAAACTAGGGGTGTGTCTAAATCTATATGCAAGAAGAGTAATCCTATTGATCTAGTAGTTGAATGTAGTTATTTTTGTTTTTGGGGGATCTTTTAATGTCTTAAGGACTTCTTGGTAAAAATATTATTTAAATCATACTACGAAAACATTACTAAAAGGAAACACACTGAAAGATTTGCTGAAAGGAAACACACTTTATAGAATGGAAATAAACACACTTTCTTTTGGAAGTAAACACACTTTCTTTTGGAAATAAACACACACAACTTAGAATGCTTAAAAATGATTGCAAGAAAAATAAGAATCTATCTAGATGCCTATAGGAACAAGTATACAATAGAGTTTAACTAGAAGAATTAAAAGCGATATAGAATTAACAGATCTAAACTATTTTCTTAGGAAATATAAATACCAAATAGATGAATATCCTAGTCCTTGGGGGAGTGGGCCCTTGCTCCTCCTTGAATCAAGATTTAACAACTTAGAATTCTCTCAAACAAGAATGGCTATTTATTGATAAAACATTCAATATTACAATACCTACTAGATCTCGTACTTAGTCTATATCTATCTTCTTTGTTATATCTCTCTATATTTCATTTCTATCTCTTTATCTAGTACATCCCCCTTATATATACAATTACAATCATAGTTGTCTCTATGATTATGATGAAATAAAATCATGCCTGTAATAGATCCCGAGTTGGATTGTGGCTGATCGATTACAGGTTGTAAGATAACTATCCTTGGATCTCGTGTTTAGAAATCTTCTCATCCTTTCCTAATTGAAAGGGTCATTGATGTAGAATCTCCAGATGTGGTTAAAATAGATAAACTTCCATCAGTTCTGGAACTTCAAAGAAGTTCCAAAACCATAGGAAATCATTAAGGATCAAAACCATGAGAGTTCTAGAGCTATACCTAGGAGTTCCGGAACTAAGTCCAAAATTTCTGGAACTAAATATTGGTGTTCCGGAACTAAGTCTAAAGTTTCAGAACTAAATGATGACTATGTAATGGAGTTCCAGAACTAGCTTGGAAGTTTCGAACTAAGTTGTATTGGAATAGATGCTACGGAAAACATGATGAATGCTACATACTTCATTTCTTCGACTGATTAGACCTGATTTATTACAAAAATGAATTTCAAACACACACTTCATCAGGAATTTTAGAGTTTTTAAACATTAGAATCAAAATCAATCAAAAGACAAAACTTACATCCTCACTCATATCGAGATCAAATAAAAGTCAAAAATGAAATCAAACTTAATAAAAGGGGAGTAAGATGAGATAATATTTTATACATTAATGGGGCATATTTTTGCCTCATCATCTCGCTTAGCTAATAGGCCAACATGCATGGAATTTCTTTCATTTATGTTGGATGTAAAAATAACTACATCTTGGTTCCATTTCGAGACCTCTTTTTGAAGTTGTAGTGGGAAATGGCATACATCTTGATTTTTGTAATGAGTAATGATAGAGTGTTTAACTTTGGAAAGTATTGAATCATGGTTTAAGAGCACGAGAGGATGAATTCACTTAGAGATTTAGCACTGGATCTAAGTTTAATGCATATAGATGGGTAGAAGAGAACCTCTACCATGATTTGTATGAAACTTTTCTGTTGCTTCCTAATAGAATTGTATGAATGGCTCTCGGCATATGCATCTAGATCAAGCTGGTATTATAGATCACGTGTGTGGACCCAAGAAGAATACCAAGAGGTTGTAGGATGCAAATCTGACGTGGACTCATGTTGTGGATCATTGGTGGAAAGGTGTGTTGGCTAGCTACACTCTGGAGTATGCTATTTCTACATATTCTTGTCTAGAATTTGTTGAGTTTGAGTTTTGTAGGAGCCCAGAGGATCATTTCTATGTGTTATCCCTCTAGAAATGAAGATCTTGATTATTACCTTGAGTTTAGAGGCATTTCCAATGGCTGGATAAACTATTCGAGCCTTTGGGTGAGGAAGCTAGGGTGGAGGAAGATGGCAAATATTACGATGGAGAAAGAAAGGGAGGAGAGATGGCTCAAGTATAGTGAAGCATGTGAAAGGGAGATTGCTAGACAATGTGAGGTTGTAAGTGTGATGGATCTATAGAGGTAGATGTTGTGGGAAGGAGTTGAGGTTCACACGGAGGACATGGAACTTGAGCAATCTATGCTACCCCATCTTGGAAAGCGTGTAAGAGAGACCCCTTCAACTTCTGATGAGATTTCATCACATGGAGAGAGAAGATTCATTGGCACGTATCTGAACCCACCTAGTGACCAAACCTTGGTGCTTGGTTTTCTAGATCAAGGAAGGAGTATCGTTGACCTAGTTGGTATTAGTGGAAGTGATAGATCTACACCCAAGAGATACAATTTTTCATTTCCCACTTCTATGGCTACACATATTCTAATATTTAGAGGAATTTTTAGATAAGGAGCAAGTACACAAGCCTTCGATCTCACATCTGGGAGTGGTGTGGGGTACACTAGTGGTAGTGGGGCATTATCACAGACCATCAACACGTAGTTTAGTGGAACCTTGGGGACCCTTGGCATGACCACTACAGAACTTGGTGGCCCTAGTGGATCTAGTGGGTAATGAGTAAAAGGACTTGGTGTATCTAGTGGATCTAGTGGGTCAAGAGAAACAGGGTCTAGTTGATCCAGAGGATCTGGTGGCTTAAGAGGCATACTACCTAGTGGATTTGGTGGATCTCGGCGCAAGAGAGGAAATATCAAAGGGAACCAAGGCACTGGCTCAGGAGGACAAGGGCCCCAACTACCCCCTCAAGTCTTCTTTTTAAGATGTATTTACATTTTCTAGATTACATAGGTATTGAAGATGTTATATAACATATGCACGGTTGTGAACTACTCGGAGCATAAAGGGGATCACAACCCTAGAGCGAAGGCTAGTCGGTTTAGAAAGAGGTTGCGGGGCAGTACATAGATGGTATAGGAAATATGGCCCTCATCAAATGGTTGTGGATTATACTTCTTTAAAGAACACCTTCTTGGTAGAATTCCATGTTCCTAAGTTTGAACAGAAGAGCATTAGTGCCCTCAAGGAGATCCAAAGGGGAATGGCAGAGAGTGTGTAGAAGTATGATGCATGGTTCAAAACCCTCCTATCAAAAATGTCATATGACATTCACCCTTCACAATATGCTCAATGGCTTGTTGGGGGGTTGATAATTCTATTTAGAAGAGATTTATCTCATAAAACTTTCACAGACCCCCATGAGGTGTTAGAAGTTGCTCTATACTCCGAGGCTGTTGGAAGCGTTGATACTGGTGTTAGCCTATTTTTGGAGGCTCAAATTTCTACTATAGCTAAGCAACTAGAGAACTTATCTGTGAACATAGCCCATGAGACTCGCAGTGGTATATGGTGTACAAATTATGAAGTAGAGGGGCATGTCAAGGATAGTTTCCCTAGAGGACAATATGCATCGTAATAGTAGACTATGAAATTTGTCATGGGGACCATGATGGAGGTAGACGTCCCTTGTTATAGTGTGCGATTTGGAAGAATTTGTCTTACTACTATAAGATGTACACCTCTATGACCCATGATACTAAGGATTGTAGGTTTATTGACCAAGTCTCGTGAGGCCATTGATCATGGGGTGTGCCAAACCAGCATTTCCAACAGTTCTAAAGGTGATAATTACCATTATAAGGAGCGCGCAAATGGAGGCGCATGCAGAAGGGGATTTTGCAGAGGATTTTGTGGTCATGGTAATAACGGAGGAGGAATAAGTGAGTTCCCACATGGAACCTATTTTAATTGTGGGTCTACAGATCATTACAAATGAGAGTTGTCGGACCTATTACGGTGCTCTCATGGTGCAGAAGAAACACAAGTATGAGGAATGCCGTGAGTTGTTTTAGCACATGAATCAAGAGAGTACTGCAAAGACAAGGGTGTTGCAATGGTAAGCATTAAAAATATAGACACACAATGGATGCCATGGGTAACACGTGATGTAGGCTTAGAACCTATTATGGTAACAACAAGAGTAGAGGTTGTGCATGCAAAGGAAATACCAAGGTAGAAGAACCTAGTTTCAAGGGAAGAAGTGGTACATGGGAAGTACCCAGACCCTACACATCAAAAGGAGGTATATCAAGATACCATGGACATCATTTAGAGTTTACAGGAGAAATCCAATGTCTAAAGGAGCATTCTAGGAGGGAGGAGCAAAGAAGGAAGGTCAAGGTACTAAGAGATGACCTGGATGAGGT
Organism: Taxus wallichiana var. yunnanensis; assembly: GCA_018340775.1. Classification (NCBI taxonomy): domain Eukaryota; kingdom Viridiplantae; phylum Streptophyta; class Pinopsida; order Cupressales; family Taxaceae; genus Taxus; species Taxus wallichiana. Next base: position 736,503,128 of record CM031241.1, read on the forward strand.
CAAGGAAGTATGTAAAATGCTAAGGTAAGAGAATATTATTCCCTTACTAGGAGCATCGTTGAGACAAAAGGTACCACATACTGGAGAAGAGCACTAGAGGTAGGTATTACATGCAAACCTCCCCCTTACATCCTTGACTATGATTGGGAGATCACGTTAAATGCGAATGTGGATGGATGACTCCTTAGTAATATCCTCATTGACACAGGTGCAAAGGTAAATGTTATCACATTGGATGCATGACATCAAATGGGAAGGCTTGCATTGCATCTATCTTTAAATGTGTTGTATATGGAAAGAAATAAAAAAGGTAATTCCCATTGGTGTCTTAAAGGATGCAACTATCACCATTTAGGGAGCTAAGTTTACTAGAGACTTTGAAGTCTTGGCACTCACCGAGGTAGAAAATTTTCTAGCACTACTTGGGCATCCATGGTGTTATAAGAACAATGAATATCTTTGGTTCAAAAAGGGGTACATTAGCTTTGAAAATGAGGAGGAACGAGTCATCATACCCCTGGCTGATGGGAAGTAAACACCCTATACTGAACCTTTGGGAGAAGAGGTCCTGGATAGAATATATATGCACTCAATAAGGGATTCAGAGATCATCCATCCTATCAAAAAATTTATCTAGTTTGAGGATGCTTGATTGCTAAGTGACACCACTAGTCTAACATGTGATAATTAGGTGCATAGAACCTACGAGTTGATCAGAAAAAATTTAAGAGGATCAATGATAAAGGTGACAAAGGTGTGCACATTCCGGTGCCTAGGGGGAAAAGATCTACCTAAGTACTTAGGAGGAGCCTCCCCTAAGGTATTTTTATAGAAGATGGAAGCTCAGTGGAAGGAGGAAAATAAAATAAGGGGGATGTTAAGTTACATCCTACTAGGAACTGATGCGCGCTGGTGGGCAACACATTGGGATAATCTCTTGGAATGGTGTGAAGTGAGAATTGCATTCTCTGTTCATTTCTCTAGAAGCAATGCACCCACAACCATCAAGGACTACCATGGTAAGAATCCCACCTCTTTCCACATCCAAGCATGTGAGAGAACTTGGAGGAAGGCGCGAAGCTTTTCCACCATCCCTCTGTGTGTACAAACTGTATTCTACACTACAGGGTTACACACATGTATAGTACATACATTCTGAGACACACCACCTAATATGTAATTGGAAAGAGCTAGCGAATAACCTCCTTCAAACATTTGAGTACTAAAATACCAAGTCATCGGTTGATAAGGAATTATAGGTTTTCAAGTGCCTTACCATGGGTGATAGTTCCCTGGCGTAAGATAGGCTACTCGGGATTTCTTGGTGAACCAGTTTGGAGGCGAGATTTGAAGAAGAGGAAACATAGGAGGTTCAACTTGAGTGTGCGTGTGTGAACAAGGAGAAAGGAAAAATTATATACGTAATTGATGGGGAGGAAGTAGAAAGCTTGGATTTTAACCATTCTGCAGTAGGGATGTGCAAGGTTGTGGATGGTGCTTTGGTACTCATGTGCGTGCCTACCATGAACCTTTAAAAACTAAAAAGGTTAACATCAGCTCAAGAGAAGAACCTAAGGAAGCTATCATTGGAGATTACTGGTCGAGAAGGAAGTCTCTAAGATCATTGATCTTTTATGCAAATTTGAGGATTTATTCCCACATGGGTACCATGAGCTCAAAGGCATCCACCATTCCTTAGGGGAGATGAGGATAAAGTTAAAGGATAGTGCATGCCTGGTTAGGAAGAGACCCTACCATATGAATCCCAATTTGCACATGAATGTAAAGGAAGAGTTAGAAAAAATGATAGCATCTGGGATCATTGAAGCTATTGAAGAATCGAGTGGATAAGTCCAATGGTAATCATCATCAAAAAGGATGGGCGGATTAGGATTTGTGTGGATTATAGGGAGCTGAATGCAGTTTGTGTCATCAATCCTTTTCTAACCCCTTTATCAAGAAATTTTGGAGGGATTCATTGGGCACAAAATCTATTCCTTTACGGATGAATTTTTGGGGTACCACCAAGTCTAGATTGCAAATGAAGACCAGGAGGTGAAAACTTTTGCCACTAAATGGGGAAGTTTTGCATACATGATCATGCGCTTTGGGTTGAAGAATGTGCTTTTTGTTTTCTCACTCATAGTGGTACAGGCATTCTAGGACTTCATCCATAAATTTCTTCAGTCTATCTCGGTGTATGGGCTAGTAAAAGACCATTGTGATAACTTGAGGTTTATGTTTGAGAGGTGTTAATCATTGAGGATATACCTCGACATTAAGAAGTTTCTTTGCCACCCCCTTTGGAATGTTATTGGGGCATATCATATGTAAGGAGGGATTGCTAGTAGATCCTACCAAGGTTGTAGTTATTGTGGGATTGGGGAAGATTACTAGTCAAATTGCAATGTGTGGGTTTCTTAGGCATACGAGTTATTAAAGGAAATTCATTAAGAGGTACGCCAAGATTTCCATGCCTTTAGAAGAATTACTTAGACATAAAATTTCCTTCCATTGGGGAAAGGCGCAACAGAAGGTGTTTGACACATCGAAGGATAGGCTTGTCACCGCGCCTATATTACATTTTCCCTCTTTAGACAAGCCCTTCCATGTTCATGTATATACCTCCAAAACAACCATTGGGGCAGTGCTTGCACAACTTGGTGAGGGAATAGTTGATTACCCCTTATGCTTTGCAAGCAAGAAGTTGACACCAGTTCTAACATTCCCATTTTAAGACTTTAGAAACAAGGATTTTTTTTTTAAACACAATGTTCTCTATTCTAAATAAGGCATCATTTAAAACACACGTTCCATGTCAATAAATCTCATAAAAATAACCATATGCAAATTGTAATGACTCAAGATGCTACTAATCTCTCATGTTTGACTTTAGCATAGAATACTTTATGTATACTACATATACTTGGTTTTCCTACCCTAAACCAGGTACTGAGTGATCTGTTTAAAGAACCTATCTGAATATTTGTTACCAATATTCATCTAACATCACGTTGCTTTAAACTAGGTGACATAGGACAACGTAACCAACAACTTATGATAATTTGGCCAAATATTTTCAACATACTATTCATGTCACTATTCCTAGATGACATACTCATCATTCTGAAATATGTCCTTCACCTCACTCATCTATTATCTAGAATGGTCTTTACTGACTTGTCAGTCCACTTGCCCAAGGTTTGTCCCTAACTCAGGTTAACAACATAATTTGTTTAGGAAGATGCCCATGATGACTGAGGGTAAATGGGCATACTCAGTCGACCTAAGTCAACCGAATGTGCCAAGGTACCCTGAGTCATGGAAGTCTACTCCCAATCCAAAACATGCTACTAACTTGATCTAGAGAGAAACTAAGTTCAAGTCCTTATGTGTGTAGATCTAGATGATCAATGCAGAAGGGTGTTGCCACATGTCAACTGCAATGTTGTATCCTCAAGAAGACCCTAGTCTTCTCAAAGGTACAGTCCTACAGTTGGCATGTGCCAACATCCTACAAAAACTACCTCATCAAGATGTACATACCCCTAGGAGGTTATTAATACATTATTAATTTGGATTATTAAACAGATTACAACAACCCTGCTAAACCCTAATCCAACACTCCATAAGTTCTTTTCTATATTTGATTCAATTAATCATTAAATAAATTCCTTAACTTATGATTGATTTTTATGTTCGTTTTACTTGGCTTAACAAACAGTTATCCAAAATAGGACAACAACATCATAAGTTCCATTATAATGTAACTTAACCATTCAAAGAAGGTGTAGCAACCAAATAGGTTCAACTATAGTAGACTTCATAGGAAATGAATTCTAATGATTAACGATCATATCACCATTCTTTAGATTACATTCCTTTGAGCAAGGAAGAGTCTTCCTCTACATGATTAAGTGTTAGGGTTTGTCATACCCTTCTTATCTTTCACAATTTCTATAGTTTTACTACATATTCATTACACATTCCATTACTATGTTAGAATTGTTTAGATAAAGAATGTTATCTTATGTAACTTAACAAGTCTGCATCTTAATAAGGGAAATTGAACTAATTCCCTTTATCCAACTTATCAAGTTTATCCGAAATAAGCATATAACAGATATGAAGAATATCATCAAGATAGGATTTCCATCTCCTTCATAAAATACAAGATAATTTACACAACCAATACAAGTAAATCTCCAACTTTCAATTCATCATTATAAACTTATACATTTACAAGACTATGCATTTCAGGCATACTGTATAACAAACAACCTTCATTCTAAAAAGAATACAACTTTTCTTTTTCAATACAACTCAAGAATGAATCATAATTATTTACAAATAGATCGAGAAATAAAAATTAGCCACAAAGTGAAGATCAAACTACTGGTTCGAAGAACCAGATAGCTCCATGCAGAGCAAAAAGCATGAAGCATGTAAAATGAAACAACCCCCAACAAATCTGCTAGCATGCCTTCTAAGACGATTTGATCACTAAAACTAAGGAAAATTAATGACATTAAATTGCATATTCCCACATATCTCTCCTTTCCACCACCATCCAAAGTTTGCGAGACCAAATTGAACTTCAACATGCATTTCCAAACTTAGTGATGCCTCCACGTAGGTTCCACTAAATTTTCATGTAATTACCAAGTCTAGTAGTACTTTTCCTATTAAATAAAAATCACATCTCATTAATAGCTTAGGAACCACCGCTTAGCTCCCACTTACCAATTGACCCATAGGTTCCCTTTCATACCCCATTAGTTTAGGATAGATACAATTTTCTTAGGTTAGATCTTAGGTTAATTTAAAAGTATAACCTTAGGATATAACCTTCAAACAAATAGATTGCCACCTTAGGTTAGGACATAGCTTAACCAAATAGTATTAGGCAATAGGTTAGAAATAACTTAGCATCCCTTAGGTTATTTCCCTTCATACTAACTTAGTATTAACAACTTAGGTTAGGATGTCATCCCATGTAGAGTGGCATAGAAAGAGTTAGGAAAATTTACCTAAGTCTTGAATCCCATTAGGATAGACCTTATTAGATATAGGAAATGTTTATATTCTCTCTTTCTCAAGAATCTTGAAGCAGGTTTCTATTTCCCTTAATGCCATTAAGCACCCTGCAAAGGTCAATCAAGAAGAGCCGAGCACAACACACAACATAATTTAGGAAACATCATATCAGTTCTACAATCAAATAGTAGAAATGATTTATCCATGGAAAGCATAATTTTTCAACAACCAATGGAACAAACATTTTTCTTGAAAATCACATGTCAATGCTTGCAATGAAAAATAGGAATATAACAGTTTGACAAGGTGTTACACCAATAGAGAAGAACTATTCTACAACTGAGCGTGAAGCATTGTCTATGATCTATGTGCTTCACAAGTTTAGATAGTATCTTCTGGCAACTCCCTATGTATTTTACACCGACCACATGGCGTTAAAGTACTTGGTGAACAAGACCATTCTACAAGGGTGCATATGTCGGTGGGTGCTATTATTTCAAGAGTTTGAGTTCATGGTAGTTGTGAAGATTAGAAATAGTAATTATGGACTTGATCATATTTCAAGAATTTATTTAGGGAGGATGCGTAGAGCATTCAAGAGACTATACCATATGTGCAACTATTTAGGTTGAGGCGCGCACCCTTAGATTTGGAGGAAATTGTAATATTTCTAAAGGAAGGTGTGGCACCTAAGGGATGAAGACATTAGAGAAAATCAACTAGCCATATGTGTCATTCCCCACATGTTGATCAGTGGGGACTTTTACAAATTAGGGCATGATGAATTTTTGTGTAGGTGTGTACTAGAGCATGAGAGCCTTGCCATCATAGAGGAAGCACACGGAGGAAGTGGAGGTGGACATTATGTAGGCAACACCACCACACATAAAATATTAATGGCAAGATTTTGGTGGGAAACTATGTAGAAGGATTCCAAGGAATATTGTAAAGTGTGTGACCACCGTTAGTGCATTGACAAGCCAAAAAGGAGATATGAAATGCCTTTGCACCCTATCCCTAACACTAAAATTTTTGAGAAATGGGCAATAGACTTTGTAGGACCTATTGCACCAGCAACACATAGGACTAGATCACACTATGTAATCACTTACATAGACTATTTGACAAGATGGGTAGAGGCAGCCCTAACTAAAACCTACACAAAGAGCTACAACAAGTAAGATTTTTGTGGGATAACATTATCAAAAGGTATGGATGCCCTTTAATTTTAACTAGAAATAGGAGTACACATTTCTTGAATGAGACCATGAGGATTCTTTTAGCAGATTTCATGGTGGCTCATCACAAGACTACACCTTATCACCCACAAGAAAATGGAACCGCGGAAGCATTTAACAAGATATTAAGTCATACCCTCAAAAAAATTTGTGATGTCGGAAGACAAGATTGGGATGACAAGGTATCAGATATATTATGGGCTTATAGGACAACTTATAAAAGGTTGAACAAATGCACACTGTTTCAATTGGTGTTTGGCATGGAAGTTGTTCTATTGGTTGAGTTCATGTTACCTTCTCTACTTAATAGCGCACGCAAGAGGGTTAGTCGATGAGGAAGCACTAGAAGAAATAATTGATAAATGAATGAAGTTGGATGAAAGGTGATTGTTGGCCAAATGGAGCTAAACAATAGAAAATAAAAATCATGGCATGATCACCACATTAGGAACAAGAAGTTTGAGGTTGGGCAGATGGTCCTACTTTGTATGATTCTAAGTTTCTGCGCCACCCTGGGAAGTTAAAGGTCCATTGGTTAGGTCCCTATATAATCTCGTACATCCTTGATTTGGGCACGTTCTAGTTACAAGTGCTAGATGGAATGAAATTCCCTAGACACTTCAATGGGAGTAGGCTAAAGCCATACTATAAATAAGGCTTCTTGGTTTTTGTAAATAATGCATTTTTTCTAGATAGTTTATAATTTCCTTTATGCATTTTCATTTCTTGTGTTTCCCTTTCATGTTGTTTTTTTGTTTTGTGCCTTAGGAACCAATAACCTTGTTACTTTTTGAGGGTTTTGAATGCGTAGAGGACTGTGCATCATTTTAGTGTGGGGTGGAGTGATGTGAAGGAAAGCATGGGTAAAGTTCCAAGGACGATTGTGTTGGAAATCCTACGAATGGCCTTGTTAAAGAGGTGCATGAAAGAAAATATGGAAAAGGATGGTTGGTGTCAAGATAAGGATACTTTCAGATCCCATGTACAAAGGATGAAGAAGTGCATAAGCAACACGAAGTAGGTGAGAGAAAAAATCATGACAAAAGAAGTGCCTTCAGCAATGGTTACGCGCATGCAAGAGTCTCCTATCAAGATGGATTGGTCATGTGCGGAAGGTTGGAAGATTGTCTGCATAGGGTTGGGCGTGTGAGTTAGGGCACAAAAGTCAGGCTTTGTTTGAAAAATCTACATTAAACGTTAAAAGTATGGTGGTAGGTGAAGTATCATTTAATGCTTAAAAATGGAAAAATTATAAATAGAGGTTCAAACATTTCATTATTCACTTTGTGAATACGAAGAGAAGATATTTTGCGAACTAGGGTTTCTAGAGTTGATCCGTGCGAAGAAAAATTACAAGAATTTGAGCGTGAGTGACCAGTTTGGATTTAAAAACTAGAAAGGAAGTGATTCACGGCATGGGAAGAGTTATGGAGAAGCATCGTCTAGTGAAAAGAGATTCCAGTTAGGGTTTGGTATCTAGGGCACGGGTTGAAAAAGAGTTTCTTCACCAGTTTGAGATCTAAACTTGGAAAGGGGTAGTAAAACAAAGAAAGTGAAAGAATTTGAAATTTAACATAAACAATGGCACCCAAGAAACCATTTGGCACACCTAAGAAGGGAAAGGACAAGGGTAAGAGAAAGCAATAAGAAACTATTGCGAGTAAAAATGAAGATTGGTATGCAGAAATACAATACCCACACAAAGTATTTCTTGGGTGAGAATGGGAGTCCCATTTAAGATAAATTTTAGTAAATGATTATAATCATCACTCGAGCATGATCAAGAAGGAAATGGAACTAGAGTTAGTGCGCTCAATGAATAAAAGGACACCAGAGGATTTTCCCATCTATAACGATGATGTAAAAGTGAAGTTGGAGAAGTCAGGATTATTGCAACTCTTTGAGTTTCCCTACTTTGGAGATCCTGAGAACCTATATCAATGGTTGATGTTGTGCGTGCATGAATATTACTTTCACTTTGTAGGGCACAAGATGCACATTACCCCTCAGCTTATTTCACATTTCACAGGCCTCATATGGGAAGGAGAAAGTTTAAAGGATGACCTATGCGACAAGGAGGAAATTAAGGAAATTGTCACCGCTTATGCATACAAAAAGGGGTCGAGGTACTTTAATATCATGGACATAAAGGACTCAATGATGAATATGGTTGCACACCTTGTGACAAAGCTAAATGACCAAGAGAGATTGACCCAGGTAAACAATTCTTGGCTGAATGTTTGCAGGAGGATTTTGGAGGGCACCATCTACAACTTGTCTACAATCATCATCGATAAGATTGTCAGTAAAACACAAGAAGGTGATACAATTCTCTTTGGTAATGTCATGTTAACCATTGTGTTCTCAGATATTGGAGTGTCGGATGTAGTGGACAAATTCATGTGGGAGTACTCATGAATACCCTTCACCCGCAAAGAGGTTTGAGAAGTACACATGTGATAGTATGACAACCATGCACAAGGTGTGCCTTGAGAAGTGATACACATGCCTGAGGAACGCGTTTAGGGTGGAATGGAGGATCCCTAAACAATTTCCAATGACCACCAAGGGAGAAGCCAAGTTTACTATGTATCAACATTTCTACCTTGGCATATTTAAACTGATAAATGAGACATGTAGCCCATGATGTAAGCTCCCTTTTTCCATCACAGCTCAACAATTCCAAGCGGGAGTGAACAGGTTAAAATAATCCAAGAAGTTGAATTTGGACCTTGGTAATATGGACCAGACCATAAAGAAATGTGCAAAAGGTTGGTCTACCCCAACAAGTGCACTTACATGGAGAAGTACATGCCACATGAATTCCAAATGGTGAGACCCATGCATTTTCCCATTGTATGATGTTCCGCGGTGTGAGTATACCTTCGCATAGGAACTAAATTTGAGAAGGGCACGTAACTAGAGAATGGGGTGTCCATGCGAGGACCCAACTAGCAAGAAGAGACCCGTGCCCAAACAGAGGAAAAAAAGAACCAAAGAAAGTACTAAGTGTTATGGATACACAGTAATAGGTACCCTTGGGACAAGTGCCATAGTAAGTATTTATTCATGCAAGAAAAATTCCATACTAAAAGAGAAGACTCGGAGCAAGAGTGTAATGCCCAGTTAAACAACCCACTGGAGAACCATGAACCACCTAGGTTTAGTTAGAAAATTATGGAATAATTTTTTTTTAAGGTGTTAGGAGTTGACAACCAAAGTCTCAAAGACAAATAAATTCAACTGATAACCTTTCCCATTATAATGATTATTGATTTCACATTATAAAGCAATAAAGGTAATAGGTCCACACCTAGCTCAAATCTCTCTAAGGATTAATTTAATTATTGATTTCATTGACATTTTAGCTAAATATTTCCTTATTAAATTTTAGGGTTAAGGGACCCAAAACAATTAAATACCCAAGGTATTTAATTTCCACTAGATCAAAGACATGAGTAGGATTAAATTACAGTGAGGAAAATAACACATAAGTAAAGTCAACTGCAGGAAGGTCTCACTTACCCACTCCCAAAACTTGATTAGGAGTGTCTACAACTAGGTTGCTAGGCAACATATACCACTAACAACTTCCGGAACAACTCAAATCCACATGAACAAACTTCTCTTTTATTAATAATTCTCAGAAGTCACAAGGTCCAAAACATAGGGCTAGAAGTTTCAGTTAGGTTCAGGGAGCAATTTTACTCCCATTCCCACTCTCTAACAGGATCAGAGTTTCAACTAGATTTTTCTCATACTTAACACTTCCAAATTTTCCTAAACCATTCCCAATGGATAGGAATTTTTCTCACCTTTCCGGTGATATAAATAAGTCCTCCTAACTCCTCCAGAAACTCAAGATATGAGCAAGCGGAGTCTAGGGGTCAAATTTTCCCCTAGGGGGACACGTGTCAAGAGGAGGGGAAATCCCCTTTGGTGGGTTGGCGGGTCGCGGGGTGGCTCTAGAAAATTTTCCATTGCATGGGAGAAATTTCCCAATTGTGCCCGCACCTCCGTGGGTCCTCTAGGGACACATGGCGGCCTCTGAGTCGTTGCTGGCAACAAGGGAAGGAAGGGCAGGGTGGCGGGAGAGTTTGGGGCATTTTGCCCAATGGGAGAAAAGACAATTTGGCTTCTGCACACCCACGGGTCCTCCAGGGACACATGGCACACAAAAAATCACCATGGGGAGAAGAGAGAAGGAGGGCATGGAGCGGTGGGGTGATTTATCGCTTTGCGCCCGACGGAGGAACAGAGAAGAAAAAGGATGCGTGGGTCCGCACACCCGTGGAAGGACAAGGTCTGAGGGGAAGGTAGAGAAGTGGGCCGCGGGAGAAATTTAGCAAATTTTCCCAAGGCCAAAATAAACAACCCAAGGAAGAAGAAGGGTCTCGCCCTCCCGCCTCCACCCCCAAAGTGCCACGTGGCACACTCTCATTGGTCGCGGGCCGAGTGGGGCCAAAATGAGAATGTTTCCCAAAAATTTCAAAAAATTTAAGGGCAAAGAAAGTACCGTGCCTCCACTGCTGCCTCGCGAGGACACGTGGAAGCCTCTGATTGGCTATGGGTTGGCAAAGGAAAAGGTAAAAAAAATTCTCGAGCCCAAAATTTTTCCTAAGGATTTTTAAATGGGAAATTTTTGGGCTACGGGCCCACCAAGGAAAAATTTCCCAAATTTTCCCGCCAAAGCCCAAAAACTTAAAAGTGTTATAAATTTTTCTAAGAAGCTTTGTTTAGGGAAAATGAAGACTTTTGGAAATATCTCAATGCCCTCTTTGCAAAAAAAAAAAAAAAATGATAAGTTTTAAGGGGTCAATTTTACAAAAAGTATCTGCAGGATTTTAATTAGCCAACTAGCAAGTTTCCAACTTTCAATTTTGATTAAATTAGATCTCCTCCTTCACTCAACATGTCAAACAGACATGGGGATTGGTCTAGGGAGATTTTAGAGTGTTTTAGGAAATTCAATTTTGTTCAATTGATTCCAATTTGGAATTTTGTCCAACAATTGATAGAAAATGGTTGAGGAAGAGATTGAGCTCAAATTTGCAATGGTTCGAGTTACTCTCTTAAATATTCTTGTCAATTTGAGTTCATTACTAGTATATCATGTTGGATTTTAAGGTTTCCAAGTTGATTGTTAAATGTTGGTCCAAACTATGCATTTTATTTAGATTTACCAGTTTTAAAAGTCACAATGCCAGTGATCAAATTTTTAAAGGATCTATTTGTCAATTTTATCATTTAAGTGTGGCATATAGTTTCTAAACTATTCCAATGCATATAGTTGTTTCTAAACAAATCTTTTCCAAGTTAAATTGTAACATCTGATGTCCAAATTTAATATCTTTCAAAGGAGACAATGCAATATAATTCTTACACACACATTTCTTCTTTTTCCATTTTTTTCTTTTAAACAAGATTCCAATCCCAATTTGATATTTCCAATTTTACCACAACAATGCAAATGAGAACTGAACTTGCAATTCTTATTGACTTTAATTAAACAACTTTACATATTTCAATGTTGGGAACCAATAACAATCATTTAATTTATTTCTTTCCAATGTACATAGTAGAATGTAAGTGTCTTTCACATTTCAAAAATATAACTTCATAATCAATTTACATACATCTTTCTTCACAAAATGCATATTACAATTTCATCCACATCACATGGGAAAGGATTACAAATGAATGTGTTTCCACAAGGGACGGTCAAACTATATTTTTCCATTGCTCCAGACAACAACATGCACATTTTCTCTTTCTCCAAGTTGATCACAACAAAAGAGGGGGAAAGGCAACACTCTTCACCCAACCAAGACATCCAATGAAAGGAGAATTCTTCATCATTGGCCCCCGAGCCCCAAGCAAGAAACAATACAAGGTGTAATTCAACCATGGAAATAACTGGCTTCCACACACAATAGTCTTTCACATACACATTTTTTTTAAAACACAACGCAACACCAAAAGTAAATAGCAGTTCACAACTACATTTAACACATATCAAAATCAGAACTCAGGATTGATCTTGCAAGCCAAAGGAGCAAGGACTATGGGGGAAGCTACTTATGCCTCCCAATTGGGAATTGGGCATCCACCAAAATCATACCACCAATATAACATATCAATCCCATAAACCTTATATCTCCCAACCCCTCCTTATGCCCCCCAAAGTTTCCCCTTATGACCCCCCTAAGAGTAAGAAATATAAGCAGTTTCTTTTCCATGGTGGATCCCAAACCCAAAACTCCCTCCACAAAATTCTGATGCCCATGGCATTTCCCTTATGCCCCCACAATAATTCCCCATAGCCTTCTCCTACACCATTCCTAAGGCAGTCTACCCAACCAACCAACAAATAAAACAATGCATGCACCATACACACAACACAATAAGAAAATAACAGCAATAAGGAAGAGATAAACTCCTACCTCTCCATGGAAGGATTTTCTCCACACAACAAGCTTTGAATGTCAAAAACACAGTCCCAAAACAACAATGTGAAAAAGTATCAAATGCTCTCTAATTTCCTCCAAATCAACAAGAGCTCTAATCACAGAAAAATGTGCCCAAGGATGCATGCAAAACACAGTCCAAAATAGAAAGCTCCCAAGCATGCAAAGCTATCTCAAAAATTCCTTCAAAAACTAGAGCTCCCACAAGAAAATGCGCCCCAAGGAAGAATGCAAAAAGGTTCAACAACCCAAAACAAGAAGAGAGTTTGAATTAAATAGAAGAGGGAGAGAAGAGGATGATGTGGATCCATGTAGGATGCCACATCACACATCCTCCAATTCAAACACAAAATACAAAATTCCATTCTCCCAAGCACAATAAATGAAATGACAAATTAACTTACACACTCCAAAAGAGCCCACACCTCAAGGGACAACTATTTAATAAAATGTAAGAGAGTGCAATCCAAAACAAGCAACATGATGAATAAAATGCATTTAAAAGTCACAAATCACATCTCCATCCATAAGTATGGCTGGTAACATAAATTTAGAGGCATGGGACAAGTTTTACTTATCCCGCAAGTCTCCAAAACAGCCCCAAGGTAAAATTCGAATTTCCATGGACGTGGAGTATTTCATACTTCAAATCTGACTTACACAAGCTCTTACAAAATTAAATACAACAGCCATCAACTCTTATAATTACTTCCCATATCCCAATTTGATTTATTTAAAGTTTAACTATATGATTCCCACATTAATCCATCACAATTTTAATTAATTTAAAGGAAAGGAACACATTACTTAATAAAATACATACAACAATAATAAAAGGAAACACATTAATAAAATACACAAACCCATGGTCACATGTAAAGGTAATCCCCCCCATGGGAATCCCTAACAAAATACAACACACACACAAAACAAGTTGCCATGGTGACCGTGTTGAATTCACCCAGAATTCCATTTTGGTTGGTCTCCGATCCCTCGATGTTTTGTTGTGATATTTTTAAACCTGCAAAAAAAAATACCTCCTTCGGCCTCATGGCCATATTAGAACGTCCAAAATTAATATATAATATAATCATGAAATCATCTATACATATGAATCACAACAATCATCAAGGTAATCAACGAAATCATTTACAATTTATATCGACAACTATGTCATCATCAAATAATTTTCCTTTTCTAGGTTTATTCATAATCTCCAAAATCACACATCTGAATAACTTCCATTAAACATCCATGCCAATAGTATATCATCATCCACATATGAGTGTCTCTAATAATCACCATGCATTATATATAATCAGATTCAACAATAATCTAGGATCTGACATCTAACACCATACTAAATCAAACTATTAAAATATCTGTCATAGTCTACAGTATCATGATCAGTAATAAAAGGTGCCAAAGGAAAGTGGGAACTACAAGTAATAAAAGGTGCCAAAGGAAAGTGGGAACTACAAGTAATAAAAGGTGCCAAAGGAAAGTGGGCACTACATCCCCCTCCCCTTAGACTCGACTTCCTCTTGGAAGTCACAAGAACCGGTGTGGGAATAATGCAATAGAGAAAGGATCATGCCCTTTTTGGAATTTCTTTGCTTCAATGAGTGTGGGTCTACAGAACTCAAGTTTGGTCCAATATAATTCAATAGAAGAAGGGAGATTGCAAGGGATGAGTTCTAAACTTTCAGCATGCAAGGCTATGAACATAAGAATCTAAGGAGTAACTTTATGCTATCAACAAGATACCACACATAACAATATAACAAGAAGAGTCCCCAAAAGATCATCAAGAGTAACCACCAAGGAAGGGAATTACAAGGAAAATTTCCATAAACTTGAGATGACCACACAGTTTCCCACTGATACACATACCACACAACCAAAATTGAGGTTTCCACTAGGGTTGAATTATGCTTTCATAGTTTTTGTTTAGACAAGGCTAGAAAAATCAACCATGACCAAGATTGCATGAGGAAAATGTCTACTCAAGGTCCACAATTCGAGGATCACAAAGGATGAGGTGGATCAACAAGGACACCTAAATCAGCAAAATGTTTACAATCAAGGAACTAATTAAGGAAAGAACTTCTATAACTCGATAGGGAACAATTAAATTTTCATGGTAATGCAAGAGAAGTCAAGACCACAAGGTTTTCCTATAGTCTGATTTTTACACTTTTGTTTTAAGAATCAAGCACACCAAACAACCAAATCAAAAAAATTCAACCATAGCAAAAGAAATATATATATATATATATATATATATATATATATATATATCCCCTAGCAACTAACATATCAATACAAGTTCCATACCATATAGCACAATGGGATTTATTTATCTTATTTCCTACTCAAGCTTGGAATAACCATAAGGAGAGCACAAGGAACACCAAGGACCACTCAAGGTTGCTAGGGAGAAGAGCAAGTAACAAGGGGTCCAATCAAATCCAAAGGTGAATAATATCATCTTGCACTTTCCATCCTAATGGGAAGAAGGGCTTCAACAACAAGGTGACCCAAGAAAATATGAAGAAAAGAAGACTTCCCCAAGTTATTCTATATCCTTAACATATGTTGCCTTAAAATTACAATACTTAGGTCTCCAAGGACAAGATAACATGCAAGGAGGTTACTTCTCAAACAATAGATAAGTCTCAATCCAAAAAGACCACAACTCACATCCGTCAAGCTACGGGACGATAAGGGTGTGATGACCCAAAACTCCCACAAGAAGGCACATACATCCATGGACAAGAAGTAATAAGAAACCAAAACACATTACTATCCACCGGGTGTTTCACAATTTTAGGTAGGCGACAAAACTATGAGTTTGACTATATATTGCACTCAAACACATAAATTTTACCCATTTGTAAATCAACTTATTAAGTCAAAAGTTATAGCTTTGGTTGATAAGAACATTCCTTTCATGCTCCCTTAGTTACAAATTTCTTTCCTTTATGACATCATCAGTTTACGTTATAAAGAGCACCACTAAGGTGGGCATGATGTCTCACCATTCTGTATAGGCAGAGAGCATTTAGTTTACTTGCAAGGAAGGTGGGTGGAAAAAGGTTTCCTTTCTATTCTCCTACATGGTTTTTTTTTATTTCTTCTATTAATCTACCAAGGGTAATACAAGGATCACTTCCCTTTTCTATGCTCTAGTTTATTAGTTAAGTTCCAAGGTCAAATCTCTTTAATTATAGTTTTATGGTGTTTTGGTTGAGTCATCTTATCAATCAACTTTTGATGAGAAGGAAGGTTCAAACACATCACAACATTACTTTTATGGGAATGAGATACAAATCAACACACCACATTTTGATTCTAAAGGAACAAGAGACATTCAACATAGAAAACACACTATTAATTTTCTATAAGGACTAGGAAACAATGAACCAACATGAATTACACCAAGATTTCAAAAATTCACCAAATAATTTCAAGCATCATTAAGCATTCTTAGTGGGTCTCCACAAGTTAACACCAGCCAAGCAACCAGATGACAATGCAACTATACTCCAAGGAACCACATCCACACAAAAGGCATCCAATGCAATGGGGCAACCAAATAATTTACCAAATCATGAACTTAACAGCCAAGAGTTATAGTTTTTAAAAAAAAAAAAGAGGAAGTACCATATAAGTACCATCGAGATTAACTATTAAGATCTACCCAACTAACATCTCTAAGAGAAAGGTCCAAAAGACCCAAAGCATCCATAAATGTTTCCAAGTAACCCAAAGATTAATAGGTCATAGAATGTTATTCATAGTAAAGGAATTTTAAGGTGTGGGTAAACTTATTTATAAGTCAAGAGGGTAAAACAAGTACACTTAAATAAAAACACTACCTAAAAGGCTTAAATCTATCCATAATTACCAAGATGCATACATTCCACGAGTCAAAACTTTCTATGATGTAACCAGGAACCCAAGATACAATTTAACATGCCATCGATGAAAAGTCACTATCAAAACAAACATTGTTCCAGTAACATTTACAGTCAACCAAAGGCAATCCAATCCTAACAAAATCTAAAAGTCCATAATTAAACACTTCTACTCCAATGAGGGTTAAGCTCTTACCAGATTGAAATAGAATCACCACTACCACTGTCAGACTGCCCTCTAGACCACACTACATGACAAAATTTCTTTCTAGCAAGGTCAAGCAACAAAAAGGGTCGCTCTAAGATCTTAGACACACTCAAGGTTCTGTGCATCCATAACCAAGGCATGACTTTAAGCACCTAAAAGGACCTTCAAGACACCCAGGGTGTACCCCCATATGACAATTGTCACCATACATGAAGCATAGAACCAGCTCAACAACATGTAAGAAGGAAACCACGTAACGTTTATCCAAGTAGCCAACAACATCATGAGCTCCGAGTCATCAATCAAATAAAGTCTAAGAAATATCAGAAATCAATAAAAGTGGCTAAGTAGCCACATTACAAAGTTTGAAAAATTCTTGCAAGAATTATAAATAAATAAAAGATCCTCAAAGCTTCTTCAATCCAATCATAAAATAAGATGTTGGTCCTTGATAAAATACACAAGATTACGAATGTAAAACACAAAATTTAACACCACATTCACTCTGTAACCTTTCATGGCTACCAATAGGGGTACTCTACCTCGAGGTTAGTTCCAAGAACACATACATAGGATTGGGTCCTAGACGACACCCAAACTTAGTGTCCACCCTCGCATATGGGTAACAACAAGGAAAAATGACAACCAGACCCTCTTTCCTAACCACTCAAGGAAGGAAGCTCTAAACAACTTCTAATAACTCTTCCTGACCCAGAACACAACCACTATTGTCCAACTACAAGAATCACACCATACCACTCATCATTCCAACAACTCCAATAAGGAAGGGTCTCGACAAGGGCTTAATACATCATACAATTAAATCAAGTTTTAGGGCTTGTAAAACAACACATTTTCAAAAGGGAACCAAGTTTCCATTATACTAGAAGTTCAAAAAATCAATTTAATCTGACATTCTTAGTTACCCTGGGTTTAGAAAAAATGTCACTAAGCAAGCACAACAACTCAACCAACTTATTATTATTTTATTATCATTTAAATTCTGGCAGTTCAAAAGAACAGAGTAATGTAATATTTCTTCATACCTATTTCTTCTTCAATTTTCAACAAGTTTGTTTTCTTAGATTCAAAAGTGTGCTAGGTTTACAGTTCATGTCTCAAGTTTTCTAGTGTGCCCAATGGTCCAAGCTTTCGAACCACTACTCTGATACCAAGTGTAATGCCCGGTTAAACAACCCACTTGAGAACCATGAACCACCTAGGTTTAGTTAGAAAATTATGGAATAATTTTTTTTTAAGGTGTTAGGAGTTGACAACCAAAGTCTCAAAGAAAAATAAATTCAACTGATAACCTTTCCCATTATAATGATTACTGATTTCACATTATAAAGCAATAAATGTAATAGGTCCACACCTAGCTCAAATCTCTCTAAGGATTAATTTAATTACTGATTTCATTGACATTTTAGCTAAATATTTCCTTATTAAATTTTAGGGTTAAGGGACCCAAAACAATTAAATACCCAAGGTATTTAATTTCCACCAGATCAAAGACATGAGCAGGATTAAATTATAGTGAGGAAAATAACACATAAGTAAAGTCAACAGCGCAAGGTCTCACTTACCCACTCCCAGAACTTGATTAGGAGTGTCTACAACTAGGTTGCTAGGAAACATCTACCACTAACAGGTTCCAAAACAACTCAAATCCACAAGAAAAAACTTCTCTTTTATTAACAATTCTCAGAGGTCACAAGGTCCAAAACTTAGGGCTAGAAGTTTCAGTTAGGTTCAGGGAGCAATTTTACTCCCATACCCACTCTCTAATAGGCTCAGAGTTTCAACTAGATTTTCTCCTACTTAGTGCTTCCAAAATTTTCCTAAACTATTTCCAATGGATAGTATTTTTCTCACCTTTTTGGTGATATAAAGAAGTCCTCCTAACTCCTCTAGAAACTCAAGATATGAGCAAGCGGAGTCTAGGGGTCAAATTTTCCCCTAAGGGGACACGTGTCAAGAGGAGGGGAAATACACTTTGGCGGGTTAGTGGGTCATGGGGTGGCTCTAGAAAATTTTCCATTGTGTAGAATAAATTTCCCAATTGCAATTGTGCCTCCGCGGGTCCTTTAAGGACACATGGAAGCCTCGAGTTGTCATTGGCAACAAGGGAAGGAAGGGCGGGGTGGTAGGAGAGTTTGGGGCATTTCACGCGATGGGAGAAAATACAATTTGTCTTCTGTGCACCCATGGGTCCGCTAGGGACACATGGCATACCAAAAATCATGGTAGAGAGAATAGAGGAGGGGCGCACGAAGCAGCGGGGTGTTTTATCACTTTGCACCCGATGGAGGAACAGAGAAGAAAAAGGATGCGTGGGTCCATGCACCCGCAGAAGGACAAGGTCCGAGGGGAAGGTGGAGAAGTAGGCCACGGGAGAAATTTAGCAAATTTTCCCAAGGCAAAAATAAACAACCCAAGGAAGAAGAAGGGTCTACCCTCCCTCCTCCACCCCAAAGTGCCACGTGGCATGCTCTCATTGGGCTGGGCCGGCGGGGCCAAAATGAGAATTTTTCCCAAAAATTTCAAAAAACTCTAAGGGCAAAGAAAGTACCGCTCCTCTGCTACTGACTTGTGAGGACATGTGGAAGCGTCTAATTAGCTATGGGCTGGCGGAGGAAAAGATAAAAATTTTTCCCGAGCCCAAAAATTTTGAAATTTTTCCTAAGGAAGAGATTGAGCTCGAATTTGCAATGGTTCGAGTTACTCTCTTAAATATTCTTGTCAATTTGAGTTCATTACTAGTATATCATGTTGGATTTTAAGGTTTCCAAGTTGATTGTTAAATGCTGGTCCAAACTATGCATTTTATTTAGATTTACCAGTTTTAAAAGTCACAATGCCAGTGATCAAATTTTTTAAAGGATCTATTTGTCAATTTTATCATTTAAGTGTGGCATATAGTTTCTAAACTATTCCAATGCATATATTTGTTTCTAAAAAATATTTTCCAAGTTAAATTGTAACATCTAATGTCTAAATTTAATATCTTTCAAAGGAGACAATGCAATATAATTCTTACACATGCATTTCTTCTTTTTCCATTTTTTTCTTTTAAACAAGATTCCAATCCCAATTTGATATTTCCAATTTTACCACAACAATGCAAATGAGAACTAAACTTACAATTCTTATTGACTTTAATTAAAAAAATTTACATATTTCAATGTTGGAAACCAATAACAATCATTTAATTTATTTCTTTCCAATGTACAGTAGAATGTAAGTGTCTTTCACATTTAAAAATATAACTTCGTAATCAATCTACATGCATCTTTCTTCACAAAATGCATATTACAAATTCATCCACATCACGTGGGAAAGGATTACAAATGAATGTGTTTCCACAAGGGACGGTCAAACTATATTTTTCCATTTCTCCAGGAAAACAACATGCACATTTTCTCTTTATCCAAGTTGATCACAACAAAAGAAGGGGAAACGCAACACTCTCCACCCAACCAAGACATCCAATGAAAGGAGAAGCCTTCCTTCATCATTGGCCCCGAGCCCCAACCAAGATACAATAGAAGGTGCAATTCAACCATGACAACAACTAGCTTCCACACACAATAGTCTTTCACATACACATTTTTTTAAAACACAATGCAACACCAAAAGCAAACAACAGTTCACAACTGCATTTAACACATATCAAAACAGAACTCAGGCTTGATCTTGCAAGCCAAAGGAGAAAGGACTATGGGGAAGCTACTTATGCCTCCCAATTGGGAATTAGGCATCCACCAAAATCATACCACCAATATAACATATCAATCCCATAAACCTTATATCTCCCAACCCCTCCTTATGCCCCCCAAAGTTTCTCCCTTATGCCCCCCCAAGAGTAAGAAATGCAAGCAGTTTCTTTTCCATGGTGGATCCCAAACCCAAAACTCCCTCCACAAAATTTTGATGCCCATGGAATTTCCCTTATGCCCCCCCACAAGAATTCCCCATAGCCTTCTCCTACACCATTCCTAAGGTAGTCTACCCAACCAGCCAACAAATAAAACAATGCATGCACCATACACACAACACAATAAGAAAATAATAGAAATAAGGAAGAAATAAACTCCTACCTCTCCATGGAAGGATTTTCTCCACACAACAAGCTTTGAATGTCAAAAACATAGTCCCAAAACAGCAGTGCCAAAGTATCAAATGCTCTCCAATTTCCTCCAAATCAACAAGAGCTCTAATCACAAAAAAATGCGCCCAAGGATACATGCAAAACACAGTCCAAAACAGAAATCTCCTAAGCGTGCAAAGTTATCTCCAAAAATTCCTACAAAAACTAGTGCTCCCACAAGAAAATACGCCCAAGGAAGAATGAAAAAAGCTTCAACAACCCAATACAAGAAGAGAGTTTGATTTAAATAGAAGATGGAGATAAGAGGATGATGTGGATCCACGTAGGATGCCACACCACACATCCTCAAATTCAAACACAAAAGAAAAAATTCCATTCTCCCAAGCACAATAAATGAAATGACAAATTAACTTACACACTCCAAAAGAGCCCACACCTCAAGGGACAACTATTTAATAAAATGTAAGAGAGTGCAATCCAAAACAAGCAACATGATGAATAAAATTCATTTAAAAGTCACAAATCACATCTCCATCCATAAGTATGGTTGGTAACATAAATTTAGAGGCATGGGACAAGTTTTACTTGTCCCACAAGTCTCCAAAAATAGCCCCCAAGGTCAAATTCGAATTTCCATGGAGGTGGAGTATTTCATACTCCAAATCTGACTTACACAAGCTCTTACAAAATTAAATACAACAGCCATCAACTCTTATAATTACTTCCCATATCTCAATTTTATTTATTTAAAGTTTAAATATATGATTCCCACATTAATCCATCACAATTTTAATTAATTTAAAGGAAAGGAACACATTACTTAATAAAATACATACAACAATAATAAAAGGAAACACATTAATAAAATACACAAACCCATGGTCACATGTAAAGGTAATCCCCCCCATGGGAATCCCTAACAAAATACAACACACACACAAAACAAGTTTCCATGGTGACCATGTTGAATTCACCCAGAATTCCATTTTGGTTGGTCTCCAATCCCCTGATGTTTTGTTTTGATATTTTTAAACCTGAAAAACACAAATACCTCCTTCGGCCTCATGGTCATATTAGAACATACGAAATGAATATATAATATATCATGAAATCATCTATACATATGAATCACAACAGTCATCAAGGCAATCAACGAAATCATTTACAATTTATATTGATAACTATGTCATCATCAAATAATTTTCCTTTTCTAGGTTTATTCATAATCTCCAAAATCACACGTTCGAATAACTTCCATTAAACATCCATGCCAATAGTATATCATCATCCACATATGATTGTCTCGAATAATCACCATGCATTATATATAATCAGATTCAACAATAATCCGAGATCGACATCTAACACCATACTAAATCAAACTATTAAAATATCTTTCATAGTCTATAGTATCAAGGTCGATTAATAAAATTTGTTAAAGGAAAGCTGGTAGTACAAGTAATAAAAGGTGCCAAAGGAAATTGGGCACTACACGAGAAATCGTTAGACAAGGATTCATCGGAAGAAGAAGAGACAAAGTCACCTATACCAGAATACCTAGTTAGGAAGAATTAGAAGATGACAAAGGAGTCGATTCTAAGTACACTGAGAGTTTGAGGGCATACCAGGGTGGAAGGGATGATGATGAGGAAGATGATCCTAAGGTAAACCAAGAATAACTTGTGTTTAGTGTACATGAATTAGAGGAGGGAGAAGGAGAGAAGAATGAGTACATATTCATGTGGAGAAAGGACAACCATGAGGAGGAAGGCACTTGGGACAAGGAAGGGAGTGAAGAGGTAAACAAGGTGGTGGAAAGAGAGGTTGAGAAGATCATTGAGACCTTGGTGGAAGAGGAGTTGGAATGCAGCATTGAGCTGGTGATGAATGAGGATAAGGAAGAGAGCGTGGAAAAGGACCACGGCAGCACTAGAGGCCCCACTTTAACTATAAATATTCCTAAGGGCATGCACATGGGATGAAAGCACACGAGAAGAGGAGAGGGTGAGAATGGGTTGTATTGATGACCCTAGAAAAGTGTTGCACACACGGTTCCGAAGAGGAGCTCCTGATAATGTCATTTTTTGATGAGGAGGGTGCATACCCGCGGATAAGGAAGATGCTCTCATGGGCATTTGAGTCCCATCTTGATGAGCTAGAATTCAAAGTAAGCCACATGGCAATAGTAACATTGTCACAATCAAAAGGAGATAACTCAGTGGTGAATGATCAACATCTCTCGAATGAACAACTATGAAACACGCTCAATAAGGTCTCCATTGAGGTTAAAGCTAGACTCTTTTTGTGGAATGATAGAGTAAAAGTTTTGGAAGTTGAACTAGAGAAGAAAGAGGAAGAGCTACGAGAGGACAAAGGAATTGAGTCAAGAAAAGTTGATCGGTGCCTAGTTGTAGCATTAGTTAAAGGATGAGAAGGATAGAGTGTGTGAAGTATACAAAAAGGTGGAGTCCATTACAAATGTAATAGTGTTGAATTATCTAGACCTAGCACCTCCCACACAAAAGTATGGATTTTCCCTCGAATTCTTGGAGAACTTAATAAGAATCCTCACCATGGAGAGGTAACTAATAGCCTTGGAATCTACGAAAGTGGCCGCGCATTTATAAAACAAGGATAAATTCAAAGTCATGGCACTCATAGTTGTATACGAAAGGTCCTTGGTGATGTAAATATTGCTTCCTGATTCTTTGAGGCTATGTATGAAAACTTTGTGGACAAAGACAAAGTGGAAATAATGTTGGTCACCAATGATAAATAAAAACTTAAAGAGTTCCAGGAGAATAAAAAGGGGAATAGAGAAGAGTGAGAAAATATCCTAGTTGAGGTAGAAAATAAATCAGAAGCTATTGAGGCCTTACGGGGATCAGTTAAAAACTGGCTAAAGGAACTATACCCGCAGATTACACAAAGGATGAATGTGCTAGAGGATATAGGTAAGGAGTTAGAGAAAATTGTTGACACCATGAGCACACAAGGGGATGGGTTAGGTTTTGATTAGGTGAGCACCTTAGTAGGTGATATTTTCTAGAGAGCACAGAATGAGGTCGATGCCTGAACAATCTAGAGGCCAACTTGCAGAAGAAATTTCCTCTCTTATTGCTTTAAGTAGCATCATTCCCCATTCTTCCTTATTTTCCCATTCTTTGTCCCCTTTATTCTTTTTCCAAGATGTTAAGTCTTTTTGTTTTCTTTATTCTTTGAGGAAGTTTCTGAGGGTGAAGAATAGGTAAAGTGTGGGGTGATGTTGGGACCCTGAAATATCAACTAAGTCCAAAATGGTCACATAGGCATGTTAGGTTGAAAACAACGTGCAGGATAAGGTGTGTAGGGAAGGTTTCAAGTAGGGTTTTGGTAGAACCCAAGATGTGGTCTTGTATAGCGAGAATCTAGGACTTATCCATTTTTGACCTATCAGGTAGGACGTGAGAAAAACGTGGCCCGAGTGGATAAGGTGCCATCTTAGCGATAGGGTGGCCTGGAAGGAATATGCCCTGTGATAGAATCTTCTAGAAGGAAATCATGGCAAGGAGTGGTGAGCTTATGCTTGGAGGAGCATGAGCCCATGAGGATCACATTCGAAACTTGGCAACAGATCTGAGGTCAGAAGAATGAGTTGGCAATTTAGGAAGGCTATGTATACAAGTGCCTATAGAATTAAATATAAAAGAAATGGATAGAGGGTGGAGCTCTTTAGAAATATTGCAAGGAATCTGTTTTCTTGGGTAAATAAGTATAAAAAGATTTATTAATGGTTTGGGGGTTATAAACTTTCTTTTGAGAGCCTATCTATATGAATCTAATTATAATGCATAACTTCGGTTTACCCTCTATGACATGACGATTAATGGGCCCAATGATGAATGTAATGAGGTTACAGGTTTATGTGAATATGAAAATTACTGGTCCGATGCATACATCCTTCTTCATATCTCTTTTTAATTTATTTTTATGAACAAAGTATGAATTATTGTACAACTTTCTTTCTATTTTGGTGTAAGTTCTATAATCTGCTAAGTACTTTTCTATATCTGAATGACTGCAAGGATCTGAGGATCTAGAAGCCGTTCTAAGCTCTATGGTTCTTGTATGTCTTATGTCCTCTCAAATATCTTAAACTCAAATCATAGATGATGTTTCCCTCTAAACTCACATAAAATTGAGACTCGGTTCCGTGCGTGCCTCAGTGAGTACCCAGCCCCATTTGGGTGATAGGCTGTCACACATGGGATTTCTTGCCTTTATGATGGGTGTAAAAATGACTACATATGCCATCTTTCACCAATCTGCTCCTACCCCCGTGCGTGGTGGGGTTTAGTTAGCCATCATTTTACTCTCCAAATTCAAGGTTACCATCGGGATCTTGATTGTCAATGGAATGCCTTGTAGGTAAGCTCTCCATGGATGTTGTAAGAACTGGAATTCAGCTACCTCGGACACGAATAAGTGGAAATTGATTATTCCAAGATATAATTGTTTAAGACACCATGAAACCACGTATCCACAACTCGATTCCAGATCGGATCAACATCATAAAGGGCACGAATTATTCCTACATCTAGACAAGTGTGTGATACCTCCAATTCCATTTAGATGTATAAGAAACCAACCAATTGTAAAATTATACTAGAAAGATAGCGAGAAATCTCTCATATAAGTTTTCATACATATTCATTCTACCCAAGTATGTGTGTTAAAATCAGATCCAATGTTGAACTGTCATGCGTATTCTTCCACTAGATTGTGTATCCATTATTCAATACTTTCTAAGGTAAACCGGTATGTCTTCATTACGAACCATCCTAAAAACAACTGAAAAAGAGCTCCCGTAATGGAACTAATGATGCAACCTAGAATTTAGTGATACAAACCCTATAAAACCCTAGACGCACTAGCACATCACTCAGCCTAAACTAAGTGCTCACTTGAAATGCGCAAAGATACCAGGTCCCTCTTTAGGGTTGTTGTTGCAAGATGTTAGCATGATGAAGACTTAACATATATAGTTCCATTACTAACACATCATTCCACAAAGCATACTAGATCTATATCTAAGGAAAAGTAGAATTAAGTACTAACCATGATGAGATCAAAAACATACTAGATTCAGATACACATAGAACTAACACTTAGATTCAGCCAATATCCTCCATCATATTAACTACAATAAGTTTACAGAAGCTTCATTACAATATCAGTAATATGCACATAGTAGATTTAACAACATATCTCTGGATCCCCTCTGTGTATCTCGATCCCCTCTGTGTATATCTATTACACATTTTAATACACACACACACACACACACACACACACACACACACACACACACAGGGTGGGGACTTTCCCTTCACCACTTATCTATTCCCAAAATAGGCTGCATGCTATTCTTATCCACGCACCTTTGCAAAACTAGCCACACATGCAAGTTTGCTAACAATAGACTACTAATAGCTAACTGACAGTATTAGATATATTTCTAGCTTGTGTCCATGAAAAGTGCTTCATATCAAATCCTCTAAAAAATCCAATGCGTGGTGCTCACGTATCTACCTCATTTGTGTTCTTTGCACTCCATCTCTAAAAATAGACCATTATGAGTGAAAACGGCTAAGTCGCAAAAACTAAACTTTTGTTCTGCGTGCGCATTCTCCCTATCCATTTGCACCTTTGAATATGACTCAATTTCCCACGTGGACTTCTTGTGTGATTTTTGTCAAGTGTTCTTTGATCAACATTAAGTAAAGTGTCATATATGTGAAGTTTACTTGTAATTCCCAATGAAGCATTAGCTATAGTAATGTATTGTTTAGAAAAGGCTCCATAATCTAATATAAGTATTCATCCTAAATCACTCTATCTTGATAATTTGGATAATTTCCTTTGTATTTTGGTTTTTATGGAATACTTGGAACATTGTTTTTAAATACGAAAAAAGTCTCTCATGGTTTTTCTAAATATTAATGCATTTACGAGTTTTTGTGGCTTGTATAAGTCTACAAGACACTATGATAGTGTCTGAACAAAGTTGAAAAAATAGTATAACTCTACTTTAGTGCACCGTAAAAAAAATAACTCATAAAACAAGTTTATTTGTATGCTATCCTAAATCATGAGTTGATTTATGGATTGTAAATTCTTTTGTACCAAAAGGTAACTTGGTATAAGAAAGAAAATTTAACATGTTTTTTGCATGTTTTCCTACTTAACATTAAGGGGGAGTGTTGGGTTTTATAATATTAAGTGGGAAACTACTTATTATAAAACCCACCAAATGACCCAAGATAGATTTTAAAGAGTGGATCATGACTACCCACCTTGTATATAGCAAGGCGATGCTATAGGGATTTGTTACACACATTGGTTGTAACATTGTATGCGAGCTATATATGTGAACAGATTTGTAAGTCTCATGAGAAAATGTATGAGTCAATTCATAATTCCTTATTAAAGGTGTATTTGTATGTGAAATAGTGGGAGTTATAGGTAAAAGTATATTCTCAATAAAAATAAGTGATTTCGAGTGGTTTTTACCTTTCATGGTTTTTCCACTTAAATATGGTGTTCCTGTGTCATTTATATTTTTGTATTTACTTTTTGTTCATTATCTCGTAATAGGTGATATAAACATATTAATCTGTTTTAATTTAAATACACTTCATAATCTATAATCTTTGGAAATTATATTGTGGATTTATAACTCGTTAATTATTCATTCCAGTTAATTCCTTAAAAAACTCCACATGTATATACCATGCACCCACACATCTACGTAGCATTGTATAGAACATATGAATCCACAACTATGGTGGTAGAATGTCTTGGCCTTACATCCAAATCCTTTCACAGTTTTAAATGTGTTCCATGGGAGAGGTCTTCCAATCATAATCTATTCTCTTTGAAGGAATATTATTCTAGACAAAACTTGTCAAGAAGGCAATTTTTATCTTGTGCCAACCTAAAAATTATCTCTATGTATGACCCACCAACATGTTAGTATCCATATCATGGAGTAAACAAACATATTCCTTTTATCCCCTTAATTCCATACCAATTCCTCAATCGCATGCAAGAAGGATGCATGCTTCACTTTCCCGTATGCTTCAAAAAAATTGTCTTTTTCATCCGTATAACTAGCCATGACCAAACCAACCTTGTAACTCTTCCTAGAAAATTGTAACCAACCATCTCATAAGTTCCATGAGCCTAATTATCACAAGCATTACTATTAGTTTCCGTAATTAATTATGAGTTTCCCCACTGAAGCACACTCTCCTTTGGTGTTTTAACATTCTTTGGGTTGCATACCATATGCACATAGATGTAGTTAATGTCTTTTCACTTATTCTCTCTATTTAAGGCA
The DNA here is from genome assembly GCA_018340775.1 of Taxus wallichiana var. yunnanensis. Lineage (NCBI taxonomy): Eukaryota > Viridiplantae > Streptophyta > Pinopsida > Cupressales > Taxaceae > Taxus > Taxus wallichiana. Next base: position 736,531,490 of record CM031241.1, read on the forward strand.
CAATCTTTACGTCATTCATTGGGATCACAATGTGCTCTACACTTTTCTTGAAACTTACATAATACTTGTTAAAGTGAAAATATACGTTATTAGCATAACACCAAGGATGGCCTAGTAGTATAGGGAAGTTGTTTTCTTTAGCCATCTTTAAAACCTCAAAGTCACCTTTGAACTTTTCTTCGTGTATGGTGATAGTAGAATTTTTCAATACTCCAATGGGCATGGCCCTTGCATTTTCTTCCATATCTAACACACTTGAGAAATGCTATAATGGTGTTTATCCCATTTGGTTTGAGGAATCAAGTTTAAGTGCATTGACCTTTGCACACTGTATCAATTGGAATATTACTCAACAAATAACCATTTATCACAACATCTAAGATGATTTACTTCTTGTACTCATGATCTTGTGGTGGTAAGTTTTCTTGAAGGATCTAGCACTCCCTCTCTAATTTTACATGTGATACCTTCTCCCGTAATTATTCTCCCAAGGGAGGTATGATTTTTTTCTGAGTATCTTACATGCTTATCTAAGGTCATCAAAATCCTTTTGAGGTATCTTAACATACCTTGCATATTATCTTTCACACACCTATTTTTAAGATGTTGTATCTCCCCCTAAATCTCTATAATGATGTCCATTGTCTCTTGAAATACCTCTTTTAATGGCCTGCATTAGGTTACTTTGTTGGTGGTATAACCTCTTCTCACTTGATGAGTAATTTAATTTTTCCCTTCTCACACACATGTGTTACTTATGCGTGCATAGTACTAAGAATGGTTGTGGCTTTGATTTAGTCAACGTCTTTGGCATCCACTTTCCTTGTTCAACATATTCAACTTAAATCATGGTCGTACCTTTAACCTTCTTACTTTTGCACATGTGAGCACATAAATCCATGAAATCCCCTAGCTTATATACATATTGACATTATTCACTAGACTAGTTTTTGGTACTTTCACGTTGATAATGGTCAGTGATCCATATGTATAATATGTACCCCAAGTAAATATACCTTGTTGATCACCATGACCTCTTCCATGGTATCCACCTTTAAATCCTTCATTTCCATTACTATGCCCATCATTATTTTTTTGATCATGCACCTACAACTTATTTTCCATGCTAGTAGGGAATGTCCCCATCTCACATGCTTCATGAATCTAATCAGTTAAACAGTAAGTTTTAATGTCATGTGTGTTAATATCAAAAGCATTGCAATGCAAGGAAATATTATTCTATGTAGCACATTGCAAAAGTGGATAATTTGAGACATCATAATTCTTGTAGAAAATATCACAAGCTTACAGAGTGCACGTATGTTCATGTATAGATAACTATCCTTTTTATGCCCCTCTATATCACAGTTTGTATAATAGAGTCCACTATGAGTCTCATGGGTTGAATTAATAGTTAATTTATGTAGTTGACTGCCATTGTTGCAATTTAGGATTCAAGGAATTGACTCACTTTAATATCCACACTTCATACTAATTTTTCACGTAAAGTATCTTCTAAGGATTAACTCGGGTTGTTGAATTTCTTTTGTAAGAGCACTCTTCAAAATGGTGTTAATAAACCTTCCATTAAACATTGTGCATGCTAGCTTTGGTGGATTTCATAAGAGATTTTGGATAGTAAATTATTAAATATTGTATAATACTCTTTAACACTTTCAGACAAGCCTCTCTTTATGTCCTTTAGCATATTAATGCTTTACTTGATCAAAATATGGGATGTGAAACTCTAGCAAGAAGGTGACACACAACAAATCACATTCCACCACCGTGTCTAGTGAGGGTCATACTTTATCTATCATTTATGTGCTCGACCATGGAGCGTGGTTGTAAAATGACTTACCTTCCTATCTAAATCTACTATCCCCTTAGCCTCCATAATTTTTTTCACTTTCTCTAGTGCATCTTCCACACCCCAATACTCGGTAAGTAAAGTGATATCTTAAAAAAATATGAGGGGTTTATTGTGGCTATAGGTTACTTCCTTTTCTTAGATATCTTGGGGGATTTTTTGGAAGTGGGATGGATCCCGACCTCAAACCTCCACCTTGAGGAGTACCATAGCCTCTTGAGCCTCCTATTATTATTTGAGGACCTGTAGAAGTACTAAATTGTGCCTATGTAGAAGTGATAAAATACACCCCAATCGTTTACCCCACTATTCCACCTATGGGAGCACCTTAAATGGGTAGTGTTCCATTTCTCTGTCTGAAATTACACCTACCGATTTATCCCAAAATTTCATCCCAAATATGGGAGCCTATTATTTTGTCATATGTGTTTCCTTTATCTGTTGTGCCTATATGTATCTCTAACCCAACATGGTGATCCTCAATTACCATTTTATTCCCCATTACTATGTTGATCTTCAATAACAACTTCTAGATTATGAACACCATGCATAGGGGTCAAGGATCTAGGTGGGTAAGATACATGACAACAGTTCTTAATATTTCATCATACTCACTCTAATCTTATGTTGAGGGGTTCTTCTGTTACTCTTCTCTAATACCTAGAGGACATGGCCTTGCGATACCTCCCCTTCTACAAGGTTCACATTGTATACTCTCGGTGTCACTTCTCTCATTCTTAAAACCTCTTTAACTTCCCTCTTTCGTAAATTTTTATACTTGTGAAGTCTCTCTCTCTCTCTCAATGTCATCCTACAACTCATTCCTTACCCTTACAAATGAAATTTATTTAGACAACCATGGGTATATTTTCAATTCCCAATTCAATCATTAAGATCTTCATGGCTGATAGTAATAAGCATAGATATGATCATCTTGGTTTGCACAATTACTATAAATTTGCTACCTATGAATATAAGTATGCTGAAATCATATATTCAAAGGTATAATTTCACAACACTCCATCACACAATTGATCTACATCTTGATTCCATAGCTCATCCAAATCAGAGAGTGCTTGATACTTATCCTGGTTCCACACTTTCTTTATTCCATGTCAACTTCATCTATTCTTTTATGTAAGTTGATAACCATTCATATAAATCCACCGAAAAGAAACTAAAGAATGTATCATATAATGAATCATATAAATTTTCTCCTACCCATTTACACCAAGTAAAATTTCTACCATTTTTATACCTTTGAGAAAAATTATCCTCACCAATATGTACCTAAAACTCAATATCCTCCATGTAAAATCGTAATTCCATGTGCATGTCACATATTTGATGATCTAAGTTGAAAGATGTCTCATAAATGGAACCAAAATGTATCCTTTATTTACAAACACCTCTTAGTTGGGAACATTGGCACATCACTAAGACTAATGTCAAAGATCTCACTTGAAGCGTGCACAATCTACCAGGTCCCTTTGTTATATCATAATATGCATAATTAGTATCAACCATTATAGATTATAATATAGAAGATAAACTAATAAGATCACAATACACAAGGCAATAAAAAGAGCTTTGATCATTCATTAATTTACATAATTAATTAATAACATGATCTAGACACCAACTACACCATGTGCATCCCTTCTAGCCTTGGAAATCCAAACAATATTTTCCATTACAAACATCAAGTATTTACATACACCATGTATATTTTGCAGCACACATACATATATAGACTCCTTGCTAACTTATATCCCTAGAACTATTAAATTAACCATTATTATCATCATTTCTCTCCCTCATACAAAGGAATGTAACACATATATAGATGGTAACTTGTCCTTCACTAATTACATCCTTTGGTTCTAACAATAGACTCCTATTTATAAACTCATGCCTCTAAACTGCTACTTCAATCTCCATTTTGCACTATAAATAGCTCAATCTTATCCATGTTTGCATCCTATATTTAGCTATGTCCAAGAATATTCCTTATTCATGTTACAGTCCTTTATCACTTATTTTTTCAAATTATAGTGTTTCCTTACTTCTCACATTATCTATATTTTTACTATTTTTAGAATGGTTAGAGATTTGGATTATCCTGTATTGGCATGATAAAGTGGCTAAGTACGAGCCACATGTAAAGGTTAAATCTAACCCACATAAGAGTGTGAAATAACCTTATAAATACACCAAGAGGCCATGAGGGAACGTGTGGGAGTATGTGTGAGGGCAAGGAAATACAACAAAAGTGTGTGAATGTGCTTGTAGGAGATGAAGAGATAAAAAGGCATGAAACTCTGCATATAGAGGCACAATTTAGGAGTTAGTTGAATTTATTAATGATCTATAATTAGAGGTTAACATAGTTTGTGTATCTATCAAGACAATTCCTAAAATAGACCCAATAAGAATAAATCACATGTATATTGGATAAAACACACACAAGTTGGATAAAGCATATGCATGGACATCTAATTATAGGATGCATGCATGGATGAGTTTGAGCTATTTTTTAACACAATATGGAGGATAAATATAAAGTTAAAAATGCATATAGTGTATAGTTAGGAAGTATATTATTAGAGTTAAATCATGAAGGAGGTGAAGGACAAGTTCCCATCATATATATGTATGTATTATAAAGGGGGATTTTTAAGGATGTATGAGTCAACTTGTATGAAGTGCACACAATATTGTTAAGTATTTAAGCTAAGGTTGTCTTGATGTAATGATTTTATTTTTATAATGGGTAACTCTATATCGGTTATCGTGGGTTAGAGTTAATGGAAGAGATGTAACTAGAATTCATATCCCATTGTTATTTATTTATGAATGAATGATTAAAACACTTTTTGTTCATAATTTTGTGTTGATCTTAATTAATTTACCTTATAATTTTTGTTGTCCAATGGTTCATTGATGAATCCAAATCTTACATGATCTAACTAAAGAGTGACCTAGTAGGTTGTGTGCACTTTCATTTGCATTTAGACATTTTTCTCATTGATATTCCACCGCACCCACTAGGTGTTGGTAAATAAAAGGCTACATTTTAGTTCCATTGTCAAGACCTCATTTCATTTTTTTCATGAGGATGTGGCATGCACATGGAATCTTGACTATCACTAGAGAATATTGAGCATTGGGTACATGATGTCCAAATATATTTTTCTTAGAATACTTCACTATATAAGGATTCAATGCATGTAAGTGGGTGGAAGATCATTAATATGATTCATTATATGATACATTCTTCAATTCCATTAGAGTATAGTTATATGAATGGTTAGTAGCTTACGCACATAATAGGGGTATTTGAAAGGGAAAGAATAAAGTGTGGACAAGGGCTAGTACCAAGTAATCTTTGATTTAGATGAACCACGGAAATGTGTTGTATACAATTTGTGTGAATGTGTGTTGTTAAACTATACCCTCGAATATGAAATCTCAACATATTCATACCCAAAGGAAGTGGAGTTTCAGTTTTTATGTGAACCAATAGGATCGCACTTGCATATGTTATCATTAGCAATAATGTTTTTAGTGATTGAGATACAATTGGAGAATTTATCTATGATAGGATAAAGCCCCATTTTTCATATGGAAAGGAATATGTCTATGAAGGATGAAATTATCCCAAGGAGAAGTAAGAGATAGAGAAGATATAATTCACATATATATTGATGCATGAGAGAGGACGATTGAGGAGGAATTAAGAATGAGAGGGATGGGTTTAGGTGGAAGTGATGAGAACCCTACAAAAGCCGAGGAACCACTAGACCATGTCCTCCGGATATTGGGGAAGTACAATATAAGGACCCCCTTAGCATCCGATGAAAGTGAGTGTGATGAAAAATTAATAACCATTGATACAAATCTAAAAATTCTAGACCCCTATCCCTTGCACTTGGTGTTAAATTCAAAGTTTGTTATATAGGATCACCAAAGTGAAGGTCGAAATAAAGTAATCATGAATCACCGTGTTGGATCAAGATATAGGTAGGCTTGTATTGGTAATAAATAAAAAGGAAAAACAGATAAAGGAAACAAATATGACACCATAACAGACTCATATTTTTGTATAATTTTTATAAGTCATATAATAGGTGTGATGTCACGACAAAAAAATGGAACACTACCAATTAGAGGTAATACCATTAGTGTAATATCGGGTTAGACATAAATGTGATACGGTTTCTCACTACTATAAGGATGCAAGGTAGAACTTTTATAGGTCCTCAAGTAGCAACATGTGGTTTGGGAGGATTTGGTACTCCCCAAGTGGAGGAAATCCTAGTGCATATTCATGTCAACATCCAATCCATCGCCACAACATTAATCAAGCCAACTAGGACAATGGGTTAATCCACTTCCACAATATCCCCCATATCTTCTTTGAGATGTGAATACATTTACCAAAATATAAAGGTTTGGAAGATGTGACAGAGCATGTTTTCAAGTGCAATTTTTTTGGAGAGCTAAGGGGATAAAAAAATTAGGTATAAAGGCTAGACAATTTTCACCACACTTCAAGGTCATGCGCATAATTGGTATATGAATTATGATCCAAACCAGATAGCAATGGACTATAATGCATTACGCCCCACTTTTTTGATTAATTTCACATACATGAATTTGAGAAATAGATCATTAGTACATTGAACAAAATTATGTTGGAAGCACAATAGATTGAGAGGGGGTGCAACACTCCTTTAAAACCTTTACTTAATTCAATGAAGTTGCGTACACCATTTAGAGCATCAAATTAAAATTCATTAACAATTAAAAGCATATTCAGCCATAAAAATAAATGAGAGATTACATAAGACATAAAATATAAGTGGGAAACCCTAAAGGGGAAAAAACCCACTAAAATTCTAACATCCTCATTTAAGACCTTAGAAAATGGGGAATTTTTTTATATCATAATGTTCACTTTTCTAAATTCATATAATTTAGAACAAACATTCATTACTAATCCATCTCATAATAGAAAACCATATGCATTTGTAATGACTTAGTTTAAAATTGATCTCTCATTTCATGACTTAGTGATGATTCGATCTCTCATGTTTCATTTTTTATCATATGTATACAAAGTGCACTTTTGGTTCCTTCACCCCTCAAGGGTAAATCAAGTGTTAATGTCTAAGAATACTAAGTATCATTTAAGTTGATACTCATCTAATATCACGTAACTTTAGACCGGTGAGTTAAGACAATACAACCAAGAAATTTGTGATACCTTGGCCAAAGTTTAAGGTTATATATGTCATGCCTTTATTACTAGGTGGCGTACTCATTGGAAGGAATATGTCTTTCACCCCACTCAAATTTTTATCTATTTTATACTTCCTTGAGTACTATTAACCGAGTTTCGAGTCAATGTATCACTCTAAATAGAGACAACTTACATAAACTAGTGTGGAGAGCCACTTATGGTTACTAAGGGTAAGTATACATACTTGAATCGACTTACAAAGGTTTGAGTGTGTTTACCCACCATAGGTCAACATAATTTGAAATCAATACTAGGGTATATGACTATCACAGGTTTAGAGTTAAACGAGTGACAAACGATTCAACTTTATGATACTGCGTTGAAGGAGATAAGTGGAATATTGTGACATTGTGGCTACTCGACAATATCCACCTAATGACATGTGTCATTACATGGGTCTTGTGTAGTAAAAACTATGATGTGACAATCCACTTAGTTCCATCAATGGGCCTGACATACTTAGAAGGTTCAATTAAATCTTAGTTTTCATCTTGTTAATTAGTTTGTTCAAATGTTAGGTGATGTACCTAAGGATCAACTAAGTTTGATACTAATAATCCTTTAAGAAAGGATAAAGGAAAACATTTTCATAAATTGAAGGTACACAAAGCAATTTTGCTTTACGTTCCAATGAATTTATTATTCATTATCCATTAGTTCGATAAGATTTAATAATCAATCTAAACTAGGTAAGAAGAACATAATCAAGTCTCCTTAATTAAGTTCATATAATATGTACAAATCATATTGTATAGCTGATAATTTAGATTTAATGATTTCTTTATCATTTAACCCCATCTTAACATTAACTTATTATCCTTCAATTTACCATGTATTGGTTCCCATTTAAATAGAACACATACCCAATCAACATTATAGATATAATTTATCAACAAGTTAAGGATCATAAACTATGTCCTTATTAATTATGACAAAAGAGTTTCCTTTTTGCTTCACTAAAGGACTAATATCTTAATCATAAGCTCAAAATAGCATAAAAGGCATAACCCTTATAATAATGCAACATCATTCTTTACATCATATAATTACACTACTTCCAAATTTGAATAAGGTTTGGCATATCGAATTATAGTCCATAATATTTTAGTATTATCCCTTAGATTAATTAACTTATACATATAGTTATTTATTCAAGCTAAACTCATTTCCTTAGATACTATTAAGTCATGAATGTTTATGACTTGGGAGTAAAAAATAAATCTACAATGATCTTTTTGATAGGTAATCTAATTATCAAATTCTCAATCATACAATAAGTCATTTATAACAAAAGAAGAAAACACTTTATTCCATACTTAATAAATACTTCATAATTCTTTCAATCATAATGAAATCATTTATCATTAATTATAAAATACTATGACACTAGGCCTTTAGAGTTATTTCAATGATTCTTTACATGATGTTTTAAAACATTTAAGCATTTGAATAAAATGAACTTCATCAATAAAATAAATACAACTTTCTATAAGTCTTTCTTCTTTCACCTTTCACGAAATGCATCTACAAAATTTTTAGCATGTGTCATTTCACGAGAATTGAGCATGATAAGTACTAAATCATTATAACAACATGGTTCTATCTAAAAAATTCATGAAAGGAACTCTACTAATTAATGAAATTGTTCTAAGTTCCAAGTATGAACAATTATTTAAGAAAAGCCAATGATGCAATATGTAAATAATAAAACAACTCCATTTAGGTCACATTTACCAACAAATTTATTAAATCAATAAAATTTCAGTAATTAGTTAAGTTAAGACCCTATGACCCTTAATGGTCAAAGAAGAAATACAAGTGTTTTAAGATTTTGATCATCTAATCTTACATATTATATGTTAAAAATATAACCCATTGTCCCTATTTAAATATTCACTTATCTAATTAAATTATTCCACACCTCCAAGTAATAATACTACATGCTAGTCAAAGGACAAAGAAATACATTTACTTATTAGTCCAATAATTTATTTGTTATCCCAAAGGTAACATCTATAATCGTAATGAAAATTTATAACAATTAATAAATCTTCATATATTTACTCAACAATTCAATATAACTTGTTATTATAGACAAGTCGTTATTTTTTCTTGTTTTACTAAGCAATACATATTACCAAAACCATGCCATGATAATACAATCAAACGAGAATGGTTTGACATGAACCGAACATTAGCATATTGAAAACCCAATAAAGTGATTCAACCATTACTATCTTAAAGAAAGTTATGAATAATGGTGACATAAAACCAAGCGAAAACTTTAATATATAATAACAATATAGTGAACTGAATCTCTATTATTCAATATAAAATAATGTCCAAGTCGACCATACAACTACAATCAACCATGAATCAAAAGGGTATTGTTTCAGCTTAATAATTCCTATCAACATTTGTGCTCTTCTCATACCGAATATTTATTAATGTAATTACGATACAACAAAAATTAGGCTAAGCCTCCATGCTTGGCTTATGTAAGATCATGGCTACGAACTCACATGGGTTAAGAATCCATTAACTAATTCATAGTTAATATTACTTTGAACTTAGTGCCCACATTTTACACACACAATTATAACAGTAAAATAACATGTAATTTTTTTTTGGACTTACATTGCTCACTACACACAACACAACAAGGACTCCAAGTGCAGAAAATCGACTCGCATACAAAAATTACATAAATCATCGACTCACATAGGAACATGGAAACAACATAGGCATGTTAATGCCACACTTTTCCCAATGACTGGTTACTAGCATTTGACCCAACCACAAGAAACGTGACTTCGGAATGGCAAACCCACAACACATCATTTCTTTAATTTTTTTATAAAAAGTTGATTCCGTGGTTAAATTATAGTTCAACCATCTTATGTTGTCTTCTTATACTTTATAAAAATTTCCATAGCTAACATACTTATTTGGCATAAATCAAATTGCATACAAAGTACTTAATTATCTTATTATTATGTTAAGAATGTTCTTCTCCAACATTTATTCGATGTCTACAGTTTTACCCTTACAACTCAAGTGAAAGTGACATGATGCCTAGAACACAATATAAGGATCTAACGGAGATTTAGATACAAGGTAGCTTTTACCAAAAACATTCCTCAATCACGGAATAGTGATTTCCCTACCACAGTTATTCTAATTCAATGACTTGTGGAATTCCATTTTGATTTATATATGTATTTTGTTTTCTCGAAGGTTGTTCACACCAAGAACAATTCATATTCTTTGAAACAAAAGAATATGTTTAATTGAGTTATAAGGTCTTCAAGGGTGGCATTATTCCAAACCTAAAATCTCGTCTTTACTCTTATATGCTTTATTTTCTACGTCACATTATGGTCTTATTTTTTAGCATTGTCTTGAAAAGGAGTTACGAAATGTTCGTCTAACCTCTTGAAGACATATATGATTAGGAGACTTGCAGCTACACACGAACCCTAAGTTAACATCTAAATCAACTGAGTTTAATATTAATTCCAACTTCACTTAAGGGTCTACCCCTCAACTATATATGAGTTTTAAGCGAGAGGACAAATTTATGCTAAACTACCTATAGAAAGGACCAAGGTGTTATGTTGAGAGAAACCAAGGTAACACATTTAGCTGAGCGGAGCTAAGGAGTTCATTAATGAGAGTTTAAGACCTAGAACAACTAAGTCACAACCTCCATCTATGTCATCTAGATCTAACAGGGATCTCATTCATGAAGAAAATTAATTTTAAATCTATCTTCGGAAGACAAGATATTCCACAAGGAAACGAAGGAGGAGTTAGCTCTACATACTCAAAATAAAGTTTGATTGTGTCACTCCTATCAGACGGGTTTATGATAATGTCACTAAACATATTTACTAAGACGATAAACCCATTCTTGGGATCTTCTTTACTCAAACTAGGAGGTTCCATCGAGTGTAGAGTTTAATTTCATTCTACATTTTTTTAAATTCGTCTCTACGTAAGGAGGTATCACACAAGAAAAAAATTGATGCTCTGATATTGAATAGGGTAGAGTGTTTTTTATTTAATTCTCTTTATTACATTTAAAAATTATGAATGCCCAAGATGACTCATTAATCATTTATTGAACACTAAATATGCACTACAAGATATTACTTCAAATTCATTTACCTTATATAAATATCAAACCTTTTTACCATGTGTACTATGAATCAAAATTGAACCTAAGATTAAATGCACATTTCCTAGATGTCCTTAAAACTAACATCTTATACATAACAACAAATTATCAAATATAACCTTCGTAAAAGGAGACTATATTATACATTTATTCTTCTAACAATGAACTATAGAAATTACAATGATAATTAATGCATTACACAACGCCTTTACGTCATCATTCTTTCATCCTGCAAAAACCACGTGAGCAAGATATCAATGATAATTTTTGGCATGGCATCCATCCTAATCTAACATAATTATAATTTTTCAGTTTCCCATTTACATATGATAATAATCACAATTTTTAATCAAAATAAAAAGGTTTACATATGTGTATTCATTAGATTTCATTTTACTTCATTTAGTAACCCAGGAGAGAGAAGAAGAAAGGAAGAGAGAGAAAACACCATTTTGTCAAAATTTATATTTCACACAATGAGTTACACTATAGAGTTTTAAACAACTATTTATATGTGTCAAAGTATCTACGGTGACACAGTAACCCGATGAGGTTCCAGACTTTCTATTTTACATTTTCTTACTAGCTACAAAAAACGCGTTCAAAAACAGGATCGGAGGCTAAGAAACTGCCTCAAAAAGTTACCTTCTGATGAGAACGCACACCACACTTAACTTTCTACATGTCCCTAGATATACCCAAAGTTTATAGCAACTGTCAGAATTGGGAAAAAGTGAATGGTTTGCGTTTGGTGACTAGTTTTCGAGGGCCACTGGTCGTAGTTGGCCAGTGCAAAATGAACAAAAGTTATCTCAAAGGCTCAGAAAACCACGTCCAAAACTGACGTTTGATGGATGAGCACACAACATAACACTTCTTACAAGTTACCCTATATAAGGATAATTCATCGAGTTGATTTAGCGAGGCCGAAAACTAGAAAACCATTTTCAAATGGCGACAAGTTTTCGGAGCGATAAGTCAAAATCGGTCGGTTTGACCTCGTCAAACGTGGATCGAGGCCTACAAAATGGCTTTGTAAAACTATCCAGAAAAGTGCTTTTCCCTAAACTGAATGTTCCATGCAATTTTCTAGTATAAACACTAGAGGTTTGCAAATATGAGAAATAATTTCTCTATCCAGGCTTCAAATGGCGGTTCAAAACGAAAGCCAACTTTCTAGATTTAATATCTTTCTACTGTTGTAAACCAGTGTAATAGGGCTCCTATAAGAGCGTAAAATATCACATATGTTCATTCAGGATCAATCCAAAGGTCAAGGTGACCCCTCACACAATAAGGTACATGAATGAAGCTTAACTTCTTGTTTTCAGAGTTACGAAGGGTACTTAATGAGTCTCTGAAAAATGCAAAAATTTACTATTTAAACCGGGTGATGATCAACGTTATTACTAGAAAGTCAATTTCGTCTGGTCGATAAAACAATGTTGTAGTGATCCAGTTGGGTAATAATTTCTCTAAATCACTTCAGAATGAGGGTGGAATTTCATGGTTTAATGCAAACAAGTTATTTTGACTTCGTGAGTTACGACATGACATTTTATTATTTTTGCAACGAGTTGAAATAAACATTTAACGGTATTAAAATCCTAATATTTTAAAATTCTATTAAGTTACAAAAGAGAACTAAAACACGAGAATTATGAGAGGTAAGGGAAGATGAACCATGCCTGGAAATGATGAGCAAAATGGGTATAAGGGGCTCCAAGTGGTTTACACTCATGATCCGTTGAGACCACCATTGTTGCCACATGATGCCAGATAGTCACGTGCAAACCTAAGCCATTCATTGTGCACCCATGTCTCATAAAAAAACCATTTTGTGTTTTCAAGTAGTCATCCCGATCCATGAGACCACATTTTCTATGTCAAACAGTTCACACACCTTTTCAAAAATCCATTTTGTACATATCCCAATTTAAAACACTTATTTTGGCGCAGCTGAGAGGGTGTTGGAAAAGGTTGTTAAGTGTTGCTTTACAACTACCAAATACATTTCCTTCAAAGTTTCAAAGGCCTTTACAACAAGCTCATCTATGAATACCCTGAAACCATTGCATTCCATGAGATGAAATATCTGAGGCATTTTGTCAAACAATTCACATGCCTTGAATACACTTCCACATTTTTCATACATACCAACTATAACACACTTCCACATTTTTCATGCATATCAACTATGACACTTGCAAGAACAAAATCTTACAAAAAAACCTGATTCTATTGTTCATACCCTGTTCCAAAGCTTCCATTTTGGCATAGGCTTCAGACTCACACATCCCCATTTTGGCGTAGATTGGGAGGAAAAACTAGCAATAAAAAAAAAACAAATTCCATTATGCTTAGATGGATGGCCATACCAGCATTTGCAACTGCAACATCTGAAAAAAAAACCTTCTGTCTTTTATGCGCTGGCTGGGAAAACACATGGATGTCTAAACCCTGTTTCAAAACTCATATTTTGGCATGGGCTGGAAGTATGCTTTGGAAAATGTAAACTGATTGGGTTGGAGGCCTAAAATGGCGCAACCTCATATGTGTCCATCAAAGCATTTGCAACCACAACATCTGACAAAACCCCTCTTTCTTTTATCCACACGGGGAATAAAGGTGTGTTTTTAAAGATACAAGTGGGAGGATCTTTGGGCAGTCGCGAAGAACCATGGCATTCCATGAGATGGAATCTAGCGAGGCATTTCTTTAAAAACAACAAAAATGCCCAAAGCACATTGATTTGTGTAAAACCTGCAATCATAGCAATCCATGAAACCACGTTTCCTTCAAGAATTTTTCCCAAGAGCACACGTACCTTGGCTTTTCTTTTCCGCCACCCACAAATCCAACCTAGGTTTGCATTTCCGATGCCCCCAACTCACCCATTCTAGAAAGTAGCGACAAACCCTAACTGAAAAATTTTAGAGCTTATTCGCCTACCTCCATTTAGTTTTATTTTATTTTATATTAAACTATAATTATATTTTGAAATATTCTCTATTGGATACATATACAAAATGGGGAAGCATATGCCTTAATGTAATCTCTCTACCTCGCCAAAGCACTTCAATGCCTGGGGACTTGGCCGAAACATAAGATATTCTTATGCACACCTTCCCATGCCATTAGATTCTCATCATACAGGCATGGTTTTCTCCACTCCATCTATTTTTTCTTTCATAACTTGCAGTCTTGAATTTGAGTAAGAGTAGAATTTAAATTAAATAATGAACCTTGCAAATCATTTTAATATATTAGAAATCTATGATGTGAACCTCTTTTAAACATTTTTTTGTTCCAAGTTAAACCAACTACGCAAATAGCTCATTATGGGCAGTATGACAGTCAACTTGATTATGAACTTGTTTGCGATAAATTAAAAAAAACATGATCACCCATGTGTTTGTGTATTGGGCCTCCAACTATGAAAGATAAACGTTGGAAAAATGTAACCCCTTTTTTTGTTGGAACATGTTTATTGAAAAGGTGGAATAGAATGAATGTTACGTGAGGATGGATTTTTCTACTACACCAACGAGGAGATAGGAGGGGCACTACATCTCCCTCCCCTTATAAGAGCATCGTCCTTGATGTGACACAACACCGAAGCTTGGAGGGGTACGTAGGCAAGAAGCTAATAATGAAAACACGTTGGGTAACAAAACAACTAGTTATTAAAACATGATCACAAGGAAGAAAACTAATTTTGGAAATATCTTAACTTATAATGTTCTATGAAGATTGGTAGTTCCAGTTTGTGTTACTTTGTTTATATTTTCCTTTATAGTATTTCATATCTCAGGATTATAATATTCATTGTTTAGAAATTTTTAATTTCCTTATGTTTGTGGGTGCCCAACAGTAACTAACATCAAGATGTCACACAAAAACTTAACACAACACATGCAACCCACGAGACATCTTGCTACCTACTTTCATGACTATATCAGATTACAAGGCCTTTAACTCCACCATGGAATGAAAACCAGCTATCTACATAGCAAATAATTTCTAACAATTATGTCCTAGACATAGATCTAGTACACACATATGACTGATAAACTGGGTCAACACGTTGATACATATACAACGGGTATCACATGACCCAAAACAATCCATGACTGTAACAACATAGTTCCAACCTAATATCCCATAGTCCACACCAACCAAGGGAGATTCAAGCCATCAATCATAACAAAGTCTAATCAGACTCACAAGAGTACACATAACTCACTATACCAAATCCACACATCACAAGGCATCATGAAACAACTCCAGATATCTCCAAAAGAAACAAAATACAACTCCATATATCTCATGAAGTATCATAAAAAAACTCCATGTACCTCCCAAACCATCACCAAATAATCTCCATATACCTCCCAAAGAGAAAGAATCATAGTGTCAAAACCAAGTCGGGTCACTCAACCATAGAGCCCCATCAAGAATATCAGGTCACTCCACCATAGAGTGCCATAAAGAATAATAGGTCACTCAACCATAGAGGCCCATCTCCTTTCTCCTTTTAATGAGGTCAGGTCACCCTATGGCCCTAGGCACATAGAGCCCCGTCACCCCCAACCCAAGTGACATAATAACTCGTGGTTCAAAAACACACTAGTTATTTGTAATGCCTTGGGGCATACCCCAATACAACAAAGTGGGTCCATAAGTTCAACCACTCCATGGTTAATCCCATGACCTTATTCCAACACATTACGACATTTGAACCAGCATGACAATCCATTCAAATTATGAGTGGAAAAATCCCAAATCCTTGGGCTAGGCTACTTTTGAATATGACAAGAAAGTTTTAAAACTAAGAAAAACAAATGGCCAATTAGCCATGGTTAGAGAAAAATACCAATGTTAATGCAACAATCAAATAAATGCCCAAAACATAAGAACATGTCAATCAAGAAAACGACTGGTTCTAGCTAAAAGAGATAATGATCGATTTATGAATAAAAATACATATAGAGAAATAGCACATTACAATCACTATGTGGCCTCATATCGCCACAAAAGGGGTACTCATTGAGTTTTTGGCACTCAGAGATCGAGCCTTAGCTCCTAAAATATACATGTAACCAGAAATGAGTATATTAAATAATGTAACTATCATCATCTCTACCTGAATCATTCCTCCATACTCCCACAAGGATCAACATAGTCAAAATTACATAGGATTATTCAATGAACAATCCAATAGGAAAGAGAAGGGGGCACTAGTTGCATAAGTTAAGCCTAAGGTGGTGCACACCCACAATATACTGAGCAAGCTCGAAGTATACTAAACAGATAGAAGTGGGTTTTCAGTCTATATAAGACTCCACTTCCTCACTCGTACTCGGCTCAAGATTATGAAAACCTGGTCCATGCCTCCTCTCTCCACACATACACTATTGATAGTTTATCCCCTTTGGGTTGTCTAGTGTAAGGTTCACAACATACACATAACTACATCACTAACACAATGGTGATTCACGCACCTTAACCATAACGTCTTGCACATGGTATATATATACAAGGTATAACACAATCATTACTTTCACAAGTTACGATACATCACGTTACCACATTCTACAACCGGAGTGCAATCATTGTACACTAGGGATCATACTCACCATATGCCCCTAACTCACGACATGAACCATCACATATTACATGAATTATACGTATGAGGAACACAATGTCTAACCTTACCACATATAGTCAATTACAATACAACATGACGATGCACACAACTCATCACAATACGGTGACGACATCACGATAAAATTCCATTCACTTTACATAAATTTTGTCATGCAATACATCAATACACCTTCATATCACATAATGCCAAAATGCTCTAACACTCTGCAATCCACAATAACATTCCATTCACACACAACAAGGCGGTACACCACACTCGAATTCCTCATTGGATCCACGAAATAGAGAGTGAATACTCTCATCATCAAAGCACATCAACATGACAACAAATACACACTAAGTGACATGCACCACATGTGCTTCCATAAGGTCACAATTACAACATTGTTCACATTACAACATAAATCACATTATCATTGGATCCACAAAATAGAGAGTGAATACTCTCATCATCAGCACATCAACATGACAACAAATACACACTAAGTGACATGCACCACATGTGCTTCCATAAGGTCACAATTACAACATTGTTCACATTACAACATATATCACATTACTCTTCCAATATCCACCACCATCATGCAGAATCATCACAAATCCAATCCATCCCAGAGGTTTGAGAGCATCAACCTCCACTCTGATACCATATGTAGTGCCCACATTTTACACACACAATTACAAAAGTAAAATAACAGGTAATTTTTTTTTGACTTACATTACTCACTACACACAACACAGCAAGGACTCCAAGTACAAAAACTCGACTCACATACGAAAATTACATAAATCATTGACTCATATAGGCACATGAAAACAACATAGGCATGTCGATGCCATACTTTTCCCAATGACTGGTTACTAGTATTTGACCCAACCACAAGAAACATGACTTCAGGAATGGCGAACCCACAACACATCATTTCTTTAATTGATTTTTTTAAAGTTCATTCCGCAATTAAATTATAGTTCGACCATATTATGTTGGCTTTTTATACTTTATAAAAATTTCCATAACCAACATACTTATTTGGCATAAATAAAATTGTATACAAAGTACTTAATTATCTTATTATTATGTTAAGAATGTTCTTCTCCAACATTTATTCGATGTCTATAGTTTTACCCTTACAACTCAAGCGAAAGTGACATGATGCCCAGAACACAATATAAGGATCTAACGAAGATTTAGATACAAGGTATATTTTTACCAAAAACATTCCTTGATCATGGAATAGTGATTTCCCTACCATAGTTATTCTAATTCAATGACTTGTGGAATTCCATTTTGATTTATATATGTATTTTGTTTTCTTAAAGGTTGATCACACCAAGAACAATTCATATTCTTTGAAACAAAAGAATATGTTTAATTGAGTTATAAGGTCTTCAAGGGTGGCATTATTCTGAACCTCAAATCTCATCTTTACTCTTATATGCTTTATTTTCTACGTCACATTATGATCTTATTATTTTTAGCATTGTCTTAAAAAGGAGTTACGAAATGTTCGTCTAACCTCTTGAACACATATATGATTAGAAGACTTGCAGCTACACACGAACCCTAAGTTAACATCCAAATCAACTAAGTTTTAGATTAATTCCAACTTCACCTAAGGGTCTACCCCTCAACTATATATGAGTTTTAAGTGAGAGGAAAATTTATGCTAAACCACCTTCATAAAGGACCAAGGTGTTATTATGAGATAAACCAAGGTAACATGTTTAATCGAGTGGAGCTAAGGAGTTCACTAATGAGAGTTTAAGACCTAGAACAATTAAGTCACAACCTCCATCTATGTCGTCTAGATCCAACGGGGGTCTCAATCGATGAAAAAATTAATTTTAAATGTATCTTGTAAGACAAGATAGTCCACAAGGATACGAAGGAGGAGTTATCTCTACATACTCCAAATAAAGTTTGATTGTGTCACTCGTATCAGACGAGTTTATGACAATGTCACTAAACATATTGACTAAGATGATAAACCCATTCTTGGACTCTTGTTTACTCCAACTAGGAGGTTCCATCGAGTGCAAATTTTAAGTTCATTCTACGGTTTTTTTAATGTCATCTACGGTAAGGAGGTATCACACAAGAAAACAAGTTATGCTCCGATATTGAACAGGGTAGAGTGTTTTTGATTTAATTCTCTTGTTTACATTTACAAAGTATGAATGCCCAAAATGACTCATTAATCATTTATTGAACACTTTGAATATGCACTACAAGATATTACTTCAAATTCATTTACCTTATATAAATATTAAACCTTTTTACCATGTGTACTATGAATCAAAATTGAACCTAAGATTAAATGCACATTTCTTAGATGTCCTTGAAACTAACATCTTATACATAACAACAAATTATCAAATATAACCTTCTGTAACATGAGACTATATTATACATTTATTCTTCTCAATGAACTATAGAAATTACAATGATAATTAATGCATTACACAACACCTTTACGTCATCATTCTTTCATCGTACAAAAACCACATGAGCAAGATATCAACAATAATTCGTGGCGGGCATCTATTCTAATCTAACATAATAATAATTTTTCAGTTTTCCATTTGCATATGATAATAATTACAATTTGTAATCGAAATAAAAAGGTTTAGAGACGTGTATTCATTACATTTCATTTTACTTCATTTAGTAACCTAGGAGAGAGAAGAAGAAGGAAGAGAGAGAAAACACCATTTTGTCAAAACTTATATTTCACACAATGAGTTACACTATAGATTTTTAAATAGCTATTTATATGTGTCAATGTATCTATGGTGGCTTGGAAACCCGACGAGGTTCCATAGCTTTCTATTATTACATTTTCTTACTAGCTACAAAAACGTTCAAAATGGGCTCGGAGGCTAAAAAAATGCTTCCAAAAGTTATCTTTCGATGAGAATGCACACCAGGCTTAACTTTCTACATGTCCCCGAGATATACCCGAGTTCATAGCAACTGACGGAATTGGGAAAAAGTGAACGGTTTAAATTTGGTGGCTATTTTTTCGGGGCCACTGGTCATAGTTGGCCTAGTGCAAAATGAACAAAATTTAGCTCAAAGGCTCGGAAAACCATGTCCAAAACTTATGATCGATGGATGAGCACGCAACGTGAAACTTATTACAAGTTCCCCTATATAATGAGAAGTCATCGAGTGGACGGGGCTAAGAACTACAAAACCATTTTCAAACGGAGACAATTTTTCTGGAGTGACAAGTCAAAATCGATCCAGTTTGACCTCATCAAACTGTGCCGGAGGCCTACAAAATGGCTTTCCTAAACTATCCAGAAAAGTGATTTTCCCTAAACTGAATGTTCCATGCAATTTTCTAGTATAAACACTAGAGGTTTATGAAGATGGGAAATAATTTCTCTATCCAGGATTCAAATGGTGGTTCAAAACGAAAGCCAACTTTCTAGATTTAATAGCTTTCTCTCCGTTGTAAACCAAGTGTAGCGGGGCTCCTATAAGAGCGTCAAAAGATCACATATGTTTGTTCGGGGTCAATCCGGGGAAAGGTGACCCATCACACAACAAGGTACATGAATGAAGCTTAACATCTCATTTTCAAAGTTACAAAGGGTACTTAATGAGTCTCTGAAAAATGCAAAAATTAACTATTTAAATTGGGTGATGATCAACGCGTTATTACTGGAAAGTCAATTTTGTCGAGTCGATAAAACAATGTTGTAGTGATCCAATTGGGTGATAATTTTTCTAAATCACTTCAGAATGAGGGTGGAAGTTCATGGTTTAATGCAAACGAGTTATTTTGACTTCGTGAGTTACGACACAACATTTCATTATTTTTGCAACGAGTTGAAATAAACATTTAACGGTATTAAAATCCTAATATTTTAAAATTCTATTAAGTTGCAAAAGAGAACTAAAACATGAGAATTATGAGAGGTAAGGGAAGATGAACCATGCCTAGAAATGATGAGTGAAATGGGTATAAGGGGCTCCAAGTGGTTTACACTCGCGATCCGTTGAGACCACCATTGTTGCCACATGATGCCAGATAGTCACGTGCAAACCCAAGCCATTCATTGTGCACCCATGTCTCATAAAAAAAAACCATTTTGTGTTTTCAAGTAGTCATCCCGATCCATGAGACCACATTTTCTATGTCAAATAGTTCACACGCCTTTTCAACAAATCCATTTTTGTATATCCCAATTTAAAACACTTATTTTGGCGCAGCTGAGAGGGTGTTGGAAAAGGTTGTTAAGTATTGCTTTACAACTACCAAATAATTTTCCTTCAAAGTTTAAAAGGCCTTTACAACAGGCTCATCTATGAATACCACCGAAACCATTGCATTTGCAACCACAACATCTAACAAAACCCTCTTTCTTTTATCCACGTAGGAATAAAGGCATGTTTTTAAAGATACAAGTTGGGAGGATGCTAGCATAGGTCACAACAACCATGAAATTCCATGAGATGGCATTTGGCGAGGCATTTCTTTAAAAATAACAAAAAAATGCCCAAAGCAGATTGATTTGTGTAAAACTGCGACCATAGCAATCCGTGAAACCACGTTTCCTTCGAGACATTTTTCCCAACTGACACACGTACCTGGTTTTCTCTCTGCCACCCACAAATTCGACACAGGTTTGCATTGCCAATGCCCCCCACTCACCCATTCCAAAAAGCAGTGACAAACCCTAACTAAAATTTTTTAGAGATTATTCGCCTACCTCCATTTAGTTTTATTTTATTTTATATTAAACTATAATTATATTTTGAAATATTCTCTATTGGATACATATACAAAATGGGGAAGCATATGCCTTAATGTAATCTCTCTACCTCGCCAAAGAACTTCAATGCCTAGGGACTTGGGCGAAACATTATATATTCTTATGCACACCTTCCCATGCCATTAGATTCTCATCATACGAGGCATGGTTTTCTCCACTCCATCTGCTTTTTTTTTCTTTCATAACTTGCAATCTTGAATTTGAGTAAGATTAGAATTTAAATTAAATAATGAACCTTGCAAATCATTTTAATATGTTAGAAATATATGATGTGAAATTCTTTTAAACAATTTTTTTGTTCCAAGTTAAACCAACTATGCAAATAGCTCATTATGGGCAGTATGACATGATCAACTTGATTATGAACTTGTTTGCGATAAATTAAAAAAAGAAAACATGATCACCCATGTGTTTGTGTATTAGGCCTCCAACCGTGAAAGATAAATGTTGGAAAAATGTAACCCCTTTTTTGTTGGAACATGTTTATTGAAAAGGTGGAATAGAATGAATGTTACCTAAGGATGGATTTTTCTACTACGCCAATGAGGAGATAGGAGGGGCACTACAGAACCGCTTGAAATATTTATACCTAAGTTTTCAAACTCGGATACAAGTTGAACAACGAAAGAGAATACCCAAAATCCAATGATATAGAGATCAATTGAATACAAGGTATTTAAGACATAGGATTCCCTTAAGAGAATGATTTGAGGTCCTGAAATTCAAGATGGAAAAAATGCACAACACATAAAACAATATCAAAGAGATGAGTAACGACATTACCCATTTCGGTCCATATTTATTCCAACCCTAAAATGGTAATTTTGTTACAAGTAACAAAAACTAAAAATCCTATAAGGAAGAATGGAATCAAAAACAAGTAAACCAATCTCCTTCTCCTTTGTGGAGAGATTCGTATTAATCGAAACTATTATCACCCGAAATGGGTTGAGTCCATTTTCAAGGTTTAAAAGGTATTAATACAAGATTCACAAACCAAATGGTCGAGAGAGACCAAATAATCTAAATAAAAAACAAAAAAACCTTTGCTTAACATTAATCTTAGTAGAAAAAAGTGCACCAAAACATTATCGAGTTATGGGTATTGACCACGAATCCATATCTCTCACATAATACTAAAATATTTCAAGAAAACCATAATAAACAACGAGAACAATATTCTCACACTATTTTCCATAAACATTCACATATTCATATTGTAAATAGATTCATTGAGAAGGACTTACATCATCAAAGCAAAAATTATATACATCTTTAAATATACAACCATGAATAAAGATAGTTGCCATATCACTTACAAATCAGTCACAGATCCATATCTTATAAGCGAGTCATTTTCAACTGACTTAACTAGA
Organism: Taxus wallichiana var. yunnanensis; assembly: GCA_018340775.1. Classification (NCBI taxonomy): domain Eukaryota; kingdom Viridiplantae; phylum Streptophyta; class Pinopsida; order Cupressales; family Taxaceae; genus Taxus; species Taxus wallichiana. The sequence continues at coordinate 736,554,676 of CM031241.1, forward strand.
AAATCAAAACAAAACCAACCACAAATGCAAACTCAAATACATTTTCAAGAAAAAATAGAATTATTTCCATGAAATCAATCAAGCAAAGTGAAATATTATAATAAGTTAAAGCCTATCATGCCTCGTAGTGCTCTCTAACTCCTCTAATAAGCTTCTAAACTTTCCCTCAAAGTTTCCACAACAAGATCTCCTCAAAAACTTGAACAAAATGCTCATAGAACCCATCATATTGTTTTCCATCTCTTTTAAAGACTCATTAATAAATTTATTCCCTTATTTTCGATGCAATGACAAGTTTAAAAATGTAATAGAATCAAACTACCAATTCAAAAATGGGAACACAACATGCGAGAGCCATTGAGATTAAAAAATCAAAATGCAAAGTGAAACCAACTCTTTTCCTTTTCCAATAAACCATCTCATCATTTCCAAGGTGGTATTCTCTCACAGTTTAAGATCAATTAATGTCATGTCAAAGTGTCGAAGCCACCAAGAAACCCTCCTACTACCCATTCAAACTTAGTGATAACTATAAGTAAAAAAACATCACTTAACCATTTAGCAATTAAAAATAGAGTGTAAGCCAAATAGACCAAGCCGCTATAAAAATAACGATAGAATAAACATTAATTTCCAAATTAAATTCACAAGTACTTCTTTGTAATGGCATCGCCGCCATTATCTTTAACCTTTCCTTACCCACCATGCCAACCTTATTTGTCCATAGGTTAGGTACATAGTTAGGTTTAAGGATAGTTACCCCTTTAATAAATCATCATAACTTAGGTTAGATTAACAATGAATCCCTTGGGATAGTTTTAAGGATTAATAACCTTCCAAATGCATTCACCTTATCTTAGGTTAAGCATAATATAAATTCATCTAGAGCAGTTAGGTTCCCCAATATTTAACCTTCATCCTATATATAGGTTTATTTAGGTCCTAATAGAATTCAACAAGAACATTACCTATAGAAATTTCAAACCAAGAAGGTAGATTAATGGAAATAAATATTCACTAGACACTCCCAGTGATATGTTATTTATTTAAGCCTAAGTATGAAGGTATCTCAACAATAAAAAAGGTGTTAATTTGACTTAGCAAATATGATCAAAACAACATATCAATCATAGGCATGCCTTGGATCACTGAAATTGATCCAAGGTATGACTATTCCTTTAATAATAATGCAATATACTAAGGAAAAAGTTTAATAATGTAACTTAGATGTTCTTATTGACATAATCCCATAAAACTAAATTTACTTAATATTAACTGATTCACATATTATACTTCAAATATCAACATAATGAGTACATGAAACAATTCAAAATCCATTGAACATTGCCAAAGTATGATTACATCCGGTTTGCAAGATAAAACATATCATCTACAAAAACATGATCAACAATTCAAAGAGTATACCATCTCAAAATAGGAATCACATATCAATGTTTACAAACTTCATTACAAAAGCAAGTTAAGATATCAATCATGGTAGAGGAAGAGGAATTACATAACTCCCCCTAAAAATCATCATCGTCCCAATGATTAACTTAGTCCACATACATATTTAAGAACATATGCATAAATATAACTTATTCATCCATAAAATTCTTAAATAGATAACAGATTTGCAAAAATTTAAGTTTCTTAAAACAAATTAAAACATCAAAATGTTGTACCAATATTTATAGATTAAAAGTACTTTCCTAAAATTAGCATAAATTAAAGATAGTTTTTAATAAAAGTTATCAATTATCACATAAATTAGAATTAATTCTATTCAAACAAATGAGGAAAAGTACTTTTCATGTCCTCAAGATTTTCCCAAGTTGCACTTTCTTCACTAAATTGGTCCCACTAGACCTTGCATTGACTTATTTCGTGATTTTTCAAGTGTAATTTGCAAGCTTCTAACACCCTTATGGGTTCAACCATGATTATTTCTGGGTTTTGGACCTGCAATGAATTCCAATTTAATACATGTGATAAATCTGAAATGTATTTCTTAAGAAAAGAAAAATGAAAAACATCATGCATCTATGCCAATGTAGGAGGCAATGCTAAGTGATAAGCTATAGGGTTAATCAATTGTATAATATCTAAGGTCACACAAAACGAGGTGATAATTTGGCTACTTTACCAAAAGTAATTGAGCTCTTTTTAGGCTTGACACGTAAAAATACTTTTTCACCAAGTTTAAATTTCCTATTACCCCTTTTCAAGTCTACATAGCTTTTCTATCTATCAATAACTTCCTTTAATCATTCACAGATTAATTTTACCTGTTGTTTCATTTCAGTAAGCATTTTTGGTCCAATTACCTCTCTGTCTTCAATTTTATCCCAAATAATAGGGGTTTTGCACTTTTTCCATATAATTCTTTGAAAGGTGACATATTAAGAGAGGAATGATAAGTATTATTGTATGTAAATTCAACTAAAAGGAATGTATTCTCAACATATCTTCCATTACCTGATTTAATATTTCTATTTTCTCATCTATTTTCAGATGATATGCAAAACTAAAATTTATTTTTGTTCCTAAGGCTGCATTTAGTGTTTTTAAAAAATGTGAAGTCATTCTTGGGTCTCAATGAGAAGTAATCAACTTATGTACACCATGCAATCTGAAAATTTCATAAATAAATATTTTTTCCAGAATAGGTGAATCATCTTTTAGATTACCAACAATAAAATGTGCTACCTTAGTTAATTTCTCAACCAGCACTAAAATAACATCATGCTTATTTTTAGACATAGGCAACCCCTAAACAAAATCCATACTTATAACTTACCATTTATATTGTGGTATGCTATGTGGGTACAATAAACTAGTTGGGTGCATATTTTCATCCTTAACATGCTAACATTCAAGGAAATGAGAAACAAAATCTATTATGTCCTTTTTCATTCCCTTCCAAAAATAGTGTTGTTTACACCAACAAGCATTTTTGTCACTTTGGGATGTCCTAAGTAAGGTGAGTTGTGAAATTTCGTCATTAAATTCTTGCTTAACTAATTTGTTGAGGGTCTATACAAATTTTTTATTACCTTAGGATTCCTTCGTTATCAAAGCTAAAACCTTTGTATCTTGCATCGAGTAAGATCTGCAGCAAGTGTTATTTTTACTTGCTGAAAATACGAATAAGAAATTATTACTTTATTTACTTCATATTTAAATTGATTTCTCATAGTTACAAGTGCAGAAATATGTTTCCTATGACTTAGTGCATCTACCACTCTATTTTCTTTACCTTTAATGTAACTTATGTCAAAATCATATTGAGATAAAAACTCTAACCATCTTCACTATCTTGTATTCAGATTTGGCTGAGTGAAAATATATTTCAACCCAAGGTGGTCAGTTTTTAACTCAAAGGGTCTACCTAAGAGAAAATTTCTTTAAACTTAAAGTGCATGTACTATGGAAGCAAGCTCTAGGTCATGGGGAGGATAGTTCAACTCATGTAAATTTAGTTTTCTTCTTTCATAAGCTATAACATGATCATTCTGAAGTAATATACCTCCCGATACTTCTTCAAAAGCGGATGTAACTCTTTGTAAAGCTTCCGTTTGGATCCGGAATAGTCAAAATAGGTGTTGTAGTTAGCTGTTCCTTTAGAGTTTTAAATGATTCTTCACATTTATCACTCCACACAAAATTTTTGTATTTCTTTTGCAATGAAGTAATTGGGGCAGCAACTTTAGAAAAGTCCTTAATGAATTTTCTATAATATCTGGAAAGCCCCATGAAGCTTCTAACTTCATGAACATTCTTAGGTGTTGGCCAATCAATTATAGCTGCAATCTTTGATGGATAAATTGATATTCCATCCTTGCTTATAACATGTCCCAAATAATGTACTTTTGTTTCATAAAAGGAACATTTTGACAATTTACCATACAATTTTCTCTTTCTCAAAATCTCTAGTACAATCCTTAAATGTTGTAGTGCCCACATTTTTATAGCTCAGTTACTTGTTGTCCCTCTTACTCTTAGACATGTTTTGACAGGGATTTGATATATTTTGGACATTACATTAGGAGATTTGATCTTATTAGACATATATGGAGATTTAGACGTATAACACAAATTTAACTTCATTATTATATTGTCACATTATCTTATGATGTCATGGATGCTAATTCATATGATGTTGTTTTTAAATGCAATTATATTGATGGATACTCAGTTTGTTGCATGTTGGGATTCTATGGATACATGTCACTTTATCATTATGTCTAACCTATGGTGAATTGTGTATAATTGTGCACGTTGTCACATTTCTGATTCCAGAGAGATGATATGTTAGTTTAGAATTCATTGATATCTTATTTAGTAGTTAATTCACATTTTATCGGACATGTGCGTTTAATGTGTGTAATGAGTGTGCAGGTGACAGGTCATAGGAGAACGTGGGATTTAGGCTAGCTACGTAACTTTACACAAGTAGCCCATGGGGCTAAGTCCTAGCTGTGTTTATTGTATGAGGCCTTAGCATTAGAATTATTTTTTTAGGCACCATGGGTGACCCTCACTTGTAATGTAATATGTCTTGTATTATTAATCTTGCTTAGGGTAATTAGTCTGTGTGGTAAACTTATTTTAGGGAATTAATGACCCCACTTTCATTAAGTTTTGAATTTGTTTAATGATGTACTTAATCAAGAGGGTTTAGGGTCAGATGTGGACCCTTGGGTGGGCCCCACACCCTCTAACCTTGTGCCAAATTTGCCAAACCCGAAATTGGGTTATTTTAGGTATTTTTAGGGGCGCCTTTTTAGTTTGGGAGTTCCCTTAACATGAAAATGAGCCCTTGGACCCTACCTAATAGGTAGGGGGCTTAATTCCAAGGCTAGAGGGATTTTCCATCTCTTTTGCCTCCCCTTTGGTCACATCCATGTAAGGGGTATGGATTAGTGTGCTTTGTTAAAATTTGCACAAGATTGTTTTGTTATGATTTTGAGTAATTTGGGAGAAGAGGGCTAAAAGTCATTTTATCCTTTCTCTCATTTATCTTTGACATCTTTGACCTTGAAGGAAGAGAGGGGTGACACATGTCACCCCCTCATTTGTGAGGATTTTTGCTTTCTCCTCTTCAAATTCCCCTCATGGGAAAAGAAGAGAACTTTTTTTTTTGGAGCTTTTGCTTGGAGGCTTGTGGATTTGGAGCTAGAGTTTGCTTGGGTCAAGAAGTGGAAGAGATTGATTTTGGAGAGCTTTTCTTTGAGGTAGGCTTCTTGAGATTTATTGTGTTTGTTATAACATGCTAGATATTAGTTGTTTACTTGGAAATGTTGTTTTTTCTTGAAGATTTTGTTTGTTTTTTATTTGATTTTGCTCCCTCCATCATATGGCATGATGGAGTTTTGGAGTTTTGTTGTAAGAGAGGGAAAATTTCCTCTCAATCCTTATAGGCTTGATGGACAATCCTTGTAGGATTTAGTTACTCCCCTCAAATGGTTTGAGGTGGGGAAGGTGGGTCATTCTGCTTGAACCTCCTTCCCCATTCTTGGTGAGAAAACCCCTTTTGGGGTTTGAAAATCCTTCCAAGAAAGATTGGTGAAAGGGTGGAGGAATAAGAAGGGCTTGAATGAACTTGGAAAAATATGGAGGGTATGAAGTTCTTATTCTTTTTGTGCATCTAATGATGGTTACAACTTGTGGATAACTTTCTTCTCTTCCCCATTCTAGAGGTAGAACTTGGGTTCTCCTCCTTTTCATCTTTACAAATTTGGAGTCTTGTTATAGTTATTTGTCTTATTTTTGTGGATGAAATGTTGTTTGTTCACCTTCACTCTTGTGCATAGTTGTGGATAGTTTTCCTCTTTCCCATGGGCTTGGGGGAGGCTAGCATGCATCCCAACCTTGGGAAAGGCATGTAATGATGCCTATGGTTGGGTGGAAAAAAAAGTTTCTTCTCTATTTTTGGATTCCTTAAAGGCATTTGAAGTTGGATCTCATGATGGAAGTTGGTGGTAGTTGGAGTTATTTTGGCATCTTCTCTCTCTTTGTGGACATTACCTCTTTGTATCTCTTTTGGATATGGCTTGGTGGAAACTTCATTTGTTGTAAAACCTCCTCTTTGTATTTGAAAATTACTTTAAACTAGAGTAGGTTTACTTGAACAATCTCTCTCTTCAAGCTTGCAAGAATCTTGTAATAAACCTTCTTGAATAGCTATGTATTTGGATATATTTGTATATGTGAGCTTCAATCCTTGAAAAGAAAAGAAATGTTGTAATAGTGGTTTTCCTTTAATATGGAAATTTTGATTTTGAGTTTCATGGAAACATAAACTTTCTTGTATGATAGATATTGTAGAAGTCTTAAACTTGGTAATGTAACACAAGAAATTAATTTGGGAATTGTTCTTGTTAAAATCATGTTTTAAAGTGGAATTCTCTTTTGCAAGTAAAGGAATTGATTGTAGCATGATATTTAAAAATGTTATTTTTTTATGGTTGTGATAGTATGACAAATGTTTAAAATGAAAATATGTATTTCCTTGTTGAATATCCTTCTTGATAGAAATCTGAATTAATTATTTTGCTAGAGTATTGGAAAAGAAATCTAATCGTTATCTCCAATATAAGACACTTTGTTTTCCTTTATAAAGTTAAAATAGTCGAAATTTGTTGGGAATAAGAGCTTGGCCTTCACAAACCAATTTCAGTTTTCTAAAATAGTTCTTTTCTTTTAAAATACTGAACTAAGGATGAATAAACTAGTAGGTATATATACTTTCCAAACATAAATTTTATTTTTGTACTTGTAGATTTCTAAGCATATTATATAATATTAATGAAGTAAAATATTTTAACATAGTTGTATTTTAAAAATAGAATTTCATTTTAACTAAAAGTAGATTTTAATATGAGATTATATATTGGTATAAATAGGCATTTAAATGCAATTATATTGATGGATACTCAGTTTGTTGCATGTTGGGATTCTATGGATACATGTCACTTTATTATTATGTCTAACCTATGGTGAATTGTGTATAATTGTGCATGTTGTCACATTTCTGATTCTAGAGAGATGATATGTTAGTTTAGAATTCATTGATATCTTATTTAGTAGTTAATTCACATTTTATCGAACATGTGTGTTTAATGTGTGCAATGAGTGTGCAGGTGACAGGTCACAGGAGAATGTGGGATTTAGGCTAGCTACGTAACTTTGCACAAGCAGCCCACGGGGCTAAGTCCTAGCTGTGTTTATTGCATGAGGCCTTAGCATTAGAATTATTGTTTTGGGCACCATGGGTGACCCTCACTTGTAATGTAATATGTCTTGTATTATTAATCTTGCTTAGGGTAATTAGTTTGTGTGGTAAACTTGTTTTGGGGAATTAATGACCCCACTTTCATTAAGTTTTGAATTTGTTTAATGATGTACTTAATCAAGAGGGTTTAGGGTCACATGTGAACCCTTGGGTGGGCCCCACACCCTCTAACCTTGTGCCAAATTTTCCAAACCCGAAATTAGGTTATTTTAGGCATTTTTAGGGACCCCTTTTTAGTTTGGGAGTTCCCTTAACATGAAAATGAGCCCTTTGACCCTACCTAATAGGTAGGGGGCTTGATTCCAAGGCTATAGGAAGTTTTCCTTCCCTTTTTACCTCCCTTTTGGTCACATCCATGTAAGGGGTATGGATTAGTGTGCTTTGTTAAAAGTTGCACAAGATTGTTTTGTTATGATTTTGAGTAATTTGGGAGAAGAGGGCTAAAAGTCATTTTATCCTTTCTCTCATTTATCTTTGGCATATTTTACCTTGAAGGAAAAGAGGGGTGACACATGTCATCCCCTAATTTGTGAGGATTTTTGCTTGCTCCTCTTCAAATTATCCCTCATGGGAAAAGAAGAGAACATTTTTTTGGAGCTTTTGCTTAGAGGCTTGTGGATTTGGAGCTAGAGTTTTCTTGGGTCAAGAAGTGGAAGAGATTGATTTTGGAGAGATTTTCTTTGAGGTAGGATTCTTGAGCTTTATTGTGTTTGTTATAACATGCTAGATATTAGTTGTTTACTTGGAAATGTTTGTTGTTGCATGAAGATTTTGTTTGTTGTTTATTTGATTTTTCTCCCTCCATCATATGGCATGATGGAGTTTTAGATTTTTGGGGGAAGAGAGGGAAATTTTTCCTCTCAATCCTTATAGGCTTGATGGGCAAGCCTTGTAGGATTTAGTTACTCCCCTCAAATGGTTTGAGGTGGGGAAGGTGGGTCATTTGGCTTGAACCTCCTTCCCCATTCTTGGTGAGGAAACCCCTTTGGGGTTTGAAAATCCTTCCAAGAAGGATTGGTGAAAGGGTGGAGGAATAAGGAGGGCTTGAATGAATTTGGAGAAATAAGGAGGGTATGAAGATATTGTTCTTTTTTGTGCATCTAATGATGGTTACAACTTGTGAAGAACTTTCTTCTCTTGCCCATTCTAGAGGTAGAACTTGGGTTCTCCTCCTTTTCATCTTTACAAATTTGGAGTCTTGTTATAGTTATTTTTATTATTTTGTGAGGATGAAATGTTGTTTTTTCACCTTCACTCTTGTGCATAGTTGTGGATAGTTGTACTCTTTTCCATCGGCTTGGGAGGCTAGCATGCATTCCAACCTTGGGAAAGGCATGTAATGATGCCTATGGTTGGGTGGCAAAACAAGCTTCTTCTCCTTGTTTGGATTCCTTAAAGGCATTTGAAGTTGGATCTCATGATGGAAGTTGGTGGTAGTTGGAGTTCTTTTGGCATCTTCTCTCTCTTTGTGGACATTACCTCTTTGTATCTCTTTTGGATATGGCTTGGTGGAAACTTCATTTGTTGTAAAACCTCCTCTTTGTATTTGAAAATTACTTTAAACTAGAGTAGGTTTACTTGAACAATCTCTCTCTTCAAGCTTGCAAAGAATCTTGTAATAAACCTTCTTGAGTAGTTATGTATTTGGATATATTTGTATATGTGAGCTTCAATCCTTGAAAAGAAAAGAAATGTTGTAATAGTGGTTTTCTTTAATATGGAAATTTTGATTCTGAGTTTCATGGAAACATAAACTTTCTTGTATGATAGATATTGTAGAAGTCTTAAACTTGGTAATGCAACACAAGGAATTGATTGAGAGTTACTCTTGTTAAAATCATGTTTTAAAGTGGAATTCTCTTTTGCAAGTAAAATAATTGATTGTTACATGATATTTAACAACATTGTTTTTTTAAGGTTGTGATTGTATGAAAAATGTTTAAATTGAAATTATGATATTCTGTTGTTGAATATCCTTCTTGATAGAAATATGAATTAATTATTTTGCTAGAGTATTAGAAAAGAAATCTAATCATTAGCCCCAATATAATTTTTTTTTATCCTTTATAAAGTTAAAATATTCGAAATTTGTTTGGAATAAGAGCTTGGCCTTCACAGACCAATTTTTAGTTTTCTAAAATAGATCTTTTCTTTTAAAATACTGCACTAAGGAAGAATAAACTAGTGGATGTATATACCTTCCAAACATAAATTTTATTTTATTTTTTTACTTGTAGATTTCTAAACATATCATATAATATTAATGAAGTAAAATATGTTAACATAGTTGTATTTTAAAAATATAATTTCATTTTAACTAAAAGTAGAGTTTAATATGAGATTATATATTGGTATAAATAGGCATTTAAAAAAATAGCGGTATTAATATATGTGTATCACATTTTTATATATGTGTATATATATATATATATATATATATATATATATATATATATATATATATATATATATATATATATATATATATATATATGTAATTACATACCTATTTAACATGTATAATATCATATACATATTTTATTTTATAGATAGATACATACATACATACATACATACACACACGATATATATATATATATACATACACTTTTATAAAGATATATATATACACTTTTATAAAGAAAAACATATTAAAATTTACAAACAAACAAAATATATAAGCAAAAATGAATTTGAGTTGGGTGTAGGGTTTGGGGAGGGCCGAACCCCTCCCCCATCTATCCATGGCCACCGAGACCTACTCTACCCCCTTTTCACACATTGTCCCTCCCCCCTCCCTCCCTATCCTATGCCCGTCCCTCCCTGACCTCCCTTTCCCGCCACCTATCCCCCTCTTACCACGGCCATCTCCCTACCCTGTCATTTCCGTCCCTATGCACCAACTCTATCCACCATCCCCATGCAGTCTCCTCCTCCTTCTTCACTCAAACCCTCTTCTTCTTCTCTCACCGCACCGATACAAAGAAAATATACATATATATCCAATCCCATATAGCCGGGATGTATGGTTTCCACCAAACAAAACACTTAAAGATTTAAACAAACTCTCTTAGCTCCTCCACCTGCAAATGGCACAACACAAGCAAATGAGAGAAGAAAAGAGAAAGGAAGAGGACAATAGTGGATCCTCCATATATCTTCCTCAACTTACAAATAACAAACAAAACAAAATAAGAAGTAAGAATAAAATGGAAGAGAAAACAAAGAGAGGATTAGGGAAATTTTAGGGTGAGTTGAAAAACAAGGGTTAGGATTGGTTTGATCCTATGGTCCTCATTTAATCCTGCACTTTTTGAGTCAAAATATTTTAATGGGATTATTAGAATAACATTGTGGGGTGTGAGGAAGACTATTAAATAAAAATGAATTTGTGCAATATAACCCAAGGAGGGTAGTGGTGTCAAATTTTTAATGAAAAGGGGTATGAATTTCTCAAGTGACCCTAGTGATGTTAGTAAGGAAAATTCAAGATAGTGTTATTTAAAATAAATAATCAAATCGAATTAGGCAAGTAGCTAAATATATAACATTAATTGGGGGTTAGTGTTTTTCTTTTTGAAATTGAGTAAATCAACGTAGATTTAAATAATTTAGTTCTTGGGTTAGTATTAATTTAATTTCGGGTAAATTAAATAAATATAAATTAATTAATTAATGAGAAATGGTTAAGCAAAGCATTAGTTCTCACTATCAAAAAAAAATCCGACTTATTGGTCTATTTTTTTTTTGGTGTCCCGAGGTGGGGCACTACAAATGTTCATTGTGCTCCTCTATGCTCTTAGAATAGATAATAATGTAGTCCAAAAATACAAGAAAAAAATTGTCCAAGTATTCTTGAAAGATATTATTCATCAAATTCAATAAATTTGCAGTGCATTAGTTAAAAAAGATAAAACAATGAATTCACAAAGCCCATACCTTATTCTAAAAGTGTTTTATGAATATAATCATCATTAATTCTCAATTGATGATTTCCAAATTATAGATCTATATTTGAGTAAATTGATCCACCATGCATCTAATCAAATAGATCCTCAATCCTAGGAGGAGGATATCTATTTTTGATTTTTTTCTTTGTTTAGCATTCGATAATAAATACAAATTCTAAGTGTTTTGTCTTTCTTTTTAACAAATATCACCAATGCTCCCCAAGGTGAGACACTCGGTATTATCAAACCTTTAGACAAAATTTCTTATAACTATGCCTTAAGTTCCACTAATTCAGTTGTAGTCATGTGGTAAGGTTCCTTGGAAATAGGTTTAGTTCTAAGTTTGATCTCTATAGTGAAGTCAAATTCTCATTTCGGTGGAAGACCAGGTAGTTCTTCTAGAAACACATCACTTTGTACTCTTATAACAACGGGTATTTTTCCATAAAATCACTATTTTCTTCTATTGTTTTAGATATTTTTACTGCATATAACATGCAACCTTTATTTTTGGCCTTCTTAAGCTGCATAACAATTAGTTTTCTAACTGAAATTTCTCTTTTTATTCCTTGTATGTCTATTGTTTTCTGTAAATCATCAAGGCATTTAATGTGCTTTTTGAAATAATAAATTTTTTTCTTTATGATCAAAAAGCCAATTTACACCAATTATGACATCATATGACCCTAAAGGTGTAACATACAAGTCTACTTCTATAGTAAAACTTGGTAATTCTAAGGTTGCACTAAAAAGACATTTATTAACAGTATGGACAACATTATTACCATAATGAATAGTCCATGATTTTTCCATTATACTAGCTTTTATTTTTAATTTTGCAGCTAATTTGTTTGAAATAAAGCATTTTGTAGCACCAGTATCAAAAAGTATGGTTACAGGCATACCGAATAATTCACCTGGCACCTCCATTGGCATATCTTGCTTATCAACTATTACAACATCTATTTTGTGTTGTTAGTTGCTGTCATTTTTATTTAGAGGGCATTGATTTACGTAATGATATTTTCCACGATTATAACAACCCCAAAAAGTCGTGTTATTGACTCAAACTTATTTTCAACCTTGAAATTACTATTTTGGCCTCCATAAGTTTTCTGTCCATTATTATTATTCCTTGCAAAATTATTTATGTTATTTGTAGTAGGTTTATTTGTTGTTTTTTTCTTACTATTATCAGCCCAAAACTTGTTTTTAGTGCCAAAATTTTTATATGTCACCTTCTTGGGTGATAGTGATGAAGAAGATTTGAATATTTTCTTTTGATTCTTCTCCATATGCATAGAAATTGCCTTCAATTTTTGTTCTTTCCTTATGGATTTTTCTACAACTCCTTCCATGGTGGTTGGACTATGTACATATACCTCTCCACCTATAATAGGATTCAATCCCATTATGAACTTGCATATTCTAAAATTTTCATCAGTTTGGTATTACGGTACATACTTGAGAAGATTAGTAAACTTCTCCCAATATTCGATTCTGATCATTTTCCTTGAACTAAATTCTAAAACTATGACATCTTTTGATCATAATAGAGTTGTGGCAACCAACATTGCCTGAAATAGCCCTTAAATTGATCCCAAGTAATGTTGGCCTCATCAACATTTAGTTCAACCTTACGGTTGTCCCACCATGATGGTAATTCATGAGAGAGTTGGTAAGCTCCCATATCTGCTTTGGTTTCTTTCAATAAGTTCCTTATTGCAAATTACTTCTCCATTTCGCTGAGCCAATTCTCAGCCCCATCTCCCAGTGTAGTACCATCAAACTTTGGTGGAATTATTATTTTTATATCATTAGTAAGTTTAACTACCAACCTTACCTTCTTATTTTTAGGCTAATTAAGTACAATTGCATTTACATTTGCAGCATTATTTTTGGCATTTTCAGAATTATTATTATCTACATTGTTGTTTTTATTAACACCAAGATTCCCAACATTAGCATTATTTCCTAGAGGTTGTTGATTGTTATTATCAACTTCATCCTCCTCTTCCTCATTTCCCATTACTTGTTTTTCAAGTACAATAAGATGATCTCTTGTGTATAATAAGTAAGAAAGGGTCTCATCTAGATATTATGTTGTAGTTGCCTCTCTTTCCGGAGGTGAGCTATTTACAACACATTGCCTTGTTTTAACCATTTTCTACTAATCAAGAAATTAAGTTTAATCACATATAGAATCAAATAGGTCCAAGAGATGCAACCTACAACTTTGATACCACAATGTAACATTCTCATCTAAGACCTTAAAAACAAGAATTGTTTTTATATCATAATGTCCACTGTTCTAAATTGATATAATTTAGAACAAACATTCATTTCTAATCCATATCATAACAAAAAACCATATGAAGTTGTAATGACTCGGTTTAAAACTGATCTCTCATTTCATGACTTGGTGATAAGATGATCTCATATGTTTCATTTTTGATCATGTGTAAACAAAGTACACTTTTGGTTCATTCATCCATCAAGGGTTAATCAAGTGTTAATGTCTAAGAAGCATATATAAGTATGAGTTACTGATACTCATCGATATCACATAAATTTAGACCAGGTGACTTAAGATAATGCAACCAAGAATTTGTGATACCTTGGCCAAAATTTAAGGTTATGTATCTCATGCCTTTATTACTAGGTGGCATACTCATTGGAAGGAATATGTCTTAGACCCCACTTGAATCTGTTATCTAGTTTAGAATTCCTTGACTACTCTCATCTATTTTTGAGTCAATGTTTCACACTAAATGGGGATACCTCACATAAACTAGTGTCGACAATCAACTTATGGTGACTAAGGGTAAGTAGACATACTCAAATCAACTTACACTAGTTCGAGTTTATTTACCTACCCTACGTAAACATAAGTTGACGTTGATACTAGGATATATGACTATCCTAGTTTAAAGTGAAACAATGACTAGAGATTCCACTTTATGATAGATGTGTTGAAGGAGCCGAGTGGAATAATGTGGCATAGTGGCTGCTCCACGTATCCACCTAGTGATCCATGCCATTACGTTGGTACTATGTAAGCAATACCTATGTTGTAACAAACCACTTAGTTCCATCAATAAAACTAACATACTTAGTAGGCTCACTTAAATCTTAGTTTTCATCATGTTAATCAGTTTTTTCAAATGTTAGGTGACGTGCCTAAGGATCAACTAATTTCGATAATAATAATCCTTTAAGAAAGGATTAAAGAACACCTATTCATAAATTGAAGGTATGCAGAGAAAGTCCACTTTACATTCCAATGAATTTATTATTCATTATCCATTAGTCCAATAAGCCTTAATAAACAATTTGAATTAGCTAAGAACATAATCAAGTTTCCTTAATTTAAGTTCATATAATATGTACAAATCAGATTGTATAATTGATAGGTTAGATTTCATGATTTCTTCATCATTTAACCCCATCTTAACATTATCTTATTATCCTTCAATTTACCATGCATTAGTTCCCCTTTAAATATAACACATACCCAATCAACATTATAGATATAATTTATCAACAAGTTAAGGATCATAAATCGTGCCCTTACTATTTATGACAAAAGATTTTCCCTTTTTCCTTCAATAAAGGAATAATATCCAATCATATGATCAAAATAACATAAAAGGGTATAACCCGATAAGAATGCAACATCATTCTTTACAACATATAATTACACTACTTCCACATCCAAATAAGGTTTGACATATCAAAATTATAGTCCATAATAGTTTCATGTTATCCCTTAGATTAATTAACTTATACATAAAACTCCTTTTTCAAGATAAACTCATTTCCTTAGATACTATCAAGTCATGAATGTTTATGATTTATGAGTAAAAACCAAATCTGTAGTGATCTTACTTGATAGGTAATCTAATTATCAAATTCTAAATCATATAATAATTCATTTATAAAAAAATAAAAAAACACATTTATTCCATACTTAATAAATACTTCATAAGTTTTTCAGTCAACAATGAAATCATTTCTCATCAATTACAAAATACTATGGCACTAGGTCTTCATAATTCTTTCAATGATTCTTGGCATGAGATTTTAGTACATTTAAGCATCCAAATAAAATGAACTTCATTAATAAAATAATTGCAACTTTTTATAAGTCTTTCTTATTTCACCTTTCACGAAATCCATCTGCAAACTTTTTAGCATGTGTCAGTTCAGGAGAACTGAGCATGATAATTAATATATCGTTATAACAAAATGTTTTTATCTAACAATTTTCATGAAAGGAACTATACTAATTAATTAAATTGTTCTAAGTTCCAAAAGTATGAACAATTCTTTAAGAAAATCCAATTTTGCAATATCTAAATAAGAAAAATACCCAATTTAAGTCACGTCTACCAAAAACTTAATTAAATAATTAAAAGTTCAAGTAAATGGTTAAGTTAAGACCCTATGACCCTTAATGGTCAAAGCAGAAATACAAGTGTTTTAATATTTTGATCATATAATCTTACAGATTATATGTTCAAAATCTAACTCATTGTCCCTATTTCAATATTCACTTATCTAAGTAAATTATTCCACACCTCTAAGTAATAATATTGCATGTTATTCGGAGGACAGAGTATAAATTTACTTATCAATCCAAGAATTTATTTGTTATCCCAATTGTAACATCTATAACTGCAATGATAATTTATAACAACTAATAAATATTCATATATTTACTTAGCAACCCAATATAACTTGGTATTATAGGAAATTTTTATTTTTTCTTGTTTTATTAACCAATCCCTATTACTAAATCCATTCAATGATAATACAATAAAACAAAAATGGTTTGACATGAAACGAACAATATCACATTTAAAACCTAAAAAGTAGTTCAACCATTAATGTCTTAAAGGAAGTTCAAGATAATGGTTATATAAAACCAATCAAAAGCTCTATTCTTAAATAAAAATACAAAGTGAACTCGAATCTCCATTATTCAATATAAAATAATGTCCAAGTAGACCATATAACTACAACTAGACCATGAATTAAATGGTTATTGTTTTATATGATAATTCCTACCAAATTCTATGCTCTTCTCAATTAGAAGATTTATTAATGTAATTACGAAAAGGAAAAATCAAGCTAAGGCTCAATTCCCGACTATGTAAGATCACATCTATGAACTCATAGGGGTTAAGAATCCCTTAAATAATTTGCGATTAATATTACTAGAACCGCTTCAAAAGATTCT
The DNA here is from genome assembly GCA_018340775.1 of Taxus wallichiana var. yunnanensis. NCBI lineage: Eukaryota > Viridiplantae > Streptophyta > Pinopsida > Cupressales > Taxaceae > Taxus > Taxus wallichiana. Next base: position 736,571,165 of record CM031241.1, read on the forward strand.
TACCTAAGTTTTGAAACTTGGATACATGATGACCAATGAAAGAGAATACCCAAAACAAAATGATATAGAGATCAATTGAATACCAGTAATTCAAGACACATGATTCCCTCAAGAGAATGATTTGATATCCCAAAATTTGAGTATAGCCCTAGAATCGAAAAAATTAATAACATGTTGGTGAGAAATTTTGTCGGGTGGACAAACTTGTGGATTTCTTGCCAATGCTCTGGGAATATAAGTCCCTCTACTTAACCGGTGCAACTACCGTATGTGCATGCACATGAAAAGGTGGATTTCTATGGTGGCCTTTTGACCAGGGATCCAACAGGGGCACTCCATTGACCTGCGGAAAAGCTAGCAATCTCTTGCTAGGGAAGACTTTTTCTGAAGGTGGGAAAGGGAGTGAGAATAGATGTAGGAGAACTAATGCTACAGGTAGAAAATTAGATTCTTGCACACACACTAGTTAGAAACTTCAACACATGCATTTATGGGAAGAAAAACTCTGTGAATAACAACAAGACCAAATAGAATTCATTGATCACCAAGTATCAAGAAACCCCTTAGTCAAAGAAAGTTAGAAACTACTTATATTGATTTCTAAAATCAAAGTTGTACATAATGTGAGGATGGAAGAAATTGAGAAGTGGAGGAAAGTAGAAGAAAATTGGTTATCAACTTTGCTTTCCCTAGGTACAATGCACTCTTGAGTTTACAAGATCAATCGCCAACCCTTTGCAATGGGAATGGTGTTACAATTTATAGAATGAGAGGTGACTTATCATCTTCCTCATGACCTTCCATATGCCTTAATATGACTTAAGACTATTCATATTCCACTTTAAATATTTAAGTCCCTTTTCTAATAGCAAGGCGACTTAATTTACATTATGTTTCTAAAGTCATTTTTAAGTGACTTAAAGGCATATCAAAAAGTGCAAACCCCAACGAAGAATTAGAACATTTGAAAGTGAGAGAAAGTTAGGGGAAGAGGAGAGGGAAATACGAGAGAAGAATAAGAGGAGATGTCACCCGATGAAGTCCGTTGGTCCCCGTTCATGGAAATATTTGATGTGGTGAAGTTTTGAATGTCCCATTGTGCCAAAATTGTTCTTTGAGCGTGGCTTACTATTTTTAGTAAATGCCCATATGGGGGACTTAATATTTTTAGTAAGTGGCTATTTTCACTATTTTCTGCTCCGGATAATCATTCTGACCTTTTGGAGATCTTCAATGCACACTGCTCTTTCCATAGCCACTTTTGATGAAGACTTACCAAAAATAGCAAGCATGTGTAGGAAAACTTACTATTTTTAGAAAGGGTGTTTCTAGTACTTGATTTATGATGGAACATACTTTTTTGGACTCTTCTTGTCATTATGATCACACCCTTCGAATTTCACATAGTTTTTCCCACTAGAATGCCTAGAAATAAATTTTGAAATTTTGACCTGGCAGTGGCTTCGGGCATGGAGCTGCCATGGTGGCCATTAATGGAGCTCAAAATTTGTAGGTATGGTTTTTGTCTCTATTTTCAATGAAAACAACTCCATTGTGATAGGTTTTTTATTTGGATCTCATGTGCAAGTTTTTAGCTCGTTTCCATTGCGAAATGACAAGAAATCTAACGAATGTGAGCCAATGCATGAAGAGAGGATTTTGTTGGAGAAAATGATTCTAGGAACCATTTGACCTCTTGTTTGTTTCATCTTGATCAACTTGAAAAATTAATAATTCTACAAAAAAATCATCTCGATCCGGCTTGTATCTTGTGAGATATGAATATTTTTCGATCGGGTGACTTCATGGTTATCTAGCAAAAACCCTTCATATTCTCCCTGTTCTTCGTCATTTCACTCCATTTTTCTCTAATACCTACATATTTATATGTATTAATTATGTGGAGAGTTTATGTGGCCATGGAAGAGCTAGTTTAGAGAAACAATGGTGGACTGGGTGTCCTGACAATCATGCACGAGCCATGGCAAGGTATGAAGTCATGGAGGAGAAATGAGGAGGAAGAAACGACTAAGTGCCGATTTAAACTTTAAAAACATGCACATGGAGGGCATGGGTGATTTTTATGTCCTTTATTTCCATGGCCTCAGGGACATGAGGGACATCAATTTCCATAATGGTGAAGGAGATGCCATGTGTCCTTGATCGATGATAAGGGATTTGCTTGAAAAATGCACCTAGGGGCTAAAAGTCAGTCACATGGGTCTTCAAATGACTCCCCATAGGGTCTGGGCACATTTTTCCATGTATTATGTCCCCCACCTTAGGTACATAAGGGACATCAGTTTCCATGGTGGTCCTGGAGGTGACACGTGGCGTCCGATCCGATGGCAGGGAATGGTTGCTCCAAAAATGCAGCTAGGTGCTGAAAGTTGGTCACATGGGTGTCCAAATGACTCCCCATAGGGGATGGGTGAATTTTTTTAAGGTCTTATTTCCCAAAACTTAGTTTTATAAGGGATGTAAAATTGCACGGTGGTCATGGAGTTGACACATGGCGCCCATCCAACGGCGGGAATGCATGCTCCAAATAAGCACTTGGCAGCTGAACAATCAAGTCTGGAGGTCACATGAGGGTCCATGAGGTCATATAAGGGATGAGAGGGATTCAAGGGGGCTGGGATCACTTTTCCAACCTTGGTGTCCCCGACCTTGGCAGATGTGAGGGACACAAAATCATGCCTTGCTCCCGGTGTTGACACGTGTCCTCCCAAAAAATTGGCTAAGTCCTAAACTTGTAACATTTATAACTTGAGCTCTCTCGATGGACTTTTTTAGAAAAAAATTATATGATCCTAAATTGAAAGGGTCTTAGGAATCAAATGGTTGAGTTCTCAGTATTTATTATTCCATTTATCCATGAAAAATTGGATGTTTGATATTGTACTCACTTGTGCCTAAGAAAAAGCGCTTGATACTGATGCACCAAAGTGTAGTGAAAATATTATTTCACCATCATGTAGGTCTTAGAATCCTCTTTTTGGAGATTTTTTTCTCCTAACTCCATCCAGAGATCCTAGAATCTTCTTCTCGAATTCAAGTAACTGTTTTAGGCCTATGTACCACCTAGGCTTGTGAACCCTATTTTTACTTAGACTTACTCTAAGTCTTACAAAACTTTCCAAGACCTTCTAAAATAATTTCCATGATGTTCCAAGGTATTATATTCACCTCCATGTTGAATTTTTTTCCTTTTGTTCCACTCCATAGGTTGATCCATTCTTGGGAACGCCAACGACATCCCTTCCCAATACCGTCGAAGATAGTATCTTTTTAGAACTCCCTAAAATCACCTAGGGGTGATGAATAGACTTACCTAAATCACCTAGGTGGATGAGATTAAATTCTTCAGGAGATCATTTGGGTGATTGGATAGACTGGGTGTCTTGGAATGATGGGACTTGAAAAAATTAACACTGGGGTATCGTTTTGTGCTTGGAAATTGTCAATTTCCCTATGCACATTCACACAACAAATTGGATCTAACTTGGAGACATGACATGGAATGATAATAGTGAAGACGTGACATGGGAATCTAGAATCTCAATTTTAGACCATATAGTTTTTGACCAAAGGCCTTATCCATTGGGCCCTACAGAGTCATGTACAACTTAGAAGACAGAGAGATTAGAAGGAAAAAAACACACACAAAATGAAGGAAATGAAACACATGACACACAACAGAAGGGAAACACACCTAGAAATCACCTATGGTACAGGGTGGGGGACAACCCACTTTCACTGAAGAACTTTCCATTTCTCAAAATTTACCCATGAGTGGGCAACACTGAGTGATGATGTTCTACAAAGCTGTTGATGGGTTCCAGAAAGTAGCCTCCCCTCCTCAGCTGCTTATGAAAGCCATGTGCTTTCAAAATTGTCTGTGTACTTGGTAGGATTGATTCCATGTGAGGTTCTTGATGCTTAGGTCCTTGCTTGGAAATTCCACTGCCTTCATCCCTTCTAAAATTAGTTTCATTATACCAGTTTCCTTCCATGTTTATCCATATAGATGATTCTCCATCGAGCATCTCATTGCTGCCCCAAAGTTGATTTTCACCATGTTCTGAAAAAATCTCTTCAATGCAAATCAGCTCAATGTTTTCCCTGTTATCTTATTCCATAGAGGAGGTGTTGTCTTCAATAATGGATATGTCCAAAGGAGATACACGACTTTTCTTATTTTTCACTCATGAACTTCATCACACAATGTGGAAGAAAAAGGCATGTTTTGATGTTTATTCTCATCAACCAAAGTATTAGAGAAGTCATCAAGCTTATCCCACTTTGCTCCATTTCAACATAAAAATTGGTGTACCAAAATAGGAAGCACAAATTGACTCATAATTTTCTTGTATCTTCATGGCCCGGGTTAGGAGTTCAAGACTGATTTGAGGATCCTCAGTTTCTTATACAACCTTCAAGATATCTTGTACAGATAGTTCTTTTGAAATTTCCATAGGATCATTTTTATCTTCATTGGAAGAATATTCTTGTTGTGCCTCCAGGAGATGGTTAAAAATATGATCCATACGGGCCCATGATTCATTTGAAACATCCTCATTCACCTCTTCCATGCTTTGCATTGTCAAAGATTCACTTTCTTGCAAATACGGGCATACTTGATTCATGACACCTACTGAAAAGGAGAAGATATCCAAGCTTCATGGGAAGGGTGCTCCTTCAAGTTCAAAATTCATATCATCTTATTCTTGGTAAGAAGAAAATAACCATGTTGGGACAATAGTATGAGAAGAATTTTTTGCTATATCTTGACCATCCATTATCTAATCTTCTTGCTTAGGTGAAAGATGAAAGGCTATATTTTCACCATGATGATGATTCTTCTCCTTGAGTGAGTAGAGGTTGTGTTTAAATTTCTCATTCTCCTTGGATTTGAAAATAGAGTGGGCTTCTTCCATTTGATCATTCATGATTACATCAGGGAGAGAGTTTGATTCTTTGACTTCCTTCATTTCTTCATGTAACATTTTTACGTCACTTGAGGAATCAGGAGGATTATCTATGACCATATTGAATTCATAATTTTTGGGCCATGATGTTGGCTGAGTTTCTTGCACTTCTTCACATCTCTCCATTTCATCATCAATTGAAAGATAAAAACTTGAAAAGAGATCATCCATGCTTACTTTGAATTGACCATCTTCTTCATCATTTGTGGAGTCTTCGGAGAGCATTGGATCATCCATTATGTAGAAAGGATCTTCCTTTACTGAATATATTATTCCCCCCATGGGCTGTGACTTGAGCCAAATGGAATTGTTGAATGGTGATCCTATCTTTGTCTCTTCAACTTCTTTCTCCATGACGTTGCTTTGGCTTTCATTGGGAGATTCCATGACAAGATCTTCTTCAGAAGCATCCAAGAATATTTTGGGAATGAAAACCTCATAGTATGGGAAAAAATCTGAGTCTTCTTCCATAGGGTGCATCTCATCTTCTTCCTTCATTTGATGCAGAGTTTCAAAATGTTCATATCTTCTCTGTAGAGCTAAAGCATACCTCCAAATTTCATTAAAGACTTCGGGTTAAGAATTTTCTTTTATTATTCTCTCAAGTATTTCCACATATTATCTTTTCAACATGTTCATTTCTTCATCACCATATGCAATGAATTCATCTAGAGAATGGTAGAAGAAGGACAACATTCTCAATTTTGTAGTGAGTTGTGTGAGATTGCAAAAATATTCTTTAGTGGATCTTGCACCATCCTGCCTTTCGTCATCTTCTTGAATGCTGATTTTATCTTCATCGGAAGGCTCAAGGATATGATTTTCTTCAGTGGAATTCAAGAACCTTTCGGGTATGAAAACCCTATGGTATGAATGATCTTCAGGGGTTTCCTCTATAGGATAATTATCCTCTTCTTCTTTCTCGCTATGGGATGCTTCAAGTTGCTCATTCATCTCTTGCAAGAATTTCACATATTCTCGAGCTTCACACCTTATCTTATGTCTTCTTTGAATCCATTCTTCTTCATTGATGACAGGCTCTTTCTTCTTTCCTTTGTCAACACTAGTCTAGAACCATGGCTGATCAATGATCTTCTTTTCCGGGAAGACATCTTCTTCTTCTTCTTCACTATCACTCATTGGTACTTCACTCCAATCTGGAAATATCTTCATGATGTGGGAAACAAATGTGATAGGGGTTTTTCCTTGACATATTCACCTTCAAAAATGATTTTCCTTTGAAATCTGATTTTTTTTTTCAGATCTTGCGGTCGTATATCGGGTGCAAATGTTGTTAAATCTGCCCCATAGTGGGTGCCAATAAATGTTGGCGAGAAAATTTAACAGTGGAAAAACTTGTGGATTTCTTGCCAACACTCTAGGAATCTAAGTCCCTCTACTTAACCGGTGTAGCTGTCATATATACATGTGCATGAAAAGTTGGATTTCTGTGGTGGCCTTTCAACCGGGGATCCAACAAGGGCACTCCACTGACCCTGTGGCAAAGATAGCAATCTCTTGCTAAGGAATACTTTGTCTACAGGTAGGAAAGGGAGTGAGAGTAGATGTAGGAGAACTAATGTTGTAGGTATAAAATTAGATTCCTACACACACACTAGTTAGAAACTTCAACACATGCATTTATGGGAAGAAACAACTCTACGAATAACAACAAGACCAAATAGAATTCACTGATCACCACGTATAAAGAAACCCCTTAGTCAAAGAAAGCTAGAAACTCCTTCTTTTATTGATTGCTCAAATCAAATTTTTACATAATGTGAGAATGGTAGAAATTGAGAAGTGGAGGAAAGTGGAAGAAAATTGGCTATCTCCTTCACTTTCTCTAGGTATAATGCACTCTTGAGTTTACAAGATCAATCGCCAACCCTTTGCAATGGGAATGATGTTAAAATTTATAGAATGAGAGGTGACTTATCGTCTTCCTCATGACCTTCCATATACCTTAATATGACTTAAGACTGCTTCATATTCCACTTTAAATAATTAAGTCCCTTTTATAATAGCAAGGTGACTTAATTTACATTATGTTTATAAAGTCACTTCTAAGTGACTTAAAGGCATATCAAAAGTGCAAACCCTAATGAAGAATTAGAACATTTGAAAGTGATAGAAATTTGGGGGAAGAGGAGAGGGAAAGAGAAAGAGAAGAAGAAGAGGAGATGTCACCCGATGAAGTCCACTTGGTCCCGTTTATGGAAATATTTGATGCGGAAAAGTTCTGAATGTCCCATTGTGCCAAAACTATTCTTTGAGCGTGGCTTACTATTTTTAGTAAATGCCCAGATGGGGGACTTACTATTTTTAGTAAGTGGTCATTTTCACCATTTTCTGTTACGATAATCATTCGACCTTTTGGAGATCTTCGATTACACCGCTCTTTCCATAGCCGCTTTTGATTAAGACTTACCAAAAATAGCAAGCATGTGTAGGAAAACTTACTATTTTTAGAAAGGGTGTTTCCAGTACTTGATTTATGATGGAACATAATTTTTTGGACTCTTCTTTTCATTACGATCACACCCTTTGAATTTCACATAGTTTTTCCCACTAGAATGCCTGGAAATAAATTTTGAAATTTTGACCTGGCAGTGGCTTCGGGCACGGAGCTACCATGGTGGCCATTAATGGAGCTCAAAATTTGTAGGTATGGTTTTTGTCTCCATTTTCAATGAAAAAACTCCATTGTGATATTTTTTTATTTGGAGCTCGTGTGTAAGTTTTTAGCTCATTTCCATTGCCAGAATGACAAGAAATCTGACGAATGTGAGTCGGTGCACGAAGAGAGGATTTTATTGGAGAAAATGATTCTAGGCACCATTTGAACTTTTTTGTTGCATCTTTATCACCTTGAAAAATGAATAATTCTATAAAAAATGGCATCTCAATCTGACTTGTATCTTGTGAGATATGAAGATTTTTCGATTGGGTGACTTCATGGTTATCTGGCAAAAACCCTTCATTTTCTCCCTATTCTTCATCATTTCACTCCATTTTTCTCTGAGACCTTCATATTTATATGTATTCATGGTGTTTATATTTTATGTGGCCATGGTGGAGCTGGTTCGTAGTAATAATGGTGGACCGGTGTCTGGACAATCATGCACAGAGCCATGACAAGGTATGAATCTGTGAAGGAGAAATGAGGAGGAAAAATGGCTAAGTGTTGGATTTAAACTTTAAAAACATACACATGGAAGGGTTGGGTGAATTTTTATGTTCCTAATGTCCCTAACCTCAGGGATGTGAGGGACATCAATTTCCATGGTGGTCAAGGCGATGTCATGTGTCCTTGATCCGACGGTAGGGGATTTTATTGAAAAATGCGCTTCAGGGGTTAAAAGTCGGTCACATGGATTTCCAAATGACTCCCCATAGGGGATGGGAAAATTTTTTACATTTCTGATGTCCCCCACCTTAGGTACATAAGGAACATCAGTATCCATGGTGGTCTTGGAGGTGTGACATGTGGCGCTCAATCCGACAACAAGGAATGGTTGCTCAAAAAATGCACCTGGGGGTTGAAAGTCGATCACATGGGTGTCCAAATGACTCCCCATAGGGGATGGGCACATTTTTCAAGGTTTGATGTCCCCCAACTCATGTTAACAAGGGACATCAAATTCCATGGTGGTCCTGGAGCTGACATGTGCCGCCGAATCCGATGACAAGGAATGTATGCTCCAAATAAGCACTTGGGGGCTAAACAGTCAAGTTTGGAGGTCTTATGAGGGTCCAAGAGGTCATATGAGGGCTGATAGGGAATCAAGGGGGCTGGGTGAACTTTTCAAAACTTTTTTCCTTGACCTTGGGGGACATGAGGGACACAAAATCCCACCAGGCTCTTGGTGCTGACACGTGTCCTCCCAAAAATTTGGCTAAGTCCTGAACTTGTAACATTGATAACTTGAGCTCCCGATGGACCTTTTTGGAAAAAATTTATATGATCCTGACTAGAAACGGTATTAGGAATCCAATTTTGAGGTTATCAGGTATTTATTATTCAATTTTATCCCTAAAAAATAGGATTTTTGATTTTGTACTCCACTCGTGCCTAAGAAAACTGCTCAGACCTAATATGCCGTTGTTGTGAAAATACTTGTTTCACCATCACGTAGGTATTGGAATCCTCTTTTTGAGATATTTTTTTCTCCTAAATCCATCCAGAGCTCCTAGAATCTTCTTCTGAAGCCCAATAGTTGTTTTAGGCCTGTGTATCGCCTAGGCTTATGAACCCTATTTTTTACTTAGATCAAGTTATAAGTCTTGCAGAACTTCCCCAGACCTTCCAAAATCATTTCCATGATGTTCCAAGGTCTTATATTCACCTCCATGTTGAATTTTTCCTTTTTTCCACTCCAAGGGTTGATCCATTCCTAGGAAGGCCAACGATAGCCCTTCCCAATACTACCAAAAGATAGTATCTTTTCAGAACTCCCTAAAATCACCTAGGGGTGATGAATAGACTTACCTAAATCACCTAGGGGGATGAGATTACATTATTCAAGAGGTCATTTAGACTGATTGGATAGACCCAGGGTGTCTTGGAATGATGAGACTTGAAAAAATTAACACTGGGGTATCGTTGTCATGCTTGGAAATTGTCAATTTCCCTGTTGCACATTTACACAACAACACAACACAAAAACAATATATAACAACAACATCACCCATTTCGGTCCATATTCACTTCAATGCTGAAAGGGTAATTTTCTTACAAGTAATAAAAACTAATAATCCTATAAGGAAGACTAGAATCTAGAAATAGTAAACCAATCTCCTTCTCCTTTGTGGAGAGATTTGTATTAATCAAAACAATTAACACCTAGAATGGGTTAAGTCCATTTTCGAGGTTTAAAAGGTATTAATACAAGATTCATGAACTAAATGGTCAGAGAGACCGATTAAGAGCTTACACCAAATTATCTAAATAATAAACAAAAAAACCTTTGCTTAACGTTAATCTTAGTAGGAAAATAGTGCACCAAAACATTATCGAGATAGGGGTATCAACCCAGAATCCATAGCTCTCACATAATACTAAAATATTTCAAGCAACCCATAACAGACAACCAAAAAAAAAATTTCACACAATTTTCCATAAATATTAACAGATTCATACTACAAATAGAGTCATTGTAATTGACTTAAATCATCAATAAAAAATAATATACAACTTTAAATATACATCTAAGTAACAAATATAGTCACCATATCATTTATAAATCATTCATATATCCATATCTTACAAGCAGATCAACCGACTTAACCAAAAAAGAAAAACAAAAACCAACAAGAATTTCAAACTCATAAACATTTTCAAGAATGAGGAGATGTATTTTTATCAAAACAGTTAAACAGAGCAAAGTATTGTAATGAGTTAGAGCCTATCATTCTGGCAAAAGGTGCTCTCAAACTCCTCCTCTAAGCTTCCAAAATTTCCCTCAAAGTTTCCATAACAAGATCTCCTCAAAAATTCAAAAAAATGATCGGATAACCCATCATCTTATTTTCCATTTCTTTTAAAGACTCAGCAATAAATTTCTTCCCTTATTTTTTCCATGTAATGAAAAGTTTAAAAATGCAACAGAATCGAACTACTAGTACGAAAAATGGGAAAACAACATGCAGAGCCATTGAGCTTGAAAAATCAAAATGTAAAGTTAAGCCACTCTATTCCTTTTCCAATAACCCATCTCGTCATTTCCAAGGTAGTATTCACTCACGGTTCGAGATCAATTAATGTCATGTCAAAGTGTCGAAGCCACCAAGAAACCAACCAAATTCCCATTCAAACTTAGTGATAACTATAAATTAATACAACATCACTTAACCATTTAGCAATAAAAATAGTGTGTAAGCCAAATAAACCGAAATGCTATAAAAAAGAGTGGCAGGATAAACATTACTTTCCAAATTAAATTCACAAGTAATCCTTTGGAATGGTGTCACTTCCCTTATCTTTAACTTTTCCTTACCCACCATGCCAACCTTAGTTTTGTATAGGTTAGGTTCATAGTTAGGTTTAGGGATAGTTACCCCTTTAATAAATCATCATAGCTTAGGTTAGATTAATAATGAATCCCTTAGGATAGTTTTAGGGATTAATACCCTTCCAAATGCATTCACCTTAGCTTAGGTTAAGGATAATATAAATGCATCTAGAGTAGTTAGTTTCCCCAATATTTAACCTTCATCCTTAATATAGGTTTTGTTAGGTCCTAAAAAAATTCAACAAGAACATTACCTGTAGAAATTTCAAATCAAGAAGGTAGATTAATGGAAATAAATATTCACGGACACTCTCAACGATCTATTATTTATTTAAGCTTGAGTATGAAGGTATCTCAATAATAGAAAGGTGTTAACTTGACTTAACAAATATGATCAAAACAACATATCGATCATAGGCATGCCTTGGATCATTGAATATTTCTTTAATAGTAGTGAAATAGAGTCTAGACTAAGGAGAAAGTTTAATAATGTCACTTAGATGTCCTTACCGACATAGTCCCATAAAACTGCATTTACTTAATATCAACTGGATTCACAGATTGTACTTCAAAGCTTAACATAATGAGTGGATGAAACAATTTAAAATCCATTGAACATTGCCAAAGTATGATTACATCTAGTTTAGAATATAAAACATATCATCTACAACAAACATGATCAATAGTTTAGAGGAGTATACCATCTCAGAATAGGAATCACATATCAACATTTGCAAAACTTGATTCTGAGAATCAAGTTAAGATATCAATCATGATAGAGGCATAACAGAAAATTTTGAATATAATAATAAAACCAAAATACTTACATGAATATAAAACATCACACAATATTTATTAAGTGAGGAAACAACCCCAAAAGGATCACCAATCGCTATTTAGCGAGGCAAAAACCCGTAGTGAGGATATAGCCCTCTAAGTGGTCAAGCACTAACTCAACCATATAAAGATGAATACCACTTTGATGTGTTGTTGCACCTACAAACAAATAGTGATCACAATTTCAGCTCACAAACTATAAAACCCTCTTCAAACACACTCATTCCTACTTAACTCAAGCCTTCTTATTCATAGGATGATTAGGTCTATTGACCTTTTTCTAAACTTCTATCTTTCACAACTATTCATACCATCTTTCGATTTGTCCCAATCCCTTATACCTCTATAACACTCTCTCTAAGCTCACACATTTATCTCACTCACAACTAATTCAAATGAGAAACTAAATTCACATAAATACATTATTCAACTGATAAACACTACTATGTTGGTCATTACCATTAAGGTTAGTCATATCAACATCAAAACACACCTACACTCTTATATAAAATTATAACTTTCGCTTAACTAGGAAAAAATGGATAGTTCCATCTCCACCGAGCACTTAATGGACTCCAAGGGAATAAAATACCTCAATAATGACTCCAAATACTCCACACATGTTAGGTATATCATCTCAACATCTCCCACAAGATCAATAACCTTTGCATCATTCAATTACATCATGTCACCACCAGGTAGTATTGTTTCAATTTGGGCACCTCCAATTTAACTAGTCCTCAAATATGAAGACCAAAATATCACCAATCACCTCAAATATGGAATAAAACCACTAATTGGAAATATAATAACCTAAGGAACATTTTAAATGACGTTATACATCATGAATTATCCTAGAGATTCATTGAAACAACTTTGTCCTTTAAGCTACATATGTTTCCCAGAAACAAGTCTTGGAAACTTGACCTTCACACACCTATGAAAATACTTTCAATACTTATGAAATCATGTAAGAAGATAAATTTCAACCCCTCATCATCACTCTAAAATTAATAATAATGATGAGAAAAACCAAGATATTGGTCTTTTAGACCAATTTCATCAAAGAACCTATATTGTCTTGAAACCTTGTCAAGTAGGTCAACTTGTCACCTCAACCTTTCCAACAAATATGACTTATATACCTAAAAAAATCATGAATTGTGTCATATTGGATGTGTAAAAATAAATATAGACATTATACTCATAAAATTGGGCCACACATCCCCAATAACCTTCTTCCTTCGTGACTTCTAAAAATTGCCTTCAAGAGCTAAAAACTAGTCTTCATATTTAGACATGTGTAGATCACCAAATAGATTCAAAAATATATTATCTCACTTAAAATATCTATAATATATCCCCATATAATAATAACATTGATTTATATCATAGGTCAAATAGAAAACCTGAGATAAAAACACAATTTCCTAAAAACAAACAGATTTGAGTGGGCTCCACCTACATTCAAGACCTCAAACCACAACTATATGAAATATGGGGGAGTTTTCTCCATCGTAAATCATAAAATTTTATGATTCAATGAATTTTTATTTAACACAAACAATATTTCTCATCTCACTCATGAACTATGGTTTACATGTGTTTTTGACCACCATAACTTATTAACAATGGTTCATAAATCTTAGAACCTTATTTAAATTCATTATAACTCTAAGATCCTATTAAATCCATGCCTCAACATCCCTCAAAGGATAAGGTCCCCATGAAAACTTTTTTACTTGACAACCAAAATGATTTATCTCACTTTGAGACGGAAAACTCACCTCCTTGACCTCGATATAGCCAAAAACATAACAACTTATAAAATATTCATTCATAGGACCACAGAAAGCGTTCACACGATCTAAGAAAACCTCTCTCAATTTCTTAAATTCTCATTTTATCATTCTTATCTCTTCATATTCTCAACCACCAATACTTACCTAGTTAGGTCATAGGAATAAGTCATGTTAGGATCAAAACATAATAGGTAACACCATACCATTTTATTCAAATCTCTTCAAAATGCCCTAACACCTTTGATACAAAAAAATTTCACTCCTTTACATGTCCTCATGGGCCCAAAAACCAAATCACCTGATTTTCATTCTTCATTGGTCCACCAAGCACCTAGACTATGTCTAGATGAAGACCTGCAACCATGCTCAAATCCTAAAATCACCCTTTGAGATATTTTTGAGTCTCTCATAACACTATCCTCATGTTCTCCATGCCTCTTCCATGCTTCTTAATCCATGATGTATCTCTATCCTCCATATTTTTTCACCCATGTTAATTATTCCTCATGATTAGGCCTACTTAGCTAAGAAATTCTCACATTCATCACTCTTGAACTTATGTCACTCCTCTACTCATGACATCATTACTAAAAATTCTCTTGCACTCCTTGCATCATCATGTTTATTAATGTACCTTTTACATTAATGAAAATACAAGAACATGCATGCAAATAATCTCCCATTTTTCTTTATGGAAAACAACCTAGTACTCCTCCCCCTTTACATTAATCAAAAATAAAATAACTATAGCACATAGTGTTCATCTTTGGAAGTATATTAGTAAAATATCTTGGTCGGAAAAATCAACCAATTCATCATACAATCTCAAGGACATGTTACTCTTCTTCTTGACTCTATTTTGACTTCATGAGAGAATTATTTCTTGCCTTGGGTAGAATAATATCATAGCATACATACATGCAAACAATATTTATTTTGAGGAAATACATTATTCTTGACTCATACTTAGTATATATCGAGTTGAAAAAAACTCACATTATAAGTTAGTTGTGTTATACACAAAATGAAACACCTTTAGGACTATGAGCACTACACCATATCTTCAAACCAATTTTTTTAAATTCCTCCTTACTATAGGAGCATTCAAAACAAAATAAATATCATCTAAATGCTCCCCTGAAAACATACCATCATCTTCTATCTTCCTATGCAAATGCAAGATCACATACGTTGACCATATCCTAAGAAGATGGGTCGATAATAATACCATAATCTCAAACACTTTTTTAGTAATCTCTACTTTCCTTTCATTTCATCACAACTTTTATAATCATATGAAATTCTCTACCACTAAACTTTAAAACATCAATACCTCTAAAAAATATCCCTCTTGACACATTAAAAACCAACTTTGATATCATTGACATATTTTCATGGATCATGAGGTATTAAAACATGAGCCCATGGAAAAATTCTAATTATTTATCAACCATTCTGAGGGTACACAAAAATTCATAGATAGCACTGATGAGTGAGTACGCACCTACCATGAGCCCTATAAAAAAATAAGGTTAGCATTGGAACAAAGGCATAACCTAAGGAAGCTATCATTGGGGATTATTGGTCAGAGAAATAAGTTTCAAAGATCATTGATATGTTGTGTGAATTTCAAGACTTATTCCCATGTGGGTACCATGAGCTCAAAGGTGTTCACCATTCCTTAGGGGAGATGAGGATCAAGTTGAAGGAAGGTGCGCACCCGATTCGAAGAGACCCTATTGAATGAATCTAAACTTGCACGTACGAGATCAAGGAAGAGATAGACAAGATGATCACTTCAGGCATCATTGAAGTTGTGGAGGAATCAAAGTGGATAATCCCAATGGCCATCAATATCAAGTAGGATGCAAGGATAAGTATTCTTGTTGACTAAAGGGACTTGAATACAGTGTATTTCATTGACCCTTTTCCAACCCCATTCACTAAAGAAATTCTGGAAGGAGTAGCCAGGTGTGAGGTCTATTCCTTTACAGATGGTTTCTCAGGGTATCACCAAGTCAGGATTGTAAAGGAATACCAAAGAAATATAACGTTAGCCATTGAGTGTGGAAGCTTTACCTACATAGTCATGCCTTTTGGATTGAAGAATGCGCATGCTATATTCTCATGCATCATGGTACAAGCATTTCGGAATTCATACATAAATTTCTTCAAGTCTACCTAGATGAATGAATTGTGTATGAGCTGGTAAAAGACCATTATGACAATTTTATGATGATTTTCAAAAGATGTCGGCAATTGAGGATATCCTTAAACATTAAGAAGTGTGTCTTTTTACTCCATTTAGAACCACTGTTAGGACATATTATATGTAAGGAAGGCTTGTTAATGGATCACGCCAATTTTTTTGTTATTGTGGGATTGGGA
This sequence comes from Taxus wallichiana var. yunnanensis, assembly GCA_018340775.1. Taxonomy (NCBI): domain Eukaryota; kingdom Viridiplantae; phylum Streptophyta; class Pinopsida; order Cupressales; family Taxaceae; genus Taxus; species Taxus wallichiana. The sequence continues at coordinate 736,587,197 of CM031241.1, forward strand.
GAGCCTACCACCAAAGAGTAGTACCTATATTTCTTAGTCATATGGGGTACTAATGGAAGTTCATAAAAGGATATACCAAGATTGCCACACCCTTGGAAAAATTGCTTAAGGAAAATATTTACTTTCACTATGGAGAAGCGTAGCAGAAGGCATTTAAAAATTTGAAGGATAGGCTTGTTATTGTGCCCATACTACATTTCCCTTCTTAGGATAAGCCTTTTCCATGTTCATGTTGATGCCTCATGGACATGCATTAGAGAAGTAATAGAAAAAAACTGGTGAGGAGATTGTTAATCGCCCCCTTTGTTTTGTAAGTTGGAAGTTGACACCGACAGAACAAAATTACATAACTACTAAGTGCAAGGCCCTGTCAATGATCTACATGCTACATAAGTTTAGGCAAGTACCTACTAGCAAAACATTTTATATTCTACATAGATCATATGACACTAAATAATTTGAAAAATAATCCCATTTTGTAAGGGCGTGTATGTCATTGGGTCCTGTTGTTTCAATAATTTGAGTTTCCAGTTGTGGTAAAACTAGGAAAAAGTAATTTAGGACCCAACCACTTATGAAGGATTGAATCAGGAGAGGACACACAGAGCATTGAGGATACCATGTCAAAATTGCAATTGTTTAGGTTATGATGCATTCCCTCCGACTGGTAGGATATTGTGGTATTTCTTAAAATGGGTGTGGCGCTAGAAGGGATGAAGGCTTTAGAGAAGAAATATTTGGCTATATGTGTCACACCTACATGTTGATTAGTGGAGATTTGTACAAGTTAGGCCATGATGAGGTTTTACGCCAATGCGTATTAGAACATGAGCATGTGGTGATTATGGAGGAAGTGCATGGTGGGGTTGTAGGAGGACACTATACACGAGATGCAATCATGCGTAAAAATTCTACTCACAGGGATTTGGTGGGAAAGTATCTACCAGGATTGTATTGAGTTTTACAAGGCCTGTGACCACTACTAGCACCTTGGAAAACTTAGAAGGAGAGATTAAATTCCCTTATGACCAATAGCCAAAGATTAAACCATTTGAAAAATGGGAAACTGACTTTGTAGGAATAATTTCACCTATCGCATGAAGGACTCACTCGCTTTTACATCATCGCTTGCAATGATTACTTGAAAATATGGGTAGAGGCAGTGCCTACAAAGGATTACACTATAATGAAATCTACTATATTCTTATGGGAAAACATAATCAGTAGGTATGGATGTCCTTTGAGCTTGACTAGTGATAGGGGAACACATTTTTGAATGAAATGATCAGGATCTTATTGGTAGAGTTTATGGTGGCCCATCATAAGAATACCCCTTATCACCCTCAAGAAAATGGAACAACTGAGGTGTTTAACAAGATACTATGTCACACATTGACCAAAATTTTTGATGTTGGAAGACAAGACTGGGATGACAAGGTATTGGTATTTCTATGGGCATATATAATAACCTACAAGAGGTTGAATAAGGCCACACCATTTCAATTAGTGTTTGGCACGAGAGGGTGTTTTGTGAGTTGAATTCTTGCTACCATCACTATGTATAATTCACACATAAGGATTAGATGATGAGCAAGCAATCAAGCAAAGGATTGACATGTTAATGCAAATTGGACGAAATGTGATCACTTGCTAGATGGAGTCAGAAGACTGAAAAGGCTAGACAAAAGGCATGACATGATTTTCATATCAAGAATAAGTATTTTGAGGTTGGGAAGATGGTTCTGTTCTATGATTCGAGTTTTTGTGCCATGTTGGGAAGTTGAAAGTCCATTGGTTTGACCCTTATATCATCTCGTACATCCTTGATTTAGGAACATGTCGATTAAAGCACCTTGGATGGGATGAGGTTACCCTACCATTTCAATGTGATTAGGATGAATCCCTACTATAAATAAGTCTTCCTTGTGTTTGTAAATAAGGAAGTATTGCTAGTTAGCTTAGGATTTCCCTTTATGCATTTCCTTTTCTTTATGTTTCCCTTTCTCATTTCTTGTTCCTTTCTTTTTCTTTTGTTTTGTGTCTTATGCACCGATAACCACTTATTAATTTCAAAAGGTTTTTTATGTGTAGAGGACCACGCATCTGATTTAGTGTGGGGAAAAGTAATGGAAAGGGAATAGTGTAAAGTGAAATACACGCCAGTAGTAAAAGTTGTATGACCCAGATGAAAGGATTAAAGGTACAAAAGATAGAAGAACACATGTGGAAATGGTGGATAACAATTTTGGTGTCAAGATAGCTTAACAAAGACCATGTAAAAAGGATAATAAGCACTGAAACAACATGAGGTAGGTAAGGGGAAAAATTAGGTCAAGGACAAAAGAAATGCCTTCGGCACTATAGACACATGCGTAAGAGTCTTCAGTCAGTACGGTTTTTTTGCAAGCGGAAGGTTGTAGAAGTTTTTGTAGTATTTGGTGCATGAGTAAGGGCGCTTAAGGTTAGATTTAGCGAAAAATCCACATTTAATGCTAATTATGTTGGTAGGTGGTGTAGCATTTATTGCTAGAAAGGGGGAAAAAGCTATAAGTATGAAGTCGGGCACATTATTATTTACCTTATTATTACAATATTAAAGAGCTCTTGTGAACTAGGGCATCCACGAAAAGAGAGTTGTCGAGAGAGAATCATATAGATTTAAGTATGTGACTAGGGTTGATCTACAAACCAAAGTGGAAGGAGTACACGAGCGTAGGGAAGAGAGTTTCAGAGGAGTACACCATCTTGTGGAAGAGTTTTTCCAAGTTAGGGTTCTACAGCTAGGGCATGGGAGTAGAAGGATTATTCTACAGAGTTGAGCCACATGATTGAGTAGAGAAAGGAAGAGGAGCAAGAAGATTTTAGGTTGTAACCTGACAAGTAAAAATGACACCAAAGAAGGTGACCGTTTCACCAAAGAAGAAGGGAAAAGGGAAACAATCTAGAGTGGTATGCAGAGATGCAGTACCTAGATGGAGTGTTGCTAGGGAAAGAATGGGTATCACACATCAAGAAGATGGCCATGAGTGACTACAATCATCACATGAGTACCATAGAGAAGGAGATGGTGTTGGAACTAGTTCATCTAACTGATACGAGGACACCAAAAGGAATGTCGATCTACAGTGATGAGGTGAAGGTGAAGTTGGGTAAGGCTAGGTTGCTGCAACTATATGAGTTTCCCTATTTTGGAAAGCCCGAGTGGTTATACTAGTGGTTGATGTCATGCATACATGAAGACCACTTCTATTTTATAGGCCACAAAATGTGCATAACCCCTCATCTCATATCAAAATTTAATTGTCTGGGTTTGCAAAGGGGACTCCATAGATGATGACTTAGAGGATAAGGATGCCATTAAGGTGACTGTGGAATCCTATGAATACAAGAATGGTTTGCACTACTTTGATATCATAGATATCCCGACCCTATAATGAGGATGGTTGTGTGCTTGGTTACCAAGTTGAATGGTCAAGAAAGGTGGACACAAGTAAACAAGGCATGGTTGAATATATGTTGGAAAATTTTAGAAGGAACCATCTACAACTTGTCTACCTTTATTGTAGATGAAATCATTAGCAACGCAAAGGAGGGGGACAAGATAATGTTTGAAAATATTCTCCTCACCATCATCTTCTTAGATATTGGAGTTCCCGATGGGCTAGATAATTTTTATGGTAGTATCCAGATGAATATCCCTCGTCTGTGAAAATATTTGAGAGTATACTTGTGATACCATGACGGCCACCCACAAGGCACACCTAGAGAAATGGTACAAGTGAATGCACGATGCATTCGAGGCAGAGTGGAGGATACCTGAGTAACTACCCACACTTGGAGATCGAGAGGATGAGTTTTTGTATATCAACATTTATCCATTGGACAATTCACTCTGACAGATGATACTAAGAGTCCATGGTGCAAATTTTCATTCTCTTTCACTATGCAGTATTTCCAGGCTGGGGTGAACTATTTTAAGGAGGCCAAAAGGATAAGGTTTGACCTAAGTAAAGTGGACCAAGACCACCACGATTTGTGTAGAAATATCATATAACCAAATAAACACATATATGTGGAGAATTATGTCTCCCATAAAGTGTAGATAATTAAGCCATTGACGTTGCCAATTGTCAAAAGGATTGGAATGAGAATATACTTACACATCAGGCCAAATTTTGAGAAGGGTGCCTACCTAGAGAATTATTTCTCCATTCCAAAAGACCCCATGGGGAAGAAGAATGCTGCATTGAAGAAGAGGGTGAGAGAATAAGTGTAGGAAAAGAAGGCACCAAGTGTACAAACAACACAATCTATGGGCACACCGAAAACAAGCATTAAGCCAAGAACTTACGCATGTAGAAAGAAGTCCCCATTTAGGGAGAAGACCCCAAAATAAGAGGCACCAGAGAAAGAAGAGTCTCCCACATAAGAAGAATTTCCAAGGAAGGAGTCGCCTATTGGAGAGGAAAAAAATGAAGGGTATCTTATACTAGAATCACTAGTTAAGAAGAAGCAGAAGGTGGAAGAGAAGGAATACTCAGAGGAAATAAAGGGCTTGGATGCTTACAGGGGTAAGAAGGACGATGATGAGGATGAAGAAGTTTAGAATCATCCCATGTATGATATACATGATACCAAAGAAGAAGGAAATGAAGATAAGGATGGAAAAGAGGAAGTAGTTGCTCAAGAAAGAGGGGTGAGTGAAGAGGTGAAAACAAAATATCAAAGGACCCAAAACCTCACTAAGGAGCAAATAAAAGAGGCCACAGAGAAACTAAGTGGTAGGAATTATCAAAAATTTAGTGGAACGGAAATAGAATGCAACACGAATGACGTGATTAAGGAGATAGAAGAGGATAGCATTGGAAAAGAGTATGGCAGCATGGGCAGAGACCCGACCTAATAATAATCTTTCTAAAGGGTGAAAGCATAGGAGGAAAGGGTGTGGTGAATGCTCAATAGTTTTTGGATGAGCAAGTCTATAATGCACTCAACAAGGTTTCAGTTGACATTGAAGAAAATTTTTGTAGGAGGAATGATAGGGTGAGATTCCTATAAGGGGAATTAGAGAAGGAGGAGGATCTCCTCGAGAAGAGCAAGGACTTGAAGTAAGAAGAGATAATCAGCACACAATTAAGATTCAAAATGAAAGAGGAAAAGGAAAGGGTGCACTGAAGTAGATAAGAAAATTGAGATGATTACAAATTTTATTTTCTTAAAGCATCTCAACCTAGTGCCAATAAAAAAGTATGAATCAACCTTGCAGTTCCTAGAGGATTTGACTCACATCCTCACAATGGAAAGGAGGCCACTCACCTTAGAGTCCATAGAAGAGGTTTTGGCATGCCAAGAAAGAGAAGAAAAGCTGAAGGTTGTAGAGATCATTTCTCGGTATACCAAACTCCTTGCCAATGTAAAGGCCGCCGCACAAATTGTTGAAGTTTTTTATGATAATTACGCTGATAGAGATACGGTAACAAGCATTCTAGTTGCTACACATGAATCGAGCTCAAGGATTTTCAAGAGAAGAATAAGGGGAGAAGAGAAAAGTGGGATAATATTTTGGCCATTGTGGAGAAGAAATCAAAAGCTATAAATACCTTGTGGGGCTTGATAAAAAACCAGTTGAAGGAATTATACCCCGAGATCACCCACAGAATGGACGCACTTGATGATTTTGGAAAAAAATAGGAAGGTATTGTTGATAGGATGAGTGCCAAAGGGGATAAGATAATTTTTGAGGTGGTGAGATACCTAGTAGGTAACCTCTGTCAAAGTGCACAGAGTGAGGAAGATTCTGAGAAATCTTGAGGTGGACATAAGTAAGGATTTCCCACTCCTCCTTTAACAATAAACAAATTATTATTCGTTCCCCCATTCCTTAATTCATTCATTCCTCATTATTAATTCTTTCATTCTTTATACCAACCATTTAGAGTCCCACAATTATTTGTTATTTAAAGGAAAGGTGTTCTGAGGACGAGAGAACAAGCTTAGTGTGGTGTAATGTTAGGCCTCGAATATTGGCTAAGTAAAAAGGTGTATGCATGCGTGGGATCAATATGAATAAGGTCATGTGGGGTAAATGCACGCGGAAAGGGGTTTTAGAAGGGTTTAGTTGAACCCACGGTGCGTGAAAAGAAAAGAAAAGGGTTTCAGGACTTAGCCATATTCGTCGCTTTTAGGATCACACAAGAAAAGCATGACCTGACTAAGCATGCGAAATGCATAAGGTGTCATCCTAGAAACTTGGTGGTCAAGAAAGGAATATTCCATGTGATGGAAGGATCCAAAAAGACATCATTACAGAGAGTGGAGATCCTAGATGGGAATAAACATGCTCCATTAGAGGACCACCTTGACACTTGGTGACCGATCTGCTACTTTAGAAAGGCATGGCAATGGGAAATACAACTATATATAGAGATTCTCAGGTAAAAGAAAGGAGAAACTATCAAGGAAGAGATGGAAACTAAAGATAATCGAAGGGAGAAGCTTTGTAGAAATAGTAGGAGGTTCTAGAGAGTTGAGGTTCTCATTTAGAGGACTATAGGAGTGATAGATTTCCTAGAGGGATGGGGTTGTGATAAATTCTTTGTAATATGGGAAGCATAGTTAGGAATTTTGATGCATGAATCTTATCTACATTGATATATTGGTCTCATCATGGCCTTGGTGAATGTAATATGGTTTCGAACTATGATCAATATTAAATATATGGTTATGTTCTAAATATGTATTTTTCATGGGTGTAAAACCTAGTGCATTTATTTTATGGTATGGATCAAATTTATTATTTGTATGATGTTTCTCCTATTATCAAGATAGGTATAATGATATAATAACTCATCTTAATCTCTCAGAATGAATGCGTAGTTTTTACCCTTTTCATCTAAGTTTTTGTCCATAACAATGTATTCTCACAAGACTCGCATAAAGGAGGGGCTTGATGCCTATGCATGCCTTGGGGAGCGTCCAAAGTGCCCGCTTTGGGTGATATGTCAATGTGCATGGGACTATACTTGTTCTAAGGGCATATCAATGACTACAAAACACATTTATCTCACCATTACATTATACAATAGCATACTTTGTATCCTTTCATGATGAAATATTTCAACTATACTTGTCATGTTACACTCCTAGTTTCTCCTCCTAAGGATAATAAGCATTCAAGTTCACCATAAACTCATGCACCCATGAAACATACCATAAATTTCCATATATAGGCTATAACACTACATGCTTCCCTTACAACATTGTAATCACTTCAAGGATGAACTTAGGGATATGCCTTGACATTTAAATGCATCTACAAAATATTGATAGTCCTTTATCAATATTAATACCTTTATTTTACACTTGTATAACCTTTCAAAACCTCTTGATAAATTATACTCTTGTTTGATACCTCTCTGTATACCCAAGCATCCATACATACACTTGTAATAGTGCATATTAGTTGAAAAACACACTTTTTGGTCTTCACAATCCTTACAGTACTTAACCATCTCCATACTTCTTCCATGATGCATATTCACACTTGATACACCACATATGTAGTATGAATCAAGGACTATGATACAATATATGGTACTAGCTAACTCATGAGCATAATTGAAATACAATATTATACCTTGCCTTTGATGGTTTGATCAATTCATCATACATATTAAATATCTTCTTCATGGATCCAATAATATTGCAACATGACAGTGCCTAAATCATCTCCAAAATAGATTGAAGACCTTCAAAAACACAATAAACACACCTTCAAACCATGGGAAAACACCCACAATGTCACATCTCAAACCATTCATACTCCTCTTTAATACCATGCGTTATATAGATGGTGGATGTCTCTAAGAATTCTAGTATAGACATCCTTATACATAAGGAGTCTAGAAAAACAAGCTAAAAAGGTCACATTCCCTCTTTGACACCTGTGACTCACCTTTTCCTTCTTTCTTCTGATATGCAAGCTGAAAACCCTCTTGTTCTGCTTTAACATATGCTTTAGGTGGAATTTCATTATTTTCTCTCGGCTCCCACAACCTTCCCCGGTCTCTTCTCCTGCACTCTACGAGTCTAAAATCTCCCGCTTTTCCTTAAAGGTCCATAAAAACAATCTCTAGCTACATTTCCAACCTCATTTCAATTAAAGCATACAACTTCACTCTTACCTTTAACATCTTCATTTCTCTAATTTTTCTGAATGGTTCATATAGGAAGTAATTTGCGGTGTGACCTCTCTCATGACAATTATACCAAGTAACATTCCTTTACTTCTCATCTCTACTATCCCTCCATGGGTGATCATATTTGAAAAACCTCCTACATTCCTTTTCTCTATGTCTAAAACCATTACAAGTATAACAATATCCATTGAAGGATATCTCATACCTTGATGTATTGGGTTGCCTCATAAACTTTATCTTCACAATTTCTTTGAATATTCTCTCCTTTTTGTTCTCTTTGATGTTTGGACCTTTAGTTTATTTTCTTGGAATAATTCCATTTTACATCACTTATTTTCCCTTAAGGTCATCCTTAAACCCCTAAAAATTCATGTCTCTTACATACCTTTTACTATCTTAGATATCAACAACATCCTTGGAAGTATTTTGAAATTTTTGGAATGACTTAGCCTTATTAGCTACTTCGAGATAGATCTACCTTTAGAACCACCATTTCTTCTTCAAACCTGATGAATTATTTCTTCTTGATTGTCTCATCAAGTATACCTATTTCAAACCATTGCTTCTCTATAAGATCATTAACATTTCCTTCATAATATTCTACTTGTTCTCTCAACTCATTTACATTCTTCTCTACATGCTTTAGCTATGTTTGAACACACATTAGCTCAGTCTCTATTTCATTTGATTCTTCTTTCTCCTCCTCAAAGTATATGGAGTCACCAAAAATATGGATTTTTCACTCATAGATTGCATCACATCCTTGGCCATGAACAAGAATTAATCACCTACATTATCATCTTCGATTCGAGTTTGAGTTAGAAACACCATCACAGGTACTTAGCTCGGATGAACAACATTCTTTCTTTATGTAGAAAATATTCTTTGATTTCTTCTTATTGTCAAACCTTTTAAAATTATTCTTACCTTTATCATATATGTGAGTGTTCTTGTCATGATCCTTATCATGCTAATCATTCTCTTCATCCTTTTCCTTATGAGGGAACTTGTTGGAAAAGTGACCTATTTTACCATAGGTACAGAATTCAAAAGGTAACTTTCCTTTGTACTTATCTAAACCAAGTTTCCATCTTATAGAAAACATGATATTTAGTTCATCATCATTATTCTCATGAGAAACATCATAATCCTTAGTCTTATTTTCCTTTGAATTATTCTGATCCTTGAAAGCAATCTCCTTCTTGATAGGTTTAGAATCAGTGATCCTCATCTCATATGTAGTCAAGATTCCATGTAGCTCATCCATCAACATGAACTTCAAATCCTTATCTTCCTCAATAAAAGATACTTTAGGATCAAACTTAGGAGAGAGGGATCTCAACACCTTTTGCACCACTACTTCTTCTTTTACTTCTTCACTTAAACCTCTCATATATTTGATAACTTAATCAACTCTGAGAAGATATGTATAAATAGATTCTTCTTCTCTCATCTTTAGGTCTGCAAATTGATTTCTGAAAGTTTGGATCTTTACCATCCTTATCTTATAATCTCCTTCATATATGAACTAAATTTTCTCCCACGTAGCTTTTTCTTATGTATAATGCATTACCTTAACAAGATTTATTGGCTTGAAGTTGTCATTAATAGCCTTCTTGTCTCGTAGTGCTTTGGTTAGATGAGTTTGAGGAATAGAATACCCATCTATCACAACATACCAAATATAAAAACCTAAAGAAATGATGTGGCTCCTCATCCTAATGCTCCAAAAAGCATAGTTTGATCCATCAAACAAGGGATATTTTCTTTTAGAAGTGTCACTTTGTTGAATTTCCATTTCAAAGGTTTCAAAGGATCTCCTTCAAGTGAAAAATTATTCAAAAGTACATGCTATGATACTTATTTTTAGAATAAAAATGGACTAAGAGCGGGGGTGAATCAATATTTTAAAACCTTTACTTAATTCCTTCAAGTTACTGCTGCACCATTTAGAGTATCAAATAATAATTCATTAACCATTAAAAGTGCATTAAGAATATTCGAAATTCACATAAATGATAGAGTACACAAGAAAAAAATATAAGTGGGAAATCCTCAAGGGGTATAAAACCCACTAAATTTTTAAAAAATATTACTCAATTCAAAAGACTGGCATGAATATGACACATCACACAATATTTCTTTAGTGATGCACCAAACCCAAAAGGAGAACAAACCCCTATTAAGTAAGGAGTTAATCCTACAAGGAGGACATAACCCCTTAAAGTTATCAATTTCCAGCTAAACCACCTAAATATGAAGACCACTAAAGTATTTTTACACCTAAAACATATAGTGATCATAATTTCAGATCACACACTTCAAAACCCTCTTTAAACACACTCACTCATACTTCGCTCAATCCTTCCTCTTCATAGGATGATTAGGTATATTTTAATTTTTGTTATTCTCTTCTAGAAACTATTAATTGCCTATTTCAGCTCTATCATAAATCCCTTATACCTCTATAATAATCTCTCTAAGCTCACATATTCCTCTCACTCAAAACTAGCTCAAATGAGAATATACATTCACTTAAATACATAATTCAACTCCTAAACAATAATAGTCCATCCATAAAAATTATTTTTGTTCATATCAACATAAAACACACCGAAAAAGTGATATAAATTCATAACATGAGGCCATATAAGTTGTAATATGACCAAAACACTCAATCATGCTTAACTAGGCCAAAATTGCTAGTTCTATCTCCATCGAGCACTTCATGGATTCAAAAATCATAGAAAAACTCCAGAATTAATCCAAATACTCCAAAAAATATAAATAAATCCTCTCAATATATCCCACAATCTCAGTAACCTCTGCATCATTCAATTTCACCATATCACCACCAAGTAGGATTGTGTCCTATTCAATCTAGGGACCTCTAACATACATGCCTTTAAAGATGAAGACCAATCTCTCGCCAATCCCCTCAAATATGGAATGAAACCAATCATTGGAAATATAATCACCAAAGGAACACTTAAAATAACTTTATACATCATGAATCAACCCATAGTTTCATTGAAATAAACTTTTTCGTTCAAGCTACATATGTTGCCTAAAAATAAGTCTTGAAACTTGACCTTCCTACACCTATGCAGACACTTTTAAAAATTATAATTTTTTTAAAATATGAATTAAATATTCATAACTCTCCAATGGATAGGAATCCTAAAATAAACTAGGATATTTGTCTTTGATACCAATTTCATCAAAGAACCTATATTGTCTTAAAACCCTGTCAAGTAGGTCAACTTGTAACCTCAACCTTTCAAAAAAATATGAATTGTAGGCCTAAAAAAACCTTGTAATATATGATTTTACAAAACCCAAATAGCCATTAGACTCATCAAAGTTTTCCACATATGCTCAAGAACCTTCTTCATCCATGAATGTTAAAAACTGCCTTCTAGACCTAAAAACCGGTCTTCATATTTAGACATGTGCATACCACCAAACACCTTAACCAAGATTTGAAATGGGTTCCAAAATATATAATATCTCCCTATATACTCATAACACTAATTTAGATCATAGGCCAAATGAAAAAACTGAGAGAAAAACAAACTTTCCTGGAAAATAATAAAATATGAGTGGGCTCCACCTAAAGTCAAGACCTAAAAACACCACTATCTAAAAGATGGCATAGTCATCTCCGTCCTCCAATCATAAAATTTAATGATTAAATGCATTTTGAGATCACACCAACAATATTTCTTCTATCACTCATGAACTAGGTTTTTGACCAACATAACTTCTTAACAATCATTCATAAAGCTAAGACCCTTATTGAAATTCATTACAACTCGAGATGTTATTAAATTCATGCCTAAAAATAGTTGAAAGGATTTTTTCCCCATGTAGGATTTACACATGCCAAACAACATGATTTATCTCACTTCGAGATGGAAAACTCACCTCCTTGACCTCAATATAGCGAAAAATATCGCAACTTGAAAAATATTAATCATAAGACCCTAAAATTTTACACAAATATCTAGGAAAACCTCTCTCAACTTCTCAAATTATCATCTAAACATTCTTATCTCTTCATCTTCTCAACCACCAAGACTTTCCTAGCTAGTTCATAGGAATAATTCATGTTTGGATCAAAATAGAATAAGTAAATATCATACCTTTTCTACAAATCTCTTCAAAGAGAGATAACATATTTTATACAAAATGTATAACTCCTTTTCATGTCCTCATGGGCCAATAAATTTTTCACCTAACCTTCATGCTTAATTGGGCCATAAAGCACCTAGACTAGTTCTAGATGAAGACATACGACCATGCTCAAACCCTAAAATAACCCTATAATTCTTGTGTGAGTTTCCCAAAACACTCTCCTCAAGATCTCAATGTCTCTAAAATATTTCTCAAGCCACCATGCATCTCTATCCTCCATGTGATATCACCGATTGTGTGCAATAAAAGGTATGTTAAAACTATGAGCATGAGGTAAAAATATCTAAAGAAACCCCAAACGATTTGGAACAAACAAATCAAATCACCATTAGATTAGAGATAAATAAGAGCTACCTGTTTTCATGCATACATAAAGCTTGAGATAAATAATCAACCCTAAACATGACTATATTAGTTCCCTACTCCATGAAATCTATCTATAAATGAACCTATCAAAGGTCTAACAATCAGTTATGTGTTTATTGATGTCTCCAAATCTTAATAATGAAATCTCACCATTAATGGCTTCTCCCATTTACATGCAGCTTTGGAGGAATTAGCAAATAACAAGTAAATATCTCAAATATGAAATGAAATGGCTCTAAAATTACTAAAGCATAATCTAAATCAGAAATGAGACAAGAGAGAGACTTATTATGAAAAGGTGGGAGGGGTACCCTTCTATTTATAGTTTTTGGTTTGAAGAAAAAGGGTTTTGGATGCATGTGGGACTAAAAAGGAGTCAAAAAGGTGATTTTCAGAAAATCACATTGGGAGGTGTGAACTAGATTTGGAAAGCCAAGTGGCTATTTTGAAAAGGTGAGATATTTGTTTTAGAAAGTCAAATTCTCATTAGAAATTCAATAAGAGGGTTAATTAACCTAAAAAGGTTAATTAAAGGGAAACAAACTTATAGAAGTTAGTTAGAGAGGGATTAGTAGTTTTAGGGGGGTTAGAGGAGGTTAGAAATGGTGATTTAATGGCGTAGTGTAGTAAATTGACACGAGACTAGGATAGTTAGTATGATCTTAGTAATAAGATCATGTAGACCAAATTATAGGTGTCTACATTTTCCCCTCTTTGAGGTGACGTATGCGACGTCTCTTTAAAGAAAGTAGAGAAGGATAAACGAATAGAAATTTTTGAAGGGATAGAAGAAAAAATAGTAGAATGAAGGATGCCCCCTCCGGTGTCAATGGGGTGATGGAGAAATGTGATCAAAGATTGACAAAGAGAATAGAAGAAAAAATAGTGTGAAGAAAAGGGAGACAAAAGAGAAAATATAAAGAAAAAGGGACTTTGAGCTATCCACAAGGCATTGTTATAGAAAAATTTCTATTCATCATATTTCTAATAATATTCATCATCGAGTCCTTATTAAAGTATAAGCATACGATGAAAGTGTAAGATGACATGAAAATCCAAGATATAAACAACTATCCATTTCTATAATGACCAAATCCATGCAACATACATGAATGTAATGTAATACGAGAAGCAAACAAACTCATTTAATAGGGAAATAAGTATAATCACACACACTCAAACCAACAATGTTCAAGACGGTTGCACAAATATTTTTTTATTGAGTTACAATCCCAAATGTTTATATAAATGATAAGGGTTTAAAATGATGTCCCAAGAAAGTTTTATATGCAAGGGAAAGGATGTAGGACACTTAAGTGGCTGACATGCCAAAGATTACGCTTGATCATGGCCTCCCAAAGCCTTAGGTGAGAGGTGGTACAATGGGAGTCAATGTTTCGGATTCCCACTTGTGAGATCACTATTACATTAAAGTACATGTGGCACATTATGTGGGTTAATATCCAGGGTGAGCTGATTCAATACTCCAGTTGACATGACCAAATATCGATCAATGTATCCTTAAGCTATTCATCATTCCAGTGATACCATTATGTGGCATGACAATTAGAATATCATGTTGTATAGAGGATCCCAAACTTGATCGGGTTATATTTTACTTGATGGATTTTGTCAATGGAGTTTTACTCCCTGAAAAAACTAGAGCTTCATTTTCACTTGGCCTTATTGGAGTGATATGCAATTTGATCGATGGTGAGACATATTGTTGGGGCCAAGTGCATACTACCACAATCATACTAGGATTTACATTTGATCACATACTACCATCAGAAGATGGTAGGACCGCCAGATTCTATAGATTTGGGCATGGAACAACATTACTATTAGTCACCCTGTAGGTGTACTTAGAGTTCAAGCTCGAGAGGATCCTTTTATTATGGGATGGGTTTCAATTGGGGATGACATGTGGCTGCATATGGGAGATTTATACCATTACCACTATGAGCTAGATGATCTACAATAGGTTGTAGTAGTATGGAGGCCATATAGACATTTTTAGTGGCCTCAGGATGGCCTAGAGCTCAGCACAAAAACATTTGATCATTTCATACTAGGTAGCCGTAACCATATGCGGGAGATTTATAGGGTGGATCGGTACTAGAGACATTTTGGCATCATATAGGATTTACAGGCCGGACATATGGTATGCTGCAGGGCGCAGAGAGTAATTTGATATGGGGTTGTAGATTACCGAGATAGAGCACTGATGATATTTTTACAGTGATGCCGGTTATGTGGGTACCCTTGAGACAGGTCTAAGATCCGGGGTGTACTCCAAAGTATGCTCCATGGTACCATGCAGTGATACCTCTACATTTGATGATTCTTAGAGCCACCTATGATGCAAGAGTGAGGGAACCCCCAGTGGGGCCTCCTAGCGGTTATAAGGGTTAAGGTGATGGTGATGATGATGATGATGATCCATTTGACAACCAGTGTCATGATTGGGGTTGTAGACAAGGTCCTCCACTATAGTAGCCATAGAGATAGGGGCCTAGGCTTGGGAAGAGACATGCACCTATGGCTCCGGATATAGAGTTGTCTCCATTAGGAATTCCAACATGGGTTTATGCCTCTAATTATAGTAGGTATTTCCATAGCAAGGTATTCCACCTCATACCCCACGGGGTGGTGGAGATGATGGAAAAGTAGCTACATTTTAGCAGTAGCTACGGGTAGTGATAATAGTTTAGCTATAGGTAGCAGTGAGAGGGAACAATTCAGGGGTGTAGTTATATGCCTTTACATCCGATAGAGATCAATCAAGAGCCCTATCTACTAAAAATGGGGATGTTGTATCATGGCGAGAAGCATATCAAGTAATTAGTAGTGTAGGGTGCTCAGATATTGAGCTTATTACATTAGGCAAAAAATCATGTATAGAATGTCACCACTCAGCATGACTAAGCTCAGGCCCAGGTGCACGGTTATATCATTCGGAGAGATCATGCATGGGTCTAGATTCATATTATTACTATAGATAGATATCAAGAGGAAACTATTGCGAGACATTCCCATGTTGATATAGGTAGATTTACAGGTGAGTGAAATGTCATTGTCACAATAATCCACTTCTTTTGGAGACAAAGAGATGATCCAGATATCATAAGAGCTAGTAGTGAGTCCTCGTATTATAAGGCCACCTATTATGGAGTAGTCCTAGCAGGGTAGTAGATCATTCCTTTTTACTTGTTAAATGTGACTAGGACATGCTCCAGATCAAGGAGGTCATGGCAATAAATTAGATCGAGTTCGGTAGAGTTAGTGGATAGTAGGGTGGTACACCAAGAGCTAACCCTTCATAGCCCCCGCCATTATTTCGATCTCTAGGTCATAGACCAAGAAGCCCCAGAGAGGGCAAGAGTCATGGCTAACTCTCCTTTTGTACAAACATATGTATGTATGCATGCCTCTTATGAAGGCTGATTTTGATCGATGTATGTATTGATGTATCATGTTTTGATTATGCCTCTTGATGAAGGCTCAGTTTTGATCCATGCCCTTTAGATGGAAGATTTGTATCAATGATGTATATTTTATCTTGAGATAGACATTTATACATGTATATATGGACATTCGATGGTTTATTATTATTTTTTTCATGTTTTATATGCTCTTATGATGATGATTCATGTTTATAGTTGTATGAGAGTATCATGATGATGTATGATTCTATGTATGTTCATGCTAGATTAGCGATGTTGTACCACATGTTTTTATATTGATGATATATCTTCGATGATATCACATGTTTATATATTGATGATATATCCTTAGATGATATCACATGTTTTTGGTTATGAGACATTCTAGTTTTATGCTAGCATTTGGGATGATACTAGATGATATTGGTGTGGGGGATAGATTTTTGATTATGCACAACCCCTCTTACCCCCATTGATGATACAATATGTGGTGATTATCTTAGTATGCATGCATGATGTAAAACTTAGAATTTTTAAAAATATGATGTATTAGATGATGTTATATGTGATGAATGGTAGATGATAGATGTGAGACCAAACAGATGTGCAGTAAATAAACACATAAGAAAAAGGTTAACAAGACTAAACAAATATACTCATACAAAACCACACAGCAATATGCAACTACAAATGAACTCATGCCAATTCTAAATATAGATTAAATTAGTGTTCAATATAAGTAAAATGAATCCTAATAGGTGCATACAATAGATAATGAAAACATACAAATATCCTACAAGTATGAATGCTAAAAATGAACTCAATGCAACACACAATTAAATAAAACAAGATTCAATCTAAGGTAAGCAAATGAACCATTCTTTTAATCATACAACACGAAAATATACCTACAATCAAAACCATACAAACCAACAACTAAAAGCAATTAAATCACTACCTTGTTTTTGTGGGACAAAATTGATATATTTTCTGATGTTTTTGGGTTATCCTAAAGGATAAGTTTTCAAGGATACTTTGTTCACATTATTTTTGGGGTTTCCCAAGGATAATGTTGGTGTAACTTCGTTCCAAGGGGAATTTTATAAATGTTTAGATTTTTGTTTATATTTTTCTGAATGTTTTTGTATTTTCCAAGGTCATGTTCCGAAAGCAATGTACAAAGATAAAGAAGCGTAGATACCCCTAGAATGATGTGGGAATATACAAAGGCACATCCTTCACATAGATTCTAGAACAAATAATCTAGATCATGACTTTATAAAATAGATTTGGTAGGGTTCCTAAACCTAGCAAAGGAGATTAATCCTAGAAAGTGGTGAGATTTAACCATCTAGATGCAAGAGTATCTTATGACCAACTAATATTCCTTGAGTGGTAGAAACCGGTTTTCACCCAAATACCTACCCACTGCGCCATAATTGCATGGTTTTCACATGTGGACGACCTGTTTTTTCTTTACTATTTTCTCATGTTTTTCTTTTTTTTTTTTGTCTACTTTTTAGTTCTTATCTGATATATGCACCATGATTTAGCATAAAATCACTTGAGATGCATGGTTTTCATAGGTTCAAAAATCTCTTCACCATCTAAGTATGCCAATTTATAAGCTCCTGATCCATATTTAGTAACCACCACATAAGGCCCTAACTAGTTAGACTCAAATTTACCTTTATTTTCTCTATCCTTATCAATGATGTTCTTCTCGATTTTCTTGTAGAACAAGATATCCTACATTAAACTCATGATGAATGATCAGTTTATTATATCCTCGTGATACTTTGTTCTGTAAACCATTAGGTGATTAAATTCTCGCATACATTTTTCATCCAACAACTCTAGCTCACAACCAAGCAACTCTCGTATTCTTCGTCCTTATCAAGATAGTCCCAGAGAGATATTCTTAGGGAGGGAAGCTCCACTTCTAAGGGTATGCTAGTTTCAATGCCACAAACTAGTGAATATGGGGTCACTTTAGTAAGAGTGCGGATCGAAGTTCGATAGGCCCAAAGGGAGGGATGTATCTATAAGTGCTAATTACAACCAATTTTACTTACCATTTTGTCCATGATCCATACAAGAGTTTTATTGGTAGTCTCCACTTTCCTGTTACCTTAGGGATAATAGGGGTAGACCACTTGAGCTAAATATAGAAGCATTCGCACAATGTTTTAACTATTTTATTTTGAAACAACTTACCATTATCTATGAGAATGGGAGATGGGATACCGTAATGGAAAATGAGGTGATTCATGATAAATTTGGAGATTTGCACACCAGTGACATAAGTGAGAGGTACAACCTCTACCCATTTAGTAAATTATTCAGTGGTGGTAATAATCTATGTGTGGCCATTTGAAGAAGAAGGATGGAGCTTCCTATGAGATCCATGCCCCATTTAAAAAATAGCTAAGGTATTGCGATAAGATGCAAAGCTTGTGTTGGTGCATGATTTAAGTTTCCATAATTTTGGCATAGCTCAAACTTATTTACAAAAGTACAACAGTCTTCTTCCATGGTGGGCCAATAATAACCTACTCTTAAGATATTCTTAGTCAATACCATACCACTCGTGTGCACTCCACAAATACCTATGTGTACTTCCTTAATAGTGTGGACTAATTCAAACATCTAAACAACGTAGAAGATTCCTATTGCAGCCATGACAATAAAGGGTGCCTCCAACGAGGGTATAATGGGATATGTAGAGGGTAAGGGATTTCTTTTTAGAA
The DNA here is from genome assembly GCA_018340775.1 of Taxus wallichiana var. yunnanensis. Classification (NCBI taxonomy): domain Eukaryota; kingdom Viridiplantae; phylum Streptophyta; class Pinopsida; order Cupressales; family Taxaceae; genus Taxus; species Taxus wallichiana. Next base: position 736,606,154 of record CM031241.1, read on the forward strand.
TGGGTAATGTCTAGGGAAATGTGCCATCTTATAGGTATCTAAATATAGGGTCATACCAAGGGGAGGATGGACCAACAATTTCACATGCCAAACAAGATTCCGACATGTCATATGCGGGTATTCATAAATTATCTATAAAGAAGGGCATTTTACTTTCCTGAGGTGGAATACATAAGAGAGATCCAATTGTAGCCATAGCATCTGCTGATCTATTATGTGACCTTGGTTTTTTCTCAAAGATAATCTATGTAAAATATTCCTTCAAGGTTTCAACCAAATTCTTGTATGGAACAAGCTTCTCATTTTTAACCTTATACTCATTATTAACTTGCTTAGTAAAGAGTTGGGAGTTCCCAATGACATGTAGTTGTCTGATATTCTAAGTGATAGATAACTTGAGGGCACAAATTAGTGCCTCATATTCTGTAATGTTATTAGTGCATGGAAATATCAAGTGGATTGAACTTGTAATAACCTCACTTTTGGGAGTGATGAGCACCACTTCTGCTCCAGATCTGTGGAAGGTGAATGATCTATAAAAATGGACTTGCCACTCTATATAATCTTCAACATACATCATGGATGCATCTGGAAGATCTAGACACAAAGGTTCCATCCCTGGTAGAGGATATTCTACCAATTGATCATCCAATACATGTCCTTTTAATGACTTCTAGTTTACAAACTCAATATCAAATTCACTTAAGAGAATGATCCAATTAGCCATTCATCCTATAAGGGTAGGTTTGGATAAGAGGTATTTGAGAGGTTCAACTTTGGATATTAGTTTGGTCTTATTATTAAGGAGATAATGGTGAAGTTTTTGAAAGGTAAAGATGACTACTAGGAAGGCCTTTTCAATTTGTGGGTAATTCAGTTCATAGGCAATCAAGGTGTGACTAAGGTAATAAACTACCCTTTCTCTATGGTCTAGGTCATATTGGGCAAGAAGTGCACCAATAACAAATTGGGTAGCTGAAATATATAACATGAGAGATTTTCCGGGGTAGGCGGCATTAGTACAAGAGGGTTAACAAGATAATGTTTAAGTAGTGCAAACACCTTTTGAAACTCTAGTACCTAGTTGAATGTAACATCCCTTTTGAAGATATGTGTAAAGGGATGGCACTTATCCACAAGATGTGAATTAAAATGGATGATTCTTTTGTATCTTTCCTTGTAAAATTCTTAGTTTTTAAAGATTTGTAGGTAGAGGCATTTCTATGATAACGATAACATTTGCAAGATCTACCTCTATTCCTCTTTGTGAAACGATGAAACCTAGGAGCTTCCACGACAAAATTCCAAAGCCACGCTTCTAGGATTCAAATGTACTTTGTAATCTCGAGAGATGTTGAAAAATACATCACAACATAGTAGGGTGCTCTCCTCTAGTTTTAGATTTTGCTAAAATATCATCAATGTAATCCTTCATGATGTCATTCATCATGTTATGGAAGATGATTGTCATTACATGTTAATAGGTGGCCCCAAAATTCTTGAGTTTGAAAGGTATGACCTTGTAACACAATTTCCTCCAAGGGATGATAAAATTTATTTTATGTTTATCCTCCTCTATAATTCAAATCGGGATATAACTTGAAAACCATCCATTAAGGATAAAATTTTAAACCCAACAATAGAATTGACAATCATATACATATTAGGAAAGGGGAATTCATCTTTGGGATATGATTTATTGATATCGTGGATGTCCATGCAGATCCTTATGCCAACGAGCTTCTTATGAAATGGGACTATCCTAGATATCCAATCTGAATATTCAATGGGTTTAATGAAATCAGTAGCTAATAACTTTCAAGCTCTTCTTTGATAAGTAGTACAAATTTAGGGTGCATATTTCTCAATTTCTACTTGATAGGTTTGGCATTTGGGTGCATAACGAGGTTTTGTATGAAAAAGTATGGTTCTATAACCAAGCATATCTATGTATGACCATGTAAATATATCTACATATTCTCTTAATAACTCCAAAAAAACCTTTTGTTCTTGAGTTGAGAGTGAAGCTCCCAACTTTATCATTCTAGGTTCCTCTTCTGAGCCAATGTTGACACTGATCATTTCTTCAACCAGCATTTTAGAAGCATCCTCCATCCACATAGGATCGGGGGAAGAGTAAGATCAACCTCTTTAGGTGGCTCATCATCATCTTTGAATGGATATACCATTTCGTCTACAGGTTCTTCATTTTTTTATCTACTAGTGCTTCAAAAAGTTCTCTATGAGACTTGCATTTATTCTTTCTATAAGGCTTCTATGAAGCATTATTAATCTTGCTTAAGAACTTATTATTCAAGCATCCACACATATATACTTACTCTCCAAATTATGAGCATGAATCTAGTTGAGTTGCAAATCCTTTCTTGTGATACCTAGTTGGAATAGAATCCACGAGTCCTCGTGAATTTAGAAAATGTTTCGTCATTCTCAAAGAAATTGATTGTCACGTGAAATTGTTGATCCCTATTTACAAGTTCGGGATATACAAGGGTTACTTGGTAATTGGTTTGAGGATTAGATTTGAATAAAGTAAAGACAGATGAATCAGGGAATATGTTAGTGGAGGCAATATCCTCATAGAAGATAAATTGGGAATCTACATTGCTATCAAAATAAGATGAGTCATCCTCACGTTCGGAAGATGTGGCATCAATCTCAAAGGGTGGATCATCATGAGGTATTATTCCAAGACCATGTCTATTAGATTTGAAATGAGGGATAGGAATGGGTTCTAATCATCCTTGTGCATTGATACCACATCCAAACCCATTATAACCCATGATGTACATCATGTGGTGGCCCTTGATATATTGTGGGGCTTGATGGCATGAAGCCATGGTACCCTTAGGTACTCTACTAGTAGGATATTCTAACATCTTTTCCTTAGATAGGAGACCGCCAGGGATGAAATTTTCTAGTGGTTTAGGGAACTTATCTCGAGTGCTCTTGAACTAAAAGTAAGGTTTACCATGTGTCTTGGTGTAGTCTCCAACACCATATCCTATTTCAGCAGCCAATTCTAGGTGCGTCGGGATAGCATCCAGTCCTGGCACGAAGATCACATAAGGTACGCATAGGCACTAATCCCCTCCTTTATGTGAGTTTGTGAGAATGTGTTTTATTAACATAGTGATACAACATAGCTAGAAAATGAGTGCAATTATCCATAGTAGTTTAGATGTAAGATTATACTCCTAGGAGATATATTCTAAACACAGATTTAACATGATCATCTAAAAGTAGAGACAATCGTGAAACAACATTGATGAACTAGTAACACCCATATGAACAATTAGAAAATAGCACATCAGGACTCATTGCCAAAGCATTATAGAATTGCTTCATTATATATTGATGGTTCAATTATAGTAGCCAAGATTACATTCAGAGGTTCCATCCATAGCAAGACTTTCTCTACAATCCGAGCTCTCGATATATGTGCCATGTTCTTCTCCTATATATTTTCTTTTATCTCTCCTTTATTTTCTCTCCTCTCTACTCTTCTCTTAGGAATGATCCTCTATATCAATCAGTCAAAGGAATCTTCTCCTAACCATTCATCATCATCCCTAAAGGTCTTCTTGAATCTTCTCACTTTTTTCTACTACTACCTTGGAACTTGTCAGGTTTTGTCATGCATTTCCTTCAATCGAGTGTCTTTAGCATGCTTATGCCAACTAATCCTTAACAACCTTGACCCCTTATCCTTCCATGATAACCATAATGATTCCTTGGAATATCCTTTACTTGGACTGCAAGTCTTCATAGCTTATCCACATTTGTATCTAGTCATTTTTTGTTTACTCCTTATGTGCATCTTTTTCTTATTTGATCCAAAAATTTACTAAGTCCTAACTCCAATCCATCTTGGCATGACCATTTGCACTCCTCTAAGGAATAATTTATCATGTGCCTTTACGTCCTATTATTGTGTGCCACAAGGATTCACACCCTAGGAACTTAGTTACTTTTTAGGGGTCCAACATCACCCCACACTAAAATGGTTGTTGCCCCAAGCAACCTTCACACTAGCCAAACAAAAGGATCAATCTTTACTAAATGAAACCTGGCAAGGTAAAAATAAATCTATTCCAAGGAATAAATAATGGTGGTAGAAATAATTTGAGAAAATAATTAAAGAATGGGGGGATGCTTATACAGCCAACTGTAGGAGCTCAAGAAACTTTGCGTTTATCTCATCTCTTAGTTTCTCCCAGGCCTTTAGCTCTGATATGACCCTTCTCCATGCAGCTCTTATAATATCGGGCACCTATTTCGTAATGATATCTCCCACTTTTCCCTTTAATTTGTTGATGACCACTCCCAAATCCATACATACACCCTTAAACTCATCCATTCACTCAGTGATGTAGTCTCAGAGTTCTTTGATTCTAAAATCTAGCTTTTCGTGCTTAGTCATTATCTTCTCCCTCTAGGCCATGGTGTTAATGACTAGTTACACATGCTTTACCTTATTGGTAGGGGTGGTATCCTACCAAAATTTAAGGGCTTACTATTATTCCATTACCCATGCATTAACTATGTGATCACATTTTGTGCAGCTATTGAAGCCCTTATCCGCCAATATATTTGCTTCCTTGAGTTGGGAGAGAAAGTCTTCCAACTCATTAATCTGGGATTCAATGATGACCTTGTTTTCCTCTTTTTCCTTTATGAGTTCTATAGTTATTGGGCCCACACCATCCTTGGTGTTAACTAGTAGCATCCTCATGAGGTCCTCAAGATATTCCATCTCATCCTCGTAATCCATCCTTACCTAGATTACTAAAGCCTGACTTTGTCCTAGAATGGTCTTCATGAGGGTGCCAACTTGGTCATATGCCTCCTTCACTCATGTATGTTCTCCCTTCAATCCTTGGCATAACCTTTCAATCTATTTTTCTTTTCTCTTCCGTTATGTGACCAAGGTTCACATGGTTTCCCCATATCCAGATGTGTCGTATCACCTTGGTGGAAATATTTTGCAAGACGTTGCATGCCTTCTCATCTATAAGGTGATTAGGATCCACCACCTTATATGTGTCTCCTCCCTTCTTCCCTAGGTGAATGGTCTTGATCGCAAGATCAAAGACCTCAAACTTAGGTTCCTCGGCATGGCAGCATAGCCTAGTTGAGCATCTTTCTAGTTCTAGGCACACCCCCATCTTGATCCAATAAGTCCCAACTATGCAAATTTTCTAGTGGGAGGGTGGCCTAAAATCTTATGTGTAGGACCTTATTGGGGTCATCCACAAAGTCCATGTGTGGGGACACTAGCATCCACTTCTTCCTTGTCACTTTACACTTCGTCCTTTGATTTTTTTCACTAGGAGTGAATCTCTTATCCTCTTTTATAATAAAGGGTCCCCCTTGTCTCTTTATGGGCTTGTGGCCTGTAGTGTGGAATCCTTATGCATCATAATCTCCCTAGCTCTTACCAAGTTCTCCTCTTCTTCTTGTGCCTTATCCTCCTACCCCTCCAAATCCTCTTTTAACTCTTCTTTGAATGTGGTGGGATCCTCTTCCTCTCCTTTCTCTCGAGCACTCGCCACAAGGCTTGATGCACCACCGGTCTTCTCGAATTTTTTCCTTAGGCCCCTCCCCTTATTCCTCTTCCTTTTTCCCTGGTGATTGAGTATTTACACCACCTTACTCCGAAGTTCTGATGCCCTTGCTACTATTCTGGTGCATGTAATACTTTCTCTTTCTTGAAGCATCTAGTTTTCCTTCCTCTTCTTCTTCTTCTTCTTCTTGTACTACCTTCATGGGTGGGATAGGTGTCTCTTGTGGCTTAGGAAAGGGGATTCTGTAACCTCCACCTCAATTCCTTCCTTTTTGGGGGCACAGTTGCATGAAAACTGAATGGACATACCCTTTGATTGTAACTTTGACTTGTGGGTGTAAGTCCAAGAAATTTGGTTCCAACATCTCGATATAGGAAATTCAGGCCCCATACTTGTACATGGTGCGCACCATGTGGATGTCATCATCCACCTTATCTGCATCAAAAACAAACCTTTACATGTCCTTAATCATGTTGATGGCACACTTCATGTATCTAGCAGTGAATGCAAAGGGGAGTTTGCACCAAGACCCCATCTCTCCTTTAGCCATTACAAACTTTGCCAAACAAATGTGTTGCATGACAAAAAACTTTATTTGGTTACCAACAACTTGTGGAAACTTGTGGGGAATGAACCACTCATTCTTGAAGGCTTAGTGTAACCTCTCAAACCACATGTTCATTCATGCCTTGTAATTATTTGATAAAATCCCATCATAAGTGAACTACAAGAATTATACTACGGGGATGTGTGCACTTGGTGGGTGGACCCAAATGTTCCCGTATGGTCCATCTGAGATGTCAATCTCCCAGAAGATGATAAGAAGTAGGATGGATCCCCAAGTGATCTTTTCTCCTGCCTCATTTTATACCCGTGCCTCTTCGATAATGTTATTCATGATGAATTTGGAAAATTTGTAGTGTGCCTTCTTAGACACCCTATAGGCCATGTAAAGGAACCTATGGTTGATGTCCATCCATCTCTCCAATGCCCCTAATTTATAGATAATGATTCATGAGGCTACCCTCGGCGCTGGTCCAAGATCTGCAATTACTTGTGCCCTACCCCCCTTCTCATAATTTAGCTTCTTTGTTAGCTCCTCGATCTTGGTAGTGGCACATAAATCTAGTGCCATATCTTCTCCAATATTTTAAAGGCCTGTTACCATTTGAATTAATTGTCTTGTGATCCACATTCTCCTTCCCATGAAGTAGAAGAATTCTTCATGTACCCATGACATTAACCATCTGAAAAGTGGGGTAGGTTTGGAAAAGAAGGGTAGCTCCCATAGTTGTAAAACCCTAGTCTTTTATAGTTCTTGCTTCACCAAGTCATCCACCTTAGGGTTTTTGAGCTCTTCTACCTTCAAATTATTTGACACCAGATCCACCTTCATCATCTTTTCATTGTTAGTCATTTTGTTGTTTTACTCACTGATATTACACTAGTATAGCTTCGAATTCCACTTCTTAGCCTTGATCGGTCTAAGGAGTACCGCATCTCGATTAGATATTGATTGGGTCCTCCTTATCCACCACTATTTTCCTTGTGCATTCCTTATTTGGTGTCACCTTTCTTTATTCTCCTACCGTCCCTAGGTGTTACATTTCTTTCTTTTACTTTCTTGAACTCAAAAACTCCCTGCTTCTCTCACATGCAACCTCATTTCCATTTCACTATATTGTTCCCTCCGTGTTACATCACATGTATTTCTACGATTTGCAAAATTTCATTGTTTTTTGGTAGGACTTTACGTTTCTCTTTTATGAAAAAACCATTTTCGTACTTCGAGTTCGGGAGCATAAAAGAAATTATTTAAGGAGAAGTAGTTGAAATGACTAACCTTTTCTTATTTATACTTTATCAATTCCTTACAGTCCCTTTGACCATGTGTCCTAAGTCAATTTTTAATAAAACACTTTCCTTCACTTAAAGTAACTTCCACGACTTCCCTAGTGCTTCGTAGCTTTACCCTTTAGGTGCTTCAACTCTACTTTAGACTACCACATACCTCCTTGACGTTTATCCCCAAGCCGAAGTACATGACCTCTGCACCATCTACTAAGTAGTTTCCTATAGTGCTTCCTAACTCATTACATACCACGTGATCCTTCCCTTATAGTGGTCTTCATTTTATTTCAACCCGCCTTCCTAACTATATGAAACTTACACATCCTTGCCATCCATGCAGTCTGCCTTCGTGCCAAAATTTTCCCAACATTTTACCTTAGCACTTTTGAAAATTTGAGTCAATGAAATGCTTCTACCGGCTTCCATTTTACTTGACATTACTCCACCCCAAACAAAAAAATATGTGCAGCCCTCTGCGCATACACAACCCTTGAAATTAATAAGTGGTCACTAGTAAACAAGGTGCACAAAATAACAACGTAAATAAAGGAACAAACAACAAGAAAGGGAAACACAAGGAAAAAAATGCCTAAAGAAACCCTATGTTAAATGGTAACACTGCCTTATTTATGATAACACATAAACCTTATTTATAGTAGGGCTTCAGCCTAATCCCATTGAAATGGCCTAGTAATCTCATCCTATCTAGTGTTTGTAACTTGCATGCACTCGAATCAAGGATGGAAGAGATGATATATGGTCCTAATTAATGTAATTTCTATTTCCCATGATGGTACAAAACTTGGAATCATATAAAAAAACCATTTTCCCAACCTTGAATTGTTTGTTCTTAATATGAAGACAATGTCATGCTTTTTTCCATGCCTTTTCAATCTTTTAAATCCATTTAGTAAGTGATCACCTTTAGTCTAGCTGTATTAACTTCTCCATGCACTCTTTAATTTCTTGTTCATTAGTTAACCCCTACATACGTAATACATAATGATGGTAGCATAAATTATAATGGTAAAATATCTTTTGTGCTAAACACCAATTGAAATGGTGTGGCCTTGTTCAATCTCTTGTAGGTTTTCCTGTATGCCCATAGAAATTATTATACCTTGTAATCCCAATCTTTTCTTCCACATCGAAAATGTTTGTCAACGTGTGACTCATAATTTTGTTAAACTCATCGAAGTTCCGTTAGCTTGTGGGTGATATAGGGTAGTCTTATAATGGGCCACCATGAACTCGCCAAAAAATCCTAAGCTGTTTAATTTTAAAAATGTGTACCCCCATCACTTTGGTCAAGCTTAAAGGACATCCATACCTACTTATTATGTTCTCCCATAAGAATCTAGCAGTTTTCATTATTGTGCAGTCCTTTGTAGGTCTTGCCTCGCCCACCTTGTTAAGTAATCCATGCAAGTGATGATATAGCGTGATTAATCGTCCTTCATGCGGCAAGTGAAATAGGTCCTACAAAGTCAATAGTCAACTTTTCAAATGCTTCTACACTTTGGTTATAGGTCTCAGGGGCATCTCATCTCTTTTTCCTGATCTCGCCCAAGTGCCGGCATTGGTCACAGCCTTATATAATTCAATGCAATCCTAGCAGATACTTTCCCACAAAAGCCCTATGAGTAGAATTCTCCACACTGTGGCATTCCTTGCATAGTTACCTCATGTAATCCCGTCATGTGCTTCTTCCATGATTACAACGTGCTCATGTTCTAGCATACATCGGCACAGAACCTCATCATGACCTAACTTGTAAAAGTCCCCACTAATTAGCATGTAAGGCACAAAGCATATAGCTAATTGTTTTCTTTCCAATGCTTTCATTCCTTCGATGCCACACCCATTTTGAGAAACATAGAAATATCCTCTAAGTCAGAGGGTGCACATCACAACCTAAAAATTTCTCATCCGACATATCATCCTCAAAGCTCTGCACATCCTCTCTTAATTCAATTCTTGACAAATTGTTAGGCCCTGAGTTAATGTTTCCTGGTTTTACAATAATTGTAAACTCAAATTCTTGAAACAACAAGACCCACGACATATGTGTCCTTGAAAATGGTTTTTTTCACCAATTACTTCAAGGCCATGTGATCTATGTAAAATATGAAAGGTGTTTCTAGTAGATATTTCCTAAACTTATGCAGCATGTAGATCATTGAAAGTGCTTTGCACTTAGTAGTGGTGTAGTTTTTCTCTGCTGGTGTCAATTTCCTACTTACAAAATAAAGGGGGTGATCAAGAATCCCCTCACCGGGTTATGCTAACACTTCTCTAATGGTTGTTCCTAAGGCATCCAAATGCACATGGAAAGGTTTATCCTAAGAGGGAAACTGTAATATGGGTGTAGTGACAAGTCTATTTTTCAAAGTGTCAAACGTCATCTACTACGCCTCTCCCCAATGAAATGCACTCTTGTGTTTTAGTAACTTCTCCAGTGGCATGGAGATCTTGGAATATCCCTTGATAAACTTCCAATAGTATCTTGTATGCCCAAGGAATCCATGCACTATGCTTTGACTGGTAGGATCCCCCAACCCCACAATAATAACAACCTTTGTGGGATCCACTAGTAAATCTTCCTTGCATATGATGTGTCCTAGCAGGGTCCCAAATGGTGTAGCAAAAACACACTTCTTGATGTTGAGGGATATCCTCAACTACCAACATCTTTCAAACATCAGCCTTAAATTGTCACAATGGTCTTTCACTAGTCCATATATTGTCCAGTCATTAAGGTAGACTTGCAGAAACTTATGGATAAAATCTCGAAATGCCTAGACCACTATGCGCAAGAACACAACAATCACATTATTCAGTCCAAAAGGCATGACCATATAGGAAAAAATTCCCCTTTCAGTGGTGAAATTTGTCTTCTCTGGTCTTATTTCATGATCCTGAATTGATGATATCCTGAGAATCCATTCGTGAAGGAATATATTTTGTGCCCAACCACTCCTTCCAGGATTTCCTCAGTAAAAGGGGTTGGAAAATGATCTATTACACATACCGCATTCAGTCCTTATAGTCAACGTAGATCCTTATCCTTCCATCATTTTTAATGTTAATGACCACATGGCCTACCCATTATGATTCCTCCATAGCTTTAATGATGTCTGATGTTATCATCTTGTCTATCTCCTCCTTAACCTTGATGCAAAAATTCAGATTCATCGATAGGACCTCTTCCGAATTGGGCATGCACCTTCCTTCAATTTGATCTTCATTTCTCCTAGAGAGTGGTGAATGCCTTTAAGTTCATGTTACCCATGTGGGAATAAATCTTGAAACTCACATAGTAGATCAATGATCTTTGAGACTTCCTTCTCCAACCAATAATCTCCAATAATGGCCTCCTTAAGCTTAACCTACAAACCAATGTTAACCTTCTTGGTTTTCGAGGTTCATGCTATGCACGTGCTTTCTCATCAGCACTTGCATTAATAACTTCACATGTACTTTCAATATGGTTAGCATCAAAAATCTCCATCTCTTTGCCATATATTACGTAGACCATATTTCCCCTCTCTTTCTCCATCATGTGAACTCAAGTTGCACTTCTTCGACTCTTCCTCTACAAGGTGCGGTTCCAAACTAGATTCTCCCAATAACTCCAATATCCTATCTTTTTCATGACACAATCTCCCATCATTAGGTGCTTAATAACTTGCAGCACTCTATCCACCAATGGTTTAGGAATTCAATACTCAAAGGATAGGAGAAGTTCAACTATTATCTCCTACTAATTTCATGTCACGGTGGCACATCTAAGAGTGAATATAGCATGCACATGCACAACCCTACAAGGTGGAATACAACTTATGTACCCATAAAGAAGGTGGTAAGGCCTCTACACTTCCCATCCATGCCTTCTCACATGCCTGGATGTGGAACGAGGTGGGTTCCTTCCCATGGTAGTATTGTATTGTATTTTGCACATTGATTTGGGAGAACCTTATAGAGAATATGATTATCACCTTACACCACTCCAAAAGGCTATCACGATGAGTCATCCACCAATGTGTTTCTATCCCAAACAAGTTATAGATAATCATTTCTCTTCTTTCATCCATATATTTCCATTTATCCTCCATCTCTCACAAGAAATATTTAGGGTTGGCCCCTCTAGAGTAATTTGGTAACTTCTTCCCTCCAAGGTTCTGACCGAGTGTGCCTTCATTACCATTGTCAAAAATCCTTTTAGTTATCACCGAATTAACTCATAAGTCCTATGCACCCAATTGTCACATGCCACACTAGTTGTATCACTCATGGACTGAGCATCTTCAAACTAGATAACTCCCTCTATAGGGTGAATCACCTCAGGGTCCTTGATAGAGCACACATAGATCCTGTTGAGAAATTCTTCTCCCAAGGGATCGTATATAGTCTTTGAGTTTCCATCGATTAAGGGGATGATGACCCACTCCTTGTTTTCAAAAATTATGTATCCCTTATTGAACCTTAGGTCAACATTATTTTTGTAACACCAGGGGTGCCCAAGTAACGTTGGAAAGTTTTTTACCTCAGCTAGCACCAAGACTTCAAAATCCCCAGTGAACTTTTCCCCTTGAATAGTGATAACAACATCCTTCAAGACACCAATGGGAGTTACCTTTGTCTTGTTGGCCATATACAACACATTTGAAGATGGTTGTAATGGGGAATTCCCATTTTATGTCATTCATCCAAGGTGAGAACATTGACTTCCACGTCTGGATCGATATGGATATTTCTTAGAAGCCACCCATCTACAACAACATTCAAGTTAATATCCTTGTCATAATCAAGGATGTGGGGAGGAAGGATTGCATGCAGAACCTACCTCTTACACCCTTCTCCAATGTGCGGTACCTTCTCCTGTAACCACTCTCCTAGAAAGGGGATGATATTCTCTTGCCTTAGCATATTGCACACTTATTAAACCTCATCTAGATCCCTCTGTGGAGCCTCAATATTCTTCCTTTTCTCTAATTGCCTTGACTAATCTCTTAGGCACTAGATATCTCATTTTAGGCTTAGAATCACATCCATGGTTTCTTGATACACTTATTTTTGATGAGAAGGATCTAGATAATTTCCATGCACCACCTCTTCTCTAAAAACTAGTGGTATTTTCCTTGGTACTTCCTCGCACACATAACCTCAGCTCACGTCGTAACTAGTACAGGCTCTAGTTTTGACTCGCGCACCACTCTTGGCATCCATTGTGAATCGGCCTTCCTCACACTTACCATCCTGGTGCCTTTGTCTTTTCGGTGTTGCTAGATCATGTGCTCAAATAACTCTAGGAACTCCTCATACTTGTGCTTCTTTCCACACCATGAACATTGTAACAAATTAGGGAACTCACATTTGTAGTGCTCCGTGGATCCACAGTTGTAACATGTCCCATGCAAGAACTCACTTCTTCCTTTGTGGTTACCACGACCACTAAATCCTCTTTACAAACCTCTCCCACACACTCTTCCATCTGCGTGTCCTTTATAGTGGACGACCACCATCCTTAGAACTACTTGCAAGGCTAGTTTGTCACACACCAATGTCAATGACATCATATATCTGGTCAATCAGTCTACAATCCTTAGTGTCATGGGTAGTAGAGGTGAAAATATTGCAATAGAAAGACACATTCTTATGGATTGCACTATGTAGTAGTGAGAACCTACGAACATCATGATCTCTATGGAAAATTTTAGTCCAGGTTTCATATAGAGTGTACAAATATTCTAGGGAAATTTTTCATTTCATGCCCCTCTACCTCACATCTATGCACCAAAGACCACTACGAGTTTCATGCACCGCATTCATAGATAACTTCTCTAGGTGTTTTTCCATTGCAGAAATTTGAACTTCAAGGAAAGGGCTAACACTAGTATCCATGCTTTTGATAGCCTCACTACACAGGAAGCCTCTAAAGCTTTGTCTTGGTCTATGAAAGTCTTGTGTGATAGCGCTCTCCTAAATGGGGTTATCAATCCTCCAACAAACCACTGAGCATGTTGAGAGGGGTGAATATCATAGGATATCTTTGATAAGAGAGTCTTAAAACACATGTCATACTCCCACACACTCTTTTCCATTCCTTATTAGATATCCTTTAGAGCACTTGATGTTATTCTATTCAAGCTCGGGGATATGAAAATAAACTAATAAGGCATTTTGTAGCGTGTGTAATCCACTACTATCCGGTGGGGTCATACTTTCAGTACCAACTATGTGTGTGCCCTTGCAAAATTGTTGCAAAATGACTTACCTTTCACTCCAGGAAGTGATACCCTTCGTGCTCCATAATAAATCACATTTTTGAGCATGCTCTACAAAGATCTTAAACACATTTGTAGTCTGGTAGGTGCAAAGACATCTAGAAAAATACTTGTTGAGGTGGTTGAGGTCCTTGTCCACCTGACCTAGAACCTTGATTCCCTTTGGTGTGACCTCCACCACTAGATCCACTAAATCCACCGGTCATGTCCCTTCTAACCCACCGATCCTCCAAATCTTCTAGCTCCAACTCCATCGGATCCACCTCTTGTAGTCGGTAATGGGTTTGAAGTGGTCACACCTAGTGTTCGCAACATCCTCTTAAACTGTACGCCAATAGTTTATGATATTGCATCACTACCATATGTGTGTCCCGTGCCACTCCCAGATGTGATACCCAAGATTTTTTTACTCTCACCTTGTCCAAAAATCATCCCAGAAAATATCCCTCCAAACACATGGAATGATTGTGCAACCATAGATGTACCAAATGAGAAATTGTATCTCCTAGATGCAAATCGGTCACTCCTACCAATACCAATTGGGTTGGTAATACTTATCTCTTGATTTGGGAGAATAAGCACCAAGGGTTCATCACCAAGTGGATTCAGATGCACGCCAATGAATCTCCTTTCTCAAAGCAATAATCTCTCATCATAAGCTGAAGGGATCTCTCTTCTACGCTTTCCAAGATGGGGTAGCATAGACTTCTTAGGCTCCATGTCCTCCACGTGAACCTCAATTCATTCTCACAACATCTACCTACATAAATCCATCACTCCCATAACCTTGCATTATCTATTCAATTCCTTTCACACACTTAGCTATGCTTGAGTCATATATCTTGTCTTTCTTTTCTAGCCACTATATCTGTCATCTTCCTCCACCCTAGCTTCCTCACCTGAGCTTAGCAAAAACTTAGCGAGCCATAGGAAATTCTTCCAAACTTAAGGTAACAATTAGGATCTTTATAAATAAAGGGATATCTCACGAAATGATCCTCTAGGCTCCCTCAAAAACTCAAACTCATAACCTCCAGACAATAATATGTAGAAATAGTGTATTCCAGGGTAAAAATAGTTAGCACTCTTCTCCACCAATGATCAACAACACTCATCTAGGTCATATCAACATCATGTAGCCTCTGATATTAATCTTAGGTTTAAATGTGAGATCTATAGTACCATATTGATCTAGATGCATACGTGGAAATCCATTTATACAACTCTACTAGAAAGCAGCAAAAGAAGGTCTCATACTAGCTCATGATATAAGTGTTCTTCTACCCATTTGAGTGTGTCAAACTCGGGTCCCGTACTAAATCTTTGAGACAACTCATCTTCTATGCCTTTAAACCATGCCTCGACACTATCCAATGTCAAGGACTCGTCATCACGCATCATTATCATAACAAGTTTGAAAGGAGGTCCTGACAATGAAACCAAAATGTTGTCTCCATCACTATATCCTATTTCAACATCCAGTCCTAGGCGCATCAACATAACATCTAGTCCTAGCATTGAATCTCACCCAAGGCATGCGTAGGCACTTTGAGCCCCTCCGTTATGTGATTTTTGTGAGAATGTGTTTTATTAACACATTGTTATAGAATAGCTATAAAATGAGTGCAATTATTCATAGTAGTTTAGACATAAGCTTATACTCCTAGGAGATATATTCTAAACATATATTTAACATGATCAATTAAAAGTAGAGACAATCATGAAATGACATTGATGAACCAAGAATAACCATATGAATAATTAGAAAATATAACATTAGGACTCATTGCCAAAAAGAATTATATAATTGCTTCATTATATATTGATGATTCAATTACAGTAGCCAAGATTACATTCAGAGGTTCCATCCATAGCAAGACTTTATCTACAATCCGGATCTCTCTTATATATGTGCCTTGTTATTCTCCTATATATTTTTCTTTTCTCTCTCCTTTCTTTTCTCTCATCTCTACTCTTCTCTTAGTAATGATCCTCTATATTGAGTAGTCGAAGGAATATTCTCCTAACCATTCATCATCATCCCTGAAGGCCTGCAGGAATCTTCTCACATTTTTTCTACCACTACCTTAGAACCCGTCGGGTGTCACAATGCATTTCCTTCAATCAAGTGTCTTTTAGCATGCTCAAGATAGCTAATCCTTAACAACCTTGACCCCTTATACTTCCATGATAACTGTAATGATTCCTTAGAATATCCTTTACCTAGACCACAAGTCTTCTTAGCTTATCCACATATATATCTGGTCACTTTTTGTTTGCTCCTTATGCACATCTTTTTCTTATTTGATCAAAACTTTACTATGTCCTAACTCCAATTTTTCCTAACGTGACCATTCACACTCCTCGAGGACTACTTTATCATGTGCCTTCATGCCCTATCACCACTCACCATAAGGATTTGCACCCTAGGAACTTATTTACTATTTAGGGTTCCAACACACGGGTGAAACCGATAGATCTGATATTAATAAGGCATGTTGAAGAGTGAATTGTTCACCTGGCCATACTTTGTAAATGTTGCCTCCCATGATGTAAAAGGGTTGACAACAAAGGAAAGTTTTGATTACAAGGAGTGAGTGAATCTAGATCCACCCATTCCTTGATAGCTTCTGTTTGTAAAGGAACAACAATATCCATAGAAGGGCATTCATAAGCTGCATGAGAAAAATTGTGCAATGCTCTATAATGCATGAATGGTTTTGGATCACCACGGATGATGATTATTTGTCCTTTATGGCACCTCTTAACACACTCGATGGAAGGTTGAAGGAATGGCCTACATGGTATGGATCCATGGGCATCCTAAGAGCATGTTGTATGGAAGACCAAAGTCAAGGACATGGAACGTTGTATCATGATAAGTCAGCCCTACTTCCATCGAAACTACTATGGTACCTACTAACTCACACTCCTGATTATCATAAGCTATGATTTTAATATTTTTTCCCCCTAGATCCATTTCTCGAATGCCTAGCTACTTAACAAGATTTAAAGTAAAAATATTTAGACCAAATCCACCATCCACAGGTGCTCACGGGTCATTACGCAAGATTATAGTGTGATCAAAAGTGATAAGATCGCTTAATTCGAGGTGTGTGACCATGGCTTGAAGGTGTATGGGATCTACATCTATGGAGACTTCTGAACTCTATAGTATTTTATACAATATTTTTTTATGGGTAGTAGAGATTTTGAGGAGATCTAAGATTGATATCCTAGTGGGTGTCTTCTCCAATTATTCTATTAAATTGTACTAACCTTCCTGAGGGATAGGTAGGGGATATGGTATGATCAAATGAGTGCATCACGTCCCTAATGCACAATTTTTTTCTAATATCCTAATAGTATTGACCTGCTCATTATATGAACAAATACATCTTATAAGGCAGTCAATGGGGCTATCATTAGTTGGATAAACATAGGCAACAATCCTATAGTCATTAGAAGTTTTTCTATGATCTAGCTTATGGTTTGGACTCTTTTGGAGTCTATAATGCCATCACCAATGACATGTTTTTTTTTTTAAGAACTTTGGTTTATCTAAGGGTTTTTCTTCATATTTTTCTTTGATGAATGGTTTAATCGTACCCTTTGTGATGAGGACATTTTTGATTTGACTACCCTTCTCTATAACTTCTTCAAAGTTAGAGCCACGTTACATTTGTAAATGGAACGCTATCTTTGGGTTTAGGTTAGGAAAAAATATGCTTACTAGCTATTTATCTTGTAAGGCACATGGGAGACAACTAGCCAACCCATGCCATCGTTATAAAAATATTGCAAAGGTCTCGTTGGGATTTTGCTTTGCATTGCAAAGGTCGTTCATTGTGATATCATTCTCCATGTTGAAGGAATAATGTCACACAAATTTTTCCGCTAGGGTGGGCCATGTTGTGATGGATCCCTTGGGTATACTAAAGAACCATTCTAATGTCGAGCTCCTAGGCTATGAGGGAAGAGTCGTATTAATAAATTATCATTGTATGTAACCTCTTGACAAGCCATATAAAATTCCTTGATGTGATCATGAGGATCACCTTTTCTTTTATATTTATTGAACTTAGGAATGGAAAAATGCTTTGGGAAGGGTTTCCACAACATGTCCTTATCAAAGGGATAAGGGCATAGTTCTTCATAAAGGTACTTCCTATTGTGTCCTATGTTTCCTTCCTGTAGTGTAGTAAGCATATCTTTCATTGATTGTAACTCCCGTTGAATGAGTTGTTCTTTGGTAGGTGACATTAGTCTATTTACCTTAGCAACTTTAAAATTTGTGTCATCATATAGATCAAAGTGGAACTCACTAGATTTGGTCTTAAGTTTTTCTTTATGTACATTTCTACTTGAAGAGCCTAAGTTTGCTAATTTTTGACTTAGCTTCAATATTTTCTTTTGAAGGATCTCTTCTTCAACTAAAGGATCGTCTTCTTCATCAAACTTAGGAGGCGGTGAGGCTTTGTGCTTATGCTTAATCTTTACTTTATGTGAAGCCTTATAATAAGGTCTTTGCAAATCATCAATTGGCTTGGATGGGTCTCCTTCAATAGTGTTGTGATGTTTCCTAGAAGTAGAAGCATATCCTACGTCAAAGGGGTTATCCATGTCTAAGAAGGAATTTTGTTATTATGTTTTTCGATTAATGACCTTAGTCTCCACTTCATGTTCTTGTGGAAGCTTAGCCCCTAATTCTAAGACTCTTATGAGTACTTGATCTCTGTTATAATAAAGGAGCTCATCAAACTGACCTAGGTCTAATTGATGTTGTTCTTCATAAGAATCAAATTCTTCTATACTATGATGAATTAATAGATCTATGTCCTTAACTTGTGAAAAGAGAGGTCCTAATTTTTGCCCTCTAAATGGGAAGGATTCAAAAGGATTTTCTCCTAAATCACGCTCATTTGGTTTAGATGCCATTTTCATGATTTTAGGCATAACTAGTCAAAGTGATACTAGGTTTTGTCTAAATGTATTCAAAGTTTTATGAAATATAGGCATATGTTGTGTAATTTGTTTGATGAAATGCCAAAATATCCCAGTGTGTTCTAGATGTAATGTTATGCAATCATTTTATTATTCAAAGAACACTCATATTCAAATCAAACAATCACTCAAACTTCCTTTTTAGTAAGACTATACCCTAAACTATGATTCTAATGAAGGGTTCAAAGAATATAGTGAAAATACCCTATTAATGTATAGGTTGAGTTAGAATACTAACAAGGCCTAAATACCAAAGTGGTATTGACGCGATCTCTCCACGAGATATACTAAGACTAGTTTAAATACCGATGAAACCTAAGTTTTCTAAAAAATGGAAGTTGTGAATGTGTATAGCATAACAACACTATCCTGATACATTAACCAAGAAAGCAAGGTGTTAGTATCAAGATGGTATTATCACAATATATACAAGGAAATATTGATACTCTCAAAAGACTCAGATGACATTAGAATTGAAACTAAGTATGGGTATAGCAAGAAGTTTTTAGTTGTGCGTGCAACATAACCGTACAATAAAGGGACTTATATCAAGTTCTCAAAAATTTGAAAACACGATGTAAGTACCAAAATTGTAGGGCTAGAATGTGAGAAAAAATAATAACTTAAGGAGAAATAATGATGAACTGAAATCGTAGCGATGAATATGATCTTGAAATCAAGATCAAAGGACTATCGAAGACATGAAAATGTACCTACACACTTTAGACATTTAACAACCCAACCGCAAACATGGATGGGCATAAACGGACAAAAAAATGGTGAATACTATCTTTGATAAGAATTGCAGGTATGCTTCCTTCTCACCCCAAATGGGTAGCAAGAACACAAGGGTATAAATAAAAAGATGAAAATAAACTAAGTGCCACTTGGGAAGAGTTTCATCTCGTCTATAGGAGAGAATGAAGCTAAGCTAAGTGAGACATCATTGAATTTCTTGATGAAAGAAACTTAGATATAACTCAAGTGGGATCTTTTCCTTGTTAAAAAAAAAGGTTCAAAATCTAAGTAAGTCATCACTTTATGATGGTTTAACATGAAATGGACTAGTAAGTGGGCTCCAAGACATAATGAATTTCCTAATAATATCACTCAAGTAGGTGTCAAAAGTTGTCTAAATGCGAGCTTGATTTACTAAAAAATTCACAATGACTAATTTGGTATTATGTCAGATTTACTTTACCCCCTTAAAATACAATGAGCAACTAGTGCATTCATGTGTATTATCACTGGGGTCGCAATCCAGACAACTTTGACTCTAACTTGCAATGTAAAATCTAGTCAAGTGGGTAAGCGGAGCACTTCTTATTTCATACACAAGGTTACTCAGTGGTGGATTAATTTAGGGTTCCTATAACTACCCCTATTATTATAGCTTAAGGCATTGTGCCAAAGGGATTATGTTCTAGTTGAGTGGAGAGGGACATACCCTTTTCTCGAAAGCTACAATACATTGTGATGTGGAGTAGTTTTTTTATCTTGCTTAACTTAATGTGATGTAAGTAACACAATGTTTGGCAATCTGCATGAAAAATGTATTAGAAGGTTTCATTTTTTTATGAATCCTTTCTTTGACAAGTTTTAGGCCCTAGACGTATGGAGTTAGAAATTTTCCACCATAGATAGTGATATTAAGAAAGAGAATTTACGTGTTGTTTTTAATTCCTAAGATCACCAAAAAGGCGCGAAGGAAGAGCATACATAACATGGAAACTCCACTAAAATAAGCCTTATGGAAAATACTTCAAAATATAGAGTTCATTTTAGCCAATTTTGAAAGGTTAATCCAATTAGGAAGCATAAAATAAGTGTTTTTGAAAGTGACAAGAAGGTTTTTAGAAGTGTTTTTGATCCCCAAGATCACCTAGAAGGTGCGAGGAGAGAGCATACACACTTCAAAAAATCCCTTTCTAACTAAGAAAATGAAACACTTAAACCACATTAGTTAAATAACCTAAAGGAACCTACAATCACTTGTTAGAGCTATCAAAATACTTGAAAAAGTTGACAAATTGATCTTACAGCTCGAAGAGAAAAAATCAATTTTTAACATAGACACCTATGCATCCTGAATAATGCATGTGCATCCCATCCAACAGATACGTGCCCAAACCGATGAGGATGTGTGGAAGAAAATTTTGATAGTGGGGTCTAACACCTATGCGGGCCTAATAGATAGGTACACTAGAGTTTCAACAGACTCTTGCGGTTCAATGGATACACTTTTAAGAAAAATGAAAATCAACACATTATGTTAAAATACACCAAATAGCATCCGAGAGGTAAAAGTACATCTTAAAGTCAATGGAGATGCCTATGGTTCAATGGATACACTTACAAGCCAAAAAGACACCATCAAGAGGCACGAGTATTCCTGACACTCAATATATATTCCCGTGGTTTGACAGGTACATGGCCCTTTGTAAATGAATTTTCAATGAAAAGTATGACTAGACATATTTGCAGCCGATTCAATCGGTGTGTTAGGTTTTGATGGAGATGCTTACCTCCAGGACAAAGATGCGTACCCCTAAAAAACTTGAAAAATTCACGAAATAAAAGTTTTCAACAATCAAACAGGTTAATTGTTAGTCAAACAAACATATTTCTAGTTTAAACTCATAAAATATGCATGAACACATATGATTTAGCTTACTTACAAAATCAAATCAATTAAATAACAAGTTGTTTCTCCTAAAAAACATGAAAGTGAACTTAAAAATCTTGAAAAAGGATCTTAGAGGACAATGGTGAGTTTCCCACCGGGCATGCCAAATGTGTGCAATGAAAAGTTTGTTAAATATATGAATATGGGGTAAGAATCTCTAAAGAAACCCCAAAATCTTTGGAATAAACAAATTAAATCACCATCAGATTAGAGATAAACAAGAGCTACCTATTTGCATGCATACATAAAGCTTGAAACAAACAATCAAACTCTAAACATGTTTATATTAACTCCCTATTCCATGAAAGCTATCTGCAAATGAATGTATTAAAGCTCTAGCAATCAGTTATGTGTTTATTGATGTCTCAAAATCTTTCTAATGGAATCTCACCATTAATGGCTTCTCCCATTTACTTGAATCTTTGGAAGGATTAGAAAATAACAAGTAAATAGCTCAAATATGAAATGAAATGACTCTAAAATGACTAAAGCATAAGCTAAATCAGAAATAAGACGAGAGAGAGAGTTCTCATGAAAAGGTGGGAGGGGTACCCTTCTATTTATAGTTTTTGGTGCGAAGAAAAAGGGGTTTTGGATGCATGTGGGTGTAAAAAGGAGTCAAAAGGGTGATTTTCAAAAATCACATTGGGAGGTGTGAACTGGATTTGGAAGGCCAAGTGGTTATTTTGAAAAGTTGATATATTTGTTTTATAAAGTAAAATTCTTACTAGAAATTCAACAAGAGGGTTAATTAACCTAAATAAGGTTAATTAAATGGAAACAATCTTATAGAAGCTAGTTAGAGAGGCATTAACAAGTTTAGGGAGGTTAGATGAGGTTAGAAAGGGTGATTTCTAGTGTAGAGTAGTAAATTGACACGAGACTAGGATAGTTAGTATGATCTTAGTAATAAGATCATGTAGACCAAACTATAGGTGCCTATACCCATGTTGACCAAGCCTCCTAATTACGCTTACTTAGCCAATAAATTCTCACCTTTTTCACTCTTGCATTCATATCACTCCTTCTCTACTCATGACACCATTACTAAAAACTTCTACTTACACTCCTTGCATCATCCTTTTTCATTAATTTACCTTTTACATCAATAAAAACATAAGAACACACATTCCAATACATTAAATAGGGTTTGGCTGAAAGTGTTTGGGAGTAGGATGCATAATTTAAGACTTTATTGTCTAAAATTTCATATCTCATCCATTGGATCTAGCATGCGCAATAGTTTATAGGAATATTTATAACACCATTCAAAAGGGATTTATCACACAAAACATTCATTGACCCACATGAGGCTTTAGAAGCGAATCTAAGAAAAAGTGGTATGTAGCATAAACACCGAGGTAATCCTTTTCCTTAAAGTTGAGGTAATGAGTCATTGTTTCTCAACTAGAGAATTTATCTTCTAACCGAGAGGATGATACTCGTATTGGATTATGAAACAAAAAGTATGGTGTAGAAGGGAACAAAAAAAATAATGGTCAACACAGAGTTTGTATACGTTACTCTCATCTTGCGAAATATACGAGTAGAACCATGATGTATGCTATTTCCCATTGTTATAGCATTCCACACAAAAGGTGCCGATATATTTTAAAATTTGTGACACACACACCCATGACATAGAAAAATACTATTTGATTAACCATATCCCTTAGGCTTGTGATAATGTGTTATGATAAGCTAGCACAGAAAGTAGATCCTAAGGACGTAAACGAGAAAATGATATTAGTAGAGCCGGACTAAATAATGGCAAAGTAAATCAGTTTAATGGGGGATACCGAGGAGGATATCATGAAAAATTATGTGGTGGTCACAGAGGTATATTAAGTCAAGGGACATATTACATATGTGGGTCATCGATTTCGCTATCAACGACGAATGCCCAAGAACCAGTCCTATGTATAATGTAGGAAGTGGTATAAGGTTGAGAATTACCTAGAATTATATACACATATGTGTAAAAATAAGAAGGAAAATTTCACAACAATGGTTTCATTTGAGTGCACTTAGTAGGGAAAATCATAGCCTAAGAATTTTTTTGACACCTAGAAACCATTATTGGTTACTACACGCACCGAAGCTTCATGTGCATGTGAGAAGGAAGAATAAAGCCGCACATCGAAGAAGGGTTGAAGCGGTACCATAAAAAACATATCCAAATTTTGACCATAAGGAGGTATATCAAGAGACAATGGGCATCATTATATAACTTCATTGGGAGCTACAACATCTCAAGGAGAAGGTGTATGAGAGATAACACACAAGGTATGTTGATATACCTCAAAAGGATGTTGATGACATCAAATAAGTATGTAAGATGTTCAAATATGAGTATATCATGCCTCTATTGGGAGAATGGTCATGGGGTAAGGTATCATGTGCAGATGTAGAGAGAGAGAGAGAACCAAATCCTCCATGTCAACTTGCCACTACATGATCATGAGTATGACAATAAAATCACATTGGACGTTATGATTAGTGATTAGATGGTGAGTAACATTTTGATTGTTATAGGTGCGGAGGTAAATGTACTTACACCTGATTATTAGAACCAAATGATAAGGATGTCATTACATCCTTCATCAAGTGTGTTGTATATGAAAAAAACAAGGAACATGCCCATTGGAGTGTTGAAAAATTCAACTAGCACAATTCAGGGAGAAAATTTTAAAGGTAACTTTGAAGTGTTAGAGCTGGCTGAAGAAAAACACTTCCCAACATTACTTGGAAATCCTTAGTGTTATGCCAATAATGTAGACTTGTTCTTTAACAAGTGTTATGTGATTTTGAGAAAAAGTAGGAGTGTGTTGTGATTCTAATGAACGAATCAAATATTGCACATTACATAGAGTCAATAAGTGAAGAAGACATTAACCATATCTATGGGCATATAATGCATGACCCTAAAAATGTTGATCTAACAAAGTAGTGTGTACTTTAGTGGTGAGACATATATTCCATTAACAACACTACCAATATTTCTTATGACAACTAGGATCATGGAACTTATAATATGGTTGGTCATGAGGTTCAAGTAAAGTAACAATAGTGATACATTCACAACCAATTTGACAAATGGGAAAGATCTATTTGGCAAGATATATTTCTTACATGAAATGGAGGTGAAAGTAAGGAACAGAGAGGAGATAGGACTAAAATGTTGGTCTATTCATTAATAGGAATAGTTCTCTGTTGGTGGCTATGCATCGGGACAACCGAATTATTTGACGCAAGAGAGAAATTACTTTATTGATAAGGTTTTTAGGAATAACCTTCCTTCTCTAATACAAGGATATGATGGGAAGACTTCTACTATGACACATGTTCACAATTTTGAAAGGAATTAGAGGCATGTCCATGATGTTCTTTGACCATCACTCAGGTTACATAAATTCTATTCTACATTGTGTAGAATACGCACGTGTGGTATGTACATGAAGAATTAAGATAGAAAACAATGAATTAGCACTACCTAATTGTAGGTATCATTCATACATATGATTATTTTTCCACTAAACCTCTTATTCATGAAGCTATGCATATTTTGAAGCACATTAAATTGGTTAATAACATGAAGACTGAAAAACTCATAACTCAAATGCATGATGAGATGAACCCTAAAGATAGTAGTCACATGCATGTTATCTTAGAGATTGATGAGACTATGTTAGAACTCACCTAGAAAGAAAAGTAAATAGGAAATATTTTCTATCATAAAGATTATAAAGAGGGAGAGGACCTTAAAATTTAGCACACAAAAGGTGTGCATGAGGTATTGGAATTTGTAAATGAGAAATTTCTCACCTACTATAAACCATTGAATAATAAGAAAGTAAACATTAGGACTTTAAATGCGTTAAACGAGGTGATAATTGATGACTATTAGTCTGAACCTAAGGTTTCAAAATAATAAAATTTGTACATGATTTTCAAGATCTATTTCCAAGGTTATATTATGATTTAAAAAGTGTGTATCCATATTTGGGTGATCAATCTCTAGGATGTCGTGAAACAAAATCTGTAAGAGGTCTTACCAAGTGAATCTCAATCTGTTTGTTAAGGTAAAGGATGAAATTGACAAAATAATTAAGATAGGAAATATTGAACCCATTGAAGAGTCAAACTGGATAATCCCAATGGTTATTAGCATCAAGAAGGATGGGATGATATGAATTTTTTTACTATATAATTCTAAATACTTCATGTGTGATTGATCCTTTTCACACATCTTTCATTCAGGATATTTTAGAAGGTGTTCCAAGCCTTGAGATCTATTATTTTAATGATGGATTTTTAGGGTATAATCATGTGAGGATCACATGACAAGATCATGAGAAAATAATATTTCCATATGAATGGGGATGATTTTTCTACATAGTTATGACCTTTAGATTGAAAAATGTGTCATAGTGTTCTCACACATTATTGTTCAAGAATTTTAATATTTCATTCATGAATTCCTTCAAGTATATTTATATGATTGGACCATTTATGGTTTGGTTAAATACCAGTGTAATTGTTTAAGATTTATGTTTGAGAGTTGTAGATAACTAAACATATCATTAAACATTAAAATTGTATCTTAGCAAACACCATTTGGTACTTTTCTTGGACACATCATCTATAAAGAATGCTTATTGGTAGATCCACCCAAGATTGTAGTCATCTTGGGGTTGGGAGAACCAACTAATCAAAGCTAAGTGCATGGATTCCTTGAACATAATTGTTATGAACATGAACTAATTAAAGGTTACAAGAAGATTTATATTCCACTAGAGGTATTACAAACATAAAAAGGAAAGTTTTAGTAAAAGGATGTTCAACAATAGGTATTTGAGACTCGAAGGGGAGACTAAAACCAAACCCATCTTACATTTCCATTTTTGGAATAATCCATTCCATGTTCATGTGGATGCTTCGAGAACTACAATTTCTAGAGTATTAACCTAGCAAGGGAAACAAATGTGGACCATCCTATTCATTTTACACGAAGGAATTTGATACCGCTACACAAAAGTACACAACCATAGAGCATGAGGCATTGGTGTACATGCATCACAATTTTAGTTAGTATCTATTAGAAAAATCATTTACATTCTACATTGATTTCATGACACTTAAATATCTATTTTATAAACTAGTTTTGTAAGGGTGCATCTGTCATTGGATACTCTTATTTCAATATTTTGATTTTTTTGTCACATTTAATCCTAGAAATATAAATTTGGTACTAGACCAATTGTCATGAATAAACTCTCGAGGATGTGAAAAGCATAAAATACACTATTTCAAATTCTTATCTATTAAAATTATAGGACACGCTATCTTATTTGGGGGACATTGTAGTATTTTGTGCATGGGAGTTGCATTTGAGGGAATGGAGACCTTGGAGTAAAATAAACTTGGAATTTGTGTTACACCCTATTAGTTAATCGATGGGAACTATACAAGATGAGTAGAGATGAAGTTTTAAGCATGTATTTTTGGAACATGAGTATGAATCCATCATGAAAGAATCACATGATGGGATAACAGAGGTCATTATGTAGGAAAAATTATAGTACACAAGATATTACTCCTAGGAATATGGTGGGAGAAACTTTATAAAGATACCAAGGCCTTTGTTAGAGCTCGTGATCATTTCCAAAGAATAGGAAGCCATAAAATCACGATAAAATTCCACTACAACCTATAGAAAGAACACAACCTTTTAAGAAATGGGAAATAGACTTGTTGGCCCAATTTCACCAATTTCCTAGAGGACATGCGAATGCTACATTATCACATGCACTGATTATATGACAATATTGGAAGAAACATCTCCCACAAATAATTTCAATGCAGCTTATAATGTCAATATTTTTTATGTGAAAACATCATTATTTGGTATGGTTATTTGTTGAGTCTTACTAGTGATAGTGCCACTCATTTTTAAAATTAAACAATTAGAATATATTGGTAGAGTTGATGGTATCCCATCATAAGACTACCTTGTATCACCCATATGTCAATGGTACTATAAATTAATTCAATAATGACTTAGGACATATATTGAAAAAAATATGTGATGTAGGAAGAAAGGATTGGGATGACAAAGTATCAATTTTATTATGGGCATATAAGACTACATACAAGACGTTGAATAAGGAAACACCATTTCAATTTTGTTTTGGTGTGAAGGAAATATTATCTATGGATTTCATGTTACCATCGATGTGTATTGTGCATACATGAGGACTTATTGATGATTAAGTAGTAGATGAGTGCATTGATAAACTAATGCAATTAGATGAGTGGCACACAATTACACAATGCAATGAGAAGATGGAAAAAGAAACACATAAGGCTTGGAATGATGAGCACATTAAGAACAAGAATTTTACGCTTTGAGAGATGATACTCTTCTATGAATCTAAGTTTTGAGCCATCGTGGGAAGCTTAAATTTCATTGGTTGGGACCATTTAAAGTAACCAAGATATTAGACTTAGGTGCACATCGATTTACAAGCACTGTATAGCACCAAGTTTCTTAGTTACTTTAATGGGAGTAGGCTAAATCCCTACCATACATTAGCTTCTTTATTTATGTTGTAATAAGGTTGTATTGCTAGTTAGAATAGGTTTCCTTATAACTTTTAAATTTTTATTTTGTTTTAATAAGCGTGCTAGCATGTAGGAGCTAATGATTTTTTTTTAGACTAATGCAAAGAGGACCGCATATGTTTTTATTTTTGGGAAGGTAGAAAAATGAATGCATTAGAAACAATTAAAGGTGCTTGGGAAAAAAATTTGATTGGCTTAATAAGACATGAATGTGTGTGACTTGGTTTATTTTCTCACATATGCTTGACTTGGTCATATTACTCACATGAAACCATGATGGAATATACAGTGCATATGATAATGAGAGTGAGGAAACGTAGATGAAAACTAATTGGCAAGTGGCACAAAGTAATAATGTGTGTAGTGCGGAGGACATGCACAAGTGATTCTGCAACCTAGGAAGTAATACCACACCATAAGGTTATGAATTGTTGCACATAGAGGAAACTTGTAGAAAAAGGCAAGAAAATGCAAGGAAAAGTAGGAAAAGGAAAAAATATGCTTTAAGGATGAATAGTGGTAGTAGGTGAAGTGTAATTAATGTGGTTAGAAATTAAAAATCTATAAAAGGTAGGTGAGTGAAGTCATTCTTACCTTTTTATTTGATAACTTATGCATAAAATATATTTTGCAAACCATACAACTAGTGTGAAGTGTAAACAATAGATAAATGAAGACTTGAAGAAGAGATAAAAGTATAAAACCTTGAGAACATAAATCACCTTTTGAAGAAGTTTAGGCTAGGATTCGAATGTGAAAGGAAAATTTAGGGCAAGGTGATTCACAAGTTAATCTAGGGCATGAAGTTGGAGTGAATGAGGAAAATAATTGAGTAAGGGAAAAAGGATCAAATCTTTGTAGGTACAAATTTGAGTAAATAAAGGTTTGATTTTAAGCACCTAGTGTATGCAATTCATAGTTTTAAGGATTAAAATAGTTGGAGTATAATACGGGAGATATAATGGCCCCCAAAGAAATTCGTAAGGATTAAGAAACAAAGAAAGAAATCCCCTAATTAATGGTTATCCAAAATAAAATATCTGCAAGAAGTATTTATAGAGAGACCATGGTCATCACAGCCATTAAAGTGAAAAATTTGTGATTACAATCACCAGTGTAAGGACATGAAGCGGTACATAAAAAATGATGTCTTATGGGAGGTTATTCAGAGAGGACTACGGAAGGTGAAATATTTATCGATGACATGGTACAAAAGACTTTGGAAAGGGTTGGAGTTCTACAATAATATGAATTATCTTTCTTCAAAGATGTTTTCCCACCTATATCAATGGATAATGTCATGCTTCCATAAAGATTACTTCTACTTTACGGAAGAAGGATACAATTAACTACCAAAATTATCAAAAGTTATTGAGTTACATGACACTAGGAGGACATATAACTTGACCTGAATGATGAGGAAATAATAAATCAAAAACTACAAAGTAGTAATATCATAGGGTTATCCAATATTTTAGCATAAAAATATTGTTGACCTAGGAACTAGAGTTGGTGTGTGCTTATTTAGTTGTAAGTTGGGTGGCTCTAAGAGATGGATAGATATGAATTTTTTTATGCATATTACACAGAAGATGGCACACAAAACCAAGTATAAAATTTCCCTATATATAGTTGAGGAATCATATAGGAGGCAAGGACCTAGACAAAGTGAGGAGATAAAATAAATTTTGGGTCCATTTTACTTATGATTATATTTTGGGGGATATGAGTTCCAGATGGCCCAAAAGAAAACATATGGGACCACCCTACTAATAAAATGTATCTAGCATAAAGGTTCTCCAAGTATACTTATGATGCCATAATTTCAAATATTTAGAAGAAGTGCTTTAAGACATGGTATAAGAGAATGCATGACACATTTTAAAATGAATGGTGTGTTCCTAGGGAAGTTTTTGTGCTATTTACAGGACAAGAAAAGTTTTGAGTAATGCAACACTTAAAATTTAGTAGATTTCTACTAAGAAATGGGGAGATGGGCCAATGGAATTTTTTTTTCATTCATAGATAAGTATTTCAAGTGCAAGGTGAATAGGATTACGGATGTGCAACACTTTAAGTTTAATGTAAAGAGGGTAGATGTTGACTACCATACAGTGCACAAAAGGTATGGTTATTTTTCAAATGCATCATAGGTGGAGACCATGGAAACAAATAACATGGACCTAAACCCAATCTTGACTTTGGCAGTTAGAAAAAAGGATTGGAGATTTTATATATACCTTTGGCCAAATATTAAGGACAAAAAGGAGAATGGTGTGTGTGTGACCTTGAGCTTCCACATCCACTAAAGGAAATAGTGGTGAAAATCCATAAGCGCAAGCATGAGGAAATTCCTCCATAAGAGGAAGAAGAGGCAGAGACTACACTCAATCAGAGAAAAGGAAATAAGATGCAAAAATGTGTCAAGAAGAAAGAACCTCACATGTTCCTGAATAATATCCAACTTTGGAAGGGGGCATCCTAGTCAAACATAGTAATAACAACATCATGTCATCCATAATATTGATGAGGAGGACTTGTAGCATCATATGCATGAGGAGAAATGTCAAGAAGAGTTGGAGAAGGAAGATGAAGGAGAGCACACATGAGATGAGAATCACAAGCATAAAGAACATGAAAAAATGCATGATGAGGAGGAAACCAAGGATAGGGGAAGTGGAGAGGGCCAAGGATTTATCGAGAGAAAAAACCATGTGCGCTTTGACATTACATAAGAGACATCACAAAGACAGTGCGTAGGAAGAAGGAGGCCAAGGTTCTCCCTATAGGGACCTCAAATGTCATATATCAATGATCCTTTGAATGTTTTAAGAGAAATATTTTAGAGTTAAATTCACATCAAAAATATATTTTTGGGGAATGTTTGAGAAGTCTGAAGCAAATCCATGCATAAGGAATATCCTCTCTTATTGTTTAGAAAATCACATAGAGGTGTCAAAATTTGAGGTGTGAAAAGAATCAATTTTGGATCTAAAATTAAATAAAGTACCACGAGCCTTCCTAATAATTGAATTTATTCAACTCTCTAAAGAAAAATCAAGAAACACTCTAAAAAATATGGTCACGGAGGTAGGAAGGCACAATATAGATAAAGGGGTCGCAATGTAGAGAATGAAAAGGTATATAGAGCACAAAGTTATGAGAAATCGAGAGGCTTGCTAAGTATTTTCTTAATGAGAAGAAAATAATAGTGTATGCATATAATAAGGAAACCCATATTATGAATAACATCATGTACACATGCCCAAATGTTGTGATGTAGGAAAAACTTGATCATAACATGGAGATGGAGTATTTGGAGGAAATAGTACACTTGTTACTTATCAAAGTGAAGAGTGGGTCGGGTTTACAAAAAAAGAGATGGCAGTATAAACAAAGCCAATTTATAGAAAAAATGGAAGAATATAAAACACTTAGCATAGAGTTAAAGGAATTTTTATGGTAGGATGAGAGGATTTTATCTAAATTCTGAGAAATATCAATAATTATGGATGGGCACACTACAAAAGACAAGATAGAAGGAAAGAAACTTCAAGATTCTTTTTTAAATAACATATCTAAGTGTCAAACTATTTTAAAATTAGTGAGAAAAAGGATGCAACAAAAGAAAAGTGTGACCGTGTAAAGAAGAGGTTTGGTGAGATCTAGATGATGGTGATGTGTAAAGTAGATGGTCTAGAGAGTAGTGCCATAAAGTAGGATGCCATATTAAAGGAGTTCCAGTTTGATGTTTTAACCTTACAAAACATTCTAGATACTATTGAGGAATCCTCGAAAAGGTTTCAATGAGTTATATGAATGGAAATAGTTGGAGAATGGGATCAGCCTAGAGTTTCTAGAGATCATGCCATCACTATAAGCCAAACCTTGTACATATGTAGTAGATAATATTCTTTATTGTTTGATTCATTTGGATTTTTTCCCTTATTCATTCATTATTCAAATTTTCTTTCAAGGTTATGATTTCATTATTGATATACTTTCAAGAGACGACAATACTCCTAGTGTGGGGTAATGCTTTGGGATAAGAAAGTGGCTAAGTACAAGCCACGTGAAAAGGCTCTAGACTACAACCAATATGCAATAACCTTAGAAAGATACCAAGAGGCTAGGAGGGAATGAAAGGGAGTATGTGCAAGGAAAATAAAGTAACACAAGTGTGTGAGGGTGCACGTAAGAGCTGAAGAGATATCATGGTGTGAAGGCCTGCACACAAAGGCATAATTTTCGACTTAGTCATATTTTGGAATGATTTATAAATAGAGGAAAGAAAAAGTTGGCTTATATTTCAAGGAAAATCCAGAAATAGACCTAGCAAGAATAAATCACATGCAGATTGGATAAAGAACATGCATATTGGATAAAGCACATACATGTTGGATAGACATCGAATTATAGGATGTGGCCATGTATGATGTCAAGTTATTTACAAAATTATTTTGAGAATAAAGAAGAAATTTAAAAGGTATATAATGTATATCTATGATGTATATTATTAGATTCAAAGCATAAAAGTGGTGGACAAGTTCCCATTGTGAATATATATTTATGTGTAACGTCCAAAAATATGACACAAAGATACAATAGTGAAAATACCAAAATAATTTTTTTGAATTACATTGCTTGATACATGAAAACAAAAGGTATTTCTTAAGACAACATATAACACATGAGACACTTGCACAAACATTATCCCACATAGAAAACATGAAAATACATGATGCACATCAAGGCAAATTTTCCCCAAATGACAAGGCACAACATAACGATTCAACTACAATATAAAATCCCATATAGGCACCATCCATGACACATCACTTTCCCATTTTACATATTTATTATAGTCATATTTCATTATTTACCTTAATTATTTGAAAATAACTTATCATGCAATCCTTCATTCTTCTTTAAACTAGACTACATTATCTTTATTTTGCTTAGAAGTTTACTTGTAGTGATTCCATCTAATTTTTATTGTTTCATTTATCATAAAATAATGATGTATCCTAATTTTTGAAAGGAACATATGTACACAAATAAGGATACTAGTGTTTACTCTATGGATTTTTTCCGAAAGCATGCTTCTTAGATTTACAATTAATCTTAGTTACAACAAGGGAGGTTCACATGACATAAATAAATTTTTTAAGTTCAAGAGTACATACACTATAGGTTCCTTTCATAATAGCATTTGATCACTAGGGTTACAATATTTTTCTTTAATTTATTAAAACTATCCATATATTCTATCTACTTCCCTTAGATACTTATTTTGTATTGATCAAGAAACACCGTAGAGGATTTTCCTTGAGTCAAAAGGCTCAGCCCTAAAATTTCATTTTCCTTAATTTTAATCCTTTAATAATATTGT
Source organism: Taxus wallichiana var. yunnanensis (assembly GCA_018340775.1). Taxonomy (NCBI): domain Eukaryota; kingdom Viridiplantae; phylum Streptophyta; class Pinopsida; order Cupressales; family Taxaceae; genus Taxus; species Taxus wallichiana. Next base: position 736,639,583 of record CM031241.1, read on the forward strand.
TTAAGACAAATATCTTTATAGGATTATTCTACTTGCATGGTCCCACACTGCGCATGATAATCCCATATTATGCGAGTTACACTGACTACCTCACACACAAATAAAAAACAATCGAAGTACTTGTAATTTTTCATTAATAGTAAACACTAGCATCCGTAATGAGGATGGTCTGTCCGGAGTGAGGATCACTCAATATTGAAGAAATATCAAGTTTTTATGACTGTATAGTGTCAAGGTTCACCTACTAGTCATGAAATAATCAAGAGAAGATAAATAATTGAAGGGGTTTAAATCACAATTCCATTTTAATTTACAAAGAGAAACTTATATCTACCATACATGATATAAGTTTCACAACATAGTTATAAATGAAGTTAAGAAGAGAATTAAGTAATATTGGGCTAACTTTTTCAACTCAATAACAAATAACCATTAAAAATTCATGCACGATAAGGAAAATCATTTTTAATTGAAATCAAATAGGAAAGTGACACTTTATCAGTAAATGATATTTCACCTAGTAGGAAGGTAACCCTACAAGTTGCGAAATTGTTATCTCGATTTTACCCTCGGTGAAATTGGACAAACAAGACCTCACACAGAGAAAATAGAAGGATTGATTCAGCCATGGGAGCTTGCATTTCATGCTCGAGTGAGCGAGTTAAAGTGGCAATGCATTGGGAGTTAGTGGCATGCACATTTGATGAGGAAATTTGGAGTTTGAAGAGTTTTAACTTAGGATGTGGAAGTATTCGATTCAAGGGTAAAATTTCAAATCGGAAAACTCAAAAGGTCCTAAGGACATTAATTTTAAAGTTTGAAATTTAAACTTGAAATTTGGGAGTTTGGGGTTGGCACTAGGGTCAAGCGATGAAACAGATTCCATGTAGTGAGTGGAAAAAGGTCTGAAACCCGAAGTCCAAAATTTTTACTTTGGGATTTTAGGGTTTCAAAAATGCGTCACTCGATGAATGAAAAACCCAAAACCTAAACCCCAAAAATCCTCGAAATCCAAAACTTTGAAGTCCTGAAATGTGAAACCCTAAAAACCTTAAACATTGAACCCTCAAATTCCCAAAACCCTAAAAACCTAAAACTGAGACCGAAAACAAAAAGCTCCAAAACATGAAGTCTAAATTTCATACTTCATGGTTTTGGCATTTCAAAGGTTTTGTGAGCCCAAGAAGGTGAACAAAGTGACATTGATCTCTCGATGTATAAATACCCAAAGCTCTTAGTAACAAAATTATAAAATTTTATATTTCATAGGGTGCAATGCAAGGTAGAGGTCTCAAAAAGGAAAATCAACTACTTACATTTATTGTAGTATGATATCCTCCTCTTCATCCGGCCACAATGTTTGACTGGGAGTTCATATTTCAAAATTGGAAAATATAGCCCACTTTTTAATAGGAGTGTTTCTAGATTTCTCACCTACCCAAATGATGAAGGTATGGGCTTCCTTTCTTCCATAAAAATGAAAGGTACAATGGAGTATGGGCTTTACAAAATTGCCCATTACTCCTACAAGGACAATGATGGATTTTAAAGGAGATTGGAGTGCATTTTCATATTTTTCTTCCCTCTCTCCTCATTTTCTTCATATATAAATTTTAAGGGGTTGCATTATAAAATAGGTTGATCATTTTCTATCCCATGCAACCCTTATTCTGTTGGGGCTTTAGGCCTTACTCCAAACTATGTAATGGCTTCATGCCTCCCCTTACATGTAATATATTGTGTAAAATTTAAGGAGAAACAAAATTAAGTTATGTGTTTATTGTTCTAACCTCTACATCATTTTAGTGTTTTGTCTCGTCTCTCATTGTAAAAAGGTGGTTGTGCATATCTTCGTTCATTACAAATTTGGGTGTGTTGTGCTCATTTCAGGAATGATGTATTGGGTGTGATCTAGTTTATGGTGCTCGACCACCCTTTCTAGATTCCTTTATTCACCATTTTTGTAGGTTGGGAAGCGATCAACACTCCTTTCTTAGTGTATCACCAATCTTAGTGTAGGTTTTCTTTTCATGTATACTTCTATCTCCCCCTTGGAAGCATTAGATAAGGATTAGTCATTATTTTTCCTGCATTAGGAGTAGTTAGTGGCAAGTAGGTTAGGAGCAGGAACTAACCTTCTCTCGGATAACTATCCCATTTCATAACATCCCAAACTCAATATAGTTCAATGTTATGCAATCACACTAAATGTCCCATCACCAATTATGAAATTTGAGGGGTTCTATGATTTTTCCGAACAACTTCTTAAAAATGTAAAATGGGGTAACATGGATCCTAGAGGGATGAAAAAGAGACAAAAATTTTCAATTGGGGTCAATATAATGGTTGATGCACAGATCCACATAAAAATGGACAGATACTATGCTTGACATCTCTTTTATGGGGCTCAAACTGTTGTTTTACAAGTCTCTAAATATGGTGTTTTTCTAACTTTACAATTAAATAAAAATGGTTATTTTAGTTGACAAAACATATAACTCCCACCAGTACCCATGGACATGAGCACCTATTTATAATACCAAAGGTAACAACATATAATTTTTGGAGGCAATCACGGTTGATGGTCAAAGTGTAAATCGAGCTTACACAAATCACGAGGTGGAGTTTTATTATTTTACACTAAAATTTTGGTTTGAATATTCAATTGTATAAATAATCCCAAGGGTTTAATATTTATATTATATTACAAATGAAGAACCAAAATACAAAAATTATAGAAGATAAAGGTAAGGGAGACCATCCTGGAGGAATGAAGCCAATCAAAATTGTGGGATTTGGTTCTACATCTCAAATAGGCATTTCATCAAGTTGTTTGCACGCACCCAAAATTCCACCAGCTTTACATTTGTGAGAAATATTATATACCCATTCCAAAAAAACTTGAGAATTCACCACAATGATCACATCCCACTGCACCAAGTTTTTTTGAGGCGCCCACTTAAAAATTACCATTCCACAACCATTTTTTTAAACATCCACATTTACATCTACTTGAAAGTTTCGAAACATTTTTCCGCAAACCCATTTACACATACCCATAATTGTGGAACTCTAGGGAATAACATCTAGCTAGGTAATTTATTGAAAATCCTTGAGCCTCATCATGAACACCATTCAAAGCATATTAACCACCCAACACATTTCCATGAGATTACATTTTTTTGGATAATTTTTCAAACAGCTTCAAGTGGCCTATGTTTTCTTCCACATTTTCCATAACTTCCAACCAAAGTGCTTGCAACAAAAATGTCTTGGAGGACAAATAAAGGTAAAACAAAGGGTTTCATGTAGTGGAAGAGTGAAATATATAAAATATTGCAGATCCATATGTGGGATAACATGAGAGGTAATTTCAATGTCTTAAATCTCTACAACATCTACTCAAATAAAATATAAAGAGAAAGAAAAGACCTTTCAATGACTTGATCTATATAGAAATATTCGGTATAAAAGATAAAGACTAGGAAAAGAAGTGGCAGCTTTTTATGTACCATGAGAATGGTGCAACAATATTACTCATGCACGTAGCACACTCTCTTAGAAGTAAAGAAAGTAAAAGACAATACAATTAGGGGATATACCTGAGTCTAGTACCTCACAATTCTCAATCATCTTCTTCTACATATGAAAACCAAACATCGGTAGGCAAAAGTTCCTTTCTTCTCGCAGATAATTAAACCCACTTCAAAACTAGATATAGATTCATATTAATCAATTTATGTATAGTAAAATGAGGAGATATTAGGTATAGATTTATTTTTGTGTGCATTATTGATTCAACCCATAATGCTATGATTTTGGATGGCTATTAGTGAGAGATCCATTTAGCACAGTTCCTATAATGTTCTATTTAATTAATTATGAGCACTTTTCACTCGACGCACTATCCAATTACTACTAAATTACAATGTTAACTTGGGTTTCTACGTGATCTCAAATAAAGTGTTTGAACTATTATGTAAGGGACATGACTGGTTTGAAAAGATGGGAGGATGCCCACACACTTTCTAGGAAGGCCCATTCCTTCATACACCGCCACATGTCAAAACTCATCAATTTCCACCAACTCATTCACCCAACCTACCATTTTTCCTTTTATTTATCATTTTTACTTTATTAATTTTCCTTTATTAAATCTTGTTTTATTTATTCATTTTAAACTATTTTATATTTTAAATTATTTGTTTATATATATCTTATTTATTTTATTTTATTTGGATAATCTCTCTCTGGTTTAACATTATACTCATTTATTATTTCTATTATTATTAATAGGGTTACTATTATAATTTTTTTGAAGTGATCAAAAAACGAAGAAAAAAATTATCATGAAAGAACCTATACTCTCACCGACAGGGTGAACAGGGGGGCAGGGCACTACATCTCCCTCCTCTTATAAGAGCTTCATCCTCGATGTGACAAAAAAGTGAGGCTATAATGGTATATAAGATAAGGAGTCTGAAAATGACCAATATTGTCTAATGAAAGTATTGTGTCTCTAGAACATGACAAATGAGGAATTTAAGAAGGTTTAACAATTTCTTAAATTATTAATGGTCTCTCAAGATTGGTACCAATTTACATTATTACTTAGTTAATTTTTTCCTTTAAAGTATTTCTAAAACTCAAGATCTTAATATTCATTGTTCAGAACCTCAATTTACTTATTTTCATGGGTACCCAATAGAAACTAACATCACGATACCACACAAGGCCCAAACACAACACTAATGGTCCATAAAACATATTGTTTCATACTTTTGTGATTGTATCACATCTTAAGAACTCAACCAAACCATGGAAGTACATACACGGTCCACACAACATAGTTATTATCACAAACATGCCCCTAGTACAAAGTACTCGTAATATAAAAATACTATAAAAACATGGAATTCCTAACAAGTACACACATAAAGGTTTCATACAACTCAAAACAATAACAATAGCTACATATTGTCAAGATGAAATGAACATCATACCATCAATGAGGAGTATCAATCACAAAAATCACAAAACATAACCTGACTCACATGAGTACACATAAATAATAATACTTACTCCACACACCTCCCCAAACATCACGAAACAACTCCATATATCTCCCAAAGAATCACAGAACAACTCAATATACCTCCCAAAACATCACAAAAACTCCATATCCCTCCTAGAGTATCACAAAATAACTCCATATACCTCTCAAACATCACAAAACAACTCCATATACCTCCCAAGGCATCACAAAACAACTCCATATATCTCCCAAAACATCACAAAACAACTTCATATACCTCCCAAACATCACAAAATAACTCCGTATAACTTCCAAGGAATAAAAACAACTCCATATACCTCCCAAGGAATAAAATGAAGATACCTTTTCCATTTAGCTCCACCAAAGAGGTCGATCACCCTATATCCCTAGGCACATATAGTCCAGACACCTCTAACCCAAGTGACACAATAACTCATGGTTCAACAACCCATTATCTATCTGTAACTCCTTGGGGTGTGCCTCCATATAATAAAGAGGGACCATAGGTGCCACCAATCCTTGGTGAACCCATCACCATATTACAACACATAACAACATTAGAACTAACATTCCAAAACAATAAGCAATATGGTGAAGTGGCATCAAATTCAATCGCTTTGGGCCAAGCAAGAAAATAAATTGAAACTCAAGGAAGAATTTTAACTTAAATTAAAATTTTGATAAAAGCAAAACAAATGGCTAATTAGTCATAGTTAGTATGAAAATCCACATGTTAGTGTAACAACCAAATAAAATTCCCAAAATTGCAACTCAACCAAAATTTAAATAGAATCATTTGTTGGTTCCAAAAAGGAAGAGAAAATAAATATCAAATTTAGGAATAAACTACTGATCGGGGGATCATATTTACAATTTCCATAAACATCCCTAAATGGTTTCAATCTGAGAAGATCGTCTCGAGATCTTTCCAATGACTGTGAGAATGTGACAAACGGACATCGGGAGCTCTAGATATGTTCAACAAAGTTCAAGTTAGCAGGAAAGTCGACTCTGGTCAATTGGTCAATATTGGACCGAATCACACTTTGTGACACGTGGCTTGCCATTGCTTGTCGAATTCACTCGATTTTCCAATCGTGGGTTGACAGGTGGTCTTATTCACCATATTTCATGTGGGTCAAATTTCAAATTACCTTGTAATTATTTGCCATGCATTATTCCCAAATTCCACATACCATGCATTATGCCACAAACTATACATATTAATGTTTATACATTAGTATTAAACCACCAAAATCAATGCTATGACCATGTAGTGATAAGTGGTGGAAGTTTCCACGTGGAAGGGAGGTGATGAAGTGGTTGTTTGGGGGCTTAAAGCCATGCGTGGTAATATCCACATGAAGAATGGAGGGGATAAGGGTTATTAAACCTTACCCAAATAAACGGGCCACTCCACATGGGATTTATCCCATTTAAAATACATGCGAATCCTTTTAAAATGCATACCATCTTTTTAAATGTATCCACATCATGTGGAATTGGGAAGAATGGTTAAAAAGGGGATTAAGGAGGATTATGGGGATTATTATCCCATCCAAATTATGTGGTTAGGTTAATATTAGCCTAATGATAAATGATTTTCCATTATTTTTGGGCCCTAAAATTGTATAAATAGGGAACCCATTCCTTTGTAAACACACACACACACACACCCTAAGATTATTATTTGTTAAGCTTATTGTGGAGACACACCCGAGCTTATTATTTGTTAATCTTATTTGTTAGATGTGTCAACAAATATTGTTTATTGGCCAAGTATTTTAGGCAATAGTAGATGAAATATTTTTGATTGGGAGTAAATTATAAACTACCCAATAGGCCCATTGAGCCACACCAATTACCTACAAATCTTGTATTGTCGACGGAGTGCTAGCGTCACATTGATAGCGTCGGGATAGCCAATCAAAGCCGAAGGATATTATGCATCGGGAAGGTGAAGAACAATTCGATCCGATCATCGGAAGTTTTTTCAAAGAACTCGGCGTCTTGATAGGTAAGTAAAATTCCATTAGGTTTTCTTGTGACATTTCTATTGTAACTTACAAGTTTTGACTAGTGGAATGGTTCGATCATGAACCCAGAGACATAGGCAATTTCCGAACTCCGTAATCAATATGTGTGCAATTGTCTTAATGTCTTGCATTAATTTTTTAAATTGATTACTTAAAAGGAGAAAAATCATCGGAAAATATTTAAAGCCTACAAGGGTCCGAGATCAGGTAGTAATAATCTGATTATTTTCGGATCAACTACATATAGGGAAATTTCACATCACAATCACTATGTGGCCTTATACAACCACCAAAGGGGTACTCATTGAGTTGTTGGAACTTAGACCACAAGCCTAAGCTTGCATAAACAACATATCAAATAATATAACTATCATAATCTCTATATGAATCATCCCTCCATACTCCCACAAGGCTCAACATAGTCTCAACATAGTCTGAGAGGGGGGTACAAGTCACCATCTATTGAGCCTAAGGTGTTCACAATACACAATATACATGGTGCCCGTTGGGAAAATTCCATGCATACCAAATGAAAAGGAGTGGGTTTTCAATATTTTTAAGAATTAACTCCTATCTCATACTTATCTTGAGTGATGGGTTAACGGTAAACCAATGCAAAGGTACACATAGCTCATCTACCCAAAAACGATATATAACAAGAGAAAATTACATCTCAACATCCGTCTACTAAGCCTAAGGTGTTCATGAAACACAATATATATGACACCCATTGGGTAATGTGTCATACATACCAAATGAACAAAACTGTATTTTCATTCTATGTAAGAATCCACTCCCTATCTTGTACTTGGTTTGAGTGACTTGTCAATGGTACTCATTTCCACTCTCCAAACATACACTTTTTTACCGATTGATTCCCTTATGGTTAGTTAGTGTAAGGATCACAATAGAACACATAACTACATTATTAAAACAATGGTGGTTCACACATTAACCATATCGTCTTACACATGGTATATATATATATAGGGTATAAAAACCATTAATTTCATGGGTTACACTTTGCATCATGTTTATGCATAACGTACCCAAGATGCGTCATAAATACATTAGAGATCATACAATCACCATATGCCCCTAATTCACCACATGAACCATCACATGCCACATGAATTAGATGTATGATGAAAAAAATGACTAACATCACAACATACAAATGAATATGATAAAATATGGAGACATAACATGTTACAACACAACATGGTGCGACATCACAATATGATCTACTTCACTATGTAACAATTTTGTCAAACAACACATCAACACACATACATAGCACAAAATAACAAGAAACTCCAACATCCCACAAATCAGTAATAATATTCTTTTCGCATAACAAGGTGACACATAACATGTGAAATCCTCATTGAATCCATGAAAAGAGAGTGAATACTCTCATCATAAGAACATCGACATGATAACAAATACACATTAAGTGGCATACACAACATGTGCATACATAATATCACAAGTACAATGTTGGTCAGATCAAAACATCTATCACATTACTCTCCCCAAATCCACCACCACCATGCAAAATCATCACAACTCCAATCATCCCAAAGGTTCGAGAGCATGAACCTCTGATTTGATACCAAATGTAACACCCAAAAATTTGACGTGCATATACAATAGTAAAAATACTGGAATAATTTCTTTGACTTACATTGCTTGACACATGAAAACACAAGGGATTGCATAAGACAACACATACCACATAATATTCTTTCATAAACATTATCCCACATAGACAACATGAAAATACATGATGCACATCAAGGCCAATTTCCCCCAAATGACAATGCAAAACATAATGATTCAACTACAATATAAACTCCCGTATAGGCACCATCCATAACAAAAAAAATTCTAGTTGTACATATTTATTACAATCATATTTTGTTATTGAACTTAATTATTTGAAAATCACTTATCATGTGGTCCTTCATTCTTCTTTAAACTAGACTACATTATCTTTATTTTTCTTAACATTTTACTTGTAATGATTCCATCTAATTTTTCTTGTTTCCCTTATCACAAAAGAATGATGTATCCTGATTGTTGAAAGGAACATATGTACACACATAAGGCTACTAGTGTTTATTCTAAGGATTTATTTTCTAAAGGCATGCTTCTTGGCTTTACAATTAATCTTAGTTGCAAAGAGGAGGTTCACATGACATAAAGGAAGTTTATTAGTTCAAGAGTAAATAAACTACGTGTTCCTTTCATAATAGCATTTAATCACTAGGGTTACCCTATTTTTCTTTAAGTTATTACAACTAGCCGTATATTCTATCTACTTCCCTTAGATACTTAGTTTGCATTGATCAAGATACACAATAGAGGATTTTCCTTGAGTCAAAAGGGTCAATCCTCAAATTTCATTTTCCTTAATTTTAATCCTTTAATAATATTGTTTAAACCACATTAAGGGGTGTGGTGATTATGTTTGTCCCTTACGTATCACAAGTTTCCCATTTACTAGGTTAAATGATCACCGAGGAGAATGATTTCACGCTTATCCAAGTTTGAATTATTGTTGGGAAATTTAAGTATTAGATGCGTATTACAAGGTGACATGCCATTATAATTTTATACACCCTATGACCTTCTAGTGACTACCCTTCTCACTAGTCAAAATATATTAATGTGTGATTCACCCTAATTCTCATAAGAGGTCCACATTTGACTAATTTTTGTTACCATTGAAAAGGGGCCTACACCATACTAAAAGGATAAACTAGAGAAACAATTATGCTTACCCCATAACTTATGCACAACTAGAAACACTCCTCCAAGGTAACACCCTTGTTTGTGAAGAGAAAGGGATTCAAACTCACAAGTTTCATAAATAGGTATCTTACGACATGGGTTCCACTCATGGTCCAAACCCTCATATCATAAGTACATAACATGTTTAGCGCTAAGTCCATGGGATAAATCATGAGTTTTAATTTACATTAGGTTCAACACCTTGTTAGGACCAAGTCTAGAGGTTTATACTAGATACAATATTTTTAAAGTGATACACAAGGGCATAACTCATCATCACGAGGTCCTATCGAAGCATGACACATGAGAGTAGGACTGTTAGTTGGTAAACACTAGCACCCATACTTAGGATGGTCATGGTCAGAGTGGGGATCACTCAATATGGAAGAAATATCAAGTTGTTCTCAACTATATAGTGTCAAGGTTCACCTACTAGTCATGCAATAATTGAGGGAAGATGAAGAATTGAAGGGGTTTAAAGAACAATTCCATTTTAATTTATAAAGAGATACTTCTTTCTACCATACATGATGTAAGTTTCATAACATAGCTATAAATGAAGTCAAGAAGAGCATTAAGTAATATTTGGATAACTCTTTAAACTCAATAACAAAGAACCATTAAAACTTCATGCACGATAAGGAGAATCCTTTTTATTTGAAATCAAATAGGGAAGTTACACTTTACTCTAACATAAAAATACACATTTTTTCCCATTAACATATATAAATTACAATAATACACAAATTGAATTACAACCACGCCATTTCACCATCTTATATGCATCTTGAAATACCATGTGAACATGAGTCAGTGAAAATCATTGGCATGGCATCCACCCTAATCTAACATAATTAATGTTTTTAGTTTTCCATTTACAAAATAAGAATAATTCACACACAAAAAGAGAGGGTTAGGGACATATATTCATTTCATTTCTTAATTAAGGGAAGAGAGAGAAAGAGATAGGGAAGAGAGAGAAGAGAGAAGCACTATTTTTCCAAAAGTTAGATTTCACACAACAAGACACAAGAGAGTTTCATACATTTATTTATAAGTGTCAATAAGTTTTCACGATGGTTTATTGTCTTGACTAAGGTCTTGTGACCTTATTTTACATTTTTCTACTAGTTGCAAAAATGTCTCATTTTGGCTCGAGAGGCTAAGAAACCACGTTCAAAAGTTATCTTCTAATGAGAAAATATAGAATAGGTAAATTTTTACATGTCCTCTTATATACAAATAATTCACAGGAACTAACGGAATTCAAACCGGAAAACGTTTTACAATTGGCGGCTAGTTTTCTAGGGCCATCGGTTGTAGTTTGTCTAGTTTGACCTAGTCAAACAACACCCAAGTCTACAAAACCCCTTTGGAAAACTAGATAGAAATGTGTTTTTCTCCAAACTGAAGGTTGTAAGTGATTTTCTAGTAGAAATAATAGAGGTTTGCGAAGGTGGAAAATCGTTACTTCGTTTAGGGTCCAAACAAGTGAGATGAACCGAAAACCAACTATTAATGTGCCTCTCCACATAACAAGGGACACAGACAATGCTTAACATTTCTTTTATGGGGCTCAAACCTGTTGCTTTCCAATTCTCTAAATATGGTGTTTTTCCTAATGTTATAAGTAAACAAAAATGGTTGTTTTAGTTGACGTAACATCTAACTCCCACCATTACTCACATACATGAGCACCTATTTCTAATACCCTAGGTAGCAATGTATAAGTTTGTTATAGAAATCAAGGTTGATGGTCAAAGTGTAAATCAGTTACACAAATCACGAGGTGGAATTTTATTGTTTTACACTAAAAGTTTGGTTAAAATATTGAATTGTATAAATAATCCTAAGGGTTTAATATTTCTATTATTATTTGAATGAAGAACCAAAATAAAAAAATTATAGAAGATGAAGGTAAGGAGACCATGCCTAGAGGAATGAAGCCAGTCAAAATTGTGGGATTTTGTTCTACATCTCAAATAGTCAATTTCTCCAGTGGTTTTCACACAACCATAATTTCACCAGTTTACATTTGCTTGAAAGCTTATATAAAAGTTCCAAAAAGAACTTGATCAATCTCCACAATTATAAAAACGTGTTAGACCAAGTTTATTTGAGGTGATCCCCTTTTAAAAATTACCATTCAATAGACATTTTTCTAAGCATCTACATTTTTCATCTCGCTTGAAATTTTCTAGAGTTTTTTCCGCAAATCCATTTTCACATACCCATAATGGTGGCACTCCAAGGAATAAATTATGGCTGGGGAATTTCTTGAAAATAATCAAGCCTCATCATGAACACCATTCAAATCATATAAAGCACCCAACACATTTCCATGAGACTACATTTTTGGGTAATTTTTCAAACTCTTCAAGTGGCCTACATTTTCTTCCACGTTTTCCATAACTTCCAACCTAATCGCTTGCAAAAAAAATGTCTTGGATGATAGCGAAAGGAAAAAATGAGGGTTTCATGTAGCGAAAGAGTGAAAGATACAAAATCTTGTAGATCTATACGTGGGATAGCAGGAGAGGAAATTTCAATGTCTTAAATCTCTACAACATCCAATCAAATAAAAACTAAAGAGAAGGAAAGAAAATTTCAATGTATTAATCTATAAAAAAACTACTCAAGATAAAAGACAAAGAGTAAGGAGGAGTGGCAGTCGCTTTCTACCACGAGAATGGTGCAACAAGGTTACAATGCATGTATCACATTCTTTTAGAAGTAGAGAAAGAAAAACAATACAACTAGGCACTATACTGCAGTCTAGTGCCTCCCAATCCTCAATCATCTTCTTCTACATATGAAAACCAAACAACAAGTGGGAAGAAGTTCCTTTATTCTAAGAGACAATTAAACCCGCTTCAAAAGAATATACATATTCGTATCCATCAATTTGTGTATAGTAAAATGAGGAGATATTAGGTATAGACTTACTTCTACATGTAGGACTTATTTAACCCATAATGGTTTGATTTTGAATGAAAATTAGTGAGAGATTTATTTTAGCACAATTCCCATTACATTTTGTTTAATTAATTATGAGCTCTTTATACTCGCTGCACTATCCAATTACTATTAAATTATAATGTTAACTTGGTTTTTAGCGTGGTCAATGCCTTGGATCTCAAATAAAGTGTTTTTACTATTATGCAAGGGATGTGATAGTTTTGAAAAGCTAGGAGAATGCCCATGCACTTTCCACGAAGGTCCATGCCTCTATTATCCAACCAAAAGTAAAAATCATCAATTTCCACCCATGCATTCACCCAACCTACCCTTTTTCCTTTTATTTATCATTTTTACTTTCTTAATTTTCCTTTATTAAATTTTGTTTTATTTATTCATTTTAAACTATTGTATATTTTAAAATATTGTTTTATATATCTTATTTATTTCAGTTTATTTGGATAATCTCTCCTTGGTTTAACACTATACCCATTTACTATTACTATTATTAGTAATAGTGTTACTATTATAACATTTTTTAAAAGTGATTAAGAAGCGATGAAACAAAACTATCGTGAAATAACTTATACTCTCACCGATGGGGTAAATAGGGGTGGGGCACTACATGTTTCCACACCTATTGTAAATGAGGATTTTTAGGATGTATGATCTAGTTTATATGAGGTGCGCATATGATTGATGAGTATGAAAGACAATATTGTGTTAATGGAATGATTCTATTTTCGTAATGGGTAAAATTTTTTGAGTTTTCATCTTGTTGGGATCAATGGAATATATGTAATTAGCATTCGATCATGTTGTTAGTTATTTATGAATGAATGATCAAAGCTCCTATTTTCTTAATTTTGTAATGATCTTATTTACTTTATATTCTTATTTTTTCTACGTAATGATTTATTAATGAATCCACATCTTACATGATTTAACTCAATAGGGACCTATTAGGTTGCATTTGGTTTAGGTGAGAACTTAGAAATGTATCTAAGTGATATATCAGCATGCCTGAATAGGTGTTGGTAAATAAAAGGCTATATCATATATTATGTCTCTGCATATCGACCTTTGCACATCATTTTATCTTTCCATCTCCTGTGTGCACCTTCGCGCTATGACTTCTACTTGCATATTTTCCATCTCCTAGTGCATAATCTTACATGGATCTTCTTATCTCTTTGACACTTCTTCATGATTCACACATGCCCTCCTATGCACCATATTCAACATTTGTGTGTGGCTTATACCTTGCCACATTATCAACCCAACACTCAAGAAGGTAAAGTTCATATCATTCAAAGTTCATTGTAAAGCTTAGTTGTTTATATTATGTTAGATTTTAAGATGTCTAGGGAAATTAGGAAGATTATAGTTCATATCCAAAGAAAGTTTATTTAGTTTGGTGTGGAAAGTAAGTATGTAATTTTTTTAGTGGCATGGGATAAAGTAACCCAAATAAAAGTTCATGGAGTTTTGGTTCTAAAGGATATTAAAGGAATTAATCTTTCTTTAATGGAAAAATCTAGTTAGATATTGATGAAAGAGGAAGGAATGTGGGAAAGGATTCTTAAAGATAAATATATCAATAGTAATTAAAGTCAATATTTTTGTGAACTCCTAGCATCTTCCGATTAGGTCATCAATTTGGAATTTTATCCTTAATATTAAATATATTCTCAAGAGTGGTTATAAGTTGGAGGTGGGTGATGGATCTAAAATTCACTTCTGGAATGATTAGTGGTTAAAGGAAGGCCCACTAAATATTCATCCCTTGTTCTTTTTTATATTCTTTTTATAAGGACTTTGTGGGTCACTTTCTTAAATATTATTGGATTATCAAGGAATTTGTATGGTCTTGGTAGAAAATTCAATGTTGTGATGAAAGTGTTGATAGTGAGGAATCCATAAAGTCTCTTTACCACTCCTTCATGATTTATGTGCACCCTTCTATGTGTGGTTTGCACATGGTTTATACTTAGCCACATTCTCAACCCAACACTCAAGAAGATAAATTTTAGATCCTTCAAAGTTAATTACAAAACTTAGTTGTTTATATTATGTAATCTTTTAAGATATCTAGGAAAATTAGGAAGATTATAGTTCAGATCCAAAGAATTTTTATTTGGTCTAGCATGGAAAGTAAAGATAGAATTTTGTTTGTGGCATGGGATAAAGTAACACAACCAAAAGTTCATAGAGAGATGTGTCTAAAGGATATTAAAGTAATTAATTCTACTTTAATGGATAAATCTAGTGGGAGATTGATGAAGGTGGAAGCAATGCAAGAAAATATTCTCAAAGCTAAATATCTCAATATTAATAGAATTCAAGAATTTTGTGTGAATTCCGAGCATCTTCCACTTAGGTCATATTTTTGGAATGGTCTCCTTAAATGTAAATATCTCTTCAATATTTGTTGGTGGTGGATATAAAATTAACTTTTGGGATGATTGGTGGTTAAAGGAATTCCCCTAATTAGTCAGCACCATTGGTCTCTTTTTTCTCCTTTTATAAGGAATTTGTGGGTCACTTCCTAAATATTATTGGAATAGGGAGGAATTTTGATGGTATTTGTAGAAAATTTAGTTCTCTGATGAAAGTGTTGATGGTGAAGAATTCATAAATGCTCTTAACATTGGTATGGGTTGCATTTACATCCCTTCTTTTCCTAAATAATATTTTATTGTTTGAGATTTTATAATGATGCTAATTAGTTTGTTAAATCATGATATGTTGTGACATGTGAATCACCTCCTCAAAATAAACTTTGGAAGAAGGTGTGGGATAAGGTTTCAATTCCTAAAATTATTTTATTTCTATGGTTGGTCATCAAAAAAATAGTTATGGATGTT
The DNA here is from genome assembly GCA_018340775.1 of Taxus wallichiana var. yunnanensis. Lineage (NCBI taxonomy): Eukaryota > Viridiplantae > Streptophyta > Pinopsida > Cupressales > Taxaceae > Taxus > Taxus wallichiana. Next base: position 736,655,296 of record CM031241.1, read on the forward strand.
CATAATCTATAGCAATGGGAAATGACTATCCCAAATAGGTGTGTTTTATGCGAGAAGGATAATGAATTTATTTCTCATATTTTTAAAGGTTGTTCCTTTAATTACTATGTTTTAAATCAGATTTAAAGTAGGGTAAGGTGGAGTCACCCTTGCAACATGACCTAATTTTTTCCTCTATGTAAATGGAAATCCAATCTTGGTGAGGAAATATAGCTCAACTTGGATGAGTTGGATGACAACTGCACATGGATAAGCATATGGTTGGGTTGTGGAAGAAGAAGAGGATTGACACTCATGGGGAAGGTAAGGACTCTAGAGTGGTAGTGGTTACTTTTTCTAGCATGAAATGGGATTCTTACAAAGGAAAAGATAGGATGGAGTCTAATTGGTTTCTTGATCTTGACAAGATAACTCTTTGATTCCAACAGGTTGAAAAACATGTTGATTCTCTTGGTGAGGTGAGGACCGATTTGGAATATAGCATGAATAATTACATTGAGTCTTCCAAGAATATTTTCAATTTCCAAAATACCCTCAAAGATGAGATCTCTGGGTTAAATAAAATGGTAATGGATATGCAGGGGAGGTTACATAAGATGGAACATGGCCGCAAGAATCAGAGATTAAAGTTTTGCCTTAGTAGCTTTGATGAGGAGTAAATGAAGGATGACACTCACACCTTGGATGACTAGGATGTTAAACAAAAAGGTCAACATGTTCACCACATTGACTGAACCAAGGGCTTGAAGGAAAAATAGTTTAATAATTTTTTAGTTTTTGACAGACTGTTGGGAGACTTTTTTTTTTCTTGGGAGAGTTTCTCTCTGTTACTTTTTGTCGGCTTTGGCCTATTTGATCCCTATATGTGGGCTATTCTAATTGTATCTTGTTAAGGGTTGTTGGTTGGGTTAATATTTTTAAACCTTTTTGGGACCTATTTTTATTTTCTCCTTTTTTATCCTTTTCACAATGCATCTACTATAAATCCCATTGGGTCCATAATCCATTTTCATACCTTATCTAAATAATGATTTTTAAATTGGGTTAATAATACTTTTAAGTTGGCGTGGACCTTTCCAAAATATTTAGATGACTATTTCAATAAATGGAATTCATCCTTCTCTTCTTCTTGTTTATGTAAGGATTGAAAGATATCTCTTCCTCATGTTTTTGAAGAGTTTGGCTAGAGGGAAACAATATAATTTTTAAAGGAAATAAGACCTCAAAGCAAAATGGTGGGGGTAAAGTGGTTTTGGCTATTAGTGAAAATATTATAGTTTTCAAATTTAAAGAAAAGAGATAGATTCCCCTTTATGAGAGACACATTATTCAGTCTCTTCACTTGCATAAAAATTTGATTTAATAGAAAAATTGAACCTATTTTTCAGAATTTCTTGTTGTATATATTTTCCCCCATTGCAGTAAAGGGTGCACAACATGGAGTGTCGACAAGGGAAAATTCACACCCAAGGCGCAGGTAAAGGGCGCACAACATGGAGTGTTGACAAGGGAAAATTCACAGGTAAGTGGCGCACGTCAGAGGATGTCGACACAAATATGGATGTGCCTTTGGCGCAGGTAAGTGGCGCACGTCAGAGTATGTCGACACAAATATGGATGCGCCTTTGGCGCAGGTAAGTGGCGCACGTCAGAAGGTGTTGACACAAAAATGGATGTGCCCATGGCACAGGTAAAATGTGCACATCAGAAGGTGTCGACACAAAAATGGATGCACCCATGGCACGGGTAAAAGGTGCACATCAGAAGGTGTCGACACAAAAATGGATGCGCCCATGGCGCAGTAAAAGCGCACATCAGGAGGTGTCGACATGGCAAAATTTGTGCCTTGGCACACGTAAAGGGTGCATGACACAGAGTGTCGACATGGAAAAATTTGTGCCTTGGTGCATGTAAGGGTATGTCAACATAAAGATGGATGCGCCAAGGCGCACCTTCAGGAGGTGCAACATTTTGAGCGCTGACAGGAAGTAGACCCTGGCACAGATATTCAGATGGCCATAACTTTTCACAGGGAGCTCGGATTCATGCAAGGTTGGACTTTTCGGAAAGATTACGAGGTCCTTTGTCCAACTACGACTAGATATATTTAATTGGGTGGGAACAAGTTCTTAAAAATGCAAAATACAATTCGCCACTTTTTGGGTTTGCTAAGGCTCTCACCTACCGTCATAATGAGATGAATTAAATGTAATCTAGAGGTGGTTGGGGTAGATTTGGAATTCCTCTCTCTCTTCCCTCTCTCATTCTTCCTATAAATTGTAAGGAGGGGTTTTGTTCTAAGGTTGGAAATTATTGTTTTGCCCTCCCTTCTTCTCTTTGGCGGTGAATTTGTGGAGTTAAAACCTCCCATCTAAAACTCGTAATGCAACTTTTCCTCTTGGTATTTTGTAGTGTATTATATCAATATTTGGAGCAAATAATACATGTTTATGGATGATTCTCAACCCTCTCTGTGTTCATTTGTATCCTCCTAATCTTTCACTACAAATCTGGTTATCTGTGCATGATCTTGCATTACATTTTAATGGTTTTGTGTTTATTGGCAAGACAAATGTTCTTCATTCCTCGGTGCATCACCTTTGTTAGTTTAGGTTTATTTTTATGCATCTTCTTACCCTATCTCCTTGGAAAGTTAGTTTAGGTTTTGAGTAAACCCTCTACATTTTTTACGTGTGCATCTGAACAGAGGAATAGGAACCGGCCTTCATCCGGAGAGCTTTTCTGATTTCGCAAGGTCCCACACTTGGGAAAAGCTCCATGTTATGCAATCGCACTGAGAGTCTCAACCCATCAAGTTGCAGACATTCAGGGGTGCTGTGATTCACCATCAACATTTCTATAAGGTGGATTAAAGCCATTTCAAGTTGGTACAAGCTCAACTTTGATGGTGCTTCAAAATATAAGCCAAGGTTAGAGAAAGATAGAGGTATTATCAAAAACAGCTTTAGGTGATATGGTTCCGGATAATGTTATACCCATGGATTTTCAATCTAGTAATTTAGTTGAAGCTACTTCAACCTTATGGGGCATCACTTTGGTGATTTCCATAAAAATTCAAAAGTTACATATTGAAGGGGATTCCTTGATATAATTCAAGAAATAAAGAAGGATATGAGTGTCGCTTATAATATCAAGAATATATTGGAAGACATTCAAATGTTATTAAAAAGTTTTAACGAAACTATTAGTGATCACATATACCATGAAGGAAATAAAGTTCTTATATTTTAGCTAACATTAGTTTAAAACTCCATACTAATTTAATATATCATAGTCGATATTCTTTACCCATGCCAATTAACATGATAAGTAATGAATCATATAGTCCCTTATCTTCTCATGAGTGATAGATTTAGGGTAATCAATTCTTTGATTTCCTTTTTCTTAAGAATGCTTGGTTTTTTGTTAATAGAACTTTTATTGGGATCCTCATTTTTAGTTTCTTTACATCTTTGTTCTATTGTTCAAATCCCATTGATATCGACCAAATATAGGTGGATACCATGTGTGTGTAGAATTGGCTTCTTGTATAGCCTTACTAAGGGATAAATTAATATGGCCATTATATAAAAAAGGGGTCTCACAAGTTAAATATTTAAGGTGAAATGAAGTGGCCCCGATCTCTCATCCGACTTCACCTTTTCTTGGGATAACAAATTTTTATTCTTAAGAGGGGTTTTAATTTATATTACAAAAGATATAATTTTTAAGGTCATGGGTTTTTCAGCGAATGACCTCAATATTTTCAAGGAAATATCCAAGAGGAAGGAAGAGTTGGAGAATTTCTTCATGTTGATGAAAGGATTATTTTCATGGAAGATGGGATATCTTGGCTAGCTCTTCTAGATATATGTCCTGAGATTTGTTTTCATTTTATGAAAAATGTTACTTTGCATGTTAAAATTTGAAAACTACACACTCATCACTTCTCCCTTCTCAAATATTTTAGACATAACAAACACAGAGTATTCATTTTTTTCTTGTTTCTCTCTTTGAGTAAGTTTTTAAAGGACTTTAAGTCCAAGAAAGTTATGGCCCCTCTCTATCAATGGCTCATTCTCTTAAAAAAAAATTGATACTCTTTTTATTGGACCTAAGGTTTTGTTAGGTGAAGGTGACATTTTTATGATGAGGATCCAAAATACCTCCTTTCTTTTTTAGAGAGGGTCAAGAAGTTAAAAGAGATGATAAAAAGTGATAGAGATGTCAATTTTTGTAGCCTCAATTTTACATAAAATGGCAAGGGTATTAGTTATGGTTCTAAGTGCATTCGTGAGTCTCGAGGCTTTATTTTGTGAGATGATGATTTATAAAATGGATTCTTTGCAACATATGGTGGACTCCCCAAAGGTAGAAAAAAATAATTTGGTTTGTATGGTTAATAATTTCAAAGTAAATGTTATGATTCATGATCAAATATTGGATGTGCTTTAGGATAAGAGGGCATAAGATGATATTAAAGGTAAGAAACTTAAAATTAGTTCTCAATAGCTTATGATGATGATGTTAAGGACTACATCTAGTAACAACAGTTACATAAAGAAAGGGTCAAGTTCCAAAACTAGGCTTAATTAAAAGTCCTTTTAGTGGCCTTTTTGCTTCCTTTCTATAGATGATTCGTCCTTTAGTGGGTTTTTTCAATGTTTTTCTCTCGAGTACAAACCAAATTTTTAATTCCTTTGAATTTTTCTTAGCCAATGTATTTTTGACTCTTTCTTGGTGGTTTTTTTTTTATTATTATGATCTTCATTGATTATATTTTAGAATGGCCCTTGGAGCCTTTCCAAAAATTATTAATAAAAAAATATGTACTTACAACTGGAAAAATATAAAGAAGCTATTGGAAAGATAATAGGGGTTAGAAGGTGATAATGGAGACAAATATGTATGTTTTTCCACTCTTCTTATAAGTATGTTTTAATTATTACCCCCAATATTGACGCCTTAATAATGTGTATTATAGTATTTTTCCTGGCTTTCTCAAATGTTGGTGATGTAGAGGTGTAGAGGTGTTTTATCAAATGATAACAGTTGGTTAGAAACACATATACCTTAATTCTATTATAATTTGTCTCCAAAATAGGGTACCAAGGTATTAAACCCTTCTTCATGCTTCACAAACGTCAATATACAAATCTCGATCTCAATGAGTTAGACAAAGCTCTAAAATATAATATTTCAAATTAAAATAAGTATTTAAACCATATTCAAGCTATTAAATCTTGGTTTTTTTCTATATTATGTCTCAATTATATTATCAATATAATATACATCGATTCATAATATATATTCTAAATTTTTTTATAGAATGTTATAGATTACAATCTACATCATCCAAAAATAGACATGTTTTTATAGTTTTGTGCTCCTCAAATGAACTTTACCACTCAATTGATAGACTCTAGCACTCCTCATACTAACTACAAAACTCCTTATATAAACTCTAGTTATCAACCGATAGACTCTAGAACTCTTCTCAGAGACATGAACACTAGTGTTTGGATAATAGAAATTGGTTCTCAAATGATACAAAAAGATTGGTAATATAATGTAGATAAAACATAGTACACGTTAGGCTCTTTTTGACACCCATAATCTCCCCACACCCTAAATCTTACATGTCCATTTACAATTTTTTCCTCACATCTTTCTTCATCGTGGTTTCTCATCTACACATACTCAAATATATAGTGGCCAAATAGTTTTGTATTTTTACCCTTTATGTTAGTGCATACTAGCCCATCAAATCCACCTCACATGCATATCATATGCTAGCCTCATTATCTAGGCTTCATACTCAATAACCGATCTCTATATCTATTAGGTTCAAGACTAATTTATAGTCATATAGTCAATGCTAATACCCAATCCTCATCAACTTGCATATATTTACCCCCTGTTCTTCACCTCTATACAACTCTCTCCTATTTCCCCTTCTTGAACCAGTCCCTTTTACCTTCTCATATATGCACCTATACCTTCTTCTATCAAAGCATCTAATATTGGTTTCTTGTCATATGAATCATGGTAACTACTCAAGTATTGTCCTTAGCTTCCCTCATTTTCCTTGTTCTCACAATCTCAATGACTATATGATCAAGATGATACTATATGACCAATATTCCTTACTTTTGTATACCAAGATGATAATTCACACCTATGAGCTAGATCTTCTAAACCCTTTATCCTTGTTTAAATAATCTCCCAAAATGTATATGTAGTAATGTTATAACCTAAAATAAGCCCTTTGTTCACATCATATGATTTTTTCATCATGGATCTAGGTAAATAGTTCTTTAATGGATAATAGGTTCTTATATTACCATCCCAACATATATATAACACTTTAACTGGTCTATTCGATCTAATGATTGTCATTATTTATCTTGTTCGAGTGTAGGTTAGAGTTTCCCTCAAGACCATAGCATAATAGTCTCTAGACATGGAGTTACTTGAGATATCTGTTCCTAGATATAATTTTGATCTATTTGGGGTCCCCGAATTAGTGCCATATAAATATTCATTCTTTATCTACACCTCCAAAGATGATTTCATAACTAAGATCTATTCATGCAATTTTGATCCTTTGTTCTATGCATTGGTCACATGTGAAACTACATCTATTGAGGGAATGTATTGGTAGAGGGATTTATTAATTCATCCATACTTGTTTCATCCTAATGGTGACATCATTTGAAGTTGATCATGCCTTAGTTTTCACTATACTACCACATATTATACTCCAAAGTTCTCAAGGATCTAATTTTCCCAATCCAAGGCTCAAAATGCAATTTGAGGGTCTCCAAGACAGATTTATTTTGAAAATATGAGCTATTTCCATCGGTGAAAGAAAAGATATACGATGCCCTCAATCGAGCTTGAGAGCCTTCAAATGGATATAATAGTTCATTTACAAACGTTCAAGACATAAAAATCTTGATGGTGATCCACATTACCTATAGAACCTCTTCATACTAAAAGTTAAGAGAAATTCACCTATTATACACCATGGATGGTTTTATACACATTATCTAGTCACATTTTCTCAATACGAGACATCTATAATCTATAATAGTGGATTTAGATCATCCATGATTCATGTAATTTTAACTATAATCAAGTAAATATGTACAATAAAGGAGTATTGAGAAGTCTATGAAGTTAAGGAGTTTGATTCCATTCATTTCACACTCAAACATACTTTGTAACACAAAGTATTTCACATGGATACATAGTGTCCTACACATATTTTTTTACTACTACTAAAAAAATCCACTTCCTCTACTCTCATTAGTCATGCTTCCTAACCTCTCCTTATGATATTCAAGCTCATCTCCTTGTATATAGCTAAACATAGTTGTTGAAGACCTTATATAGGCTTAATCCTTATTTTTTTGATTATTACTCTTAACCATACAACACAAATGAAGGATTTTGTTGGTCAAACATGACCTTTAAGGGTCATACACAATATTTTTGTAGAATTTTCCACTCCTCCTTCGTAGATCATGAAGATATGACAGCTCATGCACTCTTAACCAACCTATCATTCGTAGTCAACTTGAAAATTTACCCCTTGTTACCATGTTTTCACCTTCATAATTACAACGTACTTGAAAATTTGAACTTGAACAATGACATGGATGGAAAGAGAAGATTTTGAAAACTTCTAGTTTATGTTTAATGCCTTTTATAGGATTATTCAACCTTCATTGTACTCCTAGGCTCCATGGTGATGCTCCTTCATTAGGCTATCCATCTTGAAAGCTTTCATGAGCTCCTTCTCATGAGTCTTCATATTTTTCTTTCTCCTTTGACTTGTACACTGGGTCCCATTTTCTCCTTTCTCATGTTATCTTTTATATCTTCTTGGTTTATTCTTTGTATCTCATCTTCTTTCTCATTTGTCTCTTCTTTTATTTGTAACTTCTTGTTTTCTTCTTATGTACTAGATCCCATATTGTTTCTTCTTCATCATATAGGTCTTGAAAGTCTTCTTGTTCTCTTTTTTCAAGATATCTCTCATTAAATCATCAACTCCATCCACCTTATCATATTTTATACATGCATGCACAACACTAGAAACAACTTTAGACATAAAACTTGGAAGCCATGAAGCTTCTCCATGTTGTTTCTCCTCCTTTTCTCTTTTTGTTTTTCATTGAACAATCTCAATTTGGTCTTCTTATCCCTTTTTTTTCCTTTCGTTGCTTCATCCCTAGGATTTTCAATGAGCCTTTCATTCCAATCTGCTCTCACAATCTGCTGCATTTGCTTCTTCTTTCACTATTCTTCCTCCTTGTAACTAATTTTCCTTTTTCCATTCATCAAATTTCTTTATCTTATATGGTTTAGGACAATCATTGAGTCGTTTATTATTCAAAGCATACTCTAATTCATTCACCTCATCCTATAGTTACTCCATGTTCCCATAAAAAACTCATCTTCTTGTTCAAAATACAACACATATCCTAAGAAAGTTTTGCATCGTTCATACTATCATCAAAACAAACAAAATATTATTTCAATTTTTCACATTTTACCTCTTCATCCCCATCCAATTTTGGTTTTTCTTTCTCATTATTCCATGATTCCATCTCTTCTTCACTCATGGGATGACTTGTAAATAGAGTTCATATCACCTTTAGCTCTTCCTGCAATAAGAATTCATCTATATCTTCATCATAGTCATCAAATTTTGGACCAACATTCAAAAAAATTATACTTCTTTCAAGAAGTTTCCATTTTCTTCCATTCTCTCATTTTAACCTACATAAGAACATTCAACTACTTCCACATTATCCCATTCTATACTTTCTTTGCAAAATTCAATCATACATTCATCATTATCATTAACCATGCTTGAAATATCATCAACTGATGAATCAAATTCAGTTTGTTTACCTTTATCTTTCATTTCATTTACCTCTCTTGGAATAACATAAACCTTCTTCTTTTATCAGCTTCTTGGAACAATAAGTAGTTCCTTAGTCTTGTTACCTTCACATACTTTTTTAGGTGTTGTCTTCTTAATCCACTTGGGAACTATGTATCCATAACTTTTTCACGATATTTAATTCTCCTTCCTTGATCTTTATTCCCTATTTTTGGTTGCATGCCTTCATGGTTGAATACTTTCAAATGCATCCTTTTTGTCCTTCTATTCTAGAATCTTTGCTTGATCTCTTTTTCATAATGGATTCCTTAGCTAGTCTTACCTCTATACCTACAAAATCAAATTACAATATAGAATTAGCATTCAAAAATGTCCTTTGCATGGACTATTCATCATCCTCCTTCATTTCTCTTTGTGGTTCTTCCTCATATTCACTGGACCACTCATTATATTCTTCCATGAAGTCTTCATACTCATGCTCTGTCTCATCTCTACAAGAATATTCACATGCTTCACTCATGAAGCTTATCTCTTCCTATGTATCCATCATCTCATCCTGCATGCTTTCAACCTCTTCATATACTCTACCAACTATATTTTCCCCTATTATTGTTATATCTTTCTCAAGGAGTTCAACATGTCTCCTTATTTCAGCTATCTCTCTTTGTTTCTTCTTTTCTTTTCTCTTATTTTATCCTTCCACTCTTACCTCTCTCATTTCCTACACCAAAACCATTACCTATCTCAAATCCATAATTTCTCTCTCTCATCCAAGTCTCTATCACCTTGGATTGTAGCCTTCTTTCTCTCTCTCTATCTCTTATCCAAACTCCTTATTGGATATCTTCTTGCTACCTCTTTCTTATCTCTTTCTCATAACCTTTCACTCTGCAAAGTCTAGTGACATTAGGCCAATTTTTTGGCTCACTCTTCTTCCAGCTAGCTTTAGTTTTTGGGATTTTCTTAGCCACACTTATTTTCTTATTCCTTGGCTATTTGTAGTCTTTCTCTCTCTTCACCAACCTACAACCTTGCACACTTTTTCCTCTGAAAATTAGCAACATGAAACAAAATTCAACATATAAACATCTATATTTTATTTAAACAAATCAAAAACCTACTCTAATACAACAATAGTGCATCCTAGCTCAAAAAATCCACCTCACATGCATATCATGTTCTAGTCTCATGATCTAGGATTCATACTCAATCACCTATCTCTATATCTACTAGATTCAAGACTAATTTACACTCATATAGTCAATGTTAATACCCAATCCTCATCAACTTGCATATATTTACCCTGCTCTTCACCTTTATACAACTCTCTCCTATTTCCCTTCTTGATCCAATCCCTTATACATTCTCATATATGCACCTATGTTTTCTTCTATCAACATCTAATATTGGTTTCTTTTCATATGAATCATGACAAGTACTCAAGTCTCTGTCCTTTACTACCTTCATTGTCCTTGTTCTCACAATCTCAATGATTATATGATCAAGATGATACTATATGACCAATATGAATTACTTCTTAATTCACACATTTGAGCCATATATTCTAAACCCTTTTTCCTTGTTTAAAGCATCACCCAACATGCATATGTAGTAATCTGTTTATAACCTAAAATAAGCCCTCTGTTCATAGTCATATGATTTGTTTCATCATGGATCTAGGTAAATAGTTATTTAATGGTTTACCTCTTCAGATCCAATTCCCACCTTAATGGTTAATAGGTTCTTATATTATTGTCCCAACATATATATACAACTTTAACTGGTCTATGAGAGCTATATGACTGTCATTATCTGTCTTGTTCAGAGTGTAGGTCAAAATTTCCCTCAAAACCATAGCATAATAGTCTCTAGACACGGAGAGTTTGAGATATCTGTTCCTAGCTATCATTTTGATCTATTTGGGGTCCCTGAATCAGTGCCATATAAATATTCATTCTTCATATACACCTCCAAAGATGATTTCATATCTAAGATCTATCCATGTAATTTTGATCATTTTTTCTATGCATTGGCCATAGTTGAAACTAAATTGATTGAGGGAATGTATTAGTAGAGGGATTTATTAAGTCATCCATGCCTGTTTCATCCTGATGATGACATCTTTTGAGGTTGGTCATGCCTTAGTTTTCACTGTATTACCACATACTCTGCTCCAAAGTTCTCAAGGGTCTAATTTTCCCAATCCAAGGCTCAAAATGTAATTTGAAGGTCTGCAAGACATGATTATATATTCAATAGATTCTCACATCATGATTGAGGTGATATCAATCTCATATGCACTAGGAATTAGCACATTCTTCCAAGAAGACTACCTTATAACCTTTTACAATAACTTAGTACAATCATATACCTGCACAGTCATATTTCATCATGAATGGAGGAATTTTATTAATATAAATCTCTCTAAAATCATTCAAACACTTCAATTTGGACTTGATACCAATTTCATGCTCATTCTAGGGTCATGAGAATCAAGACTTAATGAGAATTCCTGCTTTAGCCTTCACAATTGTACATTGTTTCCCCTTCTCATTGGATCGAGATTAATGATATCAGTATCTTCCAATAGACTTGTCAAGTAACCCTAAAACTTGGAGGGTATCTAATTAGGCATGAGACAAAGTTATTTTGAAAATATGAGATATTTCCATTGGTGAAATTAAAATTTATTCCAATCCCTAAATTGAGCATAAGAGCCTTGAAATGGTTGTAATACTTAATTTACAAAAGTTAAAGACATATAAAAATCATGGTGGTGATCCACATTACCTGTAGAACCTCTTCATACTAACAATCAAGATAAATTCACCTATTATACGTTGCAAAGGGTTTTATACACACTATTTGGTCACATTTTCTCAATACATTCATCTGTAATCTGTAATAGTGGATTTAGATCATCCATGAATCATGTAATTTTCACTATAATCAAGTACATACATATAATAAAGTAGTATTCAGAAGTATATGAATTTAAGCAGAGTTCAATTCCATTCATTTAACACTCAAACATATTCTACAACATAGTATTTCACATTGATACACAGTGTCCCACACTAATATTTTTACTACTATTAAAAACTCCACTTCCTCTACTCTCATTAGTTATGTTTTCTAACCTTTACTTATGATATTCGAGCTCATCTCCTTGTATATAGCTAAACATAGCTGTTGAAGACCTTATCTAGGCCTAATCCCTATTTTTGAGTGCTACTCTTAACCATACAACACAAATGAAGGATTTTGTTGGTCAAACATGACCTTTAAGGGTCATATACAATATTTTTGTAGACTTTTCTACTCATCCTTCGTAGATTATGAATATGTGACAACTCATGCACTCTTAACCATCCTCTCATGCCTATGAAACTTGACAAGTTACCCCTTGTTACCATGTTTTCACCTTCACAATTACAATGTACTTGAAAATTTTAACTTGAACAATGACATGGATGGAAAGATAAAGTTTTGAAAACTTCTAGTTTATGCTTAATTCCTTTTATATGCTTATTTAGCCTTCATTATAATCTTAGGCTCCATGGTGATGGTCATGCATCATATGTTTTCTAATTTTATGCTCCCATCTACAAAGTGGTGTGACTTAAACCTTCCACTCCTCATTATTTCCAATCTAGTGTAGGATATAAGAGTATGGATGCCCATATCTCATTCTTATCCATTTCTTCCCAAAATTTCTCATGAATTACATTATTGATATTTTTCTTTTGGTTATCCATGTTAGAATCGTAGGGGAAATAACTTATATTAGCATCATGTAAAACATTATGGAATCCCATCTCACTATACATGATGAGAATGCAACAGTTGAATTTCTCTTTGTAAAATTTTGAAATTAAAAATTACACCTTTCATCTTAAGTAAATATTGTTCTCCTACACTTCCATTGTAGATTAACTGACATAATTTTCTAATAAAATATTTGGGCTTGGGTAATTATACCTCATGAGTAACTTTGGTACATGTCTCTAAACTAGTGAAAGTTTGTGGTTACTTCCCCATAGGATTTGGCTTTTATAAAGAGGTATAACAACTCTTAGTTTTACCTCTCCAACAAATAAATGTAGCATGAAATTAGTGATGTGCCTCAAAAGGTAACTATGAAAGAAAATCTCACATAATTGATTATGTTTCTCTATCGTGTTGGTAAAGTATTATTTCAAGAATTGCACTTCATTTTCCATCTCGAAGGTAATTTTTAGTGAATTCTTAAAAATTTCTACTTGTAAAATTGTTATTTTAGAAACAAATGATACACTAAAAATGGTTTCATATCATATGCCAATGTTTCTCCATATTGACAGAAAGAGACAATCCTTCAACTAATTCTTGATTTTCATGTCAGGGTATTTTTCACTTATCTTCTTATACTTTTCACCTACGATATAGTTTTTTCCTAAATATTCATAATTTTCTCAAGATTCAAGATTTCTTCTCATCATTTTCTATTATAACGATTGGAAGAGGAATTTCACTTTAATAGATTCCATAATCTTATTTAAATCATAAATGTGAGTGTGTTTTATTAACAGTTGAATTTTTACTTCATAAATTTATTTCTAGAGATTAGAAATGAAATATTCATTTTCATTATTCTTTTTCTCTAACATTTGGCATTTTTGAGTCGATTCCTTAATATTGTGGTCTTTTCAGTAGTCACTTGTTTCATAAGAGCTATATATTATTTTATACTTTATAACTTACTATCCTTATTCTATAGTTTATATTTTGAGTCTTCAACTTACTTTTAGAATTCAAGAATTTTCAATTCTATCTTAGCTAGATATGTCTTATAAAAAAATTCTTCTTGTTTCTTGATCAATATATATGATATTTACAGGGTTAAGGCTTGGTATAGATATTAGTCCTCTGTTACATATTATTTTAATTGAAGCACTTCAATTTTATTACTATCAAATTTATTTTTCTACCTATGAGGAGTAATAAGGTTAAAATTCAACTATTTATGATTCCATATCTATAAATCTTTGAATATCAACGGATTCTATTATCTTTTAAACATGTCTAGTACCTAGCATTTCTTGTTCACTAGTTGTCTCTACTCTTTCTTGCATGTCTACATGCCTAGGTAATTCTTGATTGATTGGAGGATGCTTATTAAATTATTTTAATATTTGTGAAATAAACCAATCTTAGATTTCTTCTTCTAATTCATCTGCGCAAAGAGAAGTGGTTTTCTAATAGTTTTATAGAATTTTTAGAGGAAGGTTAATGTGGGGATTTATCTTTTTTCTCTCTTTTTTTCTTTTAATTTTTTCTTGATACAAGTTCTTATGTAAGAGGTTTCTCATGAGGAGTAAGTTTGTATGAGAAGGTTTCTCTGTTATCCTTAAATTTAATTAGTGAGGGTTTTAGGATAGGTTCTTGTGTAATAAACCTTTTTGCTACTTCTTCTCACATGATGTAGTGCCCACTTCCCTTTGACACTATTTAGATACTGATCCTGACACTATTGATCATATTTTGGATATTATTATGTTTTTGATGTAGTATGATGTGTATATGCTAGATCATGGATTACTATGGACATTATTATATTTTTCTCAGTATGATGATTAGATGTTAGACTATGGATTAACATTGATCTAGATTCAGTTATTATGCTTGATGATCATGGAGACATTATTATTATTATGTGGATGATGACATACTGGTTGACATGGACAGGTTATTGATGTTGATTTTAGACATGTGACATTGGTATTATGAATAGCTCTAGTATAGAGATCTATTGGATGATGATATAGTTGCAAATTGAATTTTAAATGATAAATGTTAAATCCTTGATATTGTTGTGATTTAGATTTGATAATTATATGTTGATTTTATATCTCTTGGATGTTCTGATATGGTCATGAGGCCGAAGGAGGTATTGTTATTTTGCAGGTTAAAAATCACAACAATGTCGGGGATTGAGACTAACCATATTGGAATTCAGTGTGAAATCAACAAGGTCACCATGGCAACTGTGTTTGAGTTGTATGTTGTGTTTTGTTAGGATTTCCCATGGGGGGGATTTCCATTATTGTGACCATGGGACATGTATGTGTTTTGATTATGTGTGTTTTATTTGTATGTTCCCTTTTCAGTATTGTTGTGTGTATTTTTATTTGTAAGGTGTTCCTTTTTTGAAAAATAAAATAAAATTAATGTGATAGTATAATGTGAGAGTCCTATAGTTAAAATTTAATTAAATTAAATGGGATGTGGGATGTAAAATTAAATGTTATTGTCTTGGTTGATAATGAATTTTATTTTTATATATTGTATAACCATGTGGTAAACTAAATAAATCTTTATAAAGATTCTAATAAATGAATGGCGTAGTTATTAATGCATGTGTAAGAGAATTGAAAAGAGTGTGTAAGTTACCATGTAAGGGTTTTGTAAGTGAGATCATAGATTGTGTAAGAATTTGTAAGAGTTGTAAGGCTGATTTTGGAAGGTCAAACACTCCTTCCTTTTTGAAATTCGAATTTGGCCTTGGAGGACAAATTTGGAGGCTTGTGGGACAAGTTAAACTTGTCCCACACCTCTCAAAACCTCCACCAACCATGATTATTATTTTGGAGTCAAAATCAATCTATTTTATTGTATTTTGATATAATTTTGTGTAAGAATTGATTGCACTTGTCTTACAAATTTTAAATGCATTCCTTTTTGAGTATGGGCTAAATTTGAAGTATGTAAGTGGTTTGTCATTCACATTTATGGTGATTTATTTGTTTGATGTTGAGTGCATTTTGGGATGAGGAAAAATGATGTGGCATCCCACTT
The DNA here is from genome assembly GCA_018340775.1 of Taxus wallichiana var. yunnanensis. Taxonomy (NCBI): domain Eukaryota; kingdom Viridiplantae; phylum Streptophyta; class Pinopsida; order Cupressales; family Taxaceae; genus Taxus; species Taxus wallichiana. The sequence continues at coordinate 736,671,050 of CM031241.1, forward strand.
GGAATCCACATCATCCTCTTCCACCCTCTCCCTTTAAAAATGTGAATTGCTTCTTCATTTGGGGTTGTTGAAAGTTTGGGAAATCACTCTTGGGTCGAATTTTTCTATTGCTTTGGGAGCTTGCTTTGTGGAGGAGCTTGGATTGATTTGCATACCTTGCATTTTTCTGTTTTGGAACTGGTTTTGGTGCAACAAGAACTACTGTTTTGGAATCAAGTCTCCAATATGGAGAGGTAGGCCCTCATTCTTTTTAATTGTTGTTTTCCCTCCTCCTTGCATGCAAAATAATGAATGGTTTGTGTTTACATTCTTTGAGGGATGGGTAGAATGCCTAGGGCATGGTGTAGAGAGAGAAGACTATGAGGTTTAATCAGAGGAGGGATAAGGGATTGTCCATTGCATTTGTTCTTGTGGAGGGAGTGTTGGTTAGGATCCACCTGGGGAAAAGAATATGCTTGCATTTCTTACTTTGGGGAGGTATAAGGGATAAATTTGGAGGAGGGATAAGGAGGGGTTGAGGAGGGATAAGGTTTATGGGATGGCTATGTTTTTGGTAGTTTGTTTTAGGTGGATGCCCAATTTCAACATGGGAGGCATAAGGAGACCTCCATAGTTCTTACTCTTACTTGGATTGCTTGCTTGGAGAAGGAACCTTTGTTTTGTTTGAAATTGGTTGTTGTAGTTGAGAACTACATCTTTTATTTGTGTGTTATCTTGTGAATGTGAATGTATGTTTTTGTGAAAGAAGCTATGTTGCCATGAGTTGTTTCATCATGCTCCATTTCAATATGGTTGGGGCTCGGGGCCAATGGGGAAATATGGCTTCTCTTTTCCCATTGGATGTCTTGGTTCGGTGGAGAGCATTTCCTTTCCCCTTCCTTGTTGTGATTAAAGTTGCAAAGAAGAAGAAATCAACATGCTTTGTTGTTTGGAGAAAGAAGAATACAGTTTGACAGTCATCTCTTTTGAGAAAACTCTTGTAATCCCTTCCCACTTCGCGTGGATGAGTTGTATAATTTTGTAATGTGAAGCCATTGTATGGTAAATGGAAGTCTGAAATTTAATTGAAATGTAAAGATGAAATATTCTATTCTCTGTATTGGAAAAGACTGTCATACAGTTGTAGATTTAACATTGAAATTCAAATGAAGAAATAATCTGTTGATGTAATGTTGGAAATCAATGAAAGAAATATATTCCTTCCTCAATTGCATTGTTTTTTTGAAATCACATGGTTGTTATATTATGCAAATTCTATTTTAGAAAAGAGAGTACGTATAAAAGAAATGATAGAAGCTTTATATTTTGAAATGAGTTTTTGAACTAGAAATCAATCTTTCATATTGAATGTATAATCTAAGGAGCATTGTATTTGTCTGAATTAGAGAAACATGCACATTCAGTAGATCAATTACAAAATCAGTTTAGAGGAATAAACTTACTATTTTAAAGTTAAAACTGGTAATGTACATTTGAATAAATGAACTCTGTTCCTTTTCTTTTATAAATCTGGCAATTGAATTTTATCTAATAAATGTGTAGTTCAGATCTGCAACTTAAATTAAGTATTGAAACAATGCAATTTAGATGCAATAAGTTATAAGGAATTCAATTTGACCTCAACACCAAAGAAAGACATTTTAGAACTTCACAAAATCAATTTTTGAACTTGTTGGACCACTTTCCCGTCAAAGGATGTAAAATATATCAGTTGCAACTCAATCCATAAATTGAACCTTAAAAATAATCTAAAATCTACCCAATATCATTCCTCCATGTTCAATTTACATGTTGAAAAGAAGAAATATCAAAATTGAACAAATCTCACAAGTAGGAAAAATTGCCAGTTTTAAATGTGAAACCCTGCAGATTGATTTCTTAAAATTGACCCTCAAAACTTCACCAAATTCCAAAATTGATGATTTTTGTGCAAAGAGGACTCTGAGAGATTTCCAGAAAGTCCTTGTTTTCCCAAAATGAAGTTCCCAATCAAAAGTTATGGCCATTTGAAGTTTTACTTCAAAATGGCCATCCAAAACAAAAAAATAAATAAATTAATGTAACTTAGAAAATTTTAAATTTTAGCACGGAACAAATTCCATGAAAATTCCGCCACCCCGCCACCCTCTTATCCAATCAGATGATGCCACGTGGCATCTTGGAGGGGCAAAATTTTTGAAAACTCTCTTTTTTCAAAATTTTACTTCAGTGAAAATTTTCCCAATTTTCCTCGCAGCCCCGCGGCCCCCAACCAATCACGAGTTGACACATGGCAAGGAGGTACACAGGTTCAAATTGAAAATATAGACCTTTTGAAAAATTTTCCTTTGAAAATTTTCAAAAATTTCCCCGCAACTCCATTTCCCGCACCAATCACGTGTTGACATGTGGCAGGGAGGGCCCACGGGTTAAGAATTGAAAACTTTAACTTTTTCCCCTTTGAAAAAATTTCTTATTTTTCTCCATGGCCCCACACCCCGCAACCAATGGGGTGATGAAATGTGTCCCCATGGGCACATGGGTCCATGCAATTCTTTTAACCGTTTAACCCCTTGGGTGAAAAATCCAAATTCTCTCCGTCGGCCTGCGGCCAATAACAAGGTGCCACGTGGCTATTTGGGCAAGCGTGGAGGCATCGAGGAAAATTTTCCTTCGGAAAATTGAAACTTGGTTTTGGGAAAAATTTCATGTTTTTCCCCATGACCCACCAGCCTAGACCAATCACATGATGACACGTGGCATTTGGGGCATTGGCGGGGCGCGAAGGCATTTTCTCCCTAACCCCGCGGACCTCCAAGGGAAAATTTTCCCCTAAAACTCCGCCCGGCCATAACTTGAGTTTTACAAGGAGTTAGGAGGACTTATTTATATGGTTGGAAAGGTGAGGAAATTTCCTATCCAATGAGCCTAGTTTAGGAAAGTTTTGATAAATCTAAGTGTGTGAAAAATCTAGTTGAAGTTTAGGGCTTGTTAGAGAGCAGGCATGGGGATAAATTTCTCCCTGAACCTTAGTAAAACTTGTAACCTCAAAATTGGAACCTTGTAAACTTGTTATAAGATAAAAATAGAAATCTTGTGTTTGGTTAATTAGAATCTATTCTAGAACCTATTTAGTTTCAAACTAGTGTCTTGCAACTTGTTTGTAGACTCTTCTTATAAAAAAAAATTATTATTCCATAATTTTCCTAGTTTGTTTCTTGGTCTCAAGTGGTAGTTGAAGCGGGCACTACACATGAGAGGAATGAGTGAAAACTATTTCCTTCTCATCTTCTAATAGCATAATAAATGCATTTTGTTCCTCACTTTACTATAGAAGTGAAGGTTTTTTTATAGTTGTTTTCTTATGAAGCATCCTTTTTCTTATAGGGTTTTCATGATTCCACACTATTTTCTTAGATATTTATCCTTTAGAAACATTGGAAGGAAAGGTCTAAGGAGACGTGCCGATTTAAGCCCGATCCTTAGTTACCTTTTTCTTGACTTGTCTATATTAGGGGAATGTCTTGTTTCCCAGTATGTTTTACTTTCTTCTCCACTATTCTCTTGTTTAAACAATTCTACCACGATTCTTCCCCTTATGACTATTTAAGAAAATAGTCTTAGTAAATAAGGTATATTAAGCCATAGTGTTTTAATGATCTAATTCCTTGAAAAAACCTACTATACATTATTTATATTGAGTGAAATAAATACCTATGAAATTTTACTTTCTACTCATGTTTATCTTGGTTAAGTTTTTCAAATGGTTTACCATGATCATTTCCCCTAGAAAAGACTATATTTCCACTCTTAAGTGATATAGTTCATTATCTAGTAGGCTACATTATTCCATGGCTTAAGTAGGATATGTATAATTATGTCTTCGATTTCATTTTTAGTATTTACGATAAAGAAGGAATTTTTTCACCCTCTACATGAAAATTTTGCAAAATATTAGTATAAGTAGGTCTATCTTGAATTATCATACATGTATTTGGGATTCCAATCATTTCAATTATTGTTTTAGGAGTCATTAAAATATTTACATTTTTAACCTTGGTATGGAATTCTTTAAGAATAGACACAAACTCTTCTATAATATATTTGTCAAATTCCTCCATTTTATCAAATAAGCTCATCTATTCAGATTTCCCTAAATATGGCCACAAGTTTTGCACTCTTTAATATTTCCTCAACTCCTTTAGGTTCAAACATTTTGTTCCCATTTCTTCTTTTGAATTTAAATATTTTTTTTTAAGTTTTAGATTCACAACCCTAAAAAAATTACAACTTCTAAATGGACTTATAGAGATATGGAGTGTATTCTAGATATATGGTGTTGATTAGAGAATAATTGTCAAAGATCACACAAGGATTTCACGTGAGAGAAAAGGACAGGATCAAGGGTGCAGAGGGATAGGAAGGACCTACACATAATGCAAGTTTATCTTTCAGGACTTAGCTGATTTTGAGCATAAAGACCTATTTTTAGAAGATGGCATACGGAACACACCAATGATGCAGAGATGTGCGCACCATGTATTGTCTATCTTTGGAGGATTGGATCAAAGTGTTTTACATGGAGATGAGCCAAGAATAGGATTGACACTTCAGTTAACTACAAGAGGTCTATAGATATCACACTTGCATGTGTGGCTATTTCGTAAACGACGTGTGGCTATCAATAACAGTGCAACCTATTTCTAGAATAGATAAGCAAGTGAAGGGAAAGTCTCCACCCTATATATATATGTATGTAGGTGTGTGTGGGATAGATGTATGGATATATACAGATATATGCATATGACTAAATTATCATGTAAGATCCATGCATGCATTGGTATAGATTGAAATTATTGTAAGGAGATTTTGTATTTATTAATAGATGGAAGATATTGGCTGAATCTAAGTGTCATTTTGTATATTAAAGCTTCTATCGGATCTCACGTTATCAATAATACTATGATTTATCCATTGATTCATATGTGTGGGTGCTCTATTACACTTCTTGTTTCTATCAACTATTTGCTATCACATATTTCATATCTAGTTCCTAAATCTTACGATTGTGTCAAGCTTCCAAACAGTTGTAACACCTCATTATTAAAATTCATAAAACTAAGGGAAAAATTTTTATTTACCCGTTTAATTATTTGGATTCCTTCAATGATTAATAGATTAAAACAGATTAATCCACCATTAATTAATGTTCAGATTCCATCTTGACAACATATGATAACCATGTGTAACTGTAAGGGTTCAAATCCTATTTGATCTCCTTATCAATGCTCTACTTGACCTAATATACCCAGTATATCATTTGGTTAGAATTTTGTAGAGGTTTAGAGAATCATTTGTATCTTCTTAGTGTCACCATTGCTCACGACACCATTTAAAAGAAGAGGTGGTGACAGACAATGTAATCATTCTTTACAATATTATGGCCATAGTTTTGGCATTGCGCTAAAGCAAGCTTCGATTTCACTAATACACATAAGCCACATGACACTTGTCCTTTCCTTTTCACCGCACAACCGTCTCATTCATACTGTCAGGGATATATTTTCATTTCTTAAGTTATTAATCTCACGCTTAACCATTTTAATTCATTGATTTACAATATTGTAATCTTTTAACCTATGAATAGGTTAACTACATTTCAAGATGATATCAAACCATACTAGAGGTATGTAATGATCTCCACAAGTCATTTCATTAGTATTTACCTACTTACTCGTGGCCAACAACTATATCAATTTACAATTAAGGGACTTGTTTAATCAAGTAAAAGTCTTTAATCATTTCGTAGCAACATTTGAACTTCATTATTTCCTATTATTTTACTTAGGACAAATATGTACATCTGTACCATTTTCAAGTGATCTAAAACTAACTCTATACTTTATTCCATACCATCGTGACTTGATCATACGATGATGATACTTAACCATGCGATCACATGTTGATGTTGTTGAAATATAATAGCTAGTTTGTATCAAATAAACTGATTTATAACATCTTAGTTATCTAGATCAACAAATATGTCTTATGTTATCTATCGACAATAAGTACACCACGTATAGTTGTTTCCTTAAGTACACTTTCATAATTTTTTCCTATTTTAGGAACAATTTAATTTCCATTTTAATTATTTTGCAGCTATAATGAGTCATGACCCACAAAACCTTATGAAAGTATTATATCTGATCCATCTTGGAATCCCTATGGGAAAGGATGCAAATACATTATGACCTACGTCATTACGTACGATTTCCCTTCCCGTATCCATTCCAATCGACCCAAACAAATTTTTATTGCATTTTCCTTGTGACTCATAATCTTTCTCTTATATAATTCACAGCTTATATTTATGCTTTGAGAAGGTACACTTCACTTATTACGAGTCATGTACTAACAATTATAATACAATAATGAGATATCATTATTATAAATATATCTCACATTAATTAATCATTAAACATATGATTAATCAATGTCCGTATATATTTTAATGTATACTTATAATTTTCATCATAAAAGATAAAATACATGTGTCTTAGTCATGTTACTATTTTTGTCATATTTTAATGCCTCATCTTAACATACAACAATAATCAAATCATAATGAAAGTAATCATCATATTGTACTTGAAATATCGCATTCACATTCTCGTGATAATATCGACATTATAACACTTTGTACAAACAAGGTATGTCAGTAAAAATAACAACATTTATTTATATCATGGAGGTTAAAACCTCATTACACAAGTACATACTAATCATGAAGTCAATAATTCTATTCAATACAAACAAATACAACTTCATTTATTACAACCACAAGTCAAGCAATGAAGCAATCAATACATTTCAGCTTTAACTTCTAAATCAACTTGATTTGATTGCAATATGCATGATCATCATACATGGTCTATTCTAACCAAACTAGAATGAATTGACATTCTCATCCATCACCTTTGTTAATTATTTTATGTAATTATTCTAAAAGATCCAAACATTTATGTATGTTCCACATAGTTGTTATCCAAAATGTGCCCCTGCTCATTTTTTGTGGCTAACTCCTCTCATTCTTCCCTCTCTTGTGCCTCAGTCACAAAATTTTACTTTTTAGACACTCAAAACCTTCTGGAAATGGCACCATTTGATAGAGCTCTTTATCACCTTTCCGAAAGGTAAAGTTTTCCTCCTAACTCCATGTATTTTTGAGGTTATGGCTCGGCGGAGTTTTTTGGAAAAATTTTCCCCTAAAAGGCCCGCAGACAATGAGATGCCGCCATTTGGCACCTAGAGTGGTAGAGTGTGGGGAAATTTTGGAAAATTTTCCAAATGACCAAAAAGGTGCAAAAATTTGAATTTTTGCCCGCCGACCCGATCTGGCCTCCGTGTTTTCCCTTAAACTTCAAATCGCCATATCTTTCGATCCAGAGCTCAGTTTTTCATGTTCTTTATATCAATGGAAAGCTGGTAAAATTATATACAAGATTCTAGGGTCATTTTTTTATTTTGGTGGATTTTGGAGAGAGAAAATTAAGAAACACCTCTGGCACATGGTCATGGACAGAAATGACGTTTCAACCACCATTTTTAATGAAGAATGGCTCGCATTCTCTCCCAGCATGGTTAAAAATGTTAGGGAATGGGTCTGTCAGGTGCCCATGCTGTTTTGATGGCATTTTGGTCAATGGTTGAACCCCTTGCATGTTTTCCCATGTTTCTCTCTCCTGGGGTCGTGGTTTGCACTGTAAAAGCCAGAATGAGTTCATTTTGCAAAGGAGAGACACTTTTTCAGCTCTGCAACTTCCTTTTTCTTCCTCCTTGGCAGAATTTGTGAAGAAATTTTACCTTTCCATGTAATGCAGCACCTTTTCTTGCCTTTGGATCACTGTAATGTACTGTATTGGATCTGAGATGTTGATATATGTTCTGTGATTAAAATCCCTCAATCCTTTCATATATCTATCATTGCTTTCTTGATCTTTCATTACATTTTGAGCATTTGTGCATGTTTTGTGTTGTGTTTCCTTATGGATTGTGTATTTCATGCAGCATCAGGTGTCTACAACTCCTTTGGTGCATCACCTATTAGCATTAGTTCTTTCTTTTTTGCATTCTCTATCTCTGTCTCCTTAGAATTTAGAGTAGATTTAGGAGTTTAAACCTCTGCAATTGTGCAAGTAAAATAGCTGATCAGAGGAGTTGAGGAACCAACCTCTAATCTAGAGATTCCTCTTCCATTTTGCAAGTCCCACACTTGGGAAGAGGATTCAATGTTGTGCAATCACACTGGATGCTAGTATGATCAAACTAGAAATATGATCAACATCTAGGGGGTGCTGCTGATTTGCAACAACAGTTTTGGCATGCCCGGTGGGACCTTAGAGGTCTTCCACTTTATCTTTGACAGGTTGGTGTGTTCCTGTTAAAGATTTAGCCTTTTGGAGGCACTTTTAAAAGCACATCTGGTGACTCCATCTGGTAAACAACTCATTCTCTAAGTTGTAGACCTATTTTCCATTCATTTCCATCCATTCTTCTTTCCATCATTTTCATTCTTTTCCATTCCATGAAGTTGTGCAATCATGACTTCATTTCCATCATGGAATTCACATTTACAACAGCAGTATATCACACCTCCAACATGTTTTACAAATCCTCCAAATCAGCATTTTGATCAAATTCAAAATCATCATGTCTACCCATATGAGCAGCAGTGCAAAGTCAGTTTGGATATGAAGCATGTCAAGCACAAGGGTATGCTGGTTGTGAGGGCAGTCAAGAAGAAAATGCAGATCTGCTGGAACAAATCCAAAAGATGGAGGTAAACATGGTGCAATCCAGGGCTCAAGCACAAATGAAAGCATTTAGAATCAGTTGTAGAGCACCTTGTCCATGGGTGGGACCTTTTCCAAGGCATTACAGCCCTCAATAGAAGTTAGACTTCATGATTACAACACTACCATTTCTTGTAAAGTGGACTAAAGGAATAAAGGTGTATGAGAGGAGTATTCAACAACCTTGTCAATAGGTAAGCACACCATCTCATGCCTCTTCTCTCCTTCTTTCCCAATCTGTTTTATCTCAACAGTGTCAAGTTTTAAACTCTCCATCTGCTGTCCCAAGTGTTGAATCCATTTCTCCATTCCCTAGTCTTCCACCCCATCTCAATTCTTCTATCCTTTTCCCTTCCAAACAGCCATTCCCTCCAAAGAAACAAGAGTTCCTACCTCCTCCACCACCACAAAAAATTACAAAATCAATTGAGTTACAATCCACTTCTCCTCTTGCATTCCCAAATCCATGTTGGGAGGATAAAAATTAGAATGCCAATCAAGGAAAACAATAGCAGAAAGAAGAGCCAAACAAGGATGAAGAAATTCAAATTCTGAAGAGTTGGGCTCTTAAATTCAGGATTACAAAAATCCCCTTGATGGTGAAACCAATAGAGGATGTTGAAGTTGGAGAACAAGTGGAAAACAAGGCTGATTTTATAACAGCAGTGAAGCGAGAAAAATAGTAGTTTGTTGGTGATGAGTTGGGTGTCCATGTTGGCACTTTGCCCAAAGAAAATGCTGATCTAGTTTGCACTGCAAAATCAGCCATCGAGAAGGAAGGAAAACCATCTCAAAACCCCATCTTTGAGGAGCAAATGGATGAGGTCAAGTCAGTTTTTACAACAGTAGAAGAAGGAAGCATTATTGATATGTTTTTGCTTTCATTTGAAGGGGCTGATTTGATTGATGAAGCCATTATGGAGGTGAACAAAATAGGTCCAAATTGTGAGCAAAAGGCACAAGAAATTTCATGCTTCTCTCCCACTTCATCTCTCCAATAATTTGATTTTTGGGATGAGTTTGGATTGACAAGTTTCATGTTTGAAAATGAAGTTATACAGGGTGAAGAAAATGTAGATTTGGAGGCCACCATACAAGAGGGAGAGACTTTGCTGCAGCAAGACATTTAAGAGTTTGATTTTCCATCAGACTTAGAAGAATGTTTAGATGAAGAACTAGCTGAAATTACCATGTTTCCTTCTTCACCATTCGTTCTCCAACAACAAGAACTTGCTGCCATGGACAAAAGAGTTCAAGGACAATGTTCCTACGCTTACAACATGCCTCTTGAATCAAAGCTGGAAGAATTTGATCTTCCAAAAGCTACAATGGAGGAGATCCAAAGCCAACAATGTATTGTAGTAGGTAACAACAATGCAAAATCAACTTCATTGGATGTTGCAATCAATAACGAGGAGTTGCACACTATAGAAGAGTTTATATTTCCATGAAGGAAGAGAAAGGGCGTAAAAATTCCTACCATTGCTTCCACATCACCCACCCAATAAGGTCTACAATAAGACTCCATTTTTGGAGTTGAAAATCATAGCTATGGGCATATCAAACAGATCATACCTTTCCCAATAAGGTATTTGACTTCATTGGAGTCAAAGGAGAAGTCACAACCAGTCATGCTTGCTTCTAAGCATGAGGGTGAGCTACAAAGTACCAAGGATCAGCTGTCATACCTCTTCAATCCAAATGTAGAGAAACTAAAAGAGGTATTGGATTTGTTTTCAGTTGACACCTTGATGATTTGGGTAGAAGACCAGCTTCTTGTTGATTTTCCACTCATCCAATCAGCCATGTTCAGTGCCAAATCAGTTGCATGGTTGCAACTTTTGAGAAAGGGAAGCTATTTCTCCCAACCAGTTGTAGGGTTTGTTTAGCCCACTTTTGCTTCCAGTTAGAGTAGGATAGGTAGTTTTGCTTTCAGTAAAAGAAGTGCTTGTGCACACTCTGCATGTTCCATTTTGGAGCATGTATGACCTTTAGTTTTGTACATAGTTTTTGTGGTGCTGGTTTTGCTCTTGCACAGTCCATTTCAGTGGGTTTCCAAGTGGCTCAGAGAGGAGGTTTTCAAAGTTCAGATCAGTTTGTAGGCTACAACTCATGACTCCATGCCCAATGGATGCTTCAGGAAACTGGTAACTTCATCCAGCAGGTAGATGACCCCTCTGAGTCGCCAAAATTGTTATCCAAAATGTACCCCCGCTCATTTTTGTGGCTAACTCCTCTCATTCTTCCCTCTCTTGTGCCTCAGTCACAAAATTTTGCTTTTTAGGCACTCAAAACCTTCTGGAAATGGCACCATTGGATAGAGCTCTTTCTCAGCTTTCCAGAAAGGTAAAGTTTTCCTCCTAACTCCATGTATTTTTGAAGTTATGGCTCGGCGGAGTTTTTGGAAAAATTTTCCCCTAAAAGGCCCACAGAAAATGAGATGCCGCCATTTGGCACCTAGAGTGGTAGAGTGTGGGGAAATTTTGGAAAATTTTCCAAATGACCAAAAAGGTGCAAAAATTTGAATTTTTCCCACCGACCCGATTTGGCCCTGTTTTTCCCTAAAACTTCAAATCGCCATATCTTTCGATCTAGAGCTCGATTTTTCACGTTCTTTATATCAATGGAAAGCTGGTAAAATTATATATAATATTCTGGGGTCACTTTTTCATTTTGGTGGAGTTTGGAGAGAGAAAATCAAGAAACACCTTTGGCACATGGTCATGGACAGAAATGACGTTTCAACCACCATTTTTAATGAAGAATGGCTCGCATTCTCTCCCAGCATGGTTAAAAATGTCAAGGAATGGGTCTGTCAGGGCGCCCATGCTGTTTTGATGGCATTTTGGTCAATGGTTGAACCCCTTGCATGTTTTCCCACGTTTCTCTCTCCTGGGGTCGTGGTTTGCACTGTAAAAGCCAGAATGAGTTCATTTTGCAAAGGAGACACTTTTTCAGCTCTGCAACTTCCTTTTTCTTCCTCCTTGGTAGAATTTGTGAAGAAATTTTACCTTTCCATGTAATGCAGCACCTTTTCTTGCCTCTGGATCACTGTAATGTACTGTATTGGATCTGAGATGTTGATATATGTTCTGTGATTAAAATCCCTCAATCCTTTCATATATCTATCATTGCTTTCTTGATCTTTCATTACATTTTGAGCATTTGTGCATGTTTTCTGTTGTGTTTCCTTGTTGATTGTGTATTTCATGCAGCATCAGGTGTCTACAACTCCTTTGGTGCATCACCTATTAGCATTAGTTCTTTGTTTTTTGCAGTCTCTATCTCTGTCTCATTGGAATTTAGAGTAGATTTAGGAGTTTAAGCCTCTGCAATTATGCAAGTGAAATAGCTGATTAGAGGAGTTGAGGAACCAGCCTCTAATCTAGAGATTCCTCTTCCATTTTGCAAGTCCCACACTTGGGAAGAGGATTCAATGTTGTGCAATCACACTGGATTCTAGTATGATCAAACTAGAAATATGATCAACATCCAGAGTGGGTGTTGATTTGCAACAACAATAACATTTCACTAAAAGAATAATACATATTTAATACTACCTACTAAACACATATCACATCATACCATAAAATAATCTTATATAATAAGCACATTACAATTGATTCTTTTGAATTTATTTACCAAGTTAACTAGATCCATATCTAGTTTGGTAATACATTCTAAGTCGGTAAATACCCTACCACATAAGCCAAACCATTTCAACTATATGTGTCCCTTTTCAACCATTAATGTTAACCTTTATTTTAAAATAATAAATAACATATATTTTCTATATTCATAGTTTTCAATTAATACATTTGTTACATCAATAATTTTATACGGATCATCTTACCCTTTTTCAAAGCAAGGTGAGGTTTAAAACCTTACATTCCACCAATTCCACATTATAATATTTTAACCTTATGCTAATAGTGTATAGAGTTCCTCATTCTTAGCAACTCTAAAAATAACAATATGTAATTTTACTAAGAAATGTAATGACTAGCACAATCATCTTTCAAGCTAGGAAATGACCAAGACTACCATACTCTTGTCGAAGAATGCAATGATTACTGTCCTAATCAAATCAACAATCCCACACTTTTGCAACCATTATTTTAAATGATGGAGGAGACAAAAGAGAATAATATCGTAAACATAAGGAATAGTGGTAATTACATTTCCTCGATGTTATCAAATAGAGATATTATAATTCCTTCAATTTAACAGACAACATAATGTTTTAAACCTTAGTCAAATAAAACGTGGATATGTCCATTGCAGAGCAAAAAGAATTCTTAACCTTACAGAATACCTGAAGAGAATATTTCTTATTTTTTCAAAGATCAAATTCATGCTTTCAAATTCTTTTGCACTTAAAATAAATCTACACGCTAGTAAAGAAAACAACAAAAATTCCTTTGAAAATACACTCACTTCTCAAACTATCCTAATCCATATATTATTTATAGTAATATTCCATCCAAGCTCTAAATATTCACGATAAAATCTAATAGATGAAGAAAGAATACCGTTTATCCGATACCAATCAATATTTCTATTTCCATATGTGAAAAACCAACACCATTATTTCCCAACCCAAGATAAGTTAACAATCAATAGTTGAAGTTTAAAAATAAAACCCAAACTCAAAACCCGCTCATTCACAGATTCATCAATACCCAAATGGGTTTCGTTATAAACTCACTCAATGACTTGAACGATTTTCACATAATGTTAGTAAGGACAAGAACTCATATAATACGCTTCTAAGGACAAAGCCGACCAAAAAAATATTTAATGGTCATAAACCCAGACGTTTAAATATATGGCCCTATAGGTATTTCTTAATCAAATTTCATAATAATCAAACACCCATCAATCACACAAAAGACTGTTTTATTTATAGATCACTATACCCAAATAAATAGCAAAGGAGGGGAGAAGTTCAATCCATGCATGATATTATGATAGTCTCAACAAATTTCTCCCTATCTTATCCTCTAAAAATTCTATTGCAAATTCTCTATATTTCCAAAGAAAGAAAACCGTAAACATCTCCTTTCGAATTTCCACGCAAGCTCGATCGCAATCATACGGCCGTTCGTGGGAGGACCAACGCTACACAGCTTCCCATTTTTATGCGACCCACAATAGTGAGAAACGAACCACTCTCAACGCCAAAAGGTATTCTGAAAATTGTTGTAACCAAAGACACATCATTGTGAAGATGGGAGGGCCTCCCGCCCAGATTGAGCCGTGCGCGACCCCGATCTGAAAGAAAACACTTGAGCTCGAACATTCTTAGCATCACGGCGGATTCACCAACTTTGTGGAAAGAGTGCAAGGACATGATCAAAGCATCTCTGTTCGCTTTGCCAAGGAGTGGAATGAGAGGACGGCCGACTATGGAGGGCGAAAATTCTTATTAATGAGGAACTCATAGCAAGCGAAGCGCCGCCTCACTTGAAGGATACCGCTTCTTCAACAAGAGGGTTATCAAAGAGGTTGAAGAGAAGATTTGTGGAGGAGGAGGAGAAGCTTATATTCAACACCGCGGGTCTCGCTTGCATTAACTCAATTCCATCCCCGTATGATGAAGTCACCCGCATGATGATTCGCTTCATATCCTTAGAAGGCGGGTTTGTTACATCGTCCTGCTAAGCACCTTGTCTTTTTGAATCACTTTCGTAGGAGTAGGTTGGTTTGTTTCCCTCACTATCTCATTAAATTCTCTTGAACGCTCCATTTTGGAGTTCCGTAGAAGCATACAGGCGGTTCCCTTACACCAAGGGCTTATTTTGCTTATTCACAAGCACTTGCCTTATTAAATTCCCCGGCTCCCTTCCTCTCCCGGCCCAGCTTTGTTGGGTTCTGCGCTGCCGCGCCCCGATCTCCCTCTGCCTCGCCCCTCGCCGCCCCCGCCTTCGGTGCTGCTACCCCCATGCCGGCTGCTCATGCTTCTCCTTCTTTTCCTCCTGTTGCTGCCCCTGCCACCCACCCTGTCTCTACCTCTAAACGTGTCACCAGGGCTTCTAGGAGACTCAACCTTGAGTCTACTGCTGAGGGGTTGAACCTTTGGAGGACATTGCTCGTGATCTGCTGAACATTAGTAGTGCCAGTCCCCAGGCGGCACCAACGGATAACCCTTCTAGGAGATTGGAGGCCTTAGAGGCTGAGCTTAAATTGCTGAAGGATGAGGTTAAAAACCTTGCTAAGCAAAAAGGCAAACAAAGCATTGAGGGGGAAGGGAGCATTGGCAATAGCTAGATTGATGACATATATAAAAAACTGACCTCCTTAGACTCCCGCCTAGGGAAGATGAAGACTAGGCATGAGTATAATATTGCAGCCTTCAGGGCCATCGAGGAGTTCATCGAAGGTCATGCAAGAAGTGTTTCACACTTAGCGGTGTCCCGGCTACACTTTGGGGCAATGAGAAAGAGAGCAAAAGAACCAGAGAGGAGCTCGATAAGACGGATGCTGCTCATATGACCACGTTGGGCATGTATCATGCTTGGAAAAGAGTAAAGATGAGTATTGATCAAGCGGCCAAGAAGTAGTCCCGACTACTTTTGCTGGTCCTTATTGTTTTTATTACTGCTTCTTGGCTGTAGGCTTGCTGTTTTTTTGCCGTTGTTTTGCTGTTAAGTCTCGTTTGTGTAGTCAAGTTTCGGGCTTCATTGTTCTTTCTTTGTAACTTTTGTGCTTTGCTCATGCCTTCTCTCGCTCCTCTCTCTTATTCTGGCTTTTAGGCCTTCTTTTGTACACAAGGGTATAGTCCCTTTCAAAAAACTATTTACCAATATTAAAAAAAAATCTCCTTTCGAATTCTCTCACAAGAAATTAGAACTCACTCAATAGAAAACAAATTCTTCTCAGATTTATAAATTATCGATAGAGATAGTTTAATAATATTTGTGCCAAGATTTCTCAGGGAAGGAACTTGAAATTAACAGATCACATAGTTCTATCTCCTTGCATGGCTCGTTGATAGAGCTTAACAAACAATCAAAATTGAAACCCCTAGCTTGTATGCATCGTTAGCTTCTCAAGGAAGTTTCATGCATTTTGAGGAAATTTAATGCCATTAAATGATCTTAGTTCCACATAGTATTCTTGCCAAATTTTCATCAATTTGAATCCATTTTTGGTAGTGGATAATTCCTTGAGAGTTCCAAGATTTTTTTAACCACATAAACCTTTTATTCTTTGCATGGTCTTTCAATCGAATTGGATAACCAAATAACATCAATATTATCCATTCTATTATGGTGTAACCCATATGTAATTTTTCAAAGGAGAATGTAGCATGATATTCATGATTAGAGAATGCAATGAGAAATGGATATACATCAGCATGAGAAACTAGAAAATCAAGATCCCTTGATGAAGGAGGAGGCACGAAACAATATGTATGATTGGCTAAAGAGTCGGCAACTTTCTTCTCATGTTTAGGAAGAGGATTGTTGAAGATTTTGAGCTTGTGATTTTAATTGACTGGCGTAGATGTCGTAGGCTCAGGAAGCTCAATGGAATTATTATCGATGATATATTGAATACTATGTGTGAGTTTTAAACATATATCAAGAGAATGTCCCACACATTAATGATAGTTTCATCTAAAATTTTCATTATAATTGTGTCCTTTAGAGTGAGATGGATATAGATTAAGTGGAGGTAGTAGTGTAATAATATTTCTCTCAACAAGTTGTGGCAATTAAATATGCAAAGCACAAGGTAATTTTGTGAAAGTGCGCTTTGGATGATTCCATTAAAGTTTTTCAGGAGTAGAGACAACATTGACAATAGTATTCACTTCAGTGGGTTTTGTAGATGGTTTGAAAGTAAATTTTCTTTGAAATCGAGTAGAAGAGGATGAAGCTTGATCATGATATTTAATATTTCTCATAGATAATAGTTTACTTTTGCGTAGCTTAAGAGTATGACATAAATGATCCAATGAGGGAGATGTCTCAAAGATGTCATTCTCTTATAGAGGTGGTAAGATAATTTAGAAAAATATATCTTGAAGTTTACATTCTATGATTACATTATACATCTTAGCTAAGTTGTTCTTATATTGTAAAACATAATATGCTAGATTCTTGTTAGATCCTTGTTTAATTTGTGTGAGTTGAGCATAGGATATCTGAGAGCCGATATTGATTGAAAAATAAATGAGAAAACATCGGCCAAATGTGTAAATGATATTCCCAAATGCATAGGTAGATCATATAACCAACTCATTGTTATGTTTTGGAGCCTATTTTCATGTGTGGAAGTGTTGAAGACTGTACACTAAGATTATTGTACACTTTCCAAAGTTACCTCGATAAATGTGCCTAATATATCGGGAAACATTCTCTTCTCATATGGGTGGGATTTTTGACCCATAGGTTTATGGGATGGTTTTTGCCCATGGTTTTGATACCCATGGTATTGTAAAACTACTTAATCAGTTGCCTATTTATGTGGTTTTGTGCATATGGTAGGGTTGATGTAACATTGCAAATGTGTGTGAATTCAAGTGTGAATTATGTAGAGTTTGTTGAGCATAGCTCCAAATAGATCTGGGTATTGTATTGAGAGAGAGGTGGCTTGTAAAAATTATGATCAAGTGATTCTTGGTGGACATAACCCAAATTGGGTGAACCACATTAAATATTGTCTCTTTGTGTTATGTTTTTTTATTCTACACTTTTATTTCATATCTGTAATATTTTTTGCATATTAGTTTCTATTGTTGTGATTCTATGAGGGATTGTTCCACATATTTTATCCCTTATTTCCTAATAATTGGTATCATAGCCTGGTTTGGTTTGCTGAATTGTTGAATCACAGGGAAATTTTAGCTTGAGTGAGAGCTATGGCAGATGATGGAAGATCAAGGGTTGATAAATTCAACAGAAATTTTTCAGTCTTTGGAAAATACAGATGGAAGATTACCTTTATTATAAGGATCTTTATATTCGCTATTTGATAAAGTGAAAAAACTCTCGAGCATGATAAATGTGGAATGCGATTTGCTAGATAGGAAGGTACTCGGAAAAATTTGGCTATGTCTTGCATCTTCGGTATTATTTAATGTTTTGAAGGAAAATAATACAAAAGAGATGATGAATGAATTAGGAAGTTGTATGAAAAACCCTCTTCCTCTAACAAGATATTTTTAATGTAACAATTTTTTAATATGAAGATGTATGAGAATGGTTCAATAACAGATCATTTAAATGATTTTAATATGGTTATAAATATGCTAGCTTTAGTTACAATATAATTTTATGAATAATTTAGGGATTTATTAATTATGTGCTCTTTACATGAGAGTTATAATAGCACAGTAATGGCAAAGTAAAACTCGGTTCCACTAACTCCAAGTTGAAGTTTGAGGATGTTGTAGGGATGATTCTAAGCAAGTAAATGCAAATAAAAAACTCTAGGGAATCTTCTACTTCAGGGAATGCTTTGACGGTGGAAAATAGAGGGATACAGAAGAATAAAGGAAGTCATGGAAAATAAAAATATCAGGAAAGGTAAAAATCCAAAAGAAAGATAGTATGTTGGCACTGTGGAAAGTCTGGGCATGCAAAGAAGGACTGTTGGGAGCTTCAAGAAAAAAAGCATCGGAAAAAAACAAGGAGGTAAATGTGGTAATGAGTAATGTATGTTAGGATGTTTTGATTCAATATTTACACAATATTGTTAAATATTGGGTTTTAGATTCGGGGATTCTTTCCATGCTACTCTGCATAGGCATTATTTTGTTGATTATGTTTAAGGGATTTTGGGCATGTTTTTCTTGGTGATGATGATCCTTGTAGCATAGTTAGAAAAAATTATTTTAGGTTAAGATGTAAAATGGAAATACATGGTTATTGAAGGATGTCAAACATGTGCCTACTTTAAGATGAAATTTGATATCGTTGATGGTTGTCTTGTGATATTTACAGAGACTCTTGGAAGGTTACAGGGTGCTCTTGTGGTTACAAGAGATAAGCAGGTTGGAAGCTTGTATTTAACCACCGATAAGACTAATGTTTGTAATTTTGTGGCTTCGAAATAGATACAACATTGTGGCATTATAGGCTTAGTCATATGAGGCATAAGGTCATGGAGATCATAAAGAAGTATTTTCCCAAATATATAGAAACATATTTGTATTTATGTGAGGATTACATATATGGGAAACATAAGTGCGTAAGGTTTATTTTATCCATATTTACACCCCCTTGTAAAATGGATCAACCTACAGTGTCAGGGCACCGATAATTAATGGGATAAGTTTACGGGGTATCTCACTACAAGCTTTGCATGAGCCACAATGAAGGTTTGGATCCGGGTTGTTTTAATGATCAAGCTGGAAAAATGAACGGATTTTTACCTCATCGTCACGTGTCAATGCCCCTTTTCTTGTCGTGTGTTAACCACAATTTTCTGACATGCGATGACCATTATCTTGACACATGAAAACTATCATCTTCTTGATACGCTTAACCGACGTTAGCCGCATTCCCTTTATCATGCATCACCACCACTTTCTTAATGCACGTCAACCGCGTCCTCCTTAACATGTGTTACTACCTTTCTTGATGTGTATTATCCACCATCTTATTGTCAAGCAAAAACGTCCTCCTTGATGCATGTCAACACCCTTGTTAACATGCATCAACAACTTTCCTCTTGTCGTGTGATAACATACTTTATTGTCGCGCGACATCTCCCCACCTTTTCTAATGCGCATCAACCTCCCCTCACTATCATGCAACAACATTTATTCTTATCACATGACAAGTCATCCCCTCATTAGTAGTGACTCTTATCATTCTATGAGGTGTTAGCTGGTCGTTTCCATTGGGCAACAATAAGGAGTTTCAAATACGGTCAGCATTAATAGCATCCTACAAGGTATATCAACAACTAGTTTAATGAGGTATGAAACCACTATTTTTGTATAGGAAAAGTACCATTGGAAAGCAAACTAGTATGGTCACCCATACCTCCGTGTAGGTAATTAATGAAGGATGTTGGTTGGTAGCTCCTTTTCTCTATATATATGTAAATTCCCCTCATTTGAAAGGGAGAGATTTTTAAATTGTAAAGGAACTCTACCAAAATTGTTCCAACACTTTTGTGAGTTGCAGCCTCAAATTTATGCATTTTGTGAAGGATTCTTTCCTTGTGCCTATATTGTAATGGATTGTGCATCATTTTAAGCAATAAAATTAGTGTTTTGTGGCTCTTCTTGCCCTATCTTTATTTATATTGCATTTCTTGCCTTCTATTATATTTTGTAGGTATATTGTGCATATTGTGTTCCTTTACAGGGTTTAAATTTGTTGTGCTCCATGAAATTGGAGGTTTGAATGTGTTTTGAGACCGTGGCACCTTGTTTTCCCTCTTATTTCTCATTTTTCCCACTTTCATTCAATAGGAATCTCTCTAGCCTTGTTTTGGTGTTATTGCATCCTTTAGTTTAGGATTTACATTTTATGTATTTCTCTCTCTCTGGTCCCTTGGAATTGATAGTTTAGGAGTAGGTTAACATTAGAATAGGTTAGGAACCAGCCTTCTTTGGAGGTTTTTCTCAATCGCAAGGGTCCCACACCTTGAGACAATCCCATGTTAGTCAAAAGTAGGGTTTTGTAATGTTCAAATACTATGGTGCTAATTTTCCAACATAACAATTTTGGCACGCTGATGGGACATAAGTCAATATTTCACCTTTTATCAAGATTAGGTGGGTGTCTTGGTGAATTTCCAGCCTTTATAGGTTTTTCAAAAACACATATGGCGACTCCATCATTCAAATCCAATGGTTTCAATAGCCCAAGTTTATCAAGTTCATAAGAAGAGCGCAAACCCGGTCCCAGAGCGAGGAAATAAGGTATCTTGGAATATTTGCAATTATCTCTAGGAAGAGGAAGGGGAGGAAGAAGAGTAAAAAGGTCTCCATCTCCACCAAACAAAACATTATCCACACCTCCACCTGGTAGACCCTTTCTTCAATTGACTAGGGTTCTCATGCCACTCAAGATGGCTCATCTACAACCACCAAATCATCCACCTCTCGAACCCCTATGAAAATTTCACAGGAAGAATTCCACTTACCCTTAATGCACAAAATCTAGTCTCGATAGTAGTATTAAAGAATATCCCATACTTCACTGGATAAAATCAAACAACTCCTATCGACCACATTCAAGACATTGCAAATGTTTGTGCCACACATGAGATTTCTAAGATGGATTTCATTGTCAAGTTGTTGGATTATTCTTTCAAAGGAAAAGAATTGCAGTGGTTCAGAGGCTTGGGAGCAAGATTGATTCAAAATTGAAATCATTTATGCATAGGTCTATGTGACCAGTTTGGGGATAGGGTTGACAACTTATCTCTTTTGGAGAAGATGACTTCAATCATAAGGGCACCAGCTGAGTAGATGATAGAATTCAATTCCAGATTCTAAAGAACATGAGAAAGGATACCAATTGTGGTCAAACAGACAACTAAAGGTGCATTTCTCTATTCTCTTAAGGCTCTAAATTATGATATATCTGTGATGATACAATCTATGGGAGGAATAAACCTATGACGCCTATGACATAGCCATTAGAGCTGTGAATTTCCTAATTCAAGATGGTAAACTCATGTAAGGAAATCTATGACTCTCTATCCAAATATGGGGAATCTTAATCCTAATCAAACACCTACAATAGCCCCCATCCCTGCTCTAAGAAATCATATTTCAAATGAAGCATCCACTTCTTCTTCTATCCCTTCAAATGAACTCCAGGAGGTTATGAAACAATTGAAAAACTTAGGAAATGAGTTGGTAACTCTTAAGAGGCAACAATACCAAAATTATAGACCTTATCAGCCTTAGTTCCAACCCAATAAACCTCCATATCAGCTAAAGAAGCCACATATTCAAGATGTTAACCAGAACCAAGGGAAACCGTAAGCTGCTAGGCCATTCCAAGCATATAACCTTGCTGCATTTTCAACATCTAGGGCCTTGGTTTCAACTCAAACAACATAACAAAAGAATATGAATGGTGTTTCCCATGCATCCAACCACACAATCATGGCAACATGCTTCAATGGTGCTTTGAATCAAGCATTGATGGTGACTACAACGGGTGTTCATCAAGAACCAAACCAATAATAAATTCAACAACATATAGCTAATCAGGAAGCACCTCCAAATGAGACAACACTTGTGAATTGGTAAGCTAAGGATTTATGTGGAATAAATCAGTCCCCTTCTCAAAGTGTGGTAGTCAACACAAGGTTTAAGAAGAGGAATATAGAGGAAGGGTATTCATCTAATCTAATTACTTCTCAGCCTTCTATCACACTTTGAGGTATTAACAATCCAAGTGCAACCCCAAACATTCAAAATCATCCCAAACTACCTTCTAAGACAACTCAGGTATTAGTTGTAGTAGCCCATGTGCAGGAGAAAGTCATGCCGAGTAAGGGAAATAGAAGGAGAATCCATATCCTTTTAACATTATTGATCAAATGAAGAAGACCAATGTAAGCATTTCTATGTGGGAATCATTGAACATATCATTGAACATTCCTGCCAACAAGATTTGTTACAATCAGCCATGGAAAATTGGTCAACATCAAACGAGTTGTCCAAGAATCAAGAGAAGGTGCTCACTAATGCAACTCCAAAAGAAGGATTTCATGGAGGTCAATAAGGTAAAAACATGAAGCCTCCTCCATTCTATATATTTGGTTATTGGGAACAATCTTGTACACAATTACATGATTGACTCAAGGGCTAGTAGTTTGGTAATGCTGAAAACAAATTGTAGATCAGTTGGGCCTGAAATATGACCTAGTTTCCAAAGGAGTGGTACAGTTAGATGGGACAATAGTGGGGAGAATTTTTGGGATCATAAAATGTTTAAACCTCACATTACACGCATGTCCTAATGTCACAGTTCAATAGGATATATCAGTGATTGACTTGCCACCACTCTTTGCAGTGTGCTTGTCAAGAGACTTCACCACCAAAATTGGAGGCTACTTATTAGTTGATTGGTTGCATATTCTCTTCAAAACAAGGTATGGAGCTAAGGCTACAACCTGGTCCAAACCTATTGTGAATTTCCATATTGGGCCTCATATACAAAACCCAATAAACACAAATTTCTCAACCTTTGATCAAGTGGATTTCCCAAACACTCAGGAAGCAAATACAAAAGTTGAGAGCATCCCAGATTTGACTCTTGATGAATGGGAAAACAAAATTCATGGATATGATCCATACAAGGAAATAGAGGAGGCTGAGTTAGGAGTTTATTGTTTGCATGAGGAAAACACACCTCTTCCTAGCCTCACCAAACCGGATGATAAGGGTGATAATGAATTATGGCAGATATTCTTTGATGGCTCAAGGAGTAGGCAAGGCATTAGAGGAGGAGAAATGCTTTTGTCACCACAAGGTATGAAGTACTACTTAGCTTTCTATTTTTCAGTTTACTTGTTCAAATAATACAATTGAGTATGAAGCTTTGATACATGGATTGAATTGGGAAAGAAAGAGGGGTATAAAAACTTTCAAGTGTTTGGGGATAGTGAGTTAATTGTCAACTAGGTTAGGGGAAAACATGCTGCTAAGAATGATCTGCTAAAATCCTACAAGAATCGGGTATGGGATCAAATTGATGATTTTGAAGCATTCAATATTCAAGCCATACCGAGGAAGAAGAATGAGGCTGCGAGACAAGCTTATGGAAATTGGAGCAACATTTGATGTGGTGGAAAGTATTAAAAGAGATAAAGCGCAACCACATATTCATGTAATTGTGAGGCCAACTATACCATACAATAACACAAGATGGTAGGTATTTGAGAATGATCAAAGATATCATTAATTTCTTACAGGAGGAGGCTGAGTTCTTGGTTAAAAATCAGGATAAATTGGAGCAACAATATGGTGATCAAGTGGTTCAACTAAGGACAAATAAGCTACCAAAGGGTTTAGTGACTCTAGAGTCAATATTCAATCCTAATGATCAGTTCCGGAGGGAAAGAGAAAACATTTAGGTCAAAGGTGAGGATTCAGAGCCAATTTCAGTTGGAGAAGAAAAAACACTTCAAATTGGAAAGGTAAGCACTGATAAAGAAAAATTTGAATTTATACAAATTTTCCAAGAATTTCCAGATGTATTTGCTTGGAGCTATGAATATTTGAGAGGGTTTAATCCAAAATTGGCACAACACACCATTGAGCTAGATCCAGAATCCAATCCCATTAGAAAAAATCAAAGACCGGTAAACCCTCACATTGAGCCTCTCATGAAGAAGGAACTGAACAAGCTCATAAAGGAAAGCATCATCTTCTCAATCAAGCACTCTTCATGGGTAGTGAATCTGGTGCCAATTAGGAAGAAGAATAGGGAAATTAGGTTATGTGTTGATTTTTGAGACTTAAATAGGGCCTTTCTCAATGACCAATATCCACTTTCTTTCATTGAGTAAATCTTGCAAGTAGTAGCTAGATCAGAAAGGTTCTCATTGTTGGATGGCTACTCGGTCTATAATCAAATCATGATAAAATAAGATGACGAGTTTAAGAAATCATTCACTATGAAGTGGGACACATATTCTTATAGGAATATGTTATTTGGGCTGTCAAATGTTGGAGCAAAATTTCAGCAGGAAATGGATATGGAATTCAAAGGACTTATCAATAAGATAGTTTTTGTGTATCTAGATGATATTAACGTATTATCCAAAAATGCAATAAGTCACCTCTTCCACCTTAGGCAAGTGTTCCAAAGATGCAAGATATTTGGAGTGTCTTTGAATCTAAAAAAGTGCATATTCTTAGCTCATGAAGGCAAGCTCTTAGGCCACATTGTGTCTAAGGAAGGGTTGGAAATTGATCTAGAAAGGGTAGAAGCCATTCGAGCATTGTCATTGCCAAGTCACAAGAAGGCTCTCCAAACATTTTGGGGAAAATTAATTTTTTTAGGAGGTTTGTTCCTAACTTTTCCCATCTTGTCAAGCCACTAATGATGATGCTGAAGAAGACCATGGTTTTCAGATGGACTGTTGAAGGAAAATAAAGCTTTAAATCCATAAATCATGCCATTACACAGGCTCCAACCCTCATAAATCTAGATTTCTTGAAGGAATTCATTTTATATGCTTTTGGAGGCACAGATGCAATATATGTCATACTTGGTACAACCAAATCAAGAAGGAATGGAGCAACCTATTGCATTCTTTAGCCAAAGTCTTCAGGATTATGAGGTGATATATTCATTCATTGAGAAACATGTCCTTGCTATGATTATAAGTTTAAATAAATTCAGACATCTAGTGTCAAATAACAAAATTCATCTATTAGTTTCACATGTTGGTGTAAAATATTTTCTTTTGAACAAGGACCTTAATGAAAAGAGATTTGGTTGGATAACCAAGGTCATGGAGTATGATATTGATATAAATGTGACCAAATTAGTTAGGGGGAAAGGGTTGTGTGAATAAATAGCTTCTAACTAGCATGCTAAATCAAGAGAGGAGATAAAATTTGTTATGGTGTTGCAAGATAATAAATAGTAGGCTATAGAAAACATACCCATTCCTTGTTGGACTCAGGATATTGTACATTTCCTTCAAACAAGTCAAAGTCCTCAAGGATTGAGTAAGTCCAAAAGGATGTATTTTAGACTTCATTGCATCCCATACGTGCTTGTAGATAAAAAAATTTCAAAAGGGATGTGAATGGTGTCCTCCTAAGGTGCATCAAAACATATTAGATAGAGAGGTTATTACATGAGTTTCATGATGGAGAGGTAGGTGCTCATTTTTACCCTAAAGAAACATCTATTATAATCATGATGGATGGTTATTACTGGCCTAATATTTTCAATGATTGTTATTCATGGATCAAGAAATGCAATAAGTATGCCTTCTACATAGGTAAAGAGAAGCTAGTAGCCCTCCCACTCCATCTTATCTCGCTTAAACATGATTTCATGAAATGGGGGTATATTTTGTTGGGATGATCAATCCAAGTTCTATCCTAGGTCACAAATGGATTCTTACAGCCACAAACTACTTCACTAAGTGGACAGAAGCAATTGCACTTAAGGAAGCAAATGAAGCTAGCATTTTGGATTTCTACGAAAGTATTGCAACAAGGTTTAGTGTTCCTTCCAATATAGTATTAGATAATGCCTTAGCTTTCTTTAGAGAAAATATATCTAACTAGGTTGTTAGAAATGATGTCTATTTGAGCACTTCTTCTAACTACTACCACTAGGGTAAAGGGAAAGAAGAGTCCATGAACAAGAACTTGTTGAGGATCATAAGAAATAACCTAGATGAGAATTAGAGGACTTGGTATACCAAATTGAAATAATCCTTGTGGGATGGTAGAATCACTCCTAAGAAGTCAACTAGTTATTCCCCTTTTGAGTTGGTTTATGGAAGGGAAGTAAGGATTCCAATATCCCTTGAATTACCAACCTTGGAGCTTATCAAGTAGCTGGAGTTGTTTGATTTTCCAGCTATGGAAGTCAGGTATAGTAAGCTCATGGAGCTGGAAGAGCTAAGGAAAGAAGCCATAAAAATAATGGAGAAGGACCAAGCTCAAATCAAGATGAGTTTTGACAGAAAGGCCAAAGACAAAACTTTTCAAGAAGGAGACCTAGTTCTGAAATGGGATGTAGATAGAGCCAAACTAGGAAGGCACTCCAAGTTTGATGCAATATGGAGTGGCCCTTACTTGATTTTAGGGTGCAAAGAAAACAATGCTTTCTAATTGACAAAGTTGGACAAGGAAGAATTACAGATCCCAGTCAATGGAATCCATATCAATCATCATTACTGATGGGAGTATATTTCTTGTACATATTACTTTAGAGTTTTTAATTCCTCTAAGCCCTTGCAACACATTGTTTTGGTGTAACTATTGGTTTCTCAAACATGCACCCACATCTTGGATCTTGGAAGGGCCGAGGTGTTTGAGACCACAATGGAACTGTCCCCAAGTTGTGGGACCTTGCACGCTTGGGACGGATCTCCGGAGAAGGCTGGTTCCTCTATCTATTTCTACTGCTATTGCTACTCCTAGTGCTGAAAGGGGAAACTAAGCTAATAATGCCAAGGGACTAGGGATAGAAGGATGACATGAAAGGAAACTACACTAAAAGGTGATAGCACCAGAAAAGAGGGATGAACACTATCTATTCTGAGTGAGAATGAAAGGAAAATGCGTGAAAGGAGGCTAGGCATGAGTAGCACAGCTGAACACATATTCATCAAATCATTCTCATGGAACACAACCAAATAAGGGACTACAAGGGACGTGAAATAACACAAATATCATACAACACAAAAGAAAGGCAAGAAGAAGGAATGCAACACTCTAGGATAGAGAATAGTCACAAAATGATGCTTTTATTACTTCCATAAATGCAATGAGAATTTCTATAATGATGAAGGGGTTGATATCCATATGCAAGAGCTAGATCTAGAGGTTTGCAACTAAAAATACTGAAAGTATGGAGTCCTTATCAAAACTTGTAAGGATATAGAGTATCCACTGTAATAAATGATTCTATCTCTTACATTTATAGATGAATCCATGGAGGAAGAAGGGAAGAAGGAGGGAAAACCTGAATTTGAAACAAAACCATCAACAAGAAGCATTCAATGCCTACAAATCTACCTAGAGATCTGTGAAATATGCTTCCCCAATGTTGTTTGGCATGTTGAAGAAGAAATGAGGGAGAATCATATCAAATTGGGTGGTTGGAGTAATCAGATCTACTCATTAATGCTCAGAAATACATTTTCCCATTTCTCAGCTACTAGATCCACCAAGAATTTGAATTTGAATTTCTGGAACTATAGCTAATGTTAGTAGATTTATGAAAAGCCTAGGTTCATTCCGATTTGAGCTCTATAGCAAAAGATACGGCTGTCAGAAGATGTCAGAGTTTTCGGTGCACATAAATCACATGGCACGCACGGATTTTCTGAAATGATGGCCAATTGTCCAAATATTTTTTGTTTCTACCACATGTTTCTCACCGATTTGTTATAATGATTTGGTGCCTTGTTGTCATCCTTTGAATGGTTGCACGTGGCACACTCAAGCATATCGAAAGATGACTTGGCACAAAAGGGTGTACGAAAGGTGCAAGGGAAGGGTACACGGAGAAATTAAAGGAAGGTGCAAAGGGCGGTGTGCATGACATGCATGGGGAAATAAGGAAAACTGGTGAGTAGAAAATGCATGGTCAAGGTGAAACTATTACAAAATGATGGGCATGGTGCACGAGCGGGCCAAGGACTTAGCTAATATAAACAAGTCTGAGATGCAAATAGGGTAAAGAAGCTACCTAGGAAGAAATTGAAAGCGTAAAAGGTGGGTGCAAGGGAAGAGTGGAACAAAGAGGAAAAGGAAAATGGAAGGAGAAGACAGAGAAGCACATAGAGGTGCTCAAGGAAAAGAAGGGTGCCAAGGGAAACTACAACCAAGGAGTTATGCCAATTGAATCTGAGTACACGTAGCATTCAATGAGGAACAGAGAGCCAGAATGTGTATACAAGTTACACATATAACTAGGAGAGTTATTTGGATAACATTTTTGGTGAATTTTGGGGCCATCTGCCTGCTAGATGAAGAAGACCAATAGCATAAAGCATCCATTGGGCATGGATTTTTCTATGTAATCATGAAATTACTACTATAGTCACTTGAAGATCATTTCTTGACTCAATTTTGAATCTTGTAACTAATGAGAGAAGCTCTGCATTTTGGAAGCAACAGAAGAGCACGCGTATGAAGCACATGAGAAGAAAGAAATATGTACAAACAAACAATATGCACACAACACACTTGAAGGAATTGAAACTACTCTAATATATATAACATGATGTAATAAACTTAATGGAAGGGTTTGAGATAGATCTCATTTACTAGGATTTGTAGCGCACCTCCATCAAGATGAGTTAACTCGAAAGAGTTGTTCTCCTTGAAATAACCGATGATGTATGGGCCACTCCAAAGTGCATAAAAATTTGAATGGCACCCTAGTTTAGCTCACAAGATCCCATTTTAGAACCAAGTCCCCAACTTTGAAATTTTGAGGCCTAGCCTTTCTGTCAAACCATTTCTTTATTGCTTGCTGATGTTGTTCTAGCTTGATCATGGAAGAGTTCCTTGATTCTTCAAGATTAACTAGTTATTCCATTCTGATTTCTCTTTGTCTGCACCTTCAAATTCTAGTTGTTGGGCAAGCAGTAAGGAATTTAGCTCTAATGTCAAAGGAAAGGTAGCCTCCTTTCCATAGAAAAACTTGTAAGGTGAATTTCCTATTGCTTTTTTAATGTGATTCTATCTTCCCAGAGTGCACGTGAGACCTTTGTATGCCACTGTATTTGGCTAATGTTCATTATACACTTCATGATTCTGATTAGGTTCTTGTTTGTTGATTCTTAGATCATTTCCTTGAGGGTAATAGTTGGAAGAAGTCTTTAGGTAAATTCCCAGATTTAGAGCCCAATAAGTGATTTTATTACCAAGGAAGGCCTTCACATTATCAAACATAATGTTTTGAGGAACACCAAACCTTGTGAATATACCTTCGAGAAAGTCAAGGATGACTGAATCGATTGATTCCTTAAGCGTGATAACTTATGTCCATTTGGTGAAGTAATATGTAGTTGTCAACACCCATTTATGTCTAGTGCTTGAAGGAATATTGATCATGCCTATGAAGTCAATACCCCATTGTGTAAAAGGTTGATCTGTTTAAATTGGTCAAAGGGGAAACACTGCCAATCTTTTCTTTCTTGCAAAGAAAGTGCATTTCTTGCATTTTTTGACCCACTTGTGTACATCTGCAAATAGGGTAGGACATAAGATACATGTCATTATGATTTTCATTACTATAGTTTTGGCAGAGAAGTTTCCACCAAAGAATCCATTATGAAATTATGCTAACACATTTTTTAGTCTGTGCACCATTGATACATCTTAATAGCATGCCATCAAGATTTCTTTTGAAGAGAAGTCCATCAATCAACACATAAGGGATAGATTGTAATCTAAGATGTATTCTCTTTACTTTGTTTAGAATAGGAGGGTACATGCCCTCTGAAAGGAATGTGACCATGTCCTTCATCCAATCACATGCGCCATGGTCCGTATTCTACTCAAGTTCTACATGCGTAAGGTCTTCATCCAAAAATAATGAAGCTTTAGGTTCATCTGCACATCCTCAACAATCTACCTATAGAGCATGCTACCTCTTACCAATTTTTTGGCCTTGATAGTCACATCATACTCCATGATTTTGGTCACCCATTGTGCTCTTTTCTCACTGATTTCTACTCCCATGATGAAGTATCTAACAAAAGAGTGGGAGACTAACACCTTGATATGATTGGTGGTGAGCATACTCTTGAATTTATTGAGTGCGCACATGATGGCGAAGACCTACTTCTCTATGTGAATGTACCTTAATTCATAATCCTTTAACTTATGGCTGAAGAAAGCCACTGTTTGTTCCAGCCCTTGTTATTTTTCTTG
Source organism: Taxus wallichiana var. yunnanensis (assembly GCA_018340775.1). NCBI lineage: Eukaryota > Viridiplantae > Streptophyta > Pinopsida > Cupressales > Taxaceae > Taxus > Taxus wallichiana. Next base: position 736,701,452 of record CM031241.1, read on the forward strand.
TGTTAGGACAAAAACAACACTCACATAAGTGCCATAAGCATAAAGGATGAAATCCTTTGAATAATCTGATTGATGAGTGTTGTCACGCAAATAATTTCTTGTTTGATCCTGTTGAAGATTTATTTTCCTTTTGTTGTCCATCTGAAGGCTATGTCCTTCTTGAGCATCAAGGTGATGGACTAAACTAGTCCTACAAATTTAGGGATAAAACACCTAACAAAATTGATCTTGCCAAGGAAGGACTATAGGGCCTTTTTTTGTGCTGGCAGGGAAAGAGCCAGGATAGCTAAAATGTGCTCATGATAAATTGTGATGCCATCCTTTGAAACAACATGGACTAAGAGCTTTCTTTGCACCACCGCAAATTTTCACTTCTTGGGGTTAAGAGATACCCAAAAATCTCTACACATCTCTCAAATATATTTTCTAGATGCGTCATATGATCCATGCTCTACTCGAGAAGACTATTATATCATCAAGGTAAACCAAGATGAACTCATTAACGTATCATTTGAAGGTAATATCCATGGTACGCTAAAATGTGGCGCCTACATTTGTGAGACTAAAGGAAATTTTCTGATATGCATATGTTACCCACTTGGTCATAAACATTGTCTTGAATTGATCCTCTTCCTTGACCAAGATCTGGTTCAAACTTGAATACCCATCTAGCACGGAGAATATTTGTGCATCGGCCACGATCTACAAAATCTATTCTATTAAAGGCAAAGGATAATGATCCTTTAGAGATGCCTTATTCAAATATTTGAAATCAACACAAAGTCTGATTTCACCATTCTTCATGCACACTGGAACAAGGTTTGTGACCCAGGAAGAGTATTTGATAAGAAAAATAGTTTTTACCTCGATGAGTTTGGATAACTCCTTTTTCATGAGTGGCTCTATCTTTGGATTAACTGGTCACTTTGCTTCTACTGATGTGCAAAGCTTGTTACTGGGTCAAGGTCAATGGAGTGTTGAGAAACACTTGGATTAAAACCTTTGAGGTATTTATACTCCCATGATAAGATATCACTATATTTTTGATAGAGAGAGAGATGAAGGCTTGTTTCTCTTCATGTGCACAAGTCCTGCTGCGTAGCAACTCCTTCTCACGCGTAATAGTGATTGAGGAGTAGTCTTCTTACATGGCATTCATGTACCTTTATTCATCCTTGAACTCATCATCAGGGATAAACATTTTCTCTAAGGTGACCAGATCTTTAGATAACTTGTTTTTCTTCAGCTATATCACTTGGTCACCATAGTTGTCATGAAATTAAGCTTGCATGCTTGATGAGAACTCAGCTTCATTCTGGATAAAATGGATGATTTGTGCATCACTATTAAAAACTTTCTAGCTGGTGTTGTTATCTGGAATAGATGGTCTATTCACCATCTTGATGTGCTAAGTGTTTCCTTTGACAAAGTCCTTCACAAGGGAGAATTGTGAACCGAGCGCTGCCATTTGATTAGCTTCCTTATTCATTCTACATGGCAGCATCTGCAGATTTAGAGCATCAAATCTCTCAAGGAGGTCCCAAACTCTATGTTTATAATATTTTAGAAGCTTATTCTTTTTTTGGAATTTATTGGTAACCTGGTGGATAGCCAATTTTGTGTCCCCAAAGATCTGTAGCGCCTTAATTTTCTTCTTCCTAAGCAATGAGAAAACCATGCACCAACACTTCGTACTCTGCCATGTTGTTAGAACATGTGAACTACATCATGTGTGAAGAATAATCTCTCATGCTCGGGGAAATGAGAACCACTCCCGCTCTGTACCGTTTCTTCTTCTAGATCCATCAAAGTACAACTTCCACATATCAAGTTCAACTTTGTTTTTCTTGAGTGTGCATGACAACATAAATTCTTCTTCTAGAATGAAATAAGTACCAAGCCCATTTTCATAAGCTTCGAGTTATTGCACATATGGATCAAATTTATGGTTTCTTTCCACCCATTCATCAAGCACTAGGTTAGGAATAGAGGGTGGAAGAGATTGCTCTTCAAGAACTAAAGCTTGTTCTTCTTGGATTAAATAGTTGGCTTTGAGAGGGGATGGGACATATGACTCTACATGATAAGAAAATATAAGCTCAAATTTTATGGTAAATTGAGTACCATACCTTTTCTTGAGTAACATATGAGACCAATCACAAGACAGTAACCACCCACTTTAGCAAGAAAGTCTCTTAATTTACATAGGGAAAACAAAGGAGGAAAGTCAATGATTGACACATCTTGAGTAATGATCAAACTTGGGCATGTATAGAGAGTTAAATAAAGATCCTTGATGATTCCTAAGGTTGTGAAAATTGAACCATCAAGTTACAGAGGACTTGTTTGGACAAAGGGCTATATTTCGACCTAAGACATCAACTATTTTCTTAGGCATAACAAAAGTACTAGCACCTGATTCAATCATGCAATTATACACTAGGTGTTTTCCTACGATCAAGGACATATAAAAGGGTGGAGTTTTGACAACTTTACTTACTTGTTTCTCCTCTTCTTGGAAAATGTTGATAAAGGTGTGTGGCTTTTCCATAGCTAGATCAAGATGCGGGAATTGCACTGAGCTTCATGCAATAGATCCCACTGATATGGAATGGTCAGGGCATCCCACATTGTGACATTTATGTTTGTTCTCTTCATATGGTCCGCAATGTTAAATGGAAGGCCCAATGTCTTATGCATTTGGGGAACAACATCCCTTCTTGATTGTTCAGGTGTAGAAGCTTTGAATTTTAGCTACAGAGTAGGATTTACCTACCAAAGGAGAGGCGTGCACTACTTGTAAGGAACTTTATACAGGCATCTTGTGTAGGAACTTGAGTGCTTTTACTACTAGATGCCTTGTCTACATATTTCTGATTCTAAGGATGTGTTTGTGTTGCTAGGATCGTGACCTACGTTCCTGATTCCAACATTCTCTTCTTATATCTTGTGTTGTTCACAACTTGAGCTTGGGGTCTATTTGTATCTTATGTAGCTTGGTTGATTACATAGATTTCATCCACGCCAAAGAACATAAATTTTTTTTTCTAGAGGAGTATATGATATTTCTTGTCTATTTGTTTCAAGGGCACTTGTTGAGGATCACAAAATGAAGCATTCTGGATCATGAAGGCTTGGGCACACACAACATTGGCACAATGATATTAACTATGAGGCATGTTGCAAGGGAAACACCATTTTGAATCTTGTGCCAAATTGATCTCGAGTTAGAAAAAGCGCCTAAGTTGCACTTGGTGGTGGAAGAGAAGGCATGGGAGGAACAACTTGAAAAGGCATATGTGCATTGGGATATTATCTATCATTCTCGTTGATTGGGCGTGTATCTTTAATTTCCGTAATGATTCTGCCAAGGATGATTACTTTGGCCATGCACCTAATTATAATTACCTCTATAGGCTTACACCTATTACTTTTCGAATGATATGACTTTTTTGATAAATTTTTAATCAGGGCCTTCAAATCTTCATCTTTCTTCCGATGCACTAGAGAGTAGGATGTAGAAGTAATCTGGTTACATGATTTTCTCAGAATAGGAATAAGTGCCACAAAAGGTCGGGGGTTTGTGACATTTCGGGAATAAGGGCATAGGTGGTCTAGGGGCTATCTTCCCTACTTGAATCGACTATTTTCTTCTCTTACTATAATACTATAAGTAGTGGTAAATTCCTACCTCCCATGGATTAGATCATAACTGAAATATCGCTATTGAGTGCCTTTAGATAATATAGGAAAGAATGATGGGTTATAGGTCTTACCAAAAGAGGGATTCTGTCCCAAGTCTTCTGAAATTTTATGTTGAAATCAATCATCTTCTCATTGGGTGCCCTCCTTGTTGTCATCAATTGCTTCACCAGAAGGTGATCTTACTTATCTTCAAATTAATTGGAAAGAGTTATTCCTAGCTAATTCCGGTGGTGATGGATCCAAGTCTCAAGCCTCCATACCATTAAAGTGCTTTACCTTTGAAAGAGGTTTCAAGTAGCCTAATTGATACATCATCATGTGTGATCAGATAGAGTGAACACACATATGCTATATCCTAGATATGATTCTGAGGGGTGACTTGATTTTCACCAGTAAAGTATGGAATACTCTTGAATGCGCCATTTGGCATATCATGTTGCAAAACCAGGAGAAAGGGACTTCCTCCAAAGCAAATTTTACAAAGTTTATCAATGGAGGAGGTGGTTGAATCACCATTGCAGGGTGCACGTGTTTTTGTTTTGAGGAGGAGTTGAATTGGCACGGTGCGCGGAGACAAAGATGCATGCGTAGACTTTATAGAATGGATTATCCTTAGGCATAGCTAGATGTAATCAAGAGAATATTCAGATGTTGCACTTCTTCTTGTATGAACTCTTCTCATGAAAGGCACTCAAGACTCGCTAAAACATAGATCTAAAAATGTTGGGAGTCACCGATGTGTTAAAATGAGCCCCAAAGGCTGAAAACACTAAGTCCCCACATTAAGACTTAGAGATATGAAATTTGAACTTTCAATGTTGGTCCCACCAGGTGTTCCAGAAACTGTTGGTTACTCAATTGTGCACCCGCATCTTGGATCTTGGAAGGGCCGAGGTGTTTGAGACCACAATGTAACCATCCCAAAGTCAGAGGACCTTACATGCTTGGGACAAATCTCTAGAGAAGGTCGGTTCCACTATCTATTTCTTTTGTACTATTACTCCCAGGTCTTGAAAGGGGAAACTAAGCTAATAACATCAAGGGACCAAGGATAGAAGGATGATATGGAAGGAAACTTCACAAAAAGGTGATAAAACTAGAAAAGAGGGATGAACACTATTTTTTCTTATCGATAATAAAAGGAAAATGTGTGAAAGGAGGCTAGGAATGAGTAACACAATGAACACATATTAATCATATCATTTTCATGGAACATAATTAAATAAGGGACTGCAAGGGACGTGAAATAGAACAACCAACACACAATGCAAAATAAAGGAAAGAAGAAGGAATGTAAACACGTTAGGACAGAGAATAGTAAAAAAATGATGCTTCTATTACTTGTAGAAATGCACAGAGTTCTTCAATGATGGAGGCTGATATCCATATGCACGACCTAGATCTAGAGTTCGGAACTTAAAATATAGAAAGTATGGAGTTCTTAAAATTTTTGTAAGGATCCAAAGTGTCAAGTGTAATAAATGATTTTATCTCTTACATTTATAGATGAATCCATGGAGGAAGAAGGGAAGAAGGATGGAAAACCAAAATTTGAAACAAAACCACCAACAAGAAGCATTCAATGCCTCAAATCCTCTTGAAGATCTATGAAATGTGCTTCCCCAATCTGTTTGGCATGTTGAAGAAGAAAGGAGGGCGAATCACATAAAATTGGGTGGTTGGATTAATCGATATACTAATCAATTCTCAGAAAGAGGTTTTGCCATTTCTCACCTACCAAATCTACCAAGAATTTGAATTTGAATTTCTTACACTATAGTTGATGTCAGCATCTTTCTGAAAAGTCTACGCATGTGCTGATCTAATATCTGTAGCAAAATATACAGCAGTTAGAAGATGTCAGAGTTGTCGGTGCACGCAAAACACATGGGGCACATGGATTGGCTGAAATGATGGCCAATTGTGTAAATATTTTTCATTTTTTCCACATGTTGCTCACTAATTTGTTCTAAGGATTTGGCACCATGTTGGCATGCTTTGACTGATTACACATGGCACACTCAAGTATGTCAAAAGATGACTTGACACAGAAGGATACAAAGAATGGCATGAGGGAAGGGCATGCGGAGAAAATAGAGGAAGGCACGAGAGGAGCTGCGCACAACATGTGAAGGGAAATGAGGAAAACTAGTGAGCAGAGAATGCATGGCTAGGGTGTAACTATTACAAAGTGATGTAATAGTGGGCTAGGGAATTAGTTGATTGTAAAAAGTTTGAGATGCATGCGGGGTGAAGAAGTTGCTTAGGAAGAAAGTGAAAGTGCAAAAGGTAGGTGCAAGGGAAGATTGGAAGAAAGAGGAAAAGGAAAATGGAAGGAGAGGACAAAAAGTGCATAAAGGTTCTCGAGGAAAAATAAGGGGCACCAAGGGAAACTGTAACCAAGGATTTATGCCAATTGAATTTTAGTCCGCACATCCTTCAATGAGGTATAAAGAGCCATAATGTGTATACAAGTTACCCAGATAACTAGGAGATTTATTTAGATAACAGGAGCTAGGTTTTCTTTCCGATAAGTGCGTGTGCACTCGAGCATATTCCATCCGGGATATGTATGATCTGGTTATTTGTACATGGTTGTGCTTTGTTGCAGTTTCAATTTTCAATATCATGAAATATCTGATGATGAAGTAATGTCTCATCATTGTTCCAAAGAAACAAGAGGTTTTTTACATCAGACCAATTTTAGCAATTAGAATGAATCCATGCCCAATGGATTTAAAATCACCGGTCTTTTATATCTAGTAGATAGATCATTCCACAAGTCGCCAATTTTTATCTATTTTTGTACCCCCTTGCAAAATGGATCACCCTAAATTTTTGGGCATTGATAGTTAATGGGAGCAATTTATAGGGTATCTCGTGGTGATCTTGCAAGCCATGGCAAACGTTTGGAATCGAGTTGTTTTAATGGTAAAGCTAGAAAAATGTATGTATTTTCCCTCCTCATCATGCGTCAATGCCCTCTTCCTTTCATGTGTCAACCTCACTTTGATGATGCGCGATGACCATTCTCCCGACACATGACAATTGGCATCTTCTTGACATGCGTCAACCAGGTGTCATCCGCCTCCCCTTATCGCATGTCACCATGAATTTCTTGACATGTGTTAATTGTGTCCTCCTTGACACATGTCAACACATTTCTTGACTCATGTTAGTTACCTTCCTATTGTCACATGACAACATCCTCCTTGATGTGCATCAACACCCTTATTAACATGTGTCAACAACTTTCCTCTTGTCTTGTAAAAACATACTTTATTGTCGCGCGATAGCTCCCCACCTTTACTAATACGCATCAACCTTCCCTCACTGTAGAGTGAAAAATTTCTTCTTGGCTCATGACAAGACATCCCCTCATCATCAATGACTCTTCCAATTCTATCATGTGTCAACCGGTGGTTTCCATTGGGTGACAACACGAGTTTTAGATATGGTCATACATTAATGACATCGTACAGGTAGCTCAACAACTGATTTAATGAGGTATGGCACCCATGTTCACCATGTAAGAAAAGTACCATTGGAAAGTGAACCAACATGGTTACCCATACCTCCGTGTAGGTAATTAATGAAGGATGTTGGTTGGTAGCTCCTTTTCTCTATATATATGTAAATTCCCCTCATTTGAAAGGGAGAGATTTTTAAATTGTAAAGGAACTCTACAAAAATTGTTCCAACACTTTTGTGAGCTGCAAGCCTCAAATTTATGCATTTTGTGAAGGATTCTTTCCTTGTGCCTATATTGTAATGGATTGTGCATCATTTTAAGCAATAAAATTAGTGTTTTGTGGCTCTTCTTGCCCTATCTTGATTTATATTGCATTTCTTGCCTTCTATTATATTTTACAGGTATATTGTGCATATTGTGTTCCTTTACAAGGTTTAAATTTGTTGTGCTCCATGAAATTGGAGGTTTGAATGTGTTTTGGGACTATGGAACCTTGTTTTCCCTCTTCTTTCTCATTTTCCCCCCACTTTCACTCACTAGGAATCTCTCTAGCCTTGTTTTGGTGTTATCACCTCCCTTAGTTTAGGATTTACATTTTATGTATTTCTCTTTCTCTGGTCCCTTGGAATTGATAGTTTAGGAGTAGGTTATCATTATAATAGGTTAGGAACCAACCTTATTTTGAGGTTTTTCTCAATCGCAGGGTCTCACACCTTGAGACAAACCCATGTTAGTCAAAAGTAGGGTTTTCTAATGTGCAAATCTAAGGGTGCTACTTTTCTGACATAATAGTTTCTCAAGGTTGGACCTACAAAGAAAGAGATTAAGTTAGAGGTGGTATATTATGATGTGTGGGGGCAACTCAGGTATCATCTCTTTTGTTTCAAGTTATTATGTTACTTTTATTGATGATGCAACAAGGAAAGTTTGGGTATATTGTATTAGAAACAAATATGATGTATTTGACACTTTTGTTAAATAGAAAGCCTTGGTAGAGAATGAAACATGTCTTAAGCTAAAATGTCTCATGTCTAACATGTCTTAAGCCTTGGTAGAGGGAGTATTATAGTAATGAATTTGATGATTATTCTTCTAAGAATGGAATCCATAGGTAAAATACAATTACAAGAACTCTGCGGCAGAATGGGGTGTCATAAAGGATGAAAAAAACAATACTTTGGAATGTGCTAGGAGCATGAGGCTACATGTAGGACTACCTATTTAATTTTGGGTAGAAGCGGTGAGCACAAATATGTTCTTGATAAATAGAGGACCCTAAAGTGCCTTAGATGGAGGTATACCTGAGGATTCTTGGTATGGTAAGAAATTTGATTACTCATTTCTTAGAGTCTTTGGATGTGATGAATTTTTTCATATTGACGAGTATGATAGGACCAAGCTAGAGGATAAATCACAAAAAATACTTTCATTGGTTATGGTGGTGATGACTTTAGATATAAATGTTGGAGTATTAAGGACAAGAAAATCATTTGATCTAGGGATGTGGTCTTTAATGAGAAAGTTATGTATAAGAAATAATTACAGGAAAATAGGGAAGAATCCAAGAAAGAATATGCAGTGGTAGAGGATCTTCCGAATAGGAAAGTGACACATGAATCAGTTCAAGAACCTACTCAACAAGAACCCCAAACTCCTATATTGAGGAGGTATTCTAGGGTAAGAAGAGAACCTAAACTTTTTTCTCCTTCTCTTTATTATTTAGTACTCACCAATAGTGGAGAGCTATAGCACTTTGATGAAGTAATGCAGGTAGATGCTAGGAAGAAGTGTGAGCAAGCCATGGATGAGGAGCATTAGGATCTCAAGGAGAACCATACTTGGGATTGTGTGAAACTACCCAAAGGTAAAATAATATTTTATTAAAAATGGGTGTACAGAGATAAAGAGATAGGAGTCAAGAAAATATCTAAGGCCCAGTTGGTGGTCAAGGGGTTTGCACAAAAAAAGGTATAGATTTTGATGATATTTTTTCTTTTATAGTAAAAATGACTTATATTAGAATTGTTCTGGAATAATGCGGCAACAGAATACTCCGAACTTAGATTAGCTAGATGTAATGACTACATTTCTCCATGGTGATTTGGAGGAGGATCTGTCATGTAGCAACCAGATGGCTATGAGGTCAAAGGTAAAGAAGAGATGGTGTACAAACTAAAGAAGAGCTTATATGGCCTGAAACAAGCTCCATGTCAATGGTATAAGAAATTTGATAGCTTCATGATGGAGCAAGGTTATGTTAGATTTCATTCTAACCATTGCATTTATACAAAGAAATTTGAAGATGGCAGTTATATTATCCTATGCTTGTATGTGGATGAAATGTTGGTTGCAGGAAAAAACATACAATAAATAAAAGTACTCAAAAAGTAACTAAGTGACTCCTTTGCTTTGAAGAATATAGGGGAGACAAAAAAATCCTTAGTATGAGGATATCTAGTGATAGGAAGGAACATAAGCTTAGAGGCCATTTCAAGTTATCAAAGGAGTTGTGTCCCAAGACAAAGCATGAGAGAAAGAAGATGTCCAAAGTACCTTACTCATTAGTAGTTGGTAGTTTGATGTATGTCATGGTGTGTACTAAGCTTGATATTTTTATGTAGTGGGAGAAATGAGTAGATTTATGAGTGATCCAAGTAAAGATACTTGACATGCAAAGAAAGTGGATCCTTCAAGACTTGAGAGGGACCATGGGTACAATTTTTTTGCTATAGTGGATCGAGACACCACTTTGTATAGTTATGTAGATTCGATATGGCTAGAGATGTAGACAACATGAGGAACAATAGGTTATATTTTCACTGTAGGTGGGACAACCGTGAGTTGTATTTCATGACTACATAAGGTTATGGCTTTATCAACCACGAAGGCTGAGTATGGTGCTGCCAAATAGGAAAGGAAAGAGATGATTTGGTTAGAACAAATTCTTGAGGAATTACGGAATAAGCATGAGGAAGGGAAGTTGCATAGTTATAGTCGAGTGCTATACACCTAGCTAAGAACTCGATTTCCACTCTAGGATGAAGAATATCTTGCTTAGGTACCATTTCATCAGACAACTTTGGAGGAAGAGAAGTTAAAGCTAGAGAAGATTCATACCGGTCATAATTTGGTATACATGAAGACCAAGGTGGTCACAAGGAGAAACTAAAGATGTGTTCATCTTTGGTTGGTCTTCACGGATGACAGTGAAGGGATTAAGAAGCTTTATTAGAGGAAAACTTTTCTCCAAGTGGGATATTTTTAATTTTATGGAGCCTTTTTTCATTTGTGGAAGTTTTGAAGACTCAGACACTAAGAGTACCGTAAAATTTCCACAAATTGAATCACCGAGGTTTGGGGGCATGACCTCTAAGAAACAAATTTTCCACAAAAATGTGCATGATATATCGTTAAATGTGCTCTTCTCATATGGGCATGATTTTTGACCCATAGATTTATGGGATGGTTTTGGCCCATGGTTTTGGTTCCCACAAGATTGTAAAACTACTTAAACAGGTTTCCTATTTATGTGGTTGTGCACATGGTAGGGTTGATGTAACATTGTAGATGTGTGTGATTTCAAGTGTGAGTTATGTAGAGTTTGTTGAGCATACAAATAGATATGGGTATTGTATTTAGAGGGAGGTGGCTTGAAATAAAATATGAGCAAGTGATTCTTGGTGGACGTAGCCTAAATTGGGTGAACCACGTTAAATATTTTGTCTTTGTGTTCGATTTTTTATTTTATTATTCTACACTTTTATTTTAGATCTATAATATTTTCTGCATATTTTATCTCTTATTTTCGAAAACTCATTGCATAATATTGGAGACTTGTAGGAAATATATTTTTGAGTAAAGTATGATCATCTACATAATCTATAAATGATACATGAAATGCTCATATATTCTCTTGAGGATCACTCGAGGCCATTGAAAACGGAACCTTTGGAGTGATGAAGTTTGGAGGAAGTACATAAGTGGAAATGGTAGGTGTGAAAGGAGTATGAAGTAGTAATGTTCAATCGCGAGATGTTGATGCACGAGAAGTATCTTATTGTAATTGATGATTTGAACTTGGAGATGCTAATAGAGAGAGGCTAGATCTTTGGTTTTGGTGGAAGAAACTTTCGCATGTGAGAAACAAGAGGTGGAGTGAAGTGGTGGTTAAGAGTAGGGATAGATATAAGAATAGTAAAAGTAGGTCGAAGAGTGGAAGAAGGGATTGAGTAACAATACGCACGTAAGAAGGGATGGATGTAGGAATATTACACTTAGTAATATTGGTGGCTTCCTCAAAAGAAGAGAAAGAAAGAGGATCTAAATCTTGAGGATGTTTGGCAAGATGATCATTTAGCTCTTCAAGGTTGGCTTCAATGAATGGTCCATAAGATTGAACCATTATAAATAGATGATAAAATACCTAGAAGCAAGGTTGGGTTTGAGAAATGGGTTCAATAAATGATTTAAACATATATTAAAATTTATAAAACCCTTATTTCATAGTTGTTATCCAAATAAATCTCCTAGTTATTTGGGTAACTTGTATATATATTATGGCTCTCAGATCGTCATTGAAGATTGTGCATGCTCAGGTTCAATTGGCACAATTCCTTGGTTGCAGCTTTTCCTTGGCACACCTTATTTTTCTCACATGCCCTTGCACACTTTCTCGTTATCTCCTTCCACTTTCCTTTTCCTCTTTGTTATAATCCTCCCTTACGCCCACCTTCTACGCATTCAATTTATTCCTAAGCATTTTCTTCCCTACGTGCGCACCTCATGCTTGATTCAATTAGCTAAGTCCCCGCACTCTCGCGCACCGTACCCATTACTTTGTAATAGTTACACCTTGACCATATGTTTTATGCTCACCAGTTTTCCTCATTTCCCCATGTACATCGCAAGTGTGTTTCTCTACGCATTCCTCTATTTTCTTCCATGTGCCCTTCCCTCACACCCTCCTTTACACCCTTTTGTGCAGTCATCTTCGAAATGCTTGAGTGTGCCACATGTAACCAATCAAAGGATGTAAATAGGGCTCCAAATTCTTGCAAAAATTAGTGAGTGACATGTGGCAGAAATGACAAAATATTTTCCCAGTTGGCCATCATTTCAGCCAATCCATGTGCACTACGTCTCTTACGTGCGCTGAAAACTCTACAAAACTTTTGACAACCATATCTTTTGCTACAGAGATTTGACCAGCATGCATTGGGACTTTTCAAAGAGATGCTGACATCAACTACAATGCTAGATATTTAAATTCAAATTTTCGATGGATCTGGTACGTAAGAAATGGGAAATCATCTCTATGAGCATTAATGAGTAGATTTGATTGCTCTAACCACCCGAATTAATCTGATTAGCCCTCCTTCCTTCTTTAACACACCAAACAGGCTTAGGGAAGCATATTTTATAGACCTCCACATGGATTTACAGGCATTCAATGCTTCTTCTTGGTGGTTGTATTTCAAATTCAGGTTTTCAATCCTTCTCTTCTCCTTCTATAGATTCATCTATAAATGTAAGGGCTAGGCTCATTATTAATGTTGGACACTATGGATCCTTATCCATTTTTTCTAAGGACTTCATATTTTCTGTATTTTGAGTTGCAGACCTCTAGATCTGGATCTTGCATGTGGATATCAGCCTCTTTTTCCATTGTAACAACTCTATACATTTTTGGAAGTAATAGAAGCATCATTTTGTGACTATTTTTTGTCTTAATGTGTTTGCATTACTTCTTCTTACCTTTTCTTTTTCATTGTGTGCTCGTTGTGCCATTTCACATACCTTGCAGCTCATTATTTCATTGTGTCCCATGAAACTAATCGATGGATATGTTTTAATTCGTGTTATACATGCCTAACCTTCTTTTACGCATTTCCTCTCATTTTCACTCAGAATAGATAGTGTTCATCCCTCTTTTCTGGTGTTATAACCTTTTAGTGTAGTTTACTTTCATATTATCCTTCTATCCCTAGTCCCTTTGCATTTATTATCTCGGTTTCCCCTTTCAAAGCACTAGGAGTAACAATAACAGTAGAAATAGATAGAGGAATTGGCCTTCTCTGGAGATTCGTCCCAAGTGCGCAAGGTCCCACAACTTGGGGATGGTTCCATTGTTGTCTCAAACACCTTGATCCTTCAGATATGAGATGTAGGTGCATATTTGAATGACCAATAGTTTCTGGCATGCCCAGTGGGACAAGCATTGAAAGCTTAAATTTCATATCTCTAAGTTCTGGTGTGTGGAATTATTGTTTCAGCCTTTGGAGGCTCATTTCAACACATTTGACAACTCCCAACATTTCCAAATATTTGTTTTAATAGTCCTAAGTGCCTTTCATGAGAAGAGTGCACATAAGAAAAAGTGCAGATAGCTAAATATTCTTGTTAGTACCTCATGTTATCCTTGAGGAAATTTCATTCTAGAAATCTCATGCACACATCTCCATCTCCAAAGGTGCGCCTTTTCCATTCAACTCCTCCTGAAAACAAACAACCTGTGCACCTTGTAATGGCACATCAGCCACCTCCTCTATTTAGGAGCTTTTCTAACTTTACTGGAGGAAGTCCCTATGTTATGGCTGTGTAACATGACATGCCAAATGGCGTGCTCAAGATATTCCATACTTTATTGGTGATAATAAAGTTACCCCTTAGGATCATATCCAGGATGTACAAAATGTGTGCTCACTGTACCTGATCACACATGATGATGTAGCAGTAAGGCTACTTGCAGACTCTTTCAAAGGTAAAGAGCTTAAATGGTAGTGAGGTTTGAGATTTGGATCTATTACCACCTGGGATGAGATGGGAAAAACTCTTTAAAATTACTTTGAAGATAAGTCAGATCACCTATCTCTGATGGAGCAACTGACAACAACAAAAAGGGTACCCAACAAGCAAATGACTGATTTCAAGATCATATTTCATAAGACTTGGGAAAAAATCCCTCTTGTGGTAAGACCTACATCCCAACATTGTTTCCTGTATCATCTAAAGGTGTTGAATAGAGATATCTCAATCATGATTCAATCTATGGGAGGCAGGACCTTACCAGCTACTTATAGTATTGTAGTAAGGGAAGAAAATAGTCTTATTCAAGCTGGAAAGATAGCTCCTAGGCCACCTATTCCCTTGTTCCCAGAAATGTCACAAGCATCCTAGCCTTCAATGGCCCCTATTCATGTTCATGTGTAAAGTGTGCAACCTATTAAATCTACATCCTACTCTTCAGCGCAACAAAAGGAGGATGAAGAATTAAAGGCTCTGATTAGAAATTTATCAAACAAAGTCATATCATTAGAAAAAAATAGAAGGATGCCTATAGAAGTAATTATAATCAAGCGCATAACTAGAACAATCAATCTTGGTAGAATCAATATGGAAACCAAATATATGTACCCAACCAAAAAATTATAGGTGGCATGCTAACACGCATCTGCCTTTACAAGTTGTTCCTCCCATGCCCTCTCTTCCAGTACCTAGTACAAGTCGGCGCTCGTTCCAATTCAGAACAATTTGGTGCAAGAGTCAGAATGGTGTTTCCCTTACAACATGCCTCATATTCAATATCACTATGTGAATGTTGTGCATGCACAAGCCTACATGATCCAAAATGCTTTAGCTTGTGAGCCTTCAACAAGTGCCTCTGAAGTAGAAAACCAAGGAATACCAGAAGCTCCTCTAGAGGAAAATTTGATGTTCTTTGGCATTGAGGACTTATGTGCAATCAACCAAGCAACAAATGATACAAGAATACCGTGTACCCAAGTTACGAACAACACAAGATATAAGAAGAGAATGTTAGAGTCAAGGCGCACGTCACACTCCCAAAGAACATAGTCGACCCTCAAAAGTAGAAAGAAGTATCCAAGGCATCTAGTAGTAAGAATTATCAAATCCCTACACAAGAGGATCCATGCAAGGCTCTTGAAATACTACACACCCCTCCTTTGGTAGGTCAATATCCTTCTTCAGCTAAAACTCTTTCTTCTACACCTGAACAGTCAAGAAGGGATGTTGTTACCCAAATGGACAAAACAGTGGGCCTTCCATTCAAAATTGTTGATCAAATGAAGAAAACAAACATAAATGTCACAATGTGGGATGCCCTGACTATTCCATCTCAAAGTGTGACCTATTTCATGAAGCTTTGTCCCAACTCCTATGTACTTGATCCATCCATACAGAAGTCATGCTCTTCTATTAACATCTGTCAAGAAGAGGAGAAACAAGTAAGTAAAGTTGTTAAAACCCCTCCTTTCTATATGTCCTTGATCATAGGAAAACATCTTGTCCATAATTACATGATATACTTAGGCGCTAGTACCTCTATTATGCCAAAGAAGATAGTTGATGTCCTAGGTCTTAGGTATAGCCCTTTTTCTATAGGATTCTGCAACTCGACAACTTAACTGTCAATACTTTAGGAGTCATTAAGGATCTTGATTTGACCCTTTATGCATGTCCAAGTTTAACAATTACTCAAGATGTGTCAATCATTGACCTAGCTCATTTATTTTCCATGTGCCTATTGAGAGACTTTACTTTGCTAAAGTGGGTGGTTAATTGTCTTCTTATTGGTCTCACATGTTACTCAAGATAAGGTATGGTACCCAGATTACCATACAAGTTGAGCCTATATTTTCCTATCATGTAGAGTCATATGTCCCATCACCCTCCAAACCAACTGTTTAATCCAAGAATAAGCTTTAGTTCCTCAACAACAACCTCTTCCACCCTCTATTCCTGACCTAGTGCTTGATGAATGGGTGGAGAGGCACCATAAATTTGATCCATATTCTGAAGAATTGTAATCTTATGAAACTAGGCTTAGTATTTACTGTATTATTGAAGAATAAGTTATGGTGCCGTGCACGCTTAAGAAAGAAAAATTGAAACCTAGTATGTGGAAGTTATACTTTGATGGATCTAGGAGCGAAACAATGTGGGAGCAAGAGTGGTTCTCATTTCCCCTAAGCATGATAAATTCTTCTTCGCACATAGATTTTAGTTGCATGCTTTAAAAATGTGGAAGAGTATGAGGTGCTAGTGCATGGATTTCTCATTTCTTAAAAGAAAGGAATTAAGGAGTTGTAGATATTTAGGGATACAGAGTTGGTTATCTACCGGGTTACCAAAAATTCTAGAAAAAGAATAATATTCTCAAAGATTATAAACACAGAGTTTGAGACCTCCTTGAGAGATTTTATTCTTTAAATATGTAGGTGGTACCATGAAAAATGAACAAGGAATTTGTTCAAATGGTCACGCTTGTTCTGCGCTCTCTTGTTGAGGAATTTTTCAAAGGAAACACTCAACACATCAAGATGGTGATCAGACCATCCATTCCTAGCAACAATAAAATTTGGAAAGTGTTTAACAGTGATGCGTAGATAATCTAGTTCATCTAAAATGAAGTTGAGTTCTCATCAAGCGTGTAAGTTGACTTGCATGATAGCTATGGTGACCAAGTAATACAACTAAAGACAAACAAGTTACCTAAAGGGTTGTCACTTAGAGTAAATGTTTAGCCCTGATGATGAGTTCAAGGGTGAAGAAAAGTACATGCATGCCATGCAAGAAGACTTTTACCTAGTCACTATTGTGCATGGAAAGGAAATACTTCTCAATAAATCTTGTGCGCATGAGGAAAAGAATGTCTTCATATCTCTCTATCAAAAATACAATGATATCTTCTTATGGGAGTATGAAGACCTCAAAGGTTTTGATCCAAGTGTTTCTCAACACTCCATTCACCTTGATCCTTGTATTAAGACCACAAGACATAAGTAGAAACCAGTCAATCCAAAGATAAAGCCCCTCACGAGAAAAGAATTATCCAAACTCATTGGCGCAAGAATTGTTTTTCCCATCAAATACTCTACCTGGGTCACGAATCTAGTTCTTGTACACAACAATAGTGGTGAAATCAGACTCTGTGTTGATTTCAGATATTTGAACAAGGCATCTATAAAGGATCATTATCCTTTGCCTTCCATGGATTAGATTTTGTAGACTGTGGCCGAAGCACGCGACGATTCTCAATGTTAGATGGGTATTCGTGTTTCAATTAGATCCTAGTCAAGGAAGATGATCAATTCAAGATAGTGTTTAAAACCAAGTGGGTAGCCTATGCATATCAAAAATTCCCTTTGTTCTATTAAAAAGGGTGCTAAATTTCAACACGCCATGTATATTTCCTTCAAAGGATACATCAATGAGTTCATCTTGGTTTACCTTGATGATATAATTATCTTCTTAAAGCAAAGTGTGGATCATATGGCGCACCTGGAGAAAGTATTTTAGAGATGCAAAAAGTATTGGGTGTCTCGTAACCCCAAGAAGTGTAATTTTTGGTGGCGCGCGGGAAATCTCTTAGCAATGTGGTTTCAAAGGATGGTATCACAATTGATCTTGAGCGCATTTCAGCCATCCTAACTCTTTCCCTTTTTGGCTCACAAGAAAGCCTTATAGTCCTTCGTTGGAAAGATCAAATTTTTAGGCGTTTTATCCCTAACTTTGTTACAATCGGTTCAGCCCATCACCTTGATGCTCAAGAAGGAAAGAGCCCTCACATGGATAACATAAGGAAAATAAATCTTCAACAAGATCAAGCAAGAAATTAATTACACACCAACACTCATAAACTGGATTACTCAAAGGACTTCATCCTTTATGATTATGGTGCTGATATGAGTGTTGCTTCTTTCCTCACACAAGAAAATGAACAAGGACTATAACAAGTAGTATCTTTCTTCAGCTAGACTCTAAAGGATTATGAACTAAATTACAGTTACACAGAAAAAAAAGGTCTTCGCCATCATGAACTTGCTCAATAAATTCAAGAGTATGCTTTCCACAAATCATATTAAGGTGTTAGTCTCCCACTCTTCCATCGGATACTTCATCATGGGGGCATAAGTCAATGAGAAAAGAGCACAATGGGTGACCAAAATCATGAAATATGATGTGACCATTAAATCCAAAAGCTAGTAGGACATAGTGCGCTCTGTAGGTAGATTGTTGAGGATGCGCGAGAATGAGTCTAAGACTTCATTATTTTTGGATGAGGATCTCCCACGCACGTAAATTGAGTAGATTTTTTATGTCCCGTTATCGCGGACCTCGTTTAAAAATAATAAATCGTCTAAAAACTTTACCAGGACTCAGTAAGAAAAAACCCAACAGAATTGAAGAGCCTAGGACGAAAAAACATCATAAATCTCCTAAACCTTCTAAATATCCTATCCGCCTAAAAGAAAAACAAAGAGTACGTTTTCATTACGGACTTACAGAGCGACAATTACTTCAATATGCTCGTATTGCTAGAAGATCCAAGGGATCAACGGGTCAGGTGCTATTGCAATTACTTGAAATGCGTTTGGATAACATTATTTTTCGATTGGGAATGGCGCTTACCATTCCTGGAGCCAGACAATTAGTAAGCCATAGACATATCCTGGTCAATGATCGTATAGTAGATATACCAAGTTATCGTTGCAAACCCCAAGATTTAATTTCTATAAAAGATCAACAAAGATCGATAAATATAATTAATAACAATATAGACCACATCATGCATGACTAGATGAAGGATATGAACACGTTCCTTTCCAAGGGCACATACCCTCCTAGTTTGAACAAGGAAAAGAAAAGACATCTCATGTTACAATCTATCCCTTATGTTTTGATATATGTACTTCTCTTCAAGAAAATTCTTGATGACGTCTTTTAAGATATATCAATGGTGCACAAACTGAAAAAGTGATAGCAAAATTTCATGATGGATTCTCTAGTGGAAAATTTTCTTCCAAGACTATACAAATGAATATCATAATGGTAGGAATATTATGGCCTACCCTGTTTGTAGATACACACAAGTGGGTCACAAAATGCAAGGAACGTGCTTTCTTTGTGGTAAAGAAAAAATTCACAGCGCTTCCCATCCGACCAATCCAAGTGGATCATCCTTTTACACAATGGGGTCTTGAATTCATAGGTATGATCAATCCGCCTTCAACCATTGGACACAAGTGGGTGTTGAGATCTACAAATTACTTCACTAGATGGACAGAAGTAGTTGCACTAAAGGAATCAATCAAGTTAGTCATACTTGACTTTCTTGAAGGTATAGTCACAAAGTTTGACATCCCTCAAACCATTATCTTTGATAATGCAAAATCCTTCCTTAGTACTAAAATCAATGATTGGGCGCTAAACTTGAGCATCTACCTAAATAATTCTTCTAACTATTACCCTTAGGGAAACAGTTTGGTAGAGTCAAAAAACAAGAACCTGATCATAATCATGAAGCATACAATGAACATCAGCAAAATAAAATGGCATACAAATGTCTCACATGCACTCTGGGTAGATAGAATCATAGTTAAAAAGGAAATAAGAACTTCTACTTACAATCTTGTCTACGGAAAAGTGGCCACCCTTCCTTTGATGCTTTGGAATTGAACTCATTGGTGCTTTCCCATCACCTGGAATTCAAAGGTGCAAACCAGAGAGAAATCAGATGGATAAGTTGGTTAATCAGCAAGAAATAAGGAAATCTATCATGATTAAGCTAGAACAACGTCAAAAACAACAAATAAGTGGTTTGACAGAAAATATAGGCTTTAAGATTTCAAAGTTGTGGAATTGGTTTTAAAATGGGATGCTGACATAGCTAAACCAGGGTGTCATTCAAACTTTGATGCACTTTGGAGTGACCATACATCATCATTTCATGAAAATAAGCTAACTCTTTTGAGTTAACTCATCTCGATGGAAGAGTGTTGTAGATCCCATAAATGGGATCTCTATCGCAAACCCTTCCATTAAGTTTGTTACATCATCTTATAATATAATAGAGTAGTTTCAATTCCTCCAAGTGTGTTATGTGCACATTATTTATTTATACATAGTTATTTCTTCTCATGTGCTTATTGCGTGTGTTATTCTATTGTTTCTAGGGTATAGGTCTTCTTTCATTGGTTGCAAGATTCAGAATAAGAGTCAAGAGATGATATTCAAGTGACTACAGGGGAAGTTTCATGATTACATAGCATACTCCATGCCCAATGGATGCTCCAGGATACTAATCTCCTTCATCTAGTAGGTAGATGGCCCCAAAAGTTGCCAAAACTATTATCCAAATAACTCTCCTAGTTATTTGGGTAACTTGTATACATATTCTAGCTCTCAGCTCCTCATTGAAGGTTACATGCACCCAAGTTCAGTTGGCACAATTCCTTGGTTACATTTTTCCCTTGGTGCCCCTTATTTTCTCAAGTGCCCTTGTGTGCTTTCTATTCTCTCCTTCCACTTTCATTTTCCTCTTTGTTCTACTCCTCCCTTGTGCCCACCTTCTGTGCATTTGATTTCTTCCCAAGCATTTTCTTCCCGATGTGCATGCCTTACACTTACTTCAATAAATTAAGTCCCTATCCCTCTCGTGCACCATGTGCATTAATTTGTAATAGTTACACCTTGACCATGTATTATATGCTCAACAGTTTGCCTCATTTCCCCAAGTGTGTCACACACATGTTTCTCTACACATTCCTCAATTTTATTTAGTATGCCCTTCCCTCGTGCCCTCCTTTGTGCCCTTCTGTGCTAGGTCATCTTATGACATGCTTGAGTGTGCCACGCGTAACCAATCAAAGCATGCCAATAGGGTGCCGAATCCTTGTAAGAAATTAGTGAGTGACATGTGACAAAAAAAACAAAATATTTGCAAATTTGGCCATCATTTCAGCCAATCCATGCACGCCACGTGTATTACGTGTTCCGACAGATCTGAAAAACTTTAGATAGTTGTATATTTTTCTACAGAGATCCAACCGATGCATGCCAAGAATTTTTAGAGAGCTGCGACATCAACTACGAGTACTATATATTCAAATTCAAATTCTTGGTGGATCTTGTAGGTAAGAAACGGGAAAATGTCTCTCTGAGCATTAATGAGAAGATCTGATTGCTCCAACCACCCAATTTAATATGATTCACCCTCCTTCCTTCTTCAACACACCAAACTAGTTTAGGGAAGTGTATTTCATAGACCTCCGGTGGATTTACAGGCATTTAATGCTTCTTCTTGGTAGTTGTATTTCAAATTCAGATTTTCCCTCCTTCTCTTCTCCTTCTACAGATTCATATATAAATGTAAGAGTTGGGCTCATTATTAATGTTGGACACTCTGGATCCTTATGCATTTTTACTAAGGACTTCATATTTTCTATATTTTGAGTTACAAACCTCTAGATCTTTCTCTTTTATGTGGTTATCAAAATCTTTCGCCATTGTAGAAGCTCTGTACATTTTTAGAAGTAATAGAAGCATCGTTTTGTGACTATTTTCTATCCTAACATGTTTTCATTTGTTCTTCTTACCTTTTCTTTTGTGTTGTGTGCTAGTTGTGCCATTTCACATCCCTTGTAGATCCTTATTTGGTTGTGTCCCATGAAACTGATCTAGTGAATATGTTTTAAGTCATGGTATACGTACCTAGCCTTCTTTTACGCATTTCCTCACATTTTTCTCGTAATGATAGTGTTCATCCCTCTTTTCTGGTACTATCACCTTTTAGTGTAGTTTCCTTGTATGTTATCCTTCTATCCCTGGTCCCTTCACATTTATTATCTTAGTTTCCCCTTTCAGCACTAGGAGTAGCAGTAGTAGTAGAAATAGATAGAGGAACTGACCTTCTCTAGAGATTCATCTCAAGTGGGCAAGGTACCACAACTTGGGGAATGTTCCATTGTTTTCTTAAACACCTTGATCCTTCTGGATCTAAGATGTGGGTGCACGTTTGAATGACCAGCAATAGTCACAACACAATAATAAGAAATGAAGGTTAGATTTGACCTAAGAAATAAGATAGATAAAAATGAAACCTTAGGTGCAAGAGAGAGAGAATAAAGGACTTATCTGATTTCACAATAAAATTTTAAGGTGTTATGGATTAGAAAACTTCTAAACAGGAGGAGGAATATATCGTAACTACAAAATAGAAAATTACATAATCTGTTGGATATGTGTAGACTAGGTCGGGGTGCCTAAGTGCTAGAGTCTACTTTTGGGTGCCCGTGACTATGAAAATGGTTGAAATATGAGTTTTCATGTGTCACAAGATGTCTTCTTACCTTCTTTTTATTTTCCTATATATCACACTATTCTCAAATTTTTTTCCTGTAACCCATAAAACAAATGATCTCCTACAAAACCCCAAAACACATAAAAAATATACAAATTGGGATTCATACTTACCCCGGTGGTCACCTAATAGAGTGACATTACAAATGATCACTACACTTTATCTCGAGACTCCATGTAGTTCTATGTGCGTGTGTGTAGAATTGTGTCCTATGTGACTCTTGTGAAAGAAATACATAATAATAAGTAATAGCTATATGTAGCAATGTAAATAAATGATATATGTCCAAATTAACTTCCCCTCCTATGAATTGTATGTAGAAAATGTGGTCCCTTCTCCCTTGAATGATATCTAGATGTATG
This sequence comes from Taxus wallichiana var. yunnanensis, assembly GCA_018340775.1. NCBI lineage: Eukaryota > Viridiplantae > Streptophyta > Pinopsida > Cupressales > Taxaceae > Taxus > Taxus wallichiana. The sequence goes on from CM031241.1 coordinate 736,724,154, forward strand.
CATTAATGCTCTTGAAATGCCCTTGGATGCCACCTTAGGTGATAGTAATAGATTCATAGAGATTGGTCCTTTATTATGGTCACATATATTTTTATTTATATGATTCCCTTTTTTAATTTCGTAATTAACATATAAAAGGATGACCATGAAGAAAGCAAGATACCCCAAAGATAAAAGAGGCCCAAAAGGGGTGCCCAGAGGGGACAAGGGTGCCTTGGCGCTAAAGTCCTAGATAGACGCTAGTATTCAAAGCCAATAAATATAGAGTAGTGAAAGTCATACTAGGAAGTGAGGTGTAAAATGCCATAGAGAAATCAAGAAAGAAAAAAAAAGAGGCCAAAGATAGATTTCAATTACTAGTTTTCTCTCTTAGGAATTATATGAATACTAGTATGTGACTAGGACCTAGAAATGTACCAAAGTACATGATTTAGTTTCTACACTTTCTTTATGTGATAGCTAAAAACAATTCTCTTTTTATCCTAGCAACTCACCTAAAACTATTTCCTCTTCTTCATCATCCCATAAAAATTGAGTTACGCTTGTAAATTCCTTCATATACTATGTGCAAAAAAAAATAGCCTCTTGCATTATATAGCCCTCAGACATGTAACCTTGAGGTCTTGCCTTATTATGAACAATTATTATCAAAAACTTCATGTATCATTGTATTGGATACATCCATCTTGTTCTCAATATCTCTATATACTCAAGTTTCATCTCTATATGTATTATAAGATGCATATAAATATTAAATATTATTAGTGGAAACTCACATTCCAACAAACAAATGACTTCAACAACCTATTTACTCAAATAAGAAAAATTTATAGGATCTAACACATGCAAACTCATACTTTTTACTATCAAACATAGCCTATGATTACTATTTTGGGACCATTTTCTAAACTTGATATGACCGTAATAGGTAAAATATCCTCAACCAAAAATATTAGTCATGGGTCTTCATACCTCTTTAACCTTTAATATCAAATTGATGTCTCAATGAATTACTTGCATATTTAATGGGAAAATGTGTTTAAGATAAAATGCTTATGAATTGTTAATGTTGTGCCTCTATATACACTTAAGGAGGATGTGAATTTTTGAATTTTCCATTATTAAGACTTTAAACCCAAAAATTTCAATGAATCTTTAGTTTTTCTTGTCCCGTCGCACTAAAACTGCATTATATCCACCAAAACGAGTTCCCAAAATAACCCAAACAACATTTTTCTCACAATGTATGAAGTAAACATTTTATCAAATTAGAAATTATGCAAAGTATGGAAAATTTTAGAATATACACAATCTCTTTACACCTATATAATTTACTATATCATATTTACCATAAAAATACCACAAATTATTATAAATTACTTTTTTTGAACCTTTGTAATTATGGTATGTGTTGTCATTGATGTAAAAACTACAGAATATGGAAGAAATGGAATTGATGGGAAAAATGGTTAATTAGTAAATTGAGAAAATATTGAAGATGAAGGTTGATTAGTAGTGTCAGCTCATAGAGAAAACATCGAATCAGAAAGCAACTCAGAAAACATAAGGATAATATTAAATATTAAACCAAGTGATTGCATGATAGTGGAATTGAAGGATAACAAATGTTTCATCAGTATGCAATAGCCTCAAGAAAGTGAATTAGGCGTTCATAAGTAAAATAAGGACATTAAGGGTCATTTAGATGTGAAACAAGATTTAGGATGATCAAGGATAATTTCTAAAGGACTTAATCATGAGGAGATATCTCCCAAAGTCAAGAGAAATTCATTGAAGTTCAAAGTTAGCTGCCAAAGTTTGCATGAAGCCATGAAACTCAAAAAAGAACTGACTAAGGATTAGGAGAATCTTTGGGTAAAGGAATAATGTTTCCAAAATTTAAGGAGTCAAGGTACAAGCTCTAAGCATAAAAATTAAATCCACGTAAGCTTAGAAAGCACCATGTGTAAAGGAATAAATCCACCAAAGAAAAAGAGAGCCAAAAGATGAGCCACAAGTAAGATTGGTACGGTCGCAGATGTGAAGGGAAAGCCACGAAGTAAGAATAGCTTAAAGGGAAAGCCAAGGGAACTAGAAACTTTTAAGGAGAAGCTGCAGAGTAAAGGAAGTAAGGAGTAATTCAAAGTGAACAAGTAGAAAAGTCACCAAGACTAGAAAATATATGCGAGAATAAGAAAATTTGTTAAGGAAGAAAGACACATAAATTAAAAAGATGTAGATAAAAGAATGGAGTCACGGATGTGAAACAAAGTTGCAAGAAGGAAACAAAGATAAGAATAAAGAGCCATGCACAAGGGACAAACCATTGAAAGGTGAAGGATAAGGAGTATAGCCGTGAGACATTATAGAAGCCGTGAGAAGCATAGAAAAGATGTGGATAAATAAATAGCCTCTCGAGAAACGAGAAAAAACTCGGATCAAATGAAATTTCTGTGATACAAAGGAAAAGGTCACAAAATCCAAGAGAAGTCATAGATCGAGAAAATATGAACTAGAGATGGATCAAGGACAATCAAATAGAGTTTAAAATGGAATAAGTAAGAGTCAATATCCAAAATCAATGGTGATTTGATTGATAGAAGTTTGTGGCTGAGTGTACAACTTTGGAACTCCACAAAGAATGATGAATTCCACTATTCCAGCTACCATAATTTAATGCTTGTTGACTTCAAAGTAATTTAGTTACACTCTCCATGAATATTCTGATTCCAAGGCACAAATTAAATATTGGAGAAGAAAGAGCCTTGTTTATTACTGGTCATGAGGTAATCTTTAAAATATAAGAAATATATTTTTAGGAATCGAGATCATAAATAATTTTTAGTAGATGCATAGAAGAAGGTGAAATTAAGCCGAATATAGAAGGAGAAAAATATGGAGTTAGCGACATGCATTTAATAGTCCATATTTCCTGGTGACAACATAGGAGATATTACACAACATGTAAGATGAATTGGTGGATTGGATTGATTATTTATATAGAGAAAATTGGCCACATTTTTTTAATTTCTCCCAAGTGAGTAAAAGATGCGGTAGAGTTGAAGGAGAAAAAGAAGAAGAGAAAGGGTGAAGGAGTAATGCATGAATGAGGGATGAATTTTTATATCTGATCAGATGCATTACAGATAGATGCAATTAGCATGAGTACTCTCATGATCTGTAGATATTAAGAGTTGAAGATATGAAGAATAGAGAAAAGAGAGAGAAAATGCAGTTAAATCAAGGAGTTCTTCAGAGAAATAAATGACTCTGAACCATTATTGAACATCCAATGCTAATGAATAAGAGAAAATTAGATAGTTGTGCAAGGAATGAAGAAACAATTACATGATGCAGATTCAATAAAGAAAATATAAAAGATAATATGAGGATAGAAACACCAAAGAGAGGAAGAAAGAAGGCATGGCGAATAATAAGGATCTAGTTCGGAGAAAAGAGTTATGTGTGTAGAAGGAGACAACATTATTAGATGAAGAACTGATGTGCAAAGAAAAGAAAAAAATTATGATAAGTCAAATGTGAAGAGAGGAGAGACCAGAAAGAGGTAAAGAAAACATTGCATATCTAACTTTGAAGAGTGATTGTAAATGAATGAAATAAAAAGGTGATCATAATCAATTGTGTATGCAACACAGAGACTAAATGATCAAAAATTGTGTAAACAATAATTTTAAGTTGTAGCTTAGCATTTTCAATGGGTTGTAGCCTCCTTGTGGGTAGTTGCCCTGTAGAATATCAGTTGTAGTTGATTAAATTAGGGGTTGGTGCCTCACTAAACAAATATCTTGTGATGCATTATATTCACTTGAGTTATTTTTGTGTGTAATATCAACAAAGGTGTAAGGGTTTGTGCTCCTTGTGGGGTTGGTGCCTCACTAAAAAAATCTTGTAGGATGTGTAATATTCTTGCAAGTCCTTGCTTTGAGTAATATAAGAAATGGTTTCAATGGGTTTTTGTCCCAAAGGGTTTCCCACATTATATCTAGTCTCCTCATGTGAATGTGTGTGTATGATTCTTATTCTTATAGTCTCATGATTAATATTGCATGCTTATAACAATCAATAATAGTTAAAAATAATAGATACATAGAATGTAGAGAAAGAGGAAATTGATTGTAAGTTTTATCAGCATTGATTCACCCCCCCCTCTTAGTGCATGAAATCTCTAACAATTGGTATCAGAGTGGTGGTTCTCCTATGTAAATCTTAACAACTTGGATTTGATCCTAGAGAAAGATAAGCATGGAAAAATCTACTTACAAAAAGTATCAGGATGAAGCTCACAAAGAAAGGTTGATGATGGCAATGGAAATTTACAGCAGCTCCAAAAATTATTCAGATGATGAAGAAGTTGAGGTTAATCTAGAGGCCGAGCTAGAATGTGCTCTAGAATAATTGGACAAGATCAAGAAGAGAAACAAGAAGTTGAAATCCTACATCAATGCCTATGAAAAGCACATCACTCTCCTTGAAAATAAGTTGAGTAAAAAAGAACAAGAGGATGCTCAAGAATGTGTAGAAGATGATTCTCAATTAGATAAAGTATTGAACTCTCTCAAACTCAAAGATGAAGAAATCACCAAGATGAAAATATTTGTGAAGGAACAAGAAGAGAAAATCAGACATCATGAAGCGATGGTGATCCAAATGGAGAAATAACATGAAGAAAATATTGAGGAACTTGAGGAACAAGTCAATCTAATCTCTAAATATCTTAGGGAAAAAATTGAAGAATGTGACAAACTCATCTCATCCATGAAGATATTTGAGAAAGATCTAGATAAGGAAAAGAAAGCAAATGTGAAGAAAAACATGGATAAAGAAGATTCCTGCAAGAAGATTGAAGATGAACTAAAAAATCTAAATAATGAGATGGAACAAGTTACTAATAATAATAATAAATTGTTAGGAAAACAAATACAGACTGGTGAATATAGCATGAGGAATGTAACGCATCAATTCATGCCAAGAGTGAGGAATGTGAAAGACTGAATGCTGATCTAATGGCTCTCAAAGAAGAAATGGAGCAAGTAAAGAAAAGAGGATTGAAAGATGAATCAAGAAAAACATGTTGTCAAAGATGCTCAGAAAATAAGAAGAATGAAAAGGTTGGTTCTATTATGCAACCAAACAAGAAGCAAACCAAGGTGACTAACAATGGATGATTCAAGTTAATCAGACAACCCAATGCATCCTGGTATGAGAGAAAATTTAATGGATATTGTTACTCATGTTATGGTTTTGGTCACAAGGCCGCGGAGTGTAAATGGATCAAGATAGACAAAGAACATCCATGGAGGGATTACAGATCTGAGTCTAAGAAGAATAGGATGTGTTTCAATTGTCATGAAAGAGGACATATTTCTAGGTACTTGCTTAGAAAAATCCTTAAGACAGTTTAGCAATGATCACTCACATTCAGATAAAAGGATAAATCATGTAATGTGTTATACATGTCATAAAATTGGGCATTATTCAAAGAACTGTTATCAAAATGAACAACCTAAATGTAGCAGTAGACCTCATACCTTCAAATGGAAAGAAAATAAATATTCCACCATAAAGATGATTCCTAAGAATCATATAAAAACTGCCAAGACTCAAAAAGCTTATGAAGAGAAGAAGATGATATGGATATACATGATCAAGGAAAAAAATATGAAGTTAGTGAAGAAAATAAGGAAGAAAAAAATGAGTACAAGCAAAGTGAAGATTTTCTTTCTCAAGTGGTGGTAGAGAAAATACAAGACATGTGTCTAATAGGCATACAATCGAAAAGAAATGGATCAAGTAAAGAAAAGAGTATTGAAATATAAATTAAGAAAAAATGTTGTCGAGATGCTCAGAAAATAAGGAGAATGAAAAGGTTGGTTCTAGTATCAAACCAAACAATAAGCAGACCAAGGTGACTAACAATGGATGATTCAAGTTAATCAAACAACCCAATGCATCCAGGTATGAGAGAAAAATTAATGGATATTGTTACCCATGTTATGGTTTTGGTCATAAGGTTGTGGAGTGTAAATGGCTCAAGACAGACAAAGAACATCCATATAGGGATAACAGATCTGAGTCTAAGAAGAATAGGATGTGTTTCAATTGTCATGAAAGAGGACATATTTCCAGTACTACTTAGAAAAATCCTTGAGACAGTTTAGCAATGATCACTCACATTCAAATAAAAGGATAAATAATGTAATGTGTTATACATGTCATAAATTGGGCATTATTCAAAGCACTGCTATCAAAATGAACAACCTAAATGCATAATTAGACCTCATACCTTCAAATGGAAATAAAATAAAGATTCTACCATAAAAATGATTCCTAAGAATCATACAAAAACTGCCAAGACTCAAACAACTCCTGAAGAGAAGAAGATGAGATGGATATACATGATCAAGGAAACAAAATATGAAGTTAGTGAAGAAAATAAGGAAGAAAAAATGAGTACAAGAAGTGAATATTTTCTTCCTCAAGTGGTGATAGAGAAAATACAGTACATGAGTCTCATAGGAATACAGTCAGGAGATGAGAACTCAAGTAATGAAAAAATGATACAAAATAACACATCTAGAAATACTGACAAGAAAGTAAGGACCAAGAAATATGAAACTAAGTCATCATGTTTTTTTGATGACTTCCTATTGTTTTGACAGGACCTAAGAAGAAAAGTATGTACCTTCTCTAAGCTTCTAGAAGGTATACCAAATCTAAAGGAAGCATAGTTCGAATTCATCGTGGTGAATTTGGGCAAGAAATTTAGTAATACCAGTCATTGCCCATAGTTGTTATGAAATGTCTCAAGTAATATGTCAAGGTATGTCACATATGATATGCCTCATGTTAAATAATGTAGTGTACATTCAAGTATTTGTATATTCCACTTTGAGATGACCTAGGAAATTAAAGTTGTCAATTGTTTCCTAATCATGTATGTGTCTCCTTAACCTTGTCATTGGTATAAGTCAAGTGAGAAGTGGTTCCATGAGAAAAATATTGAATCAATGAACAAGATGTTTGTATGGTAAAATCTAAACCAGAATAGTTTTGATATTCATTAATGAGAGTGTTCACGCCATGTTTTGTCCATGGTGGAAAATGAGTCATGTATAAAATCCTCATGCTTTGAGTGTTGAAAGAAGAGCCTATTCAAATGTCAAAATATGGGTTTAACATGTATTTTTTATATGTGAATATTGATGTAAGAAAAATTCAAGTCATAAGTGTCAAGTATCAAGCTTGTTGTCATGATCCCTAAATGACAGAATGTGTGCGAGTACCTAGTGATGAGAAAATGGTTACAGACTACTGGTATGGAAGGAGTTATTATCTTTGAATGCATAGATTAAGCTCTCAAATATGTTGTTGAAAAACATTAGATGATTTGATGGTGAAGATATCTTCCAATGAGTACCTTTTCATAACAATTGATATCTCCAAACTATGCACACCGCATGCTCGGAATTTGTTTTGAGTAAATTCAGGTTGAGTTAATGACTATCTATGAATGAGATTGGAGAAAGAAGATAGGTTACAAGACTGAGTAGATTAATGCAAGCCACAAGTGGAAACATGAGAGATGCTAATGGATAAGTGTCAGGAAGCTAGAGACCAAGAAATTAGAAGAGGACATTCATACCTTGAGAAAAGTGTTTGAATCTTTTTTTCCAAAACATACAAGATGAAATACAACCTCAACAAGAGCATATGGACAAGGAGATCTTAGTGCCAGTTCAAGAAAAATGGAGTAAAGCACAACATGCAATAGAGAGAGTGTTTTAACAGTTAAAAGCACAACATTATCCAAGGGGGAGAGTTTTCGTAGACAAATCAAGATATATAGATGAGAAATATAAGCATAAGAGGAGCATCTTAAGGTAAGAACATGTTGTACCTAGATTTCCGAATATTCAGTTTTATGCAACATAGTTGGCCTTTTTCATTATTATCAATTGTGGAAAGAAATTGAAATAAGAAACCAACTAATCATATGTCAAAGGGGAGAACAGAGACAATGATTTCCAAGTTTTTTCCATCAACAATTATAGGTTTCTGGGTATGTTGTCATCAATGAAAAAGGGGAGATTTTTGAACCTTTGTCATTATGGTATGTGTTGTCATTGATGTCAAAACTGCAGAAGATGGAAGAAGTGGCATTGATGGAAAAAATGGTTAATTGGTAAAGTGAGAAAATAATGAAGATGAAGGTTGATTGGTAGTGTCATCTCATAGAGAAAACATCGAATTAGAAAACAGCTCAGGAAAACATATGGAGAATATTGGAGATCTAACCAGGTGATTGCATGATAGTGGAATTGAAGGATAAAAAATGTTTCATCGGTATGCAATAGCCTCAGGAAATTGAATTGGGCATTCAAAAGTCAAATAAAGACATTAAGGGTCAGTTAGATGTGAAACAAGCTTCAGGATGATCAAGGATAAGTTCTAAAGGACTTAATCAATTTTTGGGCAAGCCACGAGATGAGGAGATATCTCGCCAATGTTAGGAGAAATCCACTGAAGTTCAAAGTTAATCAAGCTAAATTTTGCATGAAGCCATGAAACTCAAAGAAGAACTGCTAAGGCTTAGGAGAAGCCACATGTAAAGGAATAATGTTGCCAAAATGTAACGAGTCAAGATACAAACTCTAAGCATAAAAAGTAAATCAGGGAAGTGTAACAAGTTTCAAGTGTGTTAGCATATGGATTTGCATGCATGTAAATGCCATGCAATATTGGGGAACAAAGTCCCTCCTCAAAAGGTGAGGCTGCCTTTATTGAAAGCCAAAATCAGTATTTACATTTGTACATTCAAAATTGTATGTGGGGTGTTTTGAAACATCAATGGAAGAAAAGTGAATGAAGGAGATAGAACGAAATGAAGGAAAGGAGTGGAATGGAATGAACAAAAGAACATGCAAGAGTTAGGTAAAAACAGATCCTAATATTGCATGAAGAGGAAAGATGAATAACCAACACAAATAAAATGGAGTTTGAGTTAGCCAAACAAGAACATGCAAAAGGGAACACACATGAGCAAGTAGATAGTCAGAGCTTGATAACTATGAACTAGAACAACTGATTAATAATGTTGAAAATAAGATCAAAGATAATATTTTCATGCAAGATTCAAACACCTAACATCTAATGAACATAAGAACACCAAATGTTACAAGAGATAATGAATGAGACACAAAGTTCTTATTCTATTAACTCCAAAATGTTTTTCACAAAGAACACAAAGTTTCTTCTTGAAACAAAGCTTGCACAAAAGTATCCTCTTCTCCTCTCTCAAAGTCACCCTTTACAAATGAGCCCCTGACTTCCTTTTATAACCCAAAAGTTGGTTACAAAGTAGTTAGGGTTTTACATGATCATTAAATAAGGCACTTAAGTGACATTTGACTTTTTCTAACTAACTTTATTAAAGACAACCCAAAAAAAGAAATTACTTAAAATATCCAATGTTTCCCAAATAACAAAACATTTTAAAATATACAATAATAACCAGTGCCTTATCCATTGAAACGGGGTCCGCCTAACTCAAACGTATGAGAAATGGACTCTCCCACTTCGCTAGATATCAAGAAAATCAACTCCCTACACCGCCGGTGAAATTAGGATCCGCTGCTTTTGCCAGTTGAAAGGATCTAAACCTTCCCAAAGTTTCAAACATCTTTTCTTCTTCTGGAGGTTCACTTGGCTGAAGAATAGCCTCACAAAATACCTACAATTCAAGAATTCTACTTGGCATATCATTTAAATTAACAATTTTAGACTGAGCATTCTCAAACAAGTTCTTCAATTTGATACACCGCTCCATGGAAACCGACGAGAAATTGTTGGCGGAGTGTACATGTCTTTGAACAATCGTGAAAATTGTTCTTCCACCTGCTCCGATGAACACCTTTGATTATGCTCATTTACTAGGTTGCAGGGAATCTCAGCCATGAATTCCTGGATCAAGGAAAGTGAAGTGAAAACTTCATTGCACATGTTGTCATAATGGATCATAGAATCCACAAGAAGCATCTTTCTTGATTTGAGATGTAGACACCAAAGAAAACGTGTCCCTCGATGTTCAAATTCGAGAATCCCTTCAATAGCCAACACTGAAGATTCCATACTTGTCATCTCCTGCAGACTGGGCAATATCTCATCCAAATTTGATATAGTAGAAACAAAAGTTTCTTTGAAAGAAAGAATTAGATCCAGATATACACTGATATCTTCATGAAGCTTAACTGCAGTCTTGATCGCTCCCTGGCCCAAAACGAGAATCTCCGAAAGCCAAGTTTTAGTGACATGGCCCAACGTGTTTATTTCCTTTGACAAATTAAGAGTCTCTTCATCTGGGGCAGCCACCGCATCAGGTACTGGGAAGGTGGATGATATGGGATTTATCAAATGCTGAACATACTCCACCAATTGACACTTTTTGGCCTTGAGCCGAGAATTTTGGGACTTGTATTTCTCCAGTCTTTTTAGCATGATATCAATTGAATCTCGAGCCATCGCCATGTCACTTTCTAACATGGATCTCCCAAGTCCTAATCTGGAAACTTCATAGTCGGCTGGCGTCATAGCATTGCACTCTTTATCCACTTGTGGAATGGCAAGGTCTGCAAACTTGTTTCCATCATTATCCACCATTATTCGAGAAAGTACCTTAGGTTTCTTAGGAATGGCATCATTTGACAGTTTGAAAAGGGCATCAAAATCAATGTCGATTGGCTTGACAACTCTCTTCCTTTTCTTCACTTCAGAATCAACCCAAGAAGGAGTTTCATTTACTATCTCGGCATATAGAATCCTGGAGCTCGAATCAATATTCTCATTATCCCTGACATCATGAGATCCTTCTTGAATCCTATCAACGGCCTCGATTTGAGGAGACACAACCTCAATGTCCACTTCCTGATCATTTGGGAGATTTTGGGAAATCCCTTCATGAACTACGTGCTCCGAAGTATTTGATATTTGAATTACTTGCACTTGAGTGGGTGTTTGTTCGAAGCATGGCTGAGGATCATTTGCTACCAGCGTATGAGTGCTATTAATGATGTGAGTGGAAGAATCTCTACTCGAGGTAGAAAATCCAGACACACGCTCCTTTCCTTCTTCGTGGTTTGATGTTTAGATCTCTCTCTTTGTGACACGCTGTTGCTCGCGATGTGGATTTTGGCAACCATTCTTTTCTTGTATGTCATGTATGATTGGATGGTAACGAAGTTGATCGAGAAGAAACCTTGGTCGAATGGAGGTGCCCTGATATAGGCAATTTTTGTGATTCCGAAATGTGATCCGGAATTGATTGAAATTTGGCAAGCTCCCTATCATACCAAGATATGCTTCTTTCGATAATTGGTTGGTTCTTGCCATCGAGAGAAAATTCATCTCTTTTGGTCCAGTCGATTCGAGGCAATGGTGTGAAGGAAATGGCATCATACGAGGGATCGACGGCATCCTCATCATCGTTATGAATGAATCGGGAGGACTCTGGATGTGGAAGGCCTTGATCTGAGCAAGTGTTAGGCGAGAGTACTCCCATCTCCTTACCTCATGTTCATCCGAGCAAGCAGCCCAGAAATCCTCCATGGTAGGATTATGTTGATACTTCACTCCCATAATCATTTGCATATAACCATTAATATCAAACTGGGATCTCTTCACATATGGATGGATGGTTATGAGAGCAAACTCCTTTTCCATTAGTTGTGCACTGAATAAATTTGGGCATTGGTATTCCCCGATTTGGATCGGGAAATGAATTCCTGAACGGTGCTTGTCACTAAGTAAGCAGTGAACTTGGAACAATTGTCGCGCCAGCTCCATTAACGCCCACTTATCACTGACGTACTTGGGAAGTTTCCATGGGGTCCCAGCAAAGCCACTCACGTGAATGTAGGAAAAATATGAAAATTGTATAAACCAGGTTCCCCATTGGGAAATGACACTCATGGCTTCTTTGGAAAACCTTTCCTCGGTATTTCGATTCAAGTTCTGGATCACGCAAAAGGTGAATGCATCATTGACTCTTCTAAAATGGTGAGAACTATTTTTGAAGCTGAGCTGAGGGTAATAGTGAAAAACGTTGTTTGATGACCCCAGGACTCCTCTCGTTTCAAGTCCCGAAAATAGCTTTCTTCGTGCTACTGCATAGGTCAGATATGAGGTCATGTAGAAGCATCCAGTCATTTTGACTTCTATCAATTGCTTGTGAATGGTGTTGCTGATGATGGTGGCCCAGTCCACAAACTCCTTCTTGGCTAGGATGATACATAAATAAACTGGTACATCCATGGGTGGAAGACCCTTGCAGAAGGTAAACCAAAAACTTGACTTAGGAGAGTGATCATGTCTCCAATCTCTTCCACGAACTCAATGCGGTACAGTTCTTTGGGGAGCCTGTCAATCCGAGGTCTCTTGGTTACCAGCCAATTGTTGTTAACCATTTTGCTCCATCTTAGGGGTTCTTCATCCCAAATCTTACGCAGACTGGCGAGTGATATCTGCATTCTCAGGAAAGTCAGGTATCCCGAGCAACTCCTCAATGTGTTCAGGTGTGATTAAGAGGAAAGGCTCATGCGGTTGTCTTTATAAATTCCTCATCTCTCAGGATCGTAATGCTCTGCACAAGCAATCACCAATTCCGACACTGCACCGAGACAGGGAATGCTGCTGCTTGGGTAGGCCACTGTGGTAAAGCCTATCAGAGAAAATGGTTTTGCCTTCAGTTTTCACTCGCTCGCAAAACTGTTGCACGTTGATGTGACCCAGATTTGTATCGGTGATGTTGTCATATGCCGACTTAATGGAGCTGGGAGGAATAATTCCTTGGAATTCATATTTCAGGGCAGATTTATTAGATTTTTCCACTGGCTTCCTCGATCTCCCTGCAGATTTGGATCTTTCGGCCATTATGAATTTAACAAAAGTGACTCAGGCACGCCAAACAACGCAAACGGGGCTGGGTCTCAGTCTCCAACACCCCGTCGATGTAAGAAAAATATTCCCGTTATATATTATTATTATTATTATTATTATTTTAAAAATGATAATAATAATTGTCTCGAATTACAACTTTTAGTATGTTAATAAAAACAAATCGAGACCAAGCTCGAATTCTAACTCTGACAATAACAATTAAAATCTCCCAATTTTAATATTTACGTGAATGGAGTTTCCTTTCTTCAGTGTTTTTTCTTGCTCGCTTTTAGGCAAATAAAACAAATTTATTCTCTTGTTGTCTATTGCTGTCTTCCTTGGCTGGGCGTCTCCTCCAAAAAAATGTGTGGTTTTCTTGTCTTGTGTGGGCTTTGGCTTGATGTATTTTACCTCTGGCTGTGTGGATTCTCCTTGGACCTGCGTGGGATGCTATTCTTTTTACCTGGCAGTCCTCTTTCTTCACGCGTGGAAATGAATTCTTTCTTTTGTCTTCTTTTGGACTGTATCTTTTTTCCTTCACCCAATACGCAGCTTGCTATGAATCAGAGTTCAGAATAAAGAAGAGCCTACAGCTGCATGACGTTTGCTATTTGTGACCTTCATTTGTTGCAGCTTTAGCAATTAATCTGTACATTTTATCAGGTCTCAGATTGATCCGTATGCATCACGCATTCTTCCTGAAGGCCGATGAAAATGCAGAATATAACAAGTCACAAAAATTATTCAGTTTTTCAAACATACTTGCCCATGGTCGATTCACTTCTTTTTATTTATTTATTTATTTATTTCTTCTAAAAGCTACAGGAAATCCTATAATAATGCAAACAGTATTGACAGTATTGGCGCAGGATCAATCGATGATGTTCTTCAGAGTATAGATCACACACTGTTCCGTATGCTTCCTAAACTTTGCCCTAAACCACGAATGCTTGTTTGCACTCCATCAAATGCTGCAACAGATGAATGGCAAGCGTGATTTTTTTAATTTGCTGGTTGGTGCGTGGTGGAAGACTGTTCTCTTTTCTTTTAAAGACTGTTTCTTATTCTCTTTCTTTTTTCTGTATCTCTCTGCCTTCCCAATACGCAGCTTTGGACTGTATTTATTTTCTTTGTTTTAAAAACTGTTCCTTTCTCTTTGCCAGGCGTGGCCTTTTAATTGAAAAACAATTTTGTTTTGTTTTAAAACTGCTCTTTCCCCAAGGCGTGTGGGAAAGGATTCTTTGTCCCTCAGCGCATGGAAAACTCCTTCATGCGCTGTCCTCCTTTCACAGCTGCGTATTCTTTTTTTTTTTTTTTTGTATTGATAAAACCTCCTTTGGATGCACAACTGATATTTCTTCGCTCACAATGGCGTGAGTTTCTCTTGCATAATGCTAACAAAATATTATGTCTTCCTGAAGAAAAAGAAGCTTCTGACTTTTTCCAACGGGTTTGATGGAGGAAGTTACGAGGATTAATTCAACTTCCTCTCTTCCGGGTAGTGGCTTAAGTGCCAGGGGGAAATGGGAAAAGTAACGGGCAATTGCCAATGGGAATGGAAAAATGGGTTAGCAATCCCCGTCCAATTTCCCCATGTGGGAAATTGGGGAATTTTATGCCCATTTTCCAATCCATGATTTGGCAATTGGCAGAGGAAAACCCACGTGCGGAAATTTGAAGGAAATTGCCAAGAAAGTGGAAATTGGTTCGAAGCCAACCCTAAGCATTGAAACAAAAGCTTACTTCCCCGGCACTAAAACTTGTCGAATGAACTTTAATTTATATTTATTTAATTAAATACTCCTTAAGTGATTTTTTAAAAATTAATTTAATCAAACAAGGAGCAATTAATTAATTAAATATTAATTAATTATTTTAATGTATTTTAATGCGTTTTATAGCCTGGTGGGAAGAGTTCTTGCCCGAAAATCACGAAACGAAGACCGAAACGATCACAAAAATAAGACGATCACAAAGAGTCCAATGAACCACGCAAAGTAACACTTTTCAAAAAATTTAATTTTTAATTATTTTTTAACAATTTTGTGAAATCAAAATTGGCTGATAACAGCTGGCTCTGATTGGGGACAAGGACTTCATGGACGCAGCAATGGACCCAAACCAAAATAATCATGAACATGATCATAGAATGATGGGGCACAAAAATGGGGTGACACAAGAGAGGAGACCGAAAAACAGGGAAACAAACAAACCAAAATCCTAATTACCTATGTACATACGGGGAACAACCCATTTTCAATTCTGGTAATACTTGAGATATTGCCCACTGTAGGGCAAAGGAAAATGAGTTCCATCAGGATATGCCAAGTAGTAGGTACTATCTCCACAGAAGTGTCTTATTTTGAATGGTCCCAGCCACAGTGAGTCAAACTTCCCATGCTTTCCCTTCGGCTCACGTCTTTTATCCCAGAGAAGAACTAAGTCATTGATTTGAAACTGTCTCTCTCTAGTTTTCCTGTCAAACAACTTCTTTACCTTGGATTGATGTTCCTTGATCCTGTTGGCCACTTGACTTCTTTGTTCCTCAAGCTTGCTTAGAAACATGACCCTTTTATCTAATGCATTGGCGAAGCATTCATCATCAACTGCCTGAGCTAATTTTAATGCTGGTAGCTCCAATGTGACGGAATTTGAGCATCAGTTCCATACAGAAGTTGAAATGGAGACATCCCAATTGCCCTTTTGGGAGTTATGCGGTCAGCCCACAATGCATCATATAACTTTTTGTGCCAAGTTCTTTGATTTTCTTCAACTAACTTGCGCACAATGGTAATGAGGTTTTTGTTGCTGGATTCAGCCTGACCGTTTCCCTGCGGGTAGTAATCTGATGAATGAGACAAAGATATCCCATATCCATAACAAAAACCTATCATCTCTGTAGAAGAAAAATTTGAGGCATTGTCAGTCACGATCTTGTGAGGAATTCCATAACGAACCAATATGTTTTCTTTGATGAAATCACAGATTACTGTAGTAGATGTTTGTTTCACCGGTATAGCTTCTACCCACTTAGTAAAGTAATCAGTGGCGGTGAGCACGTGGGTATGACCAGCGCTAGAATTAGGATTCAAGACCCCGATGAAATCTAAACCCCATTGTTGAAAGGGTTCTTCAATGACAACTAGCTTCAAAGGCAGTGCTACCAACTTTGGTCTTCCAATAAATTGTTGACAGGCTTCACATTTGGTCACCCATTTCTGAGCATCAGAAAACATAGTGGGCCAGTAATAATGTGCTCTTAGAATTTTATGGGCTGTTACCGGGCCATAAAAATGACCACCGCAAGCATGATTGTGGAAGGCTTCCAACAACCTAGGTTGTTGTTCTTTATCAACACATCTGAGGAACATGCCATCAATTCCTTTCTTGAACAACGTGTTATCCCAAATGACGTATCTGGCAGCTCTTAGTTTGATAGCTCATTTCTCTTTAGCTGTAAGATTCTCCGGACACTCACCGTATGTGAGGAAGTAGGCAATATCAGAATACCATTCATCCGTGGTACTGACAAACACTACCATTGGTAAATTTTCTTCAACTAATTCTTCTTCAGAGTTATCTCGTGGTTCATTCTCTGCAATGAGTTGGCAAAGTCCTCTCCCTCGAACCAACTTGGTAGGCTTGATGTCCAGATCATATTCTTGGATCTTGGAGACCCAATTACCTCTTTTAGATCCTGGTTCCTGTTGTGTCAACATTGATTTCACCGCGGTGTCTGGAACTAAAACTTTGGTGTGAGAATTCAACACGTAATACCTAAAATGTTTCAGGGCTCTTACCACCGCGTATGCATGTCTCTCAAGAGGAGTGTAATTAAGTTCATGTTTCTTGAATCCCAAACTCATGAATGTGATAGGAGATTCAATCCCCTCTTGATTGTGTTGAGTCAAAATGGCAGAGATTGTGTGTGGTGAAGCATAGCAATAAATTATAAAATCCTTCTTAAAATCAGGACACACCAATGTAGGAGCTTTTGCAATAGCACCCTTGATTTTCTCAAATGCCTCTCTACCTTCTTTTGAAAATTTGAAAGATTCTTTTTCTTTCATCATATATGCGATTTCTTTAGTCACCTTAATAAATCATGCACGAACCTTCTCAAAAAGTTCACCTTTCCAAAGAAGGAGTGGACTCCAGGTTTACTTGTAGGCAAGGAAAGATTCTTTATAGCTTGAATGCATTTAGGATCGATCTTAGTTCCTTCCTTAGAAACAATATGACCTAGGAGTTTACCTTCCGTAACTCCAAACACATATTTTTTTGGATTCAGAGAAATCTTATGAAGTTTACACCTTTGCAAATTTTTCTCTAAATCTCTTAAGTGATCTTCTCGCTTCTTTGAGAACACTGTCAAGTCATCTAGGTATATCACAATGATCTTGTCTTTATAGTCTGCAAATGCCATATCCATGGCCCTTTGAAAAGTTGCGCCGCATTGATTAAACCGAAGGGCATTCTTCTATATGCGAACGTACCCCAGGGGGTAGTGAATGCAGTTTTATGTTGATCTTCTCTAGCCACTTCAATCTGATTATAGCCAGAGAAACCATCTAGCATAGATAGCATTTCCGATCTAGTTACTGCCTGCAGAATATGGTCCATGACTGTAGTGGGTAGTTATCCTTCAAGGACGCCTGATTAAGATTGCAGAAATCCACGCAAATCCTAATTTCTCCATTTTTCTTGCGAACCGGTACAATATTAGCTATCCAAGTCGAATGTCGAATAGGAAAAACTATTCATGCATCTAGCATCTTTTGAACTTCATGAAATATTGTCCCTGTAATCTTGGGATTATATTGTCTTTGCTTCTGCCTGAATGGAACTACACCATGCTTCAAGGGTATGGCATGCTCCATTTCCCTAGGTTGGAAAGACTTCAAGTCTTCATATGAATATGCCAAGACGTCAGAGTATTTGGTAAGGAGATTTATGAATTTCCTGTGCTCCTCAGGTGAGCAACATTTACCAATATTGATCAGGTGAGGTTTATCCTTGGTGCTGATATTAATTTGCTCATAGTCAGTAGAATTTGTAGGTCCTGCCTGCTCTTTCTCTTTAATAAACCTGTCATGTTTGTCAAAAAGTTCTTCAAGTGAAACCAATCCTTTGGGAATTTTATTTCCTTTGAGTTGAATGATGCCATCACTAGGATATTTGTTCTCAACTCCTTCCTGAATGGGTGAGGTAGTTGATTCATGAAATGCAGAATCACTTCCTTCAAAGTACAACTGTTCAAAATTTTCTCTTTTCCAAGAAGGCAATAATTTGTTGATCATCATTAAATACTTGCCAATTTTCTGCATTGTTAGGAACACTTGGCCTAAAAACCATTTCAATGGTGTATTTGTCTTGATCAAATTCTGAATGAGGAATCATTAATGATGCTGAGACTACTAGAGAATCTCCTTTGTCATTATTTTCATGAGGGACGGATTTAATGGAAAAAGTGTCAAAAACTTCTATTGCGTCCCAAACTTTATTTCTGTAGTTTCTCAGACGATCGTTCTTTACCTGGAACTGATTTCTTACTTGTTTCACGATCAATTCCGCATCTCCAAAGACTTTCAGATTTTTGATCCCTTTCTCTTCTAAACTTAGAGGCCAAGGATTAATGCCTCATACTCTGCAGTGTTATTAGTATTTGAAAATTTGATTTATAGGAAAAAGGAAAATTTTACCATTTGGAGATATGAGCACCACTCCTGCACTAGAGCCCGTTGAGCAACAACTTCCATCGAACTCAAGAGTCCAGATCTCATTGGAACCTTAAATGATCTCAGGGTATGAAAAATTTTGTAGTCAACATATAATTACCCATACTTGAGCCTTGGAAAAGGATCTGTGCGTGAGGATCTTCAGTTTTAGTTACCGTGAACTTTTCCTGAGCTTCCAGCATAAGTTTCTTCATTTCTCCATTGATAGGAATCATGGCATGAGACCAGTCCATTTGAATCTCACCACCCAAATCCCTACAAAATTTCCTGCTCAACAACATTCCATACGAGGCGGGGATATCAACAACTAAAATAGTTACCTTAACTCACTTTTGAGGAAATTGGGCTAAAACCATTTAGGCGTCCTTAATCTGCCTGATCAGAGGAACTTGCTTGGTTTCCATAGAGTAACATGATCCGAATGTTCTCGTATAAGTCAAACCAAGAGCATGTGCTACTTTTTTGGCATCACATTATCCGAGGCTCCATAGTCTATAATGCTATTACTTAACTTGCATCCATTGATCAAAAAAGACACAAAGAAAGGTTTGATCTTTTCATTTGAAGGTGTAGTGGCCGCCACAATATTTTGAGTTTTCCCATCTTTGGGAGTTTTTAGAATTCCTTTAGAGGAATGAACAATAGATTCACCTTTGATAAACTAGACCAACTTCTCGAGCTGATCCTTGTTGGACTTCAAGTACTCTGCCTGTGACATGGAAATTTTTGTTTTATTGATATGATCAATGATATCAAATTTAGGCAAGGTAATTACACTTGAAGTCTCAGATATGAATTCTTTCGAACTTGATGATGGCACACTTTTGACCTTGGTCTCGGGCTTGATTGATACGGATGTGGAAGAAGAAGTTTTCTTCGTAATTGGTTTACTAACTGATTGATCTAACAAAGGCTCTCCTTTCTTTAAGATAGTCTTGACCTTTGAAACCTCAGTTTCTCTAGACTCTTTAGAAGCCTCCTTTACCTTGGATCCTTTGAGATTTTCCTTGGAAACCTCTCTATCTCCCACCTTGGTGGTATCTTGGTCCTTTTTCTGAGAGCGTGTGAAGACAGCGAAGGATTGACTATTCATATCTTCTATAATTTCTTCGTATCCGTCTTCCTCATCGGAACGGTACTCAAAGAAATGATTATTACTTTCTTCCTCAGGATCTTCAATTGTAGGTTCAGATGTCTCAGAATTAGGCTCTTCCTCATCAACTTCGATGACTTCAATCTTATTATCACTTTCTTCAATGATGTCACATTTGGAATTAGTCATGCGGAGCTACTTCAATAGCAAGCCTCGTTGGAGCACCTGCAATCCTAGCTTTGTTGGGAACGTATCCTTTTCACGGGATATCTTTGTAAGGAGCAGGTTTACTACTTTGAGCAACTTGCTTCTTCAAAGCTAGCATATCATTAGCCAACTTAGTGAGTATAGTTTCTGAAACGTTGGGAGTTTCTTGACTCTTTCCTTTAAGGGAATTTTTCTTGAATTTTCCTGCCATGATTAAATCATCTTCAATTTCTATGGCCAAAGATTGAGCAAGTTCCAAAGTAGCCACCCTGGCCCTTCTTAGCTGATAGCACACTTCTGGTTGTTGTGTGTTAATAAAGAAACATTTTTGTCCATCAAGGTTGGGATGAATCCCGGTGGGAAATTTGTTTACCATCTTGTTGAATTTGGCCACAAAATTCCTCATGGGTTCTGTAGGCTCTTTCTTTTCCTGAGATAGTTGGGCAAGAAGAGCATGTTCATCTTCCGCTATTTTGAATCGATTTTCAAACTTAGTTTTCATATCATCCCAACTTGTAATACATCCATTGGGTAGATGATGAAACCAATCTGCAGCAATATCATGCAATGTCTCGACGAAGAGACGAATAGCAACATCTTCGTATTCTACTGAAAAAACAGCACATGCAGCGAAGAAGGAAGAAATATGATCATCTGGTGATGTCTTCCCATCTCCGTTGAACTTGGGAAGAATCTTTCTTGATCCTCCCGAGAGTTCATGTCGATCGTAGTAAGGCCAATGGGCCTATGGCATTTCCCCATGGTACATTGGCTGCCATTGAGAAAAGGTGGTATGCAAAGGTAAAACAATGTGAGCAAGGACAAGTGCTTGACTGGTAGTGATTCCTTCCTTGCTTGCTCTTTCAGACTTGATGCAAGGCTTGCAGATCCACGAGGCATGTTCTTCTTGGGAGGAGATAACTTGAAACCAAATTTTCCTCGAAAGTCAAAAGTGGAGTCAGATCGACCTTTAGCTTTTTCTCCTCGCGTAAACCTCTTTCCTTCCAGTTTGGAATATTTATGGTGAAGAGATCACTAGCATGTTCCGACCAGCTCTAGCCTTTTCTCTTTGATCTTTCTTGAGCTATTTGCACCGAAAACTCTAACAACTCTCATGGATTTCTCTTCTTCATTATCTAGTACTGATGCAACAGATGAAAATGATGGTTACTTGTGCACTTTTCCCAAATAGCTTGCCTCAAATATGATGATATGTCTTCTTGAGTATCTGCAAAATCAAGATTTGGTCAAAGATAGGTGGGTTACCTGTAATAGTCATACAACTTATTACCTGGGTGGAAGAGGACCACGTCAGTGAACAACTATCAACACGTGCCCAAGAGGTCTTCTGCCACAAGTGCGGTGCTCTTCTTCTAAGGTCTTCGATGTAGATTTCTCTGTCAATGGCTCTATCAATAGCCACAAATTTCTACAAGCTTTCATGGTTTTCCCAAGCTACTATTCAAGGTTGGCAGCAATGTCTCCTTGAAATCTTCGTTGCACAAGATTCGGTTGAAGAACTGGAGCTTGTGCAGAGGGGATAGTCATAAATATTTAACCAAGCACTGGTTAACGATTTCTAAATCCCCAACAGAGTCACCAAAAACTGTTAGCATATGGATTTTCATGCATGCAAATGACATGCAATAGTGTGGGAACGAAGTCCCTCCTCAATGAAGGTGAGGCTGCCTTTATTGAAAACCAAAATTGTATTTACATTTGTACATTCAAAATTGTATGTGGGGGGTGTTTTGGAACATCAATGGAAGAAAAGTGAATGAAGGAGATAGAATGAAATGAAGGAAAGGAGTGGAATGGAATGAACAAAAAGAACATGCAAGAGTTAGGTAAAAACAGAGCCTAATATTGCATGAAGAGGAAAGATGAATAACCAACACAAATAAAATGGACTTTGAGTTAGCCAAACAAGAACATGGAAAAGGGAACACACATGAGCAAGTAGATAGTCAGAGCTTGATCACCGTGAACTAGAATAACCGATTAATAATGTTGACAATAAGATCAAAGATAATATTTTCATGCAAGATTCAAACACCTAACATCTAATGAACATAAGAACACCAAATGTTACAAGAGACAATGAATGAGACACAAAGTTCTTATTCTATTAACTCCAAAATGTTTTTCACAAAGAACACAAAGTTTCTTCTTGAAACAAAGCTTGCACAAAAGTATCCTCTTCTCCTCTCTCAAAGTCACCCTTTACAAATGAGCCCCTGACTTCCTTTTATAACCCAAAATTTGGTTACAAAGTAGTTAGGGTTTTACATGATCATTAAATAAGGCACTTAAGTGACCTTTGACTTTTTCTAACCAACTTTATTAAAGACAACCCAAAAATAGAAATTACTTAAAATATCCAATGTTTCCCAAATAACAACATGTTTTAAAATATAAAATAATAACCAGTGCCTTATCCATTGAAACGGGGTCCGCCTATCTCAAACGTATGAGAAATGGACTCTCCCACTTCGCTAGATATCAAGAAAATCAACTCCCTACACCGCCGGTGAAATTAGGATCCGCTTGCTTTTGCCAGTTGAAAGGATCTAAACCTTCCCAAAGTTTCAAACATCTTTTCTTCTTCTGGAGGTTCACTTGGCCGAAGAATAGCCTCACAAAATACCTACAATTCAAGAATTCTACTTGGCATATCATTTAAATTAACAATTTTAGACTGAGCATTCTCAAACAAGTTCTTCAATTTGATACACTGCTCCATGGAGACCGACGAGAAATTGTTGGCAGGAGTGTACATGTCTTTGAACAATCATGAAAATTGTTCTTCCACCTGCTCCGATGAACACCTTTGATTATGCTCATTTACTAGGTTGCAGGGAATCTCAGCCATGAATTCCTGGATCAAGGAAAGTGAAGTGAAAAATTCATTGCACATGTTGTCATAATGGATCATAGAATCCACAAGAAGCGTCTTTCTTGATTTGAGATGTAGACACCAAAGAAAACGTGTCCCTCGATGTTCAAATTTGAGAATCCCTTCAATAGCCAACACTGAAGATTCCATACTTGTCATCTCCTGCAGACTGGGCAATATCTCATCCAAATTTGATATAGTAGAAACAAAAGTTTCTTTGAAAGAAAGAATTGGATCCAGATATACACTGATATCTTCATGAAGCTTAACTGCAGTCTTGATCACTCCCTGGCCCAAAACGAGAATCTCCGAAAGCCAAGTTTTAGTGACATGGCCCAACGTGTTTATTTCCTTTGACAAATTAAGAGTCTCTTCATCTGGGGCAGCCACCGCATCAGGTACTGGGAAGGTGGATGATATGGGATTTATCAAATGCTGAACATACTCCACCAATTGACTCTTTTCAGCCTTGAGCCGAGAATTTTGGGACTTGTATTTCTCCAATCTTTTTAGCACGATATCAATTGAATCTCGAGCCATCGCCATGTCACTTTCTAACGTGGATCTCCCAAGTCCTAGTCTGGAAACTTCATAGTGGGTCAAGGCCATAAAGATTGCACTCTTTATCCACTTGTGGAATGGCAAGGTCTGCAAACTTGTTTCCATCATTATCCACCATTATTCGAGAAAGTACCTTAGGCTTCTTAGGAATGGCGTCATTCGACAGTTTGAAAAGGGCATCAAAATCAATGTCGATTGGCTTGACAACTCTCTTCCTTTTCTTCACTTCAGAATCAACCCAAGAAGGAGTTTCATTTACTATCTCGGCATATAGAATCCTGGAGCTCGAATCAATATTCTCATTATCCTTGACATCATGAGATCCTTCTTGAATCCTATCAATGGCCTCAATTTGAGGAGACACAACCTCAATGTCCACTTCCTGATCATTCGGGAGATTTTGGGAAATCCCTTCATGAACTACGTGCTCCGAAGTATTTGATATTTGAATTACTATCACTTGAGTGGGTATTTGTTTGAAGCATGGCTGAGGATCATTTACTACCAGCGTCTGAGTGCTATTAATGATGTGAGTGGAAGAATCTCTACTCGAGGTAGAAAATCCAGACACACGCTCCTTTCCTTCTTCAAGGTTTGGATATTTGGATCTCTCTCTTCGTGACACGTTGCTCGGCGAAGTGGATTTTGGCAACCATTCTTTTCTTGTATGTCGTGTATGATTGGATGGTAATGAAGTTGATCGAGAAGAAACCTTGGTTGAATGGAGGTGCCTTGATATAGGCAATTTTTGTGATTTCGAAATGTGATCCGGAATTGATTGAAATTTGGCAAGCTCCCTATCATACCAAGATATGCTTCTTTCGATAATTGGTTGGTTCTTGCCATCGAGAGAAAATTCATCTCTTTTGGTCCAGTCGATTCGAGGAAATGGTGTGAAGGCAATGGCATCATACGAGGGATCGACGACATCCTCATCATCGGTTATGAATGAATCGGAGGACTCCTGGATGTGGAAGGCCTTGATCTGAGCAAGTGTTAGGTGAGAGTACTCCCATCTCCTTACCTCATGTTCATCCGAGCAAGCAGCCCAGAAATCCTCCATGGTAGGATTATGTTGATACTTCGCTCCCATAATCATTTGCATATAACCATTGATATCGAACTGGGCTCTCTTCACATATGGATGGATGGTTATGAGAGAAAACTCCTTTTCCATTAGTTGTGCACTGAATAAATTTGGGCATTGGTATTCCCCGATTTGGATCGGGAAATGAATTCCTGGACGGTGCTTGTCACTAAGTAAGCAGTGAACTTGGAACAATTGTCGCGCCAGCTCCATTAACGCCCACTTATCACTGACGTACTTGGGAAGTTTCCACGGGGTCCCAGCAAAGCCACTCACGTGAATGTAGGAAAAAGATGAAAATTGTATAAACCAGGTTCCCCATTGGGAAATGACACTCATGGCTTCTTTGGAAAACCTTTCCTCGGTATTTCGATTCAAGTTCCGGATCACGCGGAAGGTGAATGCATCATTGACTCTTCTAAAATGGTGAGAACTATTTTTGAAGCTGAGCTGAGGGTAATAGTAAAAAATGTTGTTTGATGAACCTAGGACTCCTCTCGTTTCAAGTTCCAAAAATAGCTTTGTTCGTGCTACTACATAGGTCAGATATGAGGTCATTTTCAAGCATCCAAGAATTTTGACTTCTATCAATTGCTTGTGAATGGTGTTGGCTTGATGATGGTGGCCCACCACAAACTCCTTCTAGGCTAAAATGATACGAGATAAACCGGTACATCCATGGGTGGAAGACCCTTGCAGAAGTTAAACCAAAAACTCAACTTAGGAGAGTGATTATGTCTCCAATCTCTTCCACAAACTCAATGCGGTACAGTTCTTTAGGGAGCCTGTCAATCCGAGGTCTCTTGGTTACCAACCAATTTTTGTTAACCATTTTTCTCCATCTTACGGGTTCTTCATCCCAGAACTCTCATACAGGCGAGTGATATCTGCATTCTCAGGAAAGTCAGGTATCCCGAGCAACTCCTCAATGTGTTCAGGTGTGATTAAGAGGAAAGGCTCACGGTTGTCTTTATAAATTCCTCATCTCTCAGGATCGTAATGCTTTGCACAAGCAATCACCAATTCCAGACACTGCACCGAGACAGGGAATGCTGCTGCTTGGGGTAGGCCACTGTGGTAAAGCCTATCAGAGAAAATGGTTTTGCCTTCAGTTTTCACTCGCTCGCAAAACTGTTGCATGTTGATGTGACCCAGATTTGTATCGGTGATGTTGTCATACGCCGACTTAATGGAGCTGGGAGGAATAATTCCTTGGAATTCATATTTCAGGTAGATTTATTAGATTTTTCCACTGGCTTCCTCGATCTCCCTGCAGATTTGGATCTTTCGGCCATTATGAATTTAATCAAAAGCTGACTCAGAACGCCAAACAACGCAAACGGGCTGGTCTCGCCTCGACACCCCCGTCGATGTAAGAAAAATATTCCCATTATATATTATTATTATTATTATTTTAAAAATGATAATAATAATTGTCTCAATTACAAATTTTAGTATGTTAATAAAAACAAATCGAGACCAAGCTCAAATTCTAACTCGACAATAACAATTAAAATCTCCCGATATTAATATTTACGTGAATGGAGTTTCCTTTCTGGTGTTTCTTCTTCCGGCTTTAGGCAAATAAAACAAATTTATTCTCTTGTTGTCTATTACTTGTCTTCCTTGGTGGGTGTCTCCTCCAAAAAGAATGCGTGGTTTTCTTGTCTTGTGTGGGCTTTGGCTTGATGTATTTTACCTCACCGTTGTGTGGATTCTCCTTAGACTGCATGGGATGCTATTCTTTTTACCCGGCAGCTCCTCTTTCTTCATGCGTGAAATGAATTCTTTCTTTTGTCTTCTTTTGATCAGTATCTTTTTCCTTCACCCAATACGCAGCTTGATATGAATCGAGTTCGAATAAAGAAGAGCCTACAAACATGCATGACGTTTGCTATTTGTGACCTTCATTTGTTGCAGCTTTAACAATTAATCAGACGCGTTTTCTCGATTGATCCGTATGCATCACGCATTCTTCTTCCCGAAGGCCGATGAAAATGCGTAATATAAAAAGTCACAAAAATTATTCAGCTTTTTCAAACATACTTGCCCATGGTCGGTTCACTTCTTTTATTTATTTATTTATTTTTTTCTAAAAGCTACAGAAATCCTATAATAATGCAAATAGTATTGATGTGTTAGATGCGGGATCAATCGATGATGTTCTTCGAGTATAGATCACACACACCGTCCCGTATGCTTCCTAAACTTTGCCCTAAACCATGAATGCGTGTTTGCGCTCCATCAAATGCAAGAATGATGAATGCGTGATTGTTTTAATTTTCTGCTGTGTGTGGTGGAAGACTGTTCTTTTTTAAAGACTATTTCTTATTCTCTATTCTTTTTTTGTATCTCTCTTCCTTCCCAATACGCAAGCCTTTTGGACTATATTTATTTTCTTTGTTTTAAAAATTGTTCCTTTCTCTTTGCGTGCGTGGCCTTTTAATTGAAAAACAATTTTGTTTTGTTTTAAAACTCGCTCTTTCCCCAAGGCGTGTGGGAAAGGATTCTTTGTCCTCAAAGACATCGAAAACTCCTTCATGTGATGTCCTCCTTTCACAAACTATGTATTTTTTTTTGTATTGATAAAACCTCCTTTGGATGCACAACTGATATTTCTTCGCTCACAATGGCGTGAGTTTCTCTTGCATAATGCTAACAAAATATTATGTCTTCCTGAAGAAAAAAAGAAGCTTCAATTTTTTCCAACGAGTTTGATGGAGGAAGTTACGAGGATTAATTCAACTTCCTCTCTTCCCGGGTAGTGGCTTAAGTGCCAGGGGGAAATGGGAAAAGTAACGGACAATTGCCAATGGGAATGGAAAAATGGGTTGGCAATCCCCGTCTAATTTCCCCATGTGGGAAATTGGGGAATTTTATGCCCATTTGCCAATCCATGATTTGGCAATTGGCAGAGAAAAACCCACATGCGGGAAATTTGAAGGAAATTGCCAGGAAAGTGGAAATCCGGTTCGTGAAGCCAACTGGCAAGCTAGAAACAAAAGCTTACTTCCCCGGCACTAAAACTTGTCGAATGAACTTTAATTTATATTTATTTAATTAAATACTCCTTAAGTGATTTTTTTAAAAAATTAATTTAATCAAACAAGGAGCAATTAATTAATTAAATATTAATTAATTATTTTAATGTATTTTAATGCGTTTTATAGCCTGGCGGGAAGAGTTCTTGCCCGAAAATCATGAAACGAAGACCGAAAAGATCACAAAAATAAGACGATCGCAAAGAGTCCAATGAACCACGCAAAGTAACACTTTTTAAAAAAAAGTTTAATTTTTAATTATTTTTAACAATTTTGCAAAATCAAAATTGGCTAACAAAGATGTTAAGGAATGAAGCCACCAAAGAAAAAGAGAGCCAAATGATGAGCCGCAAGTAAGATTGGTAAGGCCACATATGTGAAGGAAAATCCACAAAAGTAAGAATAGCTTAAAGGAAAACTGTGGGAATTAGAAAGTTTTAAGGAGAAGCCATGGAGTAAAAGAAGTCAAGAGTAATGCCATAGATAGCAAAAATCTGCCAAGGACTGAAAAAGCCACGCAGACAAGAAAAATCGTTAAGGAAGAAAGCTACGAAATAAAAATCCACAGATATAAAAAAATGGAGACGCGAATGTGAAACAAAGTTGCGAAAGGCAACGTAGATAAGAATAAAGAGTCGCATACAAGGAACAAGCTGCATAAAGGTAAAGGATAAGGAGTAAATCCATGAGACATTGTAGAATCCGTGAGAAGCATAGAAAATCCTGTTATAACTAAATAGCTTCCGAGAAAGGAGAAAAGACACAAATCAAAGGAAATTTACACAATACACAGGAAAAGGTCACAAATCCCAAGGGAAACCACAGATTGAGAAAATATGAACTAGA
The DNA here is from genome assembly GCA_018340775.1 of Taxus wallichiana var. yunnanensis. Lineage (NCBI taxonomy): Eukaryota > Viridiplantae > Streptophyta > Pinopsida > Cupressales > Taxaceae > Taxus > Taxus wallichiana. Next base: position 736,752,574 of record CM031241.1, read on the forward strand.
GATGGATCAAGGACAATCAAATAGAGTTTAAAATGGAAGAAGTAAGAGTCAGTATCCAAAATTGATGGTGATTTTATTGACAGAATTTTGCGGTTGTGTGTACAACAGAACTCCACAAAGAATGATGAAGTCTACTATTCCGATACCAAAATTTGATTCGTGTTGAATTCAAAGTAATTCAGTTACACTCTCTATGAAGATTCTTGATTCTAAGGTGCAAATTAAATATTGGAGAAGAAAGGGGCTCATTTATTCTTAATCACGAGGAAATCCTAAAAATACAAGAAATCTATTTTTAGGAGTTGGCTCATAAATAATTTCTAGTAGATGCATAGAAGAAGTTGAAATTAAGCCGAATATAGAAGGAGAAAAATCTGGAGTTAGCGACATGCATTTAATAGTCCATATTTCCAGTGACAAAGCAGGAGAGATTGCAAAACATGTAAGATGAAGTGGCGGATTGGGTTGATTGTTTATATAGAGAAAATTGGATGCATTTATGTCACATTGCCAATGTGATAAAATGATGCATTAGAGTTGAAGGAGTAACATAATAAGAGAAAGGGTGAAGGAGTAATGTAGGAATGAGGGATGAATTTTTAGATCTAATCATATCCATTACATATTAATGCAATTTTCTGGAGCACTCTCATGATCTCGAAGAGATGAAGAATTGGAGATATAAATAATAGAGAAAAGAGATAGAAAGCATAATTGACTCAAGAATCTCTTTATAGAAAGAAATGACTTAGAACCATTGATGAACATCCAATGAATAAGAGAAAAGCAGAGAGTTGTGCAAGGAATGAAGAAGTAGTTACATGATACAAATTCATTGAAGAGAAGAGAAAGGAGAAGTTGAGGATAGATTCATTACAGAGAGGAAGAAAGACAACATAATAAAATAATAAGGATATAGTAAAGAGAAAATTTTTGTGTATGTAGAAGGATATAACACTATCGGATGAAGAATTGATGTGTTGAGAAAAGAAGAAATCTGATAAGTAAAATATTAAGAGAGGAGAGACTAGAAATAGGTAAAGAAAATATTGCATATCTAACTTTTAAGAGTGATTGTAAATGAATGAAATAGTAAGGTGATCATAATTGGTTGTGTATGCAACACATAGACTAAATGATCAAAAATTGTGTAAATAATAAGTCTAAGTTGTATCTTAGCATTAACAAGGGGTTACACCCTTCTTATGGGTGGGTACCTGCAAAAAATTAGTTATAGCTGAATAAATTAGGATTTGGTGCCTTACTAAACAAATCTCTTATGATGTGTTATATCCACTTGAGTTATTTGTTGTGCGCAATATCAACAAAGGTGTAACGGGTTTGTGATCATTATGGGGTTTTTGCCTCACTAAATAAATCTTGTAGGATGTGTAATATTCTTGTAATTCGTTACTTTGAGTAATATCAACAATGGTTTCAGTGGTTTTTTGTCCCGAAAAGGTTTCCCACATTATATCCGGTCTCCTCATGTGAATGTGTTTATGATTCTTTTTCTTATAATATCATGATTAATATTGCATGCTTATAACAATCAATAATAGTTAACAACAAAATATACGTTGAATGTAAAGAAAGAGGAAATTGATTGTAAGTTTAATCAACACTGATTCACCCCCCTTTCAGTGCATGAAATATCTAATAAATTTCTTATTGTGGAATTCTCAATAACATATTCACTTGTTATTACTAATGGGGATTATAAAAGTTCTTGGTTTTCATCAAAACATGATTTGTTGATGATATGAATGATCTATTATAAGGTAAACATAGTGTCTACAATAAATAGAATTATTTTAATGACTCAAGTTTCACACAAATGGTTTGATAATGTAAGTAAGAAGACATCCATTATAGCCATAAAAAGTGATCCTAAATAAGGTTCCATATGTAGTAAGGTCTTGAATTGTATAAAGTAATGTTTCCCTTAATGTGAACCTCAAATAAGAACCATCCCATAAAAATTTCAATGCATCAACACCTTCCAATATTTCTTTTAACTCATCAAATAATGTCTCAAAATAAAAATCCATTATATCCGAAGTTACACTTTTCTTCCTTGGTATAATAAATGAAAGCATTAAATAAATATGGTTTAACTACTAACCAAGGAGTAAAATTTTAATCTATAAAAAATAATGGCCTCTTTGACCAAGTAGTGCTCATATCTGAAAATGGATTCTCGTCGTATAAATCCAACCAAATCCTTATATTGCATTGTTCTTGTGAAAAATTAGGCCAATTGTTATCATTTTCCATAATGGCTCTTATCTTGGGCATACCATTGCATATGTTCAACAATTTTTAGACAACTATACATTTGAATTAACCTTTATTTAATATGAAAGTAACAAAGAACATATATTGAAGTATTTCATTTCAAAGGCGTTATATACCATGCTTCTCCACATATTAGAAAATGGATCACATTTGCAAGTTTTTTTTGAAATAACACACAAATCTTCACACATGCATCAATGTTTTCATAACCTGATCCTATCTTGGAAATAAAATATTTTCATTTATGGAATGTACTTAGAAATGAAGATTTCTCTCATAATAAATCATGCAGAAATTCTAGAAAGTTATCCAAACTATCATTTTTCCACTCATGAACCACTTGTAAATTTAGAATGTTTAGGATTGTTGATAAAATACTTAGTTTACAAGATGAATACAAAGGTTTTGAATCTTTCTCCATTAACATTTCCCACAATATTGTATCCCTATCCATGAAATTTATGTCACCCTCAAAATGAGCTACATTTGTTTCCTAAGGGAATTGTAAAGCATCATTAACCAACCTAGCCATTTCCATACCTTCATATATGTGATTTCCCTCATCATAACCTCTCATATGATAATAAAATTCATCAGGATAATCAGATTGAGGAAAAGGGATAAATATAGAGTGCTCATAATTGATTATATGCCCACGGATGATTTCCATTTTTATAACTATACCACCTTTCGCAATGGCTACATGGGCATGGCTATTAAGTAAAATTTTTCCTAGAAGTCGCACCCTCATAAAACTCATGATATTATCCATCAGTCAATCTTTAAACTTGTATATTATTTTAAGTTCTGCAATAAATTACATACAAACATTCAAATATGAACTTATTACAACCAACATAAATCCACTTCAGCCAAGTATAGGTTAGAAAACTAAAATTTTGGAAGATTATGGTGAAAACCTTAATCCAATATTATTTTTATTCTTATCCAAGCTTATATGCAAAATTTTTGGGACATTTATTATTTGTACACAATATATTTCACACAACATGTTAAAATTTATATATGCCTGAATGAACAATAAAATTTTAGAACCGAAAAATCATGAAAATTAGACATGTAACAAATTATAAGGTGGAAACAATTTTATTTTTTAGATTTTGGGCTTTATTTCCTATATTAATAAGACACCAATTCAAGGTAGTTATTATCAATAAAAATTTCACTAGCTATAACTCATCAATCTATCTCCCGAAATATTCCAAATCCCACTAGATAAGTATCATATTCTCTTAAAAAGTCTTAGAGTCAACTAGAGAAGCAATATAGTCTCTTAGAAAACTAGAGTCCACTAGAGAAGCACCAAAGTCTCTTTGAAAAGTGCCAGAGTCAACTAGAGAAGTCCCACAGTCTCATACACAAGTTCTTGAATCCATTAGAGAAGCATTGAATTCTCTTACAAAAGTGTCGAAGTCTGCTAGAGAAGCACCAAAGTCTCTTATAAAAATGTCAAAAGTCCACCAGATAAGTTCCAAAGTATCTTATAAAAGTTTTGGATTCCATTACAGAACCATCAGAGTCTTTAAAAAATCTCTAAAGTCTCTAAGAAAATCACTACAGTCACATTATGTGAATATTTTTCATATATTAGATAATCTTCATAATCTTTTGGAGTAATTCAAGTTATATTTTCTTCCTTTGAAGAGTAGGGGAGGTTTTGTTAATATTCCTTGAAACAATATGAGGCATGAGATAGAATTATCACAAGTGGAAGTGAGAATATTTCCATTCTCTACAAGTCTATAAGCTAAGGATAAGTGTTTCCTATTGATAACAATGGAATGAAAGAATTTATTATAAGATTATACTTTCTTATTCCATTGATTTTTAATTTTTCTACTAATGACATTCTTCACATTTCTAGTTCAAATCCAACTCTTGATTTAATCTTCATTCCTTTTTATTAAAATGTTTATTGATCCCTTGTTTACTTATTAACTAATGAGAGGTTGCTAATAGGGAATTAATATTATTCCCTATCTCAAAAATATCACTACTTTATGTTCTATTTTGGTGTTTAATTTTAGTTTATTCAAAACAAATTGTGTGGTAGATATCTAGGAATAAATAGAGCTTTGATCCACCATGTATCAATTTTTTTGATGAAATTAGGAATTTTGATCCAAAAATTTTAAAACTAGAGTTGAGTGCTTATTTTTAATCATAATAATATTTCTAGAAAAATAAATATTGAGTTAAACCTCTTTAATTTTGAAAAATACAAAAGATTTAGTGAACTGGATATCCATAGAAATGGAAGAAGAATTAACAAGACATGTTTAAATGTACTTGTATGTCACTTGAATTGAGTTGATATAGATATATTGATGTCTCAATTCTTGATTTTGTCCATGTAGTGTATGATTCAATCCAATTAATTAATAATCATTCATTGGTTGCAATTTTTATCCATTGGGTATAAAAATGATTGTTTTTTTCTGTTCTTTATGTGAAATATGGAACTCAAGGTTTCATTTGGATTTTCATGTATGCAATGTAATTTTTTTTTAAATTAGTTCATTTTGTCATGAGTTACAAGTATATAATAAGATCAAGGTAAATTTATGTATTTAAAATGAGATGGTTTATTTGAATTGGAATTTGATTTATCATTTCAATCATTTTCCACTTATAAGGTCTTAAGGATTCAAATGGTAAAAGTTGATATATCCCTATAATACTTGTAAGAATTGGAAACTTGATGCTAGAATTAACTAATGTAAGAAATCAGGCACATCTTCCAACACACATTCAAGAGGTCTAGTGGGATCCATATGAATTCACTTAAATATAATTGAATACCTATGATTCAATTTTGGGATCCCATATTTGTATCATTTTGTTTGTTGATTTTTTTATTATGTTATATTCTTTTGATTCATTATTATTTATTATTCATACATCCATTGAAATGGTATAAGTTATATTTTTAATTACCATCATAAATACCCATGAAATAGAGTGAAGGGAATATGGATGGAGATCTAAGATTCATTTTTTGGAAGGTGTTAATACCCCGAGAAATTATTTATATGGTTTTCAAATCTAGTCACATGAGAGGAAGGATTGAATTTGAATGTTTAAACACGAAGAACCTCGAATTTGTTAAACAACTATTCCTGACCTCCTAGTAAGGTTAAATTCAAAATTTCATAAAAAATTCCCACCCATTGCAAATATGTGCATTAAGAAGTAAAAATATCATACGTGCTAAATTATCTATCTAAAAGATAATCTAGGAGACCCTATAGTAATGGAAAGAGTACTCATGAGTCATTGATTGAATGTAGCTCCCTCAGTAAAGAGGAAAGTGTAAAAAACTAAAACTAAATATAGGCTAAGTGATGCCTCCCACCATCAAATATTTCTAAATAAAATAGTGACATGACATCAAGAGGAAATCCATGTAAGGTCGAGGTTGGTTATTTGCAACTATATTCTATTAGAGGCTTCATCAATACTAAAATCCAAGGGAAGTGGTAATGATACAGAAAATTGCTCTTGTGTAAGGGCCTTAAGTTGACCCTTTCTCTTGAAAAGAAGGAAATCATAGTAGGAGATTCCCTCTTAGGTTATAAATTTAAATTTGTAAAGGGGTTAGGCCTAACTCAACACTTGAAAGGTATTTAGAGAGAAGGTTCAGATATAACACCCTTGTTATAAAGAATGATTTTTACCCATTTTTATCAGTTTGGACCTTCTTCTACCATAATTTTTGATGGATGAAGATCATAGAATGACACATAAAACATAAAAAACAAAAAAAAAGTGTGTTCAAGTTGAGCACAACTAAATATGAGGAGGAGACATATATAACCCATGAAAGAAAAGAAGTTAAAAAGTTCAATAATATTAAACATTAGTTTTGTGATCCATAAGGCTCTAATGTATGCAAGACAATGTTCCTTCTAACCTTCATACTGATCCAATTTCTTTTGAAAAATACCACCCTTATAAATTTTGAGTTTTGTAATTAGTTATGGCCCATGCAACAAGTTTCATTCATTGTTTTTTCCTAAATGCCTCCAATTTTCAATGTTTCCCTCCAATACCAAAATAATTTGCCTCTTAATGCGAAAACAATATCATGCCCCCAAATTTATCTTCTACATCAAATTTCATTAATTGTTTTTTCCCTAAATTCATCCAATGTGTAATGTTTCCTCCAATTCCAAACAAATATCCCACAAACTTCCAAACTAGTATTAAGCCCAAAATTTGACTTCCCTCCAAATTTGGATGCATAATATGCCTCAAAATAAATTGTTTGTGGATACTATTACATGAATTTAATATTAATGAAAATATACCATTTTTATATACCTAAAAAGCATTAAAAACACTAATAATTTTATGCACACCATAAATTTGTGTGGAACACTTATTAAAAATGGCATGATAAAAGAAGTTAGGCACAAAACAATGACAAGATATTTGTTTTTAATATCCTATGAACAACATTACGAGTGAATCTACAATCATAGTATATATAATATGTCCTTGACTTAGGGGTTAAATTTTATGGTTGTATTTTTCTATAATTTTAGCCATAGAATACTTACAAATATTTGAAATAACCATCACATACAACTTATATATATATATATATATATATATATATATATATATATATATATATATATATATATTGCCATTATTTTTATACAAATTTATATGTAAACTATATATTAAATATAGTTTAATATAGAAAATAGTTCAATCAATTTAGAACAAGAATTTCACACATTTAACACCAAAGGACTTGTTAGTGTAGGTTATTATTTATCCTTTTATTTATTTATTAGGATAATTCTTACACTTGTGTTATCCCTACACTTGTTGGGTTAGCTTTCTCAGGTCTACTAGTTGTGTGGATTTAGCTTACTAGTTGTGTTGAGTTAACTTCTCAGTTATGTGGAGTTAGCTTACTAGTCTTTTGGAGTTAACTTAGCTACCAATATCGGTTAGTGGTATTTCTTCACCACCGATGTAGATAGTAGTTGCACTTCCTCCTCCTATATGTACATATTTCTTATTGATTAATTCAAGTCATTGTATTGTAATGTTTTGAGCATTATGGATTATGATGGATTTCCATATATGGTATTTTAGCTCTTATGCTTTGCAAATCTAATGTGGTGTGCTATTATTATCTGAGATCGTGGCTTGGAAAAATATTCTTATCATTCTTTTTATGGTATTAGAGTGATAGATGATGTAGACATCCATCTGTAAGTTGTTTTTTTACAAGCATGGGTTTATTATTTTCAAGTATTTGAAATTTATTAGCACTTTTTTGGAGCATGAATTTTTATGCAAAATGAAGTGCGCCATTAGATTTGGAAGGTGTCAAAACCCTAGAATCGACTATAAACTTGACCATGTTTTGAGATAGTCAAATCCAATCATTTTAAAGGGTTTTTTGGCACATTTCTCAAAAATCCGTACAATTATGTACAAACATATTTTTGAATAAAAAATATATCAGATTTCTATGTTTTTTGAGAAATTTTTGGGTTTCTCTCTATTTTTAGATACAGGGCCAAAATAAGAGATACTAGAATCAAATTTTGTATTAACAATTATATTTCTTTGGGTGCATTCTTTTATCCATTAGATATAAGTGTGTACCTTCCGGATGCATTCTTTTACCCTCTGAATATTTTTGTTTTGGATGCATTCTTTTATCCACTAGACGCAGATATGTACCCTCTGGGTGCATTCTTTTATCCATTGGATATAAGTGTGTACCTTCCAGATGCATTCTTTTACCCTATGGATATTTCTTTTTGGATGTAGTCTTTTATCCACTAGACGTAGATCTGTACCCTTTAGGTGCATTATTTTATCCATTGGATATAAACATGTACCTTTCGGATGCATTATTTTACCCTCTAGATATTTCTATTTTGGATGCAGTCTTTTATCCATTGGACGCAGATCTGTACCCTCTAGGTGCATTCTTTTATCCATTGGATATTGACGTGTACCCTCCGAATGCAATGATTTACCCTCTAGACATTTAGGTTTTGGGCACATGCTTTTATCCTTTGGTCACAATCTTGTATCATGTGGATGCACTCTTTTACCCTTTGGACATTTGGGTGTCACATGTACCTTTAAAAAAACATCAGCATTAAAATATTATTTTAATAGAAAAACCTTCTAGAGCTCATAACTTTTGATCCATAGCTTGGATTAAGGTGGTTGTTTTTTTGAAATTGTGTATTTTTCGAGATCTACACAATGGTGAAATTTTATACACATATTTAAAATGTAAAAGGTATTGTTACTCATTGTAATATTTACATGCACTCAATTATAAAGTGCCAAATTTGGGAGGGTGTTGTAATCACTTATGGATGCAATTTCGTTAATACCGACGTCCTAAAATTTTGGGTGTTGCATTATTGTATCTATGGGTGTATACATTTATATCTCTCTTGTTTGTTGAGATATTTTAGATCTATATTTTTGACACTTTTTTGGCATGTTGACAGTCTCTCTTGTGGGGGAGCTATTTTGGTGAAGCCCAGTGTTAGTTTGTCATTGTTCGAGTAGTTGATTTTGACAACTCATACAAATTTGTGGTATCACTCTACTCATTCAATAGTATGGGAGGGTGTGGTGTTGATACTTATTCTTTGGTTTCATTCCCTTGCCTTATTACCTTGGATTTTCTTGGATTATGGCACTCATATTTATTTGTATCTCGTGTCCTTACCTTGTTGCCTTGGTTACAGTTCTTGGATTGTGACACACCTATTTATAGCAGTTGATATTACTTCTTAAAAAAATTCCTTACCTTATTACCTTGGCTTTTCTTGGATCATGGCACTCCTCTTTATATGGATCTTGTGTCCTTGCCTTATTGCCTTGTCTGCTTTCTTGGATCGTGGCATACCTATTTGTAACATTGATCAAATTATGTTTGGTATTTGTTTTACATTTTTGACATCACTCCATTGACAATCTCCTTACATGGATCTATTATGGTGAATCCCAGTGTCAGTTGTTTTTGAGTTCTATGATCAAGCAATGGATTTAGACCATAATGTGCACCACATTTCTTCAAAATTGTATGAGTTTTGGAGCTCACTTCTTAAGATATCTTGCAGTGGTATTTTACTCTCTTTACTTTGTTATTACTGGTTTTGGGTACCTTGCGGTGTCTAATTTTCCTAGTTATTTTACATGGGTACCTTATCAGGCCTTGTTTCTGGGATCCACCTTTTTTTTTCGCCCATCTAAGCTATACTTATGGGAGGGTGTTAGTGTAGGTTATTATTTATCCTTTTTATATTTATTAGGATAATTCTTACACTTGTGTTAGCCCTACACTTGTTGGGTTAGCTTTCTTAGGTGTACTAGTTGTGTGGAGTTAGCTTACTAGTTGTGTTGAGTTAGCTTCTTAGTTATGTGGAGTTAGCTTACTAGTTATGTTGAGTTAGCTTCTCGGGTATGTGGAGTTAGCTTACTAGTATTTTAGAGTTAAATTAACTACCGGATCGCTTAGTGGGAGTTCTTCACCACTAATTTAGGTAGTAGTTTTACTTCCCTCCTCCTATATGTATATCTTTCTTATTGAGTAATTCAAGTAATTGTATTGTAATGTATTGAGCATTATGGATTATGATGGATTTCCATATATGGTATTTTAACTCTTTTGATTTGTAAATCTAATGTGGTGTGCTATTATCATCTGATATCATGGCTTAGAACAATCTTCTTATCACTCCTTTCACAAATTTATATATAAACCGTATTTGAAATAACAATCACATACAACTTATATATATAATATGCCCATTATTTTTATAAAAATTTATATGTAAAATATATTTTAAATATAGTTTAATATAAAAATAGTCAATCAATTCGAGAACAATAATTTTACACATATAACACCAAAGGAATATCCTATTCAAAAAGTCCTTGTTGGCCTTTCACAAGCTCACTTTTGGATGATAATAATGATCACCTTATAAACTATTATTAATGTATTATAAAATTGTTTTTATGGAAAAATGTAAAATACTAACTACCATTAGTGTTTTCTCACATTATAGAAAAAATATCACCATATATTAGTAAATTAGTGTTAAAATACTACAATTTTGGTGTTAAATTATAAGAATAATATTTGAACACCAAAATATAAGACTAACTTTGATCTGTTAGAATTTGAGGATTCTAATAAATACAAATTTAATCAACTTACATATTACATAATGTTACAATAAATATTTAAATAAATATTACATCATAACATAAGTAAATAAATAAATACTTACAGAAATAAATAACACAGGTGACACATTATTTATAGTGGAAAACCCCAATAGGGTAAAAACCACTTTGAAAATAACCTTTTACTTTAGAGAACTTATTTTACATCCAGTAAGATCACCTCCTCCTTTAAAACCCTATTTACCAAGGGTAAAACCAAATCACTTGATTTTCACACCTTTGATATATTTCCTAATATATCAAATGAGGACCTAAAGTCCTTTTTATATTAGGTGATCGGGTATGTATTTCGACCCACCTTTTCAACCTAAACGGTTGACACATACACCTAGGTTTATAATATTTAATATTAGAAATATAATCATTTCATGATATTAAATATTTAACCTAAAGTATATACTTAGGTTAGCATATTTAATAATAGAAATATAAATATTTCATATTATTAAATATGAACCTATAAATTAGTGATGAACCCATATACATTAAGGGTTGTCCAAACCACTTAATCATTATGTTCCAACATTATCATATTACAAATAAACACTATTATATAGGTGTTCAATTTTAGGATTATACCAAATTGGTGTTATATTACAAAAATAGTTATGAACACCACAACATTTGATATCCGGTGTTACATTAATAGGATGATACCAAATTGTTTTTATATTACTAAAATATAGATATGAAGACCAAAATTTTTGGTGGCTTGGAGTTAAATTTATAAAATGAGACCAAATTGGTGTTATATTACAAAAATAGATATAAACACCATTTTTGTGGTGTCTTGGTGTTAAATGTGTGAAAATATTGTAGTGATTTGTACATTATTCCATAGCTATTGGACATACATTGAGTTAATGGTGGAGATTCACTTATAAATTAAAATGAATCCAGAAAAGAATTTATATTTATGACCACCTATGAGAATACAAGATTCCAATGAGAACATGGAGGAAGGATTGTGAAGGAATATATACTTTGGAATGCTTATATATGATGGCATATCTCGGAAAATATGGTGCCAAATAGGTAATGAATAAGATATATCATATGAGTTAAAACAAAACTATCATACCTTTAGGAATCAAAATGATATATTAGATGTGGTATGAAACTATCAATCTGTTGGAGCATAGAGAAATAAAAGAACTATAAAATTGAAGAAAGGGTAAATTTATTTTTCCTTTATAGATCAAAACCCGCACTAGTCAAACATACACTCGATCCCTAGTTATAACCCCATTTCCACACAATATGGTGAAACATATATACAAATATTGATGCCTAGAACATGCAAAACCTTAAGCATCACAATTGATGATATAAATATCATATTGGGTTCCCAAAATTATACGTAAATAATAAACCTATCATGGGTGTGAAAAAATAAACAGAAAATCTATTTTATTATCTTTAAATGGAATTTCATTTTTTAGATGTGGTGTATGAATCAACCCATCCTGCTATGATACCAAATGTGACAATTTGGTGAGATCATAATTTTACAAATACAACTCTACATAATTAAAAACAAAAACTCAATAATTATAGTATTATATTCATTCAATAAAAACATGACATCATACTCAACAAGTGGTGAGATATGTATAAAATATTTATCTCCTATTTTGTAGGTGTAACACACACAAAAATAGACACAAAATACAAGAGTAAAATTACCGAAATAATTTGTTTTACCTTCATTATTTGATACATGACATCACATGAAATCACTTAGAATAACTCAACATCATACAAGACATTTTATACCAATATGGACCGACACTTCACCACAAGATTAGAAGGGATTGGCTTCACTAGGAAAGACGAAACACATGACCAAGCCTACCTAAGAGGCTTACGAAGGGAGAGGTCATCATTGTAAGTACCCATGATCCCTCCAATAAGGGATCTTGACTAGCCTTTGGTTTCTCCAAAGTATACACACGACATAAAATTTGACAGTCCCCTTATCCCTCGATTATAACACGCTCTTATCCCTCTACTAATACTAGTCACGAATCCCCTTATTTGCACCAATTAAAAATCACATTTCACTTATTCCTCAAATATGCAATTATTAAACCTCACCCCAATAAGAAGAAATAAAAAATTGAAAAAAACCACAAGATGCACATCATAATTATATTTCCAAATAAAAGGGTGAACAACAACCAAACTACAATACTAACTTACGAATGAGAACTACCCACCACACAATACTTTCATGGTTACCTATTATTACATTCAAGTTTCCATAATTAAACTTAATGTTTAGAAAGGCACATAATATGTGAATCATACATTCTTTCATTTTTAGAATAAATTTCATCTATATTGTTTAACATTCATCTTTAAATGGTTTCGTTTACTTTGGTTTATTCTCCTTATTGAAATCAATTGCATAACTCATTTGTTAATTGGGATATTTATAAACACATGAGGCTACGAGTTCTTGTTTCTAGGATTCATTCCTAAATGGCATGTTTACTTAGTTTTGTTTCATACCTTCATTACACAAAAGGAACTAGAGTAAGTACAAGAGGAAAAAATCTATCATTTAAAAAGTGCTAAGGTTCATGGTTATTTCTTGATATTAATACTTTAATGATTTATTTGGAATCACATTTAATCTTACACATCATGTATTCCTTTTCTCACAACATATGAAGGATTAAAAAAAGTTACAAGAAGATCTAAAATTTACTTTTCTCCTGGTACAACATCTCATGATTACATTTTCAACGATGAAGCATAAACTACAATTTTTCTTAATTTCCACACTTAGCTCTTAATATCGTGTTATAGTGAACCACACTCATAACTGCAATAAGGAATGGAATTCATCCATGACACAATTAGTCAAAATATATTTTAAGAGCATCTCTAAACTTTCCACCTAGAACCATTTATTTACTCATGTGTTGGTGAAGAGGGGTTTAAATTAGGTAATAAACCATATTCACTAGAGGGACTAACTTAAGGGGACCTATTCACCTTGTTACATGCATGATAAAAAAACTAGGATGATGTATTCACACCTAAGACAACATTTGATTATTACCATTCTTACTAGATAGTTTTTTGACCATGTCGCTAAGCGTACATGGTATTACGGTAACTTGAATTTGGGTTATTATTTCCCTTAAGCTAGGAGATTCCATCTAGTATAAGGAACTAGGCTCAACCTATATTTTTAATCTTCAATGTCATAAAAGTGGTTGTATAAAGAGGTAAATAAGGGAAATAACTGTAATATGAGTTTGATCGTTTATTTAGTTTCCCTTCCTACAATTTCAGTAAATAATACAACACATAAGAGATTAAATCTTAAATTTCTTATTAAATCACACTATAAAATATCAATCCATTTCAGTTAGTATACATTCCACCCCTTTTTTATTACAATATCTCAAGTCAATTTAATGCCCATGATTAACTACACATTTCCCAAACACCCTAAAATAGTAACAACTCATACTCATTAAATAATTTAATAATAAACATTTTGATATAGTTAACAATATTGTTGATATACCTTATACAATTACATTTTTCGAATAACAAGTTATTATTAAATCACTAGTATTCGTGTCTCGATACCTACAACCACCGCATGGTTAGCACAACTAATAACAACATGAAATCTACCTAAATTTATCATAATTAATGTTTTTTAGTTTTCCATTCACATAATCAGAATACTTTGCACATAACTAGAGAGGTTTATAGATATATAATCATTTCATTACACCTCATTTCTTAAGTAAGGGGGAGAGAGAAGGAGATAGATAAGAGAGAGGGGGAGAGAAGATACTCTTTTCCAACAGTCAAATTTCTCAAATCAAGCCACAAAATAAAGTTTCATATAGTTATTTATAATTTTCAATATTTTTCTCGTTGGATTTTTGACTTGAATAGGGTCTTATAGCCTTATTTTACATTTTTCTACTAGTTACGAAAATGTCCAATTTAGCTTGAAGGCTAAGAAAATGTGTTAAAAAAAGACTTCTAATGGAAAAAACACAACGAGGAAAATTCCTACATGATCTCCTATATATCGAGAATACATAGGAGTTGACAGAACTTAGAACTCACGAACCATTTACAAATGGAGACTAGTTTTTATGGGGCCACCAATCGTAATTAGACTAGTTTTGACTGGTCAAATAGCCACTGGAGGCATATAAAACTCCTCTATAAACTAGTGGCAATGTGGATTTCCCGAATTGATGGTAATAGGAAATTGTAAAGTAAAATTTTTAGAGGTTTACGAAGGCGAGTAAGTATTTATTCACTTGGGGTCCAAATGACAAGCTAAAACAAAACCCAACTTTTCACTTTAGCATCTATCGACGCTACACACAGGTCAACAGGGCTCCTAATATGCTATTCCAATTGGGTAAATGATATATTTAAGTAATCGCAGAAGTTTTTGTTGAATTTACCTAACATTTTTGGTGGGGGTCCAAGAAGGGTATTTCTCGTGGTGAAGAAAATTATGATTTACTAACTTTTACAAAGAAATGGTTGATAGGTTTACAAGGAACTCAAAATCAACTTATCAATAAAAAGGGTGGTGTATCTATCTATTTTGGTTAAGAAGTTATCAAATCATCTCAAAAGGAGGGTTTAAGTCTATGATTGAAAAATGAAGGTTATTTGGATTGCATAAATTATGAGGTGAAGTTCTATTGTTTTGCAATACAAGTTTGTTTAAAAATAATCAATTGTATAATAATCTAAGGGTTTAAATTTGTATTTCATTGCAGATGAAGAAATAAAATACGATAATTATGAAATACAAAGTTAAGATAACCATGCCTATAGGAAGTGACAATGGTTAAGGTTGTGGAGCTCGATTCCACACCTTCACAAGGAATTTCATCGAATAGACCGCAAGCATATTCTTAGATCCCATCCATTTAATATTCCAAAAGAGATAATAAATAAGGAACATTTATTTCACTACTAGTTACATATGAAATAAATATTTTTCCTTACAACTTTCATACATGAAGAATGCTTCCACATTCTGTAACATAACATCCAATGTCGATGTCGTCCCAATGCAAATCTCAATCACAATATCAATATCATAGCCTTATGTAGAGAGAGGGATTAAGAGGGTGATGCATATTCTAATAACTGTAAATCCATTTTTCATTATCCTTTGAAGAGATTCCAACAATTTCTACAACTCATATTTTGGCATGGTGCCACAACCGTTCCTTATTCAGGATGAATCTCGCTTATAAGACATCGATAAGAGAGTTTGGGCTAATTATTCTTGATCCAAAGGAATGTTTAACATACACACGGTACATACTATAGATATGGTACACCAAAAAATCCCCATGACACTATTCATGTCTAGCTACAAAGTAGGCCCTCTAGCAGCTCTGTTGCTCACACCACATTCCCCAAACACCTCTTGGGTGCCTTTTTCATACACCATCAACCCAGTGTTAGCAACTACACCAAATGGAAAATAATAAACTTTCCATTATATTCTCAATGGATCCATAACATACATCAACTCTCATTGACATGTAGCTAAGAGGAAAAAGAAAGTACATGTTTATTGGAAATTTGGTCTTTAAACACAAACAACGGTTTAGGCGAAAGAATTCCCTCCCCTATATGGGGAGGTTCCCTTATTCACAAAAATGGAAAATCTACCTATTTACAAATATATAATCTAACAATATCTAGATGAGGATTTTTGTGTAAAGAATGTTTCTATATCTAGTTATTCTCAATACAAAAGATGAAAAAGTTATAAGAGTTTCAAAATAGGAAACAATAGTTTAAATAAGCAAGACTGGTAAGAAGAGACACAAAGTTAAACGTATCCACCTATCAAAACACAAGTATTCTCCTTTCTTATGTAATATCAATCACTATTTTGAGAAAAGAGATGAGGAAGGTAACACATTTAGATGTAGAGATTGCAGAGTAACACCTTATTTATGTATGCATGAAACTTCAAGAAAACATGAATTATTATATCGGAAGGTCCATCGGATATAGATGAAATAGACACAAAGTTCTTCACACTATAGAAAATGAATTGAACACACAACTTATATATTCTAATATACTAAATTCACATTCACAATTACGAGAAATAAGAATGGGAAGAATATAGATAATAGAGGGAAATTTATTCTCCTGTATTGATTCAAGAGTTCTATATGATTACATTCAAGACACCGAGAATCCAACAACCCATTTACAATGGAGAAAAACCTTATATAGGAATAGGTTTGGTTGTCACCAAATTTCTAAATCAATTGTATTTTAATTGAGCATCAAAATTTAATTAATGAATTACATAGATAGCTTTATTTACAATTTTATGTTTTCAAGATCATAAAGCTAACTTTCAAAATACAACGACTAGAAAGAAATATTATCAAGCACTAGAAGAAGGAGCACTTGTGAATGGTGCAGTTGGGGTATTCACTTTGAGTATATGAAATATGAACTTTTCCAAGGTGCAAGAAATCTTCATGACCTTTGGAATGAAAGTGTTTGTTGTAGCATTCAACCAACTTCCCACAAATTATTACATTTCCTTTCTAATGTTTGTATTTTGTAAAAACCCTTGGTGACTTATTTGACAATGTTGTGCAACCATGTAATCTCCTCCATATTTTCCTTAGAAAAAGTTTCAACATTTAATAGGTCTTCCTTAATGATTGTAGTGATATTTTATTTTACCTCATCCACTGGGTGCCTCTCTATGGAATTATCCTTGTAAACCTAACATCTAAGAGCTTGCAAATCAGCCAATATCTTAGACTTGAAGGCTTCTCCTTTTTGTGACATGCTCTTAAGTTCAGTGATTGCTTCTTCAAGCACTTTAATTTTCCATTCAACTCCAAACACCCATTTCCTGAGATAGATTATTCTTTGAATCATCAAAAAATTTGTGAGAGGAGGATTTTTTCATCTATTATTCTCATCATCCCCATGTCTTGAATACATTCCATCCAAATCTTGAGCTCCTTCTCAGATCATGTGTTCATTGTATCAAATTGACTTTGGGATAAATAAATGTTGTCATATATTTTGTAGGCCTCATCTATGAATTTCAAACTAGAGATCAACATTCCTTCCACCAATGCCTTAATAACTCTTCCATATGCAACATGTCTATGAATTTCTTTGATATCTTTAACATATTCTTCAAAAAAAAAAAAGTGAGAGGAGGCATTGAAGAGAGAGGATTTGGACCAAGGATTTTTTCACTTGAGAGGAAAGACTTAATAAAATTGGAAAGAGCTTAAACCTGTTTTTCCAATTTGTCATGTGTTTTTTTGTCTTTTTCCACTCTCTTAATAACTCGGAAACTACCTCTTTCAAGTTCTGAACCTCTCCTTCAGGAGTAGATTCACCAAGTGAGATCCTAGTCAATTCCATATCTCTAATAGTTATATCTTTTTCATCCTTCTCTCCCCTTGGTTTTGAAATATTTAAAAAAATTTGGCCCTTTGAATCATAAACCAACCTTGAAGTTTTCCTTGATATTTTGGGTGGAGGATTTGGATTTTTACTAAGAAAGTTGGATACAACATCAAAACCAAGAGATATAATATTTGGAGTAAAATTTCTCTATTGTTATCAATCATGGGCTGGACCCATGTGAAAGAATCACTTGAAGATGAGAGGGGATGTAGTTTCAATGCCAAACTAGAAGGACCGGGAGACTAAATAAAAGGAAAATAAAGAGCAAGTAACTCAATAGTAGAATAAGACACTTCTTTGACTGGTTATTTGGGTTTTCGGATACTCACTTTCTCAGTGTCTGGTTATATTATTTTCACCTCATCTTATTTTTTTTCACTTATTTCTTCCTCATCTCCACTTTCATTTTGATCATTATTTTGTTGCTTTGGGATGGATTTTCCTATATTATCCTTTTCCTCTTCAAATATTTCCATATCGTCATCCAGTGGTCATGACACTTTCTCAAGAGTAAAGGCATCTTTTGTTGTTAAATTTTGAATATTTTCCTCTTCCACTTATGTTTCAAGAGTCTTTTTAATTTCCTCTGTCTCATTGAATTTTTCGTTATTTTCATAAACTTGATTGACATAGTCCAAAAGTGAGGAGGAAGGGGTTTATGAAGGATGTACCTATGGAGGAGAAATGGAAACTCCTTTCTATGATGAAGAAGCCTCCTGGGAGGAGGATTATGTCACCTATAGATTATATGCTTTAATCTTGTTGTTTAACCAAATTTTTGTTCTCACTAGGACTATATTGATTATTTCAGTGAGACCATCCCTCTCCGTCTAAAACCAATCAATAATAAGAAGGGGCATGTGATGAATGGTATTTATATACTTAACAAAGCATAGGTCTTCATTATCATCCTATAAATCCTTGGGTACCTTATATACCTTGAAATCTCTGACATTTGGTAATGAGAGTCTACCAAAATACCTTCTTCTTACTTCATATTCATCTGAACAATCCTCCCAATAATCCTCAAGAGTAGGCACATGATAGTAGGAAATTATCAAATGATTAGAGATGAATCCTTTAATGTCAAAAGAAGATATTTTGTGATATGAATAGAATTTGAAGTCAACAATTTTTCTTTCTACATTTTGAGCATCCAATGCAGTCCTACAGGTATAATTTCCCAAAGAGATAGGAAATTGAATACATGTGATCTTATTATCCCTACATGTTCTATGTAACATGTCCAATTGCCTACAAACTTCAACAAGAACCAATTTATCATTGCAATACATAGGTATCTTATTGGGTGTTCCTTCAAATATAGCTAACCTAATGTAATAAAATTTTCTAAATTGGATGAAGAGGCTGCCATATGTGGAGATCAATTGTTTTCCTCTGTATACACTCTTTCAATTGTATTTTCTTTTGAGAGCCTTACTTTGTACATGGTGAAAACATCATTCACCTTCTAAAATGATGCTTACTATTTTCAAGGATGAGTTGTGGGTAATATTCATATGCTGGTCCATTTTTCTTATCCTCTTGAGGAGATAAACCTACCCATACCCTATAAGCAACAATTGTGTATATGAGGTATGAAGTCATGTAGAATGTTCTTCTTTTCTACAATTAACCAGCTGATTTATATTTTCAAAAATTATTTCCCCTCATTTAAGTTTTGTTTTCCCTCACATATGATGTTGATGTAAACACACATCTAACACTAAAATTCATTCGTTGAAGGAGGCCCATTAACCTAGCAAAGAGGGTGATCATGTTAGACAACTCTTCTTTGAAACCTTCCCTCTATAAGACCTTTGACAACTTAGAAGGTTCCCTCGTTTGATAAGTAAGACATGATTTGGATATATTTTCCTTATATTTATCCTTGTCATGCTCAAACATATGTTGGGCCTGAACCAAGGTTAGAGTGTTTGAATCATAAAAAATAAGGATCCCTAGAGCTGCATTTATACAGCTCACATCCAATTTGGAAATCACCTACCCTTGAGGATATTTAATTTATTTGGACACAAGATCAAAAAAGTGACACAAGATAATACAATGTCATTACATAAGTGATAGACGGAATCCAAAAGCATGGGTGAGACAATTGTCCTTAATACATTGAGTTATAGGGGTAGGGGTGACTTCAGAGATATAGGCCAAAAATCATTAAGCTCAATTTGGTGAATATCACTATCCCCAATATTAGGTATAGATGTTTCCAAAAAATAAATGTATTCGTACCCCCATACTCAAATTTCATGGTGGCGGTATGGAAAAAAACATGTAGAGGGATATGGATCTAACAATGGATTTCAGAAAGAACAAAAAAAGAGCATAAAACTCAATTTGACATAAAATAAACATAGGAGGCTTCAGAACCACTAACCTTATTTGTAAAAATAATGACATTTCCCCCAGTATCTCAATGCAATTGGAATTTTTCAAAATAGAGTAAGAAACGAGAAAGTTACGGCTAGAAATGTACTTGAGGGCATGAGAATGAAAGGAGTATAGTGCACAACTGAAATTTTTTACTTGGAATAGTAATAGTAAATTACCTTTGATCTTTTTATACCTTTTCTAATTGAAAAATACTTGGTAAATAATCAATTTGAGGATTCATAGTATATTTTTGGGAACAAAAAAAGATCATGGAATAGTTTACTCATTTTCCCTTTACATTGAGGATATGACAGAGATGCAAGGAAATGAGGGCCTAAGGGAACAAAGGACGTGTGGGACTCATACTTCAAATATCTGCAATACATAAAAAGGCTCACACGTGTGGAAAAAGTGGGTTTACAGGAACAAAATGCCAAGAGGAAAACTTGTCGTAAGTTCTTGAAACACCCAAAAATTCATAAATACAAATGGGCCAAAGGAAATGTGGATAAATAAGGCTCACATAAAACAAAAGGCCCATGGGAAAAAGGGTTATAAGGTCACCAAGTATCCAAATCTTTGCAATAAAAAGAAACACCATTTTTGCATATTCTCGCAATCAACACATTCTATGAGACCACATCACCTAGGTACCTTTTCCGAAAATACCATTATTTTTATTTAATAAGCACTTACACTTGTTGAAGCTTTTGGGACGTCCTTGGGTGTCTTCAAAATTCTATTTTGGTGTAGGGAAGAGTGAAAGAGACAAATATTGTAGATACATAAGTGCGATAGCAGAAAGGTCACTTTCAATGTCATAATTAATAAAACAAATACTCAAATAAAAGGTAAGTGTATACACCAAAATCTACGCCCCCTCATGACCAAAGACAACACATTTGTGACACCCCACTATATCACCCCTTTTTAATTAATTAATTAATTTGTTTACAACCCATCATATCTCTAAAGATCTAAAATGGTTATTTAATTAAAATAATTAAATTACCTATTATCCCCTCACACCTCACCCTCACACCTCATTGAGTTAACTCGGACACCTCACTAACTACCTAAACCACTTCTAAAACCACTTCCTAAAAATCACTAACCTATTTCCTAACTAACTAGCCTAATCCTTCAAAAAATCAAGTTCTCTCATCCTAAAAAACTTAGCTCATGCTTTTTTAACCATCCCCATCCTCATCACCTTGAAATACACTATTTTGAGCTGAAAATGGAAGGAAATCATGTGATTTTTAACCAAACTCATTTTCTCCAAAATTGCCAGCGATTTTCCTAATCGTCGGTGATCTATATATAGTTGTTTGCAGACCTCATTTGATAAAGCAAATTCTCAAGCTTTACATGTTTATATTGTTTCAATCCTAGTTCATCACGTATCTAAACACTTCTCAACAACATTACCTAATGTTATGCTGCTCAACAAATGTTAGATTTATCATCAGATTTTTATTTTCATCCTCCAACTACCTTCTTGTTCTTCCATCCACCAATACATTCTACAAGGTAAATCACTCATTTTGATTTATTTTAGATATCTAGAATCCGGTATATATTTCCTTATAAATAATTAATATGTTGAATAACATTTTGTTTTGTTAAATTAATGTCTTCATTCACTATCTTAAGATATTTTTGTAAAATTATCGATTTCACAAAGTAATCACTAGCGATTACCCCAATTGCCAGTGATTTCTCTCAATCACCAATGATTTTTCTGAATCACTAGCGATTCCTATGTTTTCATGCTTTTTCATTATTTTTTGCTAAATATAATAAATTTTTTTCCCTTTTTATCTATTAATCCTCTATCTATCATGGTGTATTCAGATGGAATTAGGATGTTCTAACTACTCTATGACAATTGATTCCTTTCATGTTGTCTCGCCATCCAATGTACTTAGAGCAATACAACTTACTCCACAATCTTGAACTCTATGCGATCCAAGTAACTCCATTTGATCACTAGGAGACCATTTTATCTACAACATAGTGCTTTCGGAAGCCACTAATGCCTTTTGGGAGGTATATGATGAAACACTAAGGCTCTAGGAGGATCTCGTTCAATACGAATGGCAATACAAGACCAATCTTGAACATCTGGAGGAGGATTACCATAATTCCTATAAATCCCATTCTATCATCCACATCATCATATATATTTCATATTCTATGTTCACCCACCAGTAAGAAAACCCAAGAAGAAGATTCAGAATTCTTCGTTGAGGATTACATTTCTATCCCGACTTAGACTTGGTCAAGAAGAGGAAAAAACTACTAATTCATCTCAATCTCATTCTCATGTCTCTGAAAATCTCTATACTGAGACCAAGAGTCTGAATGATGTATGTAATCTTAATTCACATTAGTCATATATGTATCTACACAAATAAGTGATAATCAGATCCATCAAAGGACAACTATTCAAAAGTTATATTGTCGAAATAAAAATAAAAGTAGACCAAACCTCAAGGATAGCTACCAATCAAAATCATAGACAGAACCCACAAAGAACAACAATTCAAATCAAATAAAAATGTCAACCATACCCTCAAAGGATGGCTACTTATATAAGGCTTCCCGTATTGATCAACCTTCAAAATAAAAAGCATCCAGGAAAGCTTCCTGCATTGATCAACTTTCCCATAAGCAAACTTCCCGCACTAATCAGTTTTCTTCAACAAAAAATTTATTGTAAAATTTGGGGCATTGATTCCTTATAAACTCATCAAAAAGGAGAACCTTCCTCCCCTACAAAGGCATACATCCATATGTTTCTTTTATTATCATAAGACACTTTTTTTTCAAATCCATTAACTTGTATAAACTATCCAATGACAGTCTCATTTAACATTTTGAAAGGCTACAAGTGAAAATCCTATCAAGACCCCTAATATGCACTAAGAAATTTAGAGGGATGTTATTTCCACTTGTTCTCCATTTTTATCTTGGTTACATTTTATATTTTAACATACTTAGCATGGCCACAATTCTTTTCCAAAATCATAATTAGAGCATGCATCTAACACATATAGATATCAAGATAAATTAGGAGCAAGTACATATCATCATCATCATAGATAAAATCCTATATACAAATGATCATGTAATCCATGTAAAATCAAAATGGTTTCTATGTTCCCATCCATAAAAAGTCAACATCACTATATAAAATAAACAACATCATCATATATAAAATGTCTCATCAAAGTCTCACAACATATATCAAATAACTTCTATGAACCTGTCAATATGAGCCTACAATATCACATCATAAACTCTACACCTCCTAGGAAAGTGCTATCACTAGCTCCTCTTACTGGAGTAAGAGCGCCACATATCATACCACCACTAGCTCATCCTGCACCATCATCACCTCCACCTCTTAGAGGTCATTCATATGGATGGCCCACACTCACCACACTATCTCTAGGTCTCACTGCTTCCATGAAACCTCCCTGGCTCGCTACATGATCAATATAAATATGCCATTGGGATAATCCCTGATGATAATGTTCACATAGTAGTATTTCTTTGGTCTCATGACCTCAAAATGAACCAAGAAACCATGACATGTGATTAGGATCCCGATCTCTCGGCGAGATGTTGGTTTTTCAAACGTACACCCATGTCTCAGATTTCAAAAGGACCAAGGTGCTTGAGATCACAATGGAACCATCCCAAGTTGTGGGACCTTTCACACTTGGGATGGATCTTCAAGAGAAGGACAGTTCCTCTATCTATTTCTACTGCTACTACTACTCCTAGTGCTAAAAGGGAAAACTAAGCTAATGATGCCAAGGGACTAGGGATAGAAGGATAACATGAAAGGAAACTACACTAAAAGGCAATAGCACCAAAAAGAGGGATGAACACTATCTATTCCGAGTGAAGATGAAATGAGATACGTGAAGGGAGGTTAGGCATGAGTAGTACAACCAAAAAAGTATCTACCATATCATTTTCATGGAATAAAACTAAATAGGAACTGTACGAGACCTGAAATAACACAACCAACACACAACGCAAAAGGAAAGGTAAGAATGAGGAATGAAAACATGTTATGACAGATAATAGTCACAAAACGATGCTTGTGTTACTTCGAAAATGCACGAGATCTATTACAATGATAAAGGAGGCCGATATCCACATGCGAGAGCTAGATCTAGAGGTATGCAACTCAAAATATAGAAAATATAGAGTCCTTAGCAAAATGTGTAAGGATCTAGAGTGTCCAACATAACAAATGAGCCTTTCTCTTACATTTATAGATGAATCCATGGAGGAAGAAGGGAAAAAGGATGGAAAAACTGAATTTGAAACATAACCACCAACAAGAAGCATTCAATGCCTGCAAATCCACCTAGAGATATGTGAAATATGCTTCCCCACACCTATTTGATGTGTTGAAGAAAAAAGGAGGGATAATCATATCAAATTAGGTGGTTGGAGAAATCAGATCTACTCATTAATGCTCATAAAGATGTTTTCCTATTTCTCACCTACCAGATCTACCAAAAATTGAATTTAAATTTCTAGCATCTTGTAGCTTATGTCGAAGCTCTCTGAAAAATGTAGGCACACGCTGATCCAAGCTTTGTAGTAGAAGATATGGTTGTCAAAAGATGTCAGAATCTTGGCGCATATAAAACACATGGTGTGTTAGGATTGGCTGAAATGATGGCCAACTGTACAAATACTTGTTGATTTGTTGCAAGGATTCAGAACACAATTGGCATGCTTGACTGGTTGCATGTGGGAAAATCAAGAATGTCAAAATATGAGCTGACATAGAAGGGCGTTAGGGAAGGGCGCACGGAAAAAATAGAGGAAGTTGTAGAGGGGGCACGCGTAATGTGCATGGGGAAATTCGGCAAACCGGTGAGTGAGAGAATGTGTGGTGAAGGCACAACTATTACAAAGTAATGGGTGTGGCTGAGAAGTACAAGTACTTAGCTTATTGATGCAAGTGTGAGGCGGGAAGAAAGGGAAGAAGCTAACTAGGAAGAAGGCAAATGCATAGAAGGTGGGCGTAAGGGGAAAAGTGGAAGGAGAGAAAGGAAAGGGGTGGGCGGGAAACTACAACCAAGGGAATTTCCGAGTGAGCGTGAGCATGTGCAACACTACAATAAATATGTTAGATCCCGAATGTATACAAGTTATTCAAGTAACTAGGAGAGTTATTTAGATAACAATTTTTGTGACTTTCGGGGCCATCTCGCTTACTAGATGAAGGAGATCAACATTCTGAAGCATCCATTGGGCATGGTGTCCACTTATGTAATCATGAAGCTGCCCTTGTAGTCCCTTGAGTCGGTTCTAAATATTGCAAATGCTTTGAAAGAAGATCTACATTCTTGAAGCAATGGAAGAGCGCATGCAATAAACATGTGAGAAGAAAGAGCTATGTACAAACAAACAATGTACACGTAGCGCACTTGGAGAAATTGAAACTACTCTAATATATACAACATGATGTAGCAAACTTAATGGAAGGTTTTGAGATTGATCCCATTTACTTGGGATTTGTAGTGTCTTTGGCATAAATATTAGTTAACTTGAAAGAGTTAGCTTCTTTGCGAGAACCGATGATGTATGGGCCACTCTAAAGTACATCAAACTTTGAATGGTGCCTTGATTAAGCTCTGTCAGCATCCCATTTTAGAACCAATTCCCCAAATTTGAAAACTTGAAGCCTAACATTTTTGTCAAACCATTTATTTGTTTCTTGTTGATGTTGTTCTAGCTTAATCATGGTAGAGTTCCTAAGTTATTGAAGATTACCCACTCTACCATTCTAATTTCTCTTTGGTCTATACCTTCAAATTCTAGGTGTTGGGAAAGTGCTAACGAATTCAGATCTAGTGTCAAAGGAAGGATAAATTCCTTACCATATAAAAGCTTATAAGGTGAAGTTCTTATTTCCTTTTTACTATGATTCTATCTACCCAGAGTGCGTGCGAGAAATTTATATACCACTATCTTTGGCTGATGTTCATTATGCGCTTCATGATTCTAATCAGGTTCTTGTTTGTTGATTCTACTCCGATCGTTACCACGAGGGTTATAATTGGAATCAGTCTTCGGTAAGTGCCCATACTTAGAGCCCAATAAGTGAGTTTAGTACTAAGGAAGGCCTTTATATTATCATAGATAATGGTTTGAGGAATGCCAAACCTTGTGACTATACCTTTGAGAAAGTAAAGGATGACTTCCTTAGTTGATTCCTTAAGTGTGATAAATTATATCGATCTGGTGAAGTAATCTCTAGCTATCAACACCCATTTATGTCCAACGCTTGAAGGTGGATTGATCATGCCTATGAAGTCAAGACACCATTACGGAAAAGGTTTATCCACTTGGATTGGTTGGAGGGGAAGCGTTGCTAATTTTTTCTTTCCTGCAAAGGAAGCACATTCCTTACATTTTGTGACCCACCTATGTGCATCTATGAACAGGGTAGGCCAGAAGATACCTCCCATTATGATCTTGATTTCTATATTTTTGGAAGAGAAGTGTCCACTAGAGAATCCATCATGAAATTATGCTAACACTTTATCAGTTTGCGCACCGTTGATACATCTTAACAACACACCATCAAGATTTATTTTGAAGAGAAGTCCATCAATCAACACATAAGGGACAAATTGTAACCTTAGATGTCTTCTCTTTACTTTGTTTAAACCAAGAGGGTAAGAACCCTCTAAATATAATGTGATCATGTCCTTTATCTAGTCACGTGTGCCGGTTCGTATTCTATTCAAGTTCTACATGTGGAAGGTCTTCATCCAAAAATAATGAAGCTTCAGGTTCAATTTACGCATCCTCAGCAATCTTCTTATAGAGTGCATTACCTATCACTAGCTTTGTGTCCTTGATAGTCACATCATACTCCATGATTTTCGTCACCCTTCATGCTCTGTTCTCACTTATTTCTTCTCCCATGATGAATTATCTAACAGAAGAGTGGGAGACTAACACCCTGATATGATTGATGGCAAACATACTTTTGAATTTCTTGAGCACAAACATGATGGCGAAGACCTGTTTCTCCATCTGACTATATTTTAACTCATAATCCTTCAGCGTATTGCTGAAGAAAGCCACTGGTTATTCTATCCCATGTTCATTTTCTTGTGTTAAGACAACAACAATACTTGCATCAGGCACCATAAAGCATAAGGAAGAAATCCTTTGAATAATCTGGATTGATAAGTGTTGGCATGCAAGAAATCTCTTGCTTGATTTTGTTGAAGATTTCTCTTCCTTCATTTGTCAATCTAAAGGATTTTTCATTCTTGAGCATCAAGGCGATGGGATAAACTAGTCCTGTAAAGTTAGGGATAAAACACCTAATAAAATTGATCTTGCCAAGGAAGGACTATAGGGAATTTTTGTGCACCAAATAGGGAAAGATCTAGAATGGCTGAAGAAGCACATTCAGGGATCAATTGCGATGCCATCCTTTGAAACCACATGGCCCAAAAGATTTCCTTGCACTACTGAAAAATTACACTTCTTGGGGTTAAGAGATACCCCAAATTATCTCGCATCTCTCAAATACTTTCTCCAGGTGCTCCATATGATCCGCACTCTTCTTTGAGAAGATTTTTATGTCATCAAGGTAAACTAGGATGAACTCATTGATATATCCATTGAAAGCAATATCCATAGCATGCCATAATGTGGCACCCACATTTGATAGAACAAAGGGAATTTTTTGATATGCATATGTTCCCCACTTGCTCGTAAATTTTTCTTAAATTGATCCTCTTCCTTGACAAGGATTTGGTGTAAACCTTAATACCCATCTAGCATGGAGAATATTTGTGCACTATCCATAGTCTGCAAAATCTAATCCATTGAAGGAAAAGGATAATGATCCTTTAGAGATGCCTTATTCAAATCTCTGAAATCAACACAAAGTCTTATTTCACCATTCTTCTTGTATACTGGGACCAAATTTGTGACCCAGGTAGAGTATTTGATAGGAAAAATATTTTTTTCCTCAATGAGTTTGGATAATTCCTTCCTCATGAGGGGTTCTATCTTTGGATTGACTAGCCACTACTTCTATCTGATAGGCTTGATACCAGGGTCAAGGTCAATGGAGTGTTGAGAAAAACTTGGATCAAAACCTCTGAGGTCTTCATACTCCCATGAGAATATATCATTGTATTTTTATAGAGAGATATGAAGGCTGTTTTTCTTCATGGACACAAGTCCTGCTGAGCAATGCCTCTTTCCCACACATAATAGTGATTGAGGAGAAATCTTCTTGCATGACGTGCATGTATCTTTCTTTACCCTTGAACTCATCATCAAGGCTGAAAATTTTCTCTAAGGTGACTAGTTATTTAGGTAATTTTTTTTTATTCAACCGTATCAAATGGTGACCATAGATGTCATGCAAATCAGCTTGCATGCTTGATGAGAACTCAACTTCATTCTAGATAAACTGGATGATCTGCGCATCACTCTCAAACACTTACCAATTGGTGTTGTTATCTTGAATGGATGGCTTGATCACCATTTTGATATGCTGAGTGTTTCCTTTGATAAAGTCCTCAGTAGGAGAGAACTATGAACCTAGTGTGGCCATATTGTCGACTTTCCTTGTTCATTCTCGCGCATGGAACCAACTAGAAATTAAGAGTATCAAAGCTTTCAAGGAGGTCCCAAACTCCGTATTTATAAGATTTGATAAGTTTATTATTTTTCTCAAACTTGTTGGTAACACCGTGGATGATCAATTTTATGTCCCTAAAGATCTGCAATGCGTTAATTTTCTTTTTCTCAAGAATGAGAAAGACATGCACCAACACTTCATACTCTACAACATTATTAGAGCATGCAAACTACAACATGTGCCCATAGACTAGTTTGAAATTTTTATTTCTTGAGTGCACATGGAAGCATAACATCTTCTAGAATGTAATAATTACCAAGCCCGATTTCATAAGCTTCCGGTTCTTGAAAGATAGGATCAAATTTATGGTTTATTTCCTCCCATTCATCAAGCACTAGGTCCGGAATAGAAGGTGGAAGAGACTACTCTTCATGAACTGAAGCTTATTATTCTTGGATTAAACAATTGTCTTGGAGAGGGGATGAGACATATGATTCTACATGATAGGAAAATATAGGCTCAGCTTGTATGGTAAAATGAGTACCATAACTTGTCTTAGTAACATATGAGACCAATCAAAAGACAAGTAACCACCCACTTTAGCAGTAAATTCTCTTGATAGACATAGGGAAAACAAAGGAGACAAATCAATGATTAACACATCTTGAGTAATTATTAGGATTGGAAAAGCATGTAGGGTTAACTCAAGATTCTTGATGACTCCTAAGGTAGTGAAAATTGAGCCATCAAGTTCTGACACTCTGTTCACCCGATTTTTAGAGAGTTTCTTTGAATATTGACCAAACAGATAAGGGTAAAAGGGCTAGGAGGAATACATGTTAAAGCTGGTTGAAATTTGTTGCGTGTGTATGACTTCTTGATCCATAGCTGATCATGAGAGGTTCCTTTTGGCTAGGAGGAACTACCTGAAATAAACAACAAGACCACCAAAAAGAGATTAAATAATATATAATAGTGGACTGCCTAGCGTATGTTAGTTTCGAGAATTGTGTTGCTCTAGAAGGTTGTCAATCCACTATTTAAAACAATTCAATGTTAACAATAAATGAAATCCTACTATAGTTAAAATTATTTAGGTATCTCATTTGAATACAATAAGAAAAATCATTCACAACAGGCTAAGCTATGATTAAATCTGAAGGGAAAGGTCTTTGTTAGAGTCTTGGTATTTAGTCGGGTATGGTTTTGGGCTATTTTTGGTATTGGGTGGAGAATTTAGGCTCTCTTCTTGGTCTGAGGGTAAAACATAGAGACCGACATCGGTCTAGTGTAACTGATGATGGTTTAGAGTGGACCGACAACCATCATGGGTAACCGCATCGATACTGATCGGAGTTACAAAAACTTATAAAAAAATGATGTAAATATAGATTTGAGGCTAAATGGAAATGAAGAGGGAAATGAAAAGGTCTATGGAGATCTTAGGTATACTCAGAGGTGTTTAATAGTTGGGTATGGGAAATTTAATGGTGTGGGTGAAGGGATGATAAAACTTACATGAAGGTAAATGGTGGGAGAATGGGAGTGCAAGTAGAAATTGATAATAGAAGTAATAGAGCTTACTAAAATGAAAGTAGATGAATGTTGGTCAACAAAATACTTACTGTTGTATGAGCTTGATGGCTGGATGGCAATGGAAGTTGATCAAATGGATGAATATTGGTGTGGTAATGGTGCTTCCCAAAATTCTCCCATGATTGCAAATGGCTTTTTGGTCACTTATGATCTTTGGTGTGGAGGCTCAAATGTGTGCGCAAATGCTAGTTTTCTTGCATGTAACTCTGGTTTTGTCTCTTGCTCTCAAAAATGTGCCAACCTTGAAATAAGGTTATTTTGGAGAATAAATGGTAACCAACGATGGTTCCAGGTTGACCGGTGGTGGTTTAGGGCTCCGACATCGGTTAGGGTGGGATTTCCTAGGTTTACTAAAATGGGTAGATCCACTTGATTTCTTGGATCTTGTTAGTTTCCCTCAATGATTAGAATGGAAGCTTCCTTTCTAATGGGTGGGAATGTGGTTAGAGGGAATGTAGGCTTTTGATTTTTAGGGTTTAGGTAGGTCTTAGTTAGTTATGGCAACATACTAAGAATAGGTCTTAGGGTGAGGTGGCTAGGTGAGGTGGTGGTGTGAGAATTATCTTAATTAGGATAATTAAATAATAAATATCATGAGATCATGGGTTAATTTAATTAAAAATTAAATTAATATTAGTGTGGGGTGAAAGGGGCCATGGTTAGGTGAGTGTGTTCAAGGTGATTATTTGACGAGGGACCAAGGGGAGTGTGACCCAATTTTGGTGTCTACATTTTACCCATTTTTATTAAGTAGCTTGTATTGGTAAGCGACGCTGAAAAAAATAAGATGTGGTTGCCCCATGTGTGGGTGAAGGTGATCCCCCTCAAATCAGGAACTTGTGAGGTAGAAGGTAGAATCAGTGAGTGGTTTGATAAAAGGTTAATATGCTGAAGAAGAAGGTAGAAAAGGGGGTTAGGGGGTAAAGGTCTAATTGGGTAATCCAGGTAATGGGTCAGGTTCAAAGGTAGTAACATTCAAATGCACACACATGTATAAATTGTAGCAAGATACCAAGTTGAAGAGCAGGAAAACTCTACATTATATAAGGTCGATAGGTTTATCCAAACCAAGGTTGAGGTTATTTCGGTATCCAGGTATAGGATATGGTCATGAAACGTATCACAGGTCATGTGCAGGAATGTTCGGGTATGTTCCGGTACACCAAAGGTTGGGTTAGGATAAATGGTCACAAAAAGGCAAGGTAAGGTCATTAGGTCAAACAACACGGGTAACAATGTCACAAGGTATAGCGAGCACATGAGGTCATAGGTCACTAGCAATGTTCCAAGTCCAAGTAGTTAGGTCATGACATGGGTAAGACCGAGGTATAGGTAAAATAATGAGTCCCCAAATGATGAAGAGGTTAGGCGGTAAATGATGAGGTTAGAAGGGTAAAGGGAAGTGTCCTAGTCAGGTGTGGGTAAGGTAGAAAGGATGCAGGCCAACAAATAAGGGATAATGGGTGGTAAGAAGACTAAGTAGGGTAACTGAAAACAATCATAATGAATCGATGTTGGTCACTTTGGACCGACCATGGTAGGTGAGGGAATAGGACCGATGTTATTCGAGGTCAACTTTCAACGGTAGGCTAGGGAACAAGACCGATGTCGGTTAAGGTAAAATCGGAGCAGTCAAGTCGAGAAGGCTATTAAAAGAAAAAGTGCCACATTTTGGAAATCATTTGTCATTTACCAAATTGGAGAAAATGGCAAGAGAGAAATAACGAGGTGGAAAGTGACTAAACAACATGGAGAGCTAAGTTTGTGAGCTGTAATGTGAGTGGTTGTTGGTTGATAGGTGGGTCTATGGGCACGGTGATTTGATTGGGTGATTGATTTGATTCAATTGAGCTAAAGGGTAATTGGTGATGGCGAGGGTAGGAGAGGGATCGAGTGGACCCGTGCAGTAGCCTGAGGTGCCATGACACAAATGTTAGCATGATGAGGTAAGAGCCTATTCCTATTGTTTGTTTGTTTTGAATGGGTAGAGGAGGGAAATTAGGTAGGAGGGAAATGGGGTTTTGGGGGAAAATATTTAAAATTTGAATGGAGGGAATGTAATGAGAAAAGGGGAACAAGGGAGGGTAGGTTTAGGTAAGTGAGGGGTGGGAATAGGTATTGGGTAGGTATTGGTGGGGAAATGGGTAGAAAGGAGGGGTGTGGGAGAAAAAGGGCAAGGCGTTGTGGGTTTGTCTCCATGGCGATGACCGACGTTAGTTCGCTAATAACTTGAGTCATTGGGTAAGGACCAGTATCGATCATAGATGTAATGATTGATGTTGATTATTATTGGACCATGGGCGGTTGATACTAACTAATGCTAGTCACCAAGCTAAAGAGGTGGGACCACGAAGAGCTACATAGATGGGTTGTGGATAGATAGGTAGGGGTAGGGAGAGTTGGATAGGGGGGAAGAGTTATGAGTATGGGTAGGTGGGTGAATAAGGAAGATCGGTGAGAGGGGAAAAATGAAAATAGGTGAGGGTCTGAGGCATGGGTAGATAGGTGGTGTTGATTTAGGGCTTAGATATAGGTTAAAGGTTGATTTAGTTAGGATAAGCGGTATAGTGGGGGGGCAAGATTTCATGCGGGTTTTGGTTAAATTTTATTAATATGCTTAGTTGTATATAGGCACGGGATCAGCTACGAGATGAGGGATAGGGTACCTCCCTTTCTCATGGAGATATGAGGGGAAATAACATGCGAGGAGTGGATCCATATTACAGATGTGGGCTTGATTGGGGTAAGATGCTACTGGCACGTAGTTTGGGAGGTGAGTTTGATGATTACCCTCTGTTGTCCACTCAAAATTCCCTTGCTTTTGAGAAGTTTAAAATTGAATTTTTTTGAAGTTAAATGTCTTTTCTATTGTCCTGGTAATGTGAAAAGTCAAGAAATTGGAAAAAATTGCGTTTTTTGGGTCATTTTGTGTGATTTTCGGGCTTGTCAGACATTTTTTTCCCAAGTGTCCCAAGTTCATTCGGGATCTCTGTTCCCGATCGATTGCTTTACCTGAAGTCCGTTCTTTAAGGGCTCGTCGGAACTTTTTGACCAAAGTGTCCCAAGTTCGCCCCAGCCCATTGTTCCCTTTTAAATGTCTGATTTAGCTGAATCACGTATTCCACGTAATTTTTTCCCTCATGTCCCATAAGCATTTGTGCATACTTTTCCCGCGTCGCCCGTATCGGCCGAATCGCGCTTTCGCGTCCCGCGTGTCCCAAATGAACCAAAGGCCATTCGAGTTAATTTTTCCCGCTCTTCACAAATATCTTTCTTTCCAAGTTGGTAGGTGTGTATTTAATGTGCATTAATTGTCTTTCTCTCTCCCAAATGGCTATATAATGAATTGCCCCTTATGCATTTTACACACTGCTTTCTTGCCATCCTTTGCTCATACCTTCGTGATCAAGATTTTTACGCGCATACTCATTCCCCTGCAATTTCATCCCGAGTCTAGATTGCAACCTTGACTTTTCAAATTGCTATCAAAATGAAGATTAAATTCCAAGGCCAGGAGCAAGTCTCACCGCTCGAGTCTGCCGTTCCCGATATTGGGGATAGTGAGGTTCGCCACCTCGACTTTGGAGATTTTTGGGAAAGAATGATAGATGCAAACCCTTCACCTATGGCACAGGTGATTCATGATAGTGGTTTGGCATTCGCTGGTGGTTTCCCTATCTCGGTGCAATGCACAAATACGGTGCTTTCCTGCGGCACTCATTACAACCTTGATTCGAATGAGATGACGAATGTGCATGGGGAACTCATCGCTAAACTTGACGCTACTACCATTGGCACTGCCCTAATAATTCTAGAGATGGAAAATGCTATAGTAATCTCCCAGAACCAGGCACAAGCCCTCTTTGATCAGGACAGTGAGAAATACAAGGTGCAGTGTGCAAAGTCCTAACTTAAAACCATAAAAAGGGGGTGTCTGCAAATGCATCAAGGTTCGTTTCCATGTAGAATTCAATGAGGAGTTGTCAGATTTTATAATCCTACTGGCTCAGGTCATGGGCTTACCCTCTACCAATGAGTTTCATTTCTGGATGTGCCCACTCATCAATATGGTGTGTGAAGGGAATCAAAATATCAACTGAGCGAGAGATCATCGGTATGAACCTAGTGGAGTAGCATGTATGCAATGTACAACAAACAAAAATTCTATATGACTTCATACCTGATGTATACTCTGGCAACATCGAGGTAATGGTTTGGTTTCTCATACATCGATGCTCACAAGGGTGACCCCGTATATGCCTACTGCCCTCAGTTCACCCTGGAAACTAGCAATCGCAACTTCAGAAGGGTGAATGATGCCTTCACCATGTACATTGTCAGGCTTCTGGAGAGTGACACAGCGAGGAGATTTTCTGATGAAGCTATGAATCTGATATCGCACTACGGTGCCTACTTCATCCAATTTAGAAAATTTTCCTATATAAGGCTTGCTGGCTATGAGAGCACCCCTCTCAAACTCCCCATGTTCTGCAATGATAAAATGGCCTTAATAGAAGTATGCGGTAGGCTGGACAAGTTGCATAGAACCTGCAGGGATAAGAAAATTACTAGCTTGCACTTCCCCATCACTTTGGGAAACTACACCTGCAAAACAACCCTAGATGCTCAAAACATAGAAAGAGCCCTGCCCCATCACTATCCATTTCTTCAGGCCAAGAACCTATTTTGACTTGAAGAAGTTTATTGAGCAGAACATCAAGATCACTTATCATCATAGGGTAGACACAGAAGATTATTGGGCTGACTGTGTTGATGATTTTGAAGCAAGAAGGAGGCATTATGGCATATTTTCTCTTCAACTAATTCAAGAGCTTAACCTGTACCAAGTTCCTGAAGGGCTCCAAGATGATAATTCTGACCTGTACTCATATGAGTATGACAATGTGGTCAAACACACTCCCTTGGAGGATTTGGATTGGTTCAAAAAGGAGAAGGACGATCTGGCGGAAATCCTAGCTCCCGTCTTGGTAAGAACCAAAATATGGTTTGACAGGAGAGTTCGCAAACTCAAAAGACATTCAGGTGAGTCCTCCAAAGACACCTCAACACCAAGAAAAGAGGCATTGTCACCTGATTCAAGAGCACATATGCAGACCCCTCCTGCCTTGTCAACTCAAGGTCCCACAGTCTCCACTCCTTCCTCATCCACACAGGTATATCAAAAGAAAGTCAGAGAAGTCAAGAAGGATCCTGTGGAGGAAGATCCCCTAAGGAAGCATACGGAGTTGCCCTCAAGCCCTAGAGAACATCATTGTTCTCAGTGAAAGTGAGGAGAGTGAAGTGCCGGTCTCTATAAGTGCTCTAGAAGCCCCCATGGATAAAGAAAAGGAGGTCCAAAGCACTGAGCTTCCAGGTGCTAGTGATTCCTCTGTACTAGAAGCCCCAAGCGCTCCACTCATATCCCAACTAGAGGCAACAGCAGTGCAAACCTTAGGTGCCATGAGTTCTCTATCTCTTAGCCCTCTTGCCCCACCTTCTTCTTCCTCCTCTTTTGCATAGGTACAGCCTCTTGTTAACAGTAGGAAGAGAAAGTATTCCTCCCGGATCTCAGGACCCAATTTTGATGTTGTGGTGGCCTTATTAGGCACTACTCCTCCTACTCATGCCAAAAATATAGAACTACCTCCAGGATAGTTTCTGATGCTCAGGGCCAACAATTCCTGGAGATAGCCAAGCCTAAGGTAGACAAGCCAGAGAAATATTTGCAA
This sequence comes from Taxus wallichiana var. yunnanensis, assembly GCA_018340775.1. Classification (NCBI taxonomy): domain Eukaryota; kingdom Viridiplantae; phylum Streptophyta; class Pinopsida; order Cupressales; family Taxaceae; genus Taxus; species Taxus wallichiana. Next base: position 736,788,997 of record CM031241.1, read on the forward strand.
GCATCTGATCTGGAGCTCTCGAGAATTCCCATGAGAGAGTCCACCCCTGAAGGTGAGATCCATAATCTTCAAGAAACAATCACCAGAGTCATTGGGAGGGTAGAGAAAGGGCAGCAAACTATAGAGCAGTTGGAGGAACAGGCCCAGATTCTTACAAGTTTCATCAAGTCTCTGCTGTCTAAAGATAAAGTTTTGGATCCTACCCCATTGACTACTCTTCCACCACCTGTAATTCTGAGCCAGGATGAAGTGCAGAGTATCAAAGACATGCACAAGTATTCCATCTATGGAAGGGCTATGGAGGCCATGGTGGATGATATGCTTGTTGCAGGATTGAATTTCATTGATGAAGCCTTCAAACTCCACGGGAAGGTGAGCAATTTGCAACAGAAGCTCTCCTCCACTATTGGGAGCATAGATAAAGAACTTAAACTTTGGAGCAGTTGCATAGTAGACCTTCGCCTCATGGGACAAACAGATGAAAATATTTTAATGGCAAGCAAGGTCTTCGATGATGCAAAGGATAACTTGTCAAAGTCCTGGGTCTACAGATGTGGAATGGAAAATCAAGGTGCTGGAGGAGGCTTTGGGAGAGTTAAGAAATAGCTGGCAGAAGGGTGAGGCCTTCAAGACTCTAGTTGTATCTGCCTTCAAGGATATACATTGCCATCTTCATGATGAGACTTCTGGTGTGTCTCTCTCTTTACAAGAAATCAAAGCTCAATTCCGAGCTTTTTCAAAGGTAACCTGTTCAAGGAGAGTTCCATTTCCAAGGAAAAGATGAAGGAGATATGCTCTCTTCAATCTGCTATAGAGGAAGCGAATAAATATTATCATACTCATGTCAAATTCGAAAAAGAAATGGAGAAGTGCCTCGGATTTTGGACTCAGTCTACTGCCAACACATCGGTCCCACGAGGCAGAGACATAGCGGAGGCATTGAAAAGATTCAGGCAGCGGATCCTAAAGTCAGTGGGCCCCTCCCATTCATGAACACCTGTCTTTTCTCCTAATTCTTCTCTTTTCTTCTTTCCTTTCTTCTCGAATTTATTGTAATTAGTTGGGGTATTGCGATTAGCAGCCCTCTAACTAAACATTAGTTAAAAGAAGTAGTTACCAAAGAGTAACTAATTTGTAAACTATATAATGGCCTCTCCTCGCCATTTTTGGGGGAGAACTTGGCTTATTTATAAAAGTGTAAAGAAATCACAAAGAAATCAATACAGAAGGATTTCCATTCTTTGTCTATCCGATTCCTTTTATTCATACGCTGTCCATTAAATATTGTTAGATCATTTGTTTACATTATGCTGAGAAGCTTTGTATTCTTGTAGATGTTATTTATAGAACTGTGTGTCTATTCAAATTTCATCTTATTAACGTAAGTACAAATGATCTTATTCCAATCCACTGTAATCTTGCATGCATAAGGAATTATTCTGTCATCTATAATTCTGGATGGTGCCTTTCTACTTATTTTCACATTTTCATTCCTCTATCCTTTTGTAATTGGTAACCTATTTAGGAAACACTTTTATGATATCCAAGTTCCATAGTGAAACCATGCTTTGTATATGTGTAAATAGGTTCGTTTCTGAATAAGGGAACCTCTCCCATTAAAGAGGAGGGACTTCTTGTCCCCTAACTATTGCTCTTCTTGAAGTTCTTTTTTTTTACAACCAACACCCTCATCAATAGATGTGATTTGGAAACCAATACATTCCATTTGCTGATGGGTGAGATCCAGTATCCTTCGACTACCTATAGTAGGTACATAAGTTTACTCGACCTCCTCGGATGCATCTGAGGAGTTACTATTTCCAGTGTTTGAAGAGGGGCTAGCATTGTTAGGATTCCACAAAGGCCGCGTGATGAGCTACGGGGTGATGTATCGAGCCTACCCGAGGAGATGAGTCTGGTAGTGATTTTTATGGAGGTACTATGTTGTTTTGCACTACTGATGCAGAGGGTGGGAGATTCCCACGGTCACTTATGGGGGTCCTACACGACATGGTGGAGAGTAGAAATCAGTTTGCATGGGGGCATGTGTTCTTGGTATAGCTATATAGGGAGTGTTATCCAAAATGGTGCCCCAGCTCATTTTTGTGGCTAACTCCTTGTGTTCTTGCCTCTCTTGTGCCTCAGTCTACATTTTTTGATTTTCAGGCACTCAAGGCTTTCTAGAAATGGCACCATCAGATAGAGCTCTCTCTCAGCTTTCCAGAAAGGTAAAGTTTGCCTCCTAACTCCTTATATTTTTCAAGTTATGGCTCGGTGGAGTTTTTGTGGAAAATTTTCCCATTTGAGGCCCGCAGCCAATAGGAAGCTGCCACGTGGCAGAGGAGTTCGGGGGTCGGAGGCAAATATGAATTTTTTTCCAAAAGAGTATAAAAAGGTCGATTTTCAAAGGAAAACCCATGGAAAAGAGAAGGAGAGAGAATTCCAGAGTGAATCAGAGCTTGCCACGTGGCATCCGACCAGCGGAGCGTGGGGAATTTTTGAAAATTTTTCCAAAGACAAAAAAAAGTAAAATTTGAAATTTTTTCCCGCCGATCCGTTTTGGGCCGTTTTTTTCCCTAAATCTTCAAACGATCATATCTTTTGATCCAGAGCTCATATTTTCACGTTCTTTATATCATTGGAAAGATGTTAAAATTATCTACATGATTCCATGGTCAATTTCTAATTTTGGTTTAGTTTGGAGAGAGAAAATTCAAAAATGGTTCTGGTACGTGTCCATGGCCAGAAATGACATTTCAACAACCAAATTTAATACAGAATGGGTCGCATTCTTCTCCAATATGGTCAAAAATGATAGGGTATGGGTTTGTAAGGTCCTCCATGCTATTTTAATGCATTTTCCATCAATGAGGGATGGCTCCCATGCATTTTTCATGTTTTCTCTCTCCTGGGCTCGACCCATGTACTGTAAAAGCCAGATTTGGCTCATTTCTTCATGGTTGAACACTTTTTGGCATAGAAAACTTCTTCTTTCACCTCCAACAAGTGATAGTTGTAAGAATCAAGACCTTTTCAAGTATTGTAGCAGGTTTATACCTCTTTGAGGGTGGAATGCAAGAGATTTTTACATGGAATTGATAGTGTAAACTCTGTGAATGCTTTCAGTCCTCTGTTTGTATTGTTTTACTTCATTTTAAGACCTCTAATTACATCTATCAGCTTGTGTATGTTTTCCCTTGTTGCATTTCATGAATTTGTGTCTATTTACATGGCAAAAAATGTTTCACCACTCCTTTTGGTGCATCACCATCTTTAGTTTAGTTTCATTTTTGCATTTTTATCCCTGTCTCCTTGCAATTTAGAGTAGGATTAGGATCTGAACCTCTGTAGTTGTGCAAAATATAGATCTAAATCAGAGGAGTTTGAGGAACCAGCCTCTAATCTGGAGATTCCTCTCTCATTTTCACAAGTCCCACACTTGGAGAGAGGTTTCCATGTTGTGCAATCACACTGGATGCCTAAAACATCAATTCAGAACCTTGATTTGCATCCAGGGGTGCTGCTGATTTGCAACAACAGTTTTGGCACGCCCGGTGGGACCTTAGAGGTCTCATTTTTATTATAGCAAAGTTGATGTGCATCTGCTGCAATTTTCTTGCTTGAAAAGAGCTATAATTTGCATATCTGGTGACTCCAAGGGGAAGAATCAACTGGTTTCAGCAGTGCAGGCCTGAAAACTCATGAGAAGAATCACCACAAGGTCAAGAGCTGGAGAAGAAGAGGTGCTGTTTGAATATCTGCAGTTATCTCCAAGAGTAAGGTAAAGTGGGAGGAGAATCCAAAGGTCTCCATCTCCACCAAACAGAACTCTCTCAACTCCTCCACCTGGTAGGCCTTTCATTCAATCAACAAGGGTTCTAAGACCAATTAGAATGGCACAAAACAACCCCTATGTCAACTTCACAGGTAGCAGCCCACTTGCCCTCAATGCACAACATCCAATTCCAATTGCAGCCTTGAAGAACATTCCCTACTTCACTAGAGAAAATCAGACTACTCCAGGTGATCATGTTAAAGACATTGCCAATCTTTGTGCAATTCATGAAATCAATGAGATGCAAGTGGCTGTCAAATTGCTGGCATCTTCATTCAAGGGGAAAGCATTGCAATGGTTTAGAAGCCTTGGAGCTGGTTCTATCACAAATTAGAATTAGCTATGTATAGCACTTCATGAGTAATTTGGAGAGAAGGGAGACAACTTGTCTCTTTTGGAGCAGCTGACAACCATCAAGAGAGCTCCCAATGAGCAGCTGACTGATTTCAACTTCAGATTTCAAAAGACTTGGGAGAGAATTCCAGTGGCAGTCAGACCAACAGCAGAAGGTGCTTTTCTCTACTATCTCAAAGCTCTAAATTCTGATATTTCTATGTTGATTCAGTCCATGGGAGGCATAACTATCCCTATGGCTTATAGCATTGCCATTAGGGCTGAAAATTGTTTGATCCAAGCTGGAAAACTAGCCCCTAGACCTCCCATGCCATTGTTTCCAAGTTTAGAGAGTCCAAATACCAATCAAGCACCTAATTTGGCTCCTTCTCCCACTCCTAGAAATCAGATTTCAAATGAAGCTTCTACTTCATCTCCAAGTGCCCCAAATGAGCTTCAAGAAGTCATGAAGCAATTACAAAACCTAGGCAATGAGCTAGTCACTCTCAAGAGGCAGCAAGCCCAAGGTTTTAGACCTTCTTACCAGCCCCAAGCTCAGCCCAACAGCAGCCATACCAACCACAAAGACCTCCTAATCCAGCTGCAAATATGAATCAAACAAGGCCTCCTGCCAATAGACCATTTCAGCCCTACAATCCAAATGCCATATCTGCCTCTAAGGCATTGGTGCCAACACAAAACAACATTGCTCAGGAGTATGACTGGTGTTTTCCATGCAATGAACCTCATAACCAATCCATGTGCTTCAATGGTGCTTTGAATCAAGCATTAATGGTGACAACTACTGGTGTGGAGGGTGAGGGAAGTCAAGGAAACAACCAACAACAAGAAACATTCCAACAGCAATCAGCTCCAAATGACACCACATTGGTAAATTGGCAAGCAGAGGATTTTTGTGGCATGAATCAAATGGTCTCTCAAGGTGTTGCAGCCAACACAAGGTCAAAAAGAAGGAATTTGGGTGAAGAACAACCATTAGCTCCAACCAATCCACAACCTTCCATGGCTCCACAAATGGTTGGCAAGCAAAATCCAATTTCAAATGCACAAGGGCAGCCAAGAACAGCTCCTAGACCAACTCAAATACCAGTTATTGTTGCCCACGTGCAAGGAGTGAATGTACAAGCAAAGGGACAGAAAAGAGATCCTTCATCACCATTCAGTATCATTGATCAGATGAAGAAGACAAATGTTAATATATCAATGTGGGAATCCCTATCTATCCCAAGCCAGAGAGACTTGTTATAAGCTGCCATGAAGGAGGATCAAGCCAACTTCGAATCAGCAAGTTCGATGATGCAGAAAGTGCTCACAAATGCTGCCCAGCCTGAGGGAAATCATGGAGGATAGCAAGGTAAAATGTTGAAGCCCCCTCCTTTCTATGTTTCATTAATCATTAGAAATCAGTTAGTGCACAATTGCATGATAGATTCCGGGGCAAGTAGCTCAGTGATGCCTAAACAAATAGCTGATCAGCTAGGGCTCCAGTATGAAACCATATCCAAAGGGGTAGTGCAGCTGGATGGGACAGCAGTAATAATAGTTGGGGTGATTAGAAACTTGAGTCTTACCTTGCATGCATGTCCAAATGTTGTTGTTTCACAAGATGTATCAGTCATAGACCTTCCACCACTCTTTGCCCTATGCTTGTCAAGGGACTTCACAGCCAAGATTGGGGGATATTTGTCTGCTGATTGGTCACACATGCTGTTCAGAATGAGGTATGGAACTAAGGCTACAATCAGGTCTGAACCTATTACAAACTTCCACATTGAGCCTTACACTCCAAGTCAGATCAATACCAATTGTTTAGCATTTGATCAAGAAGACCACCCAAGCACCGATGAAGCTGACACCAAGGTTGGGAGCATCCCGGATCTAACTCTTGATGAATGGGAAAACAAGGTACATGCTTTTGATCCTTATCAAGAAGTAGAAGAATCTGAGCTAGGGGTCTATTGTATACATGAAGAAAATCAGCCTATTCCTAACATCACCAAGCCAAACCACAAGGATGACAATGAGGTATGGCAGCTGTTTTTTGATGGATCAAGAAGTAGACAAGGTGCAGGAGGTGGAGCCATGCTTGTTTCACCTCAAGGAGTAAGGTACTATTCAGATTTTAGATTTCAGTTTGCATGCTCCAATAACACTGCTGAATATGAAGCCTTAGTGCAAGGGATGCATTGGGCAATCAAGAAGAAAATAAAGAACTTGCAAGTCTTTGGTGATAGTGAATTGATTGTAAATCAGGTCAAGGGACAACATGCTGCCAAGAATGATCTACTCAGGTGCTACAAGAACAGGGTGTGGGACCTCATGGAAGATTTTGAGGGTTTTGGCATCAAATCCATTCCTAGGAAAGATAATCAAGTCTGCCGACAAAGCTGCTTCAGCAGTAGTAGGGGCATCCTTTGACATTGTGGAAAGCATTCAACAAGACAAGGTATAGCCAAACATCCATGTGATTATGAGGCCTTTAGTGCCAGATAACAATGTCAGTTGGCAAGTGTTTGAGAATGACCAGAAAATCATCCATTTCTTGCAAGAAGAAGCTGAGTTCTTAGCTAAGAATCAAGAAAAATTAGAACAGCAGTATGGTGACCAAGTGGTACAGCTGAGAACTAACAAGCTGCCCAAGGGACTTATCACTTTGGAGTCCATTTTTAATCCCAATGATCAGTTTAGAAAGGAGAAAGCAAACATTCAGGTCAAGAGAGAGGATTCAGTATCCATCTTGGTAGAAGAGAACAAACCATTGCAAATTGGAAAGATGACAACTGATCAAGAAAGGTATGAGTTCGTACAGCTGTGTCAAGAGTTCCCTGATGTGTTTGCATGGAGCTATGAAGATTTGAAAGGTTTCAATCCCAACTTAGCTCAACATACCATTGAATTGGATCCAAATACTAAGCCTGTCAAGTAGAAACAAAGACCAGTCAATCCACACATGGAGCCTCTCATGAGGAAAGAATTAGACAAGATGATTGAGTCAAGAATCATATTCCCAATCAAGCATTCTAGTTGGGTTGCCAACTTGGTTCCAGTCAGAAAGAAGAGTGGAGAGATCAAATTGTGTGTTGATTTCAAAGACTTAAATAGAGCATCTCTCAAGGACCATTACCCACTCCCTTCCATGGAGCAAATCTTGCAAGTTGTGGCTGGCTCCGAGAGGTTTTCACTACTTGATGGCTACTCCGGCTACAATCAGATTATGGTGAAGGAAGAAGACCAGTTCAAGACAGCCTTCACAACCAAATGGGGGACTTTTGCATACAGGAAGATGCCATTTGGGCTATCCAACGCTGGTGCTACCTTCCAAAGAGCAATGGACATGGTGTTCAAAGGTTTGATTAACAACGTGGTGCTGATTTACCTTGATGATATCACTATTTTTTCCAAAAATGCAGCAGACCACCTCTCTCATTTGAGACAAGTTTTCACGAGGTGTAGGAAATTTGGAGTGTCTTTGAATCCTAAGAAGTGTATCTTTCTTGCACATGAAGGAAAGCTCCTTGGCCATATTGTCTCCAAAGAAGGATTAGCAATTGATCCAGAGAGAGTCGAAGCCATAAGAGCACTACCATTGCCAAGCCACAAGAAAGCCCTTCAGAGTTTCTTGGGGAGGATAAACTTTGTTCGGAGGTTTGTCCCAGATTTTGCAGCCCTTGTCAAGCCCATCACCAAAATTTTAAAGAAGATCATGGCTTTTAAGTGGATAGCAAAAGGTAAGGAGAGTTTTGAAGCAATCAAAGAAGCCATTTCTCAAGCACCAACTCTCATCAACCTGGACTTCTCCAAGGATTTCATCCTCTATGCATTTGGAGGTAATGACACTATTTCTGCCATTTTGGTACAGCAGAACAAGGATAATGATGAGCAGCCAATTTCCTTCTTCAGCCAGAGCCTAGATGACTATGAGGTGAAGTACTCTTTTATTGAGAAGCATGTGCTAGCAGTAATCAGAAGCTTGAAGAAATTCAAGCATTTAGTCTCAAACAACAAGGTCCAGTTGCTGGTCTCACATGCTGGGGTTAAGGACTTCCTCCTCAACAAAGATTTGAACGAGAAAAGGGCAGGTTGGATCACCCGTGTCATGGAGTATGACATTGAGATCAAAATCACCAAGCTGGTAAGAGGAAAAGGATTGTGTGAGTAGCTGGTTTTGGGGAAGCAAAAAGAAGCATGCAATGAAGGAGAGGCTGTTTTGACAGTTCAAGACAGCCATGAGCCATGTGGCACTCAAGAAGAAAACAATGCTGCCCCCACTCCTTGCTGGACCCAAGGTATAATGCACTTCCTAAGCACAGGCCTATGCCCTCCGGAGATGAACAAGACCCAAAGAAGACACTTCAGATTGCAGGCTATCCCATATGCCATTGTTGATGGAGTTTTGTTCAAGAAAGATGTGAATGGAGTGCTGCTGAGATGCATTAGCACAAATCAGATTCATAGGGTGTTGGAAGAGTTCCATGGTGGATCAGCTGGTGGTCATTTTGCACCGAGAGTGACAACTCTAAAAATCATGAAGGCTGGTTATTATTGGCCTAAAAATTTTAGTGATATTTATGCATGGATCAAGAGGTGTAAGAATTGTGCATTCTTCACAGGAAAAGAGAGACTTGCTTCCCTTCCATTACATCCAATCTTAGTTGACCAATCATTCATGCAATGGGGTTTGGACTTCATTGGATTCATTAATCCTAATTCAAGTCAAGGGCACAAATGGATTTTGATAGCCACGGACTACTTCACCAAGTGGACTGAAGCAGTAGCACTCAAAGAAGCAAATGAGTCCAACATCTTAGAATTTTATGAGGGGATATCAACCAGATTTGGTATACCTGCTACAATAATCTCAGATAATGCATTGACATTCATTGGATCCAAGGTGACTGAGTGGGCTGTCAAGAATGGGATCTACCTAAGCACTTCATCAAACTATTACCCTCAAGGTAATGGCTAGGCCGAGTCTACAAACAAGAACTTGTTGAGGATCATTAGGAGGACTCTTGATGAGAATCAGAGGTCTTGGCATACCAAACTAAAATCAGCCTTATGGGTTGATAGGATAACTCCCAAGAGATCCATAGGTAACTCTCCATTCAAGCTTGTTTATGGAAGAGAGGAAATCTTGCCCATGTCACTTGAGTTGCCAACATTGGAACTCATGAAGCAATTAGAGTTGCTAGAGTTTGAGCCCATGGAGGTGAGATATGCAGAGTTGATGGAGCTGCAGGAGGTCAGAAATCAGGCATCCCAAGCAATGGAAAAGGATCAAGCTTTGATCAAAAAGACCTTTGATAGGAAGGCCAAGGATATATCTTTTCAGGTTGGAGATCTAGTGTTGAAATGGGATGTGGATAGAGAAAAACTGGGAAGGCATTCAAAATTTGATGCCATTTGGAGTGGCCCATACATGGTCACGAAGTGCAAGAACAACAATGCTTTCTAATTGGCCTCATTGGATGGTGAAGAACTGCAGATTCCAGTCAATGGAATCTATCTCAAGCATTGCTTCTAGAGGGAAATTTACCACCTTGTAAATATTAGATTAGATTTTCATTCCTCCAAGTGCTTTGCACATTGTTTTACTATAGGTTAGTTTTTCTTTCCCTAAGTGCTTTGGCACAACTTGTTGTCCCTGGAGATGTTTTGTAGTCCTTGCTTCCATCATGTGATATTCCATCTTCCTCCTTGCACATTCTAAGTCAGTTGAGGTTCTAAATAGAATATTTGATGACTCCATGCCCAATGGACTGCTTCAAGCAACTGGTATTTTCATCTAGCAGGCAAATGACCCCTCTGAGTCACCAAAATTGTTATCCAAAATGGTGCCCCAGCTCATTTTTGTGGCTAACTCCTTGTGTTCTTGCCTCTCTTGTGCCTCAGTCTACATTTTTTTATTTTCAGGCACTCAAGGCTTTCTGGAAATGGCACCATCAGATAGAGCTCTCTCTCAGCTTTCTATAAAGGTAAAGTTTGCCTCCTAAATCCTTATATTTTTCAAGTTATGGCTCGGCGGAGTTTTTGTGGAAAATTTTCCCATTTGAGGCCCACAACCAATAGGAAGCTGCCACGTGGCAGAGGAGTTCGGGGGTCGGAGGCAAATATGAATTTTTTTCCAAAAGAGTATAAAAAGGTCAATTTTCAAAGGAAAACCCATGGAAAAGAGAATGAGAGAGAATTCCAGAGCAAATCAGAGCTTGCCACGTGGCATCCGACCAACGGAGCGTGGGGAATTTTTGAAATTTTTTCCAAAGACAAAAAAATGTAAAATTTGAAAATTTTTCCCGCCGATCCGTTTTTGGGCCGTTTTTTCCCTAAATCTTCAAACGATCATATATTTTGATCTAGAGCTCATATTTTCACGTTCTTTATATCATTGGAAAGATGTTAAAATTATCTACATGATTCCATGGTCAATTTATAATTTTGGTTTAGTTTGGAGAGAGAAAATTCAAAAACGGTTCTGGTACGTGTCCATGGCTAGAAATGACATTTCAACAACCAAATTTAATACAGAATGGGTCGCATTCTTCTCCAATATGGTAAAAATGATAGGGTATGGGTTTGTAAGGTCCTCTATGCTATTTTAATGCATTTTCCATCAATGAGGGATGGCTCCCATGTGTTTTTCATGTTTTCTCTCTCCTGGGCTTGACCCATGTACTGTAAAAGCCAGATTTGGCTCATTTCTTCATGGTTGAACACTTTTTGGCATAGAAAACTTATTCTTTCACCTCCAACAAGTGATATTTTTAAGAATAAGACCTTTTTCAAGTATTGTAGCAGGTTTATACCTCTTTAAGGGTGGAATGCAAGAGATTTTTACATGGAATTGACAGTGCAAACTCTGTGAATGCTTTCAGTCCTCTGTTTGTATTGTTTTACTTCATTTTAAGACCTCTAATTACATCTATCAGCTTGTGTATGTTTTCCCTTGTTGCATTTCATGAATTTTTGTCTATTTACATGGCAAAAAATGTTCACCACTCCTTTTGGTACATCACCATCTTTAGTTTAGTTTCATTTTTGCATTTTTATCCCTGTCTCCTTGCAATTTAGAGTAGGATTAGGATCTGAACCTCTTGTAGTTGTGCAAAATATAGATCTAAATCAGAGGATTTTGAGGAACCAGCCTCTAATTTGGAGATTCCTCTCTCATTTTCACAAGTCCCACACTTGGAGAGAGGTTTCCATGTTGTGCAATCACACTGGATGCCTAAAACATCAATTCAGAACCTTGATTTGCATCCAGGGGTGCTGCTGATTTGCAACAACATGGAGTTGTGGGCTTATGGGTGACTACGATGGTTCAACTTGTGCTACACATTCTTGTTACATTGTTGGGCCTATGAGCACATTGTGTGTGTACGCCTAGTTGATGCCCCGAGATGATGCATTTAAGCCAAGGTCTGTTTGAGAGGGCTATAGCCGATGGGGTGTCGGTTATGGGAGAGTTCGAGTGGCTAGAGTGACACATGATGTAGCTTATTACAGGTGATTACTAGAGGTTTTTCTAGTGTGGAAATTATTTAGAGGCCATATGTAGGCTATCCTTCATACTAGGTAGATGGCGGTAGAGCTGGATGGGCTACAAATTTACAAGTGGATAGAGGGGCGGTAGGCCAAGGAGCATGAGATGATACCCGGACCGGGTCGATGACATTTTGGGTTGGTACGGATATTAGCCCACCCTTCCCTCAATATAAGAGAGATGATGTGGAGAGGCCTATGTCTCCACCACAACCTGATGTCAACTGTAGGAGAAGCAGCTGGTTGACCGGCAGATAGATGCTTCTAGGATGACAGACATATATAGATAGTGGTGATATGCACGCTACGAGTAGTACCGCGAGATCGGGGCAGCCGGATTTGGCTACTATCACAATGTAGAGAGATTCCCTATAAGGGTAGGTGGCTACCCTAGTGACCTAGTTAGGCATAGTGCAGGGACATTTAACAAGGGCTGAGGCACAAGTTGGGACCCTATAGGAACAGGTGGCCTCTTTTTAGGCACAAGGAGTATAGGGACTAGTACCCGCACCAGGGGAGAGGGAGGAGATGGAGATGGGGTGCAGGTAGCCACCCTATAGGCACATGTGATAGGTTTATAGGACCATTTGACCACAACACAGGGACATGTTATAGAATTATAGGGCTAGATGGCCACTACATAGGTACAGATAGAGGCCCTTCAAGACTAGGTACATGTGTAGGCTCTAGGGCCGATGGTACCACCACAGGGGCAGGGACAGGGTCCTATTATTTAGGTAGGAGCATGGTAGGGTTAGAGGCCAATGGCACCAATATAGACAGTACCTGCTGCTAGATTGATAGATGCCATGGGTGAGGTGAGATACTACCAAGATCATTTGATGGTAGCGGGATATATGTCTTATCATATACCGAGCATAGATGACAAAAAGCCTTGAGTGAGAGGAGTAGATCCCACACATATAGTGTGGAGAGTATAGGGAGCTAGAAAGCTTAGAGGCCGGTTCGGGGTGAGGCCACTAGTGCATAGAGTCCAGGCTCAAAGGCAGTCCATCGGGGGCCGTAAGCAGGGGATAGGCAAAGGAGGTCACTGACGTTGGGTGAGAGGAGTGGAGGAGGAGACATATGAGATAGGTTTGGACATTAGATGGGGAGATGATTGATCTCCATTGATGATTACTTTATTTTTGACATATATACCGGCCTATGTGCCAAAGATAGTGAGGATGTACATGAGAGGTTTTAATATTTTTTATATACACCACTGTGTGCCAAAGATATGTGAGAGTCATCTATATGGATACACATGTTTCGATGATTGATTTATAGAGATGATGGTGATTATGTCCTAATGTGTACATGGTTGTGTTTACCTTACTATTTTGATTTGTATATGTGATGAAAACTAAGTAGTGTAGGCATGATAGAGTCAGGTCATACGCATGGACAAAGGCGAGTTTGTGGTTTAGGCATGGATGGATTTAGGTTAGGCATGGATTGTGGTTTAGGCATGGATTGAGTCAGGTTGACTTAGGTATGATGAATTTTAGGTTTTTTTAGGTATGGTTGAGTTGAGATTGGTTGAGTTTGTAATTCATTAATTTGTGTAATTAATGATGATCTTAGTCATGTTGAGATGTTTTGTAGTAAAATTCATGATAACTATAAAGAAATGGTAGATGTAATGAATTTATGAATGATGATGATAAAGATGTGAAGCAATTTTTGTTTGTTTTGTTTAATTTCCAATTTTTGATATAAAATGGAAACTATCTAGGGTAGAATGTGATTAGGAAATGAAAAGGGGAATTGGTTAGGTTAGAGAGTGGCCGAGCTAACCTCTTAGGGCCCCATTCCTTGGAGTGTTACCTACATATTCCTGATGAACAGGGGACCTCAAGCCGATGTATTTCACCCATAAGCTATGGAAAACATTGCATGAGGAGGTACGAGACTGGGTCAGGTTAGTAGGTTATATGCATGATTGAGTCTAGGAATTTTAGGTAGGCATGGTTGAATTGTGGGAAAATAGGTATGGGTGATATTAAGTTGATTATGGTGAAAGAGGAAAATTTCCTAGAGATAAGCGTCAAGGATCTAGTCTTGTATTAAGATGATCAATACGTAATGAAGAATTTAAAAGATAAGAGGAGGAAAGAGAGCCACTTGATGAGCGAGGATCATAATGGTTGGATCATACCTTAGATAGGCTGGTGAACATAAGGACCTAAAGGCATTACATTATTGATTATTATAAAGATGAAGAATAGTCACATGATCACCACATGTCACGGTTCTAGCAGTTCCTTTAAGGTAGTAGGAAATGAAGGTGCGAATGGTGAGAAGGTGACAAAAATGGGTAAGTTATATGGTGTTAGGTAGCATGCCTTTTGGCAAGATATCCAAGATCACAAGGAACAAATCCATGATGAGAAAATTCTTCTGTTTTGATTTGTATTTAAGATAGACTGATTGATGCGGGAAGTCTATATGGGATGAGGAAATTAACTCCTTGAGGTCTTCGCGAAGCTGATCGATGCGGGAAGCTTCAGATTCTCTTCTCTTTTTTTTTGAAGTAGGATTTACATAGCTGTCCTTTGAGGGAGTAGTCTATTTATAGTAGCGATGTAGAGAGAAAGATGTCCTTTTGAGGGAGTCATCTTTTATTGGAAGTTTGACTCAAGGAGTTGGATCCCATGTGAGGGATTTTAAGTCATGGACAAGACTAAGGTGAAGAATCAGATTCTTGTTTAGAAAGAAAGGTGAAACGACCATGGGATCTCATCTGAAAGTAGACAAAAATTATCCATGAGAATCATGCCATGTGTAGAGCCGTGGTACACATATTTAAGAGAGGGTAAAAGAGTGACGGGTATGCACATGATTATTTTCTAATCATTGGGGATATCATAGTGAAAGGAGGGAAGTGAATAGTACTAAAGGGACGAGCATGAAAAGAGGAAGAAGGTGAGGTAGGACTAAAAGTCAATAGTAGAATGGTTGAAGATGCAAGGCATTAAGGGGCTTAGGTTTGGGTTTACCATCTAGTGAAGATAAATGAATAGCACCTAATCCATAAGCATGAGTCATGATGTATGGTCCAAGCCAATTAGGAGAAAAAAATTTCCCGTTTGCTTTTCTCTTCTTTGGTTACATGTTGATTTTTCTTCAGGACGAGATCACCAACTTGGAAGGTTTGTTCATGGACACATTTTTCATAGGCTTGTTTGATACATTTTTGGTAAACTTGAAGATGGTCAAGAGTGTTAAGACGGAGCTTGTCTAATAACTCAAGTTGTGCTAAATGGTCCTGATGAAAGTCATCATCATTGAGCATGTCATGGAGATAAATACAAAGTGATGGAATCTGGACTTCAAGAGGCAGAACAACCTCTGTCAGACCGGAGAAAAATGTGTGGCAGCAGTGGAAGTGTAAATACTAGTACAATATACCCATAGGGTGAAAGGAATGTGCGTATGTGTATGCCAGTCCTTCCCAATATCGTTAACCACTTTCATGAGAATTTTGTTCAGGGTTTTATTAGTGGATTTCACTTGGCCATTGGTTTGTGGGTAATATGGTGACGAGAAACTTAGTTGAATACCAAAGGTGTCGTAAAGTTTCCGCAATGGTTTATTTTTGAATTGTTTTCCATTATCAGTGATGAGGCGATGTGGGAAACCGAAGTGAAAAATAATGTGATGATTGATGAACTCACATATTTTCTCAGATTTTGTGGAGATGAGAGGTATAACTTCAACCCATTTGGTGTACTATTCGGTAGCGGTGATGATCCATTGATGTCACTTGGACAAATGGGGATTGATTTTTCCGACTAGATTCAAACCCCATTGAGAGAAGGTCCAAAGGTCATGAGTGACTTGAAGGCATGACTGGGTGTATGATGAAGATTAGCATGTTGTTCACATTTTACACAACACTTAATGTAGTCGTAACAATCATGGTTAAGGGTTAGCTAGTAATAGCCTAGGTTAAGGATGTGCTTAACAACCACAAGACCAATGAAGTGACCTCGACATATGCCATCATGAAATTCCTTAAAGGTATAAATAATTTCGAGATCATAAGGTACCATAAGAGAATACCATCAACTCCCCTCTTATAGATGAGGCCACCCATGATGACGTAAGGAGAGACCCTTTTAAGAAAGACGCGTTGACCATTACGAGTGAGGTCAAGAGGCAAGATGGAGATGGAAAGATAGTCCGAGTATTGTTTATACCAAAGTTCACTCAAGTCGGGAGGGCGGTTCTGATAGAGTAAACTTCATGGGGTAAATAAGAGGGTGATTGGTGTCTTTGTATGTGACCACATTTTAGAATCGGTGGGTGAAGCGGCTATCTAAGAAACTAAGCGAGACCATGGTATCTATAAATTTGTTGGTAGAATATGAGATGGTAGAAGGGCATAATGATCAAAGGTGGTCAAAAGTATGTCAAAATGTTGCTTATACTTTTGAAGTATCTCATTACAACATTGGTATATACCATTAAATTAGTTTACGACCAATTGAGAATCACCAAAGATGTTGATTGACTTAACATATAAGGTGTAATTAGCTTGAATACCCAATATGAGTGCTTCGTATTCAGAAATATTGTTTGTACAATCAAAATAGAGTTTGAAAGACAAAGGCATGGGTTCACCATCAAGAAAAATTAGGATAACACCAGCACCACCCCCATGCGACACTTGAAACCATCAAAGAAGAGTTTCATTTGGTAAGTGGGTTTGTCTAGTGAAAGGGTAACAATAGAATCATCTAGAAAGTCAAAGTTAGAGGGTTGGTCCCTAAGAATAGGTGCGTCAGCCAATTGGTTAGTGATAGCTTGGCCCTTGATGGAATTTTGATGGATGAATTCGAGGTCGAGGTAGGCCGAGAAGCATAAGCCAGCGTGTAGCCCACCGATTTTGGTAAGGTTTAGCATACATGAAGTGTAAGGGGTCGGTGTTTGTCATAATATAGGTTTTTGGTTAAGTAGGTAATGGCGAGTTTGGTGGCAACGAAGACTAAGGCTAAGATTTTTTTCAAAATGGGTGTATTGGGTTTCATAGTCTAGAGAGTACAACTTATGTAATAAACCACTTACTCCCTATGTTTTTCATCATGATGAGTGAGTATGGCCCCTAAGGAGTGATCGGTAACATAAATGTATGGGTAAAAAGGGTTTATCATCTTTAGGTGGAATTAGTACGGGTGGTTGGAGAAGGTATTGTTTTAAGGCCTCAAAAGTTTTGTGTTAGTCCTCGTCCAATTTAAAGGAGACATCCTTTTTAAGAAGATGATGAAATGGTTGACACTAATCACAAAGTTGACAAATGAAATGGTGAATAGACTACAACTTACCTTACAGAGGCTACGGAGTTTCCATAGATTAGTGGGTGAAGGAATTTCAAGAATGGCCTTGACTTTAGTAGAGTCAACCTCTATACCATGTAAGGAAATGATAAACCGCAAGAGCTTTCCGAAGAGAACTGCAAAGACACACTTCTTCGGTGAAGGTGAAAATAATACTTAATGAGGTGGTCAAAGATGTTTTGTAGGGCGACGAGGTGCTCGGAGCGGTGTTTAGATTTGCAAGTAGATCATCTATGTAATCTTCCAATATACGGTGCATGATGTCATGGAAGATGTAATTCATAGCTCGTTGATATGTGGAAACAACATTTGTAAGGCCAAAAGGCATGAATCGATAGCAAAAGGTCCCCTAAGGGGTGATGAATGTAGTTTTACATTAATATTCTGGGGCAAGCAAGATTTGGTTATAACCTAAGAAACCATCCATGAGTGATAGCATCGCGTGACCAATAGTAAGGTCAACTAGCTGGTCAATACCAGGTAGAGGAAATTCATCTTTTGGACAATCCAGTTGAGGTCATAGAAATATGAGAAAATGTGAAGTCCCCTATTGCCTTAGTGAAAGGGACAATTTTAGAAATCCATCAAGGATAATCAATGGGTAAGATGAAGGAAAACAAAAAGAAGGCACTGGGTTCTTCTTTAACTGTAAGAGCAATGCAAGGGTGCATTTTCCTCAGCTTTTGTTTTACAAGTTTGGAATTGGGAATGGTTACGATATTGTGGACCACTTTGGTGGGGTCAATATCGGGTATTTCACCATAAGACCAAGTGAAAGCATGGTTATGATTTTTGAGAAAAGAAGTGATGGCTTCCTATTCAAAGATATCTAAAGTTTGGTTGATCTTTAGAATGTGTGGGTCATCCTGAGTATGGATGTTGATTTTGATAGTCAATTCATTTAACATAGTTTGCATCTCAGATGGTAATGACCGATGAATATATGAGTCTTATGCACCAAGGTAGGTGAGTATAGATTCATCATCCTGACATTGAGCGACATTAATAGAAGGTGTATCATCATCCATCATTTTAAGATATAGGAAGGGAAGAGAAGAGGGAGTCTCACCCTCATGTTCATAAGTCAGAGGCCTGAAGGAAATGGTGTTTATTAAAAAAATAGTTAGGAGGAATTGATTCTAGATCCATCGACTATGTTGGTGAAGGTGGTGAAGAAGGTGGAACAAGTGAAGAAGGGTCGATGTCCTCAATGAGTTCAATGCGGGCCTTCTTGGTAGGTAGTTCAGCAAAGACGATACCACTACGGTCATTATGTTTGTGGGTAGTACATGGAATAAAAGTGTGACAAACTTACTCGTAAAATCCAAAACCAAAACCCTTCCACACACATCAGTGTAGAAAGGTGTGGGTGAAGAGGTGATTGGTGAGTGATTGGAGGTTGCGAGGGAAAGGGGTGGGTTTGTGATCTTTGGTTTGGGTATATGAGTGGAAGTATCAAGTCCCCATAGGTGAGATTGGTGTGAAGGTGGGGAGGAGCATAAAGGAGGCAATATTCTATGCAATGATCATATTGAGGGTGTTGGTGAAGGCTTCCATACTCTTATGGAGTGAGGAATGTGTTGACATTATATAGGCGTTACTCCCCAGTGAGATGTTGAAAAATTCCTTCTAAGAGATCGGTGGTGGATATATGGGTATATGGGATAGACGATGTGTTAGAGGTTAGATCATAGGTGGAGCCAACTGATTGGGAGGTAGATGGGTCGGCTGTGGAGGTTGTGGTAGTGGTAGGAATGGAGGATATAGGTGCGGTAGAGGTAGCAATGGCACTGGTGAGTGGAGGTGTAGGTGAAGAGGAAGTGGTCATGGAGGTAGACGCATTAATGGGTATAAGCATGTCATTGGGTTGGTAAAGCATGTTACAGGTTTTGAAAGGTGATGGGTCTACCGAGAATGGTATAGGTGTGTCCTTCATGCTCAAACTTTACACAATGGTGCAAAGTGGAAGGAACATAACCCATGACATGAATCCAAGGTCTACCCAACAATAGGTTATATTGAAATCACCCCTCCAAAATGTAAAATAACTCTGGAATAGTAAATGGACCCACACAAACATGGAGGATGACGGTGCCAAGTGTAGAAGTGATAGCATCATTAAATGAATGCAACATGACGGGATGTTTATGGATGAAATTGTCAAGTATGCACATTCTATCGAATGCATGGGAGGAGATGATGTTAGCACGCCCCCAATGATCATAACATGTCTTACACTTATATTATCATGTGACAGAGTGAAAAGGGATGGATTCGGGTCATCGGTTTGGTGTGGTGTGATCTCTTCATCTGAGAAGTTCATGGTGGCTACTTGGTGAGTAGGTGGAGGTGTAGAAGAAGGTGGTAATTTGGTGAGAGAGGCTACATGATGAGGTGTAATAATGGAGGCTATGGGTGTAGGGTCATTGGGTAAGACCTCGATAGACTGAAGTACCTCCATAAGAGCTTGACGATGGGATTCAGAGGTTTGGATGAGGTCATATAGGGACATTTTGAGGGAAGATTGTTGTAATTGGTTAAGCATGGCGTGATGTGTAACCCCATTATAATTAGGATATGTGGGGTCGTGGATAGTGACTTTAGGTGTGGGTGCAGATGGTATGTTGGGTATAGGGTTAGTTGGGAGGTTGGTTTCCTTTTCCTTTCCTTTTTCCTTCTGAGCACGGGTAGAAATGTGGATCATGTTGATTTGAGGTAGAGAGGTAGGTGAATTGGGTGAGCCATGAAAGGTGTAATGGTAGGAAGGGCAATAACCAAGCGATGGGAAGGAACCTTGTGAAATGAGTTGGGCACACCAAAATTTGGGTTGAGGTTTCGTGAGTTCTATGATACGAACCATGTTAATTTCAAATCTCGGGGGTGGCTCTAAGATTTGTGGGGGTGGATATTTTGGTCTCTGAGTAGGTAATGAGGGAAGAACTGTGGAAACTAGTACTTGGCAAAATGGGGTCCTCGTCAAGAAGGTCATCATTGTCAAATTTTTCTTCAAGAGGACACAACTGGATAAGAGTGGTTTTCAAAGCCTTACAGTTCTCTACATCGTGTCCTGACACACAATGGTAGGCACAAATTTTGGTTTTTTCAAACCCTTTTAGTTTGGGTTTGAGTGGGTTGTAAGGTCTGAGAGGCGGTAATGTGATGATGAAATTTTTAAGGAGATTGGTTAAGATTTTGGCATAGGATCCTGGTAGTGGATCACTATGGGAGGTGAATGTGGGTTTGGGTGCATGTGTGGTTGACTGTATAAGAAGATTACTTGCAAGAGGGGGAGTGGGTTGAGCTGTGGTGTTGGGTGTTGGTGTGGTCTTAGGTGTTGGTAGTGTCTTCTTGGGTAGGGGCATGGTAGATGGATTGGAAATAGAGTGTGTGGTTGGTTTAACTACCTTATTAGAGGGTAGCAGATTTTTTCCTTTAGGTTGCACCTTCTTGGGTAAATGTGATATGGGCGCACAAGATGTAGAGGGAAAAGTGGATGGTGGAAGAGGGTGAGTTACCCATGGGCGTAACTGAGGTGATGTGGAGGTAGATGGCGTTGGTTATGCAGGAGGTGTGAGGGAAAGGGAAGAAAGTGTCGTGGGTAGTGAGTAAGTTACGATGGTATTGGAGGTATGGGTGCTACAAATTTTACGGGTGTGGGTAGAGGTTATGTGGGATGCTTGGGTATATTAGAGGTTTGCGGGGAGAAATGGGTTCTTTGCATTCTAGGTTTACCGGTGGGTGGAGGTTTCTTAGCTAGGGTCGAGGGTGAGGTACTAGGATGGACGAAAGAGGTGAAGGTGATGAAGTATGATTGGTGAGGTTAGGGTATGAGATCTAGAGGATTGGTTCTTCTGTTTAGGGGCCGAGTTAAGTTTGGTGTTAGTTTTGGAGGACATAGCTAAATCTAATTTGATGGGTGGATGAGTAAGGCTAGCCGTTGGGATGACCCCTAAAGTAGTAATAGGTTTAGGCAAGGAAGATGATGTAGGTGTGGGTTTGGATGTAGATGCATGTTGGGTTATGGGTAGAGGTGTGAGTTGAGCCATGAGTGGTATCATTGGATATTTTTGGTAGTTTTGGTTGTGTTTGGTTTGATCGGATGAAACGCTTTTTGATAGATAGTGGAGGTGTCGGTGAGTGACATATACATTTGTGTTGAGATAGGATGTAGAAGACACCCCCAAATTAAGGCTTTATCAAAATAATCTAAGTGATCACTAAGCATGAGAATTCCACTCGCTATAGGTGATATCGATGTGGATCCAATGGTGATTCTTGTAAAATGTTTTTAGAGACAGGAAATTGCTAGCTTCAGACCTCTGTGGGTAAGAGAGTCGAAAGTAATTTGGCAGGATTTTTGGTGGTTGACAGAGAATGGTCACCTAGAGGTAACGAAATTTCTACTGGATCTTTGATAGGTGGAGGAGATGATGGGTCCTCCTATGTGGGTGGAGGAGATGAACAAGCATCTCCCATGGGTTGGAGAGGTTTTCTTTGGTGATGATTATTTAGGTGTTGAAACCAAAGGAAAAGTGGTCTCCATGTTAACAAGAGTTCCTTCACAAGTGAGGGAGGAGATGAAGGGTGTTCCTCTGTGGGTGGACAAATGGGTGATGTGGTTTCATGCATAGGTGGAGGACTTCGGGCTAGGATTTCCTCTATGGAAGGAATATGAGGTAATTGGGAAGAAACTAGTGCATCACTAAAAATAGTATGGACCTCACGGGTATGGCTATCATTAGTTGAGGTCTCCCCATTTGGTCGAAAAAGGGGCGTGATTAGGAAACACTTTCTTGAAGATGTGAAGGTTTTGGTTGGCTGGTGCATTCAGATTATCCAAGACTAACTCACCATTCTCTAGCATTTCCTAGATAATGTTCTTGAAAGTGATGTAATTACCGTCACTATGACCTTTTACCCGATGATAGTTGCAGAACTCATGCTCTTTATACCACACAGGTGTGGGGCGAGCATGATCAAAACTAGTGAGCAATTTTTGGGAGGAAGGGTGGTGGCCCTAGATTTAATGAGATTTTCTAAAATAAAAGAATAAGGCTCCCCAATTAGGGTGTATTTCCGTTGTTCTCATCTGAATTGAAAATTCTAGACAGGAGAAAGATTAGATGAGGGCTTATCCTGATTTGATGGATGAGCTAGGCCAGCCTTAAGTACCACTGCGTTAGCAGTTACCTTGGCTTTTGAATAATTATTCTGTGGTTTCAAAGAAGAAGAGGTATCATTTGAATTGAATGTCACATTCTTATTTTGTAGTTGGATTTTCTTTTCTTTGATGGCCCGAATCTCTAGCTTTCGTGCCATGGTGAATGCCTCATCGAAGGTTCATAAAGTCTACACCTACAGGGTCAGCGAAATATGTCTAGCACAAGCCCACATGAAGAGCTCTATGATTTTGGTTTATGGTAGTTGGAATGTGAGTTGATTTTTCAGGCTACGCCAATGAGTGACAAAATCTATGATAGATTTGTCATCATATTAACACATAGAGTAGAGGTCAGTCATGGTAACCTTCTTAATAATGTTGATGGATAAGTGATCCAAGAAGTCTTAGGCTACCTAATTAAATGAGAAGATATAATTTCTAGGTAACCCACTATACCAGTCTAATGTGGGCCCGGTTAGAGACATGGGAAAGGTCCTCAGAAGTAAAGTGTCATCATGGGTGATTAGATAACACCCATGTTTGAAAGACTGCAAATGTTGTTGCGGGTCCTATTTTTGTTTAAGTGATTAAATTTAGGCATTTCCCAATGTACGGGATATGGACGAATAGGAATGGATGGGTGTATGGGCTCATTACAAATCTCATCGTAGGTGAGAGAGTTGTGTGTGCCAGAAACCGATGCCTCCAGTGTCTACATCTTGTCCATCATTAACTTGATTAGGTCATTGGTAGGTGGTGATGGATGGGTACCTCTTGTAGCGTAAGAGGGTTGGTGTTGGGCATATGATGGAGGTGGAATTCTAGTATATGGTGATGTTGCATAGGTAGGTTGAGAATGAGGGAGTGAGATAGGGGTATGTACCTAGAATGAATGATAGATGAAATGGGAGGCTGCTAATAGTACATATATGGAGGTGGAAGGGTCGAGGTGACCCTAGTAGTGATGGGGGCTAAGGATTATGGAATAGAAAGGACTATTTTTTGAAAAGGGGTAGGGGTCATCGACACCGGGGTGATTGTGTTGATATGGGTATATGTGAGACAATAGGCATGGATGAGGTTATGTTCTAGGTGGTTGTTGAAGGTATAGTGGATGTTGTGGGTGCAATATATGTGGCGGACATGGTGGTCATAACCAATATAGGGCCTAGCTATGAAATGACCGGGGGAAAGGTAGGTGTGGGTAGCACAGATCCGAGAAGGGGCTGATGTAGAAGTAGGAACAGTGTCCGGGGGTAGATACATGCATGTCATATATCAAGCGACCCAAGTCATCTCAAGTGGATGAGTGAGAAAGATAGAACTGTAAGGTGGTATGGTTCGGTCAAGGAGTCATGTGAACTCCTCATCATCGGTGGCGATAGCGATAGGCTAGATAGGATCCATGGGTAATAGAATGGAAGGTGGTGAAGGAATAGGTGGGAATGGTTGACAACTAGCATGGAATATAAGGGCATTTGTTTGGGAATAGTTAGCACCATGTGAATAAGTACTGATTTGCTAGGACTGATTTCTCTAAATGACACAAAAATACAATAGAAATAGGAAAAATAGGTAGTGGTACGTGGATTGGATTAGAATGTCGGCTAGAAAATAGCATAGGATAACTGATTCTAGTTAGGGTTAACCGATGTCTATCAAAGGTAACCACATTCGGTCAAAGGTAACCATCGTTGGTCACTATGGAAAAAGAACAGTTTTCCAAAATAAGGCAAAAGGCTGATAATCTACTAGGTAGATAAGCTGTAGATTGATTTTATCAAGATAGAGAAGATGATGAGAGTGATAGAGAAGATGATGAGAGTCACAGAGACTCGAATAAAAAAATGAAATATATTTCCTTTTGGGTGGGTTACCCAAAAGAACAATGAAATCGACACCGGTTAGGTAAAGCGTGATGATCAATGAGGGTAACCAAGAATAGTCTCTGGACCGACACCTTGTGAAATTGAAAT
The DNA here is from genome assembly GCA_018340775.1 of Taxus wallichiana var. yunnanensis. Taxonomy (NCBI): domain Eukaryota; kingdom Viridiplantae; phylum Streptophyta; class Pinopsida; order Cupressales; family Taxaceae; genus Taxus; species Taxus wallichiana. The sequence goes on from CM031241.1 coordinate 736,813,204, forward strand.
AGAGATTAAGAAAATGGGGTTGTAATTTAAATTCAAATGTGGAATCAAACCCAAAATTTTGAGAATGATGAAAATGGGGTCCAAGCACACTCAGACAAAGTTGGAATACACCAACTATGATGAGGAGCATGTAAGGAGAAATAAAAAGATGGAGAACTTGTCCTCTCACCTCAAAACACAAGCCAAGCGAAACACTAAGAAAAATATGATCCTAAGAGTAATGTTTCTATTATGTTAGTTCATCTTATTCTATTAAGGACTAACTCATGAAATTTAGAATAGAGTTTTTGGTGAGGAAGACTTCCTACAAAGAAGGAGATCTACAAGGAGAGGTTTCAGGTTATGTTAAGGTGGGGGTAGTCCATCCTCTGAGATAATGACTTGATAGAAGTAACAAGTAGGGTGGCCACTGTGTCGTGATCATGTGATCATCTACAACTTCTTCTCGGTGAGAATTTGTTTAAGAATGTGTGTAATTTTAAAAATTTTGATGTTTGGTAAGACTCCGATAGAGATAAATAGAAAGAAAGTGCATTTCTACAATTTGTTTGTCAACCATCATTTGGGCATCACTTCCATCGTATAGGTTACCCACATTTAATGTGAGCTAATACAATAAAGAAGAATGAAATGTAGTGGATTTTCATCCTAAATCGAAATATTGAATTCAATGACATAAAAAGATGAACAAGAGAGATTATGATCTTTCACTAATGCAGTATAAATGAAAGAGAAGAAGATTTCTTTTTATACCACCAAAACACGATTGCTTTGAGACAATAGAAAGAAGAGAAGATTTTAGGGGAGAAATTTAATGTGATAACCTTTCAAAAAGGAAACAAACAAACAAATTTTCACCTAAAAATTAAGAAATGCAAAGAACCCCGAATGGGTCCCACCAGGCGTGCCAAAATGTTTCACCTGATTCTTAGAGAGTTTCTTTGAATATTGACAAAACAGATAAGGGTAAAAGGGCTAGGAGGAATACCTATTAAATATGGTGAAGGTTGTTACACGCGTAGGAATTCTTGATCCACAAATGATCATGAGAGCTTCCTTTTGGCTAGGAGGAACTATCTGAAATGAACAACAAGAGCAAAAAAAAGAGATTAAATAACATATGATAGTGGATTGCCTAGCGTATGCTAGTTCCAGGAAGTGTGTTACTCCCTAGAAGGCTGTCAATCCACTGTTTAAAACTATTCAATGTTAACAATAAATGAAATCCTACTGTAGTTAAAATGATTTAGGTATCTCATTCGACTACAATAAGAAAATTCATTCACAAGAGGCTAAGCTATGATTGAATCTGAAGGGAAAGGTCTCTATCATAGTATTTGTATTGGTCGTGTCCTGGTTTTGGGCTATTTTAGGTATTAGGTGAATAATTTAGGTTCTATTCTTGGTCCTGACGGTAGAACATAGAGACCGACATCGGTCTAGAGAGACTGACATCGGTCTAGAGTAACCGATGATGTTTCAGGATGGACCGATGATGGTCATGGGTAACCGACATCTGTACATTCCAGTTACAAAAACTTATTAAAAACTTGATGTAAAGATAGATCTGAGGCTAAATGGAGATGAAGAGGGAAATGAAAAGGTATATGGAGATCTTGGGTATACTCGGAGGTGTTTAACAAATTGAGTATAAGCAATTTGATGGTGTGGGTGAAGGGATGATCAAACTTTCATGAAGGTAAATGGTGGGAGAATGGGAGTGTAAGTAGAAATTGATAATAGAAGTAACAAAGCTTACTAAAACGAAAGTAGATGAATGATGGCTAATAAAGTACTTATTGTTGTATGAGCTTGATGGATGGATGAAAATGGTATTTGATCATATGAATGGAGATTGGTGTGGTAATGGCGCTTCCCAGGATGCTCTCGTGAATGAAAATGGCTCTGTGGTCACTTTTGATGTTGGTTATGGATGCTCGAGATGCGTGTGTGAAAGTTGGTTCTACTTACATGCACATCTAGTTTTGTTTCTTGCTCTTAGAAATGTGCCAACCTCGAAATAAGGTTGTTTTGGGGAATAAATGGTAACCGACGATGGTTCCAGGTTGACCGGTAGTGGTTGAGGACAATCGATGTCAGTTAGGGTGGGATTTCCTAGGTTTACCAAAATGGGCAGATCCGCTTGATTTCTTGGATCTTGTTAGTTTCCTCGTGGATTAGAATGGAAGATTCCTTTCTAATGGGTGGGAATGTGGTTAGAGGGAATGTAGGATTTTGATTTTTAGGGTTTAGGTAGGTCTTCATTAGTTATGACAACATACTAAGAATAGGTCTTAGGGTGAGGTGGCTAGGTGAGGTGGTGGTGTGAGCATTATCCTAACTAGGATAATTAATTAATAAATATGATGATATCATGGGTTAATTTAATTAAACTAATTAAATTAATATTAGTGTGGGGTGAAAGATGCCATGGTTAGGTGATTGTGTTCAAGGCGATTATTTGACGATGGACCAAGGGGAGTGTGACCCAATTTTGGTGTCTACACACTCTTTTAGAAAAAGGGCTATAATTCGGACCTAATACATTAGCTATTTTCTTAGGCATAACATAAGTACTAGCACCTAAGTCAATCATGTAGTTATACACTAGGTGTATTCTTATGATTAAGGGCATATAGAAGGGTGGGGTTTCAACAACTTTACTTACGTGTTTCTCCTCTTCTTATAAGATGTTTATAAAAGTGCATGGCTTTTGTATAGTTAGATCAACATGTGGGAGTTGTGCAAAGCTTCATGTAATAGATCCCAATGAGATGGAATGGTTAGGGAATCCCATATTGTTACATTTATGTTTGTTCTCTTCATCTGGTCCTCAATGCTAAATGGAAGGCCCCATGTCTTATGTATTTGGGGAATAATATCCCCTCTTGACTGCTCATGCACGAAATCCTCGAACTTTAAGCTCGGAGTAGAGGTTTTTCCTACCAAAGGATGGGTGCATACTACTTGTAAGGAGATTTACGTGGGACCTCCTTCATAGGTATTTGAGAACCTCTACTACAAGAGGTATTATTTGCTTCTTTATTCTTATGAGGATATTCTTTTGTTGCTAGGATTGTGACCTATGCACTTGATTTGAACACTCTCTTCTTATATCTTGTGTTGTCCGCAACTTGGGCGTGTAGTCTGCTTGTATCTTCTACAGCTTGGTTGATTGCAAAAAATTCCTCCATGCCAAAGAAAATCAAATTTGTCTTTAGAGGAGCTTCTAGTATTTTTGGATTATCTCGCTTGGGGGAACTTGTTGAAGGTTCATAGGCTGAAGCATTTTGTATCATGAAGGCTTAAGCATGCGTAACATTGGCACAATGATATTGACTATGAGGCATGTTACAAGGAAGCACCATTCTAACTCTTGTGCCAAATTGTTTTGAACTGGAACAAGCACCCAAATCACATTGGGTACTAGAAGAGAAGGAGCAAGAGGAATAACTTGCAAGGGGAGATGTGCATTAGGCTATCATTTATGAGTCTCGTTGGTTAGGCGCATATTTTTATTTCCATATTGATTCCACAAAGCTCGATTTATTTGGCCATGCGCCAAAGTGAAATTACCTCTATAGGTTTGTGCCTATTGTTTTTCTAATGATATGACCTTGTTTGATAAATTTCTAATCAAGGCATTCAATTCTTCATCCTCCTTCTATTGCATTGAGAGTAGAATTTTTGGTAATCGCTTACACGCTTTTCTAAAAAATAGGAGCCACAAAAGGTTGGGGTGCTTGTGACACTTCTAAGAATAAGAGCATAGGTGGTCTAGGACCTAGCTTTCTAGCCTGAATAAGACTATTTTCTACCCTTACTGCAATACTATAAGAAGATGGTAAATTCCTACCTCCCATGGATTGGATCATAACTGAAATATCATTATTGAGTGCCTTCAAATAATATAGGAAAGCATGTTGGGCTGTAGGTCTTACCACAAGAGGGATTCTATCCCTAGTCTTTTGAAATCATTCATCTTCTCATTGGACTCCCTCCTTGTTGTTGTTATTTGTTCTAATAGAGATAAGTGATCTGACTTATATTCAAATTAATTGTAAAGATTTGTTCCCAATTCATCCCAGGTGGTGATAGATCCAAGTCTCAAGCCTCGGTACCATTGAAGTGCTTTACCTTTGAAAGAGGATGCAAGTATCCTGACTACTACATCATGTGTAATCGATATACTGAACACACATTTTCTATATCCTAGATATGCTCCTAAGGGGTGACTTAATTATCACCAATAAAGTATGGAATACTCTTGAGCGCGCCATTTGGCATATCATATTGTATAGCAAGCAACAAGGGACTCCCTCTGGCAAAGTTTTCAAAGTTCCTAAGTGGAGGAGGTGGCTGATGCACCACCACAGGTGCACAAGATTTATATTTTAAGGAGGAGTTGAGTGGGCGTGGCGTGCTAGAGATAGAGATGTGCATGTGGGCCTTCTGGAATGAAGTCTTCTTAGGGATAGCTAGAGGTACTCAAATGAATCTTTAGCTGTTGCACTTCTTCCGTATGCACTATTCTCATGAAAGGTGCTCGGAATACTAAAAAGATATTTTAAAATGTTGGGAGTCACCAAATGTGTTAAAATGAGCCTCCAAAGGCTAAATTACTAATTCCACACACCAGAGCTTAGAGATATGAAATTTGAGATTTCAATGCTGCTCCCACTGGCATACCCGAAACTGTTAGTTTCCCAAACGTGCACCCGCATCTTAGATCTCGAAAGGGCTGAGGTGTTTGAGACCACAATGGAACCATCCCCAAGTTATGGGACCTTGCGTGCTTGGGATGGATCTTCGGAGAAGGTCGGTTCCTCTATCTATTTCTACTACTACTGCTACTCCTAATGCTTTAGAAGGAAAAACTAAGGTCATGATTCCAAGGGACTAGGGATAGAAGGATAACATGAAAGGAAACTACACTAAAAGGTGATAACACTAGAAAAGAGGGATGAACACTATTCAGAACTAGTGAAGATGAAATGAGATACGTGAAGGAGGTTAGGCATGAGTAGCACAACCAAACAAGTATCTATCATATCATTTTCATGGAACACAACTAAATATGGAACTGCAAGGGACATGAAATAGCACAACCAACACACAACGTAAAAGGAAAGGTAAGAAGGAGGAATGAAAACAGTTAGGATAGATAATAGTTACAAAATAATTCTTATAATACTTTCAGAATTACACATATCTCATACAATGATGGAGGCCAATATCCACATACGAGAGCCGGATCTAGAGGTCTCGCAACTCAAAATATAGAAAATATAGAGTCCTTATCAAAGTGCATAAGGATCCGAGTGTCCAACATAACAAATGAGCCTTGATCTTACATTTATAGATGAATCCATGGAGGAAGAAGGGAAGAAGGAGGGATAAACTAAATTTGAAACACAACCACCATTAAGAAGCATTCAATTCCTACAAATCTACTTGGATATCTCAGTGAAATATGCTTCCCACGCATGTTTGATGTGTTGAAGAAAAAAATAGGTAGGATCATATCAAATCGGGTGGTTGAAGTAATCAAATCTCCTCACCAATGCTCATAATGACGTTTTCCCATTTCTCACCTACCGAGATACACCAAAATTTTAATTTGAATTTCTCACACTTGTAGCTATTGTTAACTGTGTCTCTAACAAGTCTAGGTGTGTGCCGATATTAGCTTTGTAGAATAAGATATAGATATCAAAATATTTCGAGTCATCGAGTGCATGAAAAACACGTGGCACGTGTAGATTGGCTGAAATGATGGCCAACTGTGTGAATGCTTGTCATTTCTGCCACGTGTCACTTGCTGATTTTCTACAAGGATTTGGTGCCCTGTTGGCGCACTTGACCGGTTACGCATGGGACACAAAAGCATGTAAAAATATGACTGGCACGAAGGGCGTGAGGGAAGGGTACACTAAAAAAATAGAGGAAGGCACATAGGGGGCATGTGTGATGTGTGCATGGAAATGAGGCAAACTAGTGAGCGTAAAAACATTTAGTGAAGGCGCATCTATTACAAAGTAATGGGTTCAAGCACATGAGAATGCATAGAAGGTAGGCATAAGGGGAAAAGTGGAAGGAGAGAAAGGAAAGGGGCATGTAAGGAAACTATGACCAAGGGAATGTGCCGAGTGATCTTGAGCATGTGCAACACTTGTAATAAATAGCTTAGACCCGAGAATGTATACAAGTTATTTGAGTAACTAGGAGATTTATTTGGATAACACTAGCCATGGCTGATACCTCTACACTAGATACCAAAGTCCCGATAATCCCTAGAGCCTTTCCTAATGAATCCCTCCGAATCTTGTAACTTTCTCTATCATTAGAGATAAGTACAAGATATTCTTACAGAACTATCATGCTCTGTAATCAAACTATCACACTTGGAAATGCGTGCATCCTAAACACCAACAATATCATCATGCTCACGTTGAATGAAATCTCTCTCAGCTATCACTACTTCCACTTCTATAGCTACACCATCACCCCCTCAGTTCTCTCCTCCTCTCCCTCAATCTTATGCTATCCTCCCTCTTCCTGAGCACGCACATGAATAACTACATGTGTAGCTATCTCTGTCACCCTATTCCTCTCAAAGTCTCTCAAAGAATGATCCCACCATGCACAAAAATCTGCAATAACCCTTGCATCATCAAGGGGAATTAAATCACCATCCTCATCAAGATATGTATCCCCCACCTAATCAGCAATGGCTACAAACCCTATCACAATGGCTAACGGGTTCTTTGTATCTCCATCACCTTGAATGTAAGCAACCAGATCCTTGGGTATGTACTAAATCAATCCAAACTACTGCTTGATCTCGACTAAATATCATCAGCTCATCCTCGTCATCTCTCCTACCTAGTACACATAAATCCCATTGTAAGCTATGTAAATCATGTGGGAACTCGATCCAATCAGGGAGTCCAACATATGGCCACCGCATTACATCTCCCACCCGCAACCCGATATCAAATTTTGATATTGGGTAATCCCCTTGGCCTTCATGGCCCTCCCATGACTATAAATCCACCTCATAAAACTTGGGTTCCTCATGTCAATGGAACTCAGTAACCCCATGGGATGACCAATAGCAATATGCTAATTGGCTCAACACTATAAAAGAAAACCAACATCAATTATGTATCACTTATGGGTTGTCCAAGCCCACAACTCTCTATATGTCTGTGCTAGTAAATAAGGAGCCCACTCAAATATGGTACGATGTGCCATCATATTTCTAACCACCCCTATCATCATCTAAAAAATTTGTGTCCTCCTGAGTTTGGTAGTGCAAAACAAGAAATACCCATCATCATCATGGTCATCTCGAGGACAACCATCTCTCCCAACATCATACAAAGCTTGATAATCAAAGGCTCCCGATGCATACCACACATCTTGAGAGTCATCTCCATACAATCTTTACATGGTATCATCCCTCTCTATATCTGAAATATAATAAATGGGTTGACCCCTCACTGGAAACCTCGTAATCCGATGAACATCCTCTAAGGTGATGCTCATCTCTCCAGTAGGCAACCAAAAAGTGTTGGTGGAAGGATTCCACCTCTCTAGTAGGGAAAGAATAAGACTATGACATCTATGAATCCACCTATAATACCTTACCCCCAAAACCCACTGCCTCTAAGTGCTCCCAATCATCATTGGTCAAATCCTCCCTGACCTCATCTAACATCAAGGGATGTGGTCTCTAATAGTAAGTTTCACATCCACCTACGCAAAACAAAAACACAAAGAGAAAAACATTAGTATCATCATAATGATATAATCAATGAAACAAAGTCATTACATAAGATAAAATAGTTAGCAAAATCATAAAAAGCATTAAATGTTTAATAAACATTTAAAATGCCAACCATTCACATGAATTTCTAGTGATCTACATGAATCACCGAGAGATTCACATAAATTGCCGAGATTCCTGTTAAACATCCACATGACCCTGAAGCCACATCTAAAATTTTTAATTATCAAAAATTACAAAGAAAACTAAACAAGATTAAATTTTGAAACTTACCTCTACTTGCACGGGATTCCTCTTCCTTCCTACAGTCTCCATCTTTCTTAGTTGATCAAACTTTGTTTCAGATTTTTTTTTTTCAATAGCCTTAATACAAAATAATAATAAAAACACAAAATTATGGGTTATATAACCCATTTTCCATGCAAGCCAATCGCTAGCGATTGGCTAAATCACCAGTGATTGACCCCAATCACTAGCGATTGTCTTTTTGATGGATTCTCATCCACATTTTCCTATAAAAATACATTGTGTGTCAATTACCACAAAAATTTTCCATGTTTTCAAAGGAATTTAGCCTTCAAAACTCTTAAACAAACCAACACATTCAAAATTTGGGAATTACCATACGTCCATGGGAGATGAGCCCTTTGGCCCCCATCATTGGTATTTCCCCACTTCTTAAAACACTACCTAGTGAGAATCATACATCCATAGGAATTGAGCCCTTTGGCCATCCTGAAAATTGATTCCCCAACATTTCATCTTGCACCCTCTCCGATTGGGGCAAGCCCTTTTGAAACATAAATACACTGGTGCTCATTGTATTGTGCTACAATGAATCCACCCATGATGACACAACCAATCCAAATTGTTTTTGTCTAGCAATTTGTCAAAAATTCTAGACAAAAAGGGGCAAATGTAGACACCAAAAATCTATGCCTCCCCTTGAGACCAAACATACTCATGACCAAAGACAACACATTTGTGACACCCCACTATATCGCCCCTTTTTAATTAATTAATTTATTTACAACCCATCATATCTCTAAAGATCTAAAATGGTTATTTAATTAAAATAATTAAATTACCTATTATCCCCTCACACCTCACCCTCACACCTCGTTGAGTTAACTCGAGACACCTCACTAACTACCTAAACCACTTCCTAAAAAGCACTAACCTATTTCCTAAGTAACTAGCCTAATCCTCTAAAAAAATAGGTTCTCTCATCCTAACAAACTTAGCTCGTGATTTTTTAACCATCACCCATCCTCATCACCTCGAAATACACCGTTTGAGCTAAAATGGAAGGAAAACATGTGATTTTCTAACAAAATCTGATTTTATCCGAAATCAGCAAATTTTTTCCCGATTATCGGTGATCTACATATAGTTGTTTGTAGACCTCATTTGAAACAAAAAATTCTCAAGATTTACAGGTTTTACGCTATTTCAATCCTAGTTCATCAAGTATCCAGACACTTCTCAACAACATTACCTAATGTTATGCTACTCAACAGATGTCATATTTATCATCGATTGTTTTATTTTATCCTCTAACTACCTTCTTCCATTCTTCTATCCACCAATACATTTTACAAGGTAAATCACTCATTTCGATTTATTTTATATATCATAATCAGGTATATCTTTCCTTATATGTCATTAATATGTTGAATAGCAGTCTATTTCATTAAATTAATGTCTTTATTCACTAGCTTAAGATCTTTTTGTAAAAATTCTTATATTTCACATAAATCACTAACGATTACCCTAATCGCCAACGATTTTTTTAAATCGCTAGCGATTCCTATGTTTTCATGCTTTTTCATCATTTTTGCTAAATCTAATCAATTTTTTTTTCCTTGTTATCTACTAATCCTCTATATAGTATGGTGTCTTCAGATGGCATTAAGAGGTTCTAACTTGCCAATAACTTATTCCTTTCCTATTTTCCGCCATCCACTATACTAGGAGCAATACAACTTGCTCCACAATCTTGAACTCTGTGCGATCCAAGAAGTTGCATTTGATCGATTGGAGACCATTTTCACTACAACACAGTGCATTCAGGAAGCCACCAATGCCTTTTGGGATCCATATGATGAAACAATAAGGCTCCGAGAGGATCTCATTCAATACAAATGTCAATACGAGACCGGTCTCGAAAATATGTAGGAGTATTACCATACTTTGCTTTGAATCCAATTCCATCATCCACATCAAAATCTATAGTTCATAGAGTACGTTTACACCTGCTAATATGACACCTAAGAAGAAGATTCAGACTTCTTTGTTGAGGATTACATTTCCATCCCTGACTCGCACCTGATTAAAGAAGAGGACAAAACTACCGATTCAAATTTGAATCTCATTCTCTTGTTTCTGAAAATCTCTATACAGACCAGAGTTTGACTTATGGATGTAATCATAATCCACATTAGTCATATATGTATCTAGATAAATAAGTGATAATCACATGCTTATCTAACAACTTGGTATACACAATCATATGTACTAAATAAAGCTCGAATGTTTTCTAATCATCAATAATATCTTGATATAATTTATATCTTTGTTTATATGAAGTTGTTTGCAGGTAAGGAATCCTTCCGATCTCTTGTTTTAAAATTGTACACAAAAAAATTATCCACATTTGTGGGTATGCAAGAAACCACACCATATCGAGGTCAAGTTCGGTTATTACCTCTTGAAACTATCAAGAAAAACAAGGTAAAAACCATGCAAGACAAGTAAGAAGAAGGAAAAATGAAGTGGTAGCCATCGTATACCATGAGAATGGAAATTAAAAGGTTCCAGCGCATGTAGCATAGGTTATTAGAAGTAGAGGAAGAAAAATCAATACAAGTAGACATTACGCCCGAATGAAGAACCTCCTAATCCTCAATCTTATTTGGTTTATTCTTTTGGATACAAAAACAAAAATAAAGGTAGGTAGTAGTTTCCTTTCCTCTTAAAGAGAATTGAACCCACTTTGAATATAGATACAAATCTAGATAAATCAATTTTTATATAGTAAAATGAGGATATATTGGGGTTAAATATTTATCTTCATATGTAGGGCTTCTATAAGTCTCCAAAGCCTTTTCAACAAATCCAATTTTTCAATATCTTGTAATCATGACATTCCAAGGGATGATATCTTTGCAAGGTATCTGGTGAAACATTGACCATGTTTCATAAGGATGTCCACGTGCCTTGTCAAGAATGCCCATGCATTCAAACTTACACACTCGACCTCCCCGCCATACATCTACCACACTCCACCCACACCATTAAGTATTAATAACTTCACCAAGTCATAACTTCTCCTTTTTATTTATTTATTTATTATTATTATTATTATTATTGTTATTATTATTATTATAAAATAATACTTTTAATAAGAATCTATTTTCAAGAAAGTGAAAGTGAGTCTTAGAGGCCTAAAGAGATTACAGGTGTAAAAAAATACCCGACCTTCAACTAAATATTGTTGGAGCTCTAGGATGAGTCAAGAGGAAAACAAGATACTATTAGAAATATATTTCAATCATCTACATGATGGAAAAATTAGATTAGTCATGAAACCTAAGTGCTTCTCTATGAAAAGTAATTTTTATAGACTCACCTCACATGTGTAAATTTTTTTTATGAAATAGGAAGAATAAGGTATTCTCAACCACTCCATCTCAAAATGGTCTTTTCAATCAACTTTATATAAATTTTCACCTGAAAATACCTCTTGCAACTCCAAGAAAGTTTGTTTCATGTTTCCAACAATTAGAAAATTTCACAATTTAGGGCATGACACATTTTGGTGTCCCAGTTGTCCTGATTGTCCCAACTATCCATGACAAAGTGGGGACAAGAAAATGAACCATACCCCAAATGAAGCCCCTGGACCCCCATGTGACCTAGTCCTTCTCCATCAGGTGTTAAATGATTCCAAGTGCTTCCAAGTGCAAAATTTCACAAAAATGACTAAGAATGGAGCCTCCTAAGCCTTGGTAATACTTTTATACCCCTACTATCCTAATTATCTAGGAATTTTGGGACATGAAAATTTTCCCCACTCATATCCCTCTCTCTCGGTCATGCATGTGACCCCCAACTTGTCTGCATCGCCAGCCTAAAATCTTCCTCCCTCATCTCTCATACCCGCCTATTGACTACTTTGCCACATGTCAAGCGTGGGAGGTGGGGAACATTTTATTGCACATAATATCCTAACTATCTTAAACAACATTGTGACAAAAAAAATTATACCCCCTTTTTCTTTCAAAAATGTAAAGTAAAGCAAGCTTTCATGACTCAATAATATCCTTTTCTAACCTTTTATAGTGCCTTATTTGCCTTTTCTTCTCCATTATTTTTTTAGTTTGACTTAGGAAGCCATTGCAGATAAAAAAAAGATAAAAATAACCTAAAAATTTATGCAAATAACCAAAAATTCTTTCGGGAAGCTAGGATAGATAAAACAAATAGTTTCTCATAAATTTCAAAACAAGTGGTTCATTCAAAGCATGAAGTTTCCTCGGTATCTCCATGATCTAGGTGCCTTCAAATCATCTCGTAATAGTAAAACCTCTCATGATCTATATTTTTTACATCAGAAAAATCTTAGTTTGTGCCCTATAATCATGCTTTCTAAATTTACCATCATTACGATGGGTGGTTTGTGACAAAATTGTAACCATGTGATCCGAGAGAGCAAGTTTATTCTAGTAATGCTATTTTCATCTTCAACTAATAGGGGAAGTATAACTTCTAAAAATAGTAATGATCGAGTCTTTATAATCACTATAAATAGAAACCATCTAAAAAATCAAACCTTCTGAAGACATTGCACCCGGAGTTCAACAATGAAGACAAACTAGGCAAGAAAGCAAATAAGTGACAAAAACAAAAAAAAAAAAATGCACTTTCTAAAAATAGAAATTAGCAAAGATCATCAAAATAACCTGAGAAAAAGTGTACATAGTATGTTAGGAATCTTGGGATATTGAAAACATCACAAAAAATCAAAAAGAAAAAAAAAAGTCAATATTCCTACTTACTAAAAATAGAAAAATGTCCATTTTTGGTGCAAAAAGTTTCTATCTTCATATTTTTCTCTCACTGATTTATTGTTGCAAAAATGAAGTTAAATTTTTTATTTTTGGATCCCATTTCATATCTCTCATGTGAGTATCTGGAATTGGGTGACATAAATGTCTCTCACATGGATTTGGAAGGCCTAAAAAGTTGGATGCTTAGCGGACCACAAGAGCCTGTTAAAGACAACATCTATATAAGTGGTTTGTATGATGCATGTGGTCATCCTCTGTCTTTCCAAAGCATTGAATCGGTCATGTATTTTTCTCAAAATTACAAAATAGACACAATAATCATATAATAATATGATGTTTTGATCTTAAGAGTGCTCACACCCAAGGGGATATCACATAGTATGAATAATCCAACATGGGGGAACATGGTTGTCATCCCAAAGGAGATCATAGTAGGTGAATGGGAAAAAATAGACTCTTATCTATAGGATCTTACATTGGGGTCTTCATTGAAGTAAGTCATAAAATATTCATGCATGCTCAAGTCATGGTATTGGCACGAATTTCATGAAAGATACTCAAATTTCATCATTCTTCCGAGCATGGTGATGGGAGAGGAAAAAACCAAAGAGTTTAATGACTAGATGGAATTTTTTATCATCAGTGTTGTAGAGGGTAAATAGATGATTTACTAGGGCCAAATCATCAGTGAAAACATCCACTTTTAATTGTTCTATCTCCTAGTCACAAGGAAGTTCTCCATGGCATCATATCTAGTGTATGATCTTGCTAGTACAAGATCCTACAGAGGTTTGAATATTGAAAATAATATCTCTTAGAAGGAACCTACCTATAAGAGATACCCATAGTTGATTTTAAAATAAATTAACCACATCTTTACAAGGGTGAATGATGTAATCACCATGTATGAGGTAAGACTAATCAAAGGAAACCACGAGCTGAAGTTATCCTTGTAATCTACCTCATTAATTTAGAGATACAAAGCCTTTTTCACATAGCTTTTTACCTTCTCATACTTGTAGTCACAAAATCATGCACTAAATATTACATTTTACATCACCAAGTATGTCATTTTGTATATGGATCTCCCATAAGAAAAGTATTCACTAATGGCTCATTCCCCACCATGCTGCCGTTAGTTAGTCAATCTTCATTGTCACTTGTCTCATAGAGTTTTTAGTTGTTTACACAGCTTTTGGTTGTCTCTCATAAGGTCTTAGCTGTCATTATTTGGTCATTTGTCATCTCTAGTCTTTAACTAGGGATCCTAGGGTAGTGCTAGGGTGCCCATGGGCACCCCAGTCTGTAATTTTAGGTGCCCTGGTCCCCATAACACTTGGGTCCAATTTACTTATTTGAGTTCAGTCTTTATCATGTTCCCTCTCATTCCCCTATCAGCATGTCGGGTCGTAGTGTGAAAATTTGAGAAAGAGATCACTATATAAACATAACATACTCATTATTTTAAGGGAAAATGATCTACTATCAAGATCTAGCTATCTCGCTATGGAAAATAACTACATTTTGGAATCCATAAACATAGGGGAAATGGTTGTATTCATTTTATTCCATCCACCATTTGCATCTTACATCTAGTTATTGCCCCCTACTTCTGCATCATTGATGCTAGGGCACCCTAGGCACACAATTACACACAAAAGAACACAAAAATACATTGGGTATAGAATGTAGTGTAGTGCTTAGTTGTAAGTCAACCATTATGGAAGATAAGTTCAGTCCAACCCCTTCATTTGCATATTTCCTTTTTATGGATTTGATGTTTTGTATAGGGTTTTGGAGGTAAGTCTTCATCACACAACTACAATGACATAAGTGAGGGTATTGTGACAACCAGTGACCAAGATGAAGATATTGTGAAGACCTTGAGACAATGTCTAATTTATATCCTAATATTTTCTTCAAATGAGAGCACCTAGATTACAGACTAAGGTACCCCCAAGTGCCCTATTACTCTCCTAGGAGCCCCAATACAGATAGATCTTCATTCAATGTAATTTCCTAGGTAGCACCGTCAATCCCCGTCCTATCCATGCATCATCTTTTTCAGTCCCCGCACATAGTGAGGTAAGTTAATTTCAGGTTAGTACCCTATCCCTTCCCATTTCCATTATTCATTTCATTTAAAATATTAAATAAAATATTTTATTATTTATGTTGCATCTATATCGCTTGTTCCATTATTATTACTAGTTTAAATTTAACTTATAAAATTGCTATTTTAGTTCATCATTTTGGTGATCCCGTATTTTTAGAATACCTTGCCCTAGGATCCAATCAAACCCTAATGGATAATAATATTTTATATTTTTTACACATCATGTATCATCTTAGTGTCAACCCTATCTATGATGATGCTACTATGGATGAACTTAAAGCTCTATATAGTTCTCCCATCACTACACCCGACCATATCAAACAACTTCAAGATGGACTACAACATGTGCCTACTCATTTTGAAGATTATCCTATAGGAATTAGCATTGTTGACAATCTAGTAGCCTTTACTCATTGTACTCCATGTTATACAGTTACTTGTGATCCACCTTCTAATCTTTCACAGGAAACATTAGATGATTCTCTTATTGATTACTTGCTTGGTATTGACACTCATTCACATGAGCATATTGATTCCCCTTCTACTCCATCCACTGAAATAATTCCCTCTCATGACTCTACCTCTTCTGACATTGCTTCTCATGATACATCCCCTCCTATTTTGCATACTCCTTCACATTATGTTGATGATCCTATTGATAGTGTTCTTAGTGACATCCTCATTTCTGAGTCTCTATCAGATAATGGTGAGGCACTTGATGGTCATGATTCTCCTTCTTTCCATACTACCGAATGTGACTCACCTACTCCATTGTTATCTTCTCCTAGAGATCGTATCTAGCACTATGCATGAGTCACCACCATCTATCACTTCTTCTTCTATTGTTTCATCTCCTCTTGCTAGTTCACCTATGTCTCTTGGTACATATTCTATAGAAGTTTCCCCATCGATTACTTCACCTATTATGGATGTTTTTGATGCTATTCCAACCATTTCTATGGGTATTCCATCTATATCTCATATTATAACTTCTTTAGTACCTACTACTAGTGTGCCCTTAGCATCAGACCCTTCTCCATCACCTTTGGATATCCCTATGATCACTCACAATGGAAAATTGCAACCACTTAACACATTATTTCCATCTTCCACCATCCCTTCACAAGATATCCTTTCTCTCATGCACATCGTAGGATAGTTACAATCTCAGGTTCAATCTCTCACTTTAGAAAGTAGGGCTTATTATGCTTCCATTGACAACAATTCATTACATGGAAATTTGGTCCCTAAGAAGATTCATAATTTTGCATTCCCTCATGATTTCACCATGCCTAATTTCACATGTTTTGATGGTATGGGTGACCCTCATGCTCATCTTCTATATTATCGTAGGGTTATGGCCTCTTATTATAATGATAGATTATTACTTAAGGCCTTTCACTATAGTCTTACTGACGAGGCGTTATAATGGTACACTCATCTCCCCTTTGGATTTGTTAGTACTTTTTATGACATGGAAGACACCTTCTTCTAATGTCCATAAGGTTACTTATGATTGGTTACCTACTCTACATCAGGGCTCCATGGAACCTATCAAGGATTATATTTTATGATTTAATGCTTGTATCCATCAGCTTGTCTTCCAACCTATAGATCTTGAGAAGAAATTTATTTTCTGTTGTGGCCTCATTCCTCCACTCAAGCAATAATTATAGTATGATACATGTGATTCATTCATTCTTATATGCTATAAGGTTATTGAATTAGAACAATATATTCTCTCCACACACATCATAGATCCTCCACACACCTCTACGACTATTGCCTCATCTATTTCTCCACTAAAGACTTCTATTGAGCATCCTACTAAGTCTTCATCTTTACCTCCCAAGTAAATAAAACAAGCTCAACCCACTTCACCATGAAAGCATACTCTTTCTCCAGCTCCGCGGAAAGCTACTCCTACCACCCCACCTAGGTCATGCGAACCTTTTCACTTCTTTCACCATGCATGACCACATGATGTGCTACATTAATTAGTCAATGAGTGATTAATTTGCTTACCTTCCAACCAGCATCATCCATAAAACTTATTGCAACATCAACGTGACCAAAAATATTGTAATTATCATCGCATAAATGGCCATAGAGAAAATTAATATATTTCCATTTAGGATAGATTGCAAAAATTATAGGATAAGGGCATCATATCATTTGGTTATCACCCATGTGAGCAATCCATATTTCCTCTACCTTGTCAAAAGTTTCCACTACAATTGAATCATATCCTACATATGGTTATTTGAATATGATATATCCACTACAGTATGCTATTCATACATGTTCCCTATTACATACATCAAATTCACTTTGCATCCACCTCAATTATCACATTCATTTTATCCATCAAATCATGATGCTACTTCATGTTAGTTACCACAAAATTCTTCTTTCACACATCCCACCACAACTCCATATGACATTCAGTTCGTTTCATACAATCATGCTATTTACATTCCACATGCTTTCACTACTCCACACTACCTTGGTATTTGGTAAGTGATTACTATCACCTTACCCCTCGATGATGCACCTGTGTTCCTATGATTCTTACATGACTATTGAGGGTTTTCTTCATGAATATTTCATCATGCGCTTTGTTGTTCATCTAACGCACCTCAATAATTTCCCAATAACACACTCTTGATTTTCATGGTTCATTCTTAACTATTGAGGGATCTTAACCAAATTAACCTAACCATCCACGCACCGGGAGGCATTTCTAAGATCCTCCCATCCATCACATTAACATATTATGATTACGTTACATTATTACGACATACATCACAACACGTTAAGTCAATAATCATATATAATCTCTTTTCACATGCACTTTTCTATCATTATCATATTAACTACACATTACAAATTACATTTAACAAAAATTGTGCTTAACTCATCACATGCTATTTTTCATCATTACACATATGTTACACTAATAAGATACCAAAACATCATATATATTCCAATAATAATTACCAACTCATATAACACCGATACAACAAAAAAATAAAATCATCACATATAAATCACACGTGTCCATCCATAAGTAGCAAATACAATCATCATTAGGGGATAACTCTTCTACCTCGTATACAATCATGATACTCAAACCTCATCATCACTATCACTCTCGGGTACTGCGAGATCCCTAGAACTAGATGCCTCTCCACTAACTCTATGTCATTGTTCATGGCCTCAATATCGCTCCACTTTCCTACACAATAAGGTGTTCTCTATAAACTATTGTGTGAACTGACACTATAACTCCACAAACCATATAAATACATCCTACACTAAAGAGCCACCGCCCTACACCTTGTGGGCTAAATGAGTCTCCTCATGTGCCTCATCCCTATGGGCTAGTAATACAATACATGTGGTTGCTATTGTGGCCATTGACTCAAATAGATGGGAATGTTTGCCCGTGATCTCATCCACATGTTCAATATCCCTCCACCAAGAATTTTAGTTGCAACATTTTTCTTCAAGGTGTGGAATGATGTTTAGATAATCAAGGACCAATACACATATCCTACAACATAAATACCACACTAAGTGAAACAAAAATTGCTAAAACATAAGCCAACAAACAACATACATAACGTAACTATATGTAGATACTCACACTTTGCTACAACTATTGCTACAGGTTTAGGGACATGTGCTTCCCCCCTCCTCCTCCTCCTACATGCAGTAACCCCGTTGGATTTGAAAATAATGGGAACAATAATACCCATCGATGTGTCACCCACTATGCATGGTACTCCTCTATGCTACCAGCATCATCTGCGTCTATCACCTCTATCATTGCATCTACCTCATCTAGACTAGGAGGTGTTAGTTACTTTGTTTTGGGCCCCTGGTCTAGCCCTAACCCTCCATGGATCTATGAAACTTCTTAGTCATATATATGTCTTTAGGGGCACATCCTAAGTTATACCAAATTGACATGATACTCACTCCACCTGTAAAAGCTTGGACACACCTAAAAATATATCCTCCAACCACATCATCCTCCAAATACATCGTAGCTCTATGAAATCCTCATGCCATCCTCTATAATCATGGTATGGCCTCCATGTGATGGCCTCGGGCCCCATCCTATCTATCAGTGCCCTATAGGTATC
The DNA here is from genome assembly GCA_018340775.1 of Taxus wallichiana var. yunnanensis. Lineage (NCBI taxonomy): Eukaryota > Viridiplantae > Streptophyta > Pinopsida > Cupressales > Taxaceae > Taxus > Taxus wallichiana. The sequence continues at coordinate 736,832,335 of CM031241.1, forward strand.
AATATCCATCCTACACCCATGGATGTTAATCCATCTCCTCACGTATATCTCAAGCCTCGCCCACTTGGCTTGTGGACCTCCATTTAGCCTCAACACTACTATGTCCTCATATTCCTACACATGTAACAATGTTGTAGCTCTATCCCACCTCCATGCTCATCATGAGAAAAATGATACAGATCTATGTATAGATGTACCAATATGCACAATTCCCATGCATATCTAGTACCCTTCTCCTCGATACAACGACATATGTCATGAATCTTATATAATATTCCCACACCACCTCCCTCAACCACTATAGATGATGCAATAACCACCGTTATTAACTTCTACAAGTGTGAAACACTAGACCTCATAATAACATCTAGACATATATGAGCCTCGACAAGTGTGTGACTCCCTACAAAATACTATCTCACCACTCACATCTGCCTATCCATGTCCTCCAATGGAATCACTTGTACCCTCTCACCAACAACCGGAAACCATAATATATGATACACATCCTCCAATGTAATAGTCATCTCCCCTATAGAAACCAAAATGTACATGTATCCACACACCATCTATCGCATAGTGCAATCAACATAAGCATATTATGGGGCACATCCCCCATCTGTGTTATATGTCGCAAGTCAGCATGGTTCATAACATCCCAATCATCATCTGACAAACCCAATCCAAGCAACGTACTCAAATGATGCCCACTATGGAACTCCCTCAAGTGGATATCCCTCTACACAACACAAAAATGACAACAAACATTGCATTATCACACCTTATAGGTACAAACACACCGACTTATCACATTTATTTACATTTAAATATAATTTAGCATAATTATATAGCAAATACACGAGACAGCACCCAGATAAGACTGGGTGCCCAAGAAGAGTAGGACACTACCCCAGATCTGGGAAATTCTTTCCCAAGGGTCACTAGCACCCTCACCGCTATCGTCTAGGTCTAAAACATTGAGAAAACAAAAATACAAACTTTTAAAAATTCACTAAAAATGACTATCACACCCTACATTTTTTCAAAAATAATATACTTACTAATTCCACGATTGTGTGTGACACTATGACGGTCACCATCCTCTCAAACCGATTAGGACGTGCTACTCTCACTTGCAACAACTTTACTTAGGGAAACATTTCAACCACACAAATAAAAAATGAGTTGACTACACATTTTTTCACCTTACTATTTATAGTTAACTTTTTATCACCCACTTTACTATAGTCATTATTTCATGCTTATTACCACTACTAATACACATTACATGATTTTAAGTAACTTAAACATTTCTACTCTAATTTACACATCATTTACTGGATTATTTTCATAATTCTACCTACCACCATCACATATACATTACATATGCATTAAATCTACTTGACTTCATCTCCTAACCAAATCATACACATTTTTGTGATTTCTATCACTTTTCTACCTCTTTAGTGCTTACTTTCAGCTTAGCGTTCATTCTTATCATCACTTCCCCTTTCACCAAAAGGGGACATATCATTGGGGTCATCCTATAATTCCCCCTATATCACCATAAATTGTTGACAACTCCAAATATTTACTAACTTACTACGTAATATCTCACCATTAACTCCCCCTAATGACCTAATCTGGGGCAATAAACATACAATTCCTATATGCAAAATTTCATCACTTCCCTCTAATGACATAATATGGGGGTAACAAATATATAAATTTGTCTATGTGACATGACATCACTTCCCCAAATGACCTAATATGGGGTAAAAAAGTGATTAAAAATAATGTCCATGCAATCATCCACCAACTTCTATTGATTCCTCCTAATGACCTAATCTAGGGGCAACTAGCGTAAAACCTCTTCACGAGTAACCAATAAAAACAAGAAATAAATAAATCAATGTGTTCACATTACTAAAAATAGAAATTATATCACCAATAAATACAAATTTAACATAATTGGTCTCCCGATGACCTAACTTAGGAGATTACTTTCATTCTTCCCGAGATGACCTAGCTTGGAAGCCTTCCATAAATTTTGCATTCACTTCCGATGACCTAACATAGAAACCATTACATTAGGGTGACACCCGTGGAGTGGGGGAAATATTTCCTTTCCTATACCACCCTTATATGGGTCAACTATTTGATCGAATTTTTAGGATCTAGAAACCATCAAATATCTCGATTTGATTCCGTCTGCATAGTTAGATCTTGAGGATGTAGTTATAGATTAGAGGATAAAAAAAATTTATCCCTAAACTCTTCCTTTGGTGGTAGGACACCAAAATCCTCCATTCAATAATTTGTATGCACGCGTTTGGGTTGGGAAATGATCACTCCCTACCCCATCTCATCTTCATTATACAATTTTGAAACCATCTAACACTACACTAATCACTTTCATTTTCACACTTCATCACCACATTATTATTTTCTATGTTTTATGGATCAACCCATTGATCCATGGTTTAGCACACTTTTGTTTCTTTTGGAATGCTTCTACTACACATCTGTGCATTTTACTATAGCATATGATTTTCCATATTTTTCTCATGTATGCATCTCTATCTACTTTATATTACCTAAATTTTTCTCACCAACATAAAGTGGGGAAAATGTAGTCATAAAATCCCACACCTACTATTATATTTTATACTACCAAGTGTGTTATTTTATAAATGGATCTTACGTAAGAAAAGTATTCACTAATGGCTCATCCCCGGGTCCTATCGTTAGTTAGTCAATCTTCATTGTCACTTATCTCACACAATCATCATCTTTTTGTATATTTATGTTCATCTCTCACCGGTTCTTAGTTGTTATTTGGTCATTTGTCATCTCTATTATGTGACTAGGGCACTTAGGGTAGTGTTGGGGTGCCCATGGTTACCCTGAGTCCAAAATTTTAGGCGCTCGGTCCCCGTAACACTTGGGTCTAATTTACTTATTCAATTCAATTATTTTTCATGTTCCCTCTCATTTCCCTAGGTACTAGTTGGCATGTCAGCCATTATTGTAAAATTTAAGCAAGAGACCCCTATATAAACATATCATACTCACTATTATAAGTGTAGATGATCTATTATCAAGAGCTCACTATCTACTAAGGAAAAGGAATGCATTTTAGAATATTCTACATATGCATCACATAAGCATAGGGGAAAGGGTTGTATTCATTCCATTCCATCCAATATTTTCATCTTACATCTAGTTATTTCCCCCTACTTCTGTGTCATTGGCACTAGGGCATCCTAGACACATAATTGCACACACAAGCACACAAAACTACATTGGTTCTGGAATGTAATATAACACTTAGTCATAAGTCCACCATTATGACAGCTAAGGTCATCTAACCCTTTCATTTACATCTTGTTTTTAGGGATTTTATGTTTTGTATGGGGTTTTACAAGTAAGTCTTCATCACACAACTACAACGACATAAGAGAGGGTATTGTGATAACAAATTTATTAAGATAAATATATTTTGAATACCTTTCAACAATTTTAGATTCAAATCTGAGCTTTTCTACGCACCAAAGCACCTATATTATAGATCGGGGCACCCCGGGCACCTAGTTCTCCTAGGCGCCTCGATCAGATAGATCTTCATTTGATGTAATTTCCAAGGTAGTACTACCATTCCATATCCTATCCACACATCATCTTGTCTAGTCCTACACACAATGAGGTAAGTTAATTTTAGTATAGCACCTTGTCCCTTCCCATTTCCATTTATTTAATTTCATTTAAAATATCAAATAAAATTGTTTATTATTTACACTGCATCTATAACATTTGTTGCATTGTTGTTACTAGTTTAGATTAACTTATAAAATTTCTATTTTAGTTAATCATATACAACAAGGTAAATGGATTTAAATCCACTCCATAAAATATACCTCGGTACCTAAGTGAAAATATCATCATGTTTGAACTCTTTAGATAAATGGCACATGTCAACATGAAGCTCTTTAGTAAGAAGAATAAAGGTATAACTTTCCCCATCTCCTTGGGAATATCTCTTGTAAATATATCATCGATGCATCCAATTTAGAGGATTTCTTCTCTCACTGCTCAGTTGTATCTCTTTTCTTATACTTCAAGGGTTAACTTTGACAAAAGGAGGACCCCCAATATGTTCCACATCCCTAAATTACATCATGTGCCGCGAGTTGATGATTATTGGGTGAACTTTGTCAATGATACTGAAGTGAAAAGAAGAGATCACATGATAATGATAGTGGATAAAATGAGGAATTTCAACTTTTTTGTGTTTATGAAGGCATCAAATATGATGGAACTGACCTATATGATAAAGAGTACCCAGATGTGAAATCTTCGCCTCTTCCTCAGGCTTCATAGATCAAGATATTGGTTCAAGAAGAAGAGGGTAACATTCATCAAATCAGGAGGGATTCACACTCTCAATAAATAATCATCTCCTTTTTAAACCCTTGTGGTAGTGGAAAAATATTTGAGTTCATCTCATTCACGTAAGGTACAAAATTGAAAGTCCATGGCATTTGAGCCATCGCACTATAGGATAACCCAAAAGAATATGAAGGAAACTCAAGAAAAATTTGGAAACTTGGAACAAGGTGTGATTGAGATTTATCAACCATCTGTCATTCAAAGAACTCAGAGTGCTTCATCTACTATAAATTTTCTGTCAAACTAGTCCCCCACCCACCTTCTTAGCTAGAACAATAAATTATTACCATGACCAACACTAATCCTCAAAAAAATGATACATTTTCATGGGTACATGATCGGGAAGATACATTCATGAACCAATAGGTGGTGGTCCCTTACTTCCAATCCATATATACAATGATGAAGATCAAGAAAGGAAAGAAAGCACATACCATCTCTTTCTTCTTTAACGATGCTTTAAGTAATCAATATATGGAGGTAGCTTATCCCAAGGCCATTAAGCCCTCTATGAGATGCAACCATCAAAATATGAAATAAGCACTATACCACTTGAAATGGCGATACATGAGGGTCATGCCCATTTTTTTCGTGGTCATCGTCCTCTACTCACCTTCTCGCAAGAAATAAAGAATACAAGGAAAATATGGATCAAGTAGAAGACCATATTAGGACCCTTAATTCATATGTGCAACTACTATTGGATCCAAGTGTCTCTAACTCCCTTCTTGTTGAATATGATACTCCTATTGGTAGCATCAACCCCGATTCCATCTGAAAAACAAGAGGTTTCACCATGTAGGGAAGAAAGAATGATAAGTGGGTGAACAAGATCCTTGATAAATGGAAGGTGTCTCTTTTAGATATCTTGACATTTTCCAAATACATTAAAATGAAGGCCTTAAAATTGATCATGACATGAGAAGGGATTAAGAAGAAAAGGATCATTAGGATCAAATCTAAGAGCAAGACCAGGTTTGATAGAGCTTTAAAAATGTAATACTCCTTATTTCTTATATTTAACATTACACATATATAGGAGATGAATTCATATTATTAAGGAATCTCCGAAACCTACAATCTCCTATATTCGTGAGTTAGTTCAATAACTATAGTCACGTACAATATAATAGAAAAATGATATATTCAAACTATTGATATATTGTTGTTAAACACAACAATATTATAAAAAACATATATAAATGAGTTATATTTTACCCTACGATAAATAACCCACAATATTCATGTGAACATTAATTTCCTAACATTTCCCCCTTAATGTTTAAATGGTATAAAAAGAACTTTCAAACTTCCTCTACAACTTTTTGTCTCTGCGCGCTCATGATCTTGGTACACACTCGAACCGAGGGTAGAAGAAGGAACAAATCAACTTCTTATCATTTATGCACTCTCAGAACACATCTCACTAACAAGTATGGGAACATGCTTAGGAATCATCTACTTATCAACCAGTCACTCCAGGGAACACATCTGACCTAGCGAAGCAGTGTGGCAACTCAAGCGGAACCCATCCGAGAATCCTTCAATGGTTTTCTGGAGGCTAACCACAAACCTAGGTATGAACAGAACACATCTGACTATTCTACCTCATCAAGACTCATGATGCTACATTTCACTGTGTTATATGTTCTTCACTATGTTTTTGCATTAGGGAATTTATGTAGGAATAATCACATACACAACTAAAAAAATGGAAATGGAACATTGGATCATGTTGATCATGTTCCCCCTCAATGTGAAATTTCCACTTATTGAAAACTACAAACTGTAAAAATTGAAGTGCATGAAACCACACTGAAAAGCATATACTCACACTATATATATGCCACCATAGCTCTATACAGCCTCATCATTGGTGAATGACAAGAGGTCATTAGTTGCCCTCATCCTCGATGCCTCCATCCTCCAGTAAAATTATCTAATAGATAAAATCTTCATCACTTTGATTTTCTATATAAGCAGTATTTCCTTCCTCTTCATTTTCTCCTTCATCATCAACAGCCATGGCATTATCTTGCAGTTTCCCATCAAGTAAGTCTTGTGCTCTTTTCTTGTAATTTGAGGACAAGTGACCAGATTGTCTATAGTAATAATAGGTGAGCCACTTCTTTGAATCTTTATAAGATGATCCAGGTCTGAAAGAAGATTTAGATCTTCTTTTATCTTGTTTCTTACCATACATGGATTTTTCCTCTGGTTCCACAAACATGATTCTCTTTTCTTCATCTAGCAAAGAAGAAATAAGTTCTTCTAAACTTGGATTTATTTTACTCAATGTAAAGACCATGTTAGAATAACATGGAGGCATGCTATTGAGTAATACTACTTTAGCATCGTCATCAGGGACATCTAAACTTATTCCCGCTAGTTGATTGCAAATAGAATGAAACTTAATGATATGTTCCACCATGTTGTCACCTTCTTCCATCTTGAGGCCGAAAAATCTCTGCTTTAAATATATTGTTGCACTTCTAGCTTGTGATCTAAAAAATTTATTCAATGTCTCCCAAATTGTGTGAGAGGACTTTTTTAAGTCTATATGATGCAAATAAGAATTTGATAGACCCAATCCAATAATCACTATAGCCTTTTGATCTTTGCTTGCCCATTTTGTTGCTTCATCTACATTTGTCGGTTTCTTCTCTTTTCCATCAACAATATCCCACAAGTATTTTTTAATTAGGAACAAATGAGTTCATACTTGTCAGGTATGAAAATATTTACCTTCAAACTATGTGACTCAACTTATCTATTATGACTCTTCACAAATTTTTGAAAAAAAAAAGGTGTCGGCTAAAACTGAAAATGCACCTTTTTACAAACAAATAGACACTAATGAACTCACAATATGATGAAAAATGACAATGACTATTTACATTGACATTTGACACAAAACTATTTTTCAATATCTTTGAATTGACACACATCAACCTAGAATACCATATAAATAACAAAATACTAACAACCAAAATTAATATCAAAACTTAAAATTCTAAAATGAAAGCTAACATGATGACATTTCTTTTTCATTGGTTTGAAAATCCATGCAACCACATGGAATGAATGAACATAGACTTATTCATGACAAAAAAAAAAATACTAATACTTAACAATGAAAAAACTAGACTTACTATTTGCATGTGATCAGATACGTGTATATACAACACAACGAATTACAAATAGATCAGACGCATGCTCTAAGGAGGTGGACAGAATTATGGATGCAACGCATGTAGGAAAAATCTGATAAATCTGTGGCAATAAATATATGCTGAAAGGAGAATTTGGTGGGGTCAACATAATGATGCACAACCATCAATACAAAATACCAGTTCAAAGGAAAATCTAAAGCAAACACTACAAAACGGATTTTAGTGATAATATCGTGATGCCACATGTATGCAGGCTTGAATACCACTGTCGATCCTAGGACAAATGAATTGAGTGAATATAGTCATAGATCGATTGATAAGATGCGCTGGTCTACCATCTATATCACCAAACATAGTCGACCCACGTGTGCATACGTCTACAACCTGCAAGTACTGGCTCAAGCATGATGATACAGAGCCTTGAGTCACCTCACGCCCGACTGATCAAACATCATGCCACTAATTTCATAACTCCATTAAGTATGAAAAGGATCAAATATGCTCTGATACCAAATCTAAGAGCAAGACCAGATTTGACAGAGCTTAACAAAACATAATACTCCTTATTTATTCTATTCAACATTACACATATATAGGAGATGAATTCCTATTATTAAGGAATCTCCTGAAACCTAAAATATCTCATATATTCATGAGTTAGTTTAACAACTATACTCACGTACAAATATAATAGCAAAATGCTATATTCAAACTATTTTTATATTGTTGTTAAACACAACAATATTATAAAAAACATATATAAGTGAATTATATTTTATCTTATGGTAAATAACCCACAATATTCATGTGAACATTAATTTCCTAACATCAAATGTATCAAATGGTCATTGAGATGGGTAAGTTCAAATAATCCTTGATTATAATAAAGGGTTTTTTTACTTCAGCATTAGATGACTTATCTCAATTTTGGGCTCAAAACTTGGTCACTCACTATGAAATGATGAACTCGCACCATTTGTGATCTTGATTCATACAAGGAACGAGTTGAAAAGATGCATAAAGATTCCAATGTCAAAGTGCAAAATCTTGGAGTGCTATCGGTTGACAAAGATACCTTGGTAGATGATATGTTGGGGGTTTTAAAGATCTAATTAAGAACAAGGCCATAGATATATTATCATTCAATGAAGATACATTGCAGCCTTTGGTAGAGATAAAGGAATTCATATCTAACATCACAAGAGATCATTAGTATTGGTACTCATTATTTAATCACATCAACTCAATTACTAAAAATTAGATCAAGTCACCGATTTTTTTCACATCCCGCAAGCCAAGAAAGTTTCACTTGTGGTGGAAAGGTACAACAATTAGTTCAAGGGCATTGAAATTTCTCCCAAGGGCTCTCTAAAAATCCCATCAATGGAATATTGTTATATAGCTTATATTCTTCTTTTCTTCACTTCCCCTCCCTCTCTTCCCTCACATTCTAATTCTTTGTTAGGAGGTTTCACATTTGTTTTCATCTTATCCACTGATGTGACTATAGTAAAAAATTGTAATAAGTTACCCTATATTAATAAAATGGGACTTAATTTTCTTACCTAGTAATATCAAGAGTCACAAGTGGAAAATACAAGTGAAAAGACACATGGGGGTGGGTGAAGATTCCTTTACAATTATATATAATGTAATGACTTCCCCATTCTCGGGGGTTATCAATTTTGTATGCTCAAGAGATATTACAACATGAAGTGAAGCAAAAGAGATAGATATGTCTTCCATTCTCCTTCCTCACATGTTCTTCCACTCCTCGATATGTACAACTTTACCAAGATATCAATAAAAAAGAAAGGATTTTCTTGATGAGAGAATTCTGAGACTTTGTGTCCATACTTCTACCTTATCTTTATGTTAGCAAAAATTTATTTTATTTCTAAATTTGTGTGATTATATGTTCGATTAGTGTTTCTAGGAACATAATTTTCTACCTATAATATTAATCCCCCTTATTTTTCCCACCCTATTTTTATCTCCTCGGTGAATTCATCCCTAGCAATAAATTGTAATATTTTTCCATTGGTTTAGTGGAGTGTTATTGTTGGATCCTGACATATAGGAAACCTAAAAATTTCATTTTCATTCACTCATAATAAATTGAGTTGCACCATTTAGGAAGAGGGACCTCAAGCCTTAGATTTTTGGCGTAAACCCACAAATTTGTCCACCTGACAAATTTTCTATCCAACAATTATTGACACCCACTTTGGGTAGACATGGAAAATAATTTCACCCAAAAATATGAATCACAAAAATACCAAACAATCATAAAAATGGAATTTGAAGAGTCACATAGCCTTATGTCTCACACCTATGGCTATTCCTAGTAACCCTCCTTTCTAAAGACCAAATTTGTTTTCACATCTAAGAAGACATTATATCTGACTTGAGGGAAGTTGTGTGGAATAATAGAGAAATTTTTTCAAATGAATTCATAGCTACCAAGGTATTAGATACTAAAGAACAACGTGCTTGAAGAATGAGAAAGAGCGAGACAATCCCAAGTGTAAAAAATAAGAGCTTAAGTCAATCTCAAGTCTACAAGTGGCTAATCATAGATATATTGGGTCACCGAGACAAAGAGAAGATCTTGAACCCATTTTTGAAGAGCTCCAAAGAAGGAAAGAACTAGTAAGAAAATCAAGGCACTCCCTTCATCTCAAAATTTCTCTCACTGGTGGTCCAAGAGGTGTCAACCCATTGGACATAGATTTTCCAAATCTCAGTGAATATTTTGAAAACTTTACTAACGTAGAAAATGAAGCATAAGATGAAGCAAGAGATGAAGCCAAAGAAATATTTGAAGCATAATAAATAGAAAAATTGGAAGAAGAAACGAGATATAGAAAAATATTAGTGTCAACAGCCTTAACTAGAGAAGAAGAAAGAGAAAGGGCCGAAGAAGAAGTTGAAGCCATGATGGGAAATGAAGAGAGAGAAAAACCTATTATGTCATGGGGTAACAATATAGAACCACTTTCACTCCCACAACTTCTTCACGAATTTACATAAGGTTCAAGGAAAATATTTCCCAAGTTTAGAGGAGATGAATCATAACTCTCAAAAGAACATGTAACATCCTTCATCACCGCTTATGGCATGCTAGGAGTTGAATACACAAATTTATATATTAGATTATTTATGGAGTCCTTGAAAGACAAATCAATAGAATTTTTTTACCTCCTACTAACTAGATCAATCAACTATTTGGATTATATCAATACTTTCTTTGAAGACATATTCAATCCCACTAAAGACTTCCAAGAACTCTTGATGCAATTTTTCCATATGAATAAAGAGTCCAATAGAAGCATGAGGGATTTTATAATAAGATACAATAGATTGATCAAGAGGATACCTATCAAATTTATGCCATTAGATGACAACATAAAAATATTCTTCATAAACTATTGGCTACTTGAGGTTGGGTTCATTCTCAAAATTTCCTATCCTATAACTCGAAGGAGGCACAAGATTATGCCACTAAGAGAGAGGATGATCTAGTAATATCTAGCAAGGTAAAGAATCTGAATAGTAAGCAAAAGGGTAAAAATTTAAAGCTCCACTCCCACAAACCCAATGATCTGATATTATTTCTATAGAGAATCAATTCACTCAAAGCACCATGATAAATGTGACAAAGAAGAAAAATATTCTAAATAGGAAAAGGATAACTATGTTTCCCCCCGTGCATGCTCTGTCTTCGAGCACCACCAATCAATGCAACCTATGATACAAAAGAATAAGATGAAGAAGAGGTGGAGAATCTAAAAGAAGAAGAAAATAAATATAATAATGTTCTCAAGATCGAGGAAGTTGAAGGTGATTCTCAGAATGGTATCATCGAGTACCAATCAAGAGAGACAAGGATGATACTAAAGAGGAACCAAGATTCTCATGTGCCATGTTCACCTACTCCTAGTATCAAAAGTTTTCTTACTCCTCGGTGACTTCTACAAAGAAGAAAAAGGAGGACCCTCCGGTGGTAGTCCCACAAAACAAGATAATTAGTAGAGAATCTCCACTTCCATCATCAATGGAGTCGAAGAAAGGAGAAACTGAACTGAAAAAAACTAGAAGATAATTTTCATGACAAGTAAGTCCTCTGGTGTTTCTATTACCTCAAAATATACCTCTAAATTTATTCCTTTTCCTAAAGCTAGTATGGTAAAACCCCCTAATGCTCAAACTAAGTCAGCCACTCCTTCCAAACCCACTAACTCATTCGCTAAAAGTGATTAGCCTCCTAAGGTAGCACCACCTCCACAATGTAATATTTCCACTATCTCTGTACCATCAAGTTCATAAGCCTCATATTTATTTAATTACATTGAACATGTAAACAAGACAAAATTTTAGATTTCCAAAACTACATTTTTGCAAACACCCCTGGCATAATTCGAGATGTTCGTCAATTTTATCAAGGGTGGTAGCCCAAAATCCAACACTACAAATCCCAATCCTAAGGGTCTACTACCAACACCACCTATGCCTCCTACACAAAACATGTTGGCACTAAGTGCATCTAAAACCAATAAGGTGGAACCCTTCTACCTATCCCTCCTAATCAAAGGCTACAAATTAAATAATTGCATCATAGACTTAGGAGCCTCTAATAACATCATGCCCATCAAAGTTTCTAATTCCTTAGGAATTAATTTGACATGATAAAATGGTTCTTATTACTATATAGAGTCTAAGGAAGTGTTGTTGGTGGGGTGTATCAAATATTCACAAGTGACCTTGGCATACTTCTAAGAAAATAAAGTATTGTTCTTAATATTGGTGGCGAGACATCCCAAAATACTTTGGTATGTTTTTAAGTACAAGTTTATACAGAGACATGGATGGTGAAATTTGAATGGATTAGTCCTCCATGACCATTCCAGTAAAGGGGGAAATGAAGAAGTTTCTCCCTGTGTGAAAAATGAAGTATACAATTCAAAATTCAAATGACCCAAGAGAAAATATCTTGTTCCAAGACAGTGAGATAGGGAACTCATTTCTCACATCTGAAAGAAATGAAAAATTTCCTCTCGTCATTGAATATGATGAAGATCAGTTGTTGACGTAGGAATTTGACAAAATTCACTCAAGTGCAGGGACCGAAGATGGAATTGTTATGAACTCTCCCTTAGGTGAACTCTTACCATTTTCATATAATTTGAAATTTGAAAAACACCAACAACAATGCATAGTATGAGGATCTTCTCCTCAGAATGGATATTACAAAGTCTATGGGTATAAAAATATCAAATGTCTTAGAGATGCTGAAGTGATCATTAAAAAAGTGAGAGACTAGTATCAAGTTAAAAACCCAAGACTCAGGCACTATGTAAATATAGTTTCAGACTGTCTCAAATATTTTGATGTTTTTTCTAGCTAGTCCATTCCTCATGGGAATAACAAGGCCAAATATCTCATTGTATCATCTTTGTTGGTGATTTCCCACTCATCATTTGATAAGGACAAGGTGACTTTCGAAATGCTTTTCAGACCAACTGTGTTGGACAATGCAAACCATTGGAAAGTATTCAATGATGACATTCATCTCCTCACTTTCTTATAGTAAAGAGAAACTTCATTAGTCTCTTCTAGGAGGGAAGTGAAAATCCTTATCAAGATTCGGTGGAAGAGGAAGAAAAAGAAGGATTTAATGTGGAGTGGGTAATCAAGCTCAAAGTGAGCATGATATGAAAATGTCTCATGTCACTAGAAGATATATTTGACAAGAATGAATGGTTATTTAAAGAAAAAAGAGTCATCATGGTGTAAAAATCATTTCAAAAAGAAAATATTGACACCCTAGATAAACCTAGGATGGTGAATATTGGCAAGTATTTTTCTCCCGAAGAAAAAAAAGGGTTGTCTCACTCTTGAGAAAATACTTTGATGTCTTGGAATATTCCTATGATGAAATAATATATTTTCAACCCTAGTAAATGCACCTCTCTATTCCACTAAAGCCAGAAGCCAAGCCTTTTAGGAAAACTAAAAGACCATAGAATCTAAAGATCATGGATACCATCAAGGAATATGTCATGAAGATGTTGAATGTGAGGATCATCTTTCCTATCCACAACTTGAATCAGGCCTCTTTGAAAGACAACTACCCACTTCTACTCATAAATCATATCTTGCAAGAAGTCACAGGGTCCAAAATGCTCTTATTTCTTGATGTTTTCTCAGGGTACAATCAGATTGAAGTGGTATGAGACAACCATGATAACCTTCACAACACCTTGGGTAAATTTTACATACAAAATGATTCCTTTTGGGTTGATCAATGTAGGAGTTACCTTTAAAATAGTAATGGACCTGACATTCAAATACCTCAAGCATTATATTGTAATCTACTTGGATGACCTCACAATCTTCTCAAGAAAGAGAGGAGATCACATATATCACCTTGAACAAGTACTCATTAGATGCAAGCATCATAGAATGTCCACTGAATCCCAAGAAATACATATTTGGGGTTATTGAAGGAAAAATCCTTAGGCACATTATGAATAAGGAGGGGAAGAAATTGATCTAGAAAGAATAAAATCCATCCAAGAATTGTCGTTGCCAACAAACAAAAATAGATTCCATTCTTTCTTTGGAAAAATGAACTTTCTATAGTACTTTGTTGAGTTAACTAAGCATATCATGGTCATGATGAAGCCACAAGCCAACTTCAAATGGAACAAGGAAGGAAAAATGGAATTTTAAGCAATCAAATAAGTGATAACAAAGTCTATTACATGGGTACACCCCAATTTTGAAAAATAATTCATTTTGTATTGGTATGCTTCAAAGCATATGATATTGGCCATCTTGGTCCAAAATATTCAAGAAGGCATTGATGCCCCCATCAATTTTATGAGATCTCCTCTGAAGAATCATGATCTAAAGTATAATTAACTGGAGAATCATGCATATCTAGTGGTCAAGGTGGTAAATATATTTACGTTCTACATTCTAAATTCTAACATAGTGGTCATGGTTCCGTGTTCATGTCATCAATTCAATCCTCACCCAACATGATCTAGGAGAAAAATGGGTAATTGGGTGGTGAGAAATCAAGATTATGACTTAGAGATCAAACCTTCAAATCTGGTCAGTCGAGAAAAATGGTTGTGTCGGTTGATTTTAGAAGATGAATCATTTTTGACAAAGAATGATATATGAGAATGCTTGTGTTGTGAATATATCAGCAAGGAATTACCTCAATTCCTTTTCATGAGCACAAAAAATGAATGGTATGCGACATTGCTTACTTCTGAACATACGGTGAGTGTCTAACTCATCTTGATCACAAACACAAAGAATCCTCAAGTTAATGTCATAAAATTATGTCAAATGGAATCATGTGTTATAAAAGAGGGATTTGATGGATGCTTCTTGAAGTACGTTGAAAAGAGAAATAGGAGTAATTGTTAAAGGAATACCATGATCAATCATAAGTTAGACATTTTTTTGCCATAGTAACTACACTGAAAAATACTTCATAGTAGGTATTCTGGTCTACCTTGTTCATAGATACCCAAGAATGTGTCTACAAATATGAAGCATTTTAATATTTTATCAAAATACCACAGTTATTTCACTTCCCCTTACTCTATTAGTGATTAAGGATCCTTTCTAACATTGGGGTCTAGATTTCATTGGAGTTATAAACCCTCACTCAAGAATAGGTCATACCCATGAGCTCATGGTGGCCAACTATTACAAAAATTTGGTTGAATTCACCCCATCCAAGAAGGACAATACCAAAACATTCTCGTAATTTCATCAAAGAAAAAATCATTTTTTGTTTCAATATTCCCCAAAATATCATGGTACACAATGCCACATATTTTTCCTCCAAGGAGCTGAATGAATTTTTCTACAAATATGGAATCTCTCTATCACATACATTAGACTATTACCCGTAAGGGAATGTTTAGGAGGAATCGAGAAATAAGAACAGTATGACCATGGTCTGTAAGGTGGAGGATGAAAATCAAAGTAATTGGCACAAAAATCTCTATGATGCATTGTGGGAAGATAAAATAACTACGAAGAAAGTAATTGGTATGTCACCATTCCAATTTATCTATGGTATTGATGTTAGGATTACGATTCTTATGGAGATGCCACCACTCAAATTGTTCCAAGTGTAGACACCTATAATTATGCGTAAGAAATTTAAATACTTAAATTGAGTTAATTATCCCCTTTCTCGCAACTAGACGACATATCGTCAAAAGTTCTCATATTCCCTCTTATTGTCACTAATTAATTACAATGAGCTAATTGATTAAGTCACCTATCCAACACACCATAATTAATGACCCTTCATTAATCAATCACCTCTTATGTCTAGATTAATTAATTATTATTAATTAATTAGTCTTCTCCTTTATTTAACAAGTAAATCAATGTTTAATTGATTTAATCCCCTTCTAATAGCCTAAATCATACTAATATTCCTCTAATTGGCTTCTATAAGCTTACACCTACCTATTAGTTAATCACCTTGATTAATTAAGACACCCCAACTCCCATGACTTGCTAAACATGTATTAAACCCTTCTAAAGTAAGGTTACCTTTAATAAAGCAACCTTATCCATTCCTAATCATGTTTTACCTTTATCCCACATGCAAATGGATGAAGTGCTTCCTCTATCCATTGGGCTATATAAAGAGCCCTCCTACCTTTATACCTACATCTAAACTTCTTAAGAGAGCAAATGCAAAGCGTATAGCAAAGAGACTAAGGGCTTGCATTTTGTCTTCTTGAGAGGTCACCATTATTAAGAGCTAAAGCTTCCTATTATTACATTCTTTAAGGATCAAACAAAGTAATTTTTATTTCCATTGAAGCTAAATAGGTCCATTCACTCTTGTTGGTAATCTATGAGAGTAGAGATGTTAAAGTAGCATGCATAGTTTTGATCTCATGTTTTCAAAGTTATAATGTTAGTTTAGATCTTGCTTAGTTCTCTATCTTGATGGTGTTTATGATTTGTTTTAGCTAAATTGTAGAACTAGTTTATGTGGTAGTTCTTGTTCCATTTGATTTAGAATTAAGTAAAGTACACATGCACACATTTGGCATGCCCGGTGGGACACTTAGTCCCATGGAATTTTAGTTTAAGTTTCATTATTTTGGCTAACTTTTGATATGCATATGTAGTAATTAATGTCCATTGTCTTGGAATTTTTGCTCATTTGATATGTGTAACTTCATGTTCATAGCCATAATTTTAATGGGTTATTGCCATTTTTAAGCTAACTTGTCAAAAAATTGAGATATTGTGAGTTTTCTTGTGTTTGCTGCCATATTTTTGTTGCAGGTCTAGCACAGGCATGATTTTAGGAGCGCAGCATGATTTTTGTGGCATAGGCATGGTTTTTAGGTTGCACATGTCTCTTTGGTGGCACAGTGCACTATTAAATCCTGTCATTCCGTCTCGTTGAACTTGGCACATGCGCACTAACCACCGCCCACATGCCCTAACCAGCATGTAAGTGCACTAACTCGGGTGCACACGTCATTTCGTATTGTACCTTCACTGCATACTAAAACCTGTCGATTAGCACACATGCCTAACCAAGGTGCACATTTGGTTTTAGTGGCACAGGTATATTTTTCTAGTAATGTGGTTATTCTGTCTATTTTTCTCAGAGTAGCGCATATGTTGTTTTTGTGGCACACACACCTCTTTGGTGGCGCAGGTATTTAATAGATCTAAAAATTCCACAAAGTGGCGCAAGTACTATTTTAGGGCACAGGCATTGTTTTCGTGGCACACACATCTCTTGGGTGGTGCAAGTACATTGTGTGCTGAAAACAACCTTTGGTGGTGCATACGCCTAACCCACATGCATGCACTTTGAAAGGAGCGCATGCATCCTTTTGCATTTTTTTGAAATTAACGTGTTGATGTGCTAACATTCTTGTAGGTTTATCTAATCATATATTTGTCTTTGCAGGTTATTTTTACATGTTTGTATTTGATTAGGTAATACTTTACATTGTTTACTTATAGGATTAATATTGCGTATGCTCTTACCTCACGTCCCTGGGGTGATCTTGGGAATCGAAATGATTCTCAAGTCCTTTGATGCTTTGAGATTGTTAAGGGTTTTTATTTGGATTTGGTTAATTTGGCATAATTGAATTAAAGTGTTTTTCTATTTTGATATCCTTTTAGATTTTGGAAGACAATCGCGTATGCTCTTCTCTTGTGTCCTTGGATGATCTAGAGAATCGAAATGATGTCTTCTCTTTTGATGGAAAACTACTAAACATCATCATTTAAGACTAAAATGCGTGTCAAAGAACAAAGGAATCGAAACAAAAGTCAGAAAACTACTAATACAGTTGTTATACAAATTGCCAAACGGTGTTCGAGCAAACCACATCTAATTAAAAAAGATAAAAAGAACAACATATTCAAAACACTGTATTGCAGGTTTCGAGAAAAGGGTACGTCCCTCTCTGCTCAATCGGAACATAACTCCTTCTGCATGACGCCTTAAGCTACAACAATGGGGGTGGTTCCAAAACCCCAAAGTAGTCCCCGCAAGAGGGAACCTTGTGGATGAAATGGGAAGTGCTCCGCACTACCTATCTGACTAGTAAATCCTTTTTGAGATAGAGTTACAAGTTGTCCCTACGTGACCCTTTTAATTACACATTTGGATGCATTTATTTCCCACGGTACTTGAAGGGGGCAAAGTCGAGATACTCCCAAACTAGTCATTGCAACTTTTTGGGTAAATCGTCCCGCTCATGGATAATCTTTGTAGCACCTAGAATGAGAGAACCACCTAGGAAGATATACTTTAGCTAGGAGCCCACTTTAACCATTCTAAAATAGTGTTGAGTTCTAAACCATATTTTCATTAAGAAATGTGTGACGTGTTACTTTCGCCTAGTTTTTACTTGCCTTAGGGCGAGGTGATACTCTACCAAAGTGAAGCCAACATTTTTCATTCTTTTTTTTTTTATTTGCTTCCTTCACATTATTTTGACACTTTGTTGATTAGAAGAGGTGTGACTACCTTTGTGTTTCCAATCAATCAAGTTTACTCACTTTTATGTCCGTTTACACCCATCCATGTTTGTGGCTGGGTAAGTTAAACATCTAAAGTGTACGGAGGCGTATTCATGTCATTGGTAGCCATTGTGATCTTGATACCCATGTCAAGATCGTCATTTTAGTTAGGCATGGTTCATCACTACGGACTTGTTTAGAAGAGTTATCTTGTTTGTATCGTATCACTACAATTTTGATATTTACGCCTTGTTTCTTATAAACTCGATATAAATACCTATATTGTAAGGTTACGCTGCACACATTTTTTTAACTATTCCTAGTTTACCTTTGAGATTTTTATTTTGGTTCTATTATTACCTTGATTTCAAAGAGTGCTAGGTGTTACCATTTGTACATGTTATATCAATGACACCTTGATATCAATACTTCACTTTCTCGCAAAGTGGGTTAACATATCTTGGTGATATTGTTGTGTCATTTGTGAATTGTAATTGGCAATTTTTGAGATATAGGTCTTAATTTAGTTTGAGATCGCTCATCATATATCTTGGTTGGGATATCACATTGATTTCTTGTATGTACTTATGTTTGGTTCATTTCCTCAAACTTGGTGTAAGTGAGAACATCTTGTCAATCATCTTGCGACGTGAACTACTTTTTGAAATGTAGTCTAGGAGGTACTTCATTTAAACAGGTTTCGATACCAAATGCTTGTGTCATTGGTGATTTATCACCCTATCACATTGGTATTCTAACATTATTGATTTATTCGTACTCTCAACAAATACATTAACAATTCACTTAGAGGTGATTACTAAGTTTTAAGCACATTTACAACTTACCCTAGTGAAACTATCACAAAAACATGGCTCCTAAAACACGTCTAGGTTAAAGAAATGGACATATGAGGAACAAAAAGTGTAAGCTTGGGAAACCTCTAACAAACAAGGGTCAAACCCCTTCATTGGACATGACCTAGGACCACTATTTTCTGCAGAAAAGGAAATAGAAGAGATGGTCGATCATAGTGGAAATGAATTAGAATAACCACATACGAGAATTTGATTTTGACCCCACGCTAATAGATGAATTTATTCTTAGAAACAAAGATAGATTGTTGGCATGGGTCGTGGAATTAGGGGTGAAATTACCCATCGAGAATGAACCAATGCTACTGTAAATGACACTATCGAAGAAGAATGTCCCCTTATCAATATCGAAGATATTTTAAAAGGTGGACATACTTTCACTTCTTACATAGGAAATGATAAAGTGGTGGGGCATAGAATACCCCTTATCAAAGTGCCATGAAGAAACAATATAGAATATGAAACAGTGTGAAGAACCTCCACAAAGGTATGAAGAGGAGGAACCTTTAGAAGAAGTTACAAACCAAGCCACAATCTAACAATAAATCAAGAACCTAAGCTAGCAACTAGCTTTTCTTACTTCCCATGTATAGAAAGACGGAAAACAAGAACATTCAAAAGTTGAGGCCTAAGGTTAAGATCAATGAACTCCATCGGGAAAACCAAGGAGAAGAAGACACAGGGTATCATCATGTTTACATCCCTACTTCTCCCACTAGAGAACAATTTATCACACAAGAAGTGCAGTCTATGAAAGTGACACTTATGAGCTTACAAGAGAGCAATATATGGAGTATTAGGAAATATCAATACGAATAATTATGCCCCTATCCTTTTGACAAGACAATGACCCTTCAACCCTTTCCAAAGAAATTTGATATGCCAAAATTTGACAAATACAAAGGAAAAGGAGACCCAAGGGATCATGTTAAAGATTTCTACATGGCATGTCAAGAGGTGTCTTATAGTGATAATTACCTCATCATATTTTTTTCCCAAAAGTCTCGGAGGTAAAGCATTGAAGTGGTTTAAACGCTTACCATGAGGATTAATTTTCACCGGCCATAATTGGTAGAAATATTCATGTGTCACTTCTCGTATAACACAGAGAGTGATGTCACCATGGTAGACTTGTGTGGGGCCAAATAACACCTAAATGAGACCTTTTCTAGCTTCCTCCAATGGTGGAGAGGGATAGCTATTCGCTTCGCTTGTGCTTTCCTGAAAAGTAGCTGGTCGATATTTACGTTCCCAATCTCAACTCGGATATAGCTTTCCACCTTCAAATGTATTGTTTCGTACATTTGAGGAGGTTATCGAGAAAGGGATTTAGATAGAAAAGGTTCTCATTACCAAAGGAACCCTCAAAACCAATCTAAAGATAATCAAAGTGTCAAACCCGTGGAAAAGTTGAAGATCTTTAACAAAAACAAAAATGTGGTGGGAGATTGAATCACTGATTCCAAACGTGTCCAAATGGTCCAAATTGGTCAACCTTTTAAACTGACCAAGGGCTCGATTCAACCACCACCAAAGTGAAGAACATTCACCTCTCTCAATGAACCATTGTTAGTCATACTAAAATAGTTGGATGTGGTCCACATGATGCCCTATCCTACCACCCAACCATTTGACGACAACGCTCCAAAACCTTCATGGTATAAGGAGCATGAATATTGTGAAATTCATCATGTTAAAGGACATAAGATAGAAAAATGTCTCGTGGCCTCGCCATTATATATAGGATCTCATTGACAACAAGGAGATATAGGTGGATAACCCTAGAAAAATACAAACACCTAACGAGAAAATGGGGATTTATAAGGAACCATTCCCAAGCATGATAAGTTGAAAAAGACAAAGCCGATTGGGGAGAGTCATCCCAAACCTATAAATCTGCAAATTACTTGTATACCAAAAGAGATAACAATCATTACAATTCACTTATCAGATGTATTCGCTCTCCCTACGACCATGTCAATACCATCCGGATCAAGGGAAAGGATTGTGTTGCGGTAACAAGGTGTGCCCACCTTGTGATTCTAGAACCCTCTTCGTTGACCCCATAAACCGATAAATATAACCTCTTAGAACAACTTGAGAAGAAATCGCTAAGATTTCGATCTTAGATCTTCTCAAGATATCCAATGTGTATAAGGACATTCTGTACCAAACTCTTCAAGGGTCGGGAGTTCCTTTAGAATTCAATCCTACACACCTTCAAGCTGCAGCAAAGGGAAACATTGCACCAAGTAAACATCTCACTTTCAACCGTAGGAGATCCCTACCTAGAATCCTACACATAATCTTCCCTTATACATTGAGGTAGTTTTCACCCACAGGGAAAATCAAATGGGTGCTTATGGATAACGGATCTAGATTAAACATCTCGCACACTTAAGTTGGTCAAACAATTGGGATGTACGAAAGAATATCTTAAGTCCCATATTATCGCTATCACCACATTCGACAACATGGAAAGAGAGTCAACAGCACAATCACACTACCATGGAGGTGGGCCCTACTTGTCATTAGACAAAGTTTCATGTCCTAGACTTGGAACTTCCATATAACATGCTTCTAGGCCAACCATGGCTTCATGTCCTACGAGCCGTGTCATCAACGTTTCATCAATGCATCAAATTGAAGCATGAGGGACATACGGTTATGATACTAGGATATTCGAGCCCTTTTCTCATTGTAGAGACCTCAATAGCTTTGCACGAAAGGGTACATATGTATGTCCCTCCATAGATATAACTGTCCCTCTTCAATCTGAGGCCATGGAATCCCAAGTGGATTCGAATTCTCTTAGTTCTTACGCTCATGGGGCATCTACTTCAACATCTCCATTTGATTCATGGGAGATGAAAATCCTAGAATATGGTTATGGGGAGTATAATTTACAACAAGCTCTCTTGGTATCTGACCTCTCATTATCACCCAAGACTAGAGGTCGACCCAACTACCACTTTAGGAGACCTAGAGAAGAACACACTATTGGGTCATTCCTACCTGGAGGCTTGTTAGCTGAGGAAAAATTTCTTGATCCACCTACTACTTGGGTCCCTGAGGACACTCAACCATCCTGTTATAGAACCCCAGAATATGAAAAATCTAGCATAATGATGTGCTCCATGGGCTACAAAGGCCTAGGATGTGGGAGGAATGAACAAGGACAAAGAGAACCATTCCCTCTACCACATTTCAAAATAAAAAGATATGGCATTAGGATTCTTCCTTATGGAGCACACCCCAACGATCGGGATGTGACTTGTTCGAGTGTGAGGATAGCTCGATTATCTAGATAGTGATACTGATTCCCATTGTAGCCACTATGAGGATCTCGGCCTCCACAAACCTTTTCATAAAAACGCGTTGTCCTAACCTTAACCCCCATAGAACAAACCCTTGACCTTGTATACCCTTCCCTTGTTAAATGGGACCAACAACGTCACATGCCACTAGATTTATTTTAGAACGATGAGGCTATTGTAGAGTTCATGGGCATAAAGGATGTAATTCCCATTAGAGATCACAAGAAGGGTTTATTTATTGACTTAGATACCTATGCCTACTTCGGCAAGGAGGCTGAACTTCATGGTTAGAAAAATTTAAAGAAAAGCAAGGGAAAACATTCTAAAGAAAAGCCTAAGAAAAATCGAAGTCCAAGTCACATAGTGAAAACCTCTTTGAGGCACTAGCGATAAACAAATAATAAAATCAAAGGACAAACAAAGTGACCACGCCAAGATGAAAATCTCATGGAGACATCCTTGGATGAAGATCTCAACCTACCTCCTAATCCTATGTGTATGGAGGATTTATCAAAAAATTTAGTCAAAGAAATCATTGATTTCAATATTGGTACTGTTAGTGTAAAATCACAGCACCCCTGGATGCACATCAGGCTTCTAGGTTGATGTTCGGGCATCCAGTTGATTGCACAACATGGAAACCTCTCTCCAGCGTGGGACTTGTGAAACCGAGAGAGGAATCTCCAGAGAAGGCTGGTTCTTGCTCCTAAACTACCTGCCACAAGCTATTCCAGTGCAGGCAAGCTAATCTAATCCTAATCTAACCATGCCAAGGAGACAGAGAGAGAGCGAGAAGGGAAAAACAACAAAAGCCTACACTAAAACGGTGATACACCAGAGAAGGAGAATGTTGGACATCTATCAAAACTCGCCATGGACAAGGAGAGGTGAGAAATGGGAAGGATGGACAGATGCATCATAGGCCCAAGGATAGATTTCACACGAGAAAATGTCCCAAAACTCCATGAACATAGCTCTAGGCTGTAATGAACATTCAAACATGCACAAATACCTGCAATGAAGATATGCAAGAAGAGAACAAGTAAAAATGAGGAAGGATGGACAGATGCATCACAAAACATGTTTTGTTGCTCCAGAAGATTGCACAGAACATCATTCCATTAATAAGAGGAAAAAACACCATTACAGAGCAAGGGAGGAGGCTCGAACTCCATTTTCAACCCTAGAGAAGAAAATAAAGGAAGGGCGAGTAGAAAAGATTAACCACTTGTTCTTTTGAGCCAAATCTGGCTTTTTACATTGCATGGGTCGAGCCCAGGGGACAGAAACGTGGGAAAACGTGTAAGCCCATTCCTCATTGAATGCCAATGCATTAAATCAGCATGGAGGACCTTACCAACCCATACCCTATCACTTTGACCAATTTGGAGGAGAATGCGACCCATTTGTATTAATTTGGCCGCTAAAATGTCACTTCTGGCCGTGCTGAAGAAGAATGCGACCCATTAGCATTAAAACAGGTTGTTGAACGTCGCTTCTGGCCATTATCACGTGTCAGAGCTGTTTCTCAATTTTCTCTCTCCAGACTGCACCAAAACTTGAGATTGATCCTAGAATCATGTAGAGCATCTCACAAGCTTTCTGTTGATATAAAGAATGCACAAATCTGAGCTCTGGATCAAAAGATATGATGATCGAAGATTTAGGGCATGGAAGTACCAAAATGGATTTTGAAATATTTTCCCGTGCTTCGCCACCGGATGACACGTGGCATGCATTGATTGGGCGCATGATTCTCTCTCCTCCCCTTTTCAAGCAGAGCTTTCATTTGAAATTTCCTTGTGGGCCCTAGCCGGGACACATGGCGCTATTTCATTGGTTCGGATCAATGCTCGAAAACTCGCCCTTTGACTTTTTGACCTTTTCCCTTCTGACACGTGTCATGATTTGGTTGGTCCATGGGCCTACCGGCTCTTTCGCGCCCTTTGCGTCTTTTTGTCCCATTTGGCACAGTGCTCCTTGCAATGATTTTAGCCGAACCGGCCGGTTCGCATCCATTTGTCCCACTTGTCCCACTTTGTTTCGAACTGAAGTTCCCCATTTCGGCCGATCCAGCCGGTTCGGGTCTTTTTGTCCCATTTGTCCCACTTTGTTTCGGACTGCCTTGACCTTTTTCACCTGGTTCGGCCGGTTCACGTACTCGCGGCCCAAATGTCCCATTTTCTTTCGGACCATTTGTTCCCATTTCGGCCGAACCGGCCGGTTCGGGTCCTTCGCGTACTCTTGTCCCGAACTGTCCCGCTCAGCAGTTAGTCGTTTTTCTTCCTCTTTCGGCCGGATCGGCTTCTCGCGCCCGCCGCGTACTTCTGGCCCGATTGTCCCAAATGCTTAGCGGGCCGCCTGGAGGCTTTTCGGCCGATCCGCGTCTTTCTGTCCCACACGTCCCTACTGTCCCAAGGACTAGGACTTAGTCGATTTTCACAATTTTTCCTGGATCAACCTACTTGCCTGGGACTTGAATATTCTGATGCATGTTATCAAAATTACCCTGGGGGGGTGAATTTTGGATAACAATTTTGGCGACTCAGCGGGGTCATCTGCCTGCTAGATGAAAAGACCAGTTGCCTGAAGCAATCCATTGGGCATGGAGTCATAAGCAAGCCTGAAAACTGATCTGAACTTTGAACACTTCCCTCTGAGCCACTTGAAACCCACCGGACATGGAGTTGTTCTTAAAAATTCCACTTGGAACGAACTGTGTAAGAGCAAAACCAGCAACACCAAAAACTATGTGCAGAATTGAAAATCATACATGCGCCAAATGGAACATGCGAGTGTGCACAAGCACTTCTTCTACTCAAAGCAAACCTAGCTACTTATTCTAATCGGAAGCAAAGGCAAGCTAAACAAACCCCGCAATCAAGGTTGTGAGAAATAGCTTCCTTTCTTCAAAATTGGCAGCCATGCAATTGATTTGGCACTCGATTATGGCTGTTTGGATGGATGGAAAATCAATAAGAAGCTGGTCTTCTATCCAAATCATCAAGGTATCAACTCAAAACAAATCCAATACCTCTTTTAGTTGTTCGCATTTGATTGGAGAGGTATGGCAGCTGATCCTTGGTACTTTGTAGCTCATCCTCATGCTCAAGCAAGCATGACTGGTTGTGGCTTCTCCTTTGGCTCCAATGAAGCCAAATACCCGATTGGGCAAGGTCCGATCTCATTTGATATGCCCATAGCTCGATTTTCAACTCCAAGAATGGAGTCTTCTTGTAGACCCACCTGAATGGATGATGTGGAAGAAATGGTGGAATCCTTCTGTCCTTTCTCTTCCTCCAATGAAGAACAGGGAAGATTAGAATCTTCCAATTTTGATTCCAAAGGGCTGCTATAAGATGCAGGCTGCTGCAAATGAAAGCTCTCCTTCATGGCAGCAGGCTCTGGTGTTTGGGATGTGGGTGATGAAAGAGAGAATGGTGAAAACTCAACCGGCTCTTCTCCATCAAAACAGTCCTCCAAATCTGACAGGTAAACTGCCTCATTGCTGTCCTGCTGCTCGTTTTCAACTTCCTCCATGGTGTCCTCTTGATCTGCAACTTGACCACCATGGTTTCCTTCACTCTCCAATATTGAGTTTGAGAGATCAAACTCCTTTTCAGTAATAGAACTTGGGAGAGATGAAGTGGAAAGAAGAACTGAAGGTTCTCCTGTAGCCTACTTTGTGCTCAAAGCCCTTGGATCTGCACTTTTCTCCTCCACAGCTAGATTGTGCTCCTCTTCTTTTGGATTTGGAGCAGCTTCTCCTTCCTCTACTACCTGAAGAGAATCTTGCTCTTGATAAAACTCTTCCTCTAGCATGAAGTTTGTCAAGTCAAACTCTTCATTCTGCTGCTCTAGAGGACAAGTTGGGACTGCAAGACCTTCTTCTTCTGCTGCAACAGAATCAGTCCCACCACCATTTGTTCAACCTTAGCCTCTTCTGTAGGTTTAACCATCAAGGGGATATTTGTCATCCCAAACTTGGCAGCCCAAACCTTCAAGTTGTCTGTCATTTCTTTTCTTTTTGGCTCTTCCTCTTGTTGTCCTTGATGACTGATTTTTTCAATTTCTTCTTCCCCACATGGAATTGGGGATGCAAGAGGAGGGATAGGTTGAAACTCAACTGATTTGACAATTTTTTGTGGTGGTGGAGGAGGTGAAACCTCTTGTTTCTTTGGAGGAGGGGGTATTTCTGTTAGCTCTTGTGGAGGGGATGACTGTTTGGAAGGGAAAAGGAAAGAAGAATTAAGATGGGGTGGAAGACTAGGGGATGGAGGGATGGATTCAACACTTGGGACAGTAGATGGAGGGTTTGAAACTTGACACTGCTGAAATGAAACAGATTGGGAAAGAGGAAAAGAAAAGGCATGAGAAGATGTGCTTACCCATTGACAAGGTTGCTGAATACTTCTCTCATACACCTCTATTTCTTCAATCCACTTTGCAAGCAAAGGCAGCGTTGCAATCATGAAGTCAAGCTTCTCCTGAGGGCTGTAATGCCTTGGAAAAGGTCCCACCCATGGACAGGGTGCTCCACAACCGATTCCAAAAGCTTTCATTTGTGCTTGAGCCCTGGACTGCACCATCCCCACCTCCATCTTTTGGATTTTCTCCAACAGACCAGCATCTTGGATCTGATGGTCTTCATTGTATGCATACTCTTGCTCTTGGAAAGCTCCATAGCCAAACTGACTTTGGCACTGCTGCTCATATGAGTATGCATGCTGATCTGGAAGATTTGTAAAATGTGTTGGAGGTGGAATATACTGTTGTTGTTGATGTGAATTCCATGATGGAAATGAAGTCATGATTGCACAACTTCATGGAATGGAAAAGAATGAAAGGGATGGAAAGAAGATGGATGAAAATGGATGGAAATGGGTCTGCAAGCTCAGAGAAATGGGTTGCTGATCAGATGGAGTCGCCAGATGTGTTTGTAAGTGCCTCCAAAGGCTGAAATCTTCACAGGAACACACCAACCTGCAAAAGATGAAGTGAAAGACCTCTAAGGTCCCACCGGGCGTGCCAAAACTGTTAGTACAAAATCACAACACCCCTGGATGCACATCAGGCTTCTAGGTTGATGTTCAGGTATCCAGTGTGATTGCACAACATGGAAACCTCTCTCAAGCGTGGGACTTGTGAAACCGAGAGAGGAATCTCCGTGAGAAGGCTGGTTCCTACTCCTAAACTACCCGCCACAAGCTATTCCAATGCAGGTGCAAGCTAATCTAATCCTAATCTAACCATGCCAAGGAGACAGAGAGAGAGAGAGAGAAATGGAAAAACAGCAAAAGCCTACACTAAAACGGTGATACACCAGAGAAGGAGAATGTTGGACATCTATCAAAACTGCCATGGGACAAGGAGAGGTGAGCAATGGGAAGGATGGACAGATGCATCATAGGCCCAAGGATAGATTTCACACAGAAAATGTCCCAAAACTCCATGAACACAGCTCCAGACCTACAATGAACATTCAAACATGCACAAATACCTGCAATGAAGAGAGGCAAGAAGAGAACAAGTAAAAACGAGGAAGGATGGACAGATGCATCACAAAACACGTTTTGTTGCTCCAGAAGTTTACACAGAACATCATTCCATTAATAAGAGGCAAAAACGCCATTACAGAGCAAGGGAGGAGGCTCGAACTCCATTTTCAACCCTAGAGAAGAAAAGAAGGGAGGGCAGAGCAGAAAAGATGAACCACTTCTTCTTTTGAGCCAAATCTGGCTTTTTACATTGCATGGGTCGAGCCCAGGGGACAGAAACATGGGAAAACATGTAAGCCCATTCCTCATTGAATGCCAATGCATTAAATCAGCATGGAGGACCTTACCAACCCATACCCTATCACTTTGACTGATTTGGAGGAGAATGCGACCCATTTGTATTAATTTGGCCGCTAAAATGTCACTTCTGGCCGTGCAGAAGAAGAATGCGACCCATTAGCATTAAAACAGGTTGTTGAACGTCGCTTCTGGCCATTATCACGTGTCAGAGCTGTTTCTCAATTTTCTCTCTCCAAACTACACCAAAACTCGAGATTGATCCTAGAATCATGTAGAGCATCTCACAAGCTTTCCGTTGATATAAAGAACGCACAAATCTGAGCTCTGGATCAAAAGATATGATGATCTGAAGATTTAGGGCACGGAACAGACCAAAACAGATTTTGAAATATTTTCCCGTGCTTCGCCACCTGGATGACACGTGGCACGCATTGATTGGTCGCATGATTCTCTCTCCTCTCGCCTTTCAAATGGGCTTTCATTTGAAATTTCCTCCTGTGGGGCCTAGCCGGGACACGTGGCGCTATTTCATTGGTTCGATCGGTGCTCGAAAACTCGCCTGACTTTTTGACCTTTTCCCTTCTCGACACGTGTCATGATTTGGTTGGTCCATGGGCCTGCCGGCTCTTTCGCGCCCTTCACGTCTTTTTGTCCCATTTGGCGAGTGCTCCTTGTGCTGATTTCGGCCGAACCGGCTGGTTCGCGTCCATTTGTCCCACTTGTCCCACTTTGTTTCGGACTGAAGTTCCCCATTTCGGCCGATCCGGCCGGTTCGGGTCTTTTTGTCCCATTTGTCCCACTTTGTTTCGGACTGCCTTGACCTTTTTCACCCGGTTCAGCTGGTTCGCGTACTCGTGGCCCAAATGTCCCATTTGCTTTCGGACCATTTGTTCCCATTTCGGTTGAACCGGCCGGTTCGGGTCCTTCGCGTACTCTTGTCCCGAATCGTCCCTGGCCAAGCCAGCTAGTCGCTTTTCTTCCTCTTTTCGGCCGGATCGGCTTCGCGCCCGCCGCGTACTTTCAGGCCTCGATTGTCCCAAATGCTTAGCGGGCCACCTAGAGGCTTTTTGGCCGATCCGCATCTTTCTCGTCCCCACACGTCCCCTACTGTCCCAAGGACTAGGACTTAGTCGATTTTCACAATTTTTCCTCGGATCAACCTACTTACCTGGGACTTGAATATTTTGATGCATGTTATCAAAATTACCCCTGGGGTGAATTTTGGATAACAGTACCAAAGAAAATCCCAAGATAGTGAAACTAGGAGCATCACTCTCAAATAGAGAATAAAAGGCATTCACTATGCTACTCGAGAGTTTATTGATGTGTTCGCATGGTCTTACAAAGACATGCTCACTTAGATCCAACTTTGGTCGTGTACAACCTAGTTGTACATGCAGATGCCAAGCCTATCAAAAAATCTCCGAAAGATGCACCCAAGAGTGTCCTTGTTTGTTAAAGCGAGTTGGAAAGGTTTTTGCAACAGGATTCATCAGACCAATTGATTATTCTAAATCAATATCAAACATTGTTCTTGTCCAGAAGAAACCTATCGGTATCTAAATCTACACAGATTTTAGGGACATCAATAAAGCTTTCCCTAAAGATGATTTTCCACTGCCCAACATTAACATGATTGTTGACTCAATGGTAAGATACGAAATGCTATCACTCATGGATGGATTTTTCAGGTTATAATCAAATCAAAATCACTTAGGAGGACCAACACAAAATAGACTTTACAACTCCTTAGGGCACCTTCTAGTATCGTGTGATGTCATTTGGTCTTAAGAATGCAGAAGCAACTTATCGGCGGGCCATGACAATGATTTTTCATGATATGATTCATGATATCATGGAGGACTATGTAGATGACATCCTGGGAAAGTCTAAAACAAGAGAAGATCATCCAAATCATTTTACGACGTATCTTTGAATGCTTGCGTGAATACAAAGTCGGTCTGAATCCACGTATGTGTCTTTAGTGTGCTATCTTGGAAAATATTAGGCTTCATCGTGTCAAGATAAGGTATTTAGGTAGACCCTACTAAAGTGTCTACTATCACTGAAATGCCTCTACCTAAGAATATCAAGCAACTTCGCAGCTTATAGGGAAAATTCAAGCCATTCACCGCTTCATCTCCTAGCTTGCAGATAAATGTCACTCATTCACCCATTTTCTTAAAAAGGACGTCACTTTCATCTAGGGACCCGAGAAACAACAAGCCTTTTCTTTGCTTAAATAGTACCTAGCTAATCCACCTATCCTCATGCCTCCCACTCCAGGAGAACCACTTTTGCTCTATATTTCCACTACACAATTTTCTATTGGTGTGTTGCTCACCCAATATGACCTTGGCCATAAGGAAAAAGTGGTGTACTATCTGAGTCACACCCTCATCACCTATGAGCTTAATTATCCTCAGATTGAAAAGGCTTGCTTGGCCGTTGTTTTTACCTTTCAAAACTTCACCATTACCTATTGAATACTAAGACCAAGCTCATATCCAAGGTCGACCCACTCAAGTATTTGTTGTCCAAACCCACCCTCATAGGTAGAATGGCTAATTGGATCATTTTACTCAGTGAGTTTGACATAGAATTTGTCCATCAAAAATCGGTTAAAGGACAAGTACTTGCGGACCAGCTAGCAAAAGCACCTTTGCAAAGCACAAAACCTTTGAGTCTGGATCTGCCAGATGCATCCTTTCTCTACATTGAAGAATCTATTATATGGAAGATACATTTTGAAGGATCATTTATGTTTCATGGTTCAGGTGTAGGAGTCGTCCCTTCTACTCAAACGTGAGTTCAACATAGAATTTGTCCATCAAAAATCAGTTAAAGGAAAAGTACTTGCGGACCAGCTAGCAGAAGCACCTTTGCAAAGCACGAAACCTTTGATTCTAGATCTGCCAGATGCATCCTTGCTCTACATTCAATAATCTATTGTGGTAGATACATTTTGATGGATCATTTATGTTTCATGGTTCAGGTGCAGGAGTGGTCCTTATTACTCCTTCAGGTGATCTTATACCATAGGCTTTCCGCCTAGCCTTCCCTTGCACGAACAACATTATAGAATATGAAGCACTTATTGCAGGGATGAAGCTAGCCATCAAGTGGAATGTTCATCATGTTAAGGTTGTAGGTGATTCACAGCTAATCATCAAATAGGTAAATGATGAATATAAGGTTAACAATGACAAGCTCATACCTTACAAAAAGTTAGTGAAAAATCTAGAGTATTTTGTGTGCATTACCTTTGAGAAAATCCCAAGAGCACATAACAGATCAGCAGATGCCATGGCAATAGTGGGATCTATGCTTCATATTCTCGCTAGGGAACAATGATATGCCATTCTTCATAGAAAATCTACGCTAGCCCGTGTATGACATGTCATAATCTTTCCTGGCTTGTGAGGTTGTTGGTCCCCATTCCCCATGGTATGAACCCATCTTCACCTATCTTAAGGACAGCACATTCCCTCCCAATATCTCCCATTCTGAAAAGCAAAGCCTGATTCACCAGATATCCCGTTACACCCTTTTAGGAGGTACACTTTATCATCGTGGCTACGATGGGAATGCATGCGATACGCTTACGGATGTGACGGAGTCAATCCAAAAATCAAAGAAGTGCATGAAGGGGTATGCAGAGCACATACAAACGGAATGGTCTTGGCTAAGAAATTGTTGAGAGTAGGTTACTATTGGCCTACCATGGAAACTGATTGTTGCAATTATGTTAGAAAATGTGTACTTTGCCAAAAGTATGGAAATTTCATCCATGCTCCATCACAACCATTGCAACCTATCACTACCCCATGGCCATTCTCCAAGTGGGGACTTGATCTAATAGGAAAACTTACTCCTACCTCATCTGATGGTCATACACATATCATCACAACCATAGAATATTTTACAAAATGGGTAGAGGTTGTCCCTTTAACCTATGTCACAGGAGCACAGATTTCTAAATTCATCATGAATCACATTATTTACTGATATGGTATTCCCACAGCCATTGTTACAGATAATGGGAATTCATTTAAGAAAAAAATTGTGAAAGGTCTTTGCCAACGGTTCCAAATCAAATTACAATGGTCCGCGCCATATTACCCTGGAGTAATGGATAAGTCGAGGCAACAAGTAAGACTTTGGTAAGGATAATGGAGAATATCGTTATAAAAATAGGTCGAGCCAGGTACCTACAAATCTATCTAGCCCTTTGGGCTTACTAAACATCCATTCACACTCCTATGGGTGTGACACCATATTCCCTAGTGTTTGGGACATAATCTATCATCCCTTTAGAGATTGAACTTCTGTCCCTAAGAATCTCTCTTTGAGACTATCTAGATAAGGATGAAGATTATTGAGTGGCAAGGTTGGTTGAGTTAGAGCTACTTTGGATGAGAGGCGCATTCTCGCTCTTAATCACCTAAAAGTGTATCAACACAGAGTATTCAAAAACTACAACAAGAAAATCATCCCTCATCAATTTGAGGTTGGTGATTTAGTTATGAAGGAAAACGAGCTCAACACCAAAGCAGAGCAAGAAAAGAAAGGGGAGTTTGAACCACATTAGTTAGGACCCTATGTCATAATTTCCAAGTACGGAAATGGGGCATACAAACTGCTCACCCTAATGGTGTTGAGCTCTGAGAGCCCATGAACGCCATGCATCTTAAGAGGTTCTATGCTTGAACATGGCTGCAAGGAAGTCAAAAATCAAAAATTTAAAAAATCAAGAAAATCGGAAAAAAGAAAAATAGAAAACAGATCATCCATTAGTGAAAACCACGTAATTGTGGCACTTTGGACAAGTCTTCGGGTGAAAACCAATTTCCAAAGCACCTTGGGAGGATTCCTTGTTCACAAGCATTTTATGTTAGGAGGGTAGTTTTCTTTGGCCTAGACCTATATCTCGCCTTCCAGCATTCCTTGTGCACACCATCTTGTCCATCCTTGATCCGGATTTTCTTTCTTCTATTCATCTCGTGAGGGGTGTAGTCTTTCGTTATTTCCCATCTTACACTGGGGCAACTCAATGACTTCACCTCATTGTTCACAAGTGCATGTCTTATGTCCTTGTATATTCCCCATCTAACGTTGGGGTCATCCACGCTTTCTTGGCTACCCGCACATAGATCCGGAAAACCATTAGAAAACACAAAAACAATAGAAAATTGTTTCAAAAACACAAAAAGAAGAAATTTTTTCAAAAACACAAAAAAATAGAAAATTGTTTCAAAAACATAAAACAATAGAAAATTGTTTCAAAACACAAAACAAAAGAGAAAATAATTTCAAAAACACAAAAACAATAGAAAATTGTTTTGCAAAAACACAAAAACAATAGAAAATTGTTTCACAAAACCCTAAACAATAGAAATTTGATGCATAAAACCATATCTTACAAAAACATTTACTTGCATTGTCTTGTTTCCTTGCTTTTCTTATTGCTTGTATAGTGTTTTGCATGCTTGCTTTTGAGTTGTTTGTTGCTTGGGCATACTTTGTCAGGATTTATCTTTTCTTTCTTAGATTAGATTTATTCTTGCTTGTGCATATTGTGGTGTGTTTTTGCATGCTGGTAAATCTTGGGAGATCATGGTGTAATGTGTTAATTCATTATGTTCTTTCTTAAGCTCTGTGGTTGTGTTTGTTACTTGTTAATTAAACAAGGTGAATCATGGTATATTGCATTAATTCCTAGTATTCTTTATTAGCATTTGGTTAGGTTTCTTTCATGTGTTTTGTTTTGTCATCATTCAAATCACGTTACCATCATTATCATCACATCTAACATCATCTATACATCATATATAAACAAAATGCTAAGTTTTACATCATGCATGTATGCTAAGCTAATTTTCACATATCATATCATCAATGGGGGAAAGAGGGGTTGTGCATGATGAAAAACCTATCCCCCCGCACCAATATCATCATATCATTCCATCTATTAGGCATCAAAAATCATCACACAAGTAATACATTTGATATCATCTTTGGATATATCATCTAACATTATAAACAAGAACATGTACATACCTCAAACATCGGGATAACGTATATGCAAAATGTAGAATCTCGATAACATCATAACATCCATAAGTGTTAAATCAAATAATAGCATGCATTGAATCCAATGCGGTAGCGTCCCGCTCAAGATACCAAATACGATTCATGTACCATCATCGATTAGTTCCCATGAGTTTAAAGACAAAGAAAAAACCATCTATATGCATGTGTCCAAAAAAAGACAGGCATCATCTCATAACCATGTGTATCTAAGCCAAAACAAAGTAGTCCTCATATATATATACATGTGTGTCAAATATACATCTATATCAAAAATGGATACAAATTTGTGCTCTATATCAAAAATTCCTTCAGCTGAGGCGTACAAAGATGATACATCAAAAATGTCTATGTACATACATACAATGTCCTGATCGGTACTCAATATAATACATCATCAATACACAATGCCATAAAAAGGGGCATGTATCTGAAAGAATCAAGCCTTCATCATGAGGCATCATCAAAAATACATGTATAACATAACTGTACATCAAAATCAGCCTTCATAAGAGGCATACATATCAAAGAATCTGTACAATAAAAATGTGGCTCTCAACCACAGCTCTCACCCTCGCCGGGCTCCCAGATCTGTCCTATGGATGCCAAAAATTTGGAGGCTAGGATGGCACTGGTCTCGCTTAGCTGTCTGTGGAATAACTGGACCTCCGTGATCGAGATCCTGATGCACTCGACCCCGATAGTTGTGGCAGTGCCACTCGCTGCTCTGGAAGCACCACTCTGTAATATGCAGTCCTGTAGAAGAGAGCCTCACCACCAAGCCTAGTGGTATCACGTATTAGATCCACATGTCTAGAGGTGATTGCTACCTAAAGAGTAGTATTTCACTCGATTGTAACTCGGCCCATGTCTTCCTTGGCTTGTCTAAGCAGCAAGGTGACCTCTCGATATCTCTTTATGGTCATTTCTTGTAGCTCGGCATGGGCCCGGTCCCTCTATGCTAGTAAGGCCCGTGAGCATGCACACACATGATCTCTCTCGTATAATGACAATGCACACTGTGATTAGGAGGCGATGAAGGAGGTTCAATATCTCGTGCCCCTATGCTGCTTGTCTCTCGATCTCGGCTCTACCATGCACCCTGTCATCTCTTAGGCTAGCTCGCCTCGAGCCTCGATCCTCCCGATAATAAATTCACAATGTGAGCTCGGCCTTATCATGCTCTGCTATAGTTGTCATGCACCAGCCTTGAGCCTCATCTCTCTTCACTCGCCGTGTCTCTCTCATCTATGAGCTACTTTGTACCTATACCTCGTATTGTGGCTGTCTCACGCCACCGGCCGGGAGGTTGTGTGTGCTTCAGGACTGATCCCCGAGGTTCTTTAGAGGACTTCCCCTACTTGAAAACCCTACCTCCGGGTGGCTACATAGGCTGCCTATACCGGGCCCTGCGGCCTTGGTCCCTATGCCTGTGGGGCACCCTGTCCATCATGAGGGATACCATCAAATAGATCCTCTAGGTCCGCCCCAATGCCAATGCTCTAGCCCTATGCTCGACTCCGTGCCATACCTCTATGGGGGTGGATACTGCTACCCAAGTTGCCTATGGAATAGTGAGATGCTGCGGTAATACTCTCACATACCACGCCGCATAATCAGTTAGTCCCCGAGTATCTCAACTATCGTAGTAGGTCCCATACCTAGGGGACCACCTGTGTGAAACTAGCCCTAGATTGGGCTACCACAATCCGAGGCCCCATGGTCTACCTCTCGAGTCTTTGCGTGCATACCAGATATATGGTCGGGGACCCCCTGTACTCTACCAAGCTATCACCGCACTTGTCTACATGATATAACTCCATGATGTAGCTATGGCTGCCAATCAAAAAGTGCTCCACTAAGCACACACTAAGCTCTGTGGCATCCTCTAGCCACTGGAAGTGCCTGTATGGATGCTAAATGATGTATATCACTGCTAGCTTGTCGAACTCATGCCTATATCTGAATAGGCTACCAAGATGGCCATGTACATCTCTGCCGGATGATATCTAAGCCATGTATGATGGCTCCTCGAGATCTCAAACTTAAAAAGATCCTACTAGGCACCCGATAGCAATATGATCCCATGACCATATTTTTAATAATGAGGCTGGCCCCATGGTCTTCTGACCATGGTATGTAATCGATTTGATCCCAGATAAATGGGCTAATATACACTGCCCCTAGCAATATCTCTCACCACTATAAATTCCATGCACTAATGGTAGTAGTCCTCTCGAGAACAAAGTCCTTATCTTATCAGTGAGTAGGAACCCAATAATAAGTGCTATGATATAGAGAGGTCCCCAATGTAATTTCAGTTAGAGATGCACTCATGTAAAGCTATAGTCATCCCATCATGAGGGATTTCATCGACACAAAATAAGGCACCGCATGCTACTCTCTAATCAGCCCTACATCGATCTTGTATTAATCAATGTACCCATCATGGGCACACAAAGGATCTACCAAATTTCCTCAATGGTCACTATCATCTCCCCTGTGGGTAGTTTGAAACACTGACTCTCACTATGCTATCACTCGGCTAGTGTAGTCAGAAGGCCGTGATCTAGAATAATAGATGGCATCCAAGCCATGGGACCCAGGTCCAGTACCTCTAGTAATATCGCCATAGCTCGGCGGCAAATGTGACCGGTGCATATTACCCTCTAACTCAACAATCCGAGTATGACACTCCCACGTCTGTAAAATTGGTAGTCATCTCTGCAAAATAACACCTCATCAATTCCTAGCATTTCTTCTAAAAAACTATCTCATCTTTTAGGGTTAACCCAAAAATCCTAAAATTCTTCTAAGTGTCATGTT
Organism: Taxus wallichiana var. yunnanensis; assembly: GCA_018340775.1. Taxonomy (NCBI): domain Eukaryota; kingdom Viridiplantae; phylum Streptophyta; class Pinopsida; order Cupressales; family Taxaceae; genus Taxus; species Taxus wallichiana. The sequence continues at coordinate 736,869,912 of CM031241.1, forward strand.
TTTAGACATTTTCCTATCTTTTTCTACCTGTCTAGGGAACCTACGCACCCTTTTGGGCATGTGCACCACATTTCTGCACCTGCACTTATGTGCATGTGTTTTTGGTGCATGTGCCCTCTTTCAAGGACTCAGCGCCCTTTTTGGCATGTGTGCCACCAAATTGGTGCCTGCACATGGGCACGTGCACTTTGTGTCTATATTCTAGCTTCTCTATGCATGCACCATGCTTTTTGTGTGTGCACCCCATTCCCAACATGTGCACATGCACATACATGTGCTAGTGTATGTGTGTGCACATGTGTGTGTGTATGTGATTTATGTTCGAACGTATGTGCGCATTGACTTGGTGCCTGAGCTCCCAAAAGGATGTCTGCGCCCAAAGTGGCATCTACATGCCCTATCCCACATATGTGCTTATGCGCAAGCGCGCCTATGTATTCTTCAACTCCTAACGACCTAATTTAGGGAATTAATGACACAAATTCAAGAGAAAGTTATTGATACTCACAAAGGGGACGTTGTCTCGTCACGCCGTACCCCCAAAATACATCTGCGCACCTAAAACGGTCTCATGCAATCACCATGGTTCTCCTAAGTGTCAAAGCCTCGCATAAAATTTTCTTAGTCTGCTCAGCTTAAAATGAATTGGTTGCGATGTTTTTACCCCCACAGGGTATATTAACCTATTTTTCACTGTTCGGAAAGCCGAGAGACCCATTTTGATCACCATTTTCTTCTTTGTCCAATGTGGAATAATTATTTTTCTCTTATTTTTCACCGTATTGGGGAATTTTTGTTATCCGATACCCCTTTCTTCTCCCTAGGGAAATTTTATTGCTCCCTGTGATTTTTATTCTTCTTCACACTCTCAAAAATAATTATTTTTCAAATAATTATTTTTTTCTTAATTTTTTCCATTAAACAAGGCATTATTTGTTATTTTTTCCTTCTTTCTTCTACCTAGGGAACTTTCTCTGTTTGCCCTTAGGCCCTTCAATTTATTCTTTTACTTTCTTATACTTGTTCACCACAGGTTTGAAAAGCAAAATCAATAAAAATATATATATATCAAAAAATCCAAAAACAGGGGAAAACTTTTCTAAAAAAATCCTAAAAAGTAAGAAACCCTACAAAAATGGTAACTTGCTTATTACGGATGAAACTTGTGTCTTGCACATGGTATTTTCTCCATATCCTGTTGGTTTGTCTCACATCTTTCCCAATTAATACAGCTCGTGGATCACCGGATTCATAACCATTCACAAAGCCAGCGCTTGCTTTGTCTCTACTCTGGGGCACTTCATTGCTCGGTGTTGTTTCATTACACACAATTGCTTTTCATGGACCCCGTGTCCATTTTCATTTCCACGTGCATGTATCCTTGCTCGGGGCATCATTTTTAACCCTTGTCATCAATCATGAACTTGTGGATCTCTTTAGCACTAATAACAAAACATTTATACAACTGTCTTGACCGTTGTTGGGTTAGATATGTGTGTTCATACTTGTTTTCCCCGTTAAATGGGCTTTTTTCCTTCTCGTATTGTATTGCATTATTGTATGTTGCGTGGAGTTGGTATTTTTAGCAATGGAAAATTATTCATGGTATGGATTTTCATGTCATTCTACCTTTGTCATATGCTTATATTTTTCATAAGGACCGATGATGTAGTTCCTATGGTAACATGATGACATCAAATTTTGTTCTAAATAAACAGTAGGGCTAGAGGCTAAGCTCTTCTCTCCCCTAGTTCATTTTTCTTCTACTTCACTTCCCTTTCACCCTTAATTTTCTCTCTCATTAGGGGCATCCTGCCTTGTCCCCATTCTTATTCCTATTTCTCACTTTTTTCGATCGTCGATCGACTTCTTCCATCACCCCATCGACACTCGAGGGGGCATCTCTCCCTCCTACTAATTTTTCTTCTATCCCTTCAAAATTTTATTTTGTCTACTATCTTTGAAGTGGCGTCACTTACGCCACCCCAAAGAGGGGAAAATGTAGACACCTATAATTATACCTAAGCAATTTAAATACTTAAATTGCACTACTTATCCCCTTTCTCACAAATAGATGACATATCATCAAAATTTCTCATATTCCCTCTTGTTTTCACTAATTAACTACAATCCACTAATTGATTAAGTCACCTATCCAACACATACCGTGATTAATGACCCTTCGTTAATCAATCACCTCTTCTCGCTCTAGATTAATTAATTAGTCTTCCCCTTAATTTAACTAGTAAATCAATGTTTAATTGATTTAATATCCTTCTAATAGCCTAAATCGTACTAATATTCCTCTAATTGGCTTCTATAAGCTTACACCTACCTATTAGTTGATCGCCTTGATTGATTAAGACACCCCCGCAACTCCCATGACTTGGTAAACATGTATTAAACCCTTCTAAAGTAAGGTTACCTTTAATAAAGCAACCTTATCCATTCCTAATCATGTTTTACCTTTATCCCACATGCAAAGGGATGAAGCACTTCCTCTTCCATTGGGCTATATAAGGAGCCCTCCTCCTACCTTTATACCTACACCTAAACTTCTTAAGAGAGAAAATGCAAAGCATATAGCAAAGAGACTAAGAGCTTGCATTTTGTCTTCTTGAGAGGTCACCATTGTTAAGAGCTAAGCTTCCTATTCTTGCATTCTTTAAAGATCAAACAAGAAATTTTTGATTGCCATTGGAGCTAAATAGGTCCATGCATTTTGTTGGTAATCTAGGAGAGTAGAGATGTTAAAATAGCATGCATAGTTTTGATCTCATGTTTTCAAAGTTATAATGTTAGTTTAGATCTTGCTTAGTTCTCTATCTTGATGGTGTTTATGCTTTGTTTTAGCTAAATTGTAGAACTATTTTAGGTGGTAGTTCTTGTTCCATTTGATTTAGCATTAAGCAAAGTACACATGCACACACCAAGCATTAGAAGATGGGAAATATCATGATTCCATTGACAATTGAATTTTATTTCTTAATAAGCTTGAGGAAAATAGGTTCAATGTGGTGGACTGAGTCAAAGTACATCAATTAAAGGTCAAGAATTTGTTTGAAAATAAAGACAAAGCCATAGAATTCAAAATTAGAGACATTGTTCTAATTTAGGATAAGAAAAGAGAACCGAAGGGAATCCATGGGAAGTTTGAGTCTTTGTGGCTTGGTCCATTCCAGTTTCATGAAACTTGTGGAGTGAATTCACACTTCCTTCTATCTATCATATCTAGATGGAACATAGTTGGAGTTTCCCCACAATAAGAAATATATGAAATCCTATAAGAAATGAAAGTGGATTTTCCCCTGCATTGTACCATAGGTGATTTAGGTATGTATTTCCTTTTCCTTGTGTTTATTTTTCATTTTTTCGTGTGGTGTTTTTTTCTTTTCTTTGTGTGTGTCCTTTCTCCCAATCTATCTCTTGTTTGAGATATGAATTTATAAAGCCCAATGGATAAGGAACTAATCCACTATGTATTGGGATTATGGAATGATTTTTTTACTTTCCTCACTTCATTTTATCTAGAAAAAGTCTCCAAGTGAGACCCGGTTTTGTCTTGCATTTTGCAATGTCAAAAATCAAGGTGAAAGCATGAAAATTGTACCCCAATATTAAAAAAATTTCATGAAACCCCTACGAGTAATCATCTAGATCACTAGAATTTTGAGTCATGTATCCCCATCCTTGAAAATGTTCATAATAGAATTTCAATATTTCCTAGGTGTCTACCATGTGTTCATAAGGTCAGCTTGTTTCACTTGATTCTTAGACGTTTCTTTGAAGTATTGACAAAATAGATAGGGTAACAGGCATAAGAGGAATACCTATTTTAATGCTGGTTGATGGGTTATTGCATGTGTATGACTTCTGAATCCACAACTGATCATGAGAACTTCCTTTTGGCTAGGAGGAACTACTTGTAATGAAAAGTAAGACCACCAGAAAGAGTTAAACAATATGTACAGTGAACTACCTAGCATATGCTAGATCCGAGAAGTGTGATACTTCCTAGATGGTTGTCACTCCATTGTTTCAAACAATTTGATGTGGTAAATAAAGTAAATCCTATTGTAATTTGAAATGATTTAGGTATCTCACTTAAAACACAATAAGAAAGATCTAATCTAACAAGCTAAGTTAGAATAGGATCCGAAGGTCAAGTAACATTTTTTGGGTCTCTGTAGTTATGACAGAGGTCTCAAGTAGGTCACAGGTGAATGAAGGTGATGTGGAATTAGGTGGATATGTAACTATTCTAGGTTGTATGGGCAACTACAGAGACCAATGTTGGTTAAGGGTGACTAACGACAGATTAGGTGTAATCGGTACCAAGCATCGTGGAAAACTTAGAATACCATAGAATGAGTTTTGGGTCTCCTTTGTGATTGCACAAAGGACTTTGGTTGGTTAGGATGAGGTATTGGGTGATTTGGGTAGGATTTTATGAGGTTTTTAATGGGTATATGGAGGGATGAGTGTTGGAGGAGGTCAATGGTTGGCTAGGTAAACAATAGGTGATAATATAATGATGGAATGAAATAAACTAGAGACGTATAATGATGTACTTACCCGGATTCTAGTCCCGGATGCCCGTGAGTGAGGGATGGAGGTGCTTTGGTGAGAGGTTGAAGGCTGCAGTGATCACCTATCGTAGGAAATCTTCGCATGGGCTGCATATGCATTTGTCTTTACTTAGTTAGATTAGATCCTTCTTGGGGTATTGTGTGTAGGAGAAAATTATTGATCTCCTTCCTTGCATGCGTGTTCTCCCTGAAATTTTCTCTCAGAGGATGTGATATCTCTCTTGAATGTGTTAATGTTTTCCAACTTTTTCCAATCTTTTCCAACCTTGAAAATAAGGTTATTTTGGGGGTTAAAAGGGTAACCGATGGTGGTTCCGCTAACTTAACCGGTGATAGTGAGGATAACCGCATCGGTCAAGGTGGGATTTCCTAGGTTTACTAAACTAGGAAGATCCTCTTGATCTTCTCGAATCTCATGTCGTTCACTCCACGATTAGACTGGGACCTTATTGTAAGCATGTGGGAATGTGGTTAGAGAGAATGTAGGCATTGATTTTTAGGGTTTTGGTAAGTCTTTGTTAGTCATGAAAACTTACTAAGAATAGATCTTAGGGTGAATTGGCTTGATGAGGTGTCTAGGTGAAGTGTATGTGTGGATATTATTTAAATTAAGATATTTAAATAATAAATATGGTGAGGATAATGAATTAAATTAATATTAGTGAGGTGAAGGGGGCCATGGCTAGGTGAATGTGATGAAGGGTGCTTATTTGTCGAGGGACCAAAGGGGAGTGTGACCTAATTTTAGTGTCTATATTTTGCCCCTTTTTGTTGCGTAGCTTGTATTGGTAAGTGATTCTAACAATAATAAGATGTGGTTGCCCAGGTTGTGGGTGGAGGTGATACCCCTCAAACTAGGAACTGATGAGGTAGAAGGGAGAATCAGTGAGTGGTTTGATAAAAGGTGAATGTGAGAAAGGGAAAGGTGGGGAATGAGGGGAAAGGGAAAAGGTATAGGCTGGGTAGGATAGGTAATTGGTCAAGGTCAAATGTAGCAATAATAAAATACACGCACACGTATAAACTACAGCACGCTACTAGGTTGAAGAGTAGGAAAAATCTACATTGTTTAAGGTCGATAGGTTTACCCAAATAAGGTTGAAGTGATTCCAGTATCCAAGGTATAGGATATGGTCAGGAAACATGACATAGGTTAGGTGCAGGAACATTTAGGTATGTTCTCGGTACACCAAAGGTAGGGTCAGGATAAACGGTCATAGAATACGCTAGGTAAGGTCATTAGGTCAACAACATAGGTAATAATGCTGCAAGGTATAGTGAACACATGAGGTCAAAGGTCACTAGCGATGGTCTAGGTCCAAATATCTAGGTCACAACATGGGTAAGGCCAAGGTAGGGGTAAAATATTGAGTCCCCAAAGGAGCACAAAGGGACGTAGTAAATGATGAGGTCGGAAAGGTGAGGTAAATGGCTTGGGTAAATATGGGGTGGGGAAATGATCGGGGTGAAGGTTGGGTGAGGTAAAAAAGGAGGTAGGGGTAGGGTAAAAGGGTAGATTTTTGGCAATGTGCGGTGAGGGTGACCAATTACTATCAAGGGTAACCAACGTCGGTATAGGTTAACCGACGATAGTGAGGTAAAGCACACGCCCGATCTGCCGTCTAAGGGTAACCGACGTTGATTAGGTCGGAGTTTGTTATAAAAACAAATAAAAAGTTTTTGTTATTCATTTGTTATTTAGCCAAGTGGGAAAATGAAAAAAAGAGAGAAAAGAGAGAAAATTGTCTAAACGGAATGGGGCATTGAGTTGGCGGTGTGAACAATGGGATATTGGCTAGTGAGAATTGGGACCATAGGATCAGTGAGGGATTTGATTAGTTAGAGGTTATGGGTAGAGATTTGGTGATGGTAGAGGTTGGAGAGGGATCGGGTAGGGCACCGGTGTAGTGGCCGAGATGTTCCATTGAGACAACGGTAGCATGATGAGGTAAGCTCCCTACTCTATGTATATTTTATTAGATAAATTAGAGGATAAGGAAATTGTTTTCGTAGTTGTGGTTTTTTTGTTTTTTGATTTTTATTTTTGGGTGGTTACAAATTGAATTTGGGAATGGGGGAAATAGTGGGTAAAAAGAGGAATGGGGAGGGTAATAAATGGGATAGGGAGGTGGGTGGAGGTCCAAGGGTAGTTTAGGTCATTGTAGGTGGGTAAAAGGGGTAAGGGGAGGTTTTTTTAGAAAAGGGAGGTTTTGGGAAATCGTGGGTTTTTTCATGACAATGACTGGCGTCAGTCAAGTTTGGCTAGCGTTGGTTAGGTTGAACTGGTATCGGTCACCAAATAGGTGACCGATGCCGGTTAAGGGGTGACCAGGGTCGGTAAGGGTGAACCGGTATCGGTCACCAAATAGGTGACCAATGCTTCGGTTAAGGGGTGACCGAGGTTGGTAAGGGTGAACTAGTACCGGTTGGGTTATTAGGAATAAGGGTCAAAAAGTGATGTGGGCTAGGTAGTTGAGATGGGTAGGGTGAAAATAGGGTGTAGGAAAATGATAATTGTTGAATATGGATATGATAAATGTAGATTAATGTTGTGCTTGTATTGGATGTAAGGAGAGCGCATCTACATATGCGACAGGTTATGCCTCTACCGGTGATAGTACGTGGCATAACGACCACTGGAGGAGTTGCGTCATGTAGAGGTGGTGGGCTTGAGTGGAGTCATGTAATATAGACATGTATTCTGATAGCCTAGTTTGATGGTCATGCTCATCGATAGATGGGATTCTACAACCAACACGTTCCACCTGCCGACGGGTGAGATTACTATCACCCTAGAGGACATGTTCGAGGATTCTACAAACTACCCATATTGGTTGCACAGGTCTACTCGATCTCCTCTGAGGCCTTGGAGGAGTTGATTGTGACTTTTTTTGGAGAGGGGATGGCTGATCCGATATTCCATAGTGCCGGCTTGAGCTATGGAGAGATATACCTAGCTGTTTAGAGGATATGAGGCTAGTGGTTCTTATTATGGAGGTAGTGTGTTACTTCACACCGCTGATGCAGAGGGTGGAAGTTTTCCTTGATCACCGATGGGGTTACTCCATGACATGATGGTAGATGAGACTAGCTTGCCTAGGCACCAAAGCATTCTTAGTGCAGGTATACGAGGAGTTGTGGGCATATGAGTGGTTGCGTAATTTCAACTTGTGATGTACATTATTACTACACTACTAGGCATATGAGCACATAGTTTGTGTGCGACTAGTAGGGATGCCTGGGAAGATGCATTCCCACCGTGATTTATGCGGGTGGGGTATAGGAGATGGGTGTTGATATTGGAGAGTGGAGATTTGAGAGGCCCACATCATGTGGGCCTATTTCTCTGGTAGTTACTAGATGGGTTTTTCATAGTGGACATTATATGGAGGCCATATGTGGGATTCCCTCATTTAGGCATATGCATGAGGAGGTAGCTGAGCTCCAGGCTAGAGAGATGGATACAGGGTCACCATATCGGGGAGTACAAGATGATCCCGATGGACGAGTCGACGGTATATTGGGATAGTACAGGACATACCTCCACCCTTCCCACAGTACTAGAAAGACGATGTGGAGAGGCTCTTACCTCTACCACAACCTACAAAGGTGCCCACAGGGAAATAGGAGTAGGTAGGGGACGGGTAGATAGATGATGTCGGTCACGAGACATATACGATAGTGGTGGGCAGCTCACTTATGAGCCATACAACCCAAACCGGGGCAGCCAGACCTAGAAACCATTATGGTGTAGAGAGACACCCTATAAGGGCAGGTGGCTATGTTGATTACCCAGTTGGGTATACTGCAGACATAGCTGGAGGGCTCTAAGGTAGAGGTAGCAGAGCTACATGTATAGGTGTCTAGTTTACAGGCCAAGATGACTGATGGAGGAGATGGAGATGGAGAGGAAGGTGATGGTCAAGTGGTAACCTTACAGGCTCAGGTGGTAGGTTTACAGGGCCAATTGGCCATAACCTAGGTATAGATTGGGGCCTTACAAGCCCGAATACAGTACGGGGGTAGGGGCACCACCATAGGCACCAGGAGCAGAGTCCCGGTTCACGGTGTTGGCACACGGGTAGGGTCCTACAGACAAGTATAGGGGACGAGACCTATGGGACCACCACATAATGTGCCTATATCCAGGTTATGGGATGCCCTAGGTGAGTCTAGATACTACCAAGACCAATTGATGGTGGCCGGGATAGAGTTCATATCCTATGCTAAGTACAAGGCACATTAGGAGTCCAGTGAGAGGACAAGATCCCGTACTCACAGTGTGGAGAGCACAAGTGGTTAGCGAGCTCCGAGGCTAGATCAGGTAGAGGATACTAGTGCACAGAGACCAACTCCAGTTGAGGCACCAATAGGGACCTAGGAGGCCGAAGGTATAGGTGATTCCAAGATGGAGGACATCCACCAAGATGCCTGATATAGGGCTTTGATTTGTGATGTATTGTAGTCATTTTTTGATATATACCTACTGCGTGCCAAGAGATAGTTGTATGTTTGATCACATACCGACTGCATGCATAGAGATAGTGAGGATGTATGAGAGGTTTTGTATATTTCAAGCATATACCGGCTTGTGTGCTAAAGATATTTTGTATTGATTCATTATTTTATTATATATATGAGACCGGCATCCGTGTCAATGACATTTTCTATTGTGTATTGGCTCTGTGTGTATATGATTTTAGGATGATGGAAATGAGGAGATAGCCATGTATATTTGAGATACACATTTATTTATATGATGAGATACATGATATTTCTTGATTTGTTGATGTGTTGATGAGATTTTGATTTGTTGTTTTGATATGGATGGAAATTAGGTGAGTTAGGCATGATGGAGTCAGGTTGGTATAGGCATGGATTGAGTCAGGTTGGTTTAGGCATGGATCAAGTCAGGTTTGTTTAGGCATGGATTGAGTTAGGTTGGTTTAGGCATGGATCGAGTCAGGTCATAGGCATGGTTGAGTCAGGTTTGTTAGGCATGCTTTGAGTCAAGTCGGTTTAGACATGGATCGAGTCAAGTTGGTGTAGGTATGGTTGTGTTCAAATTTGGTGAAGTTGTGATTCAATATTTTATGCAATGAATGATAATATGGGTCATATGTGAGATGTGGTATAATCTATGCATAGAGATGATAGAGAAATGGTATGTGTAATAAATGGATGCTATGATAAGGAGTAAAATATGAAGCAACTTGTTATGTATGTGATTTAATTTCTAATTTTGGGTATAAAAACGGAAACTAAGTCTCATTGTGATGTAAATGTGAGGAGCAAGGAAAATTAATTGTTTAGGGTAGAGAAAGGATGAGCTAACATCCAAGGGCTCCATGCCCTCGGAGTGCTTTGCCTACATAGTCCCGACGAAAAGGAACCTCAAGCCAATGTAGTTCTCCCATGAGCTAGGGAAGAATATGAGGAGGTATGAAAATGAGTTAGTATGTTTTTGGGAATTTTGTAGGTTTAGATTTATTAGGTGTGGGTAGATTATAGGTAAAGTGATGTAGGTGAGAGTGATTGTGGCGAAAGAAGAAGATTACCCCAAAGGTAAGCATTGAGGACCAATTCTTGTATAAGGTGATCGAAACATAAACAAAGATGGTTGAAAGATAAGAGGGGGAAATAAAGCCACCTTATTGGGTAGGATCATACCGAGTAGATCATACCTTGGAGGAGGTGATGAATGTAAGACCCTAAAGACATTGCATGATTGATTGTTCTATGGTGAAAAGTAGTCACATGATCACCAAATGTCTAAGTTCCAAGAAGTCCCTTGAAGCAATTAGGAAACGGGATTGGGAATGGTGAGAAGGGTGAAAGGTAGTTAATTTTTATATGGTATGAGGTAGCATGCACTTCAGCAAGGAGCCTAGGTCACAATGGGCAATTCCATGACTAAAAAGGTTTGTTGTTTTGACTTATAGTTGAGATAGACTGATTCATGCGAGAATTCTATATGGGATGAAGAAAATTTAACTCCTTGAGGTCTTTGTGAAGTTGATCGATGTGGGAAGCTTCGGTTGCTCTCATTTTTTAAGAGCTTTACATAGCTGTCCTTCAAGGGAGTAGTCTATTTATAACAACAATTGTCAAGAGGAAGATGTCCTTTTGAGGGAGTCATCTTTTTAGTGGAAGTTTGACTCAAGGAGTTATATCCCATGTGAGGGATTTGAAGTCATGGACAAGACCAAGGTGGAGGATAGGACTCTTGTTCAAAAGGTAAGGTGAAATGACCATGGGATCTCATCTAAAGGTAGATGAAAAGTATCCATGAGAATCATGTTGTGTGCAGTTCCGTGGTACATGTATTCAAGAGAAGATAACAAGTGACATGTACTCACATGATTCTTGTTTAATCATTGGTGAGGTGTATGGAGTGGATAGCGCTCAAGGGATGAGCATGGAAAGAGACAAAAGGTGAGGTAGGATGATAAGTCAACAATAGAATGGTCGAAGATGCAAGGTGTTAAGGGCTCAGTTCAGGTTTACCATTGAGTGAAGATAAACGATAAGGACCTAATCTATAGGTATGAGTCACGATGTATGGTCCAAGCCAATTAGGAGAAAATTTTCCCCATTTACTTTTTTTCTTCTTTGGTTACATGTTGATTTTATTTCAGGACAAGGTCACCAACTTGGAAGGTTCATGCATGGACACATTTGTCATAGGCACATTTGATATGTTTTGGTAAACTTGAAGGTGATCCAGAGTGTTAAGATGATGTTCATCTAATAACTCTAGTTGTGTTAAATGGTCCTGACGAAAGTCATCATCATTGAGCATGTCATGGAGAGAAATGCAAAGTGAGGGAATCTAGACTTTGAGAGGTAGAACTACCTCTATATTGTAGACCAGAGAAAATGGTGTGGCCATAGTGGAAGTGTGAATACTAGTGCAGTATGCCCACAGGGAAAAAGGAATGTGCGTATGCCAATCCTTCCCAGTATCATAAACCACTTTCATAAGAATTTTGTTTAAGGTTTTGTTAGTGGATTCGGCTTTTCCATTGTTTTGTGGGTAATAGGGTGATGAGAAACTAAGTGAATGCCAAAGGCATCGCAAAGTTTTCACAATGTGTTTTTTTGAATTGTTTTCCATTGTCGGTGATGAGGTGATGAGTAACACCAAAGCAAAAAATGATGTGGTGGTTAATAAACTCATATATTTTCTCAGCTTTTGTGGAGATGAGTGGTATGGCTTCCACCCATTTTGTATAGTATTTGGTAGTAGTGATGATCCATTGATTTTATGGCATTGGGAAGAATGGGGATTGATTTCTCCAACAAGATGTAAACCCCATTTAGAGAAGGGCCAAAGTCACAGTGACCAAAGGCATGACTGGGTGTATGATGAAGATTGGAATTTTATTGGCACTTTACACAACATTTTACGTAGTCACAAAAATCATGTTAATGGTCGGCGGTAATAGCCTAGGTGAAGAATATGCTTAGCAATAGCAAGGCCACCAAAGTGACCTCCACATATGTCGTCATGAGCTTCCTTAATGGTATAAGGAAATTCAAAACTTGTAAGGCATCGTAATAAAATACCGTTAAAACCATGCTTATAAAGGAGTCCCCCTAGAATGACGTAACGAGATACCTTTTTAAGGAAGGCATGTTGTCCATTACAGGTGAGATCGGGAGGTAAGATGGAGAGAGAAAGGTAATTGGAGTATTTTCTGTACCAAAGGTCACTCAGGTTGGAGGTGATGGTTCTGATGGAGTAAACATTGTGAAGTAGATAAGAAGGTGATTGGAGGCGTTGTACAGTGACAAAGATTTTAGAATCGGCGGGTGAAGTGAGTATTTGGGAAGCTAAACAGTATGGTAACTACAAATTTGTTGTTGAACGTGGATGGTTTGAAAGGGTGTAAGGTCAAAGGTGGTTAAAAGTACATCTACATGATGTTTATACTTTTGAAGTATCTCGTTACAACATTGGAATATACCATTGACTTGGTTTATGACAAATTGAGAATCACCAAAGATGTTGATGGATTTGACATCTAGGGCATAGGCAGCTTGGAGACCTAGTACGAGCGCTTTGTATTTGGCAATATTGTTGGTACATTCAAAATCTAGTTTGAAAGACAAAGGCATGGGTTCACCATCAATGGGAATAAGGATAATACCAGCCCTACCCCCACACTAACACTTGGAACCATTGAAGAAGAGTGTCATTTGGTAAGGGGGTTCGTCCAGGGAAAGGGTAGCAATTGACTCATCGGAAAGTCAAAATTAGAGGGTTAATCCCTAGAAATAGGTGCATTGGCCAATTGGTTGGCGATATCTTGGCCCTTGATGGAATTTTGATGAATGAATTCAAGGTCAAGATCAGCTAAAATCATAAGCCATCGTGCGACACACTGATTTTGATAAGGTTTGGCGTACATGAAGTGTAAGGGGTCGTGTTGGTCACAACATAGGTTTTGTGGTTGAGTAGGTAATGACGAAGTTTGGTGGCAATGAAAACTAAGGCTAAGAAAAGTTTTTTGGGGTGGGTGTATCAGGTTTCATAGTCCAAAAGAGTATGGCTTATGTAATAAACCACATGTTCCCTATGTTGTTCATCGCGATGAGCGAGCATGGCTCCCAAGGAGTGATTAGTAGTGGAGATATATAGGTAAAAAGGTTGATCATCTTTACGTGGAATGAGTACAAGTTGTTGGAGAAGGTATTGTTTTGGGGCCTCAAAAGCTTTATGACACAGTCATCATCCCATTTAAAGAAGACATCCTTCTTGAGTAGATGATGAGATGGTTGGCACCGATCCGATAATTGTGAAATGAAATGGTGAATGACTAACTTACGTTATAGGCTACAAAGTTTTTAAAGGTTATTAGGTGGAGGCATTTCAAGAATGGCCTTGACTTTAGCAAAGTCAACTTTTATACCACGTAGGGAAATGATAAAGCCCAGGAGCTTTCCGAAAGGACCATGAAGACGCACTTCTTAGGCTAAAGGAAGATGTAATATTTAATAAGATGATCGAAGATGATTTTGAGGATGGCAAGGTGCTCAGAGAAGCTTTTAGATTTGGCCAAGAGATCATCCATGTAATCTTCCAATATAAAATGCATGGTATCATGGAAGATGTAAGTCATAGCCCGATGATATGTGGCACCAAGATTTTTAGGCCAAAAGGCATGAATCGATAGCAGAAGGTCCCCCAAAGGTTGGTGAATGAGGTTTTGTGTTGATCCTCTGGGGAAAGAAATATTTGGTTATAACCCGAGAATCCATCCATGAGTGATAGCATCTCGTGACCAGTGATAAGGTCAACCAGTTGATCAATACCGGGCAAGGGAAAGTCATCTTTTGGGTAGGCTAGGTTGAGGTCACGAAAGTCCATGCAAATGTGGAGTCCCCCTGTCGCTTTAGTGACAAGGAAAATGTTAGAAATCCAACAAGGATAATCAATGGGTAAGATGAAGGAAACAGAAAGAAGGCACTAAAGTTCTTCTTTGACAAGAAGAGTAATGTGAGGGTGTATTTTCCTCAACTTTTGTTTGATGGGTTTAGCATCGAGACGGTTACGATATTGTGGACCACTATGGTGGGGTCAATACCGGGCATGTCTGCATAAGACCAAGTGAAAGTGTGGTTATGATCTCTAAGAAAAGAAGTGATGGCTTCCTATTCAATAGCATCTAAAGATTTCTTGATCTTTAGGATGTGCGGGTCATCCTGAGTATGAATGTTGATCTTGATAGTTGATTCATTCAACATGGTTTGTGTCTCAGAGGGTAACAACCGATGAATATATGAGTCTTCTGCACCAAGGTAGGTGAGTATAGATTCACCATCGACATTGAACAACATTAATCAAGGTGTATTGTCATCGATCGATTCAGGATATAGGAAGGGAAGAGTGGAAGGGGCCTCGCCTTGCGTTGATAAGTCAAATGCCCCAAGGAAATGGTGTTTATGAATTTTTTTTAGGAGGGATAGATTCAAGATCCATCAAATCCATCGGCGAAGGTGGTGATGAAGGCGAAGTGGGTGAAGAAGGTGGAGAAGGGCTAGTGTCCATAATGAGTTCAATGCGGTCCTGTTTTGTAGGTGGTTTGAGAAATCCGATACCACTACGGTCGTTATGTTTGTGGGTGGTACATAGAATAATAGTATTGTATCCTTACTCATAAAATCCAAAACCAAAACCCTTCCACACACATCGGTGCAAGAAGGTCTGGGGTGAAATGGTGATTGGTAATTGACCGGAAGTCAACAGAAAAAGGTGAGTTTGTGGCATTGGTTTAGGTGTGTAAGTGGTAGTATCATGTCACCCATAGGTAAGACTAGTATGAAGGTGAGGAGGACCATACATGAGACGTTCTCCTATACGATGATCATAACGTGGGTGTTGGTGAAGGCTTCCGTACTCTTGTGGAGTAAGGAATGTGTTGACACTATATAGGCTGCACTCCCCAGTGAGGCGTTAAAAAAACCTTGCAAGGATCGGTGGTTGGTATGCGGTAGTTAGAATGGATGATGTGTTCGAGGTCGACGCAGAGGTGGGGTTAATGGCTTGGGAGTCTTATGGGTCAGCCATGGAGGTTGTGGTAGTGGTAGGAATGGAGGAGGTGTGTGCGGTTGAAGCAACAGGTTGTACTAGTAAGTGGAGGTGTAGGTGAAGCGGTAGTGGTCATGGAGGTAGATGGCTTACTAGGTAGTAGCACATCATTGGGTCATAAAGCATGTTGCATGTTTTAAAAGGTGATGGGTTAGCTAGGATAGTGTAGGTATTTCCTTCATGATCAAACTTTACCCAACGATGCAAATTGAAAGGAACGCAACCCATGACACGAATCCGTGGTTTGCCAAGCAATATGTTATATTGAATTCCCCCTTGAAGACATAAAATAATTATGGAATAGTGTGGGGGCCCACATGAATGTGGAGGATGATGGTGCCTAGTGTAGAGGTGATAACATCATTGAACAAATGCAACATGACTAGATGTTTATGCATGTAATTGTCAAGTATGCATATTTGAGTGAATGCATCGGATGAAATGATGTTAATGCTAGCACCCCCATCAATCATCACATGGCATACCCATATGTCATCGATGTGGACAGAGATGAAGAGGGCTGGGTCCAGGTCATCATTTTTGTGTGGCATGATCTCTTCCTTTAATAAGCTAAGGGAGGTTACTTGGTGAATAGGGTGAGGCAAAGATGAAGGTGGTAATTTGGTGAGAGAGGTTACATGATGGGGTGTGATAATGGAGGATACGGGTGTAGGGTCATTGGGTAAAACCTCAATAGATTGAATAACCTCCATGAGAGATTGATGATGGGATTATGAGGTTTGGATGAGGTCATATAAGGGCATTTTGAGGAGAGATTGGTATAATTGTTTGAGCATGGTGTGATGTGTGATTCCATTAGAAATGGGGTAGGTGGGGCTGCAAATAGTGATTTTAGGTATGGGTGTAAATGGTATGTTGGGTATAGGATTGGTAGATAGGTCGGTTGCCTTTTCTTTTCCCTTATCCTTCGAGCATGTGTAGTGACATGTATCATGTTGATTTGAGGAGGCATGAAATGGAGAACGTGTAGGATGAGTGGTATAATGACATGATGAGAAAAAACCTAGTGAAGTGAGCTGAGTGCAATGACATTTAGGTGTGATGATGCAGCAAGTTCTCTAATGCAAACCATGTTAATTTCAAATCTTGGGGGTGGCTCTAGGAGTTGTGAGGGTGGAGGTTGTGGTTGTTGAGTGGGAAGTGTGGGAATGGGTGTCGGTGAAGCAGGATCCTCATCGAGAAGGTCATCATCATCAAAGTTGGCTTCAGGAGGACACAACTAGATAAGGACGGATTTCAAAGCCTTGTAGTTCTCCACATCGTGCCTTGGCACATGATGGTATGCGCAAATTTTGGTGTCATCAAACCTTTTTAGCTTGGGTTTGAGGGGGTCATAAGGTCTTAGTGGCGATAATGTGATGAAAAAATTCTTAAGGAGGTTGGTCAAAAATTTGGCATATGACCCCACTAGTGGATTGCAATGGGAAGTGAATGTAGGTTTGGGTGTAGGTGTAGTTTATTGTTATGGAAACGATCTTTGGAAGAGGAGGAGCGGATCGAGCTATGGT
The DNA here is from genome assembly GCA_018340775.1 of Taxus wallichiana var. yunnanensis. Taxonomy (NCBI): domain Eukaryota; kingdom Viridiplantae; phylum Streptophyta; class Pinopsida; order Cupressales; family Taxaceae; genus Taxus; species Taxus wallichiana. The sequence goes on from CM031241.1 coordinate 736,886,624, forward strand.
TTTTGGTGTTGGCGTGGTTTTGGGTGTTAGTTGTGTTTGTTTAGGTAGGGGTATAGTAGATGGATGGGTAGGAAGGTGTGTGGTTTTTCCGACTACCTTATTCTTTGGGTAGTGGAGTTCTATTTTTGGGTTGCACCTTCTTGGGTAAAGGTGATATGGGTGTATGAGGTCTATAAGGAAAGGTAGATGGGGCAGAGGGATGTGTTACCCATGGGGATAACGAGGGTGTTATGAAGGTAGATGGCCTTAGTCGTGCATGAGGTGTGAGAGACAATGACTGAAGTGTAGTGGGTAGTGAAGCAATAGGCGAGGGTATTAGAGGTATGGGTGGTAAATACACCGTATGTGTGGGTATAAGTCATGTTGGGAATCTAGATAGGTTAGAGGTTTTGAGGAAGGAATGGGCTGTTGTATTTTTGTTTATTGATGGGTGGAGGTTATTTGGCCATGTTGGGAAGTTGAGGTCCTAAGACAGACAAGACAGTGCGAGTGTGATTGGCGTAGCTAGGATATGAGGTTGATGGGTTTGGTTCTTCTATTTGGGTGTCGATTAGGTGTGGTGTTGAATTTTGAGGATGTATCTAAATCTAGATTGATAGGTGGATGAGTAAGGTTGGTGGTTGGGGTGACCCCTAAAGTGGTAATAGGTTTAGTCGAGGAAGATGCCATAGGTGTGGGTTTGGGTTTAGATATAGGTTGGGTTATGGGTAAGGGTGTGGTTTGAGCTATGATAGGTGTTGTGGAAGGAGTTGTGATAGAGGTGGTTGTGTTTGGTTTGATTGGTCAAAATATTTTTGGGTAGATAGTGGAGGTATCAGCAAGTGACCTCTGCATCTGCGTTGAGACAAGAAGTAAAAGGTACCCCCATAGTAAAGCCCTATCCACATAATCTAAGTGATCACCAAACATGAGAATGACATTTCTATAGGTGGATTTTATGAGGACATAATGGAAATTCTCGTAAAATGTGTCTTAGAGATGGGAAATTGGCTAGCTTCAACTTCCGTGGGTAAGAGAGCTGAAAGTAGGTCTGCAGGATTTTGGGTAGTTGATGGAGAATTGTAACCAAGAGGCTAAGGTATCTCAACTAGGTCTATGATAGGCAGAGAAGGTGATGGGTGCTCCTCTTTAGGTGGAGGAACAGATAGGTGCTCCTTTGTGGGTGGAGGAGGTAATGGGTGTTCATCTATGGGTGGAGGAGGTACTATGGGTATCGGTTCTCTAAGTGGAGAAGCCAAAGGTGAAATGGTCTCGATGTTAGCGAAGATTCCTCCGTAGGTGATGAAGGAGATGAAATGTGTTCCTCTATGGGTGGTAGCCCAATGTGGAAGGAGGATTTAGGGATAGGATTTCCTCTATGGAAGGAATGTGAGGTAATTGGGAGGCGATAGGTATGTCATTAAAGATAGCGTGGACCTCACGGGTATGGGTATCATGAGTTGAGGTCTCACCGATTTGATCAGACGAAGGGGCATGGTTAGGAAATAGTTTCTTGAAGATGTGTAGGTTTTGGTTGGCTGGTGCATTAGGATTATCCATGGTTAACTCACTTTCTTGAGCATTTCTTGGACAATGTTCTTGAAAGTGATGTAATTTCCATCACTATGACCCTTTACTCGATGATCGTTACGAAGTCATGTTCTTTATACCATGCGGGAATGGGGTGAGTAGGATCAAAACAAGTGTGTGGTTTTATGGGTGGAAGAATGATTTCTCTAGCTTTGATAAGCTTTTCTAAGATAGAAGATTAAGGTTACCCAATTGGGGTATATTTCCATTGTTCTCATCCGAATTGAAAATTCGGATGGGTGAGAGATTAGATAAGAGGGTAGCCTAATTTAACGGATGAGTGAGTTGGCCTTGAGTACCACTACGTTAGCAGTTCCCTTAGCTTTTGAATAATTGTTTTGTGGTTTGGAAGAAGCAGAGGTATCATTCAACTTGAATGCTGAATTTTTATTACGTAATTAGATTTTATTCTCTTCGATGGCCCAAATCTCTAACTTTCATGCCATAGTGAATACTTCATTGAATGTTTGAAAGGTTTGGACCTAAAATGTCAGTGATATATGTCTAGCACAAGCTCGTGTGAAGAGATCGATGAGTTCTATTTGTGGCAGTTGGAAGGTGAGTTGGTTGATCAAGCTATGCCAATAGTGAAAAAAATATGTGATAGATTCGTCCTCATCTTGAAGCGTGGAGTATAGGTTGGTCATGGTAACATTCTTCATGATATTGATAGAGAAATGATCTAAGAAGGCTTGGGATACCTGATTAAATGAGAATATAGAGTGTCTAGGTAACCCACTATACCAATCTATTATAGGTCCAAAGTGAGGGACATGGGAAAGTTTCTCAAGAGTAAAGCATCATCATGAGCAATCGAGATAACACCTATGTTTGAATGACTGCAAATGCTTCTGCATGTCTTCTTTTCTATTGAAATGATTGAATTTAGGCATTTCCCAATGCACGGGGTATGGGTGGATAGGAATGGACGGGTGGATGGGCTCGTTGCAAATATTTTTGTAGGTGAGAGTGTTATGGGAGCCAGAAACTAATGCATCCAATGTTTGCATCTTGTCCAACATCAATTTGATTAGGTCGTTGGTAGGTTGCAATGATTGGGTGCCTCCTGTAGTGTGAGAGGGTTGGTGTTGGGCATATAACGGGGTGGTACTCTAGTGTATGGTGATGCCATGTAGGTTGATTGAGAAGAAAGCAGTGAAACATGGGGTACATACTCAAAGTGAATAATGGATGAAATGGGAGGCTACTGATAGTATGTATATGGAGGTGGAAGGGTCATGGTAACCCTAGTGGCAATGGGGGCTAATGATTGTGGAATGGAAAGGACCATGTTCTAAAAGGGGTAGGGGTCACTGACACCGGAGGTGGTAGTGTAGCTACATGTATGTCCGAGACATTAAGGGTGGATGAGGTTGCATTTTGGGTAGTTATCGAGGGTATGGTGGATGTGGTGGGTGCCATAGAGGTGGTAGATGCAGCAGTTATAGTGGGTATAGGACCTAGCTACGAGACAACCTAGCTACGAGACAACTAGGGGTAAAGTAGATGTGGGTAGTATAGATCCTAATGGGGCCGATGCATGAGTGGGCGCGAGAGTTAGGGGATAGATATGGGCATGTTGTATATAAACTGACCTAAGGCATCTCAAGTGGATGAGTGGGAAAGGTAAAACTACAAGGCGGTAGGGTTTTGGTCAAGGAGTCATGTGAACTCCTCATCTCCGGTAGTGATAGTGATAGGTTGGATGGGATCCATGGTTGGTGATAAAATGGAAGGTGGTGAAGGACTAGGTGGGAGTGGTTGACAACTGGTGTGAATTACATGTGTGCTTTCTGTTTTGGATTAACACCATGTGAACCAAGATCTTGATCAAGTAGGGATACTTCTCTGTAAATGACACAGAAAAATAGCAGGAATAGGTGAATCTAGCGGCAAAAAGTGGATTAGGTACCAAATGTTGGTTAGAAAGTGAAACAAGATAGCCGATGCTTGATTAGGGAAAATCGACGCCAATTAGGGGTAACCGTTGCCGATCCATCAGAAAATGGATAGTGAGTGAAAAACTAGGTATAAGGTCAAATCTAAAAAGTATGCCAAATTTGATGAGTTTTACAACATCAATGGGAATGATAGCGAAAGGATGGGATTATGAAAAGTGGAAGAAGATGAATAAAATGTCCTTTTGGGTAGGTTAACAAAAGGACCTTGAATCAACATTGGTTGGGTATAACTAACGACGATCGAGAGGGTAACCGATGATGGTCACTAGATCGACAACCGATCACCGTGAAATTAAAACAGTGATGAAAGAATAGTGGTTATGGATTAAAATCTAGTGTGGAATCGGACCTAGAATTCTGGGAATGATGATACTATAGTTCAGGAACACTCAGTGAAGCCGGAATACACCAACTATGATGAGGAGTGTGCAAGGATGAACAAGATAAAATGAATAATGTGATCTTTCACCTCAAAATGTAAGCCTAGTAGAAACACTAAGAAAAATGTGATCCTAGGAGTGCCTTTTCTATTATGTTTGTTTAACTTATGCTATTTAGGGACTAACACATGAACTGTGAAATAGAGTTTTTTGGCGAGGATAGATTCCTACGAAGGAGGAGATCTAAAAGGTGAGGTTTTAGGTATGTTATGTTTGGGACAGACTTCACTCTGAAGTATGATTCGACAGAGCAACGAGCTAGGGAGTACCTGCCAATCCTCATATCAGTGCAATCATTGATAGGCGTTCCCAGGAAATATGTTATTTAAGAATATGTATTTGTTTTGAATTTTTGCAATTTGGCAAGACTCAGAGAGAGAGAGAGATATGTGCTTTCTAAGGTTCATTTTTCAACCATCATCTATTCATTATTTCCAACGTATAGGTTGCCCTCAATTAATGTGAGCTAATGCGTTAAATTAGAATGCAATGCACTTATTTTTAAGCCTAAATCAAAGTGTGAAGTTAAATGACACAAAAAGATGAAGAGGAAAAGGGATTCTCTTTAACTACAATGCATAAGACATGAAGAAATGGTTCTTTTTAATTACACCAAAAGAAAGGTTTCTCTTAGAGCAAATAGAAAGAAGAGGTGGGTTACCAAGGAAGAAAATTAATGTGTATTCTTTTCAGAAGGGAAACAAACACACAACTTTTCCTAGGAATGAATAAAATGCAAGGAACCTGGATGGGTCCCACCGGGTGTGCCAAAATGTTTCACCTGATTCTTAGATGTTTCTTTGAAGTATTGATGAAATAGATAGGGTAACGGGCATAGGAGGAATACATGTTTTAATGCTGGTTGATGGGTTATTGCGTGCGTATGACTTCCGAATCCACATCTGATCGTGAGAAATTCCTTTTGGCTAGGAGGAACTACTTGTAATGAAAAACAAGACCACCAGAAAGATTTAAAAATATGTGCAGTGAACTACCTAGCATATGCTAGATCCGGGAAGTGTGATACTTCCTAGATGGTTATCAGTCCATTGTTTTAAACAATTTAATGTGGTAAATAAAGTAAATCCTATTGTAATTTGAAATGATTTAGGTATCTCACTTAAAACACAATAAGAAAGATATAATCTAACATGCTAGGTTAGAATAGGATTTGAAGGTCAAGTAACAGTTTAGGTCTTTGCAGGGTCTCACAGAGGTCTCGGGTATGTCACGGTGAATGAGGGTGATGTGGAATTAGTTGGATAGGTCAATATTCTAGGTTGTATGGGCAACTATAGAGACCGATGCTAGTTAAGGGTGACCGATGGTGGCTATGTGTAATCGGTACCAGATTCTTATGGAAAAATGGGAATACCACAAAATGAGTTTTAGGTCTCCTTTTGATTACACAAAGGACTTTGGTTGGTCGGGATGAGGTATTTGGTGAGTTGGGTAGGATTTGGTGAGGTTTTTAATGATTATATGGAGGGGTGAGTTTTGGAGGAGGTCAATGGGTGGCTAGGTAAATAATAGGTGATAATATAATGACGAAATGAAATGAACCAGAGAAGTATAACATTTTACTTACTTGGATTATGGTCCTAGATGCCTGTGAGTGAGGGATGGAGGTGTTGGTGAGAGGTTGAAGGCTGTAGGTGATCACCAATCATAGGAAAGCTTCTACATGGGCTGCATGTGCATTCCTCTTTTCTTGGTTAGATCATCCTCCTGCTAGGGTGGCCGTGTAGGGAGAAAATTCTTGATCTCCTTCCTTGCATGTGTGTTCTCATTGAAATTTTCTCTCAAAAGATGTGATATCTCTCTGGAATGTGCTAATGTTCACCAACTTTTTCCAATCTTTTCCAACCTTGAAAATAAGGTTATTTTGGGGGTTAAAAGGTTAATCAATGATTGTTACGGCTTAATCAAAGTGACGGTTAGGGCTAACCAGCGTTGGTCAAGGTGGGATTTCCTAGGTTTACTAAACTAGGGATATCCTCTTGATTTTCTCAAATCTTGTGTCGTTAACCCACAGATTAGACTGGGAGCTTCTTGTAAGCATGCGGGAATGTGGTTAGAGAGAATGTAGGCATTGATTTTTAGGGTTTTGGTAAGTCTTAGTTAGTTATGGAAACTTACTAATAATAGGTCTTATGGTGAGTTGGCTTGATGAGGTGTCTAGGTGAAGTGTATGTGTGGATATTATTTAAATTAAGATGTTTAAATAATAAATATGGTGAGGATAATGAATTAAATTAATATTAGTGAGGTGAAGGGGGCCATGGCTAGGTGAATGTGATGAAGGGTGCTTATTTGTTGAGGGACCAAAGGGGAGTGTGACCTAATTTTTATGTCTACACACCTATCTCATTCAAAGTGAAATGTCATCAAGAGTGGAAATTTGCACTAGGCCTAGAAGGGTTATTCTCTAACCTTCTTGAACTAGGTATGCATCCTTGGGAGCTGATCAATAGGACTTAATTCATCCAAGGATGATATTAAATATTATAAAATGTATTGGGACAGGTTTAGGGAAGTTTTTGAAAAATTTTAGAGGTGTTGGGATCAAAATAGTGAAAGTGAGTCTTGGAGGCCTAAGGAGTTTACGGTCAAAAAATAGTACTTGACGTTCAACTAAATATTTCAAGAGATTTGGGATGATTCAAGAGGAAAAAAATGTACCATTATAAATATATTTCAATTATCTACATGATGGAAACATGATATCATTCACAATACATAAGTGTTTCTTTATTCAAAGTAATTTATACAGACTCACCTTGTAAGAAGGAATGAAAGATAAAGTTGTTCTTGAGAAGAATATATAATCAGGTCTTAGAAACTAATCCAATTTTATAAAAAAATGTCTTTGAAATCAAATTCATATAAAATTTCACTCAAAAATTCCTCCTACAATCTGGGAAAGTCCATTTTATAGTTCAACCAGTTAGACAATTTCACGGTTTGTGGCATAGTGCATTTTGGTGTCCCAACTATCCCAAACATCGCAAATATTCCAACTTTCCAGGAAAGTGGGGTTAATGGAGAGATTAAAATCCACCCTTCCCCCAACTAAAGCCCTTGGATCCCATGTGTCCCAGTTCTTCTCCATCATAAGGTAAATTATTCCAAGTGCAAATTTTAGCGAAAAATGACTAAGTAGGGAGCCTCAAAATCATAGGTCACACTCTTCTACCCCTAATATCCCAAATTGTTAGGACACTTGGGATAGTAAAATGTTCCCCACCCATAGCCCTCTCTGTGGTCATGTATGTGACCCCTAACTTGTCCGTCAAGGGATAAAATCTTCACCCCTCATCTCCATGTCCGCCTTATCAACTCTTGCCACATGTAAAGCCTATGAAGGGGGAACATTTTCTTGCACATATTGTCTCAACTATCCTGATATAATTGGGATACAAAATAGTTCCCCCATTTAATTTCAAATAATGTAAAGTAAATCAAGCTTTCATGAATAAAAACATCCAAAGATTTTACCATCTATAGTGCCTTGTATGCCTTTTCTTCCCCATTATTTTTCCAGGTAGACCTAGTATTCCATTGGATACATCCCAAATCTCAAAATAACCTAAAAATTTACTAGAATAACTAGAAAATTCTTTTAGGGCAGCCATGATAACTAAAATGAATATTTTCTCATAATTTCAAACTAGCGGTCCATTCGACACAAAAGTTTCTTAGCAACTCCATAATCTAGGAGTCTTATAGACCTATATAAAATAAATACCTCTCATTCTATAGTTTTCTATGGCATAAAACCATCATTCTATACCCTTGAACCATAATTTTTTAATTTCCCATCATTCCAGGAGGAAGTTTGAGACAAAATTTCAACCACGTGATCCAGAGAGAAAGCCTATTCTAGAAAATTTATTTTCATCTTCAACTGACACAGAGAAGTGGAAATTCTAAAAATATTAAGTATCTAAAAAAATCAAACCTTCTGAAGGTAATGCACCTGAATTCAACAAAGGTGAAGACAAACCGGAAAAAAAAAAAGTAAAAAGTGAAAAAAATGAAAAATGAAAAAAGAACTTTCTAATTATAGAAATTGGAAAATATCATCAAAATGACCTGAGTGTAAGTGTGCATAGTATGTTAGGAATCTTTGGATTACTGAAAAAATCACAAAAAGTAGAAAAGTAAAAAAAATTAGGTCTAGATTCCTATTGACTAAAAATAGAAAGTGTCTATTTTAGGTGTAGAAAGTGTCTATCTTCATCATTTTCTCTCACCTAATTGATTTTTGCTATAATGAAGTTCAAATTTTCTAGTTTGGATCCCATTTTATCTCTCTCTCTCTTTTGAGTATCCGAAAGTGGGCGATGATGATGTCCCTCACATGGTGACCTGAAAAAGTCAAATGCTTGGTGGACTATGAGAGCTTGTTGAAGAAAAGATCTATAAAATTTACTTGTAGGCTGCAGATGGTCATATGATGTTTGTCCAAAGCATTGAATTGGTCATGTATTTTTCTCAACATTACAAACCAAACATAAGAATCATATGAGTAGATGATGGATTAATCTTGGTAGCGCTCACACCCAAGGGAATATCACATAGTATGTAGATTCTCACTTGGGGGAACATGGTTATTATCCCAAAGGATTTCACAATAGGTGAATGGAAAATACATAATCTTATCTGCAAGGCCCTTACATTGGCATCTTGGTTGAAGAAATTGATAAAACCTTCTGATGTGCCCAATTCATAGTCCATGTACACATTTCACGGAGGATACTCGGATGTCATGATTCTCTTGAAAAGGGTGATGGGAGAAGAAATCACCAAGGAGTTTCATGACTAGATGACATTGTTCATCATCACCATTATAGAGGGAAAACAAATGATTGATTGGGGCCAAATCATTAGTGAAAACATCCACTTCTAATTTCTCCAACTCCTAGTCACAAGGAATTTCTCCATGACATCGTATCTAGTGTATGCTCTTACTAGTACAATATCCTACAGTGGTTTGAATCTTACACAAAATATATCTCATAAGGCATATACCTATGAAAGATATCCATAGCTAATTTTGAAATAAATTAACCATCACGTTTCTAGGGTGAATTATGCATTCACCATGTATGTGGTGAGTCTACTCAAAGGAAATCCCAAGCTCAAGATGTTCTCACAATTTTTCTCAATGATTGAGAGATATGGAACCTTTTTCAGACATTTTTATACCTTCTCATACATCAGGGTAGCTAGATTTTACTTCGATCCACAAAATCTCCCTCAGTACATGAGTGACAAGATTATCATGTTTTAGCTCTACTAACAAGTCAAACATGTCAACGAGAAGCTAAAAGTCAAGCAAAAGAAAGGTATATCTTTCCCCATCTCCATGGGAATATGCTCTTTTAAATATATCACCAATGCATCCCATTTGAAGGATTATTTATCTTATTTGAATCTCTTTTCTTATACTTTGAGGGCTAATTTTAACAACTAGAGAACCCCAATATCTTCCACATCCTCGACTTGCATCATGTGCCACAAGTTGAGGATTATTGGGTGAACTATGTTGATGATCACGAAGTGAGAAGAAGAGATCACATGAGAATGAAAGTGGATCAAATGAGGAATTTAAGCTTTGATTTGTTTGAGGAAGGCATCAAAGAATATTAAAATAAGCTATATGATCTAGAATATCCAGACATGAAAGTTTCACCTCTTCCTTAGGTTTCTTAGAGCATTATATAATCAGGTGACATCGGTGAGAGGAGCAACGCAGTGATATGAATATCAAGATTATGGTTTAATAATAATATGGTAGCGTTCATGAAATCATGGGGCTTCATGTTATAAAAAAATAAGCATCTCCTTTTCCAACCACCGGTGGCACTAGAAAAATCTTTGAGTTTAGCTCATTTAGAGAAGGTACAAAAGAGAAATTCCATGAAAATGAGGTATCACACCATAGGAGAACCCAAAAGAATATAAATTTAGCTCAAGAACATCTAGGAATCTTTGAATAAGGTGATATTTACATTTAGCAACAACTCCGTCATTCAAAGAACTTAGAGCACTTCATCTATTGCAACTTTTCCTGTCAAACTAGTCCCCGACTCAACTTCTCATCTAGAACAAGAAACTTCATCTAATGCCAAAAACTAAGCCTAATAAAAATGAGACATTCATGTGGGTATAATACATGATCGGGAAAATACATGCATAAGCTAATAGGTCATGGTCCCCGACTTCTAATCCATATATGCAATGATAAAGGTAAAGAAAGAAAAGAAAGCTCATATTTCCTCTATCTTCTTCAGCTAAACATTAGGTAATAAATATGTGGAGGTATATCACCCCAAGGTCATCAATCGCCTCAATGAGATGACACTATCAAACTATGAAATCTGAAATATCCCTCTTGGGATGATGATACATGAGGTTTATTCCCATCTAGTTCAAGAGTCTTCCTCTTGCCTTCTCACAACAAATTAAGAATATAATCAAAATTTGGATCAAGTGGAAGACTATAATAGGACCCTCGCTTCATATAAGCAAGTAATATTAGATCCACGTGTCACCACCTCCCTTCCTATCGAATAATTTACTCATATCAGTATCTTTAACCCTGATTCCATCATAAAAACATGAGGTTTCACCATACAGGGAAGAGTGAATGATAAGTGGGTTAACAACATCCTCAAAAAATGGAATGTGGTGCTTTTAGAGATCTTAACATTATTCAAATACATGAAGAAGGGATTGAAGTAGAGAAGGATCATTAGGATCAAGTGTATCTATTTTTCATTGAGATGGGTAAGGTCAAATCATCCCTGTTGATAATCAAAGGTGTTTTCACTTCAACATTAGATGACTTGTATGAACTCTAGGACAAAAATTTGGTCACTCGCTATGAAATTATAAACTTCGTTATTGATGATATTTATTCATATGAGGAATAGGTTGAAAATATGCAAAATGATGCCAATTTTAAAGTGAAAAATCTTGGAGTGCTAGTGGTGGATGAAGATACCTCGGTAGATGATCTGTTGGGGCCTTTCAAAGATCTAGTCAAGAAGGAGGCCAGAGATCCATTCTCATTCAATAAAGACACATTGGATTCTTTAATAGAGATCAAGGCAGTCTTATCCAACACCAAAATATATCTTTAGTTTTGGTACTCAAATGAAAGCATATCAATGCCCTCCCTAAAAATTTGATCAAGTCACCGAGTTTTGTTCACATCTCATAAGCCGAAAATGTGGCACCTATCACAAAAAGTTAAAACAAGAAGTTCAAGGTCATTGAAATTTATCCTAAGGGTCTCTCCAAAATCCCATCGAAAAATATTCTTCTAAAACATGAGTAGTTATCTTCTTCATCTCTTCACCCCCTCCCTCTCTTCCCTCACATTCTAATTCTTCATGAGTATTTTTCACTCTTATTATCATCATATTCACTAATGTGATTATAGTAAAAATTTGTAATAATTTACCCTTAATTAATAAAAGGGGACTTAATGTTTTTTCCGAGGAATATAAAGAGTCACAAGTGGAAAATACAAGTGAAAAGACACATGGGGGTAGAGGAAGAGTTATTCCTAAGTCTATTTAATGTAATGACTTTGCCATTCTCGGGGTTGTCTATTTTGCATGCTCAAGAGAGATTACTACTTGAAGTAAAGAAAAAGAGAGACATTTCTTTGATTCTCCTTCCTCATATGTTCTTACACTCCTCACTATGTACAAATTTTCCAAGATATCAATGAAGAAGAAAGGAGTTTCTTACTTTTCTTGATGAGAGAATTACTGAGACTTTGTGTTCATAATTCTACCTTATCTTGATGTTAGTAACAAAGTTTTTTTATTTCTAAATTTGTGTGATGATATGTTCTGATTAATGTTTGAAGACATATGATTTTCTACCTGCAATATTAATCCCCCTTCCTTTTTCCCACTCCTTTTCCTATATTCTCAACGAATTCCTCTCTTTCAATGAATTGCAAGCTTTTTCCGTAGGTTCGGTGGAGTGTTCTTGTTGGAGTCCCGACCTCTATCCCACCCACAAATTTCATTTTAATTCATGTATAATAAACAGAGTTGCACTATTCAAGTAAAGGGGCCTAAAGTCTTAAAGCATTGGTAGATACCCACTAATTTTTCCACCTGAAAATTTTTCTCACCATCACACTTGTTAATAAAAATATCATTGCTTGATACACCATGATCATAATCATCTAATATATATATATATATATATATATATTTCATATATATTATTTTATTAAAATTAATTATTATCATTATTAAGACCGACAAATAAGATACAAGAAAATTTAACTTGAATTGAAGCACAAGATGTGACCAAGGTAGAAATTGGTGCATAATGAGGTGTTGGAAGCTTTGATTAGTCTTCACAAAAACACACATGGGTTCCAATACCTCCTGAAATTTCAAGAATTTAGCAAAATACACTCTTGTATCAACCGTCAAGTATGAAAGTGAGATCCAAAATTCATGGGTTAAGGGAAACGAAGAAGGGAATTACATTCCTCTCCCCTTATAAGATCATCATCCTTGATGTAGCACAAATACGAGGCTATGAGGGTAATTAAGCTAAGAAGTCAACAATGAAAAATATTCTATACATAAAACAAATCATTCTTAAAACGTGACCACAAAGATAGAAAGAAAGTTTTGAAATTTTCTTAATGTTCTCGTGAATATTGAAATTTTCATTTAACATTGTCACTTAGTATTTTCCTTTACAACATTTCTTGAACACAAACTATTAATATTTCATTATTTAGGGTTTCAATTTATTTATTTTCATGGGTTCCAAATGGTAACTAACAACATGATGCCATAGAAGGCCCAAAAACAACACTAATGGTCCACAAGACATCTTGCTACATACTTTCATGAATGTATGATGTCAAGAAACCACCAACCCAACCATGGGAAGAAAATGTATAGTCTACATAACATATTACTTGACACACATGCCCTAGGATATATAGTACTAGTAACACAAGCATAATATACCAACAAAAATCCCCAACAATAAAAAGATAGAGGTTTCACACAACACAAAACCATAACTGAAACTACACAATTTCATAATGGGTTCAACATCATATCATCAATGAGGGGCATTAATCCTCAACATAACAAAACATAACTAGACTCACATGAGTACTCATATATCATAACACCACTTTATATGCCTCCCAATCTCCATAAACATCCCAAAATAACTCCATATACCTCCCAAACAACAAAATGAAGACAAATTTTCCTTTTAGCTCCACCAAAGAGGTCGGTCACCCTGTGGCCCTAGGCAAAGAGAGTCTAGACGCCTCTAAACCATGTGACATAATAACTTGTGGTTCAAAAAATGGACAACTATCTCAAAAACCTTGGGACGTACCCCCGAAAAATGAAGTGGGTCCATAGATTGCACCAATCCTTAGTAAACTCATGTTCCTATTAAAAAACATAATAAAATTAGAACCGACATGATGAAACACAAATATAATTGCCAAGTGACATCAAATTCAATCGACTTGGGATAAGCGAGAAGATAAATTTGAAACTCAAGGAATAATTATAACTCAAATTAAAATTTCAATCGAGAAAAGTAAATGACTAATTAGGTATAGTTAGTGTAAAAGTCATAATGTTATTGTAATAATCACATAAAATTCCCAAAATTACAAACAATAACTCAACCAAAATTTAAATAGAATAATTTTCTGGTTCCAGAAAAGGAAGAGAAAAGAAAATTCAAATTTATGAATAAACTACATATAGAGATATATCACATCACAATAACTATGTGACATTATATGGAATCCAAAGGTGTACTCATCAAGTTTTTGGAACTACGATATCAAGCCTCTACTCACAAAATAATATAATAATTGTTTAAATAATATAACTTTCAAAATCTTTGTCTAAATCATCCCTCCATACTCCAACAAGGCTCAACATATTTGTAACCACACATAGGAAGAGAGAAAAGGGTACAAATTACCATTTACTCGAACTCCGAGGTATCTCGTGAAACACAATATATGTGACTCCTATTGGGTAAGTGGCATACATACCGAATGAACAAAAGTGGGTTTTCAGTCTATTTAAGACTCCACTTCCTATCTCATACTATCCTTGAGTGACTTGTCAATGGTATACATTTCCTTACTCCAAACATAAAATTTTACCAATTCTTCCCTTAGGGTTTGTTAGTATAAGGTTCAAAACACAAAAATAACTAGATTACTAACACAATGGTGATTTTACACACTATAACTACAATGTCTTATGTATAGTATATTTATGGGGTATAACACAACATTATTTCCACAGCATATAACATGTCACATTTCCACATAACACACCCAAAGTGCAAGTACAATACAATAGGGTTGTAAGATCACCATATGCCCCTAATTCACGACATGAATCCATCACATAATGCATGATATAAATGTATGATGAACATAGTGACTAACATCACAACATACAAATAATTAAAATATAACATGGTGACACAACATGGTGGTGACATCACGATATGATCCCATTCACTATGAAAATTTTTTGTCATACAACACATTAACACACATACATATCATAGAATAATAAAACACTCCAACACTTCGCATTCCATGACAACATTCATTTCGCATAATAAGGTGATACGTACATGTGAAATTATGATTTAATTCATGAAAGAGAGAGAAAATACTTTCATCACAAGTACATCATTATCATAATAAAACCACTTTAAGTGGCATACACAAAAGGTGCATTCATAATATCACAAGTAAAATGTTGATCACATCACAACATAATATCACATTACTCTTCCCATCTCCTCCACCACCATGCATAATCATCATAACACTAACTATCCCAGAGGTTCAAGAGCATGAACCTTTGATCTGATACCAAATGTAATGCCCACAAAAATAGACACAATAAAAATGTAGAAATACCGAAATAAATTTTTTTGACCTTCATTACTTGATACATGACATCACATGAAATCACTTAGGATAATTCAACATCACACAAGAAATTTATACCAATATGGACTCACACATACCACAAGATGAGAAGTGATTGGATTCACAAGGAAAGATGACACACATAACCAAGCCTACCTAAGAGGCTTACATAGGGGAGAGGTCATCATTGTAACTACCCCTTATCCCTCTAAGAAGGGATCTTGGCTAGCCTTTGGTTCCTCCAAAGTATACACACCACATCAAATTTGACATCCCCCTTATCCCTCCATTATAACACACTCTTATCCCTCCACTAAGACTAGCCATGAATCCCCTTGTTTCCTCCAAAATAACACACACATTTCACTTATTCCTCCCTTCACTAGCTACACCTTATTCCTCTAATAAACAATGATGAAACCTCACCCCAACAAGAAGACAACAAAATCCACAACCACATGATGCACATCATAAATATATTTCCAAATAAAAAGGGAAAACATCAACCAAACTATAATAAAAAATTATGATTGAGAACTATCCACGACACACTACTTTCATGGTTACCTATTTATTACATTCATGTTTCCATAATTAAACTTAAGGTTCATAAAGGCACATAATATGTGAATCGTACATTCTTTATATTTTAGACTAAATTTCCTTTATATCATTTAACATTCATCTTTAAATGGTTGCATTTACTTTAGTTTATTTACCTTATTGTAATTAATTGTATAACTCATTTACTAATTGGGATATTTATATACACACAAAACTACTAATTCCATCCCTAGGATTCATTCCTAAATGACATGTTTACTTATTTTTTATCATACCTTCATTACAAAAACGAACTAGAGCAAGTACAAGAGGGAAAAATCTATCATTTAAAGGGTTAAGGTTCAGAGTTCTATCTTGATATTAATACTTTAATTAATGATTTGGAATCACATTTAATCTTATATATAATGTATTCCTTTCCTAGAAACATAAGAAGTATTAAAACAAGTTACAAGAATATCTAAAATTTACTTTTCTGTTCGAACAAAATTTCATGATTAGATTTTCAAGGGTGAAGCATAAATTACAAGTTTTTAATTTCAAAATTTATCTCTTAATATTGTGTTATATTGAACCACATTCATAATCTGTAATAAGGAATGAAATTCATCCATGACACAATTTGTCAAAATATATTTCAAGAGGATCTTCAAACTTGCCACCTATAACCCTTCATTTACTCAAATGTTGGCTCAAGAGGGGTTTAAATTAGGTAATAAATCAGATTCACTAGAGGGACAAACTTAGCATGACCTATTAAACTTTTTTAAAGCATGAGAATAAACCTAGGAGGAGGTCCTCATACTTAATATAGTTTTTACCATTACCATTTTTACCGAATAGTTTTGCGATAATGTCACTAAGCATGGATGGTATTATGGTAACTTGAATTTGGGTCCTTATTTCCCTTAAGATATGATGTTCTGTCTAGTACAAGGATCTAGGATCAACCTATACTATCAGTCTCTAACTTCATGTATGTGGCCATATAAAGAGGTGTTGTTATGCAATGTGCACAAAGGAAATTAACAATTTCCAAGCATGAAAAAAATACATCTGTGTTAATTTTTTCAAGTCCTATCATTCCAAGACAACTTGGGTATGTCCAATCAGTCCAAGTGACCTCCTGATTAAATTTTTATCACCCTAGGTGATTTAGGAAAGTCCATTCATTCCCACTAGGTGATTTTATCAGTTCATTAAAAGATGCAAACTACAGACATTGTGGGAAGGGCTATCATTGGCCTTCTTAGGGTTAGAGAAACCCCATGGAGTGGAGAAAAAGAGTCGAAATGAACGAAAATGTGATTAAAATGTATTGGGACATCATAGAAATGATTCAGAATATTCTAGAAGGGATCGAGAATTTGGGGCGCTTTCACTGAGAATTAGGGTTCACAGCCTAGTCAAATAGCACATAACAAAACAACCATTGAGATTCCAAAGGTGATTCCAGGAGCTCCAGATAGAGTTAAGAGAAAAATGAAACATAGACGTAAATATAATTCCATTCCCTATAAGATGGTGAAACCATTTGTTCCACAACACTTTGGAGAATTAGGTCTACAAACAGTTTTTCTCAAGCATAGGTGGACTACCAAATCAAAAATATGATTTTTCAAGGATCAAATGGAAGAATATAGACATGAGAACCCCACCATTGGATTCAAAATACCATTTCAATTCAAGATCATATAAAATTTTACCACAAAAGTCCATCAGGATCACAAGTTATCATCATTCCAAGTTGTCCTCTTGAAGCAAGTTTGGGAGTTCACCAAATTTTGGGAGGACACGTGTCATCTCCAAGAGCCTGGTGGGATTTTATGTCCCCTAAGTCCCTTAGGGTTAGGGACATAAACCTTTAAAAAATGCACCCATCCCCCATGTGACCTCTAGAACCCCATGCGACCTTCAAGATTGTCATTTTAGCCCTCGGGTGCAATTTGGAGCTCAAATTCCCTATCATTGGATCTCCGCCAAAGTGTCATCTCTAGGATTGCTGTGAAATTTTATGTCCCTTATGTTCCTCACATTTTAGGGACATAAAACCTTGAAAAATGTGCCCTTTCCTCTAAGGGATACTTTTTGTCACCCATGTGACCCGCTTACAGCCCCTAAGTGTTGATTTTCTAGCTCTCATTCCCTGATGTTTGATCGCTGCCATGTGTCACCTTCTTGCTCACCATGGAAATTGATGTCCCTCATTTCCCTTTGAGGTGAGGGATGTTAGCGACAAGAAAATTTTCCCATCCCTCTCTGTGCATGATTTTTTAATTTTTTTTCAAAATCCCCAACTCTCGCTTTCTTCCTACTTCTTATTTATAACTCTCCCGCATACGCTTCCTCCTCCAAACTCCTCTAAAACTTCCCATCATCACTCCACCATTATTAAACCTCAAACTAGGTATATCAAAGAATCAATTTTCTCCACTCCATGAAGTCATATAGGTCTCGAACAAAGTTTGAGTAAACCAAGACACCAAAATTGGGTCACACTCCCTTGGTCCCTTTTCAAATATCCAACTCAACAATATTCACCTAACCATGACCCTTTTACTCTACATTAATATTAGTTTAATTATTTATAATTAAAGTGATACTCATCCTCATAATATGCATTATTTAATTACCCTAATTAAACCCATTTCCACCTCACCTAGACATCTCACCCCACCACCTCACCTAGACACCTCACCACAAACCTATTTTTAATCATATTTCCCCTTTACTAGGACTCAACATTCACTCACCATAACTAACTAAGGCTTAGTCATACCTACCTTAATGAACTAAGACTTAGTGCAACCCTAAAATCATATGCCTATTCTCCCTCTAACCACATTCCCTCTCATTAAAATGTAATGTTTTATTTTGATCCACGAGAATAGATTGAGTTGGCCCAAAAATATTGCCAAGATCTAGAATTTTTAGTAAACCTAGGATTTCCCACCTTAACCGACACCGGTCAACCCTAAACCGATGCCAGTCACCCGGAACTACCATCGCTACCTTACATTCTTTTTGGTAACCTTGTTTGGGAGGTTTTCTAGATTCTCAAGTTTGGAATGAAGGATATCTCCATGCAAGAAAGAACCAGATCCCTTTCACACATCCAGACAACCATAGCCAACACCAAGACTGATCGAAGGTATTTGCATTCATGGTAGCATTTCGGAAGCATTGTCGTATCACTAAGCACCATTCCACGATTGATTTTCACGAGCATATCCAACCACCTCTCCACCACTACAGGAATTTAGAACCCTTCTGAACTCCAAGTAAGTTGGTTTCTCCTCTGTCACTTGCAGTTGTATTCTCTATTTTCCTTCATCTATTCATTGTTCTTACTTATATCTATCCCCCAAATTTCTCTCTATCAACCACCCCCTCACACCCCACCTAAAACTTCATAAAAACCTATCCCAAAACAATTTCCCTCATGTGGACTATATAAACACCCTCCAAACCCTTTGTGCAATCACATAGAGGACCCAAAACTTTTCTACAAAGATTTTCCAGCTCCCCACAAATCCCGACAAGATGGTTAACCCTAACCATGGTTGGTCCATCCTATACCGACATTGGTCTCCTTAATCGATATCAGTCACTATGACTATCAACCCAACCTAACAACTCAACCCTTAGCCTACCCCAAACCTCACTCAAAACATTACCACACCTATTTTAGACATGTCACCTCACCCTCCCCCACAGACCTTTCCAACTCTCTATTCCAAGACAAGAGAGCCCAAACACCCTCCACCTGACTCCCTGCCACTTTCCATAGTTACAGATATCAGTCATCCTAAACCGGTATCGGTCATACCTAAACCGACATCGGTCACCCTAACCGGTGTTGGTCTTTGTGTCTGATAATATTGTTCCGCACTCAAACCATATTACCACACCCAAAATAACCCAAAATCTCACCCAACCTTACCAAGACTCTGTCTGTGACTTGTAGACCACCTATGCTACCTACAACCCAATCCAAAACCTTTACCTGCATAGCATTTTAGTATTTAATTGGATCAATGCTGATAGTAATCGAGGCATCCCAATTAGAATGCAAGCACTAGATTATGTTATTTGTATGTTTAAATTATTTTGTATTGATTTTTAAACAGAGATTGATGGCCTTCTATAAATTATCACAATTCTTGGATCTAGCATACGCTAGGTAGTCCACTGTCATATACAATTTAACTATGTTTTGTGGTCTTGTTTTGTATTTCAAGTAGTTCCTCCTAGCCAAAAGGAAGCTCTCACAGTCAACATTAGATCAAGAAGTCGAACATGTGCAACAACCTCGTAAACCAACCATCACAATAGGTATTCCTCCTTGGACCATACCCTTATATATTTCATCTAAATCCTTAAAGAAAATGGTGAAACACAAATAAGGAAGAAGTGAAGAATGAAGAGAAGAAGACAGTGAAAATCTCCATTGTCGTGAAAGGAAGATTCAAATAAATCTTGCAAACTAGTGTACGAAGCAAAAAACCATTTTTTTCTATTTGTTCCTTTATCCAAGACCATAAAAACATACCTTCAAACTCTCCTCTCATGCAACAGATCATTCATAGTGAAGAAATCTCCTTCCGGCTCAATGAAGAAAAATTGAATTTCTCATCAAACCGGTTGTTGGATTGAAGAAAATTTCATGTGAAGCACCAAAAGAAAAAAACCCATATCAGAAATATAATTTTTTTCACAAATGGAGGAGAAACCTAGACCCATAGTTTTTAGGTCCATTAATGGGTGCCATTTAGAAGCACTGCTAGGTCCAAAATTGAAAGTTTAAAATCTCCTAGACTATTGAGTGGGTAGGTCTAAAATTTCAAAGGGGCAATATTGGGCAAAAACACATTGTTAACGTGAAATCGCAACACCCCCAAATGAGTCCTATAGGTCTGATTTTTAAGGCGCGAGATTCATTTGGTGTGATTACATAACATTGAACTTTCTCCAAGGTGTGGGACCTTCCAAAATGGAAAAGCTCTCTAGATCAAAGGTTGGTTCCTTATTTCTCTATTTAGGTGCATACATAGAAACTTGCAGAGGATCTGTTCTTAATCTTAATCTAAACTTTACCAAGGAGACAGGGATAGAAGAAATATAGAAATTAAAACAAAAGCTAAACCATGAGGTGATGCACCAAAGGAATGATGAACACTTATTTTTCTAACAAACACAAACCAAAAAAATACATATAATAAACAAGCACAGATAGCCAGATATATAATGGGAGACCAGATGAAAGCAAAAGAGACAATAAAGGATCTAAAATCGATCACCAATGTGTTTTATTTCTCCGTAGATTGGTACATTCCATTACAAAGTAGCCAAGAGGTAAAGGGTAATGCAATTTTGATGCAAGGCCTCGAACCCCACAAATCCTTTTGCTAAAAGGAGAAGGGATATTGCAAAACAAAGAATGTCCAACCCTTTACAATGAATCCCGCCCCGCATTTATAGATTTAATCTTAAAAGAAGAAAGAGAGAGAGAAGCAAGAAAATTAGTTTGAAACTCAACCACCATTGTTAATGCCTCTGATGAAATATCTCTCCAAATTCATCTTTACTACATCAATCCTTGGTTTGGCACCTTGGAGGAAGAGGAAATGGTGAAACAGATCAAATATGATCTGGTTGTTGAGGCAAGAAGATCCTGCATTGAAAGCCTAAAGATGTTTCCTCCATTTTTCTTCACCTAACCTCCTCAAAATTCAAGTTTCAGATCTCCATGACATGGGTGAGGCCAAGATCCTTCCAACGGCATCAAATTCACAATATTTCAAGCCCTAAGTCAAAAGATATGCCCCTTCGGAGTTTGTATTGGGTCCGTACAGGAGGGCGGGAAAACAACTTGGAAAATGGGTCCTCTTTTGATATGGGACATGTGGCAGCTAGATTGGAGCAAACTCAGGCCTACGGGTCTACAATTTATCTTTTGCCCCTTTCTTCTGATTCCCGTCTTGGCTTTGAATTGGGCCTAGATGATGAATTTTTCCTTGGGCAGAGTTATGGGCCATTTTGTAACTTTTACCCCTTAAAACAATGCCATACTGACACTTGGCATTCTCTACTTACACCTTTATACTTAGCCAATTTTGAGGCCCTTTTCTATCCACCTTTTAACTCTTTTTTTGTTATGCACGATCATGGTTGATCCAATATTTGGCATGGGGGTGAAATATGGATAACAATTTGGAACTCACAAGGGTATCTTCCTGCTAGATGAAAAGACCAATTGCCTTGTCATATTCATTGGGCATGGAGTCATGAGTGATAGCTTGCTACTGATCTGAACTTTGAAAACTGACCCCTGGGCCACTTGGAAACCCATTAGAACTAAAACTGATCTTGACCAAATGTCGAGTCCAAACACTGCATGAGAGCAAAAAAACAACACCACACTATATACAAAATTGAAATCATACATGCTCCAAATGGAACATGTAGAGCATGCAAAACACTTAGGAGAAAATCAATCTACACTACAACAAGACAATGTGCATAAGAACTTAAAGGAAAGAGAAAATGAACTAATATTTGTAGGGTGAGAACTTCCCTTTTAGTAGCATTGTTTAATATAGATCCCATTTACTGGAATCTACAACTCTTCACCCTCCAATGTAGACAATTAGAAAGCATTGCTACTTTTAGATCTTGTGATCATATAGGGGCCACTCCAGATGGCATCAAATTTGGAATGCCTTCCCATTTTTTCTCGATATACATCCCATTTCAAAACTAGGTATCCTTTCTCGGAAGGTCCTTATTTTTGTCTTTGTCAAAGCATTTCTTGATTGAAGCTTGATTCTTCTCTATTACATGGAAAGCATGATCTTTGGTTTCTTCTAATTCTATCAGCTCTGCATACCTAGCCTCCATTGGTCCAAATTTAGACATCTCTAGTTGCTTCACGAGCTCCAATGTTGGCAACTCAAGTGATATAGGCAACACTTCCTCTTTCCCATAGACGAGCTTGAATGGAGAGCTACCTGTAGATCTCTTGGGCATTATTCTATCAGCCCATAAGGCTATTTTGAGCTTTGTGTGTCAGGTCCTCTAATTCTCATCAAGAGTTATTTTGAGGATCCATAACAGTTCTTGTTTGTGGGCTCACTTAGCCATTACCTTGAGGGTAATATTTTGATGAAGTGCTCAAATAAGTCCCATTCTTAACGACCCATCCTGTGATCTTGGAACCCATAAATGCTAGTTCATTTTATAATATGATGGTGGTGGCACTCCAAATCTAGTCACTATCCCTTCATAGAAATATAGGATACTAGACTCATTTTTTTCCTTGAGTGCCACTGCCTCGGTCCATTTGGTGAAATAATATGTCACTGTCAGGATCCATTTGTGACCTTGGCTTGAGTTTGGATTGATGACTCCAATGAATTCCAATCCCCATTGCATGAAATGTTGGTCGACTAAGATTGGGTGCAATGGAAGTGCTGCTAGCCTTTCCTTTCTTTTGAAGAATGCACAATTCTTGCACCTTTTGATCCATGTGTAGCAGTCACTAAACACTCTGGGACAATAATATCCTGTTTTTATGATTTTTAGTGTTGTCACTCTTGGAGAAAAATGTCCTCTAGCTGATTCAACATGGAATTCTTGTAGCACTCTCTCTACCTGATCTACCCCAATACATCTCAACAGAATGCCATTGATGTCCCTCTTGAACAAGACACCATCAATAAGAACATATGGGATGGCCTGTAGCTTGAAATGCCTTATTTTTTATTTAATCATACCATGAGGACACATGCCTATTTGAAGGTAGTGCACCATGTATTGGGTCCAACAAAGAGCAGGTACATCATCTCTCCCTTCTTCTTGATCATCTTTTCGAACAAGAACTACCTCATTTTCACTGTCTGTTTCATCTTGCTAACTCGAGGCTAGTTGTTCACACAACCCCTTCCCATGGACCAGCTTGGTGACCTTGATCTAAATATCATATTCCATGACACGAGTGATCCATCCCGCTTGCTTCTCATTCAAGTCCTTGTTGAGAAGGAATTCTTTAGCTCCCGCATGGGGAGACCAATATTTGGATTTTGTTGTTTGAAACCAAATTCTTAAACTTCTTCAATCCTTTGATTACTATTAGGAATTACCTCTCAATGAAGGAGTACCTTAACTCATAATCTTCATGACTTTGGTGAAGAAATAAATTGGCTATTATGTACTTTCTTTGTTCTCGTTGCACAAATATTACGTAAATTGTGTCGCTGCCACCAAAGACACACAATATGAAATCTTTGGAAAAATATAGGTTCACAAGAGTTAGGGCTTGTGATATGGCTTCTTTGATAGCCTCAAATGTTTCTTTTCCTTCATCTTTCCACCTGAATGTTAAGCTCTTTTTCAACATCAACGTTATTAGCTTAAGAAGAGTAGAAAAGTTTGGAACAAACTTGTAGAAAACAAATATTTTTCCCAAGAATATTTGAAGAGCCTTCTCGTGACTTGGCAATGGATATGCTCTTATTACTTAAACTCTTTCTCGGTCAATTGACAATCCTCCCTTTGATATGATATGGCCTAGAAGCTTTCCTTCATGGGCCAAGAATATGCATTTTTAGGTTCAAAGACACCATGAAACTCCCGCATTGTTAGAACACCCGCCTTAGGTGGAAAAGGTGGTCTCGCTGCATTTTTTTGAAAACACCGTAATGTCATCCAGATATATCAACACTATTTTTTTGATCAACCCCTTGAATACCATATTCATTGCCCCCTAAAAGTGGCTCCAGATTGGATAATCCAAATGGCATTTTCTTGTATGCATAGGTGCCCCATTTGGTGGTGAAAGTTGTTTTGAATTGATCATCTTATTTCACCATGATCTGGTTGTACCCCAAGTAGCCATCTAGGAGGGAGAACCTTCTTGACCTAGTCACTACTTGCAAGATATATTTCATTGAAGAGAGTGGGTAGTGGTATTTGAGGGAGGCTTTGTTCAAATCCCTAAAGTCAACACACAACCTAATTTCTCTATTTTTCTTCTTGATTGGGACCAGATTTGTAACTCAACTTGAGTGTTTGATTGGAAATATGATGTTTACCTCTATCAGCTTGTTCAACTCCTTCTTCATCAAAGGCTCTATATGTGGGTTGACTGGTCTTTGCTTCTACCTAATGGGCTAAGCAGCTAGATCCAGTTTGATTGTGTGTTGTGCTAGTTTTGGATTGAACCCTCTTAGGTCCTCATAAGTCTAAGGAAACACATCAGGAAATTCTTGGAAAAGTTGTATGAATTCATACCTTTCTTATTTGGTGGACACTTTTCCAATTTGAAGTGTTTTGTCTTCTCAACCGGGATTGACTCGAATCTTCTCCTTTGATCTACATGTTAGCCTTCTCTTTTCTCGAATCGATGATTAGGATTGAAAATAGATTCTAGTGTCACTAATCCTTTGGGAAGCTTGTTTTTATGTAGATGTACTATCTCGATTCCCATACTCGCTGCTCTAATATACTTTGGTTTATAGCTTAGAATTCAGCTTATTCTTGTAGAAATTTAATGATCTCGCGATCATTCTCAAACACCTACAAGCATGTATTATTATCTGAATCTAGCCTCACAACCACATGGATATGTGGTTGTTATTTTTCCCTCTTGATGCTGTAAACCACATCAAACATTGCTCCAATGCTGCAAGTCTATCAACAGCTTTGTTCTCATTCCTAGGTATGGACACAATATCAAGGCCTCAAAATCCTCCATGAGATCCCATACCCTACTCTTGTAGTTTTTTAGCAGGTAATTTTTGATAGCATTAAGTCCTCTCGACTGACATTAGCAACTGCCCATCATTGTCACTGAATACTTGCAACTTCTTGATTCCCAGCTTCCTTGCCGAATGAAGACCTTGGAATAAAGCCTCATATTCAACAGTGTTATTTAAGCAAGAGAACTGGAATTTGAAGGCTAGATAATATCTCATACCTATAGAGGACACAATGATGGCTCCTCCTCCAACTCCTTATCTAGTCCTTGAGCCATCAAAGAAAAATTTCCATACCTCATTGTCATCCTTGTATTCTTGCTTGATTAGGTCAGGAAGAGGCTGATTCTCTTCATGTAGGTAGTAGACACCCAATTTAGATTCTTCCATCTCCCTATAGGGGTCAAAAACATGTTTTTTGTTGGCCCACTCATCTAGGGTCAAGTATGGGATACATCCGACCTTGGTATCTGTTTCATTAGTGTTTAGGAGGTTTTCTTGATCAAAAGTTGAGCAAATTGGCATTGATTGGCCAAGGAACATAGGATTCAATATGATAATCAGAAATAGGTTTAGATCTAATAGTGGCCTTCACCCCATACCTTTTCCTAAAGAGCATATGTGACCAATCAACGCATGACGGTAGCCTCCAATTTTGGCACCGAGTCTCTGATGATAGACACAAAGAAAATGTGGTGGCAATTCTATGATTGAATTTTTTTGCAAAATAGTCACATTAGGGAAAGCATGTAGAGTGAGACTTAGATCCTTGATGATTACCAAAGTGGTTAGTGCTATCCCATCTAATTAGAATACTCCTATAGATATGACATCATATTGAGACCCAACCGATCAACTATTTGTTTGGGCATCACGTAACTACCGCCCTAGAATCAATCATACAATTTTTCACCAATTTGTCTCCAATAATCAATGAGACTTATAAGGGAGGAGGTCTCAAGTTTTTACCTCATTGTTCTCTAAGGTTTCTCCCTAATTGAACCGCATTAACAAGCACTTTCTCTTGCTAATTAGGGGTGATTTGAACTTGACCACCCTCGCATGGCATCTGCAATAGATCCCTCTACCCCGAATGGCCAAAGTGATTCCCATAGTGAAATGTTCACACTTTTCTTTTTCTCCTACTCAATAATATTGAATGTGTTTTCCTTTTGCTTCCCCTTCCCAAACACATTTATTTATTTCACATGGGTTGTTACAACCGGTGCTTGGCCAGGTTTGGGAGGTGGCTTGCATTGGTTCTCAGTATGTTTGAGATACACTTGGAACACCAGGACATTGTGGAGTGATGAAATATTTAGCATCACCCGAATTCAAAGTGGTCGACGTCTCTAATACTTCTTTTTTGGACCATGTATTGCGCATACACTTTGATAAGGGAACTGATTCATCCCACGTGTCTTCACCTTCCAAATTGATAATCATAGTCTTGTTTGGGGGCCACCTTGTTGATATCCTATTTGCTAATATTCCTCTTGGCTAGGTTTTTTTGGCACCATAATGGTTCACACCATCAAGGCCTAATTTAGAGCACCATTAAAGCATGTTGATTGGTCAGTGTGGTCGATCGCATGGAAAACACCAATCATATTCTTGTGTCATATTTTTAGTGCAAGAACCAATTCCCTTGATGTTGAAGTTGTGTTAGGATCATACGACCTGAAAGGTCTAGTAGCTTGGGGTTGTCCTTGGTTCTAGCTCTAGTTTATAGTCTGAGGTGGTGGCCTATTCTGTTGATACTGAGGTCTGGCTTGATATTGAGCCTGGGTCTTGTATGGCCTGGAACTCTAAGCTTGTTGTCTTTTGATGGTCACTAGCTCATTCCAAAAGTTTTGAAGTTGCTTCATCACCGCTTCCTGAAACTCTTTAGAGGTATTAGATGATGAAGTGGAAGCTTCAGCTGAGCTTTGACTCCTAGGGGTGGGTATAGGAGCTAATGTAGGCACTTGGCTAGTATCTGGGCTTCTTAACTCGAGTGGTACAAATACATGGATGGCCTAGGAGTGAGTTTTCCACTTGAATCAAATGGTTCTCATCCCCTATGGAGAAGTTATAGGCTGCAGTAATGTAGTGCCCACCATCGATCGAATCATCGAGAAATATCATAATTTAAATCCCTAAGAAAGTATAATAAGGCACCTTCATTAGTGGGCTTTACTATCTTGTTGGAATCATATCCCGTGTCCACTAGAATATGAGGTTGAAGTCTCCTGCAGCTGCTTTTTCAAGGCTCTCTTGATTTTTGTTAGTTACTCTAACAAAGACAAGTTATCACCTTTTTCCCCAAACTGATTATGAAGGGCTATGCACAACTGGTTCCATTTCTAGATAGAGCCTACTTCAAGACTCTTGAACCATTGTGAAGCTTTCCATTTGAATGAAGAGGCAAGTAGCTTGACTACAATGTCCATCTCATGGATCTCATGGATTGTACAGACATTTGTAATATCTTGGACATGGTCACCAGGAGAAGTTTGATTTTCCCTAGTGAAATGTGGGATGCTCTTTAATTCTACAATCAAAACTGGGTTTTGTGCAATCAAGGTGAGTGGAATACTATCGGTGAAGTCAACATATGGATTTGATTGTGCCATTCTGATTGGCCTAAGAATCCTTGCAGATTGAAAGAAACGCCTTGCAGTGGATGTGTTGACAAGGTTCTTCTTGGTAGATATGGAGACCTCTCGATTCTTCTTCCTCTCCTTTCTCTTCCGGGGATAGATGCAAGTATTCAAATATACCTTCCTTCCTTGATCTAGACTGGATTTTTCTCATGAATCTCTCAAGATTAGGCTACTAAAACCAATAGATTTGTTTCTTTTGGATTTTCCGATGAACAATTTTAAGGCTTCTTAAAAGCCGAATCATAAAGAAGTGTACATCAATCCATACTATAATAAGATGGAGACTTCTTAGTCCCATCGAGCATGCCAAAACTATTAACGTGAAATCACAACACCCACAAATGAGTCCTACATGTTTTCTTTTCTAAGGAAGAGTAATTTGGTGTGATTGCATAACATTGAACTTTCCCCAAGGTGTGGGACCTTGTAAAATTAGAAAGCTCTCCAGTGAAGGATGGTTCCTTATTCTTCTTTTTAGGTGCATACGTAGAAACTTGTAGAGGATATTTTCTTAATCCTAATCTAAACATTAACAAGAAGACATGGATAGAAGGAATACGTAAATTAAAACAAAGCTAAACTACGAGGTGATGCACCAAAGGAATGATGGACACTTATTTTGCTAATAGACACAAACCAACAAAATGCATACAATAAAAAAGAAAATATACCCAGATATATAATGGGAGGATAGATGAAATCAAAATAGATAAGAAAGGATCTAAAATCAATCATAGATGTGTTTTATTGCTTCATAGATTGATACGATACCCATTACAAAGTAACCAATAGGTATAAACCTAATGTAGTTTTGATGGAAGGCCTAAACCCCACAAATCATTTTACTAAAAGGTGAAGGGATCCTGGAAAAAAATAATGTCCAACCATTTACAATGAATCTTTCCCCGCAGTCATAGATTCAATCCTAAAAGAATAAAGAGACAGAGAAGCGGAAAAATCAGTTGAAAAGAAACCACCAATGTTAATGCATTTGATGACATATCTCTCCAAATTCATATTTACTACATCAATCCTTGGTTTAGTGCCTTGGAGGAAGAGGAAATAGAGAAACAGATCAAATATAATCTGGTTATTGAGGAAAGAATATCCCGCATTAAAAGTTAGAAGATGCTTCCTCCATTTTTATTCGCCTAACCTCCTCGAGTTAAAGTTTCGTGATCTCCATGACATGGGTGAAGTTGAGATCCTTCCAACGGCATCAAATTTGTAATATTTTGATCCCTAAGATGAAACATATTCCCTTTCGGAGTTTGTATCAGTCCGTATAGGAGGGCAGGAAAATAGCTTGAAAAATGGGTCCCCTTTTGATATGGCACACGTGGCGCCTAAATTGAGCAAAATCAGTCCTACAGTCCACAATTTATCTTTTGCCCCTTTCCTTTGATTTTGATTTTGGCTTTTACTTGGGCCCAGAGGCTGAATTTTCCTTGGGAAAAGTTGTGGGACATTTTGAAACTTTTACCCCTTAAAACAACGCCATACCGACACTTGGCATTCTCTCGCTTACACCTTTATACTTAGCCAATTTTGAGGCCTTTTTCTGACCTTTTGATCTTTTTCTATTATGCAGATCGTGGTCAATCCAATATGTGGCACAAGGGAGAAATATGGATAACACACATCAAAAACTTTGTTTCACATCAATCCAACCTCTAGAAGCCACGTTCTAAACATAGTAGGTATTCTCGCATAAGGGGATGCTATTTTGGGAAACTCATCAAGAGAATAACTTTTGAAGGAAACCGAGACATTAGAGGTGCACTGCAGCTTGAGAATTCATCATAACGGGAATTTTTGGAACTTAATAAAAATAGTAAGTGGTCCCATGAGAACCTACTAAAAATAGAAAGTTGATCAAGAAGAAGGGAGGAATATAGGGAGAAGGGGGAATCAAGGTCACAACATCTAGTTGAGGATCGAGGAGTTTATTTTTCATTATTACTAAAATTAGTAAGTTGATATTATAAGGAAACCATGAAGTAGAAGTATATGGGAAATAATTTGGCTCACTCCTTCACCTACAAGTACAAGATAGAAGACAATGATGTCTTATACATGGACCTGAATGACCTAAGAACTCACATGATAGCCAAAGACCATAAAAAAATTGAAGATCAGACATTTACCAGTGGCTTGTTCACTACTACAGGACACCTAGCTTCTATCCAAAGTCATGAGTTGGTCCTAGCCTACTCTCACCACTATGATCCTAAACCATAAACCTTCCGAGCCAATAATAGTACGAAATGGCGGTCATCGGCCCTAGAACCATCTCACTTTCTCTACCCATACCAACATTACCCAACATGGTTATCATCTCAAAAGACATGGCCTTAAACACAATTGCAAAATGATTGATGCATATGTGTAAGGGGTTACGTTTGGGTCATGGTTGAAAACAAGGAGAAATCCCTCAAGGATTCTTGAAAAACTTCCAAGGTGTGAGTTACAAGAAGGATATTTGGATTTCATCACTCTCCTTAGTAGAGTAATGGGTGAAGCAAGCATAAGATACTTCCAAGACTGGATGGGTTTTTTCATCTTGACATTGATAAAAGGAAAACATAGAATTGACTAAGGGCAGATCATCAGTAAAAACCTCCATCTGCAACTACTGTAATTACCCATGAAAAATAAGTTCCACATGACTTCTTACTTGGTCTACCTCCTCAATATCTCAAGATCATTCAAGGGATTATGTCTCACGTAAAACATTACCGCCAAGTTTCTTAGGTTCAAGAAAATTCCATAAGTGGTGATGGAGGAAATCCATAGGAATTTTTCTCGTGTGAACGATGCGTTCACAATGTATGTGGTATGAATATTAGAAGGATATCTAGAAGCTAGGATGTCATCACAAGAAACATACTTGATTAAGAATGGTTCTTATTTCATATAATTGTCGACCTTATCCTACCTGTGAGTTACTGGCTTTGACCAAGCTCTGATAAGGCTTCCTAAGTACCTTAGTGACCAAATTATATTGTTTGAGATCTACAGATAGATCATTCAAGTGAATAAAAAGCTTAGAATTAGGAGGACGAAGTTGATTCCATTTCCTATCTATCTCGGGGTATTCAAATGCAAGATCTCAAATTATGCATCTCATTTGAAGGGTACTTTCACTCATTTGAATTTGCATTCCTACATCGTTAGGCCTAATTTTGACATCTAAGATGATCTTGACTCTTTCTATGTCCCATAATTACAACATGAGCCACAAGTTGAGGAATACTGGGCTAATTACATTGATGAATTTATTGTGTGTGAAAAGGACCATATGAGGATGACAATCGGAGGTGAGGAAATTCAAGTTCTCCTGGTATGAAGATATTTTCCATGATCATGGGACATAGATGTATGATCTTGAATATGCGGAAGTCAAGATATCCCCTGTACTTCTAATCAACTAGTATGTTTGTGAATCAAGGGATATATTAGAGTGGACTCGAGAAGTCTGGTGAGGGGAATGAGAAATTGGTTTCATAAGAAGTGAGCCATGATCATCCAAAGAATGAGGAATTTCTCAAATTCGAAGATAGTATGCCATCAGTCATCTTCAAAACTTGTAGAGGTGACTTCCTATTCTAAACACTCTACAGAAATTTTGAAAAGAAAGGCCATAGAATTGGAATATTCTCCTCATGAGAAGACTCCAAATAAACCGAGGGTATAATAATGTTCCTTTGCATCACCGCGAGAGGAATATTTGATCGCAGAATCATAGGAAGAACACCCCATGAAAAAGGCATAGGTGGATGAAGAATACATGGTTTAAGATTCGCCTTCGAGACACCATAAGAGATTTCCCTCTTGATTACACCCATGCCTCTCTCAATCAAGATTTTCCTGTCCTTTAAAACATGGTACCATCATTGCACCTATCATTGAACCTGAGTCCAATGAGATGTTTCTTTAGATGCAGGAAATAATTGTCCCTGACACCCACACTATGTAGCAAGTAACAACCCCTTATCTATCAACGATTATCTCATTGGCCAAAGAAAAAGATCAAGGAAGCTCACACATATAGCCTCATAGTTCTATAGTGGGGAAATGGGTAATCAATACATTGAAGTGGCTCGGCCCAAATTAATCAAGCTAGTGGATGAGATGACACCAAATTTGACTATGAAATGAACATAATTAAATTGGGACCAATAACTCATGAAGGGGATTTACACATGTATTAGCAATATTCTACTCGCATGGTGGAAAGGAATAAGGAGTATAAGAAGAATATTGATGAACTGAAAGAGAATGTGTGAACTCTTTCATTTTATGTGCAATATCTAGTTGATCCTAATGCCATGAAAATTCCCACTAAGGAATTTTCACCCATCAGTAGCTTCAATCTAGAATCCATCAAGAAGACACATAAGTTCACCATACAGGGGAGAGCGAATAATGAATGGATTAACTCAATTTCCTAAAAAGGGAAGTCATTGCTCCAAGAAGTGGTCAAATTCTTCACTTATAAGTGTGCGACAACAAATAGGACACAGACACCCAAGGAAGACGAGGAGAAAGAAAGGGACTATGGGGAACCTTTGGGCCCAGTAGTAGAGTAAATGAGTAACACTTATCTCTAGGATTTGATCAACAAGAAGATATTTAAAACTCCCTCAAAAGACTTTTCATGTTTATGGGTGAGGGCCTTAGTAATCATATTTTGAGGAAATCAACTAGGACATCACAGAGCTAGAAGAGAAAGAGGAACAAGCATATAAATTGTAGGATAGTGTAAATTAGAATATTTAAAAACTTGGAGTACTTGAATGGGAAAGGATACAAATGCTAATGAGTTTGTTAGTGCATTTGAATAATATGTCAAGAAAGAGGTAGAAACCCATCGTCCTTCACTAAGGATATTTTATGAAAGAAAATCAACATGTGACCTTATTTGCACCTGACTTCCCAAGGTTGTCTTTGAGACAACCGATGTAGAATAGAAATGGATGTGTATGTTTGGTGATGGTGGATAAACTAATGAGGAAACCCTGATATCTTGGACATGCAATAACGGGATCTCGTGAGTCTAAGGAAATGAATGCTCTCCTAACCTAAAGTGGTGTGATTGATTGATCTAATTTAATAGCTTCTTAGGTAAATATTGAGTTCACAAGATTCTACTCACTGGTTGTTGAACATATGAAAAGTGGCCTTCAGGGGCCTCGTATGGATTTCCGACAAGGTAATGGAAGTGATAACGAGATGCATAATGAAACCTCGGTACTATGGGTGATTCTCCTGTCTAGTCCAGAAATTATTAGTCTAATCGGTTGCTATGTTCAATAATGAAAGTCATACAATGATATCGTGTGGAAGTGGTGACAATCTAAATACTCGATGCATGCAACCTAGTGTTGATTTCTATTTGGTTAGCAAGACCATTGGATTTTGGGACCTAAGGATCAAAACCAAAAACTCATAGAGATTGTGGTCCTATTATGGTCATGCATGTAATCAAACCTCGCTGCCGGAGTAGTCTAGTAATCATAGGATTTATTAGTGTGATGTTTTTCATGTTTAGTTGTTCTATTTTCTTAGAGAACATAGTATGTGTTCATAAGATTGTAAAATTTAAACTTGTATCAATTTCTATTATCCATTCCATCCCGTTGGGTTGTGGGACCAAAGGATCACAACTGTCTGTCTTTTCTTATTGTGGACCATTGATAGTCATGAAAAATGAATTGAAATGACTTTGGTAAAACAAAATAACTATCAAAGGAAATCTATATATGTTTTTGGTGTTTTTACAATATATTAGAGCAAAACAATAAAAAACAAACTAATCTAATAAAAGTAATTTTTTTTATCTTTTCTAGTTTTTAAGCAATACTTCTAATCTAATAAAAATACAAGTAACCAACCAGATGTAGCTAATTACTTGTGTGAATATGTAAATATAACTCTAAAACAAATAACCTAATTTAATAAAAAAAAACCCTTTAAACCATACCTTAGAGGTGAAGAACAAATCATAACCCTAAAAGAGCTATTGTTCCCCATAACTTCCCGATAATTTCAAAGAGAAAGCCTTCTAATGATTTGATCTATTTGTAATTTCTTAATCAATTGACATGAAATATTTTACTACTTTATCTGATATGTAATTGAAACTAATGATTCAAAATCGGTAATTAGACAATTGAAGAAAACAAACGAGTAATTCCAACCTGGACAAGCAAGAGCTTTGGAAAATTTGGTTGATCTCGTATCTATCCCCTCGGTTTATTCCTTTATTTATTTGTGTTCATAAGATTCCAAGGGATTGGGAATGCAATAATAGAAATAGAATAAGACACTTGAGCAATGGTAGCTTGAAGGCAGTCTTGTTGCAATGCAAGTATAAGAGAGATAACACAAGAGATATGATCTTGGCTATGCAATTCCTAAGCAGGATTATGGCAGCAATGCTATGAAAAATACACAAAATTCTTAGGCCTTTTGCTTGAATAAAAGCATGGAATATATAATAATTGGGGTTGGATGTGCCTTCATGCATAATGCAAGAAGAGGTAGTTCTAACTAACTAAAGCACATGCAAAAATAGAAGAGGGAAGGAGAACCAAGAAATCAAAACTATTTTTAGAAAAATTGGTTCACAAGAACATCCTAAAAGTGAAGTGTCACATGTTAAAAACATGCACGACATAATATGGAAAATCACTCAGACCGCCGCCATACCTAGGTAGCAGCTTTCAAAATTTCCGTCTAGGCAGGGCAACGATCCTGCAATAAAGGACAAAACATGTACAAAATGAATCAGAAACTAGAAAAAGTTCAAAAAGCTAAGGATGTCTAGGCTACAAATCTACACTGCATATGGGTTTAGGAGCTTGAACATCTTGTGAAAGGACATGAATCATCATTGGGGACTTTTGTAACCATTTTCCGACAATGTAGCACCTGTAATTTTGGGTGTGCACATATTTCCTCTCGTAGATGTGTCTTAGACATGACGAGGCATAAAATGTAAACTCTAAGTATGGCATTCTTGAAATGGGGAGTTAGAATTTATACCTGACACACCCGTGCATCGAAATGTCATTGTCCAAGCTCCCACTACTGTAAAAGGGAGAGAAGACTTAAGTGCGAGATAGATAAAATATCGAAGAATAAATAGTATATCAAAATGAAAAGAGGACTTACCATTTGTGCAGAGACATAGAGATATACCTACACTAATGCTTCAGCCCTGTGAAAACATACACTCACAACAAGGTCAAAACAACACACACACACACACACACACACACACACACACACACACACACACACACACACACACACACACACACACACACATATATATATCAAAATAAACTCATTTTCCAATTCATTTTTTCTTATTTGATTTGGTGATTTTGGAGCTCTAGACCCATGGTGACCATTTTTGACGAGAGTACATCCGAAATGACTATTACGAGATCGTGATCATGCCTCCATGAGCGGGAGATCGACATGCATGGTCTAAGGTTAGTTTTTTTCACTTTTGCATTTTTAAACCTAAAATATAAAATGTTGAAAAGTTTACATAGGGGGGATCATTTTCAAAATTTCTTGTCTTAAATGAGTCTCTAGAGGGGGACGCCCATAGGGCAATATTTTATTGTCTGAAATGGTCATTTTTTGTGTTTTAAAGCGTTTTATAGGGTTAAAAATTGCATTTGGAAGATCGTTCCATGACTTCCACCCTAAGCAAGACATGGCGGTCATTGGACCGCCACCCTACACTGGGTGGCGGTTCTAAATAGAATGACCAAAATACGTTCTAACTTGATTTTTTTGGATTTTGATGTTTTTCATGTTTTTGGTGAGCTTATCCTTTAATATATGTTACTAACTTTCTCTTTTTCTATGTTTTGGTGAATGCAAAAGGAGTAATACATTCATTGAGTTATGAGAGGGAGTCCGATTGGCTCCAGCTGATTTTAGACAAGCTTACTAAAGATGAGACAAATATTCTCCAGAGGGCAGGATTTGGAGGATTACACAGGTGCCCCATGTCACTCCTACTAGTCACATACTCGTGTGTGACTTGTTTTCTCTTGGGACATATACTAGAACACTTTCCAAATACCGGATGTCGGGGGTGAGTGGATCATCACCCCGGAATAAATATACCACAATCTTTAACTCCCAATACTTGGGAGGATATCAACCTAGAGATAGTAGTATCTAGGTGTACGTACGATGACTACGATGACTTAAAGGGGCCACATATATGGAGATGTCATTGTTTCTTTTGATTCAAAGAAGGGGATCAAGGTTCGATCCATTCCTAATTCTATCATCCCTATTATTCACAAGTCCATCATGGGTATTTTGGCCTCATGGTAGATTAAGGATAAGGGAGGTGACACACTACTCTACCATGTTAGAATCCCATTATCACTCGTTCGAGGCATATGGCCATATCTATTCCTAAGGAGGGGACACACTTGGCAGCAATTATCTTGAATCCGTATCATTTATTCTAATTACAGGGGTAGTATTTCAGCCACCCCACGCTTGTTATGAGTGGGTGTATGATCAAATCATCCCCTATGGGAGGGGAGTGCCAGGACGGATCCGGGGCCGCAATTTTACTAGGTGGACAGGATGTCAATCCTTAGAGTGCCACATCATATAGTGTCTTCTTTGACTTCGAAGACATGGTAGCTACCCCATACTAGGACATGGTAGGGTTATGGGGATAGGAGGGGACCATAGTGGCGGCTTGATCCACTAGTAGTTAGTTATTTGATAGGACGAGGAAGCTTGAGATTCACCTATTTTTTTGAGTTCATTAGCAATTTGGCCTCCTTGCAGATGTGCTTCCTCTAGTTGTACCAGTAAACAAGACCATTCAGGAGGCCCGGAAAGGCCCAAGAGGGGATCCTGGATGGACTGTGGTTACTCCAAGTGTTCCTATTACAATTAGGCACAAGGCCCATGCTCGACAGAAGATAGTGCCCTCGATCACCTTTACTTCAAATTATAGCCTCTCCTACTCATAGTGGGGAGGAGGATGAGCCCATAGATGTAGAATCTGATTCTGAGGAGCACACATGAGATGAGACCAAGGAGGAGTCAACTGAGAGGAGACAGGGATGAGGGGTTAGGTGGAGAGATTGGTGAGGAAGCCCATATAGAGGAGGAGGAGAGTGACCCTGAGTGACAAGACACTTAGGATATATTGAGAGCAGATGGGAGGAGGAATGTGTAAAGAGAGAGACCTTTGTCTCGTGAGGGACTACTTCCTTGAGATGGAGAGGGATATGATGAGTCCATGATAGGACACCATCTCACCTCTAGATTTGGAGAGGCCCGTAGCCACAAGTAGCAATAGGAGGAGCCACTAATTTGACCTGGATGCTTGAAGATATGATTATGTTGACACTCTTCTCTTGACCTTACTAGTTGGTATTTCTTTTTGTTTTTAGTTTTTAATTTTTAATTTTCTTACTCATGATTTTTTTCTTCTTTTCTTTCTTGCAATGACTACATAGGAGTGGCTAGATCTTATTCAATGGGTGTGCATGGACACCCTGTTGATCCCCTCAGGGAAGATTTGAACCAATCTGACTAAGGATTTAGGCAAACCGTTGGCATCCAAAAGAGATACTAATGTGTTTGCACTTGTCAAGAGAGTAGCAAAGGTGATGAAATATCTTCATACTTTAGTGGATGAATATGAGGCAGCTGAGAGATTTATGAGGTAGAGTCACTCTTACAACAAGACCAAATCTAGTAGCCTCCACCACAAGCACTCACACCATTTATTCCATTCTCATCATTGTAGAGCCGCAACAGAGCCCCATACACGGTGCCGTGCACCATCCGAGGGATCCCGGAGGGATTGACAGGACACTCGATTCTTTTATTGCTTTGTTACGATTTTACCAAGCATTATATGATTTTTTTGTATATTTTGGGCTCATTGAGAGAATTTTTACAACACATAGTGTGTGATGCAATTGTACACAAAACTCAATTTATTATGATATATACAAAATCTTCTTTTTGGTTCAGTAATTATTTATATTTGACTTGATTTACTTTTGGCTCACTTTGTATGTGTACTCTAGATGTTTATAACTTTCATTTATATGATTTTTAGAATGTATGCAAAGGATATGAATGATAATGTAATGATTTCCTTTTATTTTATCATCCCGATATATGATAATGCAAACACATTGTAATGTCGAACTTTAGTTTCTTTGAGAAATTGTTGGTACTTTGTATTGTTTTGGAAAAATATGGCGATTTAGTAACATGATAAGTGGATGAAATTTCATCATTCCTAACTCCACAAAAATAGTAAGATGCGAGGGATCAACACCAAGAGTTAGAAAGGGTACAAGTTATGAAATTTGTTGTATGGTAATGATGAGAGAAAGACAAGAATTTTGATAAAACCAAATTGAGACACTACAACCTCACCCTAATCAAGTTTTCTTCATAATTTATAATATGAATTTATTTCCAATTTATCTATTCTTAGATCTAGTGATGGCTACTTGGTTGACAAAATCTGGTTTTGAGGTTTTAAGCTCTTTTGGAATTTTAGAAATCTAACTCACTTTGTTTTTATTTATGATTTCACAATATTTGAATGAACTATTTCTAACCTTGCCCCATGCTACCAAAGAAGAAGTATGGGCTTACCACTATGGAAAAGGCACAGTGAGTAAGGGTATTTCTCTCCTTTCCCAACCTTACATCACTTGAAGAGATACACCTCAACCAAAGGTTGGTAGGGTAGAGAAATGTAAAAAAAAAAATTCTTTTGACTTGTATTTGACTTATTTATCTAGGAAAATGTTTAAAATGTTCTTATTTCCAAAGAGATCTATAAGGGATAGATGAAACACCATGAAGCTTCTGACGAGGTTGTAAGTAGAACCAAGTATGCGGACTTGGTATTGTTATTATAAAAGCTTTGTCTTATTATTTTTTTGGATCAATGAAATGATTTGGAAACAATTGATGATACCATGAACATTTATAAAGGCATGATTTAAATGTTTTGCCAACTTTTTCTGTAAGTTTTTAGGAATTTCTATAAGAATAAGTCCCCCGATCACAAATTTTACATAATGAATCGCGTATGAAAATGTAATATAGATGCATTAATTTACATATGAAAACTCTAATGGATCATGCATAATACCTCTTCTTGAAGAGATTTCATGATTTTCTAAACTCCTCACCCTCTAGTGTACACATGAAAAATGCCCCATTTTTTTAGTCTTCTATTACTCGATATGGACCCAACCACCGTGGTCTCGAACTCCCTTCCTTTATCGGTATTTTTGTCTATTCAAATTTGTCAAGTCTTAAAACCAAATCTCCCTCATATATTTCACACTCATAGAATTTCATGTTATATTTCCAAGCCATATGGTCACCATAAACAATATTCCATTGCTCAACATTGAGTCTAGCTTCATTAAGAATTTCTAGTTGAGAGAGTTGTGCCTCTCAATTGCCTTCTTCTCACGTAAATTCCTCAGTAATGATATATGAAGACTAGGTATTTCAAATTCAAGTGGTAAAACTACTTCTGCACCAAATACCAATGAAAAGGGGTTTCCCCCATCAGCGTTCTTACTAATGTTTGATAGGTGCACAAGGCCATAAAAAGATTTAAATGTTAGACTTGTTTATTCTACTTGACGATCTTAAGGAGAATAGACTTCAATGTCTTGTTTGTAGCCTCAACATATCCATTTTCTTGAAGGTAATAGTGGTAAGTCATGTGGTGATTTATTTTGAATTTTTCATAAAATTCATGTACTTCCTCATTTTTGAAATATGTGCCATTATCTAAGCTAATGACTTGTGGGACCTCATACCTACAAATAATTTTGTTCAGAATGAACTTTGTGATTACGAGATCCGGCATGGTGGTAAGAGGCATGACTTCTACCCACTTAGTAAAGTACTTTGTGCCTGTGATTATGAATTTTTGACCATATTTTGATGAGGGAGAGAATTTCCCTATCAAATCTAGGCCCCACATGGAAAAGGGCCATGGTATTGCAATTAGTGTAGAGCCTCTACCAAAGATGTGGATCTCATGGGATAACTCTTGACATTTATGGAATTTTCGCACAAACTCTACCATGTCATGTTTTAGTATGGACAAGAAGTATCCCATCCGATGTATCTTTTGAGAAGGGGCATGGCCATTGAAGTGACCTCCACATACTCTGCTATGTGATTTATAAAGTATCTTTTTATATTCTTCCTCATCAACACATATTAACAATATTCCATCAAAGGCTCTATGATAGAGCACTTATTCTCGATGACATACTTGGTGGTTATAATATGCAACCATCTTCTTTACTATGAGGTTGCACCTTTTGGATATGTATGGTCCACTATGAAGTTAATGATGTCAGTGTACCATGGACACATAGAAATGGGAGGCTTAGTTTCAATAAAATACACACACTCGTTGGGGAAGTCCAAATTTACCAGATCACCTCCATCCAATGGGTTTTCAGCTAACCAATCCATAATGAATTTCCTTTGAAAATTTTCTAATTTAAAAATACTAATTCAAACTCACCCATCAGAGCTATGAAGCATCTAGCTTTCTTAGATAAGGACCCTTGTGTGATAAATGTCCGCAAGTGATATGATTTAATAGTAACCCTTTTTTCTTGGTTTAACATATAATGTATTAATAACTTTTTGACAAAGACTATAACAAGGAATTCATTCTCTACTTGTGTATAACATGTATCATAGTAAAACAATGTCTGTATAATGAAATATACCACACGTTATCATTTATCATTATCTTCTTGATCCAACATGTAAGCTAGTGAGACATTTATAGCTCGTGAATATAGGATCAAGGGGTGATCTTACCTAGGTGGCATGAGTGTGGGAGGAGACAATAAGAACTGTTTAATTGACTCAAATGCCTCATTGTATTCTTCTATCTAATCAATGCAATAATCTTTTTTTAAAATATTGTTGATTGGGTGAATAGCAAAGGTCAAATATATGATAAACCTTCGGATTGTGCTTTGAGTTTCCCAAGGAAATATTTGATGCCGACTCATCTAACGGTGGATTCATTTCTAGTATAGCTTGTATTTTGGTTGAATCCACATCAATACCTTGTGAATATATGATGTATCCCAAAAATTTCCTCCCGTTACACTAAACACGCATTGTTCTAGATTTAATGTCACACCGTATTTGATTAAGCGAGAAAAGATGATACAAAACACCTCTCCGGGTGGTCATAAAATGTTTTGGCCTTAGCTAGAAGGTCATCCACATAGGAATCCACAATATTATGTATAAGATCATGAAATATATAATTCATCACCCTTTGTTATGTGACACCAGCATTCTTAAGTCCGAATGACATGATAAAGATAACAATAGGTTCCCCAAGGAGTTACGAACATAGTTTTAGCATGATCCTCCTCAAAGATTCTAATTTTATTGTACCCAGAGAACCCATCCATGAGAGACAACAACTCAAAACCAGATTTTATGTCAACAATAACATCAATGGATGGTAATGGGAAATCATCTTTGGGATAATCCTTGTTGAGATCCCAAAATTCTATACAAATTCGATCTTTCCATTCTTCTTAAGAACAAGGACGATATTAGACACCCATTATGAGTAGTCATTTGGCTTGATGAACCCTACCTACAGGAGTTTCATCACCTCTTCCTTCACCATGAGGTCCACCTTTGGCTTCATGGGTCTTTATTTTTTCTTAATTGGTTTATCATCTGATTTGGTGACGAGGTTGTGAATCGCAATGTGTGGAGAAATTCCCGTAATTTCCTTGTAGCTAAATGCAAAATATTTTTGATGCTCCTTAAGGATATGGGTATGCATTTCAACCTCCTCAGGAGTTAGAGAGGATCTCAGTTTCAATATTTTTGGTTCCTCCTCCATCCCGATGTTTATATCAATTGTTCCCTTAATTAAGGAGGCATTTCCTTCCTCAAAATTAGGTGGGGCTAGAGGTAACTCTAAACCCCCTCTTCTGCTACATCATAAATTTTGATCTCCTCCCAAGGGAAGATTCTATCATGGGATTTCCAAAATAGGAAGAAGAGTGTGGGATTAGGGAAATATCAACCTCGTGATGAGTAAGATGTAATTCTGCAAAAGCATTTAGATATCCCAAAGTTTTTTTATCACTGTCAACATGATCTGAGATGATAGAATCACTCTCCATTTCTATTCATGTCAACATTGGAGTTATTAGTGTTTTATGAACCAAAGGTTTAACACAAACCGAGACCGTGAAGTTTGTATCTTCCAATTCACTTCTTGGAGTGAAGTGGGAAGTATAAGTTACTATGGAGTCTGTGAGGAGGTTCTGTTCTCGTGGAATTTCTTCAATCAATATGAAGTCAAACCCCTTTGTTAGATTTAGCATTGCTATTTTGTAGAGTTGTAGATGCTCAGCTCTAGTCTCATATACCTCAAATATTTAATTTTTGACAAATTGTGAATCACCCATCACCCTATCATTCTTTTGGCTACAATGAGACCAAGTAGCAGGGCTTCGTATTTAGCCCCGATATTTGTACATTCAAATTTCAACTTAAAGGAAAAATTCAGAATCCTTCCCTCGGAGAGGTAAGGATCACAAATGCCCTAGTGCCAAAATGACACTTGGCTCCATCAAAATGGAGAGTCTAAAATTTATTTGGAAAATGGATGATGGATCATCTTTCGTATCCTCCTCCTTTACCTCGCCATTACCTCAACCATACAAAATTCATCCGATGGAAGATAACTAAGTCCTGTGGTATGACCCATACCTATGGAATCAAATGGAAGGAGAATAGGTAAATCCTTCTCCAATACTTGAAAATCTTTGTTGTAGTTCCTAATGAAATTGTCTCTACGATGATAGTTTCATCCTTAATTTTTGGAATACCTTTGATCAAGCTCGTGAATTCTAATTCCATCAGAACCATATTTTCCTCTGGTACTAAGCTTGTAGGTTTATTTAACTAATTTTTAGGAATATCAGACTCAGAGTGGACCCTTGGCCTCTTTTTCAAGTTGGCTAGGTGTATGTTGAAGGGTTTTGGAACACCCTATGCCACAAATACCTTCCCTAAATTTAGGAACCTAACTTCCTGAAACAAAGTGGAGGGAATTGCCTTCATGTGATGAATCCAAGGACGGTCAAGGATCATATTATAGTTGGTTTCCTGATCTATAATATAAACCTCGCTTATAATTGTCTTAGGTCTCGAGAGTGAATGGAAACACTATAGTCTTGATTGATGTCACTTTAAGGCTGCCATAGCCTCTCTGCGTATTTCACATTGAAGAGAAATTGGTCTCTCCTTAACCTAACATTTTAACCGCTTCCCTATCATCAATCATCACACTTTTTACATATTTTTTGTAAATCCATACATGTAGAAACAAGGACAGATCACCTCTACGATCTATTTTAGCATCTGTAGGCATTTTGCTGATGTCAAACACAAATCCAACATCTCTTTCAGGATGTCTAGGAGGATATACATCAAAATCCACATGGTTTATCTACACTTCTAGAGGATGGGTGAAATTAATCAAATGGAAAAGACCTAGTTCTTCTAATATAATGACTCTACGAGCTAGGGAATTCTTGAAAAAATCCAAGAAGGAAATGTGAGAGAAAGTCTTGGTTAGATCAGCGATCAAGTCATAAGCTCCTACTGGCTTTCCTAGTGTATCACGAATGTCATTTGATATAGTTGGGTAAATCAAGATTGGATTTGAAGAATAATCTTTTGTTTTAG
Organism: Taxus wallichiana var. yunnanensis; assembly: GCA_018340775.1. NCBI lineage: Eukaryota > Viridiplantae > Streptophyta > Pinopsida > Cupressales > Taxaceae > Taxus > Taxus wallichiana. The sequence goes on from CM031241.1 coordinate 736,930,364, forward strand.
TGGAAAATTTAATATGAGGTTCAATGTCCAACTCTACCAATCCCATAATTTTTGTTTGTTAGCGGTTGTCCAAAGGAGGTGCCACCTATGGGTTTGATGAAGTCAAGGCTTCACGATCATTGGTTCCTATTACAATACCCTTGTTTGAGAAATTGGGATCAATTCTACCATATTTTGGTTGCATGGGGAGAGGATCATTAAAGATTCCAAGTGTTTTATTCTATGGGGATACCGGTCCCATGTAGGTGTTTTTAGTTGGAGTTGTTGGGTTTTCCAAATACATGTCAACAAATAGTTGTCTTTGATCCTCTGGAAAACACTGTAGAAACTTGTTACAATCATGTAAAATTCTTACATCATGTCTGTAAACCTTATGGAAACCACAATATAAATTAGGATCATAATCTTGAGGCCTTTGGTTTTCACCTTGTTGCGGCGTAAAGTTACGATTATTGTTTTGTTGTTAGTTGTTATAGTTACAACTTGGGAACCCTTGCCCTTGGATTTGGAATTGGTTTGGATACCCACCCAAGTATTGGTTAGGGACTTGGGTCTGCATTTGTCTTGATTTCTAATGTTTTTGTTATTGTTGCTGCCGAGGAAGATTAAAATCTACATCATTTACTAAGGGAGAGAAGTTATTATTTCTCTGATTATTTCCATTATTGTTGTTATTGGCGCGTGTTTGTGTTGGGAGAAATAAAAACATTAGGTTTTTTGGGATAATCAGTAACACCACTAGTAGTGACCCCACGGTTCTTATTAAGGACATTCGGTCCTTAATTATTGCTTGTGTTGTTGGAATAATTGTGTTTATTTAGGTTAGGAGTGACTAACCTTCCATTTTCTCTATAAGTATTATGACCACTTTGTCAATGGTTGTTTGATCAATCCAAAGAGAACCTTCTAAGTACCTCTTCATAGCTTATTTGCAGGAACTTACAAACTTCTTACTTTGTCTCACTATTGAGGGAGTGGAGAAACAAATCACAAAGCTCCATCTGATCCATGCTTGGATCACTTGCAGAGGAGTAAATAACCTTTTGCCACCTTTTAATGAAGTGGGTTACGGATTTGTTGTGCTCTTATTTGATATGAAGGAATTCTTTGATTCTTGTTCTTAAAAGTTTGTTCATATCAAAATCCTTTATAAATTCTGATATGAGTTGCTTGAAAGAGTGTATTGAAGCCTCTCGGTATCCTATAGTACCAATCGAGAGAAATACCTTCTAGCATCTTAGGGAAAATATTCGCAATGAGTGCATCCCATGGGGCATCTCTCAAATGGTAATTGTGTAAGCTTTTATGTGAGCATTAGGATCCACCTCCCTTTTAACTTTGGAAGCTCAAGAAAGGGTCTTGGGAGCATGAATGTCCAGATGGATAATTATAGAGGCTCCTTGAGATACTCATAATAGAACCCCATTGCGTACGTTTCAACCATTGAAAATCATTGTGGGAGGTGGAGGTTGCATCGACGGCTGCTGAAATGGTATGATGTAAAAATTTGTTGGGGCATATGGTATCCCATGTGGCTATCCATACATACTTTGGTAAGTGTACATATCCCCCTGTGGTGATTTTGAGTACATGTGTACGTAAGGGGGTTGGCCATTTTGATATGGAGTCAAAGGCACAAAGCTAGGTAACATTACACATCCAGCTTAGTACAAATTTAAGAACGCACTTCCGATGGTGCATGTTTTAGACAACCATATGTGGAATGAGGGCGTATACCCAAGGTGCCAATCTCAGTCAAAAAATATGTAGGTTTTGGAGCACCCGCATAAACTAGAGTATTTTGTGCAAGATGTACTTATCCATAATTCTCGTGGATAGTGAGAAGTTATTGCTTGCCCTGTGTATGAACTTTAATTTTCTTGGGAAATGTATAATTCTTTGAACTTGTTAACTAATGCTAAGATGAAATCACCCATTGATGGGATGGTGTTTTTCCTAGGTGTTTGTTGTTGAACTTTTGGAGGTTGTTGAGGAGTGTGGTATCCTGTTATGAATTGTTCAGTATGCTGTCACCCCTCACTAGAAACGTTTTCCGTTGTTGGAGGGCTAGTGTTATTGTTTTAAGATGGGACATCACCATGTCCTTACAACCTATAAAAATCCCAGTTCATATTTTGGAAGTGTTGTTCCCTCTTGACATATATTGATAAGTACTCCTCATCTAGATGTGGGAGATGGTCTCAAACAATACCCGACGATCCGAACTTGCTTCCCAAGTGAAAGTAATGTTTTCTAAACTTGATTGTTCATGAGGATATGTTTGTGTGATTTGATCAAGTTCCTGAATACACACAGAGGAACCAACATTGGTTCCCTGAAGAAGAGGATTTTTAGTAGTTGAGTGTTTATTTGTCCATGTTGAGAGCGAAGGTGATTTTTATGGTACACATGTCTGATAGTTGTACATGTTGTAACCCTAGGATGGGTAGACCATACTCATCATATCCCGAAATATTCGAGGGGAATTAGAATACCCACATAATAAAGTATGGATGAATAAAGTGGAAAGGATTAGAGACTAGCTCTTCACATCGGGTTCACCAATTTATACAAAATAAAATCAACATGTGACCTTCTTTGTACTCGAATTCTTGAGGTCATGCCGAGATAGCCAATGTAGAATATAAATGGATGTGTATATATGGTGGATAAAATAATGAGAAAACCTGATATACTTGACACACAATATTGGGATCTGCAAGTCTAAGGAAAAGAATGATCTCCTAACCTAAACTAGTGTGATGAATCGATCAGATATAATAGCTTCTCAAAGACTAGTCAATATCAAGCTCTATCAAGATTTTGTTTACTGGTTGTTGAACATGTGGAAAGTGGCCTATGGGTGCCTTGTATCAATTTCCATAAAAGGTCATGAAAGTGAGAATGAGAGGTGTAATGAAACCACAGGGACTATGGGTGATTCTCTGGTCTAGTTCAAAAATTCTTATCCTGATCGGTTGTTATGTTCAATAATGAAAGTTGTGCAATGATATTAGGTGGAAGTTGTGATGATCTAAATATTAAAGCACTCAAACCAGTGTTAATGTCTATTTGGTTAGTAGGCCCATTGGGTTGTGGGACCTAAGGATCACAACCGAAAACTCATGGAGGTTGTGGTACTGTTATGGTCATGCGTGTAATCAAACCTTGTTTCTAGGTGCGTGCCAAGAATCATAGGATTGATTAGCTACGATTTTTAGCATTTTTTATTTTTTCTATTTTCTCGAGAATGTAGATTGTGTTCATAATACTCACAAATGTAAACTTGTATCAATGTCTCATATCAATTCCATCCCATTAGATTGTGGGACTAAAGGATCACAATTGTACATCTTTTCTTGTTGTGGACCATTGATGGTCATGCATATGGAATTGAAATGAATTTGGTAAAATAAACTATCAAAGAAAATCTAATCTATATTTTTGGTGTTTTTACATTATATCAAAGAAAAAAATAAAAAGCAAACTAATCTAACAAAGGTAAATTTTTTTTATATTTTCTAGTTTTTAAGCAATACTTCTAATATAATAAACAAACTAAATACAAGTAACCAGCCAGATGTATCTAATTACTTGTGTGAATATGTAAACCTAACTCTAAAAAAAAATAACCTAATTTAATAAAAATCCCTTCAAACCCTAAATCGTGAGGTGAAGAACAAATCATAACCATAAAAGAGCTATTGTTCCTCACAACTTCCCCGTAATGTCAAAGAGCAAGCTTTCTAATGATTTGATCTAATTGCAATTGCATAATAAATTGACATGAACAATTTTACTACTCTATTTGATATGTAATTGAAACTAATGATTCGAAATTAGTAATTTGAAACTTGAAGCAAATAAAAAGTAATTCCAACCTAGACAAGTAAGATCTATGGAAAATACGGTTGTATTTGTATCTTTCCCCTAGTTTTTCCTTTCTATCTTTGCATGTTCATAATATTTGTAGTCATATTTTTATACTCTTAGACCAATAGTCTAATCCCATGTGTGCCAGCCTATCACCCAATGGGAACTCGGAACTCACCCAAGGCATGGGCAAAGGCGTAGAGCCTCTCCTTAATGTGATTCTTATGAGAATGCATCATCTTATGACAAATGTTCAAATGGAAATGAATAGAAAATAACCATGCATCATTCTGAGAACCTAGGACAAGTTGTCATCTCATTGCATCTAGAAAAGAGAAATAACAGATTTCATATGGAAATGATTCATATGTAAGCGAAATGCATAAGGATTATACTTATGAACATAAATATGATTCATAACAGAGTCTTATATTCAAAATAACATGTTTAATAACCACATTACACCCCTTGAGTCATAGCGAACCCTCATATAATAATGCAAATCCAATTCATGCATAAGAACTACATTATGTCCCTCATATTACAAAGATGAATGCAGACCCATCCCTCTAAGTATGTCATGATCCTATATTTTCATAATCCCAACCCATAGAATCCTTCATGGTGTTTTTACAAGTATTTGCCTCTTTCTAGCACACTATTCTCTCTTAGGATGACTCTATGTATTTATATCTCTTCACACCCTTACCGTCACCATTTCTACATTCCGCGCCCTCAATATATAGCCTCCCTACCTTCATTGCCATACCTTTTGAGGTATAAAATTTGTCACCAAGTGTCCAAGTGGTCCTCCAATGGAGCATTTCTCCTTTGATCCAATCTCTCCACTCGTGAAATGATGCTTTTTGGAACCTTCCATCGCTTACATGGAATATTCCCTTTTTGATCCCACGGTCCACCAAGCTAGTACCTTATCCACTCCGCATGCTAGAAGGGTCATATTTTTCTCATGTGCTTCCTAGGACACCGAATATGGCTAATTCCAAAACCCATCATAATTTATGCACACAAGTCATACGTTCTGTAAAAACCTACTAGAACTATTCCTTGTGCTCCTTTAATCCACGCGCCCTTCTTCAACTAGGTCCTACACACCCACGTACCTTTTAGTACTTCACCAATATTATGGGGCCCAACATCACACCACACTACGCCTATTTTCCATCCTCGAAAACACTCTTTAAAGAATAAAGAATGTTGGATCCTTATAATGGTTGAAAAGAAAGAATAAGGGAATGAGGAATTGGGAGAAAGAATGAAAGAAATGGGGAACTTATTTATTACTGGAGGAGGAGAGGGAAATCCTTCCCTAATTCTTCCTCTAACTTCTCCCAAGTTTCAACCTCATTCTAAGCTTACTCGAAAGAGGTCACCTACCAAGGCACTTAATTCCTCAAAACTCAACTCCTCTCCTTTTTCACCATGGTGTTAAAAAAACTCTCCATTACTTTCCCAAGTTCTTGAGTGCATCCATTCTGTGGGTGATTTGGTGGTATAGTTCCTTCAAATGGATTTTGATCAAGCCTCACAGGGTCTCGATTGCTTTTGATTTTTTCTCCACCTCAGCTAGGATCTTGTCTCTCTGCATTCGATTCCCTTATTTTTTCTTGAACTCCTTAAGTTCCATTTTATGGGTGGCAACCAAGATTCTTGCCACTCTATCCCTATCAGTGTAGTTTTCATATGTAGCTTGAGAAACTTACGCGATGACCTTTACCTCTGCAAGAAGCTTAGTGTATGGTGCCACAATCTCAACAACTTTCATTTTGTTTTCTTTTTCTTGGTGCACATGTGTCTCTTTTTCATATTCTAAAGCAAGTGGTCACCTCTCCATTGTGAGAATGTGAGTAAAATCCTCCAGACATTACAGGATGACTCATACTTCTGATTGGGTGGTGCTAAACCGGGGTTCTTTAGGAAAATTACATCTGTAATCATATCCACCTTCTTGGAGAATTCACACAACTTATCTTTTTCTTCCTTCAGCTCACGCTTCAGCTAAGCACTAATCAAATCCTTTTTCTTTAGGTCTTTGCTCTTCTTCATAAGCTCCTTTTTATTCTCCGCCTCCTCCAGGATCTCACTCTATTATTTCTCCTAAATATTCTGCCTCAAATTCAACTAAAACCTTGTTAAGCACATTGTAGACCTATTCATCTCGATCAATTTTGGGCATTCACCAATGGATTTATCCCTTTATTTTCTGGAACCTTCATTAATGCTCTATTATGGATCATCCACATGGGACTCAAATGCCCAAGATAACATCTTCCTTTTCTATGGGTATGCACCTTCTTAATCAAATGATGAAATTTCTAGGAGTTGTTCTATTGGTATGGTGCTTTAGAAATGTGTGTGTAGCACCTTATTAGGATCATTAGTGTATCCCATTCCTTTCCCTTGTGCCATCACTATGCCTTTCCCACCTTTCAGTGTAGATTTTGGGAATCTTACCACAATTTGGGATCTCCACCCATATTGCCATACTCCTTCCCAACACTCTCTTCTTCATCTCCCTTATAATCTCATCTCGCGCTCCTTTCCAACTCCTGTTATACCAAATTCTTCATGATTCCAGAACTTCTCTCTCCATGGATTTCTCTACTTCCTCCTTGGTGAGGCTTTGGGTTCTTTGGTTCTTTGTGCTTACTTCTTCGCTCTCCCCCTTTCCTTGAGCCTCAACTTCTTATTCTTCATTCTTCTCATCATCTTATTTTTTCTACTCCTCTTCATATCCTTCATCCTCATAATCATGTACATCATAGACTAGATGGTCCTCACCCCTTCAGGCTCGTAATCATCCTTTTTTACAATGTAGGCATCTATACTCTCGGTCTCTTATGAGTCCGCCTCTTCTCGTCACCTTCTACTTCTTCCTTACTGGGGATTCCAGTACAGGAGTTTCTTCTTTTCCTTTCTCCTTGACAGGTGATCTCTTCATTAGTGATTCCTCATGGGTGTAGTGCTCTCCATGCTCTGATTCCTCTTCTTCTAGGGTCTTCAACTTGACACAATACTTGTTTCTCCACACGTAAGTGCTAGGTTTCACGGCTACTTCAGTGCACCCATTGATTGCGTGATCTTCACAATTGGTACTTTCTTCTCCTGCCCCCTCTTCTCTTTCTCTCTTCTTTGGCACGGCCTTCTTTCTTCATGTTGGGTCTTCTAATATGGAGACATATTTCTCCAGATATGCACCTTTCTCAAACTTTGGCCCTATTCAAAGGGATATCCTTGTTGCAACCCTTCCAACGATTGACAACATTATTGGTTTCATCATTTGAACTTTGTGGGAGACATACTTCTCCACGTACGCATGATTTATAGGGTACATGAGATTTTTTCACAGCTCATGGTGGTCTTGGTCCACCTCACTAAGGTCAAACATTAGTCTACAAGCTTCCTTGAACTTGTTGACCCCTTGTTGGAAGTATTATGCGGTGAAGGAGAAGTGCAACTTACATTATGGACCCTTAGTTCCATTTGTTAAAGTAAATCAGCTAATGCAGAAATGTTGGTACACTGAGAATTCTACTTCTCCATCCATGAGCATAGGAAACTACTATGGGATCCTCCACTCTACCCCAAACACATCACACATTCGTTTATATGACTTCTCCAAGTGTGCTTTGTGAGCAACATCATGGTTTCATAAGTGTATTTCTCAAACCTCTTTGTGGGTGAGGGATCCTCATCTGGATACTCCCAAACAAAATTTTCTAGCCCATTTGACACTCCAATCTTTGAAAATATAATGGTGAGGAGGATGTTACTAAATAGTATCTTTTTTTCTCTCTTGCGTGCCACTTATGATCTCATCGCTGATTAAAGCAGCATGTTATGGACAGCTTCTCTCGATATCTTCCAAAGATACATTTAGCCATTCCTTGTTCACTAGCGTCCATTGTTCTTGATCATTAAGATTAGTCACCAAGCGCGTGGCCATCCTCATAACAAGGTATGGAATATCTACAATGTAAAAGTATCATGAACCTTTCTTGTAGTCATACATGGCTACGCCTCATTGATAGCCTCCTTGTTGCCGTATCGAGATCATCATCTATACTTTCTCCTTCACAAATAATACACGTGAAATTAGATATCAGTTGTGGTGTTATGTGCATCTTGTGCCCCACAAAATAAAAGTGATCCTCATGCACGCGCAACATCAGCCATTGATAAAGATGATCGGGCTTGCAAAGTAAGGCAACTCATACAGCTTGTAATAATCTTGCCTTCTCCAATTTGACCTTCAATTTGTCACTTTGTATATGGGTATCCCATCTAGTGTTCTTTTATTAGTTGGGTGAACCAACTCCAGCGCCATCTCCTTCTCGGCTTTTCTCGTGTGATGGTTATAATTGCTCACAGTCATTTTTCTTAGATGCAATATCCACTCCTTATCTAGCAATACTCCATATGGGTATTGAATTTTTGCATACCATTCTTTATTGGATCTTACGATGATAGTGGTCTGCTTTCCTTTTCCCTTTCCCTTTGGTTTCTTCGGTGAAATGATTTATTTCTTGGGTGTCATGCTTTCTCAGATGAATACAAATTCCCTACTCTACTCTAGTATTCTCGCTACACTCCAAACTCAACTCCATATCTATACTTATGGACTAAATCCTTCTTTCTTCATGCCTTAACCACTAAACCCTAACTAGAAAAACCTTCCACAAGATGGCACACAAAATATAACCTTTCCTCACGCCCATGTACTCCTTCCTTCTAGTTTGTAGATCCACTCTAGTCACACACTCAAATTTCTCGATTATTCTTCCTTCACACAAATTTCTCTCTGGATGCCCTAGTTCGGAAGAGCACTTCAATTTCGTAATAGCAAGATATAAATGACTTTCCCAACCTTATCTTTATAGATTTTTTCCCTCTTGAAATAAATGTTATGCAACCTACCAACATAATTTAACATTAAATGTGTATTTTTCCATTAATCTGATGTTAAAATCCCATACCCATGCACCCAATCCTATGTAAAAATCCTTTACAACCTTCTGGCACGTAAAAATACAATCTGAACGAAGACTCTTATGCACATGTCTACAATGTCGAAGGCACTTCTTCTATCCTTTACCTGATTTTTCCCTCACCTACCTCATGTTTTTCTTACACTCTTCATCCTTTGTATGTGGTCCTTGTTATGGCCTTCTTGACACCATAATTTATCATCGAATGTTTCCTTATGCGCTTTCTCACCCTTATGCACTTTCCTTCTACCAGCCACTCAACTTGTACTAAAGGCCTATCCTTTGCTTTGCATTACTCCACCCCACACTAAAACATATGTGCGGTCCTCTACACATACACAACCTTGGAAAAATAATGTGGTTACCGCGCACAAAGGAACAAAATGAAACATAAAGAAAGGAACAATAAAAAGACATGGAAACACAAAAAGAAAAGAAAAAGGGAAATTCTAAGCTAGCTGGAAACACTTCCTTATTAAAAACACCAAGAAGACTTATTTATAGTAGGTCTTCATCCTACTCCCATTGAAATGACCTAGTGATCTCGTCCCATCTAACACTTACAATTGGAAAGCACCTGAATCAAGAATGTATGAGATGATATAGGGTCCCAACCAATGGACTTTCAACTTCCCAAGATGTCGCAGATAATTAGAATCATACAAAAACATCATCTTCCCAACCTCAAACTTATTGTTCTTGATATGATGATCATGCCATGCTTTTTGTATTTCTTTTTCTATCTTCTGAATCCATCTAGCAAGTGATCACCTTTCGTCTAACTACATCAACTTATCAATTCTTTCTTCTAGCACTTTTTCATCAGCTAACCCTTCTACACGCTCTATGCACAATGATGGTAACATGAATTCAACTGGAAAAATAGCCTTCATGCCAAACACCAATTAAAATGGTGTGTCCTTGTTCAATCTCTTATAGGTTGTCATGTATGCCCATAGAATGATGATACTTTATCATCCCAATCTTGTCTTTTAAATTCACAAATATTAGCCAACGCATGACTTAGTATTTTGTTAAATTCCTCGCAATTCCATTTTCTTAAGGGTGAGAATGGGTAGTCTTATGATGGGCCACCATAAATTTTTCTAACATAACCACGATCATTTCATTGAGAAAGTGTGTACCTCTATCACTTGTTAAACTTAAAGGACAACCATACTTGCTGATTATGTTCTCCCATAAAAATCTAGTAGTTTTTTTGTGATGCAATCCTTTGTAGATGTTTCCTCTACCCATCATGTTAAGTAATCAATGCAAGTAATTATATACCGTAAACCAATCCTTCACGTGGATAGTGAAATTTTCCCTACAAATTTGATTGCCCATTTTTTAAATGGTTCATCACTAACTATTGATCACAAAGGAATTTCATCCCTCTTTCTAGGTTTTCCAAGGTGCTGGAAATGATCACAGCCTTGAAAACTCAATACAATCATGGTAGATGGTCTCCCACCAAATCCCTGCTAATAAAATCTTCCACGCGGTAGTATTTTCTACATTGTGTCCTCTTACAATCCCACCATGCGCTTACTCCATAATTTCCACGTGCTCATGTTCTAATACGCATCAGCTCATAACATCATCATGACCGAACTTATATAGAACTTCACTAATCAACATGTAGGGTGTAACGTGCATTTTTAACTAATTCCTCTCTAGACACTTCATCTCTTTCGGCTCCATACCTATTTTCAAGAACACCGTGATATCTTCCAAGTTTGAGGTCATGTGGTGCAACCTAAATAGTTACACGTCTAGCATGGTATCCTCAATGCTTTACGTGTCCTTCCCTAAGTTAATCCTTGATAAGTGGTCAGATCTTGAATTGATTTTTCCTTGTTTCATAACCACTGTGAACTCAAAGTCTTGGAATAATAAGACCCAACGACATATGTAACCTTGCAGAATGGGATTTTGACTAAGTACTTCAATGCCATGTGGTCCATGTAGAATATAAATGGTGTTGCCAATAGATACTTCCTAAAATTTTACAACACATAGATCATAGACAATTCTTTGTGCTTATTGGTTATGTAATTTTGTTCTACTGGTGTAAACTTTCTACTTGCAAAGCACAAGGGATGATCAATAATTCCTTCACCAATTTATGTTATTACTTCTCCCATAGTTGTCCCTAAGGCATCAAAATACACATGGAAAGGATTGTCTCAAGAAGGAAAACATAGTATGGGATCCATGACAAGTCTATCCTTTAAAGTGTCAAATGCCTACTATTGTGCCTCTCCCCAATGAAAGGCACTCTTTTGTTTTAACAATTCCTCCAAAGTTGTGGTGATCTTGACATACCCCTTGATGAATTTCCTATAGTACCCTGTATACCCAAGGAATCCACACACTGCTCTTTGACTAGTAGGATCCCCTAATCCCACAATAACTGTAAATTTGGTGGGATCTACTAGTAAACATTATTTGCATATAATATGTCCTAGTAGGGTTCCAAAAGAAATAACAAAGACACATTTCTTAATGTTGAGGGATATCCTTAATTTCAACCATCTTTCAAACATCAACCTCAAATTGTCACAATGGTCTTACACCAATCCATACACATTCTTGTCATCCGGTACACTTAAAGAAATTTATTGATGAATTCTGAAATGATTTTACCACGATGCGCAAGAACACAAAAGAGGTGCATTATTTAATCTAAAAGGCATAACCGTGTAGGAAAAACTTCCCCATTAAATGAAAAAAATTCTTTCTTTGGTCCTCCTTTTCAATCCCGACTTGGTGATACCTTGAGGACCCATTCGTGAAAGAGTAGACTTCACGCCCTATTACTCCCTTTAAAATTTCTTCAAGAAAGGGGGTTAGAAAAGGATTGATGACACACACGCATTTAGATAATTGTAGTCAACACAAATTATTATCCTCCCCTCCTTCTTGATACTGATGACCATTGAAATGATCCATTATGATTCATCTATTTCCTCAATGATACAAGATGCTATCATTTTATTTATTTCTTCCTTGACCCATACACACAGATTTGGATTCATCTGATAGGGCCTCTTCAATCAGTGCACACCTTACTTCAACTTGATATTCATCTCCCCAAGGAATGGTGGAAGAATTTGAGTTCATGATACTCATGAGGGAATAAATATTGGAGCTCGCACAATAGATCAATGACATTTGAAACTTATTTTTCTCGACCTATAGTACCCAATAATATTCCTTAATTTTTGTCTCTGTCCCAATGTTAACCTTCTTTGTTTTCAAGGGCTCATGGTAGGAGCGTGATCTATCATCAGTGCTATCTATGATGTCACACATACCTTTAGAATGGCTAACATACAAAGTTTCCATCTCTTCTCCATCTACTACATAGACCATTTTTCCTTTTTATTTTTCCATGCACACGTGCTCAAGTTGTACTTCCTCTAATTATTCTTCATTGAGGCATGTCTCCAAGTAAGGCTCACCCAATAAATCTAGTAGCCTATCCTCTATCATATCACTATCTCCCATCATAATTCACTTGATTACTTGCAACACCTTATCCACTAATGGATTTGTACTCCTATACTCAAAATATTGAATGAGATCAGCCGCCAACTCCTTCCAATTACCTGTTTGATGACGCATCTCTGAATGAATATACCATGCATGTGCATAGCCTTATAAGGTGGAATACAACTTATGCACCCATAAAAAAGGTATTAAATCTTCTTTGCTTCCCATCCAGGCCTTCTCACATGCTTGGATATGAAAAGATGCAATCTCTTTACCATGGTAGTCTTGTATGACAGTGGGCACGTTGCTCTTGGATAACCTTACAGAGAATGTGATTCTTACCTTTTGTCACTCTAGGAGGATCTCTCGGTGTGTATCCCACCAGTGCATTACAGTTATTATTAAGTTATAATTAAGAATTTCCCTTCTCTCGTCCTCATTTTCCCACTAATCCTCCATTTCTTACAAGAAAATCTCAGAAATGATCCTCCGTTAAGTTGGCAACTTCTTCCCTCATAGGCACTTGATTGAGCATGTCTTCATTACCCTTGTTACATATCCTCTCAACTATCACCAAATCAACTCATAAGTCCCATACACCCAATTGTCGTATGCCATACTAGTGGTGTCACTCAAAGACTGAGCATATTCAAACTAGATAGCTCCTCTGTGGGATGAATTATCTCAGATCTCTAATGAAGTGCACATAGATTCGATCAAGGAATTATTCTTCTAAGGGCTCAGATAGGAGATGACTTCCCATATGTTAAAGGGATGATCACCCTTTCTTCCTTATTCTCAAAGATGATATACTCCTTGTTAAACCACAGGTTGGAATTGTTCTTATAACACCATGGGCACACAAGCAACATTGGAAAGTTGTCTTCCTTGACGAGCACCAAGACTTCAAATTCTCCATTGAATTCGGCCCCTTGAATGGTGATAATTGCATCCTTCAGACTCCAATGGGCATTACCTTAGTATTTTTTTCCATATACATCACATTCAAAGATGGCTATAATGCAGGCCTTCCCATTTGATGCTAGGAATCTAAGGTAAGAACATTGACCTTTGCTCCCGTGTCGATGAGGATATTACTCAGAAGCCACCCATCAAAACTACATTTAAATTAATCTCCTTATCATAGTCAAGGCTATGAGGAGGAAGGTTTACATGTAAAACAAGCCTTTCGCACTCTTCTCTGGTGCATGGTACCTTCTCTCTTAGCCATTCTCCTAGCAAGGGAATAATATTATCTTTCCTTAAAATTCTACATACTTCCTTGACCTCATCTAGGTCATCCTTTGGAGCCTCAACATTCTTCTTTTTCTCCAACTGCTTTGATTTCTCCTTTAGACATTGGATCTCTCCTTGAAAGCTTCAAATCAAATCCATAGTCTCTTGATATACCTCCTTTTGATGAGAAGGGTCTAGATAACTTCCATGTACTAGTTCCTCTCTTGAGACTAGTGTCCTTTGTCTTGACATTTCCCTGGCATGCGTGACTTCTACTCACGTCGTCACCAATACATGCTTTAGCCATGACTCACGCACCACTATTGACATCTAATATGAATCATCCTTCTTGATGCTTACCATCCCAAAGGCCTTTGTCCTTCTGGGGCTACTGGTTCATATTCTCATAAAGCTCTATACATTCTTCATACTTATGTTTCCTTCCACACCATGAGCATTGTAACAAATTAGGACACTCATGTTTGTAATGCTCTGTAGATCCACAATTATAACAGGTTCCTTATGGGAACTCACTTCATCCTCTACCATGGTTATGCGACCATGAAATCCTCTACAAAATCCTCTTCCACACACCCTCCATCTCGTGTTTCCTTCATAATGATGATCATCATCCTTGGAACTACTTGTAAGACTACTCTGGCACACACCAAGATCAATAACATCATGGATCTGATCAATCAGTCTATAATCCTTAGTATCATGGGTTGTAGAGGTACAAATCTTATAATAACAAGAAACATTCTTGGATTGCACACTATAGTAGAGGGCACCTACTTCCATCATCATCCCCATGGAATATCTCGTAGTATACTACCATAGTACATACCAAATTCCGAGGGCCACTATCATTTGCATGCCCTTCCACTTCACATTTTGTACACCAAATCCCACTACGAACCTCATGAGATGAGTTTTTAGACAACTTCTCCAACATTTTGTCCATTGTATAAATTTGGGCCTCTGGACAAGGACTAACACCAGATCAATGATCCCAATAGCCTCATCACACAGGAAACTTCCAATGCCTCAAGTAGGTCTATGAAAGTATTGTGCAAAAATCCCTTATAAATGGTGTTATCAATCCTCTGAAAAACCATTGAGCATGTTGAGAAGGATGAATGTCATAGGATAGTTTTAAAAGAGAGTCTTGAAATGTGTGTCATACTCCCGTACGCTCTTTGTCATTCCCTGTTGGATCTGATTCAGGAGTTAATTCTCTTCTACCGAAACTCGTGGATATGGAACTCTCCTAGGAAGGTGTTCTTTAAAGTGGGTAGTCTACCACCGTTTTTTATGTGGTCATACTTTCTATACCAACTATACACGCACCCTTACAATTTTGTTACAAACTGACTTGTCTTCCACTCCAAGGTAGTGATCCCTTTCATGTGCCATATTAATTCACAATTGTGCACATGCTATGTAGCATCTTCGATACCCCTATAGTCTGATAAGTGCAAATACATCTCAAAGAATACTTGTAGAGGTGGTTAAGGTCCTTGTCCTCTTGATCCAGAGCCTTGGTTCCCTTCAGTGTTTCCTCCTCCATCATATCCATTGGATCCACTAGGTATTGTTCCTCTTAACCCACCGATCTACCACCTACAATTAGTAAAGGGCCTAAAGTGATCGTGCCTAGTGTTCCCAATGTCCCACTAAACTGCACACCAATGGTTTGTGATATTGTCCCACTACCAATTATGTGTCTTATCCCACTCCCAGATGGGATACCAAAACATTGTGTACTTATAACTTTTCCAAATATTCCTTCAAATATAGGAATGGATTGTGTAGCCATGAATGTTCCAAATGAAAAATTATATCTCCTTTACGCATATCATTTACTCCCACCGATACCAACCAAGTTAATAATACTAATTATCCTTGATCTAGAAAACAAAGCACGAGGGTTTGGTCCTCGGGTGGGTTCGGATGTGCACCAATGGAAATCCTTTCTTTATGTGACAAAATATCATTAGAAGCCAAAGGTTATTCTCTCCCATGTTTTCCAAGATGGGGTAGCACAGCTCTTTGGTTCCATATCCTCTGCGTGAACCTCAACTCCTTCCCGCAACATCTTCCTCCATAGATCCATCACACTTGTAACCTCACATTTTCTAGTCATCTCCCTTTCACGAGATTTTCTATACTTTAGTCATTTCTCCTACCTTTCCTTTTCATCCACAATGTCCGCCATCTTCCTCCACCCTAACTTCCTCTCTCAACACTCACAAAAGCTTAACCACCATGGAAAATGTGTCTAAACTCAAGGTAATGACCAAGATCTTCATAGCTAAAGGAATAACATGTAAAAATGATCCTCTAGGCTCCCTCAGAAACTTGAACTCAACAAATTTTGGGAAATAATACATAGAAATGACGTATTTAAGAGTATAAATGGTAAGAACTCTCTTCCACCAAAGTGATCAACAACATGCATCAAATTCATATCTGCATCTTACAACCTCTAATAGTCATCTTGGGCCCACATGTGTGGTCTATAGTACCATATCAATCTAGATGCATATGCTGAAATCCATTCACATAGTTCTACTAGAAAACTACGAGAATAATGTCACATACACTCATGGTACAAGTTCTCTTCTACCCATCTACACATGTCAAACTAAAATTTGGTGTTGAATCTTTGAGAAAACTCATCCTCCATGCTCTTGAACCATTCTTCAACATTTTCCAAGGTCATACGTTCTATCATCACCCATCACATGGAAAAATATGCATGTCATTTCTCAAAACAAATTCAAAAATAGGTACTGGAAATGGAACCAAGATGTAGTCATATTTTTATACCCTTATACCAATAATCTAATCCCATGTGCATGTGCCTATCACCCAGTGGGTGCTAGGCACTCACCCGAGGCATGTGTGTGCACCGATCCTCTCCTTTATGTGAGTCTTGTGAGAATGCATCATCATATGGAAAATGTTCAAATAGAAATGAATAAAAAGAACCATGCATCATTGTGAGAACCTAGGACAACTTGTTATCTCATTGCATCCGAGAAAAGTGAAATAGCAAACAACATATGGAAATGATTCATATGTAAGGAAAATGCCTAAGGATTATACTTATGAACACAAATATGATTTAGAACAGATCCTTATATTCAAAATAACATGTTCAATAACCACATTACACCCCTTGAGTCATAATAAACCCTCATATAACAAAGAAGAGCCAAGTCATGCATTAGAACTACATTATGTCCCTCATATTATAGAGTTGAATGGATACCCATCCCTCTAAGTATACCATGATTCCTATATTTTCCTAATCCCAACCCATATAATCCTTCAAGGTACTTTTACAAGGCTTATCCTCTCTCCAAGACACTATTCTCTCTCGGGATGACTCTATGTATCTATATCTCTTTGCATCCTTACCATCACCATTTCTACCATCCATACCCCTCAATATATAGCCTCCTTTCCTTCACCTCCATGCCTTTTGAGGTAGAAAATCGGTTGCCAAGTGTCAAAGTGGTCCTCCAATAGAGCATGCCTCCTTTGATCTAAGATCTCCACTCTTTGTAATGATGCTCTTGTGGAACCTTCCATCACATGCATAAAATATTCCCTTTTTGATCCCACGGTGCGGGATGACACCTTATCTAGTCTGCATGCTAGAAGGGTCACACTTTTCTCGTGTGCTACCTAGGAAACCAAATATGTCTAATTCCAAAAATCATCTTTCCTTTCCCACGTGTGCCATATGTTATACAAAACCTTGCTAGAACTCTTCCCTACACATCTTCAACCCGCGTGCCCTTCTTCAGCCAAGTCCCACGCACCCACACGCGTTATTTTACTTGGCCAATATTATAGGGCCCAAGAAGTTTCCAAGGGATTGGGAATTCATGAATAACATAAAAAGAAGACTCTTGAGCAATGGTAGTTTAAAGTTAGTTTGGTTGCAATGCAAGTAAAAGAGAGATAACACAAGAGATTTGAGCTTGGCTATGTGATTCCTAGGAGGATTCTCGTAGCAACGCTATGCAAAATACATAATATTCTAGGGCCTAACAAGTTTCCAAGGGATTGGGAATTCATGAATAACATAAAAAGAAGACACTTGAGAAATGGTATTTTGAAGGCATTCTGTTGCAATGTAAGTAAAAGAGAGATAACACAAGAGATCCGAACTTGGCTATGTGATTCCTAGCAGGATTTTAGCAAGAATGCTATGTAAAATACCCAAAATTCTCATGCCTTTTACTTGAATGCAATGATGGAATATATAGTAATTGGGGATGGGATTTACCTTCATGCATAAGACAAGAAGAGGTAGTTCCAACTAAATAAAGCACATGTAAACATAGAAGAGGGAAGGAGAACCAAACAATCAAAACTACTTTTAGAAAAATTAGTTCATAAGAGCATCCTAAAAGTGAATTTAAGTGAAGAGTTACATGTTAAAAATGCATGACAAATCTGGAAAATTGTTGAGGACCTCCACTCCACCTAAGTGGTGGTTTTAGAATCACACCTAGGCAAGGTGACGGTCCCGGCACTAAAGGCCAAAACATGCATGAAAAGAAGTGACAAGCTGGAAAAACCTAAGTAAGGATGTCTAGGAAAAAATATACATTGTAGATGGGTTTAGAGTTCGAACATCTTCTCGAAAGGACATGAATCATCATTGGGGACTTTGTAACCATTTTATGACAATGTAGCACATGTAATTTTGGGTGCTTACAGATACCCTCAACTTCTTCTCGTAGATTTGGGACTCTATTGGACTTATCGTATAGAAAGATTCATCATGGTTTGGGAAGTACAAAGAAATTAATAGTGTGGCTGATGGCTGGATAGATACCTTGGGCTATGTTCACATTCCTCAAGCTGATAAAGTGGAACCTACATTATCTCATTTCAGCAAAGATCCTTGAGGAATAGGAGCCTTCTCAAGAGTGTGAAATGGAAACTAGTCAGGAAGTGAGATCAAATCCACTGTAGTGGCTCATTCTTCTACATAATTCTTCTTCTTTCTCCCTTCTTCTTCTTCCTCTTCTTTCTCTCTCTCTTCTCTTCTCACCCAACGCTCTCTCTCATCAATGTTATATTTTTACATTGTGGTTTGCACTTTTTAATATAACTTTAAGTGACTTTAGAAACATAATGTAAACTTTAAGTCACCTTGATTTTATAAAAGGGACTCAAATATTTAAGTGGAATATGAAAATTCTAAAGTCAATATAAACTATTTGAAAATTCACCGGGAAGATGAAGAGTTGCTTTCTCTTCTATAAATTGTAACAAGCTCCTCATTTGAGATTCTTCTTGCGCAACTTTTGAGACTTCTTAGATATTGGATCTATTTTTTTTGAATTCATGAAAGAGGTATCCTTATGAAGAGAGAAAAGATATAAACATTTCTTTCATTTTCCTTACTTAAAAATGTCTTCTATTTCCATGTTATGTACAATTTCTGCTTGAGCTTCAATAAAGGAAGAAGGAATTTTATCCTTTTTTGATTGAGGATTTTAGTGGTACTTTGTTCTCATTAAACATTATTTGGTCTTGTCACTATTACATAGATTTGTTTTCTTCTAAATTCAAGTGCATGTAATGAAATTTTTGGCTGGTGTATGCAAGTCTTTGATTTTCTACTTGTAACATTAGTTTCTCTTTTCTAACTTTCTCACCCCCTTTCCTACATTCCTAGCAAATTAATCTCTTGCAGATATATGCTAGCTTTTTCTGCAGAGTTCACTGAGTGCCCCTTTTATATCCCTAACTAAAATTCCACTAGGATAAAACTCCTTTTTACTCGTGCATGCATGAATGACAGCTGCACTGGTTAAGTAGAGGGACTTAGAGTCCCAAAGAATTGGCAAGATATCAACTAATTTGTCCTTGAAAAATTTTATCACCAACAATTTTTGGTGCCCACTGTGGGGTAGATTTAGTAGCATCTACATATGAATATGACCAGAAGGTCAAAAAAATACAAAAAAAAAAGAAATAAAAGAATTTTTTTGGAATTTGAATAGCTATATGAGCCTCATGTCTACAAACCATGGCTATTCTGGGAAATCCTCCTATTGAAAGACCTAAATTACTCTTCCACATCCAAGAGGATATTGCTTCAGATTTGAGAGAAGTTATCTAGCATTACAGTTGAAGTGTCAACAACTACTTCATGTAACATCTCCATTTTAGTACAATAGAACAAGAATTTTTTTTTTTTTTTTGATAAATGCTTCCTAGTTCTAAATACATAATTTAGAACTCACAAATCAAAACAACCATTCTTATAATAGATAACCATATGCTGTTGTAATGACTCGGAGTACCTCCGATCTATTCATTCCATGACTCGATAATCTACCGATCTATTCATGAGTATCAAGAGTTGGCGTTTTTATTTTAACACATCACTCTTGCGGTTCTCTTCCCTAATCTAGGATTCGGAATGCTCTGTCCAAGGAACCTATCTGAATAATTGTTACCATTATTCATCGGCATCTTGTCCCTTAGACTAGGTGACATAGACAACGCAATCAAGCAACTTGTGATACTTTTGCCAAAGATTTGAAACATACTGGTTATGTCTCGTATCCCTTGACGACATACTCGTCAATCTGAATACGCCCTTCACCCCATTCCTATGTTATGTAGAATGTCTTATACTAACTTCACGTCGCCTCTTGCCCCAAGTTATTCACTCAGGAATGGATTAGTAATATGACAACGTTATAGGGATGCTCCCGAGGACTAGGGATACGCTGACATACTGGGTCAACCCTAGTTAACCCAGTGTGTCAAGATATCCCGAGTCTCCTGGGGCAGCCTTATAACATGACCATGTTCCTAATCAGTCCCAGAGTAAAACTTGTTCGAGTTTAAGGTGTAAATATTAACGATCAATGCAAAGGGTGTCGCCATAAGTCACCTGCATTGTTGTATCTTCGAGAAGATCCTAATCTTCTTGAAGGTACAACCCTGCAGTTGACTTGTGCCATCAACCTTCAAATCCACCTCAAAAAGATCTACTTATTTTTAAGGTGTTACATACGTTGAGTTAAAGTTATACTTTAAGACGCTCCTTTTAGGGTAGTCTTTTCCCAACCCCTGGGTTCCTCACCTTAGAATTACCTTTCTTAATAAAACCCATTTCACAAAGAGAAGTTATTAAGACTTGAGGTCTCATCAAGGAGTTCATTGAAAACAAAATCTAAATCAACGAAACTGGGCAATAGCCCTTAATCTTCACATAAGGTTGCTAACCATACCCTTTTTGGTTTATATCAGTTCTCATAACTGAAATATATCTTACTTATTAGTATTGAGATATAGTGATTAAAAATCCAATTAAACGTTGTCTTGACTTAGATCAAGACTAGGAAGTAATAATTTATTCAGCCCGTTTAGCTTCCTGTTGAGGTTTATTTTAACCTTAGCTTCTCGAAAGACAATGATCTAAATTCCAATTTAGCTTTAGATAGAACATAACAGAATCGCTAAACATACACAAGTATTCAAATACATAATCTTTGCAAAGCTTACTTAGAGAATCCCAAATGTCTCCAAGGTATACAATAATAACAATTCTCTTAAAATTATTCGAACCGAAGAAGTTCAATCCATCAAGATACAAATGCTAACACATATGTAACAAATACCTCATTTCATTCATTTCTAAGCTAATCAAATACATTTTATGCATTCAGCATATTTGATACAATACTCAATAGCAAAAGAACATCTTTCTTCAAGTAGTACATTTAGAGAATCAAATTGGAATTCATCATAAAACCAAATTAAACAATCTGAACATCACATCAGATCTACGTGTCTTTACCACTTACGGCAACCATCTGCAAAAATTGTCAACACGGGTCAGTTCGGTGAACTGAGCATGATAAGCACTAATTCTTAAAACAATTGCAATCCACCAATTGTTCTCATTAAACAACCTGTTTATATGAAATCATTTCTTCACATTCCAAACTTAAATCAGGCTAATCATCCTATATGTTAGAGACTAAGAACATATGAATACAACCATTCTAAAGACAACAAAACTCCTACAAGATTGTTTCTAACAATTTCTCAAAGGCAGTTAAAACATTCAACAAGCTCACTGTCTTAATTCTTTTATCATCATAACACATTTCAATGGTATTGACAAGTATACCCATTTATACAGCAACACACATTTTATACTAGTCTCTCCATATAATACCACAATTTATTCTTGTTATGCCCTTACCGTAGAGATCGCAAAAGGATGCAAGAAGAAAGCACACAAGGTTTCCTGACTAGGAGAGAGAGAATTTTCCTATTCAACTTATTTATACATCAACATATAAATTACAGTCTAGAAGAAAGAAACAGAGTCCATCAGAATCCTAAGTCAATAACATTCTGGACTGTACCGATTCCTTTAGATTAATGCAAATACATTTACGCATGCGACTAAACAGTCGAGATTACAAGAAGAACTACAGTTCCATCTAAATCCAATTATAAAAGTCACCTATAGCTACTAAGCAATTCAAGAGCTCTCGCACCAAGCAATAGTAAGTAATCCAACCATAACAGACTCAACAATTCTTTTTTTATAACATTCAACAACATGAATATACCCATCGCCATTGTTTAACAGAGCACAGCTAGGAGATTTTTATCACAGTCAGCCACGAGACTAGATAACACTTAAAACAAATGACGTTCCATATGCAAATACAACGATATTCATACTACGTCTAAACACAAACATGCACAGCTTCATTCAACTGAATCTAATCTCTATGAATGTACAACAAGGACTTTACAGAAGTCGCATCCATTACATAAGCTCATCCAAGTTTTAACCTAAGTAGAGCCATCCCGCAAACACATCAGGGCTACAACAGGAGTCGAGTTCACATGGAATTACTGTAAGGGCTCCAACGGAGTCGTATCCCACAAGAACTCACAGCCTGGGTTAAGATTAAAGTCGAATTCATACGAAAACATTCAAGACTCCAACTGAATCAAACCAACAGTCTACACAACTAAACTTCTTCAGAAGTCGTATACAAGATACATATTAAGGATTCCACAGAATCAATATCAATAAGTATTCACAACTGAGCTTATACAGAAGTCGAAAACACTAGTTACATTTCAAGGACTCCAACTGTGTCAATACCAACCGTATTCACAACTAAGCAACAATGTATTCACAACCAGGGATTTGATTGAAGTCGAATTCATACGACAACAATTCAAGGACTCCAACAGACTCAAAACCAATGAGTATCCACAACAAGCTTCCGCAGAAGTCAATAACATACTACCCATTTCAAGGATTCCAACAGTATGCACAAAGAAACTACTACAGAAGTTAAAAACATAAGTTACGTTTCAAGGATTCAAAAGGAGTCAAAACCATATAGCATTCTCAACTAAACTTCTACAGAAGTCATAACATACTATCAATTTCAAGAATTCCAACCATATCATGCTAAAAGTATCCACTACAAAACTTCAACAGAAGTCGAAACATACGAAACATTACAAAGACTCTCACTGAGTCATTTTCGTATTTAATCCTTGCTACTTTCAACAGATTCTAACCCAAAATCGCAAACTCAGTAAGGACTTCTACAATAGTCACAATCAAGTAGAATAATCACAGCAAGCATTCCCAACAGAAGAACTTCAAGTATTCACAGCAAGAATAAACAGGGTTCAATCAACAATAAGAGCACAGCCGGTCTTTAATCCAAATGAATCCAAAAGGAAGAATAAATACAGTAACCATTCCATCAAGGTCTTCGAAAAACCCAAGATTCATAATTCCATAGGAAAAGAAGAACCAAAACATTGCTTCAAACCAACTGAACTGAAATCACCTGAACAGAGTTGTTTTAATGAAAGCATTTGAAGTAAAGAAAGATTTTTAAAAGTCAGGGCCTATCATGCCTGGTAATGTCACTTTAAAAATCTGAAGAAGACCTCTGAATGAGCTCGAGCCTTCTCCTCTTCTTCCACGATAGATTCAGCAACAATAATTTGTTACCCTCATGCCTTATAAACTTTCCTCGACAGAGAAAAGAGCTAGTTATTCTCATAGTTTCCATGCAACACCAAGTAGACTGGTTCGAAGAACCAGTGATCAAACAGAGAGAAAACCGGAGTGTATGGAAAACCAAACAACCAACTAGTTTTCCATTTTACATGCCTTCCCGAGCAATCCGTGCTCGGGAACCGAGTTCATTAATGACATTAACTCCAAAATTCCCACCCAATCTCCATTGCCACCGACCGCCATAGTTGGCGATTGACAAATGCAAACCAAAGACCATTCCCAGATTTGGCGACTCTGCCACATCGGACTCACTAGATATTTACAACCTCCACCAAATCCCAAGTCCTTCATCCTTATCCATCTCATAAATGCCATAGAAACTATCGCCCATGGCTCGCACCCCTTCATAGGTCCCCCTTCATCCATGATCATTAGTTAGGTTAGAAACATAGGTTAGATCATAAGGTAATACTTTAGTCTTACTTCCATAGTGCTAGGTCGCTAACCTTAGGAACATTTAGCTTATAGTTTAGGGCTAGGTTAGATTAGCACTAATCCAACCCATAGGTTATAGTTTAGGTTTAGGTTATTAACCTTAATAAATCTAGTCTAGGTCTAACAAATAGAATCGTTCAGTATAAGAACCAACAGATATACATTCCTAAAATGGATTCTATCCAACATTGATAATAAGCTAGCAGTATATACCAGAATTTATTACCTGGCTCAAGGTCTAGGCCTTCCTGATATTACGATATCGGGAACCAATTCATTTAACACGATCAACCTGAGTTAGACTCCGGAATTGCTTATTCAACACATTCAGACCTTGCAACCTTCGTAAGGTCTATAATTTTTGTTCATCCAGAATAAACTTAAAACATCTCTTGGATCAATGCCACTGATCCAAGGCTGAGTCATAAAGATGGGTAAATCCACAATTCATCCCGAAATCGATTGAATTCAGGTGATAAAAATGAAATAAATAAAAGAGTCCAAGCATATCCTGACTCAGTCAAAGATCTTCAAGAGAAAAGAAGATACAATCAATATCAAGCATGACTTCACAATCAAAGGAACACATCCTTAAACAGAAGAAATCATATATCAACACTTGAATGCTCAGGAGGAAGTAACAATAGTTCGAGTGTTACACTTCATTACCATGAGAATTCATGACCTTGAAGAAGAACACTTTGGTGAATTAGAAAGGAAAAGATAAATTCTAGCACCATAAAGAAGAATATAGATTTCAAATCTGGGGATAAAAGATACACCCGATAATAGAGACAAGGAGGAAAAAAACCCACTTTTGAAGAGCTTCTCAAAATTCGAGAGGTCTCCCTTTCATCAAACAACTAGTCACGTTGGGAACATGAGTGTTTCCAATACTTTAGATGGTGAATTTCCATACATCAATTAGAACCTTGAAGATTTCATTGACATAGAGACCAAGAAGAAGCTAGAGAAATAAAAATAAGAGAGGAAGAGAAAATAAGGGCTCGGTTGAAGAAATTTAAAGACTTCAAGCGGAGGTGGAAGAAAGAGTAAAGAACAAGCCATAACCTTATCAAGGTTAGAATTTATAAATAGAAACGAGAATGGGGTATTGGACCCTATAATATTAACCAGTATGAAGGTGTGTGGGTGCGTAGGTTCCCAATTATGAAAAGGTGCACAACAAAAACACGTGAGAGAAAGCTTTAAGGAAGCACATAGCACACACGACATGTGAAAGGAGGCTCGAGACTTATTCAAATGAATAACCCAAGGTAGAACACGTGAAAAGTGTGATTGGTTACACGTGGATAAGATCCCACTGGCAACAGGATGGTCTAGTAAGAACATGCCTGCGATGGAATCTTCTAGAAGATCATCATGAGATGAAGTGGAAAGCTTAGGCCTAGAGGAGCATGCTCACATGAAGGACCACATTCGACACTTGGCACTGAATCTCGAGGGCACTAGAAGGTTAGTTGGCATGGCAGCAGGGAGAATTATAAATACAAGTGACTCAAGTAAAAGAGATCATCAAGAAGATATCACAAGAGAGAAGGAGTTTGATATACATAGTGAGTTTGAGAGATAGCATGGGAAAAGCTCTGTAGAATTACTGCGAGTGGATATTTGCATTAAGGAGAGAATGTACTAGGCATGGAGTTGTAATTTTTCTTTTTCTTTTAGCTTAGTTACACAAGTCTAGTGATATGCATGACTACGGTCTACTCTCTGTGACACTCTGTAATGAATCAATGAATGTAATGAGGTTACCGATATAATATAGACATGGATATCAATGGATTTAATGCATATTTCTCTCTTATGAGTTCTCCTTCCTTTCATGCTATGTATGAATGCTTGTATAATTATTTCTGTTATAATATATGTTTTGGATTCTATTAAAGTACTTAGTCTGAAGTGAATGCAAGGATCTAGAGGCCGTTCTGAGCCCTATGGTTCTTGTATGTCTTAAATTCCCTCATAAAAACTCTTACACTAATCATAGATGATGTTTCCCACTAAACTCACATAAAAGAGAGACTTGGTACCCACGCGCACCTCGGGTGAGAGCTCAACTTCTACTGGGTGATAGGTTAATGCTTATGGGGTTCCTTCCTTTTGTAATGGGAGTAAAAAAACTACATGTTGGTTCCATTGCTAGGACCTATTTTTGAAGTTGTAGTGGGATATAGCATACATCATGATTTTTGTAATGAGAAATGACAGAGTGGTTGACATTGGAAAATGTTTAATCGTGGTTCAAGAGCATGGAGGATGAATTTTCTCAGAGATACAACACTGGACTTGATTTTAATGCACATAGATGGGTAGAAGAGAACCTCTACCATGATCTGTATGAAAACTTCTTCTGCTACTTCCCAGTAGAACTATATGAGTGGCTTTTAGCCTATGCATCTAGATCAAGTTGGCATTATAGATCACATATATGGACCCAAGAAGACTACCAAAGGTTACAGGATGTAGATCTGACGTGGACCCATGTTGTAGATCATTGGTGGAGAGGATTACTAGATAAATACACTCTGGAGTATGCCATTTCTATGTATTCTTGTTTAGAGGTTGCTGAGTTTGAATTTCTATGAGAACATAGAGGAACATTTCTATGAGCTATTCCTCTAGCTATGAAGATATTGATGGTTACCATGAGTTTAGACGTGCTCCCAATGCCTGGCTAAACCATTTTGAGCAATGGGTAAGAGAACTTGGGTGGAGGAAGATGGCGTGATATCATGACGAGAAAAGGAGAGGCAAGAGAGATGGCTCAAGTATAGTAAAGTGCGTGAAAGCGAGATTGCTAGATGACACGAGGCTACTAGTTTGATGGATCTATGTAGATAGACGTTGTGGGAAGGAGTTGAGGTTCATGTAGAGGACATGGAACCCGAGCATTCTGTCTACTACCCCATCTTAACAAGTGCGTGAGGGAGACCCCTTTGGCTTCGGTGAGAGTTCATCACACGAGAGAAAGGAGAGTCATTAGTGCATATTTGAACCCACCCAAAGGATCGATCCCTAGTGCTAATTTTTCCCGAACCGGGAAGAAATGTTATTGACCCGATTGATATCATTGGAAGAGATAGAACCACACCTAGGAGGTACAATTTCTTAGTTCCTTCTTTTATGGCTGCACATATTCTAGTATTTGGAGGAGTCTTTGGACAAGGGAAAGTGTATAAGCTTTCGCCTCCCATCGAGGAGTGGCATGGGAAAAAGTAGTGGTAGTGGGGCACTATCACGCACCATCGCTGCACAATTCAATGGGACTATGGGGGTGCTCAAGACAGATCCTACAGCCCTATTAGACGCAAAGTGGTTTTGTGGATCTCGGTGGCTCTAGAGGCATAGGACCCAGTGGACTCCGGTGGATCAGTAGCGGAGGAAACACAAAAAGGAACCAAGGCTCAAGCTTGGGAGGACAAGGACCCTAGCCACCACCTCAAGTATTCTTTGAAATGTCTCTACATTTTCCATATTACAGGGGCATTGAGGATGCTGCAGAACATGTTCACAAGTGTGAACTGCTATGGCATGCAAAGGGTATCACAACTCTTGAACAAAAGGCTAGTCGGTTTGTGACCACATTGTAAGGGCGCTCACATAGCTATTATAGGAAGTATGAACCTCATTAAACGGATGTGGAATACACTACTTTAAAGAACACATTCTTGGTGGAGTTCCACATTCTTGAGTTTGAGTACAAGAGCATTAGAGCTTTGAAGGAGATTCAACAAGGAATGGAAGAGAGTGTGTGGGAGTATGATGCACGTTTTAAAACTCTCTTGTCGAAATTATCATATGATATTCACCCTTCACATCATGCAAAGTGGTTTATTGGAGGATTGATCACCCATTTTAGAAGGGCCTTGTCTCATAAAACTTTTATAGACCCAAGCAAAGCGTTGGAAGTTTCCCCATGCACCGAGGTTTTTAGTAGTATTGATACTGGCATTAGCACATTCTTGGAGGCTCAGATTACTGCTATGGTCAAACAGTTGGAAAAATTATCTATGAACTCAGCCCATGAGACTTGTAATGGTCTTTGGTGCACATATTATGAAATAGAGGGGCACGTTAAGGATAATTTCCCCCGAAGGACAAGACATTATGTGATAGTAGATTGTGAGATTTTTCATAGGGACCATGATGCAAGTAGATGTCCCTTATCTTGTAGCACACAATCGGAAGAATGTATCTTGTTATTGTAAAATGTGTACCTTCTAAAACCCATGATACTAAGGACTCTAGGCTTATTGATCAAATCCACGAGGCCATTAATCATGGGGTGTGCCGACAGCATTGTCGGTGGTTCTATAGGTGATGATTGGCGTTATGAGGAGAGTGCAGATGGAGGCACGTGTGGAAGAGGTTTTCGAGGAGGATTCTGTGGTTTAGGTAACCGTAGAGGAAGAAGTGAGTTCCCATGCAGAACATGTTTCAACTATGGATCTACATAACACTACAAACATGAGTTCCTGGACCTATTGCAGTGCTCATGGTGTGGAAAGAAGCATAAGTATGGGGAGTGTCTGGAATTATTTGAGCATATGAATTAGTAGCACCAGAAGGACAAGGGTGCTGCAATGGTCAACATTAAGAAGTTAAACATATAGTGGATGCCTTGGGTAACACGAGATGTAGGTTTAGAACCCGTCCTAAGTAACAACAAGGGTAGAAGTTGTGCATGCAAGAGAGGTACCAAGATAGAAGACCCTAGTTATGATGGAGGAGGTCATTCATGGGAAGTATCTAGACCCCACGCATCAAAAGGGAATATATCAGACACCATGGATGTTATCCAAAGCTTACAAGGGGAGATCCAGTGTATAAAGGAGCAATCCATGAGGGAGGAACAAGGAATTAGAGTCGAGGTGCAAAAGGATGACCTAGATGAGGTCAAGGAGGTGTGTAAAATGTTAAGGCAAGAGAATATCATTCACTTGCTAGGATACTGTTGAGAGATAAGGTACCACATGTCGAGAAGAGTGTGAGAGACAGTATTGTACGTGAACCTTCCCCTTACATCCTTGAATATGAAAAGGAGATTACGTTGAATGTAGTTGCAGATGGATGGCTCCTCAGCAATATCCTCATCGACACAGGCGTAGAGGTTAATTTTCTAACTTTGGATGCATGGCATCAGATGGGAAGACCTATATTACAATCATCTTCAAATGTGTTGTATATGGAAAACAAGACTAAGGAAATGCCCATTAGTGTCTTGAAGGATGTAACTATTACTATCTAGGGAGCCAAGTTTACTAGGGACTTCAAGTCTTGGCACTCATCGAGGTAGACAATTTCCCAACACTACTTGGGCACCCTTGGTGTTATAATAATAATGCGGACCTTTGGTTAAACAAAGGCTACATCATCCTCTACAACAAGGAGGAATGGGTCATTATACCCCTAGTTGATGGGAAGTCAATGTCCTATATTGAACTATTCGGTGAAGAAGTTCTAGACAAGATTAATGTGTGCTCAATTAGAGACCCCGAGATGATACACCTTACTAACGGGGTTATCCAAATGAAGATGCTTAGTCGCTGAGTGATACCAACGGTATGTCTTGTGATAATTGGGTGTATGGAACTTATGAATTAATGGGATGATAGTTTATAGGGTCGGTGACTAAGGTGAAAAAGGTGCACATGGTTAGGCACCTTGGAGGAAAATAACTACCCAAATATTCGGGAGGATCCTTCCCCAAGATCTTTCTCGCAAGAGGTAGAATCTCGGTGGAAGAATGAGAAGGAATGGAGGGAAATGTTAAGTTTTCTTACTAGGCATAGCAGCTTGGTGGTGGGACACACATTAGAAGATTCTTTTAGAGTGGCGTGAGGTAATAATTGCTCTCTATGTCATATTTTCTAGGAGCAATAAACCCACCATCATCAAGGAGTACCATGGGAAGGAGCTCACCACTTTCCATATCTAGAAGTGTGAACGAGTCTAGAGAAAAGGCGCGAAAGCTTTTCCACCATCCCTCTAGGTGCACAAGTTGTAATCTACACTATAGGGTTATGCACATGCATGGTACATTCATTCAGATACATGCTACCAAATAAGGAATTGGCAAGAGCTCGCGACCCGACCTTATTCAAACCTTTGAGTATCACAAGACCAAGATATCGATTGATAAGGCCTTACAAGGTATCAATCACATTACCATGGGGGATAGTGCCAAGATGGAAGATAGGCTATTAGAATTATTAGGTGAACCAGGTGTATAGGCATGCTTTGAAGAAGTAGAGGAAACAGAAGAGTTACACTTGAGCGCGCATGCTTAGAAAAGGAAAAGGAAAATTTGGTATATGTGATTAATAGTTAGCCATTTTGTAGAAACACGTGTGGTAGTGGATAGTGTAGATGCTCGCGTATGTGCCTACTATGAGCCTTTAAAAATGAAGAAAGTTAACATCAGTTCAGGAGAAGAACCTAAGGAAGCTATTATTGGAGACTACTGGGGTAGAGAAGGATGTATCAAAGATCATTGATCTCATTGCATGAATTTAGGATTTATTCTGCACATGGGTACCATGAGCTCAAAGGCATTCACCGATCTTGGGGGAGAAGTAGATAAAATTGAAGGATGGTGCATGCTTGGTTAGAAAAAGGACCTATCGATGAATCCCAATTTACGCGTGAAGGTCAAGGAGGAGATAGAAAAATGATAGCTTCGGGATCATTGAGGCAATGGAAGAGTCAAAGTGGATAAGTCTAATGGTAATCAACATCAAGAAGGATGGGTGGATTATGATTTGTGTCGATTATAGGGAATTGAACATAGTTTGTGTCATTGATCCATTTCTCACCCCCTTCATCAAGAAATTTTGGAAGGAGTCATTTGGCACGAAATCTACTCCTTTACGATGGATTTTCGTGGTACCACCAAGTCTCAATTGCAAAGGAAGACCAAGAGAAGACAAATTTCACCACCGAGTGGAGAAGTTTTGCATATACATCATGCCCTTTGGGTTGAATAATGTGCCTGTTGTCTTTTTGTGCATAGTGGTGCAAGCATTCCAAGACTTCATCCATAAGTTTCTTCAGTCTATCTAGACGATTGGACAATGATATGGTCCGGTTAAGGACCATTGTGAAAATTTGAGGTTAATGTTTTAAAGGTCTAGGTAGTTAAGGATATCTCTCAACATTAAGAAGTGTGTGTTTGCTACATCCTTTGGGAATTTATTGGGTCATATCATATGTAAGGAGGGCTTGTTAGTAGATCTCGCTAAGGTTGCAGCTTATTGTGGGATTAAGGAGCCTACTAGCCAGAGTGCATGCGTGGATTCCTTGGGAATATGGGGAATTATAGAAAATTCATTAAGGGATATGCCAAGATAGCCACGCCTTTAGAGGATTTTCTTAGACATAAAATTTCCTTTCATTAGGGAGAGGCACAACAGAGGGAGTTTGATACATTAAAAGATAGGCTTATCACCACGCCTATTTTATGTTTTCCCTCTTGGGACAAGCCCTTCCATGTCCATGTAGATGCCTCAGGGACCGCCATTGGAGCAGTGCTTGCATAGCCAGGTGAAGGGATTGTTGATCATCCTCTCTATTTTGCAAGCAGTGAAGCTGATCCCAGAGAGAGTTATACCACAACCGAGCACGAGGAATTATCAATGATCTACGAACTCTTCAAGTTTATACAATATCTACTGGCAACACCCTTTGTTTTTTACACTAACCACATGGCATTAAAGTATTTAGTGAACAATCCTATTCTACAAGGGTGCATATGTCGATGGGTGTTGTTGTTTCAAGAGTTTGAATTCAATGTTGTAGTAAAACTTGGAAAAAGAAATTATGGGCCTGATCATCTATCAAGAATTTATTCAGGGGATGACACACAGAGTATTAAGGAAGAAATATGAGACACACAACTATTTAGGTTATTGCATGTGCCCTCGGATTTAGAGGAGATTGTAGTATTCTTAAAGGAAGGTGTGGCACTGGATGGAATGAAGACATTAGAAAAGAAGTAGTTGGCCATACACGTCACACCCTACATATTAATCAGTGGAGACTTATATAAGTTGGGACATAATGAATTTTTCTATAGGTGTGTCTTAGAGCATGAATGTCCGCCATCATGGAGGAAGAACACGGAGGAAGCGCGGGTGGGCAATATGAAAGTGATGCCACCGCGCACAAGATATTAATGGTAGGTTTTTGGTGGGAAACCTTGTACAAGGATTGTAGAGATTATTGTAAAGTGTGTGACCATTTTCAGAGCATTGGAAACCAGAAGGAGGGATGAAATGCCTTTGTGCCTTATTCCTAGTGTGGAGCATTTTCAAAAATGGGTGATAGAATTTGTAGGACCTATTACATCGGTAGTGCATAGGAATATGTCACGTTATGTCTCACAAGGTGGCTGAGAGGCAGTCCCAACTAAAGATTACACAAAGCAGCAATAGTGGTGAGGTTCATGTGGGAAAAAATTATCAAGAGGTATGGATGCCCTTTGAGTCTTACTAGTGATAGGGGTACACATTTCTTGAATGATACTTTGTGAGGATCCTATTATCCGAGTTCATGGTGGCTCATCACAAGAATATACCCTATCACCCACAAGAAAATGTAACCATGGAAGTATTCAACAAGATACTCGAGTCATATCTTGACCAAAATTTGTGATATCGGAAGACAAGATTGGGATGACAAAGTATCGGCAGATTATGAGCTTACAGACAACGTATAAAAGAGTAAATAAAGCCACACCTTTTCAATTGGTGTTTGGCGTGGAAGTTGTTTTGCTAGTTGAATTTATGTTTCCTTCTTTGTGAATAGTGTGCATAGGAGGGTTAGCCGATGAACAAGCGCTGGAAGAAAGAATTGATGAGCTAATGAAACTAGATGAGAGACGATCACTTGCCCAATGGAGCTAAACAATGGAAAAGGCAAAGAAAAAGGCTTGGCATGATCACCATATTAGAAACAAGAAGTTTGAGGTTGGGTAGATGGTGTTACTATATGATTCCAAGTTTCTGCACCATCCTGGAAGTTGAAATTCCATTGGTTGGGTCCTTACACAATCTCATACATCCTTGATTCAAAGTGCGTGCGATTCAAGCATTGGATGGGACGATGTTGCTTGGAAACTTCAATGGAAGTACGTTGAAGCCCTACTATAAATAAGTCTTCTTGGTGTTTTTAAATAAGGTAGCTTTTCCAGTTAGTTTAGAAGTTTCCTTTATGCATTTTCCCTTTCTTGTGTTTCCATTTCGCATTGTTGTTTTGTTTTGCGCCTTGGGTGCTGGTAAGCTTATTGATATTTTTGGAGAATTTTTTAGTGTGCATAGGACCGCACATTGCTTTAAGTGTGGGGTGGAGAAAAGTGAAGAAGCGCGTGATGAAATTACTAAGGAAGTTGTGTTGAAAATACTTATTGAGTAGCCAGGTTGAAAGAGGTATATAAAGAGAAAAGATAAAAGAATAGTTGGTGCCAGGGTAAAGCTACTTGTAGATCCCACGTACTAAGGAGGAGAAAGTGCATTTGAAAGTAACATGAGGTAGGTGAAAGTAGGGATCAGGACAGAAGAATTACCTTCAGTGTGGGTTATGCATGTGCAAGAGTATCCTGTCAGGTTGGATTGGTTGCACGCCATAAGGTTGGAGGAGTTTTCACATAGGTTGGGCATGTAAGTGAAGGTGCTGAAGATAGGCTTCATTTGAAAAATATACATTAAATGAACAAAGTATGGTGGTAGGTGAAGTAGCATTTAATGTTCAAAAAGAGAAAAAACTATGAGTAAAGGGTCGGGGAACTCTCATTTTTACTTTGTGAAATAGAGAAGTTTGAGATATAAGTGAGTTCTATAAACTAGGGTTTTTAGATTCGATCAAGTGAAGGAAGATCTATGATATTGAAGTATCCAGCTTTGATTTTTTGAACTAGAAGGAAGGGATTACATGGGCATGGAAAAGGTTGTAAGGAGGAACTGTCTTGTGAAGATTTTATCCCGCTTAGGGTTCGAAAAACTAGGGCATGGGTTCAAAAGAGTTATATCACAAATTTGAGATCGGAGGATTGGAAGAAGTAAAACAGAGTAATAAGGAGAGAGTAGGATTAATTAAAGGACCTCGAACATGGCACCCAAGAAAGCAAAGAGTAAGGCCAAGGCTAAACAACCGTAACCCGAGGTAGAGACACAAATGAAGAATGGTAAGTAGAGATGCAATAAACAAATGGGGTGATGATGGGGAAGGAATGGGAATCCCACTAAATAATTGTACCTTTCAAAGGTGACTATAATCACCGCACAAACAGATAAAAAAGGAAATGGCATTGGAATTAGTATGTTGCACCAACAAAAGAACACCCGAGTTTTTACCGATATATGATGATGACATGAAGGTTAAAATGGAGAAGGTATGGCTGTTGCAACTCTATGAGTTGCCTTATTTTGGAAAGCCGAGTGCCTGTACTCAATGGTTTATGTCACGGGTGCACAAAGATTACTTCCACTTTACAGGTGCAATATGCACATGACTCCTAACCGATTTCATAATTTACAGGCCTCGTATATGAGGAAGGTAGCTTAGAATATGACCTCTATGAAAAGGAGGCTATTCAGGAGACCATCACCGAGTCTTCCTGCAAGAAGGGGTCACAACATTACAACATTTCAAACATCAAGGACCCTATAATGAAAATGGCAACGCATCTAGTGACTAAGCTGAATGGCCAGGAAAGGTGGATGCAGGTCAACAAACCTTGGCTACATGTCTATAGGAAGATTGCATAGGGAACCATATACAACCTATCCACATACATAGTAGAAGAAATTGTTAAGTGTGTGAAGGAAGGGGCCAGGATCCTCTTTGGAAACATCTTTCTCACCATTTTATTCGAAGAGATTGGAGTGCCTAACACACTAGAAAAGTTCATGTGGGAGCACCCCACCAAGGATCCTTCACCTACGAAGAGGTTCAAAAGTATGCTTGTGATACAATGATAGCTCCCGACAAGCCACACTGAAAAATGGTACACGTGCCCGAGGAACGCATTCAAGGAAAAGTGGAGGATCCCTAAACAACTCCCAATAACCACTTTGTAGGGGAAGTGGAATTTTTAGTCTATCAACACTTATGTTTGGGTAGATTCAATTTGATAGACGAATCATGGAGACCGTGGTGCAATTTCCCTTCACATTCACTACTCAATGCTTCAGCGCGGAGTGAACAGGTTTAAAGAGTCAAAGAAGCTAATGATGGAACTAGGTAGCTGGACCAGAACACAGGGAGATGAGAAAAAGTTGAACTACACTTGTGGCAAGCATGCGGACATGGAGAAGTATGTGTCGCACAAGACTCAGATGACTAGGCTGATGATGCTTCCCATCGTTGGAGGGTCTACGGTGCACGTGTACTTACGCATAAGGCCGAAGTTCAAGAAGGGCACGTGTCTAGAGAATGATGTCTCCATACCTAAGGACCCCTTGGGGAAGAAGAATCCAACATCTAAGAAAAGATGGAGAGGAGAAGAAGAAGTACCAAGTGTGTAGACTTCTTAGATAGTGAGCATTCCATCCATGAGTGCTAAACCAAGCACTTACGTATGAAGAAAGAAGTCTCTAATGAAGGAGAAGAAACTAGAGGTAGAGGCACTTAGGTAACCCATCACCAAGGAATAATCACCCGAGGAGGAAGATAAGGCCAAATCCCCTAATCAAGAGTCACCTCTCAGGAAAAAGTAGAGGGTAGATGAGGAAGCTGACTCGGAGGCAACCAACACTTGGAAAAATACATGGGAAGAAGAGGGGATGAGAGTGAAGAAGATGATGGCAAGGAGGAAGAAACAAAGAAATACCAGATCCACATGTATTTAGCATCTACAACTCGGAGGATGAGAGTGGAGATGGGAAGAAGGATTTTGTATTCACGCGACACAAGGGCACACAAGATGAGGAAGACTCGGAGACATTGAGAGGAATGAAGAAGTCATGGCGGGGAGAAGCAGGGAGCAATAAGTTTTACAAAGGAGTAGATAACTCGAGGTGGCAGAGATAGAGAAGTGAAGAAAATGCTTGAATCCCTGTAGACTAAGACTTAGAGTGTAGTGTAGACATAATGCTTTGAAGGAAGGGAAGGAGGAGAACATTAAAAAATAGCATTACATCCTGGAGGCACCACTTTAATAGTATGCTTCCCAAAGGCACATGCTAGGGAAAGAGAACTCTAGATGCGAGAATAGAGACAGTAATGGGCTATGTTGATGACATAAAGAAGGTGTTACACATGCGATTACAAAGCACTATATCCAAGGAAAGGCTCCTAGCCATGAGGTCTTTTGAAAATACGGCGTGTACCCCGAGCAACCAAGAAGATGCTCTCTTGGGTGTTTGAGTCCCACATTGATGAGCCGGACTTCAATTCTCGCCAAGAAGTGCTCATCATGTCGCTAGAATCTAAGGGGCCCAATCCCTTAGTAAATTCCCAGGGGCTCTCAGACGAGTAATTCTACAATGCACTTAACAAGGTCGCGATCGAGACTGAGGTTAGATTATTCGTGCGCAATGACAGGATCAGAGTATTGGAGGTGAAGTTAGGGAAGAAGGAATAAGAACTGGTGGAGAAGGCCAAGATCTTGAAACAAGAAGAACTAATTAGCGCATAGTTAAGGCACGAGTTAAAGGAAGAGAAAGTAAAGGTGCATGAAGTTTATAAGAAAATAAAGTCTATCAAAGGTTTCATCCTTTTGAAGCACCCGAACTTAGCGCCACCTGTATAGAAGTACTCATCCCTCCTGGAGTGTATAGAAGATATAACATGTGTCCTCACTATGGAGAAACAACCCTTGGCCCTAGAATCTACATAAGAAGTGGCCATGTGCTTGAAAGAGGAGAACAGGTTGAAGGTGGTAGCACTCATTGTTGAGTATAGCTAAGTACTTGTGGAGGCCGCATATGATACGTGCCCAGAAAAAGATAAGGTGGTTAGATCCTTGGTTGCCACACTTGAAGAAAAACTAAAAGAGTTCCAAGAAAAGAACAAGGGGAATAGGGTTGAGAGGGACAAGGTTCTGGCCAAAGTAGAGAAGAAATTAGAGGCAATTGAGGCTTTAAGGAGCTCAATTAAGTCCCAGCTAAAGGAACTATATTCCCAGATTACTAGGAGGATGGATAAACTCGAGACACAGGAAAAGAGATGGAGCAAATTGTGGAAATTTTGGGCACCCAGGGAGTTAGCCTGAGTTTTGATGAAATGAGCACCCTGGTGGGCGACCTCTACTAGAAGGCATAGAGTGAGGTTAAAGTATGGAATAAGATAGAGGCAGATTTGTGAAAGGATTTTCTTGGCTTGTTGAATTGATGCTCCCCCATTCTTCATTCTTTTACCAATTCTTTCACTCCTTATTATTTTTGTAAAATACTATTCATTCGTTCCCTAAGGCAAAGATGCATCTTTGTTAAGTAAGGTGTTTTCAAGGATGAAGAATAGGCATAGTGTGGGGTGATGTTGGACCCCCGTAATATTAACCAAATATTAAGGTGCGTGGGCACACAAGGTCCCAAGCTATGAAAAGTCACGCAAGACAAAAGCATGCGAGAGAAAGGTTTAAGCAAGCACATAGCACACGCGACACATAAAATGAGGCTCAAGACTTAGTTAAATGAAGCACCCAGGGTAGGACATGTGAAAAGCGTGATCGGTTACATGTGGATAAGATGTAAACATGGCTACAGTTGGCCTAGGAAGGAGCATGCCCCGTGATGGAATCTTCTAGATGATCATCGTGAGATGAAGTGCAAAGCTCAAAGGCTGGAGGGGCATGCTCGCATGAAGGACCACATTTGACACTTCTCACTAGATATGAGGGTGTTGGAAGATGAGTTGGTAGTGTAGGATAGTTATAAATACAAGTTCTGCCGAGTAAAATACATCATCAAGAAGAGATCATGAGAGAGGAGTTTGATATACATAGCAAGTTTGAGAGATAGCATGGATGGAGCTCTGCAGAATTACTACGAGGGATATTTGATTCAAGAAAGAATGTACTAAGCATGGAGTTGTAATTTTCCTTTTTCTTTTCTTTTAGCTTAATTACATAAGTCCAGTGATATGCATTACTGTGGTCTACTCTCTGTGACACTCTATAATGAATCAATGAATGTAATGAGGTTACCGATATAATATAGACATGGATATCAATGGGTTTAATGCATATTTCTCTCTTATGAGTTCTCCTTCCTTTCATGCTATGTATGAATGCTTATATAATTCTTTCTGTTATAATATATGTTATGGATTTTGTTAAAGCACTTGGTCTGAAGTGATTGCAAGGATCTAGAGGCCGTTCTGAGCCCTATGGTTCTTGTATGTCTTAACTTCCCTCCTAAAAAATCTTACACTAATCATAGATGATGTTTCCCACTAAAATCACATAAAAGAGAGACTCGGACTGTGACGTGCCTCGGTGAGCACTCAATTTATACTAGGTGATAGGCCAACGTGTCGGGGTTCCTTCCTTTTGTAATGGGAGTAAAAATGACTACATGGGGGATCGTGATCATGAGGTCCATAGGCATAATTTACCTTGGGGAAACACTCGACCCACTCACCCTTGGTCAAACACTTCACAAGCTATAAAAAGGATCAAGAAAAAACTTTCCAAAATTAAGAGGGGATAGTTTTGAACTCCTCAAAGAACATGTAACAAAATTTATAACGCTTTGCAGCTTTATTATGCATTGAGGATGAAGATGTGTCGATCTGGATCTTTGTGGAGTCACTTCAATAAAAATTTGTTGAATGGTTCTACATGCTACCCCGAGATCTGTCACCTACCGAGAAGATATTAGAAGTGCATTCGAACATAGAAGGGAAAATTTTAGTGGTAATTCATCAGTAAACTAGAGAATATTAGGGATTTTGGAAATTGGAAATGGCTAATTTTCAGCAGTTGGTTCCCACCCAATTTGCCTAAAATTTCCACCGATAAGTCATTTATATGGGTGAATTTGCCTACTATTTATATGTTAAATTAACTTATGCATGTATTTCACCAACATTTCTTATCATTGTACCTCATCCAAGAAAATTACGTCCTACCAAATCACCTTTACCATGAAACATTTTTCAGAAATTTTCCATCAATTCGAAAGTTGATTTTGGAGATTCACCACCCATTCTAAAATAATTTTTCGGAGGGGGTCTTAAAATGAATCCAGAACACATGTTCAAGAGCATGGAAGACTATCAGATCTCTTGGTCCAATTGGTACAAATGAAGAAAGAAACCTCTGAATCAATGAGATACTTCATAACAAGATATAACATAGTGATAAGAGGAATCGTTGAAGATGTGGCGCTTCCTCGAAAATAATTTGAAGATATTCTTCATCGCTGCCTTGTCATCATAAGTAGGTTTCTTACTTAGAAGAATCCACCAAATAACATTAATGGAAGCTCAAGACCATGTGATAGAAACCGATGATGATCTAATCCTGTCCGGTAAAGTGAAAGGCCCAAATGGAAAGCAAAAAGGCCAAAATTTATGTGACATTCCCATTTTAAGAATTTAGAAACAAGGGAATGTTTTTTTAATAATTTTCTCTATTCTAAATAATCATAAGTTAGAACACACATTCCATTCCAATCAATCTCATAATAGATAACCATATGTAGTTGTAATGACTCGGTGAAACACCGATCTCTCATTTCATGACTCAGTATCATACCAATCTCTCATGTTAACTCAATGAATTGTATACTAGGTACACTTCGTTCTCTTACACTTTTTGAGTATTAAGTGTTCTATTTAAGAGGCCTATCTGAATATTTGTTACTAATTTTCATCTGAAATCCCACTTCTTAAACTAGGTGACATAGGACAACGTAACCAACAGCTTGTGATACTTTGGCCAAATATTTTCAACATACTGTTCATGTTTATATTCCTAGATGGCATACTCATCAAATGGAATAAATCCTTCAACCCACTTCATGTGTTATCTAGAATGGTGTTCATTGAATCTTGTTAGTCCACTTGTTCAAATTTTAACCCTAACCAAGGTTAGAAACATAGTTTAGCATAGAGAACTACTCATGGTGAATAAGGGTATATAGACATACTCAATCTACCTAAGTTGATTGTGTGTGTTTAGTTATCCTAAGTCATCATGAGTATCCCCGACAACTAGATCATGCTTCTAACTTAACCTAGGGTATAACTATGATCAAGTATGAGTTTATGTAGATCTAGATGATTAAACTTTGAAGGGTGTTGCAACATGTCAACTGCAACATAATATCCTCATGAAGACCCAAGTCTTCACAAAGGTATTGTATTGCAGTTGGCATGTGCCAACATCTGTTTGAGTCATCCCATCTGGATGTACATACCCAAGAAAGAATTTAATTACTCAATTATTTTCCTTAATTAAAGTTTAATTACAACAGCCCTGTTGAACCCCTAGTTTCATTAACCATTAGGGTTATAAGTAATAACTAAATTTGAAATTTCTATGTAGATACATCTGCCTCTAACCGCTTTCCAATTTATTTTTTCATTCATTAACTTCCTCATTTAAGATTCAGTTTTACAAACAAAAATCAACATACTAAAAATGATGTTATGTTATTTAACTTATTCAAGTCTCAAACTTGTTTAAGTTCGAATCATATCCTTTTATAATAGACTTCATTGCGATAAAGTCTACTTATTATATATTCTTTTCATTTGGTTTACTCATATTAAAGAATTAAACAAGAGGAATCACACCTTACTCTTTTCTAGACTAACATTAGTATAAAATCCAAAAGGTCTTAAACAGATGCCTAACATTGTAGGATATTTGCCTTTCTTATACTTATTATGAGTTAGGGTTCATTTGGAAACTCATAACATTTTAAAAGTTTTCATCATGATTTCATTTACCCATTAACATAATTTTAGTTAAACCATAGTGATTTAATTGAATAACCAATCGTGAATGCCAACTTTAATTAATTGTATTAAATAAGAGGGTAGTATATTTATTACCCTTATCCTCTAGTTTATTTTAAGTTAACTTGATAGGGTTCATTACAGATATATATATAAAAGAATAGAGATAAGCTTATCATTTCCATTCATAGAATATACAAAAAGATGACACATAAAGTACAAATAAACCCAAAATATTTTCCATTTATCAAAGTGGAATCCATACGTTACAAGTTCAAACACTTCATACATCTTTAGTGTCAAAAACATCAATAAGCTCAATTAAAATAAAACTTTCTTTCCAAAAATGCATTTCAATAATGATTCATATTTCATCATAAAAGATCCAGTCTCTTTGGTAAACAAAAGTAACATCATAAAATATCTTTTCTCCTTTTACCACTTACAAATTCCATCTGTAAAAATTGCTAGCACAGGTCAGTTCATTAAACTGAGCATGATAAACACTAAACATTAAAATGATGTGCTTTTAACTAACTGTTTCATAAAGAGAACTCTACTTTTATGAAACAATTAAAGCATTATAGAAAGACATATCATAAAGAAATACCAGTCATAAAAGAGAGAGAAATAAAGTGTTGATCCATATTGTCCTAAAGTAAAGGTCATGACGTAGTCGATTCAATTTTCATCCAATGATTTCATTGAAATAATTAAAACATTAATCCAGATAAATAATAATTCACCAAACCACAAACTGCTTTTCATTTACATATTTTCATGATCCACATCCCATTTAATTCCATCTAAACTAAGAATATACTAACACTAATATCTAAAAGGAACAGTCTACA
Source organism: Taxus wallichiana var. yunnanensis (assembly GCA_018340775.1). Classification (NCBI taxonomy): domain Eukaryota; kingdom Viridiplantae; phylum Streptophyta; class Pinopsida; order Cupressales; family Taxaceae; genus Taxus; species Taxus wallichiana. The sequence goes on from CM031241.1 coordinate 736,972,321, forward strand.
TTAGACAAAACAATAATACTTTAATCTTAGAATTAACTTAACTTCATCCTAAAATATAAAATTCCAAGCTCAATCAAACATTAGGATAAATTTAGGATGAACCAACAAAACCTTTAGGAAAGAGTTTCTTATTTAAGAATCTATATCCTAAACTTCAGAGTCAAAAACCAACCTACATTTAGGATCAACATCAAACAGATTTAACAAGGAATGAATTCAATTTGACATGCATTTGGAACTAATCCCACATCACAAACAAGTACATCATTACAAATGTAAAAGTTAAAGAGAAGAATGGAGGGATTTAGTAATCAGCAAAAATCCTACAATTCTTATTATTACTCCATAAGAGACTTACTCAGAAATTCCCAATCTAACATAACAAATCTTTAGAGTAACCTTTTTCTTCAGCTAACTTATTCTATCACAAAAGGGGTTTAATTCTTCAAGAAATTCCTAGTGGAGGCATAATGATACAATTAAATAGGCCAATTCCCTCTTCTAGAGTGATATTGATGTAAGATGAAAAGAAAAGAGAAAGGGATTGTTCATTCTCAATCCAAGCAAGAACATAATAGACAAGTCCTGGCCTCCTTTTTTTCCATTTTAAAGCCCAACAGAGGTTAGATCAGGCTCGAGATAGATAGTTGTCCCAAAATAGAGAGAAATAAGATCCACATACAACTACCTTTCAAAATTCAAAGAGGACGGTATTGTAAATACCTTAACTCAGAACAGAAAGAAGGGATAACATCAAATAATGGTAAGATAAGATCTCAATACTCATTCCTTAACAGAGGTACTCTTACCAAGATCAAAAAAGAAGCTCGGGACATATTTGACTACCTAATGCCAAGACAAAACTTAACTCCAAACAACCATTGAAGTCCAAAGAACCATTCAAACTTACAATTGATAATAGAACTATAACACAAAAGCTACAAACCAAAATTGATTCCTCCTAAACTTACAATCATTAACAACAACTGTATCACAAAAATTACAAACTGTAAATGATATTCCTTCTAAACAATAATAACATCAAGTTCAAGAAGTTATCCCAGTTCCCAAATAAAGAAGACAGAGTAACATTTAAGTAATTTACCCTTTTTTGAGCAATGATTTCCTTTTCAAGGAGATAACACAATAATCTTACCCATCCATTGATGGTGAATGACAAGTTGAGAGAATGAATTATAGTCAAAACTTCCATTCAAGCCAACTCGAACCATGCATCTTTAGAATGATTAATGAAACATTCAATTGAACAGAAGAATAAAACCCACCCAAATTCCTAACTCGAGAGGGAGAAAAACAATATATCGGCATGAATACCATTTCCATGCACAAAGTCGAGCTCAAGAAGAGATATACCCAAAATGAAATAGTCTATTTTCCTTCAATTTTTCATTCATTTAGACAGAGTCAAGTTACTCTAAAGTTCAACTATAATTACCTTAACCTCCTACTGTAACAAGTGTATTTCTCGATTAAAATAAAAAGAAGTAGTCATACCAAGAAAGTCAAACCAAGAAGAATAAACCTAGACCATTATTTTCCTTGTACCAGATAAGACATAATCGAATTCAATAAACCATTCCACAGATCACATAAGCAAAATTAACTAAGAATCATGCCAAAGGATATATTTCTCTCGAGGTGATATATTCTAGTTCAACAACATACACGTTACTATCTAGGTTTTAGCACACTCAAGAAGGCATATAAAATATTCAACAACATCTCAAGTCCAAATCAAAGTTAAGCATGTTTCAATCATTTTTTCCAACAAAGGAAATAAAACCCAGATCGTATTTACATCAAATAGTGAATCCAAGTAGAAGCATATAGTGAAAATTCAAGCATCGAATAGTAAGATCAAACATCATATAAAAACCCATTTGTTTCCCAAAGAGCAAAGTTCTTTTAATGAAGACATTTAGGAAAAAGTAGAATAACTTAATGGGTAGATCCTATCATACCTGATAGAGCTTCTTCCTTATTTGTAGAAGATTTCCCAACCAAGCCTCAACAACCTCTTCTTATCAACACAACATCACCCACTTCAACTCTTCCACTTCATCTTATACTTCCACAAAGTCCAAAATAGATACCGAATTTGAAAATAACAACTATTTCCAAAATAGAAATTCTGGTTCGAAGAACTGAAAAACTTCATGTAGAGAAAAAACTTGAAATGAACTGAAGATCAAAATAACAATACCAAAACCTATCATGCTTTTTCCCTAGGTGGTTTAATTTACAAAAATGAAATCAATTAATGTGAAGGACAACCAGTTCCCTCCTATTTCTCCATGCCACCGCCATCTATTTTTGGCGATGCCTTAATTCAAATTTTGCATGTAATTTCCATTTAGTGGTGATGCCAACTAGGCATCCACTAAACTCCCAATGCCTCTACCAAAATTGGCAGTCCATAGCAATTAAAACCAAGATCAATTCCATTTAATGCCTTGAAAACCGATGCCACCGAACATGCCAATTGTAGTCATTTTTACTTCTATCATAAAATAAAGGAACCCCATGCACGCCAACCTATCACCCAAGAAAAGCCGAGCACTTACAGAGGCACACGCGGTACCGAGTCTCTTTTATGTGAGTTTAGTGGGAAACATCATCTATGATTAGTGTAAGAGATTTCGAAGGGAATTTTAAGACATACAGAACCATAGGGCTTAGAACAGCCACTAGATCCTTTCATTCACTTCAGATCGGGTGCTTAACAGAATCCATAACATGTATTGTGACAAAAAGAAACATACAAGCATTCATACTTAGCATGAAAGGAAAGAGAACTCATAAGAGAGAAATATGCATCAGAACCATTGATATTCATGTATATATTATGACAGGTAACATTATTACATCCATGGAACCATTACAGAGGGGTCACGAGAGAAGTAGACCGCATCATGCATTACACCGGACTTAATGTAACTAAGCTATCCAAAATAAATTTTACAACCCCTAGGCCTAATGCATCCTATCCCGAATACAACTATTCACTGACAGAGTCCTCACAACATTTCTGTAGAGCTCCGCTCACTCTCTAGGTGTCTATATGGATATTTTTATGTATATCTCCATATGTGTATATGTATATATGTATCTCTACAGCACTTGTATTTATAGCTTTCCTAAATCGCCCACTCACCCACCAACACCATCATATCTGGTGCCAAGTGTCTGAATGTGGTCCTCCATGCAAGCATGCTTCTCCAAGCCTAATATCTCCACTTTATTCCATGATGTTCTTCTAGAATATTCCATCGCAAGCATGCTCCTTCCTGGGCCAACCTGTCGCCAGGCTGACATCTTATCCACATGCAACCAGGTCATGCTTTTCATGTGTTCTACTCTAGACATCCAAAATGACTAAGTCCCGATCCTTTCACACATCGTGCATGCTACGTGCTTCCTTATATCCTTCTCTTACGTGATTTTTCCATGTGCGCCATTCCATAACTGGGACCTTGCGTGCCTACGTGCCTTCATACTTGGTCAATATTCCAGGGGTCCAACATCACCCCACACTACAAATGTTCTCCATCCATAGAAACAATCTACTTATCCAAGAAGTAGGCTTCCTTAAAGAACCAAGGTCTATTCTTTCATTTTGTAAAAGAATAAAGGAATGAAAGAATAGAGGAAGAATGAAGAATGGGGGGGGCATCAATTAAGAAAGCTAGAAAAATCATTCCACAAGTCTACCTCTAGCTTGTTCCAAATATCAACCTCACTCGTGACTTCGATAGAGGTCACCGATCGGATGCTTACCTCATCAAAACTCGGGCCAATTCCACAGGTGACCTAGGTGTTAACGATCTTCTCCATCTCCTTACCTAGGTCTTAGAGCATGTCCATCCTCCTGGTAATCTAAGGGTATAGTTCCTTCAGCTAGGCCTTGATTGAGCTCCTTAAAGCTTCAATCACCTTAGATTTTCTTTCCACTTCGGTAAGAATCTTGTCTCTTTCTGCCCTATTTCCTTTGTTCTTTCTCCTATAATTATTTCAACTTTACTTCAAGTGTGGCGACCAAGGAGCTTACTACCTTATCCCTGTCTGCACAGGTATCATATGTTGCCTCAATAGATTGGGAAATGACTTTAACTTCCATGAGCACTTGGCTATACTCCATAATGAGTGCTACCACCTTCAACCTATTCTCCTCTTTTAAGCGTGCAACCACTTCTTCTATAGAATCCAGAGCCAAAGGTCATCTCTCCATAGTGAGGATGCATGTTAGGTCTTCTACACATTCCATGAGGGATGAGTACTTCTATGCAAGCAAGCACTAAGTCCGGTGCTTTAAAAGGATGGCACCATTGATAAATTCTATATTCTTGTATACTTCCCCGCACCTTTGTCTTTTCTTCCTTTAACGCATGCCTTAGTTGTGCGCCGATCGGTTCTTCTTACATCAAGCTCTTGGTCTTCTCTACCAGCTCCTCCTCTCTTTTCCCTAGTTTCTCCTCCAGTACTCTTATTTTGTCATTACACGTGAAGAGCTTATCCTTTATCTTAACCGTGACCTTGTTGAGCACATTATAGACTTGCTCATCTAAGAGTTCCTGGGCATTCACCAAGGGATTGACTCCCTTAGACTCTAGTACTATGATGATCGGTTCTTGGCAGACTTTGAAGTCTAGCTCATCAATGTGGGACTCAAATGCCCAAGAGAGCATCTTCTTCATTCTGGGGTATGCACCCTCCTTCTCAAATGACCCCATGGCTAAAATCCTTTCTGTGGGTACCATGCTTTGGAACCACGTGTGTAGTACCTTCCTTGAGTCATTAATGTAGCCCATTACTTGTCTTTGTTCTATATCGAGGGCCCTCCTACTCGAGTGCGTACCTTTGGGAAAACTCACTATTAGAGTGGGACCTCCTCCCATGCTACCATGCTCCTTATCAGTGTTTTCCTCTCCTTCCTCCAGCACTATGTCAGTGCTACACTCCAACTCTTGGTCTACCAGGGCCTTGAGAATTATCTTTTCTTCTCTCTCTACCACCTCAATGATCTGCTCCTTCGTGAAACATATAGATCCTTATTTTTCTCGTACTCAACCTCCTCATTCCTTTCCATGTCTTTGACACCTTCCTCATCATGTGTTCCCTTATGCCGCATGAATATGAACTCCTACTTTTCTTCCTCGCTCTCTTCTCCTGAGTCATACACACTGAACACATGTGGCTCCTGGTCCTTCTCAGGATCATCTTCCTTGTTGTCATCTTCTTCACTCTCACCTTCTCTTTTACCCATGTACTTCTCCAAGTTTTTGGTCTCCTCCGAGTCAGCTTCCTCTTCCACCCTCTGCTTTTTCCTAAGAGGTGTCTCCTTGACGGGATTCAACCTCTTCTTCTTCCTTAGGTGACTTTTCCTTGGTGAGTGGTTGCCTAGGTGCCTCCACTTTTGGTGTCTTCTCCTTCACCAGGGACTTCTTTCTCCACATGTAAGTATTTGGCTTGGCACTTTTTGTTGGCATGCTCACTATCTGAGCAGTCTACACACTTGGTGCTTCTTCATCTTCTCTTCCCCTCTTCTTTGGCATGGGATTCTTCCTACCCATGGGATCCTCAGGTATGGAGACATCATTCTCCAAGTATGTGCCCTTCTCAAATGTTTTCGTTATGTGGAGGTACACGCATGTCATGGATCCTCCTGCAATGGGTAGTGTCATCATCCTTGTCATTTGGACCTCCTGTGACATGTACCTTTCCACGTACACACACTTGCCACTTGGGTAGTTCAATATTTTCCACATCTCCCTATGCTCTTGGTCCAAACTACCTAGTTCCAACTTTAAATTCTTTGATTCCTTAAATTTGTTTACTCCTACTTGGAATTATTGAGCAGTGAACGTGAAAGGAAGTTTGCACCAAGGGCTCCATGATTCATCTATCAACCTGAACCTACCCAGGTAGAAATGTTGATAAACAATGAATTTGGCTTCCCCTTCAGTGGTTATTGGGAGTTGTTCAAGGATTCTCCACTCTTCCCGAATGCGTTCCTTAGGCGCGTATACCATTTCTCCAATCATGCCTTATGGGGTGCTGTCATTGTGTCACAGGCATACTTCTCAAATCTCTTCGCAGTGAACGATCCTCAACAAGGTACTTCCATACAAACTTGTCTAGTGTGTTAGGCACTTCAATCTCTAAAAATATGATCATCAGGAGGATGTTGCTAAAGAGGATTCTATCCCCTCCTTCGTGCAACTAATAATTTCCTCCGCAATGTAAGTAGACAAGTTGTATGTAGTTCCTCTGCAAACATGTAACCAAGGCTTATTGACCTGGGTCCATCTCTTCTGGCAATTCAGCTTTGTTACCCAATACATAGCCATTTTCATCACGGGCTCCTTGATGTTTGAAATGTTGTAGTACCATGAACCCTTCTTATAGGCATATTCATTTATGGTCTCCTAAATTTCCTCCTTATCACTCAGGTCATCCTCCAAGTTGTTTCCTTCACATATAAGGCATGTGAAGTGAGAGATAAGTTGGGGAGTGACGCGCATCTTATGCCCTACAAAGTGGAAGTAATCTTTGTGTACCCGCAACATTAGCCATTGATACATGCACTCTAGTTTTCCAAAATAAGGAAACTCATAGAGTTGTAGCAACCCTACCTTCTCCATTTTGACCTTCACGTCATCATCATAGATTGGCAAGCCCTCTAGTGTTCATTTACTTGTAAGGCACACTAATTACGTTGCCATTTTATTTTCTATCGTGTTTTTCTATGGTTATAATCACTCACAGCAAATTTATCGGTGGGATTCCCACTCCTTACCCATCATCACCCCATCTGGGTATTGCATCTCTCGCATACCATTCTTCATTTGTGTTTATGTCGGGTTCTTGTTGTTTGGCCTTGGCCTTGGCCTTTCCTTTCTTGGGTACCATTGTTGAGGTCTTCTTATCACTTCACTTTGTCCTTGTTACTCTATTCTTCCACTTCTTCTAACCTCTGATTTCAAATCCATGATATAAATCTCTTGAATCCGTGCCCTAGTTTGTCGAACCCTAACTGGGATAAAGTTTCCACAAGACAACACCTCACAATTTTTTTTCACACCCGTGTAACCTCTCCCTTATGATTTACAAACTCAAACTAGTTGCTCACGCTTAAATCTCATACATATTTCTTCACTCGATCAAATATGGAAACCCTAGTTTATAAAACTTGCTTCTTTCTCTATTTTGAAAAGTGAAAATGAAAGTGTCTTGACCATTTACTTATAGTTTTTCTCTTTTTGAACATTAAATGCTACTTCACCTACCACACTGCATTACTTTGTTCATTTAATGTGGATTTTTCAAACAAATCTTGTCTTTAGTTCTTTTACTAATCCACCCAATCTACATGAAAACTCCTTCAACCTTCCGCACATAACCAATCTAACATGACAGAGACTCTTAGGCACACGTAACCCATGTTGAAGGCACTTATTTTGTCCTGATTTGTACTCTCACCTACCTCATGTTGCTTAAATGCACTTTTTCCTCCTTAGTACGTGGATCTACAAGTGGATTTATCCTGGAACCAACCATTCTTCTTCCATCTTTTCTCTTCATACACCTCTTTCAACCGAGCCATTCAACAGGGCTTATCAACACAACTTCCTTGGTACTCTAATCATGTGCTCCTTCACATTTATCCACCCCACACTTAAAATGATGCGCAGTCCTCTGTGCACTCACAAATTCTCCAAAATAGCAAAAAGGTTACCGGCACCCAAGGTGCAAAATAAAGCAACAATGTGAAAGGGAAGTGCATAAAGGAAACTTATAAAATAACTGGTAAAACTACCTTATTTACAAATACCAAGAAGACTTATTTATAGGAGGGCTTCAACCTACTCCCATTGAAGTGTCCAGAAACTTTGTCCCATCCAGCGCTTATACATACTGCATGCCCCTAATCAAGGATGTATGAGATTATGTAAGGACCCACCAATGGACTTTCAACTTCCCAGATGGCGTAGAAACTTAGAATCATATAGTAACACCATCTACCCAACCTCAAACTTCTTGTTTCTAATGTGGCAATCATGCCAAGCCTTCTTTTTGCTTTTTCTTCTATTTGGTTCCGGTTGGCAAGTTATTGTCTCTCATCCACTTCATTAACTCATCAATTCTTTCTTCCAGCGCTTGTTCATCAACTAACCCTCCGTGCGTGCTATTCGCAGAGAAGTTAACATAGATTCAGCCAAAAAAATATCTTCCATGCCAAACACCAACCGAAAAGGTGTGGATTTGTTCACCTTTTATATGTTGTCCCGTAAGCCCACAATACTACGATACTTTTTCATCCCAATCTTGTCTTCCGAAATCACAAATTTTGGTCAAGGTATGACTCACTATTTTGTTGAATGCTTCCGTGGTTCCATTTTATTGTGGATGATAGGGAGTAGTCTTGTGATGAGCTACAATGAACTCCGATAATAGGATCCTCACGGTCTAATTCAAGAAATGTGTACCCCATTCTGGTCAAACTCAACGGGAATCCATACCTTGTGATAATGTTCTCCCACAAGAACCTTACTGCTATTGCTGTTATGTAATCTTTAGTTAGAGCTTCCTCCACCCACCTTGTCAAGTAATCCATGCAAGTGATGACATAATGTGACCCTGTCTTATGCATCACTGGTGCAATAGGTCATACAAAGTCTATTTCCTACTATTCAAAAGGCTCCGTGCTAGGGATAGGGAGCAAATGCATTTCATCTCTATTTCCTGGTTTGCCAAGGTGCTAACAATGGTCACACGCTTTACAATAGTCCCTACAATCCTTGTATAGGGTTTCCCACCAAAACCTGCCATTAATATCTTACACGTGGTGGCATCACCTGCATAATTCCCACCTACACTTCCTCCTTGTGCTTCCTCTATGATGGTCAGGCGCTCATCCTCTAATACACACCTACGCAAAACTTCATCACGTCCTAACTTGTATAAGTCTCCACTGATTAACATATAGGGTGAGACACGTATGGCCAACTGCTTTTTCTCTAAAGTCTTCATTCCTTCCGGCACCACACCTTCCTTTAAAAATATTACAATCTCTTCTAAGTCTGAGGGTGCGTGCCACAATCTAAATAGGATTGCATGTTTGGCATTGCTTCCTCAATACTTTGTGCGTCCTCCCCGAATCAACTCTTGATAGATGATAAGGCCCATAATTACTTTTCCTAGGCTTCATTACAATGGTGAATTAAATTTCTTGAAATAGCAACACCCATCGACATATGTGCCCTTGTAGGAAGGGCTTGTTCACCAAATATTTTAATGCCATGTGGTCGGTGTAAAACACAAAGGGTTTTGCCAACAGATATTGTATAAACTTGAAAAACACATAGATCATTGACAATGCCTCATGCTTAGTTATGGTATAATTCTGCTATCTTTGGTGTCAGCTTCTTTCTTGTAAAACATAGAGGATGATCAACAATCCCTTCACTGGTTGTGTAAGGACTTTGCTAAAAATGGTGGTCCCTAAGGAATCTACATGGACATGAAAGGGATTGTCCTAAGAGGGAAAACATAAAATAGGTGTGGTGACAAGCCTATCTTTTAATGTATCAAATGCCCTCTATTGTGCCTCTCCCTAATGGAAGGAACTTTTATGTCTAATAAGCTCCTCTAAAGGCACGGTGATCTTGTCATATCCCTTAATAAATTTCCCAGAATAGCCCGTATGCCAAAGGAATCCATGCACGCGCTCAAGCTAGTAGGCTCCTTAACCCCACAATAACCGCAACCTTAGTAGGATCTACCAAAGAAGCCCTCATTACATATGATATGCCCCAATAAAGTCCCAAAGGGTGTAGTAAACACACATTTCTTAATGTTGAGGGATATCCTCAACTTCCTACACCTCTCAAACATTAACCTTAAATTGTCACAATGGTCTTTAACCAGACCATATACTGTCTAATCATCCAAATAGACCTGAAGAAACTTATGGATGAAGTCCTAGAATGCTTACACCACTATGCGTGAAAAGATAGCAGGCACATTTTTTAACCCAAAGGGAATGACCATATATGCAAAAATTCCCCACTCGGTGGTGAAAGTTGTCTTCTCCTGGTCCTCCTTTGCAATCCGGACTTGGTGGTACCTTGAAAACCCATCTGTAAAGGAATATATTTCGCACCCAGTGACTCCTTCCAAAATTTCTTCAGTGAAGGGGGCCAGAAAGGGATCGATGACACAAACTATGTTCAATTCCCTATAATCCACACAGATCCTAATCCACCCATCCTTCTTGATGTTGATTACCATCAAACTTATCCACTCTGATTCTTCTACTACCTCAATGATCCCAGAAGCTATCATTTTTTCTATCTCCTCCTCAACCTTCACATGTAAATTGGGATTCATCTAGTAGGGTCTTTTCCTAACCGGGCCCGCACCATCCTTTCGTTTTATCTTCATATCCAATAAGGAATGGTGAACACCTTTGAGCTCATGATACCCATGTGGGGATAAATCTTCAAATTCATGCAATAGATCAATGATCGGAGATACTTCCTTCTCTGAATAGTGATCTCCAATAATAGCTTCTTTAGGTTATACTCCTGAATCGATATTAACTTTCTTCATTTTTACGGGCTCATGGTAGGCACGAGCATGATTATCTACACTATCCACTACCTCACACGTCCCTACAAAATGAATAAAATATAAGCTTTTCAATTCCTCTTCATCAATCACATGCACCAAATTTCCTTTTTCTTTTTCCAAACACGCACACTCCAGCTGTAACTCTTTCATTTCCTCGACTTCTTCTTCAAAGCACACCTCCAATCTTGGTTCACCTAGTAATTATAACAGCCTATCTTCTCTCCCCGACATTATCCCCCATGGTAAGGTACTTGATACCCTTCAAGGCCTTATCAATCGATGGTTTGGTACTCCAATACTCAAAGGTTTGAATAAGGTCAGCCATGAGCTCTTGCCAATTTGTTGTCAAGCGACATGTCTCCAAATGAATATACCATGTGCGCGCGTGCAACCTTGTAGTGTAGAATACAACTTGTGCACCCAGAGGGATGGTGGTAAAGCTTCCCTACCTTCTCTCCAGACCCATCCACACTCTTGGATATGGAAAGAGGCGGGATCCTTCCCATGGTACTCCGTGATGATGGTGGGTACATTGCTCCTAGAAAATTTTACTGAGAGAGGGAAATTCTTACCTCACACCACTCTAAAAGGCTCTCCCAATGTGTGGCCCACCACCAAGATTTTTGTCAAGAAAGACATAACTTAACATCCCCTCTGCTTCTTCTCATCCTTCCACTAAGCTTCCATCAATTATAGAAAGATCTCGGGAAGGCTCCTTCTGGATACTTGGGCGCTTATTTTACTCCAAGGCATCGAACCATGTGTACCTTTGTTACCTTGGTCATGACCCTCTCAATCGTCATCCCATCAATTCATAAGTCCCACGCACCCAATTGTCACACACCGGACTAGTGGTATCACCATCGACCGAGCATATTCAAACCGGATAACCCCTTCAAGAGGGTCTATCATCTTAGGGTCTCTAATTGAGCACACATATATCTTGTCTAGAAATTCTTCCCCCAATGGTTCAATATAGGGTATTGACTTCCCATTAGGTATGGGTATAATGACCCGCTCCTCCTTATTCTAAAAGCTAATGTACCCTTTGTTGAACCAAAGGTCCGCATTGTTCTTGAACACCAAGGGCACCCAAGTAGTGCTGAAATCATCTTCCTTGGTGAGCACCAAGACTTCAAAGTCCCCAAAACTTGGCACCCTAGACAGCAATAACGGCATCCTTTAAGACACTCGATGAGCATTTCCTTAGTATTTTTTTCCATATACAACACATTCAAAGATGGATATAATGCAGGTCTTCCCATCTAATTCCAATCATCCAAAGTTAGAACATTAACCTCTCGCACTGTGTTAATGATGATATTACGAGGAGCCATCCATCTACAATTGCATTCAATGTAATCTTCTTATTATAGTTGAGGTTGTGAGGGGGAGGTTTGGATGCAATACCTACCTCTTGCACTCTCCTTTGGCGCGTGGTACCTTCTCTCTCAACCATGATCCTAGAAAGGGAATGATATTCTCCTTCCTTATAATTTTAAACACCTCCTTAACCTCATCCAGGTCATCCTTGTGTACCTCAAATCTCCTCCCTTGTTTGTCCCTCTTAGATTGCTCCTTTAGACACTAGATTGACCCTTGTAAGCTTTGAATAACATTTATGGTGTCCTGATATATCACCTTCTGATGCGTGGGGTCTAGATACTTTCCATGAATGACCTCTTCCCTTGAAACTAGGTTCTTCTCGTCTTGGTACCTCTCTTGCACGCGTGGCTTCGCCTTGTTGTTACCAAGATAGGCTCCAAATCTACATCTCGTGTTATCAAAGGCATCCACCGTATGTATTCCTTCTTAATACCGACCATTGTAGTACCCTTGTCCATCTGCTACTACTGATTCATATGCTAAAATAATTCTAGGCACTCCTCATACTTATGCTTCTTTCCACAACACGAGCGCCGCAACAGTTCGGGCATTCACGTTTGTAATGTTCTATAGATCCACAATTGAAAAGAGTTCCACATGGGAACTTGCTCCTTCCTCCTCTGTGGTTCCCATGACCATGGAATCCTCCTTGAAAACCTCTTCCACGTGCACCTCCATCTGTGTGATCCTCATAACAAAGTGATCACCGCCCTTGGAAATTCTTACAACGCTAGTTTGGCACACCCCATAATTGATGGCCTCATGGATTTGATCAATGAGCTTACAGTCCTTAGTATCATGGGTTTTAGAAGTGAAAATCTTACAATAACAAGAGAAATTATTCCTGATTACACGCTATAACAAGGGAAATCTACTTGCATCATGGTCCCCATGATAAATTTAATAATCTACCACCACAATGACGTACTATCCTTTGGGGGAAATTATCCTTAACGTGCCCCTCTATCTCATAATATGTGCACCACAAACCACTGCAAGTCTCATGGGCTAAGTTCCTAGATAATTTTTCCAACTTCTTGGCCATAGCAGCAATCTGGGCCTCCAAGAACAAGCTAACACCAGTATCAACACTACCAATAGCCTTGGCGTGTAGGGCAGCCTCCAATGCCTTGCATGGGTCTATAAAAGTTTTATGAGATAAGGCCCTTCTTAAACAGGGTGATCAACCCTCCAAAAACACTAAGAATTCTGTGAAGGGTGAATATCATATGATAATTTAGAGAAGAGAGTATTAAATCACACATCATAATCATGTACACTCTCTGCCATTCCTTGTTGAATAACCTTCAAAGTGCTGATGCTCTTCTGCTCAAACTCAAAAATGTGGAACTCTACCAAGAATGCATTCTTTAAGGTAGTATAATCCACTACTTGTCTGATGAGGGTCATACTTCCTATACCAGTTATACGCGTGCCCTTGCAACATGGTTACAAAATGACTAGCCTTCCACTCTAGGGTTGTGACACCCTTCACGCACCATAGTAGTTCACCCTTGTGAACATGTTCCGTAGCATCCTCAATACCTATATAATTGGGTAAGTGTAGAGAGATTTCAAAGAAAACTTGTGGGGGTGGTTGGGGTCCAAATCCTCTTCCACCATATCCTTGGTTTCCACCTATGTTTCCTCTACCACACGATCAACCAGTCCACTGGTCCTTAACCACCAGATCCACTAGACCCACCAGCTCTTACTCCTTCTGAACCACCAGATCCACTAGGCCCACCAAGTCCTAAAGTGGTCGTGCTGCCAAGGGTTCCCACGGTTCCCACCGAGTTGCATGCCTATGATCTACAACAATGCCCCACCGCCAATAGTATACCTCGCACCACTTCTATATGTGAGATCAAATGCTTGTGTTCTTATAATTTTCCCGAAAATTCCTAATACTAGGTGGTGTTTACATGCATAGAAGTACCAAATAATAAATTATTCCTCCCGGGCGTAGAATGATCACCTCCAATGTAATCAACTAGATTAGCAATATTATTCCCCTAATCTAGAAAACCAAGTGCAAGGGTTTGGTCACTAGGTGGGCTTAGATGCATGCCAATGGTTCTTCTCTCTCTGCATGATGAACTCTCATTAGAATCCGAAGGGTTTCTCTCACGCACTTACCAAGATGGGGTCGCACAGATTGCATAGGTTCCACATCTTTAGTGTGAACCTCAAATCCTTCCCGCAATGTCTGCCACCATACATCCATCACACCTATAACCTTGTGTCATCTAGTAATCTACCTTTCACATGCTTCACTATACTTGAGTCATCTCTCAACCCTTTCTTTCTCTACCGCAACATCTTCCATCTTCCTCCACCATATCTTCCTCTCCCAACACTCAGACTAGTTTAGCTGGCCATTGGAAAAGCCTCTAAACTCATGGTAATCATCAAGATCTTTAGATCTAGAGGGAAAACATGTAAAAATGATCCTCTGGGCTGCCGTAAGAACTCAAACTTAGCAACCTTCGATAAGAATATGTGGAAATGGCATACTCCAGTGTAGCTAGCCAATACTCCTTTCCACCAATGATCCACAACACGGGTCCATGTCAGATCTACATCATGTAGCCTTTGGTACTCTTCTTGGGTCCACACATGTGATCTATAATGCCAACTTGATCTAGATGCATAGGCTAAGAGCCATTCATACAGTTCCACAGGGAAATAATAGAAAAAAGTTTCATATAGATCATGGTAGAGATTCTCTTCTACCCATCTACATGCATTAAACTTAGGTCCAGTGCTGAATCTCTAAGAAAATTCATCCTCCATGCTCTTGAACCATGATTCAACATTTTCCAATGTTAACCACTCTGTCATTACTCATTACATAGATCATGATGTATGCTAAATCCCACTACAACTTTGAAAAGAGGTCCCGGTAACAAAACCAAGATGTAGTCATTTTTACTCCTATCACAAAAGAAAGGAACCCCATGTGCACTATCCTAGCACCCAAAAAGATGAGCACTCACCCGAGGCATGCGGGTACCAAGTCTCTCTTTATGTGATTTTAGTGGGAACATCATCTATGATTAGTGTAAGAGATTTCATAAGGGAAGTTTAAGACATACAAGAACCATAGGGCTCAAATGACCTCTAGATCCTTGCAGGTCACTTCAGATCGTGTGATTAACATAATCCATAACATTTATTGTGACAGAATGAAACATACAAGCATGCTTCTTCAAGCCGAGCTCTCCACTTTATTCCATGATGTTCTTCTAGAAGATTCCATCGTAGGCATGCTCCTTCCTAGGCCAACCTGTCGCCAGGCTGGCATCTTATCCACGTGCAACCAGGTCATGATTTTCATGTGTTCTACTCCAAACGTCTAAAATGACTAAGTCCTAATCCTTTCACGCGTTGCATGTGCTACGTGCTTCCTTATACCCTTCTCTTGTGTGCTTTTTCCTTGCATGCCATTCCATAACTGGGACCTTATGCACCTATGCGCCTTCATACTTGGTCAATATTCCGGGGTCCAACACCGCTTACCAAGTAGTCCATAGGTACCCCTTAGGTTAGAAATAGTGTCTAGGTTAGATTATTATTAGGTTAGAAAATCAACCTTAGTTCCTAGGTAAGTCTTATTTACCTTAGGTTGTATTTCATTTAAATAAACATAACACTCCCCAACTTAGGTTAGATATACCCTTAGACTAGGGTCACCTTAGTGTTTTAGTAATAGGTCTAAGGTCCTTATATGCTATTCAATGTTTTAACATTAACAAGAAGACCTAGGCCTATCACTTAAAGCCTATTGCAAAACAAGGATCCTTGAAGAAGGGTCCTTCATATTTATAAACAAAACAAGGCTCAGTCTAACTTCACCTTTCCATTTCCGAATGCCAAGTCAACAAGATGAACAGTAAGAAGAATTGAAGCATACCTTGGATCAATGGAATTGATCCAAGTTTTTGTGTCAACACAAGATAAGTATGACAACAACAATACAAGTTCATAATATTTTTAAAAGTGAATTTAAGCTATTCATAGAGATGAATGGCCTCATTTTCAAGTAAGCATAAATCACAACAAAATGAACCTTTTCAACAAATAATGAATTATCCATTGCAAACATGATTTCCAAAAGTCATAAGAGTACACCTTCCTAAGACAAATCACATGTCAACATTTGCAATGTCAAGAGTGGAATTCATCATAGTAACAACCATGTCAAAGATGTTACAATTTAGGATCAATCACCACAGATCCAATGCTCAAAATTTGAAAATGGCTTGGTTTTCTTGAAGAAACAACTCGCTAAATCAAAATGTGGAATACTCCAAGGAAACCAAATCCTCGCAATATACCAATGATTTCTCCACCTCCTCTCCATCTCTCTCTCAAAAACCACAATTCAATGCCACCTGTGACACCAAAGAACCAAAGGAGGAAGTTGAAATTGAACAACCCAAGAAGAAAATGTGGGGAAAATTAAAACTATCTTGAGGTTGAAGAAGTTGATGGTGATACACAAAATAACCTTATTGATTATGTTCATGATGAAGATTATGATAATGATGAAGCTCTAAGTTTCTCATGCACAATTTTCACTTACACACACCCAAGAACAATGCTCCATCCTCGGTGGCTACGGTAAAAGACAAGAAGAAGAAAGAAGATTCTCCTATGGAGGTTTCATAAAATAAAATCATTAGCAAAGGATTACCACTACCACCCTTTATAGATTTGACTAAACAAAAATTAGACCCATCCGGTTAGCAAGGATCACGATACCATACCAAGTAATTCATCTAGTCATTCTCCTAGCTCAAAAGTTACTAAAAATAATTCTCCTTCAAATGTTGTTCCTACAAAAACATCTAAGGTTCTATCAAAACTTGCATCCCCGTCTCCTTCCAATCCAAGTAGTGCACCCGTGAAGGAAAATTCAACCCCCAAAGTAGCAAAACATTCACCATGTAAATATTTTGTTATTCTCGGAACCTCTGCCTTACCCGCCATAACCCCATTTGATTTTGTGGAACATGCAAGCAAAACTAAAGTCTAGCTCATATAAATAGAATACCTACAAATGCATCCTGCCCAATTTGATAGGTTCATTGATGTAGTCTGTGGTGGTAATCCGATAACCTTAGGTATAAATTCCAAAGGCTTACCCCCCCACACCATCCACACCATTTTATCAAAACATGCTAGCCCTTAGTGCCTCCAAAACCAAAAATGTTGAACCTTTATACCTATCACTCCTCATTAAAGGCTTTAAGATAAATAATTACATCATAGATTTTGAGCCTCGATAATGTAAACTATGTCAAAGTTGTAAATTCTCTAGGCCTCACCTTGACCTAGGAAAATGACACATGTTATTCAATGGAATCCAAAAAAGTTCCATTGGTAGGAAGAATCAAATATGCACAGATAGAATCAGCTCATTTTTCATATAAGAAGGTGCGTCTAACCATCCTAACATCCTTTGGCATGCTATTGAGCCAAATTTTCTATAGATACTTAGGTGGATAAATAAAAATGGATTGTTCATCTACAAATATTTCAAAGTGAAAGGAGATATGAAGAAGTTTTTTCCAAAGAAATAAGATGAAGTTCACAAGATGAAAGTCTCGATGATCCAAAGGAAAACATTATTTTTCAAGATAGCAGAAGTTAAGCAACTACTTCGCACATCGAGAAAAAATGAGAAATTGCCACTTCTTATGGAAGAGGAAGAAGATCAAGTTTGGATGATGGAATTTGATGCTAGTAATTCTAGTACAGTTTCAAGAGAAGGCATTGTGTTGTATTCTCCTTCCGATTAATTGTAACCATTTTCCTACAAACTGAAATTTGATAATACAAATAACATGGTGAAATATGAAGCTCTCATCTTAGGCATGGGCATGGCGTAAGACATGGGAATCGGAAGGTGAGATGCTTTGAGGTGATGCAGAGGTGATAAAAAGTAAGTTGAGCAACAATAGTAGGTAAAAATATAAGACTTTGGCATTATAGAAATAAATTATGAGATCGCATTGAATATTTTGATGCATTTTCCATTGATCCTATCCCAAGACAAAAGAATGAAAATGTTGATTCTCTTGCAAAGTGTCGACTTCCCCAGTGAAACCTCATCCTTATTTTGGTAAATACAAGGTGACCATTGAAATGGTATTCAATATTTTCCTAGGTTACACTTTCTTCGTTAAACTGATCCCACTAGACTGTACATTGACTTATTTCATGATTTATTAAGTACAACTAGTGAGTATCTAGCACTCAAATGGGTTTAACCACAATTATTCATGGGTCTTGGACCTGCAAGGAATTCCAATTTAACACATGTGATAAATTTGAAAAATATTTCTTAAGCAGATAAATATGTAAAACATCATGCATTCATGATAAAGCAGGAGGTAAAGCTAAATGACAAGCTATAGGGTTGATTACTTCAACAATTTCAAAGGGTCCCACATAACGAGGTGATAACTTGGCAGCCTTGCCAAAAATTATAGAACTCTTTTTCAGTGTAACCCAAAGAAAGACCTTCTCACCAAGTTACAATTTCTTATCAGCCCTCTTTAAGTCTGCATAACTCTTTTTCCTATCTACTACTTCCTTAAAGCATTCACGAATCATTTTAACTTACTATTCGATTTCCGTAAGGATCTCAAGTCTAATTATATCTATATCCTCTATGTTATCCCAACTAATAGGAGCTTTGCATTTCCTTCCATATAATCCTTTGAAAGGTGCCATTTTCAGAGAGGTGTGATACGTGTTATTATAATAAAACTCAACTAATGGAAGGTACTCTTCCCATTTATACTTCTGATCCATGCAATACATTCGTAACATATCCTCTAAAACTTGATTAACTCTTTCAGTTTGTCCATCCGTTTCTAGATGGTATGCAGAACTGAAATTCAGCTTAGTCCCTAGGGCTGCATTAAGTGTTTTCCAAAATCTATATGTCATTCTTGGGTCTCTATCATATATGATCAATTCAGGTACTCCATGTAATCTGAAAAATTTCATGCATGAATCTTTTTGCTAAAACAGTGAATCATTCTTAAGATTACTAGTAATAAAATGTGCTACCTTTGTTAGTTTATCAACAACAACTAGAATAATGTCATGTTTGTTTCTTGACTTAGGAAACCCTTGTACGAATCCATGATTATTACTTGTCATTTATATTGTGGTATGTTGTGAGGATACAATAAACCGATGGATGCATATGCTCAACTTTAACACACTGACATTCCAAGCAAAGTGTGTTACAAAATCAATCATGTCCTTTTTCATCCCTTTCCAAAAATATTGTTGTTTTATATCAGAAATCATTTTCATAATGCCAGGGTGTCCTTAAAAAGGTGAATTATGAAATTCAACTAATAATTTCTTTCTTAAATCATTTAAAAAAGGTATATATACCCTATTTTCAAACCTCAAGTTTCCTTCATTTTCAAAATGAAAGCCTTTATATCTCACATCATTTGGATTTGAAGCAAGTGTTGTCTTTACTTGCTAAAAATAAGAATTAGATTCCATGACACTTTTTATTTCATCTTTAAACTAAGTTCTCAACATTATAAGAGCATAAATGTGCTTCCTATGACTTATAGCATCTACAACTCTATTTTCTTTGCCTTTAATATAACTTATGTCAAAATCATACTAAGATAGAAATTATATCCATGTTCAATGTATTACATTCATATTTGGCTGCGTGAAAATATAATTTAGTCCAAGATGGTCAGTTTTAGTTCAAAAGGTCTACTAAGAAGATAATGCCTCCATAACTGAAGTGCATGAACAATGGTAACAAGATCTAGGTCATATGGAGCATAATTTAGTTCTTGTAAATTGAGTTTTCTACTTTCATAATCTATAACATGATCATTTTGCAAAAATATATATCTCGAGACCTTCCCGAGATGCATCCGTTACAACAAGAAAGTCTCCATTAGGATCAAGAACAATCAAAATAGGTGCCGATGTTAACCGGCCCGATCTTTCATAGTCTCAAATGCAGATTCAAATTTTTCATTCCACACAAATTTCTTATCTTTATTCTACAACAAAGTTATTGAGGCAGCAACCTTAGAAAATTCATTAAAAAACTTCCTATAGTAACCAATAAGACCCATGAAGCTTCTAACTTCATGTACATTCTTAGGTGCAAGACACTCAATTATTGCAACAATGTTTGAGAGATCTACCACTATTCCATCTTTGCTTATAATATGACCCAAATAGTGCACTTCCGTATCATAGAAAGAACATTTGGAAAACTTACCATACAACCTTCTCTTTCTTAAGATTTCTAGAACTATTTTCAAATGCTCATGATGTTCTTCAATGCTTTTAGAGTATATGAGAATATCATCCAAGAATACAAGAACAAATTTGTCCAAGTATTCTTGAAAAATATTATTCATTAAATTCATAAAATTTGCAGGTGTATTCGTTAAACCAAATGGTAAAATTGTGAATTCATAATGTCCATACCTTGTTCTAAAAGTTGTTTTATGAATATCTTCATCCTTTATTCTTAACTGATGATATCCAGATCAAATATCTATTTTTGAATACACTAATGCACCACACATCTGATCAAATAGATCATCAATTCTAGGAAGTGGATATCTATTTTTAATTGTTTCTTTGTTTAACATCCTATAATCAATGCACAATCTAAGTGTTCCATCTTTCTTTTTCACAAAAATTACTAGTGCTCCCCAAGGCGAGACACTCAGCCTTATCAAACCTTTAGACTAAATTTCTTACAATTTTTCCTTAACCTCTACCAATTCAATGGTAGTCATTCTATATGGTGCCTTGGAAATAGGTTCGGTTCCCGATTTGATCTCAATCGTGAAGTCAAACTCCCGTTTGGGTGGAAGACCAGGTAACTCTTCCGGAAACACATCACTGAAATTTCTTAACAACGGGTATATTTCCATGAATTCACCACTTTCATCAGTTGTTTCAAAAATTTAACTATATACAAAGTACAACCTTTGTTTTTGGCCTTTTTAAGTTGCATAGCTGACAATTTCCTAACTGAAATCTCACGTTTTCCTCTTGAATGTCTATTATTTTCTGCAGGTCATCCAAACAACTAATATGTTTCTCAAAACATTCAACCTTTTCCTTATGCTCAGCTAGTAATTTAACACCTATAATTACATCATAAGACCCCAAAGGAGCAACATAAAGGTCAACTTCAAAGTGGAAAAACTAGGTAAGTCAAGGACTCGCTCCAAAAGACACATTCTAATTGTGTGAACAACATTATTTCCATTATGTAACAACCCATGATTTATCCATTTTATAGCTTTTATTTTTAATTTCAATGCTAATTTAGTAGAAATAAAACATTCAATAGCTCCAGTATCAAAAAGTATAGTTATGGGTATACCAAATAACTTACTGGAAATTCTATGGGTGTACTTGATTTTCATCCTATTTAACAACTATTGTTATTGATTATGGTCATCCTTCTTTAAAGGACACCGATTTGCGTAATTATCCTTGTCAAAATTGTAACAACCTCCTACATGTCCCTTCTTAGGCTCAAATTTATTTCCTGCCTTAAAGTTATCATTCGAGCCCCATAGGACTTTTTTCCATTATTATTATTCTTGATAAAGTTATTTCGCACATTAGCAACGTGGGTTTATTTGTTGTTGTTTTCTTGTTATTATATGTAACAAATTTTTTTTCATACCAAACTTTTTCCGTAGTCCCTTTTTAGGTGCTAGAGAAAAAGAAGAGTTTGGAACTTTCTTTCTGATTTCCTCCTTATGGGCAGAGATCACTTTCAATTTCTTCTCCTACCTTATGGATTTTTCTACAACCCCTTCCATAGTGGTTGGGATGTGAACATCCAATTCTCCACCTATAATGGGATTTAATCCCATGATAAATTTTTGTATCCTAAACTTCTCATCAGTTTGATACTGAGGTACATACTTAAGGAGTTTAGTAAAACTCTCCCAATACTCTGTTACAGTTAATTTACTCGAGTAAGTTATGAAATTCATTCATTTTTTTATCATAGTAATGTTGTGGTAGTCATCGTTGCCTAAAATAAATTTTAAATTGATCCCAAGTAATATTTGTTTCATCAATGTTTAACTCACCTTACGATTTTCCCACCATAAAGATGCTTCAAGGGAAAGTTGATAAGCTCCACATATTACTTTTGTTTCCTCTGAGAAGTTCCTTATTGCAAATTACTTCTCCATTTCTTTGAACCAGTTCACATCTCCATCTCCTAATGTAGTGCCATCAAACTTGGGTGGACTTATCCTTTTATGTCATTAGTGAGTTTAGCTGCCAATCTTTCCTTTTTATTTTCAAGATGATCAGGTGCATTAGTATTAGTATTGGCTTCGTTATTGTTATCAACATCCAAATTTCCAACATTGGCATTGTCCACAAGAGGTGGCTGATTGTTATTACTAGCATATTCTTCCTCCTTGTTTTTTCCCATTACTTGTTCAAGTATAGCGAAATGATCTATTGTGTCAAACAAGGAAACAAGGATCTCCTTGAGTTTTTGTGTAGTAGCTCCTTCTCCACCGGGTGGTGGATTATTTGCAGCATTTCCTCTTATTCTAACTATTTTCTATTAACAAGAAAATTTAAGTTTTATCAGATTATGGACACAATAGGTCCAAGAGCTGTAACCTTCAGCTCTGATACCAAGATGTAACATTCCCATTTTAAGACTTTAGAAACAAGGGAATTTTTTTTAACTAATGTTCTCTATTATAAATAATCATAATTTAGAACACACATTCCATGCTAATCAATCTCATAATAGATAACCATATGCAATTGTAATGACTTGGTGAAACACCGATCTCTCATGTTAACTCAATGAATTATATACTAGGTATACTTGGTTATCTTACCCTTTTCGGGTATTAAGTTTTCTATTTAAGAGGCCTATATTAATATTTGTTACCAATATTCATCATAAATCATGCTTCTTAAACTAGGTGACATAGGACAATGTAACTAGAAGCTTGCGATACTTTGGCCAAAGATTTTCAGCATATTGTTCATGTTTATATTCCTAGATGACATACTCATCAAATGGAATACATCTTTTACCCCACTTCATATGTTATCTAGAATGGTCTTCATTGACTCATGTCATTCCACTTGTTCAATTTTTAAGCCTAACCAAGGTTAGCAACATATTTTAGTGTAGATAAGTATTCGCATGACTAAGGGTACATATACATAGTCAATCGATCTAATTTGATTGCATGTGTCTAGTTATCCTAAGTCGTCATGAGTTGCCCCCGATACTAGATCAGGCTTATAACTTAACCTAGGGTATAACTATGATCAAGTCTGAGTTTATGTAGATCTAGATGATTAAACTATAAAGGGTGGTACAACATGTCAACTATAACACAATATCCTCATGAATGCCCAATTCATCATGAAGGTATTGTACTACATTTTGTGTGTGCCAACATCTAACTGGGTCATCCCATTTAGATGTACATACCAAAGAAAGATTTTAATTACTCAATTATTTTCCTTAATTAAAGTTTAATTACAACAGCCATATTAAACCCCTAGTTTCATTAACCATTAGGGTTATAAGAAATAAATGAATTTGGAATTACTATGCAGATACATCTGCCTCCAACCCATTTCTGAAAATTTGTTTATCATTTATTAACTTCCTAATTTAAGATTCAGTTTTACAAATAGAAATCAACATACTAACAATGATGTTAACTTATTTAATTTATCCAAGTCTTAGCTTGTTTAAGTTCTGAATCATATCCTTTTATAATAGACTTCATTGAGATGAAGTCTACTTATTATATATTCTTTTCATTTGATTTACTCAGCTTAAATAATTAAACAAGAGGAATCACACCTTCCTCTTTCAAGAATAACATTAGTATAAAATCCAAAAGGTCTTAAATGCAATTTGCCTAACATTGCAAGATATTTTCCTTTCCTTTTACTTATTAGGAGTTAGGGTTCATTTGGAACCTCATAACATGTTACAAGTTTTCATCATGATTCCATTTACCTATTAACATCATTTTAGTAAAACCATAGTGATTTAATTGAATAACCAATCATGAATGCCAACTTTAATAAGTTTCATTAAATAAGAGGGTAGTATATTTAGTACCCTTATCCTCTAGTTTATTTTAAGTCAACCTGATAGGGTTCATTACAGATATATATATATATATATATATATATATATATATATATATATATATATAAGAATAGAGATAAGATTATCATTTCCATTCATAGAATATATAAAAAGATGACACATCAAGTACAAATAAACCCACAATCTTTTCCATTTATCAAAGTGGAATTCATACATTACAAGTTCAAACACTTCATACATCTTTAGTGTCAAACAACATCAATAAGCTCAATAAAAATACAACTTTCCTTTCCAAAAATACATTTCAATAATGATTCATATTTCATCATAAAATATCCAGTCTCTTTGGTAAACAAAAGTAACATCATAAAATATCTTGTCTCATTTTACCACTTACGAATTCCATCTGCAAAAATTACTAGCACATGTCAGGTCATTGAACTGAGCATGATATACACTAAGTATTAAAATTATGTGCTTTTAACTAATTATTTCATAAAGAGAACTCTACTTTTATGAAACAATTAAAGCATTACAAAAAGACATATCAAAATGAAATACCAGTCATAAAAGAGAGAGAAAATAAAGTGTTGATCCATATCATCCTAAAGTAAAGGTCATGACATAATCAGATTCAATTTTCATCCAATGATTTCATTGAAAGAATTAAAACATTAATCTAGATAAATAATAATTCACCAAATTGCAAACTTCTTTTCATTTACATATTTTCATGATTCACATCTTATTTAATTCCATCTAACCTGAGAATATACTAACACTAATATCTCAAAGGAACAATCTACATTAGATGGAACAATAATACATTTATCTCAACATTATCTCACTTAACTTCATCCTAAAATATAAAATGCCAAGCTCAATCAATCATTAGGATAAATTTAGGACAAACCAACAACACCTTTAGGAAAGAGTTTTTTATTTAAGAATCTATATCCTAAACTTCGAGTCACAAACCAACCTACATTTAGGATCAACATAATTTTTTTTTGACAAGGAGTGAGTTCAATTTGACATACATTTAGAACTAATCCCACATCACAAATGATTACATCATTACAAATGTAAAAGCTAAAGAGAATAATGGAGGTATTTAGTAATCAACTACAAATCCTACAATTCTTATTATTACTCTATAAGAAACTTACTCCGAAATTGCCAATCTAACATTACAAATATTTAGAATAACCTTTTTCTTCAGTTAACTTATTCTATCGCAAAAGGGGTTTAATTCTTTAAGCAAGTCCTAGTGGAGGCATAATGATACAATTGAACATGTTAGTTCCCTCTTCCGTGATACTTGATGTAAGATGAAAATTAAAGAGAAAGGGATTATTCATTCTCAATCCAAGAAAGAACATACTAGACAAGTCTGGTCTCCTCTGTTTTCCATTTTAAAGCCCAATAGAGGTTAGATCAGGCTCGTGATAGATAATTGTCCCTAAACAGAGATAGAAATAAGATCCACATACAACTACCTTTCGAGAATTCAAAGAGGACAATATTGAAAATACCTTAACTAAGAACAAAAAGAAGGGATAACATCAAATAATGGTAAGATAATATCTTAATACTCATTCCTTAATAGAGGTACTCTTACCAAGATCAAAAAATAGCTGAGATGGATTTGATTACCCAATGCCAAGAAAACACTTAACTTCAAACAACCATTGAAGTCCAAAGAACCATTCAAACTCACAATTGATAACAAAACTGTAACACAAAAGCTACAAACTGAAATTGATTCTTCCTAAACTTACAATCATTAACAACTACTGTATCACAAAAAATATAAACTTCAAATGATATTCCTTCTAAAAAATAATAACAATAGCTCAAGGAGTCATCTCATTTTCCCAACAAATAATACAGATCAACATTTAAGTAATTTACCCCTTTTTCTAACAACGATTTCCTTTTCAAGGAGATAACACAATAGCTTACCCATCAATTGATGGTGAATGAAAAGTCGAGAGAAATACTTATAGTCAAAACTTCCATTCAAGCCAACTCAAAACCATGCATCTTTACAATGATCAATGAAATAGTCAACTGGAATAGGAAGAATAAAACCCAACCAGATTCCTAACTCGAGAGGGAGACAAACAATAAGTCAGCATGACTACAAGTTCCATGCATGAAGTCAAGCTCAGAAGAAGAGATAAACCCAAAATTCCATAGTCTATTTTCCTTCAAGTGTTCATTTAGTTAGACAGAGTCAAGTTACTCTACAGTTCAACTATAATTACCATGAGCTCCTACTATAATAACTATATTTCTGATTAAAATAAAAAGAACCAGTCATACAAAGCAAGTCAAACCAAGAAGAATAAACCTAGACCATTCTTTTCCTTGTACCAGAGAAGACGTAATCAAATTCAATAAACCATTCCACAGATCACACAAGCATAATTAACTAACAACCATGCCAAAGGATAGATTTCTCTCAAGGTGATCCATTCCAGTTCAACAATAGACAAGTTACTATCCAATTTTTAGCACACTCAAATAGGCGTATAAAATATTCAACAACATCTCAAGTCCAAACCAAAGTTAAGCATGTTTCAAGCATCTTTCCAACAAAGGAAATAAAACCCGATCGTATTTACATCAAATAGTGAATCCAAGAAGAATCATATAATTAAAATTCAAGAATCAAATAACAAGATCAAACATTATATAAAAACCCATTTGTTTTCCCAAGAGTAGAGTTCTTTTAATGAACAGATTTAGGAAAAAGTAGAACAACTTAATGAGTAGAGCCTATCATTCCTGATAGATCTTCTTCCTTATTTGAGAAAGATTTCCCAGAGGATCCTCAACAACCTCTTCTTCTCCATGCAATGTCAACCACCTAAAATCTTACACTTCATCTTATACTTCCATAGAGTCCAAAATAGCTCAAGAATGTGAAAATAACAAATATTTCCAAAATAGAACTGCTAGTTTGAAAAATTGAAAAACTTCATGCGAGAGAAAAAAATCGTAATGAACTGAAGATAAAAATATACCAAAACCCACCACACATTTTCCCTAGGCATTTTCTTCACCAAAAATGAAATCAATTAATGTGAACAACCAATTCCCTCCTATTTCTCCATGTCACCGCCATCTATTTTTGAGATTCCTTAATTCAAATTTTGCATGCAATTTCCATTTAGTGGTGATGCCAACTAGGCATCCACTAAACTCCCAATGCCTCTACCAAAATTGGCAATGTAGCAATTAAAACCAAGATCAATTCCATTTAATGCCTTGAAAACCGATGCCACCGACCATGCCAATTGCCAAGTAGTCCATAGGTACCCCTTAGGTTAGCAATAGTTTAGGTTAGATTATTATTAGGTTAGAAATCAACCTTAGTTCCTAGGTAAATCTTATTTACCTTAGGTTGTATTTTATTTAAATAAACATAGCACTCCCCAACTTAGGTTAGATATACCCTTAGACTAGGGTCAACCTTAGTATTTTAGTAATAGGTCCAAGGTCCTTATACGCTATTCAGTGTTTTAACATTAACAAGAAGACCCAGGCCTATCACTTAAAGACTATTGTAAATTAAGGATCCCTGAAGAAGGGTCCTTTATAATTATACACAAAACAAGGCTCAGTCTAACTTCACTTTCCATTTCTGAATTCCAAGTCAACAAGACGAACAGGTAAGAAGAACTGAAGCATACCTTGGATCAATGGAATTGATCCAAGTTTTTCTATCAATGCAAGATAAGTATGACAACAACAATACAATTTCATAATATTTTTAAAAGGTAATTTAAGCTATTCATAGAGATGAATAGCCTCATTTACAAGTAAGTAAAAATTACAAAAAAAAAGAACCTTTTAAACAAATAATGAATTATCCATTGCAAACATGATTTCAAAAGTCATAAGAGTACACATTCCTAAGACATATAACATGTCAATGTTTGCAATGTTAAGAGTGGAATTAATCACAAGAAAAACCATGTCAAAGATGTTACAATTTAGGATCACACCATAGATCCAATGTTCCCAAAATTTGAAAATGACTTGGTTTCCTTGAAGAAGAAACTCTCCCAAATCAGAATGTGGAATACTCCAAGGAAACCAAATCCTCCCAATAGACCAAGGATTTCTCCGCCTTTGATCATTGGCTTGCTCTTGAAGCACCACCACCAATGCCACATGTAACACCAAATAACTAGAGGAGGAAGTTGAAATTGAACAACCCGAAGAAGAAAATGTAGGAAACGATGAAAAATATCTTAAGGTTGATAAATTTGATGGTGATATGCATAATAGATTTATTTAGTACGTTGATGATGAAGATGATGATGATGATGAAGCTCCAAGTTTACCATGCACAATTTTCACTCGCACACAGTCTAAGAAAGGTGCTCCATCCTCGGAGGTCAATTTGTGGTTAAAGATAAGAAGAAGAAAGAAGATTCCCATATGGTAGTTACATAAAATAAAATCATTAGTAAAGGATCACCACTACCACCCTCGATGGAGTCGACTAAAGAAAAATTAGACCCACTGGTTAGCAAGGATCATGCTACCATACCAAGTAAGTCATCTAGTACTTCTCCTAGCCAAAAGTTACTAAAAATATTCTCCTTCAAATGTTGTTCCTACAAAAACATCTAAGTTTCCATAAAAATCACATCCCCATCTCCTTCCAAGCCAGTTATTGCACCCATCAAGGAAAATTCAACCCCCAAAGTAGAAAAAAATTCACCATGTAAATCTTCTATTATTCCCAAAACCTCTTCCTTACCCACCATAATCCCATTTGAATTTTTGGAACATGTAAGAAAAACTAAATTCCATCTCATAGAAATAGAATACCTACAAACGCATCCTACCCAATTCGATAGGTTCATTGATGTAGTCTGTGGTGGTAATCCTATAACCTCAAGTCCAAATTCAAAAGGATTACTCCCCACACCATCCACACCACCTTCTAAAAACATGCTAGCCCTCAGTGCCACCAAAACCAAAAAGGTTGAAACTTTCTTCCTATCACTCCTCATTAAAGGCTTCCGGAAAAATAATTGGATCATAGATTCCAGAGCCTCGAGATAATGTAATGTATGTAATATTTAAAAATTCTCTAGGCCTCACCTTGACTGGGAAAATGGCACTGTTATTCAATGGAATCCAAGCAAGTGCCATTAGTAGGAAGAATCAAAGATGCACGAGTAGCATTAGCTCATTTTCCATATAAGAAGGTGTTTCTAAACATCCCGGTGGTGGACATCCTATCATTCTTTGGCATGCCATTGAGACAGATTCTACAGAGACTTAGGTGGAGAAATAAAAATGGATTGGTCATCTGAAACTATTTTAGTGAAAGGAGAGATGAAGATGTTGCTTCCAGAAAAGAAGATGAAGTTCACAAAGTATGAAAGTCCGATGATCCAAAGGAAAAAAATATTTTCAAGATAACATGCTAGGAAAATAATTCCTCACATCGAGAAAAAGATGAGAACTTTCCAATTCTTATGGAAGAGGAAGAAAATCAAGTTTGGAAAATGGAATTTGGTGGTAGTAATTCTAGTGCGGTATTCGGGAGAGCAGGAATGGTGTTATAATCTCCTTCCAATAAATTGTACCATTTCCCTATAATATGGTGGAATATGAAGCTCTCCTCTTAGGCATGGACATGGTAGAATACATGGGAATCAAGAAGGTGAGATGTCAAGGTGATGCGGAGGTAATAGCAAAGTAATTTGAGAAAAAATATTAGGTAAAAAATCTAATACTTTGACATTATTGAAATAAGGTATGAGACCGCATTGAATCTTTCAATGCATTTTCCATCAAACCTATCCCAAGAAAAAAAGAATGAAAAGGTTGATTCTCTTGCGGTGTTGACTTCTCTAGTGACACCTCATCCTTCTTTTGGTAAAGACAAGGTGACCATTGAAATGGTATTCAAGCCTAGTGTACTAGATAATGAAAATCATTGGCAAGTATTTAATGATGATAACTAGATTCTAGAATTTTTGGAACAAAGGGATAATTTCAATAATATATTCTTTGAAGGAAGAAAAAATTCACACCGAGAATTGGTATCCGAAGAAGAGAAAGAAGGAATTGAAGGGATTGATGAAGAAGGAGTGATCAAATTGAAAGGAAACAATATTATCAAAGGCCTAGTTTCTCTTGAAGACCTCTTTGATAAGCATGACATATTCATTCAATAGAAAGAAAAATAATATTCTCGGTGCCCAACTAATTTTGATAAGGAAAACATTGAAACACCAGAGGATCTAAGGATGGTCAACATTGGAAAAAATTTCTCTCCCGAGGAGAAGAGAATGTTTTTTGTTTTACTCAAGATATATTCAGATGTTTTGGCCTACTCTTATGATACACTCAAATCCTTCCAACGAAATGAAATGCGTCACTCAATTCCCTTGAAGCAAGATGCCAAGCCATTCAAGAAAAACAAAGGCCATATAACCTAGAGATTGATGATACCGTTGTTGCAAATCACCAAAGGCACCCGGATGCAAATCGGTTTCTAAATTGATGTTTAGGGCATCCAGTGTGATTGCACAATATGGAAACCTCTCTCTAAGTGTGGGACTTGTGAAAATGAGAGAGGAATCTCCAGATTAGAGGCTGGTTCCTCAAACTCCTTTGATTAAATCTAGTATTTGCATAACTGCAGAGGTTCAGATCCTAATTTTACCCTAATTTGCAAGTAGACAGGGATAAGAAATGTAGAAAATGAAACTAACCTAATGATGGTGATGCACCAAACGAGTGGTGAACATTTTTGCTCATAAAAATAGGCACAAATCCATGAAATGCAACATGAAAAACATACACAAGCTGATAAGATGCAATAAGAGATCTGAAAATGAAGTAAAAACAATACAAACAGAGGGCTGAAAGCATTCACAGAGTTTGTACTATCATTTCCATGTAAAAATCCCTTGCATTACACCATCAAAGAGGTATAAACTTGTTACAATCCTTGAAAAAGGCCTGATACTTACAAAATTCACTTCTTTTCAGGTGAAAGAAGAAGTCTAATGTTTAAAAAGTGTTCAACCATGAAGAAATGAGCCAAATCTGGCTTTTACAGTACATGGGTCGAGCCCAGGA
Source organism: Taxus wallichiana var. yunnanensis (assembly GCA_018340775.1). Lineage (NCBI taxonomy): Eukaryota > Viridiplantae > Streptophyta > Pinopsida > Cupressales > Taxaceae > Taxus > Taxus wallichiana. Next base: position 737,003,639 of record CM031241.1, read on the forward strand.
GAGAGAAAATGTGAAAAACACATGGGAGCCATCCCTCATTGAATGAAACTACATTAAAACAACATGGAGGTCCTTACAAACCCATGCTCTGACATTTTTGACCATGCTGGAGAGAAAAGCGACCCATTTTGCATTAAAATTGGTTGTTGAAATGTCATTTCTGGCCATGGACACGTACCAGAAGCATTTTTTATTTTTCTCTCTCCAAACTGAACCAAAATTCAAAATTGACCATGGAATCATGTAGATAATTTCATAATATTTCCATTGATATAAAGAACGTGCAAATCTGAGCTCTGGATCGAAAGTTATGGAGGTCTGAAGTTTTAGGGCAAAAAACGGCCCAAAAAATGGATCGGCGGGCAAAAATTTAAAATTTTACCTCTTTTTTGGTCTTTGGAAATTTTTTCAAAAAACCCCCATGCCCCACCACCCAGGTGCCACGTGGCATGATTTGATTAGGCGTGGGCTCCTCCTGGCCACTTTCCCTTCATTTTTTCCTTTGGAAATTTTTTCCAAAAACCTCCGCCGGGCCCACGAGCTGGACACGTGGCGGCTTCCTATTAGCTGCGAAAAAAGGGGGGCGGGCTTTCCTCCATGAATTTTCCTTTGTTTTTCCATTGGGAAAAAACTCCCAAGTCCTCCCATGCCGCAAACTCCCCTGCCACCTCTGCCACCTGTCATGTTTCTATTGGCTCAGGCCAATACTCCAAAATTTTCCCTTGAAAAACTCGGCAAAAACACTTAGTAAAAATTCTACCCTCTCCTCCATCAAGTCGATGGTGGAGACACATGTCGATGTTTCATTGGCCCATGGGCCATGTGGACCAAAATTTACACTTGAAACTTTTGGCAAGACTTAGCCAAATTTCACATTTCTCCTCTGCCGTCCGCGACCTTCCTCTGGACACGTGGCGAGCTCCTATTCGCTGCGGGCCAAAACCTCAAGAAATTTCCTTGCGCCATATACTTAGCCAATTTTTTACCTCACCTCCCCTTATGACACGTGTCACACCATGATTGGTCCGCGGGCCCCGCGGGAAATTTTTTTATTTGAACCTACGCCAAACACTTGGAAAATTTTTAAACTCGCCTCCGACCTCCGAACTCCTCTGCCACGTGGCAGCTTCCTATTGGCTGCGGGCTTCCAAAGGGGAAATTTCCCACAAAAACTCCACCGAGCCATAACTTGAAAAATACGAGGAGTTAGGAGGAAAAATTTACCTTTCTGGAAAGCTGAGAGAGAGCTCTATCTGATGGTGCCATTTCCAGAAAGATTTGAGTGCCTAAAAATCAAAAAATGAAGACTGAGGCATAAGAGAGGCAAGAACACAAGGAGTTAGCCACCAAAATGAGTAGGGGCACATTTTGGCTAACAATTTTGGCAACTCAGAGGGGTCATCTACCTGCTAGATGAATATACCAGTTTCTTGAAGTAGTCCATTGGGCATGGAGTCATCAAATTTTCTGTTTGGAACCCCAATTGACTTAGAATGTTGCAAGGAGGAAGATGGACTATCACCTGATTGAAACAAGGACTGCAAAACATCTCTAGGGACAGAAAGTTGTGCCAAAGCACTTAGGGAAAGCAAAACTAACCTACAACAAAACAATGTGCACAAGAACTTGAAGGAATGGAAACCTAAGCTAATATTTACAAGATGGAGAATTCCCCTTTAGAAACAACGCTTGAGATAGATTCCATTGACTGGAATCTATAGTTCTTCACCATCCAATGAAGCCAATTGGAAAGCATTGTTGTTCTTGCACTTCGTGACCATGTATGGGCCACTCCAAATGGCATCAAATTTTGAATGCCTTCCCGGTTTTTCTCTATCCGCATCCCATTTCAACACTAGATCTCCAACTTGAAAAGATCTATCCTTGGCCTTCCTATCAAAGGTCTTCTTGATCAAAGCTTGATCCTTCTCCATTGCTTGGGATGCCTGATCTCTAATCTCTTGTAGCTCCATCAACTCTGCATATCTCACCTCCATGGGCTCAAACTCCAACAGCTCCAACTATTTCATGAGTTCCAATGTTGGCAACTCAAGTGACATGGGCAAGATTGCTTCTCTTCCATAGACAAGCCTAAATGGAGAATTACCTGTGGATCTCTTGGGGGTTATCCTATCATCCCATAAGGCTGATTTTAGCTTGGTATGCCAAGACCTCTGATTCTCATCAAGAGTTCTCCTAATGATCCTCAACAAGTTCTTGTTTGTAGACTCAGCCTGGCCATTACCTTGAGGGTAATAGTTTGATGAAGTACTTAGGTAGATCCCGTTCTTGACAGCCCACTCAGTCACCTTGGATCTAATGAATGCCAATGCATTATCGAGATTATTGTAGCGGGTATGCCAAATCTGGTTACTATGCCCTCATAGAAGTCCAAGATACTAGATTCATTTGCTTCTTTGAGTGCTAGTTTGCTTGAGTCCATTTGGTGAAGTAGTCTTTGGTTGTCAAAATCCATTTGTGCCCTTGACTTGAATTGGGATTAATGACTCAATGAAGTCCAAACCCCATTGCATGAACAACTGGTCAACCAATATTGGATGCAATGGAAGGGCAGCAAGTTTCTCTTTTCCTGTGAAGAATGCACAATTCTTACACCTCTTGATCCATGCAAAGCAATCACTGAAAATATTGGGCCAATAATAACCAGCCTTCATAATTTTTAGAGCTGTCACTCTTAGTGCAAAATGACCACCATCTGGTCCACCATGGAACTCTTCCAACACCCTATGAATCTGATTTGTGCTAATGCATCTCAACAGCACTCCATTCACATCTTTCTTGAACAAAACTCCATCAACAATGGCATATGGGATAGCCTGCAATCTGAAGTGTCTTCTTTGGGTCTTGTTCATCTCCGGAGGGCATAGGCCTGTGCTTAGGAAGTGTATTATACCTTGGGTCCAGCAAGGAGTGGGGACAACATTATTTTCTTCTTGAGTGCCACTTGGCTCATGGCTGTCTTGAACTGTCAAAACAACCTCTTCTTCATTGCATACTTCTTTTTGCTTCCCCAAAATCAGCTGCTCACACAATCCTTTTCCTCTTACCAGCTTGGTGATCTTGATCTCAATGTCATACTCCATGACACGAGTGATCCAACCTGCCCTTTTCTCATTCAAATCCTTGTTGAGGAGGAAGTCTTTAACCCCAACATGAGAGACCAGCAACTGGACCTTGTTGTTTGAGACTAAATGCTTGAATTTCTTCAAGCTTCTAATTACTGCAAGTACATGCTTCTCAATAAAATAATACCTCACCTCATAGTCATCTAGGCTCTGGCTGAAGAAAGCAATTGGCTGCTCATCATTGTCCTTGTTCTGCTATACCAAAATGGCGGAAATAGTATCATTACCTCCGAATGCATAGAGGATAAAATCCTTGGAGAATTCCGGGTTGATGAGAGTTGGTGCTTGAGAGATGGCTTCTTTGATTGCTTCAAAACTCTCCTTGCCTTCTTCTGTCCACTTGAAAGCCATGCTTTTCTTTAACATTTTGGTGATAGGTTTGACAAGGGCTGCAAAATCTGGGACAAACCTCCGAACAAAGTTTATCCTCCCCAAGAAACTCTGAAGGGCTTTCTTGTGGCTTGGCAATGGTAGTGCTCTTATGGCTTCAACCCTCTCTGGATCAATTGCTAATCCTTCTTTGGAGACAATATGGCCAAGGAGATTTCCTTCATGTGTAAGAAAGATACACTTCTTAGGATTCAAGGACACTCCAAATCTCCTACACCTCGTGAAGACTTGTCTCAAATGAGAGAGGTGGTCTGCTGCATTTTTGGAAAAAACAGTGATATCATCAAGGTAAATCAGCACCATGTTGTTAATCAAACCTTTGAACGCCATGTCCATTTCTCTTTGGAAGGTAGCACCAGCATTGGATAGCCCAAATGGCATTTTCCTGTATGCATAAGTTCCCCATTTAGTTGTAAAGGCTGTCTTGAACTGATCTTCTTCCTTCACCATAATCTGATTATACCCTGAATAGCCATCAAGTAGTGAAAACCTCTCGGAGCCAGCAACAACTTGTAAAATATACTCCATGGAAGGAAGTGGATAATGATCCTTGAGAGATGCTCTATTCAAATCTCTGAAGTCAACACACAATCTGATTTCCCCACTCTTCTTTCTGACTGGAACCAAATTGGCAACCCAACTAGAATGCTTGATTGGGAATATGATCCTTGACTCAATCAGCTTGTTTAATTCTTTCCTCATGAGAGGCTCCATGTGTGGATTGAGTGGTCTTTGTTTACTACTGCGAGGCTTAGTATTTGGATCCAATTCAATGGTATGCTGAGCTAAGTTGGGATTGAAACCTTTCAAGTCTTCATAGCTCCAAGCAAACACATCAGGGAACTCTTGACACAGTTGTATGAACTCATACCTTTCTTGTTCAGTTGTCATCTTTCCAATTTGCAATGGTTTGTTCTCTTCCACCAAGATGATACTGAATCTTCTCTCTTGACCTGAATGTTTTCTTTCTCCTTCCTAAACTGATCATTGGGATTAAAAATGGACTCCAAAGTGATAAGTCCCTTGGGCAGCTTGTTAGTTCTCAGCTGTACCACTTGGTCACCATACTGCTATTCCAATTTTTCTTGATTCTTAGCTGAGAACTTAGCTTCTTCTTGCAAGAAATGGATGATTTTCTGGTCATTTTCAAACACTTGCCAACTAACATTGTTATCCGGCACTAAAGGCCTCACAATCATGTGGATGTTTGGCTATACCTTGTCTTGTTGAATGCTTTCCACAATGTCAAAGGCTGCCCCTACTACTGCAAGCCTGATCAGCAGCTTGGTTCTCTTTCCTAGGAATGGATTTGATGCCAAAACCCTCAAAATCTTCCATGAGGTCCCACACCCTGTTCTTGTAGCACTTGAGTAGATCATTCTTGGCAGCATGTTGTCCCTTGACCTGATTTACAATCAATTCACTGTCACCAAAGACTTGCAAGTTCTTTATTTTCTTTTTGATTGCCCAATGCATCCCTTGCACCAAGGCTTCATATTCAGCAGTGTTATTAGAGCATGCAAACTGAAACCTAAAAGCTGAATAGTACCTTACTCCTTGAGGTGAAACAAGCATAGCTCCACCTCCTGCACCTTGTCTACTCCTTGATCCATCAAAAAACAGCTGCCATACCTCATTCTCATCCTTGTGGTTTGGTTTGGTGATGCTAGGAATGGGCTGATTTTCTTCATGTATGCAATAGACCCCTAGCTCAAATTCTTCTACTTCTTGATAAGGATCAAAAGCATGTACTTTGTTTTCCCATTCATCAAGAGTTAGATCCGGGATGCTTCCAACCTTAGTGTCAGCTTCATCAGTGCTTGGGTGATCTTCTTGATCAAATGTTGAACAATTGGCATTGATCTGACTTGGAGTGTAAGGCTCAATGTGAAAGTTTGCAATAGGTTTAGACCTGATTGTAGCTTTGGTTCCATACCTTGTTATGAATAGCATGTGTGACCAATCAGCAGAAAAATATCCTCCAATCTTGGCTGTGAATCCCTTGACAAGCATAGGGCAAAGAGTGGTGGAAGGTCTATGACTGATACATCTTGTAAAACAACAACATTTGGACATGCATGCAAGGTAAGATTCAAGTTTCTAATCACTCCGACTATTGTTACTGCTGTCCCATCTAGTTGCACTACCCCTTTGGATATGGTTTCATACTAGAGCCCTAGCTGATCAGCTATTTGTTTAGGCATCACTGAGCTACTTGCCCCAGAATCTATCATGCAATTATTCACTAGCTGATTTCTAATGATTAACAAAACATAGAAAGAGGGGGCTTCAACATTTTACCTTATTGTCCTCCATGATTCCCTTCAGTGGCGGTGTTTGTGAGCACTTTCTCTTGCATCCCGAACTTTCTGATTTGATTTGAGTTGGCTAGTCCTTCATGGCAGCTTGTAGCAAATCTCTTTGGCACAGGATAGATAGGGATTCCCACATTGATATATTCACATTTGTCTTCTTCATCGATCAATGATCTTGAATGGTGATGAAGGATCTCTTTTTGTCCCTTGGTTTGCATATTCACTCCTTGCACGTGTGCAGCAACAAGCTGGTATTTGAGTTGGCCTAGGAGCTGTTCTTGGCTGCCCTTATGTGTTTAAATTGGATTTTGTTTTCCCACCATTTGTGGAGCCAAGGAAGGTTGTGGATTGGTTGGAGCTAATGGCTGCTCTTCTCCCAAATTCCTTCTTTTTGACCTTGTGTTGGCTGCCACACCTTGAGAGACTGTTTGATTCATGCCACAAAAATCCTCTGCTTGCCAATTTACCAACGTGGTGTCATTTGGAGCTGATTGTTGTTGGAATGTTTCTTGTTGTTGGTTGTTTCCTTGACTGCCCTCACCCTCCACACCAGTAGTTGTCACCATTAATGCTTGATTCAAAGCACCATTGAAGCACATGGATTGGTTATGAGGTTCATTGCATGGAAAACACCAATCATACTCCTGAGCAACGTTGTTTTGTGTTGGCACCAATGCTTTAGAGGCAGATATGGCATTTGGATTATAGGGCTGAAATGGCCTATTGGCAGGAGGCCTTGTTTGATTCACATTTGCAGCTGGATTAGGTGGTCTTTGTGGTTGATATGGCTGCCTGTTAGGCTGAGCTTGGGGCTGATAAGAAGGTCTAAAACCTTGGGCTTGTTGCCTCTTGAGAGTAACCAACTCATTGCCTAGGTTTTGCAATTGCTTCATGACTTCTTGAAGCTCATTTGGGGCACTTGGAGATGAAGTAGAAGCTTCATTTGAACTCTAATTTCTAGGAATGGGAGAAGGAGCCAAATTAGGTGCTTGATTAGTGTTTGGGCTCTCTAAACTTGGAAACAATGGCATGGGAGGTCTAGGGGCTAGTTTGCTAGCTTGGATCAAACAATTTTCAGCCCTAATGGCAATGCTATAAGCCATAGGGATAGTTATGCCTCCCATGGACTGAATCAACATAGAAATATCAGAATTTAGAGCTTTGAGATAGTAGAGAAAAGCACCTTCTGTTGTTGGCTTGACTTGCCATTGGAATTCTCTCCCAAGTCTTTTGAAATCTGAAGTTGAAATCAGTCAGCTGCTCATTGGGAGCTCTCTTGATGGTTGTCAGCTGCTCCAAAAGAGACAAGTTGTCTCCCTTCTCTCCAAATTGCTCATGAAGTGCTATACATAGCTGGTTCCAATTTGTGATAGAACCAGCTCCAAGGCTCCTAAACCATTGCAATGCTTTCCCCTTGAAGGAAGATGCCAACAATTTGACAGCCACTTGCATCTCATTGATTTCATGAATTGCACAAAGGTTGGCAATATCTTTAACATGATCACCTGGAGTAGTCTGATTCTCTCCAGTGAAGTATGGAATGTTCTTCAAGGCTGCAATTGGAATTGGATGTTGTGCATTGAGGGCAAGTGGGCTGTTGCCTATGAAGTTGACATAGGGGTTGTTTTGTGCCATTCTAATTGGTCTTAAAACCCTTGTTGACTAAATGAAAGGCTAATCGGGTGGAGTTGAGAGAGTTCTGTTTGGTGGAGATGGAGACCTTTGAATCCTTCTTCCTCTTTTCCTTCTTCTTGGAGATAACTGCAGGTATTCAAACAACACTTCTTCTTCTCCAACTCTTGACCTTGTGGTGACTCTTCTCATGAGTTTTTAGGCCTGCACTGCTGAAACCAATTGATTCTTCCCTTTGGAGTCACCAAATGTGCAATTTATGGCTCTTTTCAAGCAAGAAAATTGTAGAAAATGCACATCAACTTTGCTGCAATAAAAATGAGACCTCTAAGGTCCCACCGGGCGTGCCAAAACTGTTGTTGCAAATCAGCAGCACCCCTGGATGCAAATCAAGGTTCTAAGTTGATGTTTAGGGCATCCAGTGTGATTGCACAACATGGAAACCTCTCTCCAAGTGTGGGACTTGTGAAAATGAGAGAGGAATCTCCAGATTAGAGGCTGGTTCCTCAAACTCCTCTGATTAAATCTAGTATTTGCACAACTGCAGAGGTTTAGATCCTAATTTTACCCTAATTTGCAAGTAGACAGGGGATAAGAAATGCGAGAAAATGAAACTAACCTAATGATGGTGATGCACCAAAGAGTGGTGAACATTTTTGCTCATACAAATAGAGACAAATCCATGAAATGCAACATGAAAAACATACACAAGCTGATAAGATGTAATAAGAGATCTGAAAATGAAGTAAAAACAATACAAACAGAGAGACTAAAAAGCATTCACGAGTTTGTACTATCATTTCCATGTAAAAATCCCTTGCATTACACCATAAAAGAGGTATAAACCTATTACAATCCTTGAAAAAGGCATGATACTTACAAAATTCACTTGTTTTCGGGTGAAAGAAGAAGTCTAATGTTTAAAAAAGTGTTCAACCATGAAGAAATGAGCCAAATCTGGCTTTTCACGTATGGGTCGAGCCCGGAGAGAAAAACATGCAAAAACGCATGGAGCCATCCCTCATTAAATGAAACTACATTAAAAAACATGGAGGTCCTTACAAACCCATGCTTTGACATTTTTACCATGCTTTGGAGAGAAAAGCGACCCATTTTGCATTAAAATTGGTTGTTGAAATGTCATTTACGGCCATGGACACGTATTTGCAGAAGTGTTTTTGAATTTTCTCTCCCAAACTAAACAAAATTCAAAATTGACCATGGAATCATGTAGATAATTTCATAAGATTTCCATTGATATAAAGAACGTGCAAATCCAAGCTCTGGATCGAAAGTTATGGAGGTCTGAAGTTTTAGGGCAAAAACGGCCCAAAAAACGGATCGGCGGGCAAAATTTAAAATTTTACCTCTTTTTTGGTCTTTGGAATTTTTTCAAAAAACCCCCATGCCCCGCCACCCAGGTGCCACGTGGCATGATTTGATTAGGCGCGGGCTCCTCCTGGCCACTTTCCCTTCATTTTTTACCTTTGGAAATTTTTTCCAAAACTTCCACCGGGCCCGCGACCTGGACACGTGGCGGCTTCCTATTAGCTGTGAAAAAGGGGGGACAGGCTTTCCTCCGTGAATTTTCCTTTGTTTTTTCCATTGGAAAAAAAATCCCAGGTCCTCCCGCGCCGCGAACTCCCTGCCACCTCTGCCACCTATCATGTTTCTATTGGCTCGGGCCAATACTCCAAAATTTTCCCTTGAAAAACTCGGCAAAAACACTTAGTAAAAATTCTACCCTCTCCTCCGCTGGGTCGATGGTGGAGACACGTGTCGATGTTTCATTTGCCCACGGGCCATGTGGACCAAAATTTGCACTTGAAACTTTTGGCAAGACTTAGCCAAATTTCACATTTCTCCTCCGCCGTCTGCAACCTTCCTCTGGATGCGTGGCGAGATCCTATTCACTGTGGGCCAAAACATCAAGAAATTTCCTTGCGCCATATACTTAGCCAATTTTTTACCTCGCCTCCCTTTATGACACATGTCACACCATGATTGGTCCGTGGGCCTCACGGGAAATTTTTTTCATTTGAACCTATGCCAAACACTTGGAAAATGTTTTAAACTTGCCTCTAACCTCCGAAATCCTCCTTACGTTGTAGCTTCCTACGTGGCTACGGGCTTCCAAAGGGAAATTTCCCACAAAACTCTGAGCCATAACTTGGCTTCCAAGGAGGGAAATTTCCCACAAAAACTCTATCTGAGCCATTTCTAAAAAGATTTGAGTGCCTAAAATCAAAAATGAAGGAGGATTAGGAGGCAAAACTTTGACCTTTTGGCTATAAAAGAATGAAGAGAATGCATGGATTATCTTTCCCATCCATTATTCATGGTGCCATTTCTAAAAGATTTAAGAGTGCCTTTTTGTAAATTGAACTCAAAAAACAATTATTCCCTCCCTATCATGGACCAAATTATGGCTCTTTCATTTCTTGAAGGAAGAACACAAGGAGTTGCATTAACATTAAAGAAGAACCTTCACAATGCCTTGAAGGGTGAAATAAGAATATGTGTAGATTTTTGTAAATTGAACACCTTTTCCTACATTAGAATGCCTTTTGACTAATCAAATTAAATCAAAGTAGCAAAGGAGGAGATTCACAATGCCTTGGGGCACCTTTTCCTACATTAGAATGCCTTTGACCTAATCAATGCATGGATACATTTCAAAGGGTGATGGATCAAGTCAAATATGTAAAACATTGCATCATCATATCTCTTGATGATCTCATAGTGTTTTCAAAGAAGAGGGATATCATATCCATCACTTTAATAGGTACTTGCAAGATGTAGAAAACATGGCATATCACTAAACCCAAAAAAAGTGCACTTTTGGAGTTACGGAAGTCAAGGTATTTGGGGCATATCTTGAATAAACATGGATCATGAATTTATCCTTATAGAGTACGATCCATTCAAGAACTATCTCTACCCACAAGAAAGAAAGGAGTTAATTTCTTCTTCGGAAAGGTGAATTTTCTTTATCTTTTTTTTCCCAAGTTTTCTTAATTGACAAAACACATCACCACCATGATGAAACCACATGAAAATTTCAAATGGAATAATGAAGGGAAGGAAAAATTTGAAGAGATCAAAAATCCCTTGCCAAGGCTCCAAACCTTTTGTCTCCATATTTTAACAAAGAGTTCATCATGTATTGTTATGTATCAAAACATACCCTCTCTATCATTCTTGTTCGGAAGAATGAATAAGACATGGAAGCACCTATTTCTTTCATGAGTTGTCATGTTGAAAAGAAAACAATAAACTACAACTAATTGGAGAAGCATTCCTATACAAAGGTGGTCAAGGTTTTCAAACATTTTAGGTTTTACATCCTTAACTCTCATACGGTGTTGATTGTCCCCAACAAAGTGCAATCTGGTCCATCTTGACACAACATGATCCCGAGCTAAAAGAGGAAATTGGATTACAAAGAATCAAGAATATGAATTAGAGATTCAACCCTCCAGATAGTAAGGGGAAATGGTTTGTGTAGGTTGATTGATGAATATGAAAAAAATCAAATCTCAACACGGTGAAGATCATTGTGCCTACTTAACTTCTTCTAAAAAAATCCACGAGTTCTTTTTGTAGCCACTACCATGATGATGAGTGGTATGCTGATATTTTCTGTTATTTAACTTATGGATAATTCCTTTCTCATCTTGATTACAAGAAAAGGAGAATACTCAAGCTAAAGTTAACAAATTTTGTAATCTGGAATCATGCACTTTACAAGAGAGGTCTAGATGGATGCTTCCTGAGGTGTGTATATAAAGAGTAACAAGATAAATTGCTTAAAGCATACCATGACCAAGCATGTGGTGGACATTTCTTATTGATGGTCCTTGCACAAAAGATCCTACAAGGAAGGTATTATTGGCCCACCCTATTTGTAGACAATCACGAATGGGTTTCCAAATGTGAAGCATGCCAACAATTTGTTAGGAGACCACAACTTGTTGCATTACCACTCGAGGCCGAGATGTTATTAAAGAACCATTTCAGTAGTGGGGACTACCTTTCATCAGAATTCTAAATCCTCACTCAAGCATGGGGCACACCTATGTGTTCACGGGGACATACTACTTCAAAAATGGGTATAAATCATTCGGACAAGTAATCCAATAGTGAAACAATATGCAACTTCAAGGAAAATTTTAGAGTAAGTTTCGGTGCCACGAGAATATTGTAGTAGATAATGCTACCTATTTCTCTTCAAGGCATTTGAAGGATTTTTTCTATGGCTAAAAATCTCTTTGTCTCATGCATATAACTACTATCCATAGGGAAATGGATAAGCTGAATCAAGAAACAAGAACATTGTAACCATTGTCCACAAACTTGTAGATGAAAACCAAAGGAATTGACACAAAATGTTATATGATGCATTGTGGACGACATGATCACTCCTAAGAAGGAAATAGTTATGTCACCATTCCAACTAATGTATGGGGTCAAATATAAAATTCCCATCATGATTTAGATGTCGGATCTCAAGTTGCTGACAAAGAATAGAATATGGATAGTAAAAGGATTCCATTGACAAAAGAATCTTGTTTCTTGAGAAGCTAGAAGAAAATATACTTTGAGTGGTGTACTATATTAAAGAGCACCAGTTGAAAGTAAAGAATAGTTTTGACAAGAAATCCAAAGTGAGAGAATTAAAAGTTGGAGACTTCATCCTGCTATGGGACAAGAGAAGGGAACTAAAAGGAAGCCATGGAAATTTTGATCCATTATGGCTCGGCCCATTCCGTTCGTGAAGCTTATGGCGAGTATGTTTTTCTACTTTCATATTTGGATGGAACACCACTTTGGAATTGCCCCACGTGGGAAATACCTAAAAAACATCATTAGTGAAATTGGGTTGTCCCTCACCTTGTACCATAGGTGATTACTAGGTTTTTTTCCTTTATGTTGTGTGTCATGTGTTTCCTTTCCATTGTTTTTGTGTGTGTGTTTTTCCTTCTTCGTTAATCTTATCTCTCATCAATTATACATGAATCAGTAGGGTTCAATGGATAAATCACTGGTCAAAAAATCATATGGTTTGAAATTGAGATTCTAGATTCCCCATGTCATGTCTTCATTGAAATCAGTCCATGTTTTGACCCCAAGCTAGAGCCGATTGTTGTCATGTAAATTTTCAACAAGGAAATTAACAATTTCCGAGCATGACAACTATACCCATGTGTTAATTTTTTCAATTCCTATCATTCCAAGACACCCTGGGTCTATCCAGTTAGTCCAAGTGACCTCCTAATTAATGTTATCTCATCCCCCTAGGTGATTTAGGAAATTCCATTCATTCCCCCTAGGTGATTTTAGGAGTTCATTAAAAGTTATAAGCTATAGGTAGTTGTGGGAAGGGCTATCACTGACCTTCCTAAGGCTAGAGAAACCCCATGGAGTGGAGAAAAATATCAAAATAAGACACATATGTGATTAAAATGTATTAAGACATTTTTGAAATGATTCTGGAAGATTCTTGAAGGGCTCGAGAAATTGGGGCGGTTTCCCAGAATTAGGGTATACATGCCTAGTCGGTGCATAAGACGAAACAATCATTGAGCTTCCAAAGGTTCTTCTAGGAGCTCTGGATGGAGTTAATAGAAATAAACAACATCTAAGGAAATATAATTTAAATCCCTATAATATGGTAAAATCATTTTTTCCACAACACTTTGGTGCATTATGTCTGCAAGCAGGTTTTTTCATGTACACGTGGAGTACCAAATCAAAGATTCTCTTTTTCAAGGAAAAATTGAATAATAAAGACATTATACCCCAACCATTATATTAAAAATTCCATTTCTAGTCACGATCATATAAATTTTCTACTGAAAATTCCATCGAGAGCTCAAGTTATCATCATCCTAAGTTGTCCTCTTGGAGCGAGTTCGGGAGTTAGCAAAATTTTAGGAGGACACGTGTTAGCTCTAGGGTCTTGGTGGGATTTTTGTTCCCAAAATCCATCATATTTAGGGACATAAACCTTGGAAAAATGCACCCATACCCCATGTGACCATACGACCTTGAGGATTGTCGGTTTAGCCCCCAGGTGTAATTTTGAGCTCAAATTCCTTGTCGTCGGATCTACGCCACATGTAAACTCTAGGATCACCATGGAATTTTATGTCCTTCATATCCCTCACATTTCAAGGACATAAAACCTTGAAAAATGTGCACATCCCTCTAAGGGAGATAGTTTGGTCACCTATGTGACCCACTTCCACCCACTTAGTGCTGATTTTCTAGTTCTCACTCACCGTTGTCGGATCACTACCACGTGTCACCTTCTTTCTCACCATGGAAATTGATCTCCTAACATCCGTTTGAAGTAAGGGGCATCAAGGAAAATAAAATTCACCCATATCTCTCGGTGCATTATTTTTAATTTTTTTTAAAAAATCCCCAATGCTGCTTTCTTTCTTCCTCTTTCTTATATCTAACTATCTCATGCATAGTTCTTCCTCCAAACTCCTCTACAACTTCCCATCATCACTACACCATTACAGGACCTTGAAACAATTATATAAAAGAATATTTTTATCCACTCCATGAAATCATACAGGTCTCATAAGTAATTTTGAGCAAACAAGGAAGAAGAAGCGAAGAACGAAGAGAAGAAGACAATGAAAATCTCCATTTCCGTGAAACAGAGATTCATAGAAATCTTGCAAACTAGTGCACGAAGAAACGAACCATTATTTTTCTATTTTTACTCTGACCAATACCATAAAAACATACCTTCAAACTCTCCTCCCATGGAATAGATCATTCACAGTGAAGAAATCTCCTTTCCGGGTCAACAAAGAAAAAATTGAATTTCTAGTCAAACCGGTTGTTGGATTGAAGAATATTTTTGCATGAACTACGAAAGAAAAAAATAATATCAGAAATATAATTTTTTTGTGAATGGAGGAGAAAACCAGACCTGCAATTTTCAAGGTCCATTAATGGCTATCATCCGTATACTACCAAGTCCAAAATTGAAAGTTTAAATTCTCTTAGACTATTGAGCGGTTAGGTTTAAAATTTTAGAGGGGTGATATTGGGAAAAAAAAACATATTAGAAAACTTCATTTCATGTCAATCTGACCTCCTAAAGACAAATTTATAAAAATAGCATGTCTTCTATATAGGGGAATGCTATTTTGGGAAAGTCATCAATAGAATAACTTATGAAGGAGACAAAGACATTAGAGGTACATTATAGATGAGAATTCATAAGAATGGAAATTTTTGGCACTTGCTAAAAATATTAAGTGATCCCATGAGCACCTGCTAAAAATATAAAGATGATCCAAAAGGAGGGATGAACACAAGGAGAAGGGGAATCAGGGTTGCAACATCTAGTTGAGGTTTGAGGGAGTTACTTTTTCATACTTACTAAAAATAGTAAGTTGTTATTCTAAGGAAAACATGAAGTAGAAGTGGATGAGACAGAAGATGGCTCAGTCCTTCACCTACGAGTATGAGATAGAATACAACAATGTCTTATACATGGACCTGAATGACCTAAGAACTCATATGATAGACAAAGACTAGAAGAAGATTGAAGATCATATATTCACCAGTAGCTTATTCGTTGTCCCAGGACACCCAGTGTCTATCCAAATTCATGATTTGGTCCTAGCTTGCTCTCACCACTATGAACCTGAAACAAAAATCATCTCGATTTGAAAATGGTGTATCAATGGCGGTCATCATCCCTAGAACCATCTCAATTTCTCTACACATACTGACATCACCCAACATGGTCGTCATATCAAAATACAAGACCTTGCATGATTAGGAAACTATGGATGCATACTTGCAAGGGGTCGCACTTTGGTCATGGATGAAAATAGGGAGAAAGCCCTCAAGGATGCCCAAGAACCTTCCAAGGTGTGATTTATGAGAAGGATATTTAGATTTCATCACTCTCCTCAGTAGAGTAATGGGAAAAGAAAGCACAAGATACTTTCAAAAATGGATGGGTCTGTTCATCTTGGAATTGACAAAAGGAAAAAAAAAAATTGACTGGGGAAATATCATCAGCTACAACCTCCATCTGCAACTACTCCAAGTACCCATGACAAAGAAGTTCCACATGAATTCTTACTTGGTCTACCTCTTTGCTAGCTCAAGATCATTCAAGGGATTGTCTCTCACGTAAAACATTTCGCCAAGGTGCATGCATTCAAGAAACTTCCATAGGTGGTGATGGAGGAAATACATAGGAATTTTACTCGTGTGAATGAAACATTCACAATGTATGTGGTAAAAAGCTTAGAAGGAGATCTGATAGCTAGGTCATCACAAGTGGCATCCTTGATCAAGAAATAATGTTCTTGTTTCATACAATTCTCAACCTTCTCCTACCCGTGAGTTTTGGCTTCAAATAAACTCCAATAAGGTTTCCTAACTACCTTAGTGACCAAATTATATTGTTTGAGATTTGCGAAAAGATCATTCAAGTGAATAACAAGATTAGAAATAGAAGGGAGAATTTTATTCCATTTCCTATCTCTCTCGGGGTATTTACATGTAAGATCTCAAATTACTCATCTCATCCGGAGGCCGATTTTGCTCATTTGACTTTGTATTCCTATGTTGCTAGGCCTAATTTTGACATTCGAGAAGATCTTGGCTTTTCTATGTCCTAGAATTGTAACATGAGCCGTAAGTCAAGGACTACTAGTCCAATTTCATTGATGAATTTAAAGTACATGAAAATGACCATATGAGGAGGACAATTAGTGAGGTGAGGAAATTCAAGTTCTCTGGTATGAAGATATTGTATATGATGGGAAAATGATGTATGATCCTACATACGTGGTAGTCAAGATGTCCCTTATACCTCCAATCAACTCGGTATGTTGTTGAATCAAGGGATATATTAGAGTGGATCGAGAAGGTGGTGAAGAGAACGAGAAGTTGGTTTCAAAATAAGAAAGCCATGATCATCCAGTCACGAGTAATTCCCCCGAATTCGAAAACAAGTCTCCCATCAATCTTCTTCAAAATTCGTAGAGGTGACTTCTAGTTCTAAATAATCTGGAGAAATTTTGAAAAGAAATGCCATAGAATTGAAGCTTCTCCTCACAAGCAGATGCCAAAGAAACTCAGAGTAGAAGAAGGATCATTTTCATCACTACGAGAGGAATATTTGATCACAAAAATGTAGGAAGAACACCCCACGACAAAGGCACTAGTGGATGAAGAAAACATGGTTCAAGATTCGATCTTTGAGCGACCATAAGAGGTTTCCTCTCTGATTACACCAATGCCTCTCTCATTCAATATTTTCCTCCTTTAGAACAAGTACCATTGGTGCACCTATCATTGAACCTAAGTCCAATGAGATGTTTCCTTGGATGCAAGAAACAATTTTCCTTAACACCCGCACTATGCAGTAAGTGGCAGCCCCTGATCTATCAGCGAATGTCTCATTGGAAAAAGAAAAAAGATCAATGAAGCTCACACATACATCCTCATGTTTATACAGTGGGGAAATGGGTAATCAATACATCGAAGTGGCTCAGCCCAAAGTAATCAAGCCAGTGGATGAGATGACACTAGTTGACTATAAAATGAGCACAATTCAACTGGGACTAACAACTCATGAAGGGGATTTGCACATGTATCAGCAATATTTTTCTCACATGGTGGAAAGGAATGAGTATAAGAAAAGAATTTATGAAATGAAAGAGGAGGTGTGAACTCTATCATTCTATGTGCAACATCTAGTTGATATTAATGCCATGATAATTTCCACTAAGGAAGTTGTGCCCATCAGTATCTCTAATAAATAATCCATCAAGAAGACACACGATTTCACCATACAGGGGCGAGAGAATAATGAATGGATTAAATCAATTTCTGAAAAAGGGAAGTCAGTGCTCCAAGAAGTAGTCAAACTCTTCTCATATATGTGTGTGAAAATAAATACGACACAAACACTTAAGGATGACTTGTAGAAAGAAAGGGACTATTGGGAACCTTTGTGCCCAATATTAGATGAAATGAGAAACACTCATCACTAGGATTTGATCGAAAAGAATATCTTTGAAACTCCCTCAGAATAATTTTCACATGTATGGGTGAGGGCCTTTGAAATCGGGATATAGGAAATCAATCGGGCCATCACAGAGCTAGAGGAAAAAGAGGAACAAGTAAAAAATTACAAGATTGTGTAAATCAAAATATTCGAAACATGAAGTACTGCGTAATGGGCGAGGATATAACTATTGATGAGTTAGTTGGTTCATTTTAAGAATATGTCAAGAAAGAGGTAGGAAACCCATCGTCCTTCACTAAGGATACCCTCAACTTCCCCTAAGAGATTTGGTCCTCTATTGCACTTATCGTAAAGAAACATTCATCACGGTTCGGGAAGTGAAAAGACATAAACAATGTGGTTGATGGATGGACATATACCTTGGGCTGCATTCGCATTCCTCATGCCAACAAAGTGGAACATGTATCATCTCATTTCGAAAAAGAGATTAGAGGAAAAATGGCCTTCTCGGGAGTGTGAAATGGAAACCAATCGGAAGTGAGATCAAATCCACTGCAGCACCTCATTCTTCACGCATAATTCTTCTTCTTTCTCAGTTCATCTTCCTAACACCCTTGACTGTTGTTATTTTCCTCCTTTGCATTCAAGTGTTGATATGTGATTTTCCTTATAAGGATATGTTCTTCTGATTATTGGAAATCATGCTTGATATGGATAAGTCTTTTATGCTCTTAAGATCCTTTGATCGAACTGGAATGACTTCTCTGAATCCATTTTTCACTTCTGGTAGGTGATTTGCAATCTGGTTTAAGAGTTGTAAACTTGTCTTTTTATCAACTCATCCTTGGATCAATTTCAGTGATCCAAGGAATGTTTTAAAAATGCTCTGTTGAGTGAATGGTAAAATCGACATTCCATGAGTTAAGATACACGCTAGATTGAACTTTATTGTTGCAAGTTATTTGAATTTTGTGTGAACACACTTCCATTCAATAGGTTGCTTGGCTTGGGTCCTTGAAGATTGACCATGACAGGTCATTGTTGATAAAGATGGGAATGCAACTGTTCATAGAATAGGAGAAAGATATCCGGGATCCTATTGAGGATTGACTTATAGAATCCTAAGCTAGGTGAAAGTATTTCCTACCTAAGCTATGTTACTTGATACAATTTTGTTTCTAACCTAAACTGGTACTAAAGAGTTAGAAGGGTTGCTAGGTATAAAAACTAGAACCTAACAATACAAAGTTATTTAGTGATCTAACCTAGTTTCTAAAAGCTATTGTATTTTTGATTACTTACCTATGTGGAGTTATCTAACCTAATTGCTAAGGACCTATGTTGGGGGCTATTGGTTAGTGTTAAATCCTAAGGTATAAACTTTAACCTACGTAAGATCTAACCTAAGCCATTAATCTATCCTAAGTTATTAGCATGAAAGGGAATATAAGGGGTCATATGTACATTGGTGATGGTTTCTAAGGAATTTATGAAGATGATAAGGTTTATTAATTCCTACGGACTGCCAACTTTGGTAGGGGCTAGTTTGGTTGGTGGAGGCCTAGGTGGCAGTATCACTAGAAATGGAAACACATGTTATTTTTGATTTGGAACTCGCCAGACTTGGCAGGTGGTGGAAAGGGAGATTGGGTGGGAGATATGGAATTAATGTAATTAATGAACTTGGTTTCACAAGCCCGAACCACTTTGGTAGGCATGCCAATGGATTTCTATTTGGCTATTTCATTTTGCATGCTTTCTTATTTTCTTTCTACTTGCACTCTAGTTTTTGAACCAGAAATTTTAACTACACTGCATGGCTATTTTGAAGGTTTCAAATCTATTTTTGTTTCATGGAGAGTATATGAGGCATTGTGGAAGAAGTATTTTGTTGTTTTATCTTTCATGGAGAAGAAGGGAAGAAGTGAGCTCAGCTAGAAGTCTTCTTTGATTTTTCGGTGACATTATCAAACATGATAGGCCCTAACTGTTAAAATATCTTGCTTTCCTCTAAGTTTTCATTAAAACAACTTTTCTCTGATGAGTTTTGTGCATTCATGTTTAGCTGGTAAATTGATAGATGGGTTTTTTAAAACTTGTATTTCAGATTTCGAAACTATGTTTTTCTTGATTCTATTTGAAAGATTTTTTTGCATTGTCTTTTTACCAAGGAACTGTGCATATGTGAATAAAATGGGTAACATTATTTTTCTTCTTCGTGGTTAAAAATGGTTATAGGGTTCAACTTATTTTGTGGTGTTAATTCATTACGAGAGATCTGTCTGTATTTGTTGAGTTTAGTGTTGCAAACTTGTTGTGTTTCATATACCCGAGCTGGTAAGCAACTCTAGTTCTTATGGAAACTCACAAACTGGTTCAAGCTATTTGATTGGAAACTTGTTTCGGTGGATGGAACCATTGTAGAGATTATTAGCTCCATGGTGTTAACATGTTATTTCATAGTTATATTAACTGGGAATTAAACGTATATGGCTTGTTGTTTTTGTATCACCTCGTGGAAACTTTGATCAGTAGCAAAGTTTGCATGCCTTTGAAAAACCATATATAGTTTGGTTTGTATTTCTCCTTGTGAAAAACATGGACTCATTATTGAAAATTGCATGCACAGGAAAAATCATATATGGTTTAGTTTTGTGTTTCATCCTATGAAAACTTGATTGATTTTGGAACAGTATTGAATTTGGAACTTGTGTTTGTTATTTTGGGTAAACTAGACTATAACTCGAAGTCTCTTTGGCATGGTGCTTGTGAAATCTTGTTCTTATGACCAAATTAATGATTTTTGGAGATTCTTTATGAACTCGACTTATGATTAAATCTGCGCTTTCGAGTGTGTCAAGCATCTTACATCCCGTTTGAGTTTGGAAATAGGGTTGAAAGGATGTTAACGGAGAATGGAAGCATTTCTTCTTACTCCAAACTGTATGTAAACAGTTTCATTGCACTTAGTCTAGTCTTATAGTGCTGGTGTATTATGTAATTGTGTTTGTGATATTGAGATGCATCACTATACAAACCATTTAATACTTGGTGTTTTTAATTGAAATAGAAACCTGAACGTTGTGTTGGTTCAGGTATTATAGTATTTGGATTATTTAATAAACTATTGAGGGAACATGTTGTTACCCTAACTTGGTTACATGGATTTGAATGGTCTTGATCCTTCAATAATGTTTATGCCTTGCATTGCATTTGGAATTGTAAATGAGTCCTGGAATGTACGTATTATTTTTTTAGATGTTTGATCTTGTCTTTTGTTGGAAACCCAATTTATAGTTCTTGTAATGATGTATTGGCATACATACGTTGAGATGGTTCTACTTTTCCCGAACTATTTAGAAGTCTTGAGTGTTAACAACTACTCGATTCTTACCTCTTATTGGTTCGATAAATGTATGTTATGTCTTGGAAGATTTATTGTGATCTAAAATTGATTGCGATTGTGTTTAAACTTCACTATTTTCTCTAACAGCTTTTTAAAAGGGAAATTTAATGGAAGGGTTTAATGGAACTTCACTGTTGATTGTATAAGGTTCTAAGAATGAGCAATGTTCACATGATTTCTTCTTATCTGAGGCTGTTTTGGTCCAATGGGAGAATGTTAGGCCTTTAAAGAAATACTTTGTGAACCTTTACTGACCATGGACCGTGTATGAGTTTCATTGTTGCATTGTTCCTAAGGGTAAGTAGAATTCATGAATTATAATGGGAAGGTTTAGAAAGGAAGATAGTTTTTAGTACTCTCTTTCTTTGAAACGGTCATTGTTCTCTTTCCTTGGAACTCTTGAATGAACTTAAACTGTATGAATGTGAGAAGGTAAATTTGTTTTATTAATTTGAAAGAAATGATTAGGGTTTGGGATCATATTCTGGTAAGACTCCTTCCATAATGTAGTTGGGTTAAGTTCTTTGGTTGGAACCTCCATATTTTTATTCTTATTGGAAGAGGAAATTGATGTTTATTAGTCTTGTATACTTTTCATTTGACTGAAATGAAGTAGAATGAGATTGAAGTTAGTTTGGCAAAATAAATTGTAGATTATTGTTAAACCATCACTTCTTCTTGAATTTCTTTCATATGAATCTGTTTTGATGAATACCTTAAATGGTTAAATTTTAAAGTAGAGTTACTTTAAAGGAACAATTTAAATCATGATATACATTGTTTCAACTTTTCGGATGGTTATGTACCTTGGTAAATGGAATGCTTCTTTTCTTCCTTACATGAAAGTGAGATGAATCATCCAAGAGGTAATTTGCTATAATTACTTCTGTATCTTATAGTAAAGATATGAGTTGTATTATATTTGGTATATTGGAAATAGTGATATGTTATGTTTTGTTGTTTGGTAAAGATAATTGGTGGAATCAATTATACTTTAATTTATAGGACAAGTAATATAGATTATATTGTGTTCTTCTTTTGTTAAATATGTTTAGTATGTCTCTTCTTTTATCGATTTTCTTTATTGTTAAGGAGTATGAATTACTTGTTGTTCATTAAAGTAGGGTTGTTTTTATTGGAACAATTAGTAAAATTCACTTCATTTTAAGGATTAGTGCTTATCATGCTCGGTTCATTGAATCTGACCCGTCTTAATAATTTTTACGAGATAGACTTCGTAAGTGATAAAAGAAGGCAAAAACTTATATGTTGCATTGGCTTATCTAAGTTGGTTCTTGTGAAGAATTCTGATCTATTCTTAAATTGTATTGAAAAGAAAAGTTATTTTATTTTGAATGAAGGATCTTTGTCATGCGGTATGTCTAAAATGCATAAGTTGTAATCGTATAAATTTTGAAAAGGAAATGTAGAATGATAATTTACTTGCATGGATTATGTAAATTATCTTGTACTTGTGCAAAAGAAATGGAATCCTATTCTGTTGATGTTCTTCATGTTATTTATATGTTTCAATGAGTGTTTTTGGATAACTAGGAAAAAAGGAATTAGAATATTATCCCTAAACATGAAGCAACTAAATAAGTTGCAGATAATCAAAGTTCTTATCTAAAAAATTCATATTATTAAAGTAATATGTGATGAACTTACAATGAACTATATAGAACTTATAAAGGATATAAAGGGTGTGTAAGTCCTAAAAACTTAACTACGAAGAGGAAGACTCTTCCTCTCTTAAGAAAAAGTAAACAAGAAGGAATATATGAATACAATCATTAGACTTCATTTAATAAAGTCTACTAAGTTACAACCTCGGTGGTTATTACACTTCCTTGAATAGCTAAATCACATTGAATGAAACTTGAGAGGTTGTTGTCGTTAATTCTTTGTGGTTGTTTGTTTAGACAACGTTAGCAAACATCGAAAGCAACCTTAAATTTAAGGAAGTTCTCAAGGGTTAATGGAACCTTATTTGGAAAAGAACTTAGGGAGAGTTGGATTAGAGTTTCAGTAGGGTTGCTGAAATCCACCTTTAGGAATCCAAATTAATTAACTTTAATAATCTCCTAAGGGTATGTATATCTCGACGAGGCCATTCTATAGGATGTTGAAACATGCCAACTACAGATTGTACCTTCGAGAAGATTAGGATCTTCTCAAGGATACAACACTATAGTTGACATGTGGCAACACCCTTCTGCATTGATCATATAGATCTACACACTTTAGGACTTGAACTTATTTTCTCTCTTGGACTGGGCAATAACATAGTTGTAATACGAAGTAGCCCTCTAGGACTCAGGGTATCTTGGCACACGGGGTTGACCTAGGTTGACCCAGTATGCCTATCTATCCTAAGTCTTTGAGAGCTCCTTCCTATCATAACCTATGATGGTAGCCAGAACTAGGGATAAACCTTGGGCAAGAGGTCGATGGAAGTAAATAAAGGACATTCTAGATAATAATAGAGTGGGGTGAAGGATGTATTCTGGATTGACGAGTATTGCATCAAGGAATAAGTAATATGAACAGTATGTTAGAAAACTTTGGCCAAAGTATCGCAAGCTGCTAGTTGTGTTGTCCTTTGTCACCTAGTCTAGGGATCATGATGCAGATGAATATTGGTAACAAATATTTAGCTAGGTTCCTTAAACAGATCACTCAATACCTAGAATAGGGTAAGAGAACCAAGTATACATAGTATACAGAAAAGTATTCAATACTTAGTGTTAAACATGAATAGATCAGTAGTTTACCGAGTCATTATAGCTGCATATGGTTATCTGTTATAAGAATGGTTGTTTTTGGAATGCGTGTTCTAAATTATGTATTTAAAAAAGGAACATTACTAAAAGAAAAAAAAATTCCTTGTTTCTAAAGTCTTGAAATGGGAATGTTACATCTTTGTATTACAACTAAAGGTTGCAGACTCTTGGACCTATTGTGTCCATAATCTGATAAAAATTTGAATTTTCTTGTAACAAAAATGGTTAGAACAAGAGGAAACATTGCAAACAATGCTCCACCTAAGGAAGGAGCAACAACAACCCAAAAACTTGATGAGATCCTTGCTGCCTGTTGGACACAAGAGATCATTTGACTGTGCTCGAGCAACAAGTGATGGGTAATGAGGAGGAAGAAGAAGCTGGTAATAACAATCAGCCACCTCCTGAGGATAACCCCAATATGGGTGTTGATAATAAAAATGTTAATGTGCCTGACCAGCCAGAAAACAAAAAGGCTAGGTTGGCCCCTAAACTCACTAATGATGTAAAAAGGATAAGTCCACCTATGTTTGATGGCACCACATTAGGTGATGGAGCTGAGAATTGACTCAGTGAGATGGAGAAGTACTTTACAATAAGGAACTTCTCGAAAGAGACCAAAGATATTTGGGGATCATATCAGCTTTCCCATGAAGCATCTTCATGGCGGGACAGCCGAAGAGTTAAACTAAACATTGATGAAACTAACATCACTTTGGATCAATTTAAAGGTTATTTTAGGCAAGGATGGCTGCCACAACTATATTATGATCATAAAATGACTGAATTTCAGAACTTAGCTCAAGGGAAGTTAATTGTAACTGAGTATTGGGAACAATTTACAAAACTACTCAAGTATGTACCTCAGTATCAAACTGATGAGAAGTTCAGGATACGGAAATTCATCATGGGATTGAATCCCATTATTGGGGGAGAGGTTGATGTTCACATGCCCAACCACTATGGAAGGGGTTGTTGAAAAATCCATAAGGCAAGAACATAAATTAAAGGCTATTTCTGCTCATAAAGAAGAAGTACGGAAGAAAGTTCCAAACTCTTCTTCAGCTTCTCTTGCACCTAAGAAAGGACCATGGAAAAATTTTGGTAACAAAAGTAAGTTTCCAACCGATAATAATAAGAAGAAAGTAATGAATAAGACTGCTTTGGTAATACATGAAACAATTTTTCTAGAAATAATAATAACGGCGAAAACCTTATGGAGGTCAAAATGATAACTACAAGGTTGGGAATAATTTTGAGTCCAAAAAGGGACTGGTAGGAGGCTGTTATAACTATGGCAAAGATCATTAGGCTAATTAATTTCCTTTGAAGAAGGATGATCATAATCAACAACACAAGATACATGCTGCAGTAGCTGACAAGCAAGTTGAAAAGCAAGTTACACCTATTGAAGTTCTTGGTAAGTTATTCGGCATACCTGTAACTATTCTATTTGATACGGGAGCTATTGAATATTTTATTTCTAGTAAACTTGCTTCAAAACTTAAAAGAAAAGCTAGAAAAATAGATAAATCATGGACTGTACATTATGGTAATAATTCTGTTCATACAGTTAGTATGTGTCTTTTCGGAGTAGTCCTTAACTTACCTAGCTTTTCCACATAAGTTGATCTCTATGTAGCACCTTTGGGATCTTATGATATAGTCATAGGTGTAAATTGGTTAGCAGAGCATAAAGCAAAGGTAGACTATTTTGAAAAACATATTAGTTGTTTAGATGATCTATAGAAAATAGCAGAGATTCAGGGTGTAAAACGAGAAATTTCTATTAGGAAATTGTCAGCTATGTAACTTAAAAAGGCCAAAAATAAGGGTTGTACCTTATATGCGAAAGATTTTGAATCATGTGAAAGAAAATAGTGATTTTATGGAACGTTATCTACTATTACTGAGAACTTCGGTGACATATTTCCAGAAGAATTACTGGGATTACCACCCAAAAGGGAGTTTGACTTCACAATTGAAATCAAACCAGGTACTAAACCTATTTCTAAAGCACCTTACCAAATGACTACCATAGAGTTAGTAGAGCTTAAGGATCAGTTACAAGAACTTTTGTCTAAGGGTTTGATTAGACCAAGTGTTTCACCTTGGGAGCACCAATGATATTTGTGAAAAGAAGTATGGAACCCTCGAGTTGTGCATTGATTACGGGATGTTAAATAAAGTAAAAATTAAGAATAGATACCCACTTCCTAGAATTGATAATCTATTTGATCATATGCATAGAGCATCGGTATATTCTAATATAGACCTTTGGTCTGGATATCATCAATTACGAATTAAGGAAGAGGACATTCATAAAAAGATTTTAGGACAAGGTATGGATATTATGAATTCATGGTTTTACCCTTTGGATTAATGAATGCACCTACAACTTTTATGAACTTAATGAATAATATATTTCAAGAATACTTGGACAAGTTTGTGTTTTTATTCTTGGATGAAATTCTCATATATTCTAAAAGTGTGGAGGAGCATCATGAACACTTCAAAATAGTTTTGGAAATTTTGAGAAAGAGACAGGTTATATGGTAAGTTTGTCGAAATGTTCTTTCTATGACAATGAAGTAAACTATTTGGGTCATGTTATAAGTAAATATGGGATTTCTGTAGATCCTTCTAAAATTGTAGCTATAATCGAGTGGCCTATACCAAAGAATGTACATGAATTTAGAAGCTTCATGGGCCTTGCAGGTTATTATAGAAAATTTGTGAAGGATTTTTCTAAAGTGTCTCTTTTAATAACTTCATTACAAAAAAGGATAAGAAATTTGTTTGGAATGATAAATGTGAAACTGCATTTAAAAATTTGAAAATTCATTGACTTCAAAGCACCTATTTTAGTTGTACACGATCTAAATGGAGACTTCACGGTTGTAACAGATGCATCTGGGGAGGGTCTTGGAGGTATTTTGTTACAAAATGATCATGTCATAGCTTATGAAAGTAGAAAACTCAAGTTACATGAGTTGAATTATGCTCCACATGACTTAGAGCTTGCTACCATAGTTCATGCACTTCAAGTTTTGAGGCATTATGTACTTGGTAAACCATTTGAGTTAAAAATTGATCATCTTGGACTGAAGTATATTTTTACTCATCCAAATTTGAATGCAAGACATCGAAGGTGGTTAGAGTTTTTGTCTCAATATGACTTTGACATAAGTTACATTAAAGGAAAAGAGAATAGAGTGGCTGGTGCTCTAAGTCGTAGGAAGCAAATTTCTTCTCTTATAACACTAATAACTCAGTTTAAGGATGAAGTAAAAGGTGTTATGGAATCTGATTCTTACTTTCAGCAAGTAAAAATAGTGCTTGCTACAGATCCAAAAGATGAAAAGTATAAAGGTTTTCACTTTGATAATGAGGGAATCTTATGATATGAAAATAGAGTATACGTACCCTTACCTAATGATTTGAGAAAGAAATTGATGACAGAGTTTCACAATTCACCTTTCTTTGGGCACCCTGGCATTACAAAAATGCTTGCTGATATAAAACAACAATATTTTTGGAAAGGAATGAAAAAGGATGTTATAGATTTTGTGACTCATTGTTTGGAATGTCAACAAGTAAAAATGGAACATATGCATCCAGATGGTTTATTGTATCCTCATAGCATACCGTAGTACAAATGGAAGGTAATAAGCATGGATTTTGTACAAGGGTTTCCTATGTTAAGAAATAAACACAATGTTATTTTGGTAGTAGTTGACAAACTAATGAAAGTAGCTCATTTTATTGCTGGAAATATAAAGGATGATTCTCCTATTTTGGCTAGAAGATTTGTACAAAAAAATTCCGATTACATAGAGTACCCGAATTAATCATATCGATAGAGACCTTAGAATGATGTCAAGGTTTTGGCAAGTGCTTAACGTAGCTCTAGGAACTAAATTGAATTTTAGTTTTGCTTATCATCCGAAAATGAATGGATAGATGAAAGAGTAAATCAAGTTTTGGAAGATATGTTATGGATGTATTATATGGATCAGCAATACAAGTGGGAAGAGTACCATCCATTAGTTGAATTTGCATATAATAACACATATCATGCTTCTCTTAAGATGGCACCTTTTGAGGTGCTTTATGGAAGGAAATGCAGAACCCCTATTAGTTGGGATAACATTGAGGATAGAGAGGTAATTGGACCTAAAATCCTTACGAAAATGGAACAAAAAGTTAAAATGATTCGTCAATGCTTGAAGGAAGCAACAGATAAGTAAAAGAGTTATGTTGACTTAAAGTAGGTTGAAAGGAAATTTGAACTTTGAGAAAAGGTTTTTCTTCAAGTTAAACCGAAAAAGAGTTCCATAACTTTTGGCAAGTCTGCCAAGTTATCACCTTGTTATGTGGGAACTTTTGAAATAGTTGAAGTAATCAACCCTATAGTTTATCATCTAGCACTACCACCTGCTTTGTCACAAATACATGATGTTTTCCATATTTCTTTGCTTAAGAAATACATTTCAGATTTATCACATGTGTTAAATTGGAATTCCTTGCTGCTCCAAGACCGAGGAATAATCATGGTTAAGCCCACTCGAGTGCTGGAAAATCACCGATTGCATTTAAGAAATAGAGAAATAAGACAATGTAAGGTCCAATGTGACCAATTTAATAAGAAGAGTGTAACTTGGAAAAATTTGGAGGATATGAAAACTAATTTTCCATATCTATTTGAATGCAGAATGAGTCTGCATTGGTGATAAATTTTATGAATTTATCCTTTATGACATTAAGTAAGCTAGTTTTGGGCAGATATTTACTTGAATTGAATAAAAATTTATTTATTACTGATTTTTGGAACTATAAGGTTTTGAAATAATTGACTTAGGATAAGAGAAGTGAATGAATTGATTGTCCTTGATGTAAATTTTTAAAAGAGGTAATCATCAAGATGATGATTCTTTTTAAGAGGGAAGCATGTAACACCCTTATCGTTGTTATTTTCCTCCTTTGCATTCAAGTGTTGATATGTGATTTTCCTTATAAGGATATGTTCTTCTAATTATTGGAAATCATGCTTGATATGGATAAGTCTTTTCTGCTCTTAAGATCCTTTGATCGAACTGGAATGACTTCTTCGAATCCATTTTTCACTTCTGATAGGTGATTTGCAATCTGGTTTAAGAGTTGTAAACTTTTCTTTTATCCGACTCATCCTTGGATCAATTTCAGTGATCCAAGGAATGTTTTAAAAATGCTCTGTTGAGTGAATGGTAAAATCGACATTCCATGAGTTAAGATACATGTTGGATTGAACTTTTTGTTGCAATTTCTTTGAATTCTATGTGAACGCACTTCCATTCAGTAGGTTATTTGGCTTGGGTCCTTGAAGATCGACCATGATGGGTCATTTTTGATAAATATGGGAATGCAGTTGTTCACAGCACAGGAGAAAGATATCCAGGATCCTATTGAGGATTGACTTACAAAATCCTAAGCTAGGTGAAAGTATTTCCTACCTAAGCTATGTTACTTGATACAATTTTGTTTCTAACCTAAACTGGTACTATAGAGTTATAAGGGTTGTTAGGTATAAAAACTAGAACCTAACACTACAAAGTTATTTACTTGATCTAACCTAGTTTCTAAAAGCTACTTTTGCATTTTTGATTACTTACCTATGTGGAGTTATCTAACCTAATTGCTAAGAACCTATTGTCAAGGCTAGTGGTTAGTGTTAAATCCTAAGGTATAAACTTTAACCTACCTAAGATCTAACCTAAGCCATTAATCTATCCTAAGTTATTGGCATGAAGGGGAACCTAAGGGGTTGCATGTACATTGGTGATGGTTTCTAAGGCATTTATGAAGATGATAAGGTTTATTAATTCCTACGGACTGCCAACTTTGGCAGGGGCTAGTTTGGTTGGCGGAGGCCTAGGTGGTAGTATCACTAGAAATGGAAACACGTGTTATTTTTGATTTGGAACTTGCTAGACTTGGTAGGTGGTGGCAAGGGAGATTGGGCGGGAGATATGAAATTAATGAAATTAATGAACTTAGTTTCATGAGCCCGAACCACTTTGGTAGGCATGCTAGTAGATTTTTGTTTGGTTGTTTCATTTTGCATGCTTTCCGATTTTCTTTCTACTTGCACTCTAGTTTTCGAACCAACAGTTTAAACTACACTGCATGGCTATTTTGGAGGTTTCAAATATATTTTTGTTTCATGGAGAGTATATGAGGCATTGTGGAAGAAGTATTTTGTTGTTTTATCTTTCGTGGAGAAGAAGGGAAGAAGCGAGCTCAGCTAGAAGTCTTCTTCAATTTTTCGGAGCAACACTATCAGGCATGATAGGCCCTAACTATTAAAATATCTTACTTTCCTCTAAGTGTTTTCATTAAAACAAATTTTCTCTGATGAGTTCTATGCATTCATGCTTAACTGGTAAATTGATAGATGGGTTTTGTAAAACTTGTATTTCAGGTTTTGAAACTGTGTTTTACTTGATTCTATTTGAAATCTTGTTTTGCATTGTCTTTTTCACCAAGGAACTATGCATATGTGAATAAAACTGGTAACACTATTTTTCTTCTTCTGTGGTTGAAAATCATTGTTGGGTTCGACTTCTTTTATAGCCTTTAATCGTTATAGAGATCTATCTATATTTGTTGAGTTTAGTGTTGCAAACTTGTTGTGTTTCATATACCCAAGCTGGTAAGCAACTCTAGTTCTTATGGAAACTCACAAACTGGTTTGAGCT
This sequence comes from Taxus wallichiana var. yunnanensis, assembly GCA_018340775.1. Lineage (NCBI taxonomy): Eukaryota > Viridiplantae > Streptophyta > Pinopsida > Cupressales > Taxaceae > Taxus > Taxus wallichiana. The sequence goes on from CM031241.1 coordinate 737,034,069, forward strand.
ATTTGATTAGAAACTTGTTTCGGTGGATGGAACCATTGTAGAGATTATTAGCTCCATGGTGTTAACATGTTATTTCATAGTTATATTAACTGGGAATTAAACCGTATATGGCTTGTTGTTTTTGTATCACCTTGTGGAAACTTTGACTATAGCAAAGTTTGCATGCACTAGAAAAACCATATATAGTTTGGTTTCTATATTTCTCCTTGTGAAAAACATGGACTGTTATTGAAACTTGCATGCATAGGAAAAACCGTATATGGTTTAGTTTTGTATTTCATCCTACGAAAACTTGATTGATTTTGGAACAGTATTGAATTTGGAACTTGTGTTTGTTATTTTGGGTAAACTAGACTGTAACTCGAAGTCTCTTTGGCATGGTGCTTGTGAAATCTTGTTCTTATGACCACATTAATGGTTTTTGGAGATTCTTTATGAACCCAACTTGTGATTCATCTGTCTGAGATCTGTCAAGCATCTTACATCCCGTTTGAGTTTGGAAATAGGGTTGAAAGGATGTTAATGGAGAATGGAAGCATTTCTTCTTACTCTGAACTATATGTAAACAGTTTCATTACACTCGGTCTAGTCTTACGGTGTTGGTGTATTATGTAATTGTGTTTGTGATATTGAGATGCATCACTGTACAAACCATTTAATACTTGGTGTTTTTAATTGAAATAGAAACCTAAACGTTGTGTTGGTTTAGGTATTATAGTATTTTGATTATTTAATAAACTATTAAGGGAACATGTTGTTACCCTAACTTGGTTACATGTATTTGAATGGTCTTGATCCTTCAATGACGTTTATGCTTTGCATTGTGCTTGGAATTGTAAATGAGTCCTAGACTGTACGTATTATTTTTTTAGATGTTTGATCTTGTCTTTTGTTAGAAACCCAATTTATAGTTCTTGTAGTGATGCGTTGGCATACCATTGAGATGGTTCTACTTTTCCTGAACTATTTGGAAGTCTTGAGTGTTAGAAACTACTCAGATTCTTACCTCTAGTTGGTCCGATAAATGTATGTTATGTCTTGGAATATTGATTGCGATCTAAACTTGATTGCGATTGTGTTTTAACTTCACTGTTTTCTCTAAGAGTTTAAAAAGGGAAAGTTCATGGAAGGGTTTAATGGAACTTCACTGTCAATTGTATAGGGTTCTAAGAATGAGCAATGTTAACATGATTTCTTCTTATCTAAGGTTGTTCTGGTCCAATGGGAGAATGTTAGGCCTTTAAAGAAATACTCTGTGAACCTTTAATGACCGTGGACCGTGTATGAGTTTCATTGTTGCATTGTTCCTAGGGGTAAGTAGAATTCATGAATTATAATGGGAAAGTTCAGAAAGGAAGATCATTTTTAGTACTCTCTTTCTTTGAAATTGACATTGTTCTCTTTCCTTAGAACTCTTGAATGAACTTAAACTGTATGAATGTGAGAAGGTAAAACTATTTTATTAAGTTGAAAGAAATGATTAGGGTTTGGGATCATATTCTAGTAAGACTCCTTCCATAATGCAGTTGGGTTAAGTTCTTTGATTGGAACCTCCTGATTTTTATTCTTATTAGAAAAGGAAATCAATGTTTATTAGTCTTGTATACTTTTCATTTGACTAAATGAAGTAGAATCAGATTGAAGTTAGGTTGGTAAAATAAATTGTGGATTGTTGTTGAATGTCAATCCATCACTTCTTGAATTTATTTCATATGAATCTATTTTGATGAATAGCTTAAATGGTTAAATTTTAAAGTAGAGCTACTTTAAAGGAAAAAAATTTAAATCATGATATACATTATTTTAGTTTTGCGAGATGGTTATGTTCTTGGTAAATGGAATGCTTCTTTCTTCCTTACATGAAAGTGAGATGAATCATCCAAGAGGGAATATGTTGTAATTAATTCTATATCTATAGTAAAGATATGAGTTGTATTATATTTGGTACATTGGAAACAGTGATATGTTATGTTTTTTTAGTTGGTAAAGATAATTGATGGAATCAATTATACTTTAATTTATATGATAGGTAATATAGATTATATTTTGTTATTGTTTTGTTAAATATGTTTAGTATGGCTCTTCTTTTTATTGATATTACTTATGCTTAGGGAGTATGAATTACTTGTTGTTCATTAAATCAGGGTTGCTTTTATTAGAACAATTAGTGGAATGCACTTCATTTTAAGGATTAGTGCTTATCATGCTCAGTTCATTACTGACCCATGTTAGCAATTTTTTGTAGATGGACTTCGTAAGTGATAAAAGAAGGAAAAAACTTATATGTTGCATTGGCTAATCTAAGTTGGTTCTTGTGAAGAATTTTGATCTATTCTTAAATTGTATTGAAAAGAAAAGTTATTTTCTTTTGAATGAAGGCTATTGTCATGCAATATGTCTAAAATGCATAAGTTGTAAATGTATAAGTTTTGAAAAGGAAATGTAGAATGATAATTTACTTGCATGGATTATGTAAATTATCTTGTACTTGTGTAAAATAAATGGAATCCTATTCTTTTGATGTTCTTCATGTTATTTATATGTTTCAATGAGTGTTCCTTGATAAGTAAGAAAAAGGGAATTAGACTATTATCCCTAAACATGAAGCAACTAAATAATTTGCGAGATAATCAATGTTCTTATCTAAATAATTCATATTATTCAAGTAAAATGTGATGAACTTACAATGAACTATATAGAACTTATAAAGGATATAAAGGGTGTGTAAGTCCTAAGAACTTAACTATGAAGAGGAAGACTCTTCCTCTCTTAAGAAAATTTAAACAAGAAGGAATATATGAATACAATCATTAGACTTCATTTAATAAAGTCTACTAATTTAAAACCTCGGTGGTTGTTACACTTCCTTGAATAGTTAAATCACATTGAATGAAACTTGAGAGGTTGTTTTCCTTAATTCTAGGTGGTTGTTTGTTTAGCCAACATTAGCAAACATCGAAAGTAAACTTAAATTTTAGTAAGTTATGCAAGGGTTAATGGAACTGATTCGAAAAGAACTTAGGGAGAGTTGGACTAGAGTTTCGGCAGGGTTGCCAAAATCTGCCTTTAGGAATCCAAATTAATTAACTTTAATAATCTCCTAAGGGTATGCATATCTCGATGAGGCCATTCTATAGGATCTTTGAAACACACCGATCTGCAGGATTTTACCTTTGAGAAGATTAGGATCTTCTCGAGGATACGACACCGTAGTTGAAATGTGGCAACACCCTTTTGCATTGATCATCTAGATCTACACACTTTAGGACTTGAACTTAGTTTCTCTCCTAGACTGGGTAGTAAAATAATTGTGATACGAAGTAGCCCTCTAGGACTCAGGGTATCTTGGCACATGGGGTTGACCTAGGTTGACCCAAAGTATGCCAATCTATCCTAAGTATTTTGGAGCTCCTTCCTTTTATAACATATGATGTTAACTTAACTAGGGATAAGCCTTGGGTAAGAGGATTGACGAAGTCGGTAGAGGACATTCTATATAACAATAGAGTGTGGTGAAGGATGTATTCCAGATTGACGTGTATCTTTGTCAAGGAGTAAGTAATATGAATAGTATGTTAGAAAACTTTGGCCAAAGTATCGCAAGTTACTGGTTGCGTTGTCCTTTGTCACCTAGTCTAAGGATCGTGATGCAGATGAATATTGGTAACAAATATTTAGTTAGTTTCCTTAGACAGATCACTCAATACCGAGGACAAGGTAAGAGAACCAAGTATACGTAGTAAACAGAAAAGTATTCAATACTTAGTGTTAAAAATGAATAGATCGGTAGTTTATTGAGTCATGAAATGAATAGATCAGTTGTTTACCGAGTCATTACAATTGAATATGGTTATCATTATAAGAATGGTTGTTTTTGGAATGTGTGTTCTAAATTACATATTTAGAATAGGGAACATTGCTAAAATAATTTTTTTCCTTGTTTCTAAAGTCTTAAATTGGGAATGTTACAATCTTCTTCCTCTTCTTTCTCTCTCTCTCTCTTCTCTTCTCAACCAACGCTCTCTCTCTCATCAATGTTATATTTTTCATTGTGGTTTACACTTTTAATATAACTTTAAGTGACTTTGGAAACATAATTTAAAATTTAATTTACCTTGATTTTATAAAAGGGACTTAAATATTTAATTAGAATATGAATAGTCTAAAGTCAAATTAAAGTATTTGAAAAGTCGTCGGGAAGATGAAGAGTTACCTTCTCCTCTATAAATTGTAATAAGTTCCTCATTTGAGATTATTCTTGGAAAAATTCTGAGACTTCTTAGACATCGGAGCTATTTTTGTGACTTCATGAGAGAGATATCCTTGTGAAGAGAGAAAAGAGATGGAAAATTTCTTCCATTTTCCCTACTCAAAAATGTCTTCTATTGCCATGTTATGTACAATTTTTGCTTGAGCTTCAATAAAGGAAGAAGAAATTTTATCATTTTTGACTGAGGAGTTTAGTGGTACTTTGTGCTCATTAAACACTATTTGTTCTTGTCACTATTATGTAGATTTGTGTTCTTCTAAATTCAAGTGCATGTAAGGAAATTTTTTGTTAGTGTATGTAAGCCTCTGATTTTCTACTTGCAGTATTAGTTTTTAGTTTCTAAATTTCTCACTCCCTTTCCCACTTTTCTAGCAAATTATTCTCTTAAAAATATATGTAATCTATTTCCGCATGGTTAGTGGAGTGCCCCTATTGGATCCCTAGATAAGAGACCACTAGGATAAAACTCATTTTACTCCTACATGCACGTATATCAGCTACATCGCTAAGTAGAGGGACTTAGACTCCCGAGCATTGGAAAGATAACTAGTAATTTGTAGATTTAACAACATCTGCATATGAATATAACTAGAAGGTCGAAAAATTCAAAAAAAAAAAAAAAAATCCTGGAATTTGAATAGCTATATGAGCCTCATGTTTACAAACCATGGCTATTCTGAGCAACACTCCTATTAAAAGACCTTAATTTCTCTTCGACATCTAAGACGATATTGCTTCAGATTTGAGAGAAGCTATTTGGCATACCAGGTGGAGTGTCAACCACTACTTCATTACCATGAGAATTAAATTACTTGAAGAAGAACACACTCTTTGAATTGGAAAGGTAAAGACAAATTCCAGCACTACAGAAGAGCATAGCTTTCCAAGCTAGCGGATAAAATATACACCCAACAATAGAGACAAGGATGAAAAACCAACCCCACTTTTGAAGAGATTCAAAGAAGATAAGATCTTATAAGAATTGAAGTCTCCCTTTCATCAAGTAACCGGTCATATTGGGAACATGATTGTTTCAAATCCTTTGGATGGTGAATTTCCATACATCAATGAGAACCTTGAATATTTCATTAACGTAGAGACCGAAGAAGAATCTAGAGAAAGATAAGTAAGAGTGGAAGAGGAAATAAGGGATTAGATTGAAGAAATTGAAAGACTTCAAGATGAGGTAGAAGAAAGAGGAGAAACAAAATCCAAAGACTTAGCAAGGTTGGAAGCTAAAAATAGAAACAAAATGGGGGATCATGATTATGAGGTTTGTGGGCCTAATGTACCATGGGGGAAATACCTACCCACTCTCCCTTTCTCAACCACTTCATGAGCTACCAAAAGGCTCAAGAAAAACTTCGCAAAATTCAAAGGGATGGTTCTCAACTCCTTGAAGAACATGTAACAATGTTTATGACCACTTCTGGTTTATTGGTTGTTGAGGAAGAAGATGTGTCAGTCTAGCTCTTTGTGGAGTCACTTCAAGAAAAAATTATTGAATGGTTCTACATGCCACCCCCGAGGTCTGTCACCTGTTGGGAAGATATTAGAAGTGCATTTGAACATAGGTTCAAGACCATGGAAGATTGTTAGGATATTTTGGTCCAATTGATACAAATGAAGAAAGAACCCTCAAAATCAATGAAAGGTTTCATAGTAAGATATAATAGAGTGATAAGAAGAATTATTGAAGATGTGGAACCTTTTGAAAATAATTTGAAGAGATTCTTCATCGATGCCTTGCCATCGAAGTAAGTTTCTTCCTTAGAAGAACCCAACCAAAAACATTGAGGAAGACCAGAACCACACGATAGAAACGATGATGATCTAATCCTTCTCGGTAAAGTGAAAGGACCAAATGGAAAGAAAAGATGCAAGAATTTAGGAGCGATCACCGTGGATCCAATGTTCCAAAATATGGAAAATGACGTGGTTTCCTTAAAGAAACAACTCTCTCCCAGATCACAATGCGGAATAATCCAAGGAAACCAAATCCTCCTAATAGACCATGGATTGCTTCGCCTCCTCACCAGCTCCATCTCGAAGCACCACCGACCAATGCTGCCTGTGACACCAAAGAACCAAAGGAGGAAGTTGAAATTGAAGAACCTGAAGAAGACAATGTGGGGGATGATGAAAACTATCTTAAGGTTGAAGAAGTTAATGGTGATATGCACAATGACCTTATTGATTATGTTAATGATGAAGATGATGATGATGAAGAATTGCTAATTTTTTCATGCGCAGTTTTCACTTACGCACAGTCCAAGAAAGGTACTCCATCCTCTATGGTTGCGGTAAAGGACAAAAAGAAGAAAGAATATTCTCCTACGGAGGTTCCAAACATAAAATCATTAGCAGAGGATCACCACTACCACCCTCAATGGAGTTGGCTAAAGAAAAATTAGACCCACTGGTTAGCAAGGATCATGCTGTGATATTAAGTAAGTCATCTAGTACTTCTCCTAGCTCAAAAATTACTAAAAATAATTCTCCTTCAAATGTTGTTGTTATCCAAAATAAGCCCCATGCTTATTTTTGGCTAACTTCTTCTTCTCCTTTTCTGGAACCTAAATGAATTTTTTTCATGCTTGGTACTCAAAAGATTTTGGAAATGATCCCATCAGATAGGATTTTTCCTCACCTTTCCAGAAAGGTAAAATTTTCCTCCTAATTCCTTGTATTTTTCAACTTATGGCTTGGCGGGGTTTTTGAGGGAAATTTTTGCTGGGAGGGCCCGCAACCAATAGGAATGTGCCATGTGGTAGGGAAGAATGGCAGGTCAATGGGGGTAGGTTGGAAAAATCGCCAAAGTGGGTGGGGCACAAAGAATTTTTTTTTCCTGCGGGCTTGCGGAGGAGAAGAAATGGCTTGAGGCCCACACCGAATGAGGAAGCGCCGCATGGCAGTGGAGGTCGGGCCGATGGGGGTAAGTTGAAAAAAATTGCAAAAATGGTGCAAAGGAAAATCTTGGCCCAAAAGCCCACAGAGGAGGAAAATAAATTTGTAAGGGTCGTGAACCAATAAGAGGCCGCCACATGTACAGTCGGCGGCGGAGGTCAGGGGTGTGGGGAGAATTGGGAATTTTTGCCAAATTGGTCAGTGGCTTTAAAGGAAAAATTCAAGGTGCATGCCCATGGCCAATCAGAGGGTGACATGTGTCACCGGGACAATGAAGCGTGGGGAAAAGTTGGGAAATTTTCCCAATGGAAAATCAAAGGGGTGAAAGGCAGGTTTGGGCCCACGATCCCATCGACCAATGAGGAGGTGCCATGTGGCAGTAGAGTGGTGGGGTATGGGGATTTTGGGGAAATTTTCCCAAATTCAAAAAAGGAAAATTTTAAAGTTTCGCCCGCCAATCCATTTTTTCCCTAATTTTGCCCTAAATCTTCATAGGGCCATATATTTTGATCCAGAGCTCGATTTTCACGTTCTTTATATCATTGGAAAGATGGTAAAATTATCTACATGATGAAGGGTTCAATTTTTTATTTTGATGGATATTTGTTAGAGAAAAATGGAGAAACATCCCTAGCATAAAAAAACACAGAAATGGTTACCAACCACCAAATTTAATGAAGTATGGGTCGTTTTTGGATCTGCAAAGCAATGTACTTCAAAGTATGGGATTTTCCATGGGAACCCATCATTTTGCAAGCTAATTAGAAGAATTTTTCAGGTGGTTGGAGTTGTAAATCAAATTTTCCCGTGTTTTTGCACTTTTCTTCATTCTGCTTCATGATAAAAGCTAGTTTTGGCTCATTTGTAAAAGTTGTTCATATTTTCTACTCTTCCCTCCCTTATTTTCTTCCCTAGGGTTGAAAATGGAGTTATGAACCTCCTCCCATGCTCTGTAATGGTTTTTTTCCTTTTACCATTAAAATGATGTTCTGTGCAAACTTCTGGAGCAACAAAAATGTGTTTTGTGGTGCATCTGTCCATCCTTGCTCATTTTTGCTTGTTTTCTTCTTTCCTCTCTTCATTGTAGGTATTTGTGCATGTTTGAATGTTCATTATAGGTTTAGAGCTATGTTCATGGAGTTTTGGAACATTTTCTGTGTGAAATCTATCCTTGGGCCTGTGATGCACTTGTCCATCCTTCCCATTGCTCACCTCTTCTTGTTCCATGGTAGTTTTGATAGATGTTCAACATTTTCCTTCTCTGGTGTATCACTGTTTTAGTGTAGGCTCTGTTTTCCCTCTTTTCTCTCTCTCTATCTAATTGGCATAGTTAGATTAGGATTAGATTAGCTTTCCTGCACTGGAATAGCTTGTGGCAAGTAGTTTAGGAAGAGGAACCAACCTTCTCTGGAGAGATTTCCCCATTTTCAAATGTCCCACACTTCTGAGAGCTCAATGTTGTGCATTCACACCAAATGACATTGCCTTAGAAAATTAGATCTGAAGGTCATTTTGGGGGTTCTGTGAATTTTCACTAACAGTTATGACATGCCCAGTGGGACCTTAGAGGTCTTCCACCTTATTTTTTATAGGTTGGTGTGTTCCTATTAAGGATTCATCCTTTGGAGGCATATTCAAAAGCACATCTGGTGACTCCATCTAGTAAATAACTCATTCTATGAGTTGTAGACCTATTTTCCATCCATTCTTCTTTCCATATCTTCCATCTTCTTTCATTCCATGAAGTTGTGCAATCATGACTTCATTTCCATCATGGAATTTACATTTACAATAGCAGCAATATATTTCATATCCAACATGTTTTACAACTCCTTCAAATCAGTATTTTGATCAAATGAAAGATCAAAATGCTTACCCATATGAGCAATAACAAAATTAGTTTGGTTGTGAAGCATATCAAGAGCAAGGGTACGCATGTAATGAAAACAATCAAATGGAAGATGTTGATTTTGTGGATAAAATCCAAAAGATGGAGGAAAAAATGGTGCAATCAAGAGAAACAGCTCAAATGAAGGCTTTCAGAATTGGTTGTAGGACTCCTTGTCCATGGGGAGGCCTTTTTCAAGACACTTCAGCCCTCAAGAGAATCTGGACTTCATGATGGAGATGCTGCCCCAACTTGCACAATGGACAATAGAGATAGAGGCCTATAAACTTGGTGTTGAACAACCTTGTCAATGGGTAAGTTCTACACCATCATCTAGTTTTTCTCTTCCCATTCCTCAAGCAACACCATCTCATTTAGAATGAAGAGTTAATTCCATTTCTCCATTCCCTAGTCTTCCACCCCATCTCAATTATTTTGTTCTTTTCCCTTCCAAACAACCATTCCCTCCAAAGAAACAAGAGTTTCTACCTCCTCCAACACCAAAAAAATTACAAAATCAATTGATTCACAACCCACCCCTCCTCTTGCATTCCCAAATCCATGTTGGGAAGATAAAAATCAGAATGCCAGTCAAGGAAAACAACAGCAAGAAGAAGATCCGAAAAAGGATGAAAAGATCAAAAGTTTGGTAAGCTTGGCTCTCAAATTTGGGATAAAAAATATCCCCTTGATGGTTAAGCCTTCAGAGGAGGTGAAAGTTGAACAAGTGGTGGTTAAGACTGATTTTTTGCGGTAGAAGAAAAAAAAAAAAAAATGAAGTAGATCAGCAATCAGTTTACTCAGAATGTAGTGTCCATGTTGGCATTTTATTTGAAGGAAATGTTGATCCAATTTGAGTTACACAATCAGCCATGGAAGAAGATCTTGCAGTCCCAACTTTTCCTCTAGAGTAGTAGATTGAAGAGTTTGACTTGAAAAACCTCATACTAGAGGGAGAGTTTAATCAAGACTAAGATGGTCTTCAAGAAGCGAGAGGAGGAAGAACAACCAGCTCCAAATCCCATTGAAGAGGAGCAAATGAATGATATCAAGTCAGTTTTTTAGCAGCATAAAAGGAAACATTATTGATACATTTTTATTTCATTTGAAGGGGATAATTTGATTGATGAAGCCATTATGGAGGTGAACAAAACAGGTCCAAATTTTGAGGAAGAGGCACAAGAAATTTTATGTTTCTCTCCTACTTCATCTCTCCAAAAATATGATTTTTTGGATGAGTTTGAGTTGACAAGTTTCATGTTTCAAAATGAAACTACACATGGTGAAAAAAATGTAGATTTGGAGGTTGCCATACAAGAGGGAGAGACCTTACACCAGTAGGACATTGAAGAGTTTGATTTTCCATTAGAATTAGAAGAATGTTTGGATGAAGAGCTAGCTAAAACTACAATATTTTCTTCTTCACCATTCATTCTCCAACATCAAGAGCCTGCTACCACAAAGGAGAACATTGAAAAACAACAGCCTGTGTTTTGTGACAGCTCTTTGGAACCAATGTTGGAAGATATTAATCTTCCATGTTCTTCACTGGAAAAGGAAGGAAAACAACATAAGAACTTCATCACTTCTTCCACACCATCCATTCAAGAAGGTCTACAAGAAGACTCCATTTTTGGAGTTGAAAATTAGAGCTATGGGCATATCAAACAAATCAAACCTTTCCCAATAAGGTACTGAGCTTCATTGGATCCAAAGGAGAAGTCACAACCAATCATGTTTACTTATAAGCATGAGGATGAGCTACAAAGTACCAAGGATCGAGTAGTCATACCTCTTCAATTCAAATGCGAGAGAAACTAAAAGAAGTATTCAATTTGATTTCAGCTAACACCTTGCTAATTTGAGTAGAAGACTAGCTTCTTATTGATTTTCCACTCATCCAAGTAGCCATACTCAACTCCAAATCATTTGCATGTCTGCCAATTTTGAAGAAAGGAAGCTATTTTGCACAACCAGTTGCAGGGTTTGTTTAGCCCACCTTTGCTTCTAGTTAGAGCAGAGTAGGTAGGTTTACTTTCAATATAAGAAGTGCTTGTGCACACTCTACATATCCCACTTGGGGTATGTATGATTTTTAGTTTGTACATAGTTTTTGGTGTTGTTGGTTTTGCTCTTGCACAGTCCATTTTAGTGGCATTTTGGTGAAAATGAATCCAGTTCAGTGGGTTTCCAAGTGGCTCAAAGAGGAAGTTTTCAAAGTTCAAATCAGTTTGTAGGCTACAACTCATGACTCCATGCCCAATGGATGCTTCAAAGGCTACTGATCATTCATCTAGTAGGTAGATGACCCCTCTGAGTCGCCAAATTGTTATCCAAAATAAGCCCCATGCTTATTTTTGGCTAACTCCTCCTTCTTCTCCTTTTCTGGAACTTAAATGAATTTTTGGCATGCTTCAGGTACTCAAAAGATTCTGGAAATGATCCCATCAGATAGGATTTTTCCTCACCTTTCTAGAAAGGTAAATTTTTCCTCCTAATTCCTTTTATTTCTCAAGTTATGGCTTGGTGGGGTTTTTGAGGAAAGTTTCCTGGGAGGGCCCGTAACCAATAGGAATGCTCCATGTGGTAGGTCAAAATGGTGGGTCAGTGAGGGTAGGTTGGAAAAATCACCAAAGTGGGTGGGGCGCAAAGAAATTTTTTTCTTGTGGGCCCGTGGAGGAGAAGAAATGGTTTGAGGCCGCATGCTTGAATGAGGAAGCGTCATGTGGAGGCGAAGGTCGAGGCCGATGGGGGTAAATTTTTTCCAAAAATGGTGGAAAGGAAAATCTTGGCCCAAAATCCCGCAGAGGAGGAAAAGAAATTTGCAAGGGCCACAAACCAATAAGAGGCCACCATGTGTCCAATTGCCAATGGAGGTCGGGGGTGCAAGGAGAATTGGGCATTTTTTCCAAAGTGGTTAGTGACGTCAAAAGGAAAAATTCAAGGTGCATGCCCGCAGCCAATCAGATGGTGACACGTGTCACCGGGATAGTGGAGTGCGGGGATAAGTTGGGAAATTTTTCCAATGGAAAATCAAAGGGGTGAAAGGTAGGTTTGGGCCCACAATCCCATCAACCAATGAGGAGGTGCCACGTGGTAGTGGAGTGGTGGGGCATAGAGATTTTGGGGAAATTTTCCCAAATTCAAAAAAGGGAAAATTTTAAAGTTTCAGCCCACCAATCCATTTTTGCCCTAATTTTTCCCTAAATCTTCAGAGGGCCATATCTTTTGATCCAGAGCTCAGATTTTCATGTTTTTTATATCATTGAAAATATGGTAAAATTATCTACATGATGAAGGGTTCAATTTTTAATTTTGATGGAGACTTACTAGAGAAAAATGGAGAAACGTCCCTGGCATGTAAAAAATGTAGAAAATGGTTACCAACCACCAAATTTAATGAAGTATGGGTCATTTTTGAATCTACAGAGCAATGTACTTCGAAGTATGGAATTTTCCATGGGAACCCATCATTTTGTAGGCTAATTAGAAGGATTTTTGATGGTTGGAGTTGCAAATAAAATTTTATCACGTTTTTTCACTTTTCTTCATTCTGCTTCGTGATAAAAGCCAATTTTGGCTCATTTGTAAAAGGTTGTTCATCTTTTCTACTCTTCCCTCCCTTATTTTCTTCCTAGGGTTAAAAATGGAGTTAGAACCTCCTCCCATGCTTTGTAATGTATTTTTTTCCTTTTACCATTAAAATGATGTTCTATGCAAACTTCTGGAGCAACAAAAAAAATGTTTTGTGGTGCATCTGTCCATCCTTGCTCATTTTTTCTTGTTTTCTTCTTTCCTCTCTTCATTGTAGATATTTGTGTATGTTTGAATGTTCATTTCAGGTTTGGAGTTGTGTTCATGGAGTTTTGGAACATTTTCTATGTGAAATATATCCTTGGGCCTATGACGCACTTGTCCATCCTTCCCATTGCTCACCTCTTCTTGTTCCATGGAATTTTTGATAGATGTTCATCATTTTCCTTCTTTGGTGTATCACCATTTTAGTGTAGGCTCTATTTTCCCTCTTTTCTCTCTCTCTATCTCCTTGGCATAGTTAGATTAGGATTAGATTAGCTTTCCTGCACTAGAATAGCTTGTGGCAGGTAGTTTAGGAAGAGGAACCAACCTTCTCTAGAGATATTTCCCCATTTTCAAAGGTCCCAAACCTCTGGAGAGCTCAATGTTGTGCATTCACAAAAATGAAATTGTCTAAAGCAGATTTTTTGTGAATTTGCACTAACAATTGTTCTGTAAAAACATCTATGGTTCCATTAAAACCAGCATCCCCATCTCCTTGTAAGCCAATTACATCACACTGTGAAGGAAAATTAAAACCCCAGAGTAGTAAAAACTTCACCATGTAAATATTCTATCATTCTTGGAACCTCTTCCTTACCCGCCATAACCCCATTTGACTTTGTGGAACACGCAAGAAAAACTAAAGTCTAGCTCACAGAAATAGAATACCTACAAATGCATCCTACCAAATTTGATAGGTTCATTGATGTAGTCTATGGTGGTAATCCTATAACCTCGAGTCTAAAGGCTTACTCCCTACACCATCCACACCACCATCTTAAAACATGCTAGCCCTCGGTGCCTTCAAAATTACCAAGGTTAAACCTTTATACCTCTCACTCCTCATTAAAGGCTTCGGCTAAATAATTGCATCATAGATTTTGGAGCCTTAGGTAATGTAATGCGCGTAAAATTTGCAAATGCTCTAGATCTCACCTTGACTGGTAAAATGACACTGTTATTTAATGGAATCCAAACAAGTGCTATTGGTAGGAAGAATCAAATATGTAGAGGTAGCATTAGCTCATTTTACAGATAAGAAGGTGCTTCTAACCATCCTTGTGACAGACATCCCATCATCCTTTAGTATGCTATTGAGATGAATCTTCTACGAGATAGTTAGGTGGACAAATAAAAATGGATTGGTCACCTGCAACTATTCTAGTGAAAGGCGAGATGAAGAATTTACTTCTAGTAAGGAGATGAAGTTCACAAAGATACCAAAGTCTTATGATCCAAAGGAAAACATTCTTTTTCAAGATAACAGACTAGGAAAATACTTCCTCACATAAGTAAAATATGAGAACTTGCCACTTCTTATAGAATAAGAAGTATATCAAGTTTGATGATGAAATTTGATGGTAATCATTCCAGTGTAGGTTCAGGAGAAGGTGTGGTGATGTAATCTCCTTCCATTGAATTGTACCCATTTTTCTACAAGCTGTAATTTGATAATACAAATAAAATGACGGAATATGAAGGTCTCCTCTTAGGCATGGGCATGGAAGAAGAAATGGGAATGAATAAGGTGAGATGTTGGGGTGATGCAAAGGTGATAGTAAAGCAATTTTGGTAATAATATCGGGTAAAAAATATTAGAATCTGACATTATAAAAATAGAGTACAGGACTCCATTGAATCTTTTGATGAATTTTCCATCGAAGCTATCCCAAGAGAAAAGAATGAAAAGTCTGATTCTCTTATAGTGTCGGCTTCCCTAGTGATACCTCATCCTTCTTTTGGTAAAGATAAGGTGAGCATTGAAATTGTATTCAAGACTAGTGTACCAGATAATGCAAATCATTGGTAGGTATTTAATGATGATAACCACATTCTAGAATTTTTGGAACAAAGGGATAATTTCAATAATATCTTCCTTGAAGGAAGCATAAATCCACACCGAGAAGCGGTAGACGAAGAAGAGAAAGAAGGAATTGAACGGATCAATGAAGAAGGAGTGATAAAATTGAAAGGAAACAAGATTCCCAAAGGCCTAGTTTCTCTAGAAGACCTCTTTGACAAAGGCAGCGAATTCATTCAAGAGAAAGAAAAATAATCTTCTTGGTGTCGGCTGATTTTGATAAACAAAACATTAGCACCCTAGAGGAGCCAAGGATTTTTAATATTGGAATATGTTGCTCGATTGAGGAGAAGATAAGGTTTTTTGCATTACTCAAGAAATATTCGGATGTTTTGGCCTACTCTTATGATGAACTCAAATCCTTCCAACCAAAGGAAATACATCGCTTTATTCCCTTGAAGCATGATGCCAAGCCATTCAGGAAAAAAAAAAGGCCATATAACCCAAAGATTATTGATACCATCAAAGAAGAGGTAATGAAGATGCTTAATGCAAGAATTATATTTCCCATCCATCATTCAACATGGATGGCCAACATTGTGCCGGTGTGGAAGAAGAATGGTGAAATAAGAATATGTGTAGATTTACGCAAATTAAACTAGGCATCAACGAAAGACAATTATCCTCTCCTATCATGGACCACATTATGTAATAAGTCACTTTGGATATGAAATGCTTTCATTTCTTGATGGAATCTCTGGTACAATCAAATTAAAGTAGTAGAGGAGGATCACACCAAGACAACCTTCACAATGCCTTGGGGCATTTTTTCCTACATCGAAATGACTTTTGGCCTAATCAATGCGGGGATACATTTCAAAGGGAGATGGATTTGGAATTCAAAGATTTAAAACATTGCATCGCCATATATCTTGATAATCTTGCGGTGTTTTCAAAGAAGAGGGGAGAGCATATCCATCACTTAGAATAGGTACTTGCAAGGTGTAGAAAACATGGCGTATCACCAAAATTGAAAAAAGTGCATTTTTAGAGTTACAAAAGGCAAGGTATTGGGGTACAATATGAATAAACATGGATCACACATTGATCATAAGAGAGTATGATCCATTCAAGCACTAGCTCTACCCACAAGCAAGAAAGGAGTTCATTCCTTTTTCGGAAAGGTGAATTTTCTTCGTCGTTTTGTGCCTGAGTTTGATGAATTGCCAAATCACATCACCACCATGATGAAACCACAAGAAAGCTTCAAATGGAAAAATTAAGGGAAGGAAACATTTGTAGAGATCAAAAATTCCATTTCCAAGGCTTTGACCCTTATGTCTATTGATTTTAACAAAGAGTTCATCATGTATTGTTATGCATCAAAACATACCCTCTCTGTCATTCTTGTTCAAAAGAATGATGAATATGTGGAAGTAATTATTGCTTTCATGATTTTTCTGTTGAAAAATCACAAACTAAACTACATCCAATTAGAGAAGCATGCATATGCAATGGTCAAGGCTGTAAAAAAATTCAGGTTTTACATCATCAACTCACATATAGTGATGATGGTCCCAGTAGTCAATCAAGTCCATCTTGACACATCGGGATCCCAAAGATAAAAGAGGAAATTGGATTGCAAAGACTCAAGAATATGACTTATAGATTCAAACCTCCAATCTAGTAAGGGGAAATGGTTTGTGTAGGTTGTTTGCTGAAGATGAAATACTCAAATCTCAACATGGTGAAGACAATTGTGTCTTCTTAACTTGTTCCCAAAACAATCCAGAGGTTCTCTTTGTAACTACTACTAATGAGTGGCATGCTGATATTTCCTATTACTTAATTAATGGAGAAGTATCTTCTCATCTTGATTACAAGAAAAGGATAAAACTCAAGTCTGAAGGAAAAAAATTTGTAATCTAGAATCACACACTTTGAGAGGTCTAGATGGATGCTTCATCGTGTGTGTGTAGATAAGGAGCGACAAGAAAAATTTCTTCGGGCATACCATGACCAAGCATGTGGTGGACATTTCTCAATGATTGTCCTTGCACACAAGATCCTTCGAGGAAGGTATTATTTTCCCAAACTCTTTGTAGACACTCAAGAATGGGTTTCCAAATGTGAAGCATGCCAACAATTCATTAGGAGACCACAAATTACTGCACTACCACTCAATCCAGATGTTATTGAAGAACCATTTCAGCAAAGGGGACTACCTTTGATCGGCATTCTAAATCCTCACTCAAGTACAGGACACACATATGTTCTCACAGGACAAACTACTTCACAAAATGGGTGGAAGCCATTACGGCCAAGCAAGCCAACACCAAACAAGATGCAAATTCATCAAGGAAAATATCGAGTAAATTTTGGAGTGCCACAAAATATTGTAGCAGAAAATGCTACCTATTTATCTTCAAGGTAGTTGACTAAGCTTTTCTATGGCTGCATAATATTTTTTTCTCATTCATCAAACTATTATCCATAGGGAAATGGATAGGATGAATCAAGTAACAACATTGTAGCCATTGTCTGCAAACTCATAGATGAAAACTAAAGGAATTGGCACAAAAATTTATATGATGCATTGTGGGCGGAAAGGATCACTCCTAAGAAGGAAATAGGTATGTTACCATTCCAACTTATGTATGGGGTCGAATAAAAATTACCATCATGATTGAGATTCGACTCTCAAGTTACGATAGGGAATATAAGATGGATGGTAAAAGGATTCCATTGATAAGAGGATCCTCTTTCTTGAGAAGCTAGAAGAAAATATACTTTGAATTGTGGACCGTATTAATGAGCACCGGTTGAAAGTAAAGAATATTTTTGACAAGAAATCCAAAGTGAGAGAATTAAAAGTGGAGACTTTGTCCTATTATGAGACAATAGAAGTGAACCGAAAGGTAACCATGGAAATTTGTATTCATTATGGCTCAGCCCATTCTAGATTTGTGAAGCTTGTGATGAGAATGTTTTTCTACTCTCATATTTGGATGGAACACCATTGGAATTTCCTTACAGTGGGAAATACCTAAAAGCGTATCATCGATGAAAATGGCTTGTCCCCACCTTGTACTATAGATGATTTCTATGTGTTTTTCCCTTTATTTTGTGTGTATGTGTTTCCTTTCTGTCATTTTGTGTGTGTGTGTTTTTCCTTCTTCATTACCCTTCTCTCTTATAAATTATACATGACTTTATAGGGCCCAATGGATAAGGCATTGGTCAACGGATCATATGGTCTAAAATTGAGATTCTGGATTCCCCATGTCATGTCTTCACTAAACTCAATCCATGTCATGTCCCCAAAATACATCTAGATGTTGTCATATAAATGTGCAACAAGGAAATTAACAATTTCTAAGTATGACAACTATACCCATGTGTTAATTTTTTCAAGTCCTATCATTCCAAGACACCCCAGATCTATCCAGTTAGTCAAAGTGACCTCCTGATTAACATTATCTTATCCCCCTAGGTGATTTAGGAATGTCCATTCACTTCCCCTAGGTGATTTTAGGAGTTCATTAAAAGTTGCAAGCTACATGTAGACACCAAAATTAGGTCATACTACCCTTATAACCCCATTAATTAAATTAACCATACCTTACCTATTCATATCCCATAGTGCACATGATTAATTGAATTAATTAATTTAATTAATTTAATTAACATCCTCACTTGACCACCTCACCCATCCAATTCACCCAACCACCTCACTCCATGACCCACTCAAACCCCATTAATGACCTAAGACCAAGTCTAAGCCTATCCTAACCAACTAGGACTTAGTCTAAACCTAGACTTAACTCCTATTAACAAAACTAAGAGGAATCTTACTCATTCTTCCATGGTATATCACTTGAGACTTGGAGGAAGATTGAAGACCACACCGAAAATATCATCAATCAGGCTATTTTTGGCCAATCTAGATATTCCCGCCTTAACCGACGCCAGTTATACCTCAACCAAATTTTGTCCCTTAACCATCGTTGGTTGGGTTGAATACATTTCCAAAATCCTTTTCTGAGGTGTTCATTCAATTTAGGATCTCATACAAACAAATACTTTGAGCACTCAGGAAAAGGAAAACACATGGGAGCACCACCAACAACCATTGACATCCATCATCTTCTTCATGATCACAAATTCACATAGAGAAGCACGTAGATTCAAACTACAATGACATGAACATAACTTCTATTCTCTCCTGATCTCCGCCATCACCATCCTCATCACCTACATTCTCCAGAACCATTCTTTAGTAAGTACCTAATATATCTTCATTTATCTTTGTTTTCTTTTAGTAAGATTTATTATTCATCTCAATAATTTATTTTTCTATACATCCGTACACCTCCCTTCCTCCCAAAAACTTATCACCTTACCATACCTGGACCTTCCACCTATCTTCCCCTTATCCTAATCATCTCTGAACCTTTTAGACCATTCCACGACCTCACCCCCACCATTTCTAGCCTCTGTGCAATCACAGAGAGTCTGAAGACCATTTCTAAGAGCTTTTTATTAACGCCCCTCGACATCGATTAGCCAACAGAGACGTCGGCCATTCTATGAAACCGACATCGGCCACACATTTGACATCGGTTACTGTGTTTGGATATATACCTCAGACCAACAAGCTCATACCCATTCCCTAATAACCTAGAATCACTCATAATATTTACTAGATCTTACCCAAAGCCTGTACCTAACTTTGTAACCCATAACAACCCATCATATGAATTTCTTTGACCTCAATCACCTTTTATCTGACCTTTATTATTTGTTTTGTATGAGATACCTAAATCATTTCAATTCCAATAAGATTGTTATTTCATGTTTATTTTAGATAGAATTAATATTGTTATTTAAAAAGTTGATTGAAAGCCTACTTAGGAAGATCACCCTTCCTAGATCTAGCTTTTTCTAGGAAGTCCAGTTTTTGTTTTATTTAAATCTATCTTGTCATATTGTTTTGCATTTTACACGTAGTTCCTCCTAGCCAAAAGGGATTATTCACAATCAGCATTGGATCAGGAAATCAGAACACGCACACAACCTTCAACCGACATCACAAACAAGTATTCCTCCTTGGCCTATCAACCTCTATCTATTTAATTATTTTATCATGAATATGGTGATACATTTTGGCACTCCCGTGGGACCCATCCTAGGTTCTTTTCATTCATTCATTCTTAGGGAAATGTTGTATGTTTGGTTCTTTTTAAAAATGAAGTTAACATTAAATTTTCTCATTGGGAATCTTTTATTTGTCTACGAACATTTTTATTTTGGGACTAAAAATAATTCTTCAAGTTTTACATTAGTGAAATTCATTCTCTCTCTTATTCACTCTCTATTTACATCAAATATCATATTTCGATTTGGGTTCTAAACTACTTGTATTTCTTGCTTCTATGCTTGCATTTTTAGCTCACATTAAAACTAAGGAAAACTATACATTGGGAGTCATGCCTAGCTCATGGTTGACATAATTGAATCATAGGTAACTTTCTCTTATCTCTCTCTCTTTACCAAAATACAAAAATATAAATTCACACACCTACTTAAACAACACCTTACCTAGAAGAATTTGTCAATGATCAAATGATTAGAGGATTGACATTGGGCACCCAACTGGTTTCTCTGTCTAGTCATTATCTCAGAGAAAGGACTAACCCCATCAAAACATAACCTGAAACCACCCTTAGAATTTTCCTCTTCATAGGACACCTTCCCAACCAATTTTTTTTTTGATTCACAAAGTCAGTCTAAAATAGCATAAGCTAAAAGATTGTGTGTTTTTATTTGCTTTTTCTTGAGTTGTGTTTTGAGTTATGAGGTTACATTATTCATTTTCTTCTTCCTTTCACACTCCACCATCATAGTTGGTGTATTTTGACTATTTATGAGTGTGTCAGGATCCATTATTATCATACTCAGTTTTTTGGGTTGATGTTTCATCTGACTTAATTCACAAAAATCAATTTTTCTTCACTTTCTCAAATTTCACAGTGACCGGTGTCGATTCAGCGACTATCATTGGTTTACATCTGACTATCATCAGTTTATCTAACCATTGTCATTTTCACCCTCTTTTAGGTCATTCTTCCAAAAATAGTGTTCATCGCATCTTCCATTCTTTTTTAAGTTCTCAAGACATCATCATACCCCCAAAATTTTAAAATCACAGATCAAATACAACTTCTTTATTTCATTTTCATTAGTTTTTGCCTCATTTACAAAACTATTGATTTCCCATAGTAACCAGTATCGGTTTCCTTGACCATCATCAATCACCCTATAACCATCATCGGTTAAATTAACCGTAAATCGGTTCTTTTGGTCTAATTTTTATTAGAACACTAACCCATTTCACCTCCCAAAATCTATCCTTTTCCATTTCTATTGTTTTTGTGTCATTTACGAGTAAAATTTATTAGGTCTATGTTAATTCACATGGTTTTGACTCACATCCAAGCCAACGCCCTTGTGTTTCACGCTAGCCTTCAACCGCTTCCACCTAGCCCATCATTGCCTTCTATCTTGTCGCCTATGGATCCAAATCATCCCATCACCATTAGTATTGGTGACGAGGAGTTCACAAGACTCCTTGACCAAAATCCCATTTCCCTACAATACTATCTCTCCCACACATCCACCTGAGACTCCTTGAGACAATTGGTATATGGCATGCCTGTTTCTATCCCTCCTGCCCTCACCCCCACTTCTGCGTCAACTACCACTAGCTTGGCATTACCTTCATCCACCTTACCACCTGTGGTATCTCAACTGGACCCCACATCCACTATAACTACTGCACCTATGACATCTATCACACTCATGGTGTCAACCATCCCTTCACCAACCACCCTTGGCATAGCCTTGTCTACACTTGTCACCTCATATATACTTGTTGCATCGCAACCACCCATGGTGTCGAAAACCCACACCCCATTCCAAAACCTCATCCTTTCCATCCCGTAGTCTCTACCCCCAATTACCACAAGAGTCATTATGACTACCCCACCTATTTACATGCATCACCAGTAACCCCCAATCTTGTCTATTACTTATTCGGGATATCTTCCACCCACATCTATTCCCCCTTCACATTTCTCATACTTGGCACCCCCATATACTAGGATTCCATCCACATCAACCTCCATTTACTACAAGGGGTGCCCATTCCTCACAACCCACCAATGACCTCATTAAGATGATGATGGAAAAGATGCAAACATTAGAAGCATCAATTTTTGGCTCTCGCAACTCCTTAACTTATGACAAAATTTGTAATGAGCCTATTCATCCATCTATCCCCATTCTCCCATACCATGTACATTGGGAAATTCCCAAGTTAAATTGTTTCAATAGTAAATAATACCCGCACCAACACTTGTGATCATTCAAACATGGGTGCTATCTAATTTCCCATGACAATGCTTTACTCCTATGGATATTCCCCATGTCTTTGATAGGACCTACCTTAGATTGGTATAGTGGTTTACCCAGACATTCCATTTACTCATTTAACCAAGTGGATCAAACATTCTTAGACCATTTCTCAATCAATTTCATCAAAAAGGTCACCATGACTGACCTATACTCGACACGATAGTATGATGAAAAATCTATCACATATTTCTTTACTTGCTGGTGAAGCCTTATCAACCAATTAACATTCCAGTTACCTCAAGTTGAGATTATAGAGTTTTTCACTAGATCTTGTGCCAGGCACATCTCACCAAATCTACAGGTACAAACCTTCCGTACCTTCAATGAAGCATTTACCATGGCATGAAAACTGAAATTCATGCTATTGAAGAGAAGAAAATTCAATTGTGAAACAAAATTCCACGTTTAAATAAAATGATGCCTCTTCATCTTCAAAGCCCCAAAAAAATTATTCAAAATCCAAAGGATCTTCCAACATGGTAGTTCTCAAATCTGGTCCATCTCATCCATCTAATCAAGCCAAACCTTCCTCCAATCTTTCTCCCATTCAAACTTTTCAGTTCTGACGGGAACAATGAAAGTACACTCCAATTAGAGAGCCCTATTCTTTAGTCTTGGAAAATATTCTTAAGGTTGGAGTCATTGCACTTCCCACCGTAAGACCTCATACCATTTTTTGTCCCAATCGTCCTATGCCTGCATGGTATAAGGAACATGAATATTGTAATTATCTTTGTGTTAAAGGCCATAGTGATGGTAATTTCATAAATTTTAAGAATTTTTTTGAGGAAATGTTAGATAATGGGGATCTTTTCTGGAAAAATTGAATGCACCAGAAAATACAAGCATGCATATATTTAAGAAGTTATTTCCTAATCATACATCATCATCTAATCAGAATGGTGAACCTTGACCAAAAACAGTAATGTCCATGAAGTCCACACTATTTTTTATATTGTACTTGTAATTCCTCAATTTCAACCTATTCCATTTATCACAAAAATTATAGCACGAGCTCATCTACCCATGGCGAATCCTACGTCATCTAATCCTTCACCCACCGAGGAGTCTCCTTCGTCTCCCTCTTCACCCATAGAGGATTCTAGAATTTTTCCAATGTCATTTCACCATCTACCTCGCAACCTATTGAATAATCAATGGTATTAACTCTCCTACCCATGGGAGAATCGTCATCACTTTCTTCTCCATTGAAAGAAGAATATACCTCACCCCATCTACCATCGCTCTTACCCACGAGGGATCCTTTAGATGTGCCACTTCATATTGAGGACAATTCCCCATTAGCATTCCAGGATCTCATTGATTTGATCTTGACTCTTTTACCCATAGAGTCTCGAGGCTAACCAATTCCCTATCTCATGGACATATTTTACAGGATTTCCACTAAACCAACTACATCTCCTCTTATAGTAGTTCCATTTTCATGGCTGGCCAATCGCTTGGATTATGTTGATAATTCCATGCTTTGGGGACATCTTCGGCTCCCCTTTTCGACCCAAATGCAAATGTTTCCTACAAATACCTCCATGATCTATTCAAAGGTATTTCTAGTAACCAAATCAACCTTGACCATGCTTGTTGAAATGACTTCTTCTTCATCACCTTTACCTACATCCGAACCTTTACCCATAACCAAACCCATTCCTCTGCCTAAGAACTTACCTGCACCTACATCTCCTCCCACATCTAGACCTATCACTACCCTGGGTGTCATGCCAACATCAAGCCTTGTCCATCCACCCGTCAAATTGGACTTATCCACATCTTCCCAAGCCCGCAAAAAACCATTCCTCCACCTAAAAGGAAGACCCAACTTTCAATACTACATATTCTAGTTTCACCCACTATGCCTTTGTCACCTTCACCCTTTCCATCTATCCTTGGACCTCACCCGTCTACCCTGGTCAAGCAACCACCTACCCAAAGAAAATCAAAAGTGCAACAATCCTCTTCATCACAATCCTTTATTAATCCCAATCGACTAGCATAACCTTCACCATCACCGTCACCCGCAACTTCCTTACCACCTATACCCCCACTAGCTACCATAACCCCATCACTACCTATGTAAATTTCTTCTCCTCAACCCATACCTTCCACTTGACCTTTACTATTAACCTTTACTGCATCTCCGTTATCAATGTGGCTAACCCATCCTCTGCCACCATCCACTTTCCCTTCTGCATCACATACTCCCACCTCACCTTTACCCAAGAAGGTGTCATCTAAGGACAAGAACCCACTACCCTCCAATAGGGTAGTTAAACCAATAACACCTTCCATTGCTAGTTCATCTACCACACCTTTACCCAAGTAGGTACCATCAAAACCTAAGACAGTACCACCTACCAAACCGGTGGTCAAACCTATTCCACCTCCTATAACACCTCTTCCACCACAATCATCTACACCTTTACCCAAACCCAAACTCACTTCCCACTTTGTGATCCATTAGCATGGTCCTATGTCAAATTTTTTTCCAACCTCTTAGAAACCTCGGTCATCACATTACATTGCTTAGACCTTACGACCTCCTTAAACCCAAACTAAAATGGTTTGATGAAACTAAAATTTGTGCCTACCATCATGTGTCGGGACATGATGTAGAAGGTTGTAAGGATCTCAAAACCACTCTCCTCCAATTATGTCCCCCTGAGGAATTTTTTTAGGATGATGATCTTCTAGACAAGGAATCTATTCCACCTTCACCAATCACCACACGTCCTCATACACTACCTATTCAACCACCTTCATCCCCAACTCCACAACCTTTTTATCCACCTCCAACATTCGAGATCAACATGGTTTGTATTAGAGAGTTGGCGAAACCACCACCTAAATGCCAGTGTGCCCTACTCATTTTGCAAGGTTCTTACCCCACATTAATTTTTTGTCCATCATGTCATTATACTACTCATGACATACCTTCTCCATCCACCTCTTTCCCTTAGATTAACATGATCCAAGTTGCCACTCACACCCAAAAATAAAAAGGGAAAAAGAAAAAGCAACCAGCCCATCCGCTAATCCTATGCCTAACATACCATATGCACCTACACCAAAAATCACCATTCAAGGACCCACCTACCCCATTTTTGATGGGTTCACCCATCGTATAATGATAAAAAAGTTACACCAATACCCTCTAGAAAGGTCTTTGTATTATCTCTTCCAAACCTCTCAATCTCGTCGACAAGACCCTCATGGAGGTTTTACAATCCATCGAGGTTTTACCTAATGACCCCACACTAGTAGTTTCCATTATCACCCCTTATCATGTGGCCTCTCTTACCAAAACATCTCCTTCTTCTATTGTAACACCTCGACAAACTCTTATATTTATCTTTTGCATTGCAAGAATTAACATGTGATTCTATTGAATGAGGTGTGTTCCTTTGATTTTTGAAGATCATGCTTGCCACGGATAAATCATTTCTACTCTTGGATTCATTAGACTGAAATGATATGGTTTGCAAAGAATCCATTTTCACATTTGGTAATAATGGTTGCAAACTTATCTCTATTAACTGACTCATCCTTGGATCAATTACATTGATCCAAGGAATGTTTTAAATCTCCTACCTAGTCTGAATGATAAACTAACATTCAGAGGTTGAGAGATATAACAGACTAAACTTTTGTATGTTTACAAATTCTTTATTTTCTTGTAAGATTGTGCCTACATTCTGTTGTATGTTTTGTGCTTGGATCTTCTTGATTGATCTCAGTGGGACACTTATGGCATTAAGTGAAATGAGGCCTACTTCAGGACTATTGAGGAACAATCTAATTCCTAGACCTAAGATATCTATCCTAATGGTATTCTAAACTAAGGTAGATGTATCTTTTTTTGAGTTCTATCTACTATTTTTGAGATGACATCCTTTCCCTAAGTTGCATGTTCTAAATTGTGGGAACCACCTAAGGTGATATTAGGTATTTTTCTAATCTAATACCTAATACTATATGGTTGTGAGCTATGACCTAACCTAAGGTGGAAATTACTTATTGAAATGATTTTAAACCTAAGGTTATTATTTCTAAACTATCCTAAGGTCTTATCCTAAGCTAATGGTACATATCCGAACTAATGAAACGTGGAAAGGGGACCTAAGGGTCATATGGAAAATGGAAGACTAGGTGGTGGTTCCTAAGACATTTATGAGATTTGATTTTTGTATTAAATTCCATTGAACTTCTAGATTAGGCGGAAGCATGAAACGTTAGTGGGACTTACATGGAGTCTGCACTAAAGTTAGCAATGCATGCAAAAGTCAAAATAGGTTTCGCCAATTCTTGATGGCGGTGGCATGGAGAGATAGGTGGGAATTTTGTAATGAATGGCATTAATGAATCTCAATTTTTGTGAGCAAACCTTTTTGAAAACAATGAGGAGGATTTTTGGAGGTTGTTTGGTCTTGCATGCTTTACGATTTTTGCTCTATATGGAGCTATCGGGTTCTTCGAACCAGCGGTTCGATTTTCACTTTGTGGATATTTTTGGTTTCTGGTCTATTTTAAATTCAAGGAAATTATATAAGGCATTGGAGAAAGAGATGTTTTGTTGTTGATCTTTCTTGGAGGAGAAGAAGACTTGGAAACTTGGCTGGAAGTATCCTTCAAATTGGCATAAGCACTATCAGGGATGATAGGCTCTACCCATTAAGATTTCTTGCTTTACTCTAAATTTTACATTAAAATAACTAACCTCTCTTGAGATATATGGTTATCAGTCTTGATCTAGTTGTTTACTTTCATGTTTATGGAATTTATGTGATTTTTGGATATGAATCCATTAAATGATAATATTGGTTTTTGTTGTTTTCTCTCGAGTAAGTTCAATGGTGAAACGCATATAGAACTTTCGAGACTTTTGTGTTTTGACTAGAATTTGTATTCTGGTGTCTCTACTAAAAAAAGACCTTGAGTAAATGGTTTTGGGCTTGAGTTTGATCAAGTAGTCTATTAGAAATATTCTATTTGATGTATCTTTGAGTTTAAAAAAGTTGTAGTACTTTTGTCTCGGACTGTACAATTTACTTTGAACATGAAATGACATGAAAACATGTAAATATATTATGTTTTCATTTGTTCTGGTAACACGGGTCATTTTTACTAAATTATTTGATTGTTTTGAAATATGGGTGCATGACCTTTTATGAAACTGTATCTTGTTGTGAGGATATAGTACCTCTAGTTCGAGACTGTATTGTTTACTTATCCTTCGGTATGAATTCGAACTCTTTTGAAAGCAATCAATAATGGATTTTTGAAGTATTTGGAAGTGTTGTGTTTTGTACTTCAACTTGTGTTAAATATGACTGGAACAATTACCCTTCTTTGCACTGTACTTCTCTACCTTGATCTTTATGTGCTAAGATGGAGTTGTGAAAGTTATTATAGTTGGGATTTCTATTACAGTTTGAATATGTGGGGATTGTAGAAAATTTGTTTGACTTAATACTTAGTGTTAGGTTTTTGTATTCTCTTTTAGACCCATTTGAATGGATTCCCGGGTTTTAAAAGAGAAAGGAGTTGAATACTCTAGTAAACTGTATCTTGTTTTGCTTAGATTTTGTACTTTTGCTTCGGGACTGTACTGTATAATTATCTCTACAATATGAACTCAAACTTGTGTTAAAAAAGTGTTGATTGGATGAATGTGAATTTTAGCATTATTTTCATCCTAGATTTTTATTTGTCTATGAACTAGGTTAGTATTGATAATTGATGTTATTGATACGGCTTGAGCTCGTAAGGAAAAATAGAAGTAATGTTTTCTTTAATCTTCATGTTTGGTTTGTTCTCTCTCTTTTGGAACTTACAAAATAACTTCTGGGTTTTAATTGGGATTTGGAATTCAATTGATGAAACAATGGTGAATGAATTCTAGGTTTGGATCCTTTCTATTGAGTTTCCTTTAACTTTTGGGAAGTTAAGTTCTGTTTGCTCAAACTACTCTGTAGATCGACTCTCTTCCATGTTGTAGAGTGATTACCATCCTAGGCCTATTCGAATTCTTGAGTTTAGCTTTCTTCCCTTTGATCTTGGATGAAGTAATGTGAACTCACTCTTCAGAACTGGAAACTTCCTTGTGGATTGTTTAATTTAACTTGTTACTAGTTGACTGTGGAAAGTTCATGGGAATAGTAGTATGTTTAGGCAACTTTTGGGACTATCACTTTTTGGTACGGGGAAAACCAAACCGTCCCCATTTGATATTTCTTGATCTCAGCTAATTTGTATAGAATCAATTGTCGTGTTGATTCGGGAAGTGTACAACTGAGTCTGTCCTGTAGAAAGGAAAACATAATCATTTCTAGACTAATTGTTTTGAATGAATGAGTCATGCTTCATTAGGATATTGTTTTCAGATGGAATCCTCTCTGTGCACTCAATAATAATATAAACCTTCCCTAGATGGACACAAGTAAGAGATAATCCTTGTGTAATTATTTCTTTGATTTATGGAATGTATGGTCACTGAATGATATCTCCTATAATGTAGAATAATACATAAGAATTGCAAGAAGGATGCTGACTATTTTGTTTCTCTCCCTTCTCATATTGGTTTGGGATTCTTATTAACATAGGTTGTCTCTTAAAAGGTGAATCCTTTTATTGGTTTCCCGATTGATGCGATTATATAGGTAATCAATTATGTACTTTCTGAACCCGATTCCTATCTCTTAGATGAATGGTAATTCTTGGATAGCCATATTGATTCTTCTTCTTATTTATTTAAGTTGTAGGATGAATCATCCTAAATATGTACTATGCTGAAATGAACTCGTCTGTACATGATTTCTGGAAACTTGGTAAAATGACAATAAGGTTTTTGATACTGAAAGTAACTCTTTTTGTTACATAGTAAAATTAAATTTTGTACTTCAAATTCAGAAAGAATTATGAAATAATTCTATTGTTTGATGTAAATAAGTAATTGTTTGGGACATTTATTATAAGATATAATGCATTAGTTTGTTGATTATATTATGATATTTTCTTAAAAGTGAATTCAGACTTATTATTTGTACTTATTTTATGGTTGTTGTTACTTATGCTTATTTGTATGATACATTAATTGTTTCATTAAAGAAAAGTTGTTTTAATGGAACAATTAGTGGAATGCACTTTGTTTTAATGATTAGTGATTATCATGCTCAGTTCAATGAACTGAGCCGTGCTAAAAAAATTTTCAGATGGACTCCGTAAGTGATAAAAGAAGGCAAAAACTTTTATGATGTATTGGTTGATGTAAAATCTTTCTCTTTTGTAAAGAATTTCGATTCATTCATGAGCTGAATCAAAAAATAAAAGTTGTATTCTTCTATGATCTTAATGTTATTTGACATGTAGTATGCCTGATATGCATAGTCTTGTAAAGTGTATATTTTTATCATGAATAATTGAAAGGTTTATAGGCTGAATCTAAATTGTTGTGTGAATTCTCTTATACTTTTTATGAAGGAAATTGGAATTTATCTTGTTGATATTCTTTGTAACTATTTGTATACTTATTATTGTTATCATTTAATAAGTTGGATTAAGGGAATAGTTAAATCTCCCTTTTTAAGTTACAACTTGCTAAGTTGCATAAGATGTCATTCTCTATCTAAAAAATTATAGTATAATTATGGGATGTGTAATGGACATACAATTAAACTATAGGAATTGTGAAAGATAAAAAGGGGTATGATAGCCCTAACACTTAATCATGTAGAGGAAGACTCTTCCTCTCTCAAAAGAATGAAAAACAAAAGGAATGGTGTTTATGATCATTAATCATTGTACTTCATTTTCTATGAAGTCAACTCTAGCAAACCTATGTGGATGATACACCTTCTTTGGACAGCTAAGTTACATTAAATTAACCCTTGATGTTCACTGTCATGTTGTTGGATAACTACTTTCTATGCCAAAGTTAATGAACATAAAAGCAATCATGAGTTAATGAAGTTCTTAATATTAAATAGAAATATAGAAGAAGAACTTAAGAAATGTTGGATTTATGGTTTTGCAAGGTTTCTAAAATTTGAATCTTAAACCAAATTTAATTATGTGTTTATGACCACCTTGGGGCATGTACATTGTGATGAAATAGTTACGGAGGACGTTGGCACAAGCCAATCTGTAGGGCATACCTTCGAGAAGGATAAAGACCTCTCGAGGATACAATGTTGCAGTTGACATGTGGCAACACCCTTCCACATTTGTTCATCTAGATCTACACACATCTGGACTTGAACATAGTTTCTCTCTAGGTCAAGTTAGTAGCGTGATTTGAATAGGAAGTAGCTTTCTATGAATCAAGGTACCTTGGCACATTTGATCAACTTAGGTCAGTTGAGTATGCCCATATACCCTAAGTCATCATGAGCATCTCCCTATAAAAATTATGTCGCTAACCTGGGTTAGGGTAAAACCTTGGGCAAGTGGACTAACAGAAGTCAGTAAAGACCATTCTAGATAACAATAGAGTGAGGTGAAGGACATATTCTGATTGACGAGTATGTCATCTAATAATAGTAACATGAATAGTATGTTGGAAATCTTTGGCCAAAGTATCACAAGCTACTAGTTGCATTGTCCTATGTCACCTAGTTTAAAGAAATGTGATGTCAGATGAATATTGGTAAAAATAATTAGATAGGTTCTTTAAATAAATCACTCAGTATTGGAATAGGGTAAGAAAACCAAGTATACGTAGTATACATAAAGTATTCTATACTTAAAGACAAACATGAGAGATTGGTTAGAAACCGAGTCATGAAATGAGAGATTGGTAGTTTATCGAGTCATTTACAATTACATATGGTTATCTGTTATGAGATTGATTGGCATGGAATGTGTGTTCTAAATGATGTTTTATTTAGAATAGAGAACATTGTGTAAAAAAAAATTCCCTTGTTTCTAAAGTCTTAAAATGGGAATGTTACATCTTGGTATCGAATTGAAGGTTACAACTCTTGGACCTATTGTGTCCATAATCTGATAAAACTTAAATTTTCTTGTTAACAGAAAATGGTTAGAACAAGAGGAAATGTTGCAAATAATCCTCCACCTGAGGAAGGAGCTACAACTACCCGAAAAATCGACGAGATCCTTACAACCCCGTTGTACACAAGAGATCGTTTAGTTATACTATAACAGTAAGTAATGGGCAATGAGGAGGAAGAAAATGTTGGTAATGATAATCAGCCACCTCCTGAGGACAACACCAATTTAGGTGTTGATAATAACAATGTGAACATACCTGATCACTTGAAAACAAAAAGGATAGGTGGTAGCTGAAATCACTAATGATATAAAAGGACAATTCCACCTAAGTTTGATGGCACCACATTAGGAAATGGAGCTGAGAATTGGTTCAACAAAATGGATAAGTACTTTGCAATAAGGAATTTCTCAGAAGAAAATAAGGCAATCTAGGGAGCATATTAGCTTTCCCATGAGGCATCTTCATGGTGGGAAAATCATAAGGATGAGTTGAATATTGATGAAACTAATATCATATGGGATCAATTTAAAGGTTACTTTAGGCAACGTTGGCTGCCGCAACTTTATTATGATCAGAAAATGATTGAATTCTAGAACTTAGCTCAAGGAAAGCTAACTATAACTGAGTATTGGGAGTGGTTTACTAAACTCCTTAAGTATGTACCTTAGTATCAAATTGATGAGAAGTTTAGGATATGAAAATTCATCATGGGATTGAATCCCATTATAGGAGGAGAGGTGGATGTTCACATCCCAACCACGATGGAAGGGGTTGTTGAAAAATCCATAAGGCAGGAACATAAATTAAAGGAAATTTATACTCATAAGGAGGAAGTAAGGAAGAAAGTCCCAAAATCCTCTTCATCATCTCTTGCACCTAAGAAAGGACCATGGAATAAATTTAGAATGAAAAGTAAGTTTTCATTGATAATAATAAGAAAAAAACAGCCAATAAGTCTGTTGGTAATGCATGAAACAACTTTTTCAAGAATAATAATAACAGACATAGTCCTATGGAGGCGAATGATAACTCTAAGGATGGAAATAAATCGAGCTTAGGAAGGGACTGTAGGAGGTTGTTATAAGCATGGAAAAGATCATTACGTAAATCAATATCCTTTGAAAAGGATTATCATAATAAGTAGTACAAGATACACGCTGCAAAGAGTGACAAGTAGGCTGAAAAATAGGCCACACCCATAGAAGTTCCACATAAGTTATTTGGCATACATGTAACTATTATTTTTATATTGGAGCTACTGAATGCTTTATTTCTAGTAAAATAGCTTTGAAACTAAAAAGAAAAGCTAGAAACATGGATAAAACATGGATTGTACATTATGGAAACAATGTTGTTCATATAGTTAGTATGTGTCTTTTTGGAGCAGTCCTTGACTTACCTAGTTTTTCCACTGAAGTTGATCTTTATGTTGCACCTTTGGGGTCTTATGATGTAATCATAGGTGTTAATTGGTTAGCTGAACATAAGGCAAAAGTGGACTATTTTGAAAAACATATTAGTTGTTTAGATGACTTGTAGAAAACAATAGAGATTTAGGGTGTGAAATGTGAAATTTTAGTTAGGAAACTATTAGCTATGCAACTTAAAAAGACCAAAAATAATGGTTGTACCTTATATGCAGTAAAAATTTCAGAATATGCTGAGGAAAACACCGATGTCATGGAATGATACCCATTGTTACAAAACTACAGTGATGTGTTCCTGGAAGATTTACTAGGTCTTCCACCCAAAAGGGAATTTGATTTCACAATTGAAATCAAGCACATGTGAATCGAGCCTATTTCTAAGCCACCTTATCGAATGACTACTATAGAATTAGTAGAGCTTAAGGAAAAAGTGCAAGAAATTTTGTCTAAAGGTTTGATTAGATCGAGTGTTTCACCCTAGGGAGCACCAGTAATTTTTTTGAAAAAGAAATATGAAACCCTTAGATTGTGCCTTGATTACAAAATTTAAAACAAAGAAACAATCAAGAATAGATATCCCCTCCTTAGAATTGATGATCTATTTGATCAGATGCGTGGAGCATCGGTATATTATAAGATAGATCTTCGATCTGGATATCATCAATTACGGATTAAGGATGAGGACATTCATAAAAAAACTTTTAGAACAAGGTATGGACATTACGAGTTCATAGTTTTACCTTTTGGATTAACAAATGCACTGCCAGATTTTATGAATTTAATAAATAATATATTTCAAGAATACTTGGAAAATTTTGTTCTTGTATTCTTGGATGACATTCTCATATATTCTAACAGATGTATTGAGGAACACCAGGAACATTTAAGGATAGTTTTGGAAATTTTGAGAAACAGAGACGGTTATATGGTAAGCTATCTAAATGTTCTTTCTATGACACAAAAGTGCACTATTTAGGTCATGTTATAACTAAGGATGGAATTGTTGTATATCCTTCTAAAATTGTAGCTATAACTGAGTGGCATACACCAAAGAATGTAAATGAAGTTAGAAGCTTCATGGGTCTTGTTGTTTACTATAGAAAATTTGTAAAAAAAATTTCTAAAGTGGCTACACCAATAACTTCATTGCAAAAAAAGAATAAGAAGTTTTCTTGGAATGAGAAATGTGAATCTGCATTCATAACCTTGAAGGATTAGTTAACATTAAGACCTATTCTAGTGGTACTAAACCCTAATGGAGAGTTTATTGTTGTAACGGATGCATCTGGAGAAGGTCTAGGAGGTATTTTGTTACAAAATGATCATGTCATAACTTACGAAAGTAGAAAACTAAAGTTACATGAGTTGAATTATGCTCCACATGATTTAGAGCTTATTGCCATTGTTCATGCACTACAATTTTGGAGGCATTATCTGCTTGGTAAACCTTTTGAAATTAAAATTGATCATCTTCTTGAAGTATATTTTCACTCAATAAATCTAAATGCAAGACAATGAAGATGGTTAGAATTTTTTTCACAATATGATTTTGACATAAATTACATCAAAAGCAAGGAAAATAGAGTCGTTGATGCTCTAATTGCATAAAGCACATTTATGCTTTTATAACATTAAGAACTTAGTTTAAGGATGAAGTAAAAAGTGTTATGGAATCTGATTCTTACTTTCAGCAAGTAAAAACAATGCTTGCTATAGATCCAAATGATGTGAGATATAAAGGTTTTCACTTTGACAATGAAGGAATCTTAAGATTTGAAAACAGAGTATACATACCTTCGCTAAATGATTTAAGAAAGAAATTTTTAGCATAATTTCACAATTCACCTTTCCTAGACACCTAAGTATTACAAAGATGCTTTCGATATAAGACAACAATATTTCTGGAAAGGGATGAAAAAATACATTATTGATTTTGTGACACATTGTTTGGAATGTCAACGTGTTAAAGCTAAACATATGCATCCAGCTGGTTTATTGTATCCTCATAGCATACCGTAGTACAAATGGCAAGTAATAAGCATGGATTTTGTACAAGGGTTGCCTATGTCAAGAAATAAACATGATGTTATTTTGGTAGTTGTTGATAAACTAACAAAAGTAGCACATTTTATTCTGGTAATTTGAAGGATGATTCTCCTATTTTGGAAAAGAGGTTTGTACATGAAATTTTTAGATTACATGGAGTACCTGAATTAATCATATCTGATAGAGATCCTAGAATGACTTCAAGGTTTTGGCAAACACTTAATGTAACTCTAGGAACTAAGTTGAATTTCATATGTATATCATCCGGAAACGGATGGACATACTGAAAGAGTTAATCAAGTTTTAGAGGATATGTTACAAATGTATTGTATGGATCAATAGTATAAGTGGGAAGAGTACCTTCCACTAGTTGAGTTTGCTTACAATAACACATATCATGCCTCTCTTAAGATGACACCTTTCGAAGCACTATATGGAAGAAAATACATAACCCCCATTAGTTGGGATAACATTGAGTATAGAGAGGTAATTGGACCTAAAATCCTTACGGAAATGGAACAACAAGTTAAAATGATTCGTGAATGCTTGAAAGAAGCAATAGATAGGAAAAAGAGTTATGCTGATTTAAAGCGAGTTGATAGGAAATTTGAACTTGGTGAGAAGGTCTTTCTTCGAGTTAAACCAAAAAGAGTTCTATAACTTTTGGCAAGGCTGCCAAGTTATCACCTCATTACATGGGACCTTTTGAAATAGTTGAAGTAATCAACCCTGTAGCTTACCATTTAGCATTACCTCCTGATTTGTCATGAATGCATGATGTTTTCCATATTTCTTTTCTTAAGAAATACGTTTCAAATTTATCACATGTATTAAATTAGAATTCCTTGTAGGTCCAAGACCCAAGAATAATCATGGTTAAACCCATACGAGTGCTAGAAACTTGCCAATTGCATTTAAGAAATCATGAAATAAGTCAATGTAAGGTCCAGTGGGACTAGTTTAATGAAGAAAGTGCAACCTGGGAAAATTTGGAAGATATGAAAACTGCTTTTCCATATTTATTTGAATAGAATTGATTCTGATGAATGATAAAAATTTGTGATTTTATCTTTATATGACAATAAGTTTGTCAGTTTTGGGCAGATATATATATTTATTTTAAATAAACAACTATGTGAATGTTGATTTCTAGAACTTTAAAATTCTGATATTGTTGCAAACATATGATAAGAAAGTGAATAAATTGATTGTCCTTAATGTAAATGGTCAAAATAAGATAATCATTGGGACAATGATTCTTTTTAGGAGGGAAGTATGTAACACCTTTGACAAATTGTTATATTTCTCTTTTGCATTGCAAGTGTTGACATGTGATTCTCTTGAATGAGGTGTGTTCCTTTGATTGTTGAAGATCATGCTTGCCATAGATAAATCATTTCTACTCTTGGATTCATTAGACTGAAATGATATGGTTTGCAAAGAATCCATTTTCACATTTGGTAATAATGGTTACAAACTTATCTCTATTAACTGACTCATCCTTGGATCAATTCCATTGATCCAAGGAATGTTTTAAATCTCCCTACCTGGTCTGAATGGTAAACTGACATTCAGAGGTTGAGAGACGTAACAAACTAAACTTTTGTATGTTTACAAATTCTTTATTGTCTTGTAAGATCATGCCTGCATTCATTGTATGTTTTGTGCTTGGATCTTCTTGATTGATCTCAGTGGGACGCTTATGGCATTAAGTGAAATGAGGCCTACTTCAGGACTATTGAGGAACAATCTAAGTCCTAGACCTAAGAGATCTATCCTAACAGGATTCTAAACTAAGGTAGATGTATCTATTTTTCTAGCTATGTCTACTATATTCGGGACAACATCCTTTCCCTAAGTTGCATGTTCTAAATTGGGGGAACCACCTAAGGTGATACTAGGTATTTTTCTAATCTAATACCTAATGCTATATGGTTGTGAGCTATGACCTAACCTAAGGTGGAAATTACTTATTGAAATGATTTTAAACCTAAGGTTATTATTTCTAAACTAGCCTAAGGTCTTATCCTAAGCTAATGGTACCTATCCTAACTAATGAAATGTGGAAAGGGGACCTAAGGGTCGTATGGAAAATGGGAGGCTAGGTGGCGGTTCCTAAGCTATTTATGAGATTTGATTTTTGTATTAAATGCCAATGAACTGCCAGATTAGGTGGAAGCATGAAAAGTTAGTGGGACTTACGTGGAGTCTTCACTAAAGTTAGCAATGCATGTAAAATTTGAAATAGGTTTCACCAATTCTGGATGGTAGTGGCATGGAGAGATAGGTGGGAATTTTGTAATCAATGGCATTAATGAATCTTGATTTTTATGAGAAAACTGTCTTGGAAACAATGAGGGTGGATTTGTTGGAGGTTGTTTGGTCTTGCATTGGGCTATATGGTTCTTCAAAGCAGCAGTTTTGATTTTCACTTTGTGGCTATTTTTGATTTCCTTGGTCTATTCTCGATTCAAATAAAGTATAAGAGGCATTGGAGAAAGAGATGTTTTATTGTTGATCTTTCTTAGAGGAGAAGAAGAGATAGAAGCTTGGCTAAAAATCTCCTTCGAATTGGAAAAAGCACTATCATGCATGATAGGTTGTACCCATTAAGATTTCCCGCTTTCCTCTAAATGTTTCATTAAAATAACTCTAATCTCTTGAGATATATGGTTATTATTCTTTCTCTGGTTGTTTACTTTCATGTTGATGGAATATATATGATTTTCGGATATGAATCCATTGCATGATAATATTGGTTTTTGTTGTTTTCTCTGTGAGAAATTTCAATGGTGAAATGCATATAGAACTTTTGAGACTTCTTTTTTTATTAGAATTTTTATTTTGGACTTTTTACTTGAAAAAGAGCTTGAGTAAATGGTTTTTGCTTGAGTTTGAATTGGTAGTCTCTTAGAAATATTCTCTTTGATGCATCTTTGAGTTTAAAAAAGTTGTAGTACTTTTGTCTTGGGTATGCATAATTTACTTTGAACAAGAACTGACGTGAAAATGTGTAAGGATATTATGTTTTCCTCATTACTGGGTAACTGCGTCTTTTTTTTGAAAGTATTTGATTATTTTGAAAGATGGGTGCTTGACCTTTTATGAAACTATATCTTGTTGTGAGGATATAGTACCTCTGGTTCAAGACTGTATTGTTTACTTACCCTTTGGTATGAATTTGAACTCTTTTGAAAGCAATTGATAATGGATTTTTGAAGTATTTGGTAGTGTTGTGTTTCGTACTTCAACTTGTGTTAAATATGACTGGAATAATTACCCTTCTCTACACTGTACTTCTCTGCCTCGATCTTTATGTGCTAGATGGAGATGTGAAAGTTATTATAGTTGGGATTTCACATTACGGTTTGAATACGTGGGGATTGTAGAAACTTTGTTTGAATTAATACTTAGTGTTGGGTTTTTGTATTCTCTTTCAGATCCATTTGAATGGATTTCTAGGTTTTAAAAGAGAAAGGAGTTGAATACTCTAGTAAATTGTATCTTGTTTTGCCTAGATTTTGTACTTCCTTCGGGACTATATTGTAGACTTTTCTCTACAGTATGAACTCAAACTTGTGTTAAAACAATTTTGAATAGATGAATGTGTATTTTGGCATTATTTGCATCTTAGATTTCTTTTTGTATATGAAATAGGTTAGTATTGGTAATGAATGTTATTGATATGGCTTGAGCTTGTAAGGAAAAATAGAAGTAACATTTTCTTTAATCTTCACGTTTGGTTTGTGCTCTCTCTTTTGGAACTTGTGAAAGAACTTATGGGTTTTAAATGGGATTTGGAATTCAATTGATAATACAATGGTGAATGAATTCTAGGTTCGGATCCTTTCTATTGAGTTTCCTTTAACTTTTGGGAAGTTAAGTTCTATTTTCTCGAACTACTCAGATCAAATCTCTTCTATGTTGTAGAGTGATTACCATCCTAGGAATGTTTGACTTCTTGAGGTCAGATTTCTACCCTTTTGATCTTGGATGAATTAATGTGAACTCACTCTTCAAAACTGGAAACTTCCTTTTGGATTGTTTGATTCAACTTGTTACTAGTTGATTGTGGAAAGTTCATGGGATTAGTAGTATGTTTTGGCAACTTTTGGGACTTTCACTTTTGGTACAGGGGAAAACCAAACCTTCCCCATTTGATCTTTCTTGATCTCGGATAATTTGTATAGAGTCAATTGTTGTGTTGATTCGGAAGTGTACAACTGAGTCTATCATATAGAAAGGAAAATGTAATCATTTCTAGACTTACTATTTTGAATGAATGAGTCATGCTTCATTAGGATATTGTTTTTGGATGGACTCCTCTCTATGCACTCAATAATAATATGAACCTTCCTAGATGGATACAAGTAAGAGATAATCCTTGTGTAAGTATTTCTTTTATTTATGGAATGTATGGTTTCGATCACCTGAATGATATCACCTATGATGTAGAATAATATATAAGGCTCGCAAGAAGGATGATGGCTATATTGTATCTCTACCTTCTCGGATTAGTTTGGGATTCTTGTTAACAGATGTTTTCTCTTAAATGGTGAATCCTTTTATTGGTTTCCTTGATTGATGCAGTTATATAGGTATTCGGTTATGTACTTTCTGAACTTGATTCATATCTCTTAGATGAATGGTAATTCATGGATATCCGTATTGATTCTTATTCTTATTTATGTAAGTTGTAGGATGAATCATCCTAAATATGTACTATACTGAAATGAACTCATCTGTACATGATTTTTGGAAACTTGGTAAAATGACAATACGTTTTTTGGTACTGAAAGTAACTCTTTTTATTACATAATAAAGTTAAATTCTGTATTTCAAATTCGAAAGAATTATGAAATAATTAAATGACAAGATCTTTTGTTTGATATAAATAAGTAATTGTTTGGGACATTTATTATAAGATATAATGTAGTACTTTGCTGATTATATTATGATCTTTTCTTAAAAGTGAATTTAGACTTATTATTTGTACTTCTTTTATTGTTTTTGTTACTTATGCTTATTTGTATGATACATTAATTATTTCATTAAAGAAGAATTGCTTTAATGTAACAATTAGTGGAATGTACTTCGTTTTAATGCTTAGTGCTTATCATGCTCAATTCAATGAACTGACCCGTGCTAGAAATTTTTGTAAATGGAATTCATAAGTGATAAAAGAAGGCAAAAACATTTATGATGTATTGGCTGATGTAAAGTCTGGATCTTTTCTAATGAATTCCGATTCATTCATGAGTTGTATCGAAAAATAAAAGTTGTATTTTTCTATGATCTTAATGTTGTTTAACATGTAGTATGCTTGAAATGCATAGTCTTATAAAGTGTTTATTTTTATCATGAAGAATTGAAAGGTTTGGAGAATGATTCCAAATTGTTGTGTGAATTATCTTATACTTTTTATTAAGGAAATTGGAATTTATCTTGTTGATATTCTTCATAACTATTTGCATACTTATTATTGTTATCATTTAATAAGTTGGATTAAGGGAATAGTTAAATCTCCCCTTACAAAGTTGTAACTTACTAAGTTGCATAAGATGTCATTCTCTATCTAAACAATTATAGTATAGTTATGGGATGTGTAATGGACATATAATTAAACTATAGGAATTGTGAAAGATAAAAAGGGCTATGATAGCCCTAACACTTAATCATGCAGAGGAAGACTCTTCCTCTCTCAAAAGAATGAAAAATAAAAGGAATGGTTTTGTGATCGTTAATAATTTTACTTTGTTTTCTCTCGAATTCAACTCTAGCGGAACCTATGGGGATGATACACCTTCTTTAGACAGCCAGTTACATTAAATTAACCCTTGATGTTCGATGTCCTATTTTTGGATAACTACTTGATATACCAAAGTTAATGAACATATAAGAAATCTTGAGTTAGTGAAATTATTAATATTAAATAGTAATATGGAATAAGAACTTAAGGAATGTTTGATTTAGGGGTTTGTGAGGTTGCTGAAATCTGAATCTTAATCCAGATTTAATTATGTGTTTATGACCACCTTGGGGAATGTACATCATAATGAAACAGTTTTGACAGATGTAGGCACACACCAACTACAGGAATGTACCTTCGAGAAGGATAAGGGCCTCTCGAGGATACAATGTTGCAGTTGACTTGTGGTAACACCCTTCATCATTTGTTCATCTAGATCTACACACATCTAGACTTAAACATAGTTTCTCTCTAGGTCAAGTTAGTAGTATGATTCAAATAGGAAGTATATTTATATGACTCAAGTACCTTGACACATTCGATCAAATTAGGTCAGTTGGGTATTCCCATATACCCTAAGTCATCGTGAGCGTCTCCCAATAACAAATTATGTCGTTAACCTGGGATAGGGTCAAACCTTTGGCAAGTGGACTGACCAAAGTCAGTAAAGACCATTATAGATAACAATAGAGTGAGGTGAAGGATGTATTCTAATTGACAAGTATGCCATCTAGGAATAGTTACATGAAAAATATGTTGGAAATATTTGGCCAAAGTATCGCAAATTACTAGTTACATTTTCCTATGTCACCTAGTTTAATGAAACGTGATGTCGATGAATATTGGTAACAAATATTTAGATAGGTTCTTTAAATAGATCACTCAAGATTGGAATAGGGAAAGAAAATCAAGTATATGTAGTATACATAAATTATTCTATATTTAAAGACAACATGAGAGATTGGTTAGAAACTGAATCATGAAATGAGAGATCAGTAGTTTAGTGAGTCATTTACAACTGCATATGGTTATCTTTTATGAGATTTATTGACATGGAATGTGTGTTGTAAATGATGTTTTATTTAGAACATAGAACATTGTGTAAGAAAAAAAATCCC
The DNA here is from genome assembly GCA_018340775.1 of Taxus wallichiana var. yunnanensis. Taxonomy (NCBI): domain Eukaryota; kingdom Viridiplantae; phylum Streptophyta; class Pinopsida; order Cupressales; family Taxaceae; genus Taxus; species Taxus wallichiana. The sequence continues at coordinate 737,075,571 of CM031241.1, forward strand.
TTATTTCTAAAGTCATAAAATGGGAATGTTACATCTACCCCCACTCCCACTCATCAAGTGGTTGCCCTTAGCTTTTCTGATGAGGAGATCATACCTCTCCAATCAGATGACCCTGATCCTGCTCTTTTCATCTCCATCTATATCAATAATATTTACATTTTTCACATTATGATCGATGAAAGTGACAACATCAACATTATCTCATCCCATGCATATAATAAAATGCGCATCCCTTCAAATTGCATGCATAATAACCCATTTATGCTTGCACTCCTTGAATGACACCATCACTTCCACCCTTAGCACCATTATTCTTCACGTTTGTGTGGGCCCTCATACTATGATGAAATTTATCTACATTTTAGAAGGGGAATTCTAGTATAACCTGTTTCTTGGCTGACCTTGGATCCATGTCATGGGTTGTGTTCCTTCAACTTTACATCATTGTGTCAAATTTGAACATGAAGGACATAACTACACCATCCCCGCTGACCCTTCGCCATTCAAAACCTGCAACATGTTGTATCGACCTAATGATGTCCTTATACCAGTTAAGGCATCTACCACTTCCACCACTTCTCCTTCACCCACATCCTCATCCACCGATGTTTCCGCTACCTCACCGCTCCTACTTATTTTATTCCTATTCTGTCATGACCACTACAACAAACCCATCTCGCCAACCCGTCTCGTTCCCAACAAACTCATCCTTCTTCTTCCTAATCGTCTAGTACTTCATCTATTCTAGCTACACACATATCCACTACTAATCCCTTAGAAGGTGTTTTTCAACACCTCACTCTGGGGGAATACTGCTTGTACAACATAAACACATTCCTTACTCCATAAGAGTATGGTAACCTATGACAACATCCTCGTTATGACCATCACATAGGTGAGGTCTTCCCTTACGGTCCTCCCCACCTTCACACCAACTTAACATATGGGGGACTTGACACTTCCACCTATTCACCCGAGCCCCCTTCCCAAACATGACCATTTTCATCTAACCTCCAATCTCTCACCAACCACTACTTTTCCCACACTTTCCTTCACTATTGTGCATGGAAAGGCTTTGGATTTGGGTTCTACAAACAAGGCCATCATACTATCATCCCATGTACCACACATAAACACAAATACCATAGTGGTATTGGATTTTCCAAACCATCTTCCAAGAAGGCCCGCATCGACCTCATCGAGGATGAAAAACCTTCTCTACCGCATTTACCAATGTCACCGCCTTCACCCATGAAGTCTGTAGATCCTAAATCTATTCCTCCTAACTTTTTTTTCATAAACATCATTTCCCTGAGACCTTTGACTTATCAACGTGATGGTGAGGATATCTCTTCTCTTCCCTTCCCATATCTTGACATGACCGATGATGATACACCATCCATTAACATCATTCAATGTCAGAACGATGAGTCTATCCTCACCTACATTGGTGCAGAAGATTCTTATATTCACCGGTCACTTCCTTCTAAGATGCAAACCATGTTGAATGATTCTACCATTGAAATTAGTATTAAAACTCATGATGACCCACATATTCTAAATATTGGTCAATCTTTAGATGTTGTTGAACATGAAGCTTTCAATTTTTTCCTCCAAGATTATAACAACACCTTTTCTTGGTCCTACGCTAATATGCATGGTATTGACTAAAACATTGTGTTCCACAATATCATAATTATTCCTAAAGCCAAACCCATAAAACAAAAGCTGCGAAAAATGCATCCTCACATTTCCCTTTTTGTCAAAGAATAACTTTAGCACCTTCTCTCGGTTTCCTTCATCCTACCCATTGATTATCCCCAATGGATCTCTAACATCGTTCCTATCACAAAATCAATAGGAGGACTCTGCATATGCATGGATTTCCATGACCTTAATTTATCTTTCCCCAAAGACAAATTTCCTCTACCTAGTATTGACCAAATAGTTGATCTTACCACTAGTCATGAGATGTTATCACTCATGGATGATTTCTCGGGTTATAACCAAATATTACTTGCCCCGGAAGATCAACATAAAACTTCCTTCATCACTCCTTGGGGACCTTCTGCTATCATGTTATGCCCTTTGGCCTTAAAAATTTTGGTGCTACATATCAGTGGGGTATGACCTATATCTTTCATGACATCATGCATTACATAATGGAATATTATGTTAACGATCTTCTTTCCAAATCAAAGCATCGGGCTCACCACCTTATAGTCCTTAAGGTCATATTTGACCATCTCATCAAGTATTGTGTTCGCCTCCAATTCAAGAAGTGTATCTTTTCTGTTCTCTCAGAAAGCTCCTTGCTTTATCATTTCTTTGCGTGGCATATAAGTTGATCCCGCTAAAATTAAGGTTCTTCTCAAAATGCCTCTACCTTTGCCAACCATGTAGTTTGTAAAGCAAGTTGCAATCTATTCATCATTTTAACTCGTAACTTTCGACTACTACCACCCCCTTTCATCATCTCCTAAAAAGGATGTCTCCTTCAAATGGGATGATGAATGCCATAAATCCTTTGATGCCTTAAAATGATACCTCCTATAACCACCTATGCTCATTCCTCCTAAGGATGACCAACCATTTTACCTTTACATTTTAGCTACTGATCACTCCTTGGGTGCCATGCTCATCATGATGAGCAACATAGGGAACAAGTGGTTTACTATATAAGCCATATGCTTCTAGACTACAAAACTAGATACACCCATGCCAAAAACTCTTCTTAGCCTTAGTTTTTGTCACCACTAAGCTTCAACATTACCTACTCAATCACAAAACATTTGTAGTCACCAATATTGACCCCTTACATTACATGTACGCCAAACCCTACCAACATCAACATGTTTCACGTTGGCTCATGCTTCTTATAGACCTCGATCTTGAATTCATTCATAAAAATCTATCAATTCAAACCATCACCGCAAAACTCACGATTCACCCCTCTCCGGATATCAAACTTCTAAGTTTGATATTCCAAACAAATCCATCGCTACCCTCTCTTTGGATGATAATGTTTAACAAATGATCTTATTCTTTGATGGCTCCAAATGTTAGCATGGGGGTGGTGCATGTGTCATACTCATACCTCTTGACAATGAACCTATGTCATTATCCTTCAAATTAGATTTTGAATGTACTAATAATATTTTTTAATACGAAGTGCTCATGTTAAGTCTTCAAGCTGCTATTGCCTTAGATGTAAAATCAATTAATATATTTGACAACTCTCAACTAGTTGTAAATCAATTAAATGGTATGTAATAGTGTCGTAATGAAATAATTCAAAAGTATAAGCATCATGTAGAAATAATTTTGACTACCTTTAACCGTTATGAACTTTAAACCACTTCCCATTCCACTAACAAATTTTTGGATACCATGACATGCCTTGCTTCTCAGATACTCACTTCACCTACCAAATCCAAAATCTTTGTTACGGTGCAAAGGTTACAATCACCTTCTTATTCATTTCGATATGTCAACCTCATTGGAACCATTACACCTGACCCATGTGATCTTTGGTATAAGTAGTTTACATACTACCTTTCCCTATCAATTCTACCTCCCAACCTTACTCGTAATGGGAAATGTTCCTTTCTCAAAAGTGTCTCTCACTATGTCATCATGGGTGGCCTTATTTATAAACTTGGCTTTGACGGTATCCTCTTATGATGCCTTACAAGTTCTAAAATTCCCTACACCATCAAGGAGGTTCACGACAAAATTTTTGGAGGTCATTTCAGTGGCAGCTTGTTGCCAAATGCATCCTTCACCTGGGCTATTATTAGCCCACCCTCAACCGTGATTATTGTGACTATGTCAAATGTTGTGTGAAATGCCAACAACATGCTAATATTCATCACACACCTAGTCATGCCTTACAAGTCGTACAAGATCTTTGGCCTTTCTCTCAATGGGGTTTGGATCTTGTCAGTGAGATCAACCCTCATTCTTCACAACACCATCAATGGATTATTACCACAACCGAATACTACACTAAATGGGTAGAATCCATCCCCCTCATCTCTACAAAATCTAAGAAAAATTGTGAATTCATCAACCATCACATTATTTTCGATTTGGTTTCCCTCACTGCCTCATCACTGATAATGGAAAACAATTCAAAAACAAAACCCTACAGAAAATTTGTGAAGCCTTTGGAATTCAACTTAGTTTTTCTTCACCTTACTACCCACAAACAAATGGCCAAGATGAATCAACCAACAAAACCTTGAACAAAATTCTTATGAAGGTGGTTGATAATACGGGAAAGGATTGACACACGCACATTCCTTTTTCTTTATGGGCTTACCATACTAGTATTCATACCTCAACCGTGGGCCACACATTTTCTCTCGTGTACGGTACATAGGCTATCATGTCTTTCAAAATAAATATTCCATCTCTTCATATTTTAATCAAAGAGATGCTTAACAATGATGACTATCGCCAAGACTGTTTGGCACAAATTGAGTTATTAGACAAATGTCATCTTGATGTTCTTGATCATCTCTAAATATACCAAAAATGTATCAAATGTACCTATGAAAAACATGTCCATGAATAAACCTTCCAGGTTGATGAACTCATCCTGAAGGAAAATCAACATATGACCAAATAGGAGAAAAGTAAATGGGCAAATTTTTCTCCTAATTGGGTCAGACCTTATATCATTACTCATACCTATGGATCAGGTGCTTATCATTTGTCTTCACTCAAAGGTAAACCTGAACCTAATCCCCTCAATGCCTTACATCTTAGACCCTTATACTATTTAATTAAGTCTTATATCACCTCTTGTCTATTAAACAATTATCACTTGACCACCGTTCACCTTCCATTTTACCTATTTTAAGGATCAATGACTAAACCAAATCATGTGATTACCCATCACTTTTTCATCCCTATCTTCAATATGAGTACCATGGCCCTACTCATGGCATGATTCTCATGGATAATTTTCATCTTTTTCAAGATGGAATCCCATGGTCATTCATAATGTAAATTCTCTCTTCCATAGTTAGCCTCTGTGTGCTATGGTTTTGCCTTCAAACCAGGAGCCTATTTTTCTCTATAGTCTTATCCATGACTTAAAAGTCCAATTTTTTTTTTATAAAAATAAAATGGGATTCAACTCCTTGATTCAAACTTCTAGCAAAAATATGATTCCCTCAAAAAGGACATCTATTCTCTCTGATCTTGCTTTGATATAAATAGATTGCTCCCTCGAAGGAAAACTATACAAAGCTAGCCATATTGTACTTAGTCTCTCATCAAAAGAGGACTATTCTTGCAAAATAAAATAAAATATTCAAAAGCTTCCTGTATCGACCAGCTTCCTAAAGACCTCAAGGAGATAATATACTCATCCCATATAGACTTCCCACATTGATCAGTCTATCAAAAAAACAAAAAAAGAAGAAAAATATAACTTTTTTGTCATGGACTTGCCTATTTTGATCTTAGGTCTCTTGCTAAGTAGGCATGTTGTCTTACACCAGGTGACACTAAACACCAAACATATTCACCTCATTGCATTTTTTACCCTAATTTCATACTTTCTCAAGGGAATTTCCACAAAAATGACATTTCATTATCATTTGACTTTATTCACCCTTAACATAGTCAATCATGAAATACCTTTAGGGTATTACGATCATAAGCCAATCTTTAGTACAAGTAGACTCATTATGGTTCTTATCAATTAGGTGGATATTTTTTTCACCTATTACCATTCACCTTCTTCATTACTTATTGATTACCCTACACAAGCCTAGACCATCGATACCTACATTTTAGGGATTCCCTTTGACCTAAACCCAACCCTACCTAGAATGACCTAAACCCAACCAGGCCTCAACGACCTAGACTTAATCATGCCTAAAACCTACCAACCCATCCCTCTACCTTATCATATTCTTCACTAGCTTACGGGATAACTACATCACTGAGTCCCTTTTTCATCGGGGCTATGTAGGCAAAACTTTGAGGGCATGGGGCCCTTCAAGGTTAGCTCTCGAACACTCTCTACCCTAACAAATTTCCACCCCCATTTTTCTATTCACATTCTACCTTAGTTATTTTCCATCTTATACATTACTTGGAAATTTAAAAATGTATAAGTATACAAAACATATATATCTACCTATTCCTTACATCATCATATCATACATTAATCATTTCACAATTCCATGATATCAAATATTCTAAAAATATACATCACCACAAACATATACATCATCATTTATTTCCCATGTTACCAATAACTTGGAAATTAAATCAACACCAACAAACCTTAACTCCACCATGCCTAACTCACCTAGACTCAATCATGCCTATACCTAATTCCACCATGCTTGACTCGCCTAGACTCGATCATGCATATACCCGACTCAACCATGCCCAACCGACCTAAACTCAACCATGCCTAAAAAAACCTCAAAATCCACCATGCCTAACTGACCTAGAATCAACCATGCCTACATGACCTTGACTTAAACATGCCTAATTTACCTAGTTTCTATCACATACACAATAACAAAATCATCCATAATATAAAAATAATCATCTATAATAATGAAATTTTGTGTATCAATAAAATGTACACCAATACAAATACATACAAGTATCTAACAATATATGAGATACATCCTCACCATATTTGACATTTAGGATGATATAGGATCAAAATCTCAAAACTCTCATGTACATCCTCACTATCATCTGCACATAAGCCAATATATATCAAAACAAGATGACTAAAAAATCATACTCGGTGACTAATCATCACTCCATCTGATATCCATGATTGTCTCATCTATCTCATCCTCCTCGCCTCCATCCCAATGACCTAACAACATCTCTCCACCTAGCATGGGTCCCATTTTAAACTCTTCCTGGACTACAGTTTGGTCTGGCCTCTATGAACTCATCATCTCACCCTGACCCTGTCTCTGGGATCATTTTCCCCCTGTGCTCTCTGAAATATGAGTGCGGGATCTAATCCTCTCACTCACTTCCTATTGTACTCTATACTCCACATAGGAGGAGACATCTATCCTTCTGGTGGTAAGATGGTACTGGTAATATTGTGCCTCATTCAGGGTATCCCTGAACCTCACCATTGGCACCATCTAAGGTGATGTCATGGGTCTCACAACAACCTATGAGCTCTATCCTACTAGGGTGGCATCGGACCACACTGTGCTCCTTATCCTCCTCCCTATACTGAGGGACCCTATCATATCATAGCTTCCTATAGTATGGGACCCTGTCCCTAAGCATGTGACAGTTCCTTTGTTGTAACCTGGGCCTGCAAGGCCACAACTTGAGCTTGTGTAGTGGTCAAAAGGTGCTACAAACCTTCTACCTATGCATGTAAGGTAGCTACCTATCCACCTTCTTCATCTCCACACTATACAGGTTCCTGTCCCTATATATCCTGTAAGGCCACCACTTGAGCCTGTAAAATGGTAAATTGTGACTCGACTCTATGAGATACCCTTGAAAATCTATAATCTGGGCCTAAAGGGAAGCCACCTAACCCTGTAAGGTATCCCTTTGCACTATGATGGTGGCTAAGTTTGGCTTCCTTGGCCTCGGTGGTGCCACACATAGTTATGCCACCCACCACTACCTATATCTATCGGTGATCCCATTCTCATCGATCCACGTATCCACCACCGTCTCCTCCTTCCATGTCAACACGCTCGGTCGTGGTGGAGACATATGTCTCTCCACATCATCTCTCATGTACTATGGGAAAGATGGAGGCACGTCTTGTGGTAGCCCAAACTACCATCGACCTTGTCAACAAGTATCATCTCGTTCTCACCAACACAAAGCCCCAATCCACCTCAGCAGCTATAACTCCTCTAACTCCACCATGTCCCTGTATGAGGGATAACCAACATATGGCCTCCAAACAATATCAACTCCTGAAAGCCCCTCTAATACCCATCTGTAATAAAAAAACATCACATGTGGCCCTAGTCACTTGGTGTTTCCCACCAACTGGTACCCACCATCTATATCCAACTCTAACTTAGCCACCCCCAAACCTATCATGTTGGGAAAAACAAAATGGATGTACACATATGATGTGCTTGTATGCCCAACAATGTAGAAGAAAGGTGCAACACAAACTAAACCACCGCAATCTCCCATAGGCCCACAAATCCCTATATAGCTACACCAGGAATGTAGGTGCCCAAGAAAAATAGATCTACTCCTCCATCATATCCTAGAGCACTCCCATCAGTGCTTGTGGGAATCTCCCACCCTCAACATCTGGTAAGGAGAAGAAACATACCACCTCAATCATAAAAAAACCAACCTTGTCTCATGAGGATGGGCCGCATACATGTCTCCATAGCTTAGGCTCACGCTATAGTACCTCATCTCACCCATCTCGTCCCCAAATACAATAATTATTGGCTCCATAGATTCCTCATAAAAATATAATACATTAGCTCCCCAACAATCGGTAGCCTCAAGAGCTCGTATACATCTTCTAGGATGATAGTAATCTCACCCATTGGTAAATGGAAAGTGTTGGTCATTAAATCCCATCTATCGATGAGTGTAACCATCAAACTAGGATCTTGCACTACCCACCTATAGCATCATATCCCAATCAATCTGATGTCATTCATTTGATTCCACTCCTCTCTAGTCACACTTGACCACATATCTACCAACAACGGTGGCACTTTGTCCCGCATACGTAGCTGGTCCCTAACCTGCATCTAACAAAACACAACATTGTTAAGACCTCACTACCTCCAATTACATCTTAACCCCAATACCATACCCAATCACACCAATCCTACTTACCCCATTTACCTAATTCAAATACCAACCTCCTACCCTTTACAATCATGACTCATTACCTTCACATTATTTCACCTACTCACCTAACACATCTATCCAATGACCATATGTTACCCTTAGCTCTATAAAAACAAAATTATTTACCCCTTTTTGACCTCTTTTTCCTTTTACAATATAACCCTTCTTATCATAGTTCTTCTTTCATTCTAACCGATGTCCGTCTCCTAAACCGTCATCGGTTCTCCTTGACCGACATCGGTTCCGATTAACCGGTGTCACACCTTAATCTTCACTAATGTTGGCTACGAAAAACCAATGTTAACCAAACCTTGACTGAAGTTGGACTTTATTGTGCCCCCAAAATCGAAACCCCTCGTTTATTTCCTAAAAATTGACAAAAAATAACCTAAAATCCCAATTAATCCTGAACAATTACACCCCACATTTATTTCTCCCCCTACTTAGCCTATATTTGACCTCCTCCCTAGATTTCATCTATTTTTCACCCACATTTCAAAATTAACATTCCCGACCAAAAATTCTTCATTGTAAAAACACAATTAGAGAAAACAACAAGTTAAAAATGTCACCTACCTCATCTTGATGGTGTCTACGTGGTGGCACTTTTGGCCACAAGGTGCTAGTGGTCCATCTCACCCCTCTACAACATATGCCATACTGAAATATACCTTGAACCTTTCCACCAATCACATGTCTCCAACTCGTATTTCAGTGAACCCATCTAACTCGGTCTCTCTCAAAACTTAGTCACCTCCACCTTCGATTGGTACAATAGTTTGTCTTTTTCCTCCCCGAAAAATACACAAGTCACTCATCTCTGTCATTTTCTCAAAGTCAACAACAACAATGATTCCATAAAATACAAAATTTTAAATTTATAACCCTAACTGCCATGACCGACGTCGGTCATACAAAACCGATGTCGATTACCTTATAACCAACATCAGTCATTTGCCAATACCATTTCCTCCACGTTTTGCCTATTTTGACCTAACCTCATTACTGCCACATACCTTTTTTCTAGTACCAACACCCATTATACCCTACCCATAAGCCTAAACTACCCATATAATTCCTTAATTACATTTAAGGATTTGTTCTTTTACCTATACCTTGGCCTTACCCGTGTCATGACTTGTTTACCTAGATCCGACCTATTTACCCGGACCGACCTACTTTCTCGTGACCATTGAACTTGTGTACTCACTATACCTTGTGATGCTGTTACCTATGTTGTTTTAGCCTAACAACCATACCTTGCCTATTGCCTAGTTGTTTATCCCAAAAAAACATGTGGTGTACCGATCATACCTAAATGTTCCTACACCTAACCTATGTTTTATTTCCTAACCATATCTTATACCCTAGATACCTAAATCACTTCAACTTTGTTTGGATAAACATATTGAAATGGTACCGTGTTACAATCTATACGTGCGCATGTGTTCGATTGCCATTAACCATTACCCAATTTGACCACTGCCCATTACCTATTACCCGATTTGAACCTTACCCAATTACACCTGCCCATTTCATATTACCCATTACCCAATTTGACCATGGCCTATTACTTATTACCTGATTTGACCATTACCCTTTCCCCAAAGTACCCCTACTCTTCCCCACCTACCTTAACTTACACTAACTACACATTTATAAAACCAAATCACCGACTCTATATAACACTCATCGCTTCTTGGTTTAAGGGGATCACCTTCACCCATACTTGGCAAAACCCCGCTCTCACCCATACATGAGGTAATCAATTCCTATTTTTTCAACGCGCTTACCAATACAAGTTACAACAAAAAGGGGAAAAATGTAGACACCAAAATTAGGTCATACTACCCTTATAACCCCATAAATTAAATTAACCACACCTTAACTATTCATTTCCTATAGTGTGGATGATTAATTGAATTAATTACTTTAATTAATGTTGGGCCCCAAAATATCAGCTAAGTACAAGAAGGCACTTAGGCACATGGGACCTAGTTGAAGAAGGTTGCATGGGTTGAAGGCATGTAGGGAAGGATTCTAGAAGGGTTTTGCATAACACATGGTGTGCGTGTGCAAGGAAAAATAGGTTTTGGAATTATCTACATTTGGTATCCCAAGAAATAGATCTGAAAAGTATGACCCTTGTGGATAAGGTGCCTGCTTGATGACTATGGGATGAAAAAGGGAATATTCCAGGCATGCAATGGAAGGTTCTAGAAGACATCATTGCAAGGAGTGGAGAGCTCATATCTAAGAAGGCATGCTTCCATAGAGGACCACTTTGACACTTGGTGACCAATTTGTAACTTTTGAAGGACATGGTGGTGGATGCTAAGGTTATAAATATAGACACCCAATAGAGGAAAGAGGTGTGCATGTGTGTGTGTTTTATAATGTGTGGAGAGTGAAAAAGAGAGAAAAGAGAGGTGAATCCTGCAAAACTAAATGGGGATGTTATGGGTTGATAATATGGCTTTGATACATGACTTTTCTTTGCATAGTTAGATGAGGATCTGTCATGACCTCAAGGGATTGTAGTGTAGTTATTAAATCTATTAATATGAATAGAATGCTCAGTTATAAATCATGTGTGTTTAGAAGTCTACTACTTATGTATTTCCTTTCGGTATGAACCATTTCCTTATGCTACTTGTTATTTATCTTTTCTAGATGCAATAAGATAATAACTCCTTCTAAGATATGGTATGGTTCTTTCTACTCATTTCCATTTGAATATTTGTCATAAGATGGTGTACTTTCACAAGACTCACATAAAAGAGATACTCATCACCGGTGCATTCCTTGGGTGAGTGCCTAGCACCCGTTGGGTGATAAGGTGACGCGTATGGGATTAGAATTTTTGTCTAAGGGTTTAAAATATTACTACATCTTGGTTCCATTGCACGGACCTCTTTTCAAAGTTGTTGTAAGAAATGATATGCACATTTTTCCCTGTGATGTGTGATGATAGAGCACTGACCTTGGAAAGTTTGAAAAAATGGTTCAAGAGCATAGACGACACATTTTCTTAGAGATTCAGCACTAGACCTAAGTTCGACACACGTATATGGGTAGAAGTAAACCCATACCATGAGTTATATAAGACATTATTTTACTTGCTTCCAAGAGAACTATATGAATGGCTTTCAAAGATATGAATCCGTATCAAGATGGTACTATAGATCACACGTGTAGACCCAAGATGACTATTAGAGGCTACATAATGTAGATCTAACTTGGATGTGTGCTATTGATCACTAGTGGAAGACATTGTTGACCATTTATACTCTTGAATATGCCATTTTTATGTATTCTTTCCAAGAAGTTACTAAGTTCAAGTTCCCGAGGGAGCCTATAGGATCATTTTTCCATGTTATTCATTTTGTTATGAAGCTCTTGGTCATTACTTTGAGTTTAGAATCATTTCCCATGGACACCTAAGCTTCTCTAAGAAATGAGAGAGAAGGATAGGGTGGAGGAAGATGGCGAAATTATAGCTGAGAAGGAAAGGGAGGAGAGACGACTCAAGTATAGCGAATCTCGTGAAAGGGAGATGACTAGATAATGTGAGGTTGCAAGTGTGATGGATTTATGGAGAAAAATATTGTGGGAAGGAGTTGAGATTCACACAAAGCACTTAGAGCCTCGATAATTCTATGCTACCCCACTTGGCAAGTATGGGAGAGAGGCCTCTTCACTTCTTGTGAGAGTTCATCACATGGAAGAGAAGATTCATCAACACGTATCTAAACCCACCCTGAAACCAACCCATGGAGTTTGGTTTTCCATATCAAGGGAGAAGTATTGTTAACCAAGTTGGTATTGATGGGAGTGACCGATCTATGCCCATGAGATATAATATCTTGTTTCGAACATCCATGGTTGCGCAAGCCATTCCTATATTTGGAGGAATCTTTGGACAAGGTGTAAGTATGCAAGGTTTGGGTATCGCATCTAGGAGTGGTGTGGGACATACAACTGGTAGTGGGAAAATATCACAAACCATCAGTTTGTAGTTAAATGGGACATTGGGAACACCAGGCGTGACCACTTCAGGTTCTTTGTTGTCTGCAGGAGGTGGATTTGGTGGGTCAGGAGGAATAGGACCTAGTGGATCTAGTAGATCTGGTGGAGGTGGAAACACTAGAGGGAATCAAGGCTATGGATAAAGAGGATATGGACCCCACCAAATCCCCAAGTGTTTTTGAGATGTCTTTGCAGTTACTAAACTATATGGGTATTGAAGATGTTGCGTAAACATGTGCACAAGTGTGAACTATTATTGTGTGCAAAAGGAATCACTACCCTGCACTAGAAGCCAAGTCATTTTGCAACAAATTTTCAAGGGTGTGCACATATTTGGTATATTAAGTATGACCCCCATTAGATGGTGGTAGACTACACCGCATTAAAGAATGCCATCATAACAGATTTCCATATCCCTAATTTTGAGCAAAAGAGCATCAATGCTATGAAGGAAATATAGTAGGGAATGGCGAGAGTGTGGAGGAGTATGACATGTGTTTCAATACTCTCTTGTCAATACTATCTTATGACATTCATCCTTCTCAACCTACTCAATGGTTTTTAGAGGATTGATAACACCATTTAGAAGGTCTCTGCGCATAAGACTTTCACTGCACTCCGTACGAGGAATTGGAAGCTACCCCCGCACCTTGAAGTTGTCATGAGCATTGATACTGGTGTTAGTCCTTTTCTAGAGGCTCAAATTACTATAATGGCCAAGAAGTTGGAGAATCTATTTATAAACTCAGCACATGAGGTTTGTAGTGGGATTTGGTGTACAAAATGTGAAGTGGAGGGGCATACAAAGGATAGTTTCCCTCGAAGTTGGTGCACGCTATGTCAGTAGACTATGAGATTTTCCATGGGGATCATGATGCAAGTAGATGCCCTCTATTCCAACGCGTAATCTACAAGAATATTTATTTCTATTATAAGATCTATACTTCTATGACCCATGATACTAGGGATTGCAGACTAATTGATCAAATCCATGATGCTATTAATCTGGGTGTTTTTACATACTAGCATTACAAGAAGTTCAAAGGATGATGACCATTGTTATGAAGGGTGTGTAGATAGAGGAGCACGTTGAATAGGTTTTCATGGAGGATTTCATGGTCATAGTAACCGTGAGGAAACTGTTATAATTTTGGATTTACAGAGTATTATAAACATGAGTGTCCTAACCTGTTATAATGCTCATGGTGTGGAAAGAAACACAAGTATGAGGAGTGTCCAAAAATTTATGAGCATATGAATCAGTAGCATTGGAAAGACAAATGTGTTGGGATGGTGAGCATCAATAAGGTTGATTCATAATGGATTCCAAGAGTGACACATGATTCATGACTAGAACTCTTGGCCGATGATGACACGAGCAGAGGCCAGCATTCATCGGGGAGATACCAAGACAAAGTAAACTAATTTCAAGAGATGAAGTGTTACATAGAAAGTATCCAGACCCTACTCATCAGAAAGAGGTATATTAAGAGACTATAGATGTGATTCGAGTTTACAAGGGGAGATCTAATGTTTGAAGGAGCAATCGAGGTAGTTGGAGAAAAGGAAGAATTCCGAGGTTCCAAAGGATGACCTGGATGAGGTCAAGGAAGTATGCAGGATGTTAAGGCAAGAGAATATTATTCCCTTGCTAGGAGAATGGTTGAGAGATAAGGTACCACACGCCAGAGTAGAGCATGAAAGGTAGGTTTTGCATGAAAACCTTCCTCCTCACAACCTCAACTATGAAAAGGATATCAATTTGAATGTAGTTTTTGATGGATGGCTTCTGAGTAATATTCTCATCGACACAAGAACAAAGGTAAATGTTCTTATATTAGATGTTTGGCCTCAAATGGGAAGGCCCGCATTGCAACCATCTTTGAATGTGTTGTATATGGAAAACACAACTAAGGCAATTCCCATTGGAGTCCTAAAGGATGCAGCTATTACCATTCAAGGGGCCAAGTTCACTTTGGAGACTTCGAACTCTTGGTGCTCACTGAGGTAGAAAAATTTTCAGCATTGTTTGGGTGCCCATGCTATTACGAGAACAATGCCAACCTCGTGGTTTAAAAAAGGGTATATAAGCTTTAAAAACAAGGAAGAAATGGTGATCATTCCTTTGACAAATGGGAATTCAAAGTGCCTATACTAATCCCTTAGGGAAGAATTCCTTGATATAATCTATTTGCGCTCCATCATAGATCCCGAGATAATTCACCTAACAAAGGGGGTTATCCAATTTGAATTTTCTCAATCCTTGAGTGATACCACTAGTGTGGCATGCAACAATTGGGTGCATGGGACTTATGATTTAATTAGATTATAGTTGAGAGGATCTATAATAATGGTAACAAAGGTGTGATTATTCAATCACCTAGGAGGAAATTAGTTCCTAAGTTACTTTGAAGGAGCATATCTTGAATTTTTCTTTCGATAAATGGAATCTCGGTGGAGAAATGAGGATGAAAGAAGAGGAATCCTAAATTACAACCTACTCAGAGTTATAGTGCGCTTGTGGGATACACATCGGGAGAACCTCCTAGAGTAGTGCAAGGTGAGGATTGAATTTTCTATAAATTTCTCTAGGAGCAACGCACCCATAATCATACAATACTACCATGGTAAAGAGGCCACTTCATTTCATATCCAAGTGTGTGAGAAGGTTTGGATAGAAGCACATAAGTGTTTCCACCTTTGTTATGGGTTCATAAGTTATATTCCACCTTACAAGGATGTGCACATGCATGGTATATTCATTTTGAGATGTGTTTTCAAACAAGTAATTAACAGAGTTGGCGGTTGATCTCATTCAAAATTTCAAGTATAGGAGTACCAAGAAATCATTAGATAAGGCATTGCAATTAATCAAGCATCTTACAATGGGAGATAGTGCTATGGAAGAGGATAGGTTGTTGGAGTTACTAGGTGAGACTTACTTAGAAACGTGCCTCAATGAGGAGGAATCGGAGGAAGTGCATCCCGAGCGCGCATGCATGGAAAAAGAAAAAGGAAAAATGGTCTATGTAATAGATGGAGACTTGAGATGTTAACCATTTGGAAGGTACACTCAAGTCATAGGTAATGATGATGAGTGAGCATGCTCCTACCATGAGCCCTCTTGAAAACAAAGAAGGTTAACATTAGAATGATATAAAACCTAAGGAAGATATCATCGGAGACTATTGGTTAGAAAAAGAAGTTGCAAAGGTTATTGATCTATTGCGGGAGGTATAGGATTTGTTTCCTCATAGGTACCATGAACTCAAAGGTGTTCACCATTCCTTGGGAGAGATGAAGATCAAGTTAAAGGAAGGTGTATTCCTGATTCGAAAGAGGCCTTATCGGATGAATCCAAATTTACGCATACAGTCAAGGAAGAAATAGACAAGATGATAGCATTTGGTATCATTGAGGTAGTGGAAGAATCAAAATGGATAATCCCAATGGTTATTAACATCAAGAAGGATGGTAGGATAATAATCTGTGTTGACTACAAGGATTTAAATGTAGTATGTGTCATCGATCCTTTCCTAACCCCCTTTACTGAAGAAATTTTGGAGGGAGTGGTGGATGCGAAGTCTACTCTTTTATGGATGGGTTCTTAAGGTATCACCAAGTCAGGATTACAAAGGAAGACCAAAGAAAGAAAAATTTCACCACTAAATGGGGAATTTTTTCCTACATGGTTATGCCTTTTGGATTAAAGAATGCACCTGATGTATTCTCACGCATCATAGTACAATCATTTCAGGACTTCATTCAAAAGTTTCTTCAAGTTTACCTAGATGACTAGACTATGTATAGATTGGTGAAAGACCATTGTGACAATTTAAGGCTGATTTTTGAGAGATGCCAGCAATTAAGGATATCCCTCAAGATTAATAAATGTGTCTTTGATACTCCATTTGGAACTCTGTTAGGACACATTATATGCAAAGAAGGATTATTAGTAGATCAAGCTAAAGTTACAATTATTTTGGGATTAAGGAAGCCTACTAATCAAAGATCGGTGTGAGGATTCCTTAGGCATATAGGGTATTATAGAAAATTCAGCAAGGGGTATGTGAAGATTACCATGCCCTTGTAAGAATTGTTAAAACACAAGAGTTCCTTTCAGTGGGAGGAGGCACAGTAGAAGGAATTTGACACTTTGAAGGATAGGCTTGTCACATCACCCATACTACATTTTCCTTCTTGGGATAAGCCTTTCCATGTGCATGTTTATGCGTCATGGGGATAGCTATGGGAGTAGTGCTAGCACAACCTGGTGAGGGAATTGTTGATCATCCCTTGCGTTTTGCAAGTAGAAAATTGACACCAGGTATAACACAATTACACAAAAATTGAGCATGAAGCATTGTCTATGATCTACGTGCTCCACAAATTTAGGTAGTATCTCATTTGGCAACACAATTCATATTCTACACAGATCACATGGCATTGAAATACTTAGTCAATAAACCCATTTTGCAAGGGTGCATATACCATTGGGTCTTGTTATTTCAAGAGTTTGAGTCCACAGTAGTCATAAAACTAGGAAAGAGAAATTTAGGGCCTAACAAATTATCAAGGATTGACTTGAGAGAGGATGCGCAAAGCATTGAGGATACCATGTTAGACACACAACTATTTAGGTTGCGGCTCTCACCTTCGAAATTAGAAGATGTCGCAGTTTTCTTAAAAATAGGTATGGTGTTGGAAGGGATGAATGCTCTGGAGAGATAGCACTTAGGAATACACACCTTACCCTACATGTTGATTAGTGGAGACTTGTATAAGTTAGGTCATGATGAGGTTCTGCACCGATGTGTATTGGAGCATGAGCGTGTGGAAATTATGGAGGAAGCGCATGGTGGGATTATAAGAGGACACTATGTAGGAAATGCTACCGCATGGAAGATTTTATTAGTAGGGATTTGGTGGGAAACCATATACAAGGATTGTATTGAGTTTTGTAAGGCCTGTGACCATTTCCAACACCTTGGAAAACCTAGAAAGAGAGATGAAATTCCTTTGCGACCAATAGCTAGCACTAAACCATTTGAAAAATGGGTAATTAACTTTGTAGGGCCAATTGTGCTAGCCACGCAAAGGACTGGTTCATGGTATATCATCACTTTCACTAATTACTTGAGATGGTAGAAAGAGGCAGCACCTACGAAGGATTACACTATAGTGACAACTGTTATATTTTTATGGGTAAACATAATCAACATGTATAGTTTCCCTTTAAGTTTAACAAGTAATAGAGGTACACACTTTCTCAATGAAATGGTCAGGATTCTATTAGCTGAATTTATGGTGGCCCATCACAAGACTACCCCTATCACCCTCAAGAAAATGGAACTACTAATGCATTTAACAAGATACCAAGTCACACGTTAACTAAGATTTGTGATGTTAAAAGACATGATTGGTATGAAAAAGTATCAACCATTATATGGGCATATAAGACAACCTCCAAAATGTTGAATAAGACCAAACCATTTCATTTATGTTTAGCATGGAGGTTGTTTTACTAGTAGAATTCATGTTACCATCGCTGTATATAACACACGCAGGAGGGTTAGCTAACAAACAAGTGCTAGAAGAAATAATTGATAATCTTATGCAGTTAGATGAAATTAAATCACTTACTAGATGGACTCAAAAGACATAAAAATCAAGACAAAATGCATTACATGATCATCATATCAAGAACAAGAATTTTGAGGTTGGGTAGTTGGTGTTGTTATATGATTCCAAGTATCTGCGCCATCCTGGGAAGTTGAAAGTCCATTAGTTGGGACCTTACATCATCTTGTACATTCTTGATTTGGGTGCTTGCTAGTTAAAAGTGCTAGATGGGATGAGGTTACTAGGTCACTTCAATGGGAGTAGGTTGAATCCCTACTATAAATAAGTATTCTTGGTGTTTGTAATAAGGCAATATTGCCAATTAGCTTAGAATTTTCTTTCATTTTTCTTTTCTTGTGTTTTCATTTCTCATTGCTTGTTCCTTTATTTTTGTTTTGTTTTTTTGTCTTGTACACTCGGGTAACCACATTATTTTTCCTAAGGTTGTGTATGCGCAGAGGACCGTGTATCTATCTTAGTGTGGGGTAGAGTGATACAAAGTGTAGGCCTCTAATATAAGTTTTAGTTGGAGTAGAAGTTATGGTGACCGACTTGGTTAAAGGATAAAAAGTGCATAAGGTTAAGAAGCATGTAGAAGAGAGGTGGATGAGAATGGTGGGTTTCAAGAAGTCTTTGTAGAAATCATGTACAAAAAGGATGAAGAGTGCAAGAACAACATGAGGTAGGAAGGGCAAAAATCAGGTAAAGGACAAAAGAAGTGCCTTTGGTGCTATGGATGCATGTGTAAGAGTCTTCGGTCGGGTTGGATTTTTGTGTGCCAGAAGGTTGTAAATGGTTTTTCATGCAGGATGTGGCATGTGGGTAAAGGCCCTTAAAGTCATATTAGGGGAAAATTCACATTTAATGTTAAAGTATGTTGGTAGGTGGTATAGAATTTAATTCTGAAAAGAAGTAAAAATGATAAACTAAAGGTTGGGAAAGTCTTTTTTTACCTTACGATTACGAAGTAAAATAAGATCTTGTGAACTAGAGCATCTAAAGAAAATTTTGTGTGAAGAAAGGAGAATATGAGAAATTCGAATTTGCATCTAGAGTAGATCTGTGAACCAGAAGGAAGGAGTACATGGGCATGAGGAAAGTTGTGTGAAGAGCACCATCTTGTGGAAGGATTTCTGGTTAGGGTTTAGCAGCTAGGGCATGAAGAAAGAAGGATTCATTTTAGGAGTTGAAACTTTGGAGTGAGCTTTAGGATTGAACATAGTAGAAGAGTAGAGAAAGATGGAGTATTTAAGATCATTCCAACTATAAAATATGGTACCCAAGAAACCAACTGTTTCACTAAAGAAAACAAAGGGAAAGGGCAAGGGAAAGCAAATCACTACCATCACGAGCACCAATGAAGAATGGTATGTGGAAATGCAGTACCCAAATGGGGTATTGCTAGGAAAAGAGTGGAAGTCACACTTACGAAAGATGGCCGTAAGAGATTATAACCATCGTGTAGTGGCGAAATAAATAATGAAATAAAATAAAAATTAAAACAATAACAAAATAAATAGAGGGACGGGTTGCGTGGCCTGGTGGGTGAGATGAAGGGATGGGAAGATGAGGTAGCGTGTGTTAGGCAGTGGTGTGTGTAAGAAATATGACAGGGCATGCACCTCCCAAAAGACTTTTCAACCTATCTATTTTCCTTGCATAATAATACACAACAAACTTTTATTTGAAATTGGATGCATTTACCCATGTTGGAACCCAAATTCAACATTGCAGGTTAGCAAAAATTAGATAGTTGAGCGAGGGAAATGTGAGGGGTTTGTGTGTTCATCCAAAATTGAGAATAGTGAAGTGCAATTTTAAGTTTGTTACCTTACCCAAGACCATGTTGGAAGCCACAATTGGTGATGCAATAGGGTGTGATAACCCAATTTGGAGCTTTTCCTTTTAAGTGTTGGATGGGTGTGTAGACACCAAATTCGTGTCTTACGACCCCTTGTGACCCGCATCCCATTTCGCAACCTAACCTCATTACCTAAACTTTACACAATTATTTATTAATTACCTTGTAATTGATAAATCCACATCACCTTACCCGCCACCTCACTCGCCACCTCATCATGACCTAGCCCTAACCCTAAACTAACCTAATTAAGACCCATGACTTGGTCTAGACTCACATCCATAACTAATTCCTCCTTACTCGCACCCAAAGCCGACCTTCTAGCCATTTGACCAAGCCCACAACTGATCTCTCGGGAGAAAAGCAGGGAAGGTGGGCTATTTTACTAAAAATAGCCTACTTTTTCCTTACCGATGCCGGTTCTACTCGACCACCGCTTGCTTACGCAACCGCCATCGGTTCCCTGTAAATGGGCTCCCCAAACCAAAACAATGGATCGAAATTTCATTTTGGAGATCAGTCAAAGGATTTCTGGATCAACAGAGAGCATTGCGAGCGAGGAACAGAGTCCAGATCTTCACTTGACAGAGCAGAGACGAGTAAAGAAACCAGAAGTGTTTACAACCAAGGAGATCAACTTGCATCTTGGTCAAAACCAGTAAGTCACATCTTGCATGTCCTTTGTTATAACATTGCTTATGCTTCTTGAATCTCAGTCCTCCTAAATCCGTTTCTGAATCCACTACCCAACGTGCCATTGCATCTAACTGTCATTCTTTTGCTTCTAATCATCCCATTTCCTAATACCATCCAAAAACCAGCCATTACAAACACCATAGCTACCAAGAAGATCCTAGAACCCACCGGTATCGGTTATCAGTAACCGGCATCGGTTCCTCTGATCAAAACCAGAAAACCAGCATTTCCCCCTACCCAGTTTAACGAAACAATTTAATTGATATTTTGCAAGTCTTTTGTGTTAATTCATATTAGCAGGGGAACTGACCACCTTCGAAAGGAAGTTTTATATTTCCTGGGCCCAAGGCACTTTCTCATTTATTGTTTAATCAAAATCTTGTGGTCTTGTGTTCTTATTTGCAGGTAGTCCTTCCAAGACAAAAAGGAGTTCTCCGCAGTCAGCCTGATCTTTCTCTACGGTACGCGCACACCATCTCGACATTCAACAGGTATTCCTCCTAACCCTAACCTCATCTGTTTCTAAAAGGAATGAAAGGATAGAAGCAACTCTATTCCCAGAAGCTGAAACATTCCGAGCGAAACATTTTGGCACGCCCGGTGGGACCCATTTTGGGTTTCTTTCTCTTGCTTATTTTCATTTTAGGAAGCATATTTGCTGTTGCTGCTTTTGTTATATATTTCGTAAAGAATTTGTCTTGCTTTCCTAGTTTCGCATTAGTGAAAGTCATCTCTCTTGCTTCATCGAATATAATTTTCGATTTGGGTTTAAAACACGTGCATTACATTCCTGCTTGTTGTTCTTCAATTCTAGTGAACATAGATTAAGTAATAGGTCGTACACGTGGGGGTGATATCCATGGTATTGACAGGAAATTAACCTTAGTTTCACTGCACAACACATACCGAATCACTTCACAATTAACACAACAGCTCAAACATCCCCCCTTTTCCGCGGTATTCCTCCGCCCGATTGAGGTAACCTTATAAGCCAAAACAAACTTGACATTTCCCCTAGGTCTTGTTGTTTAGGATTCTGACATCATCTTACGTCTAAAGGCATAAGCCCACGATAACTAAAATTAACCCTAGGATTAGTCTCTAGATTTGCGTGTGCCTCTTGCTTGTTTTCAAATTCTGTTTTCTCTGTCATACTTTGTCTTCTGTGATCAATAAGTTGATAAATATACTCAACGTTGCTAAAAATCAAATTAGCAGCCTTTTATATCTTCTTATCCTAGACTTTTGACACCGGCATCGGTTAAGGGACCGACGTCGTTTTCTCTCGGACGACACCGGTTACTAAACCGATATCGCCATCGTCTTCATCACCCCCGACAAACCAGCAACTTGCCAATTCATCATTCGAGGTTGTTTTTGTTCTTGATAGATTGAAACTTTCCCCGTGTGTTCTTGTCTATGGTTGTCATCACTGGAAGCAAGCCGCCGCCATGGTTTCACATGCCTCGCTCTCGTGTCTTTGCCCCAATCACCCCTTCACATTCTATAGGGAACCCTACGGACACCAGTGAGATCCCCCAAATTCCTGTAGGAGACAAGGACTTTGCCAAATTTCTGGATGCTAATCCCAGAGCTGTATAATACTATTTGTCTCATGCCCCCGACCGTACGCCTGATGGTCAGCTCCTTATTGGCATGCCTATTAGTATAGCTGCTCATTTAGCTCCCACTCCTCCTGATAACACTGCCTTACTTCCTGCATCTCTAGCCCCGTCTCCCAATCCGACAGCTTCAGAGGTTCATACGACCCCGATTAGCTTTCCTTTGGTTAACCTTGGACCCCACGTATCATTACCACCAACTGCCCCTATCTCATCTCTCTTTCAGACCACTCCATTCATGACTTACTCTCTGCCACCTATTCACACGAGCTTTCCTTCTCAAGCTCCGCCTACCTTTTCATTCCCATACACGTATCCAAAGAACCTCAACACCTTATATGGGACATCCTTATTCTCAGTGGCACCATCATCTCATCCAACCACATTTCATTAAACAAATGATGGTCAAAATGCAAAACCTGGAGGCTTCCATTTCAGAAGTCGTAGCGCCTTGACATACGAGCAAGTTTGTCGGGAGCCCATTCACCCTTCGTCCCCTTCATTCATATCCTCCTCAATGGGAGTTGCCAAAGTTTACTCATTTTAATAGTAAAGAGGATCCTCAACAACACTTGCGATCATTTAGACATGCTTGTTATTTGATTGCCCATGATGACGCCTTGTTACTCCGCACCTTTCCCATGTCCTTATCAGACCTCGCTTTGAGTGGTACAAGTGCTTTAACCCAAAGACTCAATCTTCTCTTTTAACCAACTAGCCCAATCTTTCTTAGATCATTTCTCCATTAACATTGCCAAGAAAGTATCTATCACCGACCTCTATGCCATCCGACAATTTGAAGAAAAATCTATCGCAGATTTCGTTGACGATGGCGGGGCCTTATCAACCAACTTACGTATGCCTCGCCTCAAACCGAACTCATCGAACTATTTACGCGGGCCTGCGCTAAGCACATCTCCCCTACCCTCCAAATTTAAACTTTCTGCACATTCGACAAGGCCTTTACCATGGCTCGGAAACTAGAAATTCGAGCCTTAGAAGAAGAGAAATTGCGGTTGCAGTAACAAAACCCCAATTTCGAACTCCTAATTCTACCAACAAGCCAAACACCACCACTTCTCACACGTCCACTTCTTCTAAATCAAAAGGAGCTGTCCACGCGGTAATGGTCAAATCTCAAACACCGTCCAATACTCCGCCGAAAACCACTTATAAGTACAAAGCCGAGCCCACCAATTATACTCCTTGGGAGAAACTTATGGCGTCATCCTCGGAGAAATTGCTCAAAGCCGGGCTATCACCTTGCCCCTGTTAAACCTCACTCACTGGGTTTGACTCCACCCATGTAATACCTTCCTGGTACAAAGAAAATGACTTTTGTAACTTTCACCGCGTAAAAGGACATAGTCATGAAAACTGCAAGATGTTGAAAAACATAGTGCAGGAAATGGTTGACGCAGGGGATATAACCCTCGATAATCCTAATGCCCCTGCTAACCGAAATCTGAAAATTTTCAACAAGCCATTCCCGAATCACTCGTCCAATAGTAACGTGAACCAAGATATCTTAGCCGAGGAGAGTGTTCATGAGATCCATGCAGTCTTCGATTCTCAGCCAAAAGCCTCTATTGAAAATTTTTTAAATCAAGCCTCTCCACCAACACAGGAGTTTGAACCTCCTTCACCACCATCAAGCCAAAGTGAAATCATTCCTTTACCCATAGAAGAGTTAACTACCCAGACTTCTCTTCTCATCGACGAGTCTTCTTACACCACATCCCTACAAGACTGTGAGCGGATGCTATCTAATTTATCTATTTCCCAAACGTCCCCTTCTACCACTCTTGCTACACAAGAGGAAGGCTCGCCACTCCTTTTGACATCCTTAGACGAGAAATCTCTTACACTAACATCACCACATTCTTTAAACGTGACAGATCCCCTCGAACACGCCCTCCTACCTATTAGTCCCTCATCGCCTAAATCTTTTCAACGACCGGTTGACCTCTTAACATCTATTGATACAAAGCCTCATCTACCTCCCCGTGTCACACCCGCAGTGGACTCGGAATTACAACCCACCTTTCTTCCGTAAAAAATTACAAATCACACTGAGACCGTCATTCCACGTAAGATGACAGTTCTATGGGAATGTTTGAGTACCCCTTTTTCTACTCAAATGCAAATGACTGATCCCGATGTCTCCACCATATACCCGAAGTGCTTACGAAGCTTAAAATGCCCCTATTCTCACCTTCACCCCCTCACCTCTACCAAATGCCCCATCCACTTCTATCAACTTAACCAGATCTTCCCATACGCTTGGGACCTCACCAATGCCCATGCCTAACGCACCCGCCTAAGCGACTCGATCTATCCAAAATAAATCCGCTCCGCCACCTAGAGACAAACTCAATCCGTGCCCCCATCACAATCAAAACCATCATCGTCATACCTACCTTCCATATTGGGACCCCATCCTCTACCTTACATCAATATATCATACCTCCCGCATTTTCTTCAAAACAACCTACGCCTTCCGCACCTATACGAAATTCCAGTGGTATAGCAACACCGCTACTCCACGTATCCTGTCCACCTATCAACCCTAAACAAATTCCATCATCAAAAGATTTGTTTTCAGTCACTCCTATTTCCCCGTGGTTGTTTTCTGATACCACATCATCTGCGGCCTCATCATCCAACATAGCTTCTGCGCCAAAGAAATCACGTTTAGTAAAAACCATGTATCAACACCCCTCGGCTAAACCACCACGAACCAATCATGCCCAAACATTACCAAAACCCGCACAACCAATACCCTCATCCTCTTCCGATTTTGACCCACTCAAAGGATCTTACGCCAAAATCCTTGCTATGTTGGTGGAGAATGCGACCATTTCCCTACCTCCACTTAGACCTTATGACCCGTCTAAGCCCCGACCTATGGGTTACGATGAGTCTAAAATATGTGCTTATCACCGCACACCAGGACATGATGTGGAGGGATGCAAAGCTCTAAAACCATCCTTCGCCAAATACCTCTCCCCGGATAGAAAGATTAAGAAAGACAACTTACGAAGGGGAGACCTTTAGTTTCCATTCCCTCTCCTATACCATCTGTCCCCACCTCACCAAGATCTATCATTATTACAACCCCACCTCTTGAAGACCATGAGTTATCCCAACCATCTTCCTCATCTCAGGTCTACGAGATTAATATGATTAGTGTCGCTACTCGAGGCGTAAAAACAATGGGAAAGCAAAAGAAAACACACCTGCGGCATCTCTTTCTCCATCAAACATCCCAATTGCACCACCACCTAAAGTGGTCATTCGCGGACCCGCCTATCCTGTCTCTAATGGCATTGCCCACCGAAATATGATTAAACAGCTTCACCAATCACCCGTAAAAATGACACTGTATGATCTCATTCAGACTTCTGAATCTCATCAACAAGCTCTCGTTGAGATCCTTCAAGGGATAGAGGTTTTACCTAATGAAACCCTGCCTGTCGCCTCCATTCTAACACCCAATCACGTTGCTTCTCTCACCAAACAACCCACTACCCCAACCACTTCTGTCTCTGTACAACAAGCTGCTGCAGTCAGTTTCTCTGAAGATGAAATTGTCGACTTTGGTACAGAAGACCCTGACCCTGCCCTTTTCATCTCCGCTTACATCCGGGATATTCGAGTACGTCGGGTTATGATTGACGGGGGCGCTAGCCTAAACATCATCTCTTCAAAAGCCTTCCAACAGATGAACATCCCTTCTAGTTGCATGTGTGCCAACCCCATCATGTTGCGGTCATTCAATGACGCTATTACTTCTACCTTAGGCACCGTGATCCTCAACATTCGCGTAGGACCACGTACTTTACCCGAACTCTTCTATGTCCTTGAGGGAGAGTTCCAATATAATATATTGCTGGGTCATCCTTGGATCCGAGCCATGGGATGCGTTCCCTCAACATTACATAGATGCATAAAATTTGAGTACGAGGGGAAGTCTTACACCGTAAAAGCTGACCCTCCCCCCTTTAAAACCTGCAATATGTTATACCGCCCTAACGATGTGCTTATACCAATCAAGACACCCATACATTCAACCCAACCATCCTCCTCAAATGTACCTCAACCATCCACCTCAACCGCGCCTACGCCTTCAATTGATGAAACCACCATCGCAAAAACCACTTCCCTTCCCGCAGCTAACATTCCAACCTCCGACCCCTTAGTAGATGTTTTTCAGCGCCTTACGCTGGGGGAGTACCGCCTATATAACGTTAGTTCTTTCCCTACCCCGCAGGAGTATGGACAATTACATGCACATCCCACCTACGACCGTCGCGTGGGGGAGATAATCTCTTACGGACCACCCCATTACCGCACTAACCTAACGTATGGGGGTGTTGACGCATCCTCCATTACCCCTGAACCTCCTCTTGGTGTGGTTCCTTTCCAATCCGATTTTCAATACTTGACAAATCGTCGTTTCGCCCTCACCTTCTTGACTCGCTGTGCGTGGAAAGGCTTTGGTTTTGGCCTTTACGAACAAGGCCGACATACACTCATTCCCGTGACTACCCGTAAACATAATGATCGCAGTGTTCTTGGTTTTCCCGAAACACCTACACAGAGACACCTCCGTCACCGTATCCTGGAAGAAGAAGACGCGCCCTACCAAACCATCATCACCCACTTTGCCATCATCACCCGCAGAATCTATAGACCCTGAATCCATCCCTCCTAACTTTTTTTTTTTCATAAATGCTATCTTCATAGGTCCTCTCACTTATCAACGCGATAATGACGACCCATCTTCTTTGCCCCTTCTTTATCCAGACATGATCGAAGAGGATTCGCCTTTGATTAATGTTGTTGAATGCCAGGATGACGACTCCATCCTCACTTACCTTGGCGCGGATGATTCTTATATTCAACGAGCCTTACCATCTGAAACCCAAACTATGCTGAACGAATCTACCATAGAAATCAATATCCACACGGAGGAGGATCCTCACATTGTGAAGATTGGACAATCCCTTAACACATCAGAACAAGCCGCCTTTACTACCTTTCTCCGTGCTCGCAACCAAGCTTTCATGGTCTTACGCTGACATGCCCGAATTGATCCTACCATCGCCATCCATAACATCACCCTAAACCCCGATTCCAAACCAGTCAAAAAACAGAAATTGAGAAAATGCATCCATGCATTGCTCTCTTGGTCAAAGAGGAGCTCCAACGACTCCTTTCTGTTTCCTTCATCTTGCCTATTGACTATCCTCAATGGATTTCTAACATCGTACCTGTCACTAAAGTGACAGGGGGACTTCGGATATGCACAGATTTCCGGGATCTTAACCTCGCTTGCCCTAAGGATGACTTCCCCTTACCTAGCATTGACCAACTTGTTGATCTAACTGCAGGTCATGAGATGCTCTCTCTCATGGATGGCTTTTCAGGATATAACCAAATTTTGGTTGCCCCTGCCGATCAACACAAAACTACCTTCATAACTCCTTGGGGAACCTTCTGTTATCATGTCATGCCATTTGGCCTTAAGAATGCTGGTGCTACCTATCAGCGGGCTATGACCTACATTTTTCATGACATTATGCACACTATCCTTGAAGACTATGTCGACGATCTTCTCGGCAAGTCTAAACATCGTAGTGAACATCTCGATGTTTTAACCATTATTTTTGATCGCCTGTTACAATATTCTGTCCGCCTTCAACCGAAGAAATGTGTCTTTGGTGTTCTTTCAGGAAAACTTCTTGGCTTTATCGTCTCTTTGCGTGGCATTGAGGTCAATCCATCTAAAGTCAAAGCTATCCTAGAAATGCCCCCACCCAAAAATCTCAAACAATTGCGTAGTTTACAAGGTAAGCTCCAATCTATCCGACGTTTCATCTCCCAACTCTCGGATCGGTGTCAACCTTTCCATCACCTCCTTAAAAAGGATATTGCATTCCAATGGAGCAAAGAATGTCACCAAGCCTTCGAAGCTCTCAAATCATATCTCTTGCAGCCACCCGTGCTTATCCCACCCCAAGACGACCGCCCTTTCTACCTTTACCTTTCCGCCACCGACCACGCTGTAGGAGCCATGCTTGCACATCGTGACTCTGAGAATCGCGAACAAGCCATTTATTATATAAGTCGTACTTTGGTGGACTATGAGACTAGGTACACACATGTAGAAAAATTGTGCCTTGCCCTATCATTCGTGGCCACCAAACTCCGACACTACCTTCTAAATCACAAGACTTTCATCATCACCAATACAGACCCCATCCATTACATGTATGCCAAACCTCATCTGAACCAACGCATTGCTAGATGGCTCATGCTTCTCGCCGACCTTGACCTTGAGTTTGTCCACCAGAAATCAATCAAAGGACAAACCATCGCAGACCAACTTGCGGAAGCTCCTTTACCTGGGGAACAATTTACCAATTTCACATTTCCCGACGAACTCATCACTACTCTTTCCCTCACGGAGGAGTCGCACTCCAATGACCTCTTCTTCGATGGATCTAAATGCCGGCGCGGCAGAGGAGCCGGCATTGTTCTCATTCCTCTCAACGCTGAACCTATGCCTCTTTCATTCCACTTGATTTCCTTGCACTAATAATACAAATGGAATACGAGGCCCTTGTTCTGGTCTCCAAGTTGCGTTACACTTAGGTATCACATCTATCAAAATTTTTGGTGACTCTCAATCGGTAGTCAATCAAGTTATGGGCGTCTACCAATGCAAAAATGAGGAACTTCAAAAATACAAACACTACGTGGATTCACTTCTAGCCTTATTTACCCACTATTCTATACAAACCATTCCCGCTCCACTAACAAATTTGCGGATACTATGGCTTGCTTAGCCTCGCAAATTCCCGCCGCGCCAAATGACTCTGAATTATTCGTCGTGGTCCAACAAATTTTTGCCCCATCCTATTCAACCCCGTAGTTTGTATGATAAATACCGTGTCTACTAATTCAAAGGATACCCGTACCACCAATTTCACGACTACCCTACAATCTCTCGTCCTCCCACCGACCTTACTAGTAACGGCAAACGTGCTTTTCTTAAAAGTGTTTCGCGTTATGTTGTCATGGGGGGACTCCTCTATAAACGTGGCTTTGATGGCATCCTCCTTCGTTGTCTAACTGGCGCGGAGGCCACTCATACCATCCAACAGGTCCATGACGGTATTTGTGGTGGACATTTTAGCGGCCTTGCTGTGGCCAAATGAATCCTTCGCCTTGGTTATTATTGGCCTACTCTCAATAACGACTACTACGAATATGTTAAGCATTGTGTTATGTGTCAGCAACATGCCAATCTTCAACATACTCCTAGCCACCCGCTCCAGATCACTCGAGATCTTTGGCCCTTCTCACAATGGGGTTTAGACCTTATTGGTGAGATTCACCCAACCTCTTCACAACGTCACCGTTGGATAATCACAGCGACCAAATATTACACAAAATGGGTGGAGGCTATTCCACTCATTTCAATCAAAAAGAAAAAAAAAATTGTCGAGTTCATTAACCACCACATTATCTGTCATTTTGGTGTTCCTCATCGCCTGATAACAGATAATGGAAAATCTTTCAAAAACAAGTTGTTGCAAGACCTTTGTGACAACTTTGGTATCAAACTTAGTTTCTCATCACCTTACTATCCACAAGCCAATGGGCAAGCCGAGTCCTCTAATAAAACACTAACCAAAATCCTCATGAAAGTTGTCAATGAATCCGAAGAAATTGGCACGATCAGATTCCCTTTGCCCTATGGGCTTATCGTACTAGCATTCGTACCTCTACTAATGCCACACCTTTTTCTTTGGTATACGGTACCGAGGCTGTTTTTCCTCTCGAAATACAAATACCCTCCCTTAGAATATCTCTTCAGGATATTCTCACCAACGATGATTTCCGCCAAGAGCGGTTAGCCCAATTGGAGCTTCTTGACGAACGTCGTCTTACAGATCTTGATCACCTTCAAATCTATCAAAAACGCATTAAACGTGCTTATGATAAGCGACTTCATGAGCGTACCTTTAAGGTTGGTGATCTTGTTCTCAAAGAGAATCAACATGTAACCAAACTAGAAAAGAGCAAACGTGGAAAATTTGCTCCCAATTGGATTGGGCCTTATATAATCACTCATACCTATGGATCTGGTACTTATCGTTTAGCTTCGCTTAATGGTAAACCCGGAGCCTAAACCCCTTAATGCCTTGCATCTTCGACCATTCTACTTTGAAATTAGTGTTATATCACTTCTTATCTACCTGCCGCTCATCCCTTGAGCTCACTTACCACTACATACACTCTGCTTCCTACACTTCATAATAACAATCAAGCTCACATAGTTTGATCCTCACCTCCCTCGATGATGCATTCCCTTTTTTAGTCTAGTCCATGACTTCAAAATATTAAAATAAGCCGTATTCTTATGGGATTTTCTTGAGTCAAACTTCTACTAAACTAGATGCTTCACGCCAAACGAACATCTAGTCATCTAAATTAAATATAGATCGCTCCCTCGAAGGACAAATATATGCCGAACTATTGCTGCTATTATATATAGATCGCTTCCTCAAGGACAGCTATGCATTACAATCATATCTACTACTATAAATAGATCGCTCCTCTCGAAGGACAGCTATACACGGGCCACCTTTATCGAAGCTTCTCGATTGATCAGCTTCATGAAGACCTCAAGAATAATACAATCAATATCCTCAGACTTCCCGCATCGATCGCCTACATTCAATAAAAGAAAAGCCTCATTCAAAAGGACTTTTGAGTCATGGACTTGTCTATTTAGGTAGGTTCTCTTTCATCGTAACACTCACTTTGTAATAAGTTCTCCGTACCTCAGCTATATCATCCACCTCACCTCACCATTTGTTTCAACTCAAGGGACGTAATGTACGCTCGATATATTGTGATCACACAACTCTTTTCACCTATTGACTTCTCGTCTATGCACGGTACCTAGGGCTCCAAGCTCGTTCTACGTGGTGTGGTTTGTTTAGCTCTCTTCATCTACGGAGCACTCTTTCTGCTTTGCCTCGCATCTAGGATTGTGTGTTGACCTTAATCAGGACCCGATTCCCTACTACTTGGGTAGGCTAACTTTCGCTTCCCTCATACCTTTTACAGCATCACCAATTCATTACCAACACCATCCACCTTACCTTTACTAATCTTAATATTTTTACCAACCAACCAATTACCTAAACCGTACCCAATTGCCTGAATTCGCCTCTCCCTGATCCTAAGGGAGA
Source organism: Taxus wallichiana var. yunnanensis (assembly GCA_018340775.1). Taxonomy (NCBI): domain Eukaryota; kingdom Viridiplantae; phylum Streptophyta; class Pinopsida; order Cupressales; family Taxaceae; genus Taxus; species Taxus wallichiana. Next base: position 737,107,535 of record CM031241.1, read on the forward strand.
ACTACATCGGTCTGAGGCCCCTCCTTGCTTTGTGCAATGGGCTATGTAGGCAGCACTTCGGAGACATGGGGTCTCCCAAGGTTAGCTCGACCATCCCCTACCATAACCTATCCTGTGTGGTGAATATAAATATTTTTGTGTATTTCTATTTAATCACAGTCCTCTTTATCCTTTTTCAAAACACCGAAAATCAAAACACAAACAATCTTATTATTATCATAACTCAAATCAACATACATATTCAGTTTTATTTAGATGTTAAACAAATACATCTTCTCTATCATCGACACGCAGGTCGGCATCCTTATTTATTCTTATACCTTGCTAACATTTACTCGCACCCTCATGCCTCATCCCGAACTAGGTGATGATCGAGATCGCCGACCCTCTCGCCGGCCTCTCTGTCCTCAAAGGTACCACGGCTATCGGTACCACCCACCGATCTCGCCAATCTCTCCTATAACATATGAATACGCCTCTCTCGCATGGAGGACTCCACCTCTAATCCCAAGTCTCCACGCGACAAGTCGATTTGATTGCAAATAACAAAAGTGACACAAAGCCGTATTTTTCTTTTTATAGGTTTTTCGCTTTCACCGATATCGGTTTCATTTTTCCCTAAGGAACCGGTATCGGTCCCTTAACCGATATCGGTCATGTAGAATCGACATCGGTTCGCTACCCAACTTTCACCCCATTCTTTGCCCTTATTTACTCCTTGCCTCTTTTTCACCAATATCGCCTCTATCCACCTTTGCTGCACAACATTTGTTCACTTGTCCAAGGCTTCGACCTATGGCCTCGCCCCTACCTACCTTTTGGCCCGACCTAAGGCCTCAACCTACCATTCGGCCCAACCCAAGGCCTCAACCTACCATTCGGCCCGACCTAAGGCCTCAACCTACCAATTGGCCCGACCCAAGGCCTCGCCCTAACCTATTTGGCCCGACCTAAGGCCTCGCCCTAACCTATTTGGCCCGACCCAAGGCCTCAACCTACCTATTCGGCCCGACCCAAGGCCTCGCCCTACCTATTCGGCCCGACCCAAGGCCTCGCCCTAACCATTAGGCCCGACCCAAGGCCTCAACCTACCCATCTAACCTGACCCAGGGCCACCGCCCAACCACTTGGCCTGACCCAAGGCCGTATCACTTCAATACCATACCCACAATCAACGTTTTATTTTATCCATCCATCATGTACCTTGTGTTCAATCGAGCTCACCTGTTCGTGTTTTAGCATGATTAGGGTCCTTGACTTGATCTGTGACCAACTTTTCCTGACCTAGACCGTGACGCTTATCTCAACCAAACCAACCATTTGTACTACCAAACATGCCTAAACGTTCCTGTACCTCACCTGTTATATACCCTGGAGCTACTTCCTATGCCTTGGATACCAGGATTATATCACCCTTGTTTGGATAAACTATCGACCTTTGCCTACACATTGCTGGTTTGCTTGTCAAATCATGTACCCTCATCGTACTATTGCATTTCAACATGCGTCTGCTTCCTTGGACCTACCCCACCACCTTACCATCCTCTCTACAACATATACCCTTTATCAACCCTATCCCTGATTTCCCGTTCACTCAATCTGTGATAGATTTGAGGGGGATTACCTATATCCTTAACATGAGAAACCACTTCATATTATTGTCCGCGCAGCCTTTACTGCAACAAGCTACACGACAATAAGGGGCTAATATAGACACCAAATTCGTGTCTTACGACCCCTCGACCCGCATCCCATTTCGCAACCTAACCTCATTACCTAAACTTTACACAATTATTTATTAATTACCTTGTAATTGATAAATCCACATCACCTTACCCGCCACCTCACTCTACCACCTCATCATGACCTAGCCCTAACCCTAAACTAACCTAATTAAGACCCATGACTTGGTCTAGACTCACATCCATAACTAATGCCTCCTTACTCGCACTCCAAAGCCGACCTTCTAGCCATTTGACCAAGCCCGCAACCGATCTCTCTGGAGAAAAGGAAGGTGGGCTATTTTACTTAAAAATAGCCTACTTTTTCCTTACCGATGCTTTCCTACTCGACCGCCGCCGCTTGCATACGCAACCGCCATCGGTTCCTCAGTAAATGGGCTCCCAAACCAAAACAACGGATCAGAATTTCATTTTGAGATCACCAAAGGATTTCGGATCAACAGAGAGCATTACGAGCGAGAGAGTCCAGATCTTCACTGACAGAGCAAAGATGAGTAAAGAAACCGTAAGTGTTTACAACCAAGGAGATCAACTTGCATCTTGGTCAAAACCAAGAAGTCACATCTTGCATGTCCTTTGTTATAACATTTCTTATGCTTCTTGAATCTCAGTCCTCCTAAATCCGTTTCTGAATCCACTACCCAACATGCCATTGCATCTAACTGTCATTCTTTTGCTTCTAATCATCCCATTTCCTAATACCATCCAAAAACCAGCCATTACAAACACCATAGCTACCAAGAAGATCCTAGAACCCACCGGTATCGGTTATCGAAGAATCGGCATCGCTTATCGAATCGCAAGACGGGTTCCTCCGATCAAAACCAAAACCAAAGATTTCCCCTACCCAGTTTAACGAAACAATTTAATTGATATTTTGCAAGTCTTTTGTGTTAATTCATATTAGCAGGGGAACTGACCACCTTCGAAAGGAAGTTTTATATTTCCTGGGCCCAAGGCAGTTTCCTCATTTATTGTTTAATCAAAATCTTGTGGTCTTGTGTTCTTATTTGCAGGTAGTCCTTCCAAGACAAAAAGGAGTTCTCCGCAGTCAGCCTGATCTTTCTCTACGGTACGCGCACACCATCTCGACATTCAACAGGTATTCCTCCTAACCCTAACCTCATCTGTTTCTAAAAGGAATGAAAGGATAGAAGCAACTCTATTCCCGTGCCGAAACATTCTCGAGTGAAACAGGTGTTGGGTGCCAGTGCTCTATGTCTGCATCAATCACATCCTGTGAGAAAAACTTGATAGATGGGGAAATGGGTGGTTACATATATAGGTTTGTGCCTATAATTAGTCCCTTACTGGTGATACAAATCACAATCTCTCCTCTCATGTTCATAATCTAGGTTGAACTTGATTCTGTGCACTTCCAAATAGTTGTTAATGCTCCCATTTGGATCCCAATTTGTTATCACACCCTTATCAAACTTGAACCCTTGCAACTACTGTACAAGTTGTACCAAATGATGGAGGAGGCTGCCATAATTTATTTCTTGAAAGCTCTGCTTTTGCCCTTGGTTCGCCATTTTTGTTGCCCATCACTGCTTGTGCTTATGATTTTATATCTCGTTGTTGTGACCACCATTTTCACCTTGCATGAGTGGTCTCCAACCTGATCAATTAAAATTTGTATGCTCACTCCCAGCCTGTGCCAAAATGTGATCTCTAGAATAGGTATGGATCACTGTTAACGTAGGATAGAGGCATTTTTCTACCAAAATTTTTACTCTTTGATCCCATTATTCTTCGTTGATATTTGTTTTCTACCTAGTTTGTGTTGCTCATGCCATGGGGGTATCAAATTATCTATTATTTTATAGCTATGTTGTGGCTCGGTGATTCTAGTGGAGGCTAGATCCCACTTGGGTTAAAATGTGAATGGAAGTAGCTGATGTGGAACTCAACTCGATAACCTCTGCTCGCATTTTGTAGCATGTATGAAAGTGGAGACGTTTTCAGAATGCATGCAAACTATTTGACAAAATGCTAAAAGACATTCAACGCCTTCTGGAATGTGGATGAACCCACCATACACGCAAACGTTAGTATTCCATGCATGGTTCATCTCCCTCATCTCTCATAATTTCTATTATTTAGTTTTTATTTTGCAATGGATTAAAATTTTAAACCAAAGGTTTTGTTTTTGTACATTTGATTGTATTAAATAAACTAGTTTTAATACAATAAAACATTATAACGTAGCTTACAAGACCTATTATTCCTTGGTAAACAACGAACTTAAACCCTCACTTCAAGATGATCTAGCAACATCCCAACCAAACTAGATAGCTACAATACCTCTTTTATTTAACGAGTTGAAGTTGACTTCTTGGTAAATATGTTGACCATCTCCTAGTTTAAATAGACAAATTACGACTTCCGGTGACTCGCAAAGTAACCTTCGTAACTCTGGAAAGGGGAGGTTAAGCTTCCTTTGTGTACCTTGTTTTGTGAGGTTTCACTTTAATCTTTGGATCAACCCCAAATGAACATTTGTGATATTTTTGACACCCTTATAGGAGCCCTGTTACACTATTTTGTAGTGGTAGGAAGTTGTTAAATCTAGAAAGTTGGCTTTCATTTTGAACCGCCATTTGAAACCCGGATAGAGAAATTATTATCCGTCTTCTCAAACATCTAGTGTTTTTACTATACAATTACATGAAACTTTTAATTTAGGGAAAACACTTTTCTAGATAGTTTGGCAATGGAATTTTTTAGGCCTCTGGTCACAGTTTGACTAGGTCAAACTAGACCAATTATGGTCGGTGGCTCTAGAAAACATGTTGTTGTTTGATAACCATTTGCTAATTCTCAGTCCTGTTGACTCTGGTTAATTCTCCATATATAGAGGAACTTGTAGGATGTTTCTCGCTTCAAGTTCATCTAGTGGGCATCAGTTTTGGATGTGGTTTTCTGATCCCTCGAGCTAACTTTTATTCGATTGCAACTAGGTCAATTACGACCGATGGCCCCGGAAAACTAGCCGCTAAATGCAAACCGTTCGTAGTTCCAAATTCTATTAGTTGCTATGAACTCTTGGAATATAATTGGAAATGTAGAAATTTAACCGTGATGTGTTTTCTCATTAGAAGACAATGTTTGAGAGTGGTTCCTTAGCCTCTGAGCCCATTTTGAACATTTTTGTAGCTAACCAAAAATGCAAAAATAGAAAGTTGTGGGATCCTCGTCAGGTTGCCAAATCACCGTAGAAACTTTTGACACATTTAAATAACTGGTTGAAAAATCTATAGTGGAACTTGTTGTGTGAAATAGAACTTTTGACAAAATGGTGTTTCTCTCTCTTTCTTTCTCTTTCTCTCTCCTTGGTTTCGAAATGAAGTGAAATGAAATGAAATGAATACATGTACCTAAACCTTTTATTTCAAATGTAAATTGTAATTATTATCATATGTAAATGGGAAATTGAACAATTTCAATTATGTTAGATTAGGGTGGATTCCATGCTAGCGAGTTATCATTGATTTCTTGCTCACCTAGTTTTGTAGGATGCAAGAAAGATGATGAAAATACGATGTGTAATTCATTATTTATTATTGTAATTTATATAGATCATTGTAAAATGAATATATGTATAATGTAATCTCATGTTACAAAAAAGTTATATTTGAAATTTTCTAATATGTATGAGATGTAGTTTGTAAGGGACATCTAGAAAATGTGTATTTAATCGGAGTTTCAATTTGATTCATAGGACGTATGGTAAAGAGGTTTGATATATATATATATATATATATATATATATATATATATATATATATAGTAAATTAATTTGAAGTTAATATATTGTAGTGCTTTTTCAGTGTTCAATAAACAATTAATTAATTATTGTGTTGTATTCTTACCTTGTAAATGTAATAAAGAGATTTAATCGAAACACTCAACCCTAGTATAAGATATGTGCATAACATGTCTGCATGTGTGATCCTTTTTGCCATATAAGAGATTGAAACCATAGAATGATATTAAACTTTACACTTGATGGAACATCCTAGTTTAGGTAAATAAGAGCCCAAGAATGGGTTTATCATCTTAGGCGGTATGTTTAGTAACATCATCATAGACCTGACAGATAGGAATGACACAGTCAAACTTTATTTGGAGTAAGCATAGCTAACTCTTCCTTCGTATCCTAGTGGACTACCTTGTTTTCCGAAGATATATTTAGAATTAAATTTCTTCATCAGTGAATGGAATCCCTGTTTGATCCTGACGACATAAATGGAGATTGTGAAATAGTTGTTCTAGGTCTTAAACTCTTGTAAATGAACTTCTTAGTTCCTCTCAGCTAAATGTGTTACCTTGGTTTCTATCAACATATCACATTGGTATTTCATGAAGGTTATCTATCATAAGCATGTCCTTTCACCTTAAACTCTTTATAGTTGAGGCATAGATTCTTAGGTGCAATTGGAATTAAACTAAACCTCAGTTGATTGGGAGGTTAACTTGAGGTTCGTGTGTAGTTATAGTTCTTCCAATCATATACTTCTTCAAGATGTTAGTCAAATACTTTCGTAACTCCTTATATTATAAAACTATGCTAATAATGAGACCATAGTGTGATGTAAGAGTAAATCATATAAGAGTAAAAAAATATTTGAGGTTAGGAATAATGTCACTCTTGGTGTCCTTATAAATTAATTAAACATTTTCATGTGTTACAAAGAATTTGAATTTCCTTGGTGTGATCAAAATTTGAGAAAACAAAAAATATATATAAATCTAAATGGAATTCAACAAGTTATTGAACTATAATAACTATGGTGGGGAAATAACTATACCATGATCAAATGATGTTTTTGGGAAATAGCTGTCTTGAATCTAAGTCTCCCTTAATCCTAATATTTTCATCTTGACATCATGTTATATTTTCTTGTGTAGAAAGGGTAAATTTTAAACATTGAATAAGCATTTGGGAAGCATAATATTAACATAAGAATGAGAGAATTAGGATCTTTGTATGTAATTTGAAATATGGAAAATAATTATGTAAGTTATGGAGATTGTCATAAGGGATAAAGAGAAAAATTAAATGGTCAAACAATAAGTGGAATGTGAAATGAATTTAAGAATCAGATGCGTGGAAAGGGGAGAAAAGTATCCTTGCATAATAATGTTCTTGGAATGCTAATTGTAACTAAGATGCAATTAAAGAAATGATGTGTTTTGGGTTGCCAATGAGTCCTTTTCTTGTGGTTGGGTCATTTCTAGTATTCATTCATTGGGAGAAGTGTGGAATCAACATGTCTAAGGTGTTTTCTTGTGTCTATGTGAGTCATTGATTTGTAAGTGTCATATGTGTCTTTGAGTTTTCTATACTTTGAGCCATTGTGGCATTGTGTAGTAAGCAATGTAAGTCAAAATAAATTATCCTAGTATTTTTATTGTTGTTTTTTGTGTGTGTAAAATGTGGGCATTACACATCACATGAGAAAAAAAGAAAAGGAAATGGCACTGGAGTTGGTCCGACCAACTAACAATAGGACGTCAGACGGAATGCCCATTTACAACAATGAGGTGAAGGTCAAATTAGAGAAGGCTAGATTATTGCAACTTTATGAGTTTCCATAATTTGGAAATCCTGAGCATCTTTACTAGTGGTTGATGTCACGCATACATGAGGATAATTTTTATTTCTTGGGGCACAAGATGCGCATCACACCATAATTAATATCCAAGTTCACAAGCCTCAATTGTGAAGGAGATATCATTGATGATGATATGAGTGACAAGGATGATATCAAGGAGATTGTAGCTGTGTATGACTATAAGAAGGGGTCATAATACTTTGACATCACCGAGATACTAGACCCAGTGATGAGGATGGCCACATACTTGGTCACCAAGCTCAATGACCAGAACGATGGACACAAGTGAACAAGGCATGGCTGAATGTATGCTAGAAGATATCAGAAGGAACCATCTACAACTTGTCCACTTTCATTGTGGATGAAATTATAAGCAACACGCAAGAGGGAGAGAAGATACTCTTTAGTAACTTCCTCCTCACCATTGTATTTTCAAAGATTGGAGTGCTCGATGGGCTAGAAAAGTTTGTTTGGGAATATCCATAAGAGGATCTCTTGCTCGTAAAAAGGTTTGTGAAATATACTTGTGAAACCATGACGCCGCTCACAAGGTGCACCTGGAGAAGTGGTATAAGTGAATGCGTGATGCATTCGGGGATGAGTGGAGGATCCTAGAGTAGTTGCTGTGCACATGAATGGAGAGGAAGAATTTGCAGTATACCAACACTTCTACATTGGCATATTTATATTGGCAGATGGGAATATGATTCCATGGTGTAAGCTTCCCTTCTCCTTCACCGCACAATACTTACAAGACAGATTTAATCAGTTCAAAGAGGCCATGAGACTAAGGTTCAACCTTAGTGACATAGATATAGACCACTTTGTGAGTTGTGCCAAAATATCTCCTACCTAAAGAAATACATGTATGTCGAGAGATATATCTCCCATGAGATACAGATGATGAAGCCTTTAATGCTACTGATTACAGGAATGACCATAACAATGGTTTATCTACACATAAGGCCAAAATTTGAAGAAAGGTGCTTACTTGGAGAATGATGTCTCCATCCCAAGACCCTACTAGAAGGAAGAAGGCCAAAACTAGGAATAGAGAAAGAGAATAGGTGCGAAGGCACCAAGTGTTCGAACCACACAAATGGTGAGTGCACCAAAAGTAAGTGTTAAGCCTAGTACTTACGCGCGACGAAATAAATATACTATCAAAGAAAATACCCCGTAAAGAAGAGGCACCTAAACACGAAGAGCCCCTCACCCAGGAGGAATCACCAAGGAAGACATCACGTGTCAAAGAAAAGGAAAAAGAAGAATATCTTGTATTGGAATCCCCAGTAAGGAAGAAGCAGAAGGTGACTGATTAGGTAGATTCAAAGAAGACAGAGAATCTAGATTCCTACATCGGCAACAAGGATGATGATGATGAGCCAAAGGAATGCGAGGACCATAAATTCGATGAGATATATGATTCATAACAAGAAGGGGATGAGGAGCGGAAAAGAAGAAGCGAGGCCCAAGGAAAAGGGGTAGGTGGGGAAGAAAATACAAAGGATCAAAGGACCCCAAGCCTTAAAAATAAATAGATAGATGAGGCCGTAGAAAATGAAGTGGTGAAAATCATCAAAGACCTAGTAGAATAAGAGGTTAAACGTAGCGCGAGATGTGGTGCTAAAGGAAGCTGAGGAGTAAAGCATAGGAAAATAATATGGTAACATGGAGGTATCCTAGTTTGGTTGTAATATTTCCAAAATCCACCCGCAAAGGGAGAAAGAGCACAAAAGCAACAAAAGTTTAAGGAATGGGCTATATCGATGATCCGAAAAAGGTGTTTCATGCATGTTTCTAGAGCACCATGCCAACAGAAAATCTCTTAACCATGGCTTCATTTGATGAGGAAGGTGTATACCCTCAGACAAGGAAAATTCTATCATGGGAATTTGATTCCCACATTGATGAGCCCAAGTTTGAGGTAAGACAAGGAGCATTGATGAAAGTGCAAAAAGGGATAAACCCCTTGGTGAATGCTCAACAATTATCGGATGTGAAAATATACAATGCACTCAACAAAGTCTCAGTTGAGGTTGAAGCCAGGCTCTTCGGAAGAAATGGCAGGGTGAAGTTCCTATAGGAGGAACTAGAGAAAAGGGAGGAAGAGCTCCTTGAGAAAAGAAAGGACCTAAAGTAGGAGGAACTAATGAACACTTAGTTAAGGTGTGAGGTAAAGGATGATAAGGAAAGAGTGTGCGAGGCATACAAGAAGATAGAGATTATCAAGGATGTCATTGTTTTAAAGCATCTAGACTTGACACCACCCATAAAAAGTATGGATCGTCCTTGCAATTCCTAGAGGACTTGACCCACATACTCACTATGGAGAGGTGAACACATTCCTTACAATCCACATAAGAGGTGTTGGTGTGTTAAGAAAAAAAAAATAGATAAACGTTGTGGAAATTGTTGCTCGGTACAACAAGATCCTCACCGATGTAAAATCCATTACGCAAGTTGTTAAGGACTCCTATGATAATTACATGGATAGGGATAAAGTGGAAAGTATCTTGGTTTCCACCCATGAAACAGAACTCAAGGAGTTCCAAGAAAATAACAAGGGGAACAAGGATGAGTGAGACAAAATCCTAGCCAAAGTAGAAAAGAAATTAGAGGCCATTGAGACCTTGTGGGGCTCAATCAAGAAATGATGAAGGAATTTTACCCCTAAATCACTCGAAGGATGGACACACTCAAGGATTTGGGAAAAAAACTAGAGGATATTATGGAGACAATGAGCACTAAGGGAGAGGAGATGAGTTTTGAAGAAGTGAGTGCCCTAGTGGGTGACCTCTGTCAGCAAGCTCAGAACGAGGTCGACACTTGGGGAAAGTTAGAAGAAGAATTAGGGAAGGATTTCCCTCTCCTCCTCTAAAGTAAAGTTTCCCATTCTTTCATTATTTTCCCCATTTCTTCATTCCTTTATTTTTCCATTCCATCCATTTGTATGGATCCACCATTCTTTATTTCTCTATTGAAGAGTGTTTCCGAGGACAGAGAATAGGCATAGTGTGGGGTGATGTTGGGCCCTAAAATATCAGCTAAGTATAAGAAGGTGCATGGGTGTGAGGGACCTAGTTGAATAAGGTCATGTGGGTTGAAGGCACGCAAGGAAGCATTATGGCAGGGTTTTCTAGAACACACGTCATGCATTCGCAAGGAAAAATAGGTTTTTTACTTAGCCACATCCGGCATCCCAGGTAGCACATGAGAAAAGAATAACCCTTGTGGATAAGGTTCCAGCATGGAGACTATGGGATAAGAAAGGGAATATTCTGGGCATGCGATGCAAGGTTGTAGAAGACATCATTGCAAGGATTGGAGAGGTTAGATATGATAAGGCATTCTTCCACTGAGGACTACTTTGACACTTGGTGACCGATCTATAACTTCGAAAGGCATGACAGTGGATGCTAAGGTTATAAATAAAATAATTCGATAGAAGAAAGAGGTGTAATACTGTGTGTGTGTATAATGTGTGGAGAGTGTGAAGGATATAAAAGAGAGGAGAATCCCTATAGAAACTAAATGGGGATGTTATGGTTTTAAAATTAGAAGAACTACGTAATCAATGCAATGTTTAGGGGATGGGTTTTTATTCTTCTTTGTAATATGATGAGCATAATTTGGATCTAATGCATGAATTTTATCTACAAAGTTAGATGAGGACCTATCATAACCTCAAGGGATTGTAATTTTTTTATTGAATATATTAATATGAATTCAATGCTCTTTTATAAATCATCTATGTTTGGAAGTATACTACTTATGTATTTCCTTTGTATATGAACCATTTCCTTATGTTGCTTGTTATTTCTCTTTTACTCGGATGCAATTAGATAATAAATCATTCTAAGATATGGCATGGTTCTTTCTACTCTTTTCCATTTGAATATTTTTCATAAGATGGTGCACTCTCACAAGACTCACATAAAGGATAGACTCGGCACTGCGTGTGCCTCAAGTGAGTGCCTTGCATCCGATAGGTGATAGGTGCAAACACATGGGATTAGACTATTGGTCTAAGGGTATAAAATATGACTACAATTAATTTAATTAACATCCTCACTTGACCAACTCACCCAGCTAATTCACCCATCCACCTCACTCCATGACCCACTCAAACTCCATTAATGACCTAAGACCAAGTCTAATCCTATCCTAACCAACTAGGAATTAGTATAAACCTATACTTAACTCCAATTAACAAATCTAAGAGGAATATTACTCATTCTTCCATGGTCTATCACTCAAGACTCAGATGAAGATTGAAGACCATGACAAAAATACCAGCAATCATGCTCTTTTGGGCCAACCTAGATAGTCCCACCTTAACCGATACTAGTTATACCTAAACCAACATCATTCCCCTAATCATCATTAGTTAGGTTAAATACATTTCCAAAAGCCTTGGATGAGGTTGGTTATTTGATTCAGGATCTCATACGAATAGAGACTTGGAGTACTCATATTTTCGAAACACTCAAGAAAAGGAAAACACATGGGAGCACTACCAACAACCATTGGCATCCATCATCTTCTTCACGATCAAAAATTCACATAGAGAAGCATGGAGGTTCAAACTACCATGACATGAATGTAACTTCTCTTCTCTTTGGATCTCTGCCATCACCGTCCTCATCACCTGCACTCTCCAGACCCATTCTTCAGTAAGTACCTAATATCTCTTCATTTATCTCTGTTTTCTTTTAGTAAGATTTATTATTCATCTCAATAATTTATTCTTCTATACATCTGTACACCTCCCTTCCTCCCACCAACTTATCACCCTACCATACCTAGACCTTCCATCTGTCTTCCCCTATCCTAATCATCTTTGAACCTTTTAGACCATTCCACAACCTCACCCCCACCATTTCTAGCCTCTGTGTAATCACAGAGAGTCTAAAGACCATTTCTAAGATATTTTTATTAATTTCCTCTACCGATGTCGGTTATCCAACTGATGTTAGTCATCTGCGAATACCGACATCGGTCATATAGTCAATGTCGGTTATTGTGTCTGGAAATATACCTCATACCAGTAAGCTCATACCCATTCCCTAACAACCCATAATCACTCCTAATCTTTACCATATCTTACCCAAAGCCTATACCTAACTTGCAACCCAATACTAGCCCATCATCTGACCTGTTTTGACCTCAATCACCTTTTATTTGACCTTTCTTTTTTTGTATGAGATACCTAAATCGTTTCAATTCCAATAAGATTGTTATTTCATGTTTATTTTGGATAGCATTAATATTGTTATTTAAAAGTGGATTGATATCCTGTTCAAGAAGCATCATGCTTCCCAGATCTAGCTTTTGCTAGGTAGTCCACTTGTTGTTTTATTTAACTCTATTTGGTGGTATTGTTTTGCATTTTATAGGTAGTTCCTCCTAGCCAAAAGGGAGTATTCACAATCAGCATTGGATCAGGAAATTAGAATGCACACACAACCTTTAACCGACATCATAAACATGTATTCCTCCTTGGCCTATCACCCTCTATCTATTTCATTAATTTATCAAGAATCTAGTGAAACACTACAAGTAGTGTTGGGAAGGGCTATCACCGGCCTTCCTAAGGTGGAGAAACCTTGTGGAGTAAAGAAAAAGATCCAAAGTTGATGCAAAGGTGATTCAAAGGTCTTGGGACATCATGGAAATGATTTAGGAAGATTCTGGAAGGGCTCAGAGAAGTTGGGGTAGTTTCATCAGAATTAGGGTTCACAGGCCTAGTCAGTGCACATGCTAAAACAACGGTTGAGCTTCCGAAGGTGATTTCGGGAGCTCCGGATGGAGATTAAGAGAATGTTTTTTTGAAAATATAATCCCCTCAAGGTTAGGGACATCAACCTTGGAAAAATTCACCTATCCCCCATGTGACCTCTGGAACCCCATGCGTCCTTCGAGGATTGTCGATTCAACCCCTAAGTGCAATTTGGAGCTCAAATTCCCTATCGTCGGATCTCGGCACATGTCAGCTCTAGGATCACCATGGAATTTTATGTCCCTCATTTCCATCACATGTGAGGACATAAAACTTTTTAAAATGTGCCCAAATCTCTGAGGGATACTTTTGGTAACCCATGTGACCCGCTTGAAGCCCCTCGATGCTGATTTTCTAGCTCTCACTCCCTGTCGTCGGATTGCTGCCACGTGTCTCCTTCTTGATCACCATGAAAATTAATTTCCCTACATAAATTTTAGGTAAGGGACATCAAGGACAATAAAATTTTCCTAGCCCTCTCTGTGCATGATTTTTGAATTTTTTCAAAATCCCCAATTGTTGTTTTCTTCCCGCTTCTTATATCTAACTCTCATGTGCACAGTTCTTCCTCCAAACTCCTCTACAAATTCCCATCATCACTCCACCATTGCTGAAACTCAAACTAGGTATATCAAAAATATTTGTAATCCACTCCATGAAATAATACAGTCTCTGAAGGAAGTTTGAGCAAACAAGGAAGAAGAAGCAAAGAATGAAGAGAAGAAAACAATGAAAATCTCCATTGCTATGAAACGAAGATTCGTAGAAATATTACAAACTAGTGCATGAAGAAATGAAACAATTTTTTATTTTTGTTCCTCTATCCAAGACCATAAAAAACATACCTTCAAACTCTCCTCTCATGCAACAGATCATTCACAGTGAAGAAATCTCCTTTCCGTCTCAACGAAGAAAAAATTGAATTTCCCATCAAACCGGTTTATCAGATTAAAGAAAAATTTCATGTGAAGCACCAAAATAAAAAACCCATATCAGAAATATAATTTTTTTAAATAAGATGAGAAAACCAAACCTACAATTTTTGAGGTCCACTAATGGTCTCTTTGTCAGAAGCCTTTGCCGCTGTCTAAAAATTGAAAGTTTAAAATCTCCTAGACTATTTAGCAGGTAGGTCTAAAATTTTAGAGGGTGATATTGGGAAAAACCCCATATCATAAAAAAAAATTTCACGTCAATCTAACCTCCATAAGCCCACTTTATAAAAATAGCATGTCTTTTGCATTAGGGACTGCTATTTTAGAAAAGTCATCAATAGAAGAACTTGCGAAGGAGACAGAGACATTGGAGGTGCATTGCAACTGAGAATTCATAAGAACAGGCATTTTTGGCAATTAATAAAAATAGTAAGTGGTCCCATGAGCACCTGCTAAAAATAGAAAGTTGATTCAAGATGAGGGAGGAATGTAGGGAAAAGGGGGAATCAGGGTCGCAACATCCAGTTAAGGTTCGAGGGAATTACTTTTTCATACTTACTAAAAATAGTAAGTTGTTATGCTAAGGAAAACATGAACTATAAGTGGACGGGATAGAAGTTGGCTCAGTCCTTCACCTATGAGTATGAAATAGAAGACAACGATGTCTTGTACATGGACCTGAATGACCTAAAAACTCGCATGACACCAAAGACCAGAAGAAGATTAAAGATAAGATATTCAAGCGGTGGTTTGTTCACTATAGCGACATCCAATGTTTTTCCAAAGTCATGATTTGTTCCTAGCTTGTTCACACCACTATGAACCTAAAACATTAACCATCTAAGTCAATAATGGTATAGAAATGGTGGTCATCGGACCTAGAACCATCTCACTTTTCTCTGAGATAGAGACATCACCCAACATGTTCTTCATCTCAAAATACAAGTCCTTGCGCAATTGGGAAATGATGAATTGCATACGTGTAAGGGGTTGTACTTGGGTCATTGTTGAAAACATGGAGAAATACCTCAAGGAGGCCCAAGACCCTTCCAAGGTGTGAGTTTTGAGAAGGATATTTGGATTTCATCACTCTCCTCAGTAGAGTAATGGGAAAAGCAAGCACAAGAGACTTTTAAGACTGGATGGGTTTGTTCATCTTAGCATTGAAAAAGGAAAATAAAGAATTGGTTGGGGGTAGATAATCAACGAAAACCTCCATATGCAACTACTCTAAGTACCCATGACGATGAATTTCTACATGAATTCTTACTTGGTCTACCTCATCGCTAGCTCAAAATCATTCAAGGATTGTACCTCATGTAAAACATTTCCACCAAGATGCCTACATTTGAGAAACTTCCATAGGTGGTGATGGAGAAAATCCGTAGGCATTTTTCTCACATGAACGATACATTCACAATTTATGTTTTCTTAAGCTTAGAAGGAGATTTGGAAGCTAGGATGTGTTGGTCGTCAAAAAGGACTTCGGGAAGAGCAACAGCCAGGGGACAAGAAGTCCCTCCTCTTTAATGGGAGAGGTTCCCTTATTCAGAAACAAACCTATTTACACATATGCAAAGCATGATTTTCTTGTGGAACTTGGATATTATGAAAGTGTTTTCTATAAGGATCATCAATCACAAAAGGACTAAGGAATGAAAATGCGAGAACGAGTAGAAAGGCACCATTCAGAATTATAGATGACAGAGTAATTCCTTATGCATGCGAGGTATAGCGAATTGAATAAGATCATTTGTATCATATTAATAAGATGAAATTTGAAAAGACACAAATTTCTGTAAATAACATCTACAAGAATACAAAGCTTCTCAGCATAATACAGACAAATGATCTAACAAGATTAAATGAATAGCTTAGGAATAAAGGAAACCAGATAGACAAAGAATGAAAAATCCTTCTGTATTGATTTCTTTAAGATTTATTTACACTTTCAGAAATAAGCCAAGTTCTTCCTTCTTCAAAATGGCGAGGAGAGGCCATTATATAGTTTACAAATTAGTTACTCCCGGTAACTACTTATTTTAACTAATGATTAGTTAAAGGGCTGCAAATCGCAATACCCCAACTAAATACAATAAATTCATGATGAAGAAGAGAAGGAGAAGAATCAAGAGAAGAAGACAAGCGTTTAAGATTGGGAGGGACCCACTCATTTAAGGATCCACCATCTGAATCTCTTCAATTCCTTGGCTATGTCTCTCGCCACATGGGACTAAAATGAGCTCTACAAGTGAGTATAGTGTCTGCACATTATACTGAAATTGGGAAGCCACCGGTGAACTCCAAGCCACTGTCATGAATCATCTGCGCCATAGCTAAAGGGTTTTCATCTGTCATCCTTGCCCAAAAATCCCCAAAATCAAGGTGGCGAACTTCACTTGTCACGATATCGGGAGCAGCGAGAATAAAGTGGTGAAACTTGTTCCTACCCCTGGAATTTAATCTTCATGTTGATAGTAACTTGGAGAACAGAGCTACAGGTTGGACTTGGGATGGAATCTCAAGGGAAATGGATAAGTGCGTAGAAATTTTGGTTGCAAGGGTTCGAGCAATAGATAGCATGAAAGCAGTGTGCAAAAACACATAGGGGTAGTTCATTATATAGCCGTTTAGGAGAGAGAAAGGTAATAAATGCACATTAAATACATATCTACCAAATTGAAAAGCAAGATATTCGGGTAGAGCGGGAAAAATTAGCATGAATGGCACTTGGTTCATTTGGGACATGAGGGACGCGAAAGTGCGAAGTACGCTGTTCATCTGATTTGGGCGATGCGGGGAAAAGACACACAAATGCTTTTGGGACATGCGGGATGAAAGTACGCGGAATATCCGAATCGGGTGAATCGGATGAAAAGGGAACAACGTGCAGGTGAACTTGGGACATGTGAGACAAAAAGTTCCAACGGGCCCGAAAAGAATGGACTTTGGGTAAACCAGGTGATCGGGAACAGAGAGCCCAAATGAACCTCGGACACGCGGGATGAAAGTATGTGGAATACGTGAATCACCAAATCGAGCGAAACGGAACAACGGGTGCAGAGTGAACTTGGGACATGTGGGACAAAAAGTTCCAATGGGCCCGAAAAGAACAGACTTCAGGTAAACCAGATGATCAGGGAACAAAGAGCCCAAATGAACCTAGGACATGCGGGACAAAAATGTCTGACATGCCCGAAAAACACACAAAATGACCCAAAAAACACATATTTTCCCAATTTCTTGACTTTTGACATTATCAGGACAACAGAAAAGACACTTAACCTCAAAATTTTAATTTTCAACTTCTTAAAAGCAGGGGAATTTTGAGTGGACAACAGGATGTCATCATAAGCAGCATCCTTGATCAAGAAATATGGTTATTATTTCATATAATTCTCAACCTTATCCTACCTACGAGTAGTTGGCTTGACAAATCTCCGCTAAGGATGCGTAAGTACCTTAGTGACTAAATTTTATTTTTCAAGCTCTGCAAATATATCATTCAAGTGAATAACAATCTTAGAAGGAGTAAAAAGTTGATTCCATTTCCTATCTCTCTTAGGGTATTCATGTGTAAAATCTCAAATGATGCATCTCATCTAGAGGTTTCTTTTTCTCATTTGAATTTGTATTACTATGACACCAGTCTAATTTTGACATCCAAGAAGATACGAATCTTTCTATGTCCCAAAATTGTAACATGTCTTTGCAAGTTGAGGACTACTAGGCCAATTACATTGATGAATTTGAAGTACGTGAAAAGGACCATATGAGGATGATAATTAGTGAGATGAGGAAATTCAAGTTCTCCTGGTATGAATATATTTTTCACAATGATGGGACAAACATGTATGATCTTGAGTATGTGATAGTCAAGATGTCCCTTGTACCTCCAATCAACTGGTAGGTTCGTGAATCAGGGGATATATTAGAGCATACTAAGAATTTTGTGAGGATAATGAGAAATTGGTTTCAAAAGAAGCGAGCCATGATCATCTAATCAAGAGGAATTCCCCCAATTCAGAAGTAAGTCTCCCATCGAGGCATCTTCAAAAGTCGTAGAGGTGACTTCCATTTCTAAACACTCTGGAGCAAGTTTAGAAAAAGGCCATAGAATTGGAATATTCTCCTCATGAGAGGACACCAAATAAAATTAGGGTATAAGAAGGATCATTTGCATCAACTGCGAGAGGAATATTTGATCACGAAATATAGGAAGAACACCCCATGACAAAGGCATAAGTGGATGAAGAACACATGGTTCAAGATTAAGTATTCAAACCACCATAGGAGGTTTCCCTTCTTTATGACACCCATGCCTCTCTCATTTAATGCTTCCCTCCTCCTTTAGAATAGAGTACCATTAGTGCACCTATCATTGAACTTTGTATGTATGAGAAGATTAGTTATGTTAATAAACAAGAAACTAGCTAAGTAGTTCCATGATCTAACTAAACCTATCATAAAAATCAAGATGAGTTCTAAACAAGATGAATTCTCTGATAATGAATTAAACTAAAACATTATCATTTTATTTAACTACTCTATGATTACTTAAAAGATAAATTGAACCTAGTTAAACCTATGAGAAATCAAATTATATGTGTTATTTTCTTGATGAAGGTGAAGAGGTCTCTATAAAATGGCTACAAGGCCAAGTTAGATACCCTCCTACTAACATACTATGAAGTTATGGATACAAGATGGATTAGCTTCAACAATGGAGGATAAGCCAAGATCAAATACCTATTAGCTTGGCTAGGAATGCAAATGAGGTCTAATGCTAATATCTCTAAATGTGAGAGAGATTTTTAATGTAAACAAGGTGTGTGTTGAGAGGAGAGGTGACCCTTCTATTTATAGTTTTTCAATTGGGAGAGTTTGGAATTTGGGTGCATGTGGGACTAAATCTCAAAAACACTTTTAGATTAGATTAGGATAAACATGCTTTAGGCGTAGATAAGCTTGGTTTAGGCTAGTTAAACTTGATTAGCAAGTGATTAGAGACTTGTTGAGAGTTGGGAGGGGTCTTGATAACCAAGTGTGGTGATAGATAGCCTACAAAGTGAATAGAAGTGGTATAAAGAGAACTAGGGAGGTTATGAATGGTTGAAAGGAGGAATGTTTAGGTAATAAGAGAGATATTAGCCAATAAGTTAAATATGGGAAGAATATGACCGAGAAGGTGTTGAAAATGGGCATTCAAGAATGAAATGAAGAATAGGGAATTAACGAAGTATCATCAATTGGTTGAATTAGAGGAAATGCTAAGTGTAAGCATATTTTAGGTGTCTACATTTGCCCCTCTTTGGGGTGACATAAGCGACGTCACTTCAAAGAAAGTAGACAAGCATAAACAAGTAGAAAATTTTGAAGGGATAGAAGAAAAATGAGTAGAATGGAGGATTCCCCCTCGATTTTCGATGGGGTGATAGAAGAACTCAATTGACAATCGAAAAGATGACAAGAAGATAACAGAAGAAAGAATAGTGTGAAGAAGAAAGGGGATATAGAAGAAAAAAATGAATATGAGGAAGAGGGAATGAGCCAACATCCATCCAATGCCTTTTAAACAACTTTATTTGTCATCATATTGCTAAAGATTTTCATCATCGGTCCTTATTAAAAATAATGAACAAAAGTGTAGTATGACATGAAAAGCCATATACAAACAAATGTCCATTGCTAAAAACACCAACTCCATGCAACATACGAAATGCAATGCAATATGAGAAATTAAAACATTCCTAACTCCATGCAACATACAAAATGTAATATAGTATGAGAAATAGAAAAGGCAGACTATCAAAGAGAGAAGTAAGAGAAAAAGAGACTGAAAAAGAAATTGCAGATGGTACACAAAGAATTTTGAACCATCCGGCAACTACATCTCCAAATTTTTTTAATGAAGGTTATTTCTTGGAATGTTAGAGGCCTCAATGGGGGGCCTAAGCAAATAATGCTCAAGGAAATTAAAATATCAAACAGACCCAGCATCCTTCTTATTCAGGAAACTAAAATGAAAAGTAAAGTTGTTGAAGATTGCAAAAGATATTTCTAGGAGAACGCTGCCTTTGCTGCTGTTGATTCTCAAGGAGCTTCTGGAGGCTTAGCAATCTTCTGGGATACCAAGATTGTTAATGGTAATGTACTTTCCTCCTCCCAGAATCATTTAGCTATAATCTTTAAAAGTCTTGAGAATAATCATAGCTGGATTCTTTCCAATATTTATGCACCCAATACTGTTGCGGGTAAAAGAAATTTATGGAAGGAGTTAACCTTGTTTAAAAATAATGTTGAGAACATGAACTGGTTGATTATGGGAGACTTCAATACTCCTTTAAATCTGGGAGAAAAATTTGGGGAAGCTCTGAATTTTCACTTAGTATGGAAGAGTTTGTTGGCTTCATTTCGACTCTTAATCTTATGGACATAGAGCTTCATGGTAATCAATTTACCTAGTCTAACAGAAGATTTGGGGAGAACTTAATTCAGGTTAAACTAGATAGAGCTCTTATTTCTGCTAATTGGATCTTAGATCAAAATTTTCATCTTTCTTCTCTTCCCAGAACGGGCTCTGATCATAATCCTATTGTCCTAAATTTCTTCAATTGGACCAAACCTTTTCATTGCAATTTCAAATTTGAGAAAATGTGGCTCGAGCATGAAGATATTCTGGATAGAATTAAAGAGTGGTGGTATTGGGAAGGCATAGGGATGGCCCAATTCAGGCTTCTACAGAAGTTGAAAAATGTTAAGCAAAAGGTTAGAATCTGGAATAAAGAGTTTTTGGAAATATTTTTGAAAAGAAGAAAGAACTTAAGCAGCAGTTGGAAGAGCTTGAACTCAATGTTTCCTTGAAAGGTATGACTCTAGAGGATCATCAACAGGGAAAAAAACTTCTCTCAGATCTACATAATATAAACAACCATGAAGAATCCTTTTGGAGAATGAAGTCTAGAGCCCTTTGGCTTAAAGCAGGAGACAGGAATACAAATTTTTTTCATTTGACAACCCTCAAGCATAGAGCTTGTAACAGAATTACTGAGGTTTCTAAGGATAATGGGAACATTACTAAGGATTCTAAAGATATCAAAGAAGAAGCCCTCAAATTTTACAAGAATCTACTCACTGAGAATAATTCCTACAATGAACAAGTGGCCTCCTTTCTCTTAGACTCCATTCCTAATAATATAATACCTGCTGAGAGGTTTAAGAGTCTTTCCAAAACTGTCACCATTGAGGAATTGAAAAAGGTTGTTTTCACTTTAGAAGGGGATAAGGCTCCGGGCCCCGATGGTTTTTCGGCAAACTTCTATCAAAGATGTTGGGAAATATGCTTTGAAGATCTATTGAAAGCTATTAATGAGTTTTATAGAACTGGAAATCTTATCAAAGAATTAAATAATACACACATTGTGCTTTCTCTGAAGAAGTTGGATGCAAAGGACTTCAAAGATTTCAGGCCAATCAGTTTGGTTAATGTAATATATCGGATCTTCACAAAGATTCTTACCACTAGAATGCAACCTATTCTTATGGAGATCATTTCACAACAACAAAGCGGATTCATTCAGGGAAGAATTATTCAAGATGGAATTATCATGGTTCATGAAACAATACATTCTATGGATAAAAGTAAAAAGGCAGGGATGGCTATCAAGCTAGACATGCATAAAGCCTTCGACAGAGTCTCCTGGAGATTCATGGATGAGGTCTTATCCAAGTTTGGTTTCCAAAATAAATTCAAGAAAATCATTCACTCTTGTATTTCTACTTCTAGATTCTCAGTGGTTGTTAATGGGGAACCGGTTGGTTTTTTTGCCAGCAATAGAGGAATCCGGCAAGGAGACCCAATTTCCCCTCTATTATTCATTATAATGGTAGACAGTTTAAGTAGATCTATCTCCAAAGCTATTAGCATTGGCATGATAAAAGGATTTCCTCCAACTTCTGGCAATCAGGTCTCCTCCCACCAACAGTTTGCTGATGACACTCTGCTTCTTCTGATGGCCTCAATAATTGAGGCAAAGGCTATCAAAACTGTCCTTAGATTTTATGAGGAAGCCTCGGGAAAAAAGTTAATTTTGACAAAAGCTCTATATATTTCTTCAATACTCCTATGGAAAGGAAAAGAAAGATTGCTAATATTCTAGGATGCACTATTAATTCTCTTCCCGCTACTTATTTAGGTTTACCTTTAAGTACTGGCAAGATTTCTAATGAGGTCTGGAATGATCTTATTAAGAGATTTCAAAAAAAACTGGCTGGCTAGAAAGGAGCTCTACTTTCAAGCGCAGGCAAGTGCTTATTGATAAAAATCACGCTTCAAAACCTACCTATTTACATCATGTCAATGTTCAGCATACCAGTAGTAGTGATGAATAGTATTGAAAAAGATTCAAAAGAACTTTTTATGGCACGGTACTGAGGACAGGTTCAGGTATCATTTAGTGGCTTGGGAGTAGGTATGTAAACCAAAGAGGCTTGGGGGGTTAGGTATCAAAGATATCAAGCATATGAGTGCTACCCTTATTGCAAAGTTAGGTTGGAGACTTATAAAAGAGCACAAGCCTTGGACAGAGTTGGTTAAGATCAAATACCTTTCAAACCAAAGTAAGATTTCCTTTATTTCTGATCAGTCTCTTCCGAATGGTTCTATTTTCTGGAACAATATTCTTCACAGTAGACATATTCTCTCTCAGGGGTGTAGCTGGAAGCTTGGGGATGGGCAAGACATTAACTTCTGGACTGATAAATGGACTGATTTTAATTGGATTTCTTCTTATGGACACATTAAAGACAGCTTAATCACAAAGTATGGACACAAAATACAGGGATACATTGAGGTGGATGAAAACAAAAGAAAATGGAAACAGTTAAAAGTGGAGAAAGATAATGTACAGTCTGATGTTTCATCTTTACATAATCAACTTTCTCTAATCCATATTAGTAATCAAAATATTAAGGATGAACTCATCTGGAAAGATTCTTTTGATGGGGAATACTCAGTTAAATCAGGATACAATTCTTTCTTTGCCTCTATTGAAAGTGAAATTAAGTGGCATAAGTTGTGGATGCCAGAGCTAACCCCTAGAGTGAACTTCTTCTGGTGGCTCATCATTAAAGGAAAGATTCTGACTAATGAAAACCTCATTAAGAAGGGATTCATCATGCTGAATAGATGTTGCATGTGTCAGAAAGAGGCAAAAGACATAAAACATTTATTTCTTCATTGTGAGTACACTTCCAAAATTTGGCATCTTGTTTTTGCAAAATTTAATCAGAATGGATCTTTCCCCTTACCTATCTTCAGGCCTGGGAACAATGGGACTCTCCGTATAAGCATTGTGTGGTGAAGAGATTGTGGCAACTTGTTTTACCTCACACTATGTGGCGAGTTTGGAAGGCTCGTAATGATGGCATTTTCAGAAACACTAGAAAGGCATGTAACAAAGTCTACAAGGAAATTATCATTGTTGTGCAGGATAATATTGCTAGATTTAAACCTCCTAAAAATAGACTTTACCCTGAGAAAGAAGAATACATTCTGACTGATTGGAATATTGACACTGCCTTCAAAAAGAATAACAATGGTATGGATAGAACCACCGTCCGATGGACTAAGCCTCCCAATGCTTGGCATAAGTTAAATTTTGATGGGGCCTCAAAAGGAAATCGGGAGACTCTGGAGGTGGAGGAGTCATCAGAGATCAAAGAGGCTATTTTGTTGCTACTTTTTCTGGGAAAATGGGTAGGCAAACTAATCATTACTCTGAAGCTCTTGCTGCTCTATGGGGAATAAGGCTAGCTAGGGATTGTAATATTCTGAATATTATAATTGAGGGTGATTCTCTGAACATCATCAATCTATTAAACAAAAAGCAACACCCCAGCTGGTCAATTAGAGACTTCATTGTTGAAGCTACTGATATATGCAAGAGTTTTGAAAATGTTAAAATCATTCACACCTATCGGGAAGGCAATAGGGTCGCAGATGGTTTGGAAAACTTTGGAGTTACCAATACTTTTCAAACTTGGCTAAGGGGGGATGTTCTGCCCATTCAAGTTAATAAAGACATAATCAATGATCTACATGGCCGAGAAAATCATCACTAATGGCTGTAATGTTGATGCTAATGAGCGGATTCTTAAGTATAGAATGATGACATCATATAAGATTTGTGTGATTGATGAGATTTGTGCGAACTGGACAGCCATCATTTCTTGTCATAGGGAGAACGCCAAGGAGTGGGTCACTAATTACAAAGTATGGTCTAATAATTACATCTTCTTTCATGGAAGGGAAAGATTCAAAAACAAAGTTAAATCTGCTACGCATAGTGCTAACATCTTTACCGTTGAGAGTAGAAATAGTGGAAAAATGGGGGGTCCACCATGCAAAATAGAGCCCACCCACAATCCAGCGTGGAAAGAGGATGCTTTGTGCTCTGGAACTACCTTCAAATTGGGGGTCTGGTGAATTTGATAGAAAGGATTCAAGGTTTTGATCAAGATATTTCTATTAAATTCACACAGGGATGGAAGAATCGGGTTGTTAAATACAACAACATGGAGGTTGAGATCACGGAGGAGCTCATCACCCAGATCACGAGGACTCAGTCTTGATGGCACAAAATTCTTCAATAAGAAGGTAGACAGAGAGGTGGAGACAAAGAAATTCCTGGACGATGGGGAGAATCTTGAGTTTGTGACAGCCAACATCAAGTTGGCTTTGATTCCTGAGCCTTTTGCTGAGCTAGCTAGGATGGTTGTTAGGTATGTAACTCTTGAAGGAAGATTTGTTACTATACCTAAAAATTATTTGATATTTCTTAACCACTTTCATAGAAATATAACCATCAGCTTCCCTCACTACTTGATAAACTCGCTGGAGAAATCCGTTAGGGAAGTGCAGAGCCATTCTAGGGCAGTCCCTCTGCATCAAGGGCTAATTCTTCTTATACATCGTCATTGCTCAAATTTTCCCCACATGAATCCTGCTCCACCCTCTTCCTCCATTCCTCCCCCTGCTCACACCGCCTTCATTCCCCCTACTTGAAAGGAAGATTGAAACTGTTGCATCTAGCAAGAAAAGAAAGGGCATGAAAACTAAGATCCCTACTTCTCAGAGGGTTCTTAGAAGCCATAAAGACCTAGAGCTTGCTGAGAACCTCCTACACATCAGCCAACCAATGGAGGAGCCTAAGGAGGAGGATTTTATGGTCAGAGTGGACAGGATGGAAAAGGAAATACAAGAGCTCAAAAGGGTTATCAAAAATATGGAAAAAGCTAAGGGAAAAGGATTATTACAAAATGATGATGAGGAGGGGGTTATTGCTGAAGTATTCAAGAAGTTATAGTCTTTGGATGGAAGAATGGGAAATGCAAAAAGTTGTAATGACTACATCCTATCTGCTCTTAAAAGTATTTATAATTTCATTGAACAACATGTTCATAGTGTATGCAGCCTAAGCAGGGTTAATGAAGACATTTGGGGCCCCAAAGAGAAAAGGGATATGGAAATTGCTTAGGCGGATCTGAAAGACTCTTCTCAGGCCATAGCCATTGCTTTCTTTGTCTCACTACAAGTGATCAAAACCAAGATTGACAGGGCTATCAAGTAACGTGGTGTTGTGCTGCTGTTTACTGGCTGTGAAGTTGCTGATGACTGGTGGATCAAGTTGTTTTTTTTTGTGCGAGATATTCTATGATAGATATCTATTGTTTTCTTTTTGATCTCTTCTACTATTTTTTGGATCATTGTACATTTGGATCCTTTCTTCTAATTTGTTGTTTTATCTGGCTGATGAGCCCTCTGAGGTTAGTTGTTTTTCCCTTCTCTGGGTTGTTTCTCTCACTTCTGATATCTGGCTTTTGAGCCCTTTTGTATACAGGGTATAGTCCCTTCAAAACTATTTGCCCTTAATAAAAAAATTATTCCTAACTGCATACAACATACAAATTGCAATGCAATACGAGAAAGTAAACCAGCTAACCTAATAGAGAAACATAATGTAATGTTTTTGTTATCAAGATTTAATTCCAATGTATTCAAATTAATGACAAGGGTTAATGATGGTGCGCCAAGAAAGGGTACATGTAAAGGGAATAATGGAGGACACTTGGGTCCAATGAAATATCAATGTGCACTATGAAAAATACTAGGAAACCCGTTGTGCCCCAAAGTATAGACTTAGTAAGCATCCTAGATTTATTTGATGGAGGTAGATCAATATGATCCACGGGTCGTTTATGAAGAGAATAAGAAAGAACCAAATAACGACATTTTTAGGATGATTTATATCATTTATAAGTTTTCTGAAACATATTTGAATGTTTTTGATGATTTTGAAATTTTTATAAAACTATGTACATGAAGGTGAGGAAGTGTGGATGCCGCTAGCAATAGATGGGATGTACAAGGGCATAAGGCCACGTGCGTATGAGAAAGGTCAAGATGTAAAAATGCCCCAATGATCAGGTGGGAGTATTCAAAGGCAAACTCTTCACTGGTAGAAGTGGGACCCAAGGCAATTATGGATAGGTTCAACATGATGATGAACATAAACAAATGAAATGTTGGGAAGAAGAAAGGATTCCCCCAACGTAAGTTGGCCTAAAATCACATGATAGAAAGGAAGGAGAAGATTGTTTTTGTGAAAGGTGACAAACGTGTCCGCAAACATGGAAAATAAGTAATCTAATACACATGGATGTTCTGAATGAAGTATAATAATGATGTGAATGATATGAATGTAGCTTAGAAGCCTCGTAATGAAGAAGCAATTAGCTAAAGGCAAAAATCATGAGACAAGATACAAACTAGAGTAAGAGTCTAAACAAGGTCCAAAAAGACACTTGGTAACATACTAATATTTTTTTCTCATAGAGATCTCATGTGTGCACATGGAATTTATTACCTCTTGAAGGGAAGGTTTAATATACAACAAGTGAAGACACCCTAAACAATGTGTAGGAATGATTTATTTTGATAGGTGATAGGTGATAGGTGATTTGTGAATGAAGGGTGGAAGGATAGCCGTACTTTACGCTGCTACCACTCAGGCATCCATAGCCCTGATGGAGATGTATTTGATTATAATCACAACATTTCTCTACTTCCGAGTTAGGAATCCATATCCCCTGGTAGAGTTTATTGGAAATACCCCAAAAGAGAGTAATATATCTATTTTATTTTTCTTTGTAGCTTTGTGCTTTTAATTTTTGATTGATCTTGTTTCTTTTTATTTCTAAAAACTTATTTCATCTCTCTTGTTTGACAAGGGGTTAAGAACCACTAATGTCTTGATGGAAGGATGTGGAAGTGATTGCAATGACGACATTGGCTAGTGTCAACAAATATGTCCAAAAGTTCTTCACAACAAGTTTATTAGATGTTGATTGTGATAGGATCTCTAAGAGGTCATTCGTTCTTTAATTTACCAAGGTGATAAAATACTAGGGTCAAATGGATACCATAGAGATAAATGTCAAAAAATGCGTGTGAATAAGATAACCAAAACATCACTGAAGGGATGAAAATGGTATGAAGACTTGTAGAAGAATAGCAAGGAACGAAGAAAAAAAACATCCATGTGTATGCAATACCTGATTGCAATGTTTGATCTTTATACCTTTGATTTTTGTTGTGTTTTCTCAATGTTTTTATATTTTTGAATTTTTTTATATTTTTGATAGTTTTAAGAGGTTGGGACTAACAAATTCACTCTATGTGGTAAGATCCAACAACAATGTTTATGAATTCCTTGATAAGGGAGACTAGGCACGTTTGTTTATTGAGAGTGATATTATCCCCAATCTCAATGATCGTGGTGAGTTCACACTCAACAAATGAATGTGATTTGTTTTGAAACATGGGTTTCATATGTGGGATTTTGAGTTCCCTATCCATATTTTTATGCACTTTGCGCCATTATTGATGGTTACGTTGATTTATGTTCTTGAATTGCGTTTGATTTTTAACCTTAAGATCGTTTGACTTGTTGGGAGCTCTAGAGTTCTTTGTAGTTTTTCTTGAGCTTGATTAAGAAACTATTTTGGTTTCATATAGGTTAATGCGTGACTTTTCTAATCCCAAGAACTGAGAGAAGAACATGGACATTTAGAATTGATGAGAGGAATGGTAGTGGGCTTTCCACAATCTTTGGTAGAATAATAATGTGAAGGATTAAAATTATATGGTCCAAGGATTGAAGAAGATGGGCTACTTGAGAGGTAAGATATAGATAGAAGACAAAGGGCTTCTAGGATGTGGCCCAAGAATAGAAAAAAAGAAGGGATACTAGGATGTGACCCATAGATAGAAGACAAAGGGCTATTAGGATGTGGCCCAAGAATAGAATAAGAAGGGATATTAGGACGTGACCCATAGATGCAAGATGATGGAATACTAGGATATGGCCCAATAATAGAAGATGATGGACTACCCGAGGGTGATCCATACCTAGAAGACAAGGGGTAGGCTAGGCGTGCCCCAAGAATAGAAGATATTTGACTACTTGAAAATTTCCCACAAATAGCAGAGGGAGGGCTAATAGAAGGTGATCGACACCTAGATGAAGATGAAGGGATACTTGGCATTGACCCCATAAGAGATTGTGTTTGAAGAATTATGATAGAAAAAGAGTTATTGGGTGATGAGAAGATAAGACATGGATCAATTAAAGGCCAAGGAGTTTCATCACATAATGAAGAATGTGAAGATGGAAGAATAAGAGGAGGATAAAGTTACATGATCTAAGGCTCTTCCTCTATTTCTTGATAAAAGGAATCAACTTTTTCCTCGCAATACACGACGCATCAAAGTCTAAAGAGAATCCTTTCTCATAATCTGCTAAATGAATATATTCATATGCCCCTATAAATTCCCTAATCGTTTCTTCATTATGAAAAATATCAATTGGTATGAGTTGTTAATCAACCACCTTTGGCGTTGATTGGAAGAAATAGGTTCAATTGGTGTGGAAGACTTAGAAGATGTTTGATGATGATTGATAGAAAAAGATGATGTGGGGAAGAAGAATATGTGTAGCTAGATGTCTCGGGAGTAGAAGAAGGTGGTGTGGACCTACCTATATGATGGTATATCATTTGTAAACTAGTAGGATTAAGTCCAAAGTTTGTAGATTATGACACATGAGTCGATTCAGACATTTAAATCAAAGGACTTTGAGTCACATGAATATTCAAAGAAGGAAGACTTATTGGGGGTGATTAATGTAGAAGGTCTTGTGAAGAAGGGGAGGACTGTGATTTAAGAATCACATTAGATGAATAATAACAAGGGTCCTACAAAGAAAGAGAGGACCACAATTCAAGAATTGTATTATATGTTTGATTGGAGGGATTTGGAGTCGCACGTATCTTCAAAGGAAGAAGACATCGTTGAGGTGACTGATAAAAGGGGTCCTGCGAAGAAAGGGAGGACTGCGACGTAGGATTCATATTAAATGTATGATGAAGAGGTTCCTACAAAGATAGGGAGGACCATGACATAGGAGTCACATTAGATGACTTAGGATTCAAATTAGATGAATCTGAATAGTAGTTTGGATCTAAATAGTAGTTTGGATCTGAATCATCAAAAGAGTCAGAGGAAATATTTGAATTGGAATCCTCGAGAAGAGGAAATTTTTGGATTATAATTAGAAGAAGAGTGGGGGAACTCGAATAATAATTTGGATCGAAGCATTCAAATCATACCACCGACTATGTGATGAAGGTGGGGAACAAGTTACCCGTATGAGTTCTCTAGCGTGAAGAACCAAACGAGGTTTGGTCATGATGGGAATATTTTTATTTGTATGCGTTAAAACTTTGATTCCTTATTATCGTATGTATAAGGGACCTTGCGATAATGAGTCATTATTGGTGTCATTTTAAGCACAAATTTCCAGATCTAGATAGTGTGATGGAACTCCTTCAAAGGGTAGAAAATGACATGTTGATTAAGCAAAGCATAATGACAACTAGATAGACATTTCATAAGTATTGATATGCATGCGTGATTTTACGAAGAAGGTCTAAGGAAAATAGACATGATGATGATGCAATCTCAATGAGATTGAAAATGATTTTCCTAGAAAACAATTTTTCTAGATGAATAATCACAAGGACAATTATGCAAGTGCAAAACAAAAATCCAATCAACAAGGAAATACACCATATGAAAATGCATTTGCAAAGTGATAGTTCGATGTAAAGGTGATAAACACAATGTCAATATTTATGTGAAGCTAGAAATGAACAATGCGTAAATAGAAATGTCCAATTGGTGTGGTTACGTGACTTACATTTGTAAACCTCACCTTTTAAGATTTGGGGCAATGTTTGAAATCAAACTAAGTCAAAGTATACTAAGGATGTGTTAAAACGTGGGCGTGTAATGCCATAATGCGGACACTTAGATCATGTTTACTAAAAATGTGACATAAGTATCTTAATTATGTTGAGACAATGCAAATGAGGTAACATGTCAAAGGGAATAAAACGATGAACCAATCCTAACTATGATGACAATCCCGACATGGGTATCAATATCACAAAGGCTACCAATGATATGAATACGTTTCCACACACTTTAGATGTTTAACTTACCTAGCCACAAACATGGATGGTCATAAATGGAAAAAAAAGTGGTAGAAACAATCAATTTATAACGTGAAGGTAGTCACTCTTCTTTTGATCAACAAAGTTTTAAAAGAAAGTGAAGGAAGTAGATTAAATGGGGGTGAAAAATGTTGGCTTCACTTTGACAGAGTTTCACCTCACCTTAGGGCAAGTGAAAACCTAAGCGAAAGTAATGCGTCACATGTTTTGTGATGAATGATGGCTCACAACTCAACAATGTTTTGAAATGGTCAAAGTGGGCTCCTGGCCAAAGAATATTTTCCTAGGTGGTTCTCTCTTCCTAGGTGTTACAAAGTTGTCTAAGAGCAGAACGATTTACCCAAAAAGTCGTAATGACTAATTTGGGAGTATCTCAACTTTCCCCCTTCAAGTATAGTGGGAACTAATTGCATCCATCGTGTACTCTTGCTAGGGTCATGATACAGACAAACTTTGTAACGCTAACTCACAAGGAAAACTAGTCAAGTAGGTAGTGTAGAGCACTTCCTATTTCATCCACAAGGTTCCCTCTTGCGTGGACTACTTTTGGGTTCCTGGTACCACCCCCATTATTTTATCTTAAGGTGTTATTCCAAAGGGGTTATGTTCCAATTGAGCAGAGAGGAACATACCCTTTTCTGAAACCTGCAATACAGTGTTTTGAATATGGTGTGTTTTGTTATCTTTTTAACTTAAATGTGGTTTTAAGTGGAACACCATTTGGAAACTTGCAATAAACACATGTATTAGAGGGTTTTGTGTTTTTTTTTATGTCTCATTTCTTTGACAAGCAATTTTGGTCCTACATACCAAGGTTAGTAATTTTCCAAATGTCATATAAAGGAGATAAGATGTTGTT
This sequence comes from Taxus wallichiana var. yunnanensis, assembly GCA_018340775.1. NCBI lineage: Eukaryota > Viridiplantae > Streptophyta > Pinopsida > Cupressales > Taxaceae > Taxus > Taxus wallichiana. The sequence goes on from CM031241.1 coordinate 737,139,109, forward strand.
TTTGATTTCCCATATCATCCTAAGATGCAAGGAAAGAACATACGCAAAAAGGTATCTCACTCAAGTTTGTAATAAATGGAAAATTACTAATTAAAATGTGAAAATAAGTTCCTTTTAACCAAATTTGAAAGCTAATTAAACCATTTTGCAAGTATGAAGAAAGTGGTAAACCATTTATGATTCCCAAGATCACTTAGAAAGGCGCGAGGGAAGAGCATATGCATTTCAAACCTTTAAAAATAAAGATGAAAATGTTTTTGATTAAGTTAGTATAAAAAAATTAATGCAAAGGAAACCTGTAAACCACTATTAGAACCCTGCAAGTGTTAGAAAACCAAGAAAATTGAAAAATTCTAGAAATCCAATTTTTGCACCTTTTTAACAGTTTTTGTAATTTGCATTTTTGGAGGTCTCTGGGGAATTTTGGGAGTTTTGTGATAAAATTAAGTATACCAAAGGTATATTACTTTTGGAATTTCCCTCGCAAATTACACTTCATTATCTTTCCGACGCCTATTCAAACTCTGAAAATAGGTTAACGAGTCAAAAGTTATGATCAAAACAAGGAGCACTAAAAAGTTGTAACCAAAACTAGATTAAACAGATATACCTGCACCCCCTTTTATGTGTGTACGACCCCCTACAAAGACACCTACACCTAGGTTTAGGCATGTGTATGTGGGTTAGGGTAGATGTGCCCCTCTATGTTTTTCAGACTTATAGTGCACTGCGCCACCCGAGAGGTACTTGCGCCGGGGGTTTGGGCGTGTGCGCACGGGTAGATAAAAAGTAGTACCGAATTTTGACAGAGCACCTAATCCACCAAATAAGTTCATGTGCCACCAGAGAGATGCCTGCACTTGGGTTAGTGTTTATGTGCCACAACAAATACAAATCAGTACCATATTCGACAGAGCACTTGCACCACCGCATAAGTGCCTACGCCCTCATTAGGGTATGTGCACCGAGGTTAGTGTATGTGCGCCAGGGTTGAAAAATAGAAATACAAGCTCTAACAGTGTGCTTGTGCTACGTGAGAGGTGTCTGCGCTAGGATTAGTGTGTTTATGCCTCGGTTAGTGTGTCCGTGCCACCCTATGTAAAAATGCGATCGAGTTGTACCTACGCACACAAAATGGTATGTGCACTCCAGTTCCTATAGGTGGCTAAAAAACATAGTATTTTTCAAAAATAATCTCAAAAATATCAAAATTTTATTGATTTGGTTCAATTTTGGCAGCACTTCACCTCCTTTGATCCTACAAAGAGCACAAAAAAAAGACAATCCTAGCTAAACTAGCTAAGAAACTTTATATTTATCCATTAATACAAGAAAGGTTAGTGGAATTAAAAACTTGAAACTAATCTAAAAACTTTGAAAAACTAATCTAGAAAGCTTGAAACTAATCTAGAAACATTGAAACTAAAAAAATTAGAAACTAAAATTAAAAGCTTTAAAGTGACTCCATTAATGGAGGATGGACAAAGGGTCCCACCAGCATGCCAAATATATGCATGAGAAGATTAGTTATGTTAATTAAAAAGAAACTACCTAAGTAGTTCCATGATCTAACTAAACCTATCATAAACATCAAGATGAGTGCTAAAAATATGACTTCTACGATAATGAACTAAACTAAAACACTATCATTTTATCTCTAACTACTCTATGATTACTTAAAACATAAATTAAACCTAGTTAAACCTATGAGCAATCAAATTAGATGTGTTTTTGCTTCAATGGAGGTGAAGAGGTCTCTCTAAAATGGCTACAAGGACAAGTTAGATACCCTCCTACTAACCTACTATGAATTTATGGATGTAAGATGCGGGAGCTTCAACAATCGAGGATAAGCCAAGATCAAATTCCTATTAGCTTAGCTAATGCAAATGAGTTCTAATGCCAATATCTCCAAATGTGAGAGAGATTTTGTTATTTAAACAAGGTGTGTGTTGAGAGGGAGAGGTGGCCCTTCTATTTATAGTTTTTCACTTGGGAGAGTTTGGAATTTGGGTGCATGTGGGACTAAAGCTCAAAAAGCACTTTTAGATTAGATTAGGATAAACATGCTTTAGGCTTAGATAAGCTTGGTTTAGGCTAGTTAAACTTGATTAGCAAGTGATTAGAGACTAGTTGAGAGCTGGGAGGGGTCCTGGATAACCAATTTTGATTGATACATAGCCTACAAAGCCAATAAAAGTGGTCTAGTGAGAACTAGGGTGGTTCTGAATGGTCGAAAGGAGGAATGTTTATCTAATAAGAGAGATATTAGCCAAATAAGTTGAATATGGGAAGAATATGACCGAGAAGGTATCGTAAATGGGAATCTCAGAATGGAGTGAAGAATAAGGAATTAACAAAGTATCGTCAATTTGTTGAATTGGAGGAAATGCTAAGTCTAAGCATATTTTAGGTGTCTACGAGAACCCGAGTCCGATGAGATGTTTCCTTGGATAAAGGACACAATTGTCCCTAACACCCACACTTTGTGCAGCAAGTGGCATCCCTTGATCTATCATCGATTGTCTCATTCACCAAAGAAAAAGAGAAGGGAATCTCACGCATAGAGCCTCACAGTTATACAGTGGGGAAATGGGTAATCAATCAATCCAGTGGATGAGATGACACCAGTTGAATATAAAATGAGTATAATTCAACTGGGACTAACAACTCATGAAGGAATTTGCACATTTATCGAAATTATTTGATTGCATGGTGTCCAGAATAAAGATTATAAGAAGAAGATTGATAAAATGAAAGAGCATGTGTGAATTCTATCATTCTATGTGCAACATCTAATTGATCCTAATTCCATGACAATTCCCACGAGGAAGTTTCTCCCATCGTAGCTTCAATCTAGAATCCATCAGGAATACACATGAGCTCACCATATAAGGGAGAGTGAATAATGAATGGATAAACTCAATTTCGAAAAGGGAATTCAGGTGCTCCAAGAAGTGGTCAAACTCTTTTCTTATATATATACGACAAAAAATAGGACATATACAATGAATGAGGACTTTGAGAAAGAAAGGGACTATTGGGAACCTTTGGGCCCAGTAGTAGTTGAAATGAGAAATAATCATCATTAGGATTTGATTGATAGGAAGATCTTTGAAACTCACTTAGAAGACTTGTCACGTGTATGGGTGAGGGCCTTGGAAATCAGGTTTGAGGTAATCAATAGGGCTATCATAGAGATGGAGGAAAAAGAGGAACAAGTATACAAATTGTAGGATAGTGTAAATGTTATCACCAAATTACAACACCCCTCTGTTTATACAAGTGCATATACTTAAACTCATGGTGTGATTGGATAACATGGGTACTATCTCCAAGCTGTGGGACTTGCTACTTGAGATAGACCTCTAGAGAAAGCTGGTTCTTGCTCCTAAACTACCTACCAAAATCTACTCTAATGCAGGGGAAACTAACTATTTTAATTTAAATTTCCAAGGGACCAGGGAGAGAGAATGCATAAAATGAAAGCCTACACTAAAGCGGTGATACACCAGAAAAGGAGGGTGTGAGAGTAGTCTCCAAATGCGTGAAATACAGAAGCAAAGTGCACACTAGAAGAGGTGATGACAGTTCTCCATAATCTAGCAAAACGCATTCACAACAATATTTCAAACATACACAATGATAATGGATCCCTGCATGAACATAATAATAGACACAATATTCTTGTAAAGAAGAGGTTGAAGGGGCAAGAAGAATGCAAGAAAACACAGCAGGGGAAGATACATCCACAAACTTATATTTTATTGCTTCCTGATATGCACAGTTCAATCGGTTACAAGGTAAGGGCCTAGATCACCATGCAAGGAGTCCACAACAAGGGCCTACAACACATTGGCTTCACAAATAAATTTTGGCAGAGCTTTGCTACAAAAACTACCTCCTTTACAATGAGCCCAACACTCCAATTTATAGAAAAAATGAGAAGAGAGAGAGAAGGGAAAATGAAAATCCCGAAATCTATCCTTCAACCACTTGTAAGAGGAATTAAATGGATTAAAATGATTATATATTACTTGCAAAAGGCTCCCCATACTGTCCCAGGTGCTGCAGCAGAGAAAGAATGATGACCATGCCTCTTAATTGCACTCCCAACCACCAAATAAAACACTGTTATGAACCCGGCCACGTTTTATAAAAATATCCATTGATCTCTCATCAAATATGGAATTTATTGATTTTTTTGCGTCGGAATCGGAGCCACGATTCCAATGGTACCAATTTTGTGCGATTTTGTTGAGAAATGCAAAAGTTATGGCCTTCTGAGTGCGGGCAGCTATTTTGGGTCTAGCAGGCGTTTTCTGTCATTTGACGGGAATGAGCATTAACTGACTGGAGCCAAATATGTTTATTTTATTTAAATATATCTACCCTCATTAAAAATAATAAATCCAATTTTTGTGGTGTAGAGGACATCGTGTTCGTTCCAAAATTCTAATTTTGTAAAAATCGAGCTCGAGTCAAAAGTTATGGCCGTTTGAAGTTTCACGGGTCGAACATTGACTTTTCTTCTTTCCTTCAGCTATTTCAGCTTTTCATGTCCCTCACGTCCCGCATGTACCTTTTTCCCACTGTCCCGGATGAATTATCCCTCATCGGCCGATTCAGGCTTCCTTGTTTCTCTTTTGCGGCCTTTTCACCTTTTCGCCCATGTACGTACTTTCCCGCTATCCTGGACAAAAATCCCCAAACTGCTTGAAATGGACCTTCTTTCAGAAAATCGGCTGATTCATGTACCTCACGTACCTTTGTCCCAGCTGTCCCAAACCGCGCGAAATAAAAACTTGACAATTTTCCCTGCTTTCGGCCGATTCGGCTTTTCGCATCCCTTGTGTCCCGACGTCCCAACTGTCCCGCAGACCACTTGGGACAAAAATGTCTGACTTAGCTGATTTTCTTTGTTTTTTCAGCCCCAAGCTTGGTATGACGAACCTCGGTACGACCCGAACCCTTCAGACCCGAAATGCTTTAAAACAATCCTGCAACCTTATTTTTTACATTTTTTCCATTTTCTCAACTTGTTGGGATTTCTTCTTGGATGGGAGAGTTAGAGAGAAGATGAGGGCCCCAAAACATGATTTCAGGCCTTGAATCAATCTACTTTCTCGGACTGAATAATTTGATGCATGTTATCAAAATTACCTTAAGGGGTGAATTTTGGATAACAAAATCAGAAAATTTAGAAACTTGGAGTACCTATAATGGGTGAGGATACAACTGTTGATGAGTTGGTTGGTCCATTTGAAGAATACGTCAAGAAAGAGGTAGGAAACCCATCATCCTTCACTAAGGATACCCTTGACTTCCTCTTAGAGATTTGGGATTCTATTACACTTATCACAGAGAAACATTCATCATGGTTCGGGAAGTGTAAAGACATCAACAATGTGGCTGATGGATGGACAGATACCTTGGGTTGCATTCGCATTCCTCATGCCGACAAAGTGGAACCTATAATAGCTCGTTTCAGTAAAGATACTGGAGGTACAAGGGAATTCTCAGGAGTGTGAAATGGAAACCAATCAGGAAGCGAGATCAAATCCACTACATCGGCTCAATCTTTTGCATAATTCTTCTTTTTCTCCTTCTTCTTCCTCTTCTTTCTCTCTCTCTCTTCTCTTCTCACCCAACTCTCTCTCATCAATGTTATATTTTTGCATTGTGGTTTTCACTTTTTAATATAACTTTAAGTGACTTTAGAAACATAATGTAAACTTTAAGTCACCTTGATTTTATAAAAGGGACTTGAATATTTAAGTGGAATATGAACAATCTAAAGTCAAATTAAATTATTTGAAAAGTCACGGAAGATGAAGAGTTTCCTTCTCTTCTATAAATTATAACAAGCTCCTCATTTGAGCTTCTTCTTGGACAACTTCTGAGACTTCTTAGATATTGGAGCTATTTTTGTGAATTCATGAGAGAGATATCCTTGTGAAGAGAGAAAAGAGATAGAAAATTTCTTCCATTTTCCCTACTCAAAAATGTCTTCTATTTCTATGTTATGTACAATTTCTGCTTGAGCTTCAATAAAGGAAGAAGGAATTTTAGCCTTTTTTGAATGAGGAGTTTAGTGGTACTTTGTGATCATTAAATGCTATTTGGTCTTGCCATTGTTATTAAAATTTATTTTCTTCTAAATTCAAGTGCATGTAAAGAAATGTTTAGTTGGTGTATGCAAGTCTCTGATTTTCTACTTGCAACATTAGTTTCTCTTTTCTAACTTTCTCACTCCCTTTCCCGCTTTCTTAGAAAATTTCTCTCTTACAGATATATGCAAGATTTTTCCACAAGGTCAGTGGAGTTCGCATGTTTGATCCCCGACTGAAAGGCCACCAAGATAAAACTTGTTTTTACTCGTGCATGCATGTACGAAAGTTGCACTAGTTAAGTAGAGGGACTTAGACTCCCAGAGCATTGGCAAGATAACCACCAATTTTTCCTTGACAAATTTTCTCGCCAACAAGAGGTAAATAAGCACAAGAAAATTAATATGAGTTTGATTTTTTATTTAGTTTACCTTCCTAACATTTTTGGTAAATAATAAAATACACAAGAGATTAAATGATAAATTTCATATTAAATCACACTATAAAATATAAATCCATTTCAGTTAGTATAACATCCACCCCTTTATTCAACACAGGATCCCAAATCACTTTCAAACCCATGATTAAATGCACATTTACCAAACACCCCAAAAGATTAATAACTCATACTCATTACGAAATTCAATAATAAACATTTCAATATATTTAATAGTATTATTGATATACCATATACAATTACATTTTTCCAAATAAAAAGTTACTATGAAATAACTATTTCACTTCACTATCTCTATGCCTTGGTACTGTAACCACCACACGGTAAGCACAACCTGTTGGCATGGAATCTACCTCAATCTATCATAATTAACATTTTTAGTTTTCCATTCACATAATGAGAATACCTTGCACATAACCAGAGAAGGTTAGAGAAATATAATCATTTCATTGCACTTCATTTCTTAACTAAGGAGGAGAAATAAAGAGATAAAGAAGAGAATGGAGAGATAGAAGACATTATTTTTCCAAAATTCAAATTTCTCAAAAAAATCCACAAAATAAAATTCATATAGTTATTTATAATTCTCAATAAGTTTTCTCGTTGGTTTTTGACTTGACGAGGGTCCTACGACCTTCTTATAAATATTTCTACTAGTTGCGAAAATGTCCAATTTATCTTGAAGGCTAAGAAATTGCATTAACATTGACTTCTAATGGAAAATTAGAAACACAAAAATTCCTACACACTCTCCTATATACCGAGAATTCACAAGATTTGATGAAACTTAAAACTAGTGAACTTTTTACAGATGGCGACAAGTTTTTGGGGCCACCAAATGTAATTGGAATAGTTTTGACCTGGTAAAACAATGACCGGAGGCATATAAATATCCTCTAAGAAACTATTACAGGATTTGGTTTTCACTAAATTGATGGTAATATGAAATCATCAAGTAAAAATACTAGAGGTTTATGAAGGTGGGTAAGAATTTCTTCGCTTAAGGACCAAACAAAAAACCAAAATTAAACCCAAATTTTAAATTTTAGTAGCTATTGACCTTGTAAATATGGTCAAAAGGTATCCTAACACACAACTCCAACTGGAAAAATTATTGATTTAAGGCATTGTAGAAGTTGTTGTGGCATCTTGTGATATAAAAGAACATGTTCAAACTATGACATTTTAGGTGGGGGTTCCAGGTAGGGTATTTCTTGTGACAAAGAAAATCATGATTTACTAACTTTTACAAAGGAATAGTTGATAGGTTTACAAGGAACTCAAACTCAACTTGTCAATAAAAATGGTGATGTAGTTATCTATTTTGGTTACAAAATCACCCAATCATCTCAGAAGGAAGGTTTAAGTCTATTGTTTACAAATCAAGGTTATTTGGATTGCGTAAGTTACGAGGTGACATTCTATTGTTTTGCAATACAAGTTTGTTTAAAAATAAATGTTTTTACAATAATCCAAGGGTTTAAAATTTTATTTCATTGCAAATGAAGAACTAAAATATGAGAATTATGAAATATAAAGTTAACGTGAACCATGCATATATGAAGTGACACCGATCAAGGTTATGGAGCTCGGTTCCACATCTCCACAAGGAATTTCGTCGAGCATTCCACACACCTATTATCATCTCCCCTCCATTCAATGGTCTAGAAATGGATAATAAATAAGGCACGTGTCTTTTGTTGTCGATTACATATGTAATAACCTATTTTCCTAACTTGTACACATGCATAATGTTTCCACATTTTACAACATAACAACCAATGTCGATGTTATACCATGCCAATCTCAATCATAATATCTATATCATATCTGTGGGTAGAGAGAAAGAGTTGAAGAGGGTGATTCATATTCTAAGAGCTGTAAATCCACTTTTCATTATGCTTTGATGAGAGTCCAATAATTTATTCAACTCCCATTTTGGCATGGTATCACAACTATTCCTATTCAAGGGATGAATCTATTTGTAGGAGATTTAATAAGATAGTTTGGGCCGATTATGCTTGATCCAAAGACATTTTTAACATACCCATGGTGCATCTTACTGATCTAGCACCCCAAACACACCCCAATGCCATTATTCATGCCCAACTATAGACTAGGCCCTCTAGCAGCTTTGTTTCTCACACCACATTCCCCAAACACCTCTTGGGTGCCTTTTTTTGCACACCATATTTTTAGTGTAAAAACCTACAATAGATGGAAAATAATCACCTTTACATTATATTCTGGATGGATGAAAAACCTACATCGAATCCCATTGACATATAGCTTTGAGGAAAAAACAAAGACCCATAAGGGTGAAAGGAATCACGTTCATTTTGTAAATAGATAGGATCCTTCTTAGCTGGTCACTCAGCCCTCTAAACTCCAAAATCATAAAACACTTCACCGAGATCTACTTCTTACAGTCTTTAAATATCCTATTTTTCCCAAGCGTGAGAGGGGGTAATGGAAAGGACCTTGAACTTTTGATTTACTCTAGCCAAGTGCATTACATTGAGGTTTCTAATTCTTTTCCAACAAAACCATTTTGCCCATTCCTGCATCCGTGGAATTCCATGTGAGGATATCTAGCTGAGGTGTTTTCTTTGAAAATCCACTAAACATCATCAAGAACACCATTTTGTGCATATTTTGTAATCAACCCATTCCATGAGACCACACCACTTAGGTTTCTTTTCCAAATAGACCATTATTTTGTTTAATAGGTTCCTACACATGTTGAAGCTTGCTAGTATGTCCCCGGGTGCCTTTACAACTCGCTTTAAATTAGTCAAGAGTGAAAGAGATAAATATTGTAGAGACATAAGTGGGATAATAGGAAAGGGTACTTTCAATGTCATAATCAATACAAAAACTACTCGAAATAAAAGGTAAAGAGTAGGAAAAATGAAGTGGTAGCCATCATCTACCCCGAGAATGGTGTAGTAAATGTTACAATGCATGTAGCATAGGTGCTCGAGAAAAGAAAAAGAAAACTCACTACAACTAGACATTACACCCAAATAAACTACCTCCTAATCCTTAATCTTCTTCTTCTTCGCATATAACAACAAAAACAGTGCAGCGAGTTGTTTCCTTTCCTCCTATATATAATTAAACCCACTTCGAGATACGAGATATATATCTAGATTAATCAATGAGGAGATATTAGGGTTATTAATCCATGTGTAGAGTTGCTTGAAGTATCCAACACCTTTTCAACAGATCCATTTCTTCAATATCTTGCAATCGTGGAGTTCCAGGGATGACATCTTTGTGAGGCGTTTGGTGAAACATCGATCATTCTTCATAAGGATGCACACGTGCCTTATAACGAAGGTTCATGCCTTCACACTACCATAGTCTAACCTCCCGCTATAGATCTGCCACACTCCACCCACACCATTAAGTTTTAAATAACTCCACCAAACTGTCACTTCTCCTTTTTATTTGTTATTATTATTATTATTATTATTTTATTTGTTTAACCTTAATTAATTTACATATATATAATTTCTATATGTTTTTATATGCAACAATTTGTGTCCAATGAGGTGTTGGAAGCTTATAGTAGTCTTCACAAAAACACACCTAGATTTTGATACCGCCTAAACATTTGAGAATGTGGAAGAATAAAGTCTTGTATTGATGGTTAGGTGTGAAGGTGAGATCTACACATCACTAGTTAAGGGAAACAAAGTGGGGCACTACAATAGGAGTCAAACCTTATAAGATTTAACTACCCAATCTCCGAAATATCTCATACTATTTTATGTGATCACTCAACATCCCAACAATAACACACACACACACACACACACACACACACACACACACACACAAATATAATCTATGTGACTTGTTCTCATAAATTAAATTAAAAATATTAATTAAAGATTAATATTTAACTATGGAGTAATAACATATATATATTTCCCTACAATTATCATGATTTTACATTCTTGTTTCATATGTACTTGCTTGTGTATGTATGTTTATGCTTGCTTGTTTTCCTTTCTTGTGGCATATGTTCCTTAATTGTATTATGACACTTGAATGTCCAATGTTTGTAGGATTTAAAAATTTTGTGTGAAATTATTTTCATACTTATTACATGTAATTGCATTATAGTTTTCACATGCATTTAAGATACTATTATTATCTCCTATGTAATATTTATCTATTGTTATAATTGCATTTGTTGTGCACCATAGTTTCAATGATGTGTACACACATTTACTTTTATAGGTATAGGTTATCTAAGGTGACTACCTGTTTAGCACTATACATATCTACTCATATGTCTATTTCAACAATATACATCTATTTATTTTGAGCCATATGCTCAACATGGTCACACATGAATTTAAAGAAGGGAATTTGTCTTGGTTTATTCTACATTTTTAGTAGATACAAACAAAATTCTAGGGGTATATGTGGTTATAGACAAGGTACATGAACCCATTAATGCATTCATACACATAGTTTTTGGAAAAATATTACATGGTCAAAAATATACACTCTGGGTAGAATCGTGTAGTATGATCCTAACCACCCCCTCACACATTCTTGAAAAGAGGAAAATTTTGAAATATTTTTATGCATTTTTCAAATTTTTGCCTATAGATAGGTTTTCTACAAATTTTCACATCTATAATACTCATTTCCAATCAATATAGGGGGCATGAAATTGTTCATTCATTCTTCACATCAACACTTAAATTAATGATTAGTTCCAAGAATCCTAGGGGCATGGATATCCTTCATACTTCAACATTGTGAGAACATTTTCAAAAAAAATTAGCACTTATTCAGCTCATATTTAAGTGTATGGAGTTATTGATTAACTTTGGTAATTATATGGGTACATTTGTAAATTTTATTCTTCTCTCTCTTACAAATTTTCATGTTGGGTTGCATGAATCTAACACTTTGATTTCTCCTCGGTAGTAATTGGGAATAAAAACCCCGAATACTTCAGTGAAGTTAAAGCAATAAATATTTCCATGAAAAATTAAATCATAAGAAAACAAGTATATTATTTCCTTGTTTACATCTTTTCACTTGACATTTCTGCAAATGTAAATATTTTATGTTACATGTTTTATTTGATCTAAATTCAATTATATATCATAGACATTGAATAAACTTTGTGTTACAATTTTCATTGTGGAACATTCCAACACCAAATACAACAACATAGTTGTAAAACAAACATTCAAACAAAGGAAAATTGTGTTTACACACACGGGAATATTTTCCTTTACACACAAAATTATCAATTAATACTTAAAAGGGGGAAAACATAAACACTCAAATTTGGTAACTTACACTTTAAAACCCTTGATTTAACTACACACTCTTACTATGATAAATACAACTTTTACATTCTTGTTTATAACTTTTTGAGGTCCATTGTTTAGATTTTTATCTCTTTACACACTGATATGTTGACACATTTTGAGGATAAAATGTATAAAATAAATATTAAAACATTAGTTTATCATCTCTAAAATTCATTTGGAATGTATTTTCTTCTCCCAATCAGGACCATATAGTTTTGTCAAGAATTTATATCCGGTCTTAAATCATCTGTATGGTTTTGGACCAACTTGTCTTCCAACTACACATTAAAATTACTATTTTTATTGGGCCTTATACTTCATCCGGGTTGACATTTATTATATAAATCATCTACAAATCCTTACATAAATAAATAAACACCACCTCATTTGCTAACTTGTAGCTCCTAATATAATGCACTAGATATCTCAATTAATAAAGTTGTAAAAGGAATCCAAAGCTCCTAGATCTTGCATTGTCACATCGAGACACCCACATCAAGTTTGAATATGTAAACCAAGTCAATGTATCCATATCTCACATCTACAAGCACTCAAAAATACACTCTCCAATTATTTTAGCAAGATCAAATACAAAGAAAGAATGGTCAATGAAACTACTAAATTTGATTACTCTATCTAGATATCACATACTAGGTGGATAATTACATGTGGCTTGAGGCCTCTTCGAGTAGTGCTAATTTAGTGGTACACAAGGGTTCCTATTTTCACCCTTTTTATATTTTATTAATATTTACACCTATAATTAAAAAGGAATGAAATAGAAGCTATAGGGGATATTATGGCTAATTAATTTATAACATTAATCATTTAATATAAAAACAATTCATGAGTACTTATAATCAAAATACAATACAAGTTCGCAAACATAAGGGATTGAGTGCACTTAGTTGATTATAGATGATTTTAGATTGATATGGATGATTTGAATAGTAGAACATGGAGATATGGACCTGAGAGTTCCTTGATACTAAACATATGAATTGAAAATTCTCTTAGGAAGGACCATATATTACGGGTAAGAACATCTATACGATCTTGACCTATTTTTGTGATCTAGACCATGTACATAATTATGATGTACATTTTTTTGGATTTTCCACTTGTCTAAATATCTTCATCATTCTCTATTAGACACTATCAATAAAAAATGAGGGTATTTGAATTCTCTTCTCAAACATGTAAACCCTAAGTAGGGATAATAAGTCATGTAAAATAAACATTAGTTGGGTTTTAGGCTCCTCATGAACCGCTGATGTTGGAACTACTACAAATTATCCTTAAGGCATATTTCATTCTTCACATAGAATGTAATATCTAATTTTAATACAATCATATCTGACATGATTTCATTAATAAAAATTGAATTGATTTTATCGCTTTAAAATATACTTGAGTGAGTGACTTTGAGTTCTTGAAAATGTGGGAAGTAGTCCCTAGACCTAGTGGGAAGCTTCAAAATTATAGATGGTTTTTCCCTAATGAATTTGTAGAGGTATTTACTGAGTCTAGGGAGATTCAAGTTCATTTTGTGCTAGAATTTTCAATAGGAATCCAAAAGAGTGTTGGTTACTAAATGAGTTTTTTTCACTTATTTATATGTGTGTGTGTGTGTGTGTGTGTGTGTGTGTGTGTGTGTGTGTGTGTGTGTGTGTGTGTGTGTGTGTGTGTGTGTGTGTGTGTGTGTGTGTGTGTGTTTGAAAGGTGATTTAAGTTATAAATTATTACTGAGAGGGAGTAAACGACCCAAAGAATAATGTGTAGCTGAAATTTTTGGATCGAGTGAGTGAGAGAAAAACCATACACTAGGACTAGGAACATATGGAAGTTCCTACCCCTATTGTAGATTTTTGACCCTAGAGAGACAGGTATTAAGTGTGAATTTTGGAATCTAACCAAAAACTTTCTTAATGGATTTCATACATTCAATTCTTAGAAACTATCAATATATGAGTGTGTATGATCAAACAAGATAGACAAGAGACCTAGAGATGTACTAGATGAGAATGGGTAAATTACACTTGTTTGAGCAAGAGATAAATGTCAAGAATAACAATTTCAAAGAGTGAAATTACCAATTTTGAGTATGTAAATTCCCCCACTTTAAGTATGAAATGAAATTACATGCTTAAAGGAAAATATACCCGAGTGTGTAGACACACTTTATCTACGCTTAGGGTTTGTTTTGTAATATCATGTTGTATTGGTGTTGGAATGATTAATGATGAAACTTGTAACATAGAGTGTAGTAAATTTCCATGATAAATAATTGAACTTTAAATCAAATGTAAAAATGTAATGTAAATGAAATTTGAAGTTGGAAAGAATGAAATAAAAAATGTAAAACATGGAAGGTATACACATGTTTGTTTTATAGAGGAAGAACTTCCTGTTCTTTATTTATATTTTTCCAAAATATTGGGGGTCATAATCCATAATTATGTTAGATTATTGGGTGTATGGAACCTAACACACAATTGAAGAAGAGAGAAGAATATTGACGAGCCAAAGTACCCCATGAATGAAGAAGACCGTGTATCAAATTCATTCAAAAACTCGATATCTTTTCCTTTAGGTGTAAGAGGATAGGAAATAATTCATACAAATTACTTAACCAATTCGATACCTTTCATGACCCCACTGACCACACCATTGTAGATGAATCTAGGCCCAAATTTAATAAATTAGGTCAAAAATTAAAAAGATAATGAGCTTCCCTAATACTCTTCCCATGTGTTATATACTTGCGTAGAAACTAGATATAGTTCAAATGTCATACTATGTAGCCAGAGAGAAGATATACATGCCCCCATATCACTAAAACTAAAATTGAGTAATGTAGATAGAAAGTAATGAAATACTTCATGCCCCCATAAACTAGTTTGAACTAAGTCACCTTAGTATAACACTATTCCAAAAACATATTCAAGTAGGTGAAATTTTGAAACTTTTGAGAAATTTATTATAACCACCCCTAGAGAAAAATTATAGAAATGGGTCAAGAACATCTATGCGGTCCTAACCATAATGTACATTTTGACCTTATAATTTCTTTATTGAAAATTTGTGTCTAACGTTGTTTCGAGTAATTTTTTTATCCCTACCTATGTCTAAGCTAAAAATATTATATGTGTCTAATGTAGGTGTAAAATTACCTAGATGAATGGCCCCTCTTTAATTCATGTGTGATTAATAGTTTAAGCATGTAGATCAAAAGACTAGATGTGTAACCATGTCTTATGATTTTGATAATCTACATAGAAAACAGATGAAGGAGTGATTATAGAAAGCACACTTTTACAAAGAGGGATGAACCAATGTTATATGATTGTTACTAATTTAAAATTTAAAATTCATAACATATGTAATTACATAAGATATAACATTTTCACAACACAATATTTATGTGGAAACCCTTTTGGAAGAAAAACCACGGAAAAATACTACTTGGAGCTACTATTTAAATTTATCCACAAAATTCATTTTTTTACAAGTATTTGTAGGCACAAACCTAATAAAGAAACCAATCCCCAATGGAAAGCACCAAATAATCTTTATTTGTGAGAACCAACTCACTAGATATATTGATTACCTAGGTTAAACACCAAATCAATAGGTTTTGTGAGAAAAATGATCCAAAAATGCGGTCAAATTTTTCTACGACCACAAACCCTTATAGGAAATCAATTCTTTTTTACATTAAACCTATTTAAATCAAATTTAAAACATGAAATGTAAGAATTAAATTCACACTACATAAGAGTTAATAATGGAGTTTGGCGGAATGTGTATCTCCAGGTTCATAAATTGAATTGATTTATCATCCACTTCTATACTACAGCTCTACTACAAAATCACAATTGAAACTATAATAAATTTAAATACAAGAGGAAAAAGAACCTTTTTTCACGACCACCAAGATGTTATACCTTGAATTATGAAGCGAGATTAAATCCTCGTATTCTCCTCTACATGAATTTTTGTATGGCTCCTCGATCATAATTCTAGGTGTTTCACTAAATAATTGTGTGATAAAATAGATAAGGTAAAAGGTCAAGGAGGAATACCTATGATATGTAGGTTGAATGTTAAATGCACATGTTACTTGACTTTATCCAAGATGATTGTAGAGAACTTATTTTTATCTGGGAAGGACTACCTATAGATACAAAGAAAGACCACCAAATGATATTAAATAGAAAGATTCATAGGATTGCGTACCAAGGCTAGATCCGAGAAGCATGATGCTTCCTCAAATGGCTGTAAATCCTCTATTTTTATCAAATCAATGAAATTAAATATGATAAATAAAGTTCCTATTGCTAACACTTTGATTTAGGTATCTCAAAACATTATCAACAAACTAGATTAAGAAAAGTATTGAAATCTAAACTAATCTAGCATCAAGAAAGGTATGTTTCTAGTTGGGATACATCATAGGGGTGTTAGGTAAGGTCAAATAGGTATCTGGTAAGGTCTGGGTGGATTTTATGGGATGTTAGAGGTAGTTTGGTGAAGGTTAATAGAAAAAATTGACCTATATCTGTTTGGTGACCAATTCTGGTAGAGTGGGAGACCGGAACAACCGTTAAGGTGACCGGCATCAATAGGGGAAATTTGATAGTAAATTATTGAACATATGTTTTTAAGATCTCTGTGATTACAAAGAGAGAGAGAGGGTAGTGTGGTTTGGGACATAATATGGCATAGAAGACTCGGGGATACTAAGAAGGAGGTTTGGAATGATGAAAATTCTTGGGATGGTTGAATAGTGGGTTGGTGGGAAGGAGGTGATGTACATGCCACATAGGAAATAAACTACTAAAAGGAGAAAAATATATACAAAAGGAATAAGCCAAATTATTAGAATAAAAATACTCACTTGATGTCTTACATATCTTGGGAGTTGGGATGGTTGATGGTTGATCAGAGAAGAAGTGTTTGAGTCCATTGCTGAGGAAATATGGCATATGTACTCCCATGAGTAATTTAGAGCTCCTGGAAGGGAAAACAATTGTTTATCTTGCAATGTGGTGTGTGTGTTTGTCATCGGGATGCAAGACTACTTGAATATTCATGATTTAATGTAATCAAGCTCCAATAAATGAATGAACAACCTATGTAAAGAGTTTTGAAAGTGTATATAAGGTAAATTATGGTGTTTAGGTGACCAATTTTGGTCGAGGGATAACCGATGTTGTTAAGACGGGAAAATCTATGTTTACGAAAAATAGGTAGATATTTAATTTTTGTGTGATTTTAATTGAATCCACTTAGGAAGTTGAGTTCATGTGAGAGAATGTAGGAAGGTCATAAAAGAAGTCTAATTAAGTTTGGAAATAAGTCTCGATTAGTTAGGTCAAGTGGTGACTCAAGCCTTTGGGAGTGATGACTCGATCTTGAGAGTGATTACTCGATCATTATGAGTTAAATGCCCTAGAATGGGTCCAGGGTGAGGTGTAATGATGAGGTGGAGGTGTGAGGGTGAAATTAAATTAATTAAAATAATTAAATTAATTAATAATGTGAGGATGAATATTAATATGGGATGAATGGTCATGATGTGTTTAAATATATTATGTTAATTGATTGAAGGGGACCAAGGGGAGTGTGACCTAAATTTGGTTTCTACATTTTCCCATTTTTGTTGCATAGATTATATTAGTAAGTGATGTTGACAAAAACAAGGAGTTAATGTCCCAGGTATAAGTGGAGGTTGGGTTTCCCATGTATGGATTAAGGTGATCCCCCTCAAACTATGAACTGATGAGGTTGGAAAAGTAGTCAGGAAATGGTTTGATAAATAGGTGATTGATAAAAGTGGGGGTCAGTAGGTAAGGGTATGGTCATTTTGGGTATTGGGTAATGGAAATCAAATGCACATACACTTATAGATTGGGATACGGTACCAAGATCAAGAGCTTGCAAACTCTACATTGTTAAAAGGGTGATATGTTTATCCAAATGAGGATGAAGTGATTTAGGTGTCCAAGGTATAGGATATGGTCATGAAACAAAATGAGGTCTAGTGTAGGAATGAATAATAGGTTTTGTTCCATGGAACCAAAGGTATGATTGGGATAAACATCACATCATTAGGAAAGTTAAGGTCATTAGCCTATACAACATGGGTAACAACATCACAAGGTATAACGAGTACATAAATTCAAATTTCACAAAAGGTGATTCAGGTCAGGGTATATAGGTCATGGCTTAGGTAAGGATGAGGTATACCTAAATAACATGTCCCTAAACGTAGTTAAGGAAATGTATAGGTTATGTAGGCTTGCGGGTAGGGTGTAATAGGTGTTAGTAAGGTTAAAAGTTGGATCAATAATGGTTTTAGGTAGAATGGGCATGGGGTGGGTCAAATGGTTATGTCAAGTGACTGATTCTAGTTATAGTGAAACCGACATCAATTTTATAGGGCATGACATGACCGATGCTGCGGTCATATCGATTTGAAGTTAAAAAAATAAAAATTCACTTTTCACAGATTCATTTTGAACTTTCCACTTTTATAAAATTATAGAGGAGAATTTTAAGAGTGGAAAGTGATAGTATGAGGTGTTGAGCTTAGCTAGAAATCCAATTAGTGGGAGAGTGACATTTGATTAGTGGGTCCACGAGATCGAGTTGATTGATTTGATTGGTTGTGAGGTGAGGAGTTGATTTTGGCATGGTGGAGGCCGAGAGGAAGTGGGTGGCCCACCGTAACAATGGCTGATGTGCCACCATGGAGATGGCACCGAGTAGAGGTAGGAGATAATTTGAATCCTTCATTTGGTTGAAAATAGTTTGTAGAAATCAATTTTGTTTAAAATTTGGGTGTAATTTTAATTTGTGAAATTGTGGGTAAAAAAATTAAGGAAATGAGGGGTGGGAAGGTCAAATGTAGGTAAAATAGGGTTGGGAATGAAGCTAGGAGAGGTTTGGGTGGGTTAGAGTAGGTTTTTAGGTTATTTTTGTGAATTTTGGTGATAATGGGGATGGGGTTTTTTGTTGTTGGCGAAATCGAGATTGATGACGATCAAAGGTTGGCCGACGTCGGTCAGCTTTGGCCATTGTCATTCAAGGTTTTGGTGACCGACAACTTTGGTAAGGAGGAATGATGATGGTCAAGGTGACGACACCGGTCATGATTTAGAGTAAATAGGTGAAAGAAGGGCTAGGTAGGAAAGTAAAATAGGCAAGGAAGGGGTAGGTGAATATTTATGTAGAGGGAAGAGGGTAAAATGTTATTTTGGCAATGTGGGATAGGTAAGTAGGTGAAATGAACTAAGATAGTGGGTAATGATGATAAGGGATAATAGGTTTGTAGGTGAATTAGGTAAAGGGGGTAGGCATGATTGATGTGGTTGGGTATTGTGTGGTGGGTTTTGGTGATTTGAGTTGGTCAAGTCTTGACAAGGTCATGTTGGATGATGTAGGTGAGAGATCAACTGAGGATGAGGGACATAGTACCACCCATGCTGCTAAAAATATGGCCTAGCATCACCACGAGGGAGTGGAAGCACATGACTGATGTTATACTTAGTGTGATCGATGCTATAGGAATATAGCCCAGGATCATAGCTTGATGGTCACTCTCATTGATAGATGGGACTCCACGACCAATACCTTTCACTTATCGATGGGTGAGATGACCATCACCTTAGAGGATGTTTATAGGATCATGTGAATTCCTATTATTAGGGAGACAAAGTATTCCATTTCGTCGAGAGGCATCGGTGGATTTGATAGTGGCGGTATTTGGTGAGGTGATATCATAGCGTTATTATCGCTTATCGAGATATATATATGGAGCCTACCCATAGGAGACTATGTTATTGGTGTTGATGATGGTGATGGTGGGATGTTTTCCTCTGCTAGATTCTGAGGGTGGGATATTCCCATGAGCACTAATGGGGGTGCTACAGGATATGATAGAGGGTTAGATACATTTTACTTGGGCACTAGCTTACCTAGTTCAGATGTATAGGGATCTATGGGTCTATGGGAGATTGAGGATATTTGGTATGTGGTGTACCTATTTATTACACTTTGTTGGGCATACGAGCACATTATGTGTGTGTTCCCAGTTGGTTTATCATGACAAGATTGGTTCGGGGATGGCTTGTTTAGAGTTGGTTTTAAATGATGGGTACCAGTCAATGGATAGCCGAGGATGGTGAGGGACACATATGATGTGTCATACTACATACAACGATTGGAGGGCCTTTCGGTAGTTGATATCATGTGGAGGTCATATGTTGACTATCTATCATATAGAGGCATGGATGAGGAGTTATATGAGTTTCATATACTTAGATGGATACAAGGGTGGCATGTTGGGGAACATGTGATGATACCCGTGGATAGGGTCAAACGAGAGTTTGGACTATGGTAGGATGTGCTCTCACAATTCCCATAGATCTTGTAGAGATGACGTGGATAGACCCATATCTCTACCATATCTAAGTTTTCCTATAGGGTAGGAGGAGCATGTATGAGATAGATGGATTGGTAATGTAAAAGTCACCGATGGATACGGGAAGTGGTGGGTGGTACAACTACAGGAAGCATCGGCGAGGCAAGGAATCTTGATTTAGCTACTATCATAGTGTCAAGGATACATTACAGGGTTAGGTGGCCACCCTATAGACATAGATTATAGGATTATAGGGATAGATGACAGGGTTAGAGGCATAAGTATCCACTTTATAGGCTCATGTTACAGCCCTATATGCCCAGTAGTAGCATAGGGCGGGATCCTGCATAGGGTGGAGATGGGGATGGAAGAGAGGTGACCACCTTACAATTTTAGGTAGTTGGTTTACATGGTGAGTTGGTCATGAAACAGGCATAGGTGGCAGCCTTAAAAGCCCAAATTGTAGCAAAGATACCCCTATAGGCCCGGGACGGGTCCCATATTACAGAACCTTCCCGGGTAGATTCCCATTGAAGCAGTAGGAGGGAAGGCACCGGGTAGCAGTCCGAGAGATTATTAGCAGGGTAGAGTTCATAGGTTATAGTGAGACCCATAACACAACCCCAAACTATATATATGGTGAGGTTCAGGATTCCCTAAATGAGGATTGCTACTATCAGGATCATTTGACGACTATCTGTATTGATGTCCCCTCAAATATCAATTATAGATCCTAACAGGAAGCTAGTGAGCGGATGAGATCTAAGACTCATAGTTTTGGTAGCACAAGGGATCATTGACCCTAGAGGCGAGCCACGATGAGGTTACAAATACTTAGAATTGGGCCCAACGAGAGGCCGGGAGGAGGAGATAGGTGAGACTGGACAAGAGGGCATCAAGTGGGGTGAGTGGTCACTATATGGATAGTGTACCATTATTTTGATTTTTGATATATATACCGGCCTGTGTGCCAAAGATGTGAGATTGTACATGATATTTTTGAGATACTGATATTTATTTATATCTATGTATATATGTATTAATACGCAAACACTACCTTATATAGTTGATGGCATTTATTGGATGGATGATGTACTTGTGTTAATTTCCATTGTTATTTTGTATTATGGAAACTAGTTGAATTAGGCATGATTAATTCAAGGTCATGTAGGCATGATTAAGTTTTAGGTCATTTAGGCATGGTTGAGTCAGGTATAGGCATGGTGGATTTTAGGTGAGTTATGCATTCTAGGTCATGTAGGTATGATGGAGTCAAACTCATGTAGGCATGATGGAGTTAGGTATAGGAATGGTGGAGTGTAGGTGATTTAGGCAGTTGAGGTCATGTAGGCATGATGGAGTCATGTATAGGCATGGTGGAGTCAATTATATGCATGGTGGAGTCAAGTATAGGCATCGTGGAGTCTAGGTGATTTAGGTAGTCGAGGTCATGTAGGCATGATGGAGTCAGGTATAGGAAGTTGAGGTCAAGTTTTTGCGTTTGATTTAATTTCCAAGTTATTGGTAGTATGGAAAATAAATGATGTTGGATATGTATGTTGGGGTGTGAATTTACAAATATTTTATATTATGGAAATGTGAAATGATTGATGTATAATATGGTGATGTTATAAAATGGTAAATATGTATGTTTTTATGATTATTTAATTTCTAGTTTTGTGTAAAATGGAAACTAACTAAGGTAGAATGTGAATATAAAGGGGGAAATTGGTTAGGGGGAAGATTGACTGAGCTAACCTCTAAGGTGCCCATGCCCTCGAGTCTTGCCTACATATCCCTGGTGAAAAGGGGCCTTAGGCCAATGTAGTTATCCCATAAGCTAGGGGAAAATATGATGAGGATAGATAAATGGGTTGATAAGTTGTAGGCATGATTAAATCTAATTCATTTAGTCATGGTTGAGTTTAGGTCATTTAGGCATGGTTGAGTTTAGGTTAGTTAGGTATGGATTATTATAAGTTGATTTCAATGAAAGAGGAATTCCCAAAATGTAGATGTCGAAGGTCTAGTCATGTAAAGGAAGTGTTATGTCAAAATTACAACACCCCTGATTGCTTGATTTTGTGTACGAGGCAACTAGTGAAACCTGCATAACATGGGATTATATTTTTGGTGTGAGACCTGTAAGTAGCATCATCCTCTAGAGAAATATGACTTCTTCCTCTAACCTAGTGCCAAATTCTCCAAAGTCTAGAGAATGACAAGCTAAACTAACCCTATTATAATACTTTCTAAGGAGACAAGGATAAAAAGATTCATGAAATAAAACTACTCTAAGTGAAGGTGATGCACTAAGAAATGGTGAGACAATCCAAGTGATTGAAATATGGGGAGGAAAATGAGGAAGAGAGGGCTGGTAGAAATTCCATAGTCCAAGATAATATCCAATTCCCTATATTCATAAAACACAAAAAACTATGGACCCTACAAAGAGATAGATACATGCACATTATACTTATAGATATAATGGAAGGAAAAAGGTGAAATTCATAGAAGCTAGGAGAAAATGGCCACAAAACATTAATTTTATTTCTCGAAACATACACAATCCATCATACCATAAGCATTGCATTCAATGAAAAGTTACAAAATCCATGGACATGGGCTAAGAATCTCTAAATAAACCCCAAAGGATTTTAACAAAATAGTCAATGGACCATCAGATAAGAAATAAACAAGGATTCATACCTTTACATGCATTAAACTTGAAGGAAACAAGAAACCTAACATATTTAGTAATCCTCTATTCTTGAAAGCTTTAACAAATGAACCTAGTAAGGATTTTAAGCAATCATTTTATGATAATGAGAATGGGATATCACCATTAATGGATTTAAGGCCAATAGTTCTCCCCATTTACTCAATGTTTGGTGTGTAGTGCAATGGAAAAATCAATAGATCAATAAAAGAAATGAAATAAGCTCCAAACCCTAAGCAAAATGCTTTAGTTGATGTTAGGAAGAATGAGATTTATTATGAATGGTCTAGGGGTAGTGGGATATTTATAGTTTTCCATTTGGGAAAGTGGGGGAACTTTGGTGCATGTGGGACTAAAAAGGATTCAAAAGTTGATTAGGGAGTCAAAGTAATATTTGACTAGGTTTACAAGAGGTTAATCAAGGTTTAGGGTAATTAACCTAGGTCTAGGCTAGTTAATCTTGTTTAGAGAGGAATTAGGGTTTTGAGAGAGTTTTGAGAGGTCTAATCAATCCAATGAAATGGATTGATAGACTAGGAAGTTAGTAAAAGTGGTATAGAAGAGGATGAGAAGATGGTTTAGCCAATAAAGGATTATATTAACCCCATTAGTTGGTTTACAAGAGGAATATGACCAAAAGAGTGTCATAAGAGGGGAGTTAGATAGGTCTAACTAATAGTATGTTGTAAATTTGCAAGAAGGAGAATAGTTAGTGTAATATTAGGAATAATAGTGCTTTGATCAAACTACAGGTGTCTACATTTTCCCTTCTTTGGGGTGATGTGTGTGACGTCACTCCAAAGAAAGTAGACAAGCATAAATGAGTAAAATTATTTGAAGGGGTAGAAGAAAAATTAGTTAGCTAAAGGGATGCCCCTTCGAGTGTCAATGGGGTGATGGAAGAACTCGATCAATGATCGAAAAGAGAATAGAAGGAAGGAAAATTTGAATAGAATATGATAAAACAACAAGAAAAGAGGATATTGAGCTATCTACACACTAGTGTCTCACAGAAACAATTTGTAATCATCATTTTTCTTAGAATCCTCATCATCACCCTTATTAAAATGTGAGCGTATGAAGAAAGTGTAAAATGACATGAAAAGAGAACATACAAATAGTCTTCCTTGCTAAAACAACAACTTCATGCAACACACTAACATGCAATGTAATACGAGAAGTAAAAACTCACCTAACAGGAAATTAGTACAATCACACACACTCAAACCAACAACATTCAAGATGGTTGCATAGATATTTTTTATCGATATTTAGCCCCACATGTGTTTGATAAATGAAAAGGGTTTAAAATGATGCCCCAAGTGATTTGTATATGCATGGGAAAGGATGGGAGACACTTGGGTCCAATGGGAAAGAAATGTGCACAACAAAAACAATATCGGGCAACTAATAGTGCCTAAAGTACATACGAAGTAAGTAGCGTAGCTTTTGTAAATAATTGTAGAGTTAGGTGATCCGCGAGTCATTGTTTCAAAACATGTGAAAATTTTAGCAAGATACGAGATGATTTCCATGCAAGAGATACAAATTTCAGCTGTAAATGATCTTTTTACAAATTTTAGTCCATTTTCGAAGTGTTTACGATTTAATTTTTGGATTTTTGAATGGTCTTGTGGATGATGTCATATTTTTTTATTTTTGATCGGTTAGACGATTTTCTTTTAAAGATTAAATATCTCTTAAAAGCATGTGCAGAGGCCTGAAGGTGAAAGAAAGGGTGGCATATAGTAATAAAATACCCACAAGAAGAATGAAAAGCCAAAAGTAATTATTTAATAAAACTAATCATCACGGCGAGAGTCAAAAAGAGGGAAAAAAGAAGAAAAAAATATAGGAAACGATGCCTATAATATGCGTAAATCATTGCATGGTGAAGAAGTGATTGCGGGGTGGCACTAAGTGCCCGAGCATGTAAAATTAGTACAAATAATTATTTTAAATATAAAAATAATCATTTTGATGAGTAGAAGAAAGGCGAGAGTGACCACGATGGAGGAAGCAGGCCCCAAGGGCATCGCAGAAGCCTAATATACCAACAAGGGGGGTAAATATATCATGACCAATTCATTTTTAGTATATCTCTTGTGAATTTTCATCATGAGTTAGTATGAGAGCCCTAGAGTGAGATGGGAAGGCTACCAAACATGAGGAGATGAGAATATCACATCTAGAAGTACATACGGGACCTAACAGATGGACTCTATGTGAGTGTCCTATCCCTCTTTTGTCAATTACACATTTAATGTCATTTTTAGGTCATTTTAGGCTAGATTAGGTATTTTTTGACGTATGTGCGTGCACACATGCGTCAATTCTATGGATGTGTGCATATGTATGCATCGAGTTGATGGGTATGGGTATACATACATGTTGAAAGATAGTACGCATATGCATATCCATTAAAGGGAGGATTTACACATCGGGGGAAATATGGATGCACGTGCACGCGCATCGAGGCGGCAGCATAGGTGTTAGGCTGGATGCACATGTTTCCTAGGTAGAATAGGTAAAATAGGTAGAAATGGGGGCATTGTACATGTCGAAAAGGTGTGTATGCATCGAAATAGAGGCTCCCCTGCGCTAAGTAGGCATGTATCGAGACAGGCACACATGCATTGAAACAAGTGCGTGTGCATTAGAGGAAAGGGGAAAATGCATCCTTACTGACTAAATAACTAAGTATAGATGAAGATAGACTAGATTGTTGTAGAAGAAAGTGAAAAATTATCATGTTAGATGGAATGAAAGAAGATTTTTTTAGAAGTAGATAGAAATGTAACCCTAACATGTGTGTTTTTGTTACAACGTATATTACCCGTCCTTCATACCCGTGAGAGGTGTTGCTTTGGTTAGAAATGATAGAGGAATAGTTTGATGATGACGATATGAGGTTATTAAATATTCTCCTATATGTCACAAGATTAGCTTACGTGGCTGACATGCCACAAATTACCTTGGATCATGGCCTCCTTACATCCCTAGCCGAGTGATGGCATAATGAGAGTCGAGTGTTTCGGGGTGTACAATGGTGAGATAACTATCACATTGGAGGACATATGATGCATCATTCGGGTCCCCATCTAGGGCGAGTTGATCTAGTATACCAATCACTAGCCCGACATTGATCAATGTATTATCGAGTTATTCAGCATCGTGGTGATACCATGTCACGGGATGACAATTAGATTGTCGCGGTGTATAGAGGATCCCAAGCTTGATTGGGTTGTAGTCTATTGGATGGATTTTTTCAGTGAAGTTTTACTCCTTGACAAAATAGGAGCTTCATTTCCACTTGGCATGATTAGATTTATACGCAGATTGATATATGGTGAGACCTACTACCGGGGTCAAAATTGCATATTGCCACACTTATACTAGGATCTTCATTTGATCACATACTACCGTCAAAAGATGGTAGGGCCGGCCAAACTACTTGTAGATTTGTGTATGGGACCATATTTTTATTTGTCTCCCATAGGTGTTTTGAGGACTTGGGCTCTAGAGGGATTTCTTCTATGGGATGGGTTCCGATTGGGGATGATGTGCAGCCACACATGGGAAATGCCTACCATTATCATCATGAGTTAGATTATTTACACATGCCACCATAGTATGGAGGCCTTACAGACATTTTCAATGGCCTCAGGATGGCCTAGAGCTCAAAGATAATGATAGTGGAGAATTTCATGCTTTGAGGATTTGTAACTATATATGGGATATATACAGGGTAGATCAGTTTCAGAGATAGTTTGGCATCATACAAGTGATACCTAAGCACACATGTGGTATAAATGTAGGGATAGATATTATTTTTATATGGGGTCATAGATTACCAGAACATGGCCTTGATTAGCTTCTTATAAGTGGTTCCAGCTATGTGGGTACCCTAGAGATAGATTAGAGATCATGGTTGTACTCTAGAGTATGCCCCCTAGTACCATGGAGTGATTTTGTGCTGCTTTACTATTCCCAGAGTGGCTTATGATGTAGCAGTGAGGGAACCCCCACTGGGGCATCCTAGTGTCGATGAGGGTGGAGGAAATGATGATAATGACGATGACTATGATGACTACGGCACGACGATGATGATGATCTGTTTGATGACCAACATCATGTTGGGGGTAGGGGACATGGTCTTCCACTACAATAGGCACAACAACATGGGCCCAAACTTAGGCAAAGAAAAACACATAGGGCTCTGGATATAGAGTTTCCTCTAGTAGGCATTCCAGTGGGGATATATGCCCCATTACAATAGGTATTTCCACAAGCAAGGTCCACCACCTCATGCTCCAGGGGTGGTGGTGATGATGGGAAATTAGCTACACCTCAACATCGATTACATGTGGCGATAACCATGCGCTTACATGTGACAAGGATAGAGATGAGGCTCGGGCCCGTGCACAGTCTTGATAGTAGAGAGAGATCAAGCTAGAGCTCAGCTACTTAGGGTGGGGATGATGTAGCTTGGAAGCACAATATTAGTTAGTTTGTAGCATAGGGGCTCAGTTATTGAGCCTATTACATCAGGCATAGACCCATCTAAAAGGTAATTTTGTTAAGAGGGACCAGCCTCAAGCCCAGGTGTAGACTACCATGGTGGATAGAGATTAAGAGGTTGTTGCTACGAGACAGGCCCATGATGATAGAGGCCAATTGGTAGGAGAGAGATATGATTCCATTTAGGAAGCCACTTCTTTTGGTGATGCAGATATGATCCAGGATGTTATAAGGGATAGCGGCGAGGCCTCATATTGTAAGGTCACCTATATAGAGTAGTTCCAGGTAGGGAAACAGGTCATACCTTTTGATCAATTGGATGCGAGTAGGACAAGTTCTAGATCACGGACGTCGGGTCAATTAGTGAGATCAGTGTAGCATCTAGCTACACAATAGGGTGGCACTCCTAGGGTTGGCCTATCATAACCACCACCCTTTCATCCTCCACAACATATACCAAGTAGCCCCAAAGAGGGCAAGAGTTGTGGTTGACTTTTCTTTTTTGTACAGATGTATGTATGTATACATGCCTCTTATGAAGGCTGATTTTTTTATTGATGTACCATTATTTTGATGCCTCTTGATGAAGGCTGAGTTTTGATTCATGCCCTTTAGATGGCAGATTTGTATCGATGATGTATATTTGATTTTGAGACAAATGTTTATATATGTATCATATGGACACTTTGATGTTTTATATTTTTTCATGCTTTGATATACTCTTATGGTGATGGTTTATGTTCTGCAGATGTATGAGTGTATCATGATGTATGATTTTCTCTTTTCTCACATATGTGCTAGATTTTATATTAGAGATGCTAGTTTCTCATGTTTTGTACTGATGATATATCTGTAGATAATATCATATGTTTTTTTATTATGGGATGTTCTGATTTCTATTCTAGCACTTGGGATGATACTAGATGATATTGGTGTGGGGGGGGATAGATTTGTGATCATGCGCAACCCCTCTTTCCCCATTGATGATACGATATGTGATGATTATCTTAGTATACATGCATGATGTAAAACTTAATATTTTTGTATATATGATGTATGTGATGATGTTATATGTGATGGATGATAGATGATAGATGTGATAACAAATGGATGTGCAGTAAACACACAAGCTAAAAAAGCTAACAAAACTAAACAAATATACACATACAACAAAATGTAACTATAATGAATTTGTACAAACACTAAAAATAGATTAAAAAGGTGTCCAATATAAGTAAGTAAAATGAATCCTAATAGATAAACACAACAACCGATGAAAACACAACAATTTTGTACAAGTGTGAAAGTCACAAATAAACCTAATGCAATGCACAACTAAATCACACAAGATTCAACCTAAGCTAAGAAAATAGACCATTATTGTAAACCATATAACACACAATATATTTACAATAAAAATATGCAAACCAATAATTAAAATCAATCAAACCACTACCGTGTTTTGGCGGGACATTATTGATACATTTTCTGATGTTTTTGGGTTATCTAGAAAGATAAGTTTTCAAGGCTACGGTTCACATTATTTTCAAGGTGTCCCTAAGAAAATGTTGTGAAGTTGGTTTATCTTCATCCTTAGAAGGGATATTTTCTGAATGTTTTTGTATTTTTAAAGGTCATGTTCTGAAATCAATGTACAAGGAAAAAAAAACGTGGATTCCCCCAACGTGATGTGGGAATATACAAAGGGAAGAATGCCACACACATATATTTTAAGAAGGTGAAATGTAAAGGTGCCTCTAACATTAGATGAGATGTATACAAAGGCACATCCTTTACTCAAATAGAAGAGTAGGAAAGCCGAGATCATAGATTTCTAAGATAGAGTTGGCAGGGGTTCTTAGACCTAGCAAGGGAAACTAGTCCTAAAAGCGATTGAGAGTTACCCGTATTTTTGCAAGAGTAACATGTGACCATAAAATCCTCCTTGGGTGCTGAAAACTGGTTTTCATCCAAATACCTACCCACCGCACCACAATTGTGTGGTTTTCACATGTGAACGACCTATCATTTCTTTATTGTTTTCTCAAATTTTTATGTTCGCTTATTTTTTATTTATTTTTCTACTTTTTAGTTCTTATCTAATGTTCACATCATGCTCACACATATAATATCTTAAGGTGCATGGTGTTCATAGGTTATGGAAGATCTTCACCATTTAATTACACTAGTTTATAAGCTCCTGACCATATTTAGTGACCACCACATAAGGCCCTAACCAGTTAGCTTCTTACCTTTCTTTTCTCTGTCTTTGACGACGTTCCTCCGATTTTATTTTAGAACTAGATCACCTATATCAAATTCATGATGAATGATCCATTTGTTATATCCTCTGGATACTCTGCTCGATAGAATTTTAGATGATTAAGCACTATGATACAATTTTCATCTAACATTATAGCTCTGCTAGTTGAGCAACTCTATAGTCTTCACCTTTATCAAGATAGTCCCGAGAGAGAGATTCTCAGGGATGGAAGCTCCACTTCAAAGGGTATGATGGCTTTAGTTCCATAGACTAGGGAGTATGAGATCACACAAGTAGGAGTGCGGATGGAGGTCCGATAGGCCCAGAGAGTGGGATGTATCTCAGTAAATGCCAATCAAGAGGTCAACCTTACTCTTCCCCTCAATCCTATGTGGATGGAAAATGCTTCTAAGATGCTTGTTGAGGATATAATTAGTGTCAACATCAGCTCAGAGGACCAACCTAGGATGATAAAATTCGGATCTTCACTCTCAGCTCAAGAACATAAGGTTTTTGTAGATCTATTAAGAGAATACATGGATATATTTGCGTGGACATACACAAATATGCATGGGTTAGACCCAAACTTGGTCATGAACAATCTCGTTGTGCCCCCATACGCCAAACCCATCAAGAAAATGTTGAGGAAGATGCACCCTAATATTTCACTCCTCGTCAAAGAAGAACTAGAAAATTTATTAGCTAATGATTTTATTAAGCCCATTGACTATTCAAATTGGATATCTAACGTAGTTCCTGCTCGGAATAAACCTATTGCCATAAGAATCATCACAAATTTCCATGATATTAATAAATAATGTCCCAAGGATGACTTCCCCTTGCCTAACATTGATATGATCATGGATTCCACTGCTGGTTATGAAATGTTGTCCTTAATGGATGGTTTTTCAAGGTATAATCAGATTCATATTGTAGAAGAAGATCAACATAAAACAACTTTCATCACCCATTGGGGAACATTTTGCTACAAAGTCATGCCTTTGGGCTCAAGAATGTTGGGGCCATCTATCAACGTGTAATGACTATAATCTTTCATGACATGATGAATGAAATCATAGAGGATTACATTGATGATATTCTAGCTAAATCCAAAAGCAAAGGAGAACAATCAAGTGCTAAAACACATTTTTCAGTGTCTCTAGTATTACAAGGTGTGCTTAAATCCCAAAAAGTGTGTCTTTGGTGTTTTATTAGGAAAGCTCCTAGGCTTCATTGTCTGACAAAGAGGGATAGAATTGAACCCCACAAAGGTTACCACTATCACCAAAATTCCTCCACCTACCACTCTCAAGAAATTGATAAGTTTACAAGGAAATATTCAGGTAATCCATCACTTTATTTCACAACTTACGATAAGTGTCACCCATTTACACATCTACTAAAAAAGGATGTTACATTCAACCTGGGGACCAGATTGTCGAAGTCATTTGCACTACTTAAAGAGTACCTTGTCAACCCACCTCTACTCATGCCACCTACCCTAGGAGAACCTCTCCTCTTGTACATTTCTGCTACCTGGTTTGCTATTGGTGCATTGCTTGCCCAATACGATCTAGACCATAAAGAAAGGGAAGTTTATTACCTCAATTGCACTCTGATTTCCTATGAGTTAAATTACCCACAAATTGAAAAGGCCTTTCTGGTAGTTGTCTTTTCCTTTCAAAAACTTTGCCACTATCTCCTTAACAATAAAACCAAATTAATATCCAAATTTGACCCTCTCAAGTACCTTTTATCCAAACCCATCCTTACAGGATGAATGGATAATTAGATCATTCTCCTAAGAGAATTTGATATTGAGTTTGTGAATCAGAAATCCTTGAAGGGACAGGTGTTGGCCGATCAGTTGGTAGAAGCTCCTCTACTAGGAATGCAACCTTTTTGTCTATATCTACCCGACGCATCCATGA
The DNA here is from genome assembly GCA_018340775.1 of Taxus wallichiana var. yunnanensis. Lineage (NCBI taxonomy): Eukaryota > Viridiplantae > Streptophyta > Pinopsida > Cupressales > Taxaceae > Taxus > Taxus wallichiana. The sequence goes on from CM031241.1 coordinate 737,170,886, forward strand.
TGTATATTAAAAAGTCCACCGAATGAATTTTTTTTATTTTGATGTATCATTCACCTTCCGTGGGTTGGGAGGAGTAGTTCTCATCACTCCCACACGGGAGGTTATACTAAGGGAATTTTGTTTGGGATTCCCTTTCACTAATAACATTATAGAGTATGAGGCCCTCATCGCCGCCTCAAGATAACTATCAATTGGAATATTAGTTAGCTACGAGTCATTGGGGACTCCCAACTTATCATTAAACTAGTTAATGATGAGTATAAGGTTAAAGATGAAAATATTATTCCATATAAAAAATTGGTTGAAACCTTGAAAGAATATTTTACACAAATTGTATTTGAACAAAAACCAAGGTCACATAATAGATCAATAGATGTTATGGCTACAATTGGATCTCTCTTATGCATTCCACCTTAGGAAAGAAAAATGCCTTTCTTTTTAGAGAATTTACAAATACCTGCATATGATATGCTAGAGTCATGTTTGGCATGTGAAACTATTGGCCTGTTATCCCCGTTGTATGGCCCTATATTCAAATACCTACAAGTTGACACATTCCCCACGAGACATTACCCACTCGAGAAGAAATCCATTATCCATCGTATAGCTTGTTATACCCTCCTAGGAGGCACCCTCTATCGTCGTGATACGACAGAATCTGTTTGATGTTTGGATGTTATTAATTCAATCCACGCTATTAAGGAAGTACACGGTGGTATTCATAGAGTGAAAACTAGTGGTATAGTATTGGCTAAAAATATCTTGAGGGTAGGTTATTTTGTCCCACCATGGAAGTAGATTGTTGTAATTTTGTAAAGAAATGTGAGCTATGCCATTAATATGGAAAATTGATACATGCGCTAGCACAGATTTGCAACCCATTGCAACACCTTGGACATTTTCTAAATGGGGCACGGATCTCATAGGAAGCTCCATCTTCTTCATATGGCCACACCCACATTATCATAAATGTAATCCGCCATGATTTCACTCATCATGTTATGGAAGATGACATTCATTGCACATTGATAGGTGTTCACAACATTCTTGATCCCGAAAGGCATGACTTTGTAGTAAAATTTTCCCCAAGGGGTGATGAAAATTGTTTTAAGTTGATATTATTCTATAATTTGAATCTGATTATACCCTAAAAAACCATCCATTAAGGACAAAATTTCATAACCAACAATGGAATCAACGATCATATCAATTTTAGGCAAGGGGAAGTCATCCTTGGGACATGATTTATTGATATCATGGAAATTGGTGTAGTTTCTTATGCCAACAGTTTTCTTACGAATAGTAACTATGTTAGATATCTAATATGAATAGTCAATGGGATTAATGAAATCAGCAACTAATAACTTTTCCAGTTCTTCTTTAACGAGGAGTGCAATCTTAGGGTGCATCTTCCTCAACTTTTGCATGATGGGTTTGGTGTTTGGGTCCACAACGATATTATGCATAACCAAGTATGGGTCTAATACAAGAATATCTGTGTATGTCCACACCAATATATATATATATATATATATATATATATATATATATATATATATATATATATATATAGCTTGTCTACAAAAAAAACCTTTTGTTCTTGAATTGAGAGTGAAGCTCCCAATTTTATCATCCTAGGTTGGTCCTCTGAATTGATGTTGACATAGATTATTTCCTAAACAAGCATGTTAGAAGCATCTTCCATCTACGTAGGATTAGGGGAAGAGTAATATTAACCTCCTTAGGTAGCTCCTCATCATCTTTGAATGGATACACCATTTCATCCATAGGTTCTTTGTTCTATTTATCTATGAGTGCTTTGAAGAGTTTATCACTATGAGACTTGCGTTTATCTTTCCCACAAGGATTATTTGAAGTGTTCTTACTCTTGTTTATGAATTTCCTAGTAAAGCATTAACACATCTCAGCCTCTTCTCTGAAGTATGCATAGGCATCTAGTTGAATTGCGAATCCTTTCTTGTGATCCCCAACTGGAATAGAATCCCCGAGTCCCATGAATTCTACAAATGCCTCATCATTCTCAAAGAATTCAATTGGAACGTGAAATTGTTAATCCCAACCTATAAGTTTGAGATATACAAGGGATATTTGGTAATTGGTTTGAGGATTGGATCCGAACAAGGTAAGGATAGCTGAATAAGGGCATAGGTTAGTGGAAGAAAGATCCTCGTAGAGGCTACATTGGGAATTTGTGTCACTATCAGAATGAGATGATTCGTCCTCACATTTAGAAAAGGTGGCATCAATCTCAAAGGGTGGATGACCATGATGTCTTATTCCCAGGACTATGTTTGTTTTATTTGAAGTAAGGGATTGGAATGGGTTCTAATTGACCTTGTGCATTGATACCATATCCAAAACCATTGTAACCCATGAAAAACATCATGTATTGGCCTTTGACATATTGGGGTGCCTAATGGCATGAAGCCATGATACCTTCCGACACTCTATTATTAGGATCCCCTAACATATTTTCCTCGGAAAGGAGACTGCTAGGGATGAAATTCTCTAGTGGCTTAGGGCATTTCTCCTAAGTTCTCATGAACTGAAAGTTAGGTTTTCTCCATGTTTTGGGAGATACTAATAGATCTGATATCAACAAGGCCTATTCAAGAGTGAATGGATTTCTAGGAAATATTTTACCAACGTCGCCTCCCATATTGGGAAAGGGTTGACCAAAGAAGGAAAGTCTTGATTACAAGGAATGAGTGAATCTAGATCCACACATTCCTTGATAGCCTCTATTTGCAAAGGAAAAACAATGTTGGCGAAGGGAATTCATAAGCTACACAAGAAAACTTTTGTAAAGATCGTAATGTGTAAATGGTTCTAGATCACCCTGAATGGTGACTATTTGTCCTTTATGGCACATCTTGATAAACTTATGGAAAGTTGAAGGAATGTTTTGCATGGCATGGATCCATGGGTGTCCTAAGTGCATGTTGTATGGTAGATCCAATTTAAGGACATGGAACGTTGTATCATGATAATTCAGCCCTATTTCCATTAGAATCACTCTTGTTCCTACTAACTCTTGCTCCTCATTATTATAGGTCATGATTGTAATAGTTTTGGCACCTAGATTTGTCTTTGAATGGCCTAGTTTCTTAACCAATTTCAAAGTACTAATATTCAAACCAGATCTACCATCTACAAGTACTCTATTGACCATATGATGGGTAATAATTACTTCTAGATATATGAGTGAGTTGTGTTGTGGGTTGTTACGCAGGATTACAACATGATTAAAAGTTATATGATCATTGAGTCAAGGTGTGCAATCATGGATTGGAGGTGCATGGGATGTATATCGATGGAGACTCCTGAACTCTGTAGTATTTTATACAATATGTTTTTATGGGTGGTAGATATTTTGAGGAGATCTAAGATTGATAACCTAGCAAGCATCTTCTCTAACTTGTCTACCAAATTGCACTAACCTTCTTGAGGGATGGGTAGGGGATCTGGTATGATTAAACGATCACATCTTGTCCCTACTACACAACTCTTTTCTAAGATCCTAATAGTATTGAACTATTCATCAGATGAATGGATACATCCTGTGAGAGAATCGAAGGGACTATAATTAGTGGAATAAATATAAGAAATAGTTTTATATTCATTGGAAGTTTTTCTATGATCTAGATTCCTTTTATTTTTATTTGCATGGTTGGGAAAGGGCTCTTTAAAGATACCCATTTTCTCATTTGGACCTTGTCCTAAGTTAGGGGAGAATCTATGGAAATTTTACCCTCTTATATGAGGTCTTGTATGTAATGTCGTAGTCTCAAGAATCCATTTGTTTTATGTCCCTTAACACGGTGGAAGTCACAAGTACTCACGCTCTTTAAAATAAATAGGTTTTAAAGCATCTTCTAGGTAGGGAATGTCACTTTCAGTTATTATACCATGTTTAAATTATCCAATTGTCTTAGTATGGCAAATATAGATTCTATTAATGGTGTAAATATACGTTTAGTGGGTGCCTTGGGATGAGGTCCTTGTGAGAGATTTAAAATGCAACCATTTTGCGTGGTTTGGACTCTTTTGGACTCCATAATAACATCACCAACAACATGCTTATTTTTGTTTTAAAACTTCAGTTTGTCTATAGGTTTTGCATCATGTTTGATTGTAAAGACCGGTTTAAGCGTTCCTTTTGTGATGAGAGCCTTCTTGATTTGATTGCCCTTCTCTATAACTTCTTCAAAGTTAGAGCCGTAGTGCATTTGTAAATGGAAGGCTATCTCTGGGTTTAAGTTAGGAACAAATATGATCACTAGCTATTTTTCTAGTAATGCACAAGGGAATCTACTTGCCAACCCTCACCATTGTTATAGAAAGCTTGCAAAGGTATTGTTGAGTTTTTGTTTTGAATTGCAAAGGTCGTTCATTATGATATAATTTTCTATGTTGAAGGAATAATGTCATATGAAATTTTCGCTAACGCGACCATGTTGTAATGGAACATTTGGGTATGCTAAAGAACCATTCTAATGCCAACAACCCTAGGATGTGAGGGAAGATTTGTATCAAGAAATTATGGTTATACATGACCTCTTGGAAATCCATATAAAAGTCTTTAATTTGATCACAAGGATCACCTTTGATTTTATATTTATCAAATTTAGGAATAGTAAAATGCTTTGGGAAGGGTTTTCATAACATGTCCTTATCAAAGGGGTAAGGGCATAGTTCTTCATATAAATATTTCTTACTATGTCCTACATTTCCTTCTTATAATGTAGTAAGCGTGTCTTTCATTGATTATAATTCCCGTTCGATGAGTTGTTCTTTGGTAGGTGACATTGGTATTTATGCCTTCGCCACTTTAAAAGTCATGTCACTATATGGATCAAAGTGAAACTCGCTAGATTTTTTTCTATCTTTGTCTTTATATGCGCTTCTTCTTAAAGAGCCTAGCTTTGCTAATTTTTGCCTTAGTTTTAAGATATGTTTTTAAAGGATCTCTTCTTTAATTAAAGGATCATCTTCCTCATCAAACTTGGGAGGTGGTGAGGCTTTGCACTCAATCTTCACTTTACATGAATCTTTGTAATAAGGTCATCGTGGATCACCAAGTGGCTTGGATGGGTCTCCTTCAATGGTGTTGTGATGTTTCCTAGAAGTAGAAGCGTACCCTATGTCAAAGGGGTTATCCATGTCTAAGAGGGACCTTTATTCTTCTGTTTTATGATTAATGGCCTTGGTTTCTACTTCACATTCCTACGGAAGTTTAGCCCCTAATTCTAAGACTCTTGTGAGCACTTGATCTCTATTGTAATAAAGGAGTTTGTCAAAGTGACCTAGGTCTAATTGGTGTTGTTATTCAAAAGAGTCAAAATCCTCTCCGCTATGATCAATTAATGGCTTTGTGTCCTTGACTTATGAAAATATAGGTGCTAAGTTTTTTTCGCTAAATGGGAAGGCCTCAAAATGGTTTTCTCCTAAGTCATGATCATTTGGTTTGGACACCATCTTTGTGATTCTAGGCATCATTAGTTAAAGTGATACTATATTTTTTCACAACAATTTCTTCAAAGTTTGTGTGAAACCTATGCGTATGTTTTTGCAAGTGGCTCAATGTGACTTTGAAATAACCGAGTGTGTTCTAGAAGCAATGCTATGAAGTTGTTTTTATGATTCAAAGAATACTCATATGAACACTCAAATGCAACGATCACTCAAATTGTCTCTTTATTAAGTTTATACCCTAACTAAGATTCCGATGAAGGGTCCAAAGTGGATAGTGATAATATCGTATCAATACACAGGTCAAGTTAGAATTCTAACAATGCATAAATATTAAAGTGGTATTGACGCAATCTCTTGACGAGTTATACTAAAACTAGTTTGAATACCGATGAAAGCTAATTTTTCTTAAAAATGGAAGTTATGAGTATGTATATCATAACAACACTATCCTGATACATTAACTAAGAAAGAAAGGTGTTAGTATAAAGATGACATTATTTTGGTACATATAAGGTAATATCGACACCCTAAAAAAGAATTAGTTGATGTCAGAACTGAAATGAAGTATGAGTATAGAAAGAAGGTCTTAGTTGTATGAGTGAGTAGTGTAACCGCACAGATAAAAAGGGACTTATGTCAAATTCTCAAGAAACTGAAAAACACGACATAAGTACCAAAATTGTGTGACTAGAATGTGAGAAAAAAACTATCAACCTAAGGAGAGATAAATGATAAACCAAAATCGCAGTATTGAAGACGATCTCTAAATCAAGATCAAAGGACTATCAAAGATTTTAAAAATGTACTTACATACTTTAGACATTTAACAACCCAAATTATGAAACATGGATGGATGTAAATAGACAAAAAGTAGTGAGTACTATCTTTGATAAAATGTGCAAGGTATGCTTCCTTCTCACTCCAAATGGGTAGTCAAAATGCAATGGTATGGATCAAAAGGATGAAAATAAAATAAGAGCCACTTGGCTAGATTTTTTCCTCATCTGAAGGTGAGAAAGAAACTGAGCTAAGTGAGACATCGTTTAATTTGGTGATGAAAGAAAATTAGCTCAAACTTACATGGAATCTTTACCCTTTTTGAGAAACAAGGTTTAGACTCCTAGTGATTTGTCACTTCATGATGGCTTGACGTGAAAATGGACTAGCAAAGTGGGCTCCAAGACAGAATGGATGCCCTAATAAGATATCTCAAATAGGTGTCACAAGTTGTCTAAGAGTGATCTTGATTTACCCAAAAATTTGCATTGACTAATTTGGGAGTATCTCAGCTTTACTTTACCCCCTTCTAATATAATGACCAACTAGTGTGTTCAATTGTACCATCATTGAGGTCACGATATGCACAACTTTGAATCTAACTTATTGTGTAAATCTAGTCAAGTGGGTAAGCAAAGCGCTTCTTGTTTCATTAACAAGGTTACTTAGCTATGGATTACTTTAGGGTTCTTGGAACCACCCTCATTATTTCAGCTTAAGGAATTATGCTTTGAAGGGGTTATGTTCTAGTTAAGTGGATAGGGACGTACCCTTTTTTGAAACTGGAAATATAGTGTGAAGTGAAGCGGTGTATTTTATATCTTGCGTAACTTAATGTGGTTTTAATTAGCACACTGCTTTTTTTAGAAACTTGTATGAAAACATGTATTAAAAGATTTTTTGTGTCAACTCCTTTCTTTGACAATTGTTAGGTCCTATAAATACAAAATTTAGTAATTTTCCATCAAATATTGATATCAAGAAAGAGAATTTACATGTTTTTTTGTTCCTAAGATCACCAAAAGGTGTGAAGGAAGAGCATACACAATGTGGAAATTCTACTAAAACAAATCATATGGAAAGTATTTTTAAAATGTTTTGTTTCTTAAAAGGGGTTTTTTTTAACCAACTTTGAAATATTAATCCTTTTAAGAAGCGTAAAATAATCATTTTTAGATGTGAAAAAGGTTGGAGAAGTGTTTTGATCTCCAAGATCACCTAGAAGGTGCGAGGAGAGAACATACACACCTCGCAAACCTTTTTCTAGCTAAGAAACTAAAAAATTCAAGCTAAATCAATTTAAACAACCAAACAATAACCTGTAATCACTTATTAGACCTTGCAAATACTTGGAAAAACAAAAATAAATGATCTTACAGCTCGGAGGAAAAAAAATCAAATTTTAGCATAGACACATGCGCACCTAGAATGACACATGCACACCCCATCAAAAAAATATGTGCTGAACCAAAGAAAATGCATGTGAGGAAGTGATGACAAAGTGGGGTCCAACACATACACAGGGCTACCATAGTGGTACACTAGGGTTTCAACAGAGAGCGCTCCCGACTCGATGGATATGCCTGTAAGTAAACTTTAGAAAATCCATAGTATATTAAAATACACCAATGCACATAGAGGCATGGGTATGCCTAATATTAGATGAAGATGTTGATGTTTCAGTAGGTACACATGCGATCCAAAATGAAAAAGTTATACAATAGGCCCATATATGCAAATGTGTCCAAAGGGATGGATACACATACCAATCGAAGCAAAAGCCTAGAGTTCAATAGTTGTGTCCCTTTGAAAATGAATTGTTAGTGGAGAACACAACTAGACCGGTGCATGGCCAGTTTGATGGAGGCACCAATTTTTTGACAGAGGCACACTCCTTTAAGATACCTATACGTAACCCCTAAAAAACCTACAAAAGTCATGGAATTTGAAATTTTCAACAAGAAAACAGGTTAGTTATTAGTCAAAGAAGCCTATTTATAGTTTAAACCCACAAAATATATATGAACAAGGATGATTTAGCTTATTTAAGAAATGGAAACAAGTAAATAACAAGTTATTTCTCCTAGAAAACATGAAAGTGGACTTAAAAGCTTTGAAAAGGGCTTCTAGAGGACAATGGTGAGTGTCCCACCGGGTGTGCCAAATGTGTTCAATGAAAAATTTCAAAAGCCATGGACATGGGGTAAGAATCTCTAAAGAAACCCTAAAGGATTTTAACAAACTAGTCAATGGACCATCAAATAAGAAATAAACAAGGATTCATACCTTTGCATACATTAAACTTGAAGGAAACAAACAACCTAAAATATTTAGTAATCCTCTTTTCTTGAAAGATTTAAAAAATGAACCTAGTAAGGATTCTAAGCGATCGGTTTGTGATTATGAGAATGAAAACTCAATTTTAATGGCTTCAAGGCCAATGGTTCTTCTAATTTACTCAATGTTTTGTGTGTAGTGCAATGGAAAAAGCAATAGCTCAATAAAATAAATGAAATAAGCTCCAAACCCTAAGAAAAATGTTATAGTTTATGTTAGGAAGAAGGAGAGTTCTTAGAAATGGTTTAGGGGTAGTGGTCTATTTATATTTTTCCATTTGGGAAAGTGGGGAAACTTTGGTGCATGTAGGACTAAAAGGAGTCAAAAAGTTGATTAGGGAGTCAAAGTAATATTTGACTAAGTTTAGAATAGGTTAATCAAGGTTTATGGTAATTAACCTAGGTCTAGGCTAGTTAATCTTGTTTAGAGAGGAATTAGAGTTTTGAGAGAGTTTTGAGAGGTCTAATCAATCCAATGAAATAGACTGATAAAAAAGGAAGTTAGTAAAAGTGGTATATAAGAGGATGAGAAGATGGTTTACCCAATAAAGGATTATATTAAATCCATTATTTGGTTTACAAGAGGAATACAACCAAAAGAGTTTCATAAGAGGGGACTTAGATAGGTCTAATTGACAAGTATGTCATCAATTTGCAAGAGGAAAAATAGTTAGTGACATATTAGGAATAATAGTGCTTTGATCAAACTACATTTTTCTACAAGTACAAGACACAAATATTTTACAATAAGCCCGATTCAAGGAATTTAGCTCACAATATCTCTCTGGAACAATTTCGACATATTTCCTTTTCCTTCTAGAAAATCCCCCTCATAATGAGGTGAATTTTACAATATGTAGGTAAATTGAGTCACCTACTAGCAGGATGCATTAAAAGGTATGGGTAACCATTAATTTTGGTACTTTTCCTACACAAGAGGTTATGGGTGTGATGCCTCATTAATTTTGGTTGTTAGGATGTCATTTATTCACCTACCCTCATCTATCTTGTAACTCATCCATCCTCACAACCGACGAACCGATTTGCGAGCTAACCATCCTAGTGACTCACCAACCTCAGCATTGCACGATTTCGACCATCCAACCCAGGAAGGTTTGATGTCAGCCAACTATGTGGGCCATACATTAATATGGTCATAAACAAACCCCGGTCATCATCTTTATATTGTGGGTCATCCAACCCGAGTGGGGTCAGATGACTATATATTTATATCTGTACCATGAGCTACCCAACCATCCTGATGGTCATCCATCTGTTGGGCCAACCAACCTATCTGTACACCTCAAAAAATGTGACTCGTCCATTATTTGTGTCATGAAAATGTGAGGGGTGTAACAAGAATCTAAAAATATCCATACGTGTCCAAAAAAAATGACCTAACCAACCTATCCATACCGTCCAACCTTGGTGACCCGACTAACCACGTGTCGCAAATGCGAATGTGGCGGAGTGCAACAGCATAAAAACTATTCATTGGTGTCAAAAAATGTTACCCAGCCAACCCAGTGTCCAACCTACCCAACCAGCACCCAGAATCCAACCTAGGCGACAAACCCCACCGACCAATCCCCGGAGTCCAACCCCTAGGTGTCCAACCTAGTCGACCAACCTCTAGAGGCCAACTTTTGAAGGTGATATCTTGAGCTCCGGATGAGTTTTGGGGTGAAATTTTATATGATTTCACATGGAAAAACCCATGGAATAAAATGGTGGTGGTATAAAGATCCAATTTTTACGTTATCACCTCAAAATGGCTCCTTATTTCTTAGTATTTCTGGTTGTGCACCACAAGAATGAATTACCTTGGGAAGTGTATGATGCTTCAAGATGTCTCATCTTTTCCACCATGTAGGGCATGGAAAATGAATTCCATTAGCACTTTTTGGACTTATAATTCTGACACAACTATTATAATCTTTTGTTGAATCTCAGGCCCTCTTTCATGCTACAAAATCCTTAAGGCCCAAAAGCCTACTTTTGATGGATGGCCCCAAGACCTCTGAAACTTCCCTGAATCACTTGAAATGCTTCCCAAACTTGAAATATTAGTTGTATCATTCTATATTGCTCCATGAATCATTTATTGGTTCTCAAACCCATCCTCCCAATTTGTCTATTTTACCAAGGGGTAAAAATAGATAATAAGAAGATCAATAAGTAAGAAAAGGGGTGAATGGTAAGAGGAGACAAAAATCCCCCTAATTGGTAAGAACCAAGACGATCCTAACATACCAAATATTGGCTGATGAACATAAAACCCTAAAGGCATTGCATGATTGACTATTCTAAGGGTGAAGAAGGTCACATGATCATGAAAGGTCACACGTCCGACACATCCGTTGAGTAGGTAGAAAATTAGAAAGTAAAGGTGTTGAGGTGAAAGAAGTTGGTTTAGTGTAATTGGGTGTGAGACAACATGCCTCTTTGGCAAGGGACACAATATAAAAAAATAGGCAAGTCTCTGATGAAAAAAGTCATCTTTTTCTTTTTACTTTTTTTTATAGACTGATCAATGTGGGAAGTGTATTTGGGTTGATTAGAGTATCTCCTTGAGGTCTTTGTGAAGTTGATCGATGCGGGAAGCTTTAGAATATTTTTATTTTATTTTATTTTTGTAGGAATAGTCTTCTTTTTGTGATAGACTATGTATAATATGGCTAGCTTTGTATAGTTGTCCTTCAAGGGAGAAATCTATTTATATTAGCAAGATAGAAAGATTAGATCTCCTTTTGAGGTAGTCATATTTTTACGAGAAGTTTGAATCAAGGAGTTTTGAATTTGAAAATACCATATATTGCTTTTGAATTTTTTTTTGGACTTTTAGGTCATGGAAAAGACTATAGAGAAGTATAGGCTTATTTTATGAAGACAAAACCATAGCACACATGGGTTAGCTATGAAAGAAAGGTTTTAAGTGAAGAATGACCATGGGATTCCATCCTAAAAGGATGGAAAGTATCCATGAGAATCATCTCATGAGTAGAGCCATGGTGCTCATATTTAAGATAAGGCTTAAAAGTGACAAGTAATCACACGAGTCTTGTTTAGTTTTTATCCTTAAAATAGGTAAGTGGAAGGTGAATGGTGTTTAAGGGACAAGTGTTTAATTGAGATAACATGATTTAGGACTTGATTCAATAATAGAATGGTCAAAGATGCAATAAATTGAGGGGATCAAGTTTGGGTTTACCTTCGAGTGAATAAAAATGATAAGCACCCAATCCATAGGTATGAGTAATAATATAGGGTCTAAGAAAATTAGGAGAAAATTTCCCCCTTTTAATTTTCTCCAATTTGGTTACATGTTGATTTTCCTTCAGGACAAGGTCACCAACCTGGAAGGTTCATTATTGGACACATTTATCATAGGCACATTTGATAAACTTTTGGTATATTTAGAGGTGATCAAGAGAATTAAGATGATGTTCGTCTAATAACTCAAGTTGTGCCAAATGATCCTAAAAAAATCATCATCGTTGAGCATATCTTTGAGTGAGATATGAAGAGATGGTATTTGGACTTCGAGAGGTAGGAAAACCTCTATATTGTAGACCAAAGAAAAATGCATGGAAGTAATTGAAGTATGAATATTAGTACAATAATCCCATAAGGAAAAAGGAATGTACGTGTGCCAATCCTTTCTAGTATCGTCAACCACTTTCATAAGAATTTTATTTAGGGGTTTTGTGGTTGATTCATCTTAGCTATTTATTTGAGGATAATAAGGTGAAGAAAAAAATGAGTTGTATGCCGAAGGCATCACAAATTTTCCGTAGGGTTTTATTTTTGAATTGTTTCTATTTTCAAAGGTGATGAGGCGGTGAGGAACACCAAAACAAAAATTGATGTTAGGATTGATCTCTCCAAAAATATCTAAACCCCATTACGAGAAATTCCAAAGGTTTCGTGCGACCTATAAGGTGTGAATAGGGGTGTGATGAATATTAGCATGTTGCTGACACTTTACACAATGCTTGACATAGTCACAATAATCATGGTTTAGGGTTGGCTAGTAATATCCCAAGAGAAGAATGTGTTTAGCAAAAACTAAACCAATGAAGTGACCCCTAAAAATTCCATCATGAACTTCCTTGATGGTGTAGGGAATTAAAAATTCGTAAGAAATCATAAGGGGAGAGCATCAAAACAACGTTTATAAAGAAGACCACCCATGATGACATAACAAGAGAAAATTTTGAGAAAGGCTCATTGTCCATTATGAGTAAGATCTGGAGGAAGGATGGAAAGGGAAAGGTAGTCAGAAAACTACTTATACCAAAGGTTACGTGGGTTAGTTTCAACGGTTGCTACAATGTTAACATATTAAAATAGATAAAAGGGTGATTGCAACCTTTGTAATGTGAAAAATATTTTTTTGATTCGGAGGGCAAAGTGGGGATTTGAGAAGAAAAACAACCAATGGTGTCTATAAATGTTTTAGTGGAATGTAGGTGGTTTGAAGCTCATAATGTCAAAGGTAGTAAAAATTATGTCAACATGATGCTTATACTTTTGAAGTATCTCATTACGACAATCGGTATTTACCATTAGATTTGTTCACAACTAGTTGAGAGTTGGAAAATATATTAATTTATTTAACATCCAAGGTTATGGCTTCTTGAAGACTTGACACAGTAATTCATATTCAACTATATTATTAGTACACTCAAAATCTAGTTTGAAAGATAATGACATAGGCTCACCATCAAGAGGTATGAGGATAACTCCGACACCATCCCCATGCTGAAATTTTGAACCATCGACGAATAAGGTAATCTAGTAAACAATATCATCCAAATAGAGGGTAGCAGATGGATTGATCATGGAAATAGAATTTAAAGAATTGATTTCGAAGAGAGGTGTGTCTATGAGTTGGTTTGCAATTGTTTGTCCTTTGACAGATTTTTGATGGGTAAATTTGAGATCTAGGTCTGCGCAAGAATCATGAGCCAACATGCAACATGTTGATGTTGGTAGGACTTAGAATACATGTAATGTAAGGGGTCGGTATTGGTTTAAGACCTTGAAGGATTTATGGCATTCATCATCCCATTTGAAGGAAACATCCTTTTTAGAAGATGATGAAATGGATGACAACATTCAAAAAGCTACGAAATAAAATGATGAATAGATTACAACTTGCCTTGCAAAATACAAGTTGATGAAGGTTATTAGGTGGAGGCATTTCAAGAATAACCTTGATCTTATCGGGATCAACTTCAATGAGACAAAAAGAAAAAATAAAACCAAGGAGTTTTCTAGAGAGAACCATGAAGACACACTTCTTAGGTTGAAGATGAACACAATATTTGATGAGATAGTCAAAGATTACCTTAAGGATTGTAAGGTTTTGGACTGATGTTTGGATTTAGCAAGAAGATTTTCAATGTAATCTTCACATATGTGATGCATAATGTCATGAAAGATATAATTCATAGCCTAATGATATGTAACACAAAAAAATTAAGGCCAAAAGGCATGAAACGGTGGCCGAAGGTCCCCCAAGGAGTAATGAAGGTGGTTTTGGGTTGATCTTTTGGGGAAAGTAATATTTGGTTATAACCTAAGAAACCGTCCATGAGTGATAGCATCTCATGGACATTGGTGAGATCAACTAGTTGGTCAATACTAGGTAAAAGAAATTCATCTTTGGGGAAAGCTAATTTAAGGTTGCGGAAATCTATGCAAATGTGGATTCCCTTGTTGCTTTTGTAACAAGAAAACAATTAGATATCCATTAGGGATAATCAATGGGTAGGATGAAAAAAACTGAAAGAAGGCATTGGAGTTTTTATTTGACAAGAAGGGCAATGTGAGGATGCATTTTCCACAGGTTCTATTTCATGAGTTTGGCCTCAAGAATAGTTACGATATCGTGGACCACAATGTTTGGGTGAATACCGGGCATATCAGTGTAGGACCAAGTAAAAGTGTTGCTATGATCCTAGAGGAAAGAAGTAAAAGCTTCCTATTTAGTAGCATCTAAATATTGGCCTATTTTTAGAATGTGTGGGTCATCTTGAGTGTGAATATTTATTTCGATGGTTGATTCATTCAACATGGTTTGTGTCTCAGAAGGTAACAACTGGTGAATATAAGAATCTTCCGCACCAAGGTAGGTGAGAATATAATCATCCTTCTAACATTGAAAAACATTAATAGAAGGTGTATAATCATTGATCATGTCATGATACGAAAGGGAAGAGAAGAAGGAGCTTTGCCATCTTGTTGATAAGTTAGAGGTCCCGGGAAATGGTGTTCACAAGAATTATTTTTAGGAGGAATGGATTCTAGATCCATAGGCTTTGTAGGTGAAGGTGGTGAAGTTTTTGAATGGGGTGGAGAATTTTTATCATCCTCAATGAGCTCAACTCGAGCCTTCTTGGGAGATGGCTTAGGAAATCTAATACCATTGTAGTCTTTATTCTTAAGGGTGGTGCATGGAATGACAAGTATGGTGGCCTTGTTCATAGAAACCAAATCCAAAGCCCTTTACAACACAATGATGGAGGAAAGTGTGGGAAAAGTAGCGATTGGTGAGAGATTGAAAGTTGAATGAAAATGGTTGAGTTTGGGAAGGTGGTGTTATCCCAATTTCCCCCGAGAAAATTGACCAAACCTGACCCTGCACAGAAGAAATCTAAAGGTTTATTCCGTCAGATGCGAGCCAACATTTTGAATCTAATAGTCAAGTTGCAAGCGGATTCAAAAATGGAAAAACCAGAGGCTTAAAGGAGGAAAACAACATTAAGGAGGCCACAAGCTCTCGGAGAGAAACAGGAAAAGGCTCGAGTCTTCAGGCTTCACAAATGATTCAAAGCATCATCCCAAATCGGCTAAGTATCACAGACTTGCAAAAGATGCCACATGTCTCTTCAAAGGCATCTTCAAAGGTAAATCTAAAAGTGGGTCTCCTAAACAAGTGCTAGCCTTCCACATGTCCCAGTCTGAAAAGGGACAAAGTTGATAGTTGAAAATTCAAGATGGGGCAGAGTTAGCGGAGGGTGCCAAGTGTCTCAATGATGTAAATTCAAAAGGGGTGGCCCAAGGGCTAGTCTCAAGTGAGCATGGAGCTTCCACATGTCCAAAGTCAAAAAGGGGGACAAATCTGGCCACTTAAATCAACTAAGTATGGAAGGGATGGTGGAGGCCTCCATGTGTCATCTCCATGAAAATTCAAAAGGTAGAATCGGGAAGCAGGTCCCAAATGCGTGCCAGCCCTCCACATGTCCTAGGTTAGACATATAGCCCCGCCGAATAAAAGACTTAGCCAAAACATAAAGAAACAAAATAAATCTGTACAAGGAGCCACATGTCTCTTCAGCAAAAATTCAAAATCAAAATCCAAAGGTAGTCCCCAAAGATGCGCCAGCTCTACACCTAGGCATGTCTCAAGTCAAGGTGGGAAGGTAGGTCACCGGAGGCAGTTTGAACTTTTGGCTCGAAAAGGTGTAATGTATAAAATAAGCCACACCTACAGCGAAGCTTAGAGAAGCCACATGTCAGGCCTAAATCACATGAGGGGAGGTGAGCCTTGGAAGGATTGTTTGCTAGAAGCGGGTTGGAGGGCCTGGGGAGGACTTTTTAGCCAAATGGAAAATGTGGATTGGCGGGCCGGATGATTTTTTGGCAAAAGTGAATTACAGGGCTACAGGGCATTTTTTGCATTTTTGTATTTTTTTGTAAAAGGCACAAAGTAAATTTCAAGTCCACAGACCCATTCTAATAAATTAGATTTTTCCATTTTGTACGGATCGACTCAAACATTCAAATGGATATATCTTTTGATCCAAAGTGCCAAAAATCCAACAAATCGGCACCATTAGAAAGGTCTCAACCTCTTTTATGCCACGAAACCTAGAATTTTAATTTTGACGAGGTTAGGTGGGTGAAAATTGGGAAAATGTCTTCATGCCATTAATATGTGATTTGATTGCTTCAACAACCAGATCAAATTTGATTTGATCCACCGTTCTTCCTTTTATGAAACACTAAATGCAGGACATAGAGCGGTGGACTCAGCAGTTGTGGGCGTATTTGCAGGGGCATTGATGGTTGGTAGCTAAGCTCCAAATCAGGTTTCCCACCTCTTTTCTTCTCCTCTCTTCACTGCATCTATAAAGGTAAGATCTTGGCTCATTGTAAAGGGTTGGACATTTTTGTTTTGCACCCTCCCTTCTTCCCTTGTCTATAAGTGAATTTGTGGAGTTTTCCAAACCTCCCATTCAAGTTGTAATACAAATTTTTTCCTCTTGGCTACTATAATGTACTATATCAACTCTAGAGCAATAATATATGTCTATGGATGATTCTCAACCCTCTCATGTGTTCATTGTTGTCTTCTAATCTCTCATTGTAGTTTGGTTATCTGTGCATGGTGGTTGTATTACATTTCTATGGTCTATGTTAAATTATAAAACAGTGTTTAACATTCCTTTGGTGCATCACCTTGTTAGCTTAGGTTTATTTTCTCACATCTTCTCAACCCTATCTCCTTGGCAAGATAGAGTAGGTTTTAGAGTAGATCCTCTATAATTTATTTGTGTGCACTGAAAAGAGGAATAGGAACCAGCCTTCATCCGGAGATCTCTCTCGATTTCAAAGTCCCATGCTTTGAGAGATAATCCATGTTATGCAATCACACTAAGAGTATCGACTTGTCAATTTTCAGATATTCGGGGTGTTGTGATTTTGCACTAACAGCTTTTGGCATGCTGGTGGGACCTAGAGGTCTCTATCCTTACTACAACAGGATTGATG
The DNA here is from genome assembly GCA_018340775.1 of Taxus wallichiana var. yunnanensis. Lineage (NCBI taxonomy): Eukaryota > Viridiplantae > Streptophyta > Pinopsida > Cupressales > Taxaceae > Taxus > Taxus wallichiana. Next base: position 737,188,276 of record CM031241.1, read on the forward strand.
TGCACTTGTTGTAAGTTTTTAGCTTCTAAGAAGCTCTGAAATTGCACTTCTGGTGAATCCAAAAGAGGCAGAGTCCATTGGTTTCAATAGCCCAGGCTTGGAAGATTCATGAGAAGAATCCAAACTAGATCGAGAACTAGAGAAGAAGGATTGTTTGTCTATCTACACTTGTCCCTAGATAGAGGGAGAAGGGGAGAAGAGCTCAAATGTCTCCATCTCCACCAAATAGAACTTTATCGAAACCTCCCCCTGGTAGGCCTTTCATCCAATCAACAAGGGTTCTTAGGCCAATCATAATGGCACAACCACCCAACCCCTATTCAATGTCACCTCGCAGCGGCTGACCCACTCACTCTCAATGCACAAAATCCAGTCCTAGTCATAACATTGAAGAGAATTCCATATTTCACTGGAGAGAACCAGACTACTCCTAGTGACCACATTCAAGACATTGCAAATGTCTGTGCCATTTATGAAATCATAGAGATGGATATTGTAGTCAAATTGTTAACCTCTTCACTCAAGGGTAAATCTTCACAATTTTTCAAGAGTCTAAAAATAGGCTCTATTCAACATTGGGACCATCTGTGAAGATTTTTTCACAATCAATTTAGAGATAAGGAGATAGTCTATCCTTGTTGGAAAAACTAACAACAATCAATAGGGATCCTAATGAGCAGGTTGACTGATTTCAAATTCAGATTTCAAAGGACATGGGATAGGATTCCTATGGCCGTAAGAGCAACAGAAGAATGTGCTTTTATATACTTCCTTAGAGCTTTAAATTCTTATATTTCCCTAATGATTCAATCCATAGGAGTTGTAACCTTACCAAAGGGCCTATAGCATTTCCATTAGAGCTGAAAATTGTTTAATTCAAGATGGTAAACTTGCACCTAGGACACCTATGCCTCTATATCCGTAAAAAAGAGCTCCAAGAACTAGTCAAGCACCCACGTTAGCTCCCATACCTACCTTAAGGAATTAGAGTTCATTGAAGCTTCCACCTCATCCTCTAGCACTTCAAAAGTGCTACAAGAGGTTATGAAACAATAGTAGAAACTAAGGAATGAGCTAGTGACCATCCGAGGCATCAAGCTTGGTTTTCTAGGCCATATCAGCCTCAAAATCGTGATCAAACTAGGCCCCCATACCGAAAAATAGACCACTAGCTCAGGCTCCAAACCAAAACCAAGGACAAACTCAATCTGCTAGGCCTTTTTGACCATATGATCAAAACACAACTTCAACATCTACGGCCTTGGTTCCAAAAAATAACATGGAAAAATAATATGATTGGTGTTTGCCATATAGTCACCCCCATAACCATCAATATGTTTCAATGGTATGCTAAACTAGGACTTGATGGTATAGAACATTGGCATGTCCCAAGAGCCCATCAAGGGAAAATCAACAACAAAAACCTAGAAAGAGGCACCTCCAGTGATACCATGCTTTTCAATTGGTAGGTTGATGATTTTTGTGGTATGAATCAAGCACCTCCTCATAGTGTGGCAAAAATACATGGTTTAAGAAGAGGAATATTGGAGAGGGGAAATCCTCCAATTTAAATGGTCTACAACCATTTGTTTCCCAGAAAAGTGTAACTCCCAACGTGAAGAGTCAACCCAAGCCACCTTCCAGACCCGCTCAGGCACTGGGTTTAATGACCCATGTGCAAGAGAAGAGTGTGCAAGGAAAGGGGAAGCAAAAATATAGCTCATTCCCATTTAACATCATTGAAAAAATGAAGAAAACAAATGTAAACATCTCAATGTGGGAGTCATTGGCTATCCTAGGATAGAGACCTGTTATAGGCTGCTATGGCCAATTGGTCAACTTCAAATCAGTCCCCCAATCAACAAGAGAAAGTGCTTACCAATGTAGCTTAGCCTAAAGAAAAGTATGGAGGAAAATAAGGTAAGAATCTAAAACCCCCTCCATTCTATGTTTCATTGATCATTGGGGAAAAATTGGTACATAATTGCATGATTGATTTTAGGGTGAGTAGCTCAGTCATGCCGAAGAAAATAACCAATTAGTTGGGTCTTCAATACGAATTCATATCCAAGGGTGTAGTGCAATTGGATGGGAAAATGGTAACAATGGTTGGAGTCATCAAGTATTTGACCCTCACATTACACACATGCCCTAATGTGATTGTATTGCAAAACATATCAGTTATATACTTGCCACCACACTTTGTATTATGTTTGTCAAGAGACTTCACTACTAAAATTGGAGGCTATTTGTCTGTTGATTGGTCACACATGCTTTTAGAACAAGGTATGGAGCTAAGGCTATGATAAGATCTGAGCCCATTGTGGATTACTGTATTGAGCCTCATGTACCCAACCCAATCAATGTGAATTATTCAAATTTTGATCAGGAAGACCTCCTAAGCACTTATGAGGTAGATACTAAGGTTGGATGTATTCCAGACTTGACCCTCAACGAGTGGGCAAACAAGAGGCATGCTTTTGACCCTTACAAGGAAATGGAGGAATTTGAGCTAGGAGTCTACTATTTACATGAGGAGAATCATCCTCTTCCTAACATCACTAAGCCAGACCACAAGGATGATAATGAGGTATGGCAGTTATTATTTGATGGCTCAAGAAGTAGACAAGGAGTCGGAGGAGGAGCTATGCTTGTTTCACCTCAAGGTATGAAATATTACTCAGCCTTCCATTTCCAATTTTCTTTCTCAAACAACATAGTAGAGTATGAGTCCTTGATCCATGGACTACATTGGGAAAGAAAAAGAGGGATTAAAAACTTGCAAGTGTTTGGCAATAGTGAGCTAGTTGTGAATCAAGTTCAAGGACAAAATGCTACCAAGAATGATCTGTTAAAGAACTAAAAGAATCGGTATGGGATCTTATCAAATATTTTGAATCATTTGGCATCGATTCCATCCCAAGGAAGAAGAATGAAGCAACTAACAGATTGGTAGCAATAGGGGTGGCATTTGATGTGGTAGACAGTATCAAAAGTGAGAAATCCCATCCCCATATTAAAGTGGTTGTAAGACCAGCTGTCCTAGATAACAAAACAAGTTGGCAAGTCTTCAAGAATGATCAACAAATTGTCAATTTTATACAAGAAGAATATGAGTTCTCCTCTATAAATCAAGACAAGTTAGAACAACGTTATGGTGACCAAGTGGTGCAGCTAAGAACCAACAAATTACCAAAGGGTATTGTAACTTTGGATTCAATCTTCAACCCAAATGATCAATTCCAAAAGGAGAAAGAAAATATCTAGGTAAAGGGTGAAGATTCAAATCCCATTTCCATAGAAGAAGGCAAAATGTTGTGAATTGGAAAGGTAAGTACTCAACAAGAAAAATCTGAATTCATTCAACTTTGTCAAGAATTCCTAGATGTCTTTGCTTGGACTTACAAGGATTTAAGATGTTTCAACCCAAGGTTGGCACAACACACTATTGAGATGGATCTAGGATATAAACCTTTTAAACAGAAGCAAAGGCCAACAAACTCTCCCATTGAACCTCTCATGAGAAAAAAATTGAACAAGATAATTGAGGCCAGGATCATCTTCCCTATCAAGCATTCAAGTTTGGTCACAAACTTGGTGCTTGTGAGGAAAAGAAATGGAGAAATCAGGTTGTGTGTAGATTTCGTGATCTAAATACAACATCACTCAAATATCACTACCCACTTCCATCGATGGAGCAAATATTACCTATTGTAGCTGGCTCTGAGAGGTTTTCATTGTTAGATGGATACTCAGACTATAATTAGATTATGGTGAAAGAGGAAGATTAGTTTAAGATAGCCTTCACCACCAAATGGGTTACATATGCTTACAAGATGATTTCATTTGGGTCACAAATGTTGGAGCAAAATTTCAGTGAGCTATGGATATGGTGTTCAAAGGCTTGATCAACAAGATGGTGCTGGTATATCTAGATGATATCACTATCTTCTCAAAGAATTTTGTTGACCATATCTTCCACCTCGTGAAAGTATTTCAAAGGTGTAGAAGGTTCAGAGATGTGTCATTGAATCCAAAGAAGTGTTGTGTTTTTAGCACATGAGGGAAAGTTTTGGGTCACATTGTCTCAAGAGAAGGGTTAATAATTGATCCTAAAAGGGTTGAAGCCATCCAAACACTTCCATTGCCACAACATAAGAATTCTCTCCAAAGATTATTGGGGAAAATACACTTTGTTCACAGATTTGTGCCTGATTTTTCCACTCTTGTAAATCCTTCAATGATGATTTTTAATAAGAGTCTTACATTTAAATGGAAAACAGAATAAAAAGAGAGTTTTGAGGCCATCAAGCTTGTAATATCACAAGCCCCAACTCTTATTAACCTATACTTTTCAAAGGACTTCATGATGTATGCTTTTGGAGGGTCATACATAATCTCAGCTATCTTGGTTCAACTTAACAAAGAAGGTTCAGAACAACCCATAGCCTTCTTCAGTTAGAGCTTGGAGGATTACAAGGTAAAGTTTTCTTTCATTGAAAAACATGTCCTTGTTGTCATTAGGATTTTGAAGAAGTTTAGACACTTGGTCTCGAATAATAAGATTTAATTGCTAGTGTCTCATGATGGTGTCAAGGACTTTATCCAAAATAAAGACATGAATGAGAAGAGAGTGGGTTGGATAACTCGTGTAGTGGAGTATAATATTGAAATCAAAGTGACCAAACTAGTTTAGGGTAAGGGTCTCAGTGAGTAGCTCATTTCAAAGAAACCAACTGAATCATTGGATGAAGAAGAGGTTGTCCCGCTACTACAAAATGATCAAGAGTAGCCACTAATGATGAACCTATTTCATGTTGGACCCAATCCTTGGTGCATTATCTCCAAATAGGTTTGTGCCCTCTAGAATGGGAAAAATCAAAGAGGAGACACTTCAGATTACAAGCCATCCCATTCTATTGAGGTCCCATTCACTGAAGTGTCTCTGAATGAGTTGTCAAGAATAGGGTATATTTAGCACTTCATCAAACTATTACCCTTAGGGTAATAGTCAAGCAGAGTCCATAAACAAGAACCTACTAATAATTATCAAAAGGAATATTGATGAAAATCAAAGAACTTGGCACACAAAGCTCAAATCCACTCTATGGGCTAATAGGATCACATCCAAAAGCTCCAAAGGAAGCTCCCCATACAAGCTTGTATATGGAAAATAGGTAGTATTTCCCATATCATTGGTGTTTCCCACTTTAGAGCTCATGAAATAGTTAGAACAAGCCAAGATTGAACCTATGGTAATTAGGTATGCAGCTAATGGAAGTAGGAGAGAGCAAGAGATCATGCAATACAGATCATGGAGAAAGATCAAACATTGATCAAGAAGAGAGTTGATAAGGAAACAAGAATAAGGACCTTTCAAGAGGGGTACCTAGTTCTAAAGTGGGATGCAAATCGGGAAAAACTAGGAAAGCATTCCAAGTTTGATGCCATTTGGAGTGGCTTGTACATGGTCACAAGATGTACAAGTGGAAATTCCTTCTTACTGGTTAAGTCGGATGGCAAAGAATTGCAGATTCCATTCAATGGGATATACCTCAAACACTATTACTAAAAGGAAAAAATTACTCTCCCTTGTAAATATTAGCCTAGGTTTTCCATTTCTCCAAGTGCGTATGCACATTATCTTGTTGTAGCATAGGTTTTTTTTCCCTAAGTGCTTTGGCACAAGTTTTGTTGCTCCAGGTTTGCATCATTATACGCTTCTATGCAACTCTAGGTGAATGCTCCAGCCCTTCGACATTTACAACAGGGAAACCCATGGTCACCATGACAATTGTCAATTTTAAAATAAGAACAAATACAAAGCAAATAAAATCAGGTTTTGAGGGGATCATTTCCAAGAATAGTGGGGCAGGTTTAAGGTCACCAAGTGCAAACATCAGATTCAAGATTCAAAGAACATGACCAGTATTAGGCCACCACCCATGACTCCATTTCCAATGGATACAAGAAGGAATCCAATCCCTTCATATAGTAGGATATGTCCCCATGATTCACCAAATTGTTATCCCAATTTTCCCCCAGCAAAATTGACTAAACCCGACCCTGCACAAGAATAAATCTAAAGGTTGGTTCCATCGATGAGCCCACATTTTGAATCCAACAGTTAGGTTGCGGGTAGACTTGGAAATGGAGAAACCAAAGACTCAAAGGAGGAAAACAACATCAAGGAGGCCAGAGGCTCTCATGAGAGAAACGGGGAAAGAATCAAAGTCTTCAGGATTCACAAATGATTCAAAGCATCGGCTGAATCAGCTAAGTATCACATATTTGTGGAAGGAAAATGTGTCTCTTTGGTGCATCTTCAAAGGTAAATCTAAAAGTGGGTCTCCCAGATAAGTGCTATCCTTCCACATGTCCCAAGTCCGAAAAGGGACAGAGTCAATAGTTGAAAATTCAAGATGGGGAGAGAGTCAGCGGAGGGTGCCAAGTGTCTCAACGATGCAAATTCAAAAGGGGCAGCCCAAAGGCCAAGTGTCAAGTGAGTGTGGAGCTTCCATGTGTCTAAAGTGAAAAGGGGGACAGAGCCATCCACTTAAATTACTTAGTATGGAAGGGATAGCAAAGGCCTTCTCATGTCATCTCCATGTAAATTCAAATGGTAGAATCAGGAAGTAGGTCCCAAATGTACACCAGCCCTCCACATGTCCCGGGTCAAACATATGGCCCCACCGAACAAAGGACTTAGCCAAAACACAAAGAAATAGAACAAAGCCATGGAGGGAGCCATCTGTCTCTTTGGAAAAAATTCAAAAGTGAAATCCAAAGGTGGTAACCAAATGTGTGCTAGCGCTACATGTGGTCATGTCTCAAGTCAAGGTGGGAAGGCAGTTCTTGGAGGTAGTTTGAAATTTTTTTATCAAAAAGCATAAAGTATAAAAACAAGCCATACCTCGATTGACCCCTAGAGATGCCACATGTTAGGCCTAAATCACATGCGGGGAGGTGGGCCTTGGAAGGATTTTTTTCTAGAAGTAGGCCAAAGGGCTTAAGGAGGACTTTTTGCCCAAACAGAAAATGTGAACCGTGGGCCCAACGATGGTTTTTGGAAAAGGTGAATTGCATGGGGTCAGCAGGTATTTTTTACATTTTTGTATTTTTGTCCAAAAGGTGCAAAGTAAATTTTAGGTCCGCAGAAATTTTCTCAAAATTATCTTTCACCATTTTTATACGGATCCAAGTCAAACATTCAAATGGATATATCTTTCGATCCAGTTCCCAAAATCCAACAAATATGGCCCCATTAAAAAGGTCTTGACCTCGTCTACACCATGGAAACCTGAAATTTTAATTTCAATGAGGTTAGGTGGGTGAGAATTGGGAAAATGTCTTCATGCCATTAATATGTGATCTGATTGCTTCAACAACCAGATCAGATTCAATTTGATCCGTCGTTCTTCCTTCTATGACACGTCGAATAGACATAGAGTGGTGGACTCAACAGATTTTGGGTGGATTTGCAAGGACATTGATGGCTAGTAGTTGAGCTCCAAATCAAGTTTCCCACCTCTTTTCTTCTCCTCTCTTCACTACATCTATAAAGGTAAGATCTTGGCTCATTGTAAAGGGTTGGACATTTTGTTTTACACCCTCCCTTCTTCCCTTGTCTATAAGTGAATTTGTGGAGTTTTCCAAATCTCTATTTCAAATTGTAATACAAATTTTTACTCTTGGCTATTGTAATTTACTGTATCAACTCTAGAGTAATAATATATGTATGTGGATGATTATCAACCCTCTCATGTGTTCATTGTTGTCTTCTGATCTCTCATTGCAGTTTTGGTTATCTGTGCATGGTGGTTGTATTACATTTTTATGGTCTGTGTTAAATTATAAAATGGGTGTTTAACATTCCTTTGGTGCATCACCTTGCTAGCTTAGGTTTATTTTCTCACATCTTCTCAACCCTGTCTCCTTGGAAAGATAGAGTAGGTTTTAGAGTAGATCCTCTGTAATTTATTTGTGTGCACCTAAATAGAGGAATAAGAACCGACCTTCATCCGAAGAGATCTCTCGATTTCAAATTCCCACACTTTGAGAGATGCTCCATGTTATGCAATCACACTAAGAGTCTCAACCTATCAAGTTGCATACATTCAAGGGTGCTGTGATTTTTCACTAACACGTGGCTCAGGCTAGTAGGAAGAATCATCAAGTCCCCCATACATTAATTTGGTGTGAAGGTGGGGAGGACCATAGAGGAAACATTTTCCTATGTGGTGGTCATAACGGGATGTTGGTAAAGTTTTCCATACTCTTGAGGAGTAAGGAATGTGTCAATATTATAAATGTGGTACTCCCCTAGAGTTATGCTTTGCAAAGTACCCTCTAAGGGATCAATAGTTTATATATGGGTAGCAGGAATGGATGAACTACTAGAAAATTGGGAATAAGAAGCATTGGTTGGTTGAGAAGTAGATGTGTTAGAAGATGGGTTAGCTACAAAAGTTGTGGCAACATTGGGAATATAGGAGTTAGTTGTGAAAGAGGTAGAGACAACATTTGTGGATGGGGCCATGGGTGAAGGAGAAGTTTTATCGGTGGTAGATGTCTTAACTAGTATAAGGACATCATTGGGTCGATATAACATCTTATAGTATTGAATGTTGAAGGGTCACCGGAATGGAATAGTTATATCCTTCATGTTCAAATTTTAAAAAATGGTGTAAGGTTGAAGGAACACAACCCATAGCATGGATCCAAGGTTATCCAAGTAGCATGTTGTATTGAATTCCCCTCTAAGATAGAATAATTCCATAATAGTATCGGGGCCAACACAAATGTGGATAATGATGGTGCCGAGGGTGGAAGTCATGGCATCATTGAATGAACATAGCATAACCGGGTTATTATACATGAAATTGGCATGGATGTACATTTGGTTGTATACATGGGAAGAAATGATGTTGATAATAGAACCACCATCGATCATAACACGTTAAATGCGTATATTATCAATGTAGATAAAACAAATAGGGCGGATCGGGATCATCCGATTGGAGAGTACAATCTCGTCGTTAGAGAAAATGAGAGAGGATACTTGATGAGTGGTATCGGGTGTAGATTAAGGGGATTAAGTGGTGAGAGAGGCCACATGGTGAGGAATGATAATGGTTTCCATAAGAGTAGGGTCATTAGGTAAAACCTCAATAGATTACATAACCTCAATGAGGGCCCGTCGATAAGACTCGAGGTTTGGACAAGGTCGTCAATGCAAAGACATTTTAATATGAGATTGGTGTAATTATTTAATCATTGCACTATGGGAATCCCCGTAAAAATAGGGTATGTGGGTCCACGGATGGTGATTTTTAGTGCAGTGCAAATGGGATATTGGGTAAAAGAGTGGTGGATGGGATGGTTGTTTTCTCCTTTCCTTTGTCCTTTTGGGATTGATTGGTAATGTTAACCATATTAATGTGTGGTAAAGGAGCAAGTGAGTCATGATAGGTGTAGCGAAAGGACGGGAAAAAATATGGTGAGGGCATATACTAGTTTTGTGAAAAGAATGCAACGTATTGGAATTTTGGTAGAGGGTGGTTAGCTCTCTTATGCAGACCATATTAATCTCAAATGTTGAGGAGGATAAAAGGGTTATGGAGGGGAAGATGAAGGTCACCGAATAGTTAAAGGATGAGGATTTGTGGTGATAGGTGGAGGTAAAATAGGGTCCTCATTTAAAAGGTCATCATCGTAAAAATTTCTTCAAGAGGACATAGGTGGAGAAGAATAGTCTTAAGAGCCTTAGCAGTTTTCAACATCATGCCCTGACACACGATGGCAAGCACAAATTTTATATCATCAAACTCCTCTAGTTTAGGTTTGAGTGGGTCATAAGGTATAAGTGGTGGTAATGTGATGAAAGAGGTTTCAAAAAGGTTAGCTAAGATTTTAGCATAAGACCCTCGATGGATCACAATGTGAAGTAAGTGTGGGTCTAGATGGAAGTATGGGAGATTTTGGTGGTGGAAGTGCCACAAGAGGTGGAATAAGAGGTTGAGTCAATTTGACCAATTATTTGGAAGGTAGTATATTTTTAGGTTTGGATTGCACCTTCTTGGGAAAATATGTAGCAGATGAGCTAGCGGTTGAAGGTGGTGTAGGTTTAACTACCTCTTTGGAGGGTAGTGGGTTTTTGGACTTTGGTTGCTCCTTTATGGGTAAAGGTGAAGAGGGAGTGCATGATGTATAAGTAAAGAAAAATGATGGAAGGGGATGGGTTAGCCAAGGTGATAATGGTAGTGCGGTGAAGGTTGTGGGAAGAGGCAAGGTGGAAATTACTAGTTGAAAGAGAAGGAAATATCATAGGTAATGATTAGGATATTGGAAGTGGTGTAGGTATAGGTGGTAGAAAGGATGTAGGTGACACTCGAAGGTGTAAGTCATGTAGGTAACTTGGGTGTAACAGAGGATGGTAACAAATAGGTGGATGGCTATGCTTTATGTTTACCTTAGATAAGAGGCTGCTTGGCCAAGGTTTATGGGTGGGGTCCTAAGATAGATAGAAAGGGTGAGGGTGTTAGAGGGGTAGTGGGAAAACTAGTGTATGCGGCATAAGAGTTTGGGTCTTCCTCTTAGGTTGGGGAATATTATGTGTTGTCTTGTGAGGATGTGGCTAAATCTAATTTGATATGGGGATGAACTAGGTTTGATGTTGGCATGAATCCCAATGTGGCAATGGGTTTGGATGCAAAGGAAGATATAGATTTAGGTAATTCTTCGAGCATTGGAAAAAATTTAGTTTATGGTAAAGGTTTAAGTGTGGGTGAAGGTGATGAAGAAGAGGTCATTATAACTGGCATGGGCATGGTTGGTTTGGTTTTCTGAAACACCTTTGGATAGATCATGGAAGTATCGTGTAGATAATACTTTCTTCTAAGTTGAGAAAGGTATCCGAAGGTGTCCCCAAAGTGTGGAATTGTTGACATAATCCAAGAGGTCAGCTTAGATGTGAAAATGACAACTTTGTAGGAGGGAATAATGTTGATTTGGTATTGATCCCTATAAATAATGTATGTGAGACAGACAGGAAATGGTTCGATTTAGACTCGTGGGTAAAATATCCACTAATGGAGAATTTTCACCAATAATAAGGGGCATTGATAATGTATCCCATATGGGTAGTGGAAATGATAAGTAGGATGAGGTAGGTTCACCTTTTGGAGAAGAGGAAGGTAAGCATGACTCTCCCATTGGTAGGAGAGTAAAAACTTTGGGTTATTTGTCGCTTGAGAGGTGTGTGGGAAACTGTCTTAGAAGATATGGTATAATCCTTTGTGGGTGAAGGGGAGAAAAGGAAACTCCTCTATGGGTAAAGGAGCAGATGAAAAAAATCTTTTGTGGATAAAGGGTCATCTTCAAGAATCTCCTCAATAGATGGAGTTGGAGGAAATTGAGGAAGAGATCTTATGATAACAAAAATAACATGAACCTCACAAATGATATAGTCATTTGTCGAAGGGTCACCGGTTTGGTTTGGGAATGGATTCTCGAATATGTGAATGTTCGATTATCTAGTGTGTTAGGGTTATCCAAAATGATATCTTCACTATCTAACATTTCTTGGATGATATTTTGAAATTTATACAATTATCGTCCGCTATGACCTTTAACACAATGATAGTTACAGTAATCATTTTATTTGTACCATGCATGCATAGGATAAGAGGGTTAAAAACTGGTATGTAGTTTGATGGGTGGAAGAGTTATTTCTCTAGATTTTATAAGTTTTTATAAAACTCAAGAATAGGGTTATCCTATGGGAGTGTATTTTCATTGCTCTTACTTGAACTAAAAATCATGAACAGGAGAAAGGTTGGAAGAAGGATTTAATTGGTTGGATGGATGAGATGGGCCAATTTTCAAAACTACTACTTGGGCGAGATCCTTTTTCTTTGGAGTAATTATGTTGTGGTTTGGAAGAATAAGATGTATCATTTTATTTAAATTTAGGGTTCTTTTTGTGCAATTATATCTTCTTCTCTTGAATGACATGAATGCCATAGTGAATGCCTCATCAAACATGTGGAAGGTTTGAACTTGTAGAGTTGGCGGGATGTTCCTTTCACAAGTCCAAGTGAAAAAATCTATTTACTTGGTTTGAGGTAGTTGGAACGTGAGCTGGTTGACTAGGAGTTGCCAACAAGTGACAAAATCTGCAATAGATTCATCTTTGTATTGGCATCTAAAGTAAAAAATTGGTCATGGTGCATTTCTTAACGATGTTGAGAGAAAAGTGGTCTAGGAAAACTTTAGCTACTTGGTTGAATGAGATAATGGAGTGCCTAGGTAGAGCACTATACCAATCCAACGCAAGTCCTATCAAAGACATTGGGAATGTTCGTAAGAGTATAGCGTCATCATGAGCGATCAGATAACACCCATGTTTAAAAGACCACAATTGTTGTTGTGGGTCTTATTTGTTGTTAAATTAGTTGAATTTAGGAATTTCCCAATGCGTAGGGTATGGATGAATCGGAATGGACGGGTGAATGGGACCATTTCAAATCTTTCCCTATGTCATATAATTACATGAGCTTAAACCGATGCTTCCAATGTCTTCATCTTATCTATCATCATTTTGATAATATTGTTACTAGGTTGTGATGATTAGGAACCCCCTACAGTATAAGGGGGTAGATGATGAAGGTATGACGTGGGCGACATCCTAGTATGTGGTGGTGCCGAGTACAAAAATTATGAGGGATGAATAGATGTAGGTGGAAAGTATCCTGAATAAGTGATATATGAGATAAGGGGCTATTGGTGATAAGTGTAGGTAGGTGGAGTGGATGTAACGACTCTCATAGTAATTAGAGGAAGAGACTGTGGGATAGAGAGGAAAATGTTTTGGAAGGGAGTATGGGCTGCCAACACCATGGGTGGCTGAGATGTAATAGGTATATGAGAGGTGGCAGGTGTAGATAGACCTACACTCAAGGCGGTTGATAAAGGAATGGTTGACATCACAAGAGAAATTGATGTCAAGGGTGTGACAGATGCCATAGGTGTATTAGATATCGATGTTGTAGGATCAAGTTTAAACACCACATGTGGTAAGGTGGAAGAGGGTAAGGCTGAGCTAGTAGTAGGCGACGTATAATTGGGTGTAAGGGTATGAGGAATGGAAAACTTCATGATGTATACAAGCTGCACCGATGAATCCCGAATGGATGAATGGGATAAGTAATATTGTAAAGCAACATGGTTTTGATCAAGGAGTCTTACAAACTCCTCATCACTGGTATTGATGGTAATAGGATGACTAGGATCCATAGGTGATAGAATGGAAGGTGGCAATGGGCTAGGCAGGAGTGGCTGAAGGCTAGCATGGAATATGAGGGCGTTATCTTGGCTACGAGTCAAAACCATGTGACTTATAGTAGACTGGTAATATAATATTTGTAGATGACACAAAATAATATAAGGAATGGAGAAAATAGTTTCGAAGGTGAAAATTGGTCATTGTTTTAATTGAAAAATTAAAACACAATGACCGATGGTGGTTGGGTAACCGATGTTGGTGACAGAGGGTAACCAATGCCGGTCAAAGGACCGATACTGGTTATTGTGGAAAATAAAAGGATTTGTAAATGTGGTAATAAATGATAAAAATGAAGCAAATCTAGAATTTGACAATGATTTCAAAGACACAAAGATATGGTGAGGTAATTGAGGAAACCCCAGAAAGAACAAAAATGTGATGAATGCTACTTTGGTTAAAATTACCAAAACAATAGGAAACCGACAATGGTCAGTAAAATGATGATGGTTAGATGAGTAAACCAATGACGATCGATGGACCAATACCAGTCACTGTGAAATTTGTGAAAAGATGGAAAAATTAAATTTGGTGATTTAGATCAAATAAAAGACCAACCTAGAAACTTGAGTATGAAAATGATTGACCCTAACACACTTAGAAAGAGTTGGAATACACAAACTATGATTATGGAGTGTGAAAGGAGAGAAGAATGAAGAAAACAAACTCACACCTCAAAACATAGATCAAGCAAAAACTAGCAAACACGAAATCCTATGTGGTGGATTTTATGTTCCAGCTTATGCCATTTAGGAATAACTTGTGAATAGAGTAGATTTTTTGGTTTGATAAAAGGTTCCTTATGAAAATACAAAAACTAAAGATAGTTATAGGAAATTTTTGGTCGTGGATGTCCTTTCTCTCGGATAATGATTGAACAAAGAAACCAACTTAGATCTCATTATCAATCCTCCGATCATGTGATCATTAAAAACTTCTTCATGGTAAGATGTGGTTAAAGAAAATGAGTAATTTATAGTTAGTGGTTTGGTATAGAGAAGAAGGTGTGCTCTAAAATTTAATTTTTCAACCATTAGTCAGGCATGACTTCCAAAGATACAAAGTTGCCCACAATTTTTAAATGAGCTATAGATGCAACACTCGAAAAAATATGCAAATATTTTAGACCCAAATCCATTATGAAATTTGATGAAAGAAACGATTATTAGGCAAGAGTATGTCTTTCACTAATGCAATACAAAAATAAAAAGAATGGTTCTTTTTAATCCAAAATATGAGTGTCAATGAGACAAGTAGAGGAGAAAGAATGTTCCAAAGGAGAAAATTTAATGTGAATGATTTCAAAAGGAAATAGACACACAATCTTTCACCTAGGAATGAACAATGTAAAAGAACCCAAATGGGTCCCACTAGGCGTGCCAAAATGTTTCATGAATAATTGTGTGATAAAATAGATAAGGTAAAATTTCAAGGAGGAATACCTGTGATATGTAGGTTGAAGGTTGAATGCGCATGTTACTGACTTTATCCAAGTTGATTATAGAGAACTCCTTTTTGTCTAGGAAGGACTACCTGTAGATACAAAGCAAGACCACCAAATGATATTAAATAGCAAGAGTCAGAGGACTACCTAGCAAGGATAGATCCGGGAAGTGTGATGCTTCCTCAAATGGTTGTCAATCCTCTGTTTTTATCAAATCAATGAAAGTAAATACAAGAAATAAAGGTCCTATTGCTAACACTTTGATTTAGGTATCTCAAAACATTATCAACAAACTAGATTAAGAAAATTATTGAAATCTAAACTAATCTAGCATCAGGAAAGGTATGTTTCTAGTTGGGACAGTCACAGGGGTGTTAGGTAAGGTCATAGAGGTATCTGGTAAGGTCTAGGTGGAGTTTAGGTGATGTTAGAGGTATTTTGGTGAAGATTAACATAAAACAAAGTGACCGATATCAATCTGGATACTGGTTTCAGTAGAGAGGGGAGACCGATGACGGTTAAGGTGACCAGCATCGATAGGGGAAATTTGATAGTAAATTATTAAACAGATGTTTTTAGGCTCTTTTTGATTACAAAAATAGAGAGGGTAGGGTGGTTTAGGTCATAATATGGCTAAGAATACTTAGGGATACTAAGAAGGAGGTTTGGAATGATGAAAAGGCTTAGGATGGTTGAATAGTGGGTTGGTGGGAAGAAGGTGATGTATAGGACATAGAGGAAATAAACTACTGAAAGAAGTAAAATATATACAAAAGGAATAAGCCAAATGATTAGAATCACAATACTTACTTGATGTCTTGTAGATATTAGGAGTTAGGATGGTTTATGGTTGATCGTAGAAGAATTTCTTGAGTCCAGGTCTTTGTTGAAATATGGCCTATGTACTCTTGTGAGTATTCTAATGCTCTCAAAGGGAAAAAGGTTGCTTGTCTTGCACTGTGGTTATATGTGTTTGTCGTCTGGATGTGGGAGGGCTTGAAGATTCATGCTTGAATGAAATTAGTCTCCAATAACTAAATTACCAACTCGTGTAAAGATTTTTGAAAGTGTATATAAGGTAATTGATGGTAGTTAGGTGATCGACATCGACCGAAGGGTAACCCACGCGGTTAAGATGGGCAAGTATAGGTTTACCAAAAATAGGTAGATATTTATTGTTTTGCGTGATTTTGTTTGAGTCCACTTATGGAAGTGGATTTCATGTGAGAGAAGGCATGAAGGTCATAGAAGAAGTCTAATTAGGTTTAGGAAGAAGTCTCAGTTAGTTAGGTCAAGTGGTGACTCAGCACTGGGAGTGATGACTTGGTCATTGTGAGTTAAATGCCCCTGGAATGGGTCCAGGGTGAGGTGTAATGATGAGGTGGAGGTGTGAGGATGAAATTAACTTAATTACAATAATTTAATTAATTAATAATGTGAGGATGAATATTAATATGGGATGAAGGGGTCATTATGTGTTTAAATATATTATGTTAATTGATTGAAGGGGACCAAGGGGAGTGTGACCCAAATTTTGTGTCTACACCAGAATTTTCATTATGAAGGTGTAGCTCAATGGGCCTATTGGTGAGTTCATAAACTACTCCCAAATTTTTACAAATATTCCTAAATATATTAGGACTTAGCTCCCTCACAAATTTTCCTATAAATAGGCTACTCAAGAATTCCTTTGGATCTTTATTATTACCGAGATCTTAAAATTTGGAGAGCTTGCATTGTGTTACTGAGAGGGGTTGAGCCCTTTATATAGTGGGCTTCATCCCGATTATTATTTTTAAATGGAATATTGACCATCTCAATACCAACCTGTCAAGTTGGGGTGTTAGTTGGGTGTCACAGATATGAGGGTGGAGGTTACGGGGTGAGCCTACGGTGTTGAGATATCCCTGCCTCGACCTTTCCACATTGTCAGACCCATCTTGGTGTTATTTTTCCATCTCCATACCTCACTTTTAACTCGGTCGATGATTCACCAACCCGTCGATTCTTTCATTGTGGTGATCTTTTGAGCCCATCATGTTGCCTTATCTAGTACTATGTGGATAATCCCATATTCATGGGGATAAGAGATAGGAAAGCCTTAAAAAGGCTTAGTGGTTCTATTGTATACATGGCTTTGGCCAATTTTTATTAATTTTTTCGGCCATGTGTGAACTCACCCTAATGTATCACCCCATATTTTGTCGAGTTGGCTCAGCTAGGTGACTCACCTGTGAACTCATCCAATGCAGCTCACTAATTTACCCAACTCACCCAAGTTAGAGTAGCTCACCCTACCGAGTCGAGGTATAAGGGGAAATGTGGTAGTGGGCCACATGGTGGCCTGAGGACCCACCACGTGATAATATTTTTTTGATAGTTGATGAAGACAACCATATTATAGTGTTAAATACTAGAGGACTGAAACATCAACTCAAACCTATCACCTTCACCCATTTTTTTCCACTTGTCATGATGTGACTTGCAATTTGACCGTCTCTCATCCTAGAGCTGCCCCAACTTTGACCAACCACAACTTCCATGTAGTTTTCATAAATCTATCAGAGTCTATTTTAACATGGATGTGATATTGGGAGATTTATGAAAAAAGATTCCTCTGAAATGTCATCCGGATCAACAAATTCACTTGAGAAACCAATTCTGAAAGTTAAGCACCAACTCAACTTGAGTTGTGAGTACAAACTCATTGAAGATACCAATCCCCATGGACAAGCGCTATCTTAGAAATTTAAATTTCCACCCACTATAGTTTCTTCTCCAACATGATGATGGTAATTATATTAATCTTAAATTCTTCCCACTATTTCTATATACCCACACTAGACACTCTACTTCTGCACTTATCACTCTTTGTTCTTCTTCAACAACTTGACATTATAATCATTGAGTTTTATCTTAATTTTTCTTCACAAATCCTCTTGATATATCTTTATTAATTTCTCCTCTCTTCCTTTTATTTTAAAATGGAATCATTGTACCATAAAAAATAATGAATTAAACAATTGAATTCCTTTATCTACCATATTTATTTCATGAAAAATATGAGTTTTCATAAGTCGGCATCCTTTTGAATATTTAGCATGAGTTGGCTTTAGTAGATTTGGAATTTAAAGTTTTCCAAGACTCCCACAAACTTCCACTCAAGTTTTCTCTTGGTCTCGCAACATCTCATTCACCACCCCATTCAATTCTATACATTCTAAATTTTTCTTTTTGGTACACGCAAATCTTTTTTTAAGCAAAGATTACTTGAATCTACAAAGTACTCCAGTCTAATCCTTCATAATGTGAGGCACTACAAAAATCACAATACACACAAGCCATAAACACCAAGAACATTAAAAATCATATGGAACACTACAAAAACACTTGGAACATAGTAAAATAGTTTAATTTGATATGTGACATCCATAATTCAAGTTAAATAATATTTTTGTATGAGGCATACATCTATAAACATTAATTACAATATTTATATGGGTACAAATAACTCTAAACCCACTAAATCCACTTTCATGAACTTGATAACTAAAGTGAAACTTTGTTATGACATGATAAATTGGATCAGAAAGAAAATAAAATAGCTGAAAGAAATAAATTAAAGGGTGTAAATATGCCATTTAGATTGATAAAAGGGATGAAATTATTCTCGAGCATCTAAACAAGAGGATTTATAGAATTGAAAAATAACATGGTAATATTAGGAACAAACAATGTGACAAAATTTCTATCCTTAAAGGTAATATTGATATTCTCACGATCATTACTAATCAGCTGGAGGAGATCAAGGGAAAATAAAAACCCAAGAAGGACATTGTCTTCAAAGACATCAATAACATTTTTGAAAATATCAAGAAGACATTTTTCAAGTTCATGAAGTAGAATCGGATGGGTGTACTCTCTTTGAGGTGATCTATCTTGCTTCTTTTTAGATTGATATTGTAGTTTTTCCAAAGTTTTGCTGAAGTTGTTTTGTAGTTGTGTTGTGGTTGACCTACAATTTTGATGTTTCTTTGTTGTGATAGTTTTTATTATATTGTTTTTATACTTCTTATGTGCTTCATTGATATATTATGGCTTGGACCTTTTGTATCCTAGGTAGGATCCTAGTTAAAAACCTTATACCATTAGTAAAAATATTAATGACAATATTTATACCATATGAGATACTTACCTGTATTCCTTTGACATTAATGACAATATTTCCAACAATCTCCCACTTTATCATTGATGACAACCAACCATCTTACATCATCATCCATCTTGATCTATTGTGCCCCTGACTTTATTTATCCCCCTTGATGTATTATTTCTTCTAACTTTCACTTATCCCCCTTTGACATTAATGGAAAAGAAATAATTCTCCGAATACTCTCCTCCTAAAATTATTCTTCCATTTGATGACTTACTGAAAAAGATATCAATCCCAACTTTTATATGATATATTTCAATGTGTCTTTTGGAAGAGGTTTTATTAAAAAACATCAGTAATATGTTCTTTTGTGGAAACCTATTCCAACTTAACATGTTTATATGTAAATTGATCTCTTAGAAAATGATATTTAATAGGAATATGCTTTGTCATAGAGTGCATAATTGGATTCTTTGATATATTTATTGCACAATTATTGAAATAGAGTATAGAAATTGGAGATTCAAATTCTACCTTAACATCTTTCAATGTTTTTGATTAACTAATTTTGCACTAGAGACCTAATATGAGAGGTAATAGTAAATATAGTTAATCTAAATAGAGGACTAAAACACAAGAAATAAATTAAATAAATATGTAATAACTACAAATAAACTATTCTAAGTGAAATTAAAACCCTAATGTGTAAGAGAGAAAAGGAAATGACTCGATGATTAAAGATGGTTTTCAAAGGTTGTCGTATATCCGAACTGAACTCAGCGAGTGTAGATGAATACTTAGAGGCCATGCGGAGGGAAGATCTGGACTATATGAAGTGACATAGGTGCTTGGGAGTTTACTTGGGGTACCCCATGGTTCCCTGGTTTGGATTTTGGGTGTTGGTAACTGTGAAAAATATCGGGATCTATGTTTGGTAGTATCACAAGGATATCTCAGTAACCATTCCTATCTATCACATTGGATTCACTGGATGATTTTTATGATGCCCTAAACATGAAGAAGAATAAGGGGTCGAACTAACCTCAACTCGCCAAGTGATGGACTTATCATTGAGAGTTGCACTAGATTTCAGAACTAGATGTAGTTCTAGTGAGATTGTATATGTCGTGCCCTAGGTGCTCTTGTGTTAGTTTCACTTTGTGAAATAGCGAGCTATAATAGCTATAAAAGATGTACATAATAAAATAGAATGAATATAATCCCTCATCCTCTAAGAATGTGTGTGATACAAACTTCCTAGATTGAATGTATGGGACTATGTGAATGCATGTGATGTAATAGATACATCCCTAGATGGAATGATAGTAGTGATAGGATGCAAAGACCAAGCACCCTCATTATGGTCTTATAAATTTATATTTACGGGCCTCTCAAGTTTAATTTCATAATTAATCCTGACAAGGCTGACTGAGAAGAAGATAAGGATGAATAACAGCTAGAAGTGACCCAAAAATAAGTAGAAGAGGTTATGCATAGACTCGGACACCCCGAGGCACCCCGATTTAGGGCTAGAATGTCCAGGAAGTTAAGAAATGGGTGGATAAGTGTTGGGAAATACGTGGGAAGGAAGAAATAAAAGATAAGAAAAAGGTTTCCAAAAAGTGGGATTAATTACTAATTTGTACACTTGAGAACCTTCTAAATAGTAGTATAAAACCGGGCTAGATATTGTCTAATGTGCAATATTTGTGTCTACATTTTCCCCACTTTATGTTGGTGAGCAGTAAAGCTCGGTAAAATAAAGTACATAGAGATGCATACCTGATATCTATGCAGATTGTAGAAGAAAATGTGTCGATGGACTAGATTCAAGCATGGAATGACCAAAAAGAAAAATATGTGGAGGAGTGTGGATTCTACAGATGAAAAATGTGAATAAAAAGTGATGAGAGTGAAGATTGGGTGAAATGTGTGTGTAACTACTACAGCGTAAAGGAAAATTTCTCAGTAGCGGTGTGTTATTGTTTTTGTTGTCGTTATCATTATTTTTTTTTGTTGCCCCTAATTTTATTATTTGTTTATCATACAATGGACCTACAAGGAGAAAACACTCAAGTAGTCAAATATGTATGTATGTAAAATGCTGTGTAAAATATGAAAATGTAAAGTACGCTAGAATAGAAAGTGTAAATGTAAAAATGGAAAAATGGAACATGTGCATCTGATCCATGTCAAGATAAGGGTGGAGAAGGATATCATGTACTCATCATAAGCTTTTTAGGTGATCTCATGCCACCCTCACTGAAGAAGTGTAAGGAGGAAATTCTCTATGTCCTCCAACTATAATCAATTCTACTATAATTTTTTGAAGAGATATTTGTATTGCGCTTGCTTTTGGGTGATCCTATGACATTGGATGGAGAAGTGTAGAGAGGCCACCCACTATAACCCCCGAGCCTCGTAATCACCCACAAAATTTCTAAAAACACCATGTCTTGTTATGTCCACTATGTATGGATTTTCCCCGAACTCACTCATTGTGTGTGAACCGGTGTAAATACGTTATATTAGTAGAAAACCCACAATGATGCACCCCCTCTTTGGGGGTGCATATGATGACCCTGGAAGGAGAATGTGACCATAAAAGAGGACTAACCACACTCTAACCTTGAATAACCTCAGCCTGCAGGGGAAGGGAAAATTCTGGTAGGTACTAAGGTGCACATAAATGGAATGGATGGCCAAACAAATGTTAGTCCATAATCGATGTATGCAATTAGTGTAAATAAATGCAAATAGTATAGAAAAACTACCAAGTATAGCAAAGTGTAAACACATAAGAAACAAAAATAAGACCGCACAAAGTGGGTTACAAACAAGGGACATCACTCACATGTTGCAAGACACACGCAAGGTCATCATGGCTACAAACTATAGACAAGCATACACACAGAAAAGGAAAATCCCATATACAATAGCAAACAAAGTAGGCAAGTATAAATACAAGCAGTCATGGAAACATTCAATCCTACAAAACAAGTGCTACACATGAGACACCCATTAGCATGTTAGGATGATAACCAATATGTCAAAAACATGTATGAGCAAGTAGTAAAATATGTTAAGTATAAAATGAAACAATAACACCTGTATGATACGAATGTAGATGCCCCAAGTGACCAATATAGTAAGGGTAGAAGGAGAGCATCCATACCGTATGTAATTTTCTGGTATCTATGATCACACTAAATAAATAGGTGAATGGGTGTGTGTGTGTGTGTGTGTATGATAATGATATATAAGAGAGTAATCTAACATGTGTAGTAAAGTGATCATGCAAAACACTAGTAAAGAAAGAGTAAATGCCCCAAAGACAATGCAATATGTTGTGGGTGGATGAAATGGAATGCAAGATGGAATGATAGGAGAAACGTGCCCCCCAAATGGATGGAAGTGTATGTAGAGAGGTTCATTTTATTTTCCCCCTCATCAGTCAAGAATGAACCGTAAATGAGAGTGTGTCATCGGAAATGGTCGAGTAGTGGTGTTGTATCTATCCTGCTACGATTAGTGTGTATATATAGTGGTGATGAGATACGATATGGAGAGAAGATGTGCATGGAATCTATAGCCTAATTGTATACCACAACTTATGAAATAGACAAGTTATGATTCATCCCTAAGTGTATATTAATATGGGATGAGCGGTATTAAGTGATGAAGTATGTGAGTGTATACTTGATTGAATGTATGTGTCATAATGAATGTAGGAGTGCTGATTTATCCCTAAGTGTATATCACTATGGGATGAGCAAGGTGAAGGTGTATGAAGTGGATATGAGTATGCGATGGATATCATAAGGTGGTGATCTAGTACTAAGCATATACCACTACGTGATGAATAACATTGAGGTGGTGATTTAGCCTAAAGTGTATACCACTATGTGATGAGTATGATGAATAATAGAATGACTTAGAATAGGTGATGATCGAATGGAAGAGGATAATGGGATATTGATGAAGGGAGTGGTGATTTAACCTAAGGTTTATACCACCACATGATAGTAGGATGAATTCAATCATAGAATAAAGGGGGATGATAAAAGTAGTGGTGATTTAACCTAAGGTGTATACCACTACGTGAGGATAGGATGAAGTAGAATGTGAGGCTGAGTGAATGATAGAATAAATAGAAATGATGAAAGGAGTGGTGATTTAACCTAAGGTGTATACCACTATGATAGGTGATGATAGAATGAGATAGAGTATATGGTTAAGTTGATGATAGAAGAATTGGAAATGACGAAAGGAGTGGTGATTTAACCTAAGGGTGTATACCACTATGCGATGTGATGATAGGTGTGGGTGATGATGTATCCTAGAGCATAGGTCACTAGTTAGATGAATTTGGTATGATGACATGTCGCATATAGGTAAGGTCTATTTTATTGGTAAACCCTTGATAGTCAAGTATGGACCGAGGAAATAAAGTCCATCATAGGGAAGCGAGTGAAATGTGTAGAACAATGTAGTATAGATGACCAAAGGGTGGATAGGATGTGTAAATACACAAGAAAAATGTAGAAAGTGTGCTGATATGTATAGATAAAATATGTAGTGATGATAAAATTAGACCCACTTGTAATGGAATCTAGTGTAACATGTAGAATGTAGATGATGGATATATGTTATATGTAACTCGTGTACTTGTAGGAAATGTAGGGTGTGTACAATAGGAAATTTGTAAGATGTGGAAATACATTTAAATATAAAGAGAATGTGTAGTGATGGAATGTAAAGAATGTATGGATGAAATATAATGTGACCTAGCGTGGGTAAAGAATGTATGGATGAAATATAAAACTAGACTCATGTATGATGATGAGTAGTGTAGCGTGTATGATATAGATGATGTAGGAATAAGTAGTAGATGGTGGATAGGATAAAGTATGATGTGTGGTGTGTGGGATTAATGTAATGCTAATATCTCAACATTCTAGTGTGAACCGAAGCACTAGGGTGTGTCATCGGGTAACGAGGGTGCTATGACACATGAGATAGGATGCCTATGGAAAGGATGAAGATGTAGAGAAAATATGTAATGTAAGGATATGAAAGTATGAGAGGATAAAGAGGGGAGGCGGGATGTAATGTGCTATGCCCCTAAGTGTGTTGAAAGGATAAATTAACCAATAAGGTTGAAAGAGGAAAGTCTTGTGACCGATGCTTGAGATGATGCAAATGGAGGGCCGTAATCTACTAGTGGGGATATGGTAGAGAGGTTTGGTATGGGAAAGTGAGATTGATATATGCATGAAGGATGGTGAAGCAAAGAAGATGATGGTGTGACACCTGGAGGGGGAGATTGGAAAGATGATACTATAGATTGGTGGTGAGATGGTCATGGATAGATCGAGTTTAACACATGTGAACTTTGTGAGCCCAAGGGGATATATATAGGATAGGAGGAGGTGGGGTGCTAAATGAGAGGAGGCCTAATCATTGTATATAACTTATAACATGGGATAGTGCACGACAAGAATCTATATGATGTCTTTGAAGGTGGTGATGATGAAAAAATGATCGGTCACAAATGTGGGTTAGCTGCAAGTGAGGAGAAGAGTGAGTAGGTGGAAACGTAAGAAGTTGGTGGTGAAGAAGGTGACCCAAAATGTGTTGTGGTGTAACATTAGAGGGAAGGATAATGGGTGAATGTAATGGTGTAATTGGTGGATCAGGGAGGGGACCAATAGGGGAGGTGGGTGGGGTAGGAGTTGTAGGAGGAGTAGGAGCATGCTGAAGTTGTGTAATCATAGTATGAAGGGATGTAATAGTGACTTATATTGATTGACATTTAACTTGTAGCACATGTATAGCCTCCCATAAAGGTACATTAATAGAATCACTACCCGAGTGAAAGTTAGCAATTGTCTCAAAGGAGGAAGAGCGGATGGTAGGAGAAGGTGAATGGGTGTTAACACAAGAGGGTAAAGGTGAGGGAAGGTCTTCTAGAGAATCAGAAACATAGGTATCAAAATTATACTAGACATCATGGGAGACTTGATAAGAAAGGGTATGTGGTTGGTCATCCAAATAACCATGAATGTGCAAAATATGCATCACCATGACATATTGTTCATTGGTGAAGGGAGGAAATGGGCATCCTAAGGCATACCAAATAGTGTAGTTAGGTGAATAACAAAGAAAGGAGTTGCTAAAAATGTGGATGTCACCAAATGGCATGGGAAAAGTGATATCAACGTGATCAAGATCAAGTGCCCCTCCAATATAATCTAGCCAAGATTGTCCAAGAGTGAGTGGGGTAGTAATGGGAGTACGTGCAAGGTGAACTACAAGATGGAAAACACATGGGCCATATGCAGTAGTAAGGATGACATAACCATGATATAGATGTGGATCACATAAAGGAGAATGGAGATCATTAGATTCAAAACCCAGTCGAAGGAGACCCTCATGGGAACATACAGTAGTGGTGCAAGATGTGTCAAGTGGTATGTGTTCCCAATAATAATTATTAATGAAGAGGGTGTAAGTGAATGATAGATGTACGGAGGAAGATGATAGTGGTGGAGAGGTGGAGATATGATCTAGAAAGGGTAAAGGACCTTGATATGGTAGAATAGTGGTGGTAGGATAAAATGGTGGGGAAGATATTGTACTAAGCATGTGGAGAGTAGTTGCATAAATGACATCTCGTAAAGAAAAGGGGACATGGTAGGAATGTCGAAAGTGACCGAGTAATGTGGAGTAAATGTTATGGGGGGTATGATAGTGTTGGGAAGAACCGTCATAGGAAGTGAAATAGAGGGGATTGTATTAATCATGCCAATGGTAGGAACTAGGTCATGTGAAGGTTATGGAGATGGGGAAGGAACTGTTAGTTGAGAATGAGGAGATGCAACAAGAAGGAAGCCAATGTTAGGGTCATCTATCTTGACAAGAGGAATATTTTGGGCTTTAGCTATATGTAAAGATAGAGTAGTGGGATTTATAGTGCATAAGTAATGAGTAATGAGATCTTGAACAACAACAAGATCCATGTCATAGGATGGAGGTTGGATGAAAGAAAGACAAGGGTTATAATGAGAAGCGGGGGTAGAGGTGTTGGCAAAATCATGACCATGACTATCAAATTACAAGGTACTTGCAGACCTAGATGACTTAGAGGAATTTTGATTTTGCTTTCCCATGGTGAAAACTCAAAAAAAAACCCTAGAAGGTGCTATGAAGATACGTCGGGTTCACCAAAATGATTAACTAATTTTTGAGTAGAGACCTAATATGAGAGGTAATAGTAAAACTAGTTAATCTAAGTAGGAGGAATAAAATGTAGTAAATAAAGTAAAACAATATGTAATAACTACAAATAAACTATTTTAAGTGAAATTAAAACCCTAACATGTAAGAGGGAAAAGGGGAATGACTCAACAAATTGATAGTTGATGTCGTAGATCTAGAACTCGAACTCAACATTGTAGATGAACACTCGGAGACCCCGTAGAGAAAACATTTGGACTGCCTTAAGTGACATAGGTTCTTGGGAGTGTATTGGGGCTCCACTGGAGTGCCATGTTCTAGATTTTGGGTGCTGGGAACTATGAAAAATCTTAGGATCTATGTTCATAAGTGTCATAATGAGATCTATAACCCTACCTATATCTCACACTAGATTTGCTAGATGATTTGTGTGACGCCCTGCAAGAGAAGAAGAAGAAGAAGGGTCGACCGATCTCACCACCAAACCTAAGGACTTATCATTGAGTGATGCACTACATTTTGGGCCTAGATGTAGTTCTAGTGAGTGTATGTATGTCATGCCCGAGGTTTTTTCATGCCATTTTCACTTTATAAAATAATGAGCTATAATAGCTCATTGTATAAGATGTAGATAGTAAAATAGAATGAATAGAATCCCTCCTCCTCTAACAATGTGTGTGATGCGAGACTTCTGGATTGAATGTATGGTACTATGTGAATGCATGTGATGCAATAAATTAAACCCTAGATGGAGTGATAGTAGTGATAGGATGAAAAGACCTAGGACCCTCATTATGGTCTTATAAGCTTTATATTTATAGGGCTCTCAAGTTTAATTTCATAATTAATCCTAACAAGGCCAAATGAGAAGAAGTTAAGGATGATCAATAGCTAGAAGTGACCCAAATATAATTGGAAGAGGTTTTTCATAGACCGGGCACCCAAAAGTGGGATTGCGGTGCCAAGTACGGATGGGGCATTGTGATTTTGGGATAGAATGTCAAGGAATTTATGAAATGGGTGGATAAGTGTTAGAAAATACGTAGGAAGGATGAACTAAAAGATAAGAAAAATGTGGGCAAAATCTGGTATTAATTAGTACTTTGTACACTTGTGAACCTTCTAAATAATAGTATAAAACTAGGCTAAATATTATCTAATGTACAATATTTTTTCTACATTTTCCCCACTTTATGTTGGTGAGAAGAAATCTCAAGAACATAAAGTAGATAGAGATGTATACCTAATATCTATGCAGATTGTATAAGATAACGTGTTGATGGACTAGAATCACACATGGAATGACCAAAAAGAAAAATATGTGGAGTGTGGATTCTACAGGATGAAAAATGTGAATAAAAAGTGATGAGAGTAAACCTAGGGAAAAATGTGTGTTTAGTTTCTGCAATGTAAAGGAAAATTCATGTAGTGATATGTTATCATTGTTGTTGTTGTTGTTTTTGCTGCCCCAAATTTGACTACTTGTTTCTCATACGATGGAAGGGCAAGGAGAAAATTCTCAAGTAGTCAAATACGTATGAATGTAAAAATGTTATGTAAAATATGCAAATGTAAATTACGCTAGAATAAAAGTTTAAATGGAAAAAATGGGAAAATGGAACATGTGCACTGATCAATGTCAAGATAAGAGTGTAAAAGGATATCTTGTCTGTCACAAGTTTTTTAGGAAATCTCATGCCACCTTTGTTGAATAAGTGTAGGGAGAAAATGCTCCGTGTCCTCCAACTCTTAACTATTTTTGTTTAAATTTGTTGAAGAGATCCTTGTACTTCGTTATGATTTACTTACATTTTTAGGTCTTTATGCTAAGATGACTAAGATTCTAATGTGAAATATTTTTGTCTACATTTGTTTCATATAGAGAACTTGTGTGCAATATGATCTTTGTAGAAATGTATTCTAACTTAGCTATGGATAGAGAAATATAAGTCCATTTCTTGCTTAACCAAGATATTAAAATGTTACCCAAAAATAAATTACCTCCACGTGTACCTTTTTATCATCAACGAAACCAGCCAAGAAAAATATTCACTTTTTTATATCAAAAACCATAATCCACCATACCTTTTAGATATTTGAGTATTTTGTTGATGGCTTATACATGAGTTTTTTTTGAACAACTTGAAAATGTGTTATCATGCCTATTTCTTACATCACATATGGTCCTAATGCAATTACAAATAACAAACTTCTAATCATTGATCTATAAAGAGTTTGATTTTCTTCAACAGATTCATCATCCTTGCTCAAATTACATCCTGTGACCATAAGTGCACTTACTAGATTGCAATATTCCATTCTAAACTTTTTAAACATATCCTAAATATACTTGGTTTGTGAATTGAATATGCATTTGTATGATTAATAAATTTGTAATCCAAGAAAAAATGATATCTCACAAATCATGGACATTTCAAATTCTTTTTGCATTTCTCAAGCAAAATCTTGAAACACCCCATGCTTACTTCCTCCAAAATTGATGTCATCAACATAAATAATAATAATCAGCTGATTCCCATCTTTAATTTTGATGTAAATACTTTTTCAACAATACCTTTCTTGAACCCTTGATGTAAAGATATTTCTTCATCTTGTAAGCATAGTTTGTATCGTCGATAATATGAATTCTTCTAGTTGCTCAATGTAAACTTCTTCTTCCAAATATCCATTGAAAAGGGATGATTAGGCATCAATTCAATAGAATTTAAATTTTTTAAAACAAGAAAATGATGAAAACATTATAATGGCCTCTAAATGTGTAATAGGAGAAAACATTTCTTCAAAAGCAATACCTTGAACTTGAGCATATTAGTTGCAAACTAGCCTTGCTTTATTTCTTATAAACTATCCATCTTCATTCAACTTATTTCTAAAAATACATTTTATGTCAATCACATTTTTATTTTGGTCTTGGAACTAGTTCCCATGTTTCATTTTCCTCAATTTCTTCTATCTCTTCTTCCATTTCTCTAATCTAGTGCTTGTCTTCACTTGCTTCAGTAAAATTCTTAGGTTTTATCTTAGATAATAAAGATAGATTTTAATGCTTTGCTACATTTGTTAGTATTCTTCTTGTTTATATTCTAATATTTTTGTCACATATAATATTATTTTCTAAATGATTCTTTTGGAATGATATGGATGTTTTTGTTTCCTTTATTTACACTTCTTTTGTTTCATCTTCATCTTAATTTTCATCTTTACTATATCTTTGGATTCTTTAGAATAATCAATTTCTTGTATCTTGTTCTTTTTATACTTGATATCATCTACCTTCACATTTGCACTTTCAATAATTTTTAATGTTCTTATATTGTAACATCTATAGGCCTTACTCATTGAAGAGTAACCAAGAAAAATACCTTCATCAGATCTAGAATCAAACTTACCTAAGTATTCATCATCTTTCTTGATATAGCATTTTCTTCCAAATACTATGAAATGTTTGACAATTGTTGGTCTTCCCTTCCATAGTTCATAAGGTGTTTTGTTGTTATTTAATCTTATATATCCTTTATTAAAAATATAGATTATTGTGTTTATTTCCTCTATCCAAAATATTTTATATACTTTGGATTCATCTAGCATGGTTATGGCCATCTCTTGCATAGTTCTATTTTTTCTTTCAAGAACTCCATTCTATTATAGATTTCTTGTAACTAATTAATGTATTTTTATTCTATGAATTTCACAATAATATATGAATTCATTTAAAGTAAAATCTCCTCCTCAACCAGATCTTAAACACTTGATTTTCAAATCCATTTCATTTTCAACCAATGCTTTGAATGTCTAAAATATTTCAGATGTTTTGAAATTTTCCCTTAGAAAAGTAACCCATGTCATCCTAGAATAATCATCAATAAATAACATGAAACATCTCTCACATATTCACCTCATACAACACTTTTCAAATTTAATTTCAACAAGAATATAAAGATTATTTTTAATTTCATGCATAAAAATAACCTTTCCTATACTTGCCCTTCTAATTTCACATCCTCTAGTAGAAAATGAGTGTATATACCTTATCACTCATTCAAAAGATTATGTTTCATTCCTTAAACAAACAATACATTTAGATATTTTGGATTACCTTTGTTTAAATTAATGGTACCCTTATATGAAATTCTTCCAAAGAACATTGTCTCAAAATTTTATAGTACCTTCATTTACCTTTTTAAAAGTAAGAAACTTAATTTTGTCTCTAGTCATGTGACTTGAGAAACTAATATCAATCTACCATTGATTATATTCATTTTGTGCATGAAATGCTATCTAAACAATCCCGTATTTTTATTTCTTCATTTATTTCTCCTATTTCACCTTCCAAACTTTTTCTGACTCAACCTTCTAATTGTCTTTGGTTTCCTCATTCTTAGACTTCCTAGTAGATTCCACAAACCAACTTCTACAAAAGTGAGCTTTATGCCCAAATTTGTGGCACTTATAACATTCAATATTAAAATTCATCAGAGGTGCAAATGAGTTGTAATTTATATTTGAGGACACATATGAATTTGTAATTGTCCTCCTATCAAAAATTCCTACAAAATATTTGTAGTCTACTACCTTGTGGCCAAAAAGATTACATGAAAAATAATAGCCATAAAAGGAATTTTGAAACCTGATTTTGTAATGTCTCCTTGGAGGAAATGATATTCTTGTTGTATCATTTTTTCCCTTTGGAGGACTACCATTATTTTTTAGAACATGTATTTCCTTTAGCTATTTTAATTTTAATTGCTTGTGTATTGAGATACATGCACATTTTCCTTTTGATGTTTTCATCTCTAGAAGAATTTTTAAGAGCATCTACACAACTTATTTATTTTATGAACTTGTCATCTTTTAAGACTCTTTGGGATATTTTTACATACTTCTCATTGTACCCAAGACATGTTTAGATAAATGGTGACCTTTGATTATTAATGATGTATTCTAAACTTTTAGATATCTTTTCAGATTTGAGACTTTTTTCAACTCAGTAATTGATTTCTCAAGTTCCTTTCCTAAGGAAACAACTTCACATTTGAGTTTATCACGGTCTTCTTCTTTATTTTTCAACTATATTTGCACATCCTAATCTATCATCTTCATCTCTTATAGTTGGATCTTCTAGCTTCTAAAGTTGTTCTTGTTTAAAATTATTCTTTCTTAGAATTTTGAGTTCTTGTAAGACAAAAATGAGTTCTAATTCAAGATCCAATTAAACTTAAAATTTAGTATTTTTTTAGTGTGAGTGGTATTTTTCATCTTTTATTTATTAATTAGGTGAATTACCACCTCACAAGGTGATTCATATCACTTAGGTGAGATCATAGGTCATTAGGTGTCCTAGGAGTTATGACAGATTCCATCATAAAATCTATCATATGTATTAATGTGCGTCATACAAGATTCACATTCCATTTCTAGAAAGTAACTCCTCTTCTCCGTTACAAAGGTATGATGGGTAATGAACGCAAGTTACACAACACTCCTATTTATACCTTTTATTTTTTTATCTATGATAATTTTAGACATGTTTTTGTTATACATGAACATTTTATTGTGGTTGAATTTATCGTTTTGATAATGGAGCTACTTCACTTCTCATTTCGAGTGCAACTTATTGATGTGAAAAGATTCATTCTATATCCTCGCACTTCCTCTCTCTCGGGGTATCGATCTTGTGGTTCAAGATCATGTCTCTTACCCACGCTTATTTCTTATTACTCTCCATTTTTTTAATTTCGAGTTAGTTTCATGTGTAAGTTCTTTAATCTCTGCTTTTTGATTTACTTACATTTTTAGGTCCTTATGCTTGGTAGTGTTCCTTGGATTATGTGCTTTACAAGTTTTTACAAGTGTCTTTATGTTCAGGTTTAAAAACATAAAGGTAAAAGTAATTTTTTTGAAGTGTTGATCCTTTTATGGACCCAAATTCCCTACTTGCATTCTATCGTGCATTATTTTTTAACCTCCTAACTCTAACTTGCAACTCACTCATCATTGTGCCCTAGACCTTGGTAGGAAGTACATGTCTTACATCTACCGGATGTGTTTCTTTATTCCCCCTCAATCATTGTCTTATGATGGTTATACGAGTTTGTTTAGATTCTATGTCAGTTTCTCTACCTTGCACTATCATGTTAACGAGGTGCATCATTACTACTTTGTCATGTGCTAGTTTATGGCTTGGAACTATGTTGCATGCTCCACCTTCACATTGTATTTTCCTCATCACCTGAATTCTTCTTCTTATCCTTAGAGAGGTTTCCTATCTCTTGTATGATTTACTCTGTTTCATGGAACTCACCGCCAACTCGCCTGAGTCGTTACGTCCGCTCGGTGGTTTCTCAAGGTCTCGACTCAAGATGTGGACTTGAATCTAACATTATCATCTCCCTTCGTAGTATTTAATCCATTTTTTATTCTATCTAAACATGTTGTACCACCCTCTAAGATTTTTGGTTACATTTTCCAGCACCTATAACGTGTGGAAAACATGACTAGCTTGATAGTGTATCTCCACAAATGGAGGTTACATTTTCCACTCTCGACGTTATAATCACTGATTTCCCTAGTGCTCTTACTTGTTCCGAATCACCAAAAAACCACCCAAATTGGTTTGTAGACATGAGCTAGCTCCCTAGCATCCATCTCACCCAAAAGCTATCTCTTCAGCTATCTCGGCAAGCTAAGTTGGCTCTTCAACACCTCTAAAACGTAAATTTTTTCCTTGTCCTTTTTTTTTTTTTTTTTAAATTTTTATATTGATTGGTTTTAATTAATCTCATCATAAATTAAGAAAACATTAAAATTTTAAGGAAAAATACTATCTTTTTTTGGGCTTTAAGTTAGGATTATTAGGATTTTATAACCCCTTTTGCACCTCATTGTAAGCACTCTTCTTTTCTTGTGGGTTAGTGAGTGTGTCTCACACAACCTTGCAATAAGAAAGCCTCTTTCTCATACTTTCCATTCTTACTTCCTTTTATGCCAATTTTCTTGTTTCGTTGCACATGATTGAGCTTATTGTGGTATCCATACTTATGTGATATTTCACTAATTACAAGGTGAGTGAATAGTTGTTTCACTTCTCATAAACACTTGGGTGTAGTCAAAACACTACTTGTAAAGTGCCGCAATCGGGGGGTTTTCATTTTTACGGTTCTTTTATTTTTGTCATCTTCTTTTCTCATTATTTTTTTGCTATGGATCTCAATGTGGTTCCCTTGCTTACCCCATTTAACTATCATGAATGGAAAGATGTTGTATCTCTCGCCTTGTGAAAAAAAAAAATCTACTAGATAAGTATGGGATTGCAAGTTAAACCTACAGATGCTACAGAGAAAGAAAAATGGTTTGAAAAATGTGATGAAGTTTTTGGGATTTTGTACCTTTTTGTATCACCATAGTCGTGCTTTCATATACACACAACCAAAACACCCAAGGAATTTTATTATGCCTTAGAATAAGTTTTTGGAAACAAGATGAAATGAGAGGGCACAAAAATGGAAAATAATCTGATTAGTCTCGTCCTTGGTAGTTTTGACACTCTCTAGGATTTATTCACAAATCTCAAATCTTTTATATTATAATTGAAAGATTGTGAAATTGACAAAAATGACTCACAACTCATACTTTCCATCCTTTCCAAAATTATTCCATTGTCTCTACCTTTTATGCCAAAAAAAGGGCACTTAGTATAAGTCGACTATGCCCTCCTTTGATGATTTTATTGGTGATTTGACTAAGGAATGGGATAAGCTAATTTAGATGGGTACTCTACAATCCAAAACATCACATGCTCTCATTACTGGTAATGAAAACCCAAAGGCTTAAAAAGAGAATAAATAGAAAAAAGTATAAATCCACCACCAAATCCAATTCTTCCACTTCCTCTTCTAGTTCCAAACCTCCTAAATAATGGGTAAAATGTGGGTATTGCAATGGTAGGAATGATGAAGAAAAATGTTTGAAGAAGAATATTGACCTCCTCATGAGTCTTCTTGAGAAGAACAACATAGGATTTCTTGAGTCTCTCAAGCCATCTTCATCAAAACTCAAAAATGTTCCAAGGAAAAAGACAAAGGAAAGGGGAAAGTGAAAATAAAAGAAAAAGAATTAACTAAGGAGAAATAAAAAGGAAGATATTTATTTGTAGTTGTGTCACCTACTCTTACATGGGTTATTGATTTAGGTGCATCTCATAATATCACCTTGTTAGACATAATGTTTGCTTCATTAGATAAATGTGAGATGTCTTCTATTCGGATTGGTGATGACCCTTCTACACTTTGGTTTTGGGAGAGGATACGTTGAAGTGAACAATGATATTTGTAACAGTGTGTTAAGTATAAATTCACTTAGAACTAATCTCCTTTCATTTTATCAGATCAATCACTTTAGTTAGGGAATGCAGGTTGACTTCACTCTAAATTTTGTTTATGTTAGAGAGATACACAATGATTGACACTATCATTGCGGTTGGTATAATTTATCATCACACTCATAGTTACTCATTTTCTCATTTTGTTCCCCCTTCATATTCTTCATCTAAATCACCTAGATTGGATGATATTTATGATTCCAATTCTGATAATGATAACTTTTATTCTATCATATTTGATTTCCATAATGATTGGGACTCACCTCCACTAGCCACTTATCACCTGCCACATTTCAAGGAGTTATTTCATCCACCTACTTTTGGTCCACTATAGAATTTTCAGGGAGTAGAAACTTTGATTTGGGACTCATCAAACACCAAGGAATATTCTATACATTCTCGGGACATTCCAACTTCCTTATTTTCCATTGTTTTAGATTCATCATACCTTCATCAAGTAGTTGGAATTTCTACCTCACATATGGAGCATCATTCCTTGGATGGGAACAACACCTTGTCACTTCGAGCATATTTTTATTCTTCACTTGGTACAAGGTGGCTTCTCATAGGTTATTCTTGGGAGGTTGGATAAAAATTATTATTTTATTCTTCTTCTTCTTATAGAAATATTATAGTTTATACATAAGTACCTTATCATACCTTTAGTTTTCGAGACCCATTTGACACATATTTTTTAATTGTTATGGGAGTCTTCTATCTCTTGTAAGTGGATATTTTCCCACTAGGTTCTAATCAACTACTTGAGATATTTTTTGTACATGGGTACCTTATCAGTCATAATAGTTGGGACATATTCCATTTTTTTCTAACTTTCTTTTCATCCTAAGTTATGATGAATGGGGTATTAGTGTGAGTGGTATTTTTCATATTTTATTTATTAATTAGGTGAATTACCACCTCACAAGGTGAGTCATCTCACTTAGGTTATATCATAGATAATTAGTTTTATTACAAGTTACAATATATTCCATCATTAAATCTTTTATATGTGTCAAGCAGTGCGTATATATGATTTACATTTCATTTATGGAAAGTAACTCCTTTTTGTTAGCATGTGGTCTTATAGGTGATGTAATTGATGAAAAATAATATTAATGAAAAATTGGATGATGGAGTAGGTTTGGATGATTTATTTTATGATTTTTACATGATTTTTCATATGTGTACTTGATGATACACTAAGATTCAATGAGGATTTATTTCTCTTACAAGCCTATTAAGGTGCATATGTGATGTTGCATGGTGGTATGAAATTCTTGGTGACCTGAGAAGCATGTTGGAATTTTATATAGAAGGTTTGGAGATTTTTTCATACTCACATTAGTTGTAGGGTGCATATTCAAGTTGGTGACCACGTTTCGTGTGCTCATTTGGAGCGAGCTTATGAATACTAGGAGGTATAAAATTGAGCTATGGAGATATATGAGCTCATGGATTCATGTAGGAAGGTGTATCATGGTGTATTATATATGTTTGGATCATTTTCTAAGCTTTCATGATGATTTTTAGTCTTTTTCAACTGACCCTAGCTTCTACAATGTAAAACCCTAAGGGTAAGCTATGCAAATGAGATAGGATGAAAATATTAAGAGTTTTTTTATGAATTTATGATTATTGTAGATGTTAGTATGATGTGTCATGGTGATTTTAGAAAAAAATTAGGATGTTAGGATGTGAATTTCACAAGTTATGTCAATTTTGGTTAGACAAGGTTGAGAAAGAAGGCCATTTCAAATTCGAATTGAAACTTCGATGTTCACACTAAACTATGTGATTTGCATGGTACCTTGTGGATTTCATAGATAATTATATAATTATTTTGTAAGTTTTCATAAAAATAATGAGGTTAGTTCATCGTCACATTTTTATGAACGAATGTTAAGAAGATAAATAACTTTTTATGAGTTTGAATCCTGACCAAAATTAGTTTGAGAGATTTGATTCCTAAGTGAAAATAATTACTTCCTAGTACATGGAATATGATTATAACATGTATAATAATCCTTAATATTTCCATAAAGGTATGGTACAGTTCATGGTGCTAAGATAACCCCACTCAAATAGGTCTGCTTTTTGAAGAAGTTTGTTCTTGGACAAGGTTGTCCAAAGACATTGAAAAATAAATTGTTGTTGTTTGATTTATGTGATTTTTATTTTATGTAAAAAGATTTTTCAAGAAATGTTTATGTAGTTACATGGTAAAATGAGCTTCATTTAGGTTAACTGGTCAAAGGGCAGTTTTGAGGAAGTAAAAAGTACTCTTTAATTAAATGGGAATAACAGAGCTAGAAGTGGGGTTAGGAGGTGATTCAAGTTATTTTTTTAAAATAATTCAGAGTTGTTTCCATTTATATATGGATTAATTCATGATTATGAGTTTTGATAATATTTCTAGGTAATTTTTTGAAAGGAATATTTTTATTAGTGTAGGAGAGGACAAGATTTGTTACATGTTTTTAGTTAGTTAGAACATGATATGGATTAGGTGATGTTTTATATCACCTATAAATTGAATAAGGATACATTTGGAATCCAATTAATCCATTTATAGGTATTTATTATTCTTGGAGATGTGTTGACTAAATGATCTTTGAAAATAGCTTTTTGGGCAGTTTGATTTGGTGAAGAAAAAAGTGGTTGAGGTTTGAGTAGGTGATTGTTTCAAGAATTAAAAATTACTTAAAAGTGTTGTACGGGTATTTAAATTTACATAAATTGGTAACATGAAATATTTTGGAGTTTTGTAAGTGTTCTAATGTCAAAATTATGGTGACAGGGTCCTGAAGGGTGAAGGAAACATGTGTTTTAAGAAGAACAAAGAGTAGTGGTCCCATTAAATGAAATATTCTAATTGGTTTATGTTTAAATTTTAATTTAAACACATGTGATGAATTTTAAGGCATTAATAAAAATATTTTTGGTGTTAGGATAATTTTGGCATTCCGATGCATGGGTTTTGGTGATTTTGGTACATTGAAGAATGGTTTTTTCTAGGCCAACCCTTATGGGTCAAATTTAGTTGTTATGAAAAGTATATGGGATGTTATTATGATGTATTGGTCACACAAAAGGATGGAAAAATTTACATTTTAAATTTGAAATGTGAAGAAGCTTATAAAAGCATTTTTTGGATACGTTTTGGAGTTAGTTGTGAGAGAGAGTGTGATGTGTGCAAGAAGTGTGACCTAGGTGAGTGTATTTTCAGGTTTTGAATCATGATTTGAAATCATACCAAGTGTGTTACAGGTTGAATAAGATCAGAAAGTATGTGTGTAATGATTTTAAGACTTAAGAAGTGAAGAAAGGGCTATATTATGCAAGTGTAAACATCTAGGGTTTGTATGAGGGTTTAAAGAAGTGTGAGCTGAACCATTAGTTTCTATCAGTTGTGGAAGAAATATTTCAAAGATAAAAACATCATAAGGTGGTTGATTGGGTGCTTGATCATCTTGGGGGGTTGTAGACTCCTGGAGTCGGTGCTTTAAAAAATTAGGGTTTGGTGCTCCTCAGTAGGGTTGTAGCTCTACTAAACTAGGGGTTGGTTCTCCTTATGGGGTTTGTGCCTCACTAAATTTGAAATATATCAATATAAGTATTTTTTTAGTGGTTTTTATTCCCTTGAGGGTTTCCCACTTAAATCTTGTGTCTTGTGTTGATTGTCTTGCTTATGGTTTTTACACATGTGATAATTGATTGTATGCCTAGATTAATGGATGGTTAAATGTTTATGAGTTTTGAATAAGAAAATATGAAATATGAATTGGAATTTTGTATGGAATTATCCAACCCCCATCCCAGTCCATTGTTCTTCCAAGAATTGGTATCGAGTAGGCCCTTTTAGAGAAGCTTGACAGCTTTGAAAGGATATCCTTGTGTAGACACCTAAAATTAACACCACTAATTCTTGTATTTGCATCCGCTAACACACCTTCATTATCACATAACTATCCTTATCCTAGGTATTTTACCCCCATCATATTATTCTCTGTAAATATCATTATAAAGTTGTAAAATCCTATTTTACCCCTTCTTAAACAAAAACAAACTACTTAGAAACTAAAATCAAATAAATCAAAACCAAACCAATAACTTCTCAACCATTTCACAACTTCGTTGACCCACATAACCTCTTTCCAACACACACCATTCATAAAACAAATAAAAACTTGATTTTGGAAGTATTTTCAACCTTTTCCCCATAAAACTCGAATCACTAGTGATTCAATAGAATCTCTAGTAATTCTCCTTGGTTTATAACGACCCTATATAAACAAGTCACAAACCTCCATTTAAGGTTAGCCTATAGCTAGACGTGGATTAAGTAGTTCATTTTACATTTTCTTGTATTATAGCCCTATTATAGAGTTAGATATCATCCTAAAAACATTAAAGGCACAAATAATATCTTCTTCATCTTACGAATGTCATTCATATGTCTAAATCAACTCCAACAGTCTACTTGCATCTCGTAATCTATATCTCTCGGTAATATCATGTTTTTATCTTCATTCATCAATTTATACAAGGTAAATGATTTTCCTTACTCCATTATAATATTATACATCATATCCAAGCTTAAATAAACCTTCTTAGCATCCATTTCAAGTCCCATCTTCACCCATTATCAACCTGTACATTTTCATGACAATCACAAATGATTCCCGAGAATCACCGACATTTTACCCGAATCGCTAACAATTCACCTCGGGTGGCATACAAGATTATTGATGACCAATCAACATAATTGGTGACTAATTAGGATCACTAATGATTCACTAGAATCTATGGTAATTAATTAGAATTGTTGGCGATTCCTATCTAAAAGGTCTTTTGACCCCTAATCTTACATTTTAGACATATAAATCACATAATTTAATACCAAAAGGCCTTTCAAAGTATCTTTCTAGTCATATCAAGCTCTTTAGAGCCATCTTTAGCACTTTATCAGTTATTTAAATCAAATATATCATCATGCTCCCTTTTTTAGTACACATCCATCTACATCCTTACTCCTTTGAGCCATATTATGATTCCTAGACTCCCTTTGGATTAGGTATCACCATCAAACCATCATATATCCATGGACCATGTCAGTCCATTTTCCTTTGCATTGTTAGTTATATCATCTATTTTATTAATTTATCTTATCATTATCAGATTAATTTATTGAACGTGGATTGACATCCTTGCAAGGAAGTCCATTGACTTCTGGGGACTAGCCTTTTCTAGGAAATCCACCATATATCTATCTAATCCTATATTTTTATGATTTTCTTTTCATTTTAGGTATCTTATCCCATTGGAAAGAAGGAGTTGTGCACATGCTTAGACCCATTAACATCATTCATCCATCCACATCAACATTCATCATCATGAGTATCGGTAAACCCCATTGTCTTCTCGAGGTTGGTTTTGTTTTTGTTATTTCACTTCATTAATTTAAAGTAGGAAAGAAAAACATATATGAAAATTATAGATTGCCTAGTGGGGCCCTTAGTCCATCTTTTATTAGTGTTTTATTTCGTTAAAATAAAATTTTCATCTATTTTAGGCCTTCTTCTCTATAATTTCCAATGATTCTATCAATCACCAATGATCTCTATGACTACTTTTGATTACTCAGTCATTCAACCTATACCATCATTTTATTTTTCTATTTTCTTATTTCTTATAATCTTTTACAATTTTTTTCTCTAGTGGATTTTTTTTTTTTGTTATTGCATTGCTAAGAAATCAAAAATTAAAAAATTAAAAAGGAAATGTTCTTCGTGTAAATCCTCTTCCCGTGTTTTCATTTTTAAGCATTACATTTTTATATTTGTCCTCATTGAAATCGATCGTTGTTTTGGGCTTAAAAAAACCCTGCATCATGTTTGATCACATATATTAATTAAAGGATTAATTTATTGCATTCACATAATATTCCCTCACACACAACCAAACCACATTAGATATAAAAATTCCATCAAACATTCCAACCCATGTGATAACTATTCAGATTTCATCACCTAGTAGGGAAACTGACTCGTTGTTATGACCGAGTATAAATAATTGGTTATCAATATATTGAGTAAGCACATGAATCCCTTATCACTCTGGGATCATGAAGTGATGGGCTAGACCCCAATACTAGGCCCTATACCAGAAATAACACAGATTATAGCCTCACATACCTTTGGATATATCGAGGGCTCCTTCCTTAAACAAAACTAAAACTAGCCTTAGAAAAACCATATCATTAGGTTCCTCGTGAGCCTCTTACTCCACATATAAATTATAATAGAGATAATTAAAATTCTTCTCCTTGAATTATATAATACATTTTTATCTCTCTTAGGGATTTTATTTATGATCGTCGATCAAATATCATTTAATATCGATCAACCCTCTATATCAGCACATTCTTTTACCCCTTATGCTTCATTTTTACAACCATCCTCGATCGCTTCATCTACAAATTTGTATCCCAATAAATTTCAAAACATCCCCTACACAGAATCTAATCCTTGTCAATCTTGTAAACTATCATGTCTCACTCAACTTCATTTAGCTCGAGCATGTTTCTAGAGCCATCCAAATCACCTTTTGTTCCCTATGGAACATCTATCTTCAGCTAATCCTAGAACCCTAAAAAAACCCATCCAACAACCCTACAACTATCCTTTACACCTATACTATTTCCAAACTATCGCTCCTCAGCCCATTTCAAGTTTACCCCATCAATCAGTCCTCGCTGCATCCCCTCCTTCATCATAATCTCATTAGAATTTTAACAACCCCCATCTTTTATCTAATCAAACTATCTCAACTTCAATTCATTTTTCAATATCCCAGACATCCCAAACCTATACACACATAACTGATCAGGCCCAATCAACCCCTCTCATCCAACAACAAAATATCCAACATCCCTACATGTCTCCCCACATCTATTTATAACAACCTACTTTGAAATCAATATCTTCTCAAGATACCCCACATATAGCCCATCCACAACATAGCCCTCTTTCTCTCCACCATTATCAATCAAATAAACTCCACACTTTCATATTAATTCCCTCATTAGTAATGCTACAAATGATCCCATGTAATATCTGTTGAACATATTAGACAATTTGGAAGCTGCTACCATGGGATCCAAACATGTCCTCACTTATGATCAGGTTTGTAATGAACCCATCCATCCATCAATACCATATAAGCCTTATCCTCTGCATTAGGAATTACCTAAGTTCACCATGTTCCATGGCCAGGAGGATCCTCAACAACACATACTAGCCTTTAAACACTTGTGTTATCTCATCATCTGTGATCAAGATCTCATGCTTAGAACCTTTCCTATGTCATTGACAGGACTTGCCTTGGATTGGTATAACTCCCTCCCTCAACACTCTTTATTCTCTTTCACGCATCTAGCCTTGTTATTTCTCAAGAACTTCGCTATCAATGTTACTTGTAAAATCACCATTTCTGATATCTCTACCATTAAAAAATCTAAAAATGAATCCATTATTGACTTCATCACTAGATGGAAAAACATTATCAATCAACTGAATTTTAGAACTGATCTATTTATTTTCTCAGTCATGTGCCCATCATATCTCATCCACCCTCTAGATCCACACATTCTAGACTTTTGATGAAACCTTCACCATGGCCAAAAAGTTATAAATCCAATCCCTTGAAGAAGGCCATCTTGATCCTTAATCTACACATGTCCCATCTGATTCCCTAGATATTTCTACAATCCGGATGAAAATACCATGCATGATGTCATTAATTTTCTTCTTAACCTAACACCCTAGATAGGTTTGGTCCATATAGATATTGCACATCCTTTGAATCACATCATATGATCTTCCTTGTTTACCACATTTTTCAATCTTAATGAGGGTTAATGCACTAGTTACTAAAGAAACAAGAAACCTAAGAAATGATGGAGGGTTTATGTCACCTTTGATGTGATGTGATACAGTGAAAGATGATGGTGGATTCTCGCTACTCCAAATTAGAAGAAACATGCAAATAAGACCCAACGAAAGGAAAATTATTAGATGGTTTAGGTGGGATTTCTTGAAAAAGTGGACCCGAGAAGTATTTGAATTTATCGGTGGATGTCAACCCATGTTGTTAAAAAAATTGATACAACATAAAGATAAATCAAAAGTATGCAGAAATCAAGGATTTACATAATCTAAGAGAAATTATGATTGATTTAATATTTATCTTATTGAAATAGAATAAAAATTAGATATACTTTCTCTTGGTCGGTGGAAACCCGAGACTATGCAAAGGCAATTTGATGGTGACCTAAGGTAGAAGGATGGAACAATAGCTCTAAGTGTAGATCTGGATGCTCAACGCAAGTCACACATAAAAAGGCCTTTAGACACTAGAAAAAATCTACAAAGGAGGTATGAAGTAATGAAATGAAAGGAATACAAGCTAATAAGGATCACGATAGATTTGAGCTGAATACCGGATATGTTCGGAGAAATGATGTTAGAAAATAACCAATGATAGTTATTTATATCGAAGATCATAAGGAAATAATTGATGAAATGATCTCATAAACCTGATGTTGACATGATAAAGGAGTTTTATATGTTCTTGTACAAGGGAAGAAGGATCTCCAAAATTGGTGTTCCCTAAAACTATGCCCTGCTCTGGGAAGGGGAAAGAGAAAACTGATCAAAGCAGGAAGTTTTCTAGAATAAATTTGATCATTGTGGGAAGCTTTCCTATGATGCTAATAAATTTGGAAGGCTAATAAATGTGGGAATAATTCAAATGTTGTAAATAATAGCCATCCTTTAAGGGTATGGTATACTTTATCCAATATACAGATAACAAGAATAATATGATATCCATCCTTTGAGGGATCGGTCTATTTCTTTGGATTTGCTTTTGAATTTCATTTTTATTTACATGCTTTTATTTTTTTTTTTTTGCATGAATAGATTTCGTTTAAGGGATCAGTCTATTTTTGATAACTTTGATCTTTTTGATAAGAGCATCCATGATGATTTTTTTCTTTTTGAATTTTACATGGGGAGAGCTGGGACTAGCTAAGTAGACCACTTAGGAGGGGATAATAAATGTACAAGAGACACCCTTAGATCCTTTTCATGGTTCCATTAGGTGAAAAAGAAGGTGATGGATGTGATTATCATGGAATTCTCACCAAAGGGGATAATCTATCCATAAGAAAGATGTTACAGGAATATTCGTGGTGCCCATATTTAAGGTCATATCTAGGAAGTGATGGAAGACCATATCATTCCAAATTATCACGATGAGATATGGAAGAGACTAAGATGGAGGAATGATAAAAATAATATGACTAAAGACACTAGTAGACATATTAATAGTATAATGGTTACAATTGCAATGCGTTAATAGGTTCTAATTCTAGTTTACCATCAAGGGAGACCAAACGATAGGATCTTGACCCATACTCATGTGTAATGATGGATGGACCAATCTAATTAGGGGAGAAATTTTCACGTTGGATCCTTTCTAGAGT
Organism: Taxus wallichiana var. yunnanensis; assembly: GCA_018340775.1. Classification (NCBI taxonomy): domain Eukaryota; kingdom Viridiplantae; phylum Streptophyta; class Pinopsida; order Cupressales; family Taxaceae; genus Taxus; species Taxus wallichiana. Next base: position 737,232,399 of record CM031241.1, read on the forward strand.
AGTGACATTCTGATTTTCTTTAAGGATGAGGTCACCGACATTAAAGTAACATTCCTTAATGTTCTTGTTATAAGAACATTTAATGTGTTCTAGATAAACATGATGATGTTCAACGGTGATAATATGAAACTCATCTAGCAACTTGAGTTGTGTTAGATGAGCTTGGCCCCATGGGGAAAATGGCTAAAGGTCCTAATCTAGCTACAAATATTGAATAGGAATCTAAATAAGATTGGAATTCTACTAACATTTTTCACATTTCTTAACATACTCACAACATTCATGATTAAGGGAAGGCCAATAATATGGAGAATGTGTTTAGAAATGGTTAAACCACTAAATTTTCCACCACAAATACCATCATGGACTTCTTAGAGGGCTCGAGAGGCTTCATGGGATTTAAGACATCAGAGAAGAACACCATAAAATACATGGTTATAAGGAGTGCCACCAAGGATCACATAGTGGTTAGCGCATTGAAGAAAATACCTCTTAGCATTTTTGGATAGATCATGAGAAATAATGGATTGAGATAAATAATCAAATATTTGAGAATACCAAAGGTTTGATGAATTATATTAAATAAGATTAACCTGGGGTAATTCATGGAAATTTTGATCACAGGTTGATAAATGATGACATAAATCTTAGACTCCTCTATTGTTCATGTGATGAGAGCCACGAGGGATGTCATTGTATCAAAAAAATGATTGGTTGATAAAGGAACAACTTGGATGTGTACAAAGCCCTCATATTATTAAAGTGTATCATTTTCACATTGATACTTCCCTATTACTTATTTGATGATAAGCTTTGAGTCTCCATATATGTCAAAGACTTGAACACCTAGGAAGGTGGTAGTTTCAAGACCTAAAATGAGGGCTTTGTACTCTTCCATGTTATTTGTACAATCAAAATTGATTTTATACGCAAGAGGAATAAGAGTTTCTTGAGGAATAAGAACAAATTTAGTTCCTCCACCTTGATGAAACTTAGAGCCATTGAAGAAAAGAGTGAATTTTAGAGGGTTATATGTGTGATGAAAATGGTTAATGGATTTTGTATGCACCAAAAATTACATGTGCTACATTATCAAGAAACGGTTACAAAAGTTTCTAATGATGATTTAGGTCCTTTCAAGAAGGTGTTCAAGCTCCAATTTCCCTTCGCATTATATATTTATCACCTATATGTCTTCAATTAGCCTTCCCGTGATTTTTCTAGCTTCCTACCTCTTTCTGTGCATGTTTTGGCCTTCAGGACTAGGATCGCCGCCCTGCCCAGGTGGCGTTTCTAAAACCGTTACCCAAAACAGGTGGCATTCTGAAACCATAGCCCCGCACATGTTGGTGGTCCTACTCACTTTTTTGAGATACTTCACACGTGTTTTAACATGTGATGGTTCACTTAATTTTTCTTTTTGCATGCATCCATGAGCCAAATTGTTTAAAATTAGCTTTGATTTCTTGGTTCTCCTTCCTCCTTTTTTAAATAGATTTAATTGGTTAAAAATTCTCCTTCATTCCTTGTGCATGAAGGAACCTCCCATCCTCCATTCCTATATATTCCATGTTTGTATTCAAGAAAAATTCCTAAGAATTTTTGTGTATCTTGCATTGTATTGTTGTTACGATCTTGCTAGGAATTGCATAGCCAAGCTTTGATCTCTTGTGTTATCTATTTTCTACCTGCTTTGCATCCAGACTGCCATTAAGATGTCATTTCTCAAGTGCCATCCTCCTACTATTTTTATTGCATTCCCAATCCCTTGGGCTCATATGAACACTCAGATAAATAAAGGATAAACTGAGGGGAAAAATTACTACACAACTAGATTTACCTCTTTCGTTGAATTCCGGTAGTATTTTTTGTTTGATTTCCTTCATTCTTGCAATTTATCATTGTTACATCATATCAAATAGAGTAGAAATCAATTTCCTTTCATTTTCAAGTAATTAGTTAATTTCTAAGAGGGTTTGAATCTTTCCTAGAAGATCTCGGTGATGGATCCTCTTCTTCCCATCCCGATGGATCTAAAGGAGAGAATATCTATAGGAGGTTGTCTACATATCATGGATTAATTGGAAAAGTTATTTTTTAAGTTAGTTTAGATTCAATACACTCAGAATAGGTGAATAACCACACTGGGTTATTTCACTTGTTTAGTTTTAGTGTAGAATTAGATTTGATCATTTAGAATAGAAATAAATTATTGTTTGTAATTACAATATTTAAGTTTTGTGATTTATTTATATTAGTTTCCCTTTTAGTAATAGCATAGATTGTTAGTTTCATCTTAGTTAATCTGGACACTGCAAACTATTTTAGCACTTATATCCAAGTTAGGAAAACAAACCATAGGGAATTAACGCTACCCGTTCATAGCCTCTAAATCTCCCCTTTTCCAACTCATCTACCAGAGATCACACTACCAGATCTTAGTCACTGATCCTCCTATAGTTAGCCACACACATTCAACATCGGCTACTTTGGAATGACCTCGGGGGTCGAGTGCAGTTGAATATTGCATGTTAATTTTCATCCGTATAAATTGGTGAACCTGACGTGAAGGATTAATTCCTTCTTATTTCCTTTCTTTCATTTCTATTACCTCACCTCTTCATTTCTTCCCCTATTTTGGTAGGTATTTTATACTTTCTAAAATATGTCTGGAAGAGAGTTTGGTGGGCCATTTGGCTCTGATAGATATTACACCAACGTGTAACCACAACAATCCCCTTCTCTTTCAAGGTGGGGTGACAATTACACAAGCAATGTCCAAACCTCCCCTAGTTACACTTCAAACCCCATTAGCTATGTAAGGATGGAGGAGGTTGATCAACCGTTAGACATGCAATATAATCAACCCAATGCAAACCATGTTGTTATCACAAATGGAATAGGTTCTTACCATAGGGTCTTGTCAAGACCTCACATTTCCATGCAATCAATAGAGGATGATCTATTTGCATGAATAACTAATCCTCTTTGTTAGATAGATGAGTCTTTGGATAGAATGAAGGATTTAACCTCTGAGATTTTGAATACCTATCCTAATATTCTTACTTATGAGGAAGAAAATAATTATAACACTAAACAATTCATAACAGGGTATCATGAGCCTACTTAATCAAACCCGCGCCACAGGCACTCTGACAATGGACTCAATCCTCTCCCAATGATCTTATTTTTACTTTAGTAGGGAGAATTAGAGAAATAGAAATTTATGAGACTTCACAACCAACACATGTAGTAGGGCATAACATGGGGTATCCAGTTGACAACAAAGGATACATCCCTTCCAATGAGAAACCAACACAATATCATGTACAACAAGGTTATCTAGCTCATTCAAATCTAGGTGATCTTCTCACATGGTTAGACACACTAGGGATGGGTCCTCATCCTTCTCAAGCTTATCCTACATAAGGGATTACCGGAAGTTTGTTCTTGAATGCCACCACAATAGGAAATGCGATGTTCCCTGGTTTTACGCCCACTAGTCCATATCCTGGAACTATCCCACCTTACATGCATATGTATTCAAAAACTCCCTAGATGGACCCATATACCATTCTTTCTCCCTACATTCCATATCAAGGGACCCCATACATTCCCTTCAACACTTATAATACATCCTATCCAACTCCTCCTCCTCCCCCTCCTTGGAAAAGATCTTCGATGGTGGAATCTTACGCAATGGGTACATATGCTTGAGTACTTAAAGGAGCCTCTTGAATTCACCATACATGGTGTCATGCTTCCATGCCCATTTCTAGATCTTCCAAAATTTAAGGGAGAAGGAGACCCAAACGCTCATATCAAGGCCTATGCTACTACTATAAGGGAATTGCTTCCTTGGGATGCTATATAGGTAAGTTCTTTCCAAAGAATCTTGAAGGAATCACATTGGATTGGTACTATAGGATACCAAAAGCTTTAATACATTCCTTCAAACAACTTGTTTCTGAGTTCATCAAAGAATTTTACATGAACAAGTTGTTGCGTATAGGGATTAGGGAGTTCCTGCATATTAGACAGGAGAAAAATGAATCATGTCGCCCATTTCATCCAGAGATGGCGCAAAGTTATCTATTCCTCTGCAAGTATGCCCAATATGGACCAGAAGGAACTTTGTGATATTTTTCTTCATTTGCTCAATAGAGAGACTAAGGAAGAGGTCCAAAAGTTTCCTTTCTATAGTTATGAGGAAGAATTGGAAGGAGCAATTTGGATTGACCAAACCTCTATAGATAGTGGACGTACGACCTATGGTCCCAATGGCAAATTAGTATCCCCAAATCAAAATAATGTAAATTATCAAAACAATGGTTCCAAAAACTAAGGACCTAAGGGTGTGAATCACAATCATGGTGCTACCATGAATGGTTCTATTGATCAAACTAAGAACGTTGGTTTTCCAAACAATGGAAACACTAACAATAACAACTACTTCGAAATCAAAAAGTCCCTAGAACTATGTCTTCAATTAACTCGTCGATGTAAATCATCCAATGAAAAAACAAAATCAAACCCAAGGCTCAAACCAGTATAAAAAAATTGGCTAAGGGACAATGAATCATGGTTATAACAATCAATTTCAAAACTACAACCAAGTTTATAATCAACAAAAACAAGATGTTTATAAAAGACCAAAAGATTATGAGCCTAACCTATACTATGGTTTCCATAAGGTTTGAGGTCATGATGATAGGAATTTCTACAATTACAATTTTTTTCTATAAATACTTCTTGAAAAACCAAAGGAAACTCTCTGTAGACATGTTCTTAGAAAATCCAAAAACAAACTTTCAATCTGACCGTATACGACTTGTAGATCCTCGAATGCTAATGTGATCCTATTTCAAGATATGCTCCCTACACATCATAAAAATTTCAAGGTAAATTCAAAAATGCAAACAAAGGCATTCCTATAGGAAATAATGACCTTGAAGCCTCAACTTCTAATAACTCCTGGGTCACTCCTAACCTTGGTTTAAACGATAACACATAAATCTTGGGATTAGTTTAGCTAGAGGTTGAGTGTAAAATTAATGCAACAACTCAGACAAAGGAGTATGTTTCACAACCACTTATAACTCTTTCCTTCCCACAAGATGATGTTTTTTACAATTACAAAACCAGTAGGAGCCTATTATTTAATATCAGATTCAAACAATACCTTTTCTCACATTTCGTTTCTAGATTTGTGAATGAATTCACTTGCACATCATTCTGCGTTGCTTAATGCACTAGATCTTGGTCATCTAATCCATTTTACACCACCTCATAGTGCTCAAATAAATCATACTGACTTTGACATACATCCTCCGGGAAATAATGATATGGATACTGGGTTTGTTTTTGATATAGACAAGATGCCATCTAACATTGAAATTGCCCGAAGAGGTGATCCTGCCTTATTTTTACAGGTTTGGGTTTATAAAAAATGCATTAAGAGAGCCATGATTGATGACGGGGCTGCTATAAATGGGTTTCCCTTCTCTTTCTTTCAAACTTTGAGATATGGGGAGACAAATTATTCCTCTACAATAAACACTTTACGGGGATACGGTTGTCTTAAAGCAACCTCGATTGGAACCATAGTTCTTCCAAATCACACTTGGTCTAAAAACATCTTGATGGATTTTTACATTATTTATAGGGAAACAAGTTATAACATGATCCTCGGAGACCCTGGATTCATTAAATGAAGTCTATCCCTTCTACCCTATTCCAGGAGATTAGATTCCTCCATCTAGGGAAAGTATTCATTGTTTAAGGGGATCATAAGCCCTTCAAAATACACTTAGAAAACCTCAAGAAGAAGAAATGACTTCATACAGAGTATGAAATTCCTATGAATCAATTGAACAAACCACCTCCAACTAAAGAGTTAGTCCCGATCACCCCAGACGTTCCAAAGGTTGAAATCATTGACCCAAAGACATTTGAGGTGGCAAAAACAGATAAGGGTAAATCAACATCTGTGGAAACAATGTCCACTAAAACCACAAAGTGGGAATTATGAAACGCTTAGAGAGTGATGATCTGATCTTCCTCCCATTTAAACCATAGGGAATGGGTAGTCTTCTCGGTTTAGCATATCTTCCCTCCGAAAACCTAGGTCTAGGTGTAAACATGATAGAATTAAAAAACAAAGAAGGGAAATTTGAGATTGAAATGATTCCCATAAAAAGCATCTCTAGAGGTTGTTCTATTCTAAATCCCATTTTTGACTAAGTTTTCCATATCCATGGGGCAAGGCCTCATCATTCAACAAGAGTTACAAGTGAACACAATGCTCTACATAGGAGATAAGGCTAAGCAACATAGTCATGCTCACCCACACACCATGTCTCAAGAACATGACAAAGAGGTGCACAAATGCCTCTTTCAGAAAAATGATTTTAATGATTGGACATATACACTTCTAGGAAAGGGTTGTAAGTTTAAACCTAGAATGGTAGGCCCTTGTCAAGAGAATGGAAATTTTGAGGATAATAGTTCTCCGTTGTGTACTCTTAGGGGTGAAGAATTCAATATTCGTCAACTTTCTTCACCTTGGCTATCATGACATGTAGTTTCACCTACATTTCCACATGTACATTACTTGCATCTACCTTGCATTTTCATCTACCTGTTCATTTTATAAATTTTTGATCAAGGGACTTATTCTTATAGAAACTCCTAAAAACTTTTGAAAAACAATGGAAAACATTTAAATCATATCTCTTCAAATTTTCATGGTATCATCAATTGTTTTCAAATAATTTCATTAGTTCAAATAGGATAAGACAAAGCTTTGAAAGTAACCATACCAAGGCCTGCATACTTGGTTCTTCTTATAGTCTCTTTCTAGATTAGGTGTCTTTGCCTATAGTCTTTTCTATAAGCTTCATGGTGTCACATCTATCCCATAAACATATCTTTGGAAATAAGAACATTCTAGACATTTTTCCTAGATAAATAAGTCAAATGCAAATCCACAAAAAAAAATTATTTTACACATTTCTTTTCCCTACCAACCTTCGATGTTGAGCCTACATCTCTTACTAGTGATGTAGGGTTGGGAAAGGAGAGAAATGACCTTACTTGCCTATGCCTTGCCCATGGTGATGAGCCCATACTTCCTACTGGTAGCATGGGGCAAGGAGTAGGGGGTCTCTTTGACAAACTTGAAAGTTACAAATAATTCACTCAAATATTGTGAAATCATAAGTCAAAAGAAAAGTGAGTTAGATGTCCAAAAATCCAAAAGAGTTTAAAACCTCAAAACCAGATTTTGTCAACCAAGTAGCCATCTATGGATCTAAGTCTAGATAAAATAGAAAGTAAATCACATTCTAAGCTATGAGGTAACTTGAGTAGGGTGAGGTTTTAGTGTCTCAATTTGGTCCTATCAAACCATTTTCTTTCCCTCATCATTCTTGTTCAACAATTTTTCATAACTTGTGTCCCTTCTGCTCTTGGTGTTGAGCCCTCGCATCCTACTAGTTGCATGGGGTCAGGAATGGGGAAATTACATCTTCTTATCATATCATTGTATCACCAAGTTTTTCCAAGACAATATGAAGTATCAAATATTGCTTAAACAAACTAAAATTCAAACATCACATTGTGTTCACATTATCATATATAAGCATTATGAAATAAAAAAAGAAATCATTTTGTTATCATTTCACACCCATTGCATACATTCTAAAAAACATAGTAAAGTGAAAATTCTAAACATCTAGAGTACACATGACAGATAAACCAAAATAGATTCAACTCACATATAATGGAATACTTGAACAAAAATAAGAGTCTCAGTATATATCATGATAGGTCAAGTTTCAGATACAATGCCATCACGCGCTAAGGCGTGGTCGAAATGCTCACAATGAGCCTGAAATACAAAAAACAATCGTATAAGCACCTAAAAAATTGTCGGAAAAGTAATAAAAATGGTCCTATGGCCTATCAGTCCTTGTAGGATCCCTCAGATGGTGCCCGACCATGTCTAGGGATCCTATTGCGGATACGACATTGCTGAGAGTGAACCGAATGATGTGAGTGCTCATGGTGGTGTCTACTTCCCATGGCCTTGCTAAGAGAATGGATCCATCTCATCAAGCACTGGATAGTCTCATATCCATCCACCTAGGTATAGAGGGAGGTCACTATCTCTACTACCCTCCACATTTGGGAAAGCACATCAATGTGTCTACTGGCGGCTAAAGGCTGGCCCGAGTCGATAGTCAACTCAAGTTGGGTCTTCTCGAGGAGATCAATAGAGTTTCCATGCACACCTAATGGATGATCTCTCGCCACTCCTGATGTCATCACTAAAAGAAGAGAACAAGAAGTGATAAGTTATAAAAATAAAATAAAGAAAGAGATACAAGCCAACATTCCTAACTAACAAAGTCAAGAGAAAAGTATTAAACATACTCGGGTCTCCAAGCATCTATGTAGGATTGGTAGTTACTGCTTTGCTACCAATGCTGCTTTGGTGGCTATAGGGTTTCCACTGAAGCTAGAGGTGAATTAATTTCCTATGAAAAACTCATTTTCCCCCTCTCCATCGTGAGGAAGTGTCGTCTCTGAGACTAAGGTCTCTCTCTCAGCACTAGCCTCCTCATATGCTACTCTCAACATCTCTCTGAGTATCATGCCACTTAGGGTCACTCTCCTCCTCCTCTACATGGGCTGCCTCACTAGTCCCAACACCAACTCCCTCATCCTCCATGTCCTCTCCAACTAACTCCTCCTCCGTCTCATCCCACATATCCTCCTCAGAGTCGTAGTCTAGATCAATGGGCTCATCCTGCTCCCCACTATGAGTAGGAGCAACCACAATCTAAAGTAGGGGCACTCGAGGGGCACTAGCTTTTTGTCGAGTGTGAACCACCCGTATAACTGCAATAGGCACACCTAGAATGACCATTATCCAACTAGGATCCCCTCTAGGGCCCCTCTCGAGCCTCCTGAATAGTCCTATAAAATGGTATAAATGGAGGGAGCATATCATTATATGGAAGGCCAAAGTATTGGGGGACCCAATCAAATGGGTGGGCCTCAAGTCTTGCTACTCTGTCAACAAAATGACCTTTCAAATAGAAAGATACCATCGTAGTCACGTCTAGTCCCCATATCCCTGCCATGTCCTAGTAGGGTGTGGTAGTCATGTTTTTCGTAGTCAAGGAAGCTATTGGCTAATTTGGCATACTAAGCATGGACATACCTATCTATCTAGCTACCTAAATAGCCTTTTGATTTGACACTGGTATTCCCATGCCATAGGGGATGAAATGATCATAACCCTAGGTCATAACAAGAGTGGAGTGGCTCAATAACTACCCCTAAAATTGGACTATTCTGTATAAGTCATGGTAGGTAGTCCCCAAGATATCTACGCCTCGGGTATATTTACGATTGTTCCCCCCGATCTGCGTAAAATTATGGGAGCCTAGCAATAAAAATTGTGTCACCACCCTTGTCCCTGATCAGTCGAGAGGACAAGATGCCCATGATGGGTTTGCATATAATAGGAATGGGAGTGGTGGCAATGGACCAAACCCTCATCCCCTTCTTTAAACTACATGATATAATGGAATTTCCTATGTATGTGGCCCACTGTGTGTATCTGACAACTTAGACCCTACTATCTCCAAATCCAGCCTCCTCCCAAGTATCGGGAGCCTAAGAATGTGGTACACATCCTCCAGGGTGATGTTCCACTCACCTGGACACCTAGAAACTGGAAAGTGTTCTAATCCGCATCCCAATAGGAAAATAAGTCACATAGAATGACTAGTAGGAGAAAAGTGGGGGACCCCTACAATCCTCTAGATACCGGCCCTCTGGAGAAGGTCCATATAATCTTGGGATAGTTGATCTAGGATACTAGGGAGCCAATCACACTCCCTCTCTTGAATCCATCTGATGTAATCCTCCTTTTGCATTCACCAAAACATGGAAAAATAAAAATTTATTAACATATACCAAATAATAAGATTACTAAAAACATTACAAAACATCAAAAATACAAAAAAATTCAAGTTAAATACATTTTTGGTCATTTTGTTCAAAACCACCGCCCAGTACAAGGTGGCAATTCTAGGACCGCCACCTTGCTTTAGGTGGCGGTCCTAGACCAATTTCCCAAACACGTCTTTTACCCTAAAAATTCCCAAAAAGACAAAAATGCTACTTTTGACTAAATAAAATAATGCCTTATGGGCACCCCCTAGAGACTCATTTAAGACAATTGTTTTTGAAAATGATCCCTCCTAGGTGAAATTTTCAATTTTTTACATTTTAGGTATTAAAATACAAAAGTGAAAATAACCAACCTTAGACCACGCTGATCGATCTCTTGCTCATGGAGGCATGATCACGATCTCATCACGGCCGTATAGGCTGTACTCTCATAAAAATGGTCACCATGTGTCTAGAGCTCCAAATTCACCAAATTGAATAGTGCAAATGAATTGGAAAAAGAGTTGTTTTGATATATATGTTTTATTTTAACCTCATTTTGAGTGTATGTGTTCACAGGGCTAGAGCATTGGCACATGTATACTTTTACATCCTTGCACAAACGGTAAGTCCTCTTATCATTTTAATTTAGTGTTTATTTTTTGATATTTTATTTATCTGCACTTGAGTTTTCTTTTTCTCTTACAGGTAACATGAGTTTGGGTGGTGACATTTCAACACACGGGCATGTCAAGTATAACTTCTAACTCCCCATTTCAGGAACACCATACTCAGACTCTACGTTTTACGCCTTTTCATGGCTAAGACGCTTCTCGGGGACAATATATACGCACCCAAAATTACATGTGCTACATTATCGGGGAATAGTTACAAAAGTCCCCAATGATGATTCAGGTCCTTTCAAGAAGGTGTTCGAGCTCTAATTTCCCTTCGCAATATATATTTGTCACCTAGATGTCTTTACTTAGCCTTCCCATACTTTTTCTAGCTTCCTACCTCTTTCTGCGCATGTTTTGGCCTTCAGTGCTAGAACCGCCACCCTACTTGGGCAGCGGTTCTAAAATTTCCACTCCAAAATAGGGTAGCGATCCTACCCACTTTTTCCATATCCTTCACACGTGTTTTAACATGCGACAGTTCACTTAATTTTTCTTTTTACATGCATCTCATGAGCCAAATTGTCTAAAATTAGCTTTGATTGCTTGGTTCTCCTTCCTCCTATTTTTAAATATATTTAATTGGTTGGAACTACTCCTTCTTTCCTTGTGCATGAAGGCACCTCCCATCCTCCATTCCTATATATTCCATGCTTTTATTCAAGCAAAAGGCCTGAGAATTTTTGTGTATCTTGCATTGTATTGTTGCTACGATCTTGCTAGGAATTGCATAACAAAGCTCTTATCTCTTGTGTTATCTCTCTTATACCTACATCTATGCCTACACAATAATTTCCTCATTTGGAGGTATATTGTTTGGAACAAAATTTGGGAAAAGTAAAGGTACACAAATATTGGGTATCACGTCTGGAAGTAGTGCGGGACAAACATTTGGTAGTAGTGTAATATCACATATTGTTGGTGCATATTTCAACGTGACAGTGTGGACATAAGGCACGATCACTTTAGGACCCTTGCCGCTTATAGGAGAAGGATCTCGTGGGTTTGGTTGAATAGGAACTAGTAGAATTTGTGGACTGGTAGATCTAGAGGATCTTGTTGGTCAAGAGGGATAAGAGTTGGTCGATCTGATGGTGGAGGAAACACTAGAGGGAATCAAGGTTCTGGAATAGAAAGACAAGGACCTCAACCACCTCATCAAGTATATTTTGAAATGTCTTTACATCTACCAAATTAAAAAGGTGTTGAGGATGATGCAGAACATGTACAAAAATATGAGTTGTTATGGCGCACGAAGGGGATCACTACCCGGAATTAAAGGAAAATCAATTTATAACAATGTTACAAGGGCGTGCGTATAGTTTTTACCTGAATTATGATCCCTACCGAGATAGTATTAGAACATACCACGTTGTGTAATGCCTTCTTAGTTGAATTCCATATTCCTGAGTTTGAACAGAAGAACATTAGCACACTGAAGGAGATTCAACAAGGTATGGCAGAGAGTGTGTGGGAGTATGATGCACATTTTAAAACTCTCTTATCAAAATTTTCTTATGATATTCATCCTTCTCATCATGCTCAATTGTTTGTTGGAGGGCTAATAATGCCTTTTAGGAGAGAGTGATTTCACATAAGACTTTCACTGCACCCACGTGAGTCCTTGGAGGCTTCCCTACATGTTAAGGCTTTAAGAATCATGGATACCGGTTTTAGTCCTTTTCTTGAAGCTCAGATTGCTTCCATGACAAAGAAACTAGAGAAGATGTCTCAAACTCAACACATGAGACTCGTGGTGTCCTATTGTGTAAGAATTGTGAGGTAGAGGGGCATACGAAAGATAATTATCATCGGAGATCGGTCGTGCCATGATGGTAGACTATGAAATTTTCCATAGAGATCATGATGCAAGTAGGTTTATAATATTACAGTGCGCTCTCTACAAGAATGTGTCTTTTTATTACAAGATTTTCACCTCTACTAGTTATGACACCAAGGATTGTAGATTAATTGACTAGATACATAATGTCATTGACATTGGTGTGTGCCAGAACAATGTTACAAACAATTCCAAGGATGATGGTCATCACTATGAAGGACACGTGGATGGAGGACCTCATGGAAGAGGCTTTTGTAGAGGATTCAGAGCCCATCGTAATCATGGAGGTGGAAGAGGTGAATTCCATCATGGAACTTGTTATAATTGTGGGTCTAAAGATCATTACAAGCACAAATGTCCTTACCTACTATAGTTCTCATGGTGTGGGAAGAAACACAAGTATGAGGGGTTCCCGAGCTATTTGAACACATGATTGAGAAACAAAAGAAATATAAGGGCATTGGGATGGTATGTGTTAAGAAAGAAGGCTCATAATGGATGCCAAGGGTGGTGCATGAGTCAGAATTAGAACTTGTACTTGTGCCAACATGAGATGAGGTTACACACACTAGGGAAATACCAAAGCAAAGACCACTGATTATAAGAGAAGTGGTGGTGTATGGGAAGTATCCAAACCCTACCCATCAAAAGGAATTCTATCAAGAGACCATGGATGTAATTAGGAGTCTTTAAGGGAAATTTAATGTCTAAAGGAGAAATCCAAGAAGTTGGAGTAGAAGATAAGTGTTGAGGCCGCTCACTTAGATATAGATGATGTCAAGGAGGTGTGTAAGATATTTGACCAAGATAATATCATTCCTCTTCTAGGAAAATGGTTGAGGGATAAAATACCAGGTTATGGAGTAGAGCGTGAGAGGCAGGTTCTACATGCTAACCTTCCTCCCCAAAACCTCAACTACGATAAGGAGATTACCTTGAATGGAGTTGTTGATGAATGAATCTTAAGCAATATTCTGATTGACATGGGTGTGGAAGTTAATGTTCTCACCACTGGACATCCGGATTAAAATGGGAAGGTCCCCATTATAGCCATATTCAAATGTGTTATATATGGATAACAAGACAACAAAAATTCCCATTGGTGTTTTAAGAGATGTTACTATCACTATCTAAGGGGTGAAATTCACTAGGGACTTTGAATTCTTAGTGTTTTCTAAGGTAGAAAACTTTCCAGTGTTACTTAGGAACCCTTGGTGCTATAAGAACAATGCTGAATTATTTTTCAATAAGGGGTATATAAGTTTTGAGAAAAAAGTGGAATCTGTTATTATTACTTTGATGAATGGGAAGTTAGAGCCCTATATTGAGCCTTTAGGAGAAGAATACCTAGATAGAATTTACATGCACACTATCCAGGACCCTGAAGTTTTGCAACCAACAAAACAAGGCATTATTCAGTGGGAAGATGCTCGATCTATAAGTGATACAACTAGTGTGGCATGTGATAATTGGGCACACGGACATATGAGTTGGTTGGAAGGTAGTTAAGAGGCTATGTGATGAGAGTAATAAAGGTGTGCTCAGTCAAGTGCCTAGGAAGAAATACGTTTCCAAGTTATTCTGGGGGAGCCGACCCTAATGTTTTCCTGCGAGAAATAGAGACCTAGTGGAGATGTGAGATATAAAGGAGAAGGATGCTTAGCTATAACTTTCTTGGTACCACATCACGTTGGTGGAAAACCCATTATGATAACCTTCTAGAGTTTCACAAAGTAATAATCATGTTATCTTATTAGATTTTTCTCGAGAAATGCAACTACTATCATACAAGATTATCATCGAAGGAACTGCCTCGTTTCAGATCCAAGCATGTGAGAAGGCTGGATAGAAGGCGTGGAAGCATTTCCACCATCTTTATGGGTGCATAATTGTACTTCACTTAATAAGGCTATGTGTATGTATGGTACATGTTATATATATTTACCCCGGGTAAATATAGATAAACACAAAGGAAATATGTCGGAGGGGTTCCAAAACCTGACACAAAGGAAATATGTCGGAGGGGTTCCAAAACCCGACACAAAGGAAATATGTCGGAGGGGTTCCAAAACTTGACACAAAGGAAAATCAGGTTTCGGGTTTCGGGAAACATGAGACATGAAGCATGCAAATCGCAAGGGATGTTCCGATGCTTGAGAGTTCCGCAAACCCGAAAACACTTCCTAGGCAAATCGGGTCTTGGAGTCGGGAAAACATGTCGGGAAAGCATGGGGTGGAAACATGTCGAGCCACCTTCCAAACCCGATGCGCATGCAGGTCCATTTTCCAACCCCGAAACAAAGGAAATCTTGGAAATACCGGCGGAAGTGGGTTTTGGGAAAACACAAACATCAAACACATGTCGAGGCATCCTCCAAACCCGATGCAAATGCAGAGGAGAACCCCGAACCCGACAGGTAGAAGACCCTGACGCGGGAAATATTCAGATCGCCATAACTTTTTACAGGGAGCTCGGATTCACACAAGGTTGGAATTTTCAGAAAGCTCTCGAGTCCTCTACCCAACTACGACTGGATATCTTTAATTGGGTGGGAACAAGTTCTTAAAAATGTAAAATACACTTCACCACTGTTGGGTTGTTGAGATTCTCACCTACCGCCATAATATGAGATGAGTTAGGTGCAGTCTTGGAGGTGGTTGGGGTAGAATTCGAATCATTCTCTTCTCCCTCATTTTTTCCTCATATAAATTGTAAGGAGGGGCTTTTTCTAAAGGGTTGGACAATTTTGTTTTGCATCCTCCCTTCTTCCCTTGCTTGTAAGAGAATTTGTGGAGCTTTCAAACCTCCCATATGGGTTGTAATGCCGCTTCTTTTCCTCCACAGCCACTTTAATGTATATCTTGTATCGATTCTTGAGCAATAATATATATATATATATATTTGTGATTGATTCTCAACCCTCTCATGTATTCATTGTTGTCATTTTGATCTCTTATTTCTGTTTGGTTACCTGTGCATGGTGTTTGTATTGCATCTCTGTGATCTGTGTTAAATTTGTAAAACGAGTGTCTAACATTCCTCGGTGCATCACCTTTGTAGTTTAGGTTTTATTCTATGCATTTTCTTGCCCTGTCTCCTTGGCAAGTTAGATTAGGTATTTTGTAAACCCTCTTCATTTTATTTGTGCATCTGAACAGAGAAATAGGAACCGGCCTTCATCCGGAGAGCTTTTCTCGATTTTGCAAGGTCCCACACTTGGGAAAAGCTCCATGTTATGCAATCGCACTGAGAGTCTCAACCCATCATGTTGCAGATTCCCAGGGGTGCTGCGATTTGACATCAATAGTTTTGGCACGCCCGGTGGGACCAAGAGGTCATTCCACAAGATTTGAAGGAGTTTTCATGAAATTCGGACTAAAAATTACAGTTTTTACAATTTCAGATTTTGCACCTTCCAGGCTGAACTCAAATCAATTTTCAAGGGCTTAACTTGCTCAAAACAAGTAAAAATTTCACCAGTTGGTAGATCTGAGGGTAATCTTCAAAAGGGTATCTTTAGTTTTTTGAGATTTTGATTTTCAAAATTTCATGCTTTTTAGTGTTTCAGGTTTTCGAGGTCCGAGAACATCAAAGCAAACCCAACAGTCATTTCGGGTTTTGGGGGATGCATTGCATGGTCCTCTTCTCGAAAATAGTCATTTGAGGGATGTTGAACATGTTCCAAGTTCCAACACATGGCAATTCAGGTTTTTTGAGTTGCATTGCATGACCTGAGTTCCGCCTGTACTTTTCGGGGATCCGCAGCTGCACAACAAGGCCCGAATTCCGAATTGAAGATTGTCTCCTCTAGGTCCTTCAAATTTTAAATTATATTTTCAATATTGTCAAGTTTGGTGTGTAACTTGGCAAAATCCATCCTTTTAGAGGCTTGTTATCTAACACATCTGGTGACTCCGAAGGGATAGAATTTAGTGGTGTAGCAGCACAAGTTGCCCAGGCACATGAGAAGAATTCAAACCAGGTCTAATACTCGAGAAGAGGGGATATTTTTCCACTTGCAACTATCACCAGGTAGAGGAAGGAGAGGAAGAAGACCACAAAGATCACCATCTCCACCTAACAGGACTTTGTCTACGCCTCCACCTAGTAGACCTTTTCTCGCATCGACTAGGGTTTTTAGGCCAATCATACTGGCACATCTACCACCGAATCGCTTTGTCAATTTCATGGGAAGTACTCCACTTGCCCTAAATGCTCGAATCAAATTCCATTACTGGCGCTAAAAGAATATCCCCTATTTTAAAGGAGAAAATCATACTACTCCTATTGATCACATCCAAGATATTGCTAATGCATGTGCAATCCATGAAATAAATGAAATGGATGTTGCAGTCAAGTTGTTGGCTTCATCTTTCAAAGGTAAGGCCTTACAATGGTTTAGGAGCCTAGCAGCAGGGTCTATTAAAAATTGGAACCAACTTTTTCAGCTCTTTGAACTTGGATTCGGGAGAGGGCAGACAATTTGTCCTTATTGGAACAATTGACAACAATCAAAAGGGCTCCTAACGAACAAATGACAGATTTCAACTTCAGATTCCAATGGACATGGGACAGGATTCCAATAGCCGTTAGACCAACCACCGAAGGAGCATTCCTTTATTTCTTAAAGGCTATAAATTCAGACATAGCCATGATGATCCAATCAATGGGAGGGACAACGCTGCCAGGGGCCTACGACACAGCTATCAGAGCAGAGAACTATTTGATCCAAGCTGGAAAGCTTGCGCCAAGGCCACCAATGCCTCTCTATCCGGATATGGGAAATCCTACAACCAGTCAAGCACCAGAGTTGAATCCCATTCCAACTCCTAGAAATCAAAGCAATAATGAGGCGTCAACTTCTTCAAATACTTCAAAGGAATTGTAGGAGGTTATGAAACAACTACAGAACCTTGGAAATGAGCTAGTGACTATCAAAAGACAGCAAGCTCAAAGTTCTAGACCATATCAGCCTCAAGCACAGTACCAAGCTAGGCCCTCATACCAACAGAATAGACCACCAGCTCAGGCTACAAATCAAAACCAAAACCAAGGACAACCTCAAGCTGCCAGGCCATTTCGACCATATGATCCAAATGCAATGATGCCCTCAAGAGCCTTGGTTCCAATACAAAATAACATGGCACAGGAGTACGACTGGTGTTACCCTTGCAATCTACCTCACAATCAGTCAGCATGTTTCAATGGCACACTAAATCAAGCCCTGATGGTACAAACCATTGGTGTGCCTCAAGAACCAAACCAAGAAGGGAATCAACAACAAGAAACAAAACAAGAAGGACCTCCAACAGAAACCACATTGGCAAATTGGCAAACGGAAGACTTCTGTGGAGTTAACCAACAACCTTTTCAAGGCATGGCTGCCAACACACGGTCAAAGAAGAGAAACATAGAAGAGGGACAACCATCCAATCCAGTTGTTTCTCAGCCCACTCTTACACAACAAGGGGTCAGTAGACCAAACGCAGCTCCGAATGTGCAAAATCAGCCTAAGGTACCTGTTGTAGCAACACATACACCTGTTCAAGCTCCAGAAAAGTTTGCACCAAGTAAGGGACAGCAAAAGGACAATTCATCCCCTTTCAACATCATCGATCAAATGAAGAAGACACATGTGAACATTTCCATGTGGGAATCACTTGGCGATCCCGGGGCAATGAGATTTATTGCAAGCTGCAATGGCTAATTGGTCTGCCACAAATGTATCAAACCAAGGACATGAGAAAGTTCTCACTAATGCAGTGCAACATGATGGGGGCCAGACAAGAAAAAATTTGAAGCCTCCACCATTCTATGTTTCGTTGATTGTTGGAAACCACTTGGTACACAACTGCATGATAGATTCAGGAGCAAGTAGTTCAGTGATGCCGAAGCAAATAGCGGATCAACTGGGTTTGAAGTATGAGCCAGTGCTGAAAGGAGTAGTACAACTAGATGGAACGGCAGTGGGAACAGTTGGGATCATCAAGGGGTTAAGCCTAACACTACATTCATGTCCCAATGTTACAGTCTACGTAAGATGTGTCTGTGATTGACCTTCCACCACTCTTTACGTTGTGTCTATCAAGGGACTTCACTGCAAAAATCGGTGGATATTTATCTGCAGATTGGTCACACATGATTTTTAGGACAAGGTATGGAGCTAAAGCAACAATCAGGTCAGAACCAATTGCCAATTTCCATATTGAGCCTCATGTACCAGGTCCTATCAATGAAAATTGCTCGGCTTTTGATCAGGAGGAGTGTTCAAGTGATCTAGAAGCAGGTACTAAGGTCGAGGGAATTCCTGATTTAACTTTGGATGAATGGGCAAACAAGAGTCATGAATTTGACCCATATAAGGAAATTGAGGAATCTGAATTGGGCGTGTATTATGTACATGAAGAAAATTCACCCATTCCCGACATCATTCGGCTTGAAAAAAAGCGATGAAAGCAAATTTTGGAAATTATTCTTCGATGGCTCGAGAAGCGCATAAGGTCTTGGAGGCGGTGTAATGTTGATTTCACCACAAGACATCAAATATTATTCAGCTTTTCGTTTCCCATTTTCTTGTTCAAACAACACAGCTGAATATGAGGCCTTGATTCATGGAATTCATTGGGCCAGGAAAAGGGGCATAAAGAACTTACAGGTGTTTGGAGATAGTGAGCTAATCATCAACCAAGTTAGGGGACAACATGCTACAAATAACGACTTGCTGAAGAGCTACAAGAACAAGGTATGGGACCTCATTGAGGACTTCGAAGCTTTCAACATTGTGTCCATACCCAGGAAGAAAAATGAAGCCACAGATAGGCTTGCAGCAGTTGGAGCAACATTTGATGTGGTTGACAACATCAGAAGGGGAAAAACACAGCCACATATCCATGTGATTGTGAGGCCAGCAGTTCCAGATAATAACACAAGCTGGCAGGTGTTTGAGAACGATCAACAGATCGTCAATTTCTTACAAGAAGAAGCTGAATTCTCAGCTAGAAATCAGGATAGGCTAGAGCAGCAGTATGGGGATCAAGTAGTGCAGCTACGGACAAACAAGCTTCCTAAGGGTTTAGTAACGTTGGAGTCTATCTTCAACCCTAACGACCAGCCGTAAGGAAAAGGCTAACATACAGGTCAAGAGAGAAGATTCAGAGCCAATTCTGGTTGGGGAAGGCAAAACACTTCAAATTGGTAAAGTGGCCACTGAGCAGGAGAAATCAGATTTCACACAGCTTTGCCAAGAATTTCCAGATGTCTTCACTTGGAGCTGTGAAGACTTAAGAGGTTTTAATCCGAAGTTGGCACAACATACCATAGAATTGGATCTAGATGCTAAACCCATCAGGCAGAAGTAGAGACCAGTCAACCCTCACATTGAGCCTCTAATGAAGAAATAACTAAACAAGCTAATAGAGGCAAGCATTATATTTCCAATTAAGCACTCAAGCTGGGTTGCAAACTTGGTTCCGGTCAGAAAGAAGAGCGGAGAAATCAGGTTGTGTGTATATTTCCGAGACCTCAACAGGGCATCTCTCAAAGATCATTACCCACTCCCTTCAATGGAACAAATATTGCAAGTAGTATCCGGTTCAGAGAGATTCTCTTTCCTAGATGGCTACTCAGGGTATAATCAGGTGATGGTGAAAGAAGATGACCAGTTCAAGACGGCTTTCAGCACCAAATGGGGGACCTATGCCTACAAGAAGATGCCATTTGGGCTATCAAATGCTGGAGCCACCTTCCAAAGGGCAATGGATATGGCATTTAAGGGGTTAATCAACAAAATAGTTCTGATATATCTTGACGACATCACTGTATTCTCAAAAATGCAAGTGGATCACCTCTTACATTTGAGGCAAGTATTTCAAAGATGTAGAAGATTTTGGGTATCATTGAATCCCAAAAAGTGCATATTCTTGGCTCACGAGGGAAAACTTCTAGGCCATATTGTTTCAAAGGAAGGGTTGACGATTGACCCAGAAAGGGTTGAAGCAATTCAAGCATTACCATTGCCAAGTCACAAGAAGGCTCTTCAAAGCTTCTTGGGAAGGATCAATTTTGTCCACAGTTTGTTTCAAAATTTACTGACTCTCGTAAAGCCAATAACTCTGATGTTAAAGAAGAGCATGGCATTTAAGTGGACATCTAAAGGCAAGGCAAGTTTTGAGGCAATAAAAGAGGCTATATCTCAAGCCCCAACTCTCGTCAATCCAGACTTCTCCAAGGATTTCATGTTATATGCCTTTAGTAGTGGGGACATAATTTCTGCAATCCTGGCACAACAAAACAAAGGAGGATTAGAACAACTAGTTGCTTTCTTTAGTCAAGGCGTGGAGGAATATGAAACTATATACTCTTTCATTGAAAGCATGTCCTTGCGTGTCGGGAGCTTAAAGAAATTCAAGCACCTAGTCTCAAATAACAAGATCCAATTATTGGTCTCTCATGTGAGAGTTAAGGACTTCCTTCTAAACAAGGATCTGAATGAGAAATGTGTAGGATGGATCACTCGTGTCATGGAATATGACATTGAGATCAAGGTCACTAAACTAGTACGTGGAAAGGGACTATGTGAACAGCTAGCCTTGAGTCAACAAGTTGAAGCAGGTGATGAAAAAGAGACTGTCTTGGTACTACAGGATGGTCAAGAACAAGAAAATGATGATGTGCCTACTCCTTGTTGGACTCAGAATATGATACACTTCCTACAGACAGACTATGCCCTCTAGAAATGAGCAAAACAAAGAGGAGATACTTTAGATTACAAGCTATTCCATATGTGCTTGTTGATGGTGTTTTGTTCAAGAAAGACATCAATGGAGTTCTATTGAGGTGCATTGGGACAGATCAAATTGAGATGGTGTTACAAGAATTTCATGATGGAGATTCTGGAGGACATTTCACCCCATGAGTAACAACTCTCAAGATAATGAAGGCAGGATATTATTGGCCGGCAGTCTTCAAGGATCTAAGCTATACATGGATAAGAAAATGTAAGAAATGTGCGTTCTTCACAGTGCAAAGAAAGACTAGCAAGTGCTTCCATTGCACCCAATCTTAGTTGACCAACCATTTATACAATGGGGATTGGACTTCATCGGGTCATCAATCCAAACTCAAGCCAAGGCCACAAGTGGATTCTCACGGAAACGGACTACTTCACCAAGTGGACTGAAGCAGTAGCGCTCAAAGAGGCAAATGAGTCTAATATACTAGAATTTTATGAAGGAATAGTGACCAGGTTCGGTGTGCCAGCACCACTATCATATCGATAATGCATTCGCATTTGTCGGTTCCAAGATTACGAATGGGCTGTCAAGAATGAAATCTACTTGAGCACCTCTTCCAATTATTACCCACAGGGTAATGGACAGGCAGAGTCCACGAACAAATTTTTCTAAGAATCATCAGGAGGACTCTGGATGAAAATCAAAGAACATGGCATACCAAGCTAAAATCAGCATTATGGGCTATGAGAATAACACCAAAGAGGTCTACAGTAACTCCCCTTACAAGTTGGTCTATGGAAAAGAGGCGGTATTGCCTATATCATTAGAACTACCCGCATTGGAGTTCATGAAGCAATTGGAGTTGGCTGAGTTCGAACCAATGGAGGCTAGGTATGTAGAGTTGATGGAATTGGAAGAAATTAGAGAACATGTAGTTCAAACAATAAAGAAAGATCAGGCCTTAGTGAAAAGATGGTTTGATAAGAAAGAAAGAGCAAGGACCTTCCTGAAGGGGACCTAGTTCTGAAATGGGATGCAGATCGGGAAAAACGGAAGGCATTCCAAGTTTGATGCCATTTGGAGTGGCCCCTACATGGTCACGGGATGTAAAAGTAGTAATGCCTTCCAATTGTCTACATTGGATGGAGAAGAATTCCCAATTCCGGTTAACGGAATCCATCTTAAACATTGCTACTAAAAGAAAAAGTTTTACCCTTGTAAATATTAACCTAGATTTCAATTCCTCTAAGTGCATATGCACACTTTGTCTTGTTGTAGTTAGGTTTCAGTTTCCCTAAGTGCTTTGGCATAGGTTTTGTTGCTCCTAGGTTGGATTTCTACAGTTCAGCGTGCTCTCAGAGAAGGAGTTGCAGTATTAGGCTCGGGATCAGATATCAAGTTGGTTTTAGGTTATTGCTTATGACTCCATGCCCAATGGATCGCTAAAAGGCCACTAATCTTCTACCTAACAGGTAGGTGATCCCATTGAGTCGCCAAATTGTTATATATATTTACCCCCCGGGTAAATATAGATAAACACAAAGGAAATATGTTGGAGGGGTTCCAAAACCTGAAATAAAGGAAATATGTCAAAGGGGTTCCAAAACCCGACACAAAGGAAATATGTCGGAGGGGTTCCAAAACCCGACATAAAGGAAAATCGGGTTTCGGGTTTCAGGAAACATGAGACATGAAGCATGCAAATCGCAAGGGATGTTCTCGATGTTTGAGAGTTCCACAAACCCGAAAACACTTCCTAGGAAAATTGGGTCTTTGAGTCATGAGAACATGTCGGGAAAGCATGGGGCGGAAACATGTCGAGCCACCTTCCAAACCCGATGCGCATGCAGGTCCATTTTCTGACCCCAAAACAAAGGAAATCTTGGAAATACCAGCGGAAGTGGGTTTTGGGAAAACAAAAACATCAAACACATGTCGAGGCATCCTCCAAACCTGATGCAAATGTAGAGGAGAACCCCAAACCCGACAGGCAGAAGACCCTGACACGGAAATATTCAGATCGCCATAACTTTTTACAGGGAGCTCGGATTCACACAAGGTTGGAATTTTCGGAAAGCTCTCGGCGTCCTCTACCCAACTACGACTGGATATCTTTAATTGGGTGGGAAAAAGTTCTTAAAAATGTAAAATACACTTTGCCACTGTTGGGTTGTTAAGATTCTCACCTACCACCATATTATGAGATGGGTTGGGTGCAGTCTTGGAGGTGGTTGGGGCAGAATTCGAATCATTCTCTTCTCCCTCATTTTTTCCTCATATAAGTTGTAAGGAGGGGATTTTTCTGAGGGTTGGACAATTTTGTTTTTCATCCTCCCTTCTTCCCTTTCTTGCAAGAGAATTTGTGGAGCTTTCAAACCTCCCATATGGGTTATAATGCTAGTTCTTTTGCCTCTTGGCCACTGCAATGTACTGTATCGATTCTTGAGCAATAATATATATATATGTTTGTGATTGATTCTCAACCCTCTCATGTATTCATTGTTGTCATTTTGATCTCTTATTTCTGTTTGGTTACCTGTGCATGGTGTTTGTATTACATCTCTGTGATCTCGTGTTAAATTTGTAAAACGAGTGTCCAACATTCCTCGGTGCATCACCTTTGTAGTTTAGGTTTTATTCTATGCATTTTATTACCCTGTCTCCTTGGAAAGTTAGATTAGGTATTTTGTAAACCCTCTGCATTTTATTTGTGCATCTGAATAGAGGAATAGGAACCGGCCTTCATCCGGAGAGCTTTTCTGATTTTGCAAGGTCCCACACTTGGGAAAAGCTCCATGTTATGCAATCACACTGAGAGTCTCAACCCATCATGTTATAGAGTCCCAGGGTTGCTGCGATTCGACATCAATGTACATTCACTCTGAGATGTGCCTTCAGACAAGAAATTGACAGGAGTTAATGGATGACCTCGTTCAAGCTTTCGAATATTAGAGTATTAAGCCATCGGTGGATAAGGTGTCGCAAGTTGTTAAGATCCCGACTATGGGAGATAGTTCCATGGAGGAGGATATAATACTAGAATTATTGGGTGAACCTAACTTAGAAGTGATCTTTTTATGAGGAATAATTAGAGGAGATACAACTTCTTTGCACATGCATGGAAAAAGAGAAAGGCAAATTGGTATATGTGATTGATGGTGAATAAGTTGAAAATTTGGATGTTAACCATATTTTGGGTATGCGGAGGTTATGGATAGTGATGATGAGCAAGCACACACACACCATGAACCCCTAAAACCAATAAGGTTAACATTAGTTCGGAGGCGAACATAAGGAGGTTCTATTGGAGATTACTTGGCAAGAAAATAAGGTTTCAAAGATCATCAATCTATTGCATGAATTTTGGGAGTTGTTTCCATGTGGGTGTCATGAGGTTAAAGTATTTCACCACTCCTTGGGATAAATTAAGATCAATTTAAAGGAGGGAGCGCGCCCGAATTCAAAAGAGACCTTATCAAACGAATCTAAATCTACACGTCAAATTCAAGGAGGAGATTGATAAGATGATTGCATCGTATATTTGAGGTTGTTGAAGAATTAGAATGGATAATTCTAATTGTAATCAACATTAAGAAGGATGGGAGAATAATTATTTGTGTTGATTATAGGGATTTGAATGCGGAAAATTTTATTGACCCTTTTCTAACCCCCTTCACTAAGGAGATCCTAGAAGGCGTAGCTGGGTGCGAGATCTATTCTTTCATAGATGGATTCTCAGGATATCATCATGTTAGAATTGTAAAGTCAAGAAAATACAAATTTTTCCAGTGAATGGGGAACATTTTCCTACATAGGCACACCTTTTGGATTGAAGAATGTGCCTATTGTGTTTTCATGTATTGTGGTGCAAGAATTTACGACTTCATCCATAATTTTCTTCAAGTCTACATTTTTGATTGCATAATATATGGATTAGTGAGGGAGCATTGTGATAATATAATGACGGTGTTTGAAATATGTTGACTATTGAGGATATCCCTCAACATTAAGATTAGTTTTTCACTACTCCATTTGAAACCCTTTTGGGGCATATCATATGTAAGGAAGGCTTCATGGTGGATCTTGCCAAATTTTTTGTTATTGTGGGATTGGGGGAACCTACCACCAGAGCACAGTGTGTAGATTCCTTGGGCATATGGGGTATTACCATAAATTTATTAAGGGGTATGCCAAGATCGTTGTGCCATTGGAAAAGTTTCTAAAACACAAAAGTACATTTCACTGGGAGAGGCACAGCAGATGATGTTTGATACATTGAAGAATAAGCTTATCACTATACCCATATTATGATTTCCTTCTTGGGATAATCCATTCCATGTACATGTTGATGCTTTAAGAGTGGTGATTGGGAAATCTTAGCACAACCTAGAGAGGGAATTTTTAACCACCCCTTGTGTGTTTCTAGTAGAAAGATAACCCTAACAGGTAGAAAGATAACCCTAACAGGTAGAAAGATAACCCTAATAGAACAAAACTATACTACTACTGAGTGCGAAGCATTGTCAATGATCTACACACTGTAAAAATTTAGGTAGTATTTATTGGTAAAACCATTTATATTCTACATGGACCACATGGCATTGAATTACTTGGTAAACAAGCCTGTTTTACAAGGGTGCATATGTCGATGGGTCCTGTTGTTTCAAGAGTTTGAGTTTATGGTTGTTGTGAAATTGGGTAAGAGTAATTTGGGACCTAAACATTTATTAAGTATTGAATCAGGGGAGGACATGTAGAGCATTAAGGATACAATTCCATATGCACAACTATTTAGATTGCGACACACACCCTCCGATTTGGAAGATATTGTTATGTTTCTTAAGATGACTATGGCACCAAAGGGAATGAAGACTTTTGGATAGGAAGTAGTTAGACATACACACCGCACCCTACATGTTAATTAGTGGAAACTTACATAAGGTAGGTTGTGATGAGGTTTTGTGTCGGTGTATGTTAGAATATTAATGTGTTACAATCATGGAGGAAACATATGGTGGAATTGCAGGAGGACACTATGCATGGAATTCAACCACACGTAAAATCCTTCTAGCAAGATTTTTGTGAAAGCTTGATTTACAAGGATTGTATCAAGTATTACAAGGCTGTGACCACTACCAGCACCTTGGTAAACTAGGGAAAAGAGATGAAATGCCATTAATACAAATTTTTAGTGTAAAACCATTTGAGAAGTGGGAAATTGACTTCGTAGGCCCTATTTCCCTAGCCGCATGAAGGACAAGTTCAAACTATATCATTACATGCATAGATTATCTTACGGGGTGGGTAGAATTGGCATCTACAATGGATTACATAGTGGTAACACTAGCTAGGTTCTTGTGGGAAAACATAATCAACAAATATGGATGCCTACTAAGTTTAACAAGTGATAGGGGTACTCATTTCTTGAATGAGATAGTTAGGATCTTTTTGGTAGAATTCATGGTAGCCCACCACAAGACTACCCCTTATCACCAAAAAGCTAATGGGACTACTGAGGTGTTTAACAAAATTCTAAATCACATGTTAACCAAGATTTGTGATGTGGGAAGAAATTATTGGGATGATAAAGTTTCTGCTATGTTATGGTCATACCGGACTACTTATAAAATACTGAACAAGTCCATACCTTTTTAATTGGTGTTTGGTGCGGAAGCGGTGTTACCTATTGAATTCATTTTACCATCATTTTGTATAGTGCGTGCATGAGGATTAGCTGATGGAAAAGTGATTAAGGAGAGGATTAATAATTTAATGAAGATAGATGAGTGGTAGGCTATTGCTCACTAGAGTCTAAAAATAGAAAAATCTAGGCAGAAGGCATGACATGATAGACACACCAGGAACAAATAGTTTAAGGTTGGGAATATGGTTCTATTATATGATTCCAATTTTTTGCACCATCCTAGGAAATTCAAATTCCATTGGATGGGCCCATACATTACATCCTATATACCTAATTCATGTGCTTTCTAGTTACAAGCACTATATGGAACACGATTACTAGGCCATTTCAATGGGATTATGTTGAAGCCCTCCTATAAATAATTCTTATTTGTGTTTGTAAATAAGGCAATATTTCCAGTTAGCCTAGGATTTACCTTAAAGTTTTTCCCTTATATGTGTTTCTCTTTCTCATTACGTGTTCCCTTTATTTTTGTTTATTTTTTATGCATTGTGCCGGTAGACATATTATTTCAAAAAAATCTATGCACAGAGGACCACGCATCTATTTTTTTGTGTGGGGTGAAGTGATGTGACAAGTACTAGAAGATGATATTGGAAGCTATGTTTCGATGGCTTGAGTTGAAGGATCAAAAGTATGTAGAATGGAAGAGCGCACATATAAAAGGTGAACATCAGGATTTTTGTGTCGAAAGGATGTACAAAAACCACATACAAGGGTTAGAAGTGTAGGAAAAACATGAGATAGGTGATGTAAAAAATAAGGTTAAGGATATAAGAAGTGCCTTCAAAGACTGAAATCACATGCGTAAGGATCTTCGGTCAGTAAGGGTTTTTACACCCGATAAGGTTGTAGAATTTTTTGTGAAGGATTGGGCATAGGGGTAAAAGTGCTGAAGGTTGGCATTAGGAAAAATTTCCTTTAATGAAAAAGTATGTTAGTAGATGTCATGATGTTTATTATGAAAAAAATTAATAACTATAAGTAGAAGGTTGGGGTGCATTATTGTTTACCTTGTATTTTTGTTATCGAAGAACTCTCATGAACTAGGGCATCCTTAAAGAAAAAATGTGAAAAAAAGGTTTGAGAATATTTACGTGCATAGCTAGTTTGATCAGTGAACTAGAGTGTAAAAAGAGTACATAGGCATGAGAGGAGAAAGTCATGTGAGAGGATCCCATGGGTGTTATGCCATCTTGTGGAAAGGGGGTTTTTCCAGGTTAGGGTTCCGTAGTAGGGAAAAAAATTGAAGGTATTTTTGCAAAGGAGTAAGGATATGATGTCAAGAAAATATAGAACAAGAGTAAAAGAAGAAATTTTAGTGGCCCGAAGGAGGAATGAAACCAAATAAGGTACTAAAATTTTCACCAAAGAAGGGAAAGGGAAAAGCTAAACAAGTCATTTCTACCTATTTTAATCAAGAATGGTATTCGGAAATTTAGTACGTGGATGATGTATTGCTTAGTAAAGAATGGGTTTCTCACGTCAGGAAGATAGTCATAAGTGACTACATCCATCGAATGAGTACTACATAGAATGAGATTACATTGGAAATTTTTCACCCTACAAAAAGGACGACACCGATGGAATGCTTATCTATGATGATGAGGTAAATGTGAAAATGGAGAAGTTCAGGTAATTACAACTCTATGAGTTTCTCTATTTTAGAAACTTAAGCGACTATACCAGTGGTTAATGTCATGTGTGCATGAAGACCACTTCTACTTCAAAGGACTAAGGATGCGAATAACTCACCTGTCTAATTTCTAAGTTTATTGGTCTTATTTATGAAGTAGAATCATTAGATGATGACTTGGATGATAAAGAGGATATTAATAAGATTATTGAAGCTTATGACTACGAACAGTTCACGTTATTTTGATATTTTAGTAATTTTTGAGCTTGTAATGATGGTGGCAATGTACTTGGTCACAAAGGTGAATGGGCAGGAGAGATGGACACAGATCAACAAGGATTGGTTGAATGTTTGGCATAAGATCTTAGAGGGTACCATCTATAACCTATTGACTTTCATAACAGAATAAATCATCAATGTTGGGTGCGATGGAGAGAAGATCATGTTTGGTAATGTCCTCACCATTTTCTTCTCGATATTGGAGTTCCCGATGGGCTAGATAATTTTTTTCAGAATACCCTGATGAGAACCCTTCCCCCGCAAATATATTTAAGCAATACACTTGTGACACCGTAATGGCCACCCATAAGGCGCACCTATAAAAATAGTATAAGCGGATGTGTGATGAATTCAACGTTGAATGGAGAATACCCTATTAGTTACCTTTTTTACTATAAGGTGAGGCTGAATTTTTTGTATGCCAACATTTTTGTATTTCTAGGTTTACTCTAAAATATGGCGCTAAGGTTCCCTAGTGTAAATTTATGTTCTTCTTTATAACACAATACTTCCAGGATGGTGTCAATTGATTCAAGGAGGAAAAGAAGCTAAGGTTTGACCTCAATAAGGTAGACCATGATTACCACAAGATGCACAAAAATTTATATATCCCAAGAAGTGTGCCTATGTGGAGAAATATTTCTCCCATGATGTACATATGTTGAAACTAATGACATTTATGTTCTTTGGGAGGACCAAAACAAGGGTATACCTGTGTATAAGGCCTAAGTATGAGAAAGGTTCTTACATTGAAAATGATGTCTCTATCCCGAAATGCCCCACTATAAGGAAGAAGGCCAAGCCAAGGAAAATGGAGAGTGGAGGATCCTAAGAAAAAGGCACCAAGCACACATGAATTACAATTTGTAGGTGTGCAGGAGTTGGGTGCAAGACCAAGCACCTATGCATAGAGGAAGAAGTCCCTCGCAGAAGAAAAAGAGAAGACACTTGAGGAAGAGGCACCAAAGTAAGATTAGTCCCCTGCAAAATAAGAATCTCTGGTGAGAAAGGATTCACTTAGGGAAGAAGAAAAAGAAAATTCTCCTATATTGGAATCACCAGTTAGGAAGAAGCAAAGAGTAACAAAAAAGGAGGACTCAGAATAAACAAAGAGAATCAAGTCCAACAATGGAGATGAGGACGATGAAGATCACAAGAGGCTTATAATCACCATGTGTATGATGTATAGAAGTCAAATGATGGGGAATGAATAGAGGGATGAGGAAAAGGAAGGTGCCCATAACCAGGGAGGAAGTGAAGAAGTAAACACAAAGGATCAAAGACTCCAAGCCTAACTAAGGATTAGTTAGAGGATTCCAAAAAGAGGGAGATAACAGTATTATAAAGGACTTAGTGGATCAAGAGGTGGAGCATAGCATCGAGGAAGTATTAAAGGAGACATAGGAGAGTGTGAGGGTTGGGAAGTAGTATGGAAGCATGGGTGGGGATCCCAATGTTGTAGTTAGTGTTCCTAGAGCAGCGCGCATGAGAGGAAAGGAGATGGTAGTAGCATAGGAAAATACAATGACATATGTAGATGATCCCAGTAAGGTGTTATGTGCATGCTTCCAGAGCTTGGTGCCTAAGGAAAAAATCCTCTATTGGTCCTCCTTTGATGAAGAAAGTGCTTATGCATGCATAAGAAAGATGTTATCCTGGGAATTTGAAACCCACGTTGATGAGCCCGAGTTCAAGGTAAATAAGGATGCATTAGTAGAGACACTGACGGCCAAGGGGATAAACCCTCTTGTGGATGCCCAACAATTATCAGATGAGTAGGTTTGTAATGCACTCAATAAGGTGTTGGTAGAAGTTGAGGTGAGGCTCTTCAGGAGAAATGATAGGATAAGAGCATTGGAGGAAGAAATTAAGAATAAAAATGAAGAGATCGGGAGATAAAGCAAAATATCAACACATAATTAAGGTGTGAGTTAAGGGATGAAAAGGATAAAGTATGGGAGGTTTACAAGAAGGTAGAGGAGATTATAGGTGCCATCATTCTAGTGCATCCAGATCTAACTCCTCCAGATCGAAGTATGAGTCAACCTTGCACTGCTTGGAAGACTTAACCCACATCCTCACCATGGAAAGAAAACCACTTATATTAGATTCGGAAGAAGAGGTGATGGCGCACTAGAAGGAGGAAAAAAACTAAATATTAGGTAGATGATTACTCGGTATTATGAGCTCCTTTCCACTATAAATACTACTGTGTAAATGGCCAAGGAGGTATATGAAAATTATGCTGAAAGAGATAGGGTAGTGAGCATATTGGTTACTACAGATGATGTGGATCGAAAGGAATTTAAATAAAAGAACAAAGGAAACATGGCGAGTGTGATAAGATCCTAGCCAAGGTTGAGAAATTTTTTAAGAAATCAAAACCTTAAAGGGTTTGGTTAATAACAAGCTTAAGGAGCTATATCCCTAGGTCACTCGCAAAATGGATGCATTATGTGATCTTAGTAAGAAAAAAGAAGGTATTGTGGATACACTAAATGCTAAGAAAAATGAATTGAGTTTTGATGAAGTAAGTGCTCCAGTAGGTGACCTACTTCAGTAGGCACAAGGTGAGGTAGATGCCTAGGAGAAGATTAAGGTAACCATGAAGAAGGGATTCCCACTCCTACACCAAAGATGCAGATTCTTCTATTATTTTCTTCCTTATTCAGATTATCCCAATTCCACTATTCTTTATTCTTTGAAGAAGCAGGTTGTTTTCGAGGACAGAGAACATGTGTAGTGTGGGGTGATGTTGGACCCTAAAATATTGGCTAAGTACCAAGAGGCACACACACGCATGACCAGTGAGAAGAAGGGCTCTCAGGGAAAATCATGTAGGAAAAAGGGGTTTAAGAAGGGTTTTAGTAAAACCAAGGTGTGCAGGAGGCAAAACATGGGTTTAAAGGACTTAGCCATATTTGGAATTCTAGAGGCACTTGAGGAAAAGCGTGAGGAACTACTTAGGTGTGATAAGTGGATAAGGTGCCATCCTGGAGCCTTGGAGGCCAAGAAAAGGATATTCCATGCAGGTAATATTCCTAGAGACATCATTACAGAGAGTGGAAGGTTTGTAAAGGGATAAGCATTCACCTATGAAGGACCACATCAACACTTGGCACGTGATCTCGTACTTGGAGAAGGCATGGTGGTGGGTGTTGATCTTATATAAAGGAATTCTTGGGCCAAAAATAGGAGGTAGATTGATGTGTGTATGGAGAGGCATAAAAGAGAGGTGGGATATACATATGCATATATGGGTACTAGGAAGCAGAAGGCAAGGAAATGAACTGTTGCAGAAATGTTAGGCTACACTAGGGTTTAGGATTCAGGGTAATAGAGAGCTATATATATTGCCATGAATCATTTACATTTTTGTTAGGGTCTGTAAATGGGTTATAGTAAGAAGGGCATAGCCAAGAGCTCTGTTCAGATCCTGTTGTATAGGATGGACCTCTATCACTTACTGTATATGGTCTAAGATGACCCTTTTGACTATAATGTGGCTACTAGAACTCTTTTAAATCAATATATATGGGTTCATTTTGTATATCTTTTTTATGGGTGCAAACCCTTATGATATTTAGCATGTTATAGCTTAGATCTATTTTCATATGGTTCATTCGGTGTTTATCTACCTTCTCTAATGCATGGGTGTGTGTGTGGATATGCTAGTTTTATGTTCTTATTTTAGGATGCATGTATTTCTATCTCTGTAAATAAACCCCCATTAATGGTGGAACCTTCTCACAAATCTCACATAAAGAGGGGCTCGACACCCATGTGTGCCTCGGGTGATCACTCAATTTCCACCGGTTGATAGGTCGGTGCAATTAGCGTTAGAAAGAAGTATTAAGGGTAAAATAATGACTACAGAATAAATTTTCCTTCAATTCATCATCAAACAAAATATTAACTAATTTTAATTGATTTACAATGGAAAAATAAATCATTCAAACTTCTTAATACAGATCCATCTTATTATTAAATAATTTCTTCATCAAATAAGCTTCATTTGAAGTAGTTGATTTTTCATATAAATTAGCTAAAGATTTCATCAACTCTATTATGGTTGTTGCTTCAATAATATTCAAAGCTACATATGTTGTCAGGCTCAATCTTATAGATCCTAGAGCCTTTATGTCAAGAATCTTCCATTCTTCATTAGTCATCTTCGTAGGCTTTGCATTCACATCCAATGGTAAATATAAATCTTTCTAATACAGATAATATTCCACCTACATCTTCCATAATTGATAATTATGGGCATAAAATTTCTCCACTTTGTATTTGTTATCTTCTAAAATTTCTTGTGCTCTCACTCAATCAAAAATTCCTCTGTGAGTAAATCTATAAAAACACAAAACCCTCAAACAAAGATATGATACTAGTTGTTGGGGTTAGATCACACCAAATTTGTTTAGATATATAATATTTAAGCATGCAAGAAATAAATACGAAATTAAACATAAGAAAAATACATAAGATATAACCTGGTTCACCCAAAGTGTGGGCTACATTCACCAAGAAATAACCAATATATTATTTTTTTCTTTACAAAGGAAATCCAATGAATATTTACAATCTTCAAAACCTCTCCCGTATGTACAAGTAATTTTCCTTCAAAAGATTTTCTCCAAGAAAATATTCTTACAATTATAGCAAATCTTACCTTCTAACCCTAGCTTTCTAGCTTATAAGCATATAAAAACATTAGGGAAACTTAGCTATGCATTTACAACCATTTGATCACCTTTATAATCAAGGTTTAGATTAAAACCCGTGTCTAAAATAAAAACATTCACGCATGAGTAATCGATTCCGCTTACCCAACCAATGTCGGTTTCTCCTGTGTTACCGACATTAGTTATCCAACCGAAGTCACTAATGTGTAAACCTACAAGTTTTTAAAGCATGCTATTTGTGAAGCCATTTAGCTCCAAAACTCAACATGATTGTATAAAACCTTTTGGAAATCATGACCCCAAATGAATTTTATGTCCTTTCGAAGGAGATGATGAAAAAGGTTGAAAATGATCAAACAGTTATGAGATGAAATGAAAAATAGATTAAAGGAAACCTTGAAGGCAACGAAGTTGCTTGAAATCGAAGGAGGAATTTTTATAATGACCTTCATTTTTGTGGGGTCACCTCGATTCCTCTAATAGAAATGACAAATCTTAGGAGTTTGCATGTTAATACTCCAAATACACACTTGGATGGATTGAGATGAAGAAAAAAATGGAAAAGGTGCTTGAAAAGGATTTTGAGAATGGCAAGATGGTGGCATCGATGCTTATATTTTCCTAAAAGAACATCATTATAGTATTTTATGGTTTTTGTGATGAGATCATTAAAGATATAAGTCATGGACCTCTGATAAGTAACACCTCCATTATTTAAATGAAAAGGCATGACACAATAGAAAACGGTCCCCAAAGGAGTAATGAAGGAGGTTTTGTGTTGATCCTCTAGTGCGATGATAATTTGATTTTAACAATAGAAACCATCCATAAGAGAAATCAACTCATGACCTATAGTAATATCCACAAGTTGATCAATGTTTGGAAGAGGGAAGTTGTCTTTAGGGCAAGCGATATCTCAAAAATCAGTGCATATACAAAGCTTTCTGACACTTTGGAGATGGGAACAATAGTTGAAACCCACTAAGGATAGCCTATGGGAATGATGAAATTGACAAAATAAGGCATTGTAGCTCTTCTTTAATGAGGGAGACATGACGATGTATGTGGTGAAGCTTTTACTTCACTAGTTTAGCATTAGGATAGGTGAAAATATTATAGATGACGATAGAAGGATCAAGACTTGACACATCGAGATATGACCATGTAAATTCTCGACTATGATGGGAAAGGAATACGGTGAAAGATTCTAGTTTGTGTGGATTAAGAGATTGTCGTACTTTTATAACATGAGGCTCCTAAGGAGTACTAATATTAACATCGATGGTGGTTTCATTGAGAAGAGTAGTTATATTGAATGGAAAGGTATTTTGAAGATAAGAATATTTTTCCCCGTGTGGGAAGAATGTCATCATTTTCAGCACAAATAAGGACAACAATGGTAGGGTATTCTTCTTATCTTCTTCTATCATAGATGGATGGCGAATGGGAAGGGACCTTGTATGATTTTCAAATTGATAAGTAACTAGCCCCAAAGTTAGGGTGAATACCAAAGAAAATTCTAAAGAAATGGAAATGGTGTCATCCAGCTCCATGTATTTGAGAGTCAAAAAATATGGAGAAGATATGTTCATGTTTTTGTGAATTAGAAGAGACAGAGAAATTAAAGAATGTATGTACATGTCTTCTAGATTTGGAAGAGATGAAGAAGGTAAGGAAAACATGTTTAGATCTTTAAGGGTAGGAAAATATGGAGAAGGTAGAGAAGGTATGTCCACATATTTGAAAGTGAAAAAGACAAAGGAGGTGGAGGAGGGATGTCCATGAGTATGTTAGATGGTGGAAAGAGATTAGAGGATTGCCCTTGTATCCTAAACCAAATTTTTGCGAGGTTTACGACATTTATCAGGAACAAGGCCATGTGGGACATGCTCATAATGACCTTGGATGAATCCATTCCATGCATATTTATGGATATAATTATAGGAAATATATGGTTTGTTGAGAAATCGAAAGCCACGATATAAGTTTTGGCATGCGAATATCATTGATATGGGAAGAGGGGGTATCAAAATCAGATTGTTATGAAGATGAGGTGGACCAAAGGGAACAACATCCCTGATTTCTAGCTAGTACATAGGCACCTTATTATCTCTACCAATATAATGACAAGTGGGAATAGTGTTGAGTGTGAGGAGAAAATACTCCCCCATCGTAAGTTTATTCATTATTAGGGAGTTTGGATGAGGGAATAGCTAAGCTAGTGGATGGTGTAGATGGATCATTCCAAGGAATGAGTACATCATTTTTTCTATAGGTCATATTTCACCCTTGGAAGGGAGTATCATCCCTAGGGAGCATGAGAATATTTCTTGTGTGCTTGTATTTAAGGGAACAATGGAGTGTAAAGGGGACGCAACGTATGGCATAGATCCATGGTCATCCAAGGAGAACATTGTATTAAAACTCTCCCTCAATGATATATAATACCTCAAGGATGATTTTCTCTCAATATGGCTAGAGAAGAATGATCGTTCCCAAGGTGGGAGAAATAACATCATTAAAAGTGCAGAGGACCATAGGTTTCTGGGTGATATATTCCTTTGGGATCTTGATTTGATCAAAAGTATTTGATGTAATGATATTAATGCTTGCACCACTTTTGATTATAGATCACCAATTGAATGGATCATTGACCTTGACCATTATAAAGAGGGGAATATTGTGTAATTATGATGGGATGTCCATGATTTCGTATCATCAAATGAGATAGTAGTAGAAGCATGAATGCTTCTACGAGTGACACAAAGGGTTGATCTTTGTCACTGGATGTGGGAATACACTTTAAGGCTTTAAGAAGAGCCTATCGATGGTCCGTGAGATTTTAATGAGTTCGTAAAGTGACATATTGACTAGATCCTAATGAAGATGTCTAATGATGCTTTGTCAATAGGCCTAGGAGTTGCTAAAATAGAAACTTTTGTTTTCGATGATGTGGTTAACTCCTTAGGATGAAGAATAGTGATGAAAGTATTATATTTTGGTTCGTGAGGTTGTTTTGGATCACGTGAGCTGATTGAGTGGTTACCCACACAAAATTAATGATTAAATGGGGACTATCCCTAGAAGATTCATCTCTAGAAGGTGAGATGGTAGATATGGGACTGGATATGGAAGAAAGGGACTGACTTGGTCAAAGAAGAATTATTTTCTCTTCAACGATATTATGGATAATGGAATAGAGTGTTCTACAATGTTCAATATCATTCCCATGGGTAAAATGAAAGGAGCTCATAAGATTGGAATTGAACCATAAAGGATTATTTTCTTTTGGGTCAAATGCCTTGATAGCAAAAGTGTGATTACAGAGGTTTGCAATAAGTTTTGGAAGATTTAAGTATATGATCCAACTAAAGTGATAGAAGATTCCTTATGAGATATCTTAGAATTTTGGGGTAAAATAAGAGTATGTTGATGTTTTCGTGATTTGAATTTGATTTTAGTGTTGATTGATTTTTTAGTGTTAAGCATTTTTGGATTGTTGGCTTAAAATTTTTGTGGTCTTGAAATAGATGATTTCAGGATGTATGGTTTAACCCTAGGAGGGATTATAGATTTTGTATGTGAAGATTCATCCTTGGGAGGAGTAAATACAACCTTAATTGAGGATCAAATGACAATGCCATGGTTGTTTTGGGTACAAGAAACAAAATTTATTAGAGGTTATCTATGGAAGGTGAATATTGATGGGATTGTGTGGATGACATAGAAGGAACATTCGAGGTCATTCCAACATAGAGTGATTTTTAAGTATTCCTTAAATGATGAAATTGGCATGGAGGAAGAAGGTGGTATAGATGTGCCCATAGCACTCAATGTGAGTTAGGGAATGGGAAAAGGAACTGCCTAGGTTCCAAGGATGGTATGACAGAAAGGGCATAAAGGATAGAGGTCGGGTATTCAAGCCTACTAGAATAGATAAAGTATATGATGAGGTGGATATGATAGGTAAGGTTATTGATGAAGAAAAAACACCGTGATGTGGAAATAGGTTGGAATGGTTGCTTCAAGAATGTCTCTAGGGTAATAAATGATATATTTTCAAATGGGGATTGGATGTCGGATAGATTTAGGAATGATATATGTAGGAAGGATATAAAAATGGATGGTTGTAATCAAAAATGAGGGAGGGGAGGTTGTGGATGGGATAGGTCCTTGATCAATAGTGTTTAGGGTATTTATAGTATGAACGGTGGGTGCTTTGTTTGTAGTAGAAGTGGTGGCTTGGCTTTCTTACATATGATCTAGGAAGGGTTTTTTAAAGATGTCAAGTGGTTGATTGGGTGAACCGTTTAGATTGTCCACTTGAAGATCTCCCTGGTTGGTGAGTCTTTAGACCAAGACCTTGAAAGTTTGACATATCTCTATGTTGTGCCCTCATACTTGGTGGTATTTATAGTAATGGTATTCATGGTACCACATGGGATTTGGTCTAGAATCATCAATTAGTCATATAGGAGGAAGTGTGATAAGGTTTACTACTATCAATTTGTCTAATATTGTACTATATATCTCCCCGAGGGGAGTGTAGTTAGGCATTGGTCAAAGGGATTGTTGTTAATTCCACGTACTAGATGTAAATGCAAGAGATGATTTAACGACCACAACATTGGCTAATTCCTTTGACTTGTCATTTGGTGTGGATAATTTAGTAAATTTGTGTTTTGGTTTATTTTTTTAGTTTTAAATGGCCCTTCTCGAGGGTACACATTTCAAGCTTACGAGCCATGGTGAAGGCCTTGTCAAAGGTTCGAGAATGATTGGATTTGTAAAATAGAAGATATATGCTTCGTACATGAATGTGAGAAGAGTTTGATGAGGTCATTTTGTGGGAGAGGGAAGGATTACTAGATTATAATTCCATGTCATTGCATGAAAAAGTATACAATGGAATTTTCCTCAAACTACCGTGATAGTGTATAGATAATTGATAGTTACTTTGCGTGTAATTTTAATCAAAAAGTGTTCTAAAAATAGTTGCAATAATTGGGAGAAGGAGAATATTGAATATTGGGGGATAATATTATACCAATCCAATGTGGTACTGCTAGTCAAGGAAATAGAGAAGGTATGGAGCATCAAGTCCTAATAGTGTGCGATAAGATAACATGTGTGCTTAAATGCACGAAGTTACTATTTTGGGTCCTCTTTGTTGTTAAACTTGGAAAATTTTAGTAATTACTCGTGTGGAGGATATGGTTTTATTGTTACAGATGGGTGGATAAGACCATTACATATTTTATCATATCTTAATGAGATCTTGGATCCTAAAGTAGAAAATTTGAGACTCGAATATCTTATTCACAAGATCCTGCACAAGGTCATTAAAAATATTTGATTGGGAAATGAGAGGTGGTGGTTGTATGTAATATGTGGTAGGATGATTTTGTTGATGAGCTTGTGGATTTGTGGGTGTTTAAGGAGTTTTTGAGGATGAGTGTAAATTATACGTTGTGATTGAAAAGGTAGTTGTTGAAAGAACTTTTTTTGGGAGATGGGAACATGATAGTATTTTTGGGACTAGGTAGGCTGTTGTAGAAAGTGATGAGTGGGAATGTGGGTATGAATAGGTTGAAACTATTTATGAAAAGGGTTAGATATTGAATGATGTAAAACACCCATGAAAGGGGGTTAGGAAGTTTTGTGAGACATTCTAGATGTGAGGAGGTCATATTTTCCACATAGTGGATATGATGTTTGGATATATTGGTTAGGGAAACTAGTAGTGATAGTGACCAAAGAGGTGAGGGGAAGAGTAGTGTTAATTGTTGTGTTGATTGGTGGAAGAGTGTGGTGAATAAGAGTGACTATATAGGTAGTTTGATGATATGATGGATTGGTAGAAGAGGAGACAAGATGGGTGTAGAAAGTTCTTTTACTATAAACCGGGTAGTCTATGGATTGGTTTGATAAGGATAAATTTATTGGATTCATGGACCATATAAGTGATTTTTAGTTGATCTTCTAAAGAGATAGTCTTATAGTTCCACTGGATTGGCATCCATAAGTTCTTGGAACATGGTATCACCAAGAGGGATCCTAAGAGGTCCAAAAGACTCAAAACAAATGGATGGTGGGGTAGCTAGCCTAGACGGGATATATTGATGATGTAAGAATGGGTTAGTCTCACCTAAAGTTGTAGTGTGAACAAGGGGTTCTGGTGAGAGACATTGATGAGGGGTTGAATGTGCATGAAATAATTAATCAAGGGCACAGATGAGGTAGTTGTTGTAGAGGAAATTTTGTGAGATAAGGAATTGTTTGAAGCCAAATATTGTTCCATTTTCTTTGTTGCAGATTGATTGATTAATT
Source organism: Taxus wallichiana var. yunnanensis (assembly GCA_018340775.1). Classification (NCBI taxonomy): domain Eukaryota; kingdom Viridiplantae; phylum Streptophyta; class Pinopsida; order Cupressales; family Taxaceae; genus Taxus; species Taxus wallichiana. The sequence continues at coordinate 737,272,249 of CM031241.1, forward strand.
ACGAGAATGAAATAAGTTGTACCCAATAAAGTCAAGAATAATATTCTTTTTATGTTTTGAATTTATTTAAGAAAATGTGAAAATAAATGGTGATAGATAGAAAGGAGCCTAGGTGAAGGAAAACTATGTTTGGTTTCAAGTTCTTTATGGCTATGAAATGTTTGAGGTGACTAGCTATTGGCTGATGAGATCCCAATAAAGAAAATAGGTAAGGAGATGTTTTGATGTGTTAATTTGATTTTTGTGGTTTAGGTTGTGTGTGATACAATGTGATGTGCAATAAGTTAAGCCCCTACTTAAACTATATAAGCAAGCAGGATGCAAAAGAATGTTCTTTTTAAGCCCAAAACGAAGTGTGATATTTGATGAGGACACAGACAAGAACAAAAATTGTGATATACAAAGGATAAAATAGGGAAAAGTGAGAAATACCTAGATAATGTTTTTCTTATTTTTATACACTCTTGAATGATGAGAAATATGGGTTATGAACCCAATATGAGAAAGCATAAGGGAGATACTCACACTTTGTAGTGTTCATAGAAATAGAAAAAGAAAATTATAGAAAGAAAAGAAGGAGATCACCAAAAGAGTGTTCCCAACAGTATGCATGAAGGAATGCTTACCAAGTTTCTCGTTTTTAATGAGAGCTAATGCACTAACTACAAAAGAAATGAGAAAACTCATAAATATTATAGGGTTTATGTTACCTTGGATGAAATTTGATACGAGCACAAGATAATGGCGGATTATGCTACTGCAAATTAGATGAAACATGTAAATAAGATCCATTGAAATGAAAATTATTAGATGGTTTTGGTAGGGGTTTCTTGAAAAAGTGGACCTGAGAAGCCTTTAACTTCCTTAGTGGATGTCAACCCTTGTTGTTAAACATAATTGATAGAACATAAATATAAATTTAAAGTATGTAGAAACTAAAGGAATTACAAAATCTAAGAGTAATTATGATTGATTTAATATTGATTTGATTGAAATAAAATACAAATTAAATGTACTTGGTCTAGGTTGGTGACAACCTAGACTATGCAAAGGCAATTAGATGATGACCCGAGGTAGAAAGAAGGAACAACAACTATAAGTGTAAATATGGATGCTCTAAATGCAAGTTAGAAAAAATGAAGGCTCAGTATACATTGGAAATTACCTGCAGAGGAGGTTTGAGGCAAGGAAATGAAAGGAATACAAGGTAATAAGGATCATGGTGGATTTGTCCTAAAAACTAGCCAGTTCGAGTAGGATGGAGATTCGGGGTCTATAAATAGTACAAGGGATGGGGAAGACACTGAAAGGAATCTGAAGAAAAATGATGAGGATATAATATTGGGTCAACGATGACCTAGGATGATCGATGGCAATTTGGGTAGTGTTTGACAAGGCCAAGAGAAACAAGATAAATTAGATAAGCTGCAAGGAGAAAAGCTAATAGAATGTCTGATAATGGAGTCTCAAGTGTTTTGGACTTGAAAAAGGTTAGATGTTAAAAAGGAAGAAAAAATATGATAAAAATTCATAAAATGATACCAAACAATGATAACCTCAAAAGGAATATCCACAGGAAATGTAAACAAAATAGAAGGAGATCCAAGAGGTCTGTGATCATTGCAAAGATGTTAAAGCATGAAGATAAGCTCGTAGGTTTCAAGAAGGCTGGGTTATGTGCATGCATCTGATGATTTTTTGGCAAGATAAGAATAGCTTTATAGGATTAACGGTGACTAGGTTGGGATGCCACCGATTGCGGGGAAGGTTTCCCCAATGGGAGGTTTTTTCTAATTTTGGTATGATTTTCATGTTTTTAAGGATGGGATTGATTGATTCAAAGCATTAGGATGGAAGGGGTTCTTTTAGGATGAGGTTTAGTTGAGTTGGAAATAAATATGGGTTAGAAAAAGTGCGGGGTAGGAAATAAAAAGTCCATTAGGGTAAGGGAAGCAAAGGATGTGGTCTAATTGATAAATTAATTAATTAATTAATTAATTAGTGTAAATTAAAGTTGATACATATTAAATTGGGAATTTAATTAAATAAGGGGCATTGGATTAAGTAAATATGCATGCGTGGGTGATCATGAGTCTAAATATCAAATTTAGGTGTTTATATTCCCCATGAGGAGCCCCTTTCATCACCAATGCTTCCCCTTGAAGACTCATAATCCTTGGATCTCCTTTTTGGTAGTACTCACACATCAATACCATCTCTATCTACTATCCAATCATCCAATACCTCCTCACACTTTTTATAATCCACCTCTCGAGACCATTACATGGGATCACCTACAATCAAAGATATTTATGTTCAACCATATTATAAACCAATTGAAGACTTGGGTATAACACATGAATGTAACCCTACTTAATAGTCTCTAGAAATAACATCTCCCTCATTCAAATCAGATGCAATCCTATCCCCATATTCTCACTTTTCATCGATTATCAAACCTTGTCCTGAATCAAACATTATACAATCAAAACCCATTACATCCACAAACTCACCATTTTCATCTAACATGAGACCCTTTCCTCCATCTAAAGTGAACATTACAAAATTGAAACCTATCACATGCATGACCTCATCCTCATCATCTATAGTAATACCCTCTCCTCTATATAAACCAAATATTATAAAATCAAAACCTATCACATCCACGACCTCATCCTCATCATCTGTCGTAAGACCATATCCTTTACCTAAGGCTAACATTATAAAATCAAAATACACATCATTTAGGGTCTCACCATTATCATCCATTTTGGGACCCCATCCTTCATCACAATCCAAATATATCACATCTACAATTTCACCTTTATCATCCATTTTGGGACCCATCCTTTATCTCAATATCATATCACACAGTCAAACCCTATCTCATCTATAAAAATTACCCCTTTTCCATTTTTAGACCTCATTCATCATCTAATTTTATTAATCCTACATCTTATGACATCCTTAGATCACATTCTCTTTATTATCAACCTCATAACTTCCCTATGATGTTTCAACACCATACACCATTCCCACATCTAGAAAAATAATGTGTCCCATTAATCATTCTCATAAATCAAAATCAAAATCAAAATTTAGTAATCCTAATCCCCCAAAAGGGACTTATATCAACATCCTTGAGAGGATTATGTAGGATTCTCTTATCACATTACCACCTATCAAAACCCCAATCCACATACTAAGACACCTATATGGTATGATCAAAATAAAACATGTGCCTACCATAGAAGCCCATGTCATAACACAAAGAGCTATAAAGAACTTAAATCCATAATCCAATGACTCTTCCTTGTCAGTTATCTTCTCTAAGAAGAATCCCATCTTAATCCATCATCAATATCATCTAGACCCCCTCCCTTATCACTATCTATAACAACATTAGTAGGTCAAGGGGACATACTCAATCTAGTATTAAACCCCTGTCAGACATCTCTACAACACATTCCATTCAATATCCCTCAATCTCGTCAACATCTACACCTAATTCACTGACAGTATCCTCACCAACATCTATAGGACTATGGGTTACCTTCAATCAAATCTCAAAAAAAAATTCTCAAATGTATTCTCATAACCTTCCACTAAAGGTCCCTAATCTTAAATTAGTATGGCTCATCCACCTATGCAAATAAAAATTGTCATACATGAAGAAGAAGAAAAACTAGAACTTCATCATCTACCCTCCTTATCAATCATCATCTCATATCTCATATGGATTTTCATCAGTTCCTTTTTCAAATGTTTCACATCCTCCTTTATTTACCATACACTCAATCAGTCAACATTGAAGATTTATCATGCAAAGACATCATTCCCTTCAACATATGTTATCTCTAACCAAATTTTCATAATAATCTCCTCTCTACTTAGAATTTAAAACTATTTCCTTACATACCTCTCCCTAGTTAATCCATCCCAAACCTATCCTCTCAATCAAATCAAAATGTCACTACTCTGGAAAGGAGTAAATGCAGAATTTTTCCCCTAACTAGATTGGTCCGTATAGTATGGGTTAGAGAGTATTGTCTAGGATCCCTTGATGGTACACATTAAAATGAACCTCTGAATTCCTTGAAATTATGGCCTTTATATTGTTAACACATTAAATGTCATTACAAAGAGTCACATAAAATAGTTTATTCCATCATCAACCAGCTATATTATCATTATAATGATTTGAAAGTATGTGATTTTCCATCACTAACCTAAAAATTCTTAAAGATGAGCACTAGAGCTCTATTCATCACATATTTCAACTAGATAAATTCCTCCTTAGCAGGAACCTCACAATCATTACATCCATCTACCTCTGTACCAAAAAAATACATGTCATGGAGCATATATGTGTATTTTTACAAACATCTCTTCCCTCCTCAAAATGGTCTATTAGGGTTTTTCCCTCAACTCAAATAAAGTCAAAAATATCCATGGATGCATCTTATCAAAATAAATAGTCTAATCCCTCGAAGGACAGCTATAAAAATCAAAATCATATTATCAAAAATATATGTAGACTGATCCCTCAAAGGAAAGCTACCCGTCAAAATTACTGACCGATCCCTCGAAGGATTGCTTTGTCAAGAAATTCAAAAAGTAAAAATTGTAAACCAATCCCTCAAATTATGGTTACCCATGTAAAAAGGATTCCTACATTGATCAGTTTTCCCATCAAATCAAACTTATTGTATTGATCAGTTTACGTCAAAAATAAAATATATAGTTGGGGCGTCTCTATATGAAATTATTTAAAGGAGAACCTTACTCCCACACACAACCTACATATGTTAACCCTTTCACATTCTAGGAAGGTACATCTTATCACTTCATATCTATATCCAAGATCCTATGTGTGACTACCCATTGTTAGTTATGTGTTAATATCTATTATAACACCAAGAGTGTAAAATCCTTCTCTTCCTTTATACCAATCACATATGTATCAAATCCCATATAAAAGTAATAATTATGCATTTTATTCTTTTCCATCATGAAGGCACATTAAGTCACTTTAAAATAAAATATCAATGAAAAATTTCATCAAAAACATCCATCAACATCTATCAATATCCATACAACCATGATCGCATCTCAATATTACATTTCCACATCGAAAAATTATATCTACTCACTAAAATCGACATTTTTCAACTAAAATCCTCCTCGAGTGCTATGCCTCTGATCACCATCAAGACATCTATCTATTCCTCTATCATAACACTTTTCTCCATTAGTTATATGTCTATAAAATACGAACCCTTTAGTTCCCCTATCACTTGACTTCCTAGTCTCGTAAGCCCAAATTTATGGCAACATCAATTTTGGTCCTTTGATCTTGACAAACCATCATCTTGCCATCATTAAAGTCATATGTCTAAAGGACATAAACCCTTTGGCTCCCCTATCACTTGAATTCTTGGCCTCGTAAGCCCACCTTTGTGGAAACATCAATCTTCGGTCTTTTGACCTCGTCAAAACATCCTTTTATTTCGCCTTCTTGATCGACATGAATTCATATGTCTATAGGACACGAAATATTTGGTTCCCCTATCACTTGATTTTCCGATGGCACCCATCTTATTTCTATACCTCGTCATAGGGCATCATATCTCATCTTCCCATATTTACATATATCTCTTTCAAAATCGTGATCGATTCCATTTTAGGTCATCAATCCCTAGTTTGAGGGGGATCACCTCATCATATAATTTTACATCTTTCACATCTTGTTTTTGTCTCCCGACTTACCTACACCAAACCACTCAATAAAAAGGGTAAAATGTAGACATCTAAAATTAGCATCACTAATTCCCGTATCCACATTCACTAAAGCACACCTTCATTATCACGTCACTATCCTTATCCTAAGTCTTATTTATCCCCATCAGATTTAATCCTCATAAATATAATTATACAACTGTAAAATCATATTTTACTCCTTTTAAACCACCCAAAACCAATTAAAAACAAATATAAAATAAAAGTAAACAAAATCAATAACTTTTCAACCATTTCACAAATTCCTCCCGACCCACATAACCTCTTTCCAACACACACCATTCATAAAAAAAAACAAAAACCTCAATTTGGGAAGTAGTGTCAACATTTTCCCGTAAAACCCAGACCGATGGTGATTCAACAAAATTTCCCGTGTAATTCTCCCCGGTTTTTAACAATCCTATATAAATGAGTCGCAGGCCTTTATTTGAGGTTATCCCGCAACATGAAGTTTCTTAAAGAGATCATATTACATTTTCCTTGTATTATAGCCCTATTATAGAGATATAGATCATCCCAACAACATTCAAGGCATTAAGAATCTCTTCTTCATCCTAAAAATGTCATTCATATGTCTAGGAATCAACTCTAATAGTCTATTTGCATCTGCAATCTCCATCTCTCGAGTAATAGCACCTTTTTATCTTCATTCATTATATTATTATCCACCATATCCAATCTTAAACCAACCTTATTATCATACCTTTCAATTCCCATATTCATCCATTATAAATCTATAAATTTTCACAAAAATCGATGACGATTTACAAGAATCGTTGACGATTCACCTAGGTCACAAACCCGAGTGTCACGATAGGATTATTGATGACCCATCAACATAATTAGTGACCGATCAAGATCACTAACAATTAGCTAGAATCGATGATGATTATTGTCTAAAAGGTATTTTAAACCCTAGTATTTCTTTTTAGACATATAATTTGTATAATTTGCTACCAAAAGGCCCTTCAAAGTGTCATTTGTAGTCTTACTTTCCCACTTAAAAACCCTAGATGCACTAACGATCACTTAGATAGATTTGAGTGCTCACCAAAAGCATGTAAAGGTACTAGGTCCCTATTGGTTACCACCTTACCAAGGTGTTAGCATGCATTTTCATAATAACCATAGCCAAAGTGTATATTCCATTTTATCGGTTAGATCTATGAGCTAAATTTTGGAAACACACATAATAAGGAACATACAGATCACATAAATATTAATACCATATTCACCATACAATAACCATCAACAATAAATATCAAACCATAATGATCCATTGTATTAAATCATCACAAATGAGTAGCTGAATACATCCTAATTACCATCATAAAGTCATGCACACAAAATCATACCAACATCATAAATTTATTACATACAATTAACTCATCATAATCGTGTCTAATTTGTGCAAATCAATACATATATAGGGGTGGGGACTTTCCCGTCACCACCCATGAACTCTCAAAATAGGTTGTATGCTCAAAATAGCCATGCACTCCTACAAAGATACTAAAGAAGTATGGAAGCTTTTCCTTATAATAGATAATCTATAATTAACTCCAGATATAGTCCTATTATTAGCTCAAACTCTATATGAATCTTGATATTCCACATATTATCAAAATATCCTTTTTGTATCTTCCAAGTCTTCATGTCTTTATCCAATGCATGTTCATCACTTCATGTATATTTATATCATGATCCATGAAAAAATGGTTAAGTCCCAACTCTATCTTCCTAGGTGTGAATCTTTAAGGAAAAAATCCAACAACCTTCTCGCACCTATCCACACACCCACTTCTTACATGCCAAAATCATCCAAACCTTTCATAAATAAGTAATATTTCATCAAGTCAACATTACCCCACACTAATATCATTTGTGTTCTGGTAATGAGTAATCTTACCTTATCTCTACAAATAATAAACACTAAAGAAGTGAAGAATTTTCATAATGACAGGATGTAAACATACTTCATCAATCAGTTGTTATTCTATTGTAGGCATAAATAGATCGGGTACTCTTTCTTGATTCCTACTTCAAACTATTCCCATTCATTGAGTACCTTCTTGGCCTTAGTAAGAATATCGCCAAGCACAACATCCTTTTCATATAAATTCATATCTTCTCCTTTGTGTTTCCATACCCTTATTACATTCGCTAACCCCGACACCATACCATCCATAACATCCATACATCACGCCATAAAATTTGATAATTCTTTGATCTTGTCATCATGAGGGTCCCTAACAATATTAAGTGCATTGCGCTCTGCAAGCTAGTAATGTTAGCCTCTCCTCATGCCCCAAAGTATCATTGTTCTTCACCACAAGGATTACATTCTCCTCTTCCAATGTCCTTTTCTTAATAATATTCTCAGGCTCTTCACACATTTTCAACGCTAAATTCTCCATTTTTAATTTATCCTTCAAAGTATCAAGTATGACATTATACAAAACTATACAAAGGTGTAATTTGTTTCTTGAATCTCTTTGGTTTTGTGGTATCATTCTATTTATTTGTAGCTAGTTCCTCCTCACTCGGCGCATGCATTGTATTCTCATCCAACATCAAATGAACTAACATACGCAAGTAATGCAATGCGGATGGAAATTTCTCAGACACCTTTTCTTCATACTTGTGGCCTCACCTACAAAATTTTATCACCAATCTTCTCTTCCATATCCAAAATGGCACGTGCCTTCTCCTCTTCTCTCTCTTTCACCTCTTCCAAGTGTTAAACTTATTCCTCTTTATCTATGTTATCCTCCAACAGTTGTCTTAATAGTAGTTTCTTTTATAATATTCCAAAAATAAATCTCTTCGAGATATCTTTGTTAAGGCATTGCTTACTTTCTCATTAGAGAACTGAGTTGGCTTGATGGTCACATGTCTATAATGTAGAGCCTTCTTCATTCTTCTTGAGGCACATGACTCTTCACATACATCAAATACAAGCTCATCCATGTGAGTCTTCATACTCCATGAAAAAAAAATCAAGTGCATGTTTTCACCATCTTTGGATCCATCATCTCTCATCCATATAGTGTTTCTAGGAAATAGCAATTTTGAACCTGGTACATATAATATTTTTGGGTTGTTGATGTACCCAAGGTCTATTTTTGTACCATCTCTTCTCGTCTCTACCCATTAGTGCACTCACCTATATTTCCTTGTGTTTCAATGCCTTCCTTCTTCCCTCTCCAATTCCACCCTCTGGTCCACCAGTCAGTTGTTCAACACTATCTTTCTTCTATGTATCTCCTCCAAGTGTAGCTTTTTTCTTCATGTTCTTGTATACTTACATTGGGGATGTCTAAATCAAACAGTGGTTTCTTGTCTCCGATATCCTCATCTTTTCACACTTCAAGGATAGGCATGGAAACAATGTCATATGTGATCCCATGTGATGACTTCTCCTCATCACTATCTTTTATATGCATATACTTAAGCCTTTTCTTTATTTCTTATTCATCTTTTTCTATGGGTGTTATACATATTGATCTCCTCACTTTGGTTGTGAAGTATTGATGCACACATCTGCATTTGTGTGCCTCCTTCAAAGTTACCTCCTATTATGATCAAGTCTAGTAATGCCTTCATTTTCTCCCTCTTCTCGCTCTAGGGAATTCTCTAAGTCCTCCCTTTCCTTCCTTGGGGGTGTTTCTTTAAGCGGCCTTTTCATTCCCACAATGTTTTTATCCTTAGGAGGACTTGAAAGTGATAAGTCCTTGCATGAAATAATTTTACCTTCCTTAAACCTTGGCCTAAGGTATAGATACATGGGTGCAATCTCAATATTCCCTACATCCATGACCTATAGATTGCTATTTATATTATCGACTCATTATTTCTACATATGCCTTGTTATTGGGGTAAACATATGTTTTTCATAGAATATGGATATCTACGTCTACTTTATCAACATAAAATTGTAACTTCCATGCACTATGCATCCAGTTCACTAAATCTTTAAAATAATGAATAGTTAATGTAAAGAGAAACTTACACCATGTGCTCTTCTCATTGGTCTTCATGAAAAATTTTCCCAAGAAGAAGTGTTGATATGTTGTGAACTCGCCTATCCTTCTAATAGACCGGGAAACTCTCGTGGTATACACCATTCTCCTTCAAACGTGTTTTGAATCCTTCTATATGGCACTATTTGTAAGAATTAGAAATTGAGCCCTAACATGTGAACTTTGTGAATTTCTTTTCTTGCAAATTTTCTTCCAGTGGATACACTGAATCTTATCTTTAGGCCCATTAGGAACACTAATTTCATAAAAAATAATCAAAAGTAAGATGGCATCCCAAGTTATCTTCTCACCTTTATTTATTTGGATGCGTAATTATACAAATAAGATTTCCGCAATGTACCTTGTAATGTTATAATGATTTTTATTTACCATCTTGTTTTTATGTGCAACCAACGCTTATTCACCTCCTTCCACCTCTCTGAGGCACCCAACTTATAGATAACCAATCATGTCACTACCCTTATAGTTAGGTTTTCCTCTATATTTGTAACATTGAAGGCTTGACCTCCCTTCGATAGTTAAACATAACATCTATTTATTCTAATCCCTCATCGTCTAAGAGGTGCCCTATAATTTCTGAAGTAGAGTTACACAAACCTATAAATTTTCTAATTAATTTTGTTGTAATCCTCATTCTTATCCTAGAAAAGGAAAATAATTCTTCTTACACATGTGACATGAGCCATTGGTACAGTTGATCTAGCTTTCCAAAGAACGACAACTCATATAATTACATTACTCTAATGCTTTCTAATAGTTTGTATCTCAAATTATCCAATACCCTCTCCGCATCTCCGTAGTCCTCTTGTTCATCTTTAAGATGGTATCTACCTTTATATCCTTCAAGGTTTTCTCATTATGATGATTGAAATCACTTATATTGCATTTTTTTAACTAGGACATCCACGACCTTCCTTCAATAACTTATGTTACACCTATTACATCTCTACAAACCACTATTGTGGCTCCTCTTCTATTATAAGCTCATTCACCACAAATCTCCTTAGTCTCATCATTCTATTTAACAAATGACGTGCTTTAAAAACTACAAATTTTGACTACCTTACCTTTGCACTCCTTGATCTCCACTTCTGCTTCAAATACCCCATGACATAGTGGCCCCTAGCTCAAAATATTGATTTTGAAACCCTAACCACATGGACCTTCCTTCTTCACACACCCAAAATCTCAAACACCCTTCCACATGGATCTATATCAATTCCATGTATTGAATTCACCTGGTTTATCATTCAATCAATCGTTCTTTACAATTTGCACTTCATCACACTTCTCAACTTGAAAACACAAGGATGCAAGGTAAGAAATATGTTTAGATTATCTCCCTTTATGGATTTTTCTTTCAAAACTTATCCATTTATATTAATTAATTTCTCCTCAACTACCATCATACATGGAATTAATTCTTATCTTTCTCTCTTTTACATTTCACGTCATATTCTACCATGCCCCAAATGTAACCTTCTAACGTGCTCACTAATTCTTGGCCAAAAACTTCCTTTCATGTTCTTTCTTGTGTCAAAGTACCTATCCATTGTGCCTCATACTAAGTATTTTCCCATGCTACTGCCTACCTCATGTTACAATGCGTGTCCATCTATCTATGCGTGGTCTTCAATGTGAGAATTTTTCCTTAAATACCTTCAATTTGAGCACCTGTAACCTTTACTACATACACCAATCTGCAACATAGTATGAATAACTTATTCTTTCTATTACACCCCATACTAAAATTATGTGTGGTCCTATGCGCATAACCCCAATAGATAGTAATCAACTACTAGCGCACAAACACGCTTATTACAACAAACAACCGAACTAAATTGACAAAGCATAACAATGATGAAAGGAAACACGTGAAAAGGAAATGTGTGAAAGGTAAATCTAATCTTATTGTCAACACTACCTTATTACAAAAACTAAGAAGCATTATTTATAGTAGGGACTACTCCCATTGAACTAACTAGGAAATAAAGTTCCATCCATCACCTATAAGTGGAAAGTACGTGATTCCAATATCTTCATTACTAAAAATGGTCCTTACCAATGAAATTTCAACTTCCCAAGGTGGCGCATGAATTTTGAATCATACAAAAGAACCATCTTTCCCACCTCAAATGCTTTATTTTGAGTATGTCTATCATGTCAAGCCTTTTGTCTTGATTTTTCTATCTTTTGGATCCATTGGGCTAATACGTGCTACTCATCCAACTGCATTAGTTCATCTATGCACTCTTCAACAAATTATTCATCATCTAACACTCTTGTGCATGTAATACACATGGATGATAACAAAAACTATATAGGTAATACATCCTCTATGTCAAACACCAACTGAAAGGGTGTGGCTTTATTTAATGGTTTGTAAGTTATTCTGTATGCCCAAAATACAATAGATACTTTATCATCCCAATCTATCCTTCTAACATCACATATTTTTGTCAATGTATGTATTAATATCTTGTTGAATGCCTCAATAGTGTCATTTTCATGTGGGTGATAGGGTGTTGCCTTGTGTGCCACCATAAACTCAGCCAAAAGAATTATGGTAGTCTCATTAAGAAAATGAGTGCCCATATCACTTGTTAAATTCAATAGACATCCATACCTACTGATAATTTTTTCTCATAGAAATATTGTTGTTATAGCCTCCATGCAATCCTTCATAGGCATTGTTTTTACACACCTTTTCAGATAGTATATACAAGTTATAATACAAGTTCATGCTAGTCCTATATGTGGGTGAGGAAAGAAGACCCACAAATTCAATCGATCATTTCTACAAATGTTTAACACTTGCAATCAGCCTCAAAGGTATCTCATCTATATTTTTAGGCTTCCCAAGGTGTTGAAAATGATCACATGCCTTGACATATTATTTTACATCCTTATAAAACGTTTCCCACCATAATATAGCCATCATAATCTTGCACACGGTGGCATCTCTTACATAATGACCTCCTATAATTCCACCATGAAATTCTTCCATAATTTCCAAATACTCGTGTTCCAATACACACTAACACAAAATTTCATCCCAGCCTAACTTGTATAAATATCCACATATCAATTGGTAAGGTGTCATGCATATTACAATTTTCTTATTCTATAAATTCTTCATTCTCTTAGGCACTGTCTAGTGTGTAAAAATACTACGATATATTCCAACTTGGTGGGTGTATGATTCAATCTAAAGAGTTTTACATCTAGCATTGTGTCCTTAATGCTTTGTGCATCCTCACCTGAGTTGATCCTCAAAAAGTGATCAAGTATTGACTTGTTCTTTCCGGTTTTACAACAATTGTAAACCGAGACTCCTGAAATAATAGTATCCACATGCAAATGCACCCTTACAAAAAAATTTGTTGACAAAATACTTAAGTGTCATATGATATGTGAAGAAGATAAATAGTGTAACCAAAAATTCTTTTCTAAACTTTTCCAGTGCATAAATCATGGAAAAATCTTTGTGCTCGGTAGTTATATAGTCCTATTCAACTTGTGTCAACTTCATTCTTGCAAAACAAATATGGTGGTCTAAAATTCCTTCACCTGGTTGTGCTAACATGGTGCCAATCACCATCCCAGAAGCATCCACATGAACATGAAATGGTTTATCCCATGAAGGAAAATATAAAATAGGTGTAGTGGTCAAACTTTCCTTCAATGTTTCAAATGCATGTTATTACGCCTCACCCCAATATAATTTTCCTTTGGCCTTAAATAATTCATCCATGGGTGTGAAAATATTTACATATCCCTTAATGAATTTCCTATAATACCATGTATAACCAAGAAATCCATGCACTTCACTTTGATTTTTAGGTTCTTCCAATCCCAAGATCACAATGACCTTGGCCGTGTATTTACCAACAAGACTTATTTACAAATAATATGTCCTAGCGAGAGTTCCAAAAGCTATCACAAAGATACATTTCTTAATATTCAATGAGATTCTCAACTACCCGCACCTCTCAAACATAAGCCTCAAATTGTCATAATGATCCTTAACCATACCATACACTATCTATTCATCTAGATATACTTATAGAAATTTGTGAATGAAGTCCTTAAAATCCTATACCATAATGCATGAAAACACTATAGGCACGTTATTTAGTCCAAAGGCCATCACTGTATATGTAAAAATTCCCCACTCGGTGGTGAAATTTTTCTTTTCTTGATCTTCCTTTTCTATACACACTGATGATAACCAAAAATACATCTATAAAAGAGTAGACATCGCACCTGCAACTCCTTCCAATATATCCTCTATGAATGGGATGAAAGGATAAATAACACATGCAAAATTCAACTCCTGTATTCCACATAGATCCTTATCCCCCATCCTTATTAATTCTTATTACCATTAGGCTAACCCACTTTGACTCCTCAAGAGCCTCAATGATTCTATATTTCAACATCTTATCAATTTATTCTTTCACCTTGATGAGCAGATTAGGATCCATCCTATATGTCCTCTTCCTAATTGAGCGTGCACCTTCTTTTAATTTTATTCATATCTCACCTAAACAAGGGTGTAATCCTTTTAACTTATAACAACCCCTCGAAAATAAGTCCTGAAAGTTACGTAGTATCTCAATAATATTTTCCACCTATTGCTCAAATCAATAGTCACCAATAATTGCTTCCTTAAGTTTTGCATCTATCCCAATATTAACCTTCTTTGTTTTCATAGGCTCATGATATATTGCATGTTTTCATCATCATTAAATCCATCACCTTGAATGTACCTTCGGTGTGGTTAGCATCTAGGTTATTATCCTCATCATCCTCATCATCTAATATGTCTACCAATTTACCCTTTTACTTTGTTTCCCATGTGTGAACCATTTATATTTCTTCGCTCTTCAAGGTCAAGGCACACCTCTAAATCTATCTCACCAAAAATATATAACAAAATATCCTTAGCCTTGATGCTATCTCCTAAAGTAATGCACTTCATAATCTGCAATGCTTCATTAATTGAGGGTTTAGTACAAAATTAATCAAATGTATGAATAATACCTAAGGTCATATCATGTCAAATAACTATTTCTCGTGTCAATTCTACATGGACATACCACGTGCACGCAGCCTACTAGGGTTGTGTAAAACTTATGTACCGATAGTGGTGATGGCAATCCCTCCCGCCCCTCCGTCGAGAGTCTCTCACACTTCTAAACGTGGTAAAAGAAGGATCCTTCCCATGGAATTAACATATCTATGAAGGTACATTGTTACTTAAGAACCTAGAAGAAAAGGTGATTCTCACCTCACACCATTCCAATAGCTTGTCTCTATGTGTATCCCACCAAAGATTCTACTATCCCGCATAGATTATAAACCAACATGCTTCTTCTATCACTAGCATCCTTCCACCGGGATTCCACAAAGACAGAAATACATCATGGTTTCCTTAACCAATATACCGATGTACCTAGTTATGACTTAAGTGCCTAACCATGCGTGACCTGATCATGCGAGTAACTATGTTATTAACTTCTCACCTAACTACTTCATACATTCCATGTGCCCAGTTGTCATAAGTAATACTTGTAGTATTACTAACTAAATGAGCATCATCATAATATATTAACCCTTATATGGTTCAATCACCTCGGGGTCTTTGATTTTACGTGCATGTATACTATTTAAATCCTCATCACTCAAAGGCTCAACATATGGGGAAACCTTTGCATCTATCAATAGTATAATAACATTCTCTTCTTTTCTCAAAGCTAATGTACTCCTTGTTTAAGTGCAATTTTTCATTATTTACATAACACCAAGGGCACCCAAGTAATGCTAGGAAACTATTTGCCTCTGCGAGCTCCAATACTTCAAATTCCCTAGTAAACTTGGCTCCTTGAATCATAATAGTAACATCTTTTAATACCCCAATAGGATTAGCCCTAGTTCTATTTTCCATATACAACACATTCAAAGAAGGCTATAATGGTGGTCTTCCCATATGATTCCAAACATCTAACGTGAGTACATTAACTTCTGTACATGTATCTATTAGAATATTTCTCAAAATCCATCCATCTATGATTGCATTCAATGTAATATCCTTATCATACTCATGATTATGGGGAGGCATATTTTTATGAAGGATCTACCTCTAGTGTTCATGTCCTACACATAGTACCTTTTCTCTTAACCATTCTCCTAATAAAGGGATTATGTTTTCTTGACACAACATTTTATAGACTTCCTTCAAATCATCTATGTCCTTTTGTGGAATTTCAACATTCTTATCTCATTCCAACACTCGTGCCTTCTCCTTCAAACTATGAATCTCTCCTTGTAGATTATTGATAACCTCCATAGTTTCTAGGTATTTGGAATTAATCACTTCTTGTTTTTATAGTCAGCTTATACTTCAAAGGTTCACGAGTGTGCACAACCTCAGTGCATGTGGTAACTAACATTGGTTATAATTCAAAATTCAATCCAATATTTGGCATCCATTTATTTCCATCTATGTGCTATATCTTAATCATAGCTTCTCCCTTATCTTTCTTGTGTTTTTTTTTCATATGTTCATACAAGTCGAGAATTCTTCAAATTTATGTTGTTTTCCACACCATGAGAAAACCACATTCTGAGGGCATTCACACTAATAATGATCAAGATATCCACAAGTAAAACAAGTTCCTCTAGGAAATCCTCCTCTTCCACCATTGCAACCTCGACCTCTATATCCACCATGGAAGCCTCTATTCCTATTATCCCCATTACTGCGCCCTTCATTATGTTATTCTCCTTATTCCTTAGATCCACTTGCTACACTAGTATGATGCACACCAGTTTTAATGGCTTAATGTATATGATCAATCACTCTATAATTAACAGTGTCATGAGTATGAGTATTGCAAATCTTATAGTACATAGACACATTATTCCTAATCATGTGTTGCAAAAGAGGGAATATTCTAGCATCAAGGTCCAAATGAAAAATATCACAATCCAATAACATGGCATGTACCAATTTTTGAGGACAAATATTCTTAGTGTGTCCTTAAATCTCACAATTTATACAACATATTTCATTTGCGTGTCTCATGAGTTGAATTAGAAGAGATCTTTTCCAACTTTTTAGTCATATTTGCAATATGCGCTTCTAAAAATGGAATTATCCCATTTTCCACACTCCCAACTGCCTTAGCTTAGACATAGATCTACCTCCAAAGCATCATGTGGATCCACAAAGGTCTTATGAGATAACTCCTTTTTGAAAGCGGTCAACAACCCACCAACAAACCATTATGCATGATGACTTGGATGTATGTCATAAGATAAATTTGACAACAAATATTTAAAACATGTGTCATACTCTTGAAAAATTTCCAATATTCCTTTCTTAACATCCTTAAGAACATTGATAATATTCTATTCAAACACAAGAATATGGAACTCAGCTCAAAATACAGATTGCAAAGCACCATAATCCACCGTGGTCTAGTGCGGGTTATACTTTTATACCAACTATGTGCATTCCCTTGAATATTAGTAGTAAATTGACTTTCCTTCCTATCCGGAGTAGTGATTC
The DNA here is from genome assembly GCA_018340775.1 of Taxus wallichiana var. yunnanensis. Taxonomy (NCBI): domain Eukaryota; kingdom Viridiplantae; phylum Streptophyta; class Pinopsida; order Cupressales; family Taxaceae; genus Taxus; species Taxus wallichiana. The sequence goes on from CM031241.1 coordinate 737,289,667, forward strand.
CCTTACCAAGCCATAGTAGTTCACACATTTTCACATGTTCTACAAAATCTTCAATACCTCTATATTCTAGAAAGTGAAGAGACATTTCATAAAACACCTACTATGGCTAATGAGGGTGTAGACCTTTTCTACCAAATCTATAACCAGAAATCCCACTATTATTTCCTCCACCACCACTAGAACCACTTAATCCACTTGATCCCAAGCCTCTTGATCCTCCCCGAACCACCTCCCCGCAGAGGGCGTCAAACCAATAGATTTACTTCCTTACATCCTAGTAGTAGTACTAAACTAAACACCCACATTCTATGAATTTTTAGTACTTCCATACGTGTTTCCAATGTTTTGCACACCCATAATTTGTCTTGATGGTGCACCAAAAATTATTCCTCCAATTAGAGCTCTAAACAAAAAATATGTTGTCACCTATAATTCCATAGATGTATGTGTTTCCTAGTGTACTTATGTATTCAAAGGAAATTATATCTACTTGAGGCCACTGGATTAACTACATTCACTTTTTTATCAATAGTTACTTCTAAAACTCAAACACCAAGTGCAAGGGCTAGGTCACCAGGTGGGATCATATGTGTGCATGCATTCCTTAATATTTCCTCATTAGATGCACTCTCATCAGAAGGCATGGGGGATTATCTGTTGCACTTTCCTAACTGGGGGAGAGATTTATACTTTGGCTCTATGTCTTCCATGAGATCTTAAAATTATTTATGAGACATCATCCTCCACAACTCCATAGACTCCTCAATGTCATGCTTCATTTCCAATTCCATCTCCCGCACCTCATTATACTTAATCCTCCTTTCTTCTCTCTACCTTTTTCTCGCAAGGTCTGCTTTATCTTTCACCACACATGATCCTAATCCTATGTGTGGTGGGTGTCTAGCTATCCATATGTCTCTGTTTCTCTAAAATCAACACCACCATAAAGATATTAATTGACATGGAATAATGTGAATGTAAGATCCTCTGAGGATCATACAAAAATTTAAAATCATCAACTTGTAGACAAGAATACGTAGATACGACATACTCCAAAGTATAACTCGCATAAAACACCATCCCACAAATGATCTATAGAACACATCCAAGGTTCATCTCGCATTAAAAAAATCGATACTCTTCCCGTGTCTCGAATCCTTGGTCTCGTAACTCTAGCTCTTCTTTGATGTGTATGTAGATAACTACTCATACAATCTATAGGAAAACAAAAAAATAAATTATCATAAATTTCATGATAAATATGTACTTCAACCCACACATGTGCATTAAAATCAGGTCCAGAACCATATCTTCATGAAAATTGAGATTTTCCATCAATAACTCAATCTTCAATGGAGGTAAGAGTCAACCGATACGCCATCATTAGGAAACATTGTGGTAAGGAGTTTTAAAATAGATCCTAGCAACATAATGAAAATGTGGTCTTATTTTCCCACTCAAAAAACCTAGACGTGCTAGCACATCACTCAAACAGATTTAAGCACTCACCCAAAGTGTGCAAAGGTACTGGTCCCTCTTTATTACTTCCTAACTAGGGTGTTAGCATGCATGTTCATAAGAACCATAGCCAAAGTACATATTCCATTCTATCAACCAAATCTATGAGCTTAATTTTAGAAACACACATAATAAGGAACATACATATCACATAAATATTAATACTAGATTCACCATACAATAACCATAAAATAATCAATATCCAACTATAATTATCCATTGTATTAAATCATCACGAACCACTAGCTGAATACGTCATAATTACCATCACAAATTCATGTGCACAAAATCATACCAACAACATAATTATGTTACATATAGTGAACTCATCATGATCATGTCTAATCTATGCAAATCAATACATATATAGGGGTGGGATTTTCCCTTCACTTCCCATGCACTCTAAAAATAGGTTGCATGCTCAAAATAGCCATGCATTGATACAAAGATACTAAAGAAGTATGCAAGTTTCACCTAATAATAGATAATATATAATTAACTCCATATCTAGTCCTATTATTATCTCAAACTCTACATGACTCTTAATCTTCCACATATTCCAAAAATATCCTTTGCGTATCCTCCAAGTATTCATGTATTTATCTAATGCATGCTCATCATTTCATGTTTATTTCTAGCTTGATCCATGCAAAAACGATTAATTCCCAACTTTATCTTCCTGGGCGTGAATCCTTAGGGTGCAAATTTGTCAACCTTCTGCACATATTTATGGACCCACTTATTTTACACCAATATCATCTGCACCTTTCCTAAATAGGTCAAATTTCATCCATTCAACATCTGTCGAGTCATATCAAGCTCTTTTTATCCATCTTTATCACTCTATTAGTTATTTAAATCAAATATATCATCATGCTCACCTTTACGAGTACACAAAGAATCTACGTCCTTACTCCTTTGAGCCATATTGTGATTCTTAGATTCCCTTTGGATCAGGTATCACCATCTGACCATCATATATCCATGGAACACATCTGTGTCTTTTCCTTTTCATTGTTGGTTATATCATCTATCTTATCATTTTATCTTATTATTATCAAATTAATTTCTTGAACGTGGATTACCATCCTTGCAAGGAAGTCCATTGACTTCCAAATACTAGCCTTTTCTAGGAAATTCACCATAAACCTATCTAATACTATCTTTTTTGAGTTTCTATTCATTACAAGTAGCTTATCCCATTATAAAAGAGTTTTGTGCATGTTTGGACCCATTGACGTCATTCATCCATCAACATTAACATTCATCATTGTTGGTATCGGTAAGCCCCGTTGTCTTCTAAGGTTGGTTTTATATTTTTTATTTCACTTCATTAATTTAAAGTATGAAATCAAAAACATTTATAAACACCTTGAATCACAAAATGGTGAGAAAAACATTCATTTACAAAGCACCTATGTTTGATGGTGTGAATTATGCTTTTTGGAGCTTGAGGATGAAGACATTTATCATAGCGCAAGGATTTGATGTTTAGGAAGTTTTGGAGTATGGTTATACCCCTACTACCACTACTCCAACTACTGAGGATGAAAATAAAGCATATATCAATAACTCAAAGGCTTTTAGTACCATCATAAGTGGCCTTAGAGAATTAGAGTTGGTAAAATTGATGAATTACAAATCAGCAAAGGAAGCATGGGAGAAATATCATGTTCTATATGAAGGTGACTCAAAGGGAAAATTTTAAAGCTCTAAACCTTCAAAAATTAGTTTTAAGGCCTTAAGATTAATGATAATGATTCCATTGTTACATACCTTTCTTAGATTTGATAAAGTTGTCAATAACATGAAAGGGTTATGAGATGATGTGAAAGAATAAGTTGTTCAAAAGGTTGTTAGGTCACTAACTCCTAGATTTGACTCTAAATTATCTACTATTGAAGAGGAAAATGACTTTCCTACTTTGAATTTAGATGAGTGTCATGGTACATTGACTTCTTATGAAATGAGAATAAGTGATTCCAAATCATCCAAGAAATAGGTTCCATTCAAATTAGAAATGAAAGCTAAATGTAAGAAGGTAAAGGATGATGATATTACTCTTGAAATTGAAGATGAAGAGCTCTTTTCTATGGTGGCTAGAAGATTGAAGCTTGGATCTGGTAAGTATAGTGGTAAAATTCCATTCAAGTGTTTTAATTTTGGTGAAGTAGGACATTTTTTTGCCAAGTTTCCTCATAGGCATGAGAAGGAATATGATGATGAAGATCATGAGGTTGAACCTAAAAAGAAGAATCACAAGTTTGGTAAAGGTAAGAAAAATTTAAGAGGTTTAACTACAAGAAGAAGGACAAGAAAAGTTTCTACACAAATAAGGATGATTGCTTGTCTGATGCTAGTAGTGGTGTCTCAGATTCTGAATCTGAATCTAATTATGAGGATATTGGAAATGAGGCATTGTTCATGACTAAAGAAGATATGAGGTCTTCCAGTGATGGATCTTCTTTGTTAGGATATTTTATTTCAGGTTATTGCAGCTATTTTGATGAAGATGATGAGGATAAAAAAGATGATTTTGAGAGCATTAAAAGAGAACTAAAACATGTTGAGAAAGAGAACCAAAAGTTGAGTTTACATATCAAGGAATATGAAAATCAGTTTCACAAGCTAAAATAAAAATATGTGTCTAAATATTCCAATAAAAATGAGTCTATAAGGGTGTTAGAAGAAAAGTTCAATTATCTTGTTTCAATCTTGTAGGATAAATAGATTTTGTGATCAAAATATGAAGAATATATAAAGTTCCTAAAAGTTGAGTTACTAGATATTAGCAAGAAGACTATGTCTTTTCGAAAGTTTGATAAAAGAACAAAAGACCTAGATGACATGCTTAGAAAACAAAGAGTAGGAGATGATATAATTAGTTTGGGTTTCAAAGAGGAGTCTAAAGGCAAGTAAGTGAAGCAAGAAGATAGTGTTCCAAGAAAATAATCAGGTGAACCTATTATTAAGGAAGAGAAGAAGGTGACACTCATCAAAGATAATGTGAAACCAAGATCTATTAGACAGCCCAATGCCTCAAGGTATGAGATAAATTTCAATGGTCATTATTTCACGCGTAATGCATTTGGTCATAGGGCTAAAGAGTGTAGAATATATCCTAGAGACTCTCATCCTTGGAGAGATAATAGAAGTGAGTTTGTTAAGAATATGGTGTGCTACAATTGCAATGAACAAGGTCATACTGCTAGGTTTTTCTTCTAAGAGCATGAACAAATTAACACAGAAATATATAAATTGATATTGTATTCAGCCTTTTTGAATTACATACATAGGCTATTAAATAGCCATATACATAGGAAAACTGACTTCCTATAAAATAGGTAAGTCAACAAACCACTTACCCGTTTATAACTTTACGGGTACAACAAAACACTAAAATAATATATTGTTAAAACAATATATTATAACAATTGTAATATCAACTCAACATAATTATAATCTAACTTTTATAATAATGTGAGCACTAATAATAATTCCTAACATTTCTTGTATGATTCACCTAGTCAAGATGTAGGTTTCAAGAAAAATAATTCAGTAATATGCTACAAATATAATGGGGTTGATCATGTAGTAAAAAATTTCTTCCATGCTTATTCAAGACAAAGAAAGATGGCTCAAAGTCATAGAATTCAAGGAAGTAATTTTCAAAGGCCTATAATATATAAATACAATCAAGGAAGAGTATGGGAACCAAGAAGAGACCATGTTGTCTTATCAAGAGTTTTGTGATGATAGAGTGAGAAGAAAAATATAGAGTTATGATCATAAAATATAGGAAGAAGGAGTTTTCCAGGTACCTAATAAGGCTTGGTGCCTCTTCAAGACCTTATTTTATGTCTTCATTGTGCCTATATACCTCTATTATGCTTCTTAGAGGTATACTAATGTAAATGAAGCATTAAACTGAGGGGGATCTATTTAGTTATGTTTGTGTGACTCCTTTTTTTATCATAAGTTATGTACTTCAATGTCTTTAAGAATGTTTCTATGGTTTATGATTGGTTATCCTTATGAGAAAAGTGTCTTACTCTCAGTCTTGTAATGATAAGGTGTATGAATCTAAGTCCTCATAGTATGTGTCTTGCATTATAATGGAAAAAATTACAATATGAGGTGTTTTTAGTATGATTGAGAGTCTTTTTTTATCATGAAATATGAAGTTTTTTTATCCATGGAAGTCATCAAGTGAACACTCTTGTCCTCACCGTATGCTTTTATCACTTTTTGGTAAGTATGCGGTTTGTGAAGATCTACGGTGACAATTATGAGTCTTATGATGTGATATAAAGTCATCATGTGTTGTAGATACATGTTTCATGTTTTTATATGAGTCCATAATGATTACAAAGTTATAAATGTGTCATAGAAGCTGTAAAAGGTCATCAAGTGTCTTAGTGTATTCATTCTTCTTGAAAGGTATAATATTGGCATTATAAGTGGTATGGGCATCCGCATTGGTTTGTTTGTCAATGAGTCATGTGTCATGGTATTTTTAGGTTTTGAATAGACCTCTTAATGTGTTTGAATATGGTTAGTGTGATCAAGTGATGACTTGATCAATATATTGCTTCTAAAAGTGGATTGTGGCGAAGACATGGTCAAATCTAGTGTGCTCTAGAGAAAATTTAAGATGGTTTCAGGTATACAAATCTTATACATGCCTCCAAATCAAGTCAATGTATACTCAGGAGTTTTATAAATGATATGATAGTGTTGATGGTGATTTTTTGGTCTCATTGACAAATTATTGGTACTTTTAAAGCTACTCTGCCCTAACTATGTTCCCGTAGTGCTTGTTTGATACATATGAATGGAAAGTAAAGTTTGAATGAAAAATTAATGTATCAAGTACTAAAAATTGTGAATATCATATAGAAAAGATGATATATAGGATTCAATGGGTTTGAGGTCCTAAGATTGGATACATTCATAGGAATTTACGACGAGTTTAGGTTGATAGTCATTTTTCCTAAAAGAACTAAATGCAAAATGAATGGTTTGTAAGATGGGTAATTAATACTCATGAACAAGATTCAAGGATTTGGGAATTACTTATATTATTAAATGTATGTGTCTAAAAATTCTATGTTTCTCGAGTGAAAATGAATGTTTGGAAAATTAGATGTGTTCCTCAATAGTTAAAGGGCTAGTAGGAAGTATGTGTAAAGGTTAAAGGTGAAAAGAAGGTACAGTAAGGTTATGGTGGTCCTCAGAGTTTTATTAACATGAAAATGTGTGTGAAAATATACTAACAAAATTTATATGATGAACAAATACATTATGGTGGGTATTTATATCTCATGTGATCATTACAACTACTAGACTAGGTTTTAGTTTATATGATCTGTCATATGTATATATGGGCTTTTTTCTTGATTTGATCCTCTCAAATGGTTGTGCACAAGTATAATTGAGTTGGAACTATTATCAAAGTAAGAAATGATTGATATATAAGTTTGGTATGGTATCTTAGTAATGAAAGTTATAAATTAAACCTTGAAATTGATGATAAATAAGATTGTGCGTCTACAAGTTTGAGTGATGACTTTCATCATTTATTTTCTGGGATTGAAATGATATTATTCAAGATTGTATGTACATGTGTACAAAAATATATGGATTCTAAAATGATTTGGGTGTATTTCAAAGGATATTCTAATAATGTGCCATAATAAAAATTATGGAAGTTTCTAGGACTTATGCTACACGTGATCAAATAATGACCTCCTATAGGTAACAAAGAGTGTTCATATCAATTTTACAAGCGTTTAAAGATCAAGGTAGGTTAGTATGATTTTGAGAAATGATATATAATTCTAAAAGAATCCTAATATGACCATAGGTGTGTCTATGCATGATTTTTTTCTTACTAAGGTCATGTGTAAGATGTCAAGCTACGTGTGTTACTTAGAGATAGAGTATCAAAATAACTATAGGCATGTGTGTATAAATATGTCCCTAAACTTATCTAGATGATATTAAAGGCATTTTATAGGAATGAAAAGTTGTTTTAAGTTCAAATTTTTAAATTTAATGTAGTTGAGAGATCAATGAGATAAAATTACATTGTGACAAGCTACGATGAAAATTTTGTGGAAATATAGGGTGTAGTTCTTATAAGAGGCATGTAGGTGCTTGAAAAGGTATGATGAGAGTGATCATGAAGAATATATAACATCTCATATTCTTATCGAGGTTGGGAAAGTTGATAAGTCAAGTGGAGAAGCTAGTGACTAGGTATGCCAATCTTGTTAGCACCAAAAGATGTCTCTCTCTTTTTATACTCAGTTAGAAATGATGCTACAATGCTCATAAAGGTTGCTCATATTTGTAAAGATTCTTCATAATATGGGGAGTACCTATGCTTTCTTCTTGGAGGTACTCAAATTAATTTCATGTGCTCTTATTTCCTATATCTTGACAAAATTAAATTCAGACTTGATACGTGAATTTATTGACTATGGATAGTCAAGGTTCTGTGATATGCAATAAAATTTTCCCCTATAGGTGTATTTTTTCTTAAGGTGTTAAAAATCTATTCATGTTAGGGGGCACTATGAGTTATTCTAGAAGTTGATGTGGAGGTTCCTAAGGAAAATAATGTATGGTATGGGAGTCTATTTCTTTGGTTGGATGTTTTTATCTATTCAATACATTATGTCACTAATGTCATTGTAAAAGGCTAAAATGGAGCCTTAGGGAAGTGTCAAGCTGCTCAAGTTGATTTATAGCCATGATAGCAAGGTATCAAGATCATTTTTTTCTCCTAGATATAGTGCTTTTTAGTCTAAGGGAGTGAATTTTTTTGAGTCATGAGTTGAGTGAAGCTTAAGAGTGAATCAAAGTTGGTCCTTAATGCACTTGAATAGTCGATGAGGGACATGAGTTTCTATGTTAGTTTGGTAACCATAAAGTGTATTGACAATCAAAATTTGTTCCTATATAAGTTGGTATGGTCTCAAGAAATAAGTTAAGGTGGACTAATAGGCTCTTATATGACATTTTTGCATTTCCATGGTATGTTTGGTTCAATTGGCACTCTACTACAATGGTGTCTTGAAGGAAAAATAAAGGTTGATGATAAAATGGCTAGTTTTTACATGCCTAGGAGGTGTAAAATTTTGTTCTTGGCTCTAAGAAAGGTATGATAATGCTTCTTTATGATTTATTTATGTATTCGATGATGTAAATTCTTGGCCCATGGGGGAATGGTGGTTTGATGTTTACAAAGTAGGAAAATCAGGTTTGGTGTGAACATTCAAGGTTCTTGAGCTTGCTTCAGACCTTTTGTTGATGTTTCCAACCAAAATATGATACTATGATACTAATAAAGTTGAATAACATGTTGCTACAAGTATGCCTTTGTCATTAATGTAAAAAGGGGAGAAGTTCAAGTAGTTTTCCATCAATGACAAAGGGGGAGATTGTTGGCATGTGGTCCTATAGGTGTTGTCATTGATGAAAAACCACATTAATGATAAAGTGGATGATGGATTAGGGTCAGATGATGTTGTGGATGATGTTGGCATGATGGTTTAGATGTGTACTTGATGATATAAGGAGATTTAGTGAGGATTATTTTCTCTTAAGCCTATTCAGGTGCCTAGGTGATGTTTCATGGTGGTATGATATTACTGGTGAATTAAGAAGCATGTTGGGATGTTATATATAATATTTGGAGAGTTATTGGGCACTCACATCAGTTGCAGGGTGTAGATTCAGGATGGTGATTATGTTTTAGTTGCTCATTTGGAGTAGGTAAGGCTAATAAGAGGTATGATATTGAGGTGTGGAGCTATATATTCTCATAGATGTATGTAGGTAGGTGTTTAATTATGTATCAAGTATGTTTTGATCATTTTATGAGCTTTCATGATGATTTATAGTGTTATTTTAGTTGACCCTAGCTTCTATAGTGTAAAACCCTAAGGGGAAGCTATGCAAATGAGATAGGATGGAAATATTGAGATATGGTGATGAATTTATGATGATTGGAGATGTTAGTATGATGTGTCATGGTGTTTTGAGAAATATTTCAGGATGTTAGGATCTAAATTTTTCAAGTTATGTTAGTTTTTGTGAGACAGGGTTAGGAACAAGCCCATTTCCGAGTCGAAATGGAACTTTTGATACTCACAATAAATTATGTAATTTACATGGGAACATGTAGATTTTAGGGATACTTCTATACTGAGTTTATAAGGTTTCACAAATATAATGAGTTAATTTCATCTTCACATTTTTATGAATGAATGTTAAGAAGATAAACAACTTTTATGAGTTTGAAATCCTAGCCTAAAAGTGGTTTGAGAGATTTGATTCCTAAGTGGATAGAATTTATTCCTAGTGCATGGATTATGATTTGAAAATTTATAATACTCATCATATTTCCATAAAGATATGGTAGAAGTCATGGCCATGAGTAGACCCTACTCAAACATGTAATTTTATGAAGAGTTTTTTTTTTTGACAAGGTTGTTTAAATGAGTTGCAAATAGAATTGATGTTGTATGATTTATCTAAGTTTTTATTTATGTCCAAATATGTTTTAAGACATGTTTATGTAGTTAAATGGTCCAATGGGCTTCATTTAGGTTGAATGGTCAAAGGGCAATTTTGAGGCAATAAAAAGTAATCTTTAATGAAAAGGGAATAACATGAGATACAGGTGGAGTTAGAAGGTTATTAAAGTTGTGTTGGAAATAGGATTCAAATATATTTCAATTGATATATTTATTTCCTCATGATGATGACTTTTGATAAGGTTTCCAATTTAGTTTTTGGATAGGAAGATTTTTACCAATGTAGGACATGATAGGATTTGCTAGATGTTTTGATTTAGTTAGAGCATGAGATGGATTAGGTGATGCTTTAAATCACTTGAATAGTGAATGAGGATGAATTTTGAATCCATTGAATCCATTTAGAGGACTTCATTGTTCCCGATTTTTGGGTAGTTTGATTTTGTGAAGAAAAAAGTGCCTAAGGTTTGAGAAGGTGATTGTTTCATGACTTCTAACTTACTTAGAAGTGTTATAAAGGTCTTGGAATTTACATAAAATGGACACATGAAATATTTTGGAGGTTATGAAGTGTTATAGTGGCAAAAATATGTTTGCAGGGTCCTGAAGGGTGAAGGAAACATGTTTTTAAGAAGAACAAAGAATAGTGGTCCCATTAAATGAAATATTATGATTGGTTGATGTAAATTATGACCATGTATGATGTTTAAATTTTAATTTAAACATGTGTGATGAATTTTAAGGCATGAATAAAAATATTTTTGGTGTTAGGAGAATTTTGGCATTCCAATGCATGGGTTTTGGTGATTTTTAGTGCATGGAAGAAGGGTTTTTCTAGGCCAACCCATATGGGTCACATGTAGATTTTATGAAAAGTATATTGTATGTTTTTATGATGTATTGGTAATTCAAAATGAGGGAAAAATTTTGGTTTGAATTTTAAATGTGAAAGATCTTATAAAAGCATTATTTTGGGTGTTTTTTGAGCTAGTTGAGAGAGAGTGTGTGATGTGTGCAAGAAATACGACCTAGGTGAGATGTTTTGTAGATTTTGAAGCATGAAATTAGATCATATAAAGTGTGTTAAAGGTTGAATAAGATCATAAATCATGTGTGTAAGGTTTGAAGACTTGAGACGTGAAGAAAGAGCTAGATTGTGTAAGTGTGAACATCTAGGGTTTTTATGAGGGTTTGAACAAGTGTGACCTAAACCACTAGTCTCTATAAATTGTGGTATAAATATTACCAATATAATAACATCATAAGGTGGTTTAGTGGGTGCTTGATCATCCTAGGGGGTTATAGCCTCCTTTTGGATTTGGTGCTTCATAAAATTAGGGGTTTGTGCTCCTTGTAGGGTTTTACCTCTACTAAATTAGGGGTTGGTTCTCCTTATGGGGTTGTTTCCTCACTAAATTTGAAAAGTATCAATATAAGGATTGCGTTTCAGTGTTTTTTCTTCCCCTTGAGGGTTTCTCACGTACATCTTGTCTATTTTTTTGATTATCTTGATTATGGTTTCTTGCACATGTGATAATTGATTGTATGGACACATTAATGGATGGTTAAATGTTTCTAAGTTTTAAATTAAAAAAATTGAAATATGAATTTAAATTTTTAAGGACTAGTTCACCACCCATTTCAATCCATTGTGCTTCCAACACTCTTTTACATTATGGATGTGTGATGGGTCATACATGGGAGTTACACAAAACTCCTATTTGTACCTTTTAATTTTGATCTATGAGAATGCTAGACATGTTTTTGTTATGCATGAAAATTTTCTTGTGGTTGAATTTATTTCTTTATGTTTGAGCTATTTCTCTTCTTGGTTCAAGTGTAACTTTTATATGTACGTGGATTTCTTCTAGATCCTTATGCTTCCTCGCTCTCTCAATATATTCTTCATATTCTTAATTAATCTCTTATTTGATTTATTTAATCTCTAAGGCCATGATTAGTGATTTATCTTTATCACTAGCAGAGACACTTTCTTCAGATGAATTACTTTCCTCCTTAGTATAGAGTATTTTCTTGTGCTTATAGATATTCCTCTTACTTTTAGATCTTCTTTGCTTATGGTTATTTATGGATTTATAATACACGTTTATCTCCTTCAATTTGTGTTTTTAGTTATCATCCTTTTACGTATGGGAATTTGTTGGCATAATGTCCTATTTCACCACAATCAAAACATTTGAATGGTAACTTACCTTTATATTTTCTAGACCCTTTCTTTAGCCTTCTAAAAAAGTGAGCTTCTTCTTCATCGACTCATTTCTATAGAAATCATGTGTTTTAGGTTTCTTTATTATATCCTTATTTAATTATTTTAATGTAGTCTCTCATTTTGATGATTTATTACCTTCATTTCTCATCTCATATGTTGTGAGAATCCCATGCAGTTCATCCATTATTAGGATGGTTAAATATTTCAACTCTTCAATAGTATATACTTTGGCATCAAATCTTGAAACCAATATCCATTAGATAGGTGTGCATCCTTACACTCCAAAAATAATAATTAGTTCCATCAAATAATGGAGCCTTGTTTGATGAGAAACCTTGTTGACTCTCGAAGCATTTTTGAGATTCACCTTTTAGTGGTTAAATTGTTTAGAAGGAACCCGCTCTGATACCAATTGTAGAAAACACACTTATACTAAGGGGGTGAATAAATATTATATAATTTTTACTAATTTAAACTTTAACATTCATAACATTAGCAATTACATAAGATATAACAATTTCACAACACAATATTTATGTGGAAACCCTTTCAGGAGAACAACCATAGAGAAAATATTGATTTGAGCTAGTGTCTAAATTCAACCACAAAATTATTTATTTTACAAATATTTGTAGGCACCAACCTACTAGAGAAACCAATCCCCAATGTCGATAAATAACTCACTAGATACACAAATCCTCAAGGTTAAACACCAAATCAAATGGATTTGTCAACACAAACTTCTTTGGAGACACCAATCCCTAAGGAGGATAACCAACTCGAGAGTGATTTGTGATCACAAAATATGTGGGGACACTATGTGTCCATGAATCAACATATGACTCTAAGGTGCACTTGACCTCTTGAGGTCATGCTGGGATAGCCGATATGAGATGGAATGATGGATATGGAAAAAATAAATAGGCTAAATATGTGTAATATACAAAAATAACTTCAAATGGATGAAATGTAGATCAAGGAAAATAAATATCTTCTATGGGAACTAAGGGAATTTTCTTGTTTAACGAAATGAATGCTTGTTTAACTTCTTCAGTGAGATGGAACGGTCAAGGATAATGTATGCACAAAAGTTTCAATCAATTTTAGAATCACAAAATATACCTTTCATGGGATTTGGAATATGTGGTAATTTTCTTGTGTTTTTCATGTAAAAATATATAGACAAGGTCATGGAGGTGTGAGAAGAGACATATGGGAAGGAAAAATCTATGGATTGTGGAATCTAGTATCGACCAAGCTAATTATGTCAGCACTCATTATATTTTTCCACTTCATCTCTCAAGGCTATCAACTGTGAGATAATGCTTGGTGGAACTGGGGTGGTTTGGAATATGAGTTGCCTAAGGCCCTGATCAATATCAATCAATTTTGTAACGGTGTTTGGTTCGATATTCTTGGGTCACACACTCTTTTTCTAGGTTGTCTAGGGCCTTAGATGGTCATGTGGACATGCAAACAAAGAATCTAAGGAAATAAAAAAGCATACAAAGAAACCAAAAGAAACTAAGGTCAAGTTCAGGTAACCTAAGCCTCTAAGGTAATGTGGGGAGTTTGTGTTAATTCCCATCTAATTAAATATATGTTCCTAAATTAACAAATAAATGAAAAAATAAATAAAATTAAACAAATTGATTACTCTCCTTGGATCTAATTAAATTTGTGCACAACTAATTAATTAAAATAAATGAAACTAGTTTACTGAAAAATTGAATTAAACCTAGTCTACTTGTTTTTGTATTGTTAAAGATTTTAAATGAAAGGGAATAAGAACAATAAACAAAATTAATAAATATAATCTATTTTTGGGGGATTTTCTTAGTTTTTAAAATTAAATGAATGAAAACTACACAGAAAATGCAATTGCTTCTAATTAAATATGAACCACTTCTATTATAAAACACTTACTTGGTAAACCACTAATATTCCTACAGAAGATTTTTATGAAGAAACTTAATGAAATGCATAGAAAAAAATTTCTTCAAAATTACTTCCTTTTAAATCCAAAGGGATGAGAGGGAAGAATCTCTCAAGAGAATATTTTCCCATATGCACATACAAACTAATTAATAAACAAAAAAGCTACAGGTTCTTCTAACTTAATAAATGAAGAAATGCAAAGCATTGTGCACATGAAATTCCTCCAAAACCTTCCCCGAAAAATCCATAGGGATGATCTTATGATTTTCCAATGGGAACTACTTACATGAAATGAAAATAATGTGTAAATTTTACTTTCCTTGAAACATATGTTTGAATTGATTACAAATTAAAATATAAACTAAAACAGAGAAATATTCAAAGAATTCAATTACACCCCCAACCTGGAAGTGTAAGACTAAGACAATTTCTATTAATGGATATGCTTTTTATATCCCTGCAAATTCTTTGCCAATGGTGAATCCAATGTTTTCTATGGAACTATTTTGGTTCGTATGCAATAAGAAGATGTATAAGTGCTGGAGCTAGCTAGTTTGCAAGAAATTTGGTAGTAATGCAAGAAATAGAGTAACAAGGAAATATATTTTTGTTTTCTTGTGTTATTCTTGGTAATATTTTTCAGCATAACAATGCAATTCCAAATCAAAATACTCCAACCAATTCTTTGAGAAAAATATTGGTTTTTATAGAAAGTTGGTAGGGAAATGGTGCAGCACACTTAACAACCAAGAAGTGTGAAATTGCAATGGGAAGGGAAGTTAACTTACTAATAATAGTAAGTGAAGGATAGTAATTATATCCATATTTAACAAACTCAAAGTAAGATGACTTAGTTAAGAAATGTGCAGGATATCAACTTAGGAAGAAGAAACACACATTCATAACACGTTGGCAAAGTCTCGAGTAAATATTTTTGGAACCGCTTAGTATACAAAACCACCTTGGTGGTTATGTAACCACAACTCAAGGAATACTGGTGGTTATGCAACCATTTTGGTGGTTACCCAACTACTGCATGGTTCCATAACTAAATTTTAGAATTCTAGGAAAAGATTGAAAAAGTAACTAGGAAAGCGAGAAAAGATAGGAAAAAGATAAGTAAGGAAAACTAAGCTACAAGAACATGTTGTAAATGAAAAATTTGGACTTGGATACAACATTTTAATCTAGAAATGAAATTATCATCATTGGGGATTTGAACTATTCTGACAATGTAACACCGTGTAAATTTGTGTGTCTACAGACACCAATCCCCAATGTTGATCACTAACTCAACAATGCAAAGATCCACCCACTATAGTTGCTTCTTCCACGTGTGATGAAAATTATATTATTATTCACTTATTCCTATGTTTTTATACACTTTTGATTTACACTTTTCTCATGCACTTCTCGGTCTTTGTTCTTCTTTAACAAGTTGTCATTGTAATCTGATTTATTTTTCTCTTCCTCTTTCTTCACAAATACTATTAATATATCTTCATTAATATATCCTATCTTCTCTCTCTCTCTCTCTCTCTCTTATTTTTATTTTAAAACAACATCATTATGCCATAATTTCTATTAAATTTCTAAGAATTCCTTTATATACCATATTTATCTCATGAACAAATAATCCATTTCATGATTTAGTATCCTTTTGAATATTCAACATGAGTCAACTTTAATAGGTTTGAAAATTATAAAAATTTCAAGAATTTTATGAAATTCCTTGATTTCTCTTGGTCCCACAACATTTCATTTACCATTGTGGACAATTCTATACTTCATGGAGTTCTCTCTTCTAGGAAAAAAATCCTTTGTTTAAGCGGTATTACTTCAAATCTACAAAATACTTCAGTATGATCCTTCAACACACAAGACACTACAATAACTCCGTGTGACACACATAGATAATCAAGAGCCCTACCAAACCTGTGAAACACCACAGAGACACCCGCGTGAGACATTATAAAATCCATTAAACACTATAAAATAGTTTTCTATGGTGTACTGAAATATATAATTCAAAATGAATCATATTTTTCATAAGAGGAATACATTTGTAAACATTAATGATAATATTTATAACATATGATATACTTATTATTATTCCTTTGACATAAATGAAAATATTTTGGGGATTAATATTTTAAGCATGTAGATCAAAAGAATAGATGTGTAACCATGCTTGATAAGTTTGATAATATACATAGAAAACACATGAAGGGATGAAATGGTAGTAATATGCCTAAGAAAGTGCTCAATTGATAATGGAATGTTGGCAGTAATATGTGACAAAGTGGTCCTAGGAGAAGAGCAATGTATAGTAGCACAATGACAAGTATATGATGTACAAGATCTATATGTTAGACTAGAAGAATGAACACTCCTTAAATATCAAAGAAGAGATGTAGAGTGAAAATATTCACTAAAGTATCAATGGGACATCCTATGATAATTTACCACAATAAAGGAAATACGTTTGGAGGAAGGGCTAGCCGGTGGTCGAGGAAGAATAAAACTATGTGAATAAAAATGTGCAGCCAAATTCCTAATATAAGACCAATGATCCATTAGATTTTGAATATAAGGAATTATCCATAGGTGTGCTATGAGTAGGGATAGATACTTGTGGGAGAATGAATAGGCATACTAATGGAAGATTCCTAAAAAGGATACCTTGAATAGTAATAACCTCCGGATTATAAGTGAACTTGATACACTTTGGTGGATAACCTGGAAGGATATCCTTAAGAACATGTAACCAAGGGATACATAGATGTAAGGTACTAAAGATAAGATAAATAATAACCAAGAATGAAACCAATGTGTTAATAGGATGAAAATTGATAGGTAACATGATATGATAATATCAAGGATCAAAATTAAATGTAATATTCCATCCAAAAATACCAAAATATTAAAGTAATGACCGAGAACACACATGTTATCTTTGCAGTGTGGATCAATAAATACACCATGTATAGATACTTGATGAATAAAGAAAATAATAAATAATGTACATGACATAAATGTGTCATCTATATCATATTTTTCAATAGTAATGCATAGTGTAGAAGTAAAAATACGAGCTATAGTGCCAATCAAAGAATCTAAGGGATGATCATAAGAGGATGGTGGTGGCACTGTAAGATGATCATTTATTACATCTCAAAATTGATCATCAATTATTTTGATACATGTGGAGAATTTTATGGTTATGATCACCATAGACATATTATTGTATTGATTGATTGGTTTTATTTGATTAATGCATTGTTATGTTTAGGGATAAAAACATTTATTGCAATAATTAAATAGTTTTTACCAGGTTATTAAATGTTAAAATACAATTATGTATTACGAAATGAATATGACGTGTCATTTTTTATTTATAGATAGTTGATTTAGTATTTTGGACATGTAATGCACTTGATCTTATTTTTGCACATATGTAGGAGCTCTCAAAAATAGAGTAAGGAAATAATCAAAGAGAGAAGAAAAGATGCAAAGAATGGGTATTGTGAGACGGAGTAACCTACATATTGATGCAGGGACATCACTCCAAGGGCTATTTTATGGTTTTTGTTATCAATTTTGTCTTTTGTGAGTATTTAGGGTTCTAGGCATCATTCATTTAGTTTTGTGGGCTCAAGAAGTTAAAAATTCAAATGGTGAGGTTTCCCTCCATTTTTCTTATTTGAAATTTTGAATCTTGTTTGGAGCCATTTATGTATTTATTGTAGATGTAAGTAATCTAAAGGGTATTTATACGTTTATTATGGTTTTTTATCATTAATTTTTGTTTTTAGAGATCCTTCATGAGGTTTAGTTTGTCATTTAGCTCATCAACTTGTTGTATCTCGTTTATTTCAAATTTTGACCTCTATATGACCCCTTCATGAGGTAACCATAGATGTAAACCATGTTTTATTATAACTATGAGGTTCAAGAATCAAGTAATATGATTAAATCTTGTGATTGTAACTATTTTTCATTCATTGATCAATCAAGATAGGATAATTTGGAGCTCCAAGTATTTTTTTGTTTGAAAACAATATCATGAAGGATTGTGAATCGTGCATTAACTCAAGAAAGTTATTGAAACTCATATTTTCGAGAAAGAAATAACTAAATAATGTGGTGAGATATGGTATGTTATAATTTTTTTAATTTCAAAAGAATTTTGTTGTTTTTTCTTATGTTTGCTACTAAGAAAGGAAAACCTATTGTTGTTCATGAGTCTCATCCCCAAGAGTGGTGTATTTCATGATAAGAAAGTTTAATTAATCAACGTTAAGAATTGTGTTGTGAAGATAGTCTAAGGTATACTTTAAAACCTTGTTGTAACATTTGAAGAGACAAAAAAATCATCATCCTATTGAAAAAAGCGACACAGTTGAGATTACTTTGTTTTAACAAGCGGGGAAGGGTGAATGTCACTTCATGCACATTTTTTGTGGGTCACAATAACTCACTGTTAAGTTTGGAAGATTTTATATGTGTGTGAAAACCTCTCCAAGGAAGTTTAAGGATTTGAAGAATAATAAATTTGAATTGGTAAACAAAATTGTGTTCACGGCCCTCTAGGAGGAAAACCTAAGGGTTTAGAGAAGATAAGTTGATTGAGGTCCAAGAAACCCATCATGAAGACTAAAAACTTATAAAAAATAACCTCAAAATTTTCCAACCTAGATTCAAGAGTAATCTTGCAAATATATTGTCTCAACTAAGAGAACTTTATAATAGGTGGGGTATGTAGTACTATAGAAGGCAAGGAGACCTAATCAAGAAGCCGAAGTTGTGATTTTGAATCCTTACAAACAATTGATTGTGAAACTTTAAACCCTAAATACTTGTTCAAAAAGGTTCCTAAAAAGGTAATTGTTTTGTATATTGGAGTCATCTATCAAAAGTTACATCCGATTCACTCGAGGAAGGGCTAGTAGAGAGAGCTAGGCTTATAAAGGAGGTTTATGAGTGAAGTAGCAATTTTAGTAGGATTTGAGCCTAGATTTTTAACCCACACCTAGAAATTGATAAAAGGTATCCAAAACCATCAATAATTTTTCCAAGGGGCTTGTAGGTTGTTCCAACCTTGACTCCACCTCAAGCTTTATTCTTAAGAGCAAGAAAGGTAGTTTTGCAATATATGATCACACTAACTAATTCTTGTAATTCCAATCAATGAGATAGTTGAGATAGAATATTTAGGGTTCAATGAACATGTTATAATAATTGAATGAAATAATTTGAGCATAGATGACCAATTTGTATGTTTTTGTGGTTTCTAGGATTGAGAGAAAGAGTCAACTTTTACAAGATAATCCTAAGTGGAAGTTATTTATTCAATATAACCCATTTGTGTGAGTGTTTTTATGGTATACTCAGATTATGTACGCTAGTGTGCAAAGATGGGATAAGCCATAAGTTAGTAAATAGAACCTATTCATTTTTGTCTCAACAATCCTCACGTCATTACGTTCTTTAGGGGTTATGATAGTGTCATTTTAAAAATAATAAAATTAAAATTAATAATAATATTAATGATGTCATACTATGATATTTGGTTGGAATTTAAATCTACACATTTTTATAATTACAATAGTTATCATATTGCATGTCGTTACGATAAAAATGCCTTCATAATTATATAATTATGATATTTTCTTAGGTAGATATGGAATTGAAATAAAATTTTCATTAAAAATAAATATGGAATATATATATACATACATACATATATATATATATATATATATATATATATATATATATATATATATTGTTGAGTTGATAGAATATAAATTAAGTATGAATGCACAGAGGAATTGGGCATGTGGACACAAAGTGTGTAGGAGCGCACGTAAGTATAAAAAAATAGGGTGTGCCTGGGAGGATTCAAACATGACTTAGCTATTTTTTATAGTTAAGGCTAATTTTGGACATTAAGTGTAGAGAACGTTTTAAAGAAGACTTGAAGAATACACAAAGGCTATTTTGGATAAGCGGGATAACAAGTGTCACGCATAGTTTTGAATCTATTAATAGGATTAATTAGTAGTTATTATATTATATGATCTATTGTTAGCAAGATCACATGCTTTTATATTCTCATGTAAGGGAACATGGATATTATTATCATGTAGCCTATATTTTAAGGTGCATAGGTGGTGAAGGGAAATTCCCCACCCCTATAAATATGTATTGATCTGCATGGTTTAGATATCGGTTGTTATTGTAGTGTTATGTTGTGAATTTTTAAGTGCACATGAATATGAAGATTGTGTTATATATGTATAAAGCTTATGTGTTTTACGATATTTAATGTAATGGATCTTATTGGTTGGATATTGGTGTTGGATATAACCAAGAATGGATCTTTTATGGTAAATCTGATTATAGTCATTGTTTAGTTATTTTTTCATATGGTTAATAACTAGATCTTGTTTATGCAATCGTGGAAATATTTGGTTATTTTTATGAATATGAGATATACTTATCATCATGCTAATATCTTTAACAAGCTTCTCTAAACAAGGACCTATTACCCTTGCGCGCGCTTCGGATGAGTCATCATTTTAGGCTAAGTGATGTGCCAACGCACCTTGGAATTTTTGGGTATATTCTAGGCTACATCAATGGTTTCATTGTGAGGATAAAGAGGGCGCAACATACCTGCCATATCACCATCAAGACCACTTAGTTTTCAAATGAGTAGGTAAGAAATGCTTTGGTTAAAGTGTCTACGAAAGTTGCACGCTGTAATATTGATAAAGTGGAAAATATTCAAGCACTTTTAGATGATAAGAAGGATAAAGACACTAAATTCAAGTACCTTACCGAAGAGTGGGATAAGGCTGAGGTAGAAACACAGAAGGTTCTTAAGATGGCCAAACAAATTGTTGATGAGGTTATGGAGAAGAGGCCTAATTTGTAGGATAAGGTGACAAAAGAGTTTTAGTCCACTCTACATTATTTGCATAGAATAGCTCAATTTATTTTGGAGGAGGGGATTTTGCACATGCCCAAACCTAAGGATGTTGTAGAAGAGGCAGCGAGGGTCAATTAGACTTTCACACGAATATTACAAGATATGAGGCTTTGTTGTAGACTTATAAAGATGATTTGAAGAGGGAAGATATGTATTTGAATATTTGTGTAGCCTCAGATGCAATTATAAGGACAAGCACCATTGAATAAGATAATGAGGTCTTCAAGGAAATTAATAATGAGACACTCGGGCATATGGAGAGGCTTGCTTTAGTGCAAGAAAAATGTGACCCGATTACGCAGCCCAAAATCCACACAAGGAACGGATGAAGGAAATTAGAAAACTCATTGCACAGAAAATGGATTTTATGGAAGGAATGGTCTCTAGCATGGATAATATTGTTAGAATATTACAAAATGAGAGTTAAAATATGATTCATGATGAGATGGAAGTCATGGTTACAGACGTTCTAGATAAAGTTGGTTAAGCACTGCGTGATTGGAATGCATTAGAGGAAGAGATAAATAATGAATATCTGGAGTTAATCCTACCTTTAGAAGAGAAGGGAGCCAAGTAGTCTCTTTATTATTTATGTACAAGAAATTCCTTTATTCTTTCATTCTTTATTTATTATTCTTTATTCTTGGAGACATAAGTTGTGATCACCAATTGCTTTGGGGATAGAATTGAAATTAGTGTGGGGTAATATTGAGATGATAAAATGCAACTTAATTATAAATGCGCATAAGAATTGAGTACACAGACATAGGGTGTGCAGGAGTGCACGTAAGTATAGCAAAATAGGGCACACCTGGAAGGGTTAAAACAAGACTTAACCATTTTTTTGTTGAGGCTAATTTTGGACATGGAGTGCAGACCACATTTTGAAAAATACTTGAAGAATGAAAAAAGGATATTTTGGATAAGTGGAAGAACAATCACCATGCATAGCTTTGAAGCTATTAATAGGATTAAACAATAGTTATTCTAGTAGATAATCTATTATTAGCAAGCTTGCATGTTTTTGTATTCTCATGTAAGGGTGCATGGATATTATTAGCATGTAACCTATTTTTGAAGATTCATAGGTGGTGAAGGGAAATTCCCCACCCCTATAAATATGTATTGATTTGCAAGGTTCAGATATTGGTTGTTATTCTAGTTTTATGTTGTGAATGTTTTAGCGCACATGATTATGGATATTGTGTTATGTATGTATGAAGTTTTTGTGTTTTACGATATTTAATATAATGGATCTTATTAGCTGGATATTAGTGTTGGATGTAACCGAGCATTAATATTGTATGGAAAATATGATTATAGTCATGTTTAGTTATTATTTCATGTTTAAGATTTAGATCTGGTTTGTGCAATGTGGAAATATTTGGTTATCTATTATGAATTTGAGATATACTTATCATCATGCTAACATCTTGAACAAGCTTCTCTAAAGAGGGACTTAGCACCCTTACACACTTTGTGTGAGTGCTTATTTCAGTGCTAAGTGATGTGTTAGCATACCTTAGGCTTTTATAGGTATATTCTATACTACATCATATATATATATATATATATATATATACACACGAGAAATAAAGATATGAAGTAAACTTAAAACATCTTGCATGAAGATTTGGGCAGATGTGGATGCCCTAGGAAGGAAGGATTTTTGTAAATAATTTTAAAAAAAAAAAAGATAGAAAAAGTTAACTTAGAGTTAAAATTTTCCCAAAATAGAAAATTAAGGGATTAAATTTGGAATTGGAGTTTAAATGGTGAGTTAGAAGAGGAGAAAAAGCTTAATTAAAAGGAGAATGATGAGAATAATAAGGGGATTCCCATACACATGAAGAAGGAGGAGAATATTTTGAGATTAATTATTATAGAAATTAATCATAACAAGTGTGGGAAGAATATTAAAAGGCATTAGGAGTGAATAAGGTAATAAGAATCCAACAGTAAAGATAGAGGAAGAGGATATAATAAAAGAGAATAAAATTAGACAAGGAGGAGATAGACATCTATGGAGCATTACTATAAGGAAAAATAAAATATAAAAAATAGTATTGGAGCACACAACAGTTTTGTATTTTTTTATCAAGGAACGAGAAAGGTGATTTGGTGAGCCTACGAAGAGAAGTAAGTGAAATACAACACGTCTAAGAGGGAATAACCAACAAAAAATGTAACAACAGAAGCACCATAAGGAAAGGTTTTCTAAAAGATAAAAGAGTCAAAAATTGCATTGGAGAATTTTCCTAAGAGAGAACTCTCTCCAAACGCATTCGATATATTACTGTGTTTTTATTTTTATATTTTATAAACCACTAAATACTTTTCTTTCCTTTATTTTCATGCATGTGTAAGGAGATGATATGGTATAAAAATAAATTTAAATATTTAGAAAGACCATGAATTAAGTACAAAACTTATAGAATTCAAATTTTTGTGAGTTAAATTAGACTTATGAATTTCTTTTTTAAGGCTAAGATGGTATTATTATATAATGATATATAATTTTTGAAAGGTTAAAGGTTATACATTTACATATATATATATATATATATATATATATATATATATATATATATATATATATATATATATATATATACATATATATATTCATATTCTAGATGAACCACAAGTTTACCCATAAGAAAAATAATAATAATAATAATAAAAAAGATATATATGGAAAGAATATTTTAGGTATGATTTTTATGGGATGAACATGAAACATTCACATCATCATAGAGATATGGAAAGGGAATCAATAAAACATATAGAGGAGTAAGTATAACATATTTGTGAAGCTCCAACAAATAAATATTACACTTTCTCGAGTAATATGATTAGGTTGAAACACTAAATGTTAATTTTAAATTAGTCAAATGGAATGATTTACAAATATTTCTTGAGAGCATAAGGAATCAAAGAAATCATAGTAAAAAAGCTCCTAATATGTTCCAAGATAATAATGAATAATTTCATTAGGTGATTTAGTTAACATCATGTTAATTTGTCAAATAAGTATTGGCTAACAAAGATTTTTAAATATTATTTAGGACTGTTTATACCATAAAATATTTTAACTAGAAACATTTAAATGAATAAGATGTTTGAAGGAATTACAATGGATATCTCTAGACAACCTAAGGTGTTAACAAATTGATAGTATGGAATAAAAAATTATATACCTATGAATAAGTGACATAAATTTTAAAATAATTCTAAAATCTCAAATCAATGTAAGCCCATAATTGATTAGTAGAAATTCCTAAAAAACATTAAGATTCCACTGCAACATCGAACATGGTGGGAAATAGAGCAAGTTAGGGTGTGGATAAAAGTATGTGTCTTACTAGTACTAATAGTAGTGGTGTAAATCATTTAAACCCTATATATATGAATTATCAGTGGTACGTATAACATTAAAAAAAGTAGGAGAGAATAGGAATAGAGATAATAGTCCTTGCATGTGGAAATAATGCTTTGTTAGGTTTCATTACAATGAAGATATTTTTAGATGGTATGGGACACCTAAGAAATTTATAATTGATAATTTCCTACTCGTAAGTGTTAAGTATTTCCTTATGGAACAAACAATATAAAATAAAACATTATTATCTCTAACCCATATGTATGGTACGGGATAGGTGGAAGAGTTATGGTTGTTCATAGTATGGTTCTTTGATGTGCATATGATATCACAATATTGGAAATGGATGTTTAATATTCTATTTGATAAGAGATTATAGTGTTTGAATCACAATGCAATGATAGGGGAGGTGAATAAGTCCTTCAAAACTCTTAAAAAATTTCAAATTATATTTTATACTTCATTAACATTTAACCATGCATTAATGAGATCTCAACAATAAGCAATAACCATCCACAAGAACATAAACATGAAGGAGTACACAAGATAAAAATTTATAAGTGGAAAACCCTCAAGGGGAAGAAAAACCACTAAAAACTTTTTTGATATTACTCACAACAAATACTCAAGTGAATATTACACATCACAAGAGATTTCTTTAGTGAGGCACCAACCCCATAAGGAGCACCAACCCTTAAAACCTTGTTGATATTAATCAAAACAAGAGATTTACATGAATATGACTAATCACACAAGATTTTTATAGAAATATCACATAAGATATGCTACAAAAACTCAGCTGATTATGATCATAAGATTCATCTCCAAACTCCTTCAAATCCTCTTCAACACACATCCTTCTAACTCACTCAAGCATGAAAAAACTTGACTTGATTTGATGTCAAACCCTTGCACATAAGATCTCTAAAATTCATAATCATTTCAATCACCTCCTCATATCTAAAGTGATGACTTCATACCTAATTCATACTCACACTTGGATCACACTTTTTCCCTCTTTCTTAGCTAGTTCAAATTTGAACTCAAATATGCGATTTATACTTTTCTCAACTCAAAACATGAAATAATTAGATACTGCTCCTTCATCTCTACCAATAAATATTAAAAACATGAAAATATATTCATAAAAACATTCATAATGAACCCATGTAGGTCAGCCATGCTCAAATGTATCAAACAAGACAAAAATGATTCAAAACCCCATCACCTTATTCATATAAGACCAAAAACATCATCACCATGATTATTCAAGTTTCCAAATAGAAAACACATGTAAAATATGATATAAAAACTTCATATGTGGTCATACATTATCTTTCACTAATCAAATTCTTCACAACTCACTCAAGAAGTCTCATATCCTTCTTAAAATAGTTGTTTCCAGGAACTAGTCTTCACCTATAGGCCTCACGAACCTAAAAAAATACCTCAAATATGTCATGTATCCACTAATTAGAAATTCCTTGAATTTTATAACGCATCCATGTTTTATTTAGCTCATGAAACATCCATACATGCAAACCATAGCAAATTTCCTCTTTACTAAAATGAGCTACCCAAAAATCAGTTTTATGAACTCAAATATTTTTCACACTTGCTACAACTTTTAAGACATCAAAATGCCTTCAATATGAAAAAAATCAATCCCTCTTCACTTTACAATTGATATAAAGCATTCACTAATCCATCTCATGCATATTCTACCTCCATCTTCTAGCTTCTTAAGCATTCTTCCTCTTTAAAAATTTATATGGTTGATCTATCAAAACAAATCACCATGAAACAAACCATATACGATTAAAAGCTATATGAATCATATTTCGATAAAAAATAACATTTCCTTCCAAATCTAAGTGGAAGGCCTCCAACTAAGTTAATCTTCAAAACTGCTCTAGAATATACTTAAGACCAATCTCCATAAATTTAACACACTTTTCCCCCTAGGACCTCAACCATGATCGTAAACCATCATGAACATTAATCAAAACTCCCATAGTAAAAAAATCAATTTATTTCACAACTCTTTTGTACAACATTTCTTAAAACTGAACTTCTTTATAAAATTTATTGTTTGAGTTGGGTCCACATATCACCAAATAATATATCATATCTTTATGGAAATTTTAATGAGTCCTCTACAATCTAAAATTATCATACTATAAAATAAACTTTATTCTAGGAACCTATAATGAAAATATCTCCTACTTGTTTTTCAGCTTAGGGTTTCAAACTCATAAAAAGAAGTTTACTTTCTTAACAATCATTCATAAAAATGTGAAAATGAAAATAAATCATTATTTTTTAAATACTATTATCTCATTGAAAAATCATCCTTGAAAGTGAAAATTTCCCATGCAAAGTACACAATTCATGGTGAGCATTAAAATTTACAATTCGAAATGAAATTACCCTTTTTGGACCATGTTTCACATAAAACCTCATAACATGTAAAATATTATTCAAAATGATTTTAAATCTTTCTCACACCTATAAGACATATTTTTACATCATATCTAATAATTAATATGTCTCAAATAGTTATTCATATTCATAACACATCTCATTTACATGACTAGTCCTTGGGATTTTGCATGGTTTAGCCTAGGAATAATAGCACCAATACTATAACTCATCATGAAACCTTGTAAAAATACCTCTACATGATGAAAATGAGATAAAATACCTCCATGAGTTATCTCTAGAGCTCACACACACCTACAAGTTCCTATCATGCCTAATTAGGCCTCCAAACACAAAGATTAGACCTAGTGTGCACCATGACCCAGTAGAGAAAAACCTCATAGCTCTTCTTCAAAACACTCCAAAAGTACCTAAAAACATTTACACAACATGTATCAAATCCATTTATGCCTCCATGAGCTCATATGGCTCTACAATTCATCTTTATGCTTCACTAGGCCTCCAAACACCTCAACTTGGTCTAGATGTGCACTTGAAACAAGTTATTCAACCAAGTACATGCACCTTGAAAATCAAGTGAGATCCTAAAAAAACTCCAAAAATTATCTTAATGTTTCTAAAATTATCCTTAAGTCACTCTGTAGCTCCATCCATCATGCACCATCACCTAGGCTAGCTATGTCACTGGACTAAGCTTGCTGATCAAGCCAATCTCACCGGATCATCTCATGCCATCATTAAACCATCTAAATATCCATGTCATATAATTAATAATCATACTATGACACTAATTCATCAAAATATTTTTCATTAATGATCTTTTACATCAATGACACCACTTAGAACACAACATTCCAACAATCTCCCCTTTGGTCATTACTAGAATACCACTTAAACTTCTCCTTTTTACATTAATGAAAAAATACATACCCGGGCTTCATGATATTCATCTTTCTAAGATTCATATGATCACCTCTTGGTTGGAAACATCAACCAAAATCATCAAACAAGCTTACAAAATAGTATTACCTCACTAAACTCTATTTTTGACCTCTTCTCTCAGCTTAAAACCATTGTAAGCAGACCTTGAAATTATGTAAAAATTCATACACATGTCAACAATCATTTCTTAAGGATAAAAAAACATGTTCACTTCTTTCTTGATCTATCTCTTCTTGATAAAGCTTAATATTGGCTTGATTATTCCATATCTTGTCTTCACACAACTCTTAGTACTTTGAAATCCCGAGATCATTTTTCAGCACATTCTAGAAACACTTCTCAAGGCTCTAGAAGCTCACTCACATCATGACCTTATAGCTACCCCTCAACTTATGGCACCCTTGTCTAATAGAAAATACAAAATTTAATATTCTTACCTTGTTTTCTTGCCTTGGAGATGACTCAACTAAATCATCAATTCCCTAAAGAGATATTTCAGTGCTTTTGGTCTTCTTTACCTATTATTACACCTTATAGGTTATATGGCCTACACCACAAGACATTTACATTCAATTAGTCTTCTTTTTCTATACAAGCTACATATAAAAAAATTCATCATCAACCTAACTCCTCTTACCTCAAGAGCCTCCACAGACTTGTAGCATGTTGTTATATTGCATCATATCATTGGAATAGTATATTTATCCACCCAAATTGCAAGAAATCAACAATACATGTCTTGTAATAAGTTTCTCTTTTCATTTCAAGGAAAATAAACCTTCAATACCCCTTCAACTAATTTCATCTTTCAGATACCATCATGAGCATCATGATTTTGATTATAACTATTTCATTTATGCACTTACAACAATGTACCTCCTATAAGTAATGGAGCTCGGACCCATACCTTGTCATTTTCATGTTTTTATAAATTTTCATATACCAACATCAATATGTTCCTCTTTTTTATAGGCCTTGATAGATTTTTTTATTGAGAATACCACCCTACACACCTATCAAAAACACCATTATATCCCTCAAATATCATACTCGGACTTATAGCCCTTCTTCTCTCTTAAAACATTCATATTTTATCTTTGATGGATTATATCAATGTTTGCATTTCTCCTCATAGACTCTATTATGCTTAAATGGTATTATAATATCTTTAACACATCTTCAAGGATAAAAAATTGTTGTAAATTTTTTTACTACTTTTCATAATGTAGACACCCATTTCAGTCCTCTTGTAGCCAACTACTCATAGTCAAGATGAAAAAATCAATTACCTTTGTCTTGTGGTACCTTCTAATGTTCTCAATAGACATTAAGACTTCATTCTAGTCCAAGGAGGACTTTCAAGCCATCTTATGATCCTCCATACCTAATTTTTAGAATGCCTTATATTCGAAGATACCATGCACAAGCTTAACACCATCCTCATCAACCGATAAACTAACATTTTTATAATACGGACTTACACTTGCCCCGAATTACTTTTACACTCCTTTCAAGGTGGAGATACAATTTACAAACTTAAAATTCAAGGTTTATAGAGTTTTATATAAATTTTAATCTCAATACCACTCATGATATACCCGGAGAATTTCATTCCATCATCTACAGTTGGGTTGATCAATTCATCATATTGAATGACTTATATTTTTCTTTTGAGACCTGAAATCCTTCATTTGATCTTAAAATATTATCATACGTTTATCCTATTTCTTTCTCACTTAAACCATGTAGCCACACCATGTTTGAGACATTATACACACCCAAGAACCCAATTTTCATGCCTTTAGCATCTCTTATTCATTGTACTAACACAAAATGTAGATTTTTGGCCTTTGAATACTTTGTATTCTCTTCTTGCCCCATACCATGATGAATTATCTTGTTTAAACTTTTTTAGTCTTTGATATCATCACGAAACATTCTAATAAAAATGATTCACTTTTTCAAACTTGTAGCTCATCTAATATCATAAAGATCATATAGTTTTCTTCTTCACAAACATATATATGTAAAATAGACATATTTTCTAATCATCTAGAACACTTAAACTATTTTATTGATGCAAGTGCATTCTTAAGACACTTCATGCTTATACTAAGAGTCAAATAATCACATTTGATGCATATTTAATGTAATAACACATATTAATTTAATTATCTTACTTTTTCATCAATGATCTAGTCAAATTTTAGGAATTATTCTTCATGGATCCTTCCTCCTTATACTGATATTGGTATAAAATTCAATTGTATCCTACTTAGAGACTTTAAATAGCATAGAGAGTTTTTCTTGACTTAATGTATCCTTGCCTACAGTTCAACTCTTCAAGATATGAGTCAACACAAACCATAAAATTATATTGTATAGAGCATTATACAAATCTTACACCTTATAAGTTTAAACTTCATTTTTAGACCAACCATAGACCTAGTACTAACTTAAAGAATCATTATATATACTTTGAGACACCTTATATACATGCCTGGAATTCATGACAAAACTTCTATATTGACATTCTCCAAACATTTTTTTGATATTTTCAAACATAATTTGATCATTTCACAAGATGGGGTAAGGTGAACCTTTTGATGTGCTAAGATGAATACAAAATTAAATGAATATGCTTTGAATTATATGGGAAACTCAAATGTATACCATAACTTCACCTTAAATTACCAAACCAAGACCTCATAGACTTCAACTTTGACAAATCAGACTTTAAGACATAACTTCACAAACTCAAAGAATTTTGACTAATATTTTGATGACTTGAAAAAAGGAATTACCAACATACCTTGACAACTTGATGACACACCCTAACATGCCTTAATAGAATGACAAGATCTCCACAAAGAATATACTTCAATCACCTATCTCCCACTCTTTTCAATGCTTCATATGGATTAGCATGTCTCTAAGAAGATTAGTAAACACATGACACTTCTTGAACAATATATAAGAATGACTTAAAGAGATCTGAATCTAATGTAGGAGCATCATCTAAAGAGACAAAAAGTGAGCTAAAACAAGATCAAGAGGTCAAGAGAGAGAATGTGAGGAATATGGAAGACCCTAAAAGGTCATCAAATTTGAATTTTGATAAAAAAATATGCTTTCCCTCCATTTCTTCAATTCAAAATCTCAAAACTTGCAAAAGATAAATATGAGAATGTAAGTGGTCTTAGAGGCTTGTCAAGGTGTTATAGGTTAATTAGGTGTTACAAGAGTTAGTAAAGTGTGCACAAGTGTGGTAAAATGCCTATTTTGGCTTATGAGGGCATAATGTGTCAATATGATCCTAAAGTGGGTAGTTACATGTTATAATAGAATTTGATTATATGTGTGTAGAAGAGTCAGTTTGAGAATTTTTCCTCAAGAAAGAGGAACTAAGGAGACAGATGTAGAGAGGGTTTATATGTAAAGGGTTTGGACTATGAATATAATCTCTTTTTTTACACTATTTTCGTTTATTTTGCCATGTACATGTTTAAGTTTTCTTGTTATCATGAAAAAAGAACTATGATTTGTATTCATTTATGCATTAGAGGGGTTTTATTGAAACCTTGTGTAAGAATTGGTAAGAGTTGATTTAAGGTTCTTATATTTCTTATATATATTATGAAGCATTTGATTGTGATTTTGTGACAAACTATTTGTAAATAAATTTGGATACATGGTCTTGCAAATTGGTTTTGAAATGTGCTCTTTGATACCCCCATGTTTAAGAGGAGGTAGTTGAGTTATTAAAAAGTAATAAGTAGTGATTTTATCCCTTGATCAATGCATGTTGAAACATTTAAAATCCTGAACTCGAGATTGTACTATCACATAAATCGTGTGTTGTGATTACTTGACCTTGTTTTAAAAAGGTAAAGATATGGCATGCAGATCTAAAACTGTTCAAGATGACACTAGTTAGATAAATGAAGAAAATTCATTAAGAGATTTATTCTATGGAGAGTAATGATTTATGGTGACTCAAGCTTTACTTGACCGGTAGTTTCTGTTACATCTTGATTGTGGAGTTTTAAGACTAGTCCTGATTGATAAGGTCCATAAAGGCTCGAGGAAAGATGATATGAGAATTAGAATCATTTTATTCATTTTAGAAGGATCATCTAATTAAGTTTTAAGTTGTTATTGAACTAGATGATGTGTTTACCTTTGCAAAACCCTTAATTCTCAACTTTTACAATAATGCAAATGAGAGAAATTCTAATCTAAGGTGGATAATGATTCACTGATGGAAAAAAACTCTGAATGACTCCTAGAAAAACTTTTATACCAAGTCTTACACCATGAAAATTAAATCTCTTCATAATGTAAGTAATTCCATTCTCTTGGTCTTGTAGGAGGGTTTATAAGGTTCAATCTATAGATTCACATTTAGAAGGTCAAACCATCAAAATTTGAAGCAAATTTTGAAAGATAAAACTGTGGGATTGTATATTTCAATATTTTGAAGGAAATTCAAAGATCCACTGAGAATATTTATAGATATTTTTACCAGTCCCTATTTTTTTGTAGCTTTGCATAAAGACCTAATACTAAAGGCACAATTATAAAGGAATTGGAATATAGGAGGGGAATTGAATCTTGAAAATTTAGGGGTAGGAATATGAGTAAAATGAGTGTTAAAATGGTTTGATTTTTCTCCAAAAACCCTGGTATGCAAAGATATGGATGATAGTTCTTAAGGGTAGAGATAAAAGGAAGTAATAGGTAGATGAAAAAAGAAATTTTTAAGGGGAGAAAAAGGAATTAGGTTATAAAAATTTTCCCACATATTATTGACCCTAAGGGGTATTAGGAGAGTTATTTATCTTGATAAGATCATACACCAAACCCTCCAACTTTGATTTGACCAAGGGCATAGCCTTAAAGGTCCATTAAGGGTAGTTTGAATCCAATTAGAGAAAGATGAAGATATTCTTTACTCTAATAAATTGAATAAGTGTTGTCATATTGAATTTTTCTTGTGTGACAAGTGGAAGAGGTTTGAAAAGACTAAGCATAAGGATAAAGAGTCAAGATTGGCTAAATTGGAGCTAAGGAAAAGAAGCTAGTGAAGGGTTTATAGAGGTAAAACAAATAAAAGGTAGTTTTAAAGG
The DNA here is from genome assembly GCA_018340775.1 of Taxus wallichiana var. yunnanensis. NCBI lineage: Eukaryota > Viridiplantae > Streptophyta > Pinopsida > Cupressales > Taxaceae > Taxus > Taxus wallichiana. Next base: position 737,322,791 of record CM031241.1, read on the forward strand.
ATTTAGATGGTTTTATAAGTTGTAATGGAAAAAATTGAATTTGAGGAAGGTATGGGAAGATTTTAAGATGATACATTTAGGTTTAGAGGATCAATAATTTACAAATGAATTATTCTAGCTAGTGTAAGAAAACTTCTAAAACAATCTATTATTGTGTTTTGGATGAAATTGAATTATTTTGAATTGTGGAATGTATACAAAAGGTGTGGGGATATGCATCAGAATCCTTTTTAGGTGCCTACACATCACCCTTTTCATTTTGTTTTTAATTTTTATACTAAGACACACCTTGACTTACATTCATATCAATTTTTATGTTCCTCAATTGATTACTTTTACTTCCCATGAATTTTTGGTCATATAGAATATGTATTAGGACCATGAAATCTCCTTATTTTCCTTATAGGTCCATAACAATCCCTAACAATATGTCCAAACCTATTGCAATTGAAACACACAACTCTACTCCTTCCTTGTAGTTATCATTACTCCGATTATGAATTGATGATTCATCTAAACAATATCTAGCAAAATGACCTCTCTCATGGAAATTGAATCAAACGACATTATTTTCTTGTTCACTCCTATTATCTATCCAAGGATGATCATCTCTATAAAACCTCCTACACTCCTTAGCCCTATGACCAAAACCATTAAAAGTGAAGCAATAACCATTAAATGATATCTCATACCTTGAAGCATCGAGTTGTCTAACTGATTTGGTCTTCATATTGTCTTTGGTGAAGATTTCTTTCTTTACTTCCTTAAATCTTGATTCTTTAACCTATTTTATTAATACCTTATCTTCTTACATCACTTATTTTTAATTAGAATTTTCATTGAATCCAAAACTTGTTTTATCACCTACATGTTTATGTTTACTAACAAGATCATTAAGATCCTTTATGCTTTTATCAAACTTGTGAAATGATTTATCCTTCTTACCAACCTCTAAAAAATATTCCCTTAGAAACTCTATATCCTCTTCAAATTTTGTGCACTTACTCTCTTTGTCTTGTAAACTTGTGACTAGAAAATTTACATTTTATTCTAGCATCTTAACTATCTCATTTAGCTTGTTTATTTCATACTAATGCTTCTCTTCTAGATCATGAATCTTATCTTCATATCCTTTGAATTGAGATATCATATTATTTTTCTTCTTTTCAGCATGCCTTAACTTAGTTTGGATACACTCTAGTTCATCTTCAACATCATCATCTTCAGAATGTATGGAGTCACCAAAAATGATAGGACCATTACTCATAGAGTTAGTAGCATCTTTTTTCATGAATAACACCTCATGACCTACCTCTCCATGCTTTGATTCAGATTCAAAATTTGAAACACCACTATCAAAAATACTTGCTTCAGATGAGAAATCTTCTTCCCTTGTACAAAATATCTTCTTTCCTTTCTTCTTATAATAAAACTTTTAAAAGTTATTCTTATTGTTACTATACTTGTGATACTTCTTTCCATGATTTTCATCATGCTCATGCTCATCATGATCTTCCTTCTTATGCTTATGAGGAAAATTGATAGAAAAATGACCTACTTTACCACAATTAAAACATTTATAAGGAATATTACCTTTGTATTTTCCATATCCAACCTTCAATCTTCTAGAAAGCATTGAAAAGAGTTCTTCATCATCAAAATCAACATCATACATCTCATGAGTAGCATTATCATCCTTAGTCTTCTTGTTCTTGTTCTCCTTCTTGATAGGTTTATCATTCTGAATTCTCATCTCATATGCAATTAGGGTTCCATACAACTCATCCATTTTCAAGAGAGTTAAATATTCAACTTATTTAATGAAATACATTTTGGAATAAAACCTAGGTGTTAGAGATCTCAAAACCTTTTGAACCACAAACTCTTCTTTCACTTATTCATATATACCTTTCATGGTGTTAACAACCTTGTCAACCCTAAGCAAGTATGTAGAAATAGGCTCATCATCACTCATTTTCAACCCTTCAAATTGATTTTTGAAAGTATGAAGCTTAGCTATCCTTACCTTGGAATATCCTTCATATAATACCTAAAGTTTCTCCCACATTTTTTTTTTTTGAATTACAATAAATAACCTTCACAAGCTAAAATTCACCCAGACCACACATGATAGAATTCATAGCCTTTAAATTATCACTATGAGCGTACTTGTTGGTGGAGTAGTAGGATTAATATAACCATCCTCCACACATTGCTAAATATACAACCCTCGGGACATGATGTGATGCCTCATCCCCGACTCCAAAACTCATAGTTCACTCCATCAAATAATTGCACCTCACCGGTAGAAGAACTACTCTGTTGAATCACCATTTTGTGTTGTTGGAGCTTGAATAATTTCACCCCTTTTTCTTTATAGTTTTTCCTTCGAAGTCCTCGTGTCCAGTTGATATGTTTTAAAAGGTGTATATGTCGAGGGAAAAATTCATGACTCGATAATGTGTAACCCGGTCTCTATTTTTGTGAAAATCCCCTTTTATGGTTGAGGATTGTAAAGGTATGCCATCATTGGAAAATCCCTCTAACGTTTTCCTTTTCAAATGTTACCTCACTTGTCCCAAGTATGAATTACATGCTGCAAAAAAATTCCATAAACTTGGGGGATGGGAAAATAAAAAATTTCGAAACCTCTAAAAGGACAGTTCCCAAAAAAGAAAGGAAGGTTTTCCACATGTTTGCCTGACAAACCTTTGAAAAATTAAAAATTCATCCCCCCAAGTTACGAGCATTCACCATGTGGCTTATGCATAGTAAAGAAGTCCCAATAAAATGAAAAATTCAAAGAAGGAGGGAGAGTGCAGATGTTTCCATGTGTTGCCTAGGAACAATTTAGAAAAGGGAAGGGCCCACGAAAGGAATGAAATCCTGCAAAATGAGATAGAATCCCGAGAAGTTATGATTCGAGCTGCGTAATCGAGGAATAATGTTGCGAACTAAGAAGATAGTGCAAGGAGGGTTGTGAAATGCCATGAGATAAGTTATCTCTTCCAGATGAATTGTAACAAGTTTGAAATAATGTGATACACTAAGAGGATGAGGAAAAGCACATGATTACAAACCATTGAAAGCACAATAATGGTTTATTTTTGTTATTCTTGGTTCTAGTACTATGTTGAAGAGTCTCAGTAATGTAGGAACAGAAAATAATTGCATGTCAAAAGGTGAAAAATTAGATGTGACATCATTTGAAAGTAGTCTCATATATAATTCAAAATGGGGATTATATAGGGGCCCTAGCCCATGGTAAAAGGGCCCATTTACATAATTGAAAATAAAGGCGTAAAGACAAACATAATGCTTAGAGACCCTTCATTCCTTTGTAAGTTCCCCCTAGTGGAGGAAATTTTTTCAGAAACTTATTCTTCCTCAACGTGAATTCATCATAGCCCTGTGTTGTCTGGATAAACAAGATGGACTCTGTGAAATCTCGTGACATCCCCATATCCATTAACAACTCAAAATTCATTCTTGGTTCATTTATTCTTTTATCCAACTCAATATTCTTCTGGTAGGAAGATAGATAGTCTAGAAGATCCAAGCCACCTGTGAAGAATGGTGTCTTCCCCTTCCCCTTGTGAATAGTAGACTTGTTGAAAATAGAATAAGAGGGAATGGTTGGAGTTATTGAAAGACCTAGGAACATATCATGGGGGCCAAGAGAAATGAAATACTTTTAGCTAGATTCAACTTTCCATCTCCTTATAAAGGGCGGATTCTCTCTTGGGGAAGGGATTGGCTGAGGAACCGAGAAGCCATACCCAATGAAGGAACATAATGCCTAGAGCGAGTGGATGACTGAACTATAAACCTACCCCTACATCCCGAGAAGAGGATATTAGTACTCTTGAACGACGAGTAGAAATGGTTAGCTCCTCTTCTCCATCTAAGATAATGATTGGGGGCTTAGATCTTGATTCAACCATATCTTTCCCCCATATGGTGCTGACTTTACACTTGGTTGTGAGGGTACAGTCTTGACTTCCCCTTCTCCAAAGAGGCAATCCTCTATTCTAATTCATCCACCTTGTGAGAAATGACAGGCATGGTTTCAATGGAATATTTTTCATATAACACATAAGATTCCTTGGGAATATCCTTTAATACAAATTCTTCATCACATAGGAATGGACACTAAAAGTTAGTTTTCCTAGACACTTGAGGCCTCCTTTCAATCCAGAATTTCTTTAGGTCTTCAAGATCCTTCAGATGTTCCCATCAAAAGAGATGAAAATACATGAATTGAAAGGTTGTGAAGACAAGATTGATCCTAATTAGCCTTGTGAGAAGTGCGAGTCGGACCTATTGATAAGTCAAGGGTCCTCTAGTGTCTCCTGCACATTCTATGTCAAATAAGGCCCTAACAAAAGCCTCATCAGGACCACACAGTTGAAGATTTGATTCAAATATTTTGACAAAATTTCCTTCAAACTATTTTCCATAAGTAATTTTTCCATGTCGCTAGTAGAAAGCTGTAAAAAAATCCTCACTTATAGGATAAGAAGAGAAATGCATCCTGGTAATGGGATAAAATGGGTTTTATAGTAGAAGTGGCATAGATTGATTGAATTGAAAGAAATCATTTACACCAAATAAAGGAATATCTTTCTCAACTCACATGAGGAAAATTTAAAGGTTGAAGTGAATCGAACAAGCATGATTGATGAATTAACTGGATTTGACAAGAACCATGTGGGATAGTTAAACCAAGCAGATGTGAGAAGGAATGCACAACACCCAAGATGTATCTTTGGATAGTAGATGAAAGGTGTCTGTCACTTTAGGTCACCTTAGAGTGCTCAAAGGATATCAAAAGTAACCATCCAATCACCAGGTGGAAGGAATCATGAAAACATTAGTCATAAGCAATGACATGATATTCTAATCATATATGATAAGATAAAAATGAAGAAGGCTCGTACTCTTTACACCTGGAAAGGCCAAATAAAATATTTTCATAAAAGTTATCATTGATACAAGTGATATTTTGTAAAGGAAGGATATACTCTTGAAATATCTATGTTATTTGGGGGAAATTAAAAATAAAATAGGGATGTAATTGTATAAAGATGAGAATACTCTCGAAAAGGGGGTTAAGATTTCTAAGAAATAAAAAGAGAAAAGAGAGAAGAGACTAAAAAAATCCATTTTTCTAAAAGACTTGTCTGAGAAACCTGTTAATTTCCTAAGACTTCAAAATAAATCATGTCGAGATTATTGCAAGTGTACGACCATTAACAATTATTGAGACTATAAATGAAACTTTCCCTTGCTGATAAATTTGATGAGCCTTGAGTTAATTATGTTAATCATGAGCATTGTTGTGTCTACTTTTAATTTGAATATGTTTCAAGTAGTTATTCATGTTCCTGTCACAATCTTATGTCACGAATTCCTCTGAATCACACAAGATCTTATCCTTGTGGTAGAATTGTGGTATTTAGATATTTGATCTTATTAGACATGTGTGGACATTTAGGCGTATAGCGCCAATTTAGCTTAATTTCTATATTGTCACATTTTCTTATAATGTCATGGATACTAATGGATATGATGTTGTGTTTGGAACATAATTATAATAATGGATAGTTGTTGCATGTGGAATTCTATGGTTATATGTCACGTATCATCTTGTCTAACTTTTGGAATATTGAGTATAATTGTGCACGTTGTCGCATCTTGATTTCAGTAGGATGTTAGGTTAGTTTAGAACGCATTGATATCTTACTATGTCATTGAATTATATTGTATCGGATAGGTGTGGTTAATGTGTGCAATGAGTGTGCAGGTGACAGGTTTACAGGAGAACGTGGGATTCAGGCCAGCTACTCAATCTTGCACAAGCAGCCCACGGGCTGAGTCCTAGCCATGTTCATTGTGTGAAGCCTTAGTATAGGAGATTATTATTTTGGGCACTATGAGTGACCCCAATTTATGTAATGTATTGTGCTTTGAATTATTAATTTTGTTTAGGGTTGCTAGTGAAGTTGTAAACTTGTTTTGGGAGTTAATAATTCCACTTTCATTTAAATTTTTGATTTTGTTTAATGAGTCACTTAATCACAAGGGTTTAGGGTCACATGTGAGACCCTTGGGTGGTCCCCACACCCTCTACCCTTGTGCCAAAAATGCAAAACCCGAAATTAGGTTATTTTGGGCATTTTTGGGGACCCTTTTATAGCTTGGGAGTTCCCTAACACAAAAATGAGCCCTTGGACCCTACCTAATGGGTAGGGGGGCTTATTTTCAAGGCTAGAGGGAGTTTTCCCTCCCTTTTTACCTCTTGTTTGGTCACATCCATGTAAGGGATGTGGATTTGAGTGCTTATTAAAAGTTTCACTTATTTTGTCTTGCTAACATTTAGGGGATTTTGGGAGAAGAGGGCAAAAAGATAATTTTACCCTTTCTCTCTTTTGTTTTGGCATCTTTGACCTTGATGAGGGAGAGGGGTGACACATGTCACCCCCTCATTTGTGAGGATGCTTGCTTTCTCCTCTTCAAATTCCCATTCATGGGAAAAGAGAGGGACTTTTTTTGGAACTTCTTGCTTGGGATGCTTGTGGATTTTGGAGCTTGGAGATTGGCTTGAGTCAAGGTGTGAGAAATTTGAAGTTGGAAAGCTTTTTGGAGAGCTTTCCTTGAGGTAGGCTCTTATGTCTTTTGCTTGTGTTGCATTTATCTTAGTTGTTAGATGGGTTGCATGGTTTTGTTATTTGGTTGTTTTTGTTTGTTTTACTCCCTCCATCATATGGCATGATGGAGTTTTGGAGTGTGGGGGAAGAGAGAGGGAATTTTCCCTCTCAATCCTCAAGGCTTGATGGACAAGCCTTGTAGGGTCTTATTGTTTTCCCCTCAATGGTTGAGGTGGGGAAGTTGATTCATTTGGCTTGAATCTCCTTCCCCATTCTTGGTAAGGAAACCCCTTTGGGGTTTGAAAATCCTTCCAAGAAGGACTTGGAGAAAGGGAGGAGGAATAAGGAGGGTTTTGATTTAAATTAGGAGCAATAAGGAGGGTATGGAGTTTGTTGCTTTGTGCAAGAAATTTTTTATAAATTTTTTGAGAACTTTCTCCTCTCTTCCCCACTTTTGAGGAAGAACATGGGTTCTCCTCCTTGTAAATTTTGGAGTCTTGTTTTGTTTTGTCTTATTTTTGTGTGCTTGCATCATTGTTAGTGTACCCTTCATCTTGTGCAAGTTTTGGTTAGTTATCCTCTTTCCCATGGGCTTGGGGGAGGCTAGCATGCCTTCCAACCTTGGAAAGGCATGTAATGATGCCTAAAGGTTGGGTGGTAAAACAAGCCTTGTTCTCTTTGTGTTTGGAGACTATGTGGAGGAAAAGTTAGAGCCTAAAGCTTGAAGATGGTGGGAGCATTCTTGGTTATCTTGGTATTTTGTTTTCCCCAATTTTGGGAGATTCCTAATTCTAAATCTCACGTGGATATTGTTATACCAAGTGGTTTCATTTCTTTTTAAGTTTACCATGTTGAGGTTATGGTTTGTAGCTTTGAAACCATAAGTGTTGTAATAGTATTGTGTATCCCCTTCAATCATGAAATGGAGCCTTGCAAAGTCCTATCTTGTGTATTTTGGGCATCTTGTAATTTGTTTCATATGTTGTAATAAATTCAAGCTTTAATCTTTCTTTTGATATAAACCATCCTTGCATGGTAAATGTTGAAATAACTTTGTATTTTAAAAGCCAATGAAATGATTAATATAAGTGGTTTCTTCTCTTGAGAGATGGTTTTGTATGTTGATATTTTGACCTTCAAAGTGAAGTGAAATTTTTCACTCTTGTTATAGGAGTTTAAATGTATTTGGGGATTACTAATGTATCATGGTACAAAGCTAATAATATTTGTATATTATACACACTTTATTTAATAAAATTATGAATTCAGTTTTGTTGTAAAAAGATAATAATAAAAGCTAACATGGGTTTATTTATTCAATTTGTGCCTATGGAACTACTCCAATATATATATAAAAAACTCTCTCATTTCAGGGCATTCGATATAGAAATTCTTTAGAATGATAATATTTGAGTTGAAAATATATAAGATATGAATCATATAAATTCAAAGGATCATATATATATATATTATTTCTCCATGCTTTAATAAAAAAAAAAATATACCATATATTAATATATATATATATATATATATATATATATATAAAAAATATATATATATATATATATATTAATAAATATATATATATATATATATATATAAATAAATAATATATATAAATATATATATATATATATATATATTTAAATAAATAAAAAAAAAACAAAAAATGTTTTATTAATATAAAATTTTAATAAACAAAAAAATATATATAAATGGTGGTGGGGGGTTCGAATCCCCCCCCTCTATATCCCTCCCCCCCGGCCTTGTCCCCCCCACCAGTCACCCCTCCCTTCCCGCCCCCCCATTGCCATATGGCTTGCCCCCCATTGGCCGCCCCCCACCCCCTCCCGTGCCCGTTCCTCCCCCTCCTGCCTTCTTGCCCGCCCTCCTCCGCTCTCCTCCTCCTCCCCCCCCCCCCCTTTTACCCCTTCCCCCACCACACCTGCCCCCTCCCTACAAAGAAAAAAAAAAAAAAATGAACACATTTTTCCATGTCCCCACACACACATATTAGCCATTCTTCACAAATCTGCCCCTCCTCTTCATAGAAAAAAAAAATAATAGTATGTGCATTGTGCATTAAAAAAATAAGAGAAAATATTCTTGTTTTATAAGAAATTTCAAAACTAATACCATGTTTGGTTTTGATAAGAAAACTCCATAGTTTCTCCAACCCGCATAACAAACAAACAAAAAAAAAAAATGAGAAGAGATGAATAGAAGTAGGAAGAACATAAGAAAATTTAGGTTTTTTTTTTTAGGCAAAAAAAAAAAAAAGATCCAAGGGCTGAGTTTGATTTAATCCTAGGGTCTCAAATAAAACCCACCTCATTTTAAGTTAAGAGGATTTTGGTGGAATGGTAATTTAAATTTAAGAAGGGAAATATGGGTAAATATTTGAAATGGGAGAGGAACTCATTTAAAGTGAATAATTATATTTCAATGTGATATATTATTTTAAATGTGTGAAAATTATTAGAAGCTAAACAAATCAAATTAACTCAAAACAATTGTTTTAGCAATTTGGGTTAAAAAAATTATATCGTTAAGAATTTAATGACTTAATGAGAAGGGTTAGGTGAAGCTTTAGTTCGCACTTCAAAAATAATATTTCCCAAATTTTTAAAAATTTCTAACCTTTTAAATTCCTTCATTCCTGTCCTCGAGAATGGGCATTACATTTGGTATCAGAGCTTGAGGTTCGCACACACGGACCACTTTGGGTAACTAATTAAAATAGTTAATGGTAATTTTAATAACACAAAATTAACTAAATGAATAAAAATAAACTAGTTAAAATAAATCATCCACAACCATTAAATTTTAAATTAATAAATTTCTCTCACCTCATGCAGGATGGCACCAAGTGAGGACGATCAGCTAGAGGTTTGGGGCGTAGTGCACCTACGCAGGAGCCGCCGGCACCCAAATTTGGGCCTCGGATATTAGAGGCCTTGCGCCAGCTGATAGGCGTTGTGGAGCAAAGGTGCTACCACCACCACAGGAGACGAGAGTGGAGGCACCATTGGGAGACGAGGAGCCATTAGGTGAGGATGCGCATTCAGAGCCACCAGAGCACGATACACCGAGGTGGGAGAGGTCACGTAGCCCTTCCGTTCATCACGAGAGGGTAGCCTCATTCCGTCGTAGCCACTCACACAGTCCTCGAGGGACCATTCGAGGATAGGTGACCCCCTTCACCTGTTGGACTACATCGCAGGATCGAGATACAAGTAGTGTGATCAGGGATCTTCTTCATTTGCAGCCACCCACCTACACCGGCTCTACAGATGGCTTTGGGGCTGAGTCATGGCTCCTTAGCTTGGATAGTTGCTTTGGCTTGCACTCTTACGAGAGCAACGTCAAGGCAAGGTTCGCCATACACCTCCTCCGAGACGCAACAGGTTTGGTGGAGGAATGAGGAGCGAAGCTCCATCTGACTCGAGAGACAGTGACTTGGGAGATGTTCGAGGAGTGTTTTAGGGCTCGTTATATGTCAGAGCATTTTGTGCAGAAGAGGATCGATGAGTTTCACGACTTACGACAGGGATCTGGCATAGTAGCAGCAGTATGAGAGTAGGTTCCTAGATCTTCTACAGTATGTGGACTACCTGCAAGATGAGAAATTATAGGTTAACAGGTTCATTCGAGGGCTTAATGCAGATATAGTAGGAGCAGTTAGGATGCTATCTCCTCCCACACTTGAGAAGGCCGTTGAGAAGGCCTACTTAGCTGAGGAGAACAGGACCAAGGCACAGGAGCATCGTGATAGAAACAAGAGCAAGTTTTAGGAGAGGATACAGGCTTTTAGAGTCAGAGGTCATGAGGTACTGCACCACCCCCTAGAGGAGGATTTTGGCCTCCGCCAGCAGCCACGAGGGCTCCACCACACCCGCAGCGACAGACACAAGTAGTAGGGCCACCCGCAGCAGGGGGCTAGACAGACACAGGGATTTCAGAGAGGTGTTTCTAGAGGTGGTTTTGGTGGAGCCAGGGATAGGAGGCAGGGCACTCAGCAGACACAACCAGCTCGCACACAACAGTCTGCTAGGGTTGGACTGGCAGGATCAGTACACCAGAGTACAGGAGGGACCCCATCTCAGAGGGGTACAGGAGGTTGTTTTATTTGTGGATCTCCATATCACTATGTGCGCATGTGCCCGCACAAACCCAATACCATGGATGCACAGAGAGCTGCTAGATCCGAGCAGATGGTGGGTGATGTAGGATGTGCTCATCATGTATATGCAGCGGTTGACAACCACCAGGCCGAGCATCAGGCCACAGTCATTGAGACGATAGGTACTATCAGGGGTATTTTTATCTCAGTACTTTTGATTCAGGTGCTTCAGATTCCTTTATATCACCTTCTATAGTGGACCAGTGTGGGCTAGTGGTGGCTAGGTAACCAGATAGTTGGCAGGTTGAGTTGGCCTCTGGGGCCAAACTCACCGTGGACTCATATGTGGAGAGTTACGTACTTGATTTAGGAGCCTTCTCCACTACTCTTGACCTCCGAGTTATCCCTCTAGGTTCCTATCAGGTAGTTTTGGGTATGGATTGGCTCGAGGCTCATCGAGCTAAGGTGGATTGCAGAAATAAGGTCATTGAGTGTCAGGATGATCTTGGGAGTGCAGTTGTGATATCAGGGATGCAGAGGCCTATCTCCTTGTGCATGATATCGGCTAAGCAACTCAAGCGGAGCATGCGTAAGGGTTGTCAGTTGTTTGCTATCACCATCAGTGATCGATCTGAGAGCATTCCAGAGCATTCACCCTTAGATGATCATGCAGTTTTGAGGGAGTATGCAGATGTATTTCCAGGTGAGCTTCCAGGTTACCACCCCGCAGAGAGGTGGATTTCACCATTGATTTAGTACCTGGATCAACACCAGTTTCTAGGGCACCTTATCGGATGATGACCCCAGAGCTTCATGAGCTCAAGATTCAGTTAGAGGAGTTGTTGGATAAGGGTCTCATTCACCCTAGTGTATCTCCTTGGGGAGCGCCAGTCATATTTGTGAAGAAGAAGGACGGTTCTCTCAGACTTTGTGTAGACTTCAGAGATAGCTCAACAAAGTCACAATAAAGAACCGTTATCCACTCCCTAGGATTGATGACTTGTTTGATCAGATGCGGGAGTGAGAGTGTTCTCCAAAATTGATCTCAAGTCAGGGTATCATCAGTTGCGCATTTTAGATGCAGACATTCATAAGACAGCATTTCACACATGTTATGGGCATTATGAGTTCACAGTGGTTCCATTTGGTTTGACCAATGCCCTAGCTGTCTTCATGAGCCTCATGAATGGAGTATTCAGGACATTTCTAGATCACTTTGTCTTAGTGTTCCTTGATGACATATTGATTTATTCTCGTTCTGAGGAGGAACATGAGGAGCATTTGAGATAGGTACTTCAGGTTTTTGAGAGTAGAAGTTGTAGGGAACTTGGAAAATGCAGCTTCTTTCAGATAGAGATTCAATTACTTGGGTCATATCATATCAGGTGAGGGTATCTCCGTAGATCCCTCTAAGATACAAAGCTATCTTGGATCGCCAAAGCACCCACATCGCCATTCGAGGTGAGGAGTTTCATGGGTTTAGCAGGGTATTACCGCAGGTTCGTACATGATTTTCTAGGATTTCTCACCCTATTACTTCTCTTCAGAGGAAAGGGAAGAAGTTTGATTGGTCAGAGAAATGTGAGCAAGCCTTTTAGTTGCTTAAGGAAAGGTTAACCACGGCACCCATCTTAGCAGTTCCAGACCCGACAGAGGATTTTGTTGTTTGTACTGATGCATCACTAGAGGGTTTGGGAGCAGTTCTTATGCAGGAGTGTCGGGTTATTGCTTTTGAGTCTCGTAAGCTCAAGGACTACGAGCTTAATTATCCTACTCATGACTTGGAGCTTGTAGCAGTTGTTCATGCTCTAGTGCATTGGTGACATTTCCTTTTGGGTAGACCTTTCATTTTGAGGACAGACCATCGTAGCTTGCAACATATCTTTTCACAGCCGAACCTCAACGCTCGTCAAAGGCGTTGGATGGAGTTCCTATGTGAGTATGACATGGAGGTTCAGTATATCAAAGGGAAGGAAAATGTTGTTGCAGATGCACTTAGTAGACGACGACATGTGCTTGCTTCTTTGACACTTCAGTCAGATTTGAGAGGCAGGATTCTTGAGCACCTTCCAGAGGACAAGATTTTATGAGGGAGCTAGACAGATGTTAGAGTCTCAGGGTTCTTTAGAGGGTAGATATTCTGGGTGTGTTTTAGAGGCAGATGGTTTGCTTTGGTTCCACAGCACATCTACGTGCCTAAGTCAGGTGATCTGCGTAGCTTCATCCTCACAGGCTCATCGAGCCCCATATGCGGCACATCCAGGAGTGAAGAAAATGCATGCCGATCTATGAGGAGTTATATTATTGGCCAGGTCTTCGACGGGACATAGCAGATTTTGTTGCACGTTGCCTTGAGTGCTAGAGGGTCAAGGCAGAGCATTCTCATCCCGCAGGACTTTTACACCCTCATGATATTCCCGAGTGGAAATGGGATGTGATTTCCATGGATTTCATAGTCGGACTCCCTATGTCTTCTTATCGTCATGATGCCATTATGGTCACCGTGGATAAGTTGACTAAGGTTGCACATTTTTCACCAACCAAGGTCACCTATAATGCATAGGCCATTGCCAAGGTATTTATGGAGGACATTGTTAGGTTGCATGGGATTCCGAAGACCATCATCAATGACAGGGATACTATCTACACTTCAGTTTTCTAGACTTCTTTTCAGGCCGCTCTGGGTACTCAGATTAATTTCAGTTCAGCTTATCATCCAGAGACAGATGGGCAGACAGAGAGGGTTAATCAGGTGTTAGAGGACATGTTGAGAATGTATGTCATGGATCAACAGAAGAAATGGGAAGATTATTTGCATTTAGTTGAGTTTTCCTACAACAACAACTATCATAGTTCCATTGGTATGGCTCCTTACTAGGCTTTGTATGGATGACCTTGCAGACACCTTTGAGTTGGGATAGACTAGATGATAGGATTATTCTGGGACCAGCCTACCTTCAGGATTTAGAGCAGCAGGTTGTTCTGATTAGATAACCATCTTGAGCAGGCTAGAGCATGCCAAAAGGCATATGCAGACACCAAGAGGATTGATCGTCACTTCTCAGTGGGTGACAAAGTCTTCTTGAGAGTTCATCCGCATAAGAGTCCGATCCGTTATGGAAAGGGTTCTAAGCTATCACCTCATTTTGTGGGGCCTTTTGATATTTTAGAGGTCATCGGTCCAGATTGCCTATCGCCTAGCTTTTCCACCACGCCTTGCACGGGCCCACGATGTGTTTCATGTTTCTGTACTACGTAGATATGTACCTGATGCTTCTCATGTTTTGGATTGGTCAAAATTACAGGTAGAGGATGGAGGACAATGTGGAGACTGGAGCCCGTATGCATACTGGAGCACCGGAGGTTGGCCCTTTGGGGTCGAGACTTGGACCAAGTTAGAGTACAGTGGGACCGGTACGACGAGACAACAGCTACCTGGGAGGATGCGATACCTTTGAGGGCTAGATATCCCTATCTCTTTCAGTGACTTCCAGGAGGAAGTCTAATTTTAGTAGAGGGGGATGTAGTGCCCACACTTTTTATAGCTCAGTAGCTTGTTGTTTCTTTTCTCATAGACATGTTTTGATAGTGATTGGTTATATCTTGGACATTATATTTAGATATTTGATCTTATTAGACATGTGTGGACATTTAGGCGTATAGCACCAATTTAGCTTAATTTCTATATTGTCACATTTTCTTATAATGTCATGGATACTAATGGATATGATGCTGTGTTTGGAACATAATTATAATAATGGATAGTTGTTGCATGTGGAATTCTATGGTTATATGTCACGTATCATCTTTGTCTAACTTTTGGAATATTGAGTATAATTGTGCACGTTGTCATCTTGATTTTAGTAGGATGTTAGGTTAGTTTAGAACGCATTGATATCTTACTATGTCATTGAATTATATTGTATCGGACAGGTGCGGTTAATGTGTGCAATGAGTGTGCAGGTGACAGGTTTACAGGAGAACGTGGGATTCAGGCCAGCTACTCAATCTTGCACAAGCAGCCCACGGGCTGAGTCCTAGCCATGTTCATTGTGTGAAGCCTTAGTATAGGAGATTATTATTTTGGGCACTATGAGTGACCCCAATTTATGTAATGTATTGTGCTTTGAATTATTAATTTTGTTTAGGGTTGCTAATGAAGTAAACTTGTTTTGGGAGTTAATAATTCCACTTTCATTTAAATTTTTGATTTTGTTTAATGAGTCACTTAATCACAAGGGTTTAGGGTCACATGTGAGACCCTTGGGTGGTCCCCACACCCTCTACCCTTGTGCCAAAAATGCAAAACCCGAAATTAGGTTATTTTGGGCATTTTTGGGGACCCCTTTGTAGCTTGGGAGTTCCCTAACACAAAAATGAGCCCTTGGACCCTACCTAATGGGTAGGGGGGCTTATTTTCAAGGCTAGAGGGAGTTTTCCCTCCCTTTTTACCTCTTGTTTAGTCACATCCATGTAAGGGATGTGGATTTGAGTGTTTATTAAAAGTTTCACTTATTTTGTCTTGCTAACATTTAGGGGAATTTGGGAGAAGAGGGCAAAAAGATAATTTTACCCTTTCTCTCTTTTGTTTTGGCATCTTTGACCTTGATGAGGGAGAGGGTGACACATGTCACCCCCTCATTTGTGAGGATGCTTGCTTGCTCCTCTTCAAATTCCCATTCATGGGAAAAGAGAGGGACTTTTTTTTTGGAACTTCTTGCTTGGGATGCTTGTGGATTTTGGAGCTTGGAGATTGGCTTGAGTCAAGGTGTGGAGAAATTTGAAGTTGGAGATATTTTTGGAGAGCTTTCCTTGAGGTAGGCTCTTATGTCTTTTGTTTGTGTTGCATTTATCTTAGTTGTTAGATGGGTTGCATGGTTTTGTTATTTGGTTGTTGTTGTTTTTTTACTCCCTCCATCATATGGCATGATGGAGTTTTGGAGTGTGGGGGAAGAGAGAGGGATTTTCCTCTCAATCCTCAAGGCTTGATGGACAAGCCTTGTAGGGTCTTATTGTTTTCCCCTCAATGGTTGAGGTGGGGAAGTTGATTCATTTGGCTTGAATCTCCTTCCCCATTCTTGGTAAGGAAACCCCTTTGGGTTTGAAAATCCTTCCAAGAAGGACTTGGAGAAAGGGTGGAGGAATAAGGAGGGTTTTGATTTAATTTAGGAGCAATAAGGAGGGTATGGAGATTTTTGCTTTGTGCAAGCAATTTGATTTATAACATTGGAGAACTTTCTCCTCTCTTCCCCACTTTTGAGGAAGAACATGGGTTCTCCTTGTAAATTTTGGAGTCTTGTTTTGTTTTTGTCCTATTTTTGTGTGCTTGCATCATTGTTAGTTTACCCTTCATCTTGTGCAAGTTTTGGTTAGTTATCCTCTTTCCCATGGGCTTGGGGAGGCTAGCATGCCTTCCAACCTTGGAAAGGCATGTAATGATGCCTAAAGGTTGGGTGGTAAAACAAGCCTTGTTCTCTTTGTGTTTGGAGACTATGTGGAGGAAAAGTTAGAGCCTAAAGTTTGAAGATGGTGGGAGCATTCTTGGTTATCTTGGTATTTTGTTTTCCCCAAATTTTGGGAGATTCTTAATTCTAAATCTCACGTGGATATTGTTATACCAAGTGGTTTCATTTCTTTTTAAGTTTACCATGTTGAGGTTATGGTTTGTAGCTTTGAAACCATAAGTGTTGTAATAGTATTGTGTATCCCCTTCAATCATGAAATGGAGCCTTGCAAAGTCCTATCTTGTGTATTTTGGGCATCTTGTAATTTGTTTCATATGTTGTAATAAATTCAAGCTTTAATCTTTCTTTTGATATACAAATCCTTCGCATGGTAAATGTTGAAATAAATTTGTATTTTAAAAGCCAATGAAATGATTAATATAAGTGGTTTCTTCTCTCTCTTGAGAGATGGTTTTGTATGTTGATATTTTGACCTTCAAAGTGAAGTGAAATTTTTTTCACTCTTGTTATAGGAGTTTAAATGTATTTGGGATTACTAATGTATTATGGTACAAAGCTAATAATATTTGTATATTATACACACTTTATTTAATAAAATTATGAATTCAGTTTGTTGTAAAAAGATAATAATAGCTAACATGGGTTTATTTATCAATCTGTGCCTATGGAACTACTCCATATATATATTAAAAACTATCTCATTTCAGGGCTTTCGATATAGACATTCCTTAGAATATAATATTTGAGTTGAAAAGATAAGATATAATCATATAACTTATATCTCGTTGTTTTATTTCTCCATGCTTTAATAAAAAAATAGGCATATATTAATAGATTATATATATATATATATATATATATAAACATATATATATATATATATATATAGAATAAATATTATATTGTATATGATTTATATAAAATAAATATATATTTATAATTAAATCATCTTTTCAACTCAAATATATATATATATATATATATATATATATATATAAATATATATACATATAAATAAATATATTTAAATAAATATTAAAACAAAAAAAAATGTTTTATTAATATAAAATTTTAATAAACAAAAAAAAACAAAATAAATGGTGGGGATCGAACCCCCACCTCCACACTATCCCGGGGCTGCCCCCCCCACCCCCCAGTGCCCCCCTACCGCCGCCCACGCACTTTCTTCCATCCCCGACCGCCCCTTGCACACCCCCTCCTCCCCCCCGTCGCCTTGTTGTCCCCCATGTGGCCTCCTCCCCATACCCCCCGCCCCTGCTGCGCTCCGCCACTAACCACCCCCCCCCCACCTCCCTTGTGGCCCCACCACATACACCCTCTACCACTCCTGTGACCACATTTTTCCCCTTCCCCACATGCACATCAACCATTCTTCACAAATCCACCCTCCTCTTCACAACAAACAAAAATAATAGTAGTATGTGCTTTTAAAAAAAAAAGAGAAAACCATTCTTGTTTTATAAGAAATTTCAAAACTAATACCATGTTTGGTTTGATAAAACTCCATAATTTTCTCCAACCTGCATATAACAAACAGAAAAAAAAAAAATGAGAAGAGATGAATAGTAAGTAGGAAGAACATAAGAAAATTTAGGTTTTTTTTTAGGGAAAAAAAAAAAAAAGATCCAAGGGCTGAGTTTGATTTAATCTTAGGGCTCAAATAAAACCCACCTCATTTTAAGTTAAGAGGATTTTGGTGGGAATGGTAAATTAACTTAAGAAGGGAAATATGGGTAAATATTTGAAATGGGAGAGGAACTCATTTAAAGCTGAATAATTATATTTCAATGTGATATATTATTTTTAAATGTGTGAAAATTATTAGAAGCTAAATCAATCAAACTAACTCAAAACAATTGTTTTAGCATTTTGGTTAAAAAATTATATCGTTAAGAATTTAATGACTTAATGAGAAGGGTTAAAAGGCATAAACTAAAGTAGGGGTAGGTCATACCCTCAAAGCATAGTACTATCCAAATTTTCCAATCTCGAGTGAAAAAGAGTCAATTAAATCCATTATCAGCTACAAAATGACTCAAATTCTTATCTGTCTCTAAGCATTCTTCTCTTCATGTTGATGCTACTCAGATTCAAAGGGAGAACTGATTTGGGTTTCAACACCAATTTGGCACCCTTTCCGGGAGTAATTTTACAAATACATATGCATACTTACCTCAGTAATGATTCTTACATGTTTATATGCAAATATGTTGTTTAAACATCATCCTTTGTTAAGATTTATGAAGATTTAGCAAGATCAAAAGTTTATTGTGTAATATTTCTGGTTTAAGTGAATGTTGCACTAGATTTGTATTACTAGTGATAAATATTGACAAAGGATGATCAGATCTGTCAAGCTTTATAGAGATTGAGTATTGATAGGAACTTGACAAGTTACTCACAGTGCTTTGGCACATCTAAGGTGAAAATCCTTGGTGGTGACTCCGTTTTGGTTTGAGATTTTTGTAAATGCCAGTGTCTTAGGCTTTGTCAATTAAGATTTGTTGTTAATATTTGCAAAGATGGAAGGAATAAGGTCTTTATTTAATAAGGATCCTACTATAAAATTATTTCCAGAGCTAGGGAAACAAATAAAAAAGGAGACAAGTTTAGAAAGCATTGGGGGATCAAGAGCCAAGAGAGAAGGTAGTACCAGTTGTGGAAAGTGATCAACCTATAGTTGAGGATTATCCTACATCTTCAAATAGTTCATAATCAAACATTCCTCGGGTGAATTTAAATACTCCAACTGGTGAAGGTCATCATTTTTATATGGAATAAGTGCCCCTTATTTCTTTCCTTTATCACTCAAGATTGATAGGGTTTTTGTGAAACCAAGTCACTAGGGGTTATTTACTTTGAAGATCACATACACCGTATCCCAAAGACCCTGGTCCCACACTATCTTAATCCTCCTGTAGGATCACCTCCTCAAAATAACATGGCTCAGCCTCCACCTAGACCTCTTTTTGTTGTCAACATGTTTGGACCAATAAATTTTAGAGGCATGGTTGGGTATCCTAATGTTGTACCACAAGATGTAAGAAATAGGTTGCCTAAATTTTAGGGAAATAATGCCATCATTGGTGATCAACATTTGATACTTTTTGTTAATATGATGGAGGATTTCAAAATAGAATATGAAGATGTATATATAAATTTATTCATTCATACTCTTGAAGAAGATGCGCATGATTGGTATAAATATTTTCCAGATAACTCAATAGATTCATGGACTAAGATGAAAAATGCTTTCAGATTTCAATATGGGGATAAGATAGACCCAAAGTTCCTCTTGTTTGAGTTTGAGAATATAAATAAGAATCCAAATGAGTCTTTCTAGGACTTCAATACTAGATTCAATAAGACTTTAAATAGACTACCCATAATTTTGAGGCCTAGTGATGAATCCTACTTAATCAAGTACTCTGATGCTTTTGACAAGAAATTTTCTTATTATTTGAGAGATAAGAACCTTGGAACTTTAAGGAAGGATTTCACAATGGCCTTGTAAATTGAGAACAACATAAGGAAGTTGGAAAACCCCTAAGAGGGAGGGTGTCAAATTGATTAATCCTGATAGACCTTAGTCAAATAAAGTAGTGGATCTAGAGGAGGTTGTGAAGAATTTGGCGGAGTAGTTAAAGAAATATCTTATAAGATTTCTAGAGAAGAAAAGGGAATAGGACAGAGTTCTCAAGGTCAGCACAAACCACAGGGCCAAGATAGATTTGGAAATCATCTTAGGAGTGATCACAGAATAGATGAAAGAGGAAAAGGACCCATGGGGTTAGGAAATAAACAGCAAAAACCTAGAGAAAATAAATAGATCCCTGATCCTTTGACTACTAGGGTTGTCATGGTGGAAGAAAATCATGCTATTGAATGGTGTGATAGGTGTTTTTTTACCACATTCCCTTGTCAACATGTAAAGGGAGTAGAGGTGGAAAATTATGATGATAATTATCACAATGTATGTATGATGGAAATCCCTAAATATCCACAACAAGGACCCACATCAATTGAGGTGATAAGTGTCAAGACTGTAGAAAGTTTCTAGGATTGCATTCACCGAGTATTACCTCTTCTTCCTAATGATGATATTGAAGTTGATATGGTGCAAGTGTTTGATTTACCTAATCATGATTTTGAATATCTAAGGGCTTTAATGATTAATAAGTACGATGGAGGAATTCCTTTTGAGGAAGATATGCAACTTCTGATGAATGTAGTTGTTGCTCAAGAAAAGGAATACAATCTCATAAGTTGAATTGTTAAAGGAGGAGGACTACAACCCAAACCCAAGACTCTACTTCTTACCAATATCCCAAATGAGTCTCCTAAGAAGGATACACCAACTAAGGGTTGATTATCCCAAATAGAACTTGTACCCCAATTCATGCCCAAAATTTAAAAGGTCTTGTACCACCATAAGGGATCGTTTCTCTCCCCTAACATGATCTTACCCAAATATGTCCCATGTGATATTTCCCATATTTTGAGTCAAATAAAATTCACAGTTCCTATTGTTGAATTAATTCAGATCCTTGAACATAGAAAAAGAGCATTTGAGTACTTGGGGTTCAAAGAGGATGCACTACCCTCATGTAAAAATGTGAATAATGTGGATACTCCCCTATCATTGTAGAATTGGAAGTACCTCAAGTATTAGAGGATTTGGGAGAACCACCTAAGGTATATTTAGGCACTTCTCTTATTGAATCCCAACTTGATGTTGACCCTTTTTATACTACTTTGATCATAAAAGATAGGTTAGTGCACAACTACATGTTTGATTCAGGGGCCTCTTGTAATGTGATGCCTCTTGAGGTGATGAATGAATTGAATATCAAAGTAACAACAAATTTTGGAAAGTGCACTGCTATGGATTCAAGAGAAGTATCGGTGATTGGGTATGTCAAAGGATTGGTAGTATAATTGGTAGCTTATCCAGAAAGTGTTTAACCATGAATGTAGTCATTGTGGATTGTCCTGCTAAATGGGGAATGTTGTTGTCAAGGAAATGGGCTGCTAGTGTTGGAGGGAGTGTGTAGATGGATTTTTCATATGTGACTATACCAATAGAAGGAAGCCTTGTTAGATTGTGTGGAGAAAAAATAATGTTACATCTGATTGAGGATCCTAAGAATGCATCCTATGAGGTATTATATACTTGATGTGGATGTTGATAATTTTGTGGGTTATGCATATTTTAAAGAGCATAACATTGAAAAATGTAAGTGTCCCAAGTGAATTGGTTCCCCTTGGATTTTGATGTTTGATGGAGCTTGCTCTAAATTTAGGAACGGTCTTTGGTGTTGTCCTAATATCTCCAAATCAGGAGGTTTTTAAGTTTTCTTTTAAACTCATATTTGAATGTACTAACAATATTGCAGAATATGAAGCACTAATTTTGGGTTTAAGGATTTCTTGGAGGTATGATATTAGGGAAGTTATTATTAAGGGAGATTCAGAATTGGTAGTCAAGAAAGTGAGGAAATTGTATACAACTAAAAATCAAAGAATGAAACAATATAAGCATGCAATTTGGGATTTTGTTGAAATGTTTGATTATTTCAACATAATTTACCATGACAGAAAGAAGAATACTGCTAGATAGGTTGGCAGTATTGGGATCTAGATTTGAAAATTGTACAATGTCTCCTTATTGTGAGTATGATATAGAAGTGTTGACAAGACCATCTATCCCTAACAATGTCAAACATTGGCAAGTTTTCGAAGATGATGCCCAAGTTCAAAGGTTTCTACAAAATAAGGGAGAATTTACAAATCAGAATATAGATTAGGAACTAATGATTTCTGTGTGTGATGGTAAGGAAACTCTTTTTGGCCAAGAGGTTATTCAATTAAAAATAAATACAATTCCAAGAGGGTTAGTTGCTTTGGAATCAAATTTTGACAATGCTTGATAGGGTTGTTCATAGACACATCCATGTTTCGAGAGATGTAGAAGAGAACAACTTGGGGACTAATGATAAACCTAGAAAAATATGGTTGGGCAGTAACTTGAGTAAAGAAGAAAAGTAATCATATGTCTAGTTGTTAAAAAAGTACTAGGATTTCTTGGCATGGTCATATTCAGAATTGAAGGCATATAGGGAGGATCTTTTCCAACATGAAATACCTTTAGAACCCAATGCCAAGCCATTCAGAAAAAATAGAGGCCAATTAATCCTCTCTTGTCTTTGAAAATGCAAGAAGAACTCAAGAAACTTAGGGATGGAGGTATTATACAACCTATGAGATATTCTTCTTGGGTGGAAAATTTAGTACCAGTTAGAAAAAGAATGGGGATATAAGACTCTGTGTAGATTTTAGAATTCTGAATAAAGCCTCAATGAAAGATAATTATTTATTTCCTAACATGGATAATATGTTGCAATTAATCACTGGGTCGAACTATTTTCTATATTAGATGGATTCTCGGGATATAACCAAGTGGTTGTGAAGCAATCAGAATGAATCAAAACTACTTTCACCACTCCTTGGGGTACTTATGTGTATGTAAGAATGCCATTTGGTTTGATGAATGTTAGTGCCACCTTTCAAAGAGCTATGGATGTGGCATTCACCGGATATATAAGTGATTTTATAGTTGTATACCAGGATGATGTGACAATATTTTCAAGAAAAAGGGATGATCATTTGTAACATTTGGAAAATATGTTATAGAGGTGTAGGGAATACGATATCTCATTGAATCCTAAAAATGTCATTTTGGGGTTTAGAAAGCCAAGTTGTTGGGCATATCGTATCAAAGGAAGGGGTCATGATTGACCTTGAGAGAGTGGAAGCTATTGGGAAAGTTCCTATCCCTAAGAACAAGAAGGGTATTCAGTCTTTTTCAGCCAAATCAATTTCATAAGAAGATTCATTTCTAATTTTGTGGAAATGACTATCCCTATCATGAAGATGTTGAGGAAGGATCAAATTATTAAATGGGAGGACAAGTGTAACATTCCCATTTTAAGACTTTAGAAACAAGGGAATTTTTTTAATATATATCCATAATGTTCTTTGTTCTAGATAATCATAATTTAGAACACACATTCCATTCCAATCAATCTCATAACAGATAACCATATGCAGTTGTAAATGACTTGGTGAACTACTGATCTCTCATTTCATGACTCGGTTACCAACCAATCTCTCATGTTAACTTAAGTATTGTATACTTGGTTCTCTTACCTTGTTCTGGGTATTGAGTGTTCTGTTTAAGAAATCTATCTAGAATATTTGTTACCATATTCATCGAAATCACATTTCTCAAACTAGATGACATAGGACAATGCAACCAATAGCTTGCGATACTTTGGCCAAATATTTCCCACATACTATTCATGTTACTATTCCTAGATGACATACTCATCTAATCGAAATATGTCCTTCACCCCACTCATATGTTATCTAAAATGGTCTTTACTTGACTTCTATCAGTCCACTTGTCCAAGGTTTGACCCTAACCTAGGTTATTGATATAATTTGGTATAGGGAACCACTCATGATGACCTAGGGTATATGGGCATACTCATTTGACCTAATTCAATTGAATGTGCCAAGTTACCCTAAGTCATTGAGAGTCACTTCCTATGCTAAATAATATCCTTAGCCTGATCTAGAGAGAAACTAAGTTCAAGTCTAGGTTTGAGTAGATCTAGATGAACCAATGTTGAAGGGTGTTGCAACATGTCAACTGCACCATTGTATCCTCGTGAAGACCCAAGTATTCATGAAGGTATAGTTCTGCAGTTGGCATGTGCCAACATCTGAAAAAACTACTTCATCACGATTTACACACCTCAAGAGGTCATATCCACTTAATTACCATTGGATTAAGATTCAAATCACAACAACCTTGCATAACCCTAATCCCAATAATCCTTAAGTTTTCCATCCTTATTAGAGTTGATTAAATAATATGAAACCTCATAACCTATGATTTCTTTTATGTTCATTAACTTTTTTCTTAACGTGCAATTAATCGAAAATAGAAACAACATCTATCATAAGATTTAATTAATGTGTCTCAACCATTCAAGGAATGTATAAGAACCAAAACAGGTTCTGTTATGATAGAATTCATAGATATGAAGTCTAAATGGTTATCAAACTCATATACCATTTGTTTATTTTGTATCCTTTTGAGAGGAGGAGAACCTTCCTCATTATGGTTAAGTATTAGGATTTATTATACCCTTATCTAATTCACACATCCTGATATTTTAACTATACATTCATAACATCATAATATACCATACAAGATTAGGTAAAGAACATCAATACATGCAACTTAGTAATTTGCATTCAAGTAAGGTAAATTATACTAATTCCCATTTATCCAACCTATTCAATAACAACATAAATAAGGGTCCAATCAAATATGAATGATAACATCAAGGACATGATTACAAATTTCCTTCATATTATGAACAAGAGAATTGACATAATCAACTTAAGTAACTTCAGTATTTTCAATTCATCATGATAAATACACATTTTACAAGACTATGCATTACTAACATATTTCATGTCAACAACATCAAGATCATTAAAGAATACAACTTTCCTTCCTTCAATACATCTCAATAATAAATTAGAATTCTTTATAAATGGTCTAGACTTTCAAGCAACCAATACATCATAAAATTTATTTCCTTCCTTTATCACTTACGAAGTCCATCTACAAAAATTTCTAGCACATGTTAGTTCATTGAACTAAGCATGATAAGCACTAAGCATTAAAACAATGTGCTTTCAACTAACTGTTTCATTAAACCAACTCTACTTTTATGAAACAGTGAGGTCAAGAAGACAAATAAATCATAAGTAATAACAACCATAAAAGAAGAAAAATTAATCAATTTGAATAACATTCAAGGAAATATCATGATGTAATCAACAATCTACAACATGATATCAGATAAATAATGTTCCATCCAATACACTTATCCATATCAAATAAAAGTACCTTCTAATTATTTCCTTCACAATTCATCTGAATTTGAAATACAAAAATTAACTTCACTATTTAACCAAAACAGAGTTACCTTCAAAATTAGGATTCTTCTAACTCAGGTTTATAGAAATTCATAAAAAGACACTACAGTCAAGCTCATTCCAGCTTCAAAAAGGATTTAGGATGTATCATCTAATAATATAAGTAAATAAGAGTCTCACACATCAGATGTGACATCCTAATCCCAAATCCAAGACATAGCCTAATTTCTCAAGTTAGGCCATACATTAACATTAGGATAGTATTTACTCAATGCACAACATCTCACATTAGTCTTCTATCACAAATATTAAAAACCTTTAACACAAGTCAAGTGAATAAGCAAGTAGCAATGACGACTACTCAAGGCATTAAAGAAAGTAGTGCAACTGAACCAAATAAATCTTATGACAAGATTTACCCAAAAGAAGAAGAACGAATATGATAAAATAGTTAAGAACTTCCTTTAAAATTCGGTTAACCCGAATCCCCATACACAACTTCAAAAAAGAGACCACAACACATATCCTCCTATAATTTCCAAAGGGGAAGTGATTAGACTTTACCTCAGAGAATGAAAGAGAAGGATTCAAATGTCATGATCATAAGGGAATTCCTACATTCTATCACATGTGAAGAGGGTCGCAAGGGCAAATGCAGACCCAATCACAACATCCCCAACTCCTTTATAAAAGAAAACACATATAAGAAGAGATTAAACAGAATGTGTGACTATTGTGTTTGAAACATATTTAAGCAAGGTTTCCCATCATGG
The DNA here is from genome assembly GCA_018340775.1 of Taxus wallichiana var. yunnanensis. NCBI lineage: Eukaryota > Viridiplantae > Streptophyta > Pinopsida > Cupressales > Taxaceae > Taxus > Taxus wallichiana. The sequence continues at coordinate 737,348,844 of CM031241.1, forward strand.
ACATCCAACGACAATGATATTATACCCATATCAAAAGGAGATGAAATGAAAAAAGTTGCTAATCACCATACAGGGTAATTACAGTCTTCAATAGTCATTCAAAATCAAAAAATTTATAGTCATGCAAACTAAGCTTATTATTTTCTTCTAGGTGAAGATAAAATGGTAGAATGATTGACTCATAATCGTAACCATTTAGAGATGGAAGAAAACATCAATAGAATGTACAGAGAAGAATCCATCAAGATTCGATTTCAAGAAGATGCAAAACAAAGGTCAATAGGACTTAGCAACAGGTGCTCAAGTCAGCTAAAGAAATGATTAAATTCCTTTTGTTTCAATTCTATGGATAGGCTTAACTGTACACATCTAAGAAATTGACAAGACATTCTATTTATTACAACTCACACAGAGATCAAGAAAACCTATCAAACTAAGCTGATTTGGTTAGTTCCAGATTAAGTAACCGTCAACTCCAAAATTTGAATACCCATTCAACAAATTTCCATGAAATTACAACAGTCGATTTTAACAAGTTTACTCCAACAAGTTACCCAGTGGTTAACCAAGATCAGGAACAAGTATTCAAAATCAACAACTTCAAATTCAACTAGGAAGTAGACAGCAAGATTGACTTAATGAAATCTCAAATAAGATTACGAGAATGACCCTTGTATCAACTCTGATGAGACAAATATCAAAATGTCCCCAACCAACAGGACCTCATCATTTATCCTTTATTTCAGTCCTTTAGAACTTAAAGAAAGACACAATATAAATAAGATTAGAAGGAAAGAATTCAAACATAGGTATCCCCAACAAGATAGCCTCAAAATCAAAGTGTCCAAGAAACAATTAACACATAGTTTCCTTAAAAGAACTTAATTCAAGTAACTCATTTTTAACTGAAAAGATAAGAGGAATAATAAAACATTCACTCTTGTTTCCATACATGGTGAATCCACAAAAAGAGATTCCAAACACCCAATAACTGCTCAGCTCCCATCGAATACCAAATTCAAGAACTGTTAGATTATACAGTAAGTTCAAGAAGAAAACACTTATTTACTATTTTCCATATGAACTTGACTTACCCAACATGAAGAAAAGCATCCATTTACTGGTAGTTACATAGAAGCTACATTACTTTGAAAAATCAGAGAAGTAACAGATAAAAATAATATTCATGTCTTCTACCAACCAAAATGATAACCTAGTTTGATATATAAGCTACAACATAATTCCATAAACCCATCCTGGGAAGACAAGCTGAATCCACACAATTTCAACATTACTCAAATCATAAGTAGTTTCACGGTGTGATTCAACATAAACCAAATAGGAAAACAACTCAATGACTACCTTTCCAAGCAGAGGTTCCTCAATCAGAGAATACAAAAATATTCAAGAAAGGAAACCAAATAATCATCATAGAAATAAAAACCCATTTATCTCATGAGAGAAAATTTGTTTTAATGAAGACACTTAGAGAAAATCAAAGCAACTTAATGGATAGATCCTATCATGCCTGATAGTTCTTTTATCGATTCGAAGAAGATTTCCAGCCGAGCCTTCACAACTCCTCCAAATAAAATCAACAACCAAAAACTTCCTTCTCAAATGCCTCATATACTTCCATTGGATCAAAAATAGTCCAAGGGAGTTAAAAATAGTAACAAACTGAAAATAGAACTACTGGTTCGAAGAACCAGATAGCTCCATGCAGAGAAAAATTAGAATGCATGAAAGACCAAACAACTCCCAAAAAATCCACTTGCATGGTTTCCAAGGTGGTTTTCTCACCAAAAATGATGACCATAAATGTCATTAATTTCCAATCTCCCACCTATATCTCCATGCCACCGCCATCTAAAGTTAGCAAGTCTAAATTCAAAGAGAACATGCATTATTTAACTTTAGTGATGGTGCCAACTAGGATTCCCTCTAGTTTCCATGCCTCTGTCTAACTGATAATACCACAATGTTTTAAATTCAAGATCAAATCAAATAAATGACTTAGAAACCTTTGCCACCATCTCATACTTGCCATGTGACTCCCCTTGGGTCCCTTTCTATCCTTGCATTAGTTTAGGATAGATATCATTAGCTTAGGTTAGTTTAGAAAGTGTTTTCCTTAGGTTTTTAAACATTTCCTTAGGTCAATTTTCCATCTTAGGATAGACCATACCCCAAACCAATTTAGCATTAGGTAATAGGTTAGAAATAAAACTATAGTTTTCTTAGGTTATTTCCAAATTATCCACTTTGTAAACATACGACTTAGGTTTGGATGCCACAAGATTAGTGTAATCATAGACATAAGGTAGGTCTAGTTTACCTTAGGTTAGAATCCCACTAGGATAGATCTTAAAGATATAGGAATTACATTTTTACCCTCAAGAGTCCTGAAGTAGACCTTCATCCTCTTTATATCATTCGAGTGTCCTAGAGAAATTAGCAAGAAGATCTATGCACACTACTTACAACAGAATACAAAGCAAGAACTTCCGATAAGATCAATGAAATTATATAAATACAAGAGTTCACTCCTTTATTTCCTTCAACCTCGAATGTCATTTTACCATACAGATCAAGTAAGAAGAATTAAAACATACCTTAGATTAATGAAATTTATCAAGGTTTTGTTATTATAAAGAGATAATTTGCAAACAATCGTTACTTGTTTACAACCTTTCTTATCTCAATAGAATGAATTCCTTCCAAGCAACAACATTTCAGAAAAATGAATCCAAGAACAAAAATAAATTATCCATGGCAAGCATGATTTCTAATAGTCAAAAGAATACACCTTCTCAGAAAAAATCACATGTCAACACTTGCAATGCAAAAGAGGAAAAGTTAACAGTTTTCCATAGGTGTAACAACGACGCTATCCAATCTTTCAACAAGATTAAAGAGGCATTAGAAAACTCCCTATCTTAGTGGCCCCTGATTATAAGAATATTTTTCAAATTTTCTCTTTTGCATCTAAAAATACCATCACATCTGTGTTATTGCAAAAAAATGAGGAAGGGAATGAAAGGCCAATTATTTTTTTTCGGTAAAGCATTGCAGGGAGCTAAGTTAAAGTACACCATTATGGAAAAATAGGATTTTACCTTGGTTAGAGAAACAAAATATTTCAGGCCATATATTCTAAGCTCAAAGATCATAGCTTATGTTCCTCATACAATGGTCAAAGAAATTTTATCAGAGATGGAGGTTTCCAACAAAATATTTCGGTGGGTGAAAAATTTGCAAAAATATGACATGGATGTTTAGACTACTAAACTAGTTAGAGGTCTAGGCTTGGAAAAGCTAATGGTTGAAAGCAACTTACAAGTGATGGAAGTAAATGAGGTAGAAGGAGGAGATGTGGAGATACATGAGAAATTGATCAATTCTATATGGTACAAAGACATCATATTCTACCTAAGAAACTTGGAATGTCTAGGGCATTTAGATAAAAATCAAAGAAGGACACTCAAGTTAGCCTCCAAAAATATATCATCACTGATTATGGGTTGGCCTAGAAAAATCCTGAAGGGGTTCTTCTCAGATGTGTAATGGAGGATGAATCCCAGGTTAATTTCAGAATTTCATGGAGGAGTGTGTGGGGGCATTTTTCCGGAAGAGTAACTACCCATAAGATATTGAGGGCAGGCTATTGGTGGCCCACACTTTTCAAGGATACAACCTTGTTGGTAAGAAAATGTGAAAGTTGTCAGATATTTTTAAGGAAAATGAAGGCTTTTGGTGCTCTCCCTCTACAACCAGTATCAATTGAGGCTCCTTTCAAGTAGTGGGGCATGGATTTTGTAGGGGAACTATCAGAACCTTCTAGTGCAGGCCACGATGGATATTGGTGGCTACTGATTATTTCACCAAATGGGTTGAAGCTATCCCCACCAAGAAGGTGACTCATCAGGTTGTTATTGATTTCATCTTGAATCATATAATTTGCAGGTTTGGTGTACCCACAAATATAGTTTTTGATAATGCCATGAGTTTTCGAGCCAAACCATTAGTTGTTATGTGCGAAGAATATGGTATAAAATTAACATATGCATCTAATTATAACCCACAAGGCAATGGACAAGCTGAATCAAGAAACAAAAATTTACTGAAGATAATTAGAAGGACATTAGCAATCAACAAAATAAAGTGGGGGAGCAGTTGAAGTTTTTTGTTTGGGAAGATAGAATTACTACTAAGAGAGCCACTGGGAAAAGTCCATTCGAACTAGTTTATGGAGTCCAAGATCTCCTTCCTTTACACCTGCAATTGTCTTCTTATCAGTTCATCCAATAGCTTGAAGATGAGGAAGTTAGCCCTTATAATGTGAGAATAAACCAAATCATTAAGTTGGATGAGGAAAGATGAGAATCCCACCAAAGGCATTTGAAGTTTAGGGAAAAGCTCAAAAAAATATTTGACAAAAAGGTGACTCCCAAAATCTTCAACATTGGAGATCTTGTATTGTTATGGGACAGTAGACATGAGGATAGGGAAAAAAGGAAAATTTGATGCATTATGGATGGGCCCTTATTCCATTGATATCAGGATTGGTGAACATACTTTCTTCTTGAAATACCTAGATGGAGAGCTTCTCGAGTTGCCTATCAATGGTAGGCACCTAAAGCATTTTCTTGATTATATTTTGGAGCAAGGTATGAACCAATGTATAATGTATAGTTTTCCTACTTTTTTTTCATTTATGTGTGTTTTTTTCCTTTTATCTCCTGTTCTTTTGTGACAAGTTGCCTTTGTTTCTCGGTATATTTTTTGGAAAATGGGTTGTTATCACTTGACCTAGTATGTATGATATTTGAATCCATATCCCAATGGATTTTGGCACTTGGTCTACATTGAATAGTTCTTGTGGCACCCACAAGGGGTACCCATCCCGAGTTAGAGCCAGTGTTGGAGTTTGAATAATCTCACCCCTTTTTCTTTGAATTTTTTCCTTTAAATTCCTCGTGTCTAGTTGATCTATTTTAAAAGGTGTATATGTCAAGGGGAAAATTCATGACTCGGATCATGTGTAATCCAGTATCTATTTTGTGAAAATACCCTTTTATGGTTGAGGATCATAAAGGTATGCCATCATTGGAAAATCCCTCTAACACTTTTCCTTTTCAAATGTTACCTCACTTGTCCCAAGTATGAATTACAGTGTAGAAAATTTCCATAAACTTGGTGGATGGTCAAAGACAAAATTCAAAAACCACTAAGAGGACAGTCCCAAGAAAGAAAGGAAGGGTTTATACGTGTTTCCTTGACGCACTTTTGAAAAATTAAAAATTCAGATCCTCCCAAGTTGCGAGCATTCACCATGTGGCTTATGTGCAGCAAGGCAGTCCCAATAAGCTGAAAATTCAAAGAAGGGGAGAGTGCGAGATGTTTCCACATGTCACCCAAGCACAATTTAGAAAATGGAAGGTATTTTGAAAGGAATGAAATCCCCACAAAATGATAAATAATCCCCAAGAAGTGATGATTTAGAGCTACGCAACTCGGGAATAGTGTTGTGAACTAAGAAGATAGTGCAAGGAGGGTTGTGAATCACTACGAAAATAAGTTGTCTCTTCTAGTTCAATTACAACATGTTTGAAATAATGTGATACACTAAGAGGATGAGGTAAATCACATGATTTCAAACCATTGAAAGCACAGTAATGGTTTCTTTTCATTACTTGGCGCCAATACTAAGTCAAGAGTCCATAATGCGGAGCAGAGCGAAAATAATTGCATGTCAAAAGGTGAAAATTTAGATGTGACATCATTTGAAAGCAATATCATATATAATTCAAAATGGGGATTCTATAGGGGGCCCATCCCATGGTAAAAGGGTCCATTTACATAATTGAAAATAAAGGCGTAAAATACAAACATAATGCTTAGAGACCCTTCATTCCTTTGTAAGTTCCCCAGTGGAGGTAATTTGTTTAGCAACTTATTCTTCCTTAGTGTGAATTCATCAGAGCCATGTGTTGTCTGGATAAACATGATGGACCTGCTAAATCCCATGACATCCCCATATCCATTAACGACTCAAGAGTCATTCTTGGTTCATTCATGATTTTCTCCAACTCAATCTTCTTCTAGTAGGAAGATACCCAGTCTAGAAGATCTAGGCCACCTGTGAAGAATGTCATCTTCCCCTTCCCCTTGTGAAGGGTAGACTTTTTGAGAATAGACTGAGAGGGAATGAATGGAGTGGTTGAAAGACAAAGGACTACATCACGGGGCTAGGAGGAATGAAAGACTTTGAGCTAGATTCATCTTTCCATCTCCTTGTAAAAGGCGGATAATATCTTGGGAAGGGATTGGCTGAGGACCTGAGAAGCCATGCCCTGATGAAGGAACATAACACTCTGAGCGAGTGGATGACAAAAATTCAAACCTAACCCCTGTTATCCCAAGAAGAGGATATTTTTGCTGTTGAACGATGAGCATATATGGATAGATCCTCTTCTCCATTTGAGATCATGATTGGGGGCTGAGATTTTGATTCTCCTTCTCTTACCCAAAGATGGTGTTGGCATTATACTTGGTTGTGAGGGTAAAATTATTTTATACCCCTTTTCCGAGAGAGGCAATCCTCTATTCTAATTCATCCACCATCCGGAAAATGGTAGGAACAGTGTCAATGGAATATTTTTCATATAACACATAATATTCCTTGGGAATATACTTTAATAAAAATTCTTCATCACATAGGAATGGACACTAAAAGTTAGTTTTCCCAGACACTTGAGGCCTCCTTTTAATCCATAATTTCTTCAAGTCTTCGAGAGCCTTCATATGTTCCCATCAAAAGAGATGAAAATACATGAATTGAAATGTTGTGAAGATAGGATTGATCCTAATTAGCCTTGTGAGAAGTGCGAGCTGGACTTGCTAATAAGTCAAGGGTCCTCTAGTGTCTCTTACACATTCTATGTCAAACAAGGCCCTAACGAAAGCCTCATTAGGACCACACAGGTCGAATATTTGATTCAAATCTTCTGACAAAATTTCCTTCAAACTATTTGCCATAAGTACTTTCACCATGTCACTAGTAGAAAGTTGTAAAAAAATTCCTCACTTACAGGATAAGAAGAGAAATACATCCTGGTAATGGGATACAGTTGGGTTTTATAGTATAAGTGGCATGGATTTATTGAATTGAAATAAATCATTTACACTGATAAAGGAAGATCTTTCTCATCTTGTTTGAGGAAAATTTAAAGGTTGACGTGAGTCTGGAATAAAAATGATTAATAAATTAACTGGATTTGACAAGAACAATGTGGAATAGTTAAACCAAGCTGATGTGATAAGGAATTCACAACACCCAAGATGTATCTTCGGATAGTAGATGAAAAGTTTCTGTCACTTTAGGTCACCTCGGAGTGCTCAAAGGATATCAAAAGCAACATTCTAATCACCAGGTGAAAGGAATCATGAAATTAGTCACAAGAAATGACATGATATTCTAATCATATATGATAAGAGAAAAATGAAGAAGGCTCATACTCTTTACACCTATAAAGGCTAGACAAAATATTTTTATAAAACATATCATTGATACACTGGCATTTTTAAAGGAAGAATATACTCGGAAATATCATCATTTTTGGGGAAAATTGAAAATAAAATAGGGATGTAATTGTATAAAGGTGATGATAATACTCTCGAAAAGGGGGTATTAAGATTTCTGAGAAATAAAAGAGAAAAGAGAGAAGAGACTAAAAAAATCCATTTTTCCAAAATAATTGTCTGAGAAACCTATTAATTTCTTAAGCCTTCAAAATAAATCATGTCAAGATGGTTGCAAGTGTACAACCATTGACAAGCATTGAGACTGTAAATGAAACTTTCCCTTGCTAATAAATTTGATGAGCCTTGAGTTAATTGTGTTAATCATGAGAATTTTTGTGTTTGCTTTCAATTTGAAGATGTTTCAAGTAGTTATTCATGTTCCTGTCACAATATTATGTTAGGAATTCCTCTGAATCACACAAGATATTATCCTTGTGGTAGTATTGTGGCATTTTCAATTGTGTTGTGAGAAGAGCTTTCATTTCACTACGTAGTAAACAATTTAAATTCACTTTACTTCCATTTTCTGATATAGATTGTTTATTAGTCTATGAGTGTATCTTAGGCATGATGGACTAGGGATTTTTGATGTTTAGTTGAGTCTTTGACATGATATTTTATGTTAAATTCTCAAATAATGTGTGAAACCGTGTATATTTGGGCTTTCATTGGTGTGCATCTTATGGTTAAAGGTTCATTGTCGACTATTTGAAAGTGTTTTATCATCTTTCTTGGCAGACTTTCTAACTTTTGTTAAAAGTTCCTAGGAATCTGGTATAATCAACTTTATCCTACTTAATTACCCAACAAAATCCATCTATAAATGATAAATCCTACAAGAACTACCACTTGCATTTTTTTTCATAAATGCTAAGGATATTTGTTGAATTTACCCATCCTTCACTCGAAATGCAGGAGTAATCAGGTTTTATTGTTGTCTTTAGTAACTTTGAACCTTGTTTAGAGACATCTTCATTCTCTAGGGTGACAACTCATGAGAGTTATATTATGTTGCATTGACCATGTCTTCTCAAGGTTTTCTTTCAATATCATAGAAGGAGAGTCAAATATTTTTGATCCATTTATATTCCTTACAAATACAGGTTATAAAATGGGTCCTCTCACCCTGGTTGAAGGCACAACCTAAATTAGGAGGGTAGGTCATACCCACAACATGGTTTTATCCAAAATTTCCAAGATCGAGTGACAAAGAGTCAGTTAAATCCATCCCGCCTACAAAATGACTCAAATTCTGATCTATCTATCTCTAAGCATCTTGATCTTCTTTTTTATTTTTCTCAACTTCAAAGGAGAACCGATTTGGGTACCAACATGTTCTTCAAAGGATCTCCTTTCAAGTGATTAAACTTATCCAAAAGGACCTACTTTGATACTAATTTTTGGAATCACAATGGACTAAGAGGGGGAAATCATTCCTTCAAAACAATTTAAAAATTTTAAATTAACTTTTATACCTCATTAGCATTTAATCATGCATTAATGAGATCAAAAAAATAAGCAACAACCATCCACAAGAACATAAACATGAAGGAGTACACAAGAACACAAGATGTAGGTGGGAAAACCTCAATGGTAAGAAAAACCACTCAAACCTTTTCTGATATTACTCACAACAAAGACTTAAGTTAATATTACACATCACTGGATATTTATTTAGTGAGGCACAAACCCCACAACGAGCACCAACCCCTAAACCTTGTTGATATTACTAAAAATAAGAGAATTGCATGAATATTAATCATCAAAAAATATTTTGATAATAATATCACATAATATATGTTACAAAAATCATCTTATGGTGATCACAATATTCAGTTTCAAACTCTTTCAAACCCTTTTCTAACACACCTCCTTTTAACTCACTCAAACATTGAAAAACTTGAATTGATTTTATTTAAAACCCTTGCATGAAATCTCTCTAAAATTCCTTATTATTTCAAAAATTCAAACATATCTGAAATTATTCCTTCATACATGTTTCATACTCACACTTGGGTCACACTTTTTCCCTCTTTATTAACTAAATCAAATTTAAACTCAAACATGTGCTTTATACCCTTATCAATTCAAAAACATGAAAAAAATTTGTCATACTCATTTATATTGACCAATAAATATTTAAAAAATAACATTAAATTAATACAAACATTCATATGGACTGTGTAGGTCAGCCATGCTCAAATACACCAAACAAGCCAAAAATGGCTTAAAACCCCATCACGTGATCCATCTAAGACCACAAACATCATCACCATGACTAGTAAAGATTAAAAATATCTCACACATCTAAAATATGACATATCAACATCATAAATAGTATTAAATTATCTTTCACCAATCAAATTATTCATAACTCATTCTAGAAGGCTCATATCCTTCTCAAAACAGTTGTTTCAAGAACTAGTCTTCACCTACATGACATAAGAACATACCAAAACACCTCAAACATGGCATGTAACCACTCAATGGAAATAACCTGACCTTTATAAATAATCCATTCTTTATAGATCTCATAAAACATTAATACATGCAAACCACACCAAATTTTATCTTCACCAAAATGAGCTACCTAAAAGTTATTTTATGAATTCAATTTTTTTGCACCCTTTCTTCCACTTTCAAGACCTCAAAATTACTTCAATAGGAAAAATTTAATCCCTATTCACTCTCCAACTAATATCAATCTTTAATTAATCCATCTCATGCATCTTCTAGCTCCATTGTCAAGACATAGAATTCATGTCCTGAGAAAAAAACACCCTTCTTATTCAAAAATTGAGTTGGTTGACCTATAAAATTACATGATCATGAAAAAAAAATATACCATTAGAAATATATATTAATCCTATTTCCATAGCATCTTACATTTTCCTTCCAAAACCAAGTGGAAGGCCTCCAACAAAGTCAAACTCAAACTGCTCAAGAACTACCCCAAAACTGCCTTAAGACCAATATTCATAAATAGGGAAAACTTTTACCTTATGACATCAACCATAATCTGAAACTATCATGGAAATAACATAAAAATCCCATACTAAAAACAATAACAATTTATTTCACAACTCCTTTGGATGACATTGCCTCAAACTAACTTCTTCATAAAATTTCATGTTTGAGTGGGGTTCACATATCACCACATTCTTTATCATACCTTTATATAAATATTGAGGATTCCTCTATAACCTTAAATAACCATAATAGAAAAAAAAATCATCTTGGGAACCTAAAATGAAAATATCTCCTAACGCTTTTGAGCTAGTGTTTTTAACTCATAAAAAGTAGTTTACCTTCTTAACATTCATTCATAAAAATTTGTAATGAAATGAAATATTTATTTTGTGCAATGATCTTATCTCAATGAAAAATCATCCCTGAAATCCAAAATTTCTCATTCTAATCGTAATCACAATAAAAATTATAAAACTTATGATCCACTCTTTCAATTTAAGAAGTATGGAATTTATTTTCAAAAAATGTGGAATGTTTTTCCTTACACTTTTTGTGTATTACATAAATATTATGTTTCTAATTTCTGAAAGAGGAGGACACTATTAAGTAATTTGGATCCATTTGTTAAGAATAATGAATTTCAGAAAAACCAATCTCATTGTTTAGAGGTGAGAAATGGAAATCATATTTCCTCATCCCAGAAGAAGGTAATGAGGAATTTTTGTGCTCATTTTCAAGTGAATGGGCATCGGGTGGACACTTGTTAGAAACTTCATCCATCACACCATCAGAGTAATGGTAAAATTAAGATGGAATACATGCATGTTACAAAGGTAAGGGAAGTTCCTAATCCACCATCAGTTGACAAGTCAACCCTAGATTAGGTAATACCTAAAAATGAAAGTCCTTTAAAATGGGTTGGTCAACAATTTTTCAATTACATATTGCATATATTTAATTGTTGAATAGTATGTAATATTTTTGAGTTTTGATTTGTGAGAAAATGAGGGACAGGTTTACCATACTTAGTGAACTTTCTTACATTGAAAATTTTGGAAATACTCCATTTATATCTCCTTATTTATATTTTGAGTTCCTGGTACAATTTGGGTATGGAATAAAACTCATATTTACAAGCTTTGGAGATTTGACAATAGTTTGTACAGGTTGATGGGATTTGACAGTGTTCAGTTTGATACTTGTTTGTTGAATGAATATTATTTTAGAATGCATATATTTCTAGTGTGTGTGTGTGTGTGTGTGTGTGTGTGTGTGTGTGTGTGTGTGTGTGTGCGTGTGTGTGTGTGTGTGTGTGTGTGTGTGTGTGTGTGTGTGTGTGTGTGTGTGTTAGGTGCATTTTAAGACCCATAATTTGGGCATATTTGTAGTAGTATATGGTAGTTAACACACATGATATGCAACTTTGGAAGACAATTTTTTTCTATCCTAGTTGCAGTGTGTGGAATATTGGGATACATAGATATTTTATTGGTAGATTCACATGATTTAGTTTTGACACTTTTCTATTTTGGCATATGGTAGTCTAAACATTTTGGATTGTGATATTTACAGTGGTTGATAATTTCATAGAGACAATGGACACTAGTTATTTTTGGCATGTAGATGTATAAAAACTGATCTATTTTTGGTGGAATTGAATTTACATTGATTGGCCTTATCATAAAATATCATTTATATATTTTCCTCTTACGGCGAGAAAGTGTCTATTTTTAAACTAATCAATTATTTGTGATGGAAGTTACAATTACTTGGGATTTGAGTTCACAAATGTTATAGAGATTGGTAGAATCAAAAGTATCGGGTGCCATATGCCTATTCTCGGAGATTAATTATCTAATATTTACTGATCTATTTTTTGTGATAATCTAATCAACAATTTGTAGTGATTTAACCCAATGCTATTTCTAGATCATGTATGTAATTATGCAATGTAGGAAAACAATTAGAAACATTATGGATGAAAATAATATTTTTGTGGAAAAAATCCTTCCCATTGGGGAGGAGTGATCTAGAGGAAAATTTGGAACTTCATAAATTCCCTAAAACTCCCTAAACCATGACAATATTGTAGATCATTTTGAGATATTTCCAACGGTATAAGGGACATTAAAAATGGAGATTGTATGGTCAAGTTATCACTAGTATATGTTTGGAAAAAATTAGGATAAGACAGGGGTCAACCGGCCATTCGAGGCCCTAACACATGGAAAAAGTGAAGTTTTAGCAAAAGGGTAAAAAAATTGTGACTACAGTCATTGATGTTTTTCAGACGAGTGGACCCCACTAATTGTTGGTGGGGGCCCTCAACTAGGTTTGACACACTTTTATGATGGAGGGGTGTATTTTCCACCATTACTTCACATATATATTACCACAATTGTTATTACATATGCCTCACGGTGTATTGGCATTATAAATGTGGGATATATATTGCAGTGTAATTTTGCATTGTATGAAGACCGATCCAACTTTTTTTGAGTCATTGAACATCTTGGCAAGCTTCCCATATCATATCTTGGTCCATATCCATAGTGAAATAAATGAGCACATCAGTCATGCCTATCTAACACATAAAAATAGTCTCCACATCAGTTTGCATCTATGTGGCGTTAAACATAACATAACCAAAACGGATTTGGACCAACAACTTAGTGCAACAAAACTTCAATGCGGCATAACCAACCGGCCCTATTTAAAACTTAATAAACTCCTTAAATCCCCCTAAAACATGATAGTGTGGTAGATCATTCCTAGATATTTCTGATGATATAAGGAATGTCAAAAATAGAGATTGTATGCTCAAGTTACCCTGGTCAAATTTTGGTCAAAATTGGGATAAGGCAGGTCAATTGGCCAATCAGGTTGTGACACGTGGCAAAAGTGAAGTTTGAGAAAAAGGGTAAAAATTTGGTTTCATGAGTCTAGTATTTTATGCTCATTTTTAGATGGGTGGGCCCGTTATTTATTGGTTGGGGGCCCTCAACCATGGTCGACACACTTTTTGATGGACGTATATGAATAAATGTGATTATGACCATGTTGGTTACATTTTGTTTGCCAATAGCTTCATCCCAACTCACCCACATATGTAAGATCACTTATTTTCTTGGCCACTAGATCAATGATTCATAGGTGTAACTTGTTGGTTTGGATCCTAGCTCGAGCTTATGACTCGTACCATGGAGACCAAGTGGTGGCGAGCCACATGGTGGCTTGAGGACCCACCACGATGGAAATTTTTTTAATTGTGTGGGAAAAATGATGATTAACCATCCGTAAACGAGATTCAAATACCAAATTCATAAACCAAATTTGTTTCCTTTTCCAAATTCCAATTTTCCATGTGCTACTTCCAAATTGATTAGTTGACCTTGTCAATTACGAACTTTGACCAAATGAAACTTTCTCATACTTATTCCTTTTTCACCATTCTTGTATTTGACGGAAATATCTCAAAGTCTACTTCTATATTGTAGTGATTTTTAAAGTTTATAGGATATTCCATCCACTAAATTTACCTTCAGCTGACATGCGAAAAAAAAAAATTTGTGGTGGGCATCGAAGTTGCAATTCAAGTTGGAAATCACCCTTTCTTGGACCTTGTTTCACCTAAAACATCATAACTTGCAAAATATTATTCATAATGACTTGAATTTTTTCTCACATATCTAGGAAACCTCTTTACATCATCTCCAATCAGCATCATGTCCCATATAGTTTGTTTTATCTTCATAACCCATATCATTTACATGACTATCCCTTGTGGTTTTGCATGGTTTAGGCTAAGACAAACAAAACCAACATTATAAATCATCATGAAACCTATGAAAACTTCCTCTACATGATGAAATAGTTATAAAACAACTCTATGATTTATCTCAAGAGATCACACACACTTTCAAGTGTCTATCATTCCTAATTAGGCCTTGAACATTAGGATTATACCTAGTGTGCACCATGAACAAGTAGATAAACATCGTAGATCTACTTCCTAGCACTCCAAAAGTACCTAAAACCTTAAAAAAATATCTCACATCCCTTCATGCCTCCATGAGTTCACATGGCTCTATAAATCATCTTCATGCTTCATTAGGCCTACAAACACCTAAACTTGGTCTATATGTGCACTGAATCAAGGTCTTCAACCTATACCTACACCGTGAAGCTCATGTGAGTTCCTAAAAACTCTCCAAACATTCTCTCCATACTACTACCATGATCATTAAGTCACCATATATCTCCATCCATTATGTACCATCACCTAGGCTAGCTAGGTCGCTTGACTAGGCTTACTTTGCATCGGCCAATCTCGGTAGATCATCTCATGCCATCTGAATTTCTAGGTCATCAACCTACTATTAATTATATGACACTAATTAATTAACCTATTTTTCATTAATTAACTTTAATATCAATGAAAACACCTATAACTCAACATGCCAACATATAGGTGAGAGATGTACTAATATAATGGGGAGATAGTACTAGGGTGATAGATAACCTAGTGCATAGAATCACATGTGATGAATGTAAAGATGAGATTCAGTGTATCTAGTGGATTGAAACATATGATACCATTATGATTTATCATCATATATTAATCATGCTCTCATATTTTTAAGGATTTCAAGGATTAGGTGGGTACCTACTGATTTTTCATATACTTTTGGCCAAAAGAAAAATCATAGGGTTATGATTTTAGGATGTATATTATTCCTACCCTGTATAAATTTATGATTTGATTGGGTAACTACATAAAAATTATACTCTCTCATTCTTCATTGATTACCACATCTTCCTTCCCATGAAGAGTAGGGACACTCTCAAGATTTGATATGTGTTTGGGGATTCGTATGGCTCACGATTCAAGGTAAGGTACTCGATGAAGCTCTTTCTCTAACTACAGTTTGAAAGAAAAATGGTTCTTTACAACTTGTGTCATGATATCTTAAGGTAAAAATTACATCAATGTATTAATATTTTTATTTACGTAAATTGAATGAGATTGGAATTGTAAACCTTGTAAATTGAATGTTGATGATTACCTTGTTGAAATTGTTAAAATGAATTATATTGTGTACATTGGAATCTTTAAGAAATTATAGCTACATAAAGAATACCTTATATATCAATAATTAGTGGCTAAGTTGTATTTGACCAAAATGTGTACATGTTATGTAGGATAAACCCATTTTATTATAACTCTAATTACAAAATGCTTTCATGTGGAAAAATTTGTGTGATAGATTTGTGTATATTGTTATATTGACAAATAAAATGTAAATGAATCAATAAGTGATATTAATTTACACACTAGTAAATCAAACAATGTTGACTTATATGCATGGTAGTATTCATATGAAACTATGAATTCAATTTTCCTTAAATATATGAAGTGTTTTACGTAAAAATGGGTTATTAAATAAACACGTACTTGAATTGCAATTTACATTTGAAGATGACTCATTTATAACACATGTCCCATGTAGAGATACACTATACCAATAAGTGAAATACTTATTTTTATAGTTAAGATGAGACAAAATTAGAATACAAGTAGGCTAATTATGGAAATTATAAGCCTCTCAATGTTCATGTGTGATAAGTAGAAATAGGTAAATATTAGTAACTTTTCCTCTGTAAACATGGTATCAATTAGGAGGGGCTCTACATCTTGGTATCAGAGATTAGGTTTAACACTACAACCTTATATGTGTTCACTATGTTTTCTAATGTTGTAATTTATTTTCTTGTGATATGTCAAGATTAGAAATGGAAAGAATAAGGGGAGCATCAGGAAGTGGTGAAGCTAATAATACCATTGACATGAATGAAATTATATGTCATATAATAAGCTACGAGGAAAGAATAATAAAGTTTGGATCAAATTATTACCTTACTAACTAATTCCTAAGATAGGCTCATTGTACTTGAATAAAGGGATTAATATGAGGATCCAATTTCTGAAAATAATAAATAAAATTAGGTTGAACAAGGTGATGAGCATTCCATGAAAATTTCTCATGATCATACAGCTAAACATGAGCCTAAGAGGGATAGGTTTGAAATAGAATTGGATAAGGACCTTAAGAGGATTATTCCATATAACTACTCAGGAGTAGTATTTTGAGATTGAATAAAGTCATGGATTATTGAAATGGAGAAGTGTTTTGAGATCTGAAATTTCTTAGAGGAAAAAAAGGTAGTATGGGTTACATATTAGTTGATGGGTGAAGTATCTTCTTGGTGGAACAAAAGCTGGGATGAATAGAATTTGAGTGATAAGAATACCACTCGGAAGTTATTTATGACTAAATTCAAGAAAATATGGTTTCCACTACTATATTTTTACAAGAAAGTGACAAATTTCCTAATCTATTCCAAGGATATTTCACAGTCATTCAATATTGGAATAATATTAAAATTCTCAAATATGTGCGCCGATACCAAAAGGATGAGAGGCTATGAATCCAAAAATTTATTGAGGGTTGAGCTCTTGCATTGTCCAAAAATTGGATATTCATGGGACAAACACGATGGATGAGGATTTTGAAAAATAAATTAAGCAATAACAAAAGCTACGGTTAATCTATGCTTCTAAAAAGGATTCTAAGGCTCTAATGCCTAGACCAAACCAACAGTCATCAAGACCATTCAAAAATAACTTTAAAAATTCAAAAATAAAGGAGGAAACATAATTTGTAATACATGGAGCCAAAGAAGTTTAGTAATTCACCCAAGATAGGAAATAATCAAAGAACCGACATAGTGGGAATGACGGATATGGACATAATAGGAGTGTAAGAGAGAAATTTTATGGAAAAAGGTCAAATTACAATATGTTATAAATATAGAGGGGATAATTATGCCTTAAATTATCACAAATCATTACCAAAGGAACTCTTGGACAATCTCAAAGTCATCATCACAATCATGTTGCACTTGACAATTTTTAAGATGATTTTCGACCGAGTCTAGTAGAAGTGTCGGGTAAACTATTTGGTGTTTCGTTTCTATTATAATTGACAACTGGAGCTCTCGAATTCTTTGTTGCACATAAATTTTGAGTAAAAATCTATTTATATGGAAAAAAATTGGTCAGTGTGATATGTGTTGGTACCCAAATTGATTCTCCTTTAGAGGTTGAGAAACATAAAAATGTTAAGAGAGATTCTTATAGACAAATAAATCAGAAATTCAAGTTGTTTTGTAGGTGATGAAAGATTTTACTGACTCTTTGTCACTCAAGCTTGAAAAATTAGGTAGCACCATGTAAAGGGTTTGACCTACCCTCACTACTTTTGGTTGTGCCTTAAATCGGGTAAGAGGACCCATTTTTTAACCCATATTTGTGAGAGATGTAAATGGATTAGCTATACTAGACTCTCCTTCTATGATATTTGAAAATAAAACCTTAAGAAGACATGGTCAATGCAACATAATCTAACTCTCATGAGTTGTCACTCTAGAGAATGGAGATGTCTTCTAAATAAGGTTCAGGTTACTAAAGACAACAATAAACTTGGTTTCTCCTGCATGTTTTGAATAAAGGATGGATAGATCCAACAAATATCCTTAGCATTTATGGAAAAAAAGTGTAAGCAGGGGTAATTCCTATAGGATTTATCATTTATAGATGATTTTTTTTGGGGAATTAAACAAGATAAAGTTGATTATAACAAATTCCTAAGAAATTTTGACAAAGGTTGAGAAATATGCCAAACAAGATAATAAAAACACTTCAAATAATCAACAATGAACCTTCAACTAGAAGATGCACACCCATGGAAGCCCAAAGATGCACGGTTTCACACATTCTTTAAGAAATTGACATAAAATATCATGTCAAAAACTCAACTAAACATCAGAGATTCCTAGTTCATCACGCTTAAGATACACTCATAAGCTAACAAACAATATGCATCAACAGAGTGGAAGTAAAATGAATTTAAATTTTTATTACGCAATAAGATGAAAGCTCTTCTCATAACCCAATTGCAAATACCACAATACTACCACAAGGACAAGATCTTGTGTGATTCAGAGGAATTCCTAACATAATATTACAACAGGAACATGAATAACTACTTGAAAACATCTCAAAATGAAAGCAGACACAACGATGCTCATGATTAACACAATTAACTCAAGGTTTATCAAATTTATCAGCAAGGGAAAGCTTTATTTATAGTCTCAAATATTTTCAATGGCTGGACACTTGCAACCATCTTGACATGATTAAATTTGAAGACACAAAGGAAATAACAGGTTTCTCAAATAAGCTTTTTGGAAATGGTTTTTTACTCAACTCTCTCTTTTCTTTGAACAATTATCAGAAAATTTTAACCCCCCTCTCTTGCGTGATTATCTTTTGCACCTTTATACTGTTTAACTCACTTACTAACCTTAAAATTCCCCCAAAAAAATATGAATATTCTAATGAATATTCCCTTTACAATATCTATTTTGAAACACGCCACTCTTTTGAAAAATGCTTCACTTCAAACTACTAGGTGTACAAAATGCAAGTCTTTTCAATTGATTCTGCTTTTTCTTGACTAGGATATCGGGTCATCACTTCTGGCATATTATTTTAATCATTATTTCCACATATTGATTGGATAATCACTTTTGATGACCTCGATCGCTTTCTAGATGATTTCTAATATGACATATACCCTCATCTACTTCCCAAGAATCCATCTTGGGTGTTGTGCATTCCATTTTATGTCTTATTGGATTAATTACCACACATGGCTCTTGTCAAATCATATTGATTCATCAGTTCTTCTCATTCCTAATCCCTTCTAACTCTTAAATTTTCTTTGTGCGAGCTGAGAAAAATATTATTTCATCTCATGGGAAATATTTCTCTTAATCAAATCAATATGCACCCCTTCACTATAAAACTTGGTTCTACCCTTTCACCATTATGTGCTTCTTTTCTTATTCTAAAGGTAAAAACATTTTTCATATTTATTATCAAACAATGGTGAAGGTACTTGTAGCACAAATCTTGAAAGAAATTTCTTTAGAGGATTTGAATCATATTTTCAACTTGAGTGGCCCTGATGAGGATTTTTAGGGCCTTATTTGACATAGAGTGTGCAGGAGACACTAGAGGACCCTTGACTTATCGGCAAGTTCGGTTAGCACTTCTTACAAGGCTGATTAGGATCAATCATGTATTCGTAGCCTTTCAGGTCATGCATTTTCATCTCTTTTTGATTTAAGCATCTAAAAAATCTAGAAGTCCCGAAGAAATTCTAGATTGAAAGGAGGCCCCAAGTGTCTAGAAAAACCAATTCTCAGTGTCTATTCCTATGTGATGAAGAGTTTTCATTAAAGGAGATTCCCAAGGAATCATATGTGTTGTATGAGAAATCCTTCATTGACACCGTGCCTGCCACCTCTCAAAAGGTAGATGAATTATATCGGAAGATCATATCTTTGGAGAAGGGTCGAGATGATACATGAGACTTCAAAACCAATTTCAATGTCGGGAACATCTTTGGGCAAGAGTAAGGGTGAAATAAGATCTAAACCACCAATCATTATCTCAAATGGAGAAGAAGATCTGTCCATATCTTCTCATCATTTAAAAGAAGCAAGCTCATCTACTCGGGACAACAGGGGTAGATTTTCCATTCGTCATCCTCTAATTTAGTGCCTCATGCTCCTCAGCCAGAGCATGAATTTTTGGCGCCTTGACTAGTTCCTTCTCCCAGTGAGTGTCTACCTCACACTAGGAGATGGGAATTTGGGTCAAGCTCAGGACCTCATAACTTTCTTGGTTCACAATGTAAACTTATTTCCCTTCCAATTACCTCGGGCATTCCCTCTCAATCTACTCCTAATAAGTCAATCTCTCACAAGGGGAAGGGGAAAACAACCTTCTTCACAGGTGGTTTGGATCTTCTGGATTGGGTGTCCTCCCATTAGAAAATAATTGAGCTGGAAAAGATCATGGATAGTCCTAGAATGACTCTTGAGTCATTTATGGAGATGGGGATGTCTTGAGATCTAGTAGGGTCCATCATATTTGTCTAGATGACACAAGGTGAATTCTGCTTGAGGAAGAATAAGTTGTTGAACAAGCTTCCTCCATTAGGGGGAAGTTTTGAAGAGGGAATAAAAGACGTCTAAACATTTTTCCCTTGTTTTCATTATTCTCAACATGTATACAACCCTATTTTGTCATGGGCAGGGGCCTATAAAACCCCATTTTGTTCTTTTTCAACATGCAAGAAGCACAAACATCACAATAGTTTATATGCTTATACAAATGTGTATTGAATTTTATCTAAGCCATATAAAACTAATGTATCATACCATTTTACAATTGATATGAGAAAATAATGAATTTTAGAGTAACAATTATCCTTAATGAAAATAGAGATAACAGTTAAAACATCATCTTAGAGAAGAATTATGGGAAGAAAGTACAACTTTTAAGAGCAATAAGCCTAAACTTGTTCATCATTTCCAATATCTACATCCTTTTCTTCTTTAGTTTCCACTTCTACATCCTATTCTTTTGACAATCTTGCCACGTATGCATCATATCTATGGAAAAGCTCATTTATTTCACTTTCATCTGGCCCAATGTGGTGCTAGAAGATTAATGTCTGTCTAGCTATCGCATCCATACAATGACCCATCTTCTGCTTGTATTCTAGTGGCCTAGATTTCAACTCTGTAATTCTATTCTCAATTTTTCTCAGTGTTTTAATGACTTCATAAGAGAAATAATCCTTCGAATATTCCTTTAAAAATATTTTATCAATGAGTGAATCTTCAAATCACCATAACTCTTTTTGAATTTTTCAAATACCATGTCTTCCAGTTTCAAATCAATGGCATCAAGAGTATCATCAACCCAATTTATTTTAACTTGAGATTTTCTTTGATCCCATTCAAAGTTTCCACTCTGATTTTTGCTAATTCTTCCAAGCCATGCAAATTCCTCTAAATTATGTTTACACGATCTTTTCTGCTCAATCAATTCATCACTGAGCTGAGTAATATAGTCTAATTTGGGAAAAATTCCCTCAAAGTAAAATATTTCATTGTCACATTTCTCAGTTATCTCATCAATCTCATTAAGCCTGATTTTAAGTTCTTCATATTTTTCCTTGGCTTTCTCAATTTTTGCTTTTCCCTTCCTTGTTATCTTCTCAATCCATGTGTCTACAACTTGAACCTTCTTGATAACCTTATCAATCTTATCCAATCCTTCAGGTGTTTACAGAGGTATCTACTTGAGTGTGGCTGGGTTTCCCAATTAGTTGTTGCATACTAGAACTCAAGGCTTTGACCTATTCCTTCAATTGCTTCTTCGTTATCCTATCTTCATCCACCTTTTGTAATAAGTCATTTACTGCCTTTGATACTCCCTATTTTAGTTGATCTCTTGAGGGTTTTCCTAAAGGAATGAGTTGAACATTGTAGTCACTAGTTGTTACATTGTCTCTGGTTTTACCTTCATAAGGGATTGATATTTCTAGATTTTTGGACCCCAATGGATCAATATGAGTCTTGGTAATAACCCTAGCCCTTTTGGAGGCTCTTACCATCTTTGGAAAGGATAATGCAATAAGATCAATAGCTTGAATAGGAAGAATTTCTTTCTCTTCACTTGAAATCAATTCACCAATCCACCCTTTTGTAAGACTTGTTCTATCTTTTTCTTCCTACAATTCTTGTTGGGGTTTCTAGGGACAACCACCAATTGCTTAGATATTCCTTGTTCATCTTGGGCTAATGGTTTTACCTATTTCTCACCATCTATTTCAATAACCATCTCCCTACTCTCATCTTGTACTGGAAATTCCTTCACTTGTCTTTCTCCTTGGTCTAGATCTTGGGATTGATCAGCCTCCTTCTGATTTATACCAGTAGTTGGAATATATTATTTCCTTATCTCTCCAATTGATGCCACATTAGATTCAATTTCTTCCCTGAGGTTTTCTTGAACCAATAATTGGCTTGTAGATTCCTCCTTCCCATCACATAGCTCTACCTTCTTTGAAGATTGTTGGGTTGGCATCTTACTATCCTCATGTTCTAATGACACCTCAGGTTGTGCCATAGTGGATTTCTCATCTAATTCCAACTCCCTATTCCCATCTAGAGATTGCATATCTATACCAGCAATAATTTCCTTTCTAGCACTTACATTTTGTGCAACTTCTATTGTCTTTTCAGAGATGAATATCCCTTCTTGAAAATGCTCATCATCCTTAGTAATTTTAACATAATGGGAAACATATTCTTCCACTAATACCTTTGTTCCTTTGACTCTGAAGTTACTTGACCTATAGGATAAACTTCTATTGTTTGGATCTTGACTTCATCAGTTGGCACATGAGTGACCTCTTCCAATTCTTTATTTATGTGGAGATTATCTACTGATTTAGATATTTGTTCATTAATAGATACATCAAGTGCATCTAATGTGGAAAATTATTCACCAATGTCAACATCTATCACATTTTCATGAGCCTTGGTAGACTCCTGTAATGTTTCAAACAAAGGTATACTCACATCCTCAGCAGTAGGGTTTCAGATGTTCTCATACCTAGATTTAGAATTTTTCTATCCATTGGATCGGATGAAACATTTCCTTGGATCATTTTTTCCCGAGTTCTTCCCATTATCACTTCTTCCAAAGGAAAATATGAGGAGAAAGGCACAGATTGTTCCATCTATGAGTACTACATGTAGTAGGTTGTGTATGAAAAAAACATCATTCCTCTCATGTTCAAGGGGATCAATCACCACATCTCTATGTTTATGTTTCTTGGGTGGGTGGGCACCCTCTCTTACCATAATTGGCTCATATACAACCTTTTGTCTCTTGTGTACCCTTTTAAACTTCATAAGTTATGGTGTTGCCTTTCATTCCTCTTTACATGGCCTAGATTGATAATAGCCACTTGCTATAGCCCCACTCATTAATTTTTCAGCACTATGAGGTTTTGGAAAAATACCTAAGGGAACTAGATGAGATGCCAAACTTTTCCCTTTTGCTTGAAGTGGTGTTGCAAAAGTAATAGGATCATTTTCCATATATTTCAAGATAATTTCCTCAGTCTTTTGCCTCAGAGTGGATATAGAAGTACCGGTCCCACTAGTGGTGAATTCCATTCATCTATAAGTTCATAAGTGGGCCTCTTTGAAGGAAACTGAGGAGATTTTCCTCCCAAAGGATCAATTCTATTCAGCCCCTTCTCTCAGGGGAGGGATATCATCACTTAAGTTTCCCAGATCCCTAAATTTATTCAAGATTCTTATATTTTGGACTGATAGATAAATATTATTTTGAGCCAACCAATTCATAGTTCTCCTCATCACATCAATTATCTGAATATAAGAATCATCTGATTCTATTTCATTCCAATTCAGAGGGGCTATAGGTTGTCCTTCTATCTTTTGATCAAGATAGTACTTACTGTGTGTGGATCATCCACAATTCCCTCAGGGATAACTGTAATCTTGAAGTCTATGATTTGTGCAAGGGTCATTCTAGAGAAATCTCTTAGTATGACCTCTTCCTCATCCCTACAATTCATCCAATAGTCTTCAAAATGAGGCTCATGCTCAAAAGTGTTTGTAATATTATTAAACACCCATCTGATATCATAGTTGGCTCTTGCTTAAAAATTTCCAACTCAAACCTCTTCAATTCATCCTCGATTAGTCTACATTTTAAAAGTGAAGAGCATGAGTACCTTCCAATTATGACAGGGAACTTAATATTTTTATTATGTTTCCTAGCAATCAATTTGTGAACTGGTGTTAATTACCTTTCCAGTTCACACAAAGCCATTTTATCATCCAAGTATCTGGGAAACTTATATGGCTTACCTTCAAAACCAATAACCCTTATATATGTGAACTTCCTGTATTGAATAAAATAACACCCATATTCCATAATCACCTACCTAGCCTGCTAATAAATTTGATACTTCCCCCATTCTAGTTTGAAAAGACATAATTTATGAAAACAAATCATTATTTACCAATCTCACATTCCCACTCCAAGTAACCAACTGCAACTATGCAAAGATCTCATGCATTTGACATTGCTTAAAATAATCACGTGGTAAGAGGTCGGGGAAATGTCTATGTCCTGCAACATTGTAAATTAGGTAGGTCATTATGTAAAATTATAGCTCTGAGGTATTACCCATTTAATATTTCTTACAAGGTAACCATGTGACCATGAAGTGCTTCTACAATAAAATTATCCCAACAGATGCTCCCTTTCTTTATAAAATTATCCACATGTAGGTACACATCCATTCCTTGAACTCATTTGTAGTCTCCAATCCAACCATTCAACTTAATAATACAATAACATCCTCAACTTCTTCAACAAATTATTCCCTAACCAGTCTCTTAGGGATTCAGGTTGTTGCTTTTTTCTCCGCTAGGATCCATTTTGTGTTTATGAGTCTAGCATACTCTTTTTATTTTCCTCATAATCTCATAAGGCTAACTTGATACCCAAAGTTATTGGATAGTTATCATAGGTAACTTGAGCATTATCCTAATAGCCATAGACATCAATCTCAACATTACATCACCACTTCCATCTAGTACTTCCCTTTTTTTTGGGTCATATTTCATAGCGCAATGCCATACCAATTATGGGAAATGAACTGATGGTGGAATAACACCAACTAAAGTGATGCAAATATCTTGAATTTCTCCCATACTCACTCTTATTAGGGCTACTCAATCTTTGAAGAAAATCCTTTAAGTCGGCATTCATTAAGTCTATGTCTGTAATTTTATCTAAATCACTTGTGATTCCATATGCAATCGAGAACAAGGATGACATGGTTTTCATCTTTAAAAACATATCTTTACTTCAAATTCCTTTTCCAATAAAATAAACAACACATGAGTTATTTTAGTTCTTACCATATTTCTTGGGACTGACTGAGCAACTCAACATCAATTCGAAATATTTTCAAACTTCTAGTTTCTTATACGAGCTCCAAGATCAAATTCACAATTTTCCTCAATGAAAATCACTAACAATGGAAACCAAATTACAAAAATTGACAATAAAAGGATCAAGGTGCTTGAAATCTTTAAAATTTTCCTCAATTTGTGTAAGATGTGTTGATGGTGGCAAGAATTAATGCATTGCATTGTGGCTAGTCATTCTACTTTTCCTAATTTTAAAAGTGAGCCATCCACGTGGAAAACTCTTGCATTGATGCGGGATCAGGGAGATTCATTGTATTTTTCCCATGTTTTAAAACATATACACTTTTAGTGATTTGAACCAACTACTATCTTTTGAATTTCAATCTTAGAAGCTTGATAAGTGATCGCACCTAAAAAATAGTGGAGCTACGGGCCTTTTTGAAACTTTGTTCCATTTTCACATTAGAAAAAGAATAAGTTTTCTCCGATGAACCACTTCCCCACTCCTTGCGTAAGAAAGAGCTATGTGTCTTTTTTGGGTCTCAGGAACTTTCTTGTACCTTTACACCTTATTATCTTGGTGCATGAAAATATAACTATGCCATGACCCCCACATCCATCCCACTTGTGACAAGTGTACATCTTTGAAGGGAAGAATAAATTTTTGTTTGTGCCCTTTTATTGTGAATATTCGGAAGAATATTCATCGGTCTATGGAGAAAAATTTGTACTTTTGTGAAAGAAATAGAAAGTTATAATTTTGTAACTTAAACCCACCATACCACATCCAACTAGGAAATTCCACGTACCAATGAGTGGTGAAACAAAACATGAAATTACTTGACATGATCAAGGAACACCTCACATAGGTAATTTTTTTTATTTTTAAACCCGATTCATGATCTTTTTCGATTGCAGGGGTTTCCAAAATAATTCATACCTAAACACAATCCTCAACCAAAAAGAGGAAATAACAAATCAACATACAGGAGACTCAAAAGAATTAAATCAATGATTGTAACCTTTTAAACCAGCACCCCGCACGGGAAGATAGAAAACACAACAAACGTCAAAGGAAAACCTATTGGTCATTCTAAATCTAGCACTTAGCAAAGGACATACAGAAGGTTCACGTAGAAGAGAAGAGCACATTCAAAGGAATAGGAGGATCGGAAATGATCGCATGTGAAGAGGAGAGACAAATTTCGGGACTTAGCCATTTTCATGATGAGGATCTATTTTTGGAGGATCAGATATGAAGCACTTTACATGGATTCAAGATGAGAATATATCTACTACCGACAATTAAATAAAAGTAGTCTATTATTAGCTTACTTGCATGTGTGGATATTTTGTAATGGCACGTGGCCAATAATATCATGCGGCCTATTTTGGGATTATATAAGAGGTGAAGGGAAAGTCCCCACCCTTATAAATATGTAGTAAATTCAGTAGCATAAAAAAGAGTTTGTGAGAACTAAGTTATAGTGAGATTATGTTGCCAAATCTGATACGCATGTGTGTGTATACTACTATTATTGTAATGAGTATTACTTGAATTTAATATAATGGAGATCATAGACGAATCAAGGTGTTATCATGGTTATAGTTCAGTATTGCATTCTTGATTTCATCATGGTTATCTTTTGAGTTTGTTATTCTCTAGATCAATATCTGAACATGCACTGTAGAATGTTATATTAGTAATATTTTTGATTGCTTTAAGTCTTCATCATGTTAACATCCTACAATAGCAACCCTAAAGAGGTGCCTAGTACCTTTGTGCACTTTGGGTGAGCACTCATTCTAGGCTGAGTGATGTGCCAACGCGCCTAGGCTTGTATTGGTGAATTCTAGGCTGCATCAAAACCTCATACAAAAAGGGTGAAATTAGATCAAGCACCAACACTGGCTCCAACTCAATGATGGGAACTCCTACTAGTGTCACAAGAACCAATCATAGTAAAAATACAACAGACCATGTGCTAAAATCCATTGGGCCATGGATTCAAAACCAACATACTAGGTCAAGATAAAAAAACCCCATCCCCAAAAACATACCAAGAAACCAAAACAACCGGCCTCCAAACACCATGAAAAAAAAAAAGAACCAAAAACACATGCAACACATGCAAAATGAAACAAGAAAACTATACACTATACATTGATGCGTACCTTGAATTGAAAAATTAGTCAAGAAAACTTTGCAGGTGCCTGCCATTAACAGGAAACTCGAGTAATTCTCCATCTAGATCCTTAAAAAGAAAGTATTCTCACTAATTTTGATATCAATTGAATAAGGATCCGTCCATAATGCATCAAATTTTCTATGCTTTCCTTTTTCTACATGTCTCTGCTATCCCATAATAACACAAGATCTCCCACACTTTGAAAATTCTAGAGTCACCTTTTTGTCAAATAAAATTTTCAACTTTTCAATAAATTTCAAATGTCTCTAGTGGGATTCTCTTCTTTTTCATCCAATTGAACAATCTTATTTATTCTTGCATCATAAGGGTTGACTTCTTGATCCTCGAAGTTCGTGAATAAATTAGTAAGAAGATAACTTTGCATATGCGAAGGAAGGAGGGCTTGAGTTTCATAAACAAGTTCAAATGGGATTTTTATAGTAACTCTTTTAGTAGTGATCCTATTTTCCCAAACAAAAAAATTCAATTGCTCACCCCATCTTCGTTTATTTATCTCTAATGTCCACTTGATTATATTCAACAAATTTTTATTGCTTGATTCAGCCTATCCATTACCCTGAGTGTTATAATTAAATGCATATGTTAGTTTTATCGCATACTCTTGACACATAGACAAAAAAATTTTATCTCAAAACTCGTAGCCTTATCTCAGTAACTATTTTGGCAGGCACTCCAAACCTATAAATTATATGATTTAAGATAAAATCCATAACAATCTGATGGTTTACTTTCTTAGTAGGGATTTCCTCAACCCATTTAGTGAAGTAATCAATAGCCACTAATATCCATCTATGGTCTACACTTTAAGGATCTGAAATTTACCCAAAAATTCCATGCCCAACTATTTAAAAGGACCTTTGATTGATACCGGTTGCAAAGGGAGATCACCCAAGCTTTCATCCATCCTGAAAATCGTTGACAACTTTCACATTTTCTTACTAAAAAAGTTGTGTCTTTAAAAAGTGTGGGCCACTAATAACCAGACCTTAAGATATTTTGGGTAGTTACTCTTCTATAAAAATTCCCCACACACTCCTGCATGAATATCTACTATTAATTTAGGAGTTTCATCTTCAATAACACATCTTAGGAGGGTCCCTTCATTCCATGTCAATCCATGGTTAGTGATGATGTATTCCTAGGAAGCTAGCCTTGAGTGCCCTCTTTTAGTTTTTCCTTAAATGTCGATGACATTCCAAATGTTTAAGATAAATAATAATGTCCTTGTACCATGCAAAATTGACTAATCTTTCATGAGAATTCATATATCCTTCCTCAAATTCATTTATCTCCATCACTTGCAGATTGCTTTCTATCATAAGATTTTCCAAGCTCGAGACCTCAAAACAATTTAGTAGTTTGGATATCCATGTCATATTCTTGCAATTTATTCACCCATCGATGTCTTCTACTTGC
The DNA here is from genome assembly GCA_018340775.1 of Taxus wallichiana var. yunnanensis. NCBI lineage: Eukaryota > Viridiplantae > Streptophyta > Pinopsida > Cupressales > Taxaceae > Taxus > Taxus wallichiana. Next base: position 737,377,991 of record CM031241.1, read on the forward strand.
GATATCCATTTCTGACAAGATTTCCTTAACCATGGTATGAGGAACATAAGTTGTGATCTTGGAACTCAAGATGTATGGTCTGAATAATTTTTTTACTCTAACCAAGGAAAAATCTTGCTTTTCCATGATAGTGTATTTCAACTTAGCTCCCTGTAATGCTTTACTAAAGAAGGCAATCGGCCTTTCATTTCCTTCCTCATCTTTTTGCAATAATACAGATGCAATGGTGTTTTCAAAGGAAAAAGAAAACATTTGAAAATCCTTTTTGTAATATGAAGATACCGAAATAGGAGCATTCTTCAGTGTTTCCTTAATTCCAATAAAATTTTGGATAGCTTCATCCTCCCATTTGATAACCCGCTCCCTTTTTAATATACTTATGATAGGGATAGTCATTTCAACAAAGTTTGAAATGAATCTCCTGATGAAATTTATCTGTCCAAAGAAGGATTGAATTCCTTTCTTGGTTTTGGGAATAGGAACCTTTCCAATAGCTTCTAATCTTTCAAGGTCAATCATAACCCCTTCCTTAGATACAATATGTCCCAACAGATTTGCCTTTTGAACCCCAAAGTGGCACTTTTTAGGATTCAATGAAATACCATATTCTTCGCATTTTAACAACATCTTCTCTGCATGATGTAGGTGATCATTTTTCTTTCTTGAAAATACTATTACATCATCTTGATATAGAACAATGAAATCACTTATGTATCCTAAAAATACTACATCCATTGCTCTTTGAAAGGTAGCTCAAAATTCATTAAGCCAAATGGCATTCTCACATACACATATGTACCCCATGGAGTAGTGAAAGTGCTTTTAATAATTCCGATTGTTTCACTACCACTTGATTATATCCTAAGAATCCATCTAGAGTAGACAATAGTTTAGATATGGCAACCAACTACAATATGTTATCTATATTGGGTAAGGAATAATTATCTTTGATTGATGCCTTATTCAAATTCCTAAAATCCACACATGATCTTATATCTCCATTTTTCTTTCAAACTGATACTAGATTTCCCACCCATGAAGAATGCCTTGTAGGTGTTATTATGATGCCTCCATCCCTTAATTTCTTTAGTTCTTCTTGAATTTTAGGGAAAGAAGTGGATTGATTGGCATTTTTCCTAAATTTTTGGCATTAGTTTCTAATGGCATCTCATTTTGGAAAAGATATTCCCTATATTCCTTCAATTCGAATATGACCATGCCAAGAAATCTTTATACTTTTTCAACAACTAGACATATGATTTCTTTTCTTCTCAGTACTTAGGTTACTACCTAACCATATTTTTATAGGTTTAACATCATTCCCCAAGTTGTTTTCCTCTATATATATTGAAGATGAAATGTTTCTATTAACAATACGGTTAGCATTATCAAATATCCTCTCTAAAGAAACCAAACCTCTTGGGATGGTATTGGTTTTTAATTGAATAATATCCTTATAAAATAGAGTCTCTTTCCCTTCATAAACACAGACCATTGGTTCCCAATCCATATTCTGATTTGTAAATTCTCCTTCATTTTGTAAAAACCTCTGGACTTGGGCATCATTTTCAAAAAGCTTGACATTTTTGGGATATATGGTCTTGTCAACACTTCTATATCATATTCACAGTAAGGAGACATTGCACAGTTTTCAAATCTAGATCCTGATATCGCCAACCTGTTTGCAGCAGTATTCTACTTTCTGTCATGGTATATTATGTTGAAAGAATCAAACATTTCAATAAAATCCCAAACTGCATGCTTATACTATTTCATTCTTTGGTTTTTGGTTGCATACAATTTCCTAACTTGCTTGACTACCAATTCTAAATCTCCCTTAACAATAATATCCCTAATACCATACCTCCAAGTAATCCTTAAACCCAAAAGCAATGCTTCATACTCTGTAATATTATTGGTACACTCAAATTCAAGTTTAAAAGAAAAATTGAATTCTTCATGATTTGGAGATATTAAGACAACACCAGCACCATTCCCAAATTTAGAAAAAGCTCTATCAAACATCAAAATCCAAGGGGAGCCAACTTGTTCAAGACATTTACATTTTTCAATATTGTGCTCTTTAAAATTTACATAGCCCACAAAATTATCGACATCTACATCTGCATATAATACTTCATAAGAAGCATTGTTAGGGTCTTCAATCAGATGTAACATCTTTTTCTCACCATACAATTTCACAAGGATTCCTTCTACTGGTATGGTTGCATATGACATATCCATCTATACACTTCCTCCCACACTAGCAACCCACTTTCTTGACAATAACATTCCCCATTTGGCTAGGCAATCCATAATGACTACATTCATGGTTAAGCACTTGCTCGGGTAAGCTTCCAATTGCACTATCAATCCCTTAACATATCCAATCATCGGCACTTCCCTTGAATCCATAGAAGTGTACTTTCCAAAATCAATTGTTACTTTGATATTTAATTCATTCATTACCTCAAGAAGCATCACATTACATGAGGTTGTTGATTCGAACATGCAGTTGTGCACTAGCCTATCTTTGATTATTAGAGTAGTATAAAAAGGATCAACATCAAGGTGAGACTTAACAAGAGAAGTACCTAAATATACCTTAGGTGATTCTCCCAATTCTTCTAGTTCTTGTGGTACTTCTAGCTCTACAATGATAGGGGAACATCCACACTATTCACATTTTTTCCTTGGGTTATCACCTCCTCTTTAAATCCAAAATATTCAAATGCCCTTTTTCTATGCTCAGGGATTCTGAGAAATTCAACAATAGGCATAGTAAATTTGATCTAACTCAAAATATGGGCTATATCACAGGGAACATATTTGGGTAGAACTATATTGGGAGGGAGATTTATGGCTCCTTCTGGTGGTATAAGAGTCTTCATAGTTTGGGTATGAGTTGGGATACAAGTTTTACTTAGAGTGACTGGGCCTTTGCTAAGTGTATCCCTTTTAGGAGGTTATTTTGGGATATTAGTGAGAAGTGGATTTTTTGGCTTGGCTTGTGGTCCTCCTCCTTTGACAACTCTACTTTTGGTATTATATTCCTTTTCTTGAGAAACTATTGCATTCATCAAAAGTTTCATGTCTTCCTCAAAAGGAATTCCCCCATCGTATTTTTTAATCATTAAATTCCTCAAATATTCAAATTCATGATTAGGTAAATAAAACATCTGCACCATATCAATCTTAATATCATCAATAGGAGGAAAATGCAATACCCAGTGGATGAAATCTCAAAAACTCTCTATAGTCCTGACGCTTATCAGTTCAGTTCAAGTGAATCCTTGTTGTGGATTTCTAGGAATTCCATCATAGATACATCACCATAAGCTTCATCATCATTTATCTCTTCAATTTCCTTGCTCAAATCACAAGGGGAATGTGGTAAGAAATATTTGTCACACTAATCAATAATATGGGCCTCTTCCATTATAAAGACCCTAGCGATCGAAGGATCGGGGACTAGTCTATTTTCTATGAGTTGTGTTTGTTTATTTCTTGATCCCATGGGCCCTTTTCCTCTTTCATATACTCTATGATCACTCCTAGGATGATTCTATTAGAGTAGGTATTTACCTTAGCTCATATTCACCTAGGTACATTATTTACCTTTATTTTATTTATCCTCACCCACTTATGTGTGTGGATATTTCTTTTATCTTATTTAGATATTAGGAGATATTATCTAGTTGTTAGGTATAATTATTTCCTTGATCTATGGTATTGACTAGATCCTTGATGTCTAGTTCTCTCCTAAATCTATGGTCTTGACTAGTTCTTTGATGACTAGTTATTTCCTTGATTTATGGCTTGATCTACTACTTTGAATGGTTCTTAGATTGTTATTCCTTGCCTATTTAAGCAAGGCCCATTCTCATTATACTACATTGAGTTCCATAATAATATATGATATTGTTGCTCATTTGTTTGCAAAGGTTTATATAAAGTTATTCTAGCAAATTACTTTCATCTTATTGATCATGGTGTTTGATTAGCATCTATGTTCTTGGCTTGGTACAATCTGGTTATCGTTCCTTTCATGGTATCAGAGTGATAGATGATGTAGACATCCATCTATAAGTTTTTCTTTACAAACAAGGGTTTATTATTTTCATGTATTTGGAATTTGTTAGCAATTTTCTGCAGCATGCATTTTTATGCAAAACAGAGTGCGGCATTGGATTTGGAAGGTGTCAAAACCCTAGAATCAACTATAAACTTGACCATGTTTTGAGACAGTCAAATCTAGATGCAGATCTATACCCTATGGGTGCATTCTTTTATCCATTGGATATAAGCGTGTACCTTCTAGATGCATTCTTTTACCCTCTAAGTATTTCAGTTTTGGATGTAGTCTTTTATCCACTGGACATATATCTGTACCCTCTCGGTGCATTCTTTTATCCATTAGATATAAGTGTGTACCTTTCGATGCATTCTTTTACCCTCTGGATATTTTAGTTTTGGATGCAATATTTTATCCACTAGATGCAGATCTGTACCCTCTGGTGCATTCTTTTATCCATTGGATATAAGCGTGTATCTTCTAGATGTATTCTTTTACCCTCTGGATATTTTGGTTTTGGATGTAGTCTTTTATCCACTAGATGCAAATTTGTACCCTCTGGGTGTATTCTTTTATCCATTGGATATAAGTGTGTACCTTCTAGATGCATTCTTTTACCCTCTAGATATTTCTATTTTGGATGCATTCTTTTATCCACTAGACACAAATTGGTACCCTCTAGGTGCATTCTTTTATCCATTGGATATTGGCATGTACCCTCTGGATGCAATGATTTACCCTCTGGACATTTTAGGTTTTGGGTGCAGGATTTTATCCTTTGGTCGCAAGCATGTATCATGTGGATGCACTCTTTTACCCTTTGGACATTTGGGTGTCACGTGTACCTTTTAAAAATATCAGCATTAAAATATTATTTTAATAGCAAAACCTTGTAGAGCTCATAACTTTTGATCCGTAGCTCGGATTAAGGTGATCTTTTTTTTGAAATTGTGTATTTTTCGAGATCTACGCATTGGTGACATTTTTATACATATATTTCAAATGTAAAAGGTATTGTTACTCATTGTAATATTTACATGCACTCAATTATAAAGTGCCAAATTCGGGAGGGTGTTGTGATCACTTGTGGATGCAATTTCGGTTGAGCCCGACATCTTAAAATTTTGGGTATTGCATTCTTGTATCTATGGGTGTATACATTTATATCTCTCTTGTTTGTTGAGATATTTTAGATCTGTATTTTTGACACTTTTTTTTAGCATGTTGACAGTCTCTCTTGTGGGGGAGCTATTCTGGTGGAGCCCAGTGTTAGTTTGTTAGTGTTCGAGTAGTTGATTTTGAAAACTCATACAAATCTGTGGTGTCACTCTACCCATTCTACAATATGGGAGGGTGTGGTGTTGATACTGCTTCTTTGGGTTTCATGTCCTTGCCTTGTTACCTTGGCTTTTCTTAGATCATGGCACTCCTATTTATTTAGATCTCATTTCCACCTTATTGCCTTGGTTGTTCTTGGATCGTGGCACACCTATTTGTGATTGATCAAATTATTTTTCATGTTTTTTTTTTTCACTTTCGACATCACTCCATTGGCAGTCTCTTTGCATGGATCTATTCTAGTGAAGCCTAGTGTCGAGTTCTTTTTGAGTTCTATGATCAAACAAAGGGATTCGGACCACGCTTTGCACCCCACTTCTTCATAATTGTACGAGTTTTGGAGCCGAGATTCTGAGGACATCTTCCACAGGATTTTTCCCTCTCTACTTTGTTATTGTTGGTTTTGGGTACCTTGTGGTGTCCAATTTTCCCGATTATTGTATTTGGGTACCTCGTCGGCCTTATTGTCGGGACCCACCTTCTTTTCTCCCACCTAAGCTATGCTTATGTGAGGGTATTAGTGTAGGTTATTATTTATCCTTTTATTTATTTATTAGGATAATTCTTACACTTGTGTTAGCCCTACACTTGTTGGGTTAGCTTTCTTAGGTGTACTAGTTGTGTGGAGTTATCTTACTAGTTGTGTTGAGTTAGCTTCTCAGTTATGTGGAGTTAGATTACTAGTCTTTTAGAGTTAACTTAACTACTAGTATTAGTTAGTGGGAGTTCTTCACCACTGATTTAGGTAGTAGTTGCACTTCCCTCCTCTTATATGTATATCTTTCTTATTGAATAATACAAGTCATTATATTGTAATGTATTGAGCATTATGGATTATGATGGATTTCCATCATATGGTATTTTAGCTCTTCTATTTTACAAATATAATGTGGTGTGCTATTATCATCTGAGATCGCGTCTTGGAATAATCTTCTTTTGTTCCTTTTATGGTATCATAGTAGGAGATTGCTATTGACATCCGTTTGTAAGTTTTATTTTGCAAATAATTTTCTGTATATTCATATATTTGGGATTTGGTCATATTTTGATGTTGCATACGGTTTTATGAAAAACAGATGCTTCCATTGGATTGGGAAGGTGGGAAAACCATAACATCCACTGTAAACTCAACCATTTGTGGAGGTAATCATTTTTGTGGTTGTAGTGAAATACACAGGTTTGCCTCGAGATTTATGCCAGACATGAAAGAAAATGTGGAAATATTTTTCTAGGTTTGTTACTCATTGAAATCCTTAGCCCCTGGTCAAATGGTATGGTCATATGAGGGCTTAAAGGTTGTGATTCCTACTAGTAGGTACTTAACTTCAGCCCCCTTTAATTTTATTTGTATGGTGGAGGCAACAAAATTTTAATTTGTTTTAGTGGCAGCTAAAATAAATAACAGAGCAAAATATTGAAAAGATTGTATCTTTTACTCGGTAACTCGGTTTTGAGTGCTATTTTTTGTAAAAGTGTTTTTTCATGCTCTTTCCATTGGAAATATTTATTTTTAGACTTACACTATAATTATAAAGTTCCAAATATGGAGGAGTGTTGTAATCAATTGTGGACGCAATTTTGGCTGAGCCCGACATCCTAAACTTCTGGGAGTTGCATTTTGTATCTATCATGGTTTTTGAGAATGATATGCTTTTCTCTAAAGTGTATGGACTTAAAGAATATATTATAACATTTGTGGAAGAAAATAGATCACTCAAGTAGCGAAATTATCTTTTACAATCACTCATTCACAATAAGGATATAATAATACACTTCCTGCAGAATAAACTTGCTAGCCTACAACATCACCATCATATTATGGACAACCACATCCATGCTCCTAGTCCACTTACAACTATTTCTCATGAACCCACTGACATTGATCTGTCAGTCTTTGAGTTTGTTCCTACTCTTGATTCTCATACACCTATGAAGCTTGTTACTACATGCTCTTCCACATATATGCCTATTATAGTACCACATGTTGTGTATCCTACTTCTACTCAGCTGCATGGATTTTTTGAGAAGCATACCACTACATTCAGTTCTTGCATGCTCCATTCTATGGGTCTCACTAGCAGAGTCATTGGAAGACATTCATAGGGTATTGTTTCCTCTATTCCATGTGTTAAGTTGAATTCTCATCATGACATTGGTTTTGAGCGAGATACTTCATTGGGATGATATATTGACAGAGATCGTTTTTTTTGTTTGCTTGACTCTTTTTAGGATCATGAGCAACACATGCGTTTTATATTGTCACTCAAGCTTGAGAAACCTGAGATTTTAGCTGTCAGACATGATCAGTCTGACACACATTCTAATGTTCTTTTGCATGCACCCATTGTGCATTTTGCACTGAGTCATATGCAGACATCTTCTTCATCCATCCATGTTGATTTGGGGTGGATATTTGATCACTCATGATGATGACATATGAATTCATTGAGAGGACTCTACAGGCATGGCTCCTCCACCATCCAGCCTCTTGCTCCACTTTGTATACCTTATGCATTGTGATGCTTCTTGTTTTGAGCATTTTTCTTTAGCAAGTGTAGTGTATCTCTCTTGTTTGTTGAGAGATTTTGTATCTGTATTTTTGACACTTTTTGCATGTTGATAGTCTCTCTTGTGGGGGATCTATTCTGGTGGAGCCTAGTGTTAGTTTTTCAGTGTTTGAGTAGTTTTTTTGACAACTCATATAGATTTATAGTGCCACTCCACCCATTCAGTAGTATGGGAGGGTGTGGTGTTGATCCTGCTTCTTTAGGTTTTATGTCCTTGCCTTGTTACCTTAGCTTTTCTTGGATCGTGACACTCTAGATTTTGTGTCCTTGCCTTGTTGCTTTGGTTTTTATTCTTGGATCGTGGCACACCTATTTGTAGCAGTTGATTGAATTATGTTTGGTGTTTTTTTACACTTTTGACATCACTCCGTTGATAGTCTCCTTATATGGAGCTATTCTGGTGAAACCCAGTGTCAGTTGTTTTTGAGTTTTGTGATTGAGTAGTGGATTCAGACCATAGTGCACACCAAAATTCTTCAACATTGTACAAGTTTTTTGATCCGAGCTTCTTGGGATGCCTTGGAGTGGGTCTTTACTCTCTTTACTTTGTTACTAGTTTTGGGTACCTTGCGTTGTCCCTTTTTCCTAGTTATTGTACATAAATACCTCATCAAGCCTAGTTGCCGGGACTCATACTATGGACATGTCACTTCTATTTTGGCCCCTATCTTCACTTTAGGGGGGTGTTAGAGTAGGTATTTACCTTATCTCATGTTCACCAAGGTACTTTATTTACCTTTATTGTATTTATCCTCACCCACTTATGTGTGTGGATATTTGTTTTATCTTATTTAGATATTAGGAGATATTATCTAGTTGTTAGGTATAGTTATTTCCTTGATCTATGGTATTGACTAGATCCTTGATGTCTAGTTCTCTCCTAAATCTATGGTCTTGACTATTTCTTTGATGACTAGTTATTTCCTTGATTTATGGCTGATCTACGACCTTGAATGGTTCTTATATTGTTATTCCTTTCCTATTTAAGCAAGTCCCATTCTCATTATACTACATTGAGTTCCATAATAATATATGATATTGTTTCTTATTTGTTTGCAAAGGTTTATGTAAATTTATTCTAGCAAATTACTTTCATCTTATTGATCATGGTGTTTGATTAGCATCTATGTTCTTGGCTTGGTACAATCTGGTTATCGTTCCTTTTAGATTCCCAAATCTATCTTATGAGAACTCTTTCCTATTCCTTTCTCTGTTTTGGCTAACTTATAGGATATTTCTTTAACTCCTCCAGGTCAAATTCTTCACAACATCCTCCATATCAAGTGCCTTATTTTATTGAGGTCTATCAGGATTAATCAATTTGACACCCTCCCTTTTAGGGGGTTTCCCAACTACCTTAATATTGTTTTCAATTTGTAAGGCCATTATGAAATCCTGCCTTAAAGTTCCAGGGTTCTTATCTCTCAAATAATAAGAAACTTTCTTGTCAAAAGCATCATAATATTTAATTAGGTAGGACTCATCACTAGGCCTCAAAATTATGGGTAATCTATTTAAAGTTTTGTTGAATCTAGTATTGAAATCCTAGAAAGACTCATTGGGATTATTTTTTATATTCTTAAACTTAGATAAGAGGAAACTTGGGTCAATTATATCACCATATTGTACTGAAATCATTCTTCATCTCAATCCATGAGTCTTTTGAGTTATCCGTAAATATTTGTACAAATCATGTGCATATTCTTCAAGAGTATGAATGAATAATTTTATATAAACATATTCATATTGAATTTCAAAATCCTCCATCATATTAAAAAAGAGCCTCAAATGTTGATCACCAGTGATGGCATTATTCCCATGAAATTTAGGCAACCTATTTATCACATCTTACGGTACAACATTAGGATGCCCAACCATGCCTCTAAAAATTATTGGTCCAAATGTATTGACAACAAAAGGAGGTCTAGGTGGAGGATGAGCCATGTTATTTTGGGAAGGTGATCCTCTAGGAGGATTAAAATGGTTTGGGAAAAGGGATATTTGAGACACATGTGAATGATCTTAAAATTAAATATCCTCCAGTGACTTGTTTTCACAAAGTACCCTATTAGTTTTGTGTGATAAAGGAAAGAAATGAGGAACACTTATCCCAGATACAAATGATGGCCCTTCACCAGTTGGAGTAGTTAAATTTATATGAGGAATACTTGACTCTGAACTATTTGAAGATGTTGGATAATCCTCAACTATAGGTTGGTCACTTTCCACAACTAGTATTACCTTCTCGCTTAACTCTTGATCCCCCAATGCTTTCCAGACTTGTCTTCCCTTTGGATTTGTTTTCCCAAGCTCTGGAAACAATCTTCTAATAGGATCCTTGTTAAAGAAAGACCTTATTCCTTCCATATTTGTAAATATTAACAAGTCTCACTTGACAAAGATTAAGACACTGGTGTTTTACCAAAAATTTCAAATCAACACAGAGTCACCACCAAGGATTTTCACCTTAGATGTGCTAAAGCATTGTAAGTAACTTGTCAAGTTCCTATCAATACCCAATTTCTACAAAGCTCGATAGATCTAATCATCCTTTGTCAATATTTATCACTAGAAATACAAATCTAGTGTAATTTTCCCTTAAACCAAGAAATATTGCATAATAAACTTCTGATCTCACACAATCTTCACAAATCTTAACAAAGGATAACGTTTAAACAACGTATTTGCATCAAATCATGTAAGAATCATTACCAGAGGTCAGTGTGCATATGTATTTGCATGGATGTTCCCTAGAAATGACACAAAATCAATGTTGGTACCCAAATTGATTCTCCTTTTGAGGTCAAGAAACATCAACATGTTGAGAGAGATGCTTAGAGATAGATAAATCATAATTTCGAGTCATTTTGTAGCCGAGGAAAGATTTGACTGACTCTTTGTCACTCAAGCTTGGAAAAATTAGGTAGCACTGTGTAAAGGGTTTGACCTACCCTCACTATTTTTGTTGTTCCTTGAACCATGGTAAGAGGACCCATTTTATAACCCATATTTGTGAGAGATGTAAGTGGATTATCTATATTAGAATCTCCTTCTATGATATTTGAAAATAAAACTTTAAGAAGATATGGTCAATGCAACATAATCTAACTCTCAAGAGTTGTCACTCTAGAGGATGGATATTTATTCTAAATGAGGTTCAGGTTACTAACAACAACAATAAACCTAGTTTCTCCTACATATTTTGAATAAAGGATGGATAGATCCAACAAATATCCTCATCATTTATGGACAGACAGTGTAAAAGGAGGATTTTTCATTTATAGATGAATTTGGTTGGGGAATTAAACAAGATAAAGTTGATTATACCAAATTCCTAAGAAATTTTGACAAAGGTTGGGAAATATACCAAACAAGATAATAAATACACTTGAAATAATCAACAATGAAATAGAAGATGCACACCCATGTAAACCCAAAGTTGCACAGTTTCACACATTTTTCGAGAAATTGACATAAAATTTCATGTCAAAAAACTCAACTAAACACCAGATATTCCTGGCTCATCACACTTAAGATACAATTATAAGCTAATAAACAATTTACATCAATAGAGTGGAAGTAAAATGAATTTAAGTTGTTTATTATGCAATAAAATGGAAGCTCTTCTCACGCTTCAATTGCAAATACCACAATACTACCTCAAGGACAAGATCTTGTGTGATTCAGAGGAATTCCTAACATAATATTACAACAATAACACGAATGATTACTTGAAAACATATCAAAATGAAAGTAGACACAATGATTCTCATGATTAACAAAATTAACTCAAGGTTTATCAAATTTATCAGCAAGGGAAAGCTTTATTTATAGTCTCAAATCTTTTCAATGGATGGAAACTTACAACCATCTTGACATGATTAAATTTGAAGACATAAAGGAAATAACAGGTTTCTCGATAAGCTCTTGGAAAATGGTTTTTTACTCAGCTCTTTCTTTTCTTCGAACAATTCTCATAAAATTTTAACCCCCTCTCTCGCATGATTATCATTTTTGCCTTTATACCGTTCAACTCACTTACTAAACTTCAAATTTTTCCCCCAAAATATGAATATTCTAATGAATATTCCCCTTTACAATATCTATTTTGAAACATGCCACTCTTTTAAAAAATTCTTCACTTCAAACTACCAGGTGTACAAAATGCAAGTCTTTTCAATTGATTCCGATATTGCTTGGATCGGGATACTTGGGTCATCACTTCGACATATTATTTTAATCATTATTTCCACATATTGATTGGATAATCACTTTTGATGACCTTTGAGTGCTTTCAGATGATTTCTGATATGACATATACCCTCATCTACTTCCCAAGAATCCATCTTGGGTGTTGTGCATTCCATTTTATGTCTTATTGGCTTAATTACCACATATGGTTCTTGTCAAATCATATTGATTTATTAGTTCTCATTCCTAATCCCTTCTAACTCTTAAATTTACTTTGTGTAAGCTGAGAGAAATCTTCTTTCATCTCATGGGAAAGATTTTTCTTGATTAGATCAATATGCACCCCCTTCACTATAAAACTTGGTTTTTCCTTTCACCATTATGTGCTTATTTTCATATTCTGAAGGTAAAGATTATTTTTCATATTTCTTATCAAACAATGGTGAAGGTACTTATAGCACAAATCTTGAAAGAAATTTCTTCAAAGGATTTGAATCAGATTTTCGACCTGAGTGGCCTTGATGAGGCTTTTGTTAGGGCCTTATTTAACATAGAGTGTGTAGGAGACACCAGAGGACCCCTAACTTATCGAAAAGTTCGGTTAGCACTTATTACAAGGATGATTAGGATCAATCCTATATTTGCAGCCTTTTAGGTCATGTATTTTCATCTCTTTCGATGGGAACATCTGAAAACTCCTGAAGTCCTGAAGAAATTCTTGATTGAAAGGAGGCCCCAAGTGTCTAGGAAAATTGAATTTCAGTGTCCATTCCTATGTGATGAAGAGTTTGCATTGAAGGATATTCCCAAGGAATCATATGTGTTATATAAAAATACTCCATTGACATCGTGCCTTCCATCTCTCACAAGGTAGATGAATTAGAGTGGAGGATCATCTCTTTAGAGAAGGGAAGATGAGACATGAGTCTTCACAACCAAGTTCAATGCCAACACCATATTTAGGCAAGAGAAAGGGTGAATCAAGCTCTCAACCCCCAATCATTATCTTAGATGGAGAAGAAGAGATGTCCATATCTGCTCATTATTCAAGAGCAACAATCTCATCTAGCTTAGGACAACATGGGTAGATTTTCTATTTTGTCATCCTCTTATTTAGTGACTTGTGTTCCTCAATCAGACCATGAATTTTCAAGACCTGCCGCCAGTTCCTTCTCCCGGAGAGCATCCACCTCACACCAGGAGATGGGAAGTTGGGTCGATCAAAGGACATCATAACTTTCCCGGTCCGCAAGGTGCAGCTTCTTGCCCTTCCAATTACCTTGGGCGTTCCCTCTCGACCCACTCCTAATAATTCAATATATCATAAGGAGAAGGAGAAAATATCCTTCTTCACAGGAGGTTTGGATCTTTCGGATTGGTTGTCCTACCATCAGAAAATAATTGAGCTAGAAAAGATCACAGACAGTCCTTGAATGAATCTTGACTCATTGATGGAGATGGGGATGTCTTGAGATCTAGCAAGGTCTGTCATATTTGTCAAGATGGCACAAGGCTCAAGTGAATTCCTGTTGAGGAAGAATAAGTTGTTGAACAAGCTTCCTCCATTAGGGGAAGTTTTGAAGAGGGAATAAAATATGTCTAAACATTGTTTTTTCCTTATTTTCATTATTATCAACATGTATACAACCCTATTTTTCCATGGGTAGGGGCCCCTATAGAACCCCATTTTGTTCTTTTTTCAACATGCAAGAAGCATGTTGGGCCTCGAATATATTGGCTAAGTACAAGAAGGTATTAGGTTATGGAGCCTATTTTCATGTGTGGAAGAGTTGAAGACTATACATGAGAAAAAGTAGTTTTACTATTCACGAGTTTACTATTCATGGTTTTACTATTCATGGTATTACTATTCATGGTTTTATTATTCATGGTTTTACTATTCATGGTTTTGGCCCATAGTTTTTGGACCATGGTTTCTTTGTAAAACTACTTAATTGCCTATATATATATATATATATATATATATATATATATATATATTTGATGAGGGAGATATGGTAATTATTCAGATGTGAATAATTCAGAGAGAATAATTTAGATGTGAATTCAGGTGTGAATTCTGGAGAGTTTTGTTGAGCATAGCTCCAAAACAGATCTGGGTATTGTATTGAGAGAGCGGTGGATTGTAATAAATCTGAGCAAGTTCTTGGTGGACGTAGCCCACATTGGGTGAACCACGTTAAATATTGTCTCTTTGTGTTGTGTTATTTTATTATGCACTTTATTTGAGATCTGTTATATTTTTTTCATATTAGCTTCTATCACATAATTCTCGTGAGGGATTGTTCCACATATTTTATCCCTTATTTCCTAACAATTGGTATTAGAGCTTGGTTAGCTTGGTTATTTTTAGAGAAAGGGTTTGCTTCATGGTTTTGTTAGTGGTTTTACTGACATGTATGAGAGTAGGTTTTATTTTTCCTGATGTGAAAATTACAGGATGAGATTCAATCTCTAGTGGGAGCCGGAAGAGTAAGGTTACTTGAAATTATAGCAAATGACATCGGTTAAGTGGCAACCGATGCTGGCATGGTGACCATGGTCGGTTATAGAGTAAACATGGTCGGTTACAGGGTAACCATTGTTGGTTACATGGTGACTGTGGTAAGTTACTCGACAACCTAGTTATAAATAGATCTTAAGAATTGAGAGATGCATGGAATGTATCTTGGTTGCTTTGAGATGTCCCTAGTTCTTGGAGCAACAAGTATGTTGGTCAAATTACAGATCCGGTTATTGAGGTATGGTTTTATCTTAGTATTGTAGTGCTTATATTATTTTGGTTGCACATGCATGTTTAGGATTGCAGATCTAGATCTGAGAATGAGAGAAGGAGCAGTTATGCATCCTTTGGTGCAGTTAGATGCATGGGCTTCATTAAGAAGCTTAATAAATTAGCATAGAATGAAGAAGGGGTTTCCATCAAAGAAGCATGTTCTTTGGTTAAAGATGTGGTTGAGTATCTTGGTGTTGGTAAGGTGATGTGTTTCATCTTGGTGTAGTTTTTATTACATGTATGATTGTTGTTAAGTTTTTGTGCAAGGTTGGGTGCTTCTTGAAGTGACTGGCTCAACTCAACTATCGGCTTTGGTCAGAGTAGGCACCTGGTTTGGTGACCTATGCCAATTTGTGGCATTGTGTTAGTTCCAAAGAGCACCAAAGTCGGTCAGGGAATTGACATCGGTCACGAGAGGGTAATCGATATCGATCAGCAAACCATGGTCGATCTCTATGACAATGAGTTTGCACATGGTTTCTTGCAGTAGGAAAGGGTAGATGGGTTTTTGTCCCGGTTTGGAGGATCAAGTTTCTTACATGGAGTACATGGCGAGACGGTGTAGATCACTTCATGGTTTGGATCCAAAAGAGGAAGGAGTTGGCTCGGTTAGTCCTTTAAGACTTTTACTCAAGGATCTCTATATGATTCATGTTTATTTCCTTTGTTTGGAGCAACTGATATTATGTTTGGATAGTGTGCAAAAATTTACATCATTTTTTTGGTGTTGTTTGACTTTTATTTCCTCGTTTTGTGGAATCTTAAGGACAAATATTTCTAGTCTAAGGATGAGATCCTTAATGAAAAGTCATGTTTAGACACAGTTGTAGGTAACAAGAGATATTGAGTACACATGGATGGAAATAAGGTGATTCACCTACCTCACAAGAAGTCTAAGCTTCTGTGATGTAGAAGTATTCTCAGAGAAGAAAGGGAATCAATTTTATAGTTCTTTCATCTAGATTTATTTCTCACTGACATATTATCTTTTGAGCTTGGTGTTAGAGGTAGTGCAGGGGATTTAGTGTTCAGTGGGAGCAAGCCATGGTTGTTGGCATTTCAGGATTGGATACATGATGCACATGCAGAGTGAGAGGAGATTGCCACTATTCATAGTGGTAGGAGGCACAAGTTGGTTTTGAGGGCAGTCACGGTTTTGCAGGTATTTTGAGTTTATTGCTTTGTGATGTCACTTTTGGTTTATTTTTTGGTGCCTGGATATTCCTTAGGGAAGGTAGTTGATGGTTGATTCAGCTGGTTTTAGATGATAGAGAAATTTTTAGAGTTTGAAGGGTGAAAAAGGAGAAAATATGCTAGTTACAGAGACCGGTGTCAGTTAGGATTAACCATGGTCGGTCATTTGGAAAATGTGGTGGGTTTGGTCACAGGTTTGACAACAATGTTTATTTACCATTTTCTAAATGGTGCCCTTGTTTTGCTTTCATCTTGGTTGGTTTGTGCAGTATGTTGATGACATATATACTTGGTATTTGCACTTGGTATTAGTTACATGGTTTAGCATGGTTATTTGTTATTGACATTGATGAGCACATAATTCATATTCGGCTTTGGAGTTAGTCGGTGGTAGACTTGGAGCTTCTGGAGAGCTGGTGATATGGATGGATGTACATGGTGAGTTTGTACATATGGTTAGATTCAGTGTTTTGAGTCTATGATGATGCAAATGTTTTGATTTGCACATGGATGCTTTGAGCATGGGTAGGGGATGTTTTTATTTCCTCTTGTTACTATGTTACTCTGGGAGATGTTATCTACAGATGATTGTCTTGGACATGCTAGTTGTTTATGCAGGGTTGGATTTGTGGATTGTAGTGTTTGGATTCTTTGAGTTATGCAGGTTTGTGGATTGATCACCCACTATTGTAGGTAGAACTCATTTGGGTTGTCTTTACCCAAGATCTTATTTTGCTTTCGCATATTCTAGTTTGACTTGTCTTGGTCAGTTGCATTGGTGGTTGCATGGAGACATGGATAGATGGATGGAGAACATGGTTGGTTTTACAGGTATGGCTACAGATGTGATTGAGGCTCAAATATTTTGGTTTGAGTGGGAGCTCTTGTAGGTGTGTTAGTCATGATGACTTGTTGCATTGGTGGTCACAAGGGAAAAACTGAAGTTGTGTTCAACTTTGGTTGGTCTTCATGAAAACTAGTGAAGGGTTGAGAAGCTTGCTCAGAGGAAAACTAGTCTCCAAGTGGGAGATTGTTAGGTTTTGGAGCCTATTTTCATGTGTGGAAGAGTTGAAGACTATACATGAGAAAAAGTGGTTTTACTATTCACCAGTTTACTATTCATGGTTTTACTATTCATGATTTTACTATTCATGGTTTTGGCCCATAGTTTTTGGACCATGGTTTCTTTGTAAAAATACTTCTATAATTACCTATATATATATATATATCTTTGATGAGGGAGATATGGCAATTATTCGTGTCCGAATAATTAGGAGAGAATAATTTAGATGTGAATTCAGGTGTGAATTCTGGAGAGTTTTGTTGAGCATAGCTAGAAAAAAATCTGGTATTGTATTGGGAGAGTGGTGGATTGTAATAAATCGAGAAAGCTCTTGGTGAATAGAGCCCACATTGGGTGAACCACGTTAAATATTATCTCTTTGTGTTGTGTTATTTTATTATGCACTTTATTTGAGATCTGTTATATTTTCTTCATATTAGCTTCTACTGTTGCGATTCTGTGAGGGATTGTTCTACATATTTTATCCCTTATTTCCTAACAATTGGTATCAGAGCTTGGTTAGCTTGGTTATTTTTAGAGCAAGGGTTTGCTTCATGGTTTTGTTAGTGGTTTTACTGACATGTATGAGAGCAGGTTTTGTTTTTCCTGATGTGAAAATCACAGGAAGAGATTCAATCTCAAGTGGGAGCTGGAAGAGTAAGGTTGCTTGAAATTACAGCAAACGACATCACTTAAGTGGCAACCAACACCGGCATGGTGACCGTGGTCGGTTATAGAGTAACCATGGTTGGCTACAGGGTAACCATCGTTGGTTACATTGTGACCATGGTCGGTTACTAGGTAGCCTAATTATAAACAGATCTGAAGAATTGAGAGATGCATGGAATGTATCTTGCTTGCTAATATGTCTGTATTTCTTGGTGGCACAAGCATGTTGGTTAGATTATAGATCCATTTATTGAGGTATGGTTTTATCTTAGTATTGCAATGCTTATATTATTTTGGTTGCACATGCATGTTTGGAATTGTAGATCTAGATCTAAGAATGAGAGAAGGAGAAGTTATGCATCCTTTACTGTAGTTAGATGCATGGGCTTCATTAGAGAAGCTGAATACATTAGCACAAAATGAAGATTGGGTTTCCATCAAAGAAGCATATTCTTTGGTTAAAGATGCGGTTGAGTATCTTGGTGGTTGTAAGGTGATGTGTTTCATCTTGGTGCAGTGTTTATTGCATGTATGATTGCTTTGTTAAGTTTTTGTGCAAGATTGGGTGGTTCTTGAAATGACTGCTCAACTCAACTATCACTTTGGTTAGAGTAGGCACCTTGTTTAGTGATCTATGCCAATTTTTGGCATTGTGTTAGTTCCAAAGAGCACCGAAATTGGTCAGGGAATCAACATCAGTCACAAAGGGTAATCGATATCGGTCAGCGAACCATGGTCGATCTTTGTGACAACGAGTTTGCACATGGTTTCTTGTAGCAGGAAAGGGCAGATGGGTTTTGTGTCCTGGTTTGGAGGATCAAGTTTCTTACATAGAGTGTACATGGTAGAGACAATGTAGATCACTTCATGGTTTGGATCAAAAAGAGGACGGAGTTGGCTCGGTTAGTCCTTTGAGACTTTGAGTTAGGTATCTCTATATGATTCATGTTTATTTCTTTCATTTGGAGCAACTGATATTATGTTTGGATAGTGTGCACAGATTTACACCATTTTTTTGGTGTTGTTTGAATTTTATTTCCTAGTTTTGTGAAATCTTGACGATAAAGATTTCTAGTCTAAGGATGAGATCCTCAATGAAAAGTCATGTTTAGACACAGTTGCAGGTAATAAGAGATATTGAGTACACTTGGACGGAAAGAAGGTGATTCACCTACCTCATAAGAATTCCAAGCTTCTGTGATGTAGAAGTATTCTCAAAGAAGAAAGGGACTCAATTTTATAGTTTTTCATCTAGTTTTATTTGCCACCGACATATTATCTTTTTAGCTTAGTGTTAGAGGTAGTGCAGGGGATTTAGTGTTCAATGGGAGCAAGCCATAGTTATTGGCTTTCTAGGATTGGATACATGATGCACATGCAGAGTGAGAGGAGATTACCACTATTCATAGTGGTAGGAGGCACAAGTTGGTATTGGAGGGCAACACGGTTTTGCGGGTATTTTGAGTTTATTACTTTTTGATGTCACTTCGGTTAATTTTGTGGTGCCTAGATATTCATTAGGGAAGGTAGTTGATTGTTGATTCATATATTTTTATATGATAGAGAAATTTTCAGAGTTTGAAGGGTGAAAAAGGAGAAAATATGCTAGTGAATGAGACTCGTGTCGCTTAGGATTAACCATGGTCGGTCATTTGGAAAACATAGTGGGTTTGGTCACAGTTTGACAACAATGTTTATTTACCATTTTCTAAATGGTGCCCTTGTTTTTCTTTCATTTTTGTTGGTTTGTGCAAAGATGTTGATGACATATATGCTTTGGTATTTGCACTTGGTATTAGTTGCATGGTTTAGCATGGTTGTTTGTTATTGACATTGATGAGCACATAATTCATATTCGGCTTTGGAGTTAGTCGGTGGTAGACTTGGAGCTTCTAGAGAGCTAGTGATATGGATGGATGTACATGGTGAGTTTGTACATATGGTTAGATTCAATGTTTTGAGTCTATGATGATGCAAAAATTTTATTTGCACATGGATGCTTTGAGCATGAGTAGGGGATGTTTTTATTTCCTCTTGTTACTATGTTACTCTGGGAAATTTTATCTACAGATGATTGTCTTGGACATGCTAGTTGTTTATGCAGGGTTGGATTTACAGATTGTAGTGTTTGGATTCTTTGAGTTATGTAGGTTTGTGGATTGATCACCCACTATTGTAGGTAGAACTCATTTGGGTTGTCTTTACCCAAGATCTTGTTTTGCTTTCACATATTCCAGTTTGACTTGTCTTGTTAGTTGCATTGGTGGTTACATGGAGACATGGATAGATGGATGGAGAACATGGTTGGTTTTATAGGTATGGCTACGGATGCGATTGAGGCTCAAATATTTTGGTTTGAGTTGGAGCTCTTGTAGGTGTGTTAGTCATGATGACTTGTTGCATTGGTTCTCACAAGGTAAAACTAAAGTTGTGTTCAACTTTGGTTGGTCTTCATGAAAACTAGTGAAGGGTTGAGAAGATTGCTCGGGGAAAAATAGTCTCCAAGTGGGAGATTGTTATGTTGTGGAGCCTATTTTCATGTGTGGAAGAGTTGAAGACTATACATGAGAAAAAGTAGTTTTACTATTCATGGTTTTACTATTCATGATTTTACTATTCATGGTTTTGGCCCATAGTTTTGGACCATGGTTTCTTTATAAAACTACTTCAGTAATTGCCTATATATATATATATATATATATATATACATATATATATATATATATATATATATATATATATATATATCTTTGATGAGGAGATATGACAATTATTCAGTCCGAATAATTCAGAGAGAATAATTCGTATGTGAATTCGTGTGAGAATTCAGAGTTTTGTTTAACATAGCTCCAAAAAAAAAAAATGGGTATTGTATTGGGAGAGCGGTGGATTGTAATAAATCTAAGCAATTTCTTGGTGGACGTAGGCCACATTGGGTGAACCACGTTAAATCACTCGTCTCTTTGTGTTATGTTTTTTTAGTATGCACTTTATTTGAGATTTGTTATATTTTCTTCATATTAGCTTGTACTATTGTGATTCTATGAGAGATTGTTCCGCATAGTTTATCCCTTATTTCTAATAGAAGGCATGTGGGTGCACATGGCCTATATGAAGAAGGGTGCGCTGTTGAAGGTGTGAAGGGTAGGATTCTAGTAGGGTTTAGTATAACACACGATGTGCGCACATGAGGAAAAAAAAGAGTTTTGGGACTTAGCCATATTTGGCATTCCAAGAAGCACATGAGAAAAGCGTGACCCATCTAGCATGTGGAGTGGATAAGGTGCCAGCCTGGCAGTTGTATGGTCAAGAAAGGAATATTCCATGCATGTGATGGAAGGATCTAGAAAGACATCATTACAAAGAGTGGAGAGCTTAGATCAAAGGAAGCATGCTCCATTGGAGGACCACATGGACACTTGGCAACCGATCTGTTATCTTAGGAAGGCATGGGTGGAGACTAAAGCTATATATATATATATATATATATATATATATATATATATATATATATATATATATATATATATATATATATATATATATATATATATATATAGATATGCTCAGGTAGAAGAAAAGGGACCCCAAGAGCAGCACCATATAACATTGGATAGGCGAAGCTCTACAAGAATAATGAAGGATCCTTTGGGTTGGGATTAGGAGTGATGGCATATTTAGAGGGATGGGTCTGTAACCAGTTTTTTTAATGTGCATAGTTTAGGTTCCTGATGCATGACTCTAATCTGCATTGTTATATTGGTATGTTATGGCCTTAATGAATGTAATGTGGTTATTGAACTTGTTAACATGAATATAAGGTTCTATTCTAAAGAATATATGTTGTTCATGAGCATAAACCCTAATGAATTTCCTTTGTATCATGAATCAATTATGTATTTTTTTTTATAATTCTCTTTTGTTATCTGAGTGGATGCATGTGTATAGTAACTCATCCTAAGAATCTTAAAATTAATGCATGGTTATTTCCTTTCTTGCATCGAAGCTTCTGTTAGTAGGGGATGTATTCTCACAAGACTCACATAAAGGAGGGGCTCGGCACCCACACGTGCCTTGGGTGAGTTCACAACACCTGCTGGGTGATAGGTCAAAGGCACATGGGATTAGACTTTTGTTTTAAGGGTATAAAAAACGAATACATCTTGGTCCCATTTCTTAGTCATATTTTTGAATTTGTTTTGAGAAATTGCATACATCTTGGTCCCTCTGATGCATGATAACTAAACGTATGACCTTGGAAATTGTTAAAGCATGGTTCAAGAGCACGAAGGATGATTTTTCTCAAAGATTCGGTAGTGGACATGACTTCAATGCACGTAGATGGGTAGAAGAGAATATGTACCATGAGTTGTATGAGACATTCTTATGTTGTTTTCCAAAGAGAACTCTATGAATGGCTTTCATCATATGCATCCAAATCAAGCTGGTACTATATATCATGTGTATGGACCCAAGATGATTATCGAGGCTACAGGTGCAGATCTAACTTGGATGTGTGTTTTTATCGCTAGTGGAAAGGAGTGCTGACTAGTTATACTCTAGGATACGCCATTTCTACGTATTCTTTCCCATAAGTTGTTGAGTTTGAGTTTCTGAGGGAGCCCAGAGGATCATTTTTGTGTGTTATTCCATTGGTTATGAATATCTTGATCATTACTTTAAGTTAAGATGCATTTCCCATGGCCGGCTAAGTGTCCCCGAGCACCGAGAGAGGAAGCTAGGGTGGAGAAAGATGGTGAACATTACAAATGAAAAGGAAAGGGATGAGAGATGAATCAAGTATAGAAAATATCATGAAATGGATATGATTAGACAATGCAAGGTCAGTAAGTGTGATGGTCTATGGAGGCGGATATCATTGCGGGAAAGAGTTGAGGTTTATGCAGAGGACATGGAACATGAGTAGTCTATGCTACCCCATCTTGGAAAGTGCGGGAGAGAAGTCCCTTCATCTTTTGATGATATTTTTTCACATGGAGAAAGGAGAGCTGTCGGAACGCATTGGAACCCACCTAGTGACCAAGCCCTGGCGCTTAGTTTTCTAAATCAAGGGAGAAGTATTGTTAACCTAGTTGGTATCGGTGGGAGTAACCAATATATATCTAGGAGATATAATTTCTCATTCGGGACATCCATGGCTATGCAAACCATTCCCATATTTAGAGGAATTTTTGGACAAGGTGTAAATACACAAGGTTTGGGTATCGCATCTAGAAGTGGTGCAAGACACACAACTGGTAGCAAGACAATATCACAAACCATCGGTGTGTAATTCAGTGGGACGTTGGGGACATTAGGTGAGACCACTTTGAGCCATTTTCCTACTACAGGAGGTGGATCTGGTGGTATAGGATCTGGAGGAACTAGTGGGCCTAACGGATCTAGATGATCTGGTGGGTCATGAGGTACATGACAAGGTGGATCTAGTGAATCTGGTGGAGGAGGAAATACCATAGGGTACCAAGGCTCTAGGTTAGGTGGATAAGGGCGTCAGCCACCTCCACAAGTATTCTTTGAGATGTATTTACATTTACCAGACAATAGAGGTATTGAAGATGTTGTAAACCATGTGCATATGTGTGAATTGTTATGGCGCATGAAGGGTATCACTACCCTATGATGTTGCAAGGGAACACACATAGTTGGTATCTAAAGTATAACCCCTATAAAATAGTGGTAGACTACACTAAATTGAAGAATACTTTCCTAGCAGAGTTCCATATCCCTGAGTTTGAGTAGAAGAGCATAAATGTTCTAAAGGAGATCCAACAAGGAATGATAGAGTGTGCGAGAGTATGATGTGCAATTGAAGACTCTCTTGTAAAAACTATCCAATGAAATTCACCCTTCTCAACATGCTCAATGGTTTTTGGGAGGATTGATAACACCATTTAGAAGGGCATTATCACACAATACTTTCACAAACCCGCGTGAGGCCTTGGAACCTGCCCTTCATGTTGAGGTTTGTAGGGAGCATTGATACTAGTGTTAACCTTTTTTTGGAGGCTCTAATTTCTGTAATGGCCAAGCAGCTTAGAGAATTTATTTGCAAAATCAACACATGAGGTTCATAGTTGTCTTTAGTGCACAGACTATGAAGTGGAAGGGCATGCAAAGGATAGTTACCCTCAAAATTTGGTACGTGCTATAGCGGTAGACTGTGATATTTTCCATGGGGATCATGATGCAAGTAGATGTCCTCTAATGTGGGATGTGAGATTTAAGAATGTGTCTTGTTACTGTAATATCTTCACTTCTACGACCCATGATACCAAGGATTGTAGGCTGATTGACTAGATTCATGATGCTATTGATCTTGGTGTGCGTCAGACTAGTCTTGCAAGTAGTTCCAAGGATTATGATCACTTTTATGAAGGGCTCACGATGGAGGTATGTAAGGAAGAGGTTTTCATGGTCACATTAACCGTAGCAGAGGAATAAGTGAGTTCCTACGACAAACTTGTTATAATTGTGGGTCTACAAAGCATTATAAGCGTGAGTGTCTTGATCTATTGTAGTGCTCATGGTGTAAAAAGAAACATAAGTACAAGGAGTGCCCTAATTTGTTTGAGCACATGATCCAACAACACCGGAAAGAAAAAGGCACTGAGATGGTGAGCATAAAGAAGGCCAACCCACATTAGATACCGAAAGTGGTGCGTGAGTCAGGACTATAACCTATACTGGTGATGATATAGGCGTAGGATGTGCGCACTAGGGAGAGGCCAAGACAGAAACTGGTTGTTAGGGAAGAAGTGGTATATGGGAACTATCAAGATCCTACTCATCATAAGAAAGTGTATCAAGAGACTATGGATGTGATTCGGAGTTTGCAAGGGGAGATCCATTGTCTAAAGGAGCAGTCAAAGTAGTTGGAGAAAAGGAAGAATGATGAGGCTCTAAAGGAGGACCTAAATGAATTCAAGGAAGTATGTAGGATGTTAAGGCAAGAGAATATAATTCCCTTTCTAGGAGAATGGTTGCGGGAGAAGGTACCCCGCATTGGAGCAGAGCGCGAAAGGAAGGTTTTGCAGGGAAACCTTACTCCTCACAACCTTGACTATGATAAAGAGTTTAAATTAAATGCACTTGTTGATGGATGACATCTAAGAAATATCCTCATTGACATGGGAGCATAGGTCAATTTTCTTACATTAGATACATGGCATCGATAGAAAGGCCCGCATTACAACCATCTTTGAATTTGTTGTATATGGAAAATAAGACAAAGGTAATTCCCATTGGAGTCTTAAAGAATGTGGTTATCACTATTAAAGGAGCCAAGTTCACTTGGGAATTTTATTTCTTAGGCGCTCACTAAGGCAGTTAATTTCCCGACATTACTTGGGCACCCTTGGTGTTATAAGAAAAATGTCGACCTGCAGTTTAACAAGGGGTATATCAGTTTTGAGAACAAGGAAGAAAGTGTGATTATCCCTTTAACAGATGGGAAATTAGCCCCTTATACTGATCCCTTGAGAGAAGAATTACTTGATAGAGTTTATGTGTGCTCCATTAGAGACCGTGAGATAATTCATCCCATAAAGGGAGTTATCTAGTTTGAAGATGCTCAGTCTTTGAGTGATACCACAAGCATGGCATGTGAAAATTGGGCACATGGGACTTATGAGTTGATTGGGTGAAAATTGAGAGGATCTATAACAAGGGTAACAAGGGTGTGTTTGGTCAAGTTCCTAAGAGGGAAGAAGTTACCAAGTTACTCTGGAGGAGCCAACCTTGATGATTTCTTGCAAGAAATGGAGGCTTAGTGGAAAGATGAGGTCAAGAGAAGAGAGGTGTTTAAATATAATCTCATCGAATTGTTGTACACTCGTGGGCTACACATTGGGAATTCCTTCTAGAATGGAGCAAGGTAAGGGTCGCATTCTCTATTAGGTTCTCTAGGAGCAACGCACCCACTATCATCTAAGACTACCATGGTAAAGAGACTACCTCATTTCATGTCTAAGCATGTGAGAAGGACTAGATAAAAGGTGCAGAAGTGTTACCACCTTCATTATGGTTGGATAAGTTGTATTCCACTTTAGAAGGTTATGCGTGCGCATGGTATATTCATTCAAAGATGTTCCATCAAACAGGTAATTCACAGGATTTGGCGGTTGAATTCATTCAATATTTCAAGTACAAGAGTACAAAGCCATCATTGGATAAGGCATTACAAGTGTTCAAGTGACTTACAATGGGATATAGTTTAGAAATCACTCTTATCTAATACAAAGAATCCATGAAATAGCTACACAGCATAATAATTGAAATCAACAACTCTATATAATTTTTTAATTAATTCACTATTTCATTACACTCCATTGTATATGAGATGTATAATAACAATCCTCACAGCAAAATTTGTCTTCATATACAACCATACACCCGTATGGTTTCAACCTCTCACTAATATAATAATAAAACAATACTAAATGTTTTATTATTCTAACTTACTAACTTACCACATACGACCACATTTTACATTTACTATTTACATTTACATAGTAAATATACTTTCACTAATTTACCATAATAATAATTACACATGTAATTATTATTCACCCATACATACAAATGGAGCACTAAGATATATTTCCTAACATTCCCCCCCTTAGTGCGAACATGGGGAAAATTTGCCTTTGTACTTGCACTTACTTTCATGATGATCATAAACCTAATAGATGGTTTTTCATAGGGTTGACCATAAACCGAAAATGATGGTTTTGCAACTGGTTTACCACAAACCAAAAGGGTGATGGTTTTGCATAGGGTTTACCAACAACCGAAAATGGTGGTTTTACAAGTGGTGTACCACAAACCAAAAGGGTGATGGTTTTGCATAGGGTTTACCAACAACCAAAATGGTGGTTTTACAAGTGGTGTACCACAAACCAAAAATGAAGGTTTTCAAGTGGTTTACCTACAACCACATCATGATATGCCAAGTATTATTCTTAGCCCTCATCACATCTCACTGCAAGGAATAACATAGGAAATTCTGCTGAAATCTGCTGCTCATATATAGAAAATACCATAAATATAGAAAACTAGAAATGGAACATTGAGATCATGTTCCCCCCTCAATGTGAAATTTCCTTTATTCTATAAACCACAATAGGAACACACTGTATAAAAAAATAATCACCATAGCTGATACGGCCCCATCGTTGGTGACTGACGAGAGGTCGTTGAATGACCTCCAACCTCTTATGCCTCCTTCCTCCAAGAACTTCACTTAGTATATAAATTATTTAGAATTATAGTCAATTTCATCTATTATTCGTTCATCTTCGTTGTCTGAACCTTCTTCAATGACTATATTTGCTTCATTTTTAAGATTTCCATTAAGCAAGTATTTAGCTCAATCTCTACAAAAAGACTTAGTATGACCCTTTTCTTGCAATAGAAACATTCAATTTCATCCTTTTTTTTAGAATTTTTGTATTTCTTTTTAACATATAAAGCAATTTCCTCTTCTATATCTTCTTTAGTTCTTTTCTCTTCAGCTAGGAGAGCTGAAATCATGCCCTCTAATGACTGAGAAGACATTTGCCCTAGAGTAAAGACAACATTATTGTACTTGGATGGAAAACTATTTAATAATATGGCTTTTGCATCTTCATCATCAACATGAGCTTTAACTTCTGCTAGTTGTCTAAGAAGAGATCTCAATTCATTTATATGACTTGACATTGTGACTTCTTCATTCATTTTCAATTTGAATAATTGCAACTTTAAAGAGAATTTTACATTATTCACTTTAGCCCCAAAAGTTTTGTTTAGTAAATCCCATATTTCTATAGAAGATTTTTCTAAATATACATGATGTAATTCATAATCTGAAAGACCAAGTCCAATTATTGCTTTGGCTTTGTCATCTCTAGTTTCCCATTCTACAATTTTGCTTACATCTGTAGGTTTTTTTTTTTCCATCTACTATCCTCCATAGGTTTTTATTCATTAACTGCATCTAGATTTTTACTCTCCATGTATGGAATTTCAGCCCATTAAATTTATCTAATGGTGTATCCATTTTACTGAATCTAAATATCCAAAAAAAATTGAATGTAGATTTGAATTACCTTTGATTCTCTGATTTCTTCAAAAACAAAGCAGTGATCAATGTGCTGTATAGTAAATTACACGTTTCTCCCAAACTAAAAACTAGGTTTGGCTGAAATTTCTTCTGTAGCTGTCTATATAGTAGATCATTGCATGTGTAAAATTTTGGAGAAACCCAGATTGCGAAACAAAAGTTACGAGATCTTCTTCGAGACAGATTTAACCTACTCTGATACCAAATGTAGAAATTACTCTGATCTAATACAAAGAATCCATGAAATAGCTACATAGACAATAATTGAAATCAACAACTCTATATTATATTTTAATTAATTCACTATTTCATTACACTCCATTATATAGGAGATGTATAATAACAATCCTCACAACAACATTTGTCTTCATATACAACCATACACCCGTATGGTTTCAACCTCTCACCAATATAATAATAAAACAATACTAATTGTTTTATTATTCTAACTTACCACATACTAACCACATTTTACATTTACTATTTACATTTACATAGTAAATGTACTTTCACTAATTTACCATAATAATAATTACACATGTAATTATTATTCACCCGTACATACAAATGGAGCACTAAGATATATTTCCTAACATTAGAGTACAAATCCATCAATAGATAAGGCATTACAAGTATTCAAGTGCCTTACAATGGGAGATAATGCTCTGGGGAAAGATAGAATATAGGACCTACTAGGATAACCTAGTTTAGAGACATGTTTTGATGAAGAGGAATCAGATAAAGTATAGCTTAAGTGCACGTGCATGGAAAAGGAAAAAGGAAAAATGGTCCATGTGATAGATGGTGAAGAAACGGAGATTCTAGATGCTAACCACTCTATAGGTATACATGAAGTCATGGATAGTGTTGATGAGTGATCACATGCCTACCATGATCCCTTGAAGATAAAGAAGGTTAACATTGGTTTAGAGGAAGAACCTAAGGAGGCTATCATTGGGGATTATTGGTCGAGAGAAAGAAGTTTCTAAGATCATCAATCTATTATGTGAGTTTTAGGATTTATTCCCTCATGGGTACCATGAGCTCAAAGACATCCACCATTCCTTAGGGAGATGAGGATCAAGTTAAAGGAAGGTGCACACCCGATTCGAAAGATACCTTATCGGATGAATCCGAACTTATGTGTACAGTCAAGGAGGAAATAGATAAGATGATATCATCTAGTATAATTGAGGGTGTGGAGGAATCGATTGAATAATTCTAATGGTTATCACTATCAAGAAGGATGGAAGAATAAGGATTTGTGTTGACTATAGGGACCTAAATTCAGTATGTGTCATCGATCCTTTCCTAACCCCTTTCTCAAGAATTTATGGAGGGAGTAGTTGGGCGCGAGGTCTACTCTTTCACGAGATGGGTTCTCAGGGTATCACCAAGTTAGGATTGTAAAGGAAGACTAGAGAAAGAAAAAATTTGCCACTAAATGGGGAAGTTTTTCCTACACGGTTATGCCTTTTGGATTGAATAATGTGCTGTTGTGTTCTCGTGCATCATGGTACAAGCATTTTAGGACTTCATCCATAAATTTCTTCAAGTTTACCTGGATGATTGGACTATGTATGGGTTGGTAAAATACCATTGTGACAATTTGAGGCTAATGTTTGAGAGATGTCGGAAGTTGAGGATATCCCTCAACATTAAGAAATGTGTTTTTGGTACTCCATTTGGAACCTTGTTGGGACATATTATATGAAAGGAATACCTACTAGTTGATCCCACCAAAGTTGTAGTTATTGTGGGATTGGAGGAGCCTACTAGTCAAAGCACAGTGCGCAGATTCCTTGGATATACAGGGTACTACAGGAAATTCATCAAGGGGTATTCAAAGATCGATGTGCCCTTGGAGAAATTACTAAAACACAAGAGTGTCTTTCATTGGGAGAGGCACAATAGAAGGCATTTGACACTTTGAAGGATAAACTTGTCACTACACCCATACTATGCTTTCCTTCTTGGGATAAGCCTTTCCATGTACATGTTGATGCCTCAAGAACAACCATGGGATAAGTACTAGCATAGCTTGGTGAGGGGATAATTGATTAGCCCTTGTGTTTTGCAAGTAGGAAGTTGACACTAGCAGAACCAAATTATACCACTACTGAGCATGAGGCACTGTCAATGATCTATGTGTTGCATAAGTTCAAGAAGTATCTGCTGGTAACACATTTTATATTCTACACATACCACATGGCATTGAAATACTTGGTGAACAAGCATGTTTTGCAAGGGCGCATATGTCATTGGGTCCTATTATTCCAAGAGTTTGAGTTCACGGTGGTTGTAAAACTAGGGAAGAGCAATTCAGGGCCTGACCACTTATCAAGGATTGACTGAGGGGAGGACATGCAAATCATTGAGGATCATGCTAGATGCGTAAAATTTTAGGTTGTGGTGCGTGCCCTCGGACTTGGAAGATATCGTTGTATTCTTTAAAATTGGTGTAGCGTTGGATGGGATGAAAGATTTGGATAGAAAACAATTAGAAATACGCTCCACACCCTACATGATGATTAGTGAAGATCTATATAAGCTAGGACATTATGAGGTTCTGCGCCAATGCATATTGGAACATGAACATGTGGCAATTATGGAGGAAGTGCATGGTGAGATTTTAGGAGGACACTATGTAGGGAATGCTACCACGCGGAAGATTCTAATGGTAGGGATTTGGTGGGAAACCATCTACCAGGATTGTAATGAGTTTTCCAAGGCCTGTGACCATTGTCAGTGCCTTGGAAAACCTGGAAAGAGGGATGAAATGCCTTTGCGACCAATAGTCAGTGCTAAACCATTTGAAAAATGGGAAATCAAATTTTTAGGGAAAATTTTTCCATCCCTTTGAAGGACTGGTTCACACTACATCATTACATACACTGATTACTTGACAAGATGGGTAGAGGCAACACTTACAAAGGATTGCACTTTAATGACAACTGCTATATTTTTATGGGAGAACATAATCAATAGGTACGATGTCCTTTAAGCTTGAAAAGTGATAGAGGTACACATTTTTTGAATGAAACGGTCAGGATTCTCATCATAATTTATGGTGGACCATCATAAGAATACCCCTTATCACCCTCAAGTGAATGGAACTACTGAGGCATTTAACAAAATACTAAGTCACACATTGACAAAGATCTATGACTTTGGAAGAAAAAAATTGGGATGACAAAGTATCGCTTATTATATGGACATATAGGACAACCTACAAAAACATTGAACAAGGCCACACCGTTTCG
Source organism: Taxus wallichiana var. yunnanensis (assembly GCA_018340775.1). Taxonomy (NCBI): domain Eukaryota; kingdom Viridiplantae; phylum Streptophyta; class Pinopsida; order Cupressales; family Taxaceae; genus Taxus; species Taxus wallichiana. The sequence goes on from CM031241.1 coordinate 737,409,271, forward strand.
GTTGGTGTTTGACGCGGACTATTTTTCCAAATCGAATTCATATTACCATCACTGTATAACTTGTGTAGGAAGATTGGATGGTGAACAAGTGCTAGAAGAGAGGATCGATAAGTTGATGTAGTTAGAAGAGAGACGATCACTTGCTAGATGGAGTCAGAAGATGTAAAAAGCTAGACAAAATGCCTAGCATGATCGTCATATCAACAACAAATAGTTTAAGTTTGGGAAGATGGTCTTGTTGTATGATTCCAAGTTTCTACACCATCCTGGGAAGTTGAAAGTCCATTTTCTAGGCCCTTACATCATCTTGTACATCCTTGGTTCAAGCACATGTTAGTTAAAAAATCTAGATGGGATGAAGTTACTTGGCCATTTCAATGGGAGTAGGTGAAGCCCTACTATAAATAAATCTTCCTTGTGTTTTTAAATAAGGTAGTATTGCTAGTTAGCTTAGGATTTCCCTTTATGCTTTTTCTTTTCTTGTGTTTCCCTTTCTCATTTCTTTTTCCTTTATTTTTGTTCTATTTTGTGCCTTGTGCGCTGGTAACCACATTATTTTCTAAGGTTGTGTATGTGTAGAGGACCGTACATCTGTTTTAGTGTGGGGTGGAGTAGTGCAAAGTAAAGTATAAGCCAATAGTAAAAGTTGAATGGCCCAGTAGAAGGAAGCACATAAGGTTGAGAAATTGCATGGGGAACCAGTGGATAATGAATTGTGGTGTTAATAATTCTGTAATGAAGACCACATACAAAGGATGAAGAATGCAGGAACAACATGAGGTAGGTGAGGACAAAAATTAGGTAAAGAACATAAGAAGTGCCTTCATGTTGTAAACACACTTGTAAGATTCTTTGGTCAAATTGAAGTTTTATGTGCCGAGGAAGGTTGTAAAAGGTTTTTCACGTAGGATTGGGTGCATGATTAAGGGTGCTTAAGATCAACTTTAGTGGAAAAATCAATATTTAATGGTAAGTACATTGGTAGTTGGCATACCATTTATTGCTAGAAAGGAGAAAAAGCTATAAGTATGAGGTTAGATGAATTATAATTTACCTTTTGATTACAAAGTGAAAGAGATTTGGTGAACTAGGGCATCCAGATAAATTTTTGTGAAGGAAGAAGAATCATAAATATTTAAGTTCGTGACTAGGGTCGATCTATGAACTAGAGTGGAAAGAGTACACAGGCGTGGGGAGAGTTATTTTCAGAATACATTGTCTTGTGGAAGAATTTGTTCCTAGTTAGGGTTTGGTAGCTAGGGCATGGAAGAAGGAGGATTCTTCATGGAGTGGATCCTTAGAGTTGAGCAGAGTAGTAGATCAAAGAAAGGAGGGATTTAGGTTGTAACCCGATAAGAAAACATGACACTAAATAAGGTGACCATTTCACCAAAGAAACAAAAGGGAAAGGGAAAAGGAAAGAAAACTGTTGTCGTCATTAGCTCCAATGAAGAATGGTATGCAGAAATGTAGTACCCAGATGGAGTATTGCTAGGGAAAGAGTGGGTGTCACACTTGAGACAAATGGCTATGAGTGATTACAACCATTGCATGAGCACTACTAAGAAATAAATGGCATTGGAACTGGTTTGTCCAACTAACAAGAGGACACTAGATGGAATGCCAATATATAGTGATGAAGTAAAGGTAAATTTGGAGAAGGTAGGGCTGTTGTAACTATATGAGTTGCCTTATTTTGGCAAGCCCAAGTGGCTATATCAGTGGTTGATGTCGTGTGTACATGAATTACGAAGGAGAATCCATAGACGACAACTTGGATGATAAGGAGGCCATCAAGGAAATTATGGAGGCTTATGACTACAAAAATGGTTCATGGTACTTTGACATCACGAAATCCCCGACCCTGTTATGAGGATGGTCGTATGCTTAGTCACTAAGATTAATGATCAAGAAATATGGATGCAAGTAAATAAGGCATGGTTAAATGTATGCCAAAAGATCTCAAAAGGGACCATCTATAACTTGTCCACCTTTATTGTGGATGAGATCATAAGCAACATGTAAGAAGGAGAAAATATACTATTCGAAAAATTATCCTCACCATCATCTTCTCAAAGATTGGAGTGCCCGATGGGCCAGAGAAGTTCATATGGGAGTATCCAGAAGACAATCCCTCACCCATAAAAATGTTCAAGAAATATACTTGTGAGACCATGACGGCCGCTCACAAGGTGTGCCTAGAAAAGTGGTATAAGCAAATGTGTGATGCATTTGGGGTAGAGTGGAGGATCCCTGAGCAATTTCCCATGCTTATGGATGGAGAGGTAGATTTTGTAGTATATCAACATTTCTGCATTGGCAGGTTTACATTGATAGATGGGACTAAGAGTCCATGGTGCAAGCTACCTTTCTCCTTCACCACGCAATACTTCCAAGCAAGGGTCAACTGGTTCAAGGAGGCCAAAAGGCTAAGGTTTGACCTTAGTGAGGTAGACCAAGACCACTATGAGATGTGTCGAAGTTTGTATACCCTAAGAAGCACACATACGTAGAGAATTATGTCTCCCATGAAGTACAAATGATGAAGTTGATAACGGTGCCAATTATCGAAGGGCTGCAACAAGGGTATATCTACACACAAGGCCTAATTTTGAGAAATGCACATATCTAGAGAGTGTTGTATCCTTTCTAGAAGACCTCATAGGGAGAAAATGGTTGCCCGAAGAATAGGGAAAGAGAAGAGGTGTAGGAGAAGAAGTCACCAAGTGTGTAAATAACACAATCTATGGGCATTCCGAAAGAAAACACTAAGCCTAGCACCTACGCACACAGAAGAAGTCCTCATTCAAAGAAAACACCATGGAAGAAGAGGTTCCATAGTATGAAGGCCCCCACACACATGAATAATCACCAAGGAAGACATCGCCTATTAAGGAGAAAGAGATGGAAGAATCTCCTATACTGTAATCACCAGTTAGGAAGAAGCAGATAGTGGCAAAAAGGGAAAACTCAGAGGAAACAGAGATCCTAGAAGCCTACATTGGAAAAAAAGATAATGACAATCCCGAGGGAGGTCTAGACCATCTAATATATAATGTAAATGAATATGAGGATGAGGGAGATGAAGGGAATAATGAAGAGGAGGAAGCAGATGATCAAGGCAAGGGGGTGAGTGAAGAAGCACCAAAAATTAGAGAACCCCAAGAATCACTAGGGAACAAGTGGAAGAAGCCGTGGAAAGAGAAGTAGTAGGCATCATTAATGACTTGGTGGAGTAGGAGTTGGAGCAGAGTGCAGATGAAATTTTGAAGGAAATGGAAGAAGAGAGCGTTGGGAAAGAATATGGTAGCATGGGTGGGAATCCTAATTTGGCAGTAAGCTTCCCAAGGGCTACACAAATAGGTGGGAAGGGCGTAATGGCAGCACAAGGGAAAGGGATGGGATACATTAATGATCTAAGCAAGGTGTTATGTGCACACTTATAGAGCACCGTACCAATAGAAAAACTCTTGGCTCTAACTTTTTTATGATAAAGGCACATATCCACGAACCAGAAAGATGTTATCTTGGGCGTTTGAGTCCCACGTGGATGAACCTAAGTTCAAAGTAAGTTAAAGAGCGCTAATGAAGGTGCCAGAGATGAAAGGAGTAAATCCCTTGGTGAATTCTCAACAATTGTTAGATGAGCAGGTTTGTAATGCACTCAACAAATTTTCAGTTGAGATTGAGGCCAAAATTTTTGGAAGAAATGATAGAGTGAGATTCCTGGAGGAGGAATTGGAGAAGAAAAAGGAGGAGCTCATTAAGAAGAGAAAAGACTTGAAGCAAGAAGAACTTATCAGTGCGCAGTTAAGGCACGAACTAAAGGAAGAGAAAGAAAAGGTATGTGAAGTCTCTAAGAAGGTGGAGATGATTACATATTTTATTGTCCTAAAGCATCCCAACCTGGCACCACTTGAGAAAAAATATAAATCAGCCTTGTAGTGTCTGGAGGATTTGACTCACATATTCATGATGAAAAGATGACCATTTTCTTTATAATCTACAAAAGAAGCACCAAATACCAAAAAAGCAAGAAAAGATGAAGGTTTTCGATATCGTGGCTCTATATACCAAATTCCTTACAGAGGTAAAGGCCGTCGTGCAATTTTATAAACTTGTATTTGATAATTGCACTGATAAAGATAGAGTGGCAAGCATCCTGGTCGCTACACATGAAATGGAACTCAAGGAGTTTCAAGAGAAGAATAAGGGGAATAGAGTAGAAAGGGATAAAATCCTAGCCGAGGTAGAAAATAAGACAAGCTATCGAGACCTTATGAGGCTCAATAAGAAGTTGGCTAAAATAATTATACCCCCAAATCACCTACAGGATGGATGCACTTGATGACTTGGGAAAACAATTAGAGAGTATTGTTGAGACAATGAGTGCCAAAGGGGAGGAACTAAGTTTTGAGGGGGTGAGCACCCTAGTTGGAGACCTCTGTTAGCAAGCACAGAGTGAGGTTGACACTTGGGAAAAGCTAGAGGTAGAAATAGGGAAGGATTTCCCTCTCCTCCTTCAAAAATAAGCATTATTCTCTTTCATTTCCCCATTCTTTCATTATTTCTCCCAATTCTTCATTCCTTCATTCTTTTTCCCACTATTTAGAGCCCGCCATTATTTATTCATTAAAGATAAGTGTTTCTAAGGATGGAGAATAGGTGTAGTGTGGGGTGATGTTGGGCCTCATAATATTTTCTAAGTAAAAGAAGGCACATGGGCGCACGGGGCCTATATGAAGAAGGATGCGTGAGTTTAAGGTGCGCGGGGCAAGGTTTAGTAGAACACATGACATGCCTACGTAAGGAAAACAAGAGTTTTGGGACTTAGCCATATTCAGCGTTCCAGGGTAGCACATGAGAAAATTGTGACCCATCTAGCATGCGGAGTGGATAAGGTGTCACTTGATAGCTATATGGTAAGGAATATTCCATGCATGTGATGGAAGGATCCAGAAGGACATCATTGCAAAGAGTGGAGAGCTTGGATAAAAGGAAGAATACTCCATTAGAGGACCACATGGAAACTTGGAAACTAATCATTATCTCAGGAAGGCATGGTGGTGGAGACTAAAGCTATATATAGAGATGCTCGGGTAGAAGAAAAATGGACACCAAGAGCAACATCATATAGCATTGGATAGGAAAAGATCTGCAGGAATAATGAAGGATCCTTTGGGTTGGGATTAGGATAACTATAGGAGTGATGGCATATTTAGAGGGATGGGTCTGTAACCAATTTGTAATGTGCATAGTTCGGTTCTTGATGCATGAATCTGATCTGCATTGTTATATTGGTCTGTTATGGCCTTAATGAATGTAATGTGGTTATTGAAATTGTTAACATGAATATAAGGTTTTGTTCTAAATAATATATGTTGTTCATGAGCATAAACCCTAGTGCATTTCCTTTGTGTTATGAATCAGTTCTGTATTTTGTTTGATACTTCTCTTTTGTTATCTGAATGGATGCATTTGTATAGTAACTCATCCTAAGACTCTTAGAATGAATGCATGGTTATTTTCCTTCTTTCATCTAAGATTCTATCATTAGGGGATGTGTTCTCATAAGACTGACATAAGGAGGGCTCAATGCCCGTGTGTGCCTCGGTGAGACCTTAGCACCCACTGGGTGATAGGCCAACGCACATGGGATTAGACTGTTGTTCTAAGGGTATAAAAATGACTACAAAGAACAAACATCAAAATAATTTATATGCTTATACAAATGTGTATTGAATTTTATCTAAGCCATATAAAACTAATGTATTGTACCATTTTACAATTGATATGAGAAAAAAATGAATTTCAGAGTAACAATTATCCTTAATGAAAACAGAGATAATAGTTAAAACATCAACTTAGAGAAGAAGTATGGGAATAAAGTACAACTTTTAAGAGTAATAAGCCTAAACTTGTTCATCATTTCCAATATCTACATCCTTTTCTTCTTCAGTTTCCACTTATGCATCTTATTCTTTTGACAATCTTGCCACGTATGCATCATATCTCTAGAAAATATCATTTATTTCATTTTCATCTAGCCCAGTGTGGTGTTGGAAGATTAATGTCTGTCTAGTTATTACATCCATATAATGACCCATCTTCTGCTTGTATTCCAGTGGCCTAGCTTTCAACTCTATAATTTTATTCTCAATTTTTCTCAGTGTTTTAATGACTTCATAAGAGAAATCATCCTTCTAAATATTCCTTTCAAAAGAGTTGATCAAGAAATCAATCTTCAAATCACCATAACTCTTTTTGAATTTTTCAAATACCATGTCTTCTAGTTTCAAATCGATGGCATCAAGAGTATCATCAACCCAATTTATTTTAACTTTGAGCTTTTCTTTGATCCCATTCAAAGTTTCCACTCTGATTTTTTCTAATTCTTCCAAGGCATGTTGACTTCCTCTAAATTTTGCTGGCACAATCTTTTCCTGCTCAAGAAATTCATCACTGAGCTGAGTAATATGGTATAATTTTGGAAAAATTCCCTCAAAGTAAAAGATTTCATTGTCACATTGCTCATTTATCTCATCAATCTCATTAATCATGTTTTTAAGTTATTCATATTTTCCCTGGCTTTATCAATTACTGCTTTTCCCTTCCTTGTTAGCTTCTCAATCCATGTGTCTACACCTTTAACCTTCTTGATAGACTTATCAATATTATCCAATCCTTCAGTGGTGTTTATAAAGGTATCTCCCTGAGTTTGGCTAGATTTACCAATTAGTTGTTACATACTAGAACTCAAGGCTTTGACATGTTCCTTCAATTGCTTCTTTGTTATCCTATCTTCATCCACCTTTTGCAATAAGTCATTTACCGCCTCTGATACTCCCTATTTTAGTTGATCTCTTGAGGGTTTTCCTAAAGGAATGAGCTGAACATTGTAGTCACTAGTTGTTACATTGTCTCTGGTTTTACCTTCATAAGGGATTGATATTTCTAGAGTTTTGGACCCCAATGGATCAGTATGAGTCTTGGTAATAACCCTAGCCCTTTTGGAGGATCTTACTATCTTTGGAAAAGATAATGCAGTAAGATCAATAGCCTAAACAAGAATAATTTATTTCTCTTCACTTGAAATCAATTCACCAATCCACCCTTTTGCAAGACTTGTTTCAGCTTTTTCTTCATGTAATTCTTGTTGAGGTTTCTCGAGAAAAATCATCAATTCTTATATACTCCTTTTTCATCTTGGGGTTAATATTTTTATTTGTTTCTCACCATCTATTTCAATAACCATCTCCCTACTCTCATCTTGTAATGGAAATTCTTTCACATGTCCTTCTCCTTGGTCTAGAACTTGGGACCGATCATCCCCCTTCTTATTTATATCATTAGTTAGATTATATTTTTCCTTATCTCACTTATTGATGCTACATCAGATTTAATTTCTGCCCTAAGGTTGTCTTGAACCAATAGTTTTCTTGTTGATTCCTCCTTCCCATCACATAGCTCTACCTTATTTGAAGATTGTTGGGTTGGAATCTTACTATCCTCATGTTATAATGACACCTCAAGTTCATGCCATAGTGGATTTCTCATCTGATGCCAACTCCCTATTCCCATATAGAGATTACATATCTATATCGGTAATAATTTTGTTTCTATCGGTTGCATTATGTGTAAATTCTATTATCTTTTCAGAGATGGATATTCTTGTTTGACAATGCTCATCATCCTTAGTAATTTTAACACAATGGGAAACATCTTCTTCCACTAATAACTTTATTCCCTTTGAATTTGAAGTTACTTGACTGTGTCTCCAAGTTCCCGGCTTCACGCCCTCTCCCATAGATCCACACATATGTACCTCCACTGCTCCCACTTCCATCCTAAACACCTCTTCCAAACCCAAGACTAAGAACCCAAAACTTCCCAAAATTTACATCCCTCACTCTACCCAGGTTCTTAGAAGCACCAAAGAGCTGGAAGTTGCACATAATTTACTACATATTAGTAATACTAGCCAGGATATGGCCCTGCAATAGGAGGGGAATAATATTCCTCATAGGTTGGAATCTCTGGAGAAAGAGATGATGAAGTTAAATAAGAACCTGTAGTGCATGGAAAAGTAGAAGGGAAAAAGAAAGATTGATGATGATATTGATAATGGGAATGATCAGATTGCTGACATTTACAAGAAATTGAACTCTTTAAATAATAGATTAGGGAGATCCAAAGATAGGCATGATCATAACATGGCTATCTTCAATGCCATTAGTGACTTCTTGGAACAACATGTTCGAAGCATTACCATGCTTAGCACGGTCCCTGAAACTATCTGGGGGACTGAAAAGGAGAGAAGTTAGACCATATCAAAGCTAAATGCACGCTGAAGTCAAATGTTTTCATACCTGGATTTATAATTTTTCTATCCATTGGATTGGATGAAACATTTCCTTGGATCATTTTTTCCTAAGAGCTTCCCATTGTGACTTTTTCAAAAGGAAAATATGAGGAGACAATCACATATTGTTCCATCTCTAGTACTGGTGCAACAGGTTGTGTCTGAGAAACATCATTCCTCTCATGTTCAGGGGATCAATCACCACATCTATGTGTTTATGCTTCTTGGGTGGGTGGGCACCCTCTCTTACCAAAATTGGCTCATAGAAAACCTTGTGTCTCTTGTGTGCCCTTTCAAACTTCTTGAGGTCTGGTGTTGCCTTTCATTCCTCTTTACATGGCCTAGATTGAGAATGGCCACTTGCTATAGCCCCACTCATTAATTTGTCAGCACTATGAGGTTTTGGAAAAATACCTGAGGGAACCAAATGAGATGCCAAACTTTTCCCTTTTTCTTGAAGTGGTGTTGCAAAAGTAATAGGAGCATTTTCCATAGATTTCAAGAGCATTTCCTCAGTCTTTTTCCTCAGAGCGGATATAGAAGTACCAGTCCCACTAGTGGCTGAATTCCATTCATCTATAAGTTCAAAAGTGGGCCTCTTTGAAGGAAACTGAGGAGATTTTCCTCCCAAAGGATCAATTATGTCAGCCCCTTCTCTCAGGGGAGGGATATCATCACTTAAGTTTCCCAGATCCCTGAATTTATTCAAGATTCTTGTATTTTGACTGATAGATCAATATTATTTTGAGCCAAACAATTCACAGTTATCCTCATCACATCAGTTATCCAAATATAAGAATCATTTAATTTTGTTTCATTCCAATTTAGAGGGGCTATAGGTTTTCCTTCTATCTTTTGATCAAGACAGTAGTTACTTACCATGTACGGATCATCCACATTTCCCTCGTGTATAACCGTAAGCTTTAAGTCTATGATTTTTGTAAGGGTCATTCTAGAGAAATCTCTCAATCTGACCTCTTCCTCATCCCTAAAATTCATCCAATATTCTTCAAAATGAGGCTCATGCTCAAAAGTGTTTGCAATATTATTAAACACCCATCTGATATCATAGTTGGCTCTTGCTTCAAACTTTTCCAACTCAAACCTCTTCAATTCATCCTCAATTAATCTAGATTTTAAAATTGAAGGGCATGAGTACCTTCTAATTCTGATGGGGAACTTAATATTTGTCTTATGTTTCCCAAAAATCAATTTGTGAACTAGTGTTAATTGCCTTTACAATTCACACAAAGCCATTTTATCATCCAAGTATCTAGGCAACTTATATGGCTTACCTTCAAAACCACTAACCCTTATATATGTGAACTTCCTATACTGAATAAAATAACACCCATATTCCATAATCACCTGCCTAGCTTACTTAAAAATTCTATACTTTGCCCCCATTCTAGTTTGAAAAGACATATAATTGGTGAAAATAAATCATCATTGACCAATCTCACATTCCGACTCCAATTACCAATTTAATCTATGGAAATATCTCATGCATTTTACATTACTTAAAATCATCATGTGGCAAGAGGTTGGGGAAACGTCTATGTCCTGCAACATTGTAAATCAGGTAGGTCATCATGTAAAATTCTAGCTCTAAGGTATCACCCATTTCTATTTTTCTACCAAGGTAACCATGTGACCATGAAGTGCTTCTGTAATAAAAGTAGCCCAACAGATGATCCCCTTTCTTTCCAAAATTATCCACATGTAGGTACACATCCATTCCTTGAACTCATTTTTAGTCTCCAATCCATCCATTTGACTTAATAATACAATAACATCCTTAGCTTATTCAAAAATTGCTCCCTAACCAGTCTCTTAGGGATTTGGGTTGTTTCCTTTTTCTCTCGCTAGGAGCCATTTTTTGTTTATGAGTCTAGCATACTCTTTTTTATTTTCCTCATAGTCTTGCAAGGCTAACTTGATACCCAAGGTTATTGGATTAGTTATCACAGGTAACTTGAGCATTATCCTAATAGCCGCAGGCATCAATGTCAACACTACATCACCACTTCCATCTAGCACTTCCCTTTTTATGGGTCATAGTTCATAGCGCAATGCCATACCAATTTTGGGAAATGAATTGATGGTGGAATAACACCAACTAAAGTGATGCAGCTATCTTGAATTGCTCCCATAGACTCACTCTTATTAGGGCTACTCAATCTTTGAAGAAAATCCTTTAAGTCGAATTCATTAAGTATGTGTCTATAATTTTATCTAAATCACTTATAATTCTAGATGCAACCGAGAACGAGGATGGCATGGTTTTCATCTTTAAAAACCATAGCTTTACTTCAAATTTCTTGTCCAATAAAATAAAAATCACAAGATTTATTTTAGTTCTTACCATATTTCTTGTGACTGACTAAGAAATTCAACATCAATTCGAAAAATTTCAAAATTCTAGTTCCCAATTCGAGCTCCACAATCAAATTCACAATATTCCTTAATGAAAATCACTAACGATGGAAACTAGATCATGAAAATTGATAATAAAAGGATTGAGGTGCTTGAAAACTTTAAAATCATCCTTGATTTGTGCAAGATGCATTGATGGTGGTAGAAATTAATGCATTGCATCGTGGCCACTCATTCTACTTTTCCCAATTTTAAAAGTGAGTCATCCACATGGAAAAATCTTGCGTTGATGCGGGCTCAGGGAGATTCTTTGTATTTTTGTTGTGTTTTAAAACATATACACTTTTAGTCATTTGACCTGACTACCCACTTTTGACTTTCAATCTGAGCTTGACACGTGGTCACACCTAACAAATAATAGAGCTATGTGCCTTTTTTGAAACTTTTTCCTTTTTCACATTAAACCAAAATTATAAGTTTACTTTGATGACCCGCTTCCCTGCTTCTTTCATAAGAAAGAGCCACGTGTATTTTGTGGGCCTCGGGAACTTCCTTGTACTTTTACACCTTATTACCTTGGTGTGCAAAAATATAACTATGCCCCGATGCCCTGCATCCATCCCTGCTGTGGCAACTGTCCATCTTTGGAGGGAGGAATAAATTTCTGTTTGTGCCTTTTATTATTGCAAATATTCAGAGGAATATTCATCAGGCCATGGAGCCAACTTTGCATTTTTTTAAAAGAAAAATAAAGTTATAAGTTTACAACTTCATACCACATCCAACTAGGAAATTCCATGTACTAACAGACGATGAAACAAAACACAAAAATACTGATATGATCAAGGAACACCTCTCACAGGTAAATTTTATGATTTTTAAACTTGATTCGTGATCGGTTTTCGATTGTAGGTGTTTCCAAAATAATTCATACCCAAACATGATCCTCAACCAAAAATATGAAACAACCAATCAACATACAGGAGACTCAAAGGAATTAAATGAATGATTATAATCTTTCAAACCAAAACCCCCTACGGGAAGACAGAAAATAAAACAAATGTCGAAGGAAAACCTCAAACAAAAAAGGGCAAGATTAGATTGAGATTAGGATGAATTTTTTTGTTTCACGAAAAATTTTGAGTAAAATTACCAAGCAAGCTAGTTATATGGAAAAAACTTGGTTAGTGTGGTATGTTAATCAAATGTAAATCAATTAGAGCTATCAGTATCAAAACTAAGGTGAATTTATATGTTGCACCATTGGGATCCTATTATTTCATTCTATGGGTGAATTGGTTATGTCAACACCATACAAAGGTGGATTATCATGGAAAAACAATGGCATGCCAAGATGATAGTGGTGAGCATAAAATTTTCAAAGGGATTCAAAAGGCCCCTAAGTTAAGGAAAATCTCGGTCATGCGGTTGAAGAATGCCTAAAAGAAGGGTCTTGTGAAGTATGTAGTTAATATTGGTGATATGGGTGGATAAAAAGAACCTATGTTAGAGGAATACACCTTTCTTCAAGATTTTAGAGATATATTTCTATAATATTTTCCAAGACTTCATCCTCGTAGGAAATTTGATTTCTCTATATACATAATTCCATTTTTGTAACCTAAATCAAAATCACCTTACCAAATGACCACCATAGAGTTGTTTAAATTAAAAATAAGAGTTAAAAGAGATATTATTTGAGTGTTTTATTCATCCTAGTGTTTTTCCATGGGGAGAACCTATTATTTTTGTGAAAAATAAGGATGGAACCATTAGGATTTATATTGATTACAAGATGTTGAATAAGGAAACAATTAAGAATAGGTACCCTTTACCACACATTGATGATTTATTTTATCAAATGTGAGGAGATACAATGTTTTCTAAGATTTATTTGAGATCTGGGTATCATCAATTGAGAATAAAGGAAAATGACATACCTAAGACAATTTTCAATAAGGTATGGCCATTATGAGTTTATTGTTCTTCCTTTTGGACTCACAAATGCACCAGCAACCTTCATGAATTTAATGAATAGTGTGTTTAGAGACTATCTAGATGGTTTTGTGCTAGTTTTTCTAGATGACATATTGATATACTCATGAATAGAAGAGGAACACATTCATCATCTACAACTAGTGCTACAAAGGTTGAGACAACATAAGTTATATGCCAAGTTGTCAAAATGTAGTTTCTTCCAAAGGAAGGTACATTATTTGGGTCATGTGATATCAATAAATGGAATTACAATTGATTTGGCCAAGATTAAGGTAATCGTGGAATGACTAGCACCTAAAAATGTACATGAGGTATGTAGTTTAATTAGATTGAAAGATTACTACAGGAAATTCATTGAGGAATTATCTAGAATTTGTATTCCAATTACCTCATTAAAAATAAAGGGAGTAAGTTTATATGGACAAAAAAGTGTGAACAATCCTTTCAACTCCTAAAGGATAAGTTGACTACTGCCCTAATTTTTAAAGTTATAGATCCTAATCATGAGTTCACAATGGTTACATATGCATCAGGTGAATCTTTTAAATGAGATTTAATGCATGATAATCAAGTAGTGGATTACGAGTGATGAAATATTAGGAAATGGGTGTTGAATTATGCTACAAATGATCTTGAACCTATAGCAATAATGCATGCTTTACGGATGTCGAGGCATTAATTTTTACGCAATCCTTTTGTTTTAAAGACTGATAATTTAGGACTATAGTATATATTCACCTAACTTAATTTGAATGCACGACGGTGGCATTGGTTTGAACTTTTGAGTGAATATGATTTTTATATAAGTTATATTAAGGGTAGGGAAAACCAAGTTACATATTCCCTTAGTAGGAGATGACACATAATGGCCATGGCCTCGGTAAGGACCACTTTAAAATAATAGGTTTTGAGTAAGCTATCATCAAATACTTTTTATGGGAAGGTCAAATATGCATTGGAGATTGATAGTTGAGATCATAGATATGAGGGTTATTAGTTTGATAGAGATGGACTTATTTAATTCCATGAAAAATATATGTACCTAACCTTAATGGATTGAGGACCCTAGTATTAGAGGAGGCACATAATGCTCCTTATTTAGGTCACCTTGGAGTGACAAAGATGTTGGTTGATCTCAAGTTGTTGTATTTTTGGTTGGCAATTAAAAAGGATGTTACAAAGTTTTATTCAAGATGTTTGGAGCGTGAACAAATGAAATATGAATGTGTGCATCCAGATGGTTTTTTATACCAACATGAACTTACCAAATCGAAACCGTAGGTCATAATTATGGATTTTGTTCAAGGACTTCCAATGTCCAAGAACAAACATGATGTTATATTGGTGGTTGTGGATAAACTCACCAAAGTATCCCATTTCATTCTCGTAAATTAAAAGGATGATTCACTTGTCTTAGCAAGGAGGTTTATTCAAGAGATATTTTGGTTGTATGGAGTTTCGTATAATATTATATAGAGATCCTCATATGACATCAAGGTTTTGAAAAACATTTCACTTTGGTTGAGTAACTAAGTTGAATTTCAGCACCGCTTATCACCCAGAGAAAGATGGTAATAAAGAAAGGGTAACTTAGGTTCTAGAAGATATTCTCATAATGTATTGTATGAATCAATAGTACAAATATGAATATTACTCACCATTTGTTGAGTTTTCCTACAATAACTCACACCATTCGACATTGGGTATGGCCCCTTTTGAGGCTCTATATGGAAGAAAATTCAAACACCTATTAGTTGGGATCATGTTGAAGATAGGGTGGTTATAGGCCCTGACATGCTTAGGGACATGGAAGAATAGGTAAAATTGATTAGGCAATGCTTATTTAAGGTACTAGAGATGAAGAAAAATTATGCGAGATAGGAAATAGACTCCTAGAGAGTTTGTAGTGGGTGATAATATCTTTCTAAGAGTTATAGCAAAGAAGATTTCAATCAAGTTTGGAAAGTCTTCCAAACTTGCACCACGCTATGTTGGGAAATTCAATGTTCTCCAATTACAACCTAGTGGCATATAGAATCACAATACCTCTAACTATGTCCCGCTTACATAATGTATTTCATGTGTCTTTATTGAAAATATGTCTTGTTGATATGTCTTATGTTATTGATTGGAAATATCTACAGTTAGAGGATATGGGATTTCTTCTAGTCAATCCCCTATGGGTGCTCAAGGTTCACAAGCTTCACTTACAAAACAAGGAAGTATATCAGTGCAAGGTCTAGTGGGACCAATATTCAGAAGAGAACACTACCTAGGAGGACTATGAAGAAGTCTACAAGTGCATACCAACATTTATTTCATTAGTTAATTTTTTTATAAGTATTAATAATCACTGGGACGATGCTTCCTCTTAGAGGGAAGGATTTCACGTCGCAAAATGAATAATTAATTGTTTTGATACATTTGGATGACTGAGTTTGGATGATCGCCATAGAGATAGTATGTTATTGATTGATTGGTTTTGCTTGATTAACATTTTGATATGTTTTGGGATGAAAACATTTATTTTCAAAAATTACATAATATTTGGGTATTAACTAAATGTTGAATTATAGTTATCTAATACCATATGAATATGACATGTCATTTCAGATTTATAGATATTTGATTTAATATTTTGGACATGTAATGCACTTGGTATTGTTGTTTGTGCATGTGCAGGAGTTCTTGGGAAATGAGAAATGACATCATCAAAGAGAGAAGAAAATATGCGGTGATGGGTATCATGAGAAAGATAGAGAGAGAGAGAGAGAGTAATTTGTGTATGCTAGTGTGCGAAACCGGGACAAGACATAAGTCGATAAATAGAACCTATTCATTTATGTTTTGGATCATAAATCATTGTGTCATTATGTAGTTTAGGGGTTATGATGGTGTAATTTTAGAAAATAATAAAACTAAAAGTAATAATAATATTAATGATTTCATCTTTGCGATATTCGGTTAGCATCAAAATCTGCATATTTTTATAATTACACTAGTGGTTGCATTGCCTTTTGTTACGATAAAAATTCCTTTGAAATTACCCAATTATAAGATTTTATTAGTTAGAGATTGAATGAAATTAAATAGAAAAAAAAAAATTTCATTAAAATATATATATATATATAATAAGGAAAAATAAAGAGAGGAAGTAAACTTAACACATCTTGCATGAATATTTTTGTAGATGTGGATACCACAAGATGTAAGGAGTTTTTAAAAAATATAAAAACATGATAAAAATATAGTAAAGCTAACTTAGAGTTAAAAATATTTCATAATAGAAAATTAAGGGATCAAAATTGAAATTGAATTTTAAATAGGGAGTTGAAGAAGGAGAAAAATCTGATTAAAAGAGAACTATGAGAATAAAAAGGGGATGACCATAAGTAGAAGGAGGAGGAGAGGAGATTGAGATTAGTTTTTATAGAGGTAAAACACAAAAGTGTGGGAAGAATATTACAAAATAGTAGGAGTGAATAAGGGAAGAGGTGTCCAATAATAAAGATAGAGGAGGAGTATATAATAAAATAGGATAGCATTAGAAAAGGAGGAGATAGACATCCACAAATATTTTACGTAAGGAAAAAATCAAATATAAAAAAATAGTATTGGAACACAACCATTTTTGTATTTTTACCAAGGGATGAGAAAGGTGATTCGTTGTTTATAGCCTATGAAGAAGAGTAAGAGAGAGAGAGAGAGAGCATCTCTAGAAGAGGAATAACCAATAGGAAAACATATCAACAGAGGCATTAGAAGGAAAGGATGGCTAGAATAGAAAATATTTAAATAGGAATTAGATAATTTTCCTAAGACAGAACTCCCTCTAAACAGATTTGAGATATTGGAAGTTTTTTTATGTTTTATAAAATACTAATTAATTTTCTTTCCTTTATTTTCTTGCGTGTGTAAAGAGATAATCTGGGCTAGACATTAATTTAAATATTTAGAAAGACCAAAAATTAACTCCAAGACTTAGAGAATTGGAATTTGTGAGAGGTAATTTCCATCTTAAGGCTGAGATGGTATTATTATATAAGGATATATAACTTGTTAAATGACTATATATATATATTACAATGTTGAGAACTTCAAGTTTACACATAACCAAAAATAAATAAATAAATAAATAATAAAGGAGTTTTACAACAAATATATTTTAGGGATAAGTTTTTGTGATGAAAATAAAACATTCACCTAACCATAAATCACAAAAAGAGCATCAATCAATCATGTAGAGGAGTAGGTATAACATATTTACAAAGTTCTAACAAATAACTATTACTCTTACTAAGTAATACAATTAGGTTGAAACACTATATACTAATTTTAAATTGGTCAAATGGAATGATTTACAAAGATTGCTTGTGAGCATAAGGAATAAAAGGAACCATAGTATAGCCAATTATTATCACATGACACGTTCCAAGATAATAACAAATAATTCCATTACTTGATTTATTTAACATCATGTTAAGTTGTTGAATAAGTATTGGTTAACATCATGTTTAAAAATTATTTGATACTATTTAGACCTAGAAATTTTTAACTAGAAACCTTTAAATGACTAGGATGCTTGAAAAATTTGCATAGAGATATTTAGACAACCTAAGGAGTAAACAAGTGATAGGATGTAATAAAAATTTATAGACCTACAAATAAGTGTATCATATTTACAAAACATAAATTTTAACATAAAGTTGAAATCTTAAATCAGCATATGCCCATAATTGATTAGTAGAAATTCTTAAGAATAATTGATATTACATCACAAAATTGAACATTGTGGACCACAAAGGAAGTTAGGGTTTGAAAAAAAACTGTGTCTTATAGGTACCAATATTAGTGGTGGACAACATTTAAACTTTATATACATGAATTATAAATGGTACATATAACTTTAAACAAAATTAGGAGATAATGGGAATAGAGAAAAATAGTCTTTTCATGTAGAAATAATCCTCTCGTTAGGTTACATGGCAATCGAAGAACTTTATAAGTGGTATGGGACACCTAAAAAGGTTGTCATTGATAGTTTCCTATTCATAATTTCTAAGTATTCCCTTATGAGACAAATAATCTAGATTAGAACCCTATTATATCTAACCCATATGTACGGTATGGGACATGTGAAAGGGTTAATGTTGTTAGTGGTATGATTCTTGGTTGTGCATATGATATGACCGCATGAGATATGGATGTTGAAAATGTCAGTTGAGAAGAGATTATAGATGATAGATGTGTTAATTTTAGCTTGTGATAATACTAGGGTAATAGATAACCTAGTGTATAGAATCACATTTTACAGATGAAAATAGGGGACTCGGGGTAAGTAGTGGATTGACACACATTAAACCCTCATGCTTTATCATCTTAGATTAATCATGATCTAGTATTTTTATGGATTCTATGGATTAGGTGGGTACCTATTGATTTCTGTCATCTTTTGGCCAAAAGAAAAATCATAGGGTTATGATATTTGGATGTATATCATTCCTACTCCATAGATGTTTACCGAGCTTAATTTGGTAACTAGTTACATATGAGATTTTCTCTTTCCTCATTGATCACTACATATTCATTCTCATGAAGGGTACATACACTATCAATATTAGAGAGGTGTGTGGGGATCTGTATGGCTCATGGTTGGAGGTAAAGTTCTCATATGCCACTCTTTCTCTCATTGCAATTGAAAAAATAAATGGTTCTTTACAACTTGTGTTATGATATCTTAAGGTAAAAATTGCATCAATATATTAATCCTGAGATTTACATAAATTGAATGAGAGTGAAATTATAATCCTTGTAATTTTAATGTTGATGATTACCTTTTGAAATTGTTAAAAGATCTTATATTGTGTAGAATTAAATATTTAAGCAATTATAGCCAAGTAATAAATACCTTAGATCTTACTAATCAATGGCTAAGTTGTATTAAACCCAAAATTTTACATGTTATGTAGGATAAACCCATTTTATTATAACTCTAATTATGAAATGATTTCATGTGGACAAATTTGTGTGATGGATTTGTGTAAATTTTTATATTGATAAATGAAATGTAAATGAATAAATAAGTGATCTTAATTTACAAACTATTCAATCAAACAATGTTGATTTATATGCATGGTGGTATTCATTTGAAATTATCAACACAATTTTCTTGAATTATAATCTGTTTATTAGATAAGGTAAGAACATGGATTGTGGTTCTAAGGGGACTTACATTAGATACATCATGTACATGACCAAACAGAGAAGAAAAGGAACATGACACAAAAAGGGATAAACAATGGTTGATTAAATAAATTTTTATTGGATTGCAATTTACATTTGAGGATCAAACATTTAGAACATTTATCCCATACAGAGATAAATTGTACTAATAAGTGAAATATTTATTTTGATAGTTAAGATTAGATGAGTTTACAATACACGTAGGAAAATTATGGACAATGTAAGCATCTCAATGTGTATGTGTGATAAGTAGAAATAAGTAAACATTAGTAACATTTTTGATCTAACTTAAGAGAGAGTTTGTAGATTTATTTAAATAATTTTATCTTACAAAGTTAAGACGTGTTTTATGGTCTAAATTAGGAGGGACGTTACAACATTATGAACTGTAGAAGTAGATGTATCACTTGTACTCTTAGGGAGTGGATCATTTAATATATTTAACTAAGAATTTTTATTTTTTGGCTTAGAATATTTAATAGACGCATCACATTCAATGGAATTAGAGTCAATAAGGTCCAGAATAACATATTGAATCTTTATGCATATGCATGTAGAATGACAAATTCTTCGATAATAATCACAATACGATTTTACATCAAAAATTTTACTTTGAGGCTTTTTTGGATCAACATCGATGGTGGAGGGAGAGAAACAAAATTTCACTCAAGTAATATTTTTATTAAAATATGAGGATCACATGGTAAAAATGCAAACTATCATTATGCGAGTTGAAACCATAGTTTAGTAGGTTGATTAATATAATTGAAAATTTCTTTAGAAGAAAAATTAGCATCATTAGGATTTCCCTTAAATTTATATTTTGAATTAAATGTATTAGGAGTTATAGTAACATACTTGAGCTTATTCATATGAAATAACTTAGCTACATGCTTTTTTAGTGTATGACATAGATGGTAAAATGATATGAATTTTTCAAACACTATTGATTCATGTATAAGAGGAAGTGAAATTTGTATAAAAATGTCTTACAAGTAAATATCATCAAGGATATTAGTCATCTTGTTAATAATGGTTCAATAGCTCCAGATATAATCATGGATATGTTTATCGAGGGCTTTACATAGCTTAGACATTTGTGCATAAGAAACCTTATCCCCAATGTTGATAGAAAATTGTGCCAAAAATTGATTTTCCAATATAGTGAGAGAATGTGTGTGTGGATCATAAAACCGTTGCAATGGAAAGTCCTTAAATTTCATCAGGAACAACTTTATTAAGTAAGATGTTGTAAGAGGCATAATCAATTCAAGCCACATGAAATGAATTAATATTTTCTACATGATCACCTTTTCCACATTAGATTGAGGTTTACGTGCAACATAACCAAGAGGAAAAGAGTAAGAGGACATATCATAAGAAATTATATTATGTAGTAATTTATTAGAATCCATAACATGAGGTGACTTAGAAACAACTTGTTGCAAATGTAATATTTAAAATTGCAACTTGTGAACAAAGTGTTGTGGCTCATAATTGCACCCTCAAGATTTGATCATTGAAGATCAAGAAATTATGGAAAAAAATTGGATTGTTTCCAAGTGTGGGACTTACAAATTGAAATAATCCTCTAGAGAAGGTTGGTTCCTCACCTATTTTAATGTTAAAACTACTCCTATACTAAGCCTACTCTAACAGATCCAAGTAACCACAAAGAGATGGAGAAATGAAACATAAACAAACTAAGCCTAAGAAATGATGTGATAGCACAAAGAAAGGGGTTGATTGCTCTATCTTGAAGTTTCAAAGTGTTGAGTTGTGGAGCTCAATTACTTCAGTTTAGCATGCAATGTGAAACTTTCTGGAAAACACAATAATTGTCATCGGTTAGGGGGAACTGGAATCAGTCACCTAGGACCAGCATCGGTTAGGATTAACTGACATTGGTTACCTGTGCGAGGATGTTTTAATTAACTCTCAAGAATTAGATCTATTTTTAGCATTAAAGTATATATATTGATTGTAATTACATGGCTAAGTGCCCTAAGTCTATAAATGACTATATAAGCATAAAAGCTAGGGTTTAGAAGTAAGTATTAACAAGAATTAATAAGAACTTTAAAAAGTTGGTGAGAGAGAGAATTCTTGGTGATGAAGAAAAAGCTTGAAAGAAAGAAAGTACTTGTACATCTAAGAGGTGTGGAAGATTGTAAATCTTCATTGTATATCTTTTCAAAGATTTGGATAATATATTGGATTGTTTCTTGGTGGACGTATCCCACATTGGGTAAACCACATTAAATCTAGTGCTGATTTATGTCTCTTGTTTTATATATTTCTTCTGGTAGAATATCCACTTTTATTTCCATGTATACTTAGATATGATATATTATGCATAACCGTGTGATAACCCCAAAAAATGGTATCGAGATTTGTTTGAGGGTTTTGTGTGTTCACAGATTTACTAACATATGGTTTTCTCGATTGAGTGGAAGGCTGCAACAATGGAAGAAGAAAACAAATACAAGGTAGAGAATTTTGACGGCCAAAATTATCAATTATGGAAGATGCAGATTGAGGATTATCTTTATCAAAGAGATTTGTATTTACTTGTTGGATAAGAAGTCTAGACCTACGAAGATGACTAATGAAGAATGGAAGATTCTTGATATAAAGGATTTGGGATCTATAATATTGAGCCCGACATCATCTATGGCTTCCAATATTACGGAAGAAACTTCTACATGATAGAGTTAATAAAATCTCTTGCTAATTTATATGAAAAACCTAGTGATTCAAATAAATTTTATGTGATGAATAAAATATTTAGTATCTATGATGAATGAAGCTAGATCTGCATCTAGTCATTTGAATGATTTCGATCTATTGTAAATCGCTTAAAATCGGTTGAAATACCATTTGATGATGAAGTAAAATAACTTTTATTCTTATGTTCTTTGCCTGATAGTTGGGATAACTTGGTAATGGTTATTAGTAATATAGCATCTGCTAATAATATTTTGAAGTTTGATGATGTGGTTAGTATAATCTTGAATGAAGAAATTCATAGGAAGAGTACAGATGAATCATCATTTGGAAATGATTTGAATATAGAAAGTAGGGACAGGAAGAAGTAGAGATCCAAGAGTAAGAGTAATGGGAAATCAAAGTCAAGGGATAGTAGATCTAAATCAATAAGTAAGGGAATTACTTATTGGAAATGTGGAAAGAAAGGACATGCAAATAAATATTATTGGTCAAAGGATAAAGAGAACTAAAAACTAGACAAAGGTAAAGAAGAAAATCTTGATACATCAGAGGTAATGCAAGATTCTCTTATTATTTCTTTAGATAATATAATTGAACCATGGGTTTTAGATTCATGAGCTTCTTTCCATGCAACCCCTAATAAGGGTTATTTCAAAAATTATGTCCAAGGCAATTTTGGGCATGTTTATTTGGGTGATGATAAACCTTGCAGTATTATTGGTAAAGGGGAAGTTCATCTAAAATTGTAGAATGGAAATACATGGGTATTGAAAGATGTGAGGCATGTGCTAAGCCTCAGGAGGAATCTTATTTCTACAGGGAAACTAGGTGAATCTGGTTGCATGGTTATTTTTATAGGAGACTCTTGGAAAGTCACCAAGGGTGCTCTTTTTGTGGAAAGAGGTAAGAAGGTAGGAACATTATATTTATCTACCTGTATTATTGATTCCTTTTCTACATTATCTACTTTAGATTCAAATGCATGCATGTGGCATAACCGGATGGGCCATATGAGTCAAAAAGGAATGCAGATCTTAAAGGCTAAGGGTAAGTTATCAAATTTGAAAGATTTAGATCTTGATTTCTGTGAGCATTGTGTCTTTGGAAAGCAAAAAAGAGTGAGATTTCTCAAAGTTGGGGTAACTAATAAGGAGAAAAAGTTGGAGTTTGTACACTCAGATGTGTGAGGATTAGCTCGGGTAGCTTCTCATGATGGATCGTAGTATTATTTTACTTTTATTGATGATGCTACAAGAAAGGTATGGGTTTATTCTATTAAACATAAATCATGTTTTTGAAACTTTTAAAAGATGGAAATCCCTTTTTGAGAATGAATTAAATTCTAAGTTAAATTTCCTTAGATCCGACAATGGTGATGAATACTATAAGTAAGGCTTTCGATTATTATTGTTCGGTGAATGGGATACACAAAGAAAGAATGGTTCCAAGAACACCACAAGAGAATGGTGTTGCAGAAAGAATGAACATGACCATCATGGAACGTGCTAGAAGTATGAGGATACATTCTGGATTACCTTTAGAGTTTTGGGTAGAAGCAGTTGATAAATCAATTTATTTGATTAACCATGGGCCTTCAAGTTCACTAGATGGAGGAATACTAGAGGAATCTTGGACCAGAAAAGAGGTAGATCTTTCTTTTCTTAAATTTTTTGGTTCATAAGCTTTTGTGCATGTTGATAAGGAAAATAGGAAGAAGTTGGATGCAAAATCCAAGAGATGTACTTTTATTGGTTATAGATATAGTGATTTCGGTTTCTATTTTTGGGATTTAGATAATTGTATAATTATTAGGAGTCGTGATGTTGAATGAAATGAAAAAAAAAATGTAGAGGGATCAAATTTTGGTACCCAAAGATGAACCGGTTGAGAAGTTTGTGAATGAAAATGAACTCTTGGATTTATAAGTATTACCGATAGGGTTACACAAGAATTAGTGTTGGTTTACCCCTGAATGACATCGATCAAATGAATTGGTATCGCTTATAGAAGATCCAAACCGTCATCGATTAGAGGTGACTGACATCGGTCATAGAGAGATTTGGATATGGATGTCCAGGAGGTCCAGATTGAGCCTTCGATACCTCGAACTCTTGTGAGAAGGTCACAAAAGGTAAGTAAACCTCCAAAAATATTTATACCTTCTCTATTTTATTTATTATTGACTAATAATGGTGAACCAGAAATTTTGAAGAAGCAATACATGATAAGACCCACGTCTAGTGGGAGCATGGCATGGATGAGGAGATGGAATCCTTGGAACATAAAAACTTGGGATTTGGTTAAGTTTCTAGTAGGTAAGATAATATTGCAGAACAAGTGGGTTTACAGGATCAAGGAAGAAGAGGGTGGATAGAAAAGGTACAAGGCAAGGCTTGTAGTAAAGTGATTTTCTCAAAAAGCGGTATTGACTTTGATGAAATATTTTCTCCTGTTTTTAAGATTACTTCAATTTGTACTATATTGATTTTAATTACAGTAGAGGATTTTCATTTAGAGAAACTAAAGGTGAAGACAACTTTCCTTCATGGTGATTTGGATGAAGATATTTATATGCAGCAGATTGCTTGGGTATGAATTCAAGGGTAAGGAGAAATTAGTGTGTAGGTTGAAAAAGATCCTATATGAGCTCAAGAAAGCTCCAAGACAATGGTACATAAGGTTTTATAGTTTTATGTAAGAACATAGTTACTTGAGATGTGAATCGACCATTGTTTTTATTTCAAGAAGATTGAAAATAGGAGCTATATTATTTTTTTATTATATGTGGATGATATGATTATTGTAGGATATAGTATGTAGGACATTAGTGAGCTTAAGAGAAAGCTAGATCACACATTTGATATGAAGGATTTAGGAGCTGTAAAAAGAATCCTTAGCATGTAAATACATAGAGACAGGAAAAATAAAAAATTATATTTGTCTCGGGAGGATTATATCTACACGATATTAGAAAGATTCAATATGCAAAATGTAAAACTTGTTAATACACCTATGGTGGACACTTAAAATTGAGAAAATATTAGTGTCCTTCATCACATTAGGTGTAGTGCCCAGACTTTTATAGCCCAGGTGACTTGTTGTTTCTTTGCTCATAGACATGTTTTGACGTAGATTTGTTATATCTTGGACATTATATTAGAGATTTGGTCTTATTAGACGTGTGTGGATATTTAGGCATATAGCACCAATTTAGCTTAATTTCTATGTTGTTGCATTTTCATATGATTTCATGCATACTAATGGATATGATGTTGTTTTTGGAACATAATTATATTGATGGATACTTAGTTGTTGCATGATTCTATGGTTATATGTCACACTATCATCTTGTCTAACTTTGGAGAATTGAGTATAATTGTGCACGTTGTCGCATTTTGATTTCAGTAGGATGTTAGGATAGTTTAGAACTCATTGATATCTTACTGAGTCATTGATTTATATTTTATCAGACAGGTATGGTTAATGTGTGTAATGAGTGTGCGGTGACAGGGTTTATAGGAGAACGTGGGATTCAGGCCAGCTACACAATCTTGCACAAGTAGCCCACAGGCTGAGTCCTAGCCATGTTCATTGTGTGAAACCTTAGTGTTGGAGATTATTGTTTTGGGCACCATGAGTGACCCCAATTTTTGTAATGTAATGTGCCTTGAATTATTAATCTTGCTTAGGGTAATTAGTTATGTTGTAAACTTGTTTTTGGGAGTTAATAATCCCACTTTCATTAAAGTTTTGATTTTGTTTAATGAGGCACTTAATCACAAGGGTTTAGGGTCACATGTGAAACCCTTGGGTGGTCCCCACACCCTCTACCCTTGTGCCAAAAATGTAAAACCCGAAATTGGGTTATTTTGGGCATTTTTAGGGACCCCTTTTTTGTTTGGGAGTTCCCTTAACATAAAAATGAGCCCTTGGACCCTACCTAATGGGTAGGGGGGCTTATTTCCAAGGCTAGAGGGAGTTTTCCCTCCCTTTTTGCCTCTTGTTTGGTCACATCCATGTAAGGGGTGTGGATTGGAGTGCTTGTTAAAAGTTGCACTAGTTTTGTCTTGTTAACATTTAGAGTAATTTGGGAGAAGAGGAAAAAATACATTTTTACCCTTTCTCTCTTTTGTTTTGGCATCTTTGACCTTGAGGGAGGAGAGGGTGACACATGTCACCCCCTCATTTGTGTGGATTTTTTCTTGCTCCTCTTCAAATT
Organism: Taxus wallichiana var. yunnanensis; assembly: GCA_018340775.1. NCBI lineage: Eukaryota > Viridiplantae > Streptophyta > Pinopsida > Cupressales > Taxaceae > Taxus > Taxus wallichiana. Next base: position 737,435,199 of record CM031241.1, read on the forward strand.
CCCCTTCATGGGAAAAGAAGAGAACTTTTTTTAGCTTTTTGCTTGGATGCTTGGGTGATTTGGAGCTAGGAGTTGCTTGGGTCAAGGAGTGGAGAAGTTGGAAGTTGGAAAGATTTTTGGAGAGCTTTCTTTGAGGTAGGCTCTTATGTCTTATTGCATGTGTTGTATTCATCTTAGTTGTTAGATTGGCTACTTGAATTTTTATTGTTGCATGTGGATTTTGGTTGTTGCTTACTTGTTTTACTCCCTCCATCATATGGCATGATGGAGTTTTGGAGTTTGTGGGGGAAGAGAGAGGGATTTTTCCTCTCAATCCTCAAGGCTTGATGGACAAGCCTTGTAGGGTCTTAGTGTTTCCCCTCAAATGATTGAGGTGGGGAAGTTGATTCATTTTGCTTGAATCTCCTTCCCCATTATTGGTAAGGGAACCCCTTTGGGGTTTGAAAATCCTTCCAAGAAAGACTTGGAGAAAGGGTGGAGGAATAAGGAGGATATGGAGGTCTTGTTATTGTGCTTACAATTTTGGTAAAAACTTTTGGAGAACTCCCCTCCTCTCTTCCCCATTGTTTTTAGAGGTAGAACTTGGGTTCTCATCTTTGCCACCTTGTAAAATTTTGAGTCTTGTCTTGGATTTTGTCCTATTTTTGTGTGGTTGTATCATTGTTAGTTCACCCTCATTCTTGTGAAAGTTTTGGATGGTAGTCCTCTTTCCCATGGGCTTGGGGGAGGCTAGCATGCATCCCAACCTTGGGAAAGGCATGTTATGATGCCTATGGTTGGGTGGAAAACAAGCTCTTCTCCTTGTTGGTTTTTCTTGAAGGCATGTGCATTGGGATCTCAAGTTGGAAGTGGGTTGTTGGTTGGAGCTCTTTATCTTCTTCACTCTATTGTGGACATTACCTCTTGTCTCTTGCAAAGAATGGTTTAGTGGAATCTTCATTGTTGTAAAACCTCTTCTTTGTATTTGTAAATTTCTTTAAACAAGTGTAAGCTACTCTTGAGCAAACTCCTCTTCAAGCTTGTAAGAAGTCTTGTAATAAACTTGAGTAGTTATGTATTGGTGTATGTTTTGTATATGAAAACTTCAAATCTTGAAAATGAAATATTGTTTTGTTGTTTTCTTTAATATGGAAATTTGATTTGTAATCTTTTTTTTTTTAATATAATACATATTGGAGATCTTACTTGTGTGTGAAAATATGAAAATCTCAAATTTACCTTGCAAAGAAAAAGGAAAATTTTGTTGTTGATATGAGGTTTGTTAGTTAACAATCAGAGAGAATTTATTCCTACCATTCAAAGGCTTGAGAAACTGAATAGGGGTGCTCAAAGGAATTTGGACTTATTGTGAATATGGTTTTGTTTTGTTTTGATTGATATTTGTCATAATAATGATAAAACCAATTAAACTTAAAATCATTATACTCTTTGGGGCTATAATGGAAGGTAAGAATTTGTAGGTTCATAGATTTAAACTGCTTCTTTTTCATATACAATAACTTTAACGTTATTATACTATTATGTCACTATATATATATATATATATATATATATGTGTGTGTGTGTGTGTGTGTGTGTGTGTGTGTGTGTGTGTGTATGTATATGTATGTATGTATGTATGTATGTATGTATGTATGTATGTATGTATGTATGTATGTATACTTTTGGATTTTTCTATATACAATTGTAAAAAAATTAATATGCAGGTTATCAATTTAATCTTTACCAAAAAAAAGATTGTCAAAGGAATATATATATAAATATATATATATAGGTTTTATATTATATATTATATGTGTTTTATTTTTTTAAACTTATAATAATCAAACAAAGGCTACAGCTTTTGTTTCTATTAAACAAAAAAACCAACATAGTATAAAACATTTTGTTTTAATACATAATATAAACAACAAAAATATATATATATTTTGGTTTAATGTTTGTATTGGGGAGGGTCGAACCCCTCCCCCACCCGAATCTACACCCCGATCATTCATGCATCCTACACAACACCCCCATACGCACCAATGCCGCCCCAACCTGCCCCCTCTCCCCTAGCACGACCTGCTCCCCCTTCTACCTGTTTGCACCCCTCTCGCCTGTCCACGCCTCCCTCCATGCCTAATTTTCCCCTGCCATCTTCCACGGATGTCCCCATCGCACCCCATAGTAACCTCCTCCGCCACGCTACCCCCTTAGCACTCCCACCACCACACATCCACCCTCTACAATCAGCCGCCCCCTCCTTATTCAATAAAAGAAAGAATATATAAGAAAAAAAAGAAGGGAAAGTTTATATAAATGTATGTGTATCAATAAAAAGAGAGAGAAAGAAACCCCTCTTGTTATGGTTTGGATCTCTCAAAAACAATATGCAATGCTGGTTTCATAATAAAAGAAAATCCTCATAGCACTCCAACAACCTGCAACAAGAAACAAATCCAAAATGAAAAGAAAGAGATGGAAAAGAGAAGAGATAAGGAAGTTTAGGGCACAATTTTGATCTAGGGTTGAGGATTGTTTAATCCTAGGGCTCAAATAAAACCCTACTCACTTTAAGTCATGGGTTTGGTGGGAATGGTTTTTTTTTAAATAAAAAGGAAATTGTGGGTCAATATATGTATTGGGGGATGATTTTACCTAAGGATGAATAATTATATTTCCATGTGGTGAAATTATTTAAGTGAATATATATATATATATAAAATGTGTGTAATTTAACAAAAGCTAAAATAAAATAAAATTGAATTAATGTTTTAAGCAACCATGAGGGATTATTAATTAATAAGGATTAAGGGTTAATGGAAAGAGCTAAATAGAGCTTTAGTTCGCTACTTCAAACAAAAAATAGTCTATTTTTCGGTGTCCTGAGGCGGGGCACCACATGAGGAGGTCAAATACATGACACGAGTGCCATATGCTTTAGCATTTGGGAGTCTCATGTATACTATGGTTTGTACTAGATTAGACATTTCACAGATAGTGGGAGTGGTGAGTAGATATATGGCCAATCCAGGTAAAGAGTATTAGAAATCAATCCAATGGGTACTCAAGTATTTGAAAGGGACATCTAGCATGTAGTTTTGTTATGGAGGATCGGTTATGGCTAGAGATCTGGATAGTAGGAGGAGCACTACTGGATATATTTTCATATTAGGTGGGATGAAAGTTAGTTGGATTTAAAGATTGCAGAAGGTTTTAGCTTTGTGTATTACAAAGGTAGAGTATGTTGCAGCTACATAGGATAGAAAGGAAATGATATGGATGAGTAGGTTCATGGAAGAGTTGGGAAAGGAGTAAGGTAATTGTAAACTATTCAGTGAAATTTAGAGTGTAATTCACTTGGAAAATAACTCAACGTTTCATTTGAGAACAAAACACATTCAGTTGAGGTATCACTTCATATGATAGGTATTGGAGGATGGAAAATTGAATATGGAAAAGATTCATACGAGCAAGAACCCTATGGATATGCTAATGAAACCATTAGCAAAGAGAAGTTGGAGCTACACTCCACTTCTATTGGTATTCAATTTTGAGACTTGAAGAGGAAGAAACAAAGCTAAGGAAGGATCCAAGAATGATGTTGTATAGGTATGGTGCAGTAATTAATCTCCAAGTGGGAGATTGTTGAGTTGTGGAGCTCAATTAATTCAGTTTAGCATACAATGTGAAACTTTCTAGAAAACACAATAACCGTCATCGGTTAGGGGAACCGGTATTAGTCACCTATGAACAACATTGGCTACTTGTGTGAGGATGTTTTAATTAACTCTCGGGAATTAGATCTATTTTTAGCATTAAATTATATCTATTGGTTGTAATTGCATGATTAATCTCCCTAAGTCTATAAACGACTATATAAGCATAAAAGCTAGGGTTTACAAGTAAGAATTAACAAGAATTAAAAAGAACATGCAAAATTTGGTGAGAAAGAGAATTCTTGGTGATGAAGAAAAAGCTTGAAAAAAATAAAGTATTGTACATCTGAGAGGGGTGGAAGATTGTAAATCTTCATTGTATATCTTGTTAAAGCTTTGGATAATAGATTGGCTTGTTTCTTGGTGGACGTAGCCCACATTGGGTGAATCACATTAAATCGGTGTTGATTTATGTCTCTTATTTTGTATATTTCTTCTGGTAGAATATCTTATTTTATTTACATGTATGCTTAGATCTGATATATTGTCTATACAACCGGTGTGCTAACCCCAACACGAGAGAAGAAAGGAGATCAATTATAAGGTAGAATGGGCATATTCTTGCCACTTTTTTACCATGTGCCTAAATCATCTCATAACTCTATTTGATTAGAAATAGTTAACTTAATATTTTGCACAACACCATGTTTACATAATCAAAATGAAAAGATCGAAAGGAAAGAACACAATAATAGACACAAGGGCTAGATTCAAGACACAATTTATATCATATTACTATTTTATATGCAAATAATACCATAAACAAGTTTGGAGGTAAAAATTATGTACAAAACACATACCCATATATGGAACTCCTTAGTTTTGTTAAGTGTTTTGACATTATAACGTTGATAATCCAAAGAGGCTGCCATAATGAAGAAATATGTAACATTTATAAAATAGAGGAGAAGGGAGGGGATTAAAAGATGCTACAGGGATAAATGACTTGGTCAACCTTGCAACATTCCTCTTAACTAAATCTAATAGGCCATCTCATTCCTTGTGATGGATGATGCTTCTAGAGATCTCTTAGCCTATAAGAAAACTCAAAATATCTAATTATGGTCAAGCACATCCTTCATATCAATGGAAACACGTGAAATCTTTAGATAGATGTAATAAAACATTTCCAAATATTTAAATTTGCTTGCACATGTTTTTATTGAAAATCATTCAAGTCGAGCATGGAGAAATATGTTATTTCAGAGGATCCAAAGATGAGAGAGGATCACAACAACATTGTTTAACTAAAATTTGCATTTTATTCCCTTCAAAAATGATGTGAAACAACCTCGAATTAATAACCTTGAGTTCTTAAACTACTCCATAATTTATTTTATACCTTATCTCTTCTCAAATCTCTCACTGAGATGATGCTAACGAGATAAATTTTTTTTGATTTGGAGTTATAGGGAATAAGTAAAGGAAATTTTAATTTCCAGATATTGGTGACACATGAACAATTTAATTTATCATGGGTATTTCCTTAATCTACGTGATTATTCTATGTGTTTACCTTTTTCCACCTTCCCACCCACGTGTTTACCTTTTTGGCCATTACATACCTTAGATTCCTTTTAATTTAATTTATTCCATAGACCCGAGGTACAACAAATTCTTTTCCATGAGATTTCGGTGGAATGATGATACATGTCCTATTTTTTCCATTGATCTTGTGCCACATGTTCCTCTTACACATCAAACTATACCTTGCACTATTATTTACTTAACTCTATACCAAAAATGTTATCCTCCATGGATAGTTACTGTGGGTTTGGAGTCCACAAAATCAAAATTCTTTGAGGAGGGATGAAATATTTCCATGTGTCCACCTTTGAGCCCTTTATATTTGTACTATGTATTGGACTTTGATTGGTCATAGGGGTCAGACCTTTAATTGTAGTTTTACATGGACCCAAAATTTCTATTAAGTTTAGCTTACTCCATGGGCTTGAGGTCCACAAAACCAAATTACTTGGGGTGGAAAAAGAATTATGCCATGTGTCCTCCATTTTTTTGTGCTCTGTAGATTTTATCACAATGAATAAGTGTATTTTTAAATGTTTGAACATTTATATGTTGGAGGGAATTTATTTTAAAATGGAAAAGCTAAGACCATTATTTAATAAGTTATCCAGAATTTTCAAGGGGCACAAATCTGAATAATAGTTTGGTGACCTCTAAGGAAAATATTCCGGTTAGATAAATTATTTATTACCTTCACGATTCCATTGGGTATGGATTCTAAGGCCAAAAATTTGAGTTCTCTCAAATCTAAAACTACCCATACATTTGATTATACCATCAAACCTGATTCAACTTGAAGTTGATGTTAGGGGTTAAAGAATGAGAATCAAAAATACCCCATTTATAAATTTTACAAATAAATAGAAAATGAAACATTGGGCCCTTAATTAGAGTAGAAAACTACTGAAAACTGCAATAAAATGTTGATTTCTTGGAAAGAATGCATATCTAAAGAGTCTTGATTGCATGTTGATTTGGAAGTGGAGTGCATGCATATGAATCTTCCCCAAAACATTCCTTCACCATAAACCTCACTCTACCCCCACATGGACCAAACTTTGCAACATCAACATAGGCCTACAAAAATTATGTACAACATGAAAAATCATACATATCTTAGTTAAAACATTAAAAGTGTGCACAAGGAACTTGTTGTGTAAGAAGAAATAACTATGTACAAGGTGACTCATTTTCTCAATGATATATCTTGAGATACATCCAATTAATTGGGATAGGGAGCTCGTCTTCCTTCAGCCGGACAAATTTGAAAAACATTATTTGTTTGTATTTAGAGATAACATAAGGGCCACTCTAAATGGCATCAATTTTGGCATGCTTACCTGGTTAGCTCTATCCCTATCCCACTTGAGTATAATATCTCCCTCCTTGAAGGTTCTTTGTAACACCCAATGTTATAAATCCAAATTAAGGGAATTTTTTTCTTTTAAATCAAACCCTTAATCCCCATTACATGCCTTCAATGATTTTATATAACAATAATAGTAATCTATTTTACAATCCATCTGATAACATCATAAAATTTGTAGTTATAAAGGCAAGTTAGATCTACCTAATCCCCTTTATCATCACTTTTTTCCAATGTGTGTAATTTGTATGTAGTTGGTTTACCTATCCATTGAGGTTTGAGAACTTATGAAATTCCTAAGTGTCTACTTGAAAATAAGCTAAATGAATTTCATCTGGCATCTCACACTATTATTTTGGAACTCGATGAACTGACAATGTATTCAGCTAGTACACTACTTAGGGAAAAATTCAAGATATGATTTTCATTCTTAGTTTTTGACCATGTATAATCCCAATGAAACATTTCCCATCACCGCACAATCATCTCTTCACAGATTATCTATATCTCATCTCACTACTTAAATGTTGTAAGTTCACATATCAAGTAAACCTAAAATCTAGGTTTCACTTCTTGATTTGAGTATCCGCTAACAATCCTAGCTTAGGAACCCTATGGGAAAAATACTGAATACTTAATTACTCTAGTAACAAATTAAATATTACTCTTCATGTAGCCATCCTAAGATAGTGTGGTTAGAGTACAATCAATCCAAAGGGTGGTACTTAGAGTTCTTGCTTACTTAATACACAATGCTAATTACCAAGTAGATTTTATCATTTGGTAATCGAGTCAAGTTATATGTTAATGAAATTTTCATTAGTAGATTACTAGTTACTATTGTTTGAAGTGTTCGAACTCAAAGTGTATCTTTAAAAATATTGTTGTTATGGTTAAGTTAGTTTTACCATTTTTTTAAGATTAGATATTTGCATAAATCCACCTTAACAAAGATTTATCGTTAAGTATCTCTTTGAAAAGAGATATATTCTTTTAAACATTTGAACAAGTGATAACCAAAATGTACCATTCACATTTCATATTAATAACTCATTGAAAGTATTGTGATTTTGTACTTAGACATATTTATGTCGTTCCACGAGCTATTGTTGTGAAGGTATAACTAGTCATCAATGAACTATAGAATTTATACTAAATAATGGTTTGATTATTTAAATAGGCTCTTTACGATTGAGTCAAAGAAACATAATTATTTCATAACTCTTTATCGCAATCCAAAAAAATGTTATTTTCTTAACTCCTTTAATTAAACATTTAAATGATGATGTCAACGATATAATTGAGTAATTGAAATTTAATAATGCAGATTAATTATTTTCATTATGTATAATTATTTGATCAAGTACAATTTTTTTCATAATCATTATCAAGTACAATTCATTGTTGTAAACAACGTAAATCATCATTACAACTCATAATAGATAGTCAAATAATTAATGTATGTATTGAAATCATTAAGGATAACCCTTATAACATAAAGTATTACAATACTTTATGATTAATACAATAGGAAAAATGCCATACTTAGAATTCCACAAAATCATATTTCTCTTTACAATCAATACATAATCCAAATCTAGATGTACATTAAATCAATGTTTATAATCAGATAAACAATTTATCACACAAATAATATGCAAGTAATCAATCCAATCAAATCCCCATAATAACTAATCCATCATGTTATCTGTAAAATAAACTAATAATATACGTGGTCATTTCATCAAACTGGCATGGATTGATAACCCTTTATCTAGTTGTTTCATTACGAAATAATTGAACACCTACTTATTTACTTTAATTCTACTTAAGTAAAACATGTATTATAACAAGTAGGAAATAATACAATTATCTATTTAAGTGACCACATTCTAATATCAAATGTTCAAACATACACAATGACCAAAAATGGGAATCCAACTAAATAACAAGTTTTTATCCAACACATTTGTTTCATGTGTAAGATCTATAACTTCATACCATATTGTCTTCCATAGGAACTTATAACAAACAAAAATGATATCCATCAATAAGTAAGAAAAGTCCCTTGCCCGAACTTATATTTAATACTAATAATTTTGTTGCCATTAAAGGATACAAAAGAGAGATAGAGAGAGAAATTTTTCCTCTTTGTTACTAGTATTCATCAAGTAACTAATCATGAAAATGAAGGTAGATAACTAATCTTCTTTTTTTCAACTTATCCCATCGAAAAATCAAAATGATTTACAAAATATTAATGATAGATATCTATTTTTATGCATACAACAAGCATCATCATGTCTTGAATAATTTTTAACTTAATATCATTATTAATAATGTATGAAATACTTAAACCAAATGTCATATGAGTTATTTTCCATAACATAATGTTCCAAACATTGGTTTTATCAATCAACAATCTACTATTACTTTATATACTAATATTCCCTTACATTCCCCTCATAAAAATTTACAAGTTATCTCTACATAGATTTTCAGTTTAAGAGACATATTTTTGATTTCCTATTATACAACCCATAATGGGTAAAATGAACTATTCATGAAAAACATACGCATAAAGAAATACTTAGATTCCAAGATCCAAGAAATGAATCAAAGACACAACAATCATTACAATCACTATTTGCAATCTTTATTATCAGGGTATGGTAAGAGAAAGTGGTGAGACACTCCCTCAAGAAAGCATGCATGCTAATCAATTAAAGAAAACTAACTTCTCAACTGAATCTGATTGAACACCATTCATTAAAATAAGAATTTTGTAAAATAAAATCGGAAGCTCAAATCCACAAATCGCCTCTTTTTCCACCAAGGTGCTAATAAATTCAAGTCATCGGGTTTGAATTAAACCCAATTTCCTCTCTTAAACAATGACTACATTGTCATAGGTTCAAAGGAAATACACCAAATTTCATCTCATCGAGACCCCAAGGAAATACAAGTTTACAACCCAAACTCGAACAAGTGTTAAGGTAGAAATAAATCCTAACACATATTTTGAACAACAAAATTTTGTTAGACTCGTCCCAATACAAAACGAACCTAAATTCAATCAAAGGGAACTTAAAATACCCAATAAATATTTTTGGTGGGGATTTAGGACTTTGAAAACCCATTCATAAATTATAAACTCAAAATCCATCTACTAAATAAAGACTCGATGATAAATTTATGCAATCACCTAGAAAATAATAAACCTTAATTTTTTCATTAAATAATCACATAAGAAACTCAACCATTTTGAAATAAATTAACCAAATTAAGGAAAATAAATCCATTCTTATGAAGGAAAAAATATCTGCAAGTTTTCCTTTAAGCTTAGTTTGAAAAAATAGCTTCATAGTTAGCCAAAAAAACTAGAAAAATGATCCAATTGCTATAGACACAAAATCACGCACTTTGGGAATTATTTATTCCCACTCTCATACTACTATTCATATGGTTTTTGATTGAAGAAATTACTAATTAACCCATGTCCTTTGGCCATTTTTATTTACTTGTTATCATTGTTTCCAACCTCCCACATGTACTCACCTAGTTAGTTTTTCCATTTTGCGTCATTTTATCTAGTCTTTGGGGTGCTTAGCCTAGTCTTGGGCGCCCTAGGTGCCTTGGTCCCATTTGGGGTGCCCTAATCCTTTTCAAACTTTCCCTCCACTTCTTGGGCACTTTATTATTGTTGGGAATTTCTATCTTTTTGGTAGTTGGCTTCTTCGGGGTTAATTAAAAAATTAGATCAAGAGAACCATATCAATACAAATTTATGTGACCATAATGAAGGACCAAGCACTAAACATCTAATATCACCACCTAGAGTGTATCCATCTAAGGATTCTAAGGATCCATTTTCATCCATATAGCTCCATCACAAGGGACAAAGGATTTTTCATATGCTTCGTACTTTATAGGAGGGGAGTTTATTCTATTTCATGCACCATCTATTTACATTCTACATTTAGTTATTTCTTGCTACTCACAAAGTGCGAAACACACAAGAGCACCTAAGGAATGATTTACACACACACAAAAACACCTAGAACTACATTTGGGTCATAAATGTAGTGCGGTGCTCAATTAGTAAGTCCACCATTGTGGCTGCTGAGGACAATACAACCCTTCATATGCATCTTTATTTTTAGGGGTTTAATGCTTGTCTTAGGGTTTTGCAGGTCTCTCCTTCATCACTGATTTCCAGCAACATATGCCACACATCCAATGAAGCTAGTGTGACAAAGAGATAACATAGGCGATTACTTAGCGATATCTTAGAGGATGGCTACAAATATTTTCATAGACTAGGGTGCCCATACCTCGACTAGAGCGCCCCAAGCACCCCAGTTCATCATGTTATTCCAAATTTGTGCTTTACGGAGCTTCGTGTGATCATTCCTACATTATTTTCATATGGTCTTCTCTCGTAACATAATCCCAACATATTGGCAAATCAGCTAATCCCTTCCTAACCCTCTTTGCTCATTAGGGTTTCACATTTTTTACTTTCTTAATCGTTTGGGTTACTTTCTTTATTTACTTAGGTTTTATTTACCATTGTTATTAATAATAGATTGATAATTAGAATAATTTACATTTTAGTTAATCATTTTGGAAAACCTCACATTTGACACTACCTTCTAATTAGGGCTCTCTTTTTCTCCTTTCTATTATGGCTCAATCATTTTATCCCTCTTTCACACCCACTAAAGTTTCTGGTATAACCATAACTACTTCGATTTCATGCAAGTCCATACTAAGCATCCTCTTCACTTTGTTACACCTAAGGCTGACCCATATATCAATATAGTAATTACTCATCATATTTTTCCTAATCCTCCTATGGCCCTACCCACTACTATTCCTCCACCCATTACTTTGGTGACCCCCTATAGCTTCTAGGGGCTATGACATCCTTGAACAACTTAAAAGATACACCCTAATATTTCTCTTTATGAATTATTGTGTAATGCACCCGACTTCCGCCAAACACTTGAATCATCCCTTCATTTCATTCACATAGAAAGTGAAAATTTGACACACGCCTCACATAGTCTCTTCGCAATTTTCCACATGTCATTTCTTTCATTGATCAAGATATTTCACCTTTTTCTAAAGTAATATGTGTACACATTTTCTCATCATTTTCTTGTCAACATCACTTGTATTAAATTATTTCTTATTTATAATGGATCAATCATCAACTTATGTGTTTATTCCCTTTTAAAGCAATTGGTTATTAGTGATACTCTCTTAATTTGACTATCATCCAACGATATGACTCTACCACTCGTACATGTTTAGGTACTATTCAATTACACATCTGGGTAGGATTTAAAAATGTTCTCACCAAATTTTATGTTATAGATGCCTCATTTCAATTTAATCTCTTGTTAGGTAGACCTTGGATTCATGTAATGCAAGCGGTTCCATCTACTATTCACCAATGTGTCAAATTTTTACATGATGGCTATGAACATACTATAACTATAGATCCAAAGACATTCTAATACTTCCGCATAGACCCTATTACTATTATGCCCATCCCACCTTCGCAACATATTATGTATAGTAGTCTTAAAACATATGGCATTGGTCAGTCTAGTGCTTCACAACCTTCTTCCACTACTACAAATAATCCTTCTATTTCTACCCACACTATGGCTATTATCTCACCTACAATATCAACACCTATCAGTGTTACTTCTCCACCTATCATGGCATCCTCTATTCCCCCACCGATTGTGCTACCTTACAACATACTTGATAACACCGCACACAATAATGATGCTAACACGGATACTTCGAGGATTCTGATGATGAAGTTGATGTAGTCAAACTCACTAATGAAGAATTAAGACACCTTAACTTTACTCTAGATGTCGATGACTCTTATTTTGAGGACACCTTTATGAAAAATAGCACGGGTGAATATAAGTTCAAGAACCCTCTTTCTACTAATGCTATGATACTTTACCAAGGATAGGTTAACACTATCGAGGTTGTTTCATCTTCCACCATGCAAATTATAGATTTTCCACCCCCTTTCACATGCACACTACTCATCAACAACTCCTTTTGGCATAACAATCTGATTGATCATACTTGTTTATATACTATTTACACACATGAGGGTTTAGCTAGACATGGTTTAAAACTTAATAACATATTACACCCACTTCACTCATCTCATCTTTATCATGGATATCATCGCATTATAACTGCTTATGGACTTTGTGTATTTCAATTAATGCTATTTGTTACACGTGCCCCTTGAAATTCACCATTTACTCTTGAGAAATCTTGGCTTGACTATATTGGAGGTACTATAAATACTAATCACACTTCACTTACATTTCCTATTCCATTCGGTAATGTTTCTATAGCTAATGACTCATCTCCTACTTACTCTCTAAATATCTCTCGATGATACCCATACAACTATCCACAATTTCCCTTCATTGATGCGAGTATGCCATGACTTTCTACACATTACGTCGCCATGTTTTCTATATATGATCCACCTCACTCTATTTCTTATCATGTCTACAATGTTGCTTCGATAGGCTTTGATCCCGATAGTGATGATCTTCTCGGCAGTTTTACATGACTACATTCAATCACACGCACTTGGGGGAATCGCATCTAAGACATACCCCCTTCTATCTTAGCATTAGTGCATCTCCAACACTTGCATAATCATACATCAAGCTCCTAGTATAGGAATATTCATCTACACTCTAGCATTGACCATTAAACGATGACACGCCTTGTGCTTCATTCACAATTGATTGTTGAGGGCTACATACTACACATGAACCCCACACACTACATACTAAACATTGTTTCTCTTTACACATCTTATAGTACATGTCACATTTTTCATCTTTCATCCCAACTTACCTTCCATCATTAGTGTTTCAACATATATGTCTCTCTACATCATATATACTCTACACTGAAAGGAACGATAACCAGATCGTACCAAGCCAAGAACACAGATGCTAATCAAACACCATGATAAATAAGATGAAAGCAATTCACCAAAATAGCTTTACATAAAACCTTTGCAAACAAATGAGCAACAATATCATATATTATTATGGAATTCAATGCAATACATTGAGAATTAGCCTTGCTTAAATAGGCAAGGAATAAAAATCTAAGAACTAGTCAAGGTCGTAGATCAAGCCATAAATTAAGGAAATAACTAGTCATCAAAGAACTAATCAAGACCATAGATCAAGGAAATAACTATACCTAACAACTAGATAATATCTCCTAATATCTAAATAAGATAAAATAAACATCCACACACATAAGTGGGTGAGGATAAATATAATAAAGGTAAATAAAGTACCTAGGTAAACATGAGCTAAGGTAAATACCTACTCTAACATCCCCCCTCAAGTGAAGCTAGGGACCAAAATAGAAGTGGCATGTCCATAGTATGAGTCCCGACAACTAGGCCTCGATTAGGTACTCATGTACAATAAGCTGGGAAAAAAGGGACACATGAGGTACCCAAAACCAAGAAAACAAAGTAAAGAGAGTAAAAACCTGCTCCAAGGCATCCCAAGAAGCTCAGCTCAAAAACTCATACAATGTTGAAGAAGTTTGGTGTGCACTATGGTCTGAATCCACTGTTCAATCACAAAACTCAAAAACAACTGACACTAGGTTTCACCAGAATAGCTCCATACAAGGAGACTGTCAATGGAGTGATGTCAAAAGTGCAAAAAAATACCAAACATAATTCGATCAATTTCTTCAAATAGATGTGCCACGATCTAAGAATAATAACCAAAGCAATAAGGCAAGGACACAAACTCCATAGTTTCACTATCCAAGAAAATCCAAGGTAACAAGGCAAAGACACAAAACCGAAGAAGTAGGATCAACACCACACCCTCCCATACTGCTGAATGTGTAGAGTGATGCTATGTATGAGTTGCCCAAAATCAACTACTCAAACACTGAAAAAATAACACTAGAATTCACTAGAATAGATCCCCCACAAGAGATACTGTCAACATGCCAAAAGTGTCAAAAATATAGATACAAAATCTCTCAAAAAACAAGAGAGATACACTACACCTGCTAAAGAAAAACACTCAAAATAAGAAGCATCACACTGCATAAGGTATAGAAAGTGGAGCAAGAGGCCTAATGGTGGAGGAGCCACGCCTGTAGAGTCCTCTCAATGAATGCCTATGTTTCCACCACGAATGATCGAGATAACCACCCCAAATCAACATGGATGGATGAAGAAGATGCTGCATATGACTTGGTGCAAAATGCACAATGGGTGCATGTAAAAGAACATCAAAATGTGTGTCAGGTTGATCATGTCTAACAACTGAAATATCAAGTTTCTCAATCTTGAGTGAAGGTGCAGAACTCATGTGTTGCTCATGATCCTCAGAAAGAGTCGAGTGAACAAAAAAAGGAGCTCTATCAATGTGTGATCCCAATGAAGTATCGATCGAAAACCAATGTCATGACAAGAATTCCACTTAACATGTGGAATAGAGGAAACAATACCATGTGAATGTCTCATTAATGACTCCTCTAGTGAGACCCATAGAATGGAGCATGCGAGAACTAAATGTAGTGGTATGCTTCTTAAAAAAGCCATGCAGCTCAGAAAAATAGGACACACAACATGCGGTACTTGTAATAGGCACAAATGTGGAAGATCATGTAGTAACAAGCCTCAAAGGTTTAGAAGCATCAAAAGAAGGTTCAGGCTCAAAGACTGGAAGATCAATGTCAGTGGGTACAAGAGCAACAACTACAAGTGGACTAGGAGCAAGGATATGGTTTCCCACAATATGATGGCGATGTTGTAGGCTATAAAGTTTGTTTTGCAAGGAGTGTATTAGTGTATCCTTATCATGAATGAGTGATTGTAGAAGAGAATTTCACTTCTTGAGTGATCTATTTTCTTCCAAAATTTTTACGATATCCTCTTGAAGTCCACATACTTCAAAGAAAAGCATATCATTCTCAAAATCCATGATAGGTACAAACTACAACTCCCTAAAGTTTAGGACGTCGGGCTCGATCGAAATTGCATCCATAATTGATTACAAAACTCCTCCATATTTGGAACTTTATATTTATAGTACAAGTCTCAAAATAAATAACTCCAATGGAAAGAGCATGAAAAAAATCACTTTTGTAATAAATGGCACTCAAAACGAGTTACCGATCAAAAGATACAAGATTTTTAATATTTTGCTTTTTTATTTATTTTAGTTACCACTAAAACAAAATAAATTGTTATTGCCTTCACCACACAATTAAAATTAAAGGGGCTGAAGTTAAACACATACTAGTAGGAATAACAAGCTTTAATCCCTCATATGACCATACCATATGACCAAGGGCTAAGCATTTTAATGGGTGTTTGCAACTTACTATTCTGGGGGGTGTCACGTGTTTTCAAGAAAGTCACATCCAACTGCCTCTTAAGGTAAAAATTACAATTTACGGACTTTGTGTAGACATTGTCCTTTATTTTCTAAAAATAGCAACCTACGGATTTTCCTGAAATAGTAAAAATGTGCACATCATCCGTGGACCTGTTATCCCGTAAAATTGGCAAGGGTAATTTTATGGGTAACCATCCCAAATTTTGTTCTGGTCCCTCGTCAGGGACCCCTCTACATTCAAAACATTGCAAAACCCTTTCCCGAAATCTGGTTTTCCGAACTTAGCCATTTTTGGTCTTTTTGGATTAGGCGCACCTAATGTCTATGCAACATAGGGTAAGCATGCGCCCCCTTTAATTCCTTTGGCACACGCTTTTAAGTGTCGACACACGTTTTGGGGCGCCTCACCATGTTGCGCCTTTCTTGCATGCGCCAAGGCGCATGCGCCTTTGTGTCAACAATATTTTTGTTGCGCCGCATTTTGGTGCGCCAAAGGGTGCACGTATTTCCATGTTGACAACACTTTTGGTGTGCCAAGGGCACACATAACTTCATGTTAACATGTGTTTTGATGCACCAAAGGGCACAAGCTTTCCAATGTCGATAGGCGTTTCGATGCGCCACTTCAAAAAGTGGTTGGCACATTTATTACAACTTTGCCTATATATAGGTGCATCCGCCCTATCACTTTCACCAGTCAGAAAACACGTGATTGTTCTTTTTCCTCTACACCTGTCAACATGCCTATCATTCTCGTATCGCATCGTGGACCCAGTTTCACCTCTCACATTATATATATTCCTGGTAAGTGGTCCTTATTGCTCTCATGTTTTATGTTTTGGTTATTGGTTGTTTGTTTGTGGGGTTGGATAGAATGATTTGTGAAACCATGAAACCTCCCTTTTCTTTTTTTTTTGTCCTCCCCCATGCACTTCTCCCTCTTTCCAGATCTGCTGGTAAAGAGGACTCTGCCTCTGAAAAAATCACTTGGATCTCTTTGTTTTAGCCTGTTCATCATCCAAGGAACCCTGCAGAAGAGGCTTAAACACATGTAACCCCTCCAGAGGAAGAACAAAGACTTAAAAATTGATAGACTATTCTTTTTCCTCTTTGGCAAAGTCACCACCCTTATAACATGAAGTAGGTCGCGCATGATGGCACATCCACCATGCTGCTTGCACAAAAAATAGTTACGGCCTCAAAGTGCACTTTACTTGCTTGCAACACCCACTAACCATGCGCCCTCTTGGCGCACCAAACACATGTGTAACATTGCAAAAACTTGCTCCATTGGCGCACCTTGCATCCATGTAACACCAACCTTACTTGTGCCAAGTACAAAACTGTTAACGGTGCAGGCGCATCCCTTATTACAAGCAACATCATGTTGTGTAGACCTTCCATGCACCGCACCAAGTTCCCCGTGGCGCATGAAAAAATGATGTTACTTGCATTAAACCTATGCCCTTTGGTGCATCCTGTACCCATGTAACATGAAAAATATCGAGTGCCCATTATAAAATGCATATATATGATGTAGGCGCACTTCCACTTGCAACAACAAAAAATGTCATCTGTAGTGCCCATGTGGCCTGCGCCCTTTGACACTGATTTTCCCTTACGAACACCCATTTTCTCGTGCGCCATACTATTTAACCCTGCAACTTGCAGTGTTCATGCACCCTGTGCCCTAAGGCCTTAAAATTGCTAACTCTTCCTTCTGTCAACACTTTAATGGAAGATCAAATAGCTAATATGACTTTCCTGCGTTGGGTTTCACTTCTTTTTCTTGCAGATCAACAACTGAGTTCAGAACTACATATGTCAACATCAAGTAAGAGACCAACCAAGTCTAAGGGCAAAGCCAAGCTCACAGAGGAAGAAATGAAGTACAAATATTAGAGGGTCAGAATGCCCGAATCCCAGGCAAAGTGTGACCTGGATATAAGAGACTCAGAACTTGGTCACATTGATATGGAAGATTTCTGAGCCAAAACCCGGAGGGTCACAGGAAGTCCTTGGATGGACAAACCGGTAGGCAGTGGACTGCATTTTGTGGGGATCCCGATCGATCTTGTGAATAACGATTTCATGATGGTAGTAGCCCGCTACTACAACAAAGACATAAGGTGTGTGCAGAATTAGAAAGGCGAGGTCATGATCAACCTCACTGCCCGGCACTTCGAAATAATGCTCGGCATTCCTCACCACCGGCACTTTGTGGCCATAAGCCAAGAAGATTGCACCAAGGCTTGGGATGATAATGAAGACCAGTGTATGTAATTAATGAATGAGGTATACCTGAAAAACAAGAAGGTGGTGACCAGATGGCCACAAGTCATTCCTCGCAGAGATTTCTTAGAGGAACTAAGTGATACCATCATGTTCCTGAGCAGAGTATTTGGGCTTCCTGATGCCCACTACTTTCATAAATGGATGCTGAGATACTTGGAGACAATGAACAAGAATGTGCCAGATCAACGCTTCGAGTGGGCGGAGATCATAAGCAGCACTATATCTCGAGCAGCTCCAACAACTTACCACAATGGGGAAGTTCTATATGAACTCCTACGTAGTTTATGCTGCAGCCTCGGAGAGAGATTACCCAGCGTTGATGTGGTGCGGGGTTTGGCCCCAGGTAAAAATATATGAATACTATCCAGAGCTGAAGCTGGAGAATAGTATCCCCAGTTTACAAAGATTAACGATGCCTTCTTCTACGGCATCGTCTACCTTTTGAGGCCAAACATGACTCACGGTCATATGACCAAGAGCATTGTTGCTACAACAGAGAAATGTGGGGGCCTTGTTCACACAATTCCCCACCTTCACCTATCTAAGGGCAGCCAACTTCTTGGGAGAACCAACCAAATTACCAAGATATGCCGGCCCCAAGCTGATCCTGTTGGAGCTGTCAAGACAGCTCATAACCTATCACGAGAAGTTTCTGAAGAGAAAGAAGGGTGGAACTCCTTTCCCCCTCACAGTGGGCAAGTAAACTTGTCTCTCTCACCACAAAGCATGGGATATGTTTATAGAACTGGAGCTGCTAAATATAAAGCACAAATTCCCAGAAAGGCCCACTTTCGACCCAAGGAATTGCCTGCCCAGAGCCAAACTCGATCTGATCCACGTTCCATAGATCGAGGATATTTATATCGACCTATATCATGAGGTCGAGCTCAAAAGGAAAGACCATTCCCACTTGGCCTTGGCTGAAATCATCCAGTATGGCGTAGCCATCATCCCAAAAGGTTATCAAACTATGCTGATCAAGAGGTTGATCAGGTATATCTTGACACGGGTGGGGACGACTGGCCTTTCACTGTAATTGACAGAACCAAAGCACCTCAGACAATAGAAGAAAGGGTCAAAGAAACTCTGCGGAGAACAGAGCACTGGTGCAGAATGAATGGCCTCATCTACCTCGGAGTTGATTTCACCACATCTCCATTGGGCAACGCACCTTCAAGGCCAAAACATCTGCCAAAGAGCAAAGGGAAAGAAAAGGAGGTTGAGTCAAGTTCCACTTAAGAGGAAGCTCTGAAATTCCTCCTTCTGCTTCACAAGAACGGGTTGTAATCCCGAAAGCCTAGAAAAGAAGCGGCGGAGGATGTTCGATAAGGACATCCACTCGGGATGTTGCCACTCACTAACTAACTATGAAGTCCCTTCTATCTCTTCTCCCTCTCCTCCTTCCCCTCCTCGAGTGACCCAACCGACCATTCCTTTGGTCATATCCTCTCCCCCATCTTCTGTTGTTCCCCCTTCCTCATCGTCCATCTTCTCTTCTCTCGCGGAGCTGTCCCCCACCATTTCTTCCCTCATCTCTCAGCTCCCTTCCATTCCCATGTCTACCTCCCTGCAGTATCTCTTCCCCGTGAGCACTTCCTCGGCCTCCCTCTCAATGCCGCCTCCAAGTGTCTCCACGCATTTTCCTTCTACTACTGCAGCTGCTCCCTTTTCTATTTCCGGCCCCTCTCCCATAAGTCTAGCATGGATCTCTCAGCACCTGAGCCAAAAAAAGAGGAAAGTTCCCATCGCACCAATGGACTTCTCCATCATCCCATCAAAGGGGGCCAAGAAGCAAAAGCCTATAACCCGCTTCTCTCAGAGTGCGTCAGGAGAGAGAGTAATGGAGATAGCATACCCCAATCCTTTAAAGGATAAAAAGATCTGTCTTCAATAGATTACACAGTGACCCAAGTCACAATGGGAAAATCTTCATAAAGCCTTAAAGGAGAGGCCCTATCTGCAGTTGATGCCATTTGCAAGAAGCTCCAGGAAGCAAAGGAAGACAAAAGGCTGTTAAAGGAGCAAAATAAACATCTTCTCCACACCTTGCAGAAAATGGGCAGTACGCCTCCTACAACTACCACCAAAACTCCTGAGCCTTTGAGCCAGGATAAGATTAATGAATATGCCAAAATCGGTGAGCAGGGCATGGCAGTTTCCACCTGGAGGAACCAAATCCTCAAAGAAAGTGAGGGAGTGATCACCAAGTTCACCGGATTATATCAGAATATCAATCGGAAGAACAAAGAGCTCCAGGCGATAGCAAGACCCATCTCCAAAGAGCTGGACCATGCCAGGATGCAGCATGAGACCTTTCAGAAAATGCTCGACTGTTCAGTCGAACATCTAGTCAAGTTCGTCGTCTTTGGACACCTTAGAGACCTTAACAAAATCCTTTCTACTCTGGATTATCGGGTTGATTAGCTGGAGTTTGTCCTGGAGAAGATCGACAAGATAAAGGAGGAAGCCCTGGATGCAATGCATCAGATGGAGCAAATTGTCTTGAGAATGTCTCCATGTTTTGTCACTCCTTCTTTCACCTTAAGAAGGGTGGATGAAACTATTTGGATCTTCAAGGAGATCGTTTCACAGGGGCTGGGACCAGAGGTCACTTTCGACGCCGAATCCATCAACAACCTGTTGGCTTGTCGTGACTTCATTGGGTACCTGATAGAGGTAGAAAATGATTATTCCAAACTCCCTAGAAAGCTCACAGACAAGCGGGAGACTTGTGAAGCTATCAGTGATCGACACAAGGATCCTTCCCAAGATCAACTTCAACCCATGATCAGCAAGTTCATGGAATACCATGCCCAGTTCCACATCTCATCGCCTGAGCAGTAGCAAAAGCAAGATACCCCCTTTCAGCCGCGGGACGACGATGAATAGTTTCCTTCTTCCCGACTTTCTCCTTGTAATTATCTAAAGTGTGTTGACACAAATGATGACATCATCCATGTTGCACCATGGGATGATGTCATCCATAAAGTTGTCAAAAGTCAACAAATGACTTTGGAATCTCTTGTAAGATATTTTTGTAATTAAGTGGTTAGTTTTCTTTTATCTTCTTTTCTTCTCTCCTTTTATATATACTTGAATACTTGTTGTATTCAAGGGTGGATATTTTTTAGATGAAAAATAGAAGTGAGAAGAAAAGGCTTTGTACTTTTTGTAACAGAAGAAAACATTAATACAAATATTAAGACTTTGTGCTGAATATGTGTGTTTTGGGATCTGATCTTTCTTATGTTAGATCTGTGTGATTGTTCTGTTGAATCTACTTCTAATTTTTGTCATTTATTCATCAAGATTGCTTTATTTGTCTATGCAAAGTAGGTTCACTCTGTATACTACCAACCCAAATCATAGACCTTTTGACCTTTCTGCTTTGGAATTCTTTTCTTTTCTCCCTTGAGATCTTTCCTATCTTCCCACTCCATTTCTTTCCTTTCTTTTATAGTTGAAATACCTCTAATGGGATGAGATCCCAATCCTTGAAGGCGAGAATATTGTGAGACTTGCACAAGATTCCTGGCGATAGAATAACAATAAACCGATTTCGCTTTCTTTGACTCAAAGAGGGGCTATGCCCTGCACACTGTTGGGTCATTTATCCATAGATCTATCCATTTGACAAATTTTCAAACCAACACTTTTTGGTGACTCCGCTGGGGATCGAACAGATCTATTAGATCTATGATGGTGGTGTGTTTAAAAAATCAGTGAAAATCAAAAAAATCATTACCTGTTTGCAAATCTGAACTTTTGCTTAAAACCCAAAATTTTTGTAAAATACTCCAAAATTGAAAATTTTCTTCTGAGATCCATAGATCTGGCCTAGTTGGAGATATTTAGTTCACTGAGTTTTTATAAAAATATGTATTTTTCCGTAGATCTGAGTTTTTGACAGTTTACCAAAATTTTCAAACTCTTCAAAAAGTCAAACTCTAGATCCAAAAATCAACTTACTAAACTTTACCATCGTTTTATCCTCGTTGTTCTTTGTCATTAAACCGCAATCGGTTTTGAAGAGAGGATAAAATTAAATATTCAGAAAAGTACATGATGCTGATTTTTGTTAGAATAATAAGAAAATCAACAGGTACAACTAAAAAGAGTTCTTAAATCCGTTCCAAAAATTGTAGATCTGGAAGGTACACTGGCAGGTGAACCATTTACTCATAGTAGGAGAGCTCGTGGAGAAGTCGATCTTACCTTCGACCTGCTTCAAAGGCACAACTTCAGTATAACACCATCTCGCTTCTCGTCACTAAGTTCAGCTGAACGGTCATCCAGGAGTGTCTCACCTCCACGAAGGAAGCATCTCTCATCAGGAACGTCTACATCACTTTGTAGTGCCTTGCTGCTCAGTGGAACTGTACTTCCATCCCGCGTTCTTTTTCCACCCGTCCAGATGGCAGTACCATGGGGAAATGCTATGGGCCCCCTGGCTTTGCCACATCCTGTTCACGCACTCCCACATGGAAACCGAAAGAATTTTCCCAAATTTGATGGGAGCAAACCAAAGCATGGATTCACACATATCTGCATTCATCATGTCATGTAGTATCCTAGATGTGACCCATGAAGATGTGTCGGTTCACCTTTTTCTAGAAACTTTACAAGGGCCTGCAGTGAGAATGGTTTCAGCATTTTCCAGCCGGATCTATTACCAGTTGGGCCACCTTGTGGGATGCTTTTGAAGACAGGTACAAGCCTTCGGAAGATGCATTTTCATTGTTATCATAGATCACTCACCTAAAGAAGGAGGCCAATGAGACCATGCACGATTTTATCGCTAGGTTCAATGCATTAATCAACCGTGTGCCTGTTGCCATGCTTCCAACACCAGAAAAATCAGAAGTGTTTCTTCGTAAACGCTATGAGCTCAAAAGTAAGTTTCTTACTCCTGCAAGAACAAGTAGCTACCTTGATTCTCACTCGGTAGCTGCCATCCGAATCAAAGATAACTTGCTAATATCTGCGAATTAAAAAGGGAATCATCCAAGCTTAAATCTTCGGGCCCTTCTCCCACTACTTCATCTGATCTGGCATTTCAAAAGATGGCGAATGACTTGCTCGCATTAAAGAAGTAGTTAGCCCAAGCTTCCCCTAGTTCCTCATACCGTGATATCCCATGGAGGAATTTTGTTTCCAAAAATGTTCCACAAAGGTCGCGCTTGCTTGCAACTGCTTCACAGTTGGCGCTTGAGGCTCCTCGGTCAACGCTTTAGCCAAATCGAAGAAGAAGAAAAATTATGAAGAACCTTCATCTCAAGGCAAAGATGATCAAGATGTCGGTGAACCGACTGGTGACTCTACTATCGGGTATATGGAATTTGATGAGGAAGAATCTGACGAAGAAGAGGGTACCCAAGGATATGCAAGCGGACAATCATATGTTGTTTTTACCCGTTCGCAAGGAAAAGAAGCAGAGGTCACTGCCAATGTGCAGAAAGAGAAGGCTGCATCATCCACGCCCCCAACTATTACTAAAAGAGGTAATCCTCTTCTAGCTCAACCCCCTGTTAAGTCTTTTATGAAGAAATCTTTTCCTCTTATCTCTCCTCCAAATCATCCTTTTCCTATTCCCATGAAGACCAGTAATCCTACCCTAACATCACGAAATGAGGGACTCATTCCTCCATCAATGCAACCCTTGGCCGCATTTGACATAATTGACCACGCTAAAAAGACCAAGATTCAAATGTCTGAAGCTGAGTACCTTCAGTCAAACCCCGAATAGCTTGTAAGGTTGACTGAATACATCCAAAGTCAGGCTGTCATGACTAATCAGGTTTCCCCAAAAGGAATCCTTTCCACCCCTCCTTCATCCCGCATAAATGTTGCCTCGACTTCTACATCAGGACAAGATAGAACCTTTCTACCTCTCCCTCCTAATCAATGGCCACAAACTAAGCAACTGCATAATTGATTCTGGAGCTTCCGATAATGTCATGCCGGTAAAAGTCACCCATGCTCTGGGCCTCACCCTTACCAAGCCTTTTGGCAGATGTTATTCCTTGGAAACCAAGCAGGTTCCGTTGATTGGTCAAATCAAAGATGCATAGTTTGCATTTGCAGCGTTCCCAGAGAAAAGAGTAAAGATGACCGTCCTTGTTGCCGATATTCCAGCAGCCTACGGAATTCTGCTGGGAAGGAGCTTTTGCAGTGAAGTTGGTGGGGAGATTCATATGGACTGGTCTAAGGCTAGAATCCCCGTCAAAGGTGTAATGCAAACTTTGGAGCCTGAATCGCAAAAGAAGTACCTGGTTACTAACTCCGATGACCCCAAAGCCCAAATTCTCTTCGAATCATCAGGGATGGGAAACTATTTCTTGTCTACCGAGTCTGACAAAATGGATGTCCTCGTCCAAGAAGGGGATCTTAACAAGATCTGGACTTTGTAGTTTGATGGCAGCTGCGTGACTAGTGGGTGTGGCGGTGCCGTGCTTATATCTCCCAAAGAAGAGATTATTCCTCTCTCTTTCAAGTTGCAGTTTTTCAACATGAATAATACTGCTGAGTATGAATCCTGCTACTTGGCATGCAAGCCGCGAAGGAAAGAGGGATCAAGAATCTTAAGGTACAAGGTGATGTAGAGCTGGTCGTAAATCAAGTTAAGAGGATATACCAAGTGAAGAATGAAAGGCTCAGACATTACCACAACGCGGTGTGGGACAACATCGAGGAGTTTGATGCTTTTTCAATAAAATCCATCCCAAGAGCTTAGAATGACATGGCCGATTCATTGGCCATTTCAGCATCCCTCATGCTCCCTCACCCAGGTTTGAAAACAGACAAATATACCATTGAGGTGGTTTTCGCCCAAGTGTGCCGGACAATTCTCAGCATTGGCAAGTATTCAACAATGACAATCAACTCATTGCCTTTCTAGAAAAGGTAGAAAATTTTAGTGAACTTCATTTTGAAGGATCCACTTCTACATGCCACGAATCAGTTACCGATCAAAATGAAGAATCGAAAGGAGGAGACGGCATATGTCAGCTCAAAGGAAATAAAATCCCAAAAGGCCTGGTCTCCCTAGAGTGGTTATTCAACAGGCATGATCACTTTGTTAAAAAGAAAAGACAAGATGATCCTAACTCCTCCCCAGAAACCGAACCGGTCAATTTAGGTTCGGTAGAACATCCACAGTTTGTGAACATTGGAAAATGTTGCACACCCGAAGAGAAGCGGAAGTTTGTCAAACTGAAGAAATACATGGATGTATTGGCATGGTCCTATGCCGATCTAAAGTATTTCAAGCCAAAGGACGTCCAACATGATATCCCGTTGAAAGAAGACGTCAAACCTTTTCACCAGAAGCAGAGACATTATAATCCTAAGATCTCAGGTACTATCCAGGCTGAAATTCAGAAAATGCTGGATGCACGGATCATTTTTCCTATCCATCACAGTACTTAGGTGGTAAACATTGTTCCAGTGCACAAGAAGAATGGCGAGATACACATATGTGTAGATTTTCGTAACCTGAATCAGGCATCCTTGAAGGACAACTACCCGCTTCCCATAATGGATCAGGTTCTGCAGGCAGTAACTGGATCAGAAATGTTGTCCATGCTTGATGGTTTTTCAGGCTATAATCAGATTGAAGTCTCACCTGAAGACCAATTTAAAACAGCATTCACTACTCCTTGGGGTACGTTTGCTTACAACAGGATGCCTTTTGGCCTGACCAATGCTGGTGCCACTTTCCAGCGAGCAATGGACTTCACGTTCAAAGGTATGATGGGGAAGGTCATCGTAGTCTACTTAGATGACTTAACTGTGTTCTCCAAATGGAAAAATGATCATTGTGATCATTTGGAGCAAGTATTGATTAGATGCCAAGAGCACGGGATCTCCCTAAATCTGAAAAAGTCCGTTTTCGAGTCATAGAAGGAAAATTGCTAGGACATGTTGTTAGCAAAGAAGGGACAAAGATAGATACCAAAAGAGTTAAGGCTATTCAGAGCCTTACTTTACCTACAAGCAAGACCGGCGTTCACTCTTTTTTCGGAAAGGTGAACTTTCTCAGGCGCTTTGTTCCTGATTTTACTGAAAAGACTCGCCATATATCAAACATGATGAAAGGGTCACCAGCTTTCCAATGGAGCGAAGGAGGGAAGAAGTCGTTTGAGAAAATAAAAGCCTCCATCGCTCACGCGCCAGTCCTAGTTTGTCCCGATTTCTCCAAGGATTTTATCATGTATAGCTATGCATCTGAGCATACTGCATCTGCCATCTTGATGCAAAAGACTTCTGAGGATGTTGAATCCCCAATTACGTTCATGAGCTCTCCCCTCAAGCCTCAAAATTAAAAATGTCTCAGTTGGAAAAGCATGCCTTCGTCATTGTCAAAGCAGTCAAGAACTTCAGGTATTACATTTTAAACTCTCATACAGTGGTGCTTAGTCCCTGACACGGCAGTCAAGTCAATTTTAACTCAACAGGAGTTAGGAAGCTTGTGGGGGAATTGGATTGCGAAAGTCCAGGAGTATGATCTAGATATAAAACCAACCAAGCTGGTAAGAGGCAAGGGCCTATGTCAGCTTATGGCTGAAAACAAAGATTCAGAAGACCCTGAGGAAAAGGATGATTGCACCAATGGAGCACAAAGCCAGCTGGAGAAACCCGATTCACCGCCGATGGTCCTATTTGTCGCAACCAGTGACGAGTGGTATTCTGATATTGCTTTCTTTCTCACCTATGGTGAATGCCCATCCCATCTGACTACAAAGGAGAAGTGCGCTATAAAGCTCAGAGCAGCCAGATATATCATCTGGGATGACGGTTTATACAAACGTGGAATAGATGGCATCTTCTTGCGATGTGTTGACAAGCCACAACAAGTGAAGTTACTTGAGAGTTTTCATAATTCGGCCTGTGGGGGCCATTTCTCCTCCTCTGTGATGGCACACAAGATCATCCGGGCCAGGTACTATTGGCTGACACTTTTCCAGACACACCACACCGGTAGAAGTGTGAACCTCGCCTTGCCATTTTTTGTCAGCAAGCCCAAATTGGCTACTTTTCCCCTCAGGCCGGTCATTGTCGACGAACCATTCAAGCAGTGGGGAATTGATTTTATCGGTGCACTCAATCCCCAATCAAGTGCCGGACATAGTTATGTCCTAACAACAATAGATTACTTCACCAAGTGGGTGGAAGCCATACCTGTTAAACACGCCACTTCCGAGGTCATTTGTAATTTCATCAAAGAGAATATTATTGTCAGGTTTGGCGTTCCGAACAAGATTGTTGCTGATAATGCTTCCAACTTCTCTTCATGGGAAGTTATTAGTTTTTGCTATGAATACGAGAATAACTTTGGCTCACGCCTCAGATTATTACCCTCAGGGAAATGGTCAGGCAGAATCCAGTAATAAAAACTTAGTAACCATCATACGAAAGCTAGTGGATGAGAATCAACGAATGTGGCACAAGTCATTATACGATGCTTTGTGGGTGGACCGCATCACTCCCAAGAGGTCTCTCGGCATGTCACCTTTTCAAGTGTTATATGGCACCGATCTGAGCTCCCATTTCTGCGGAACTCCCTGCTCTGCGCTTGGCACGAGCAATCGAAGATGAGACTTTCCAAAATTCTCTTGAGAAGAGGATCATGTATCTAGCAGAGCTCGAAGAAAAGAGAGTAAGAGTGGTCGACAGGATCACCGAGCATCAGAATCAAGTAAAAATATTGTTCGATAAAAAAGCTAAGCAAAGAAATTTCCAGGTGGGAGACCTCGTCCTTTTGTGGGACAAACGAAGAGAGCCAAAGGGCATGCATGGAAAATTTGATTCCCTATGGAGAGGGCCTTTCAAGATCAAGCAGCTCAATGGAGAGAATACTTTCTATCTCTCGTATCCGGATGGAACTGGACTCCCGCTTCCCTATAGCGGGCAACATCTGAAAATATTCAGGAAGTAGAGCTTGCTCTCTTCTTTCTACAGTTTGCTTCAATTGTGTGTTTGTTTTTGTTGTGTGTTTGTTTTTGTCATGTGTTTGCTTTTGTTGGTTGTGTGTTTCCATTTTCATTCGCCCTTTTTTTTTACTCTGTTACCCAATGGATAGGCACGTGTGGATCTGGGATTCTCTACCCCTGATTTCTGTTCAGAGATAGTCCCCAGAAAGAGCCAGTTGTTATCCCGTAAAATTGGCAAGGGTAATTTTACGGGTAACCATCCCAAATTTTGTTCTGGTCCCTCATCAGGGACCCTCTCGCATTGGAACGTTGCAAAACCCTTTCCCGGGAAATCTGGTTTTCCGAACTTAGCCATTTTTGGTCTTTTTGGATTGGGCGCACCTAATGTCTATGTAACATAGGGTAAGCATGTGCCCCCTTTAATTCCTTTGGTGCATGGTTTGAAGTGTCAACACACATTTTGGTGTGCCTCACCATGTTGCGCCTTTCTTGCATGCACCAAGGTGCATGTGCCTTTGTGTCAACAATATTTTTGTTGCACCGCGTTTTGGTGCCAAAGGGCGCACGTATTTCTATGTTGACAACACTTTTGGTGCGCCAAGGGCACACATAACTTCGTGTTAACATGTGTTTTGATGCGCCAAAGGGCGCAAGATTTCCAGTGTCGACAGGCGTTTTGATGCGCCACTTCAAAAAGTGGTTGGCACATTTATTACAACTTTGCCTATATATAGGTGCATCCGCCCTGTCACTTTCACCAGTCAGAAAACACGTGATTGTTCTTTTTCCTCTGCACCTGTCAGCACACCTGTCGTTCTCGTATCACGTCGTGGACCCAGTTTCACCTCTCACATTATATATATTCTGGTAAGTGGTCCTTATTGCTCTCATGTTTTATGTTTTGGTTATTGGTTGTTTGTTTGTGGGGTTGGATAGAATGATCTGTGAAACCATGAAACCTCCCTTTGCTGTTTTTGCTGTCCTCCCCCATGCACTTCTCCCTCTTTCTAGATCTGCTGGTAAAGAGGACTCTGCCTCTGAAAAAATCACTTGGATCTCTTTGTTTTAGCCTGTTCATCATCCAAGGAACCCTACAGAAGAGGCTTAAACACATGTAACCCCTCCAGAGGAAGAACAAAGACTTAAAAATTGATAGACCGATCTTTTTTCCTCTTTGGCTGCAGTCGCCACCCTTGCAACATGAAGTACAGTCGACGCCAACGGCGCATCCACCATGCCTGCTGCATAAAAATAGTTGTGCCCTCAAAGCACACTTTCCTTGCTTGCACACCCGCTAACCCTGTGCCCTCTTGGCGCACCAAACTCATGTGTAACATTGCAAAAACTTGTGCCATTGGCACACCTTGCATCCATGCAACACCAACCTTACTTGCACCAAGTACAAAATGTTAACGGCGCAGGCGCATCCCTTATTACAGCAACATCATGTCATGCAGACCTTCCATGTGCCACGCCAAGTTCCCTTGTGGTGCACAAAAAATGATGTTACACGCATTAAACACGTGCCCTTTAGTGCATCCTGTACCCGTGTAACATGAAAAATATCAGCGCCTGTTATAAAATGCATATATATGGCACAGGCGCACTTCCGCTTGCAACAACAAAAAATGTCATCTGCAGTGCCCATGTGCCCTGCACCCTTTGGCGCTGATTTGTCCTTGCGCACACCTCTTTTCTATGCACCTACTATTTAACCTACTGACCTTCGGTGTTCATGTGCCTTGCACCCTGAGGTCTTAAAATTGCTAACTCTTCCTTCTGTCAATGCTTTAATGGAAGATCAAATAGCTAATATGACTTTCCTGCGTTGGGTTTCACTTCTTCTTCTTGCAGATCAGCAACTGAGTTCAGAACTACATATGTCAACATCAAGTAAGATACCAACCAATTCTAAGGGCAAAGCCAAGCTCACAGAGGAAGAAATGAAGTACAAATATCAGAGGGTCAGAATGCCCAAATCCTAGGCAGAGTGTGACCTGGATATAAGAGACTCAGAACTTGGTCACATTGATATGGAGGATTTCTGGGCCAAAACCCGGAGGGTCACAAGAAGTCCCTGGATGGACAAACTAGTAGGCAGTGGACTGCATTTTGCTGGGGGGATCCCAGTCAGTGCTGTGAATAACGAGTTCATGATGGTAGTAGCCCGCTGCTACAACAAAGACACAAGGTGTGTCCAGAATGAGAAAGGCGAGGTCGTGATCAACCTCACTACCCGGCACTTCGAAATAATGCTCGGCATTCCTCACCACCGGCACTTTGTGGCCGTAAGCCAAGAAGATTACACCAAGGCTTGGGATGATAATGAAGACTAGTGTATGCAATTAATGAATGAGGTATACCTAAAAAACAAGAAGGTGGTGACCAGATGGCCACAAGTCATTCATCACAGCGATTTCTCAGAGGAACTAAGTGATACCATCACATTCCTGAGCAGAGTATTTGGGCTTCCTGATGCCCACTACTTTCATAAATGGATGCTGAGATACTTGGAGACAATGAACAAGAATGTGCCAGATCAACACTTCTAGTGGGAAGGGATCATAAGCAGCACTATATCTGAGCAGCTCCAACAACTTACCACAACGGGGAAGTTCTATATGAACTCCTACGTAGTTTACACTGTAGCCTTAGAGAGAGATTACCCAACATTTATGCGGTGCGGGGTTTGGCCCCAGGTAAAAATATATGAATACTATCCAGAGCTGGAGCTGGAGAATAGTATTCCCCCAGTTTACAAATATTAACGATGCCTTCTTCTACGGCATCGTCTACCTTTTGAGGCCAAACATGACTCACGGTCGTATGACCCAGAGCATTTTTGCTGCAACAGAGAAGTGGGGGGCCTTGTTTACACAATTCCCCACCTTCACCTATCTAAGGGAAACCAAATTATTGGGAGAATGAACTAAATTGCCAAGATATGCCTGCCCTAAGCTGATTCTGTTGAAGCTTGTCAAGACAGCTCATAACCTATCATGAGAAGTGTCTGAAGAGAAAGAAGGGTGGAACTCCTTTCCCCCTCATAGTGGGTAGGTACACTTGTCTCTCTCACCACAAAGCATGAGATATGTTTGTAGAACTGGAGCTGCTAAATCTAAAGCACAACTTCCTAGCAAGGCCCACTTTCGACCCAAGGAATTACCTACCCAGAGCCAAACTCGATCCGATCCATGTTCCATAGATCGAGGATATTTATATCGACCTATATCATGAGGTCGAGCTCAGAAGGAAAGACCATTCCCGCTTGGCCTTGGCTGAAATCATCCAGTACGGTGTAGCCATCATCCCAAAAGGTTATCAAACTGTTGATCAAGAGGTTGATCAGGTATATCTTGACACGGGTGGGGATGACTGGCATTTCGCTATAATTGACAGAACCAAAGCACCTCAGACAATAGAAGAAAGGGTTAAAGAAACTCTGCGGAGAGCAGAGCACTGGTGTAGAATGAATGGCCTCATCTACCTCAGAGTTGATTTCACCACATATCCATTGGGAAACGCACCTTCTAGGCCAAAACATCTACCAGAGAGCAAAGGGAAAGACGAGGAGGGTGAGTCAAATTCCACCCAAGAGGAAGCTCCTGAAAGTCCTCCTTCCGCTTCACAAGAACGGGTTGTAATCCCGGAAAGCCTAGAGAAAGAAGCAGCGGAGGATGTTCTGATAGGGACATCCACTCAGGATGTTGCCACTACTGTAACTATTGAAGTCCCTTCTATCTATTCTCCCTCTCCTCCTTCCCCTCCTTGAGTGACCCAAGCGACCATTCCTTTGGTCGTATCCTCTCCCCATCTTCTTCCGCTGTTCCCCCTTCCTCATCGTCCATCTTCTCTTCTATCGTGGAGTTGTCCCCACCATTTCTTCCCTCATCTCTCAGCTCCCTTCCATTCCCATGTCTACCTCCCCTGTAGTATCTCTTCCCCCGTGAGCACTTCCTCGGCCTCCCTCTCGATGCCGCCTCCAAGTGTCTCCACGCATTTTCCTTCTACTACTGCAGCTGCTCCCTTTTCTATTTCTGGCCCCTCTCCCATAAGTCCAGCATGGATCTCTCAGCACCTGAGCCAACAAAAGAGGAAAGTTCCCATCACACCGATGGACTTCTCCGTCATCCCATCAAAGGGGGCCAAGAAGCAAAATCCTATAACCCACTTCTCTCAGAGTGCGTTAGGAGAGAGAGTAATGGAGATAGCATACCCCAATCCTTTAAAGGATAAAAAGGATCTGTCTTCGACAGATTACACAGTGACCCAAGTCACAATGGGGACATCTTCAGAAAGCCTTCAAGGAGAGGCCCTATCTGTAGTTGACGCCCTTTGCAAGAAGCTCTAGGAAGCAAAGGAAGAGAAAAGGCTGTTAAAGGAGCAAAATAAACATCTTCTCCATGCCTTGCAGAAAATGGGCAGTGCGCCTCCTACAACTTGCCACCGAAACTCCTGAGCCTTTGAGCTAGGATAAGATTAATGAATATGCCAAAATCGGTGAGCAAGGCATGGCAGTTTCTACCTGGAGGAACCAAATCCTCAAAGAAAGTGAGGGAGTGATCGCCAAGTTCACCGGATTATATCAGAATATCAATCGGAAGAACAAAGAGCTCCAGGCGATAGCAGGACCCATCTCTAAAGAGCTGGACCATGCTAGGATGCAGCATGAGACCTTTCAGAAAATGCTCGACTGTTCAGTCAAAGATCTGGTCAAGTTCGGCGTCTTTGGACACCCCAGAGCCCTCAACAAAATCCTTTCTACTCTGGATTATCGGGTTGATCAGCTGGAGTTTGTCCTGGAGAAGATCGACAAGATAAAGGAGGAAGCCCTAGATGCAATGCATTAGATGGAGAAAATTGTCTTGAGAATGTCTCCGGTTTTCTCACTCCTTCTTTCACCTTAAGAAAGGTGGATGAAACTATTCAGATCTTCAAGGAGATCATTTCGTAGGGGCTGGGACTAGAGGTCACTTTCGATGCCAAATCCATCAACAACTGCTTGGCTTTGTCATGACTTCATTGGGTACCTGATAGAGGTAGAAAATGATTATTCCAAACTCCCAGAAAATCTCACGGACGAGCGGGAGACTTGCGAAGCTATCAGTGATCGACACAAGGATCCTTCCCAGGATCAACTTCAACCCATGATCAACAAGTTCATGGAATACCATGCCCAGTTCCACATCTCGTCACCTGAGCAGCAACAAAAGCAGGATACCCCCTTTCAGCCGCGGGATGACGATGAATAGTTTCCTTCTTCCCGACTTTCTCCTTGTAATTATCTAAAGTGTGTTGACACAAATGATGACATCATCCATGTTGCACCATGGGATGATGTCATCCACAAAGTTGTCAAAAGTCAACAAATGACTTTGGAATCTCTTGTAAGATATTTTTGTAATTAAGTGGTTGGTTTGCTTTTGTCTTCTTTTCTTCTCTCCTTCTATATATACTTGAATACTTGTTGTATTCAGGGGTGGATATTTTTTAGATGAAAAATAGAAGTGAGAAGAAAAGGCTTTGTACTTTTTTAATGAAAGAAAACATTAATAAAAATATTAAGTCTTTGTCTTTGAATATGTGTGTTATGGGCATCGATCTTTCTTATGTTAGATCTGTGTGATCGTTCTATTGAATCTACTTCTACTTTGTTGTCATTTATTCATCAGTATTGCTTTATTCTTCTATGCAAAGTAGGTTCGGATCTGTATACTACCAACCCAAATCATAGACCTTCCCGACCTTTCTACTTTGGAATTGATTTCTTTTCTCCCTTCGAGATCTTTCCTATCTTCCCACTCCGTTTCTTTCCTTTCTTTTACGATTGGAAATACCTCTCTTTGGGATGAGATCCCAACCCCGAAGGCGAGAATATTGTGAGACTTGCACAAGATTCCTGCTAGTAGAATAAATAAAAACTAGTTTCACTTTCTTTGACTCAAAGAGGGGTTATGCCCTACACACTATTGGCTCATTTATCCATAGATCTGTCCATTCGACAGATTTTCAAACCAATAGGACCCCTGCCAAAAAGGAAAGATCTAAAAACCTTCCTACGCGTAAATCGAGATAGATACGCTACAACAGAAAAAAAACCAAGACTGAGATCTAGAGAAATCCAAAAACTCGAATAAATAAAATCACGAGTTTTCCACCTTAGCTTGAATCCCAAGGTGCACTGTGTGCTTCTCTGTAAAAATTTAAAAAACCATAAAAAATGACTTGCCTCAGGAATTGGCCGAGTTTCTGATCGATCTTAGGGTTTCATGCCTTCCTGATCCAATGGAAGCCTCTGCTTTACACAAAAATGCACGCAACAATAAAATACAACCAAATCCCAAATATATGAATACACAAATACTTTATTTTCTAAATAAAACTTGCAAACGGATGTCAACAACAATCTCCTGCTTCGATACCATGAAAGGAACGATAACCGAGATCATACCAATCCAAGAACACGAGATGCTAACCAAACACCAAGGTCAATAAGATGAAATCAATTTGCGAATAGCTTTACATAAAACCTTTGCAAACAAATGAGCAACAATATCATATATTATTATGGAACTCAATGCAATACATTGAGAATTAGCTTTGCTTAAATAGGCAAGGAATAACAATCTAAGAACCACAAGGTCGTAGATCAAGCCATAAATCAAGGAAATAATTAGTCATCAAAGAACTAGTCAAGACCATAGATTTAGGAGAGAACTATACATCAAGGATCTATTCAATAGCATAGATCAAGGAAATAATTATACCTAACAACTAGATAATATCTGCTAATATCTAAATAAGATAAAAGAAATATCCACACACATAAGTGGGTGAGGATAAATATAATAAAGGTAAATAAAGTACATAGGTGAACATGAGCTAAGGTAAATACCTACTCTAACATTCACATCATACTAGTATTCATCACATATGTGTCACACCCCTATTGACACGAGTCTAACATCGTTTACTAATAATCCTAAATACTACATTGTGCACATTGTTACACTATTAGGATCTCTACACAACTTGCATTACACACTATTCATTACATTTTACACATATTGCACATCATATGGTCATCTCTTATCATCACACATACTACATATTCTTCTACACATTGCACTGACTACCCTATGATGCACTCTAGTTCCTCAGTCCATACTTGACTTTCGAGGGTTTATCAATAAAATATACCTTATCACACACATGCATTCATCACTTGACATTCTATCATGCAACATTACTAGGTTAGTGACATACACTATAGGCTAATTGGTCACCTATTCCTTCATCTTGTAGTGGTACATGCTTTAGGCTACATCACCACTCCCTTTATTCATCTCATCATGATATACACTTTAGGATAAATCATCACACATTCATCTCTAGGTCACATATCATCAACATACATACACACTCATCACACCATGTTATACACCACACACTATTCAACCATTTCCCAATGACGCACTCTCGTTTCTGGTTCATTCTTGACTTTTGAGGGGGAATACTAGATGAACCTCACTATATACACTTACATTCACTTGGTGGCATGTGGATCCTATCATCCATCTTGAATTCCATTCCATCCATCCACAACATATTGCATATCTTGGTTTCTTGTGATTTTTCTCACATTTACTCATATACGTTTACTTTATTACACATGTTAGCTAGATATCTTATATGTCATTATATTTACCATACACACATACGCAATCACTTATTTTTCTATTTGTGATCGAGATACAGGTATCTCACTTGTATCATGGATGATCACCTCCTACCACTCCTACAATGGTTGTTGGGGGCATCCACATTCGTCTCTTACAGGTGCTATTGTTTCATTTTATACTTAGCACTCTACTTTATTTCTTATACATGATTTTGACATATGGGTTATATTTCTAACATGCTAACATGTGCTTTGAACATGTGTATAATTTTTTTGCTGAAATATTTACTTCAATGGCTATCTTTTTGTTTATCTCTTATTTACTATTGTATGGGCATTTCCTTTGTTTAATGTGCACACTTGGGTGTTTGTATTCGTCTGTTATGTCCTTGAATATATTGTGACATCATGAGTGATGTCCCATGTTTGCAACCTACTTTGGTGGTCTATGATTGTCTTCTTGAGTGTTTACTTTATTTTTAGCTTCTACAATGTTTTTGTATCTTACACTTTTTCTTTACATGCATGCTTGTTCATACTAACACTTATTTTCTAGCCACTTGTTTCGGTGTGACTTTTTTTCTATGAAGAACAGTCCTTCCCCCTACAGGAATATTTTATGCGATCAGTCCTCTTTTGGGGCCACATCCTCTTATCCATGACATTACATGCACCCCCAAAGAGGTGGGCATCATTTGGGGTTTTACACATTACAAAACAATCTCTACTGGGTACATTTCATTTCAATTTTCTTCCCTTGTCATTGTGGGTTATACATCAAGTGGGTTCAGACCATTCTACAAACCCCATACACAGTAGATTTTATAGGACATGGTTTACCTTAGCATTCAAGGGACCAGTTATAGGTTGGAGGATACAAAAATTCCTCCCTACACTACTTCATCCAACATCGTTAGATCACCCAAAAAACCAAGCAATACAGAGATCTCTTCACAAATTCTTAGGGAAGCAATTACAATTTAGAGAATAATTCAACTTTCTCCCTACACTTCTTTGGACAAAATGATGTGAGATCGCCCGAAAAAATCACGGTTATAGGATATCCTTTTCTACACCCCATCTCATCATGGATCAGGTGCACATGTTCCTTTTACTTTTTCATACTTATATTTACATTATTTCTACTATATACATGCATTTTTACACACACACACACACATACACATATTTTACTAGTTAATCGTATTTGCCTTTGTAGGTATGTCCATATGAGAAGAAAACAATCAACAACAAGTATCTATAGCAAAAATAACTACAACGTCATTTGGGAGTTTGTACCTCATACTTACATGAAGGTACCTCAAATACATCGGTATCTATGGATGTGATTTTGTCCTAGGTTCACTCTCACCACTTTTTGTACTTTTACATCTTTAGTCTCCATGCTCCATCTTTTTATTACTCCACACTTTTTTCTAGTCCATTAGAATTCTTTCTAGATCACTCTACATGGACATCAGGTACACATATCTATCTAATTTATGTTACCAAGCATTCGATCACCAACATAAAGTGGGGGAAATGTAGACACAAAATCACTAACTTTGGGCATTATTTAGTCCCAGTCTCATACTACTATTCATATGGTTTTTCAAAGAAGAAAGCACTAATTAACCCATGTCCTTTGGCCATTTAGCTTTACTTGTTTTCGTCACTACCAACCTCTTACATGTACTCACCTAGTCAATTTTTTCATTTGGAATTGTTTTATCTTTGGTAGGGTGCCTAAGCACAATCTTGATCGGGTGCCCTAGGTGCCTGGTCCATCTAGGGTGCACCGATCCTTTTCAAACTTTACTACCACTTCTTGGTCACATTCTAGTTGTTTGAGTTTTCTATCTTTTTATTGGCCGGCCTCTTTGGGGTTAATTATAAATTTAGATCAATAGAATAATATAAATATAAAGATATGATACCATAACGAGGTACTAATCACTAATAATCTACCATCACCACCTAGATTGCATCCATCTAAGGCTTCTAAGGATCTATTTGCATCTATATAGCTCCATCAAAAGGGAAAAAGGCTTGTTCATCTGCATAACACTTCATAGGAGGGGAGTTTATTCTATTCCATGCACCATTTATTTACATTCTACATCTAGTTATTAACCGCTACTCACAAAGTGTGACACACACACACGCTTAGAACTACATTTGGGTCTAAAATATAGTGCAACGTTCAGTTAGTAACTCCACCATTGTGGTCATTGAGGGAAGTACGACCCCTTCATATGTATTTTTTTATGGTGTTTATACGTGTCTTGGGTTTTTATAGGTATCTCCTTCATCACTAATTTCTAGTGACATACGGTGCGATCCAATGAAGCTAGTGTGGCAAAGAGAAAACATAAGCAGCCACTTAGAACACCTCGAAGGAGGGTTGTAAATATTTTCTACGAGACTAGGGCACCTAGACCTCGGACTGAGTGCCCCGGTGCCCTAGTCCTTCTCCGGAACCCCGAGTCTAGCCTCGTTGTTCAAGATCTATGCTTTCTTAAGATTTTGTTTGATTGTTCCTACATTTTGTTCATCTGGTCTTCTCGAGACATAGTCCTAGCATATCGGAAAATCAACTGAGCCCTTCTTAACCTCTTTTCTCATTAAGGTTTCACATTTTTTTACTTTCTTAGTGACTTGGGTTAGTTTCTTTATTTACTTTAGCTTTTATTCACCATTGTTCTTAATATTGTATTAACTTTTAATAATCTACATTTTAGTTAATCAATCACTTCCAAAATCAAAGAAAAATACAAACTCCCTTGAAATAATGAAAATATTAGTATACAATGGTGATTCTACCATTATTATCTTTCACATAAATCCCACAAAATAGATCAACAAACCCATGCCAAGTTCATGCAAAATATGGAGCTTGAGAGGAGGGGAAAGAGCTCAAAGTTTTGAAATGAACAATAAAAATAAAATAACAAAGAATGTATGGTAGCTTTCGGAGGAAGTTTTGGGTTTCTGATATAATCAATACAATTCAGTTTAGCGGTGCCACGTAATGGTTGGTCCATTAATTAACACCCTCAATCAATCAATTCCATCCAAAACCAACTGGTGGTAGTAAATACTTGGTCAAAGATTAAATTAAACACAACTTTAGTGAATTAAATGGTTCATTTATCGACCGTTTAAATAATTA
This sequence comes from Taxus wallichiana var. yunnanensis, assembly GCA_018340775.1. Lineage (NCBI taxonomy): Eukaryota > Viridiplantae > Streptophyta > Pinopsida > Cupressales > Taxaceae > Taxus > Taxus wallichiana. The sequence goes on from CM031241.1 coordinate 737,474,325, forward strand.
AAACCATTTACTATGCAAATATGGTAAAGTCAATATTATTACTTGACCAAATCAAAGATGAATTATTGTGGTCAAAGAGCCAAACAATAATCAAATCCAAAACATTCACCTTCCAACACCATACTTACCAATGGAATGGATTATAACAAATCAACTCAATCATAACATGAAAATCACTTCACCTTTGTCCATCTCACTCATTAATGCAATGAAGTATGACATACATGTTTAAACAATTTAAATGCTCATTTAAAATGGTCTTAGGCTAACTTGATCATTAAAATCAATAATCACTCAAAAGGAGCATGATCATTTGAAGGAAAGATTCATACGAAACGAATTTCAATCCATTACGTATTGTGATTAATAAGTCAATCATCAATAGAATAGTATACGTTCTACGACCAAGATTTCTAAATAATCAAGATCAAACAAACTGAAATAATATTTTATTGTAATACAAATACTTGTATAAGCCTTGCAGATATAAATATCATGAAACCAAACTTAAGATTTTACCTTGACGATCCTGAAATTTACATGTCCTTTCTTTAAACCATCTTATTTCTTTATGACTTAATGACAATCATAATATCAAAAGAATTTGGTAACTTTTAAACATTCATCATTATTTCCACATACCAAAATAATACATTACAACTATGTATAGATTCACCATACTTTGTAAATCATTAATTCCAGCAAGAAAGATGTACCATAATATCAATAACTGTATATAGAACCAAGCAATATACCAATGTATCAAAATCATCACATTAAGGATGGTAAAGTAAACTAAAAAAACCAAGAAAGAAAAAGAAGTCATTGATGTAAATTATTTAAAGATTTCTTGGTGATAAACGCGTTGTTACGCGATTGGGTTTATAACTATGAGTAGGTGTGTTTATCCTTTCCAGGTATACATATGTATGCTTATCTATTATAATAGTCGAGTAATGATTCTTATACCTAAGCCCTCATGACCCACTTCACGTTAAATAACTCAATTTTGTGACAACACAAAGTGAAAATGCATGATGTGACATACTTCCCGCCTTAATGAATCATTGTCTTGATCATTTTACTCATTAAAAGAAAATAGAATAAACAACACAAATTTATATCATACTTTTGCTAAGGAATAAGTCAAATATTTTTATCCAAACTTGAATTTTTCTCCAAATTTTTAGTTTATCTCCAATCAATTTATTGGTTTTAACAACCTTTAAAACATCCAGTTTCATCATACAATCTAAAATATGAAAAAAATGTCATTTCAACACTTTGAGAATTATAAAATAATATCAATTATAACTTAATAAATTAACAAATATCATTTTTATGACTAAAATAGATAAGGAAATTTCATTTTAATTTCCTCTAAATTATCTCATGTTGTACTTTATTTTGAATATTGGTCCCATTGGACCTTGCATTGAGTAATTTATCTATTTCTCATGTGTAATCTGCAAGTTTTCGAACTCTTATAGGTTTTATTACCAAAATAACCAGATCTTAAACCTGTAAAGAGTTCCAATTAAGTACATGCATTACATCTGAAACATATTTCTTAAGCAAGGAAACATGAAAAACATCATGCATTTTAAACAATGCGGGAGGCAATGCCAAATAATATTCTACCAGCATTACAATTTACAGAATTTCAAAAGGTCCAACATATCTTGGTGATAGCTTGGCATCCTTGCCAAATATTATTGAACTCTTTTTGGGCTTAACCCTTAAGAATACCTTATCTCCAAGTTAAAATTTTATGTTTATGCGTTTTAGATCTGCATAGCTCTTTTTTCTATCAATAGTTCCTTTCATCACTCTCGAATGAGCTTGATCACTTTTCCACTTTTTTTAAAATCTCAAGGCCCACTAACACTCTATTTTCCATACTATCCAAAATTATGGGAGTTATACATGTTCTCCCATACAATGGTTAAAAATATCCATATTCACCGAAGCATGATAGGTGTTATCGTACAAAAACTCAACCAATGTAAGGTATTCTTCCAATTACTACTTATCTATGGATTACATCCTAAATATATCCTTCATAACTTGGTTGAATAGTTTAGTTTGGCCATCTATTTCAAGATGGTGTGTTGAACTAAAAGTTAGTTTCATTCTTTAAGTTGAATTCAAATTTTACCAAAATCTAGATGTCATCCTTGAATCCCTATCTGAAATGATTAACTTTGGAACTCTGTGAAATCTAAAGATTTCATACAAAAAACATGTTGCAATCATAGGAGAATCATATTTTGTATTTCTCAGTATAAAATTAGCTACTTTTGTTAACTTTTCAACAACAACAAAAATCATGTCATGTTTTTTTGACATAGGTAGCCCCTACATAAAATCCATGCTTATAACTTGTCATTTATAGTGTGGAATGTTATGTGGATACAACATACTAGCATGACATAGGTGTTTCACTTTTACACTTTAACATTCCAAATAGTGAGAAACATAGTTTATCATGTCCTTTTTCATTCCTTTATGAAAATATTGTTGTTTTACATCAACAAAAAAATTGGTCACTCCAAGATGCCCATAGTATGGTGGTTCATGAAATTCCTTCATAACTTTTATTCTTAAGTCATTTCCCGAAGGTACATAAAATCTACCTTCATATTTTAGTATTCCCCTATTGTCAAACTTTAATCCTTCTTACCTTTTATCGTTATAATCTACTATTAACGTAGCCTTAACATGATGATAGTATGAATATGTTAACATTTGCTTCTTTACCTCATCCTTGAATTGAGTCCTAAGGGTAACAATCACGGAAACCTACTTCGATGACTTAGTGCATCTGTAACTCTATTTTTATTTCCTTTATGTAACTTATATCAAAACCATACTTGTGATAATAATTCTATCCACCTATGTTGTATTGCATTTAATTTAGGATGCATGAAGATATACTTCAGCCCCAAGTGGTCTGTTTTAAGTTCGAAGGGTTTCCTAATAGGTAATTCCTCCAAACTTTAAGTGCATGCACTATAGAAGAAAGATCTAGATTATGGGGAGCATAGTTGAGCTCATATACCTTCAAATTTGTGCTCTCATATGTAATCACATGGTCATTTTGGAGAATAATTCCACCAAAAACTTCACCATAGCAATCTATTACCATGGTGAATCTTTTGTTGGGGTGTGAAACCTTAAAAATTGGTGTTATAGTTAATTTCTTGTTCAAAAATTAAATTCATTCTCACATTTTTTAGACCAAATAAATTTCTTATCCATTTTCTGCAGTGAAGTTATTGGAGAAACAATTCTAGAAAAGCTTTTTACAAATTTTTTCTAGTAACCAACCAACCCCATGAAGATTCTGATACCATGAACATTCCTTGGTCTGGTCATTCTATTATAGCCTTTATTTTTGTTGGATTTATAGATATACCTTCCTTTTTATGATATGATCGAGGTGTTGTACCTCATTTTCATAGAAGGAACTATTGTTGCAAATCAGCAGCACCCCTGGATGCAAATCAAGGTTCTAAGTTGATATTTAGGGCACCCAGTGTGATTGCACAACATGGAAACCTCTCTCCAAGTGTGAGACTTGTGAAAATGAGATAGGAATCTCCAGATTAGAGGTTGGTTCCTTAAACTCCTCTGATTAGATCTAGTATTTGCACAACTGCAGAGGTTCAGATCCTAATTTTACCCTAATTTGCAAGTAGACAGGGATAAGAAATGCAGAAAATGAAACTAACCTAATGATGGTGATGCACCAAAGGAGTGGTGAACATTTTTGCTCATACAAATAGGCAAAAATCCATGAAATGCAACATGAAAAACATACACAATCTGATAAGATGTAATAAGAGATCTAAAAATGAAGTAAAAACAATACAAACAGAGGACTGAAAGCATTCACAGAGTTTGCACTGTCATTTCCATGTAAAAATCCCTTGCATTACACCATCAAAGAGGTATAAACCTATTACAATCCTTGAAAAAGGCCTGATACTTACAAAATTCACTTGTTTTCAGGTGAAAGAAGAAGTCTAATGTTCAAAAAAGTGTTCAACCCTCAAAAAATGAGCCAAAACTAGCTTTTACAGTCCATGGGTCGAGCCCAGGAGAGAGAAAATGTGCAAAATGCATGGGATCCATCCCTCATTGAATGAAACTGCATTAAAATAGCATGGAGGTCCTTACAAACCCATGCTCTGACATTTTTGACCATGCTGGAGAGAAAAGTGACCCATTTTGCATTAAAATTGGTTGTTGAAACGTCTTTTCTGGCCATCACCACGTACCAGAAGCGTTTTTTAATTTTCTCCCTCCAAACTAAACCAAAATTCAAAATTGACCATGGAATCATGTAGATAATTTTTAATCTTTCCATTTATATAAAGAACGTGAAAATCGAGCTCTGGATCAAAAGTTATGGAGGTCTGAAGTTTTAGGGCAAAAACGCCCAAAAACGGATCGTGAGCAAAAATTAGAATTTTTGACCCTTTTTGCATTTGGAAAATTTTTCAAAAAAAACCCCGCGCTCCACCAATTGGGTGCCACGTGGCACGATTTAATTGGGAGCGGGCCCTTCCTAACTACTTTCCCTTTGTTTTTTGCCTTTGGAATTTTTTTCCAAAAACCTCCACCGGGCCCACGACTTGGACACGTGTCGCTCTCTGGTTGGTCGGCTGACTCCTCCCTCCTCCTTCCTTCGTGGGGTGCTTGATGTTTTTGTGCCACTTGGACACATGGCAGCATGCGATTGGCCAGTGAAAGGGCGGGCTGATCCCTTAGAATTTTTCTTTGTTTTTTCATTGGGAAAATTTCCCATTTTTCCCCCGCGCCCCACCACTTCGGGACACGTGGCATGATTTGGTTGGACGACAGGGGCACGGGCTCATCCTTCGCCTTTGAATTTTTTGGCCGAAAACTTTGCCAAATTTTCCATTTTCCACCCGAGCTCCGAACTCTCCGGGACCATAGGACACGTGTCCTATTTCCATTCGCCGCAGGCCTCCTGCTCCAAATTTTGCCTTTGAAAATTTCGGCCAACACTTAGCAAATTTTCAAGTCATTTTCCCCCTGACACGTGGCATTTCCTGATTCGTTGGCGGGCTAGGTGGGGAAAATTTTCCATCTGAGATTTTTGGAAAAGCACCTGGTAAATTTCCCAAATTCTCCTCTGAACCCTGCCACTTCTTGGACACGTGGCACGTTCCTATTGGCTGCGGGCTTCCAAGGAGAAAATTTCCCAACAAAACTCCTCCGGGCCATAACTTGAAAAATATGAGGAGTTAGGAGGAAAACTTTACCTTTCTGGAAAGTTGAGAGAGAGCTCTATCTGATGGTGCCATTTCCAGAAATATTTGAGTGCCTAAAAATCAAAAAATGAAGACTGAGGCACAAGAGGGGTAGGAACACAAGGAGTTAGCCACAAAAATGAGCAGGGGGCACATTTTGGATAACAATTTTGGTGACTCAGAGGGGTCATCTGCCTACTAGATGAAAATACCAGTTTCCTGAAGTAGTCCATTGGGCATGGAGTCATCAAATTTTCTATTTGGAACCCCAACTGACTTAGAATGTTGCAAGGAGGAAGATGGAATATCACCTGATTGAAACAAGGACTGCAAAACATCTCCAGGGACAGCAAGTTGTGCCAAAGCACTTAGGGAAAGCAAAACTAACCTACAACAAAACAATGTGCACAAGCACTTGAAGGAATGGAAACCTAAGCTAATATTTACAAGATGGAGAATTCCCCTTTAGAAACAACGCTTGAGATAGATTCCATTGACTGGAATCTGTAGTTCTTCACCATCCAATGAAGCCAATTGGAAAGCATTGTTGTTCTTGCACTTCGTGACCATGTATGGGCCACTCCAAATGGCATCAAATTTTGAATGCCTTCCCGGTTTTGCTCTATCCGCATCCCATTTCAACACTAGATCTCCAACTTGAAAAGATCTATCCTTGGCCTTCCTATTAAAGGTCTTCTTGATCAAAGCTTGATCCTTCTCCATTGCTTGGGATGCCTGATCTCTAATCTCTTGTAGCTCCATCAACTCTACATATCTCACCTCCATGGGCTCAAACTCCAACAGCTCCAACTGTTTCATGAGTTCCAATGTTGGCAACTCAAGTGACATGGGCAAGATTGCTTCTCTTCCATAGACAAGCCTGAATGGAGAATTACCTGTGGATCTCTTGGGGGTTATCCTATCAGCCCATAAGGCTGATTTCAGCTTGGTATGCCAAGACCTCTGATTCTCATCAAGAGTTCTCCTAATGATCCTCAACAAGTTCTTGTTTGTAGACTCAGCCTGGCCATTACCTTGAGGGTAATAGTTTGATGAAGTACTTAGGTAGATCCCATTCTTGACAGCCCACTCAGTCACCTTGGATCCAATGAATGCTAATGCATTATCTGAGATTATCGTAGCAGGTATGCCAAATCTGGTTACTATCCCCTCATAGAAGTCTAATATGCTGGACTCATTTGCCTCTTTGAGTGCTACTGCTTCAGTCCATTTGGTGAAGTAGTCCGTGGCTGTCAAAATCCATTTGTGCCCTTGACTTGAATTGGGATTAATGACTCCAATGAAGTCCAAACCCCATTGCATGAATGGCTGGTCAACTGAGATTGGATGCAATGGAAGGGCAGCAAGTCTTTCTTTTCCTATGAAGAATGCACAATTCTTACACCTCTTGATCCATGCAAAGCAATCACTAAAAATCTTGGGCCAATAATAACCAGCCTTCATAATTTTTAGAGCTATCACTCTCGGTGCAAAATGACCACCAGCTGGTCCACCATGGAACTCTTCCAACACCCTATGAATCTGATTTGTGCTAATGCATCTCAACAACACTCCATTCACATCTTTCTTGAACAAAACTCCATCAACAATGGCATATGGGACAGCCTGCAATCTGAAGTGTCTTCTTTGGGTCTTGTTCATCTCTCGGAGGGCATAGGCCTGTGCTTAGGAAATGTATTATACTTTGGGTCTAGCAAGGAGTAGGGACAACATTATTTTCTTCTTGAGTGCCACTTGGCTCATGGCTGTCTTGAACTGTCAAAACAGCCTCTTCTTCATTGCATACTTCTTTTTTCTTCCCCAAAATCAGCTGCTCACACAATCCTTTTCCTCTTACCAGCTTGGTGATCTTGATCTCAATGTCATATTCCATGACACGAGTGATCCAACCTGCCCTTTTCTCATTCAAATCCCTGTTGAGGAGGAAGTCTTTAACCCCAGCATGAGAGACCAGCAGCTGGACCTTGTTGTTTGAGACTAAATGCTTGAATTTCTTCAAGCTTCTAATTACTGCAAGTACATGCTTCTCAATAAAAGAATACCTCACCTCATAGTCATCTAGGCTCTGGCTGAAGAAAGCAATTGGCTGCTCATCATTGTCCTTGTTCTGCTGTACCAAAATGGTAGAAATAGTATCATTACCTCCAAATGCATAGAGGATGAAATCCTTGGAGAAGTCCAGGTTGATGAGAGTTGGTGCTTGAGAGATGGCTTCTTTGATTGCTTCAAAACTCTCCTTTCCTTCTGCTGTCCACTTGAAAGCCATGCTTTTCTTTAACATTTTGGTGATAGGTTTGACAAGGGCTGCAAAGTCTGGGACAAAATTTCGGACAAATTTTATCATTCCCAAGAAACTTTGAAGGGCTTTCTTGTGGCTTGGAAATGGTAGTGCTCTTATGGCTTCAACCCTTTCTGGATCAATCACTAATCCTTCATTGGAGACAATATGGCCAAGGAGCTTTCCTTCATGTGCAAGAAAGATACACTTCTTAGGATTCAAGGACACTCCAAATCTCCTACACCTCGTGAAGACTTGTCTCAAATGAGAGAGGTGATCTGCTGCATTTTTGGGAAAAACAGTGATATCATCAATGTAAATCAGCACCATGTTGTTAATCAAACCTTTGAACGCCATGTCCATTTCTCTTTGGAAGGTAGCACCAACGTTGGACAGCCCAAATGGCATTTTCCTATATGCATAAGTTCCCCATTTGGTTGTGAAGGCTGTCTTGAACTGGTCTTCTTCCTTCACCATAATCTGATTGTAGCCTGAGTAGCCATCAAGTAGTGAAAACCTCTCAGAGCTAGCCACAACTTGCAAGATTTGCTCCATGGAAGGGAGTGGGTAATGGTCCTTGAGAGATGCTCTATTCAAGTCTCTGAAGTCAACACACAATCTGATCTCTCCATTCTTCTTTCTGACTAGAACCAAGTTGGAAACCCAACTAGAATGCTTGATTGGGAATATGTTCCTTGACTCAATTAGCTTGTTCAATTCTTTCCTCATGAGAGGCTCTATGTGTGGATTGAATGGTCTTTGTTTCTTCTGACGATGTGCTTAGTATTTGGATTCAATTCAATGGTATCTTTGAGCTAAGTTGGGATTTAAACCTTTCAAGTATTCATAGCTCCAAGCAAACACATCAGGGAACTCTTGACACAGCTACATGAATTCATACCTTTCTTGTTCAGTTGTCATCTTTCCAATTTGCAATGGTTTGTTCTCTTCCACCAAGATGGATACTGAATCCTCTCTCTTGACCTGAATGTTTGCTTTCTCCTTCCTAAACTGATCATTGGGATTAAAAATGGACTCCAAAGTGATAAGTCCCTTGGGCAGCTTGTTAGTTCTCAGCTGTACCACTTGGTCACCATATTGTTGTTCCAATTTTTCTTGATTCTTAGCTGAGAACTCAGCTTCTTCTTGCAAGAAATGGATGATTTTTGGTCATTCTCAAACACTTGCCAACTGACATTGTTATCCGGCCTTTGAAAGCCTCACAATCACATGGATGTTTGGCTGTACCTTGTCTATGCTTTCCACAATATCAAAGGCTTCCCTAACTGCTTCAAGCCTGTCAGCAACTTGGTTTTCTTTCCTAGGAATGGATTTGATGCCAAAACCCTCAAAATATTCCATGAGGTCCCACACCCTGTTCTTGTAGCACTTAAGTAGATCATTCTTGGTAGCATGCTGCCCCTTGACCTGATTTACAATCAATTCACTATCACCAAAGACTTGCAAGTTCTTTATTTTCTTTTTGATTGCCCAATGCATCCCTTGCACCAAGGATTCATATTCAGCAGTGTTATTAGAGCATGCAAACTGAAACCTAAAATATAAATATTACCTTACTCCTTGAGGTGAAACAAGCATAGCTCCACCTCCTGCACCTTGTCTACTCCTTGATCCATCAAAAAACAGCTGCCATACCTCATTCTCATCCTTGTGGTTTGGTTTGGTGATGCTAGGAATGGGCTGATTTTCTTCATGTATGCAATAGACCCCTAGCTCAGATTCTTCTACTTCTTGATAAGGATCAAAAGCATGTACTTTGTTTTCCCATTCATCAAGAGTTAGATCCGGGATGCTTCCAACCTTAGTGTCAGCTTCATCAGTGCTTGGGTGATCTTCTTGATCAAATGCTGAACAATTGGCATTGATCTGACTTGGAGTGTAAGGCTCAATGTGAAAGTTTGCAATAGGTTCAGACCTGATTGTAGCTTTGGTTCCATACCTTGTTCTGAATAGCATGTGTGACCAATCAGCAGACAAATATCCTCCAATCTTGGCTATGAAGTCCCTTGACAAGCATAGGGCAAAGAGTGGTGGAAGGTCTATGACTGATACATCTTGTAAAACAACAACATTTGGACATGCATGCAAGGTAAGATTCAAGTTTCTAATCACTCATTTGTTATTGTTTGTTGTCCCATCTAGCTGCACTACCCCTTTGGATATGGTTTCATACTGGAGCCCTAGCTGATCAGCTATTTGTTTAGGCATCACTGAGCTACTTGCCCCGGAATCTATCATGCAATTATGCACTAGCTGATTTCCAATGATTAATGAAACATAGAAAGGAGGGGGCTTCAACATTTTACCTTGCTATCCTCCATGATTCCCTTTAGGCTGGGCAGCATTTGTGAGCACTTTCTCTTGCATCTGAACTTGCTGATTCAAAGTTGGCCAGTCCTTCATGGCAGCTTGTAGCAAATCTCTTTGGCCTGGGATAGATAGGGACTCCCACATTGATATATTTACATTTGTCTTCTTCATCTGATCAATGATACTGAATGGTGATGAAGGATCTCTTTGTTGTCCCTTGGTTTGCATATTCACTCCTTGCACGTGGGCAGCAACAACTGGTATTTGAGTTGGCCTAGGAGTTGTTCTTGGCTGCCCTTGTGCGTTTACAATTGGATTTTGTTTGCCAACCACTTGTGGAGCCATGGAAGGTTGGAGATTGGTTGGAGCTAATGGCTGTTCCTCACCCAAATTCCTTCTTTTTGACCTTGTGTTGGCTGCAACACCTTGAGAAACTACTTGATTCATGCCACAAAAATCCTCTTCTTGCCAATTCACGAGTGTGGTGTCATTTGGAGCTGATTGCTGTTGGAATGTTTCTTGTTGTTGGTTGTTTCCTTGATTGCCCTCACCCTCCACACCAGTAGTTTCACCATTAATGCTTGATGCAAAGCACCATTGAAGCACATGGATTGGTTATGAGGTTCATTGCATGGAAAACACCAATCATACTCCTGAGCAACGTTGTTTTGTGTTGGCACCAATGCTTTAGAGGTAGATATGGCATTTGGATTATAGGGCTAAAATGGCCTATTGGCAGGAGGCGTTGTTTGATTCACATTTACAAGCTGGATTAGGTGGTCTTTGTGGTTGATATGGCTTCTGTTAGGTTGAGCTTGGGGCTGATAAGAAGGTCTAAAACCTTGGGCTTGTTGCCTCTTGAGAGTAACCAGCTCATTGCCTAGGTTTTGCAATTGCTTCATGACTTCTTGAAGCTCATTTGGGGCACTTGGAGATGAAGTAGAAGCTTCATTTGAACTCTGATTTCTAGGAATGGGAGAAGGAGCCAAATTAGGTGCTTGATTAGTGTTTGGGCTCTCTAAACTTGGAAACAATGGCATGGGAGGTCTAGGGGCTAGTTTGCCAGCTTGGATCAAACAATTTTCAGCCCTAATGGAAATGCTATAAGCCATAGGGATAGTTATGCCTCCCATGGACTGAATCAACATAGAAATATCAGAATTTAGAGCTTTGAGATAGTAGAGAAAATCACCTTCTCTTGTTGGCTTGACTGCCACTGGAATTCTCTCCCAAGTCTTTTGAAATCTGAAGTTGAAATCAGTCAGCTACTCATTGGGAGCTCTCTTGATGGTTGTCAGCTGCTCCAAAAGAGACAAGTTGTCTCCCTTCTCTCCAAATTTCTCATGAAGTGCTATACATAGCTGGTTCCAATTTGTGATAGAACCAGCTCCAAGGCTCCTAAACCATTGCAATGCTTTCCCCTTGAAGGAAGATGTCAGCAATTTGACAGCCACTTGCATCTCATTGATTTCATGAATTACACAAAGGTTGGCAATATCTTTAACATGATCACCTGGAGTAGTCTGATTCTCTCCAGTGAAGTATGGAATGTTCTTCAAGGCTGCAATTGGAATTAGATGTTGTGCATTGAGGGCAAGTGGGATGCTGCCTATGAAGTTGACATAGGGGTTGTTTTGTGCCATTCTAATTGGTCTTAAAACCCTTGTTGACTGAATGAAAGGCCTACCAGGTGGAGGAGTTGAGAGAGTTCTGTTTGGTGGAGATGGAGACCTTTGAATCCTTCTTCCTCTTTGCCTTCTTCTTGGAGATAATTGCAGGTATTCAAACAACACTTCTTCTTCTCCAGCTCTTGACCTTGTGGTGACTCTTCTCATGAGTATTCAGGCATGCACTGCTAAAACCAGTTGATTCTTCCCTTTGGAGTCGCCAGATGTGCAATTTATGGCTCTTTTCAAGCAAGAAAATTGCAGCAGATGCACATCAACTTTTCTGTAATAAAAATGAGACCTCTAAGGTCCCACCGGTGTGCCAAAACTGTTGTTGCAAATCAGCAGCACCCCTGGATGCAAATCAAGGTTCTAAGTTGATGTTTAGGGCATCCAAGTGTGATTGCACAACATGGAAACCTCTCTCCAAGTGTGGGACTTGTGAAAATGAGAGAGGAATCTCCAGATTAGAGGCTGGTTCCTCAAACTCCTCTGATTAGATCTAGTATTTACACAATTGCAGAGGTTCAAATCCTAATTTTACCCTAATTTGCAAGTAGACAGGGATAAGAAATGCAGAAAATGAAACTAACCTAATGATGGTGATGCACCAAAGGAGTGGTGAACATTTTTGCTCATACAAATAGGCACAAATCCATGAAATGCAACATGAAAAACATACACAAGCTGATAAGATGCAATAAGAGATCTGAAAATGAAGTAAAAACAATACAAACAGAGGACTGAAAGCATTCACAGAGTTTGCACTGTCATTTCCATGTAAAAATCCCTTGCATTACACCATCAAAGAGGTATAAACCTGTTACAATCCTTGAAAAAGTTCGATACTTACAAAATTCACTTGTTTTCAGGTGAAAGAAGAAGTCTAATGTTCAAAAAAGTGTTCAACCCTCAAAAAATGAGCCAAAACTGGCTTTTACAGTCCATGGGTCGAGCCCAGGAGAGAGAAAACATGCAAAACGCATGGGAGCCATCCCTCATTAAATGAAACTACATTAAAACAACATGGAGGTCCTTACAAACCCATGCTCTGACATTTTTGACCATGCTGGAGAGAAAAGCGACCCATTTTGCATTAAAATTGGTTGTTGAAACGTCTTTTCTGGCCATCACCACGTACCAGAAGTGTTTTTAATTTTCTCCCTCCAAACTGAACCAAAATTCAAAATTGACCATGGAATCATGTAGATAATTTCATAAGATTTCCATTGATATAAAGAACGTGCAAATCTGAGCTCTGGATCGAAAGTTATGGAGGTCTGAAGTTTTAGGGCAAAAACGGCCCAAAAAACGGATCGGCGGGCAAAAATTTGAAATTTTGACCCTTTTTGCATTTGGAAAATTTTTCAAAAAAAACCCCGCTCCACCACTTGGGTGCCACGTGGCACGATTTAATTGGGCGCGGGCCCTTCCTGACTACTTTCCCTTTGTTTTTGCCTTTGGAAATTTTTTCCAAAAACCTCCGCCGGGCCCGCGACTTGGACACGTGTCGCTCTCTGGTTGGTCGGCTGACTCCTCCCTCCTTCTTCCTTCATGGGGCGCTTGATGTTTTTGTGCCACTTGGACACATGGTAGCATGCGATTGGCCGGCAAAAATGGGGCGGGCCGATCCCTTAGAATTTTTCTTTGTTTTTTCATTGGGAAAATTTCCCATTTTCCCCCGCGCCCCGCCACTTCGGGACACGTGGCATGATTTGGTTGGACGACAGGGGCACGGGCTCATCCTTCACCTTTGAATTTTTTGGCCAAAAACTTTGCCAAATTTTCCATTTTCCACCCGAGCTCCGAACTCTCGGGACCATAGGACACGTGTCCTATTTCCATTCGCCGCGGGCCTCCTGCTCCAAATTTTCACTTTGAAAATTTCAGCCAACACTTAGCAAATTTTCAAGTCATTTTCCCCCTGACACGTGGCGTTTCCTGATTCATTGGCGGGCCAGGCGGGGAAAATTTTCCATCTGAGATTTTTGGCAAAACACTTGGTAAATTTCCCAAATTCTCCTCCGAACCCCGCCACTTCTTGGACACGTGGCACGTTCCTATTGGCTGCGGGCTTCCAAGGAGAAAATTTCCCAACAAAACTCCGCCGGGCCATAACTTGAAAAATATGAGGAGTTAGGAGGAAAAATTTACCTTTCTGGAAAGCTGAGAGAGAGCTCTATCTAATGGTGCCATTTCCAGAAAGATTTGAGTGCCTAAAAATCAAAAAATGAAGACTGAGGCACAAGAGGGGTAGGAACACAAGGAGTTAGCCACAAAAATGAGCAGGGGGCACATTTTGGATAATAGGAACACTTAGAAAATTTTACATACATTTTTCTTTTTCTAATTATGTCCAACACTATTCTTAAGTGTTCATTATGCTCTTCAATGTTTTTGGAATAGATCATAATGTCATCCAAGAAAACTAAAACATAATTGTCTAAGTATTCTTGAAATATTTTATTCATTAAGGTCATAAATGCATCAGGTGCATTTGTGATTCCAAAAGGTACAACCATGAACTCACAGGTTTCATATCTTGTCCTAAAATCAATTTTGTGTATGTCTTCATCTTTAATTCTCACCTGATGGTATATATATCTTAAATCAATATTGGAATAAATCGATGTATCATGCATCTGATCAAATACATATTATATCATTGGTAAAGGATATATATTATTTATTATGTCCTTGTTAATCATGTGGTAGTCAATGCATAACCTTAGTGTGTCATCTTTCTTTTTGACAAAAATGACCGGTGCTCCCCAAGGAGACACACTCAGTCAAATTAATCCTTTGGATAACAACTCATGTAGGTATGCCTTAATTTCCACTAGTTCTATTATGGTCATTTGATAAGAAGCCTCGAGAGATAGGTTTTATTCTATGTTAGATAACTATTGTGAAATCAAATTCATGTCTCGGAGGGAGTCCATGTAACTCCTCCGAAAATACATTGATGTACTCTTGTAGCAAATGGGTAATTTGTGAAATAAGTATTACCTTCTTTTCTAAAATATGATATCTTAATTTTATAAAGCTTCAAGCCTATTTTTATCATTTTTGAGTTGTATTGTAGAAATATACCTTACCTCTATGTCTCTTTTTATGCCTTGAATGATTGTTATTTTGTGTAGATCATCCAAGAACTTATTTTTTTCATAACATTTTACGGTTGTTTTATGTTGTGATAACTAGTTCATAGTTATAATGATATCAAAAGAAGCTAAAGGAGCTACGTACTAGTCTATTTATCTTTAAAAATGGGAATCTCTATTCATGTGCCAAAAATACAATTATTTATTGTTTTGTACAACATTGTTCCTATATTGCATAGTCCATGAGTTCTTCATGTATCCTATTTTTGAAAAATGTTTTAGCTAAATTATTTGAAATAAAGCATTTAGTATCACCAAGTATAAAAAATAATGGTTACCAAGAATCCATATAAATTTCCAATACTTCAACAAGTGTGTCTTGTTTTTAGCTTGCCCATTTGCTACTCTTTGTAGCATGAATTCTCTGGTGTTGGTTTTTATCTTTGTTCTTTAAAGGATTTTTTTGTAGTGATAACCACCACACTTACAAAATTTTTAAAATGTCACTTTCCTTTAAGTTTTATTTCCATTCACTTTGTTGTACTATTTTGTCCAAATTTCTTAAAATTCACAGGAGGCTTTGCTATTGTACTTTCCTTACCATTTTTGGATTTATTTCCCACCTTTTTCCACCAATTTTTCTTTGGTTCTAGCGGTGATGATGAACTGAAATTCTTTTTCCTTTTCTCATCACTTTGTGAGCATATATAGCCTACAACTTTTTCTCTTAACGGATGGCCTTTTTGAAAATCACCTCTATGGTCAAAGGACCATGTACATCCACTTCCCTGCCTATGACAGGATTATGTCCCATGATGAACTTTCTAATGTGGAACTTCTCATTATCCTGATACTTAGGGATGTATTTTAGATAATTTAGTACACTTTTCCTAGTACTCTGTTACAATCAACTTTCCCTAAACTAAGGTCTGAAATTATGACATATTTTGGTAATAATACGATGTCACAACCAACATTGTCTAAAATAAAACTTGAAATGATCCCAAGTGATGTTAGCTACATCAACCCCTAATTCTACCCTCTATTTATCCCACCATGAGGAAGCCTCATTTGAGATCTTATACACACTCCCAACTACCTCCGATTCTTCATAAAATTTCTGATGGTGAAATATTCCTCCATCTCATTGAGCCAATTCTCATCTTTATCACCTAAAGTTATCCCATCAAATTTTGGGGGACTTATACAATTTATATCATTTGAAATTTCTACTACCAAAAATTCCCTTTTATGTTTGGGTTGGTTCAAATCTACAACAATAACATTATTATTCACAACATTTTCATTATGATTTCTAGCATTAGGATCCACTGCATTCATATTATTATTAGAAATATTAGGATCCACTAAATTTTATTGGCACTAAGCCTACACAATAATGTCACTTTCTATGTTTACTTCCTCATCCAAAATCAATTTTTCCAAAATAGCAATGCAATTATGAGTTTCTTACATTACAACAAGTATCTCATCTAATTTTTACGTTGTTGTTGCATTATCTCCAATAGGTTGATTGTTCACAACATTACTTCTTTTCCTAACCATTATGTTATATTACACAAGAATTAAAATTTTTGTTAGCATAAGGACCCATTGTGTCTAAGAGTTGTAAACCTTTAGCTCTAATACCAAAATGTAACACCCAATGTTATAACAACTCCAAATTAAGGGAATTTTTTTCTTTTAAAACAAACCCCTTAATCCCCATTACATGCCTTCAATGATTTTATATAATATCAATAATAATCTAGAAAGTAATCTAGTTTACAATCCATATGATAACATCATAACCATGTGTAGTTATAAAGGTCAATTAGATCTACCTGATCCCCTTTATCATCACTCTTTTCGAGTGTGCATAACTTGTATGTAGTTGGTTAACCTATTCATTTAGGTTTGAGAACTGATGCAGTTCCTAAGTGTCTACCTGAAAATAAGCTAGCTTAGTTTCATATGATATCTCACACTATTGTTTTAGAACTAGGTCAATTAATAATGTATTTAACTACTACACTACTTAGGCAAAAAAATTAATATATGCTTTGCATGCTTAGTTTTATGATGCACATAGTCCCAAGAAAACTTGTTGCATCATCACACAATCATCTCTTCAAAGTTATCTCGTATCACATCTCATTACTTAAATGTTTTAAGTTCACGTATCAAGTAGGCCAGAAACTAGGTTTCACTTCTTCATTTGAGTATACATTAACATTCCTAGCTTATGGCCTCGATGGTGAATATAAAGATTACTTGATGAATCTCATCATGAAGTAATTATTAAGCTTCATTTAGCCATCCTAAGATGGTATACTTAGAGTAAAATCTATCCAAAAGTGGAATTTAGATTCCTTACTTAATACACAATGTCAATTACTAGGTAGATTTTATCGTTTAACAATTGAGTCAAGTTATACATTAATGCCATTGCCATTAGTAACTTACTAGTTACTATCATTTGAAGTGTCCGAACTCAAAGTGTCACTTTACGACTATCATTGATAGGGTTAATTTAGTTTAACCATTTTTGTTAAGATTAGATATTGTCGTAAATCCACCTTAACGTTATTTATCGTTAAGTACCTCTTTGAAAAGAGATATATTATTTTAATCATTTGAACAAGTGATAAGCTGAAATGCATAATTCATATTTTATATTAATAAATCATTGAAATTATTATACTTTTGTACATCAACATCATTATATCATTCCACAAGTTGTTGTCGTAAAGGTACAACTAGTCATCCATGAACTATTTAAGTTGTACTAAATAATGATTTAATTATTTAATTAGTCTCTTTACGATCGAGTCAAAGAAATGTAATTATTTCACAAATCTTTATCATTGTCCAAAACAATGTTATTTTTTTAACTCCTTTAATTAAACATTTAAATGATGATGTCACTGATATAATTGTAATAATTGACATTTAATAATTCATATTAATTACTGTAATAAAATACAATTAATTGATTAAGTACATTTTTCATAATCATTATCAAGTACAATATGTTGTTGTAAACAATGTAAATCATCATTACAAATCATAAGAGATAGTCAAATAATAAATGTATTTATTGAACTCATTAAGGATAACCCTTATTTCATAAAATATTACAATAATTTCTAATTAATACATTAGACCAACTACCATATTTAAAATTTTGTGAAATCATATTTCACTTTACAATAAATACGTAATCCAAATCTACAAGTACATTAAATCAATGTTTATAATCGGTGATAAAATCGCATGGAAATAATACAAGTAATCAATCCAACAAATCCTCATAATAACTAATATTTCATGTTATCTCGTAAGTTCGATAGGATGGAGGGGATAGAAGAAGGCACTAAAAGAGGAAGTTCAATTTGCACATCAGTAGTTTTGAGGATGATCTGGAGGAAGATATGATTGAAAAGGGTACAAAGGCTACTGTGAACAAAGAAAGTCTTGTTGAGAATAGTGAATTTTTTCCTAAAACTTATCTTGTTTTTTTCTGGATGGTGGTAGACGTTTTGCAACCAAATGTTTAAGGATGGTTTCTTTTCTTTGTTCTATTCTTAGTTTTTTGGTTTTGGTCATGTCCTTCGTTGTAAGAGTTAATCTTGTTTAACTCCTTTTGTGGACCTTTCTGTTTCTTTGTTGTTCGGTGGTTCTTGTTCCATCTTTTGTAAGGCCCCTAGGAGCCGATCCCTGTTTTTACCTTATCTAATAAAAAAATGTTAGTTGTAAGTTAAAATAGTAATATACATGGTCAATTCATTGAACTACAATGGATTGACAACCCTTTATCTAGTTGTTTCCTTACAAAATACTTGAACACCTATTGATTTCTTGTAATTCTACTTAAGTAAAACATGTAAATTTATAACAAGCGCACAATAATGTAATGATCTATTTAAGTGACAACATTTCATCGTCAACTTTTCAAACATACACAATGAGCAACAAATAAGAATCCAACTAAATAACAATTTTCTATCCAATACAATTGTTTCATAAGTAAGATCTATAACTTTATACCATATTGTCTTCCATAAGAACTTATAACAAAAAAATGATATCCATCAATAAGTAAGCAAATTCCCTTGCCCTAACTTATATTTAGTACTAATAATTTGGAGATCAATGTTTCCTCTTTGTTTATATTGTTCATCAAGTAACTAATCATGACAAAGAAGGTAGATAAGTAATATTCTTTTGTTTCAACTTATTCTATTGAAAAATCAAAATGAATCGCATAAGATTAATAATATATATCTCTTTTTATGCATACATCAAGCATCATCATACACCGAATACTTTTTAACTTAATAACCTTATTAATAATGTGTACAATACTTAAACCATACAATGTTACTCATTTGTTCCATAACATTATGTTCATACATTGGTTTAATCAATCAAAAATATAAAATTACTTTATATACTAATATGCCCTCGCATTCCCCTAATAAACATTTATAAGTTAACTCTCTAAAAACGTTTTAGTTCAAGAGACATATTGCTGATTTCCTATTGTACAAACCAAAATGAGTAAAATGAACTGTTCATGAAAAATGTCCATATAGAAAGATATTTCGATTTTGAGATCCAAGAAATAACTCGAAGACATAACAATCATTGCAATCACTATTCACAAGATTTATTATCAGGGCATGGCGACAGCAAGTGGAGAGAAACTCCCTCAAGTAAGCATGCATACTGATCAATTAAAGAAAACAAACTTCTCAACTGAATCTGATTGAACACCATTATTCATTAAAATATGCATTTTATAAAATTAAACTGACAACTCGAACCCACAAACCAGTTCACTTTTCCACCAAGGTGCTAACAACTTCAATTCATCATGGTTTGAATCGAACCCATTTTTATATCTTGCATAGTGACTACATTGTCACGGAATCAAAGGAAATACACCAAATTTCATCTCATCAGACACCAGGGAAATACAATTCAACAACTCAGACTTGAACAACTGCTAATTTAAAAATAAAGCCTAGTACGTATTTTGAATATCAACATTTTTAAAGACGCGTCCCAATAAAAAACAAATTCGATCAAGGGAACTTAACATACCCAATAAATATTTTCTATAAATGATTTGGGACTTAGCAAACCCAGTCATAGATTACAAACTCAAAATCCATCTACAAAAAGGACTCGATGATAAAATTTATTCAATCACCCAGAAAATAATAACCCTTCAGATTTCATTAAAAACCCACAGAAGGCACTCCACCATTTTGAAATGAAATAACCAGAGTAAGGAAAGTAAATCCATTCCTATGAAGAGTAAAACGTCTGAAACATTTTCCTCCAAACCTCCTTTGCAAAAATTACTTCACGGTTAGCCAAGAAAATCAGAAAACCAATCCAATCACTTCCAGACTCAAAGAAAAATACAAACTCCCACAAAATAAATCAAATATCAGTATATAGTGGTGATTCTTCCATTATTATATTTCACATAAATCCCAAAAATAGCTCATCAAACCCCATGCAAATTTCCTTCAGAATAAGGAGCTCGAGAGGAGGGAAAGAGCTCAAAGTTACAAAATGAAAAATAAACATAGAATCACAAAGAATTCATGGTAGCTTATAGAGGAAGCTTCAGGTTTCTTGATGTAATCAATTCAATTCATTTTAACAGGTTTCACGTAGTGCCCGGTCCATTAATTACCACCTTCAATTAATAAGTTCCCTTAAAAACTAACTGGTGGTGGTAAATCAATCAGTCAAAGATTAAATTAAACACAACATTAATCAATTGCATGGGTCATTAATCGACCATTTTAAATAATTAAAAAGTATTTTCTATTCAAATATGGAAAATTCCATATTATTACCAACCAAATTAAAGACGAATGATTATGGTCAAAGATCCAAATAATGATCGAAGAAAAACCATTTACCTTCCAACTCCTTACTTACCAATGGAATGGAGTATACCAGATCAACTCAATCATAACATGAAAATCAATTGGCCATTGTCCTTCTCACTTATCAATGCAAAGGAGTATGAAATATTCGATTAAACAATTTAAATGCACATTTAAAATGGAAAGGAGTATGAAATATTCGATTAAACAATTTAAATGCACATTTAAAATGGTATTAGGATAACTTGATCGAGAAATCAATAATCACACAACAAGAGCACGATCGGTCAAAGGAAAGATTCATACCAAATGAATTTCGATCCATCACATATTATGATCAATAAGTAAATCTTTAATAAAAAATTATATGTGCTACAAACGAGATTTCTAAATAGTCAATTAAATAATCAAGATCAAATAAACCAAACTAATATTTTATTGCAATACAAATACTTGTATATGCCTTGCAGATATAAATATCATGAAGCCAAACTTAAACTTTTACCTTGATGATCCTAAAATTTACCTTTCCTTGTTGTAAGCCATCTTATTGCTTTATGATTAATGATCATCATAATGTCAAAAGGAGTTAATAACTTTTAAAAATTCATCATTATTTCCAAATACTAAAATAATATATTACAACTATGTATAGATTCAACATACTTTGTAATTCATTATTTCTAGAAAGCAAGAGGTACCATACTATCAATAATAGGTACAACAACCAAGAAATATACCAATGCATCAAAATCATCACATTAAGAAAGGTAAAGTAAACTCAAACAACTAAGCAAACAAAACAATTCATTAATTGAAAGTATTTAACGATAACTTAGTGACAAGTGTCGTTCTGCGATTGGGTTTACAACTACGCGTAGGTATGTTTATCTTTTCTAGGGTATACATATGTATGCTTAGTTGCGATAAGAACCGAGTAACATTTCCTATCCCCAGGACTTCATGACCCACTTCACGTTAAATAAATCAATTTTGTGATAACACAAAATGAAAATGCGGGATGTGACACTATTTCTTTTACTTTATTTTCAAATTAATTTTTTTTGTGTTTTTTTCTTTTTCCATTACTTGCATGGCCTTGTCTCTCAATTCTTATAGTTCCATCTACTCTGCATATCTGACCTCCATTTCTTTCTCCCTAAATATATCAAGTTGGTTTATGAGTTCTAAGGATGGCAATTCAAGAGAGATTGGAAATCTTGCTTCATTGCCATAAAAATTTTGAATGGTGATCTACCACCAACCTTTTTGGAGTAATTCTATCAACCCACAAGGCTGATTTTAGTTTTGTGTGCCAAGTCCTTTGGTTCTCTCCTAAGGTCCTCTTGATAATCCTCAAAATATTCTTGTTTTTAGATTCAACAAGACCATTTCTATGGGGTTAATAGTTTGAATATGTACTTAGATGAATTCCTTTCTTATAGTCAATCCCATTATTTCACTTCCTAAAAATTCCAAGGCATTATCAAATATGATTATAGAAGGGACTCGAATTTGGTTACAATTCCTTCACAAAAGTCTATAATGCTAATCTCAATTTATTCTTTCAAGGTAATGGATTCAATCCATCTAGTGAAGTAATCAGTTGTAGTCAATATCCATTTGTGCCCCAAGCTTGAGTGTGGGTTAATTACTCCTATAATTTATAAACCCTATTACATAAATGATTGCTCAACCGAAATGGGATGAAGGGGTGGCTACATATTTTCTTTACCTAAAAATAAGGCACACTCCCTACATTTTTTGATCTATGTATGACAATATTTGAATTTATTAGGCCAATAGTATCCACTCTTCATGATTTTGAGTGTAGTGGCTCTTGGAGTAAAATCTCCATTTGTCGGTCCTTCATGAAACTATTGCAAAACTTTATCTATCTAGATGGCCTCAACACATCTCGGAAGGATGTCATTAATGTAATTTTTAAACAATATACCATCTATAAGCACATAAGGAATAGATTGTAGCCTGAACTACCTTCCTTTTTCTTTATTCAAACATTGAGGGTAGATACTTGTTTGTAAGAAGGTTGTAATTTACTGATACTAATTGTCAAGAACATGAGGAAGATGAAGTTGATATTATTGTTACATACATGCCTCTTTGTCTTCTCTTAAATTTGTTGCAAGCTACTCACATAATCCTTTACCTCTCACAATATTTTTGACTTTGATATGGGAATCATACTCCATAACCTTAGTGATCCATCTAGCTCTCCTTTCATTCACTTCTTTATTCAAGAGGAATTCTTTCATGCCTAGATGATATACCATTAGTTGAATCTTGTTGTTTGAGAGCATGTGTTTGAATTTCTTGAGTGTATGGATGAAATCCAAGATGCATTTCTCAAAAAAACTATACTTGATCTCATATTATTTAAGTTCTTGACAAAAAAAAGCATTTTCTTGCTCCCAAAAATCATCATTCTATTGAACTAAAACGACTGAGATGATGTCATTTCCTCCAAACGCATAGAGGGTAAAATCCTTTGCATAATCATGGTTCATGATAGTGTGGGTATGAGAAATGGATTCTTTAAACTCTCCTTTCTTTCTTGTGACTATCTAAAGGAGGGGTTTAGATAAGGTGAAAAAATAGGAATAAACCTTCTTAAAAAATTGTTGTTGCTAAAAACACTTTGCAAGCCCTTTTTGTTCTTAAAAGGAGAGAGAGAGAGAGAGAGAGAGAGAGAGAGAGAGAGAGAGAGAGAGAGAGAGAGAGAGAGAGAGAGAGAATTACATTCAACCTATCTATATCTATGACAAGGCCATCTCTTGACACCAAATGCCCAAACAAATTCCTTCATGAATAGAGAATAAACACTTTTTGGGGTTTAAAGAAACACCAAATTCCCGGCATCTATTAAATACTTTCTTAAAATGAGGTAACTGTTCACTTGTGTATTTTGAGTAAATTTTTATATCATCCAAATATATCATAATCAAGTCACCAATAAGTAATAAGTCCTTTGAAGGCCATATCCATTTCCCTCTAAAAGGTTTCACCAACATCTGTAAATCCAAAAGGCATCTTCTTACAAACATACATACCCCACTTGGAGGTGAAATCTATCTTAAAATGAACTTGTTCTTGTACAAGAACTTGATTATATTATGAGTAACCTTGTAAGAGAGAAAACCTCTCTACCCCATCTATTGTTTGAAGGATCTGTTCCATAGAAGGAAAAGGATCATGGTCTTTTAGAGATGTCATATTCAAGTCCATAAATTTTGCACATAATATGATCTCTTCATTATTTTTCCCGACCGGAACTAGATTTTCCACGCATGAGGAAATTTTGATGGGAAACTTGATATTTTCCTCTATGATCTTAGCTAACTCTTTTCTCATCAAGTCCTCCAATTTTGGGTTTATTGTCCTTTTTCTACGCCTAATAGGTTCGATATTAGTATCTAATTCAATGGTATGTTGTGTAAGAATTGGGTCAAAACATTTAATATCCTTTTAGCTACAAGAAAATGCATCATCATATTCTTTGCAAATATCCACAAGAGTTTTTCTTTAGAACCACTACGTACATTTCCAAACTTTAAGAAGTTATCCCTTGTAATTTCCACCTACTCATAGTTATCTTCTTTGATGGTTATGTTATGTTTCTCTCATTTTAATTGATTACCAGTGTTGAAAACATTCTCCAATGTGGTGAGTCCCTTAAGATTTTTTTTGGCTTGAAGTTGTATGATATGATCTGCAGATTTTTCCCCAGTAACCTTGCCTAATTTCTAGTGGAGAATTGTACCTCATCTTGTAAACTTTTTATAATTTTTTTATCATTTTCAAAGAGCTCACAAGAAGTTGCATTATTTGGTATGGTAGGTCTAACCACAAGTTTGACATACTTGTTTAAAACCTCCTTGATGCCTCATGGGATATCATATTGAGATCCAACTACTTCCAGTCTATATCCATCTTTGATTTTTACTCTTAGTACTATTTAGACATTGAAAGTATCAAATCCTTAAACAATGTACCATGTTTTATGCTTTTAGGATTTTAGTAAACTATTCTTTGTCATACATTGAGTCGTGACATGATGTATGACTAGTTCACTATCTCCAAATTCTTGTAATAATTGCATTCCTTCATTTTTCTCCAATTGGAGACCTTGGATCAATTCCTCATATTCTACCACGTTATTCGTACAATGAAATTGAATTTTGAATGCAAATAAATACTTCTCATTAGGAAAAATCAACATAACTCCAATAGTAACACAATTTTTACATCTTGATCCATCAAAGTACAAGTTCCATACTCCATCTTGATCCTCTTGTGCCTTCATAAGGCCAGATATGAAAGTATTTTCCTCATGTATGAAATAATTCCCTAACCATGTTGTTCCTTCCATATGATCATAATGATCATAATCGAAGTGTTACTTTTCCCCATTATCTAGTAAAAATATCGGGGACCTAATTTGAGGGTGTGGAAGCTTCATTTAGGTCATCGTTTTCTTCTTAGTCATGCACTATGCTATTCATGTATGTAAGACTAAGTGTATGAGGTTTAATATGGTTATGAAAAATAGGATAATTTTGTATGCTTATTCTAGTCCCAGACCGAGTTATAAGAAGTATGTGTGACCAATTAACATAAAAATATCCCCCAACTTTAGTAGTACAGAGTCTCTAGAAAGGCTTATAATAAATAAGGGAGGGATCTCAATGATTGAGATGTCTTGCAAGATTTAAAGGCTTGGAAATGCCTACAAGGTAAGACTCAAATATTGTATGATTCCAACTATATTAAAAAAGTCCCATCTAATTAGACAATTCCTTTGGTGATTTGTGTGTATTTTATGCCTAATGAATCAATAATTTTCTTAGGCATAATAAAACTACTATCTCCGAGTCTATCATGCAATTATGAACAAGGTACTTACCAATGATTAGGGAGATGTAGAAGGGAGGTGGTTTGATGATCTTACTTGTTTCTCCTTCTCTTGGTTGGAACAAGCTCGTAGGAGCACTTGATTTTCCTTCTATTGGTTCACTCTCATCACTAAAGTGCCTTTTATGTCAAAACATTAGCACCCCAAGATTTTTCTGATATAGATCCCTACTTTTGTATAACATGGGATGATATCACAAGTGTGGGACTTGCATTAATTAGATCAATATTCCCAAAAATTGGTTCCTCTACCTGATCCTAATGCTAAGCTACTTATAATGAAGAAAATGCGTTATCTACTCCTATTTTAACAATCCAAGGGACTAGAGAGAGAAGTGCATAAAATGGGAAATGCTAAATTAAGGGAGGTGATATCACCAAGAAGAGGGTGGAAAGAAACTCTTAAATGAGGGAAAATGGGATAAATTTGAGAAAGGGGAGGACATGCATAAGTTTCGAGTCCAACACTCATTCAAACTACCATTTCTAAGGACACAATAGACTTAATTCCTACAAGGAGAACATGAGATACACATAATACCCAATAATACAATGAAAGGCATGAAATGACAGGTAAAACACAAGCTAAGCTATATTAATAGCTACAAAACAAGTTTCTTATTGCTTTATAAAGATGCACAATGCATTACAATTAGGGAGAAAGATAATATTCACACGCAAAAGCACAAATCGAGGTTTAAAACCCCATCCCTTAAAATAGAGTGCACAAACATTACAAAAATATCTAATCCTTTACAAGGAGCATTACTCATTATTTATAGAAGAGGAAGGAGAGAAGAAGATAGAAACATCTCATATTTGATTTTTTAGTTAATGATAATCTATGTAGCTCTTTGCAAAACATATTCAAAGCCTTGAACCCCATAAATCATCCATTAATTTATTTATTGATTTGAGTTGTGGAGTCATCTAAAACTTGTGTATTAACAACTTGATTGGCATTTCCTTTTTTTTAACCAAAATCTAAATTTTAATGGTCCAAGGTGCACCCCCTTTGGTAGCTCTATAACAAGACCTAAAACACATGAATCCAACCTTTGCAATAGGAACCCAAGTGGTTTGAATAGTTTAGACAAAATGAGCATGTGGCACGTTATGTTTGATCCACGGATCAGTTTATTAATGGATGAACTATTTTTTACCTTTTTCTCAAATCAAATTCCATAAATTCTTGATTCTAATGATTCCAAGTTAAAGGGTTTGAAGAGACCTTACCATTGATATAAATTTTATGTGATTTGGAGCTATGTGGAAGAAGTTATGGTGATTTGAAGTCTTTTTTTTTTTAATTATTGGCAAATAGTTTTTAGCAAATAGTGATTTGAAGTCTGTTATAGTTGGGAAGAAAAGGAATTTTCCACATGGCATCCTTTGATTATCTTAGGGATCGACCTCTACAAATGTGGCTTTCTTTTCTTTTGGCCAAGTTTCTACCTCCCATTGATTCACAAAGATTTGAGAACTTTTTCCTTTCTTTCCTTTTCCTTTGGCTGAATTTATAAAATACGAGCTAATTAATATTTTCCACGTTACCTTTTGGGTGTTAGAATATCCCTTAGACATTTGTTAACTTCTGTCAAATGTGATCCAATAAGACTCAACCACATTTCCTGACAATTCACCTTTTAAATAGCCCTTGAATTACCATTGCATAGTGTGATCCAGTAGAAAATCTCCACGCATTTCACATTTCAAGATGTTTGATATCTTCCTTTGACATTGGTGAACCATTAGCCAATGAGGAATCTTTGTTCCTTTATGCACTATCATAATTTTAATGGTCTCATTTGACAATTGCGAAATTTGATCTAATGAGGAAGCTCCATGTTTCTACAAAGGTGTGAGAACTTGTCATATTTGTTTGAGCTTTTATATTTTTTCAGTTACGTAAAATGAGAACCAATGAAATGGATCCATGTGTCTTTGGAATATGCATTTATCAGATTTATTTGGCTTCACTTCATAACTTGCTACCTTAAAAGACGTAGAAAATTTTTAAACCCGAATTTCGCCACGTAACCCCTTTGATTTCACCGACATACCCAAACCCAACGAATTATGAACGTGACTTAATCCACGACTTGGAGTCCATATAAGCACCTATCCTTAGGAATTTCCATAATTATGATGCATATCCCACCTCTACTCATTGATCTATCACCATGTGGCCCTTTTCTTTCCTTTTTCGTGTGGATTTAACCTTTTCCACACAACACTAGCCCTTCAATCCTTTGTTGTGGGTTTCTGATTTTCTTTGTCCTACTGCTTTTAATAGGCATCCACCAATGCTTTAAGACTTAGTATCATCAGAAATTTGGGAGAGGGAAATGTATGGTTGTTTGAACATCATGAACTGTAAAAATTGATATTTCCATTTTAAACTTTGTTAATACTAAACTAACTCGGGGTAATTTTGGATAACAAAGGCCTCAAAGCCTCTTGTAATAAATTTATTTGAATTGGAATGGAAATTACTTCCCACATGGTCATATTCATGCTATATTTATTAATTTGATCCACTATATTCAAAGTGGTATGACCAACCTTTTACGAACCTTTATAAATTCAACATCTTATTTAATTGTTGATTAGTTTGTGTTTGATTTGTAAGTGAATTATAATTCTTACCAGTATGAAGTTGTTGTAGTTCATAATTTTTAGTAGATATACCCCCTTTCTTGTTTAGGAAGTGGATGGTAGTCCATTTAGGGATGAATATTCCTATTCTATAGCCATATTTTTAGTTCTTGTGTTAAATGCAACTACATTGGAAATTCTATTAGCAACCTTTTAATTCACTCAATAAAACTCACCCTCTTTCCAATTGACAAATATTGATTAAGTCACATCTTTCCATTGGGATTCTTCACCATTTTCAGTTGACTCTTCATGTTGTTATACTAAAATATATGCACCTTGGACAGTGAAATATTGCATAAGAATCTCATTATTACATGAATTTTGATCATGGGGAAAATTGCATGGAAAACACCACTCATAGTCATGTGCTAAGTTGTTTTAAATTAGTAAAATGACCTTAAAATAAATTACAGTAGTAGGATACTATGTGATTAAGTTACTAGTGTAATATACTTGGCCTTGTCCTAGAGCATTACTTTGATAGGGTTGTTTATTTGGTTGATTGAAAGGATATTAAGGTTTGTCTTGTTAAGCTATTTTATTCTTTATGGTCACCATTTAATTTCCAATATTTTTCACCATGGTCATAACTCTATGTATTTCACTAGGGGGAGGTATAAGGAGTAGGCTAAATAGTAAATTAGTGAATGGGTGTGAAATTAGAATGTGTCAAGACAAGTTTTGAGAATAGAGGCATTGGTAGTTTAGGAGCTATTTTCCCAACTTGGACTAGACAATTTTCATCTTTGATAGCTATATCATATGCATCTGGTAATATGTTTCCCCATAGATTGGATCATAATAACAAAATATCCATTCAATTCCCTTAGAAAATATATAAATGCAGTCTATAAGAGGGCTTAAATAAAGGGTGAATTCTATCTCGGGTATTTTGGCATCTAATATTAAAATAAGCCATGACTTCATGAGGGGATATTTTAATGGTGGTTAGCTACTCAATGATTGAAATATGATCACATTTATCTTCAAGGTCTTTTAAAAATTTCTTTCCAAGTTTGTCCTATGTAGGAGTAGAATTTTGTTGCGAGAATTCTAGACTATTGTAGTGTTTTCCCCTTAAAATATGATGTTAATAACCTAAGTGCTACATCATCTTCATTAATGAGATGAACTAAACAAACATTTGGTACATCTAAAATATAATCTATGGGAGTAGTTTAGTTTTCACCTTTGAAGAATGGGATGCTCTTGAGAGTACCTTTCAGGATATCATGGTATGCATTTAAAGGTAATGGGTTGCATCCATTAAAGGTAACAAAGGTTAGATTTCTTTGGGTGGCTATATGAAATATGGGTCTCAAATTTATGGATTAGGATATTGATACTTAATAGAAGGGGGATTTGAGTGAGATATTGGCGATTTTAACAACGTTATTTTGAATGGATTATCTCTCCTCGTTGGGGAAAGTAGTAGGTACTCAAAGGACTCACATCTTTATGTGCTTTTTCTTGTTTGCAATCTTATCATGAAACTAAAACATTGTACTGCTAAAACAAATTAATATACTATTGGGAGTCTCTACATGTGTTGTTATGAATCCTATAAAGGGATACATATCACCAATAAACACACAAAACTTAGTGAAAGGATTTAATATCACAATTCTTGTCCCACCAAGCGTTTCAAACTGGTGTGGATCAGAATTGTACCCTCATGTTTTGATCATGAAATATCAAGAAATTATGGAAAAAATTGGATTATTTCCAAGTGTAGGACTTACAAATTGAAAAAATTATCCAGAGAAGGATGGTTCCTCACTTAAACTAATGTTAAAACTACTCCCAAAATAAGCCTACTCTAAAAAATTCATGTAATCAAGGAGAGAGGGAGAAGGAAAACATAAACAAAATAAGCCTAAGAAATGAGGTTATATCACCAAGAAATGGGTTGATCCCTCTCTATTGAAGTGTTAGATAATGAAGGATAATAATTGCAAGGTTGAAGGGGTATATTCTTGTTCTTGCCACTTTTCAACCCTATAACCAAATTAGATCATAACCCTATTTTATTAGACATAGTTGAAATAATATTTTACACAACACCATGTATACACAATACAAATGAAAAGAGTAAAAGGAAAGAACAAAATAATAGACAAAAGAGGTAGATTTAGGTCATAATTTGTATCATATTACTATTTTTTTGTATGTGTAGACTACTGTAAAAAAATTGAGGTAAAAATACTTTGAAAAACACATTCCCTAGTTTGTAACTCCTTAATTTTGTTACAATTTTGACATTATAAAATTGCTAAGCTAGATAGGATCCTTCATAATGAAGAAATGTGCAAAATTTATAGAATGGAGGAGAAGAGATGGGATTAAAAATATTATAAATGATAAAAACATGCTCAACCTTGTAACATTCCTCTGAAACTACCTTTAACAAGTCACCTCATTTTTCTTGAAGGTTCATGCTTCGTAGATCCATTGACCTAAAAGAAAAATCAAAATATATAATTATGGTCAAGCACATCCTTCAGATCAATGGAAACATGTGAAATATATATAGATGAAATAAAACATTTCTAAATGTTTAAATTTTCTTGTACTTGTTTTTATTGATCATCATTCCATTGGGAATGGAGGAGTATTCTATTTCGGAGGATTTGAAGATGAGAGAGGATCACAACAACATCATTTAAGTGAATTTGGTGTTTTATTCCCTTTGAAAATGAAATGAAACGACCCCAAATTCACATCCTTGATTTTTCAAACCACTCCACCATTCATTGTAAACCTTATCTCCTCTGAAATCTCTCACCGAGATGATGTTAACAAGACCAATTTTGTGTGATTTGGAGTTGCGAGGAATAAATTATTACCATTTGAAGTTATCGATATTTGTAATAAGTGGTATATTTTAATTTATCATGGGGATTGTCTTCATCTATGTTTGCATCCCACGTGTTTAGCTTTTTCCACCTTCTTGCTGACGTGTTTAACTTTTCAACCGAAGAAAACCTAAAACTCCATTTAATATAATTTAATCAGACTTGAGATCTACCGAATGATTTTAAATGAGAGTGTAGTGGAATGATGACACCTTCCCATTCTTTTTTTATCTTTCTCTACATGTTCCTCTAACTCATCAAAATGTTCCATGGGTTTCGAGTCTACAAAACCTAAATGTGTTGAGGATGGTTGGAATCCTACTATTTGTCTACCTTTTTCCCTTTGGATTTATTTCATGCATCAAATTATGATTAGTCATGGGGTCATACCTTTGGTTTCAGAACAATGCGAACCCAAAATTTCTATTAATTTCACCCTATTCTAAGGGCTTGAGGTCCATGAAACCAAATTCCTCGGGGTTGCGAAGAAATTACACTACATGTGCTCCCTTTTTCCTCACTCCATAAGTTTAATCAAAATGGATAAGTACATTTTTAAATGTTTTAATGTTTTATATGTTTATGGGAATTTATTTTAAAATGGTGAAGCTAAGTCCATTATTTAATAAGTTATCAAAAATTTGAAAGGGGGACGAATTTGGATAACACAAAGGTTTTAAGATATTTTGTTCCAGGTGAAGAATCATTCAAACCATTAGATATGGAAGATGTATTAGCAATAATAGATTCATGAATAGGCATATAGACAATGCAAATCAGAATGTTAGGTGCCTCAAGAATGTGGAAAGAATAAATGTAGGAATAGTAGATATTAGTGTGATGAGAGAAGGTTGGGACCTTCCCAAAAGAGAAGCTTCATTAGATGGGTGATAATGAGAAATATCGAAGCAAGAAGAATTTTGATTCTAGGCTCAATGTGATGAGTATTGTCATGAAGTTTAGCATGAGAATTAGATAGATGTGTAACTTTCTCTCGATCTACAACATTGTCATCCCGATCATAAGAATGTTCACTATGGGTTTTAATATCATGTAGTAGACCTCAAGAACAATATCAAGGAAAGACATATTAACAACAATAGGAATAGAAGATGATGTTATGAGGTTATGATGATTATGAGTAGGAGGATAAAAATCAATATACTCAATACGTTGATTTTTGAAATGAAAATTACGCTATAAGGGAATGAGAAGAAACAATATATAAACATAAATAGAATGTAAATATTAGGAAATGATAGTAGCATATAATTTTGAAACTAAAGAAAAACCCTAGTACAACAAAGGCATATGATTTTAATTCAATATCTGGGTTCACCAAATGTTTTCACCCTTTTTAGATTTGATTAATATTTACACCTATAACAAATAATAATGAAATAAAATCTACACGGGTTATTTCAATATTAATAAACATCCAACATTTTTTTATTATGGGTAAATAGTTTTGAAGGGACTATACCCTGTGTACAAAAAGGCTCAAAATCTAGATATCAAAAGAAGAGAAACCAAACCTAGATATGCCAAACACCATAAACTAGGAGGCTCAACAGCGATAATACAATATAGGTAGCAAAACAGGATCAAGATATACAGTGATCCAAACAAGAGAAAAAGAGACAAAAAATGAACAAGAGGGAACCACCACTAGTCATCCCAACTAAAAAATAGCATCAAAATCGCCAAACAATAGCAACTTCACCGCCAGTAAACAACAACAGGGCACCGCATCACTTGACAGCTCGGTCAATCTTGGCCTTAATCATTTGGAGCGAGACAAAGAACGTAATGGCCATGGCCTGGGATGGATCTTTCAAATCCGCCTGGGTAATTACAAGATCTTTGTTCTCCTTTGATCCCCATATATCCTCGTAATGCCACTGAGACTGCATATACTTTGCACATGTTGCTCTATAAAATTATAGATACTTTTAAGAGCTGAGAGGATACAGTCATTATGCCCTTTTGCATTGCCAAGCCTGACATCCAGAGAGAGAAGCTTCTTGAATATTTCAGCAATGGTATCATCTTCTTCAGAGTTTTGCAGCTTCCATTTTCCCTTTGTTTTATCCATATCCCTAATAGCACTCTTTAGGTCATGAATCTCCTTTTCCATCTTTTCAACCCTGACCAATAGGTCCACTTCCTTTGATTCCTTCACCGGTTTACTTATGTGAAGTAAATTATCTGCAAGTTCTAGATATTTATGGCTTCTTAAAACCCTCTGTGAAGATGGCAGAGGGACCTTAGCTTTCATTTCTTTCCTCTTCCTACTGGTGGTAGCAATGTCAAGTTTTCTATCGGCAAGGGGAGGAATGGAGGTAGGGGGAGTAGGTTAGGGGCGGGAGTAGGCTAAGTAATGGCGGTGGATGAGTAAGATCAACCCTTGGTGAAGGGGAATAGCCCTTGTGTGATTTTTCACCTCAAGAATAGATTTTTCTAATGAGTTCAACAAATAATGAGGAAAATTTATGGTAAGGTTCCTGTAAAAGTGATTAAGGAAAATTAAGTTCTTCTGGGGGATAGTGACAAATCTCCCCTCTAGAGTAACGTACCTTACCACCATCCTTGCAATCTCAGTGAAGGGCTCAAGAATAGATGTTATTTTGATGCCAGCCATCACAAACTCCAGATTCTCCCCCTCATCGAGAAACTTCTTAGCCTCCACCTCTCTGTCCATGTACTTGTTGAAGAATTTGGTTCCGTCTAGATTGAGCCTGGTGACCTGGGCAATTAGCTCCTCGAAATCTCGACCTTGATATTACTGTACTCAACAACGTGATTCCTCCAGCCATTTGTGAATTTTATTGAAATATCCTGATCGAAACCTTGAATCTTTTCAATAAAATTTGTAAGACCCCCTTTTTGCAAATAGTTCTAGAGAATTGTATCGTTTTTCCATGTTGGATTATGGGTGGGCTCAGTCTTGTAACGTGGTCCCCCCATTTTTCCTGTGATGATTCTATTTCTCACAATGGTAAAAATTTGAAAACTATACGATTCATCCTCTACTCTTCTTTTGAAGACCTCCAAAACGTGCAGAAAATTGTAATCATTAATCCTCACTTTGTAATTAATAGTCTACTCCTTAGCATCTTCCCTACATCTATTAATGATTACTCTCCAAGTCATGCATATCTTTGATGATTTCATCATGTACTTTAGTAGGAATATTGTCGCCCCTTAGCCAAGTTTACAATGTATTGTTTACCCCAATATTTTGCAAACCATCTGCTACACTATTGCCTTCCCGGTAGGTATGTTTGATTTTAAAATTATCAAAACTCTTGCAAATATCAATAGCTTCAATTATAAAGTCCCTGATTGACCAGCTTGGAGGTTGTTTTTGGTTTAACAAATTGATAATGTTCAGCGAATCACCCTCAATTATAATATTGGAAATATTACAATCTCTAGCTAACCTTATTCCCCAAAGCACTTGCTAAAGCTTCCGAGTAGTGATTGGTTTGCCTACCCATTTTTCTAGAAAAAGCAGCAACAAAACAACCTCTGTGATCTCTAATCACTCCACCTCCTCCTGAATCCCGAGGATTTCCTTTTGAGGCCCCATCAAAATTCAACTTGTGCCATGCACTGGGAGGCTGAATCCATTAGACAGTGGATCTATCAATGCTACTGTTATTCTTGCTCCTAACAGTGCCAATGTTCCAAGTAGCCAGAATGTGCTCTTCTTCCTCAAGGTAAAGTCTATTTTTAGGGGGTTTAAATCTTTCAATGTTGTCTTTTACTGCAATGATAATTTCTTTGTAAACTTTTTTGCATATCTTTCTGGTATTCCTGAAAATGACATCATTTCTAGCTTTCCAGACTCGCCACATGGTGTGAGGGAGAACCAATTGCCATAATCTCCTCACCACACAGTGCTTGTAAGGAGAGTTCCATTTTTCCCATGCCTGTAGACAAGTATGGGGAAATATCCATTCCTGATTGAAGTTTTCAAAAATAAGATGCCAGATTTTGGAAGTATACTTACAATGAAGATTGAGGTGTTTGATGTCTTCTGCTTCCTCTTGACACATGCAACATCTGTTAGGCATGATAAATCCTTTCCTAATGATATTTTCATTAGTGAGGATCTTTCCTTTAATGATAATCCACTAGAAGAAATTTACTCTAGGGGTTAGCTTGGGCATCCACAACTTATGCCATTCAATTTCACTTTCAATAGAGGCAAAGAAAGAATTGTAGCCAGATTTAACCAAGTACTCTCCATCAAAGGAATCTTTCCAAATAAGTTCATCCTTATGATTTTGAGGACTGATATGTATTAGGGAGAGATGACTCT
Organism: Taxus wallichiana var. yunnanensis; assembly: GCA_018340775.1. Taxonomy (NCBI): domain Eukaryota; kingdom Viridiplantae; phylum Streptophyta; class Pinopsida; order Cupressales; family Taxaceae; genus Taxus; species Taxus wallichiana. The sequence continues at coordinate 737,509,695 of CM031241.1, forward strand.
ACATGGATGAAACAACAGACTACATATTATCCTCATCTACTTTGATCTGTTTCCATTTCCTTTTATTATCAACCACCTCAATATAGTCCTGGACTTTCTTCCCATAATTTCTAATTAGGCTATCTTTAATGTGTTTATAAGAGGAAATCCAATTAATGTTTGACCATTTGTCATTCCATAAATCAATGTATTGTGCATCTCCAAGATTCCAGTTGTATCTTTGAGAGAGAATATGCCTAATGTGGAGAAGATTATTCCAGAAAATTGATCCATTCGAAGTAGCTGATCAAAAAGAAAGGAATTCATGTTCTGATTGGAAAGGTATTTGATTTTGATCAACTCACTCCATGGCTTCTACTCTTTTATAAGCCTCCAACCCAACTTTGTAATTAGAGCAGCATTCATATTTTTGATATCTTTGATGCCTAAACCCCCAATCCACTTTGGCTTATAGACCTACTCCCAAGCTACTAAATGGTACCTAAACCTATCTTCTGTGCCATGCCATAAAAAGTGATTTTGGATTTTTTCAATGCTATTCACCACTGCTATTGGAATGTTGAACATTGACATGATATAAATAGGTAAGTTCTGAAGAGTGATTTTTATCAATAAACATTTTCCAGCACTTGAAAGTAAAGCACCTTTCCAACCAGCAATTTTTTTCTAAAATCTCTTAAGTAGATCATTCCAAACCTCATTAGAAACCTTACTATTACTCATCGGGAGCCCTAGATAAGTAGTTGAAAGGGAGTTAATTGTATAGCCAAGAATGAGAGCAATATTTCTTTTCCTTTCAATAGGAGTATTGAAAAAGTAGACTGAGCTTTTGTCAAAGTTTACTTTCTATCCCGAGGCTTCCTCATAAAATCTTAGAATAGTTTTTATAGCCTTAGCTTCAATTATTGATGCCATCGTGAAGAAAGATAGTGTCATCAAGAAACTACCGTGTGAGAGGAAACTCTGATTGCAGTAAGTAGGTTGAAAACCCTTTATCATACCAATATGAATATATTTTGAAATAGCTCGGCTTAAGTGTCAACAATTATGATGAATAGTAAAGGGTATATGTGGTCCCCTTGGAAAATTCCTCTAGTGCTAACAAAAAAGCCAACTGGTTCACCATTGACAACCACTGAGAATCTAGAAGAGGATATGCAAGATTGGATAATTTTCCTAAATTTATTTTGAAACCCAAACTTGGACAAAACCTCATCCATGAATTTCTAGGAGACTCTGTCAAATGCCTTATGCATGTCTAACTTGATAGCCATCCCAAATTTTTTACTTTTATCCATTGAATGAATTGTTTCATGAACCATAATAACTCCATCCTGGATAATTCTACCTTGTATGAATCTACTCTTGTTGTTGGGAAATAATTTCCATTAGAAGAGGTTGCAGTCTAGTGGTTAAAATCTTTGTGAAGATCCTATAGACTACATTAACCAGACTAATTGGCCTAAAATCCTTGAAATCCTTTGCATCTAGCTTCTTAGGTGTAAGCACAATATGTGTATTATTTAACTCTTTTATTAGATTTCCAGTTCTGTAGAACTCATTTACAGCTTTCAACAGATCTTTGGAGAAAATTTCCCAACATCTTTGGAAGAATTTTGCAGAGAAACCATCAGGGCCCGAGCTTTATCCCCTTCCGGAGAAAAAACATCTTTTTCAACTCCTCAATGGTGATTTTTTTACAAAGGCTCTTAAATCTATCTTCAGGTAGCAAATTATTAGGAATGGAGTCTAAGAGAAAGGAGGCCACTTGCTCGTTGTAGGAATTGTTCTCTATGAGAATATTCTTGTAGAATTTGAGGGCTTCAACTTTGATGTCCTCAAAATCCATAGTAATGGTACCATTTCCCTTGGAGACTTCAGTAATTCTGTTACAAGCCCTATGCTTGAGGGTTGTCATATGAAATTATTTTGTATTTCTGTCTCCTGCCTTTAGCCAGAGAGCTCTAGATTTCATTCTCCAAAAGGTTTCCTCATAACTATTGATATTATGTAGGTTAGAGAGAAGATTTTTTTCCTTTTGATGATCCTCAAAGGTCATACCTTTCATTGAGACTTTAAGCTCAAACTCTTCCATTTTCTGTTTAAGCTCTTTCTTTTTTTCAAAAATATTACCAAAAACCTCTTTATTCCAAATTCTAACCTTTTGTTTCACATTTTTTAACTTCTGAAGAAGTCTGAATTGGGTAGTTCTAGTCCCTTCCCAAGTCCACCACTCTTTAATTCTATCAAGAATGTCCTCATGTTCAAGCCATGTCTTTTCGAATTTAAAATTGCGGGGAAAGGTTTTGACCAATTGAAGAAATTAAGGGCAATAGAATTGTGGTCCAACCACCTGCGGGAAGAGAGGAGAGATAAAAATTCTGATCTAAGATCTAGTTAGTAGAAATGTGAGCTCTATCCAATCTAACCTGAATCAAATTTAGACCAGGTGTATTGATTACCATGAAGTTCAATGTCCATAAGGTTAAGAGTCGATATGAAGCCTGCAAAATCTTCCATGCTGGTAGAGAAATCAGAGTTCCCTCTAAATTTTTCCCCCAGATTTAAAGGAGTGTTAAAGTCCCCCATTATCAACTAGTTTGTATCCTCAAAGTTATTTTGAAACGAGACTATCTCTTTCCACATATTTCTTCTACCAAAGAATGTATTAGGGGCATAAATATTGGAAAGAATTCAGCTAGAATTATTCTCAAGGATTTTAAAAATAATAGCTAAATGATCTTGGGAGGATGAAAGCACATTACCACGAACAATTTTAGTGTCCCAGAGTAACGATAATCCAACATTAATAATTCAATATTAAAACAACACATTAATACTTGTAAAAAATATACATAATAAAAAATGAGCTCACAAACACAAGAGATTGATTAGACTTAGTTGTTTTTGGACTGATTTGGGTGATCTAAAAGATGAAAGAGGAAGATCTAGACATGAGACTGACTTGATACTCAAATTGTGACATTAATATTCCCTAGGAAGGACTGTGTAGTAGGGGTAGGAATTTCCATACATTCTTAACATATTTTGATAGACTTGATCCTACTGAAAATTGTGATCTATAACTTTTTATGTTTATTGCTTGTCTAAATATCTTCATCACTCTCGATGATCGATGTTCATCACAAGGTGGGGGTACCTAAATTATTTTCTCAATATTTCAAACCCTAACCATGGATACAAATTCCCGAAAAAAAAGTGTTATAGGGTTGTGGAGGAATCCAAGTTTCTTGAGCCTGGGGAAACTCAATTCATGTTAAGAGCGAATTTCTTAGATATTCCTTATCACAATCTTATGATAGGATTATTTTTATGATGATTAATTATCTTACCTTGAAGACCTTTCTGTAAGGTAACCCCTTACTTCCACCTCGTGCTCTTTAATCATTTTTGCATAAGTTCTTCAATTATTTTTCCCTTTTAAATACTACACTACTTGGAGCATTTGATTAATTTGGTTTCTCAGGGAAAGAGAGCTCATCCCCTTCATCATGTTATCCCTTTGATATATAAACATTTATACCTAGTTATCATTAAATTCATCCTATTTTTCCCATTACTTCTTCCTTCCCACCCCTCCACCCACTTTTCCTTTGAACTCCAAGCACGTTATCTCCCTTGCTTCTAAAAAAACCCTCCACAAAAAAAAAAATAAAAGGCTATCCCTAGCAACATTCCTCATCCCTCTCTTTCTCACTTAGATGAAAGAGAGGTTTATCTGAATCTTCTTGTCATATGTACAAAGAACTTGAAACCCTTTAAATCCACTACCGTGAACTTCCGAACTGAAGTAGATATTCATAGCGACATGATAAAAGGATCAAAAAGGAAAGCAAATAGCTAAAAGAAAAAATCAAAGGCTATAAAATTACAATTGAGAATGACAAAAAGGATGCCAATCTACTTGAGGACCTCAATAAGAGGATTACAAGCATTGAGAAATAATAGGGAAATATCAAGAGAAAGCAATGTGACATCATTTCTATCCTTAAAGGCAATATTGATCTTCTCACAACCATCACTCAATAGCTAGAGGAGATCAAGGGAAAAGAAAAATCCAAGAAGGATACTATCTTCAAAGACATCAATAGCATCTTGGACAATATCAAGAAGACTTTTTTCAAGGTCATGAAGTAGATTCACATGGGTGTCTTCTCTTCACAAGGTGATATGGCTGGCTTCTTTTTGGATTAATGTTGTAGTTTTGCCGATGTTTTGTTGTAGTTTTGTTGTGGTTAGGCTACAACTGTACAATTTCTTTATTGTGATCCTATTTTTAAAATTTTCTTTATTCTTCTTATGTGCCTCATTGACTTATTATAGCAAGGGCCTATTGTATTCTAGGTAGGATCATAGTTAAAATACCTTTTATCATTTAAAACAATCCTACAAAAAACATTAGTTAGGTTTTGGTCACACCCCTGCACCACCGATGTTGGCAATACTCTTAAGAGGCCTTAAACTGCACATCATTCTCTACCTAGAATACAATATCTATTTATAGTATAATCAAATTTTACAACCTTTCTTTGACAAATATTGAATTGAGTTTATCTTTTAAAAATCTACTTGAGTGAGTGAATTTGGATACTTTCAAATGTGGGAAGCATTCCCCTAAACCTAGTGGTAAGATTAATACTTATAGATAGTGTTTCCTAATGAATGTGCAGAGGTATTTGCAGAGTGTACAGAAATTTGGGTTCCTTTTGTGCTATATTTTATAATAGAAGTCCATAAAAGTGTTAGGTAATAAATGAGGTGATTTTCACTTTCTTATATATGCTTCCAAAGGTGATTTAAGTTACACAAAATAATTGAGTAAATGACCCAAATAATAATGTGCAACTAAAGTTTTAGGATTAAAGTGAGTAAGGGAAAAATGTGCACTGAGGTCAAGAACATATGATGTTCCTACCCCTATTATACATTTTTACCCTAGAGAGACAATCAAGTGTGTAGTTTGGAAGTTGACCAATATAGTTTATTCATGGATTTCATGCATTCAATTCCGAGAAGATATCGAAAGATCAAAGTGTGTATGCTTAAAAATCTATTCAAAATACCTAGAGATATACTAGATGAGAATGTTTAAAGTGTACTTATTTGAGTAAAATATTAATGTTAAGAATAAAATTTACAAATAGTAGAATTACAAAAATTAAGTGCCCATAATGCCAAAAACCCTTATATTATTTATTTTATAAGACTCTTCTTATATGAATAGGTTTTTAGATGATGATCAATTCATTTAGAGAGATTCGATGCATGTGAGAAAACTATTGGTTGACAATGAAAATAAAATAGGAAGATGAGCACCATAGAAAATTGTATAACATACGGACACTGAAATTTTGGTACATCCCTACCCTAGATGGATTTACAACTCCAGCCTCTATTGCAAGGGTGATTCAAGTTCAAACCTCTTAGTTTCATTATTGTACAATCCTTGAGCTATCTAGAAGTCATCTATAATACTCTAAAAGCATGTATACATCTATTTTCAGTTTTCAAATGCATGTTAGGTTGATTGGTGTATGCTATATTCTTTATGTCTGATTCGAGTTATAAATTTGAGTTATTATTTATATTGTAACATCTTTGTAAGATCTATAATCAAGTCAAGTCTAATCTAAAACCTAATTCAATTCAATTAAAATTTAATCAAGGGTTAAACACTTCACTCACACCCTTGATCCCATGTCCTTGTATTTATGCATTATCATATATCAAATTTCAAGAATTTTTTTGCTTCTTTATTATATATGAAGTCATCAAATCATTAAGAAAACTATTTTCTTTAAACTCATGCAGACTTTATGGATAATGTTGTTTTAGACCACTAACAAGCCATGATTCATTAACACCGGATCATCAATTTTCCAATGTAGATCCTAATAATATAATTCATATGGTTTTGGGAATATCATTTTAGTTGAACATTATTTTAAAAAAATTGAGATATGTGAAGAGATAAGGATGAGAGAAGGAGATATACTTCAACATATTCTTTATATTCCTCTTCTCTCTTATTATGCTATAACTAGAAATCCAATATATTGTAAAAAGGGTTTCTCTTCCTTAAAATTAAGGTTCCCTTTCTCTTTTAGGTGTCGAGCATTTGAGTGTTTCTAACATCTATTTTTAATTTTTTTAAATACATGAACATATTAGATTATTTTGAAAGTAGATTATGTATATTATAGCTCTTTATACAACTATATATTTTTCTCATATCCTCCATTTGTATTTGTGTCAACTATCCCTCACCTCTATATTATCTTCATGGTTTATTATGTGTGGAATTTACAAGGAATTTATTCACAACATATCGTAAATGATGAGAGTGATATTTAGATTTAATTGATGGTATGCTTGTGGATCATATCTTCCCTTTGATATGCATGTTTTCCTCTCATATGCTAAATCATACATGAAGGGTGATCCTAAAATTATTGGTGTATCACTATGTTTTATTTTCATGTTTTATCACCCATTTTATGTTGTAATTGGGAGATCAGAGTAGATTAGTGCTAACATAGAGTTGTGAGGATAAGATCCAACATTATCTAGAGGTATTCCTTAAGGATCCCAACATCAAACATATTGATGAATTCACCTTTTTCTTCTAAGATAGAAAACTATTAAAATTAGTGATATTATGGGTGCACATCTCGTCCAAACAATATTTTTGGTGTGCTTATTGCGAGGTTTATTTTTATACATATTTTTCTCATTCTTAAAGTGTTTCACTACAAATATTGTAGTAACCTTGGTTCCCTTAATTGCACCAACATTTTTAGACATGCCTGGTGGGACATTTCTTTTTAAAATTTTGTTCTCATTTTTAAGTGTTCCATTACAAACATTTGAAACACTATGGTTCCTTTAACCTTGTAAAAATTTCTAGATTATCCAATGGAACTCGTGTGTATTCTTGTTACATATTTGTAGTATTCATAGAAACAAGGATGCATGTTTTCTAATTATACCTAAGTTGTGGTGTCTTTTTATATCATTTGGTTTTTGAACCATTTTTTCAAGCACATGCTAAATCAACTAAAGCAAGACCACATTTATCTCATTTGCATGAAATTTCCATAAATCCCCATCCATTTATCATGAGATTACACTTTCATGGATCTTCATAAAGATCTTTCCTTCTATCATTAGAACCATAGCTCCCTCCATTTGGAACAATGGGATGATATTCCCAAAACTACCATATAAAATTTACCCATCTTTCATGGAAAAGGTTTTATAACCCATGTTTTTAATATCCAATATGTATCTAATTATAGTCACAAAATCATACACTTTAGACATTTATTTACCCTGGTCTCATACTACTATTTAGAAGGTTCTTGAGCAAAGAAAGTACTAACTAAACCCCATCCATTTTCCCATTTTATTTTTTTATTTCATAATTTGTGACCTATTGCACATACATGCCTAGCCATTTTTGCACATTCCCCATAATTTTAACCGTGAATCGGGTTTCCCAAATTTAGTATTAGGGTACCCATAGGCACCTTGGTCCCACTGGGACGCCCAATCTATTTAGCACTTTCCCACCACTTTTTGGGCCTCTTCTAGTTGTTTTTCATGTTTATATTTTCCGTGGTTGGTCTTTTCGGGTTATTTATGAAATTAGAGAAAGATAACCCTATAAATATAAAGTTATGAGACCATAATGAGGTTCCTAGCATCATTTACTACTATCACTCCATCTAGAGTTGGATCCATTACATAAATTGCATCCACATAGTTCCATGCATTAAGACTAGAGATCTCAGATCAATACACACACTTCGTAGTGGAGGGATTTTATTCTATTGCATACACACATGCTATTAAATTTTCTACATTTAGTTATTGCTCACTACTTCATATAGTGTGACTGAAACAAGAGCACTGGGCATGACATTCACACACACATCAAAACTACATCCGAGTCCGAAATGTAGTACAATGCTCAATTTAGTAAGCCCAATGTTGAGGTAGCTAAGGTTAGTCTGACCCATTCATTTACATCTTTTATTTTTAGGGATTTGATACTTCTTTTGTCTCTTATAGGTCTTCAACATCATCTTTCTTCATTTGGTACATTCGGAAAAATTTAGTAAATCCAGTTTGACAAATAACGAGGGTTACAAATCATCTTTTAACCCTAAGAAGACTAGCTACAAAACTTTTTCAGAGACTAGGGCACCTATTTTTCCAAAACAGGGTACCCCGAGGCACCCCAAGATACCTTCCTAGGTTATTTAGTCTGTTTAGATCCTCCAAATATACTCTTTTCGGGACCTTTGTGCAATTGTTCCTACTACTCGAATTTTTGTCACACTGTGACACTACGCGAGAGTCATCTGCAATCAGCTAAGTTCCTTCCTCACTTTACTCTTACACATTAGGTTTTCATTTCTATTAGTTTAATTATTTATCTAATTTATACTATTTTATAATATGTATTTACAAAGTGTTTATGTCCCTCCTAGACTAGATTAACTATTCATTAGCTACCTAGTTTAGTTAATTTTTAGTTAATCATTTTGGTGAACCCAACTCTTATAATGGATAAAAATCATCCTTCTGAATCCCCAGTCATTTTGCAATTTGATAGCTTTGGTCATGCCTTTGTCAATACCCCTACTAGCCCTTCTGGCTATAACCCTTGCCCTTCATTTATTCATCTCTCATATGATGATATAGATCATGCATCTTCGAGACGTTTCTATTGTTTCTTATCTATGTACTATTTATCCTAATCTCCTAGCACATATTCTTGAAGAATTACAAACTCCTTCATCTGACCATAAAGTGTAAACTACTTCATCTTACCATATAGTAAAAAATCCTTCATCTGACCACATAGTGCAAGATCCTTCCATTACAATTTACCTAATATTGATCATTTCCATTCTTCCATTCATATTGTAGCCACCCCACATGACTCGATGTCATTATTTACATAATTGATATAGTTCCTACAGTTCCATCACCATATTCTCATTTCATGAATGTTATGCTACCTTATGCAGGGTCTACTCCAGAATGTCCTTTGACTTTACCTACCCTTCCATCATCCCACTTATCACCATTTGAGGGTACCATTTCTATGATAGATGCAGTTCCTTCTATGTCTCTTGTTACTACTACTAGTCTTATTCCATATCAGGGGCCTATCCACTCTATAGACATCAATTTTTCATCTACATCTCCATCTCCATCTCCATCACCACCAGTAAACCCACCATTCACTTGTACCTTCTTCATGAATGACTCTTATTGGAACCATATACTGCTTGATAATTCCTACAAATCTAATGTATATTCACATGATGGTCTTCTTCAGCTTGGTTTCACCTTTGAAGACCTCCATTCTCCTTTATATGACTCACATTTATATCATGGATCTATTATTCTCACTGTTGCATATGGATTGTGCATTTTTCATCTTGTTTTTTACCTTATGTGTTATCATACTTCTCCCCCACTTACACTCATTCAATCTTGGTTATATTATATTTTAGGCACACTTGATCTTGGTCATATCGATATAGCTTTTATTATGCCATTTAGTACTGTGCGCATTTACAATAGCTCATTTCTTTGTTACTCACCCAATTTTACTATTTGGTATTCTCATGGATGTCCATTGCCTCCCTTTATTGACAAAAAATATGCCATAATAATGTATATATTATGGGTTTAGGGTTATATGAATAACCAATATGAGATAATTTATTACCAAGTTACCTTTGTTGTTCGGTATGATTTTGACAACGATAATCCTGATCTTGTAGAAGATTTTTACTTTCCCATTACTTCCTCCTATAGATGAAAATATGCCACCACACAATATAAGTGCCATCTGCAAATGTTTAGCTAATAATTCTAACCCTGCTAATCATTTTTTTAACACATATCTATTGGATTCAATCCACACCTTGTATGCTCTCAATCAAGATAATTTCCAAGCTATAACATCCACTATTACCACTCTTTAATCTGAAATTCAACAACTCAAAGATGTCTCTCCATCGCATGTTTGCACTTTTTATGTCCTCTACATAATCTATGTCCATTTCTGCCATATAACCAAACCTCAAGTCATACCATTCACTAAAACTCTCATATTTGAACATAATACTACACCACATGACATCCTTTTCCAGATCCTTCGTCATCGCTTGGTCACCCTACCACCTACTCATCATTATTCTCCTCATCAACTAGCAAAACGTCAAGATCATCCATACTGCCATTATCACCGAATACATGGGCATCATGATAACAATTTTCATGCTTTGTCATGAATGATCAAACAATTTGAACATCTAGGCCTTCTTTCATTTACCACACCACATTCTAACACTCATGATACAACTCATCACATTATTATTTCCCCTAAGTCTCCAGATTAGTGCTACTTAAGTACCTCCCGAGTAATGACCTCTTGTAATTTTTTCACCATCCCCTTTATCCATCCATCTATGACGGCACCACAACAATCATTTACCAATGTCAGTTCATCATTTTATGTTAGTACATCATCCATCGTATCACTAGGACATTGTGTGCCACCAAAATCTGCTTGGCACATCCACTCTTCCCATGCGTATAGGTCTCATTCCCTGCTACAACGTTTTTCTACTATACCTCCGCTATTAGAACACAATCACATGATTTTCCCCTCACACCGATGAAGGACATTCATCCTTCACCATCATTGGATAGTCATTCATTCACATGTACTTGGGGGCATGACACTCCACCTCCTCCTCCTCCTTCTTTAGTGTTCCCATAGTCACACTTATTCTCCTTTACATTCTTATACATTCATACTCACTATTTTTTCTAGCATCACTACCCAATGACACACTCTTTTGATTCAGTTCACACTTGATTGTTGAGGGATTACCATTACACTAAACCCCACACACTACACTATAGGCACTACATATTTACATTTTATCACACACATCGTGCATCATACACCATCCATTCTACACCTAGTCTACATTCTACATTATACTACATTCTCATCATGCACATATTAGTCATTCTACGTATTACATATGCCATTATACCACTTCACAAAACACATATATATGTCATTCAAATCCTACATATTATGCTAGGTTACATTACATATGAGTCTAGCTTTACATTTCATCACTACATCTTACATTACTAGTCTATCTACACCTATTACATTGCATTTTACACATTACATATTACACATCCTACACATTTAGCATCACATTCAACATATCATGCATTTACATACCATATTCATCACTTGGTCATCTATACTACATTTTCTTCTATGCACTACACTCACCACCCAATGGCGCACTTTAGTTCATTGATCCATACTCGATTCTTTGAGCATTTACAAATCATATGAACCTTACACATTCATTACTTGACCTTTTCACCATGTGGCATTTATAGGCTAGTGATATACAATTTAGTCTAAATCATCACCTATTCCATCATTTTATAGTGTTATCAACCTTAGGTTACATCACAACTCCCTACCATTTATCTTGTAGTGATATACGCTTAGTGTTAAATCATCACTCATTCACTCATCTCATAGTGATATAGATTAGGGATAAATCATCACACCATATTTCATCCCATAGTGATATACGTGTAGTGCTAAATCATCACCCATTCATTCATCTCATAGTGATACACGCTTAGGGATAAATCACCACTGCATATTTTATCCCTTAGTGATATACATGTAGTGCTAAATAATCACCCATTCACTCATCTCATAGTGATATATGCTTAGGGATAAATCATCACTCCATACTTCATCTCATAGTGGTATACACTTAGGCTATAAGTTCCACATGTATCTCTTCTAAACAACACGACCATCACCACTACACATCTACACATTCATTACAACACGCTAGACATGATATACACACTACTCGACCATTTCCCGATGATGCACTCTTGTTTATGGTTCATTCTTGACTGCTAAGGTGGAAAACAAAATGAACCTCATTATATACATTTCCATCCACTCCGGGGCATGCATATCATATCATTCCATCTTGCATTCCATTCAATCCATCCATAGTATACTTCATATATGGTTACTTTTATTCTTTTTTACTATTGCTTATTCATGATCACTTTATTAAACATACTACTTTGATTACTTATATGTCATTTATCTATATCATCTACACACATGCACGTTCACACTTTTATTATAGTTGTGATTGTAGATACAAGTCTCTGACACATGACATAGATGCTCGCCTTGACCCTTCCTACACTAGTCACCGAGGGTATCCACACATTTGTATCTTCCATGTGTTCTTATTTCATTTTGTACTTAGCACTTTACATTACTTTCTTATACATGCTTTTGACATATTAGCTATCTTCTTAACATGCTAACGGGTGCTTCATATGCAGCATTTTTATGCAAGGATATTAGTTTCCATACTTGTTTGTTATATTATCTGTCATTGTCTACTATTTTTTGCTATTATTTGTGGGCCTTGTCTAATGTTTTGTGTGCATACTTGTATGTTGTTTACAACCATGATGGCCTTATGTGTCTTGTGACATTGTGATTAATGTACCATGTTTACATCCCAATTTTTGTGGCTTACTTCACTTCTTGCGTGTTTACATTAATTTTTTTGTAGCTTACACACTATTTGCGTAGATTATACATTATTTTCTACATGCATGTGTATTTACACTTATCTTTATCTATCCTTTCTTATTTATGTGCGCTTGGTTTCTACCAAGAAATTCTTAGTATACATGTGGTTGACCTTATTTTGGGGCCTCATGTATCCTATCAGCGGTGTCACATGCACACCCAAAGAGGCAGGCATCACTTGAGGATTTTTACATACTAACACAAAGCTTATACACTAGTTTGATTCAGTTATTTTCAGCAAGTGGGTTTAGACCAGTCTACGAACCTTATACACAACGGATTTTACATGATATGGTGTCCTTAGAATTTATGAGAAGTAGTTAGATCTTGGAGGATATAACATTTTATCCCTACACTTCTTCGGCCAGTGGAGTCGGACCACCCACAAAAATAGGATAATACAAAGATATATCTCTACACACATTTTAGGAAAAGTGCTTCTAAAGAGCTTGGAGGAATCGAGTATTTCCTCCCTACACTTCTTCAGCTAGGGTGGCATGAGATCACCCAAAAAAATCATAGTACATGATATCCTTCTACACTCTTTCTCGACATGGATCAGGTGCACATGTTCCATTTACATTTACATTTACACTTACATTTAAATTTTCCATTTACATTATCATACTTTACATGCATCTTTTATATAACATTTTTACACTTGCATACATACATATTTGACTACTTAATCATTTTCTCCTTGCATGTCTAGTTTTATGAGAAAAATGAAGTAAAATGGGTGTAAAAACAAGTAGTAACAAGTGACAACAATAACAACAACATTATGTGACATCACACATCCTTTAGTAACCATGCAGTGCACAATACGGTAGCTACACACACTCGTTCACTCTCATCACTTTTTCTTTGTGTATTTTCATCTATAGTTTCTACGCTCCTCTATATTTTTATCATTCCACACTTTTTCTAGTCCTTTGGCATGTTTCTATTAAACTCTTCATGGACATCAAGTATGCATCTCTATCTATTTTATGTTCACTCACCAACATAAAGTGGGGGAAAATGTAGTCACAAAATCATGCACTTTAGACATTTATTTATCTCGGTCTCATACTACTATTTAGAAGGTTCTTGAGAAAAGAAATTACTAATTAACCCCCATCCCTTTGGCCATTTTATTTATTTTATTTCATAATTTGTGACCTATTACACCTACATGCCCAACCATTTTTGCACATCCCCGTAATTTTAGTTGTAATTGGGGCACCTAAATTTAGTACTGGGGTGCCCATAGGTGCCTTGGTCCCACTTGGAGGCACCTCGATCCTTCTAGCACTTTCTCGCCACTTTTTGGGCCTCTTTTAGCTGTTTTTCATGTTTATCTTTTCTATGGTTGGCATTTCGGGTTACTTAAAAATTAGACTAAGAGAACCTATAAATATAAAGTTTTGATACTATAATGAGGGTCCTAACATCATTTAATACTATCACTCCATCTAGATTTACATACATAGTTCTATGCATTAAGGTTAGGAGATTTGGATAAACACGCACACTTCATACAAGAAGGGATTTTATTCTATTCCATGCACACATGTGTTACATTTTCTACATTTATTTATTTCTCGTTACTTCAAATAATGTGATTAGCATAAGATCACCTAGGGCATGACATGAACACACACACACACACCATAACTACATATGAGTTTGACATGTAGTGAAGTGCTCAGTTTAGTAAGCCCATTATTGTGGCAGCTGAGGTCAGTCTAACCCATTCATTTACATATTTTATTTTTAAGGATTTGATACTTATTTTGTCTCTTGTAGGTCTTCAACATAATCTTGCTTCATTTAGTACATTTGACACATTTCAGTAAATCTAGTGTGAAAAATGGAGATGGTTACAAGTCATCTTCCAACCCTAAGAAGACCAACTACGGAAATGTTTTAGAGACCAGGGAACCTATTCATGTAGACCAGGGCACCCCGGGGTGCCCTAGTACCTTTCTAGGTGCTTTAGACTATTTAAATCCTCCAAATCTACTCTTTTTGAGACCGTTGTGCAACTGTTACTTTTTTTGGAATTTCCTATCACACCTATGACACTCTGTGTGATCATATGCAATTAGCTAAGTTCCTTCCTCACTTTACTCTTACACATTAGGGTTTCATTTCTATTAGTTTAATTATTTATCCAATTTATACTATTTTAGAATATTTATTTACAATGTTTTATGTCCTCCTAGATTAGATTAACTATCCCTTAGCTACCTAGTTTAGTTAATTTTTAGTTAATCACTAATCATTATTCCATATAAAACACTAAATAAGAGAACATATGCCTTAGATTATTTATCTCTTATGTTAGAGGAAAATATCAAGATTAGCATAAAATCTTGGCTCCAAAATCAATTTCCACATACGAATAGCTAGGAGAAAAATTAGAGACATGGTTCAAGGAGAATGCATGCATCATATATCTCTTGAGAGCCTCAAAACCATAAAAATATCCCCAATTAATCATCTTTTATAATTTAACCTTCGATTCAATATGAATTGGAAAATTATTCCTCAAGAATACAAACCCCAATTTATAATTTAAACTCAGATTCAATATGACTTAGAAAATAATTCCTCAAGAATAAAAAACTGAAATATGTATGGATCTTGTTTTATTTAAGATCATTTAATATTAATCTTGTTGTTAATATTTAGTCCTTGTGGTTAATTATCTTCCTCATACATATGATGTTTCTCTAAAATATGAGAAGAACCTTATTCAGGCTAGTACTATAAAACCCATCACCATTTCTCCCATCCTCCCACCACATTATGACTTTCCTCTATCTCTCCATGTAATTGTTGAACTCCCTCTAATACGCCTTAGTTATTAAGTACTTGTATTATTCCTAATACTTTATTTCTTCCCAAGAGTATCCTCAAGCTCTCCATGTAAATTTTTAACTCCCTCCTAATACACCTTAGTTATTAGGGACTTGTATGATTCGTAATACTCTGCTTTCTTCCCAATGATATCTTTATACCCAAATCATACCATATGATATACAAAATTCCCTATCACCTCCACCTAAATCATTAACTAGCTCCCAAACATTTAAACATGAATTCCTAAGAGGTTATGGTACTTTAGAGGTTGTTCTTATCTATTACTCAACATTTTTAAATCATGATTAACCTACCATAATGGTGGATAGAGGCATTTTTAATTTTTGTGATGAAAAGATAATTTATAAAAATCAATGCAACATTCCCAAAACCCTTACTACTAAACCATCTAGTCACCTTGGATATTCACCATGAATAAGATAATATAATTCTTGATGTTATAAATTCCCTTAAGTTATAAAAATAACACATCATGGAGCATTATTTAAAATCTTAGAGGCAAAAATTTGATAGGTTGATCTTAAATGAGATCTTCTTGAGATATTAAGTTATGATTAGTGTAGACACACAAATGTGGCAATTTGCACTTTGAAAACACTTGATTTCACAATGAACTCTTATTATGATAAATACCATCTCTACATTCCCACTTAGAACTTTATGAGGTCTCTTATTTATCTTGTTTATTCCTTCACATTGACATGTCAAAACTTTTTGAGAGCACAAGGCATAAAATCCTTAATAAGACACTAAGTAACAAATTATAAACTTAATTTGGAATATTATATACCCCAGGGTAAGACCATATAGTTTGGTTAGGATTTTATATCAAGTCGTAGAATTTTTATGATCTTGGATAGATGTTTCGTAAACTTTCCTTTCAAATTCATATCTTTTTTTGGGTCTTCTACTTCATCTAGGTCAGCTTGTATTAGATAAATCATCTATAGATCCCTATATAAGTAAGTAAACACCACCTCATTTTCTAACTGAAGAAATCCTTTGGAAATGTACTTGATACGATCACTTCCTACACTCTTACAAGGAATTTTAATCTCCCTAAAGCTTATAATAAAACATAAAAATCAATAGGGGAGTACCCACATTAGGTATAAATATTATTACCAAGTCAATACAACACCCATTTACAAGTACCCACACATCTCTCCTCCAAGTATTTTAGAAAGATCCAAAGTCAAAGAAAATATTGTTAAATTAGTCACCAAATCTATGTATCTAGATATCACATGCTATATCGAGAAGAATGTGTGCTTTGAGGACTCTGACAATTGGTGACAATGTTGGTGGTGCACAGGGTGACAGAAACCCAACTAATGTTTATTTTGAAAGACTCTTCATCCATGGATATGGTTTCAGATAATGTTCAATATCTTCATAGAGCCTCATTATATGATCGAAAAGTAGGGTTTGTCATGGAAAAAAATATAGAAAAAAAAACCACCATAGAAATTTGTAGGTTTATAAATAGAGAATTTTGAAGACTGTACCTAAGGTTTAAGACCATATGGAAAACTCTTGTACCAAGATAGTTTACAATTGCAGTCTTAGTACCAAAGCATTTTCAGATTCATATTTCATTGGTTTAGCACTGCATAGTCACATAACTTCCCAAAAAATTTGTAACAAGATATTATCACTCATTACCTTTTATATTAATATTCATACCTTGTATAACATGCTTCAAGATATTATTTTTATATTGTATAATTAATTTTGGAAATTAGTTAATCAAAATATACACTAGTATCTAACGTACATCCATATAGTGTTAATATAACCTCACTAAATAACATTTATATTAAACAAACAAAGATATCTATCTTAATATAAAAAGGATTTAAACATATTGGTGAACCCAATTTTGAGTGAACCCTATTTTCCTTAGGGATTATCCTTACTAATTATTTTTAGATCCATCAAATTACTAGTGTTTATATTCATATTTCATCATATTTCCTAACCTAAAATTGATTTTAATTTTTCCTAGGGTCTATGGTCTGCTTTTACCCTTTGAGTCTCTTTTTAGGGCTCCTTATTGCTAATTCGCCTTTAATTACATATATCAAGAGTAACAAATTTATCATCAAAGTACTTAGAGGTTATTCTTAATTTTTATATAATTAACAAAAACATATGTGTTTGACTTAATTTTTAGCACAATTTTCATCAACTAAAAAATTATTATGTTTAATAATTAGAGAATAATCGAAAAATATAGACTTTTAGAAAATTTGGAAATTGTTATTTCACATAATCAAATTAGAAACTACCTCTTTTCATTTTTAAAAATTAAAATTGTATTTTTAGATATGTTTTTTTAATTCATTTTTGACAATCACTTTTTTCACAAATCAAATTTTGGCCAATCTCCTCACTAATCTTGGGTTCCTCTTGGTGAATGATCTTCTCATTTTTCTAAGATTGATTAGTTTTTTTTTTTGGTATTGTAATGGCTTATCTTCATCCTCTTATTAACACAAAGATTCCTCTATATTTCTAAGATTTTTACACAAGTTTTTGTTAAAAATGTTCTTATTAACAAAGGATAAAGCCTCAATATTTGTGTTATCTCTTTCATTCATGATTTATGTGTTTCTATTGTGGATCTATGTTCTTCTAATTTGTGTATCTATAGATTTGAGAATATCCTTGTAAATTATTTGCTCTTATCACTATTCTAATAAATATTGGCTTGATGATACTACTTATTATTCTCTCTTTGATTATCCTTGTTACAATATTATCCTTGGGCAACCTTGGTTACATGCTACTCACATCACCTTCACACCCACTCTACCTGTGATAGTTATATATATTGTTCCCATAATTTTGAGGACATTGCATGTTCCCCTTCAAAATATTACAATGTTTATGGCCTTAAAAACTATCACCTGGAATAAAACTCAATATAGCTCTCATAAAAGTATAGTTACTAATACAGTGGTTATCTCATTACTTCACTTGATGCACTACTTCACCTAATTAAGGGAATCATCTTTAATGGATTATACTAATTTATTTTCATCTCCACAAATAAGTTTCTATTATCCTATGGGTATATCTACTAGTGTTCAATCTACAATGCTCACATCTTCGGGGGAAAAACATATCACCCTTCCCAATGTTATACTAATAATGGATTTACACATAGTAATTTACACATGCATAAGTTCATATCTCATGCTATATAAAAGGATGTCATTTTCTCTTATAATATTACTTGCACTATAATTGATGCACTTATTTATGCTATGTTGGCCATAACATGTATGCTTGGTGTCACTCATGATAATATTACATATGCTACTTTGTGCACACCTTGGTATGCTTTTCATTGATCCTAAAGCTTATATACCACCTCTTATACTTGTGGCTGACCTTATCTCTCTCCTCTTTTTGAGGTTAATACAATCTACTCTCATAACATTGATTTTCTTGCATATTTATTATATCAACATATTCCTCTTGCTAATAAACCAACAAATAGTCAATAATGATTCAATTTTTTGACTCTATACGGTTTTCCCCTCATACTCCTATTCACAAATCATATAAATCATACATGTATTATTATGGATCTATTCCAAATTTCAGTCCTCCCAAAGTTTCTATGGAACACACAATTGAATCACATTTTGTGGCACAAATGAGGCTTGAGCCTCCATACTCCACACTAGTTTCTCAACATATTCAGGACGTTCTCATTACATATATTTCTATTTTACCCATATATTTGTACATATATATGCATTATAATAATAAAAAACATTTAATTATTTGGAAAAATATAAAACAAGGGATTGGGCATTTTACTTGGGTTGTTAGCACCTTACAAAAGATATACATGTTGTCTATCGATATGATTTGATAAATAAAATCCCTTATTATTTACACACATGTGTTCATTCGTATATATAGTTGGATGTAGGGAAAAAATATCGATACACACTTATAGGATCACAAATTGTTCCTTACATTCTTCTCTTTAGGAAATGCCTCCTTCTCCTACTCGTGTAATTGTTATATTATAATAATTTTCTATTTCCTAGTGTATGCTTGGTTACATACATTATGCACTTTCTATTTTCATAATAACAATACTACCACATGTGCCTTGTGTAGCATTGACATCTATTATTTCACATATTTCACTTATATTTACTACTAGATTATGTTATCATGTTTTTACACACTTGTTTCATGCATACTTTATTGTGGGTGAATATTTCTATTTACTTTTTTCATTTCTTATGAACTATATGAATTGATTTTCTTGTGATACCGTGGGTGTCCCATGTTTGTGGAATCATGCCTATATTTTTCATTATTGCTTGCTCTTATTTATAGGATCACATGCCTTGATTTTCTTATGACATTGTGGTTGTCATAGGTTTGTAGGCATTATGCATTTTTGTGTGACATTGATTGCATACTTCTTACATACATTTAGATTCCTCTTGTTATCAAATACATTGGTTTCTATTTATTATATTGTTAGTTTTCTTGCACGCCATGGTTTCCACCATGCAAAACCCCTTCATTTTGTAGGTACAAGTTATTCTAGGTGTCCACCACTTCAGAACTCTACAATATATTATATATTATCAGTGTGTCATACATTTCATTCATTAACACACATATATTAATTTTGAGCCACATGCTTTTGAAGATGCATCATACGAGGGGGCATCCATCCGGATTCATTTATACATATATAATGGACACATATATAATTTTGGGGGTACACATAGGTACATACAGGGTATAAGAACTCACAAGAATAGTCTAACATATAAATTTAGACAAAATTCACAAGTTTGAAACCATACAAATTGGTTAGGATCATACATTATGGGATTGACCCTCCCATATCTTTTTCCTAGCAGAAGATACATCATTTTTATTAGTTATTTCAGATTTTCAACTACATTCTCAGTTTTTGGGCACAATTTTATCCTTAGTTTAGTTTGTTCATATCATTATAGAGGGTATGAGGTACTTCAATCCTTCACTATGGAATTCAAAGTTCTTCTAAAATTTCAAATATCTTGGTTGTATGATTCTACTTCCTTTATCAAATTTTTAGCACATTTTTTAGTTTCTAATCATCTTTTTTTCAATTGTTATATGTTGTGTAGAATATGAGGAGAGTTTTGGAGAACTTTTCCTCTCTTATACGATATGTCCTTATTTACAAAATTGGGTCTATATCCAATCTGCAATGGTGATATCTATAAGGTTATGGAAGGTATCTAAATAGCCAAGTTCTTCATAGGTAACCCTTTCTCTCCTCTCACATTCAAAGGGGAAGATATTAGAGTTGTTTAATAATTGTGGTACCTAGTATTATTCCATTGTAAAGGTACATTTATACCTTTTCTTTCTTATCTCTTCTGTACATATCCATGTTGGGTTATATGCACCTAACACTCTAGTTTCTCAATGACACCAATTGGGGATTGATTGCCTATAATATGTTGGAAAGTTCAAAAAATGCAACAATAAAAACCTCCAAGAACAAGAAAAGAAAAATGTTCTCCTCTTCTACAAAATAAAAATGTGAGTTCCTTCCTTATTTATATCTTTTCATTTCACTTATATAATAATGAAAAATTCACATTACAAGCTATATTAGAGTTAAATTTTACTTATTTTTCATAGACATTGACTATAATTTGTGTTGTAGTTTTCCCAATGGAGCATGCCAACACCATGCACAACATAAATAATTGTAAAAATATTCATAAAAGGGAAAATTGTGTTTATACTCAAGTATATTTTTTTAAGCATGCAATTTTCATTTCATACTTAAAGGGAAAAAATGTAAACACTCAAATTTGGTAATTTACACTTTGAAAACACTTAATTTGATAATGTTGTCTTGTTATAGTAAATACAATATCTTCATTCCCTCTTAGAAATTTTTAAGTTCTATTGTTTATATTTTTATCCTTGTACACGACATGTCGATAAATTTTGAGAGCACAAGGAATTAAATCCATAGTATGTCACTAAGTAACAAGTTCCAAACTTCATTTGACATATTTTATACCCCATGGTAAGAGGGCCATATAGTTTGGTAAGGATTTTATATCTAGTCTTGGATGACTTGTACATTATTGGAATGACATGTCTTCTAACTTTACGTACATATTCATATCTTTTGTTGAGTCTTCTACTTCATATGTGACAATTTTGATTGGATAAATAATTTATGGATCTCTATATAAGAAAGTAAACACTATCTCATTTTATAAATCATAAAATCATATAGAAACAAATTGATGCAATCACTTCCTACACTTTCAAAAGGAACTCACAACCTATTAAATCTTACAATAGCACATCTAGAATCGTAAGGGTGGGACCCGCATCAGTCCGAAGATTCTTACCAAGACAAGGCATCATCCTCTCTCATTTACAAGAACCAAAACATCCCTACTCCAAGTATTTTAGAAATATATAAATTTAAAGTAAACATTTTCAAATTCATTACTAATTTTTTTATTTACCTAGATATCACATGCTAGGTGAAGAATGATGTACAGTTTGAGGACTCTTTATAGAAGTGTCAATGTCCATAGTGCATAGTGGTGCCAAAAAACCATATAATATTTATTTTGTAGTAATATTCACCCATGGATAAGGGTTTAGATGATGTTTAATATATTTAGAGAGCTTCGTTAGATGATCTAAAAATAGGGTTTGGCAACAATAGACAAATCTAGGTAAGAAACCACCAAATAAAGTTACAGGAGACAAAATATATAGTAGGTCCAATACCATATAGAAGGGTCAAGAATGTAAATTATGGTCTTGATTGATTGGCAATGTCTTTCCCCAATATGGTTTGCAGTTGTAGTCTTAATTCTAAAGCACTTATAGGCTCAGATCTCCATGATTCAAAGATTACATAGTGCCAAAAATTCCCATAATCTTTTATAAAAATCTAAGTGAAAGCATTCCTTTACATTTTAAAGTTTATATATTGTATTACATGGTTCATAATGTTATTTTTATATTATATAATTAATTTTGGAAGTTAATTAATAAAAAATATCCACTATTGTCTAACCTACATTCATTTAATGTAAATCCAATCTCACTAAATAAAATTTAGATTAAAAACCAAATATTTTTATATTAATCTAAAAAGAGTGTACTCATTAATTGGATAAGTACAAGAAGGTGCATGGGTGCACGAGACCTATTTAAAGAAGGGCATGTGGATTGAAGGCACACAAGACAGGGTTCTAAAGCAGGGTTTAGTAGAACACACAATACACACGTAAGATAAGACGGTGTTGGGACTTAGCCATATTTAGAGCTCCTGGATAGCACACGAGGAAAGTGTGACTCACCTAGCATGCATAGTGGATAAGGTGCCACCAAGGCACCGTAGGATAAATAATGGAATATTCCATACATGCAATGGAAGAATCTAGAAGGACATCATTGCAAAAACGGAGATCTTGGATCAAAGGAGGCATGCTCCATTGGAGGACCACTTGGAAACCTTGCAACCAATGCTTACCTTAGAAGGAATGGTTTTGAAGGTAGAAAATCTATATATAGAGGTGTGCGAGATAGTAGAATCGGGGTGATAAGAGGAGATTAAGAGAGAATAATGCATTGGAAAAGAGGTGAAGCTTTGTAAAAATATCATGGAAGATTCTATGGGTTGAGATTAGAGAAAACATAGGAGTGATAGCATATATAGAGGTATGGGTCTATGTTTTTCCTTGTAATATGAAGGGTGTAGTTTTGTTTTGATGCATGACCTTGATGTGCTTTATTATATGGGTCTGATTATGACCTCAAGAAATGTAATGTGGTTATTGAACTCATTAATATCAATGGAAGGTTCTATTCTAAAGCATATATGTGTTCATGATCTTATGTATAATGAATTTCCTTTTGTTATGAATCATTTCTATATGTTTTATGTTATTTATCTTTTATGGATGCATTGATATGATAACTCATCCTAGGTTCTCAAAATGAACGCATGGTTCCTTTCCATTCTTTTGCACTTAATTATCTATCATAGATGATGTATTATCACAAGACTCACATAAAGAGTGGATTAGTGTCTATGCATGCCTCGGGTGAGAACCGAATGCTCGTTGGGTGATAGGCCAATGCACATGGGATTAGACTGTTGTTCTAGGGGTATAATAATGACTACATATTGGTTCCATTTTCGGGACCTATTTTTGAAGTTATTGTGAGAAATGAAATACATATTTGTCCCTGTGATGCGTGATGACAAAACATCTAACCTTTGAAAGTGTTGAAGGATGGTTCAAGAGCACGAAGGATGAGTTTTCTTGAAGATTCAACACTATACCTGAGTTCGATGCATGTAGATGGGTAGAAGAAAACCCGTACCATGATTTTTACAAGAATTTATTTTGTTGTTTTCCAATAGAACTATATGAATGGCTTTTAAGCATATGCATCCGATCTAGTTAGTACTATAGATCGCGCGTATGGACCCAAGATGATTATTAGAGGATGCAAGATGTAGATCCGACTTAGACGTATGTTTTGATCACTAGTGGAAAGGAGTGTTGACCAGTTATACTCTAGAATATGCCATTTATACGTATTCTTTCCCAAAAATTGCTGAGTTTGAGTTTCGAGGGAGACCAGAGGATCATTTTTACATGTTATTCCTTTAGCTATAAATATATTGATCATTACTTTAAGTTAAGAGGCATTTCCCATGGCCAACTAAGATTACCCGAGCACCGAGAGAGGAAGCTAGGGTGGAGGAAGATGGAGGACATTATAGTTGAAAAGGAAAGGGAGGAGAGATGAATCAAGTATAGTGAAGCTCATGAAAGGGATATGACTAGACAATGTGAGGTTGTAAGTGTGATGGATCTATGGAGGTAGATGTTACAAGAAGGAGTTGAGGTTCATGCAGAGGATGTGGAACCTGAGAAGTCTATGCTACCCCATCTTGAAAGCATGGGAGAGAAGCCCTTCAGCTTCTGATGAGATTTCATAAGATGGAGAAAGGATATCCATCAAAGTGCATATCTGAAACCACTGACAACCAACCCCGGGGTTTGGTTTTCTAGATCAAGGGAGAAGTATTGTTAACCCAATTGGTATTAGTGGGAGTAACCGATCTGCACCCAAGAGATATAATTTCTCATTTGGAACATCCATGGCTGTGTAAACCATTCTAGTATTTGGAGGAATTTTTTGACAAGGTGCAAGTACGTAAGGTTGGTATCACATCTGGGAGTGGCACGGGACACACAACTAGTAGTGGGACAATATCAAAAACCATCGCTTTACATTTCATTGGGACATTGAGATCACTAGGTGTGACCACTTCATGCCATTTTTTGGCTGTATGAGGTGGATGTGGTGGTATAGCAGGCTGGAGGACCTGGTGGACCTAGTGGATCTAGAGGATTTGGTGGGTCAGGAGGAATAGGACCTGGTGGATCTAGTGGATTTAATGGAGGAGGAAACACCAAAGGAAACCAAGGCTCTGGATCGGGAGGACAAGGTTCGTAGCCACCTCCATAATTATTTTTGAGATTTCTTTGCACTTACCAAACTAAATGGGTATTAAGGATGCTACAGATCATGTACAAAAGTTTGAATTACTATGGTACATGAAAGGGATCACTACCCCAGAGTGGAAGGAAAGTCAGTTTGTAATAATGTTGCAAGGGCACGCACATAGTTGGTATCGAAAGTATGACCCCCATTAAACAATGGTAGATTACACCACATTAAAAATTCCTTCCTAAAAGAATTCCATATCCCTAAATTTGAGGAGAAGAGTATCAACGCCCGAAGGAGATCCAGTAAGGAATGGAAAAGAGTGTGCAGGAGTATGACGTGTGGTTTAAAACTCTCTTTTCAAAACTAGCCTATGACATTCACCCTTCTCAACATGCTTAATGGTTTATTGGAGGATTGATAACACTGTTTATAAGGACACTATCATACAATACTTTCACAAACCCGTGTAAGGAATTGGAAGCGTCCCTACGTGTTGAGGATGTTAGGATAATTTATGCTATTTTTATTCCTTTTCTAGAGGCTCAATTCACTGTAATGGGTAAATAGTTGGAGAAGCTATCTGCAAACTCAATGCATGAGGTTCATAGTGGGATTTGGTGTACAAAGTGTGAAGTCGAGGGGCATGTAAAGGATATTTTCCCTCAGAAATCGGTACATGCCATGGTGGTAGAATATTAAATTTTCCGTGTGGATCATGATGCAAGTAGGTGCCCTCTACTATAATACACAATCCACAACAAATTTTCTTTCTATTGCAAGATCTGCACTCTCTACAACCCATGATACCAAGGATTGTAGAATAATTGATTAGATCTATGATGTTATTGATCTTGGTGTGTTTCATACTAGTCTTGCAAGAAGTTCAAAGGATAATGATCATAGCTATGAAGGGCACATGTGATGGAGGGGAACGTGAAAGAGGTTTTGGTGGAGGATTTTGTGGTCAGGTAGAACCATGGTGGAGGATGAAGTGAATTCCTATGAGGAATCTATTATAATCATGGATCTATAGAGCATACAATAGTGAGTGTCTTCATCTATCAGTGCAATGCTCGTGGTGCATGAAGAAACATAAGTATGCAGAGTGTCCAGATATTTATGAGCATATGAACTAGTAACTTCAAAAGGACAAAGGCACCGATATGGTGAGCATTAAGAAGGACGATTCACGGTGAATGCCAAGAGTGGGGCGTGAGCTAGGATTAGAACCTGCATTGGTGATGATGTGATCAATGGCATGTGCACCAAGGAGATGCTTAGACAAAGGAATTTGGTTTCAAGAAAGGAAGTGGTATATGGGAAGTATCCATATCCTACTCATCGAAGGAGGTGTATCAAGAGACTATGGATGTGATTCTTAGTTTGCAAGGGAGATCTAATGTCTAAAAGATAAATCAAAGTAGTTAAAGCAACGAGAGTATGTCAAGGCTCCAAAGAAGGAACTGGATGAGGTCAAGGAAGTATTTAGGATGTTAAGGTAAGAGAATATTATTCCCTTGCTAGGAGAATGACTGAGGGAGAAGGTACCATGCGCCGAAGTAGAGCCCAAAAGGAAGGTTTTCAATGCAAAATTCCCCTCACATCCTTTACTATGATAAGGAGATTACATTGAATTCAGTAGTTGATGCGTGGCTTCGAGTAATATTTTCATTGACACGGTATTGAGGTCAATGTTCTTACCTTAGATTCCTGACATCAAATGGGAATACCCACACTACAACCATCTTTGAATGTGTTGTATATGGAAAATAAGACAAAGGAAATGCCCATTAGAGTCTTGAAGGATGTAGTTATCACCATTCAAGGGGCCAAGTTCACTGGATATTTTGAATTCTTGGTGCTCGCCGAGGCAGACAACTTTCCAACATTACTTGGGTACCCTTGGTGTTATAAAAACAATGTCGACCTGCAGCTTTAACAAAGGGTATATCATCTTTGAAAACAAGCAATAAAGCGTGATTATTCCTTTAACAGATGGGAAATCAATGCCCTATACTAAGCCCTTAGGAGAGGAATTCCTCAACAAAATCTATGTGTGCTCCATCAGAGATCCAAAGATAATTCATCCCACGAGGGAGTTATCTAGTTTGAATATGCTCAGTCCTTGATTGATACCACTAGCATGGCATGTGATAATTGGGAGTATGGGACTTATGAGTTGATTGGGTGAAATTTGAGAGGATATGTAACAAGGGTAATGAAGGCGTGCTCAATCAAGAACTTGGGAAGGAAGAAGTTTCCAAGTTACTCTGGGGGGCATACATGAAATTTTCTTGCGAGAAATGGAGGCTCAGTGGAAGAATGGGGATGAGAGAAGGGGAATGCTCAGTTATAACCTAATCAAAACTATAGTGCGCTAGTGGGATACACATCGGGAGAGCCTCCTAGAATGGCATGAGGTAGGAATCACATTTTATGTAAGGTTCTCTAGGAGTAACTTTCCCACTATCATATAAGATTAGCATGATAAAGATACCACCTCATTTCATATCCAAGTGTGTGAGAAGGCTTGGATGGGAAGTGCATAAGCGTTTCCACCTTCGTTATGGGTACATAAGTTGTATTCCATCTTACAAGGTCATGAGCATGAATGGTATGTTCATTCGGAGATGCGTCGTCAAATACGTAATTGGAAGGAGTTAGCAACCGATATCATTCAATCTTTTCGGTATAAGAGTACCAAGAAATCAATGGATAAGGCATTGCAAGTAATCAAGTGCCTTACAATGGAAGATAGCTCTATGGTAGAAGATAGGCTACTGGAATTACTTGGGTGACCCTTATTTGGAGACGCACCTCAATGAAGAATAATTAGAGGGAGTTTAACTTGAGTGCATGTGCTTGGAAAAGGAAAAAGGAAAAATGGTCTATGTAGTAGATGGTGAAGAGATAAAAAGTTTAGATGTTAACCATTTTGAAGGTACATGCAAAGTCATAGATAGCATTGATGAATGAACACACACCTACCATGAGCCATTGAAAACAAAGAAGGTTAACATTGGGACAAAGATAGAACCTAAGGAAGCTATCATTGGGGACTATTGGTAGAAAAAGAAGTTTTAAAGGTCATTGATCTATTGCGCAAGTTCCGTGATTTCATCCTTGTGGGTACCATGAACTCAAAGGAGTGCACCATTCCTTGGGGAAATGAAAATCAAGTTAAGGAAGGTTCACACCTAATTCGAAAGAGGCCTTATTAGATGAATTTAAATTTACGCGTGACGGGTCAACTAGGAAATAGAAAAGATGATAGCATCTGGTATTATTGAGGATGTCAAGGAATCGAAATGGATAGTGCAAATGGTCATCAAGATCAAGAAGGATGGAAGGATAAGGATCTGTGTGGACTACAAGGACTTGAATGTAGTATGTGTCATCGATCCTTTTCCAACCCCATTTATTGAAGAAATTTTGGAGGGAATATTTAGGCACGAAGTCTACTCTTTCACGGATGGGTTCTCAGGGTATCACCAATCCAGGATTGCAAAGGAAGACTAGAGAAAGACAAATTATTCCACTGAATGGGGAAGTTTTTCCTACACAACTATGCCTTTTGGATTGAAGAATGCTCCTATTGTGTTTTCACGCATCGTGGTACAAGCATTTCAAGAATTCATCCATAAATTTCTTCAAGTTTACCTAGATGAATGGACTGTATATGGGTTAGTAAAATATCATTGTGACAATTCAAGTCCGATGGTTGAGAGATGTCATAAATTAAGGATATCCCTCAAAATTAAGAAATGTGTCTTTTCTACTCCATTTAGAACCCTATTAGGACATATTATATGCAAAGAAGGCTTACTAGTTGATCCCACCAAAGTTGTAGTTATAATGGGATTAGGGAGCCATTAGTCAAAGTGCAATGCATGGATTCCTTTGACATACAGGGTACTATAGGAAATTAATCAAGGGGTATGCCAAGATCACCACACCCTTGGAGGAATTGCTAAAACATAAGAGTGCCTTTCATTAGGGAGAGGCGCAACAGAGGGTATTTGACACTTTGAAGGATAGGCTTGTCATGATGCTCATAATACGTTTTACTTCATAGGATAAGCCTTTCTATGTGTATGTTGATGCCTCAGGAAAGCTATGGGAGTAGTACTAGCACAACCTAGTGAGAGGATTTTTGATCATCCCTTATGTTTTACAAGTAGAAAGTTGGCACCAGCAGAATAGGATTACACAACTACTGAGCACGAGGCACTATCTATGATCTATGCCTTTGTAAAAGTTTAGAAAGTACCGCATAGACCTTTTATATTCTACATGGACCACATGTAATTGAAGTACTTGGTGAAAAGACCTTTTTGCAAGAACACATATGTCATTGGGTCCTATTATTCCAAGATTTTGAGCTCACGTGTAGTTGTAAAACCAGAAAAGATCAATTCAGGACTCGACCACTTATAAAGGATTAACTCAAGGGAGGATGTATAAATCATTGAGGATACCATGTTGAACACGTAATAGTTTAGGTTGTGGCATGCACCTTCAGACTTGGATGATATTGCAGTATTCTTGAAAATAGGTGTGGCACCAGAAGGGATGAAGGATCTGGAGATGAAGCAGTTAGTAATAGGCTTCATACCCTACATGTTGATTATTAATGCGTAATGAGGTTTTGTGCCGATTTGTATTGGAACATGAGCATGTGGAAATTATGGAGGAAGTGCATGGTGGGATTGCAATAGGACACTATGTAGGGAATGCTACCACACAGAAGATTCTACTCACATGGATTTGGTGGGAAACCATCTACCAGGATTGTATTGATTTTTACAATGCCTGTGACCATTTCCAGCACCTTGGAAAACTTGGGAAGAGGGATGAAATGCCTTTATGACCAATAGCCATTACTGAACCATTTTAAAAATGGGCAATCAACTTTGTAGGGCCAATTTCACCAACTGCACAAAGGATTGGTTTGTGGTATATCATTACTTGCACTGATTACTTGACATGATGGGAAGAGGTGGTGCTTACAAAGGATTACACCACAACGATAGCTGCTAGATTCTTATGGGAGAACATAATCAGTAGGTATGGTTGTCCTTTAAGCTTAACAAGCTATAGAGGTACACATTTTCTCAATGAAATGGTCAGGATTCTGTTAGTAGAATTTATGGTGGCGCATCACAAGACTACCCCTTATCACCCTCAAGTGAATGGAACTACTGAGGCATTTAAAAAAATACTAAGTCAAACTTTGACTAAGATCTGTGATGTTGGAAGACAAGATTGGGATGACAAAGTATCACCATTTTATGGGCATACAAGACAACCTATAAAAGGTTGAATAAGGACACACTGTTTCAATTGGTGTTTGGCACAGAGGCTATTTTTCCCGTTGAATTCATGTTACCATCACTGTGTATAGCATGCAAAGGAGGGTTGGATGATGAATAAGTGTTGGAAGAGAGGATCGATAATTTAATGAAGTTAGATGAGAGATGATCACTTGCTAGATGGAG
The DNA here is from genome assembly GCA_018340775.1 of Taxus wallichiana var. yunnanensis. Lineage (NCBI taxonomy): Eukaryota > Viridiplantae > Streptophyta > Pinopsida > Cupressales > Taxaceae > Taxus > Taxus wallichiana. The sequence goes on from CM031241.1 coordinate 737,540,340, forward strand.
TCGAAAGACGAGAAAAGAAAGACAAAGGCATGACTTGATTTTCATATCAAGAACAAGTGGTTTGAGGTTGGGAAGATGGTGTTGTTGTATGATTCTAAGTATCTCAGCCATCCTGAAATCCATAGGAAGTTGAAATTCCTTGATTCGAGTGATTTCTAGTTACAAGCACTAGATGGGATGAGATTACTAGGCCATTTCAATGGGAGAAGGCTGAAGCCCTACTATAAATAAGTCTTCTTGGTGTTTATAAATAAGGCAATGTTGCCGTTAGATTAGGATTTCCCTTTATGGTTTTCTTTTCTTGTGTTTCCCTTTCTTGTTTCTTTTTCTTTTCTTTTGCTTCATTTTGTGCCTTGTGCGCTGGTAACCACATTATTTTCTAAGGTTGTGTATGCATAGAGAACCACACATCTATTTTAGTATGGGGTGGAGTAATGCAAAGAAAAGTATAAGCTAGTAGTAAAGGTCAAGTGGCCCAATAGAAGGAAGCACGTAAGATTTAGAAAGTGCATGGGGAAATGGGTGGATAATAAAAGACCACGTAAAAATAATGAAGAGTGTATGAAAAACATGAGGTAGGTGAGGGTAAGAATCAATTAAAGGAAAAAAAAGTGATTTTGGCGTTATAGATGCACGTGTAAGAGTCTTCGGTCAGATTGGATTTTTATGCGCTAGAAAGATTGAAAGGGGTTTTTACGTAGGATTGGGCACGTGGGTAAGGGTGCTTAAATTCGGCCTAGTGGAAAAAGACACATTTAATGTTAAAGTACGTTGGTAGGTGATATAGTATTTATTGCTAGAGGGAAGAAAAAACTATAAATATGAGGTTAAAAAAGTCATTATTCTACCTTGTTATTACAAAGTTGAAGCGCTCTTACGAACTAGGGCATCCAAAGAGATTTGTGTGAAGGAAGAATTATCCTAGAAATCTAAATGGGTGACTAGAGTGGATCTGTAAAACCAGGAGGAAGGAGTACATGGGTGTGAGAAGAATTAGTTTACAGTGTGCCATCTTGTGGAAGGTTTTCGTAGTTAGGGTTTAAAGAACTTGGGCATGAAGATAGAAGGCTTTCTCCCATGAGTTGAGTTTTGAGATTGATAAAAGTAGTAGAGAAGAGCAAGGAGTTTTAGATTCTAAACTGATAGAAATAATGGTAGTAAAGAATGATACCATTTCACTAAATAAATAAAAGGGCAAGGTAAAATGAAAACAAACCGCTACCGTCATGAACTCCAACAAGGAATGGTATGCAGAAATTTAGTATCCAAATGGAATTTTGATAGGAAACGAGTGGGTGTTGCACTTAAGGTAGATGACAGGTGAGTGATTATAAACCTTACATGATCACAAAGATAAATAAATGGTGTTGGAGCTAGTTTGTCCAAATAACAAGAGGACACCAAATGGAATGCCAATATACAATGATAAGGTAAAAGTAAAGTTAGAAAAGGTAGGGCTATTACAACTGTATGAGTTTCCTTACTTTGGCAAGCCCGATCACCTTTATCAATGGTTGATGTCATGTGTGCATGAAGACCATTTCTACTTTGTAGGACATAAGATGCGCATAACACCGTAGTTGATATCCAAGTTCACTGGCCTAAATTGTGAAGGGGAATCCATAGATGATGATTTGAGTGACAAGGAGGCTATCAAGGAAACAATAGCAGCTTATGAATACAAAAAGGGTTCATGGTACTTTGACATCATAGAAATTCTAGACCCTGTTATGAGGATGGCCATGCACTTGGTCACCAAGCTTAATGATCAAGAAATATGGATGCAAGTGAACAAGGCATGGTGAATGTATGCTGGAAGATATCATAAGGGTCCATCTATAATATTTCTACCTTTATTGTGGATGAAATCATAAGCAGCGCATAGGAAGGAGAGAAGATACTATTTGGTGAATTCCTCCTCACCATCATCTTTTCGAGAGATTGGAGTACCAGGATGGGCCGTGGAAAAGGTTGTATGGGAGTATCTAGAAGAGAACTCCTCATCCATGAAAATATTTGAGAAGTACACTAGTGAAACCATGATGGTCACTCACAAGGAGCACTTAGAGAAGTGGTATAAACAAATTTGTGATGCATTCGGGAAGAGTGGAGGATCCCAGTAGTTTCCTACACTCATGGATGTAGAAGCGAGTTTTTATTTTACCAACATTTCTGCATTGGTAGGTTTATTTTGACAAAAGGGACTAAGAGCCCATGGTGCAAGCTGCCCTTCTCCTTCACCATGCAATACTTCCAAGTAGGGGTCAACAGGTTTAAGGAGGCCAAAATACTAAGGTTCAACCTTAGTGAAGTTAACCAAGACCACCACAAGTTGTGATGAAAACACGTACACCCTAAGAAGTGCGCGTATGTGGATAATTATGTCTCCCATGAAGTACAAATGATGAAGCCGATAATGATGGTGAATGCTGGAAAGGTTGCTGCTAGGGTATATCTGAGCATAAGGCTGAATTTTGAAAAAGTAACCTATCTAGAGAGTGATATCTCTATCCCAAAAGACCCCACAGGTTAGAAAAAGGCCATGCCAAAGAAGAGGGAAAGAGAAGAAGTGTAGAAAACTAAGGCACCAAGTGTGCAGACCACACAATCGATGGGCTTGCCAGAAGTAGTCGCAAATCCTAGAAATTACGCATGTAGATAGAAGTCCCTAGTCAAGATGAAGACCTTAGAAGAAGAGGTGCCGTGAGAATGAATATCCCTCACACATGAAGAATCACCAAAAAATAGGTTGCATGTTAAAGAGAAGGAGAAATAAAAATATCCTTTACTTGAATCACCAATTAGGAAGAAGAAAAAGGTGATAGAAGAGGAAGACTTAGAGCGAGACAGAAAGATTAGATGCCTAAACCGGAGAAAATGATGATGACGATCCTAAAGGAGTTGAAGACCATTTAGTTTATGATATACATGACTCGAATGAGGAGGAAGGTGAAGAGAAGTAGAACAAGGAGGATGAAGAGGAGAATAACAAAGGATCAAGGCAAGGGGGTGAGCGAAGAGGTGAGCACCAAAAACCAAGGAAACCCAAGCCTCACCAAGGAGGAAGTGGAGTAAGTTGTAGAGAGATAAGTGGCGGTAATCATGAAGGAGTTAGTGGAACAAGAGTTGGATCAGAGTATGGATGAAAATTTGAAGGAGATGGAAGAAGAAATCATTGGAAAATAATATGGCATCATGGGTGGGAATCCCAATTTGGTGATAAGCTTCCCAAAAGTTTCACGAATAGGTGGGAAAGGCATAGTGGTGACACAAGAGAAGGGAATGTGATACATTAATGATCATATCAAGGTGTTACACACTCACTTATAAAGAATTATACTAACGGAGAAAATCTTGGCTATGTCATTATTTGATGAAGAAGAAGCATACCCCTCAATGAGGAAGATGCTATCTTGGGAATTCGAGTCTCACATAGATGGACCTGAATTTGAAGTAAGTCAAAGAGAATTGATGAAGGTGCCATAAAAAAAGGAGTAAATCCCTTGGTGAATTCTTAGAAATTATCAAATGAGCAGTGCGCAATGCACTACACCAGCTTTTAGTTAAGGTTGAGGCCAAAGCTATTTGGAAGTAATGAAAAATTGAGATTCCTAGAGGAGGAATTAGAGAAGGAGAAGAAGTATCTCGTTGATAAGAGTAAGGAATTGAAGTAGGAAGAGCTTATCAATGCATAGTTAAGGTGTGAACTAAAAGAGGATAAAGAAAGGGTGCGCAAGCTACATAAGAAGATTGAAATGATTACAGGTGCTATTGTTTCAAAGCTTCCTAACTTAACACCACCCGAACAGAAATATGAATCGACCTTGTAGTGTCTCAGATAATTTGACCCGCATCCTCACGATGGAAAGGTGTCCACTTTCCTTAGAGTCTATAGAAGAAGCGTTGGTGTGCCAAGAGAAAGAAGAGAAGTTGAAGGTTGTTGAGAATATTTCTTGATATACTAAACTCTTTGTAGAGAGTAAAGACATTTTTGTAAGTCACGTGTCACATATGATAACTACACTGATAGAGATAGAGTGGAAAGAATCTTGGTCGCCACGCATGAGATGGAACTCAAGGAGTTTAAAGAAAATAATAAGGGGAACAAGGCTAAAAGAGATAAAATCCTAGTTGAGGTAGAAAAGAAGTCAGAGGCTATTGAGACCTTGTGAGGCTCAATCAAAATCTAGCTAAAGGAATTATACCCCCAGATCACCCATAGGATGGATGCACTTGAGGACTTGGGAAAATAGTTGGAAAGTATTGTTGAGACAATGAGTGCTAAAGGGGAGGAATTAAGTTTTGAGGAGGTGAGCACCTTATTTGGAGACCTCTATCAGCAAGCACATAACAAGGTTGACGCTTGGGAAAAGCTAGAGGTAGAAATACGAAAATATTTCCCTCTCCTCCTTCAAAAATAATCATTTGTTCTTCATTCTCCCCATTATTTCATTCTTTCTTCCAATTTTTCATTCCTTCATTCTTTCTCCCCTCTTCGGAGTTTGTCATTCTCTTTATTATTTGAAGAGAATTGTTTTACGAGGAAGGAGAACATGTGTAGTGTGTGGTGATGTTGGGCCCTATATTATTGGATAATTATAAGAAGACACATGGGCCGATGGGACCTATTTAAAGAAGGGTGCATGGGTTTTAGGTGTGGAGGAAGGTTTCTAACTGGTTTAGCAGAACACACGATATGTGCATAAGACAAGACAGTGTTTGGACACAACCATATTTGGAACACCAAACAACACACGAGGAAAGCATGAATCGTCTAGCATATGGAGTGGATAAGATGCTAGCATGGTAGCTGTAGGGTAAATAATGGAATATTCCATACATGCGATGGAATGATCTAGAAGGAAATCATTGCAAAGAGTGGAGATATCGGATCAAAGGAGGAATTCTCCATTGAAGAACCACTTGGACACTTGACATCCAATCTATTACCTCATAAGGTATGGCAATGAAGGTAGAATATATATATATATATATATATATATAGAGAGAGAGAGAGGTGCATGGATAGTAGAAGCGGGGTGATAAGTGGAGATTTAGAGAGAATAGTGCACCTCGAAAAGAGGATAAGCTCCACGAAATATCATGGAGGATTATATGGGTTGGGATTAGAGAAAACATAGGAGTGATAGCATATATAGAGGGATGGGTCATGTGTTTATCCTTGTAATATGAAGGGTGCAGCGGTTTAGTTCTGATGCATGACCTTGCTCTGCATTATTATATGGGTCTATTATGACCTCAAGGAATGTAATGTGGTTACTGAACTCATTAATATCAATGGAAGGTTCTGTTCTAAAGCATATATGTGTTCATGAGATTAAGTCTAATGCATTTCCTTTGTGTTATGAATCATTTGTATATGATGTCTGTTATTTATCTTTTATAGATGCATTGATATGATAACTCATCCTAGGTTCTCATAATGAACGTATGGTTCCTTCCCATTATTTTGCACATAAGTATCTTTCATAGATGATGTATTATCATAATACTCACATAAAAGAGGGGCTCAGTGCCCGCACATGCCTCGAGTGAGCACTCGGCGCTGTTGTTGGGTGATAGGTCTACACGTATGGGACTAGATTGTTATTCTAGGGGTATAAAAATGACTACACCAAAGATCCCTACTCCAATTATTTTAGCAATATCTAAAGTTAAAGTAAAAATTGTCAAATTCATTACTAATTTTTTTTATTTACCTAGATATCACATGTTAGGTGAAGAATGATGTACAGTTTAAGGACTCTTTATAGAAGTGTCAATGTCAGTAGTGCACAGTGGTGCCAAAAACCCATCTAATATTTATTTTTTAGTAATCTTCATCCATGGATAGGGGTTTAGATGATTTTAATATATTTAGAAAGCTTCATTAGATGATCTAAAACTAGGGTTTGGCAACAATAGACAAATCTAGGTAAGAACCCACCAAATAAAATTATAGGAGATAAAATATAGTAGGGCCAATACCTTATATAATTTTCAAGACTATAAAGTAGGGTGTTGATTGATTGGTAAGGTCTTTCACCAATATGGTTTGTAGTTGTAGTCTTATTTCTAAAGCACTTATAGGCTCAGATCTCCATGTTTTAGCATTACATAGTGCCAAAAATTCCCATAATCTTTTATAAAAATCTAAGTGAAAGCATTCCTTTACATCTCAAAGTTTATATATTGTATTACATGGTTCATAATGTTATTTTTATATTGTATAATTAATTTCAGAAGTTAATTAATAAAAAATATCCACTATTGTCTAACCTACATTCATTTAATGTAAATCCAAACTCATTAAATAAAATTTAGATTAAAAAATAAATATAGTTATATTAATCTAAAAAGAGTGTACTCAATTGATCCCTTGTAAGTGTTTCATTTCTAGTTGAAACAAGTTTCATTAGAGGAGATATCAAGATAAATATTTTAGAGTGGAATCATTCTTGTTCTGATTATGAAGTCATGTTTTTACTTAGCCGAGAAGGTGTACACAAAGGATGATAATAAGAAATATCTTGAAAATATGGATGAAGTGTTCTTTGGCACCAATGATGTTTAAATTAATGCTTTTATGATAATGAAGGTTTAAAAAGTGATATATTTGATGTAGTGACCTTAATTACTCTACATTTGTAGAACTTGATTCCATCCTTAGATAATGCACTATTGAAATAATAAGAATATATTTAAACACTAAGGTTAGTCAAATATACCCCAAAGGTGTCAAGGAAAAGGATATTGAGATGGTAAACTCTATGTTTGATGTTGAGGAGAAGAAGAAAAATCTAAATGTTGGGAGAGAATTATTTTTGAGAAGAAATAAAAGGATGACAAGTCAATAGAGCTCTCAATAATTTTCTATGAGAAGGAAGTGTGTATGTAGTATCTATCTATATAGTATAATACCAAGGAAAAGGTAAAATCAAATAAGGTAGTCCGTTGGTTTGGAATTTTAGGTGTCCTATCGGATACCTATCTAGATCGGTATTGTTACAAATTTACCACCGGTCGTGCTTATTTTGAAGCATCAAAAGTTATCCCCGACACTTCAAAAACTAAGTGCAAACTATAAAGGTGTATTTAATGAGGAAAAATAATATTTTAAAAAGGAGGAGATGTAGACCTTATTTTCACTCTTCTCAATTTCCATGGGTTTTTCAAATATGAATTCATGGCCTTAGTGCATTGAAAAGTGAAGTTTCTCCCAACTTGGTTGTGGATTTTTATGATCAATTATGTACATGGTACTATTAGGAGTAATTTAAGTTTGTATTTTTACATATCAAGTGCTTCCAACAAGTATAAATATTTTAATTAAAGTATATATGATTCTTCTATTGTAAATAGGTTTTGAGGGCCACTCTTAATATTTTCACAGATGATACCTTATGATTTAAGTAAATTATAGATATTACGAGTTTGTTAGGAATAATTTCAAACTTTTTCACACTATACTCCATTCCCAATAGACACAAAGGTCACTTATACCTACATTTAGCTAGAAAATTTCCCCTTAGAGTCACCAAAATGTTGGTAAAACTCAATCCTAATGAATTTTAGGCACCATTATTATTGAAACTCATCAAAATTGTTTACCCTCTTATATTCCATTTATAAATAGGCCAAATCTAAAGGAACTTAGATAATTTTAATGGATTTTTCCTTAAAATATCATAATGAAATTCAAACCCTTTGATTTCTCATTAAAATATGCATGCCAATTTTAATTCAGTAATATAGTGACATATTTAACTCAAATACATCTCACATCTCTTTGACTTAGTAAATTTTCATGGGTTTTCATTGCCTAGAATGGATATTTGACATATTTTTCTCATTGGTATTCTTGTGTTACATAGAGCTACGAAATTGGTCAATTTTCATAGTTTTCAACACATTTTATGGATGGTTGATAAGTGGTGAGAATAAGCATTCTACACATCTAAAAATTTAAGTTAATCCCCCTTTCCAAAATTTATAAATAATGATTAGTCATAACTTATTTCTTAGACAAGTGGAGTAAATCGGTGCACAAGACTGTCTCAAGGTTAAATTTTACCTCCAAAATATGTAGAGTACTTGATGAGAAATATATGACATCATGGACTGGTGAAACCATCAACATGCTACATCCTATCAAGCCTAATTTTATCCTCTTAAAATCTATAGAACACCAATTGAGGACACATGGAAAGTGTAGACACATGGAAAATATTGGTACCACTGCATCATTTCAAAACTTTGGACCTTCCTTCCTTGTCATGTCGAGTGCTAAGACACTAATATTTGATAAGTGGAATGGTTAACATGTGGCTGAAAATATGTGAAACCTAAAATTTTCTACAATGTTTTTAGCTAGGGATAAATTTAATGGTTTCACATAAAATAAAATGAAGCTTAGGAACATCAAATGCGATAGAGGTGATAGATAAAGATCTAGTTTATAGTCATATCTTTAGATAGATATCTCCATTGATGAGTGAATAATACCATTAGAAAGGTATTTCAAAGACACACACATTGAGATAAGATTTGAAGAGAATGTTTGTGTTATCTATGATAGATTCTTCATGTAGTTGTCAGGTAGCTATAGGTCAAATATAAGATCTAATTGATCCAAACAACTCTTATATTGATCTAAATTGATCTTTTCTCTTGTGAATATGTTTTAAGTTGTTATTTCCTTATAGTCCCACAAAAATGTAGATGAAAGGGTTGAATAAGATATGAATGAAAAGTAATATTTTACAATGGTCCCAAGCATAAAATTGTGATACTTGAAAAATATAATCTTATTATTCACTCATACCTATAATATCATGGGATTACATTGATGCATTATTAGATACCAAAGTTAAAGAAAAATATCTACTTGTTTATTATAGATTAAAACATTAAATAATTAAAAATATATCTTCTTGAAGTTCATATAATATTTATAGATAAATTTGTTTCAGGCCACTCCCAAGCCATGGTTTATTGATAATGGATCATCATAAATGCCATTAGATATCCTTAGAATATTATTTAGATGGTTTTAGGTTGTTTTTTTAAGTTGGACAGTCTTTGGACCCCTATGAGCTATGTGAAGACATTAGGATTAAAGAAGGAGATATACTTTAGTATATTATTCATCTTCCCCTTATCCCATATATCTTATTTTACTATAATAAGAAACTTAATCCATTGTAAAAAGGGTTCATCTTTCTTGAAAACAATGTTACTCTTCTCTTTTATGTTATGATCTTTTTGCGTGCCTCTAAACTCTAGTTTTGAAATTTGTAAATGCATTAACATATTAGATTATGTTGATAGTAGACTATGTATATTTTATATATTAATAAAAATATGATTTTAGATCATATTTTCCCTTTTTATTTGATTTAATTATCCTTTATTTTAATCTTCTTGGTTTATTATGTGTAGAATTTATAAGGTTTCTATTAATTGTTTATCTTATAGTCTGAGAGTGAGAGTTAGATTTAAATTTTGTTCTAGTTGTGGATAATATATGCCCTTTGTATATGTGTTTTTTCCTCTTAATTTAAAACTCATATTGGGAGTTTAATCCCCAACTTATTGGTGCATCACCATTGTTTATCGACCATTTCCCCTCAATTGGTATATTAGAGTAGATTAGTGATAACATTGAGTAACTAAGATAACATTTGACTTTATCTAAAGGTATTCTTCCAAGATCCAAGTGTACCTTAACTTTCAAGAGGAATTATTATTGTTTTTATTTATATAACAATATATTTAAATCGGTGATATTACTAGTGCACATCTCACTGGCCAACATTAACTTTAGTAGAGATGGGATACAAATTTTTAAGGCCTCATTAAGAGGAATGTATATATCGAGATCTTGTAAAATTGTAATGTCTTATTTTTTTCAATGATACTTTAGTAAGAGGCTAATAATAATATTGACATGTTTCTTTCCCAAAAACCCATTATTAATCTTGGGATTGGTGAATGTAGGTAAGGTGGGGTACCTCATGAGGGGAATCATGTTGAATAGAGTTAGAGAATTATAACTAATGATGAGCATTATATATATCATGGTGCACTATGAGAATTTCAAATAATGAAATAATATTCAAGTAAAATTACCCTAATTATGTAAACTAATTAATTTATTGAGTGGCCCATGTTAATAAACATGTTAATTGTGTAATGTTGTGGAAGCAAACTAAATCAATTATTATCATATCTCAATGCATTGAGGATGAATCTTCATGCAATCTAAAACGTAATAAATAATTAAATAAATTATATTGTATATGGTGAATGAAATTAATAAAAAAACATGGGATTATATTGTGGTGATATAGAAAACTAGTTCTTTTACTCATGTAGTAAGTGGGGAATTAAATAATTAGTTTAAATGTGAAAGACTTATTAAATGATTTTTAAGTTATCCTGGTAATGTTTGACATGATTTGTAAATTTTTTTTTGTAAAAGAGAACATGTTGATGTTATCATGTGGACTAAGTGCGTGTTGTGTTGAAGTTTTTTCTTTTACCCTATTTATAGATTTTTGGGGTTTAAAAATGTGGGCATGACATACTTGTTTCTAAAATTCACCCTAAATTGGGTTTTTTTGAAATAAATTAGTGTATTTATGGTTATGGGTATGAATTAAGATATAACTCAAACCATGTATATTTTGTAATGCATAGAAAAATTCATAAAATGAAATAACACAGGAAGAATACAAGAGATCATAAGTTTGTTTGATTGAATAGAACGAAAATACACAAAAAAAAACACTCTCAAGACATTTTCAAAAATTGAGACCCCTCATAAAATATATATTTTTATTCTTTGCATTATCAAATAGTCATGTGTAACCCTACTTTTATCTCCTCTATACCTTGTGAACATCTCACTTTAGATTTCACCAATATTTTTATGTTGATGCATGTTTCAATAGAAGATATAATTGAAGATGATAATTTAATCTCAATTATTTTAGAATCCCTTTTGGAAGTACGATTCGTATGGAATACTACTGATATATAGTTCAATGGAAATTGTGAGAATATTGTTACCTACAAAGGGTTAATCATCCAAATCGGATAACCGAAAAATAATATACCATATGGATATTCACGATGATATTAAACCTAAAATAAGTGAATTGGATTTCATATAAAATATAAAAAGGAGAGAAATGTAGGGTTTAAAATAACTCTACAATCATGTCATATCTTAAAACAAAACACAATACACATAGTCAACCTGAAATTACTAGAACAAGAATGAAGATATCTAACATGCAACTCAATTTTTCATAAATCCTAAAAAAGAGTCTAAGGGAGTAAAATGTCTTATATCAATACAATTATATTGCAATAAAAACCTAAGTTTATTCCTTAATAACTTCTAAATAAAATAAATCAATGAAATATAAAAAGTAATTTAATCTATTTCACATATTTAATGAATTCAATCAAAAATTACACTTATTCCTTCAATTCATGAAATATTTCATATATTTCCTAGGCACATATATTTTATACCACATAAAAATGAAATCAAATTTCTTTTTCAAACCATAAAAACTAACAAAAATTAATTTGCATTCATTATGTATCACAAGTATCAACGTTAGCTCTTAATCTTATTCAAAACTTGACATTCACTAAAATAAGTGAGAAAATACCATACAAAACTCCAAAAGATGAATTGAAACATCAACACTCATCTGTTTTCTTACAAAAATAAAATATTGATTAAAATGAGATACATTACAATAAATATATGACACTTATATGGGACCAAAAGCCAAAAGAAAAATTAATGCTTTTGTATCTTAGCCTGAACTTTAGGTGGACTTTTGGTGAATTGTCTTTGTTTCTTTTGGCATGTCTATTTTGGTTTCTCTTAGGTCAGTTTTCTAGACCTTACGTCTTTGGATTTAAGCTTTTTTAACTCGCCTTTGGCCTGTTTCTCCTTTTGTATCTTTTTGAGAGCTCATACGATGTAATATTTCTTATATGGCCTCTAGGATTCGATCCTCGTTTTTACCTAATCAAATAAAAAATGGCACTTATATGGTATGAAACCACATCTTGGTCTCTACATATTTATAGTAGAACTAAGGTAAAACTAAAACCTTAAACATAAAAAAAAGTTCAATTTTTTTCCCATACTAATTTGGAATTTCTCAAAAAAACATTACAATTGAGATGGAATGACATCAAAAATCTAAATATTCTATATATGTATGTATGTATGTAAATTATTTTCCCAAACTCAAACTTGTAGTGCTAACTAAAGTTCAAAAACAAGTTAAACAATAGACTACTTTTAATTTTCTTTTATTTCCAAATATTTATGTTATTTTTATTCTATTATTTTTATATACATTAATGGGAGACCAATTTTATAAGTGTCATCATTGGTTATCTTGGTGTATTCAATCACCGCTATAGTCAAGAACTCTTTCACATAGGTAGTCCTCTAAGTTTTTCCAGTTATATCCATCATGAATTAATGAATGGAAAAACATCCTTAGATTTTAATGGTTTCTACTTGGTTCTAAATTTTTGTTAATTTACCCCATAATCTCATCAAAATCTACTCACTTATGAATGTACCATATAGTTTATAGACCTATGGATGTCTATATTAGCAAATAAAGAAAAAATAATTTGTTTAAACAATAGTAAACTTCTCAAAGAGTTCCTTAATGAGGAATTAACCTATCCTAAATTATGTTTCCTCTTTACAAGTAATATTAGAACATAATTTACATCTTCATATGATATTAAATAAATGTTTTGGACCATATTTCTCATTTCCAGATTCAAGGTTTCAGCTTTTTCTCCCAATTCGTAATTTTTGAAAGATATGACCTTGCACCACTATGAATACTTCTCAAATTAGTCCATTCTCCCTCTAATTTTGTTAACACTTGAAAAAAAAATTGAGATCACACAATTTGTTTTCAATGTGTTTGAAGGAGTGATATTATTATCACTTGATTCAGTTCATCTTGTATTTGTTTCTAGCCACATCTTATTGGAGCCTATAGGTTGACTTTACCATATATAAAAGGTATGCCCTAAGCATAATATCATCAACATGAATTTATCCTCCCTCTCTCTCTACCTCCATGACTCATCACATTATTATCAATTATGAATTTTTATCCCATCTCTAATTTACTTATGGAAAGCATTTTAAGGATCATTTCCTTTCTTTCTCAAAGTATAGAGATATTTTAGGAGTGGATATTACCTTTGATGAGCTATCTAATTAAATTTTAATCCAATTTTGGTAAGCCATAATTTTTTTTTCCAATGTAAGTGGTAGGAACCTTTGACATATATTTTACCACTATAGTTTTTAGTGCATAATTTTATAAGAGTGGCTAAAGGGGGAAATAATTGGAGTCTTTATTGTTGATTGGAAAAATTACTAATAATAACAGATTTGAAAATGATGGAATGACTTAGAATTTTCCTTAGGAATATGTAGTTTAGGTGTAGAAGGTGATCTTACCCAATTTATAAATAGCATAACATTTGGAATAAGAATGATTGTGTTAAAAATAACATATGTTCTTGACATTTCCTTGTTCTCTACTTATGTGATCTCCATAGTGTTATATACCATTGCAATGTCATCAGAATTACTTACATAATGCATTCAACTTTGGTCATAGCCATATTCAAGAAGGAGTGGATATGATAAAAACCGGTGTGGTATAAGTGGTGGAAATTGTTGTGAGAAAGTTATGAGCCCAAGTTAAGTAGTTTGGGAAGGATGGTGGATGTTGAAGGTGAATATGAAGGGATTAAAAATGGGCACCTTGGGTTAGTAAAAATAGAGGTGGTATGGTCCACACTTATAAATATAAATATACCCAAATTGTATCCTCCACTCGAAACCTTTTTTCAAAAAAATTGAGACCTTTCTCTTGAGCTTGTAATAATGTTAGAATTGAACTAGTAGAGATGATAATTATCACTACTACATCATGGGTTATAGTACTAATTGAAACAAAAATAATTGAATGTAATGAGACATGGGAAAAAATGATTGAAATATATGAAATAACATGAGATACCTCAATTTGAGGCTCATCTACTTAAGAAAATAATACATTTGATACACTTTATAACTCACCACCAGATAGATAACTTAGTTAAAAAATAATATGTGATATATTTCAAGGATCAAATGAAGCAACAAAAAATTATGACATAATACTACTAGGCAACAATATTAGAGACAACAATTAAAACAAAAGACACTTTATACAAGTAATAATTGAGACATGGATACTAAAAATCTTAAACTCATCACCGATGAAGATATTTGTGGTAAAATAATACATGTGATTAGAAAATCCAAATAGGTATTACTTCATGTTATCCAAAATGGTGCCCCACTCATTTTTGTGGCTAACTCCTTGTGTTCTTGCCTCTCTTGTGCCTCGATCTACATTTTTGATTTTTAGGCACTCAAAGATTTTTGAAATGGCACCATCGAGATATAGAGCTCTCTCTCGGCTTTCCGAAAGGTAAATTTTTCCTCCTAACTCCTTATATTTTTCAAGTTATGGCTCGGCAGAGTTTTTGTGGAAAATTTTCCCATTTGAGGCCCGCAGCCAATAGGAAGCTGCCACGTGGCAGAGGAGTTCGGGGGTCGGAGGCAAATTTGAATTTTTTCCAAGTATTTTGGTCGAAGGTTCAAATGGAAATTTTTTCCCATGGGGCCCGCGGACCAATCAGGTTGTGACACGTGTCACAAGGGGGGGCGGAATGAAAAATTTTGCTAAGTGTTTCCATGGGCAAATTTCAAATTTTGGCCCGCGGCCAATGGGAAATCGACACGTGTCGAAGGAGGCTCGCGGGCGGCGGGTGGAAAATTGAAATTTTGCCAAAGTTTTTGTGAAGGTTTCAAATGTCAAGATCGCCCGCATAGCCCACACCCAGTGAGAATGGGCCACGTGTCCTCATCAATCAAACAGGCGGGAGGAAGAATAAAAAAATTTCTAAGTGTTTGGCCGAGTTTCAATGGTGAATTTTTGAGGGGTTGGCCTAAGCCAACCGGAAGGTGATAGGTGGCGAAGCGGTAGGGAGTTCATGGTGTGGGGAAGAAATGGAAAATTTGCTAAGTATTTGCCAAATTTTCCAAAGTGGAAGAATGGAACGGAGAGCCCGTGAGCGAGTAAAATTAGGACACGTGTCCTAAGGGGAAGGTAGATTCGGAGCTCGGGCGGTTTTTGAAAATTTTGCAAAAGTTTTCAGCCAAAACTAAAAAGTGAAAGAAGGGCCCGTGCCCCCTGTCAGCCATTCAAAAGCCGACATGTGTCCCGGCCAGGCGGGGCGCGGGGGAAAAATGAAATTTTTTCCAAAGTCTAAAAATGTCAAAATTTCAAAGGAAAACCCGCGGGAGGCGAAGGAGAGAGAATTCTAGAATGAATCAGAGCTTGCCACGTGGCATCCGACCAGCGGAGCACGGGTAATTTTTAAAAAATTTTCCAAAGACAAAAAAGAGGTAAAATTTGAAATTTTTTCCTGCCGATCCGTTTTTGGGCCGTTTTTGCCCTAAATCTTCAAACGATCATATATTTTGATCCAGAGCTCGATTTTTGTGTTCTTTATATCAATGGAAATCTGTTAAAATTATCTACATGATTCCATGGTAAATTTCTAATTTTGGTTTATTTTGGAGAGAGAAAATTCAAAAACGGTTCTGGTACGTGTCCATGGCCAGAAATGACATTTCAACAACCAAATTTAATACAAAATGGGTCGCATTCTTCTCCAAATGGTAAAAAATGATAGGGTATGGGTTTTAAGGTCCTCCATGCTGTTTTAATGCATTTTCCATCAATGAGGAATGGGATCCCACGTTTTTATGTTTTCTCTCTCTCCCGGCTCGACCCATGCATTGTAAAAGCCGAGTTGGCTCATTTCTTGAGGGTTGAACACTTTTTGGCATTAAAAACTTCTTCTTTCACCTCCAAAGCAAGTGATAGTTGTAAGAATCAGACCTTTTTCACAGTTTGTAATAGGTTTTATACCTCTTTGATGGTGGAATGCAAGAGATGTTTTCATGAAATTGACAGTGCAAACTCTGTGAATTCTTTCAGTCCTTTGTTTGTATTGTTTTACTTCATTTCAAGACCTCTAATTACATCTATCAGCTTGTGTATGTTTTCCCTTGTTGCATTTCATGAATTTGTGTCTATTTATATGGAAAAAAATGTTTCACCACTCCTTTTGGTGCATCACCATATTTAGTTTAGTTTCATTTTTGCATTTTTATCCATGTCTCCTTGCAATCTAGGGTAGAATCAGGATTAGAACCTCTGTAGTTGTGCAATATATATATATATAAATCAGAGGAGTTTGAGGAACCAACCTCTAATCTGGAGATTCCTCTCTCATTTTCACAAGTCCCACACTTGGAGAGAGGTTTCCATGTTGTGCAATCACACTGGATGCTCTAGAATCAACTTAGAAACCTGATTTGCATCCAGGGGTGCTGCTGATTTGCAACAACACTTACCATACTAGAAACATGTTTTTTTGATTCTAATACAAGGGAAGCACACAAACTATAGGAACCTTAAATGAATCATAGATGAGGTGAAGACAATCTAAGTAAGTGAAGCTTTGGGACCCATTTGAGAATATATTTCCTAGAGTCTTCTATGGTTCTCTCTTATCCACTATGTTCTTGAATTTATTCCCCTTCTAATGGTTACGAAATTACAACTTCAATGATATCTAATTGTACCTTACTCTCATAAATACCAGTCTATATTTTGGGGTTTATTCATATCTTATCTTATTTTATGTACGTATTTTGTGGATAGATATCCATACCCATCTTTGATATCATTGTAGTGAAATGTTTCCTCTTCTCTCTTTTAAGGTCACAATATATTAAAGGTTTCTTTCTTGTGAATTTTTGATGGTTACCATAGTCTACCATACCAAAACTTAAAGGCCATATGTTGAACTAAACCTCCCCAAATTTGAAGGGGATGTCAAATCAAAATATTTCCTTCTTTTTCTTACAAAACCACAACCCCATACATAATTTGTGTTGCCACTTAAATTGTCACAATTTTATTAGGTTACATATTTAAGAAACATATTTGGATGGATCTAAAATCCACTTACTTTGATGACTATATGGTTATTATAGTACCAATAAGATCCTCTCTCAATGATGTTCACCATTGATTGATTCCTAAGAATCTCCCTATTATAAAATTTCTTGAACACAAGTGGGATATTGTTTTTGTAAATTTCTTGAATATACTTCCCATATATTTTGTGGTATATATCATTGTAAGCCACATGAATTGGTTGATTTAGTGACAAAACAAGGAAAATAGTATGCTTGAAATCTATATTATCACATACTACATCCACTAAGTAGGAATCCATGTGGAAACTATGATTTGGATCTACCCGATCAATATTCCCTTTTCTTTTAGATTTGAGGCAATTAAACACCCCAATTTTGGTTTCCATTCCTTTTTGATAGTCCATACTAGTAGGGGCTCCCATTACTGATCTATAATGTGAGTCATATTAACTCCATAAATTGATTTAGTAAAGACATAAATACTTCAAATCCTCTCCTAAAGTATTACACAAATAATTTTAGATGAATCTTCTTCTTCTATCCCATAGGATACTTTATAAAATTAAGTAATCGATCATATTTTTCACCCACTAGTTGGAAAATTCCTTGTTATAAATAACATCAGCCTCTAGTGGATGATATAGCTCACTAAATGTGTTTTTATTGACTAGGTAAATATTCTACACATTAGACTCAAGGCCCCCATATTGTAGTATGTAATTATCCAAATACATGCAAGAACAAATATTTATAGAGAATGACTTCAGATTTGGTAACATCCATGTATAGCCTTAAATAACATATTTCTCCAAAATCCTTGTAGTATTAATCATATCCATTCTTGAGCTTATATTTATCTAGGTATATCTCTTATAAATCCATTACTTAATAGTAAATTTCATTATATTTAGCCATCAAATTCAATTTTTTGAGAGTAATGAGTATCCATGAATTCTACTTCAATTCGAGTGGATTTATCTCCTAAAAGTAATTTTTGAGGTTTCATGGCGATTTAAGAAATACTTACCTAGTTTTTATAGTTATTTTATTAAATTTTGAATTTTTGATTTATCTATGAATGTATTTTCCTTAATTATCTTTACAATTCTTATACCATAGGATTGATAATTAATTATGACTATTTAAACTCACAAAATACTTGAATTATTATTAGGTTGAAAATAAAATCGATTTTATTACTTTTTGGTATTGAAATATGGCTTCCTTAAGCCCTATGTTTTATTTTGAAATGAGATTTAATGTCATCTCATATTTACTCCAAATTAGGATCCATACATGTGTCAACGTTTTCTGATTTTGATCCATCCAAATATTTTAATCCTCAAATTCCATGTATCTCAAGTTTATTATTTGATTACCGTGTTTTAGTTATGTACCGTAAAATAAATTATCATCGTTGGATCCTTGTGGAACAATAATGTATTCTCAACATGGTTTTGATTGGGCCAAATATCCTCTTTTCTAATTCTTAGGTCCTTCTAGATTTTATATTTTCAACTTTCTACACTCTAAAAGCATCATTACCTAAAGACTCATGATTGCTTCTTTCATTTTTGAATCCTATAACTATGGTTGGTCCACATGTATTATTTCATGGGATTTTAGGGGTGTGAACCATTTCAATTGCTTGAAATTTATATATTGTATATCATTGATCCAAATATCCATCATTGGTCCATGTGTAATATTAATGGGTATCACTCTTAGGATAGACTTTCCTTTAAACTCATGATAAGTGTCTTCGATTATGAGCCTTATTTTTTTGAATATTTAAGTTTAGATTGAATTTTTAACTTCTATATATAACCCATGTTTCATATAATATACCATGTTTCCCCTTATGACATGTTACCACAAAACACAATCCATGAAAAAAATTTAGTCTCTAATAAACCCTATAAAACTAAATCAAACAAATCTCAAATTTCACCAAGTGTTACTTGTTATGGGATTTAAATTATACATGAGGCTTACCAAGTCAAAACATAAACAAATATAAATGTATGTATTGAAATCTCATGATTCAATCAAATTTAAATCAATGTGTTCCTCATTTAAAGTGTATAAGGGCTCATTCAAGCCCAAAGATAAAAAAGGTTTTGTGATGTTTCAATAGCGTTGAGACCAAAATTAATGTCTAAGAAGGGTATTTTTCCACAAGCGTTTATACTATGTATCACTTTGGATCCTTTAAGCATGACCATGATGTATAAATGAATAATAAGCACAAAAATGTATACATAATGCTTTAGTGAAAATAATTTGAACCAATATATTATAGCCATATAAATAATGAAGGGGATATATTCCACATATAAACATCTCCATTAAATGATATACATAATAAGATAAAATACATATATACATAACATAAAATAATAAAATATTTAGCACCACACGCATTCGTAAGGAATTTCAACTCTCATACATGGAATATAGAGAAACGTGTAACCATTCTCCATCATAATCAAATAATTTTGTAACTATAGTAATGAATTTCTGTAAAAATATGTATCATACACACCAACCTAAGGTTGTTGATTTATTTATTATCCTTTTTTGATCCATCATGATTTTCCATTCCAGATAGTATTTTTTATTAGATTAGGTAATAAGTTGTGATCAACTTCCGAGGCCTTACAAGAATAGATACACCGTGAAAGATCCCACTAAGGACAAGAGAGAGACATGACCAAAAAGAGTTAAACATGCTTAACTCGAGAGAGAGAGGGAGAGAGAAGGTCCAAAAAACCAACCACAAGATGGAGAAAAACTAACAATCTACAAAATAGGTAGACACAGTTCACATATAATCAAATTCCTAAAAGTATAGACCAAAAAACCAAGAAAATAAATTATCTTATGACACTTAGGTGGGTTTTCCAGGAGTATTTTGGGGTCCTCTTGTTGATGTTCACACCTCATATACCATCCTACCTTCATCATCCTCGGAACTATTAATGCTGAGTTGGAATTTTCTTTTACTCAGACCTGATTCCAAAGCTTTTAATATTTTCCTTATTTCCTTGATTGAGTTCTCCAACTCCAAGACTTCCCCTCTTAAGTTTTTCTATAACATGTAGATCTTTTTGGAAGCATCAATGCAATAAATCACCCCATCTTTCATGCCATAGTTAGCCTATTCCATCACCAACACAATAATATCTAGATGTTGCATTCTAGCTATTTAGTTTCTCATAATTTTGACCCTCTTCCTCATAGGCTTTACCTTTCCCCTTAGAGGGACCTTCATTGAAAATATCCTCCAAAACCCTAGTCTAAAGGATCTCCTCCCCCAGATCTCTTATTTGGGGACCCTTTCCCATGCGCATCTTGGCCAAACACTCTTCCAAGGTAATGTCATCCTCGAACCCACTACCGGTAGCAACCTCCTTAGGAATAATGGGTTTTCCATTCTGATACAAAAGGAGAATAATCCCTTCATGAATGGGAGACTCCATCTTCCCATTTTTAAAATCCATCATAGATACCAAGAGTGACACTTATAAAAATAAAGGACTGATTAATAGAACCCGATGCCTAAACATATTCAACAGAGATAGGTGATGCATGTATATCTTCCAAACATACCTTCAAGAGTGATATACCGCATAATATGATAACAAACATATTTCCACACCCCAAGAATACAGGACCTAGTAATTCCATCAGTAAGAAAATAGAATCTTTCCTTACCTTTAAAAAAGGTGTTGATTTCATGGTCTCTGTGATTCTAGTCCTTGAAGATCTTAAGTCCCTGTGTGTCCATGCCCATAACATGGGTGATAAATGTTTCCAAAACCTCCAATTCCATCCCCTAAATAGAAACCCTTCCATTATTCTAGGCCTTTCTAAACTCCATGGTGAGAGAGGGATCATGCCCTTTTAACTTTGAAATTTACTCCCTAATCCCCGCTTTTAAGCATGTTCCGGATCAAAGTATTTCTAATGATAGCCCTATGATTCAAAGGTTCGACACAAACTCTATCTCCATCCAGGCTTCTTTTTTTTCCCCAACACCAAAATTTTCACAAAATAATTATATAAGGCTTGAAATGAATGAAAATTCACGTATTGATTCCACAATGTACTTATGCTCCATGTGTTGACAAGTGTAAAATTGATATCCCTCGTGTGACAAGTAATAATTACATTATGACTTGTCATGGTGAATAATATTATTAATTGATAAGGGGATTTCATCACCATTCACCCAAACTTTTAAATCATTACAAGACACCCCTAAGTTAGCCAACTTATCAGCACATTTATTACCATTACAGGGAGTATGTGTGATACTATAATTTTCAAATGCTTTAAGATGTTCCCTAACATGGTTTAAAATATTACCAAATGTCCAATTATGAATGAGATTACTTTTAAGGGAAATCACAATGATAAATGAATCACTTTCAATTTAAATATGTCTAACACCCTTTTCCCTAGTTATTTTAACCCCCACAATAAATCTCTATCCTCTGCCACATTGTTACTTTGAAGTCCCAATGGCCCAACATACACGAGAATGTAATAACCCTTATGGTGTCTAATGATGCCCCCTCCTCTGCATGACCAATTTTTTCCTTTGAAGTACTGCTAAAGTTCATCTTAAGCCAATTCTCCTCTAGTTTAGACCATTTAATCACTGGTTGAATCACTTTAACATTAGGAGGGATAAAGGTAAACTATTTGAGGACTTCTAGCTCTGCCTAGGTTGGGAAGCTTTAATATTTCCATTGAAAATTTTAATGTTTTCTTTGATGGAAGAGCACAAATAAGAACTCATATTTTTGTATTAGTTTTCTGGTTTCTAAAAAAATCATTCCTAGCCTTCCACAAACTCCAAAGGAAGTGGGGAAGCACCATCCTCTAGGAAGCCACCAAGACAAGATATCTGAAAGGACACTCCCATTGCAAGAAAAATTCAGCTATGGTGTTAGGTTGTAACCATTGAATCTTGAACATATCCATCATAAAAGAAAAAACTACCTGAGAAAAAGGACATAATAAAAATATATGGTTAACACTTTCCTTCTACTTGCCACATAAAGGGCATCTACTAGGAATAACCATGCCTCTCTTCCTCAAATTATCCATTATAAGGATCTTATTTTGGACCACCAACTAGTAGAAGATATTAACCTTGGGTATGAGATATTTCACCCAAAGTAGATTCCAATACTCCTTTTGAAAAATATTTAAAATTTAGAAGATATGCAGATTTGACCATAAAATTTCCAGACTCCTCTTCTTTCCAAATGATAGAGTCTTCTTGATATTGGAATCTAGGAATATGAAAATTCTTGAGTTTATTATTAATTTCTGTGAAGGGTTGTAAGTCTCCATTATAGTTTGGGGAGGAACAATAGTAACCCATTTAGGCCCCTCATTACTAGCATTCCAATAGTCTTGAATCCAAACTTTCTGGTTTCCTCTAAATACTAAGAGACAATCTTCCAGGGCTCTTCCATAGTAAGGGGTTTATCCTCAATCCAGAATTCTTGCCAGAAGGAGATTTTATTTCCCTTCCCAATGTTCCATTTAATACCCTTACTCAATATCTCCTTGGAAGCCATGAAGGATCTCCAGAATGTGGAACCATTAGGAAGATCATTCTACATAAAGAAAGTTTCCATTCTTCCTATATTCCTTAGATATTTCTTTCTAATAATTTCCACCCAAAGTACATCTTATTTGATAATCCTTCAAATGAATTTGGCTATCAAGGATTCATTCATTAATTTGATATTCTTCAGACCCAAGCCCCCACAATTTTTAGGTCTAGTAACTTTATCCCATGCCACTAAGGGATATTTAAAATTTTCCTCTACTCTAGCCCATAAGAACCATTTATAGATCCTTTCCAAAGAGTCAATAATTTTTGTAGGAAATTTAAAGAGAGACATAACATAAATAGGGATTCCTTGAAGAGAACTTTGAAGAAGTTGAATCTTACTTACCTGGGTAAGAAGAACCCTTTCCAGGTGGTAAGCTTTCTATTAACTCTCTCCAACAGAGTGTTCCAAATAGAAGGATCTGACTTCTTATGGATGAGGGGCATTCCCAGGTAGGAATTTAGGAAGGTTTTTATTCTACATCCAAGAATGTGAGCTAATCTAATATAAAATTGCTCCTCCACATTTATAAAAAAGACAACACTTTTATAAAATTTAATCAAATTCCTGGAGATCATCTCATAGTCCTTCAACACCTTCCTATAGTTAGAGGCCTCTTGGATATAATATTTCCCCAAAAGGAAATTATCATCCAAAAATTGATTAAAAAAAATAGAAGGTAAGTTATTAGAAATTTTAATCCCTTGAATGAGTTTTTTTCAAGTTTTCAACTATAATAATGTAAAGAAAAGGGGAGATGGGATCATCTTGCCTCAAACCATGCCCCGCTTGGAAAATAGCTATAGGAATTCTATTGACTCTAGCAGAGAAGCTATAAGTGGATATACAATTCATCACCATATTGATGAAGAGGTCACAAAAGCCCAGCTTGACCATGATAGCACAGAGGAAGGACCAGGAGACCCTGTCATAGGCTTTGTGCATATCTAACTTGACTAACATAGTAGATCTACTAGAATTCTCCACTAAGGTAATGGATTATTGAATAACAATGATGCTATTCAATATTTTTCTACTAGGAACAAAGGCTCCCTAATTGGCAGATATTAACTTTGAAAGTAACTTCATGATACTATAGGAGAGTATTTCGGTGATCAATTTGTAGCTGGTGTTACATACACTGATAGGTCTAAAATTCTTTATATCCTTAGCTCCTATCATTTTAGGAATGAGAACCAGAAAGGTATTATTGATTTGTTAAAGGAGGTACACATATTTGAATAAGTCTTGGACCATTTCCACCACCTTCTTATTAACCACTTCCCAGAAATGTTGGAAGAAAAAATCTCAAAAATCATCCAGTCCTAGAGATTTATCTGGTTCCATATCAAAAACAACAAACTTGATTTATTCTTCACTAGGAATAAGGAAAAAATATATGTTATCTTGATGCGAGATATAAAAGGAATGATAACCATATCATACAAAGCTAATAACTTAGATGTTAATCAAACACCACGATCAATAAGATAAAAGCAATTTGCTAGAATAACTTTAATAAAACCTTTGCAAACAAATGAGCAGCAATATCATATATTATTATGGAACTCAATGAAATACAATGAGAATGGGCCTTTCTTATATAGGAAAGGAATAACAATATAAGAACTAGTGAAGGTCATATATCAAACCATAAATCAAGGAAATAACTAGTCATCAAAGAACTAGTCAAGACCATAGATTTAAGAAAGAACTAGACATCAAGGATCTAGTCAATACCATAGATCAAGGAAAGAACTATACCTGACAACTAGATTATATCCCCTAATATCTAAATAAATAAAAATAAATATCCACACACATAAGTGCATGAGGATAAATATAATAAATGTAAATAAATTACCTAGGTGTACATGAGATAAGGTAAATACCTACTCTAACAAGATAACATTCTCAAATATCTCAAAATCCTTGATCCAAGTAACAGTCTCTAGGGCATGTCATAAGAGGAAGAGGTCCCTTAAATAATTAATAACAATTTCATTGATTTCATTATCATCCGTAGTAAGTTCCCCATCACCTAGCCTAATTTCATTAAATTTAAGAATGTTGGCCTTTGTAGTAGCTATGAAGTGGAAAAACCTAGTATTTCTATCACCCTCTTTTAGCCATTTCACCCTATATTTTTGTCTCTAATAGAATTATTCCTTGGCCAGGATATCATGGTACTTAATGAGTAGTTTATGTTACTATTCCTTAAGGAATGGGTTAATACCATCTTCCTCCATCATCTCCTCAACAGTTCACAAATCCTTTGCAATCCTACTTTTTCTGGAAGATATTACCAAATGTCTCCTTATTCCACACTTTGAGTATTTTTTTAACATGCTTCAATTTAAATGTTAATATGAACATCTAAACACCATGCACATGCAAATCCCACCAGTCTTGGATCCTATTGTTGATATTTGGGTCCCCGAGCCACATCTTTTCAAATCTAAATGGTTTAGATTTCTTTGGAAGGTCCATTCCCATCTTTAAAATAATCAGATTATGATCCAAACAAATATTATTAAGAGATGATAATGAGTAAAGTTAGTTTATCATATATTGATGGCTAACAAAAAATCTATCGAATTTGATTTGGATAAAATCAGTCCCAATTCTCTTATTGGCCCAAGTAAATTTGGAACCACACAGATCAAGATCAAACATATCATTCCTCATCAGAAAATCATCCAAATCCTCTATGCTATCAGTATAAGAGATATTACCCCCTTTTTTATCCATCAGATAAAGAGGCATATTGAAATATCCTCCAATAATCCAATCCATGTCTTTAAAGAGAAGTCTAAAACTAGAAATATCCTCTCATAACTTCCTCCTTCCTCCAAGAGAGGTCGGATAATAAATATTGGACACAATCTATTTTTTTTATTCAATCTCCCTGAAAATTATAGCCACATGACAAGGGGAAGAAATTAAAAACTCACCCTTGATAACCTCTAGGTTCCAAAGGCTCATAATAACCCCCGAAACCCTTGTAAATTTCACCTCTTTCCAGTGTCCTTTCCATTTGACCCTACTAACCTCTTTACATAATGTTTGGCTTATATTTATTCCTAAGACATTTCATAAGTCTATGCTTTCTAGGGTTGTTAAAACATATTATATTCCATGATAGAAAAATCATTTATTCTTATTTGCTTGGGAGAAAACCACTCCCAGATATTTTTGTGTTCCTTTTTCCACTTATTTATTTTTGAAGTTTCCCTTATTTCTTTATTTGTCTTCCTCCCTTTAGGTGTTGATTCATTTCCCACATCTTCTCTAGTGTTGCTTCATGTGTTTGGTTTTTTTTTTTTTATAAGTGTGGTTGGAGATGACATGACCTCCAACATATCTGGAACCTCCTCCCTCATCATTATCTCAAAATCATTTAAGGTTATGAAAATATCATCCTACCTTTGACAAAAATATCATTTTCCAATAGATGAAACCTCCTCCGGGAGGGACCCAAAGCCACCTTCAAAGCATAGTTTCCTTCAAATTCAAAGACAAACTCTATTTCAACCTTTTCCAATATTGGGGGAGAAATATCCTCCACCTGTACTTTCTCTTGTACATCCTTTTCCTGATCTTCCTTATTGGGAAACCCCTCTCCAAAAGTCCCTCAAGACTTTAGAGATGTGGGTTTATCTTCTTTGGGTACCTCCTTCTTAGGAACCTTTTTCGGACTAACTTTACCCTTTTTCCAACCTATATTCATTACGAGTCTCTATCTTGTTGATCCGTGGGGATGTTATGGATTCAATTACTTTTTTCTTGGAAATGGGACAAACCCTAAAATCATGCCCTATAGTTTTATATTTGTTCCATGTAAATGGGGAAGGTTCATATTCAAATCTTTGATTCCAATGAAATTTTTGGAAATAAGTTTAATATCGCCCTCTAGAGTTACCTCTTATCACATATTGACAAAAATATAGCAAGAGTTAATGTAGTCCTAGCTTGGGTAACATGATCAATCGATATAGGAGAGCCCAAATTTTTGGCTATTCATATAAGGACTTCCATCTCCCGTAACTCAAGAGGTAACCAAGGAAGACGAACCCGGATAGGGAACTTAAAAATAGTTTTTTTTTAAATATTGAAGGCGAGTTCCCATTTCTAGATAACCACATGAGACTTCCCAATAAACCAAGGTCCCTCAAACAAGACATTAACCACATTTTCTTTACTTGATAGGGAAACCAAAAAATAACCATTTTCATATGCAATTACCTCTATAGCTCCATTAAATGCCCATATTCTCTTGTCTAAGCTAAGTAGACAAATCAATGTTGGGGTGTAAACCTAAGCATTTCATAAACAATGCATTTCCATGGTAGCTTTCAGTCTATCTAAGAAGATCTCCAGAACCCAAAGAGAGAGGAATCCATTCTCTTTTAATGGCTCCATCCTTTCCAAGGATTCTTTGTCCAATATTTTCCCCACCATCCTCTCAGCCCATGTGGTCTCCCCTAAGGGCCCATTCTTTCTATCCTTTCCTGATGAGATCATGTGTTGTTGCATAGATCCCAATAACCGTTCTGGATCTGCATAGTCCACAGAAATTCCCTGTCCATCTCCCAAATTCAATTTCATATTTCCCACTCCTTCCTCCATTACCATTCAAGATAGTATGAGTACTTTCATGGTTGACATATATTATAGTTCTCACACTACTCTCTACCTATTTCCAATATGTGAAAACTAGTCATGAAGGATTCCCCTACCGATAACAAGAGGTTTCCCACTTCACCTTATTGAGACATTGTACATAACTTCAATTAATACATATTATTTTCTAATTATTAGGAATCCAAAATCACATGATTAGGAATCTAAAATCACATATATTGGAATCCGAATCACATGATTAGGAATCCAAAATCACATATAATGGAATTAAAAAATAAAAATATTGGAACCCATTAGACCTCATAATGGAGTCTAATATATCATATTATGGATTAAATTAATGAATCCAGCAAAATTGTTTAATTATTTCAAGGAATCCAACATTGATCTGAAAAATAATAAAGAGAACATGTTTCTATTTTATATGGGATACACGCTACTAGGCCTAATTTTTGCTTTGGAATAAGGTTTATATCAATTTTGAAATTCTTGTAAGATTAAACTATGTAGATCCGGGAAATATCATTTAATGATTTCAGGAGTCTAACATTGATCTATAAAAACATAAATATGTCATGTTTCTATTTTATATGGGACGATGGCCACAAGGATTAATTTTTACTTTGGAATAATGTTCTTATCAATTTTTAAATGTCTTTAAGATTAAACTATGTAGATCTATGAAAAATATTTTAATGATTGCATAGGAATCCAACATTGATTTCCAAAACAATAAATAGACATTTTTCTATTTTATATGGCCTAGTGGCCGCCAAGCTTAATTTTTTTTTGGAATAAGGTTCTTATCGATTTAAAATGTCTTTAAGATGAAACTATGCAAATTTGGGAAAGATCATTTAATGATTTCAAGGAAATCAATTTTTCTTAATTTAAATATTGCTTAATTTTTGTTTTGGAATAAGGTTCTTATTAGTTTTAAAATTCCTCTAAGACTAAACTATGCAGATATGCGAAAAATCGTTTAATGATTTCAGGGAATCCAATATTAATATGTAAAACAATAAAAAGAACATGTTTCTATTTTATATAGGATAACAACCACTAGGCTTAATTTTTTCTTTGGAATAAGGTTCTTATCAGTTTTAAAATTTCTGTAAGATTCAACTATGGATATCTAGGTAATATCATTTAATGATTTTAGGGAATTCAACATTGATTTGTAAAATAATAAATAGAACATGTTTTTGTTTTATATGGGCTAGTGGCCGCTAGGCTTGATTTTTTTTTGAATAAGGTTATTATTAGTTTTAAAATGTCTTTATGATTAAAATATGAAATTTTGAATAATTAAAAATGTCTTGTGGCTTACCGACCACCAAGCTAATGACATTCAAGAGATGTGAGACACTTCTAGGTTCATTTAGTATGTGATTGAACCTCAAGGTAACAAGAGAATTACTGAAGATATTCTGAAGAAACTAACAGAGGATGACAATCCAGACTAGGAGAATGTAATTAACTATAAAACCATTCCAAATATATTTTCATATTTAAATATAGATATCAAATTAATTGTAAAACCATTCTAGATATATTTTCATATTTAAATATAGATATCAAATTAAATGTAATATATATATATATATATATATATATATATTCATATTTAAATATAGAAATAAAATAAAACAAAATTCCTTTACTAAAGGTAGAATTATAGTAAAACATTTTAAGATTTTTTTGAATTTTACTATAAGTGTTATCACAAAAAGTAACATTGTAGGATTTTCTTATTACAGATCCTAATTTTTCTAATATGAGATTATATCACAAGTGTGGGACTTGCAAAGTGAGATCAACCTCCGAGAAGTCTAGTTTCTCTACCTAAATCTAATGTTAACACTATTCCTACTGTTGGAAATGTAAATATCTAATCTTATTCTAATAATCCAATGGACCAAAGGAAGAGAGAGACGAATTTAAGGGGAAATCCTAAGCTAAAGGGAGGTGATAGTAGCAAGAAAAAATTGTGAATGCACTCTAATGAGAGAAAATGGAGAAGGAAAATAAAGAAGGGAGAGGTCAAATATGATTAAAACATATCCAAAACAACATTTTACCTTCTATTCTCCATGAGACACAAACAAATGAACCTACAAAGGAGAAATATGTACAAAATACAACAAAAAGAATGGAGAGGAATGGAAATGAAACAAAACATAAGTCGGGGTTGAGAAAACACCACAATTTTTTTTTTTTTTTTTGCTTTCAAAGTATGCACAAACCATTACATGTGAAGAAGAAGGCACATGAATACATTTCCATCTCAAATGGAGGTCTAAAAATCAAATTTTATTAGCGATAATTTTGACATAAACACTTATTTCATTGAATTGGGACTTATTCCATTCCCAACAAAAAAAAATATAGCCCATATCGAATTCAATATTGCTATTTTTGGATTCCAAAATGTTAAATATTGAATTACCTACACTCCAAAATCACACATTTCGGATTCCAAAATAGCACATATTGGATTCTAATATCACATATATCAAAATCCAAAATCACATATATTGGAATCAAAAAGCACCTATATTGGAATCCATTATATGGGCTAGCATCTACCAGAATTATTTATGATTTGTAATGTACATAACATGCTTCGCTTTATAAGGGCTAGTAGCTACCGCCATTATTTATCTTATGTTATATGGGATAACGGTCGTAAGTCATTATTTATGCTATGTTATAAGGGCTAGCAGCCACCAACCATTATTTATGCTATGTTATTTATGTTATCCTATACGGTCTAGCTAATGCTAGGAATTATTTATGACATGTTATGTAAAAACATGTTTATTATTTATATGGGATAGTGAACATATTCTCTTGTCCTTTAATGGTTGCAACAAAGGCCACAACATGGTGTTAAATTTGACACCCATTTAGATGTCTTTTATCATTTTTATATAGGCTAGTGGCTGCTAGGCTAATGAATTTCAAGAGATGTGAGACACTTCTAGGTTCATTTACTATGATGGGATTGAACCTCACTATAACTAGAGAATGACTGAAGATATTCGAAAAAACTAGCAGAGGGAATTTATCCAGACTATGAGAATATAATTAAATGTAATCCATCTTCTGATGTGCATGGTAGTGGTGTAAACCACCATCTTATTTTTCCAACCCAATGATCTTCATTAGCCTCATATTCAAGCTCCCTGCATCTCACTCACAAATGTCATCACTCACACCCTAACTCAAGAAATGGGAAAATTAGGGAAATCCTCATGTGTCCAGAATAAATCTTAAGGGTTTGCAGACCCTCAAATCACCCTATAAATAAAAATAAACAAACATCACCATGAGAAAAATGTCAAAATCAATTTTAAAAATCAAGATTTGAAAGATTTCTGTAGTGAAATCAAAAAAATCATTATAGTAAATGACGAAATTCAAAATAAAAGGAGAATCGTTGCATTCAAGAGAAATACAACTTATCCTATCAACACTAAAAAGCCTACAAAACCTTAACCATAAATAAGTAAAAGACTCCATAGAAAGATCTTTGACGATCTTCTTCGTCCCACTTCGTGATATTCTCAAATGGGAGAAGAAATTTTAGATCTTCATTACCCTCCTAGCATCTTACTCTGTCTGACACCATCACTATTTTCCCTAGCTCAAGAAAATGGAAAAGCAATGAAATCCTCACACATCTGGAGCAAATTTATTGTTGGTTATCACTATTAAACCCTAAAAATAAAAATAATTATACTTATACTCGTGTAAAATTCTTGTCAAGGTTTTTGAGTTAATATTTTTAGGGTTTGAGGGGTGTGAGGGCTTCCTATTCTCTGTGCCAAAAATATTTATTAATTTATGGTTACCATCCCGTCGACTCTTCATATTTTATTTAGATTTAAGTGAATTTAAATAGTAAATTACTATTACAATCCCATTCATTCAAACACCTCTATAGCCTCATATTTAACATCATTGAGATCCCAAGGCTTAGTACAAACCAAATATTCCCCATATTCCTATTAACAATCATGGATATCACAAAGAAAAACTCTTTGTTCAATGCTACACAGACCCGACCACACAACTGCAATACCAATACACCAAGTATTACAAGAACATTAACATCCCCTTAATAGTTATAAACCCCAACAACGCTTACATTACAAGAACATTAACATCCCCTTAAGAGTTATAAACCTCATGGTGTTCGCATTACAAGAACATTAAAATCTCCTAAACCCACTAATAAGAACATTAACATCCCCTTAATAGTAATAAATGTGCAACGCCATTCATCATTAACCCCCGCGCACCTTTTCCCATCGCTTTTGTACCTCTAAATAAGGGACATGAAATCATTGTGAAAATTTTCCTCACACGCTTGACACTTTAAATGACAATTAAAATTATCCTACTCCCCTTGTCAGGAGGATATCTTTTCGTAATTAAATATAGATATGAAATAAATTAAAACTCCTTTTCTAAAGGTAGAATTATGGTAAATCATTTTAAGAAGAATTTGAATTTCGTTGTAATACTATTCATCACGTTGGAATCCCAAATTCATAGAATAATTCATTAAAAATTAAATTTTTTTCATGATATCTATGAACACACTGATTGTTGAAGTGCTTGACAATTTTTAAATTCTTTATACACCTTAAACCGATGTGAACAATTTTTTCAAAGTGGATAGTTTGAAGTCGAGAGGATAATATGACCTTAAAAATCAAAGTAAGAGAGTTAATACTTAACACTCACTAGGTAATGTCAGTGTAGCTTATCGAGGTAAATTAACATTAATCAAATAAGAAATCATCAGAAATAAAAATGTTATGTACACTTTTATATATATTAAGATATCTATTATCGTTTAAATCCTTTACTGTATTATAAATTTCCTAAAGATAATCACACATATTATACATATAAACATTATTAAGATAGTCAAACACATTATACAGAAACTTTTCAAATAAATTTAGGGACAAATTACATAATTTTCTTTTTTAGATAGTTAAATGCTTTTAAATGGAGCTATGAAATGAATGGTTGATGGGTCCCCACCCTACAAGTATCCCAAATTTTGATCTATGAAATGCTACATATCTAAGCATTGAAATCATCTTTAGAAAGGAAAAGGACGTGCCATAAATAGAATTCAAGTACACCACGTGATCAGGAAGGGGCATGATTGGTTTTGCAAGTGTGGCCAGGTCTAGAGATGGTACGCTAGAGATATACAACCCATATGATCAATAGATGCTTTGAACAATGTTAGAAAATTGAAGTCGGACCTGAATTTTCAATTCCATGCCATCATAAATCATGTTTTCAACCCAAAAAGGTGACAGAAAAGGATTCAACTTTGTAAAGAGATAAAGAAGTCATACTTATTCCAAAGCTTCAACCAAACCCATATGATGATCTGGGTAAATGAAACGGGATGCTACCACCATGACCACTTCTTTATCTACACACAAAGACTAGGTAATTAAACATGAAGACACCTGCAATCTCGTAGAGTTTAAACGATCTCTATTGGTGCTCGGAGATAATCTTCACCTGTGACATTCATAATCGTAGTCATAACATCTCGTAGAGTCTATGCGAAATGCATTGCACAAGATGAATGTCGACATAATAGAGATGAAATTCATTTCCCACTTGTTGTTGTACAAGAGGATGAATGGAACATAGGTAGATGTTATGAGAGGGAAGGGGAAAACAACATGTTGGGGTTAGCACACCGGTTATACAAATAATATATCGATCTAAGCATACATGCAAATAAAAGTAGATATTCTACCGAATAAATATACGTAACAAGAGATATAAATCAACACCATATTTAACATGGTTCACCCAATGTGGGCTATGTCCACCAAGAAACAAGCCAATATATTATCCAAAGCTTTCACAAGATATATAATGAATATTTACAATCTTCCACACCTCTAGATGTATAGTACTCTCTTTCACACAAGCTTTTACTTATTCTCCAAGAATTCTTTCTCTCATAATTAATCTCACAATAATCATCAAATTTTGCAATTTCTTTTTAATTATTTTTTCTAAACCCTAGATTTCATGCTTATATAGGTGTATACAAACATAGGTCACTTAGCCATGTAATTACAATCAATAGATATGCTTTAATACTAAAATAGATCTAATTCCTTAGAGTTAAATAAAACAATCCCACATAGGTAACTCGATGTCACTAGCCCTAACCAATGTCATTTCCTCCATACCCGACCGATTTTAGTCATAGGTGACTGATGTCGATCCCTCCATAACCAATGCCATTCTTGTGTTTTCCAAAGAAGTTTCATATTGCATGCTAATTCAATGTAATTGAGCTCGACAACTCGACAATATCCCACTTGGAGATTAATTACTACACCATACCTATAGAAAACCATTATTGGATCATTCATTAGCTTTGTTTCTTCCTCTTAAAGACTCAAACTCAAAGACCAATGTAGTGGGGTGTAGCTCCAACTTCTCCTTTGTTAATGGATTCATTAGCATATTCGCAGGGTTCTCACTCTTATGAATCTTTTCTAGATTCAAATGCCCATCCTCCAATACATGTTGTATGAAGTGATACCTCAAATGAATGTGTTTCATTCTCAAATGAAAATCTGAGTTATTTACCAAATGAATTACACTCGACAATCACTGAACAATTTACAATCATCTTTCTCCTTTCCCAATTCTTCCATGAACCCACTCATCCATATCATCTTCTTATTAGTCTCTATAGCTGCAACATACTCATCCTCTATAGTAGACAAAGCCACAACCTTCTACAATCTTGAAATCTAGATAACTATTGTCCCACCTATTGTTAAAATATATCCAGTAGTGCTCCTCCTACCATCCTAATCTCCACCATATCCGAATCAACATAGCCACATAATGATATATACAAACCTCCCTAACATAACTACATGCTAGATGTCTCTTTCAAATACCTGAGTATCCATTAGAATGATTTCCAATTCTCTTTACCTGGATTAACCATATATCTACTCACAAATCCCACTGCATGTGCAATGTATGGTCTGGTACAAACCATAACATACATGAGACTCCCAACTGTTGAAGCATATGGCACTCATGTCATGTATTTGACCTCCTCATGAGATGAAGTACTCTAATATTTTCTCAATTTGAAGTGCCCATCCATAGGTGTACTAATAGGTTTTACATTCTGCATCTTGAACATTTCTAACACCCTGTCGATTTAATCCTCCTTAGACAAATACAATTTATTATTCTTCCTATCTCTATGTATTTACATGTCAAGGATTCTTTTTGAAGCTCCTAAATCCTTCATAGAAAATGTGTGAGCTAACTTTCCCTTAAGCTCACCAATGTCTTGCATAATAGATCTTGTAATAAGCATATCATCCACATATGGTAACAAAATAACATAGCTCCCATTTTCAAGATTCTTGAAATAAACACAATGGTAAGATTCATATTCTAAAGTAACCATGCTCATGCATAAAACTATAAGACCTCATGTACCATTGCCTTGGAGCTTTATTGAGTCCATATAGAATCTTTTTCAACCTACACACTAATTTATCCTTACCCTTGAATTCATACCCAAGTGGTTGTTGCATATAAATCTCTTCATCCAAATCACCATGAAAAAATTCATCTTCACATCTAGTTGTTCTAAATTCAAATCCTCTACTACAACTAAACTCAATATAGTATGAATATAAGTCATCTTTACAACAGAGAAAATATTTCATTGTTGAGCAGACAAAGTATGACACTTAGAATAAGGCATACGGAAGGCTCACACATGAGAACAAGGAGCATTCAAAGTCATGGAAGGATGGGACAGAAATAGGCATGAATGACAAGGAAACATTTAGGACTTAGCCATTTTTAGGATTACGGGTTATTTTTGGAGATAGTGTGTAGAGCACACAAACCGGATAAAGACTTGCGTGACACACATAGGCTATTTTTGGAAGAGTTTCTACTAAGTGCTTTACATGGGTTCAAGTTAATAATAGAATTACTACTGCCAATTAACCATAAGAGATCTATTGTTAGCAAACTTGCATGTGTGTCTATTGTTGTAAAGGAGCGTGGTTATTTTTAGCATGCAACCTATTTTGGGAATTATGTAAGCAGTGAAGGGAAATTCCCCACCCTTATAAATATGTAGTAATCTACATAGGCTAAGGGAGAGAATGAGTAATGAGATATTGTAGAGTTATGTTGCCAGATATGATGCGCACATGAACTTATGCAACTAATTAGTATAAGAAGATTCTATGTATTTACTGTGTTTAATATAATGAATTTTATTGGCTGAATCAAGGTGTTAAACATGATCGTAACTAGTTCTTGCATGGTTGAATTCATTATGGATATTGTTTAAAGTCCATTACTCTTTAGATCTAGATCTGAAATATGTTCTGTAGAATGTTTATACTATTTATGGATCTGAATACATCAACTCTTCATCTTGCTAACATCCTGCAAAAATAACTCTAAAGAGTGGTATGATACCTTTGAGCACTTTGGGTGAGCACTTAGTCTAGGTTGCTTGATGTGCTAGTGTGCCCGGGTTATTTCTAGTAAATTCTAGGTTATATCATTGGTTCCATTTCCGAGACCTCTTTTTTAGTTACATTGAGGATGGTTCACAATCAAGACATG
Organism: Taxus wallichiana var. yunnanensis; assembly: GCA_018340775.1. NCBI lineage: Eukaryota > Viridiplantae > Streptophyta > Pinopsida > Cupressales > Taxaceae > Taxus > Taxus wallichiana. Next base: position 737,576,451 of record CM031241.1, read on the forward strand.
CTGGTTGACCCTAGCAAGTGTTAAGGAGTGGATACAAGATGTAGAAGAATTTTACACATGGAGGTTCAACACCGTATTTGATTTTAACACATGCGCATCGGTGGAACAAAATCTGTATGATAGTTTGTATGAGAGATTCTTCACTATTTTTTTGGTAGAACTATACAAGTGTTTGATTTTTTATGCATCTAAAAGGGATTAGAGGTATCACAAAATTTTCTAGATGTAGGATGAATTTCAAGCCCTTTATGGTGTTGCTCGATTTGGACACGCGTTGTGGATACTTAGTTTCATAGTGTTCGAACAACTATATTCTGAGTACTCAATTTCCACGTATTCTTTCCCGGAGGTAACGGAATTCCATTTTTACAAAGATCCTAGGGAACTTACTTGCAAGGAATTCCACCGGTGATCAAAATATTGACAAAGTGACCTTGAACTTGGAAAGTAAATCGATGACTAACTAAACCCCACCACGCGCGCGAGCACAAGAGCAGTTTGGTGAAAGATGGAAGAGATAGTGGTAGAAAGGAAGAGAGAAGAAAGGCAACTTATGTATAATGAAGTGTGTGATAGGGAGATGGAGAAGCAACGAGATGTTGTAGATCGAATGACGTTGAGGAGAGAAATGGCTCGTGAAGTATTTAGAGCTCATGCGAGAAGGTGTAGAGCCGGAGCATCAAGAACTCCCCCATTTGGTAAATCATGATAGGGAACCCTCCTTGGACTCACATGGAAGCATTCCAACAAAGAAAACCTGGGCCATGGGTGTGCATCTGAATCTACTTGGCCACCTAGCCCTTGCCCTTGGTTTTCTAGTATCTAGTATGACAAATAGTCAGTAAGCTAAGTTAGGCAATAGGGAAGCAGGAGTAAGTCACACATCAAGTACATCGATGGTAGGCCAAACATCTTCATTTTTGTTTGGAGGTACCCTTTTAGGTGCATCATCTACACAAAGTGTGAGTGCAAATAATTTGGGGCTCACTTCTGGGAGTGGTACCACTTCATGGACCATGGGAGTTCGATGCATGGTACAAGATTACTGTTGGGACACAGGAGGTACATCTTTTGTCCTGCTTCCAGCTACATATGGAGGATTAAGAGGAATAGGTGGTTCTAGTTTTGATGGATCTGGTGGTTTTTGAGGAGGTAACACTGGAGGTTCTAGATCAGGTAGGCAAGGCCCAAACCAACCCCAAAATATTTACATGGAGATGTCTCTCCATCTTCCGAGAATAGAGGCATAGAAGATGTTGTTGAACATGTGCACATGTGTGAGATACTGTGTGCGCAAACGGGATCATAGATTCGAGTGTGGGGAAAGTAAATTTTCACTACGTTACAAGGACGCCCACACAACCGGTAGAAAATGTTTTACCTTGTCAGACTTGTGGAGATTATGTAGCATTAAAAGATGTTTTCCTTAAAGAGTTTCACATCACTGAGTTTGAACATAAGAGTATAAACGCGCTTAAGGATATTAAGAAAGGCACTACGAGAGTGTCCAAGAGTATGATGCCCACTTCAAGATGTTTTTATCTAAGCTCTCTTATGATATTCACACAAGATAACATGCATAATGGTTTCTTGGAGGTCTCGATCACACCATTTAGAATGGATTTGTCACATAAGACATATCATCGATCTGCGTAAAGCACTTGAAGAAGCTTTACGCGCCGAGGCAATCAGAGTCTAGACACCGGAGTAAGTTCATTTTGGAAGAACAAATTGGAGCTATGGAAAAGTAGTTGGAGAAATTATCGGCAAACTCAAAGACATGATACACGCACATGGATTTGGTGTACATATTGTGAATTAGAAAGGCACAACAAGGATATTTTTCCCTAGAGATCATTACGTTCATTATACTAGATTGTGAGATATCATTTGAATAATGATGTCATCCGTTGCCCACTATTACAATGTGTAATAAATAAGAACGTATCCTGTTATTATAAGATTTTTCATTCCATGACTCATGATACCAGAGGAGTGTAGATTGATTGGTCAGATCCATGATGCTATAGATATTGGTGTGTAACAGACAAGACTAACAGATAACTCTAAAGGAAAGAATGAGCACCCGGATCGGGATCACAATCAAGCTCGATATGATTGGAATGAGGGGCGCTATGAAAGAGGTTGTGGAAGAGGTTGAGGATACCGTAGTGGGTTTGAAGCATGAGGCCGTGGTGGTGGACGAGGTGATTTTCCTTGTAGAACATGCTTTACATGTGGATCACTCCACTACAAGCGCAAATGTACCTGAGATATTACATGTTCTTTCTATGGAAAGAATCATAGCTATGAGGAATTCCCGAACTTATATGATAATCTTAGTAAGCAGCATAAACAAGAAAACAAAGATGCATGGATGGTTAGGATACAACACACTATGGAAAATAAATGGATGCCCAAGTTGGAACCGGAATCTAAGGTATTACCTATAAAGATCACTACTGTGCTAAAGAATCACATGCCAAATAAGCATTACACTAGAACCCTACCATGACTAAAGATGAGGTTCTACATGCACAAGACCTAGATAATGCCGATCGAATGAGGTTTATCAGAAACCACGGAGGTGATCGAAATATTTAGGGTGAAATACAATGTTTAAAGGAGCAATCACAAAAGATGGAACAAAATAAAGCAATAGAGATGGTCCAATCTGATATTGATGACTTGAAGGAGGTGTGTAAAATGTTGTGCCAAGAGAATATCATTCCATTGTTAGGGAATTGGCTAAAGGGAAACACTCGCACACAATTATTGAGACTGGATGATAGATCCTACATGTAAATCTTCCCCCATAGCTTATCCTATGAAAAGGAAATCACTCTGAATGTTGTTGTGGATGGATGGATTTTGAGTAATATATTGATTGATACAGTACGAAGTTAATGTACTTACTTTAGATGCATGGGTACAGATGGGGAGACCCCCATTATAGCCATCTTCTAATGTGTTGTTTATGGCTAATTGAACCAAGGCCACCCCTATTGGAGTTTTAAAAGATGCATCCATTACTATACAAGGGGCCAAGTTCACAAGGGACTTTGAGGTTTTGGCACTTGCAGAAGCTAGACAACTTCCTAGCTCTACTTGGGCACCCTTGGTGTTATGAAAATAATGTTGATCTTCGGTTCAACAAGGGTTATATCAGTTTTGAGAACAAGAAAAGGGTTATTATCTCTTTAACTGATGGGAAATGTATGTCTTATGTTGTGCCTTTGAGTGAGGAATATCTGAATAGGATTTATGTATGTGTCACCTAGGACCCAGAAGTGCTCAAGCCATCTAAAGAATAAATCCTTCGGTGGGAATATGCACAAATCTGCTAACAATACTACAATTGTTTCTTGTGATAATTGGGCTCATGATACTTGTGAGTTGGTAGGGTGAAAAGTAAGATGTAATTTTTCATGGAATAGTATACCTTGTTGCATCGGGAGAATAGATAAAAACATGGTACCTCGATACACCGGAGAAGGAGATCCTATGGTATTTCTGCACTCCATAGAAGAACAATGGATAAAATAGATGGAGAGATGGAATATGCTAGCATATAACCTACACAGGACAACAACATTTCTAGTGGGTGGTTCACAGGGGATAAACTTGTAGGAAGGAATTAAATCAGATTACTCTTTCTACTCGGTTTTCAAGAGTAATTCACCTCCTCAAATATTCACTTATCATGGTGATCAACCTATTCAAGCACCACATTCAACAATTTGAGAGACTCGGACAGAGGGGCATGAAAATTTACCACCTTCACTCGAGTACATAAATTTTATTCCACTTTATAGGGCTACGTGCGTGCTTGGTATGTATATGCGGAACTCCATAGAGAGACTAGAAATTGGTAGGATTTGATTACAAGAATGATTTATAATTTTGAATACTTCTCTACTAAAACTCCAGTAGAAGAGGCATTAAGGGTTATAAAGTGGTTAACTATGGGAGACAATAAAAATGTGGAAGAACTCATTCAACAGCTTATTTTATGGAAACGAATTAGGAGCACGTTTTGTTGAAGAAACAGAGAGATAGTTACCACACTACTTAAGCGCACTTGCTTTGAGAAAGAAAAAAGAAATATGGTCTACTTAATGGATGATGAATAAGTAGAAAATCTTTATGTAGATCATTCAAAAATAGGTGTGAGGTTTTAGACAGCCTTCGAGATAAAACCACGTGTGTCTATCATGAACCTATGAAAACAAATAAAGTGAATAGTGGATTGGATGTTGAGCCTAAGGAGGCCATAATTGGGGATTATTGGTCCGACTCAAGCGGAAAAAATCTTTAAGTTACTATGATATTTTTAGAACTTATTTCCTAGGGATAGCATGAATTAAAAGGCGTGCATGAATCATTAGGAGAAATGAAGATAAAGCTTAAGGAAGGTGCATGACTGGTCAGAAGAGACCCTACAGATGAAACCCAACTTGCGCGAAAGGTAAAGGAATAAATTGAAAAAATTTTGAATTATGGATTCATCAATCCCCTCGATGAGTCAAAATAGGTTAGCCCAATAGTGATCAATATAAAGAAATATGGTCGGATTAGGACCTGTGTGGACTACATAGAGCTAAATGTTGCATGTGTGACTAATCCTTTCCCTATTCCATTCACAGAGGAAATATTAGAAGGCATTGCAAGACATGAGATCTATTTCTTTATAGATGGATTTTCTAGGTATCATCAGAGTTAGGATTGTACCACAGAGGATCAAGAAAAGACTACTTTCACCACCGAATGGGTAATTTTTACATATATTGTGATGCTTTTTGGACTAAAAAACACACTGTTGTATTTTCATGCATAGTTGTTCAAGTGTTCAAATATTTTATTCACAACTTCTTGCAGTTTATTTAGATGACTAGACGGTGTATGGACTTGTTAAGGATCATTGTGATAATTTATGCTTAATGTTTGAAAGATGTCGATAGTTAAGAATATCTTTGAACATCAAGAAATGTGTATTTGCTACACCATTTGGCACATTGTTAGGGCACATTATCTGCAAGGAAGGTTTTTAGTAGATCCAGCTAAGATTGCAATCATTATCATCCTGGAAGAGTCTACCAATCAAAGTGAGGTGTTCTGATTCTTAGGTCACACTCGGGTATTATAAATTTTTATTAAAGGGTATGATAAGGTTGTTACATCCTTGGAGGAGTTACTAAAAGGAAAAAATGCATTCTATTTGGGGGACCGTAATAACACGCATTTGAGACATTGAAGGAGAAACTTACTACAACGCTTATTATGCGATTTCCGTTGTGGGAATAACCATTTCATGTACTGTGGATGCTTTTTTCATAGCCATTGGCACAATGTTGGCTCATCCCGAAAAGGTAGTATATATCACCATATTTGTTTTGCTACTAGAAAGTTGACTCATGAAGAGAAAAATTATACAACTACAAAGCGTGAAGCTTTGTCAATGATCTATGCGCTACATAAATTTAGACAGTACCTGCTAACAACACCATTTGTATTCTATACCGATCACATGACATTAAAGTATTTAGTAAACAAGCCCATTTTATAGGGGGACATATGTCAATGGGTAATCTTATTCTAAGAATTTGATTTTACTGATTGTGGTAAAACTAGGGAAAAGTGATTCTAGACCACCATTTATACATAATACGATCAGAGAAGACACACGGTGTAATTGAAGATACCATGCCCAATGCACAATTATACTGGTTACAACATGCACCATCAGAATTAGTGGACATTTTTTTCTTTCTACGTATAGGTATGGCGTCCAAAGGAATGTAATCCTTAGAGAAGAAAAACGTTTCCATTCATGTGACACCCTTTATATTGATTAGCAGAGAGACATGTACAAGTTAGGCCAAGATGAAGTATTACATCGATGTGTACTAGAACATGAGTGCATAGATATTATGGAAGAGGCTCATGTTGGTATTATAGGTGGGCACTATGCAGGTGATGCCACTGTGCACAAAATTCTACTCACCGAATTATGGTGGGAGACCTGTACAAGGATTATAAGGTGTATTGTAAGGCCTGTGATAATCACAAGGCATTGGAAAACTAGGAAAAGAGATGAAATGCCTTTGTGATCTATTCCAAGTGTATAACCATTTCCAAAATGGGCTATAGACTTTTGGGGTCCTATTTCGATAGCCGTGCATAGGATTGGATCGTGCTACATCATCACTTGCACAAATTATCTGACAAGGTTGGTAGAAGCAACACCTATAAAGGATTGTATAATAGTTACATTAGCCAGTTTTTATGGGAAAATATTATTACAAGGTATGGATGCTGCTAAGTTTGACAAGTGATAGGGGCACACATTTTTTGAATGAGACAATCAGGATATTATTGGATGAATTTATGATTGCACATCATAAGACTACCCCTTATCATCCTCAGGAAAATGGGACTATTGAGGCTTTCAATAAAATTTTGAGCCAGACATTGACAAAAATATGTGATGTTGGAAGGAAATATTGGGATGATAAATTTTCAATAATGATTTTGGCATATAGAACAACATATAAGAGGTGAACAAAGCTACACCGTTTCAGTTAGTGTTTGGCATGGAAGCAGTTCTTCCTATGGAATTCATGTTACCTTCTTTGCATATTACACGCGCTAGAGGTATAGTTGATGAGAAAGCATTAGCATAATGAGTTGAAAAGTTGATCAAGCTAGATGAGCGATGAGAAATATCACTTGGAGTCGAAGCAAGAAAAGGCTAGGAAGAAGGCATGGCATGATCGGAACATTAGGGACAAAAAGTTTGAAATTTGATAGATGGTGCTTCTTTATGATTCCAAGTTTCTATGCCATCCAGAAAACTTAAAGTAAATTGGTTTGGAAAATATGTTATAATGCACATACTTGACACAGAACTTGTCAGTTAGAGGAGCTTGATGGAATACGCTTACTGATTATTTCGACAAGATTAGGATGAAGCCCTACTGTAAATAAGTCTTCTTGGTATTTGTAATAAGGCAGTGTTTCCATTTATATTAGGTTTTCAATTATATATTCCCTTAATATATTTCCTTCTTCGTCACTATTCTTCCTCAATTTAGTCGGTGTTTTGTGTAAATAAGGGTGTTTACACGCCATAAGCTTATTATCATTCACAGTATTTTTATGTGTAGAGGATTGCACATACCATTGGTGTGGGGTGGATGTTTACAAATGGGTACAAATCAAGGAGTAAATTGTTATAGGTGTTATTTGAGTTTGGAAAGGAGTTTTTAGAAGAGAGATTGCTTCTAAAATGATGACCATAGATGGGGATAAATGAAGGAACAATATAATGTGAGGTAAGTAGCGGCCATGGAGACTACCAGGAGAAGGTGCAGTGGCAAGGTACTCAGGCACATGGAAGCACATTGAAGAGAAGTCTATAGCTAGAAGGTAGGAAGGCACGCTAGAAGGTTATATCTGAGGCACGAAGATGTACCACATAGAAATTGTGAAAATGGTCAATTAATGAGAGAATTATTGGTAGGTGAAGGAGAAATAAATGCACTAAATTTTTGAAAATATATATAAGGATGTGATGCGAGTTCATTCTTACCATTGTAATCACAAGAATTTGAACGAGCTAAGTGCAACCGAGATGAGAAAAGAGTATTGAGGTGTGGAGAGTGTGAAACTAGATGTGGAGAGAAGATTTATGCATAGAAGAAGCTTGTGTCCCCATTGGTGAAGGGTTTGAGTGAAGTATATGCATTGCAAAAGAGCTAGGGAACGTGATTTCAAACTAGGGCACACAAATTTGAGCTAGGGTTTAGACCTCGCTCATTATAGAAAATAGAAAGTGAAGCATTTACACATTACAATGGATAGAAAGGTGGGATTTTCAGATGGAACCAAAGAAAGTACTGCTGCAGGAGCTAAAGGAAAGAAGAAAGTGGAGGTAGAAGTTGAAGTTATACCCAAAAGTAATTTTTCAGAGATGCAGTACCCAAAGGTGTTATAGTTGGGCAAGAATGGGATTCCCACATCTATAAGTGTAAAATAAGTGATTACAACCACCACACATTGGATAAAAAGAAGGATTTAGATGTGTTGTTGAGCATGAAGACCAACAAGTGCACAATGGAGGACATGCCAATATATGATGACATTGGGGAGAAGTTGTTAAAGTAGGTTGGAGTCTATTAGTTATACGAGCTCCCTTATTTTGGAAAGTATGAACCATTATACCAGTGGTTAATGAGAAGATTCCATGAAGACTTCTTCTATTTCATTGGACGAGAGGGTCAAAATCATAGCCACCTTGATTGCAATAATGACAAGATTAAAAGGCATAGGGGTAGACCTGGCTAGTGACCTAACTGATAAAGAAACAATCATGGAGACACGGAAGGAGTTAGGGTACACAAAGGGTCTACATGGGATGGACATTGACAAATTGAAGAAGTACCCCATGGTTCACTAGTTGCACATATAGTAACAAAGTTGAATGACCAAGAGAGGTGGTTGTAAGTGAATACACTGTGGTTACATATCATTAGGAGAATGTCATTGGGAGTGATCTATAAAATAGAAAACTAAATTGTAGAGAACATTATCAAGGAAGCTTGTATAGGTGATAAAATCAGTTTTGGCATTGTTTTGATTTATTTAGTATTTATGAAGATTAGAGCACCCGATGGGCCAAAAGACAAGATTTGGGAGTATCACATGGAGAAAAAATCCCTTACACAAAGGTTCAAAAATATTTATGTGAAGGGTCAATGAGTGGGCCATTTAAACAGATGGCGTAGATGTGGTATGATAGGCTCCATGTGGCATTAGAAGAGGAGTGGCACATTCCAAAGGAGTTACCATCATTGGTGGGAAGGGAAGTACAATTCGCGGTGTATCAGCACTTCTACATCACATGATTTTCTATGAGGGATGGGACTTGGAGCCCATGGTGTAAAATGGCATATGCCTTCACTGCACACTACTTCTAAGAATCAGTCCACCATTTTATTGATGTGCGTCGCCTGAATTTTGTTGTAGAAAAGGTAGACTATGACTACCACACACTAAGGAAGACATGTGTCTTTCCAGGTAGGACTTTCTATTTTGAAAGGCTCATTTTAGACGTTATAAACATGAATCCTATAAGCCTTGTAATTGGGGACATTGGAGCGGTGCTCGTATACCTTCAGCTTAATCCCAAGCTAGAGAATAAAAAATATGTGGAAAATGATTTTACGCTCCTAGGGCCACCTAAGGGAAAACACATAGTGAAGAATGTACCAGATTTAAAGCCCACATAACCTATAGAGGTAGATGATGAGGAATAAGAGCATGCGATGACAGTGGGCTTAGAACTTAGGGGCCGAGGAAACCCTTGGATAGAGTAGAGGCTTTGAACATGCAAGTACCCCACCTCGTACAATAAGAATAAGAGGACTTAGAATAAGTCTAATGAGGATGCCATTTCAAGAGGGTGTTCATAATAACAATAACAAAAGGCATGGGAACTCCACAGTCAGTACAAAGATCACCATGACTCTCTCCATAAAAAGATGTAGTTGAGAAAATATGGAGAGAGATGAAGTTAAATGAGGAGGCAGAGGAGTCTCAGAGAGAGCATATGCCTAGAACTCCTATACCACTAGAGGATGTGGAGGAACCCAAGGATGAAGAAATTAAGGATGAAGGAGTAAATAAATCAGGAGAAACAAAACAATACACTTCTCAGAACATAGAAGATCCAACTCCAAACCTTGGCACTCAAGTTCCTAAGGGGCCAAGAACAAAGAGGGCAAGTGGGGAGTATGTTGCACTAATCATGGGCTATGATGAGGACATAAGTAAAATTGTATGCGCATGATTCCAGAATACATTAGGCCTTAAGGAGTTGTATGGATGGGAGTTTATGGACCCAGAAATGGCTACTACATGCACAAGGAAATAGTTATCATGGTCCATGCAAACTCACATGGACGAGCCTGATTTTGATGTATGTGAAGATTCATGTGTGTCAAGAATAATGAGAAATGAACCACAAAACATGTGCATAACTATCAAGACCACTTTGTTATGACTGATGAACATGTGAGTAATGCCTTGGTGAAGGTATCTATAGAGGTTGTGTAGTGGAATGTAGATAAGGCTACAACTATTAGAGTGCTAAGAGAAGATATCAAAGCTAAAGATGTAGAAATAGCACATCTGAAAGGATAAAATGACCTCGAGAAAAAGAAGAATGGGGTTCTCATCAGCATGGAAGAGGAGATCGGAGATCATGTCCTATAAGAAATAATGAACTTGGAGTCCAATGTACCTAAAATTTTCCCTTCGGCTTATGCATTATGTGCGTACCTTAGTTGATTTGGTGCTTGAGGATGGAAAGATTCAGATGCTTGAACCAAAGGACCACGAGCAAGAAGTGGAGATAGCAAGAGCCTTAGTACTTAGAAAGATGTCATCTTACGAGTCTTATTCTAGACTTTGGAGGAAGAGCTAAAGAAAGAATACCAGACATTCAATATTTATGCAGCTCTAGAAGAAGTTATCTAAATTAGGATAATGGTAGAAGATAATGATGTCCTGAAGATGATGAAATATGATACATTGGGGTGTGCAGAGTGATTGGCCTTGGCAAAACAAAAGTGTGAGGCCCTTGCAGTAGCCCAAGACCCACATAAAGAAAGGCTGGATGAAATTAGAAATTTATAGCATAGAAGATGGATCTTCTAGAAGGAAGGGTGACTACAATGTCTAGCATTGTTATAGTATTATAGAACGAGAAGGAAGAGATTGCGCAAGAAGAGTTAGACTCTATTACATCGAATACTCCAAAAAAGAAAGAAGTCACAATGAGTGATTGGAAAACTTTAGAGACTGAAATCAAAGAAGAATATCCTGAGTCGATTCTTCTAATTGAAACAAAGGATGTTACATGGTGAAATTTCATTCTTTGTACAATAATTCTTTAATTTCATTTCATTCCTATTCTTTATTCTTTAAAAGTATCAAGAGGCAACCATTGTCGGGGTGGAAATGCAGTTTAGTGTGGGGTAATGTTGAGCAGACAAATTATGATACTTAGCAGAAGGCACACAAAAGGTTCACACATGAGAACAAGGCACATTCAAAGGCACAAAAGGATAAGGAAGAAAACACGCACGAAAGACAAGGAAAAATCAGGACTTAGCCATTTTCATGATTACAGGCTATTTTTGGAGATAGCATGCAGAGCACACAAACTAGATAAAGAATTGTGTGACATGCATAGGATATTTTTGAAAGAGCATCTACTAAGTGCTTTGCATGGGTTTGAGTTAATAATAGAATTGCTACTATCAGTTAACTTGAAGAGATCTATTGTTAGCACACTTACATGTGTGTCTATTATTGTAAAGGTGCATGGTTATTTTCAGCATGCAACCTATTTTTGGAATTATGTAAGTGGTGAAGGGAAAGTCCCCACCCTTATAAATATGTATTAATCTACGTAGGCTAAGGGAGAGAATGAGTAATGAGCTATTTGAGATTTATACTACTATATCTAATGCACGCATGAACTTATGGTACTACTTATTGTAAGAAGCTTATGTGTATTTACTTGTGTTTAATATAATGAAGTGTATTGGTTGAATCAAGGTGTTAAACATGATTGTAACTAGTTCTTGCATGGTTGAATTCATTATGGCTATTGTTTAAATTCCATTACTCTTTAGATCTAGATCTGGAATATGCTCTCGTAGAATTTTTATACTATTTATGGATCTGAATGCATCAACTCTTCATCTTGTTAACATCCTACACAATAAACCCTAAATAGGTCCCCGATACCTTTACACGCTTTAGGTGAGTGTCAATTCTAGGATGAGTGATGTGCCAATGCACCTGGGTTATTTCTAGTAAATTCTAGGTTGCATCATTCACCGATTCAATACCTACTTTCTATGTAAATCCCTCTACTACAAGCCTTGCTTTGCACCTTTTGTGTCCACCCTCTTCTTCCTTGATCCTATAAACCCACTTGTTCGGAATGTCCTCTTACCTATTAACAACTTAACCAAATCCCAAGTCTGGTTCTATTCCAAGGAGTCCATCTCTTCATCCATGCCATGCTCCCACTACACGTGGGTCTCATCTTCCATTACTTCTTTAACAACTCTCTTGTTCACCATTATCAATCAATAATAAATAAAATAGAGAAGGTGTAAATATTTTAGGAGGTTTACTTACCCTTTGTGACCTTCGCACTGGAGTTTCGATACCGAAGGCTCATTCGGACCTCGTGGACATTTTAATTCAAATTTGTCGATGACCGACACCAAATCACATGTAACCGACATCGAGTTACCGCTAACAAATGCCATTTTGGTTCTTCTATAACGATACTCGATTCTCTTTGATGATGTCAATCGTGGTCAACTGACACTGGTTACTATGTAACCCTATCGGTATTAATTTTAAATCTGAGAGTTCATTTTAATTCACAAACTTCTCAACCAGTTCATCCTTGGGTACCAAAATTTGATACCTATACATTCTCTTTTCATTCCATTCAATATCACAACTCCTAATAATTTTAGAATTTTCTAAATCCCAAAAATGGAATCCAAAATCACCGTGATCCATAACTAGTGAAAGAGCATCTCTTGGATTTTGCATCTAACTTTTTCCTATTTTCCTTATCAATATGCACAAAAGCTTGAAACCAAAAACTTTAAGAAACGAAAGAACTAGCTCTTTTTCAGTCCAATATTCCTCTAGTATTCCTCCATCTAGTGAACTTGAAGGCCCATGGTTAATCAAATAAACCATTGTATCAACTGCTTCTACCCAAAACTGCAAGGGAAATTCAGAATGTATCCTCATACTTCTAGCATGTTCCATGATTGTTCTGTTCATTCTCTTTGCAACACCATTCTCTTGTGGTGTTCTTGGAACCATTTTTTCTCTATATATCCCATTCACTGAACAATAATAATTGAAATATTTTCTACAAAGATTCAACACCATTGTCGATCTAAGTCACTTTAACTTTACATTTGATTCATTCTCAACAAGGGATTTCTATCTTTTAAAAGATTCAAAAACATCATATTTATGTTTAATACAATAAATCCATACTTTTCTTGTAGCATCATCAATGAAAGTAACATAATACCGGGATCCTCCATGAGAAGCTACCCGAGTTGGTCCCCACACATCCGAGTGTAAAAGCTCCAGCTTGTGATCCTTCTTATTTTCCCCAACTTTGAGAAATCTCACTCTATTTTACTTTCCAAAGACACAATTCTCATAGAAATCAAGATCTAAATATTTCAAATTTGATAACTTGCCCTTATCCTTTAAGATATATATTCCTTTTTGACTCATATGGCCCAACCAACAATGCCACATGCATGCATCTGAATTTGAAATAGATAATGTAGAAAAGGAATCAGTAATATGGGTATATAAATATAACATTCCTACCTTCTTACCTCTTACCACAACAAAAGCACCCTTTCGACTTTCCAAGAGTCTCCTATAAATGTAACCATGTAACCAACTTCACCTAGTTTCCCTGCAGAAATAAGATTTCTTCGAGGATTAACACACACCTCACATATTTCAATACCCATGTATTTCCATTCAACAATTTAGATGAACTTCCCATTTACTAGTATTATTGCAAGGTTCATCGTCACCCAAATAAACATGCCCAAAATTGCCCTAGACATAATTTTTGAAATAACCCTTATTAGGGGTTGCATGGAAAGAAGCTTCTAATATAAAACCCATGATTCAATTCTATTATCTAAAGAAAGAATAGGAATATATTGCATTACCTTTGTTGCAGCAAGAGTTTCTTATTTACCTTTGTCTTGTTATTAGTTCTCTTTATCGTTTGACCAACAATATTTCTTTGCATGTCCTTTCTTTCCAAATTTCCAATAGGTAATTCTTTTACCTATGGATTTAGATCTGCTATCCCTTGAATTTTATTTCCCATTACTCTTACTATTGTATCTATCCTTCGCATGTCCCTACTAATTTCTTCATTTAATATTATACTAACCACATCATCAAACTTCAAAATATTATTAGTAGATGTTGTATTTTTTTTTTTATTATTGGCAAATAGTTTTTTGAAAGGGACTATACCCTTGAATACAAAAGAAGGCCTAAGAGCTAGAATAAGAGTGAGAAATAGAGAGAATGGATCAAGTGTTACAACGAAGCTCCAAGTATCACGAAACAAATTTTCAACCGAGACAAAACAGCAAAACAACAGCAAAAAAACAGCAAACCGACCGCAAAGAAACAACAGAAAAACAACAAAAATCAGCAGAAGCTCCCAGAGCTACTTCTTGGTAGCTTTATCGATACTGATCTTGATTTTCTTCCAGGCATGAAACATACCCAAAGCAGTCATATGGGCAGCATCAGTCTTATCAAGCTCCTCAATGGTTCTTTTGCTTTCTTTTTCGTTGCCCCAAAGTGCAGCCGGGACACCGCTGAGGTTGGAAACACTTTTGGCATGGCCCTGGATGAACTCCTCAATCGCCCTAAAGGCTACAATGTTGTAATCATGTCTAGTCTTGGCCTTTCCTAAGCGGAAGTCTAAGGAGGTCAGCTTCTTGTATATGTCCTCAATCTGACTGCTATCAATGTTCCCCTCTTCCTCCCTGCTTTTCTTGCCTTTCTGCTTGGCAAGGTTCTTGACCTCATCCTTCAGCAAATTCATCTCAGCTTCTAAGGCCTCCAACCTCTTAGAAGAGCTATCCATCCGCACCTCTCGGGACTGGCACTACTGATGTTCAGCAGGTCATGAGCAATCTCAAGGTCAAAAGGCTCCTTCTCCACAGAAAGAGTCTCAAGGTTGAGCCTCCTGGAAGCCCTGGTGACTGGTCTCTTAGAGGTAGAGGTGAGGTGGGTGACGGGAGCAGCAGCAGGGGGAATGGAAGGAGAAGTTAGTGGAGCCGGCATGGGGGTGGCAGCAATGGTGGAGGGGGCAGCAGGAGAAGCAGGGCTTGGCAGCAGCAAAGCCCATCAATGGGGGAACCAGGCTCGGAGAGGAAGGAAGACCAGGGTACTTCAGTAGGCAGCATTTATGGATCAACAAAATAAGACCCTGATGCAAGGGAATCACCCGGGTGTGCTTCTGAAACTCCAAAATGGAGCGTTCAAGGGAGCTCAGCAGATAATGGGGGAAGCAAACCAATCGATTCCTATGGAAGTGGTTTAAAAAGATTAGATGTTTAGCAGGGACAGTGACAAACCTGCCTTCCAAGGAGATGAATCGAATCATCATACGAGTGACCTCATCATAGGGTGATGGAATTGAGCTGACAAGCAGGCCCGCTTATGCTAAAAGTGAGCTTCTCAGCTCCCTCCACAAATCTTCTTTCTTCAGCCTCTTTGTCAACCCTTTTGTTGAAGAAGCGGTACCCCTCCAAGCTAAGGCCGGTCGCTTCAGCAATGAGATCTTCATTGATTAAAATCTTCTGACCCCCATAGTCGACAGTCCTCTCTTTCCACTCCTTGGAAAAGTGAACAGATATGCTTTGGTCATGTCCCTGCACCTTATCAACGAAGTTGGTGAAGCCTCCTTTGCTGAGAGTGTTCCAAAGCTCTATATTTTCCTTCCAGTCGGGGTCAACGCATGGTTCAATTTGGCAGGGAGGCCCTCCCATCTTCTCTGTGATATATTGGTTACAACAATTTCTCAAATTTCTGTGAGCGTAGAGAACTGTCCGCTTCTTGCTGTTGAAGGCCGCACAAAACTGAGAACTATAGCCATTGTTCTTCTCACGAACGGCTGCGTAACGGCTGAACTGAGCCTGCGGGAAGTCACGTGTGAGAGTAACCCTTTCCCTGTCAACAATCACATTACATCTTTCATCGGTTTCCGAGGAGCTATGAATCCAGATAACAGCAGCTGTAGTACATCCCGCATGCATGATTTTCAAATTTAGATAACTCCACTTGAAGTTCCCCAAATAATTCTTACTATCTTGTATATTTGATATTATTTGCCTCATCATCTTCATTAAAGCAACACGTGTGAGAGTGTTATTGAAGCTGAACCTCCTCCAAAGATTAGGACGCATCTCTAGGGATTGCTTGCATATGAAGGTCCGCATGAATGCTGTTGTGTAGCTGATTAGGGATATTGTTGATATCCTAGACGGTGAAATTTGTATTAATGCCATAATTGGCCAGTGCATCCGCCAATTTGTTGCGCTCCCTGTATGTGTGCATAATTATGATGCTAGCTGATTAGTAGATGTTGTATTACTAACATCCATTACCAAGTTATCCCAACTATCGAAAATACATAATAATAAAAGTTCTTTCACTTCATCATCAAATGGAATATCAACTCGATTTACAATATATCAGAAATCATTCAAATGACTAGATGCAGATCCACCTTCATGCATCTTAGAACTAAATATTTTCTTCATCAAATAAACTTTATTTGAAGCACTAGGATTTTCAAATAAGTTAGGAAGAGATTTCAATAACCCTACCGTAGAAGTCACTTTTGTAATATTGGAAGCCACAGATGTTGTTAGGCTCAATATTATAGATCCCAAATCCTTTCTGTTAAGAATATTCCATTCTTCATCAATCATCTTCGTAGGTCTAAGATTCTCGTCCAACGGTAAATAAAAATCTCTTTGATACATATAATACTCAATTTGCATCTTCCTAATTGATAATTTCGGCCCCGTCAAATTTCTCTACCTTGTATTTTTCTTCTGTCATTGATGTAGCTCCCGCTCAATAAGAAAACCCTTTTTGAGTAAATTTGACAACACAAAAACCCTCAAACAAATATTTGATACCATTTGTTGAGGTTAGCACACCGGTTGTACAAATAATATATCAGATCTAAGCATACATGCAAATAAAATCAGATATTCTACCAAAATAAATATACGAACAAGAGATATAAATCAACACTAGATTTAACGTGGTTCACCTAAAGGTGTGGCTACGTCCACCAAGAAACAAGTCAATATATTATCTAAAGCTTTCACAAGATATACAATGAATATTTACAATATTCCACATCTCTAGATGTACAATACTTTCTTTCACACAAGTTTTTGCTTCTTCTCCAAGAATTCTTTCTCTCACAATTATTCTCACAATAATCATCAAATTTTACAATTTCTTATTAATTGTTTTTCTAAACCATAGATTTCATGCTTATATATGTGTATACAAACTTAGGACACTTAACCATGTAATTACAATCAATAGATCTGATTTAATAATAAAAATAGATCTAATTCCCGAGAGTTAAATAAAACACTCCCACACAGGTAACCAATGTTGGTTATCCCTAACCGATGTTAGTTCTTATTTTCTGATCGATGTCGGTCATAGGTGACCGATGCCGGTCCCTCCATAATTGATGTAGGTTACTGTGTTTTCAAGTAAGTTTCATATTACATGTTAATTCAAAGTAATTGAGCTCCACAACTCAACACAACAGAAATAAACATGATAAAATGAGTGAGGAAAGGTGAAAGCACAACCTAACAATTAAATAGTCCCACGACTCATGTGAGGAATTTTGACGCAATAAAAAATGGATGGCATCATCAAATGTTTCCCTTGCATTGGCTAGATTATTTGATGAAAAGGATATTATATTATATTAAATGTGACATGATACAATATTATCTCAACAAAATAATCAGATGAAATGAGAGAAATCCCCAAATCCACAAGCACACTAGGCCAAGCCTAGAAAAACAACAAAGCAACAACTATAAGGGAGTCTGAGGAACACTAAAAACAAAGGATATATTATGAATAAAGGATACTCCTGATTGATAAAAACACATTATACAAAAATTACATTACTAGAGATAGTCACACACATTATACAAAAAGGTATTATCAATTAAATCTATCACACCACCCTTGGATCTAACTAGGATGGACAATGCATCTCCACAAGATTTTGAATCATCATCCTTGATCCTGCCAGCAGTGCACTGTCGAGCAGGATTTACTCTAAGGGGATTCCTATAAATTTTGTTGAGGGTTCTTGGTTGGCAGCAATGTTAATCTTGCGTCAAGGCCACTCGTGAGAGTTAGAGATTATGCTTGTTAAGGCATGCTTTGGCCACTTTTTGGATGTGCATTGTGGTGATGTCAACCACCTTCTATCCATTCTCATTGAACCTTTATTACATGATCTTCTTCACATCATTTTCATCTAGCCCAAGGATATTCGTGGTGGTGGCGAAAATATAGGTCTTTACTATCATCCTCTTTAAGCTCCGCCATCACACTCTATTAGACGCCATCAATGTTTTTGTGTTATACTTACTAGCAGTAGCTAGGATCTATTTGTTTCAATGAAATAACATTTATAACAGCTTATTAAATGTCATTAACATTATATTATAAAATTTATAAACCGTTTCCTGTAAAGGGTGCATTATGTAGCGTTTTTCTCATTATCATTAATCACTCAAATCGTTGGTTATCATAGTAAAACCCTACAAATAAAAATAAGAATACTTATGCTCGCGTAAACTTCTTGTCAAGTTTTTCAAGTTATTATTTTTGTAGGGTTTGAGGGGACCGAGGGCTCTGTATTCTCTCTACCACAAATTTTGAACAATTTAGGTTACGTTCCCATCGAATATTCATATTTTATTTAGATTTAAGTGAATTTAACTAGTAAATTACTATTACAAATAAAATTAAACAAACATGTTCGTTAAAGTGGATACTTGTTGAATGTAATCAATAGAGGATAACCTTGTATGAGAGTAATGACGCTTTAAATTATAGGGGAATTTGATCCCTCTACGCATGTCAACAAGACACTCTCTTATGATAACATGTTTCTTATAATAGCAAAGAAACCAAATCAAATTCTTTGCATCATCATTTACATTAAATTTGGTGGAAGACATCAAAAATACATAATTTCAATATTTTACGTTGTCTTAAGGGGTAAAAAATCATAATACAAATCATCTAGAAAAATACCACAGGAGTGGCCCATTCGACTCGTATAATACACTTGTCATAACCACAACCATTGAGATTATTGATAGCTCTCTGTATGTCCTCCCTATTGATGAAATTAACAAAACCAAACCCCATCCTAACCCCCATATTCTGATCCATGGCCCAATAAACACGCATGATGTGTCCAAACAACTTTAAAAGCTTGTGCAGATCAACATCCATCATGTCCTCAAACAAATTGGTAACTCAAACAAATTTTTCATCATTTTTGTGGTGCATGGTGTCACCAGAGAGGTCCACAACACCCCGGGACTAGAAGGGATGTAGGTTGATCACCCACTAGTGGAATAAGTAGCAGGACCACCGTAACTTCTTCCACCTATGGTGAGACCCTATGTATCCTTATCCATTGTTAAGGTGTTTGTGGAACTAGTGAGGGCGAGATACTTGTAAGTTTATTTTGATGTTCAATGATTTCCTTCTTACTGCAGAGATATTAAAAACCATGAGCAACACACCACCCTTGATACAACAAGGACGGATAATGTATCTCCACTAGATTTTGAATCATCAGTCTTAGATCCCACTAGGTGGGGCGCTACAACAGGATTTCTTCTGAGGAGATGCATGTAAAGTTCGCTAAGGGTTCTATTTGTTTCCTTAGAATAACGTTTATAACAGTTTTAAAATGTCATTAACATTATGTTTTAAAATGTATAACCCATTCCTGTAAAGGGTGGAATATGTAACACTTGTCTCATTCTCCTTAATCATAATCCAACATGTGTTTGGGGCATGTGTTTATATCATTATCCTCCTATTCAAGCTCCCTGCATCTCACTTTTTCAAATGCAATCATCACCGTCACCCCTAGCTTAAGAAAATGGAAAACAAGTGAAATCCTCAAGCATCTCGGAGAAAATTTATCACCGGGTTTGCAGACACTCAAATCATTGGTTATCATAGTAAAACCCTACAAATAAAAATAAGAATACTTATGCTCGTGTAAACTTCTTGTCTAGGGCAGACAATGCATCTCCACCAGATTTAAGCTTAAAGTTTTTTTTTCAATAAAAATAAATGTTTTTTAATTTGGTTTAATCCCCATAGATCTTCTAAATCATCTAGTACCGAACAACATAGAATAACACTTGATAGCACAAGTTACTCTCTTAGGAGAACATGTTTCTTAGAAGAACAAAGAAACCAACTCAAATTCTTTGTATCATCATTTACATTAAATTCAATGGAAGACATCAAAAATAAATAACTTCAACATCTTACATTTTCTTAAGGGGTAAAATAAGAAGAATACAAATCATCTATAAAAATACCACAAGATTTGCCCATTCGACTCTAAGAATAAGATTATCATAACCATAACCATTGAGCTTATTAATAGCTCTGTGTGTCTTCCCTATTAACAAAAGTAACAAAACCTAATCCCCTCGTTAGTCCCCATCTTCTGATCCATGGCCATGTAGACACATGTGATATGTCCAAACATCTTGAAAAGCTCATGTAGATCAAAATCCATTATGTCCTCAAATAGATTGGTAACTCAAACAAAATTTTCATCATTTTTGCAGCACATTGTGTCACCGGAGTGGTCCATGACACCCCTGAGTTTAGGAGGGATGTAGGTTGATCACCCAGGAGGGAATACATGGCAAAGTACCACTAGCATTACTTCCACCTATGGTTAAGGTGTCTATGGGACCGGTGGGGCAAGATCCTTATAAGTCCATTTTCATGTCCAAAGTGATCACCCATCTTACTACAGATATGGAAAAACATGAGCACCACACTACCATTAGAGCCAATAAGGAAAAATAGTGCATCTCCACCAAATTTTGAATCATCAGCCTTGGATCCCACTGGGCAGGGGTGCTGCAATAGGATTTCTTCTACAACCTTCTCGTTGTGCTTGTTGAAATTTTATTCCATGATATTCCTCACACCATTTTTGTCTAACCAAATGATATTTTGTGGTGGCTGATGAAAATATAGGTCTTCGTTATCCTCCTCTTTAAGCTCCCCATCACATTCTAGTCGACGCCATTACTATTTTTGTTTTATCCTAGCTAGTGAAAGCTAGGATCTATTTTTTTCTTTGGAATAACGTTTTTAACAATTTTAAAATGTCATTCCAAACCTTGCTAAGATTTTTGATAAATGGTTCATTTGGTCATGATGCAATCTTCCTGTATGATCACGATGCAATCTTCCACACAATAATAAACAAAAAATATTTAAAATAATGATCTCAAAAAAAAAAAAAATGTTTCACTTTTATACATGTTAGCAGCCACTAGGATTTATTTTTTCTTTGGAATAAGGTTTAATCATTTTCAAATTGTCATTAAGATTAACATATGAAGATCTGGTAAAAAATCATTTTATGATTTCAAGGAAGCCTCCATGGATCTGCAAATCAATAAGCATAGGGGAGAGGGGCTAGTAGTGGCACACCCTAAGTTAAGGGGTCCACACAATTAATTGTTTATCGCATGAGATTGTGATTTTTATACTAATATGTAGTTAAGATTTTTGTTAGCTTATATTTTTCTTTGGAATGTTCAATTGGAGGGAAATCCATATTTTGAATTGATTTAAAATAATAAATTTGAGTTACACTACAACCAAGGTGGAAACCAATACTTGATTATTGGTGAAAATGCTTGAACATTGGATTTTTTATACTTTTACATGGGTAAAAGGTCTTACATGTCATGATTTGATTGGCTACTCTACATAAATATTATATCAAAAATAAATAACTCTTCGATAGTAAAATGAAAACTATTGGGTATTGTGTTATCAATAGTCATGTCAACTATTGGACCATGTTCATATATTGGCCCCTCTCCCCTAACATTTTTCTCTTTTGTATGGTATAGCGGCTGCTAGGATTATTTATTGCTTGTGAATAAGGTTCCTATCAATTTAAAAATGTCTTTAAGATTAAACCATGCATAACTGGGGAAATTGTTATTTATTTCAGAGAAGCCAACATCGATGTGTGAAACAAAATTTTAAACTATGTAGATATGGGAAAAAATTGTTCTTTTATTGGTCCATGATCCATGATTGTATCGTCACCTAAGTTAGAGAAAATGTTTTTATTTCCCAAAAAGAATTAGAAAAAATGATCACACACTTCAATCTTTAAGAACCTTAAGGTAGTTACTTTATTCCATAAAAATGCACAATACATTGATGGATTTGGAAGCAAAGTATATAATTCAAACGTCAATTGTGCATTTGAACATTTTCAATTATCTACACATATTTTTGTGCTCTCCTACATGTTTCAACCATGTACATAATTCAATATAGATTTTTGAATCATTCTTAATCTTTCCATCAAATCTCCAGTATGTTGGGGTTTGAGAGTAATTTCCTCTTTGACCTTGTGCGACAAGAATCTCATGTCATCGATCAAAAATGTATTCTTTTCACCATAGACATTACCATAAATGTCTACTATTTTTTGGCTTTTATTTGTTTTGAACTTACATTATTGACATCCCCAAATGAACTTGAAGTGGGTTTCTCGTAACCATCTAATTTTTTTATGAACATGTATTTCATCATTGTTGAATCCATAAATGAAGACCATAAGGTAGTGTCAAAATATTTTGATGCAATACTTATCAAGTCAACACTAAAATATTGTTCAAAGTATTTAATATTCCCGATCTAAAATCTGGAACCATATTATGAGGTATTTTTTCACCAATACTAGAAATTCCAAACAACAAACCTTCAACTCCCAAAACTAGTAATTTCTGAGGCTTCCCAATAGGATCTATAAAAATAACTTAGAATCAATGTAAGCTTCCAAAAGTGATTAAAAACAAGGCATCAAAGTATTTAATCACAACTCAAAAATAACTTATAAAACAACTTATAAAACTATAATATCATCTCAATCATAGTGAAGATATAAATACTACCTACTTTTAAATTTGTAATCTCAACATATAAAATAAAGAGTGACCATATGACTGTACGAATGAATATCATTGTAATTTTTTTTTAAATAATTAATAGTTATATATTTTATATTTGCTACAATTTTTGGATGCCTTCTACAACACTCAAACCCTGACACAATATCTTTGTTATGTTTATGTACAAATCGGTCATCAACCACTTATCTTTGAAACAATTTTCTTCATTGGATTTATTCCCCACCATAAATTTTTCCGGAGGGTTTCCCTTTGGGCCCATTGTAATACATAATGTGTTTCTAAGGCCGAAAACAATACCATCTCTACTCTAAATCTTTTGGAGATATTTTACTATAATTTCATCTTCTACATAACAATGTTCTTTACCTAAAAAAATGGTTTTAAATCTAACGTGATTTTTTTCAAATCCTTAATCATATTTTCAACTTTGGTGCAAGAGAGATAACTAGACCAAAATCCTACTTCACATTTTGCTGCCAATATCTTTAAAAATTCCTTGAGCCCACCTCGCAAGTATAGAGTCTGCTTACCAAACTTGATTATGAACTCTTTGTAGGATTGTTTTTTCTCATAGATAAAACCCTCCAAATATAAAATAATTAAATAATCCTCTTGGCCAACTGCACAAAAGTAATTTTTCTCAATTTTCTGTAATTTGATATTAACCAATTCAAATAATCAAAAATTCAGTATGTTAATACTTATTGATTAAGACACTGTCTTGGAATCCCTTACACCCCCTCTCGTAGGTTCTTGTGATGCTCATTCTATATAAAAATAGCAATCAATTCAAAATAAATTTTAATTCGATGTAAAAATACATGAAACAACTCACTTTTATACAATATTGCATAGATGTAGTTGTATATTAGTGACCAATAGGCGTAAAGCTATTAATGTTAGAACTATGTTTGGGTTGACAATATATGATGGGCTTAGCGACCACTAATAGCCAACTATACAAAAGTAATTTTTTTTTTTAGATTTTCCGCAAATAAATATTAACCAATAAACCAAAAATTTACTCAATTAAAAATAAATATAATTAAAAGATGCATGTTAACAACCACTAGGGTAATACATATTACAAATAAACTACTTCACTATAGGTTCCTTCAATTATGAGGGTCTTATAAATGGTTTTCTTTATAATTGTATATGACTATCATACCATTTTCTCGTCTACGAGTTCGTGTGTGATGTGCCAACAACCTCCCCATTTGGCATCAAATCTAAAAAAAATTTAAATTATTATTAAAAATATGTAAACAATGAAAATTGAAAACATCTTGTAGAGATAAATTTATAAAACAAGTATTTCCCACTCACCTTTTATAGATTCATTAGATGGTTGGTTAGCGACATCTAGGGCAACAAGTTGAATTGGTTCTAACATACTAAGATTGACATCATCTCCTTTGTTTGTATGTGGAGAGGAAGAGATGGTGTCTTCCTCTATTGTTTGGTTTCCTGCATAAATATTGTATGTATTAGTTCAAATGCATTAAACTAATAGAATTTTTTTAAGTGATCTTAATCAACGTACCTTTTTCAAATGACAATAGTAATGTTGTAAAAACATTTCTTGATCATGTGATTCAATAAAAAAATAGTAGATAGACCTGAGTCAACCAAAGCATGCACTACAACACTACCACCATACAACACTATAATCGAGAGAATTATCGGAAGTGAGTCGAGTGAACATATGAGACAAAAACAAATAAGATCTCTCGTAAAGAAAAGGATGTGTCTTTCCTCGTAGGAAAATTTTGTTTGCACTCACCATTTTCTGTGGAAGTTTATCCATCCAATCCATGGTGTTTTTTTTTATCTCCCCATTGTCAACATCACAATTGTGCACATCAGTTATTGTGTACATAAGACACAAGATCTTAAATTTTCCACTGTTGTCATAAAATCTGTAATAACCTTCCACAACTGATTCCCCCTTATTTTTGAATTTTTTTCATGTATTTTTTTAATGTGTCTCTTAACATTTTTGAAGAAGCAACAAGTAAGAGCACAATAATTACACAATTTAGCATACTAGATCCAACAACTGTAAGTAGGTCCATTATTGCATCGGAAGTGAGTATACTAGACAAATTATAGAAATCTACGATCACACATTTTGCATTGAATGGATTAGTTGATGGAATAGAAGATATTATTGACAGATCTGGAAGAGACATGCACATTGATCGTAAATTCTTCAGTGTCTTCCATCCTTGCTGAAATATTTCCTTCCATTGAAATCATGTAGTTGTCTATAATTACTTGAGCTGTCGCTAGGAGGACATCTTCCACTTAAGCATCAAAATTTTTTTTTGCCAATTTTTCACTTCCTCCAGAATCAAATTTTATTTTTCTTTTATTTTCTTCTCCCAAGAGTACACACAATGGTGGTAGTGACATTCATGCACACCATATTTTTCAACAATATTTTTTTCAATGCATTCTACCAATACATGATTACATATATGTTTACTTTTCATATATTTTATAAATTTTTCTCTCATCCTTCATTAGATTTTACTCTTTGAAATAAGTATCTAAAGTATTCACTATGACACCTACTTCAATAGAGTGAGTTATCTATACTTTTCATGCTTTCACTTTATCTAGTATAATTGATATCTCCTCATCGGCCATTCCTCTTACAGGCCTAAAGTAATTCATCTTGAACCTTGCCAATGAATTTGGTTGAAATTTAGGTTGGTTATTGTATGCGATAGAAAATCAACACGCAACCTTCTTCACACCCAACCTCCCGAGGTTGTGTCGAGACACCCGGTGTGGAATTGAAATGGGAACTAAAGTGATGATGGTGATCAAGCTAATTGGGCAACCTTATGCCCTTGACACACAATACTGGAATGTGTGAATCTAAGGAAAGGAATGCTCTCATAACCTGAAGGTGTGTGATGGTATGGTCTGTTATGATAGCTACTCGGAGACTCCAATCAATGTCTAGTTCTACCAAGATTCTATTGAGTGGTTGCAGAATACGTGGAAAGTAACTTGCAGGTGCCTTGTATGGGTTTCTAGACAAGGTCATGGAAGTGGAGATAAGAGGTGTAGTGGAGCTGCAGGAACTATGGGTGATTTTCTGGTCTTTTCCAAAATTCTTAGCCTGATCGAATGATATATTTAGCAATGAAAGATGTGCAATAATATCAGATGGAAGCGGTGAAGATATGATTCCCAATGTGCGTAAACTAGTGTCAATATCTAGCTGACTGGTAGGCCGGTCAGGCTACAGGACCTACAGATCATAACCAAAGACTCATTGAGGCTGAGGCCCTTATATGGTCATGCATAAAATCAAACCCTATTTTTGAGAGCATTCCAATAGTCATAGGCTTGATTAGCAGTGATAATTAGTGTATTTAACTATCCTATTTTCTCAGCATAAGTTGCAAGTGTGTGTAAGACTATTAAACACAAGCTTTTGTCAATGTGAGTTATTAGCTCTAGCTCGTTGGGTTGTGGAATCATGGGATCACAACCGTAATTATTTTCCTGTTGTGGACCATTGATGGTCATGCAAGATGAACTAATTTGCTTTCAGTAAAAAAACTATCTATCGAAGGAGATCTAACCTATGCTTTTATTATTTTCTCAATATATCGTAACAAAGCAAGAAACAAGCTAATCTATGGAAACTAAATTTTTTATCCATTTCTAACTTTTCGGACAATACATCTAATATAATAAACAAATTAAATACAAAAAATTAGCCGATGTAGCTAACTATTTATACGAGATGTGTGAATCTAAATTTAAAACCTATTATAACTCAATCAAAGATCTTTCTAACCCTACCTCGTATGAACAAACAAATCATAACCCTAACAAAGCTACAACCTCTACATCACCTCGGCATCTCAAAGTATTTTTATTCCCATGTCCTCTATTGCACTCATGCCTAAGAGTGGTGCTTCATACTCTACAAAGTGTTATTTGTATTATCAAATTGCAGCTTGTAGGAAAATGGGTACAACTCATTGGCGGAGAGTACAATACTACACCATCTCTCAATCCCACACTTTGGAATGACTACCATAAAATTCCATTGCCCAAATTTGATCTTCCTCTTCCTCCATGAGAAGTGGTAATTTATCCTCTTTTTTGATGTGAGGAAGTAGTTTCCTAGCCCATAATCTTGAAAGAGAATGTTTTCTTTCTGGATCATCGACTTTCATAATGTGAATTTCATCTTTCTTACTTGGTAGCAAATTCTTCATCTCACCTTTTCTCGGGATAGTTGCAAATGACCAATCCATCTTTATCTCTTCACCTAGTTCTCTGTAGAAAGTCCTACTCAATAGAATACCAAAGGATGTTGGGATGTCTGCTACCTGTATGGTTAGGAGCACCTTCTTTTCTCGAAAATCATCCAAAGGCTACCTATGCATATTTGATTCTTCCTACCAATGTCACTTGTTTGGATTCCATTTAGTAGCAAGTGTCATTTACCTAGGTCAAGGTAAGGCCTAGAGAATTTGCAACTTTGGCTAGCATCACATTGTTTGAGGCTCCGGAATCTATGATACAATTATTTAGCTAGAAGCCTTTAATGAGGAGTGACAGTAGAAAGGTTCAACCCTATTGGTTTTGGAGGCACTGAGGGATAACATGTTTTGGGAAGATGGTGTGGATGGTGTGGGAAGTAAGCCTTTAGAATTAGGACTCCAAGATACAGTGTTACCACCACGAACTGCATTAATGAACTTGTCAAACTGGTAAGGGTGTGTTAATAGGTTTTCTATTTCTGAGAGCTAGACTTTGGTTTTGCTTGCATGTTCCACAAAGTCAAATGGGGTTATGGTGAGTGAGGAAGAGGTTCCAAGAATTGAGGAAGATTTATATGGTAGACACTTTATTGATTTTGGTGTTGAATTCTCCTTTTCAATGTGGTAATTTACTTAGAAGGGGGTGAGGGTGTAGCTTTTGATTGAACCTTAGATGTTTTTGGAGGAAAAAAGTTTAAAGGAGAATTGTTCTTAGCACATTTTGAGCTAGGAGAAGAATTAGATGGCTTACTTGGCATAGTAGCATGATCCCTAACAACCAAAGTGAGTCCGGTTTTCTTTAGCTGACTCCATGAAGGTGGTAATGGTGATCCTCTACTAATAATTTTATTTTATGTGACCTCTAGAGGAGAATCTTATTTATTCTTCTTATCCTTTACCACAACCATTGAGGATGAAGCACCTTTCCTAGATTGTGCACAAGTGAAAACAACACATGAGAAACTTGGAGCTTCTTCATCATCAATGTACTCAATTAGGCCATTGTGCATATCAACTTCCTTGACCTTAAGATATTTTTCATAGTCTTCCATATTTTCTTCTTCAGTTTCATCAATTTCTACTTCCTCCTTTGGCTCTTTGGTGTCACAAATGGCATTGACTAGTGGTGCTTCAAGAGCAAGTTGACGAGGAGGTGGAGCAATCCTTTTCCTATCTGGAGGGTTTGGTTTCCTTGAAGCATTTTACATTGTGATCTGAGATAGTTACTTCTTAAAGGAAACCAAGTCATTTTCCATTTTTTGGAATATCAAATCTATGGTGATAGAGTTTGAATTCTCGGGCTTTTTCTTTCCATTGGGGCCTTTCACCTTTTTGAAAAGGATTAGATCATCATCGGTTTCTATTACAAAGTCATGGGATTTCCTCAATGTTCTTGGTTGGGCTCTTCTGAGGAAGAAACCTACTTCTGATGGTAGAGCACTGATGAAAAACCTCTTCAAATTATTTTCGAAGGCACCACATCTTCAAGGATCCTTCTTATCACTCTATCATATCTTGCTATGAAGTCCCTCATTGACTCGGAGGTTTCTTTCTTCATTTGTACTAATTGGACCAAAAGATTGTGAAAATATTCTATGCTCTTAAACCTGTGTTCAAATTCACTTCTTATATCATCATAATAGGTGACAGGACCTTGGGGTAGCATGTAGAAACATTCAAGCAACTTTCTCTTGAAGTGACTCCACAAAGATTCGACTAACACATCTTCATCCTCAACACCCAACACACCACAAGCAGTGATAAATGCTGCTACATGCTCTTTAGGGAGTTGAGAACCATCCCCTTTGAATTTTGGGAATTTTTTTCTCAAGCCTCTCGGTAGCTCATGGAGTGGTTGAGAAAGAGCTAGTGGACCGATGTTTCCTCCCCATGGTACATTAGGCCTACGGGCCTCATGATCATGTTCACGCTCATGATCATGATCACCCATTCTATTTCTATTTCTATCTTCTAACCTTGCTAAGGTTATGGATTCTACTACTGATCTTTCGTCTGCCTCGGCTTGAAGTCTCTGGATTTCTTCGAGTTGAGCTCTTATTTCCTCTTCTTCTCTTGCTTCTCTTTCTCTAGATTCTTATTTGGTCTCTACGTCGGTGAAATATTCAAGGTTCTTGTTGATGTATGGAAATTCACTGTGCAAAGGATTAGCAACACTCAATTTCCCAATGTGAATGGTTTCTTGAAAAGGAGGCCTCTGGATTCCAAGTAGCTCTTATCTCCTTTGAAGTTCCTCAAAATGGGATCGGGCCATTACCCTTGTCTCTATTTTTCTGTATCTTCTATCTACCAAAGTTGAAAATCTATACTCTTCTTTACAAAGATGGAATTTTTCTTTGCCTCTCCAATTTAGCAAAGTGTCTTCTTCAATGTCAAGAATTCTTGTGGCAAGGAAGAAGTGATTGCACTTTTTCTATTATGTCGATAGCTTCCTCAAATCAAGCAATGTCTTTTTGGATGTGGAAGAGAAATTCGGTTCTTTCAACATGAGGGTTTCCCAGAATATCCATGATTTGAATCCATGTGGCTCATATAGCCATTCAAATTCTAGAAATTTTTCTCTTTTTGAATCTTGAAATTTCGACCTTGCAATGCATTCAAAGTGCAGATGTTGCTAAATATGCCCCATTATGGGTGCCAAAATCTGTTGCAAGGAATTTTTTCAAGTGGAAAAACTTGTGGATTCCTTGCTAATGCTCTGGTAATATAATTCCCTCTACTTAACTGGTGCAACTAAGGTATATGCATGTGCAAGAAAATGTGGATTTCGTGGTGAAATTTCAACCAGGATCTAATAGGGGCACTCACCTAACCCTACGAAAATGCTTGTAGTTATCTGCAAGGGGGATTTTCTATGGAGGTGGTAAAGGAAGTGAGAAAAGAGGTAGGAGAACTAATGTTGTAGGTAGAAAATCATATTCTTGCATGCACTAGTTAGAAATTTCAACACATGCATTCATGAGAAGAAACAACTCGTAAATGGCAACAAGATGAGATAAGATTGTGAACTCAAATTTTCTAAAATATCCTCATTAAAGAGGCTACAAAATCCTTCTTCTTGTATTGATGCTTAAACAAGAGTTGTACATAATGTGATAATGGAAGAAATTTGAGAATGGAGGGAATTAGAAGAAAATGACTATCTCCTTTGCTTTCTCTAAGTACAATGCACTCATGAGTTTTACAAGATCAATTGCACAACCATAAAAATGGTGTGAATAAGCCATTAAATATATTAAAGAAATAGTTACAACTTCTTCTTTGTTAGCAAGAAATGGTTTACAATCTTTTCAATCATTCGTGTCCATTTAGATTCTTGATTCAAGAAACACCAATGGCAAAAAAACCAGACTTTTCATAATGCAACCATTACACTCATTTTGTAACTTTGAATTTGAACCGTTCATCTTGCCTTTGAAACTTTAAACCAGAGCCATCCACGTGGGAGAAATTTACTAGAGTGGGCATGGAGGATGCCTTTTGCATTTTGTGACTTTATAGAGATTTGGCATTTTTACATTTTGGGTCTGCCCTTCCACTTTTGATTTAATCTTGACACATGGATTCACTTGAGTGGAGACAGATTCATGGGTTACTTTTATAATTTTACCCTTTTTCAATGCGGGCTCAAAAACATGAATTTCTCTGCAGACCCACCTCCCTACTATTTCAATGCGGGCTCAAAAACATTTGAATTTCTCCCTTATATCATGATCAGGGTCGTGGGTCACTTTATGCATTTTATCCCTTTTAGAAACAAGGCTCAAAAACTCAAAAGGCTTTGATGATCCACCTCCCACTTTGAATTTCCAACGGTGGGCCCAAGATTTGACATTTTCCCTCATAGTATGATCCTGGTTATAGGTCACATTATGCCTTTTATCCCTTTTGGAAACAAGGCTCAAAAACTCAAAAGGATCTAACAATCCACCTCCCCACTTTGACTTTTCAACAAAGGGCCCAAGATTTGAATTTTTCCCTCATAATATGATCGGGGTTGCGGGTCACTTTATGACTTTTAGCCCTTTTTTACATAAAGGCTCAAAAACATGAATTACTCCATAGGACCACCTCCAATTATATATTTCCACGTACCCATGGATAATGGGGCCAAAATTTGATGAGGAAAAAAATGCATGTCATTCACGATCAGGAAAATGCAGAGAACAAGAAAACTCCACCATTTTGTGCCCGATTTTCAAATTTATTTTGTGAACCAAGGGATTGAAAAAAGACAAGGTTCAAAGATCTCTGGCCATAGAAATATTGATAATTTAATTCAAATGAGGACAACAATAGAATTTTCACGCGTCCCGGATGGGGAAACGGAAAATTTTTCAAACCACGTAGATCGGAGAGTTTCAACAACTTCAAAGCATGAATTTCTCTATCTTTTCGACTTCCAACTTTAATTGAACACTTTTGGAGGGCGTGATCTCAAACATTTCAAATTTAACTTAAAAATGAGGGGAGGATTTTGAGGGTAACAACACTTCCACTACTCGATATGGACCTAACCGCCTAGGTCTGAATTTCCTTCCCTTGCCGGTCCTTTTTCCTATCTGGATATCAAGCCTTAATACCAAATATCCTTCATAGATCTCACATTCGTAAACCTTTTTATTTTATTACCGATCCATCTGGTCGGTGTACACATTGTGTCATTATTCGGTGTTCGGTCCTATCCTTTTCAAGACTTTCTATTTGGGAGAGTCGCACTTCTCGATAACCCTCCTCTCCCTAGATCCCATGTAGTAAAATACAGAGACTGGGTATTTCAACTTCAAGCAGTATAACTGCCTCAGCACCAAACACTAAAGAAAAGGGTGTTTCCCCCGTTGGTGTTCTAACTGACGTTCGATAGGCCCACAGTTCTGGAAAAAGATTTAGGTGCCAATCTCGTTTATTCTCCTTAATGGTTTTTAAGAGAATGGAATTTAAAGTCTTATTGGTAGTGTCAGTTTGTCCATTAGCCTAAGGATAGTATAGAGAAGCCGTGTGATGACTTTATTTTTAACTTTTTACACAACTCACGCACCTCATCATTTTTGAAAGATGTGTCATTATTAGAAATAATTACTTGTAGTACCTCGTACCTATAAATGATCTGGTTTAGGATGAATTTAGTGATTATAGAGCCAGGTATGGTGGTAAGGGGCATGACTTCTACCAACTTGGTAAAGTACTCCATGGATGTGATTATGAAGTTATGGCCATCTCGTTGACAAGGGAGAGAACTTCCCTATCAAATCCAGGCCCCACGTGGAGAAGGGCCATGGGGTTGCGATTGGTTGTAAATCTTGTGCCGGTATGTGAATCTCGTGGGAGAAATCTTGACATTTGTGACATCTATGCACAAACTCTATTGCGTCATGTTCTAGGGTGGGCCAGAAATAGCCCATCCAATGTATCTTCCGAGAAGTGATGTGGCTACCAAAGTGACCTCCACATACCCCACTATGTGACTCATAAAGAATATTTTCAGATTCTTCGGCATCGACACATCTCAGCAACATTTCATCAAAGCCTCTCGCATATAGAGCACCTGCTCCAAAATAACGTATTTAGTAGCAATGAAACATAATCACCTTCTTTGTTGTGATTTTTCCCCTTCTAGGTATGTGTGGTCCATGATGAAATTGAAAATTTCGGTATACCAGGGACATACAGAGATAGGGGGCCTAGTTTCGACAAAGTACACACACTCATTAAGAAAGTCTAGATCTACCAAATCACCCCCATCTAATGGATTATCAGCTAACTAGTCTGCAATGATTTGAACCTTAACAAATTTTTGATTTACAAACATTAATTCAAACTCACCCATTAATGTTATGAAACACCCGACCTTTTTAGAAAAGGATCCTTGCATGAGAAATGTTCGTAAGTGGTCTGTCTTAACAATAACCCTTGTTTCTTGATTGAGCATGTAATTCCTTAAACACTTTGTTGTAAAAACTATGGCAAGGCATTCCTTTTATGCCTATGTGTAGTGCATCTCATAATCAAGTAGCGTCCAACTAATGAAGTAAACTGCACGTTCTCATTTATCGTCATCCTCTTGAGCCAACATGTAGGCTAGTGAAACATCTCGTAGCTCATGAATATAAGATCAAAGGGTGATCTAATCTAGGTGGAATTAGTGTAGGAGGGGACAACATGAATCGTTTAACTACCTTGAAGGCCTCATTACATTCTTCCATCTAATCAATGCTATAATCCTTTTTCAACAAATTATTGATTGGATGAACGACAAAGGTCAAGTCAAATACGAACCTTTAGATTGCACTGAGTTTCCTAAGAAAATATCTAACACCGGACTGCAAATCGATGGGTAGAGCCATTTCTAGCATAGCCCGGATTTTGGCCAGGTCAACATCAATCCCTCGTGAAGATATAATATAACCCAGAAGCTTACCTCCTGTTACACCGAATACATGTTTCTTTGGATTTAAGGTGACACTGTACTCAATTAAGTGTGAGAGGATGATGTGAAGCACCTCTGGGTGATCGCAATGCTTCTCGGAATTAGCCAAAAGGTCATCTACGTAGGATTCCACAATCTCATGAATAAGATCATGAAATATGTAGGTATTTCCTCATTGGTATGTAGCACCAACATTCTTAACACTAAATTGCATGACGAAATAACAATAAGTTCCCCAAGGAGTTATAAACATAGTTTTATCTTGATCCTCCATGGAGATTTTGATTTGATTATATCCCAAAAACCCATCCATGAGAGATAACAACTCAAATCCAATAGTTGCATCAATGATAACATCAATGAATGGGAAGGGGAAATCATCCTTTGGACAAGCCTTTTTAATGTCATAGAATTGTATGCAACTATGGATCTTTCCATTCTTTTTTAGAACGGGGACAATGTTAGATACCCATTGTGAATAATCGACTGGCTTGATGAATCCTACCTAGAGAAGCTTCATTACTTCTTCTTTTACCATAAGGGCCACCTTTGGCTTCATAGGTCTTGACTTCTGCTTAATTGGTTTGGCATCTAGCTTGGTGACAAGATTGTGAACTACGATGTGTGGTGTAATTCTTATCATTTCCTTGTAGCTAAATGTGAAGGATTTTTGATGTTCCTTGAGGATTTGGGTATGAATTTCTACTTCCTTTGGAGTTAAAGAGGACCCTAGTTTTAAGATTTTTGGCTCCTCCTCCATTCTGATGTTTATATCAATTATTCCCTCGATTAAGGAGGCATTACCCTCCTCAAACTCAGGTGGGGCTAGAGGCAACTCCAAGTCCCCTTCTTCATCTACCTCGTAAATCTCAAGATCCTTTCCTGGAGAAGACTCAATCATGGGATTCCCAAAATAAGAAGAGGATCATGGGATTAGGGAAAGGTCTATCTCATGACCGGTAAGATGCAGTTCTGCCAAAGCATTTAAATAACTTAAAGTTGACTCATCACCATCAATAGGGTCTGAAAATTCAAGTTGATCCTCAACTTTGACGTATGTCAACATTGACGCTAATCGGTGCTTTGCGAATCAAGGATTCAACGCAGATTGAAACCGTGAAGTTGGTGTCCTCTAGGTCACTACTTGGGGTAAAGTATGAGGCGAAGTTGCTATAGAGTCTTCTAGAAGGTTTTGTTCACATGGAACTACCTCGATTGATATAAATTCAAACCCCTTTGTTAGGCCCAACATGGCTATTTTGTAGAGTTGTAGGTGTTCAACTTTAGTCTCGTATACCTCGGATATTTGATTCTCAACTAGTTGTGAGTTTCCCAACATCCTAATATTGAGGATTCCCATTCTCTTAGCTATAATGAAACCTAATAGGAGAGCCTCATACTCAGCCCCATTGTTTTTACATTCAAAATTCAATTTGAAAGAAAAGGTAAAATCCTTCCTTTAGGTGAAGTAAGGATCGTGCCTACCCAGCGCCGAAGTGACACTTGGTTCCATCAAAATGGACAGTCTGGAAACTACTCAAAAATATGTATGTTGATTCATCCTTTGTAAGTTCCCTTTTTACCTTGGTTACCTCCACCATGCAAACCTCATCTACTGGAAGGGAGCCAAGTCCCAAGGCATGTCCCATACCCATGGAATCAAAGGGGAGAAGGATAGGAAAATCCTTTTCTAATAGCTCAAAAATATTTGTTGTAGTTCCTAATGATACTGTCTCTATAACAATATTTTCATCCTTGACCACTGGAATACCCTCGATCAAACCCATAACTTCTAACTCCATTGTGGGAACTAGCTTTTCTTCTGGTACCATGCTTGCTAGTTTGTTTAACTAGTTCGTAGGAAGTTTGAATTCAGAGTGGACCCCTGTATTTTTCTTCAAGTTGGCCAAATGTATATCAAAGGGTTTTGGATCACCTTGAGCCACAAATAATTTCCCTAAATTCAAGAATCTAACCTCTTGGAACAGAGTGGAGGGGATTGCCGTTATGCAGTGGATCTAAGGATGACCAAGGGTCATGTTATAGTTGGTTTCCCAATCTATAATATAAAAATTAGTGGATACCATCTTGGGCCCAAGAGTAACCAAAAATACTATGGTTCTAATTGAGGTTTCCTTGAGGCTATCATAGCCCCTCAATGTGTTTCACATAGAGGAGAAATTGGTCTCCCCATACCCTAGCTTCTGAAGAAAAGAGAAGGGGACTATGTTAATCGCTGGTTTCCCATCATCAATCATTGTGTGATTTATGTAGTGTTTTTAGATCCAAACTTGTAAAAACAAGGTCGGATCACCTCTATGAGCTATTTCAGCATCTGTAGGCATCTTACTTATGTCAAACATGAACCCAATATCTCTCTCAGGCTGCCCTAGAGGACTAACGTCAAAGTCTATGTGATTTATCTATGCCTCCAAAAAGGGGTAATGTTAATCAAATGGCCAAGACCTAGCACTTCTAACAAAGCGGCTCAATGAATAGGGGAATTATTCAGTAGGTCCAAGAAGGAAATATGTGAAAAGGTCTTGGTCAGATCACTGATTAGATCATAAGCCCCTACTGGATTTCTTAATGTATCATGAGCATTTTCTGACAAAACCAGATAAATCAAGATTGGCTGCGAAGAATAATCCTTGGTTCTTGTAGCAGCATTAATTTGGGGTTCAGTGTCTAACTCAACCAAGCCCACGATCTTCGTTTGTTGGTGACCATCCAAAGGAGGTGCCACTTGTGGGTTAGATGAATTTGAGGCTTCACGATCATGAGTCCCTATTACAATACCCTTATTAAACCATTGGGATCTAGTCTACCATCCTTTGGACATGTGGGGAGAGGATCATTGAAGATCCATAGTGGTGTGTTCTATGGAGACACTGGTCCCATATAGGTGTTTTGATTGGGTGCAGTTGGGTTTTCCAAAAACATGTCAACAAATAATTGTCTTTGGTCTTCTGCAAAATGTTGTAAAACTTATTACAATCACGAAAATTTCTTACATCATGCCCACGGACCCTATCAAAACCGCAATACAATTCAAGATTGTAATCTCAAGGCCTTTGGTTTGTTCCTTGTTGTGGTCTAAAACTACGGTTATTGTTTGGTTGTTGATTATTATAATTAGCACTTTGGAACCCTTGCCCTTGGTTCTGGAATTGGTTAGGGTATTGAATAGGGCTTGAGGTCGGCATTTTCCTCTCTTGCTAAGGTTGTTGCTATTGTTAGGGATGACTAAAATCCATAATGTTTACCGAGGGTGAAAAATTGTTGTTTCTCTGATTATTACCATTATTGTTGTTGTTATTTGTAGCACATGTACTAGTAGAATTAACAACATTAGGCTTCTTGGGCTGATTAGTCACACCATCAGTCGTGACTCCATGATTCTTATTAAGGATTTTTGGTCCTTGATTGTTATTTGTGTTGTTGGAGTAACTGGGAGCGTTTTGAGCAGGAGTGACTAACTTCCCATTTGCCCCATAGGTCTTATGACCACTGTCAATGGCCACTTGGTCAATCTGAAGAGCACCCTCTAGCACCTCTTCATAGCTCCTTAGTGGGAACTTTTGAACCTCTTCTTTCATTTCTCTGTTGAGAGAGTGAAGGAACAAATCAAAAAGTTGTTTGATCCATGTTTGGAGCACTTGTGGAAGAGTAGAGAACCTTTTTCCACCTCTGGATGAAGTGGGTTGCAGATTCATTATGTTCTTATTTGATATGAAGGAATTCCTTGATTCATATTCACAAAATATTGTTCATATCAAAATATTTGATAAACTATGATACAAGTTGCTTGAACGAGTGTATTGAAGCCTCTAGTATCCTATAATACCAGTTGAGAGAAATACCTTCTAGTGTCTTAGGGAAAATTTTTACAACAACTGCATCCCATGGGAGTAGCTCTTGAATGGCCATTATATAAGCCTTGATGTGGGAATTAGGATCGCCCCCCTTTGAACTTTAAAATATTAGGTAAGGGTCTCGGGAGCATGACTTCCCGAATGGAGAAATCTAGGGGTTCCTTGAGATATTTAGAATAAGTCCCCATTGCATATGTTTCCACCATTGAAGACCCTTTTTGGGGAGGTGGGGGCTACATTGGTTGTTGAAATGGGACAACATAGACATTTGGTGGGGTGTATGGCATCCCTTATGGTTATCCATATGGACCCAGGTAGGTATACATGTCCCCCTGAGAAATTTAGAATACATGTGTACATAGGGAGGTTGATTACCTTGATATGGAATCGAAGGTATGAAGCCAGGGAACATTGCATTTCTAGTTGGTATGGTGTTTGAGAACACACTTCTCGATTGTACATGTTGTAGATATCCATATGTGGCTTAGGGGGCATGCCCAAGGTTCCCATCCCCATAAGTAGATCTCCAGGGTTCTAAATATTCATGTAAACTGGAGGATTCTGTGTAGTAGGGATTTTATCGTAATTCTATGGGTAGGAAGGAGTCTGTGCTTGCCCTACATATGAATTATGTGTATTTTGGGAAAGCTCTAACTCCTTGACTTTATCAACCAAAGATGAAATGACATCACCCATTGATGGGGCGGTACCTTTCTTAGGTACCTTTGGTTGAACCCTTGGAGGTTGTTGAGGAGTATGGTATCCTACTATGAACTGTTCATGATGTTTCCACCCCTCATTGGTTATATTTTCAGTTGGTGGTGGGGTAGCATTATTGTTTTGAAGTAGGACATCACCTTGTCCTTGCAACCTATCAAAATATTGGTTCATGTGTTGGAATTTTTTTTCACTCCTAGCATAGTGTGCTAAATATTCCTCATCTAGATGGGGAGTTGATCGGATTGCATGCTAATGGGATGTCGAAACAACACCCGAGGAGATGAACTTACTTCACTAGTGAATGTCATGTTATTTGAACTTGATTTTTCAAGGGGATAAGTCTGAGTGACCTAATCAAGTTCCTCAATGTGTACAAAAGAACCAACATTGGTTCCTCAAGTAGAGGGTTTTGAGTGGATGAGCGGTTGTCTGCCCATGTTGAAAGTGAGGGTGATTGTTGTGGGATATTTGATTGGTAATGATACATGTCGAAACCTAGGATGGGCCAACCGTACTCATCATATCCTGACATATTCAAGGGGTATAAGAATACTCACAAAATAAAGGATGGACGAAGAAAGTGGAAATGCTTAGAGACTAGCTCTTCACATCAAGTTCACCAATTTATACGATAGAAAATCAACACGTGACCTTCTTCACACCCGACCTCCCAAGGTCATTCCGAGATAGCTGGTGTGGAATTGAAATGGGAACTAAAGTGATGACAATGATCAAGATAATTGGGAAACCTTATGCCCTTGACATGCAATACTAGAATATATGAATCTAAGGCAAGGAATTCTCTCGTAACCTGAAGGTGTGTGATGGTATGGTCTATTATGATAGCTACTCAAAGACTCCAATTGATGTCTAGTTCTACTCGAGATTCTATTGAGTGGTTTCGAATACGTGGAAAGTAACCTATAGGTGCCTCATATGGGTTTCTAGACAAGGTCATGGAAGTGGAGACAAGAGGTGTAGTGGAGCTGTAGGAACTATGGGTGATTTTCTGGTCTTGTCCATAAATTCTTAGCCTGATCAGCTGATATATTCAACAATGAAAGTTGTGTAATAATATCGGGTGGAAGTAGTGAAGATATGAATACCAATGTGTGTAAACTAGTGTCAATATCTAGCTAACTGGCAGTCCCATTGGGTTGTAGGGACCTCGCAGACATAAACTAAAGACTCATTAAGGCTGAGGACCTTGTATGGTCATGCATGCAATCAAACCCTATTTTTGAGAGTAGTCCAATAGTTATAGGCTTGATTAATAGTGATATTTAGTGTATTTAAATTTCCTATTTTCTCAGCATATGTTGCAAATGTGCATAATATTGTTAAACACAAGTCAAGTGTTGATATCGCTTATTATCTCTAGTCCATTGGGTTGTCATGAACAAAGGGATCACAACCATAATTATTTTCTTGTTGTGTATCATTGATGGTCATGGAAGATGAACTGATTAGCTTTCAGTAAACAAACTATCTATCGAAGGAGTTCTAACCTATGTTTTTGGTATTTTCTCAATATATCATAACAAAAGCAATAAAAAAAGCTAATCTATGGCAAGTAAATGTCTTTTTTCTTTTTTAACTTTTCAAACAATGCATCTAATCTAATAAACAAATTAAATAAAAACAATTAGCCGAGATGTAGCTAACTATTTGTGCATATGTGTGAATCTAAATTTAAAACCTATTCTAACTCAATCAAAGATATTTCCAACCCTACCTCAGAAGTGAAGAACAAATCATAACCCTAATAGAGCTATTATTCCCTATAGCTTCCCGGTAATGTTGAAGAGACAACTTCCTATTGATTTGATCTACTTGAAATTGTCTAGCTAATTTGGAATGAATTGTTTCTCTACTCTATTTGATATGCAATTGAAATTAACAATTCTTAATTGACAATTTGATAAACAAATAAAACAAATACACAACTCCAACCTAGAAGAGCAAGAACCTTAGAAAATCCAGTAGTATCAGTAAATGTCCCCTTAGTTCTTTCCTTTCTTCCTCTAAGTGTTTATGTGATTCCAAGGGATTGGGAATGTAAAGAACAACAACAAGAGGATGGAACTTAAGAAATGGTAGCTTGGAAGCAATCTGGACATAATGCAAGTAGAAGAGAGATAACACAAGAGATTTGAGCTTGGCTATGCAATTCCTAGCAAGATTATGGTCGTAAAACAATACAAGATATAAAAAAATTTAGGCCCATTGATTGAATACAAGAATGGAATATATAGGAATGGAGGCTAGGAGGTTACTTCATGCACAAGGCAAGAAGGAGGAGTTCCAACCAATTAAATCTATTTAAAATAGAAGGAGGAAAGAGAACCAAGAAATCAAAGCTAATTTTAGACAATTCGGCTCACAGATGCATGCAAAAAGAAAATTTAAGTGAACTGTCGCATGTTTAAAACATGCGTGAAGAATCTGGAAAAAGCGGTAGGACCACCGCCATATGCAAGGCGGTGGTTTCAGGATCTTTCTATCTAGGCGAGGTGGTGGTCCTAGCACCAAGGACAAAACAAGCACAAAAAGAAGTGAGGTGATTAAAAATGCATGGAAAAGTTAAGTAAGGCTATCTAGGCTACAAATATATATTGTGAATGGGTTTTTGAGATCGAACACCTTCTTGAAAGGATTTTGAATCATCATTGGGGAATTTTGTAACTATTTTCCCGACAATGTAGCATGTGTAATTTTGGGTGTGTATAGTTATCCTTAAAAAGAGAACAAACCATCCCATCGGATTTTAACTAAATTATTAGATAAGGTAAAAAATAGGGATCGGATCCTAGGGGCCTTATAAAGGAGGAATAGAATAAAGGAGCAAAAAAAACCTAGCAAAAATATACAGAAAGGTCTAAAAGGATTTAAATAGGATTAACTCTTACAATGAAATTCAGGACCATGACCAAAAAAACCATAGGTATAAAATGAAATAGCAAGAAAAAACAAGGGTGAGAAAGTTTGCAAAAAACACCAATGCCACCCATGACCAGAAGATCAATTAACTTTTAGGGGAAACTTCCCTATTGTTAGTAGGAATATCTTTGTTGAGTCCCTCCTCTTTTCTCATCTCAGTCATATCTTCTTCCAGTTCTTCCTCAGAGCTGCTAATACACAAATTAAACTTCCTCTTTTTCATGCCCTCCTCCATCATGTCCATCATGTCACTCAAATCTTTGACCTGTGTCTCCAACACAATAATCTTTTGTTTGGGTAATTTGACTGCACTGGCGAAAATATTTGTTTGGAAGCATGAATGACTTTCATCATGGTTTCCCGATGACCAACATTTGTCTCCTCCATCACCTGAATAACCCTTTCCAAATACTAAACCTTATTGATCCACCCCTCAAGATCCTTTTCACCACCATCAATACCCTTATTCCTAGAATTTCTCACTTCACCTCTTCCTTCCACACCTTTCTCTAGACCATCATCCTCCCCAACATTCCTATACCCAGACATTTTACCAGACCTCATCTTGGTGAGGCATTCATTAGGGTTAGGTCCTCCTCTTCCTTGTCTTTCAGGGAAATGGTAGGGATGGGTTTCCCATTCTCATACATCAGAAGGATGAGCCCTTCATGCATAGGCATCTCCACCTTGTCCTTCTAGAATGCCTTTAAAGAAGTAGTCAATGACATGAAAAGGAAAAATGGAATGCTCACCATGATTTTGTGTCTAAACATGTTAAGGAAAGACAAATGATGTGTGTAAATTTTGTGATATTTTCCTTCCAAAGTAATGTAATTCATTATTTATAGGCACACCTCTTTCAAGATTCCCAAAATACATGATCTAGCTATACCATCAGTGAAAAAGGAGCACCTTTCCTTACCCACAATAATGTCTCAATTTTTTGCTCCTTACGGGTTTTGTCTTTAAAGATCTTGAGCCCTTCTGTCTTCGTCTCTGTAGTTTGGGAAATGTTACTCTCAGATACTTCAATTTCCATACCTCTCACCATAAAATTTCCCTCTTTCCAAGCCATACCAAAATCCTTCGACAACAAAGGATTGTAACCATACAATTTGGAGAAAAAATGCAAAAATCCCGAATCCTGAGCTTTTTCCAAAAGGCTAGTTGAAATACTCGATGCTCTGAATTTCCATCTTGACCCTAATTTTGTCACCACCCATATTCGTAATGCAAAACCTATCCCACCCGCTCTCACTTATAAATTTTAGAACCCCTTTTGAAACATCGAGATAATTGAAATTGTTCCCCTTAAGTAAATTGTCTTGGTTCAAATGATACCAATGCTCACTCATGCAAGAATTATTAATTGTAGTGCAGTCTATCTCTACAAATTGCTTCATTAATTTTTGGGGAAAATCATCACCTTTGTTCCAGATTTTGTAATCATGTATTTTACGCCAAAATTAGCCACTAATCTGGACATATTACCTTGATGCAGGGTATGATTAATTGAAACCTTTTCAAAAACTTTTAAAATTTTTGTGACATCACTAAGAAAATTTATTAAGGTCTAATTAATAGTATTTTTATTATTAAGAGCATTAACAATAATGAGGGAATCCCCCTCAATCTGGATATTTTTGATCCCTCTATCCTTTGCCAAATTAACACCCCATAGAATATCTCTAGCCTCTGTCATATTGTTAGTTTGTCTCCCTAACGGAGTCCATCATAGGAAAAACTCCAATCACCATCACTGCTTCTAATGATCCCTCCCCCCAATAGTACCTAGATTCCCTCTTGACACCCCATCATTCTTAACCACATTTTTCTTCATCCTGGTCCATCTGGTGTGAATTCTTGGTCTTTTGATCTCCACTGGAATGAGGGAGAAACTTTGAAGAAATTCTTCCTCCCATCTCGGGCAAGGTTTCTTTGCCTTACCTTTAAACAATTTGGTATTTTATTTGATGGCTGCTATGAATCTACTTCGACTCTCTTGAGATTATCTTTCTGGTCATGAAAAAACAATCATTCCTAGCTTTCCATAAACCCCAAAAGAGATGTGGGAGGGCTATTTTCCAGGCCATCACTAAAATGGGGAAACTGAAAGGAATCTCTCATTGTATGCAAAAAACCTCAATAGTATTTGGCATGATCCATTGAAATTTGAACAGTTCTTGGATAGTCACAAAACCTTTTGAGAAAAAGGGACAATGAAGGAGAAGATGATTGACATTTTCCTCCTCTTTCCTACAAAGTGAGCATCTGTTAGGAAGCTTCATACCACGTTTCTTGAGATTTACCACCATAATGATATTGTTTTGGACCACTAACCAATAGAAAATATTAACTTTAGGAGTAAGATCCTTCACCCAGAGTCTACCCCAATACTCTTTTTGAAGGGAATCTTTAAAATTTAGTCTATAGGCTGATTTAACCAAAAATTCCTAGATTCTTCCTCTTTCCATTTAATGTAATCTTCCTTGTTTTGAAAATTGGGTATGTAGAAATTCCTTAATTTTTTGTTGAGTTCCCACCAGATTTGAATAAATTAATGGTTATTGTCACTTTTTCCATATGTCTTTAGGTAAATATACAAATGTCATTTTGTCATGAAAGGTATTTGTCTTAGCCACTTTGAAAATAACAAGACATTGCATCTTGAAACACTGCATTGAAATATGAAATAGTATATTTATTTTCTACATATTACAAAATTAAATTTTAAGAACAAATGCACTAAAATTAAGTTTTGTTACCTTAAAATTTTCTGACTTTGTGTTTCCTACTCCAGCCTCCGAGGACATCCTAGGGATCTCCAAATCATTCAATCCTTGCAGAGTACATCAATAAAATTGGTATCAATCCAATTTTTGTTTACATCATTTTGTTGCTGGAAAATTTTAACAATGACTTTGCAAGGAACATGTGAAAACATAATGCAAGCCTTTCTCAATTGCATCTTAGTATGTAGTGACATGTATTTTCTTTCATCCAAAAAAACATTTTGGGCACAAATGGTATGTTGATCATCAAGAATTTTGAAGTGCACTTCATCCCTTTCCAGGTCATCTAGATCCTCAAGTAGTAAAATTTCCTTTCTAAAAGGTAAAAAGGTAAGAAGAAGTGCATCCCTCAGTGTAGGAGTAGCATTAATAAACATTGAATAGATAATAAGGTCAACATTCTCATCATATAGAACATGGAATTGATATTCTTGAGGTGTAAAACGGCTCCTAGAAACTTCAATTGGAAAAGCATCACCATTGAACAAAAATATTTTTAATTGTTCAGCATATGAAGTTTATGTTTTCTCAAATATATTGGCCTCTTTATTACACAACAAAGTTGATTTCTCATTCTTTTTAATCCCTTGCAACTTTGACTTAGATGGATCTATCTATAATTTATAAAAATAATATCTCCTCAGCATTGTAAATAGCTTTACATGTTTCGGTGGAGAAAGAAAAAAATTCTATTCATATAATGAAAAATAAAAGAGGTATCCTCACTTCTATACAATTTTTTGAATACCAAATTCATGTTATTATGAAATTCAAGGGAATTTCCACAACTGTTTTATCTGACTACATGAAATTTCCCAAATTCCAACCATATTTAAGATAAGAGCACACCTTATTTTCTCTAGAAGCCTTCATTTCCAGTTTCTTGAACAATGAAACTTCCAACTCCATGTCAAGAATAAGGCACTTATTCAGTTCGACGTCAAT
Organism: Taxus wallichiana var. yunnanensis; assembly: GCA_018340775.1. Lineage (NCBI taxonomy): Eukaryota > Viridiplantae > Streptophyta > Pinopsida > Cupressales > Taxaceae > Taxus > Taxus wallichiana. The sequence continues at coordinate 737,621,415 of CM031241.1, forward strand.
GTGTTCAACCTGAATACACAATGTTTTCTCATCAATAAATTTTGAATTTAGTACCATACCGACTTCTTTGATAGCATCCTCATAAAAAAATAACCACAGATCACCATGGTAATTTTCCAAGGAATGTATTTCTCAAACCATTCATCATCTCTCTTCATCAAATTTGTTTCTCCTTTAATCAAAGGAATTTGCATGAACAGAGTGCAGCTAATGGAATACATATTACCTGAAAAAAGGAATTAAACAAATTAATATTTCATAAGTAATTGGAAAGGAAAAATATTGTTTCTCAATAGTGCAATAAAGAATGAGATGTCGTATCTTAATGTCATTATTTTCATAGAGTAAAAGTCAATACGAATAAATATTTATAGCATAGCGGTCACTAGGCATACTCTAACCCTCCTTTAGTTATAAAAACAAGAAAGCATTAATAAAAAAATTTGTTATGCGTTGCACTAAGCAATGTAAACAATTAGTCGCTATTAAGTATTGTTTATTTCAAGTCGTGATTTTTTTGCTAGAAGTGAAGACTAGCGGCCGCTTAGAATCTATATATTCCCATCACTGTAAAAAGCATATTTCAGTTACATCAACATCAAGATAGTATGTTAGGCTAGGAATAACATGTAATAGACTTCGAATATTCTTGTGTTAATTATGTGTATTCAACAAAGTGGTAAATATCTTTCTTGTCTTTGAATATTAGTTGTCTTCTCTTGTCTTGGAACATCAAAGAAATGAAAATTCTTGGCAACCGCCAAGGTATCAATGAAAATTTTAGTGACTACTAATTATTTAATCAATGAAAAATCAATTGTCTACATTATCAACAAACATAAGTGTTGGAGCATAATAATAGAAGTACATATTTTTACCTGGAGACATATCCTATTCATTTTGGCCCCGAATATTTTCAAATTACACGTTAATTAAAATATTCCATAATAAATTACTAAACATTAAGGGCAAAGATGTACATGAAAATTTCTCAGGAATAAAGGATCAGAGACCATGAATATCAATGCTTGTTTTATGTTTACCAATTATTCGTTGATGAGAAGGATAGCAGCCGCTAACCTCTACAATATCAGGGAATCCATTTTAATGATGCAAAAAACAATCTCAATAGCTTTGTTTTCATTGTTTGTAATTATTTTATATTAGCTAAACTATCCCTAGAAAGCCAAGTCCTTGAATACATACCTTTAAAAAGTTTGACGCCTTATGTAGTTCTCATTTGATATTTTGTGCATAAAACATAATCCATATATTATCATATAAACAAAAATGCTTTACAACCGGTAAGCGTTGTTAGTTAAGTCTAGTAATAAAGATAGACACATAGTTAGGGAAGTTTATATCATAGCAGAGGAAATGAGCCAGGTATCGTGAATCCTAATGTAAGAGTTTGCTAGAGCCACTAAACAATCATAAAATAAAAATTTAAAAATACCCTTGAATATTTCATGATTTTTTTAATATGAAGATTTTATTTTAGACATTTAAATTATGTGGAGAACATATTTTTAAGGGATTTAAAATAAGTACTTTTGAGTACAAAGAAATTTAAGGCAACCCATTACTTTAATATAAAATCACCTTTTATGGGTTGTCTACGTGGCACCATTTCATTGGATAATTTATTGATGAGACTTGATGTGACTTACTTTATTGGCTAGTTTTTATTTAATTTTTAACTTGAATTCAAGCAACTAATGGTAGCTGCGAAAAAATAATGGGTGACTAATGACTAGAAATTTAGTAAAATTTTAAATGTATAAATCAAGTAAGTTTAAGCATTGGAATGTTATTTGTCCCTAGCTAATGACTTGAATAGTAATGAATTAATTATTGGAGCCGACTCCCATATTAAAATGTCATCATTAAAACACATACCTTGTCAGGGAAAATCAATCTTGTGTGATTAAAATTCCCTTTGTATCCTCTCATTAACTCCAGATTAGACCTTAAATCTTACCTATTAAGATAGCTACTAAATAGGAATTTTTTTGATAAGATTTGTAATAAATATCTTGATTGGCGGACTCATCACCTTTTCCAATAAACCTTGATATTAAAGCCACTGTCACACTTTTATTAATTTCAAGCATGCGATGGCATATTCACTCAATGTAAAAACAATATTTATAGCTTTAGGTTAGAGGGGCCTTAATGCAAGACAAGAATTATCCTAACAACCACTAATATAATAACATATTGAACTCAACGGCTACTAATAGCACCACCGATCTTATTTCCAATGCAGCCATCAATGGTCCGGACGTCACATTGATTTCATGCAATCCTAAATATTGGAATGGTCTGGTAGATATCATTTCACACAAAGGGAGGTGCAGAACCTGCATCCATCATTAATGGTGGCTCGTGTATTTTCATTTTTAGCTAGTCGTTGGCTCCTCTTTCCTCACTATTCTCTCTTCCCATTTTTGAGTAGGAGAATTATGGTTTTCCGGGATTTCCTTTTATTTCTCTACACGATGAGCGGTGGGAATCGGCCTTCTCATCAGCTATCTCCCAGCGTCTTCGTGGATGTCTTTCGTTATGAATCTATTCTTGAAGATGAGTAATTGAATGTGCGTTGGGTGACTCATATATGAAAGCTTCTAAGATGGAGAGGGTCACTTCTGATATAGTTGTGGCTTTTGTTTCCAATCGTCTTCTTCTTCACCCTAAAAGGTGGATGTCAAGTGTTAGAACTATAATATTAAGTGCATCATAATGTTTAGTTTATAGTTAAATAATATAGAATAGTTATATTCTTATTATTTAAATATAAACTATAGATTAGGTTTTGTTAGTTATTAAATTAACTAACTATTAATTAAAATCAGTGTGCCTATCACTTAATAGACATAACCCTTTGGGTTATTTATATATGACTATGGGTCATATTTGAAATATATTGAAAAATATAATCACGTGAATCTGAATGATCACGGGTAAAATAGGGATAGAAGGAGGGAGGAGTTATTGGACTATAAAATAAATGTTTCTCATACTAGTGGAATATTCTTCGTGGTTTTTTACCCATTTACGTTTTTCCACGTTAAATCATGTGTCAATGTGTTCACTTATTTATTTGTTTAAGTTATTTCATTTATTGTAATGTTATGTTATAATGTTTGAATAATATGTCATTAAATATCTCGGTCCCGGACATGGTATCAGAGCGATATAATTAAAATTTAATCTAACCACCTAACTTATGAAAAAGTACAACCATTGGGAAGTTAGGTAGTTAGGGTGAAATATTATATAACCCCTCCCCCTCTTCGAATGTTAGTTGCATAGGTGGAAGTCAATTGGAGTCTCCACGTAAAAGTGAAAAATCATTTGAATTATTCAACCTGCAAAATCAAGGTAAGAACTATTAATATTTGAAATATTTTGTATAGTTTATAATGTATGCAAGAATTCAAGAAAGCAAGTAAAAATTCCAAGTGAAAAATAAAGTACACATGAGACAAGATTCGGGAAAATAGGCCATTTGAATTTTTTCATTGGTCATGTGAAAAATATGGTCTCCTGGTAATATTTTTCCTTTTACATTTTGTTTGAAAAATGAAATCCTATTTTATTTTTGTTTGAATAGTTCATTCAGAATTTTTTATCTAAATCTATACATTTTTTATAGTATTCATAATTTATAAAATTATATATAGTTGTTATACAACTATATATTAATATCTATATATAAAACCATATATATATATATAACTATATTAATAAAAAAACATATATTAAATTAATTCTTAAGGGTGTAAACCCCCTTCCACATGCCCCACCCTCCTAATATTGTGCCAAATGGAACTTATTGTGCTACTCTACACAGTGCTCCCTACTCTTTCCACATGGCCCCTTAACGGGACCCTCCGCTATCACCCACCACCTATCGTGACCTCTCCCTTGTCTTAGTTGTTGCGTGGGTTTTAGTCCCACATTGGGGATGACATAGTGGTGGGGAAGGCTTTATAATCATTCCCATATGGTGATGGTGGTGTGATTTACATTACACCACCCCATGTTTCACTTTCCCTTCGCATGTGTGGTGGCTTGGCCATTTAAAGTAGCTCGGCCACGGTGCATACTCTATCTTGGAAATGGTAATATGTGGAATTCGGTTGGAAGTTTTCATTCAGCTTAGAAATTTGTGGCATTATATGTGGTAATTTAATTCAGTTCAATTAGAATATAAGTTGGAATAATATATGGCATTCGGTTTATATGGTTTAAATAAATAGCTCAACCGAGTTAATTCAAATAGCTCGACCGAGTTGATCATATCAAGTTGATTATATGGGAAAGAGCCTAAAATTATACAAATCATTTTATAAGATTTTTTAAAATATACAAATTATACACCTTTTTTGTCGTAATTAACGATAAAATTATCGTTTCTATATGACGATCTTTTGTAAAGATGATAAAAATTATCGTTTTGTTATATATATATATATATATATATATATATATATATATATATATATATATATATATATATATATTCCTATATGTCGTGTTTTTTGTTGTCATAATTTTATTGCAAAACTAAAAAAATCACTTATGTTTCGATTCAATTTATTGATATCATTCTAATATTTTTGTGTATAGATTATTTTTATACGGATTTCTTTTTATGACGTAAAACCGATTCGGATCAATTACGAGGATTGAAATATGATAGGGGATTTATCTATCAATCTCTTATTTAATCCTTGTTTGTTAATTGTTATCGTATTTTACGCACAAATGGGATCTAATCAGTTTGCAATTGAAAAATCACATATGTTGAATGGAAACAACTACAACATTTGGAAAATATGATTGAAAGCAGAATTTATGGCTCGCAAGTTGTGGGAAGTTGTAAGTGGAATAGAGAGAGCTCCTACCAGAAGACATGCAACTACTGATAATGTTGCCTCATATCAATAGAAAATACAAGAGGCAATGTTGATTAACTTGGGAAGCATACAAGATGACTTTTTGCTTTATATCAAAAATCTTGAAAGTCTTAGTGAAGCTTGGGTATAGTAGGATTCAATGCATGAAGGTATGCGTTTGTCAAAAGTTATTAAATTAATTTTAGATCTTATGACAAATCCCATGAAGGGAGATGAAAAGGTGATTAATTATTTAGCAAAAATCAAAATATTAAATCACAACTAGATGGATGTGGCAGTAATTTAATTCATGATAAATTACTTTATTTTATTGTTCAATTAAATATCCATGAAAAATTTAGAAATTTCATTTCAATTTTGAATTATGTAGTGCCCACATTTTCATAGCTCAGTTACTTGTTGTTCATCTTACTATTAGACATGTTTTGATAGGGATATGTTATATTATGGACATTACATTAGGAGATTTGATCTGATTAGACATGTATGGACATATAGGCGTATAAAACCGATTTAGCTTGATTACTATGTTGGTTGCATTATATTATGATGTCATGCATACTAATTGATATGATGTTGTTTTGGAACATAGTTATATTGATGGATACTCATTTTGTTGCATGTTGAGATTCTATGGATACATGTCATTTTATCATTGTGACTAACTTATGGTGAATTATGTATAATTGTGTACATTGTCGCATTTTGATTTCAGAAAGATGTTATGCTAGTTTAGAACTCATTAATATCTTATTGAGTAATTATTTATATTTTATCAAACAGTGCGGTTAATGTGTGTAATGAGTGTGCAAGTGACAAGTCACAGGAGAATGTGGGACTCAGGACAGCTACATAACTTTGCACAAGCAGCTCATGTTTATTGCTTGAGGCCTTAGCATTAGAATTATTATTTTGGGCACCATGGGTGACCCTCATTTGTAATGTAATATGTCTTGTAATTATTAATTTTGCTTAGGGTGGTTAGTTTGTGTTGTAAACTTGTTTTGCGGAATTAATGACCCCACTTACATTAAGTTTTGATTTAGATTAATGATGTAATTAATTTTGAGGGTTTAGGGTCACATGTGGACCCTTGGGTGGTCCCCACACCCTCTAACCTTGTGCCTAATTTTTCCAAACCTGAAATTGGGTTATTTTGGGCATTTTTAGGGACCCCTTTTTAGTTTGGGAGTTCCCTTAACATAAAAATGAGCCCTTGGACCCTACCTAATAGGTAGGGGGTTATTTCCAAGGCTAGAGGGAGTTTTCCCTCCCTTTTTCCTCTTGTTTGGTCACATCCATGTAAGGGGTGTGGATTAGAGTGCTTTTTAAAAGTTACACTAGGATTGTCTTGTTAGCAATTTGAGTAATTTGGGGGAAGAGGGAAAAAGACATTTTTACCCTTTCTCTCTTTTGTTTTGGCATCTTTAACCTTGAAGGAGGAGAGGGGTGACACATGTCACCCCCTCATTTGTGAGGATTTTTCTTGCTCCTCTTCAAATTCCCCATCATGAGAAAAGAAGAGAACCTTTTCTGGGGAGCTTTTTTCTTGGATGCTTGGGTGATTTGGAGCTAGAGGTTGTTTGGATGAAGGAGTGGAGAAGTTTGAAGTTGGAAAGATTTTTGGAGAGCTTTCTTTGAGGTAGGATCTTAAGTCTTATTGCATGTGTTGTATTCATGTTAGTTGTTATATTGTCTACTTGAAAATGTTATTGTTGCTTGTAGATTTTGGTTGTTGTTTTCTTGTTTTACTCCCTCCATCATATGACATGATGGAATTTTGGAGTTTTTGGGGGAAGAGGGATTTTTCCCTCTTAATCCTCAAGGCTTGATGGACAATCCTTGTAGGATTTTAGTGTTCCCCTCAAAGGTTTGCGGTGGGGAAGTTGATTCATTTGGCTTGAATCTCCTTCCCCATTCTTGGTAAGGAAACTTCTTTGGGGTTTGAAAATCCTTCCAAGAAGGACTTGGAGAAAGGGTGGAGGAATAAGGAGGGTTTAAATGAAATAGGAGCAATAAGGAGGGTATGGAGGTCTTGTTATTGTGCTTATAATCTTGGTGACAACTTTTGGAGAACTCCTCTCCTCTCTTCCCCATTTGTTTTTAGAGGTAGAACTTGGGTTCTCCTCTTTCTCACCTTGTAAAATTTAGAGTCTTGCCTTGGTTTTTTGTGCTATTTTTGTGTGAATGTATTATTGGTTGTTTACCTCACTCTTGTGTAATTTGTGGTTAGTTGCCCTCTTTCCCATGGGCTTGGGGGAGGCTAGCATGCATCCCAACCTTGGGAAAGGCATGTAATGATGCCTATGGATGGGTGGAAAAATAAGCCATTTTTTTTCTCCTTGTGGTTTTCTTGAAGGCGTGAAGATTGTATCTCAAGCTTGGAGTCTCTTGTCATCTTGGTGCTCATTGTCACCTTCACTTGGTTAGCATTTCTCTATTTGTGACTCTAAGATATGGCTATTTGAAGGGTTTCTTGTTTTGTAAAGTATCCTCTTTGTGATTTGGAATCACTTGTAAGATTGGTAGTCCATTGTATTTGAAGACTTTCTTTCAACCCTGGAAAGGAAGTTGTTGGATTGTCATCTTGTGTATTTAGCATGTATGTAATATGAGGTATTGAGGGATGTTACAAAAGAGTTTTGTAAGATATTTTTACTCATTTAAAATGTTTGAATAGAAAATAATTACACTCCTTAAATAAATATTGTTTTGAATATATTTTGAAGTAGAGAGTAGTGTAAAGAAAGTAAGCTTTTTCCTTATATGAAATCTTGAAAATCTGTGGAATTTATAAAAAGAAAAAAACAAATTATAGGAAATTTCATTTTTTTTATTATTGTAGATTTTATCTTCGAAAAATATTAAGGACTTGCATAAATGTGAGATTTAAAAGCATTCTTGAAAATACCCTTATTTCTTTTTACAAGTTTTGAAAATTTTGAGACTAGAATGGGACTTTAGAAATCTATACTTTACAATGCTACAATAAACAATCTTTATCATTATAAACAAAAACAAGTACAATCAGCATTTATCTAATGTAGTTTTGTTTTAAAAGGCAACTACATTTTAGTTACATTTTAAGTCATAATTAAATTGTTATGTTAATATAAATCTATTTTGCAGATTTATTGGTGTATAATGGAATATACATTATATGTATAATATTATACCTATAATTTTAAAATATAACATATATATATATATATATATATATATAAATTTTTTTAATATATATACCAATTATTATATAATAATAAAAATTAAAAAAATGTTTTTATTAATACAAATTTAAAATAAACAAAAAATATTGTGGGGAGGGCCAAACCCCTCCCCCGCCACCATTTCCGCCCCTTACCCCCCATGCTACCCGTCCACCATGGCTGCTCCATGGCACCCCCAACACCACTCCTCCCCACCGTCTCACCGACCGCCGCCCCGAAACCGCCGCAGTCCACGCCCTACCTCCTGTGTTGTTGTCCCCCTCCCTCATGACCTGCTTCCCCTCTTGCTTTCCCCGCGCATCCCCATCACTGCTGCCCCTCCTCTCCCTTTTCACACCACAAAAAAAAATAGGGGTTATATAAACCCATATATATTTCTCAAAAAGAGAGAGAGAGACTTATCCATATATATATATATATATATATATATATATTGATTTATTTGCATTTATATAAATGCACAAAACTAAGAAAATGATACAAAGGAATCTTGAGACCTCCTCTTGAACTTTCATGGCTTCTTTCTTAACCTGCACATTCAAATGAAAACACAAAATAAAATGAGAAGAGGAAATAGAAAGGAAAAGAAACCAAAGAGATATTTAGGGCAAACTTTAGGGCATTTTCAACACCAAGGGTCAAGATCGATTTGATCCAAGGGCTCACAAATAAGCATGTTCACCTTTAAGTCATGAGTAATTTTTAGATTGGGTTTGGAAAATAAAAGTTAAAAGGGAAATGTGGGGCAATTAATCTTAAGGAGGAAAACAAATTAAATAACAAAAGGAAGTCTAAATTTATTTAAAAGGTTGTGTAAACTTAATTAAATTGGTAATTTCAATAAATACCTAGGAGAATAAGACAAGTAAGTTGTTATTGGGCTAGGGTCTTTAAATTCAGGTAAGTTAATAATTAGTATAAACTAATCATTAACGGGAAAGGGGTTAAACCAAACATTAATACTTATTGGTTACAAAAAAAAAAATTATTCCAAAATTTTTAGTAATACTTGGATTGTTTCCATTGTCTTGAGGCGGAGAACTACAAATTATAAATACCAAATAGAACAAGACATACCAGATTTGTATACCCTGAGTGCTCTTCTAATACATGAAGAACAAGTAATGATGAATTTTGATTATAAGGAGAATGCCTCCCAGGAATTTCTCACTCAAAATTCAAAAGATTAAAACTTTAAATTTAATAAAAACACAAAGAAAAATCCTAAACCTCCTAGCAAGAATAAGAAAACTAGAAACCTTAGAGTTAGATTTGATGGAAAATGTCATAATTATGGTAAATTTGGACATAAGAAATATGATTGCAAATTTAAGAATAGAACAAATTCTAAATTTCTAAATGGTAACAAATCTGCTCAATATCAAAAATAGAATTAGAACAAGAATCGAAAAAACCAAAAATCAAATGTAATCACTTTGTATGTTGTTTTTGTTCTGTAAAAGAGAATGAATGGATATTAGAAAATGGTGCTTCTAGGCATATGACATTTAGGTTTGATATTCTATCTCGATCTTAGTGAATGTAATGAACACATATATTTAGGAGATTATTATATTCTTGATGTTCATGGTGAGGGAAAAGTAAAAGTAACAAATTATTGCATTAACAATGTATTGTTAGTAGCTAATTTAAAAATGAATTTACTTTCTTGATCTAAGTTAACTCAAAATAACTATATTGCTACATTGTTAAAGGATAAATGGTTTATTAAAAACGAACACAATGTAACTATAGTTGATGGAATTCAAAGATATTTTTATATGTATTTTCCAGTTTTCCTTTTGCTTCTTGTTTAACTATTAATAAAAGTGATTTTTAGTAATGGCATGAGAGACTTGGTCATGTTAATTTCGGAGAATGCATGCCATGTCTCGTTTAAACATTGTAAATAGTATACCTCTCATTTCCCAAAATCATGAGACTTTTTAAGGTTATTTATGTGGTAAGCAATCTGCTAACCCTTTTCATAGTCATCATGATGATAACTCTTCAGAAACTTTAGAGATTGTTCATAGTGATGTTAAAGGGATACTATGAGTTCCATCTCTTAATGATTCTCTATATGTTATCACTTTTATTTATGATTTTTCTCATATAATTTATTCATATTTCATTAAAAAGAAATTAGATGTCTTGTCAAAATTTAAAGAATTTAAAGCTTTAGTTGAAAACTCTTCTAAATTTAAAATTAAAAGGCTTATAAATAACAATGGGGGAGAATATGTGAGTCATGAATTTAACTCATTTTGTATTGAATGTACAATTCAAAGGGAATCAACTACTCCCTATTCTCCTTAGCAGAATGGGATTGTAGAAAGAAAAAACCACACTATTTTAGAAATGGCTATGACCATGATTCATTATACTCAAGTCCCTAAGTTTATTTGGGTAGAAATCATGAACATTATTGTTCATATATTGAACATAGTGCCCACTAAATCCTTGTTAAATTCAAATCCTTTAGAAAAATGGTTAAACCAAAAATCCAGTGTATCTCATTTGAGAATTTTTGGTATCCATGTTTCTCTCTTTATTCCAAATTCAAAACGAAAGAATTTTGATTAGAATTATTTTCCTTGTATCTTTGTAGGATATAGTTTAAAAACTAAAGGAATTGGGATCTTTTATCCCTCTAAAAGAGAATTTATAGAAAATAGGAATGTTAAAATCTTATAAAAACCTTTTTATTCTTCTTCTTCATCTTCTATTTCATCGATGTTTTAAATGAAAGTAAACTTGAAAATTGTGAAACTTATATATGGAATGAAGAAAATAGTATCGAACCTATAGTTAATAATGATATGGTTCCTAGTACTTCAGTAACTAAAATATCTAGATGGGATGAGTGTGTTATTACGTACTCTAACTCGTGTAACCTTAAGAAAATGACAAGAAGTCATCATAAATATCATGCCTTGATGACCTTATATGAATGTTTGTCTCATTCTCCTTGATCATAATCCATCATGTGTGTGGAAAATGTGTGTGTATCATTATCCTTCTATTCAAGATCACAACATCTCATTGTGTCGAGATCACGATCATTGTTGTCCCTAGCTCAAGAAAAGGGAAAACCAATGAAATCCTCATGTGTCTAAAGAAAAGTTATCATTATTTTACTGAGACACTTAAATAACTGGTTATCGTAGTAAAACCCTAAAAATAAAAATAATAATACTTATGCTCACTTAAAATTATGTTCTAGGGATGACAACTCATCTCCACCATACTTAAGCTTAAGGATTTTTTTTTCAATCAATTTTTATATTATTAGTTTAATCCCCATAGCTATACCAAATCATCTAGTAATGAATAACATAGAATACTACTTGATAGCACAAGTTACTCTCTTAGGAGAACATGTTTCTTAGAAGAACAAAGAAACCAACTCAAATTATTTGTATCATCGTTTACATTAAATTCGGTGGAAGACATCAAACAATACAAAACTTCAACATCTTGCATTGTCTTAAGGGGTAAAAAAAGAAAAATACAAATCATCTAGAAAAATACCACAAGAGTGGCCCATTTGACTCTAAGAATAATATTATCATAACCATAACCATTGATATTATTGATAGCTCTTTGTGCATCCTCCTTGTTGATGAAATTAACAAAACCAAACCCCTACTAACCCCCGTCTTCTGATCCATGGCCACGTAGACACATGTGATATGTCCAAATGGCTTGAAAAGCTCATGTTGATCATCATCCAACATGTCCTTGAACAAATTGGTAACTAAAATATAATTTTCATCATTATTGTAGTGCTTGGTGTCACTAGAGTGGTCTACGACACCCATGAGACTAGGAGGGACGTAGGTTGATCACCCAACAATGAAATAAGTGGTGGTACCTATTATCCAAAATAAGCCCATGCTTAGTTTTGGCTAACTCCTCCTCCTTTTCCTTTTCTGGAACTTAAATGAATTTTTGGCATGCTTTAGGGACTCGAATTTTTGGAAATGGCTCCATTAGATAGATAATTTTCTCACCTTTCCAAAAAGGTAAAATTTTCCTTCTAACTCCTTGTATTTATCAAGTTATGGCCCGACAGAGTTTTTTAGGGAAATTTTCGCTAGATAGGCCTACATCCAATGAGAAGATGCCACGTGGAGGTGAAATTCGGAGGAGAGGAGTGAAGTTGGGAAATTTTCCAAAGTGGGAAAAGGGCGAAAAGTAAAAAACCAGCTTACAGGCCTACCGAGGAGAAGGGAAAGAAATGGCTTATGTTGAAGCGCATCCTCGTAGAGTGATCTAAGAGTGACATGTGTCATTAGGAGAGTGGAGCGCAAGAAAATTTTGGGAAATTTTCCCAATGAAAAATCAAAGGAAAAAGGTGAGTTTGGGCCCACAATTCCATGAATGAATGGGAAAGTGCCACGTGGTAGTGGAGTGGCAGGGTGCAAAGAATTTTTGGGAAATTTTCCCAAATTCAAAAAAGGGGAAAATTTTTAGGTTTCGGCCCGCCAACCTGATTTTTGCCCCATTTTTTCCCTAAATCTTTAGAGTGGTATATCTTTCGCAATAGAGCTCGGATTTTCACAATTTTGGTATCATTCAAAATCATTAAAGTCCTCTACATGATGTAATATTAAATTTTGTTTTTTTGGTGGAGTTTGGTGGGAGAAAAATGAAAAACACCTTTGGCACGGGAAAAAGAGTAGAACCGACATTCAACCACTAGTTTTTAATGCAGTATGGCTTCCATTCTTCTCCAGCATGGTCAAAAATCTTGGGGAATGAACTTTTAAGGGTACCCATGCCATTTTGATGAATCTTGTTGGTGGTTGAACCTTCATTTCAACTTTCTGTGTTTCTCCTTCTGGACTCTATTTTTCATCGTTAAAAGCCAATTTTGGCTCATTTTGTAAAGGTTGTTCATCCTTTCTACTCTTCCCTCCCTTCTTTTCTTCCCCAAGGTCAAAAATGGAGTTTGAACCTCCTCCCCTACTCTGTAATGGCATTTTTTTCCTCTTACTAGTAAAATGATGTTTTATGCAAACTTATGGAGGAACGAAAAATGTGTTTTGTGATGCATCTATCCATCCTTGCTCGTTTTTTCTTGTTTTCTTCTTACCTCTCTTCATTTTAAGTATTTGTGCATGTTTGGATGTTCATTGCAGGTTTTGGAGCTATGTTCATGGAGTTTTGGAACATTTTCTGTGTGAAATCCATCTTTGGTTTGTGATGCATTTGTCCATCCTTTCCATTGCTCACCTCTCTTTGTTTCCATGGTAGTTTTGATAGATGTTCAACATTTTCCTTCTCTGGTGTATCACCATTTTAGTGTAGGCTTTGTTTTTCCCTCTTTTCTCTCTCTCTGTCTCCTTGGAATAGTTAGATTAGGATTAGATTAGCTTGCCTACACTTGAATATCTTGTAAGAGGTAGTTTAGGAAGAGGAACCAACCTTCTCTGAGAGCTTTCCCCATTTGCAAAGGTCCAACATTTGGGAAAGCTCAATGTTTTACATTCACACAAAATGAAATTTCCTTATAAAATCATATCCATAACTCATTTGGGGGTGATGTGAATTTGCACTAATAGTTTTGGCATGCCCGGTGGGACCTTAGAGGTCTTCCACTTCATCTTTTGCAGGTTGATGTGTTCCATTAAAGATTTCAGCCTTTGGAGGAACTTGCAAACACATCTCTGGAGACTCCATCCGGTAAAAACCCATCTCTCGAAGTTGCAGACCTTCCTTTTCATTCATTTTTCATCCATTCTTCCTTCCATCTCTTCCATCTTCTTTCATTCCATGAAGTTGTGCAATCATGACTTCATTTCCATTATGGAATTTTCATTCACAACAGCAACAATGTTTCCCACCTCCAACATGTTTTTCAAATCCTTTAAATCAACATTTTAAACAAATTCAAAATTAGCATACATACCCATATGAGCAGCAATGCAAAAATCAGTTTGGCTATGGAGCTTTCCAAGAGCAGGAGTATGCAAACAATGAAGACAATTAAATGGAAGATGTTGATTTTGTGGAGAAGATCCAAAAGATTGAGGCAAACATGGTGCAATCCAGGGCTCAAGCACAAATGAAAGCATTTGGAATTGGTTACAGAGCACCTTGTCCATGGGTGGGACCTTTTCCAAGGCATTACAACCCTCAAGAGAAGCTTGAATTCATTATTGCAACACTTCCATTGCTTGCAAAGTGGACTGAGGAATAGAGATGTATGAGAGGAATATTCGAAACCTTGTCAACGGGTAAGCACACCATCTCATGCCTTTTATTTTCCTCTTTCCCAATCTATTTTATCTCAGCAATGTCAAGCTTTAAGTTTCCCATATGCTGCCCCAAATGTTGATCCCATTTCTCCATCTCCTAGTCTCCCATCCCACCTCAATTTCTCTACTCTTTTCCCTTCCAAACAACCATTCCCTACAAAGAAAAAAAAAGTTTCTATCTCCTCCAACACCACAAAAATTACAAAATCAATTGATTCACAACCAAATCCATGTTGGGAAGATAAATATTAGAATATCGATCAAGTACGAAAAGAAGAAGAGACAAAAAGAAGAAGAAAAATCGGAAGTTTGGTAAGCTTGGCTCTAAATTTTGGGATAACAAAGATCCCCTTAATGGTCAAGCTTATAGAGGAGGTAAAGGTTGAAGAACAAGTGGTGGTTAGGACTGATTTTGTTACAGTAGAAGAAAATTTGATTCATGTATTTATCCAAAAAGGTAAAATTTTCCTCCTAACTCCTTGTATTTATCAAGTTATGGCCCAACGGAGTTTTTTGGGGAAAATTTCCCTAGATGGGCCCGCATCCAATGAGAAGATGCCACGTGGAGGTGGAGTTCGGGGAGAGGAGAAAAGTTGGGAAATTTTCCAAAGTGGGCAAAGGGTGAAAAAGAAATAACCAGCCCGCAGCCCACCGAGGAGAACGGAAAGAAATGGCTTAAGGCCCGTCGACCATCCAGAAGTGACACGTGTCCAGTCGGTGGTGGGGGTCGGAGGCGCGTAAGGTTTTGGTGAAATTTTCCAAAATTGCAAAAGGTACAAAGGAAAATGTTGAAGCACATCCCTATGGAGCAATCAGAGAGTGACACGTGTCACCGAGAGAGCGGAGCATAGGAAATTTTTGGGAATTTTTCCCAATGAAAAATCAAAGGAAAAAGGAAAGTTTGGGCCCACGGTTCCATCAGTGAATGGGAAAGTTCCATGTAGCAATGGAGTAGTGATGCATGGACAATTTTGGGAAATCTTCTGAAATTTAAAAAGGGAAAATTTTTAGGTTTCGGCCCACCAACCCGATTTTTGCCCCATTTTTGCCCTAAATCTTCAGCGGGGCATATCTTTCACACCAGAGCTTAGATTTTCATGATTTTGGTATCATTGGAAAGCTATTGAAGTCCTCTAAATGATGGAATCTTCAATTTTGTTTTTTTGTGGATTTTGGTGGGAGAAAAATGAAAAAACACCTTTAGCATGGGAAAAAGAGTAGAACCGACATTCAACCACCAGTTTTTAATGCAGTATGGCTTCCATTCTTCTCCATCATGGTCAAAAATCTTGGGGAATGAAATTTTAAGGGTACCCATGCCATTTTGATGAATCTTGTCAGTGGTTGAACCTTCATTTCAACTTTCCCATGTTTCTCCTTCCTAGACTCTATTTTTCATCGTTAAAAGCTAGTTTTGGCTCATTTTGTAAAGGTTGTTCATCCTTTCTGCTCTGCCCTCCCTTCTTTTCTTCCCGAGGGTCAAAAATGGAGTTTGAACCTCCTCCCATACTCTGCAATGACATTTTTCCCTCTTACTAGTAAAATGATGTTTTGTGTAAACTTTTAGAGCAACAAAAAGCGTGTTTTGTGATGTATATGTCCATCCTTGCTCATTTTTTACTTGTTTTCTTCTTTCCTCTCTTCATTGTAGGTATTTTTGCATGTTTGGATGTTCATTACAGGTTTTGGAGTTGTGTTCATGGAGTTTTGGAGCATTTTTGTGTGAAATCCATCCTTGATCCGTGATGCATTTGTACATCCTTTCCATTGCTCACTTATCTTTTTCCATTGCAGTTTTGATAGATGTTCAACATTTTCCTTCTCTGGTGTATCACCGTTTTAGTGTAGGCTCTGTTTTTACCTCTTTTCTCTCACTTTGTCTCTTTGGCATAATTAGACTAGGATTATATTAGCTTGCCTGCAATGGAATATCTTATGGCAAGTAGTTTAGGAAGAGGAAATAGCCTTCTCTTGAGAGCTTTCCCCATTTGTAAAGATCCCACGCTTTGGGAAAGCTCAATGTTTTGCATTCACACCAAATAAAATTTCCTTAGAAAAGTAGATCCATAACTAATTTGGGGGTGTTGTGAATTTGCACTAACAATACCACCAACATGGCTTCCACCTACGATTAAGGTATTTGTGGCACAGAGACGAGGTGATATCCTTATAAGTCCATTTTGATGTCAATTGATCACCCTTCTTACCAAATATATGGAGAAGATGAGGACCACACCACCCTTGGAGCCATTCAGGACGGATAGTGCATCTCCACCAAATTTTGAATCATTGGCCTTGAATCCCATTGGGCGGGGGCAGCACTGCAGTGGATTTCTTTTACCACCTTCTAGCCATTGTTGTTGAACTTTTATTCCACGATCTTCTTCATGTCATTTTCATCTCACCCAATGATATTTGATGGTGGATGATGAAAATCCAGGTCTTCATTATCCTCCTCTTTAAGCTCCCCCATCACACTCTATCGGATGCCATCTTGGTTTCTATTTTATACTAGCTAGAAGAAGCTTTACTCTATTTGTTACTTTGGAATAACTTTTTAACAGGTTTTAAAATGTCATTCAAAACCTTGATAAGATTTTCCATAGATAGTTCATTTGGTCACAATGCAATATTCCACACAACAATAAACAAAAAATCTTTAAAATAACGATCTATAAAACAATAAACATAAAAAATTTCAATTCTATACGTGCTTTAGCAGCCACTGGGCTTTATTTTTTCTTTGGAACAAGGTTTAATCATTTTTAAACTGTCATTAAGATCAACATATGAAGATTTGGTAAAAAATCATTTTATGATTTCATAGAAGTCTTTGTAGACACCTGTAGTTTTCTCAAAGCACTATTATTCTTAATATTGCACTAACTATTCTCACTCCTCGCAAATTGACGACATACCATCAGTTAAACCTATCTAGCTCCCCTCTTACAAAACTCCTTTGGTCATATTCCTCTTGTAAATCAATTAAGTAGGCTAATATATCCTCTTCTTGACTAAACCATCTTCTCATTCCCTTTTGGACTACTTATATTAGCTTCCTATACTATCAATCAATTTCATTGGATTGATTAGACCTCTCAAAACTCTCTCAAAACCCTAATTCCTTGATAAACAAGATTAACTAGCCTAACCTATCTTAACTAGTCCTAACCATGATTAACCTCTTCTAAACCTAGTCAAAACTTACTTTGACTCACTAATCAACTTGTTGACTCCTTTTATTCCCACACGCACCTAAATTCCCCAACTTTCTGAAATGGAAAAATATAAATAGCCCACTACCCCCTCTCACTTCTAAGAACTCCCCTTCTTCCTAACATAAAATAGAGCATTTTGGTTAGGGTTTGGAGCTTATTTCATTTTTTTATTGAGCTATTGCTTTTCCATTGTACCACACACACAAGCATTACGTAAATGGGAAGAGCCATTGACCTTGAAGTCATTAATGGTGAGCTACCATTCTCATATTCAAAACTAATTGCTTAGAATCTACCTAGGTTCATTTTTAAAGATTTAAAGAATAGAGGATTACTAAATATGTTAGGTTGTTTGTTTCTTTCAAGTTTAATGCATGCAAAGTGATGAATCCTTGTTTATTTCTTATCTAATGGTCCACCGACTAATTTGTTAAAAGCCTTCGAGGTTTCTTTAGATATTCTTACCCCATGTCCATGGCTTTTGTAACTTTTTTATTGAACACATTTGGCACGCACGGTTGGACATGAATTCCATCCTCCATTAATGGATTCATTTTGAAGCTTTTATTTCAATTTCTAACTTTTTACATGTTTTTGTAGGGTTAAATATTTTTCCTTGTGATTTTTAGCTAGGTTTTACGTAGTTAACCTTCATTTTCATGCATCTTTGTTAATTTTATGATAGAAAATACATTTAATGGATAAATTATAACATGTTGACACTATTAAATTTTCATTTTCTGTGTTTTTTGGTGGTTTTTAGGTAGGCACGCATAAACTTTATGTCAAGCAGATGCATTTCAAATCTGTCATTTTTAGCAGAGGTGCACAGGCACCCAAAACCATGTGCAGGTACCTAAAAATAGTTGACACGCCTAAATCATGGTGCACATACCCTTCTCGCCAAAGATAGACACCCCGTAGCTTTGTCTCTTTTACTAGGCGCGCAGCACCTAAACCCATGCGCAAGCACCCTGTGTATTTTTAGCCCTCTGTCAAAAATAATTTTACCAGTGTGCACACGCCCAAAATGTGGCACATACAACCTTTTCTTGTGATTCACTCCTCTTCTAGCACACACACACTGTCATAAATTTTACCATTTTTCTGCTCCCTAGCGCAGACACCTATTCTCTCGGCGCAAGCACAATTACGCTAGTGCGGGAAGCTTACAGAGACCCACAAAATTTACACAGAGGGCACAAGAACTATAAACCATGTGCACATACCCAAAATAGTGTGCATACACCTTGAAGGGTGTGCATGTATATCTATTTAATCTGGATTTGTTCATATAATTTTTATTTCTCTTAGTTTGGGTCATATATTTTGACCCATTTTCAGAGTTTGAATAGGCATCGAAAAGATAACGAAGAAAAATTTGTGAGGGAAGTTCCAAAATTAATATAACTTTAGTATCATTACTTCTATCATCAAACTCCCAAAGTTCCCTAGAGACCTCTAAAAATAAAAATACTAAAAAAACTATTAAAAAACTACTAAAAATAGATTTATGGAATTTCCTAATTTTTCTCGGTTTTCTAACTTATTTGCAGGTTATAACAAGTAATTGTAGGTTTATTTTTTGTTTTATTTGACTAAAGTAGTTTAAGTGTTTCATTTTCTTAGTTAAAAGGGGATTTTCAAAGTGTGTATGCTCTTCCCTCACACCTTCTAGGTGATCTTGGGAATAAAAACACTTCTAAAAACACCTTGTCACTTTTAAAAACACTTACTTTACGTTTAAATAATTGGATTAATCTTTCAAAGTTGGCTAAAATGAACTCTACCTTTTAAAGTATTTTTCACAAAGGCTTATTTTAGTAGGGTTTTCACATTGTGTATGCTCTTCCTTCACACATTTTTGGTGACCTTAGGAATCAAAACAACATGCAAACTCTCTTTCTTATTTGATGGAAAATTACTAACTCCTTGCATGTAGGGCCTAACGCTTGTCAAAGAAAGGAGGAGTCAAGACAAAACAAAACCTTCTAATACACGTGTTTTCATACAAGTTGCCAAATGGTGTGCTACTATAGTCATATTTTATACCATTAGACCAATAGTCTAATCCCTTGCACACCAACCTATCACCAAGTGGGCGTTGGGAACTCACCTAAGGCATGCGCGGGCACCGAGTCTCTCCTTTATGTGAGTCTTATGAGAATGCATCATCTTATAATAGATATTCAAATGGAAATGAGCATAAAGAACCATGCCACATTCTAAGAGCCTAGAACGAGTTGTTATCTCATTGCATCTAGAAAGAGAAATAACAAGCAACATATGGAAATGGTTCATACAGAAAGAAAATGCATAAGTAGTATACTCCCAAACACAGAGATGATTTATAACAGAGCATTGTATTCATATTAACATATTCAATAACCACATTACAATCCCTTGAGGTCATGACAGACCCTTATATAACAATGCAAAGTCAAGTCATGCATCGAACTACATTATGCTCACCATATTGCAAAAACAAAAAGAATGCAGACCCATCCCTCTAAATGTGCCATTACTTACAGATCTCTCCTAATCCCTAACCCATAACATCCTCCATTCTATTTCTACAGGGATTCACCTCTCTTTTCTCTCCTCTGCACTCTCCACACATTATATATCTTTCTTCTATTGGGTGCTTGTATTTATAACCTTAGCACCCACCGCCATGCCTTTTAGAAGTTATAGATCGGTCGCCAAGTGTCGAAGTGGTCCTCCATGGGAGCATGCCTTCACAAATACAAGCTCTCCACTCCTTGCAATGATGTCTTCTAGAACCTTCCATCGCATGCCTAGAATATTCCCTTTTTGATCCCACATTCGTCAGCCGCACCTTGTCATGTTTTTCTCATGTGCTACCTAGGATGTTGTATGTGTCTAAGATTAAAAAAAAATCCTTACGCATGCGCCATATTTTTTACAACCTACTTCTAGGACCCTTCCCTACGTTCCTTCAACCCACTTTTTTCAACAAGATCCCATACACCCACATGGCTTCTTATATCTAATTGATATTTTGGGACCCAATATCACCCCACACTACGCCTGTTCTCTCTGTCCTCGAAACACTTTTTAATAAAGAAATAAATAATGGAGGATCCTTACAAATGGTTGGAATGGAAGAATAAAGGAATGAATAAATGGGGAAAATAATGAAAGAATGGGGAACTTTTTTATACTGGAGGAGGAGAGGGAAATCCTTCCCTAACTCTGCTTCTAACTTTACCCAAGTGTCGACCTCGTTCTAAGCTTGCTAACAGAGATCACCCACCAAGGCACTCACTTTTTCAAAACTCAGCTCCTATCCCTTAACTCTCATTACCTCTACAATATCCTCTAGTTATTTTCCCAAATCCTCGAGCACATCCATCCTCTGAGTGATTTGGGGGTACAATTCCTTCAACCGGTTCTTGATTGAGCCCCGCAAGGTCTTAATGACCTCTGATTTCTTTTCCACTTCAGCTAGGATTTTTCTTTCTTAGCCTTATTCCCCTTGTTATTTTCTTGAAATCCTTGAGTTTCTCTTCATGGGTGACAACCAAAATACTTTCCACTCTATCTCTATCTCGCGCACTTATGATAGGCATCCTCAACAATTTGCGTGGTGACTTTTACATCGATTTAGGATATTGTTATACTTTGAGAAAAATTTCCACAACCTTCATCTTATTTTATTTTTCTTGGCATGCCAACACCTGCTCTGTGGAGTCTAAGGAAAGTGGCCACCTCTCCATAGTGAGTGGTTAAGTCCTCTAGGCACCGTAAAGCTGATTTGTACTTTTACGCAAGTGGTGTTAAGTCTCGATGCTTTAAGACAATGGTATCCATGATCATCTATATATTCTTGTATGCCTCGCGCACTCTTTCCTTATCATCCTTGAACTCACACCTTAACTAATTGTTGATTAGTTCCTCCTACTTCACGTCATTTCTTCTTTCAAGGAGCACTTCCTCCTTTTTCTCCAGCTCTACCTCTAGGAACTTCACCCTGTCATTTATTACGAAGATCCTAGCTTCAACCTCAACTGAAACTCTGTTGAGTGTGTTGTAGATTTTCTCATCTGATAATCATTGAGCATTCACCAAGGGTTTTATCCCTTTTGTTTTTGGCACTTTCATCAATACTCCTTGGCTTATCTCAAACTCGGGCTCATCAATGTGGGACTCAAATGCCCATGATAGCATTTTCCTCATCCGAGGGTATTGTTTGGTTTCATACTTGCACTTGGAATGAAACCACATTTAGGGGATAAAAAGTCCCTCCTCTTTAATGTGAGAGGTTCCCTTATTGAAAGAAGGGGAAAAACCTATGTACAAATGCACATCTTTCATTCAATGGTGGTTTCTCGACATCCTCGAAATATGTTTTACACATGGAAAGTTATCAATATGTGAGGATAGAAAAATTGAAGAGAGGAGGGAGGTAGAAGAAGATAATACTTTCAAGGAAAAGAAATGGCAGAAAGACCCTTATATGTATTAAGCAAATGAGATATAGACTAGAACCATTCACGTTTATAACAGAACAATACACAAACTCAAAGTTTATGAGATTATATAAAATAGAACACAAAGTTTATAAGCATGCAAGGATTAAATGATTCACATATCAGAGCAAGAAGGAAAGAGAAACAGAGGAAAAGGGGAAAAACCTTTGTATTGATTTCTTTCAATTTGAAGTTACAGTTTTAGAATATCAAAATTCCAACCCGTACAATAGCTTTGAAAGCTCATGATATAGCTTGCAAGATATGGTTACAAATTCCTCAAGAAAAAAATAAATAGTTACACTTCCTCGAGAAAACAAGAAACGGTTACAAATTATTCCAACCACTCGCGCCCTTTTGAATTCTTGATTCGTAAAGAAATGTTAATGGTGGAAAAACTAGGTTCAAAAATATACAGCCATTACATTATTTTTCTAGTTAAAATATGGGCCATTCGATTTACTTTTACAAATTTAAATTTGGGCCACCCATGTGGAAGGAATTGATTAGAGCAGATCTTTGGGTGCCTTTTGCATTTGGTGCCTTTAAAGCTACACCCGGATGACACGTGGAGAGCTTCACCAGTTCCTTTATTATTAGCCGAATCAGGCCAATTTCCTACTTGACCCAAGTTGACCCCTAGACATGTGGAGGGTGGCACTCATCTAAGTTTCCATTTTGGAAATGCCTCTTAAAACTATGTTAAGTTGATGTGTGTCTCCTACCGCTAGTCTTGGATTTTTCAATGGCTAACTATGTCTCCCCATTGACTTTAACCATGTGGCGAGCTGACGCTACTTGGAGACTGACCCTTTGATTTCACTTTTTAAATGACATCATGTTGACATGTGTCTCCTTCTACTGATCCTGATGTGGCGATCTGGATCTCATTTGAAGATTAGCCCTTTAGTTTCATTTTTGGAATGCATTGTTAAGGCATGTGGATACTTTCACCAACCTACCCATACTTAGCTAATTTAAACAATCGAATATATCTCTTTTTTGAACTTGGGACATGTGGAGGAGTGGCACAAGTTTGAGAACCACCCCTGGTTTTGACTCTTGAAGCTGCATCGATGAGGCATGTGACACCCTCTTTCTAGGTGAGTCCTTCTTCCTTCTTGTTTGGTTTTCAAAGATGGAGACAACATTCTATAAGTATGCACCTTTTTCAAATTTTGGCCTTATGTGTAGATACACCCTTGCTGTAGTCCTTCCCCGTAATCAACAATGTCAAAGGATTCATCATCTCGTATCTCATGGGAGACATATATCTCCATGTACGTGCACTTATTTGGGTAGGTGATCTTTCGGCGTAGCTTGTGGTTCTCTATATCTACCTCATTAAGGTCAAACCTTAGTTTCTTGGATTCCTTGAACTAATTAACTCCGGCTTGGAAGTATTGCATAGTGAAAGAGAAGGGTAGCTTTCCCATCTTTCAATATAAATTTGTCAATGAAAAGTGTTGGTACACTAAAAATATACATCTCCACTCACGAGCACAGAAACTACTCGGGATCCTCCACTCACCCTAAATACATCACGCATTCATTTATACCACTTCTCTAGGTGCACTTTGTGTGTGGTCATCATGGTTTCACAAGTATATTTTGCAAACCTTTTTGTGGGTGAGGGATCCTCTTCTAGATATTCCCAAACAAACTTTTCTGGCCCATCGAGCACTCCAATCTCTAAAAATACAATGGTGAGGAGGATATTACCGAAGAGTATCTTCTCTCCCTCCTGTGCACTACTTATAATCTCATCCATGATGAAAGTGAACAAGTTGTAGATGGTTCCTTCTAATATCTTCCATCATACATTTAGTTATGCCTTTTTCTCTTGTGTCCATTGTTCCTGATCATTGAGCTTAGTGACCAATTATATGACCATCCTCATAGTTAGGTCTAGGATCTTAGTGATGTCAAAGTATCACAACCCCTTCTTGTATTCATACATAGCTACATTCTCCTTGATAGCCTCCTTGTCACTCAGATCATCATCAATACTATTTCCTTCACAAATGAGGCCTATGAACTTGGATATCGGTTGTGGTGTGATGTGCATCTTGTGCCCCATGAAATAAAAATTATCCTCATGCACGTGTGAAATTAACCATTAGTAAAGGTGCTTAGGCTTGCCAAAGTATGACAAATCATATAGTTGCAATAATCTAGCCTTTTCTAATTTTACCTTCAAGTCATCACTGTAAATGGGCATTCCGTCTGACATCCTTTTATTAGCTGGTCGGACCAACTCGAGTACTATTTCCTTCTTAGTTGTGATCATGCAATGGTTATAATCACTTACGGATATCTTTCGTAAGTGTGACTCCCACTCTTTTCCTAGCGATACCCCATCTGGGTAGTGTGTTTCCATGTACCATTCTTCATTGGTGCTTGCGACGGTAGCAATTTTATTTCCCTTTCCCTTGCCCTTTGTTTTCTTCGGTGAAACGGTTGGTTTCCTGGGTGCCATATTTTCTAGTCATACTAAACTTAAATACTCCTTCCTCTTTCTCTTCTCTACTACTCTGCTCAATCCCAAATCTCACTCCAAAGCTTTAACTCCTGAAATGAATCCTTCTTTCTCTGTGCCCTAGCTACCAAACCCTAACCAGGAAATCCTTCCACAAGATGACACTCTTCACATAACCTTCCTCATGCCCATGTACTCCTTCCTTTTGGTTCATAGATCTACTCTAGATGCACACTCAAATTTCTTGGATTCTCCTTTCTTCACACAAATTTCTCTCTAGATTCTCTAGTTCACAAGAGCTTCTTTCACTTCATAATCGCAAGGTAACAAATGACTTTCTCAACCTTGTATTTATAGTTTTTCCTTCTTTCTAGCATTAAATGTTATACCACCTACCAACGTACTTTAACATTAAATGTGGATTTTTCCACTAAGCCGACTTTAAGCACCCTTACCCACGTGCCACATCCTGTGCAAAAACCCTTTACAACCTTCTGGTGCACAAAAATCCAACCCGACCGAAGACTCTTATGTGCATGTCCACAACGCCGAGGCACTTCTTTTATCCTTTACCTAATTTTTTCCCTCACCTACCTCATGTTATTCCTGCACTCTTCATCCTTTCTGTACGTGGTTTCTGCAAATCCTTTTTGACACCATAATCTAATATCCATCGTTTCCTCACGTGCTTTCTCCACCTTACGTGCTTCCTTCTACTAGGCCACTCAACTTGTATTGCAGGCCTATACTTCACATCACTCCACCCCACACTAAAATAGATGCACGGTCCTCTACGCATACATAACCTTAGGAAAAATAATGTGGTTACCAGCGCACAAGGTGCAAAATGAAACAAAAAGAAAGGAACAAGCAACGAGAAAGGGAAACACAAGAAAAGAAAGGCTAAAGGAAAATTCTAGACTAATTGGCAACACTTGCCTTATTACAAACACCAAGAAGACTTATTTATAGTAGGGCTTTAGCCTACTCCCATTGAAGTGACCTGTAACCTCATCCCATCCAACACTTGTAACTAAAAATCACCCGAATCAAGAATGTACGAGATGATGTAAGGTCCTAACCAATGGAATTTCAACTTCCTAGGATGGCGCAGATACTTGGAATCATACAACAATACCATCTTCCCGACCTCAAACTTCTTATTATTGATATGAAAATCATGCTATGCCTTTTGTGAATCCATCTAGAAAGTGATCGCCTTTCATCTAACTACATCAACTTATCAATTATTTCTTCCATCGCTTTCTCATCACCTAACCCTCTTGGGTGTATTATTTGTAGTGATGGTAACATGAATTCCACAAGATCAAAACCTCCATACCAAACATCAATTGAAATAGTGTGGCCTTGTTCAACCTCTTGTAGGTTGTCATGTATGCCTATAGAATGGCTGATACTTTTTCATCCCAATCTGTCTTCCAACGTCACATATCTTAGTTAACGTGTGACTTAGTATCTTATTAAATGCCACAGTAGTTCCATTTTCTTGAGGGTGATATGGGGTAGTCTTATGATGGGCCACCATAAAGTCTGCTAATAGAATCCTGAATATTTGATTGAGAAAGTGTGTACCCCTATCACTTGTTAAAATTAAAGGGAAACCATACCTGTCGATTATGTTCTCCCATAAAAATATATCAGTTGTCGATGTGGTTTAATCCTTTGTAGGCACTTCATCTACCCACTATGTCAAGTAATCAAAATGCTGAGCGATGATATACCATGAACCAGTCCTTCGCGTGGCTGGTGCAATCAGCCCTACAAAGTTGATTGCCCATTTTTAAAATGGTTCAATGTTGGCTATTGGTTGCAAAGGAATTTCATCTCTCTTTCCAGGTTTTCCAAGGTGCTGGCCGAAATGGTCACAGGCCTTGTAAAACTCATTATAATCCTAGATGGTTTCCCACCAAATCCATGCTAGTAAAATTTTCTCGTGTGGTAGCATTTCTTGTTTAGTGTCCTCCTGCAATCCCACCATGTGCTTCCTCCATAATTTCCATCCACTCATACTCCAATATGCATCAGTGCACAACCTCATCATGACCTAACTTATATAGGTCTCCACTAATCAACATGTAAGGTGCGTCGCATATTGTTAACTTATTTCTCTCTAGAGCCTTCATCCCTTCCAGTGCCACACCAGATTTTAAGAGCACTAAAATATCTTCCAGTCCGAGGGAACATGCTACAACCTAAAAAGTTACGCATCTGGAATTGTATCCTCAATGCTTTGCGTGTCCTCCTTGAATTAATCCTTGATAAGTGTTCAAGTCCTGAATTTATTTTTCCTAGTTTTACGACCACTGTGAACTCAAATTCTTGAAATAATATGACCCAACGACATATGCACCCTTGTAGCATGGGCTTGTTGACTAAGTACTTTAATACAACGTGGTCTGTGTAGAATACAAATAATGTTGCAAATAGATATTGCCTAAAATTGTGCAGCACATAGATCATAGACAATGCTTCGTGCTCAGTAGTTGTGTAATTCTTTTCTACTGGTGTCAACTTTCTACTTGCAAAGCACAAGGGATGATAAACAATTCCCTCACCAAGTTGTGCTAGTACTGCTCCCATATTTATCCCTAAGGTATCAACATGCACATGGAAAGGATTATCCCAAGAAGGAAAACATAATATGGGTGCCTTAACAAGCCTATCCTTCAAAGTGTCAAATTTCTTCTGTTGCATCTCTCCCCAATGAAAGGCACTCTTGTGTTTTAACAATTCCTCCAAGGGCGTAGTGATCTTGGCATACTCCTTCATGAACTTCCTGTAATACCCCATATGCCCAAGGAATCTGCACATTGTGCTTTAATTAGTAGGTTCCCCTAATCCTATAATAATTACAACTTTAACAAGATCTACTAACGAAACCTTCTTTACATATAATGTGTCCTAACAGGGTCCCAAATGGAGTAGAAAAGACACATTTCTTAATATTGAGGGATATCCTTAATTTTTGACATCTCTCAAACATCAGCCTTAAATTGTCACAATGGTCTTTCACCAATCCATACACACTCCAATCATCCAGGTAAACTTGAAGAAACTTATGGATGAAGTCCTAAAATTCTTATACTATGATGTGCGAGAACACAACAGGCATATTCTTCCATCCAAAAGGCATAACCATGTAGGAAAAACTTCCCCATTTAGTGAAAAAAGTTGTATTTCTCTGGTCATACTTTGCAATACCGACTTGGTGATACCTTGAGAACCCATTCATGAAAGAGCAGACTTCGCACCTGGATACTCCCTCCAAAATTTCTTCAAAGAAAGGGGGTTGAAAAGGATCGATGACACACACTGCATTCAAATCCTTGTATTCAACATAGATTCTTATCCTACCATCCTCTTGATACTTGATAACCACCGGGATTATCCATTCCAATTCTTCCACTTCCTCAATGATACCGGATGCTATCATCTTGTCTATTTCTTCCTTGACCCGTGCGTCATAATATTGGATTCATCCGATAAGGCCTCTTCTTAATCGGTTGCACACATTCCTTCAACTTGATCTTCATCTATCCTAATGAATGGTGAACACCTTTGATTTCATGATACCCACAAGAAAACAAATCTTGGAACTCATGCAATGTATCAATGACCTTTGAAACTAATTTTTCCAACCAATAGTCTCCAATGATAGCTTCCTTAGGTTCTTTCTCTATTCTAATATCAACCTTCTTTGTTTTCAAGGGATCATGTTAGCCACGTGCTTGCTCATTAGCATTTTATATGACTTCATGCATAACTTCCGAATGGTTAACATCCAAAGTCTCAATCTCTTCTTCGTATATTATATAGACCATTTTTCCTTTTTCTTTTTCCATGCACGTGTGCTCAAGTTGTATTTCCTCTGATTCTTCTTCATTGAGGTGTGTCTCTAAGTAAGGCTCACCTAGTAACTCCAACATCCTATCCTCTATCATAGCACTATCTCCCATTGTAAGGTGTTTGATTACTTGTAATACCTTATCTACTGATGGCTTCATACTCCTATACTCGAAGGCTTGAATGAGATCAGCCGTTAAATTCCCCGCCAATTACCTATTTGATGACACATCTCCGAAGCAATATACCATAAACGCACATATAATTATAAGGTGGAATACAATTTATGCACCCATAATGAAGGTGGTAACACTTTTGTGCTCCCCATCTAGGCCTTCTCACATGCTTGGATATGAAATGAGGCGGTCTCTTTACCATGGTAGTCTTGTATGACCGTGGGCGCGTTGCTCTGGAGAACCTTATAGAAAATTTGATCCTTACCTCGTGCCACTCTAGGAGGTTCTCCTGATGTGTAGCCCACCAACGCACTATAGTTCTAAGTAGGTTATAACTGAGCATTCCCCTCCTCTCATCCTCATTTTTCCACTGAGCTTCCATTTCTCACAAGAAAATTTTAGGATATGCTCCTCCAGAGTAACTTGGAAACTTCTTTCCTCCTAGGCACTTTATTGAGTGTGCCTTTATTACCCTTATTACAGATCCTCTTAATTGTATTCTTATCAACTCATAAGTCCCATGCACCCAATTGTCACATGCCACACTAGTGGTATCACTCAAGGATTGAGCATCCTCAAACTAGATAACTCCCTCCGTGGGGTGAATTATCTCAGGATCTCTGATGGAGCACACATAGATTCTATTAAGGAATTCTTCTCCTAAGGGATTAGTATAGAGTGTTGAATTCTCATCTTTCAAATTAATGATCACCCTTTCTTCTTTGTTCTCAAATCTGATATACCATTTTTTAAATCGTAGTTCGACATTGTTCTTGTAACACCATGGGTGCCCAAGTAATGCTTTGAAATTTTTCTTCCTTAACGAGTGCCAAGACTTTGAAGTCTTCAAAGTGAACTTTGCCCCTTGTATGGTGATAAATTCATCCTTTAGGAATCTAATGGGAATTTCATTAGTCTTGTTCACCATATACAAAAATTTGAAGATGGCTGCAATACGAGCCTTCCCATTTAATTTTAGACATCTAAGGCGAGAACATTTACCTCTTCTCCCGTGTCAATGAGAATATTGCTTAGAAGCCATCCATCAAAAACTGCATTCAAAGTAATCTCCTTGTCATAGTCAAGGCTATGAAGAGGAAGGTTTGCATGCAAAACCTTCCTTTCACACTCTACTCTAGCGCGTGGTACCTTCTCTCTTAGTAATTCTCCTAGCAAGTGAATAATATTCTCTTACCTTAACATTTTACATACTTCCTTGACCTCATCAAGGTTAGTCCTTGGAACCTTTACATTCTTCCTTTGCTCAAACTACTTTGATTTCTTCTTCAGACATTGTATCTCCCCTTGTAAACTTTGAATCACATCCATAGTCTCCTTATACACTTCCTTCTGATGAACAGGGTCCAAATACTTTCCATGTACCACTTCCTCTCTTAAAACTAGTGTCCTTTATCTTGGCATCTCTCTGGAGCGTACAACCTCTTCTCACATCATCACCAAGCACATGTTCTATCCCCGACTCATGTGCCAATGTTGGAATCCAATGCTAATCATATTTCTTGATCCTCACCATCACAATGACTTTGTCTTTCTGGTGTTGCTGGTTCATATGATCATAAATTTCTGGACACTCTTTGTACTTGTGTCTCTTTCTGCACCATGAGAATTGTAATAGATATGGAAACTCACGTTTGTAATGCTCTTTAGATCCAAAATTATAACATGTTCCTTACAGGAACTCACTTTGTCCTCTTCCGCGGTTACTGTGACCACAAAATCCTCTGCATAAACCTATTCCATGTGCTCCTCCATCTACGCACCCTTCATGACGATGGTCATCATCCTTTGAACTATTTGTAAGGCTAGTCTGGCACACACCCATATCAATAGCATCATGGATCTGATCAATCAATATGTAATCCTTGGTATCATTGATTGTAAAGGTAAAAATATTATAATAACTAGAACCATTCTTACGCATTGCATGTTATAGTAGAGGGAACTATATGATGGAAAAGTGACATGTGAGCATGGGAATCTATAAGTGACTCTTCCTCACACCTGACCTCCCGAGGTCATGCTGAGACATCCGGTGGGGATGGAATACATGCAGGATGCGAGATAAGCTAGTTAGATAATCTTATGTCTTCAACATGCAATAGTGGGATCTCGTGAATCTAAGGAAAAGAAGGCACTCCTAACTCGAACCGGTGTGATAGATCATTCGGCGAGGATAGCTGCAGCCAAGGCTCCAATCAATATTGATCTCTATTGTGATTTGATCTATGGGTTATGGAATACATGGAAGATAACCTATGGGTGCTTCGTATATGTCTCCTAACAAGGTCTTGAAAATGGAATGGCTAAATATGTAGTGGATCTTTTTGGTGCCTTATGGATAATTCTCTGGTCTATTCCAGAAATATTTAGCTTGATTAACTACTACGTTTAATAATGATAGTTGTGTGATAATGTCTGGTGGGAGTGGAGAGGATCTAAACACTAATGTTCGTAAACCAAACGGCATCAATTTTGGATTGATTTGTAGGCCCGTTGGGTTGTGGGACCTTTGGATCATAACCATAAGTTTGTGGTTGTTGTGGACCTCCTATGGTCATGTGAAGAATCAATTCATAATTCTGAGTATCCAGTAGTTGTATGCCTTTTGATCCTCTATGTTTAGAACTAGAAGTTTCACAATTTTCTTGGAGTACCTAACAGTGTGTTACGCAACTTGGATACATAATCTAGTGTCTATATCAATGATGAGGTCTCCCGCATCCGGGCGTGGGACTAGTGGATCACAACAGAATGTTTTCCCTCTTTCAAGTCCTTCTACAGTCATATAGCTATCTATCAAGGCAATCTATAATTTTTCTCGATTTGACTAGAACATGTGTGCTTTGTTGTCTTCTATATTTAATCCCCTTCACTTGTGAGCTGATCTCTTATAGGTTTATTGTTTTTCTAAGACCTGAATTCGAGATTTTGGTCTATGTCAGTTATATTGCTGCAATAATATTTGGTTGAGGCACGATTGGCACAAAACGTATTCCCTAGGCTCCTAGGTCCCGATTGTCATACAAGATCAATATAAGCCTAACTCAAATTAAATAAACTATGTGAGATATATCTACAACATATATATATATATATATATATATATATATCTATTTTATTTTTTTTTAAGATTTTGAATGGAATTGAAAGAGAAACTAATCTAATATATTCATAAAATGACAACTAATCTAATAACAAAATTAAAACAAATAAGGTAGCCTGGTGTAGCTACTTGCCTATGCAGTTGTGAGTTTTATCCTAAATAACTAGATAGCTAATTAACTTAATTAAAAGATTCTCGATCCTACCTCAGAAGTGAGGAATGAATCATAGTTTCTCAGAAACTATCAATCCCCATAGCTTCCCTAGGCAATATCGAGAATGAAATTTAACTAAAATGAAATATTTCACTACTCTATTTGATATGTTTTAACTAGAACTTTGATAGATAAAACCTAGAATTTGCATAACAGTGGAAAATCCAATAGTGTATGACATTGTCCCCTCAGAATGATCTCCTCATTATTTTGTGTTCACATGAATCCAGAAGAGTGTGTATATGCTAGCATCAATATAATAAGGTATTTGAACAATGGTAGCTTTGGATATAGACCGAATACAAATGCAGTGCGAGTAGGAGAGGGATAGTGCAAGTGCAGAGCTTGGCGTATGTAATTCCTAGCCGATTTATTGTGGGAATACAACACAAGGGTACTTGAGAGATTCTAGAATATAC
Organism: Taxus wallichiana var. yunnanensis; assembly: GCA_018340775.1. Classification (NCBI taxonomy): domain Eukaryota; kingdom Viridiplantae; phylum Streptophyta; class Pinopsida; order Cupressales; family Taxaceae; genus Taxus; species Taxus wallichiana. The sequence continues at coordinate 737,653,820 of CM031241.1, forward strand.
CTTTTATGAAGAATGTAACCTACAACTCTAATGAATTCAATCTATAATTGACACTACTCGCTCTAGACTATTTTTTATGGACAACAATGAACAAGACTAAAGCAAGAAGATCAAATGGCTTCCAATAAAGCAAAGGAAAACTAGCATGGATGAAAACATGAAAACAAAATGATCTTCTAAACAAGAAATTTATAGACTTAAACAATGGAAAATGAGAATTTGAGCGGCCATTTTCTTGAAAACAAGTCAAGCTATTTGTAGATTTCACATTCACCCAAAGGTAACTCCTATTAGAACTCTTTTACTAGTAAATAATGAAGAAACACTAATCCAAGGGACATAAAACATTAATACAAGCTAAGGCGGTGAGAAAAGCTAGTAAAAGTTGAAAATTACACAAGATGTGATCAAAAGAACGTGTTGGAAAATGCGTGAAGGACTGTCACACTGAGCAGGAGGCGGTTAAAGGACCGCCCTACCAGTGTGTGGTGGTTTCATCACTAAAGATCAAAATGCTTAGAAAAGGAAGGCAGAGCAATATAAAAAAGTACAAGGAACAAGGATAAAGCATTTGGGATGCTAACAATACTTCATGAGCTTCTTTGGATCCTAAACACCTCATGAGGTGACTCGTATCATCATTGGGGCATGTTTAACATCGTTCTAGTGGTACAGTACCATAAAATTTTTGGTACGTACATATTTCCCCCTCAGAGAAGTGTTTTAGCCATGAAGAGGCATAAAATGGTGGGTCTGAGTATGGCAGTCCCAAAAATGGGAAGCTTTAGAAATTATACCTGACACACCCGTGTCGAAATGTCGCCATCCAAGTTCCCACTACCTGCAAAATGGAAAGAAGACTCAAGTGAAAATAGACAAAACAAATAAAAAAATAAATAAAAATTAATATGAAATGAGGACTTACCATTTGTGTGGGGATGAGAACTTACCTCCGTTAGTGCTCTAAACCTACGAAAGGGGCATTCAAAATGAGTCAAAACACTATATATATAAAATGGGACCATTTTCCTATTCATTTGTGCGTGTCGATTTGATAGTTTTTGAGCTCTGGGACCCACGGTGACGGTTTCCGATGAGAGTATAGTCAAAACGTTCATAGTGAGATAGTGATCATGCCTCCGTGAGCGGAACATCAACCTACGAGATCTCAGGTTAGTTCTTCTTGTTTTAATGTTTTTGCACTAAAAATGTTAAAATGTTGAAATCTTTGTCTTGGGGGTCATTTTTAGAAATGTCAGTTTTAAATGTGTCTCTTAGGGGGCACCTAATGGGTAGGCTTTTGTTTTAGCTAAAATAGTCAAATTTTGTATTTTTAAGCATTTTAGGGCATGTGACCCATTTTGAAACGTGGGATAGGACCGCCACCCTGAGCAGGGGTGGTGGTTACAGGACCGCCGCCTTTTAAGGTGGTGGTTTCGAATCGCCGCTCTACTTAGGGTGGCGGTTCTCTTCAGAATGTTAAAACAACATTGATTTGAGTTTATTTTTGCATTTTTAGTATTCTTATTTGCTTTAATGATTTTTTTAATGCAATCTTGATACTAACTTGCTCCTTTTGCATGTTTTTGTGTGTTTTGCAGAAGAAGGAAGAGTACATCAGATGGAGCCGAGAGAGAGAGAGTGATTGGCTTCCAGCAGTGCTAGATGCACTCTCTTAGGATGAGTAGGATACTCTTCAGAGGGTAGGTATACTGAGGATCGCACGGGTTCCCCACGTTACACCTACCAGTCACATACTATGTGACTTATTATTTTAATGGGATGTAGATTAGAACACCTTCCGATTTCCAGGTGTTAGGGTTGAGTGGACTATCACCCTAGAGGATGTCTACCGCATTTTGGGAGTCTCGATTATTGGGAGGAGACTTTCATTTGATACAACAGTATCCAGAGCTTAGGTGACTCAATGGGCCACCTATATGGGAGACGCAGTTGTCTCCACTGGTTCGAAGAAGGGGTGAAGGTCCATTCTATTCCTGGCTTGCCCATCCCTCTGATCTCGTCAAGCCATTATGGGCATCCTTGCTTTGAGATTGATCGGAGACAAGGGAGGGGATACTTTACTCTACTGCTGGGCCCCCATCATCACATAGATTGAGGCACATGGTCAAATTTATGCCTAGGGAGCCGATATACTTGGGACCACCTATCACGACTTATACAGGGTGGTTTGATTATAGGGATAGTCATTGAGCCATCCAACCTTAGTTATGAGCTGGGTCTATGAGTGCATCATCCCTTATGGGAGAGGTATAGAGGTGGAAGATCCCAGAGCCATGAGGGCAACTAGATGGATAGAGATGATAGTGCTTAGAGCACCCCACCACCGGGCTTGCTTCCATGACTACCGAGGATATGGAGGCCACAACTTATCGTGATATGGCAGGGTTATGGGGCGAGGATACCTTCACTTTGATTTCCCGCTCTACTATAGGGAAGCTTGTGGATATGACGGGGAAGGTAGAGAAACAACCCTTTGATCGAGTGCCTCAGCAGATTCGGCCTTGCTTATATTGACATGCTTCCCCTAGTCGTGCCGGTGTTCGATTAGTTTGGGAGGCTAAGGGAGGTCCTAGAGTCCGGGGTTAGACTGCTGTTACTTTTGACATCCCTATTGCAGCTAGGAGGGTGGTGCGTTCTGAGCGAGAGTTGGTGCTCCTCGTGCACCTTTACTTCAAATTGCCGCCGGTCCCGCCCATAGCAGCGTTGATGACCCCATTAATATAGACTCCGAGTCTGAGGAGTTCACGGGGGAGATATGGAGGAGGATACCAAGGACATGGAGGTCGGTGAGTTTGGTGGGGAGAGGATAGTGATCCCGAGTGGCATGACACTCAGGAGATTTTACAGGCCGAGAGGGTAGAGCAGAGTGTGGAGAGGGTGACTCTAGTCTCAGAGGAGTTACTTTCTCAGGACTTAGGTAGAGAGGATGAGTCCATGGCAGGATGCCATGTTTTCCCAGACATGGGAGGAGGACATCACCAGCAAAGAAGGTGTCCATGGCGGTGTGGGATCCCAGAGATCCTTCTTGGAGGCCCGGAGATCCGAGTGAGTTGTCACTCTTCTTTTGATATTTATTTTAGCTAGAATTTCCTTAGTTGCTACCTCTCTTTTTGTTCATCCTTGGTTTTACCTTTTGATCGTTTTCTAATTTGTTTTTCTCCTTTTCTTGTAGAGACTACTGATGAGTGGTGAGACTTGATTCACCGGGTATGTACTGATACCCTGATGCTCCCCATGGAGAAGACTCGTGCCGAGCTATCTGTGGATGCAGGGGAGCCTTCAGCACAGTGAGGCATACCAATTTTTTTCCCTCATATGGCATGTGTCCAAGATGGTGACTTCCCGCCGAGGTAGCTAAGTATAGGCTGCAAAGCACTTGATGAGGAGGATCCACTCTCATAGCAAGGCTACAGCTATTATTCAGGATTGCAAGCCCCCAGTGCACTTAGAGCACCGGCGTAGCCGGAGTCCTAGACGTGATCATGTGCCTTCTGAGGGATCCCATAGGGATTGAGAGGCCACTTGGCTCTTTTTGTAGTGACTCTTGCTAGATTGTTTATATGAACATTCTGTATTTTCTAGGCTCATTGAGCATTTTGACCATGCCTAGTGCATGATGGAATTGTACATAAAACTTGATATTATATATATATATATATACATCTCTTTTTGGATCTATATTTCTTTGTACCTAGAGTTTTGTGATTCATTTTCACATGTATATTAGATGTTTGTAAAATTTTTGTTTTTATATGCTTTTTAGAATGTATGCAATGGAGAACAAATATCACAAATTTTTTCTTTTTTTGTATTTTGTGATGCTGATGTATGATGATGTGGACACTATGTGATCTTGAAATTTAGTTTCTATACGCAATTTTTCGGTACTTCATATTGTTTTGACAAAATGTGATGATGAGCTGGTATGATGAACAGATGAACTTGCCCCACTCCTAACTCCACATAACCAAGAAGATGCGAGGGCTCACCACCGAGAGCTAGAAAGGGCACAAGATATGAGGTGTGTTGAAATGGTAATTATGGGAGATAGAAAAGAGTTGGTGGAACCAATGTAGACACCAAAATTGTGTCTTACGACCCCTTGTGACCCGCATCCCATTTCGCAACCTAACCTCATTACCTAAACTTTACACAATTATTTATTAATTACCTTGTAATTGATAAATCCACATCACCTTACCCGCCACCTCACTTTGCCACCTCATCATGACCTAGCCCTAACCCTAAATTAACCTAATTAAGACCCATGACTTAGTCTAGAATCACATCCATAACTAATGCCTCCTTACTCGCACCCAAAGCCGACCTTCTAGCCACTTGACCAAGCCCGCAACTGATCTCTCTGAGAAAAGCAGGAAGGTGGGCTATTTTACTAAAAATAGCCTACTTTTTCCCAACCGATGCCGGTTCTACTCGACCGCCGTCGGTTTACGCAACCGCCATCGGTTCCTCGTAAATGGGCTTCCCAAACCAAAACAACGGATCGGAATTTCATTTTTGGGAGATCACCAAGGATTTTTAATCAAAGGAGAGTCCAAAGCGATCAAGAAAGTCCGAACTTCACTTAACCAAGCAGAGACGAGTAAAGAAACCAGAAGAGTTGGCAGCAAAGGAGATCAACTTGCACCTTCATCAAAAAAACCCAGTAAGTTATATCTTGCATGTCCTCCATTATAACATTTCTTGTGCTTTTGGAATTGTAATCTTCCCAAATCCGTTCCTGAACCCATTACCTAACGTACCATTGCCTCTAACCATCATTCCTTAGCTTCTAACCATCCCATTTCTCAATACTATCCAAAAACCAGCCATTACAAACACCACAACCAGCCCAGAAGATCCTAGAACCAACCGGTATCGGTTATCAGTGACCGCCATCGGTTATAGATAACCGGCATCGGTTCCTTTGATCAAAACCAAGAAAAACAGCCTTTTCCCTACCCAGTTCCACGAAACAATTTAATTGGTACTCTACAGTATTTTGTGTTAATTCATATTAGCAGGGGAACTGACCACCTTCGAAAGGAAGTTTCATACTTCCTGGGCCCAAGGCAGTTCCCTCATTTATTATCTAATCAAAATCTTGTGGTCTTGTGTTCTTATTTGCAGGTAGTCCTTCCAAGACAAAAAGGAGTTCTTCGCAGTCAGCCTGATCTTTCTCTACGGTACGCGCACATCATCTCGACATTCTACAGGTATTCCTCCTAACCCTAACCTTATCTGTTTCTATAAGGAACGAAGCATTTCCGAGTGAAACATTTTGGCACGCCCGGTGGGACCCATTTTGGGTTTTTCTTTATTTCTTGCTTGCTTTTATTATAGGGAGCATACTTGCTGTTTTCTTCTTCTAGAGATATTCACAGGGTATTTTATTATTCTGGTAAAAGAACTTGCTTTGTTTTTGCATCTTGCATTAGTAAAAGTCATCTCTTTTGCTTCATCGAATATCACTTTCGATTTGGGTTTTAAAACACATGCATTACATTCCTGCCTGTTGTTTTTCAATTCTAGTGAACATAGATTAAGTAACAGGTCGTACACGTGGGGGTGATATCCACGGTATTGACAGGAAATTAACCTTAGTTTCACTGCACAACACATGCTGAATCACTTCATAATTAACACAACATCTCAAACATCCCCCCTTTTCCGCGGTATTCCTCCGCCCGATTGAGGTAACCTTATAAGCCAAAACAAACTTGACATTTCCCCTAAGTCTTGTTGTTTAGGATTCTGACATCATTCTACGTCTAAAGGCATAAGCCCACAATAATTAAAATTAACCCTAAGGTTAATCTCTGCATTTTCGTGTGCCTCTTGCTTGTTTTCAAATCCTGTTTGCTCTGTCATACTTTGTCTTCTGTGATCAATAAGTTGCTAAACTACTCAACGTTGCTAAAAATCAAATTAGCAACCCCTTTGTATCTTCTTATTCTAGATTTTTGACACCGGCATCGGTTAAGGGACCGACGTCGTTTGCCCTGTGACCGACACCGGTTACCAAACCGATATCGGTTACTGTCTCTCTCAGCCCCTGACAAACCAGCAACTTGCTAAATTCACCATTCTGAGGTTGTTTTTGTCCTTGATAGATTGAAACTTTCCTGTGTGTTCTGGTCTATGGTTGTCATCACTCGGAAGCAAGCCGCCGCCATGGTTTCACACGCTTGCTCTGTTTCTTTGCCTGAATCACCCCCTTCACATTCTATAGAAACCCTACTTGACACCACCGTGAGATCCCCAAATTCCTGTAGGAGACAAGGACTTTGCCAAATTTCTGGATGCTAATCCCAGCGCTGTACAATACTATTTGTCTCATACCCCTGACCGTGCGCCTGATGGTCAGCTCCTTATGGGCATGCCTATTAGTATAGCTGCTCATTTAGCTCCTACTCCTCCTGATAACAATACCTTACTTCCCGCATCACTAGCCCCGTCTCCCAATCCGACAATGCGCAGGTTCATACGACCCGATTAGCTTTCCTTTTGTTAATCTTGGACCCCACGTATCGCCACCACCAACCGCCCCTATCTCGCTCTCTTCGTACTACCACTCCATTCATGACTTACTCTCGCCACCTATTCAAACGAGCTTTCCTTCTCAAGCTCCGCCTACCTTTTCATTCCCATACACGTATCCAAAGAACCTCAACACCTTATATGGGACATCCCTATTCTCAGTGGCCCCATCACCTCATCCAACCACAGATTTCATCAAGCAAATGATGGACAAAATGCAAAACCCTGAGGCTTCCGCTTCAGAAGTCGTAGCGCTGACATACGAGCAAGTTTGTCGGGAGCCCATTCACCCTTCTCGTCCCCCTTCATTCATATCCTCCTCAATGGGAGTTGCCAAAGTTTACTCGCTTTTAACAAGAAAGAGGAACCTCAACAACACTTGCGATCATTTAGACATGCTTGTTATTTGATTGCCCATGATGATGCCTCTCATTACTCCGCACCTTTCCCATGTCCTTATCGGGCCTCGCTTGAGTGGTACAAAGGTGCTTTAACCCAAAGACTCAATCTTCTCTTTTAACCAACTAGCCCAATCTTTCTTGGATCATTTCTCCATTAACATTGCCAAGAAAGTATCTATCATCGACTTCTATGCCATCCGACACCAAGACGAATCTATCGCAGATTTCGTTGGACGATGGCGGGCCTTATCAACCAACTTACGTATGCCTTGCCTCAAACCGAACTTATCGAACTCTTTACGCGGGCATGCGCTAAGCACATCTCCCCTACCCTCCAAATTCAAACTTTCCGTACATTCGACGAGGCCTTTACTATGGCTCGAAAATTAGAAATTCGAGCCTTAGAGGAAGAGAAATTGCGGTTGCGCAACAAGAACTCCACTTTCCGAACTCCTGATTCTACCAATAAACCAAATACCACCACTCCTCACGCGTCAACCTCTTCTAAATCAAAAGGAGCTGTCCACGCGGTGATGGTCAAATCCCAACCACCGTCCAATACTCCACCAAAAACCACCTATAAATACAAAGCTGAGCCCACCAATTACACTCCCTTGGGAGAAACTTATGGCGTCGTCCTAGAGAAATTGCTCAAAGCTCACTATCACCTTGCCCCTCGTAAAACCTCACTGGGTTTGACTCCACCCGTGCAATACCTTCCTGGTACAAAGAAAATGACTTTTGTAACTTTCACCGCGTAAAAGGACATAGTCATGAAAACTGCAAGATGTTGAAAAACATAGTGCAGGAAATGGTTGATGCAGGGGATATAACACTCGATAATCCTAACGCCCCTGCTAACCGAAATCTGAAAATTTTCAACAAGCCATTCCCGAATCACTCGTCCAGCAGCAACGTAAACCAAGATATCTTAGCTGAGGAGAGTGTTCATGAGATCCATGCAGTATTCGATACCCAGCCAAAAGCCTCTATCGAGAAAATTTTGAATCAAGCCTCTTCACTAACACAGGAGCCCGAACCTCCTTTACCACCATCAAGCCAAAGCGAAATCATTCCTTTACCCATAGAAGAGTTAGCTGCCCAGGCTTCCCTTCCCATTAATGAGTCTTCTTACACCACATCCCTACAAGACTGCGAGCGGATGTTGTCTAATCTATCCATTTCCCAGACGTCTCCTTCTACCACTCTTGCCGCACAAGAGGAGGGTACGCCACTCCTTTTGACATCCTTAGATGAGAAATCTCTCGCACCGACATCATTAAATTCTTTAGCCATGACAGACCCCCTCCAACATGCCCTTCTGCCTATTAGTCCCTCATCACCTAAATCTTTTCAACAACCCGTCGACCTCTTAGCATCTACTGATACAGTGCCTCATCCGCCTCCTGTGTCACACCCGCAATGGATTGGAATTACAACTCACTTTTCCTCTGTACCAAAATTACAAATTACACCTGGAGACTGTCATTCCACAGAAGATAGACAGGCCCTATGGGAACGTTTGAGTACTCCTGTTTCTACTCAAATGCAAATGACTGATCCCGATGTCTCCACCATCTACCCGAAGTGCTTACAGAAGCTTAAAATGCCCCTGTTCTTACCTTCACCCCCTCACCTCTACCAAATTCCCCGTCCACTTCTATCAACTTAACCAGATCTTCCCCTACGCTTGGGACCTCACCAATGCCCAGTCTAACACACCCGCCTAAGCGACTCGATTTATCCCAAAATAAACCCGCCCCGCCACCTAGGAGACAAACGCAATCCGGCCTCTATCAAAACCTCATCTTCACACCCACCTTCCATATTGGGACCTCATCCCTCCACCTTACATCAATATATCATACCTCCTTTGTTTTCTGCAAAACGACCTACGCCTTTTACACCTATACAGAGATCAAAGGGTATCACAACATCGTTACCCCGCGTATCCGGTCCACCTATCAACCCTAAACCAATCCCATCATCAAAGGATTTATTTTCTGTCACTCCCCTTTCTCCGTGGTTGTTTCCCGCTACCATGCCATCTGTAGCCTCATCATCTAACCAGCTGAACGTAACTTCTGTGTCCAAGAAACCACGTTTAGTGAAAAACATGTGTCAGCACCCCTCGACTAAACCACCACCCATACGAACTAAACACGCCCAAACATTACCACAACCCACACAATCAATACCCTCATCTTCTTCTGATTTTGACCCACTCAAAGGATCCTACGCCAAAATCCTTGCTATGTTGGTGGAGAATGCGACCATCTCCCTACCCCCACTTAGACCTTATGACCCGTCTAAGCCCCGACCTGTGGATTATGATGAGTCTAAAATCTGCGCCTATCACCGCACACCTGGACATGATGTAGAAGGATGCAAAGCTCTAAAACCATCCTTCGCCAAATACCACCTCTTCCGGATCGAAAGATTAAGAAAGACAACTTACGAAGGAGAGACCTCTAGCGTCGATTCCCTCTACTATACCATCTCGTCCCCGCCTCACTAAGATCGATCATTATTACAACTCCACCTCTTGAAAACCATGAGTTATCCCAACCATCTTCTTCATCTCAGTGTCTACGAGATTAATATGATTAGTGTCGCTACTCGAGACAGAAAAACAATGGGAAAGCGAAAGAAAACACACTGCGGCATCTCTTTCTCCTTCAACCACCCCGATTACACCACCACCTAAAGTGGTTATTCATGGACCCGCCTATCCCGCTCTAATGGAGTTGCCCACCGAACCATGATCAAACAGCTTCATCAATCGCCAGTAAAATGACACTATATGATCTCATTCGACCTCAATCTCATCGACAAGCTCTCGTTGAGATCCTTCAAGGGATAGAGGTTTTACCCAACGAAACCCCGCTCATACCTCCATTCTAACACCCAATCACGTTGCCTCTCTCACCAAACAATCCATCTCCCCACCACTTCGCCTCAAAACAACAAACCGTGTGGTTAGTTTCTCGGAAGATGAAATTATCTACTTTGGTACGTAAGACCCCGACTCGCCTTTTTCATTTCCGCTTATGTCCGAGACATTCGAGTACGCTCGGGTTATGATTGACGGGGCGCTAGCATAAACATCATCTCTTCAAAAGCCTTCCAACAAATGAACATCCCTTCTAGTTGCATGTGTGCCAATCCCATCATGTTGCGGTCATTTAATGACGCTATTACTTCTACCTTAGGCACCGTGATCCTCAACATTCGCGTAGGACCACGTACTTTACCCGAACTCTTCTATGTCCTTGAAGGAGAGTTCCAATATAATATATTGCTGGGTCGTCCTTGGATCCGGGCCATGGGATGTGTTCCCTCAACATTACATCGATGTATAAAATTTGAGTACGAGGGGAAGTCCTACACTGTAAAAGCTGATCCTCCCCCCTTCAAAACTTGCAATATGTTATACCGCCCAAATGATGTGCTTATACCAATTAAGACACCCATACATTCAACCCAACCGTCCACCTCAACTGCACCTACGCCTTCAACTGATGAAACCACTGTCGCACAAACCACTTCTCTTCCCGCAGCTAACATCCCAACCTCCGACCCTTAGTAGACGTTTTCATCGCCTTACGCTGGGGAGTATCGCTATATAACGTTAGTTCTTTCCCTACCCCGCAGGAGTACGGACAATTACATGCACACCCCACCTACGACCGTCGCGTGGGGGAGATAATCTCTTACGGACCACCCCATTGTCGCACTAACCTAACATATGGGGGTGTTGACGCATCCTCCATTACCCCTGAACCTCCTCTTGGTGTGGTTCCCTTCCAATCCGATTTTCAATACTTGACAAATCGTCGTTTCGCCCTCACCTTCTTGACTCGCTGTGCGTGGAAAGGCTTTGGTTTTGGCCTTTACGAACAAGGCCGACATACTCTCATCCCCATCACCACACGCAAACATAATGATCGCAGTGGTCTTGGTTTTTCCGAAACACCTACGCAGGAGACACCTCCTGTCAGCTGTATCCTGGAAGAAGAGGACGCAACCCCTACCGAACCATCATCACCCACTTTGCCATCATCTCCCACGTAATCGATGGACCCCGAATCTATCCTCTCTAACTTTTTTTTTTTTTCGTAAATGCTATCTTCATAGGTCCTCTCACTTATCAACGCGATAATGAGGACCCATCTTCTCTTCCCCTTCTGTATCCAGACATGATCGAAGAGGATTCGCCTTTGATTAATGTTGTTGAATGCCAGGATGACGACTCCATACTCACTTACCTGGGCGCGGATGATTCTTATATTCAACGCGCCCTACCATCTGAAACCCAAACTATGCTGAATGAATCTACTATAGAAATCAACATCCACACGGAGGAAGATCCTCACATAGTGAAGATTGGACAATCCCTTAACACATCAGAACAAGCCGCCTTTACTACCTTTCTCCGTGCTCGCAACCAAGCTTTCGCATGGTCTTACGCTGACATGCCAGGAATTGATCCTACCATTGCCGTCCATAACATCACCCTAAACCCCGATTCCAAACCAGTCAAACAGAAATTGAGAAAAATGCATCCACGCATTGCTCTCTTGGTCAAAGAAGAACTCCAACGACTCCTTTCTGTTTCCTTCATCCTCGCTTATTGACTATCCTCAATGGATTTCCAACATCGCACTGCCACGAAAAGCGACTGGGACTTCGGATATGCACGGATTTCCGGGATCTTAACCTCGCTTGCCCTAAGGATGAATTCCCCTCCCAAGTATTGATCAACTTGTTGATCTCACTGCGGGTCATGAAATGCTTTCTCTCATGGATGGCTTTTCAGGTTACAACCAAATTTTGGTTGCCCCTGCCGATCAACACAAAACTGCCTTCATAACTCCTTGGGGAACTTTCTGTTACCGTGTAATGCCGTTTGGCCTTAAGAATGCTGGTGCGACCTATCAGCGGGCTATGACCTACATTTTCCATGACATTATGCACACTATCCTCGAAGATTACGTTGATGATCTTCTTGGCAAGTCTAAACATCGCAGTGAACATCTCGATGTTTTAACCATTATTTTTGATCGCCTGTTACAATATTCTGTCCGTCTTCAACCAAAGAAATGTGTCTTTGGTGTCCTTTCGGGGAAACTTCTGGGCTTTATCGTCTCTTTACGTGGCATTGAGGTCGATCCATCTAAAGTAAAAGCTATCCTAGAAATGCCCCCACCCAAAAACCTTAAACAATTGCGTAGTTTGCAGGGTAAACTTCAATCCATCCGGCGTTTCATTTCCCAACTCTCGGATCGATGTCACCCTTTTCATCACCTTCTAAAAAAGGACGTTGCCTTTCAATGGAGTGAGGAGTGTCACCAAGCCTTCGAAGCTCTCAAAACATATCTCTTGCAGCCACCTGTGCTTATCCCACCCCAGGACGACCGTCCTTTCTACCTTTATCTTTCCGCCACTGACCATGCTATAGGAGCTATGCTCGCCCATCGAGACCCAGCACGCCGAGAGCAGGCCGTTTATATATAAGTCGTACCCTCGTGGATTACGAGACTAGGTATACACATGTAGAAAAATTGTGCTGCCCTATCATTCGCCGCCACCAAACTCCGACATTACCTCCTGAATCACAAAACTTTCGTCATCACCAACACAGACCCCATTCATTATATGTACGCCAAACCACACCTAAACCAACGCATCGCTCGATGGCTCATGCTCCTCACCGACCTCGACCTTGAGTTTATACAAATGTAAATCAATCAAAGGACAAACTCTTGCAGATCAACTTGCATGGAGGCCCTCTACCTCGGGAACAATTTACCAATTTTACCTTCCCGACGAACTCATCGCCACTCTTTCGCTCGGAGAAGTGTCGTATCAAATGACTCTCTTCTTCGATGGATCTAAGTGCGCCGCGGCGGAGGAGCCGGCATTGTTCTCATCCTCTTGACGCCCGAACCTATGCCTCTTTCATTCCGCTTGATTTCCCTCGCACTAATAATACAATGGAATACGAGGCCCTTGTTCTAGGTCTCCAAGTTGCGTTACACTTAGGTATCAAATCTATCAACATTTTTGGCGACTCTCAATTGGTAGTCAATCAAGTTATGGGCATCTACCAATGTAAAAACGAGGAACTTCAGAAGTACAAACACCACGTGGAGTCACTTCTAGCCTTATTTACTCACTATTCTATCCAAACCATTCCCCGCTCCACTAACAAATTTGCGGATACTATGGCTTGCTTAGCCTCGCAGATTCCCGCCGCACCAACTGACTCTGAATTATTCGTTGTGGTTCAGCAACTTTTTGCACCATCCTATTCAACCCCGGTAGTTTGCATGATAAATACTGTGTCTACTAATTCGCAGGATACCTGGTACCACCAATTTCACGACTACCTTACAATCTCTGTCCTCCCACCTGATCTTACTAGTAACGGCAAACGTGCTTTTCTTAAAAGTGTTTCGCGTTATGTTGTCATGGGAGGACTCCTCTATAAACGTGGCTTTGATGGCATCCTCCTTCGTTGTCTAACCGGCGCAGAAGTCACCTATACCATCCAGCAAGTACACGATGGGATTTGTGGTGGACATTTTAGTGGCCTTGCCGTGGCTAAACGAATCCTTCGCCTAGGTTATTATTGGCCTACTCTCAATAACGACTGCTACGAATATGTTAAGCGTTGTGTCATGTGTCAACAACATGCCAATCTTCAACATACTCCTAGCCACCCGCTACAGGTCGCACGAGATCTTTGGCCTTTCTCACAATGGGGTTTAGACCTTATTGGTGAGATTCACCCGACCTCTTCACAACGTCACCGTTGGATAATCACAGCGACCGAATATTACACAAAATGGGTGGAGGCCGTTCCACTCATTTCAATCAAAAAAGAAAAAATTGTCGAATTCATTAACCATCACATTATCTGTCGTTTTGGTATTCCTCATCGCCTAATAACAGATAATGGTAAATCTTTCAAAAATAAGTTGTTACAAGACCTTTGTGACAACTTTGGTATCAAACTTAGCTTCTCATCGCCTTACTATCCGCAGGCCAATGGTCAGGCTGAATCTTCTAATAAAACTCTAACCAAAATCCTCATGAAAGTCGTCAATGAATCTGGAAGAAATTGGCACGATCACATTCCCTTTGCCCTTTGGGCTTATCGTACTAGCATTCGTACCTCCACTAATGCCACACCTTTTTCATTGGTATATGGCACCGAGGCTGTTTTGCCTCTCGAAATACAAATACCCTCCCTTAGAATATCTCTTCAGGATATTCTCACCAACGATGATTTCCGCCAAGAGCGGTTAGCCCAATTAGAGCTTCTTGACGAACGACGTCTTACAGCTCTCGATCACCTCCAAATCTATCAAAAACGCATCAAGCGTGCTTATGATAAGCGACTTCATGAGCGTACCTTTAAGGTTGGTGATCTTGTCCTCAAAGAGAATCAACATGTAACCAAACTAGAAAAGAGCAAACGTGGAAAATTTGCTCCCAATTGGATTGGGCCTTATATAATCACTCACACCTATGGATCGTGCACTTATCGCTTAGCTTCGCTTAATGGTAAACTCCGAGCTCAACCCTTAATGCCTTGCATCTTCGACCATTCTACTGTTGAATCTAGTGTTATATCACTCCTTATCTACCTACTGCTCGTCCCTTGAGCTCATTTACCGCTACATACACTTTATTTTCTATATCTCCGAATAAAATCAAAATCACTTCGCACCTCCCCTTGATAATGCCTTCCCCTTTTTTAGTCTAGTCCATGACTTTAAAGTATTAAAATAAGCCGTATTCTTATGGGATTTTCTTGAGTCAAACTTCCTACTAAACTAGATGCTTCACGCCAAAAGAACATCTAGTCATCTAAAATTAAATATAGACTGCTCCCTCGAAGGACAGCTATATGCCAAACTATTGCTACTATAAATAGATCGCTTCCTCAAGGACAAATTATGCACTAAAATCATTTCGCTATTATAAATAGATCGCTCCCTCAAGGACAATTATACACAATCGCCTTTATCGAAGCTTCTCGCATTGATCAGCCTTCGTGAAGACCTCAAGAATAATACAATCAATATCCCTTATAGACTTCCCGCATCGATCGCCTACATTCAATAAAATACAAGCCTCCTTCAAAAGAACTTTTTGGGTCATGGACTTGTCTATTTAGGGTAGGTTCTCTTTCGTTATAACAAGTTCTTTGTACCTCAGCTATATCATCCACATCACCTCACCATTTGTTTCAACTCAAGGGACGTAACGTACACCCGATATATTGTGATCATACAACTCTTTTCAACTATGGACTTCTCGCATGCACGGCACTTAGGGCTTCGTGCTCGCTCTACGTTGTGTGGTTTGTTTAGCTCTTTTCGCCTACGAGCACTCTTTCCGCTTTGCCTCGCATCTAGGATTGTGTGTTGATCTTAATCAGGACATTATTCCCTCCTACTTGGGTATGCTCACCTTTGCTTTACCTATACCTACACCAACAACATTATCCTACCTACACCAACAACATTATCCTACCAGCACCAACAACATTACCCTACCAACATCAAATTTTTTTACCAAACGACCAATTGCCTAAACCGTACCAAATTGCCTGAATTCACCTCTCCCTGATCCTAAGGGAGAACTACATCGGTCTCGAGGCCCTTCCTTGCTTTGTGCAATGGGCTATGTAGGTAGCTTCTGAGACATGGGGTCTCCTAAGGTTAGCTCGACCATCCCCTACCATAACCTATCTTGTGTGGTGAATATAAATATTTTTGTGTATTTTTATTTTAATCACATTTCTCTTTATCCTTTTTCCGAAACACCGAAAATCAAAACACCGACAATCTTATTATTCTCATAACTCAAATCAACATACATATTCGCTTTATTTAGATGTTAAACAAATACATCTTCTTTATCATCGACACGCAGGTCGGCACTCTTATTTATTCTTATACCTTGCTAACATTTATTTAAACCCTCATGCCTCATCCCAAACTAGGTGATGATCGTGATCGTCGACCCCTCTCGCCAGGCCTCTCTGTCCTCAAAGGTACCACGGCTATTGGTACCGCCCACTGATCTACCAATCTCTCCTGTAACATCTGAATACGCCCTCTCGCATGGAGAACTCCAGCCTCTAGTCTCGCTGCTCGTGACTCCGCAACCACTAACAATCTTCTTGTCTCATTCACCTGCGTTTGGAGCTGCTGAACCAAACGCTGCAGCCGATCCCTCTCTGCTGTAATCACAGCTATGTCAGGGTGATCGCGTACACCTCGCAACTCTGCTACCCACCATAACCTATAGGCCTCTGTCATTCCTGCATCCATTACACTGCGATCGGCAGCTATCTCCTCGGGCCCTTCTGGAGGTGTTGGCCGGGGTGGTGAGAATGCTGCCTCGGCATCGATCCTCATATATGGTCTATAAGCCTGTGGTATGTCCTGCACAAATCCAATTGTCGCGCGCACGCGATCTATAGGAATTCTCTCATATTCACTGGCTCGTGTCCCGCGATCCACCTCAATCGCTCTACACCTCTCAACTCCTCAGCTATGTTCTCGGTTACCATATAGTTCCCGTAGGGCCTCCAACAGATATCCGCAACCGTCAACCTCTCCCATACCTACCTGTAATACTCAATGTCACCCGGCACGGCCTGAGATCTTGCCTCTTGTTCATCGCTCTGGACCCATCGTCGGAATCCCAACCTCGCACTCTCCGGTCTCTCTCCTGCCGGATGGATCGGCCTATTGTCGCACACAAACAATGTGCTCATAGGCCCAACAGTGTAATAAGTACGAGCAATCCAACGTTGTCCTGTGATTTCGCCTACAAGCCCATAAACCCTTGTATAGCTCCGCCAAATATGCAGGTGCCCATGCAAAAGTCACGTTCCTTTCTATCATTTCCCAAATAACACCCATCAATGCCTTCGAAATCTTCCCCCTTCTCGCCTCGTAACGCATAGTACCCTACCGCTATCATTAACATCACTACTAACCTTGTTTCCTCGGGGTGTCTTTGCATACATTACCCCATATGTGAATGACAAACCTCGTGTGTTAAGTCTCGTGCATATGGACCAAACACTTCGTTATCGCTGCCGCCCCTGCGCCGTAGTGCTCGATATATCGGCTCTCCTGTAATAGGGAGTCTTAAAATACGAAACACATCTTCCAATGTTACTGTCATTTCACCTGTTGGTAGATAGAAGGTATTTGTCTCGGATTCCATCTCTCAATCAGCGCTGTAACATACCATGGTTACGTGCGATTCGTGAATAATAACGGATTCAACTAACCCCAAACGATTTATCAATGTCCATTCCGCTGTGTTACATCCGCTCGATTCGCGATTAGCAACAGCTACTGCACACACTATCATTCATCCTCAACTCTGTCTCTGCCTGCATACACCAAAACAACAAACAACCATTCAACCCGTTAGGGTCTTTTTCAAACATTCTGGAAATTTCTCCAGTAACCGGTACCGGTTATACGTAACCGATATCGGTTGAACAACCGATACCGGTTCTACCTAACCGCTACCGGTCACTGTCAATTTTATACACTTTCCTTAAAAACAACCACCTACGACAATAATTTGCTCGTTTCTTCGTTTTTATACATATAAACATACCTGAAACCCCTGATTGCCTACCCGGTAACACTTACCTCACCTGCAACCCTTGTTATCATGTTTTCTTTCTCATATTTACCCACCTATTCTACCCCATCTTCTTCACAAAACCATGCAGAAATCAAATCACAACCAAAACGTTTACCTCTTGGGTTGCAGTAGCTTGCGGTGGCCCTTGTCTTCTCTCTTGTCCCTGCCTGCTGGATGTTTCTCCTCGTCCTGCCATTATCACCACCTTTTTTCAAACCTGCCTTGCTATCTTCTGAATCTCAGATCACAATTCCCTTTTCTTGTCTCTTCTCTCCTTATCACTCAGATTTCTCATGCAAAAACCTGTCGCAGTCGTCAAAACGCGTCGCGTTCGCGCTTTTAACCTCTTGCATGGCTCTAAAATTAAAACTTCAGTTGCCACCCTAGCTTTTTTATTTTTAGAAAAGCCCATACCTAAATAACCGGTATCGGTTGCTTAACCGATATCGGTCTGTTAGCTACCGACATCGGTTACCTAACCGATACCGGTTACACACCCTCCTTTTTGAAACAGGGTTCTTTTCTTCATTTCTCATCTAAATTTTTGTCGCGCCCGCCTCTTTGCCTGCATAAACAACACAATTTACCACATTTTGTTCATCCACCACATATAACATTACATTTTCATTAAACATCATTTATACCAATACACAACCCTCAACTACAAATATCAAAAAACTATCAATCTATACATCATTTGGATCCAACTCATCAGTTACATATATCACACTGTCACAAAACCACCAATTTATCACATAACCTGTCATTCATATATACGCACAAAAACATCAGCATCATCTATCTATCAACATGTCAATTAAACTCATCACACATTCTATATATTACCAAACCATTAACAAAATATTTCAACACATTTTAAACACAGCATGTGGATCAAAACATCATCTATATATATATATACAAATTTTCAACAATACAATGTGCCCTCCATCGGGGCTCTCGTGATCACATAATATACCAACGCCGCACGCAAGCCGCAATACCTACCACAAATCTCGACTCAGCTCGCAGCCGGTCTCTCATATCAAAAATATACTCGGCTCGCAGGCCGGTATCAAATGTACAACCCGTACTCGGCTCGCAGGCCGGTATATAATAAATAAATAAATCAAAACAATGAATAAATGTAGGCACGCAGGCCTCTATCAATACAACCGGTTCGCAGACCGGTGCCCGTGTCCCTATACAAAACCACGTCGGGGATCTATCAGCTCTCCCCACCGCCCTCGGCACCTCTCCCCGCTGGTCCCTGTGGCGCCTCTCGCCTCCTGCCTGTCACAGACACGCCAGCTGTGGCTGCCCCTCCCTGAGATCTCTGGCTGCGCGAGGTCTCTGCTCTATGAGCTGCATATGCCTGATAATCGACTCCGGTACTATCAAGAATATCCTGATAATAACGGGCCTCTGCTCTAACCTCCATATAGCGATCTCGCGCCATCAAGGAATCGGGCTGGTCTCTGCACCCAACACCACTATCCCCGAGCTCGTACTCGCACTCGTGGCTGTGGCGCGCGGGAGGTGCTGCCTGTGCTCGTACTCGCACTCGTGGCCGTGGTGGTATTCGGGCTCGTGGGCATGTGGCACACGCTGGCTGCACGGCCGCTGTATCATGTACTCGCCCGTGGCTATGCTTGGTGGTGGTGGTGCTGCTCGTGCTCGTACTCGAGCTCAAGGCTAGCGCCCCGTAAAACCCCTATATGTGCCTCGCAGCAGCCAGTCCCAATCGTAATAATAGCTGCACTCGCCCGAGCTGATTTCTCTCGCAGCCACCGCTGCTAAGTCCGGCTGCAGAGTGTACTATCTCGCTTTCTCTCCGCCGCCCACCATACCCTGTATGCTGCCGTGCACCCGGCATCATCCACACCCCCACCTGCTGGTCTCTCCGCTACCCAGTCTGGATCCCAAGGCTGTGGTGCTGGCAGTGGGGCCTCTACATCATCCCTCCTGTACTGAGGGAAGGGAGGTGGCTCGTCCTGTGGCAGCCCCATCTGCCTGCGTACCCTCTCTAAGGGTATCCGCTCGTACTCTCCCGGCCTCCGTCCTGCTATCCAGAATGTATACTGGATCAGGCGCAGCTGTATGCGGGCTCCTCTGCCAGGCTGGTGACCTCTGTAGGGTCTCCATATAATGTCTACTGCGGTAAGGCCCTCTAGCATATGTCTATAGTAGGTCACATCTCGACCTGCAACAACTGCTCGTGGCTGGCCCACGATCCCCAACCACCTCTGAAATCCATATCGGTACACGACTGTGTGCTCCCGCTCGCTTTGGGGTAGCCCTCTATCGGCCTCGATGCATACGATGTGCTCGTATGCCCAACAGTGCAACAAAAAGGTCGAACAAATACCAAATCGCCTCCTCCGGCGATAGCCCCATAACTCCCTGTATAATTGCACCAGATATACTGGTGCCCATGCAAAATAGGTGTGCTCCTCCACCATCTCCAGTAGCACCCCCATCAATGCCCGTGGGAAGCGGCCTCCCTCTGAATCCGGGAGGGCGAAGCAGGTGACCCCTATCATCATCAACACGGCAAGCCGTGTCTCATGTCTGTGTGCGCGGTACATGTCCCCATATCCAATGCTCGCGCTATGATATGTAAGAAGCGCGGCTGCATCCCCAAAAACCTGCAGGATGCTATCCATGGCGCTTCTCGAATCCACTGAAAACGGCCTCTCCCTCGATCGGTAGCCGCAGGATGCGATACACATCCTCTAATGTGACGGTCATCTCCCCGGTCGGCAGATGGAACACATTGGCCGCCGGATCCCATCTCTCGATGAGGGCGACCATCAGGCTGTGATCTCTGTCGATCGCTCTGTATCTCTTGACCCCGCCAAGCCCCACCTCGTGCATGATGGCCCAATGCGCCGCAGATATGTGTGGCCTCATCCGACTCAATAGTGGAGGCATCCTATCACGCATCGTCAACTGCTGACGTGCCTGCAAAATCAACCCACATTCTTAGACCCACTCGTTATAATAACATCTACTTTACCATCTACCCCCCTTTTTTTTTCTTCTTTTCAGTAACACCCAAAACAAACAAACCACTCCCAACTCAACCCCACCCACTCACCCAAACTCAACCCAACCCACTCACCCAAAACCCACCCAACCACCCAAAACCCAACCCAAACCCCAAAACCCTAAAACCCTAAACCCCTAACCCTATCCCCTTCCCCACCCACAACCCAAAACAAACAAACCAAACCCACAACCCAAAACAAACAAACCAAACCCAACCCAAAACCCAATCCCACACCCAAAACCCAACCCAAAACAAACAAACCATCCCCAACCCAACCCCACCCACTCACCCAAACTCAACCCAACCCACTCACCCAACACCCACCCAACCACCCAAAACCCATCCCAAACCCCAAAACCCTAAAACCCTAAAACCCTAAACCCCTAACCCTATCCCCTTCCCCACCCAAAACCCAACCCAAAACAAACAAACCATCCCCAACCCAACCCCACACCCACCCCCAACCCAACCCAACCCCTACATAAACCCACAACCGGCGCCGGTCGATACATCACCGACGCCGGTCACAAACAATTGTACCCTTCCCTAAACTTTAGCGACCGATGCCGGTCGCTTAGTGACCGACATCGGTCACTGTTCTATCCCGGAGCCGAACCCCCGCGCGGCCCCCAAACTCATTTTTTTACCTATTTCTACCCATCTACCCACCCAAAAACCCTAAAAACTTACCCACCTACCCACCTTAGCCTATCTAACCTATCTACCCTCTCCCTTTCTCAAATTACCCCTATTTACTCATTCTTTCCTACAAAATACAAATTCCTACCCAAATCCCAAAAAACACCATAAATCAACCAAATCACCAAATTAAAGAGTTTAGAACCTACCGGTACGACGACACGTCGTCGTGGTGGGATGGGTGGTGGCGGTCCAGCTGGTCCAGCCCCTCCAGCTCCTCCTGCCTGTGCCATGGCTCCAATCCTGATCTGCTGGGTCCCCGGTCAATCACCTGCTGCCTCCTCAACTATTCGGGCCCACTATCAACTCTCTCCGCCAATCAAATAGCTCCACCTCACTCAATACCCTCCAACTCAACTCTCCACGCTCGATGCTAATTTGGATTGCAAATAACCAAAGTGACAATGATAGGCCGTATTTTTTCTTTTTATAGGTTTTTCGATGTTAACCGATGTCGGTTTTGTTTTTGCCTAAAAAACCGGTATCGGTCCCTTAACCGATATCGGTCATGTGGAATCGACATCGGTGTTAATCCCAAACTTTCCCCAATTTTCTCTTTTTGCCCCCACTTACCACTTGCCTCTTTTTTTTTTAACCACATATCACCTATATCCACCTTTTTTCTTTGAACACCATTTGTTTAACTATTCGGCCCGACCTAAGGCCTCAACCTACCACCGGCCCGACCCAAGGCCGCAACCACCCCAATTGGCCCGACCTAAGGCCTCAACCTACCAATTGGCCCGACCTAAGGCCTCAACCTACCAATTGGCCCGACCTAAGGCCTCAACCTACCAATCGGCCCGACCTAAGGCCTCAACCTACCAATTCGGCCCGACCCAAGGCCGCAACCACCCCAATTGGCCCGACCTAAGGCCTCAACCTACCAATTGGCCCGACCTAAGGCCTCAACCTACCAATTGGCCCGACTGGGCCTCGACCTACCAATGGCCCGACTGGCCTCAACCTACCAATTGGCCCGACCTAAGGCCTCAACCTACCAATTGCCCGACCTAAGGCCTCAACCTACCAATTGGCCCGACCTAAGGCCTCAACCTACCACATTGGCCCGACCTAAGGCCTCAACCTACCAATTGGCCCGACCAAGGCCGCAACCAACCCATTTGGCCCGCCCTAAGGCCGCACCAATTAACCATACCATACCCACAATCACCGTTTTCATTTATCCATCCATCATGTAGCTTTTTGTTCAATAGAGCTCACCTGTTCGTGTTTTAGCATGATTAGGGTCCTTGACTTGATCTGATGACCAACTTTGCCTAGACCTAGACCGTGACGTTTATCTCAACCAAACCAACCATTTGGTACTGCCGAACATGCCTAAACGTTCCTGTACCTTACCTGTTATATACCCCGAGCTACTTCCTATGCCTTGATACCAGTGATTATATCACCCTTGTTTGGATAAACTATCGACCTTTGCCTATACATTGCTTTGGTTTGCTTGTCAAATCATGTACCCTAGTCGTATTTATTGCATTTCAACATGCGTCACGCTTCCTCGGACCTACCGCACCACCTTACCATCCTCTCTACACCATTTACCTTTTATCAACCCTATCCCTGATTTCCCGTTCACTCAATCTGCGATAGATTTGAGGGGGATTACCTACATCTTTAACATGAGAAACCACTTCATATTATTGTCCGCGCAGCTTTACAGAACAAGCTACACGACAATAAGGGGCTAATGTAGACACCAAAATTGTGTCTTACGACCCCTTGTGACCCGCATCCCATTTCGCAACCTAACCTCATTACCTAAACTTTACACAATTATTTATTAATTACCTTGTAATTGATAAATCCACATCACCTTACCCGCCACCTCACTTTGCCACCTCATCATGACCTAGCCCTAACCCTAAATTAACCTAATTAAGACCCATGACTTAGTCTAGACTCACATCCATAACTAATGCCTCCTTACTCGCACCCAAAGCCGACCTTCTAGCCACTTGACCAAGCCCGCAACTGATCTCTCGGGAGAAAAGCAGGGAAGGTGGGCTATTTTACTAAAAATAGCCTACTTTTTCCTAACCGATGCCGGTTCCTACTCGACCGCCGTCGGTTACGCAACCGCCATCGGTTCCCTGTAAATGGGCTTCCCAAACCAAAACAACGGATCGGAATTTCATTTTTGGGAGATCAGTCGAAGGATTTTTAATCAAAGGAGAGTCCAAAGCGATCGGCAGAGTCCAGAACTTCACTTGACCAAGCAGAGACGAGTAAAGAAACCAGAAGAGTTGGCAGCAAAGGAGATCAACTTGCACCTTCATCAAAAAAACCAAGTAAGTTATATCTTGCATGTCCTCCATTATAACATTTCTTGTGCTTTTGGAATTGTAATCTTCCCAAATCCGTTCCTGAACCCATTATCTAACGTACCATTGCCTCTAACCATCATTCCTTAGCTTCTAACTATCCCATTTCTCAATACTATCCAAAAACCAGCCATTACAAACACCACAACCAGCCCAGAAGATCCTAGAACCAACCGGTATCGGTTATCAGTGACCGCCATCGGTTATAGATAACCGGCATCGGTTCCTTTGATCAAAACCAAGAAAAATAGCCTTTTCCCTACCCAGGTTCACGAAACAATTTAATTGGTACTCTACGGATTTTTGTGTTAATTCATATTAGCGAGAATGACCACCTTCGAAAGGAAGTTTCATACTTCCTGGGCCCAAGGCAGTTCCCTCATTTATTATCTAATCAAAATCTTGTGGTCTTGTGTTCTTATTTGCAGGTAGTCCTTCCAAGACAAAAAGGAGTTCTTCGCAGTCAGCCCGATCTTTCTCTACGGTACGCGCACATCATCTCGACATTCTACAGGTATTCCTCCTAACCCTAACCTTATCTGTTTCTATAAGGAACGAAGCATTTCCGAGTGAAACAACCAAATTAGGATGCTAAAAACCTATCTTACTTAAGTGACTCCATAGTTTAGAATGCAACTTGCTTTGTAGCTTATCCGGACTTAGATCCGTAGATGGCCACTTGGTTGAAAAAATCTGGTTTTCATGGTTTTGAACTCTCTTGGCATTTTGGACATCTCGATTCATTTGTTTTGACTCAAGATTTCAAAATTTTGTTTGAACTATTTGCTTATGACTTTTAACATTTTCTGTCAGCGGACCCCCTACACCTAGCCCCTTGCTACTAGTAGGAATCATGGGCTTATCACCATGGACAAGGCATAGGTGAGTAAAGGCATTCCCATCCTTTCCCAACCCTACGTCACTAGTAAGAGACGCAAGCTCAACACCGAAGGTTGGTAGGGCAAGGAAATGTGTAAAAGTAAAATTTTTGTTTGATCTATATTTGACTTACTTGAGCAAAATGTTAGTATGTTCTTATTTCCAAAGAGATATATATGCGGGATATATGAGACACCATGAAGCTTCTAGAATAAACCATAGGCAAGATACCTACCCTAGGAAGAAACCAAAAGTGAGAACAAGCATGCAGGCCTTGGTATGGCTATCGTTAAGACTTTGTCATAGCTAGCTTTAATTGATGAAATGATTCTAAAATAGTTGATAATGTTATGAAAATGAAGAAGTATGATTTGAAGGCTCCTGACAATACTATCAAGTTTGTAATGAATTGTTTACGGATAACTCCCTTGATCACCAAATTTTATGAAACGAGTGAACAAAATGAACCTATCTAAATGAATATGTAATGTAGATATAATTATACAAATAGTGCTGATGCTTCATGTGTAACACCGTTTAAGATGCAAGGAATTGACTGATTCACTAAATTCCTCACCCTCCAAAGGTGTGAATAAGAGATACGCACCATTACCGTAGTCCTTCATGAATCAGTATGGGCCCAACCATTTTGGCTGGAACTTTCTTCCTTCACCGGTTTTCTTATCGATCCGGGTGTCTAGTCTTAAAACTAAATCTCCTTCATATATTTCTCCCTCATAGACCTTTTTGTTATACTATTGGCACATCCGGTCAACATAGGCTCTATGCCACTATTTGGCATTTGACCTAGCGTCATCTAGGCTTTCTAGTTGGGAGAGGCGTGCCTCTCTATAAACTTCTTCATCTAGAATCCCTTGTAGTGAGATGCATAGACTGGGTATTTCAACCTCAAGCGGGAGAACTGCTTCTGCCCCGAATACTAGTGAGAAAGGAGTTGCTCCTGTTGGTGTTCTTATTGAGGTTCGGTGGGCCCACAAGGCTGGATATAATTTTAAATGCCAATCTCATTTGTTTTCTTTTACCATTTTGAGGAGAATAGCTTTCAACATTTTGTTTGTCGCTTCAGCCTACCCGTTGGCTTGAGGGTAGTAAAGAGAGGTTGTGTGATGGTTTATTTTGAACTTGCTACATAGCTCATGAACTTCATCGTTCTTAAAGGACATGCCATTATCTGAGATAATGACTTGTGGGACACCATACCTGTAGATAATTTGGTTCAAAATGAATTTGGCAATCACTAAACCTAGTACAGTGGTGAGAGGCATGGCCTCCACCCATTTGGTAAAATATTCCATGGCTGTGATTATAAAATTATGGCCATTGGTTGATGAGGGAGAGAATTTCCCTATCAAGTCCAAACCCCATGTGGAGAAGGGCCACGAAGTCACTATTGGTTATAGGGATTGTGCTGGCATGTGAATCTTATGAGAGAATTCTTGACATTTGTGGCATTTGCGTACAAATTCCACTGCATCATGCTCGAGAGTGGGCCAAAAATAGCCCATCCAATGTATTTTGCAAGTGGTGGCATGACCACCGAAGTGGCCCCCACATATCCCACTGTGGGATTCATGAAGGATCCTCTTGGATTCTTCTATGTCGACGCATCTTAGAAGCATGCCGTCGAAGGCTCTACGATAGAGCACTTGGTCTAAAACAACATATTTAGCGGCAATAATGTGTAACCACCTTCTTTGTTGTGACATGGCACTTTCCGGGTATGTATGGTCCATGATAAAATTGATGATATCAATATATCAGGGACATGTAGAGATGGGGGTTTGGTTTCGACAAAGAATACAAATTCATCGGGAAAGTATAGATCTACCAGATCACCTCCATCTAGTTGATTGTTAGCTAACCAATCTGTAATGATTTTTCCTTTGATAGATTTTTGGTTTACAAATGTTAACTCAAATTCTCCCATTAGGGTTATGAAATGTCCAACCTTCTTAGACAAGGACCCTTGCGTGAGGAATGTCCGTAAATGGTCTATCTTCACAATGACCCTTGTTTCTTGATTTAACATGTAATGTCTTAAACATTTTGTGGCGAAGACCATGGCAAGGAATTCTCTTTTTACCTATGTATAACGTGTTTCATAATGGAGTAATGTTCAGCTTATGAAATAGATTGTGCATTCTCATTTGTCATCGTCTTCTTGAGCTAGCATGTAGGCCAGCGAGACATGAGTAGCTCAAGAGTATATAATTAAAGGGTGATCTAGCTTAGAAGGCATTAGTGTCGGTGGTGATAAAAATAAATTCTTAATCTTCAAAATCCTCATTGTAGTCTTTAGTCCAATCGATACTATAATATTTCTTGAGTAGATTGTTGATTGGATGAATGGAAAAGCTTAAATCTGGGATGATCCTTTTGATTGCACTGAGTTTCCCAATAAATGACTTGATTCCAAATTCATCCAAAGGTACGATCATTTTGAGAGCATCCTGTATTTTGGCTAGATCAACATCAATCCCTCGTGAAGATATAATGTATCCTAGAAGTTTGCCTCCTGTTACACCGAAAATGCACTTCTCTGGGTTTAATGTGACACCATACTCAATTAGTCGTGAGAGGATGATACGGAGCACCTCCGGGTGATCACAATGCTTCTTGGCCTTGGCCAACAAGTCATCCACATATGATTCCACAATTTTATGGATAAGATCATGGAATATGTATGTCATTGCCCGTTGATATGTAGCACCGGTGTTCTTAAGACCAAATGGCATGACAACATAACAATAAGTTCCCAAGGGAGTTATAAACATGGTTTTGGCTTGGTCTTGTTCGGATATTTTGATTTGATTATATCCCGAGAACCCATCCATGAGAGACAAAAGCTCAAATCCAGTTGTTGTGTCAACGATGATGTCAATGGATGGTAATGGGAAATCATCCTTGGGACAAGCTTTGTTAATATCCTGAAAATCTATGCAAATGCGTATCTTCCCATTCTTTTTGAGAACGGGGACGATATTAGATACCCATTGTGAATAATCAACTGGTTTGATGAATCCTACTTGGAGAAGTTTTATTACTTCCTCTTTTACCATGAGAGCCACTTTTGGTTTCATTGGTCTTGACTTCTGTTTAATTGGCTTCGCATCTGGTTTAGTGACAAGATTATGTACCACAACTTGTGGTGTGATACCTATCATTTCTTTATAATTAAATGCAAAATCCTTTTGATGTTATTTAAGGATTTTGGTGTGTGTTTCTATTTCTTCCGGAGTTAGCAGGATCCTAACTTCAAAATTCTTGGTTCTTCCTCCATTCCAATGTTTATGTCAATGGTTTCTTCTATCAAAGAAGTGTTACCTTCTTCAAACTCAGGTGGGGCTGGAGGTAGTTCTAGGCTTTCTCTGTTTTCTATCTCGTAGATATCGAGATCTTTCTATGGAGGAGACTCTACCATGGGATTTCCAAAGTAGGAAGAGGAATGTGGTATTAAGGAAAGATCAACTATACGGTGAGCAAGGTGTAGCTCCGCATAGGTGTTTAGATATTCAAGAGTGACTTTATCACTATCAACATGATGTAAGATAGGAGATTCATTCTCAATTGTATGTGTTAGCAGAGGGTTTGTTGACATTTTCTTCACCAATGGTTCAATATGAAGTGATACTTTGAAACTTGTATCTTCTAACTCATTACTTGGGGTGAAACGTGAAGCTGAGGTTGCTATTGAATCTGTGAGAAGGTTCTGTTCTCGTGGGATTGCCTCAATGGATATGAAGTTGAATCTTTTTCT
Organism: Taxus wallichiana var. yunnanensis; assembly: GCA_018340775.1. Taxonomy (NCBI): domain Eukaryota; kingdom Viridiplantae; phylum Streptophyta; class Pinopsida; order Cupressales; family Taxaceae; genus Taxus; species Taxus wallichiana. The sequence continues at coordinate 737,682,230 of CM031241.1, forward strand.
TAGATCTAATACCGTTGTTTTATAGAGTCTGTAAGTGCTCAAATTTAGTCTCATATACTTTAGAGACTTGGTTTGTAACTAACTGTGAGTCTCCTAATACTCTGATGTTATTGACACCGATCCTTTTGGCTATGATGAGGCCAAGGAGGAGGGCTTCGTACTCAACACCATTGTTTGTACATTCAAAGTTCAACTTAAAAGCAAAAGGTAGGATCTTTCCCTCAGGAGAAGTAAAGATTACACCTGCCCCAGCTCCATAGCGACATCTAGCTCCATCAAAATGGAGAGTCCAATATTTACTAGGAAAGATGGATGTTGGGACATTCTTTGCATTTGTTTCTTCTATTTTGGTTACTTCTACCATGCAAAGTTCCTCTGCTAGAAGAGAACCAACTCCTAGGGTACATCCCATACCTGTGGAATCAAATGGTAGGAAAATTGGTAGATCTTGTTCTAGTAATTCAAAAAAAATTGTAGTAGTTCCTAATGACACTATTTCTACAATGTTAGCTTCATCCTTGAGGGCTGGGATGCCCTTGACTAGGTTCGTAATTTCTAGTTTTGTTGTAGGTATTAATTTTTCTTCCGGTTTTGAGTCAATTGGTTTGTTAAGTTGGTTTGTTGGGAGTTCAAACTCAGAGTGAATGCCTAGTATTTTCTTTAGGTCTGCTAGGTGTATGTCGAATGGTTTTGGGTCACCTTTTGCTACAAATATCTTTCCTAGGTGTAAGAATCTTATTTCTTGGAATAATATAGAGGGATTGCTTTCATGCGACGTATCCATGGTCGACGAGGATCATATTATAGTTGGTTTCCTGATCTATGATATAAAACTCGTGAGGATTGTCTTGGGTCCTAAGGTGACTGGTAATATTATAATCCCAATTGAAGTAGCTTTAAGGCTATCATAACCTCTTAGCGTATTTCTTGTTGTGGAACAGTTTGTTTCTCCATTTCCTAGATTTTAAAGGAAAGAGAAGGGGAAATGTTAACTTCTACCCCATTATCCACCATTATGCATTTAACGTAATTATTGTAAACCCACACCTATAAATGCAAGGCTGGATCACCTCTATGTACAATTTCATCATCTGTTGGCATTTTGTTTATGTCGAATATAAACTCGGTATCCCTATCTGGCTGCCATGGAGGGTGGATATCGAAGTTTATATGGTTTACTTGTGTTTCGAGAGGTGGAGTGATCTTAATTAAATGACCCAGACCTAGTGCTTCTAAAAGAGCAGCCCTATGAGCAAGAGAATTTTTCAACAAGTCCAAAAAGGAGATGTGAGAGAAGGTCTTTGTTAATTCATTAATTAAATCATAAGCACCCATGGGTTTTACCAATGTTTTTGAATGTTATCTGGTTCTAGTGAATAGATTGGATTTGGTTGAGAAGAATATTCTCGTGTTCTTGTTATGGCTTCTACGTGCAGCTTAGTATCTAACTCCACTAAACCAACTATCTTGGTTCGTGGCTGATTTCCTAATTGTGGTGCAACAGGTGGATTTAGTGAATTTGAGGCTTCGTGATCATTATTTCCTATCATTACACCTTTGTTCGTCCCATTTGGATTTAATTTATTATTACTATTGTGATTTGGAAGTGGATCATTAAAGATCTTAAGAGGTGCGTTTTGAGGGGAAACTACCCCTGTGAAAGTATTTGGCATCGGTGTCATAGAATCTATTAAGAACATATCTATGAAGAGTTGTCTTTGTTCTTCTGGAAAATGTTGCATGAACTTATTGTAATCACGACAAGTCCTAGTGTCATGGCCTCAAATTTTGTGGAAACCATAATACGAGTTGGGATTATAACTCCTAGGTTATTGGTTTGGCACGTGTTGTGGTCCAAAATTTTGATTGAATTGTTGACTATTAGGATTAAAGTTTTGCATTTGTTGTCTTTGGTTTTGATATCCAGTTGAGTTTTGACTTGGACCCTGTGTCTGGATCTACCGTTATTGTTGTTGTTGTTGTTGTCGTTGGGGATGATTAAAATCCACCGTGTTGATTTTTGGGGTGAAATTGTTGTTTTATTGGTTGTTAACTAGTGGTGGAACATTTACAACATTTGCTTTTTTAGTTTGGTCAGTCACTCCATCTGTTGTCACTCCATAGTTTTGTTAAGGATTTTAGGTCCTTGATTTGAATTTTGGTAGTAGGATAAGTCGTAGTGTTTTGGTTGGGGATGATTAACCTCCCATTTGTTCCATATGTCTTGCGACCACTATCTATTGTAGCTCGATCTATTCGGAGAGCGCTCTCGAGTACTTCATCATAAGTTCTTAGTGGGAACTTCTAGACTTCTTCCTTTATCTCTCTATTGAGAGAATGAAGGAATAAATCACATAGTTCCATTTGATCCATTTTTGGAGTGCTTGCTAAATAATAGAGGACTGTACGCCATCTTTGGATGAAATGAGCAATGATTCTTTGTGTTCTTGTTTAATATGCAAGAACTCCCTGATTCCTATTCTCAACAATTTGTTCATGTCGAATGCTTTGATGAACTCTGAAATGAGTTGTTTAAATGAATGTATTGAGGCTTCAGGTATTCTATAATACCAATCGAGGGTGATACCCTCTAAAGTTTTGGGGAATATTTTAGCAACAACTCCATCCCAAGGAGCGGTTCTCGAATGACTCATGGCGTAGGCCTTAATATGCGCATTTGGGTCTCCCTCTCCTTTGTACTTGGGTAGATCGGGAGAGGTCTTGGAAGTATGATGCTTCGTATAGTGAATTCCAAAGGTTCTTTCAAATATTCTGAATAAGTTCCTATTGCATAGGTTTCAACCATTGATGGTGTTTGCTGAGGGGGTGGAGGTGGAATGGGTTGTTGATATGGCGTAACATATGTATTTGCAGGGGCATAAGGGAATCCCTGTGGTTGAGAGAATATGCTAGGAGAAGAGAACATATTTCCCTGTGGTGATTTGGAATACATGTTTAAGTATGGAGGAGCATTGCTTAGGAATGGATTGTTTTGTACTAAACTAGAGGTATCATATTTTCCACTAGAGCAGCGTTAGAAAACACAGTTCTAGTTGGCGTTTGTTGTGAATACTGAGGAGGCATGCCCAATGTTCCTATTCTTGTGAGGAGGTCTACTTAGCTAGGATGATGTGGAGGATTGGAAGTTCCTTCTTGCATGAATTATGAATTTTGACTTGCTTGAGCAAGTTCCAACCCTCTAACTCTCTCAACTAAGGCTGAGATGACCTTGTTTGGTGAAGACATGGTATTTTTCCTTAGTGGTGTTTGTTGTATACCTTGAGGTTGTATAGGCATATGGTACCCAACTATGAATTGATTGGTTCCCTACCAAGTTTCACCAGGGCATTTCCTATAGGTGGAGGGATGGGGGTGTTTTCTTGGAATGAGACCTTAGGTTGTGTTTGCAAACCTCCTATAGATGGGTAAATATTTTGAGGGTGTTGTTCACTTCTAGTATAACGTGCTAAGTATTCGTCATCTAACAACATATATGGATCTGACTGTCTACTAATTTGTGGTCTAAGAAACACCTGAGGAGATGAACTAGATTCTCCAGTGAGAATCATATTATTTGAGCTTGAAGGCTTTGGTTGTTTCATTTGAGTGATTTGATCCAACTCCTCTATTTGGAAAGAAGAACTATATCTAGTCCTTTGAGGTGGAGTTTGTGTTAAAAATTGGTTAGCTGAATAGTTGTCACCCCATGCTGAGAGCAAGGGTGATGGTTATCTATTTAGTTGATCATAGTATGCTTCAAGACATAGGAGAGGTCTTCCCTATGCATCATAACCCAAAATATTTGGGGGATATATGAATACCCGTAGAATAATGGGAAAGATCGAAGGTGGATAAAATTAAAAGAAGAGTGTGAAAGTGAAACAATTGTTCCTTTTACGTAACTTTCACCAATTTTGTTGGTAAAGTTGATGTGAAGGCTAATGTGATGGAAAAGATGAAAAGTATACTAATTGGAAGAACAAGTAGAAATAAGACTCCGAACCATAAGGTAGTAGGTTTCACGTCAGGTTCACCAATTTTTTCCAATGGAAAAGTGACATGTGAGCATGGGAATCTACAAGTGACTCTTCCTCGCACCCGACCTTCCAAGGTCGTGCCAAGATAGTCAGTGGGGATAGAATAAACATGGGATGTAGATAATCTAGTTAGGTAATCTTATGTCTTCAACACGCAATAACGAGATCTACGAACCTAAGGAAAGAAGGCCCTCCTAACTCGAACCGGTGTGATAGATCATTCAGAGAGGATAGCTTCTCGAAGGCTCCAATCAAAATCGAGCTATTCCATGATTCGATCTATGGGTTGTGGAATACGTGGAAGATAACCTATGGGTGCTTCATATATGTCTCCCAATAAGGTCATGAAAATGGAATGGCTAAATATGTAGTGGATATTTTTGGTGCCTTATGGATGATTCTTTGGTCTAGTCCAGAAATATTTAGCTTGATTAACTGCTACATTTAATAATGATAGTTGTGTGATAATGTCTGGTGGGAGTGGAGAGGATCTAAACACTAATGTTCACAAACTAGTGTCAATGTTGGATTGATTTGTAGGCCCATTGGGTTGTGGGACCTTTGGATCACAACCGTAAGTTTGTGGTTGTTGTGGACCTCCTATGGTCATGTGAAGAATCAATTCCTAATTTCGATTATCCAGTAGTCGTATGCCTTTTCAGCCTCTACGTTTAGAACTAGAAGTTACATGATTTTCTCATAGTACCTAATAGGTGTTCTGGCAACTTGGATACGTAAGCTAGTGTCTATATCAATGAGGAGGTCTCCTGCATCTGGTTGTGGGACTAGTGGACCACAACCGAATGTTTGCTCTCTTTTAGGTCCTTCTACAGTCATACGGATATCTATCAAGGCAATCTATAATTTGTCTGATTTGACCAGAACATGTGTGCTTTGTCGTCTTCTATATTTAATCCCCTTAACTGTGAGCTGATTTCTTGTAGGTCTATTGTTGTTCGGAAGACCTGAATTCTGAGATTTTGGTCTATGTTAGTTATTGCTGCAACAATATTTGGTTGAGGCATGATTGGCTCAAAAACATATTCCCTGGCTCCCTAGGTCTCATGATTGTCATACAAGATCAATATAAGCCTAACTGAAATGAAATAAACTAACTATGCAAGATATATCTACAACATATATATATATATATATATATATATATATATATTCCTCTATTTTTGTATTTTTGATAAGATTTTGAATGGAATTGAAAGAGCAACTAATCTAATAACAAAATTAAAACAAAAAAGGTAGCCCGGTGTAGCTAATTGCCTGTGCAGTTGTGAGTTTTATCCTAAATAACTAGATAGCTGATTAACTTAATTGAAATATTCTCGATCCTACCTCAGAAGTGAGGAATGAATCATAGTTTCTTAGAAACTATCAATCCCCACAACTTCCCTGGCAATATCAAGAATGAAATTTAACTGAAATGAAATATTTCACTACTCTATTTGATATGTTTTAACTAGAACTTTGACAGATAAAACCTGGAATTTGTAGAACAATGAAAATCTAGTAGTGTATGACTTTGTCCCCTCAGAATGATCTCCTCATTCTTTCATGTTCACATGAATCCAGAAGAGTGTGTATATGCTAGCATCAATAGAAGAAGGTATTTGAACAATGACAACTTTGGATATAGACCGAATATAATGCGAGTAGGAGAGGGATAAGCGCAAGTGATAGAGCTTGGCATATGCAATTCCTAGCGGGATTTATTATGGGAATACAACACAAGGGTACCGAGAGATTCTAGAATATACCTTTTGTGAAGAACACAACCTGCAACTCTAATTAATTCTATCTATAACTGACACTACTCTACTCTAGACTAATTTGTATGGACAACAATGAACAAGACTGAAGCAAGAAGATTGAATGGCTTCCAATAGGAAAGGAAAAATAGCATGGATACAAACATGAAAACAAAATGAGCTTCTAAACAAGAAATTGACAGACTTAAACAATGGGAAATGAGAAGTTGAGGGGCCATTTTCTTGAAAACAAGTTGGCTATTTATAGATTTCACATTCACCCAAAGGTAATTCCTATTAGAAATCTTTTACCATTAAACAATGAAGAAACACTATTCCAGGGGACATAAAACATTAATACAAGCTAAGGCGGTTGAGAAAAGCTGGTAAAAGTTTAAAATTATGCAAGTCATGATCAAAAGAACGTGCTGGAAAATGCGTGAAGGACCACCACCCTGAGAAGGGTGGTGGTTTCATCACTAAAGGTCAAAACACTTAGAAAAGGAAGGTAGAGGAATAAAACAAAGCACAAGGAACAAGGATAAAGCATTTGGGATGCTAACATATACTTCGTGAGCTTCTCTTGATCCTGAACACATTGTAAGGTGACTGTATCATCATTAAGGCATGTGTAACATCGTTTCGGTGGTACAGTACCCTAAAAATTTGGGTACGTACAGGAACCTACTGCATCATGATCCCCATGGAAAATATCACAAGATATCTTGACATAATGCACACACAGACTTCCGAGGAAATCTATCCTTTTTATTCCCCTCCACTTCAAAGTCTATACACCAAAGCCCACTACAAACCTCATGTGCTGAGTTTGTAGACAAATTATCCAACTACTTGGCCATTGTAGCAATTTGAGCCTCCAGAAAAGGACTAACACCAATATCAATGATCCTAACAACTTCGGCACGTAGGGCATATTCCAATGCCTCGCGTGGAGTGCAGGAAAGTCTTGTGCAACAAATCCCTTCTAAATGGTGTTATCAATCCTCCAACAAACCATTAAGCATGTTGAGAAGGATGAATGTCATAGGATAGTTTTGACAAGAGAGTATTGAAACACACATCATACTCCCACACACTCTCTGTCATTCCTGTTGAATCTCCTTTAGAGTGTTGATTCTCTTCTACTAAAACTCGGGATATAGAACTCGATAGGATGGAATTCTTTCATGTGGTGTATTCTACCACTTTCTCGATGGGGTCATACTTCCTATACTAACTATGTGTGTTTCCTTGCAACATTGTTACAAACCGACTTACCTTCTTCTCCAAGGTAGTAGTCACTTTCACACACCATAGTAGTTCACACTTTTGCACATGCTCTGCAGCATCTTCAATACCCCTATAATCTAGCAAGTGCAAAGACATATTACAAGACACTTGGGGAGGTGGTTAGGGTCCTTATCCCCCTGATCTAGAGCCTTGGTTTCCTCTGGTGTTTCCTCCTCCTCCATATTCACTAGATCCACCAGGTCCTATTCCTCCTAACCCACTAGATCCACCTCCTATAGTCAAAAAGGACTGAAGTGGTCACGCCTAGTGTTCCTAACGTCCCACTAAACTGTGCCGGTGGTTTGTGATATTATCCCACTTCTATTTGTATGTCCCATGCCACTCCTAGATGTGATATCCAATCCTTGCATACTTGCACCTTGTCTAAAGATTCCTCCAAATAAAGGAATGGATTATGCCACCATGGATGTTCCAAATGAGAAATTATATCTCCTGGGTGTAGATCGGTTACTTCCACCGATAATAACTGGGTTAACAATACTTCTCCCTTTATCTAGAAAATCAAATGCCAGGGGTTGGTCGTCAGGTGGGTTTAGATGCGCATTGATGGCTCTTCTTTCTCCATGCGATGAACTCTCATAAGAAGCTAAAGGGGCTTCTCTCCCGCACTTTCCAAGATGGGGTAGTACAGACTACTTAGACTTCATGTCCTTTGCGTGAACATCAACTCCTTCCCGCATGATCTTCCTTTATAGATCCATCACACTTACAACCTCACGTTGTCTAGTCATCTCCCTTTCACGAGCTTCACTATACTTGAGTCATCTCTCCTCTCTTTACTTTTCAACCAAAATTCCACCATCTTTCTCCACTCTAGATTACTCAAACTAATGAACAAGAGCTTCATAGCCAAAAGAATAGCATGTAATAATGATCCTCTATTCTCCCTTATAAAATCAAACTCAAGAACTTCCTCGGGAAAGAATACGTAGAAATGGTGTATTTAAGAGTATAACTGGTCAACACTCTCTTCCACCAGTGATCAACAACATGTGTCCAAGTCAGATCTGCATCCTACAACCTCTGATAGTCATCTTGGGTCCATACACGTGATCTATAGTACCATCTTGATCTGGATGCATATGCTGAAAGCCATTCATATAGTTCTATTGGGAAGCAAAAAAATAATGTCTCATACATCTCATGGTATAGGTTCTCTTCTACCCATCTACACACATTGAACTTAGGTCTAGTGTTGAATCTTTGAGAAAACTCACCCTCTCGTGCTCTTGAACCATCCTTCAAAAATTTCCAAGGTTAAACACTATGTCATCATGCATTTTAGGGAAAATGATGCATGTCATTTCTCACAACTTCAAAAAGAGGTCCCGCAATGGAACCAAGATGTAGTCATATTTTATACCCTTAGACCAATAGTCTAATCCCATACATGTCGGCCTATCACCCAATGCGGGAACTGCACTCACCCAAGGCACGTGTGGGCGCTAAGTCTCTCCTTTATGTGAGTCTTGTGAGAATGCATCATCTTATAACAGATATTCAAATGGAAATGAGTAGAAAAGAACCATGCCATATTCTAAGAGCCTAGAATGAGTTGTTATCTCATTACATCCAAAAAGAGAAATAACAAGAAGCATATCAAAATGGTTCATACAGAAAGGAAATGCATAATTAGTATACTCCCAAACATAGAGATGATTTATAACAAAGCGTTGTATTCATATTAATAGATTTAATAACCACATTATAATCCCTTGAGGTCATGAAAAACCCTTATATAACAATGCAGAGTCAATTCATGCATTAGAACTACATTATGCTCACCATATTGCAAAAACAAAAATAATGTAAACCCATCCCTCTAAATGTTCCATTACTTATAGAGGTCTCCTAATCCCTAACCCATAACATCCTCCATTCTATTTCTGTAGGGCTTCGCCTCTCGTTTCTCTCCTTTTTACTCTCCACACACTATATATATTTCTTCTAAAGGGTGTTTGTATTTATAACCTTAGCACATACCGTCATGCCTTTCAAAAGTTATAGATCAATCGCCAATCATCAAAGTGGTCCTCCATGGGAGCATGCCTTCATAGATCTCGAGATCTCCACTCCTTACAATGATGTCTTTTGGAACCTTCCATCGCATGCCTGAAATATTCCCTTTTTGATCCCATAGTTACCAGGTTGGCACCTTATCCACAAGGGTCATGCTTTTCTCATGTGCTTCCCCGGGATTCCAATGTGGCTTAGTACAATTTTTTTACCTTGCACGTGTGCCGTATATTTTACAACCTACCGATAGGACCCTTCCCACACACCTTTAACCCACACACAATTTTTCAACTAGGTCCCATGACTTTCTTGTACTTAGCTAATATTTTGGGGCTAACTAGGGTTTTCATGTTGTGTATGCTCTTCCTTTTCACCTTTTTGGTGACATTAGGAATAAAAATCAACATGCAAACTCTCTTTCTTATTTGATGCAAAATTACTAACTCCTTGTAAAATTAATTACTAGGAACCCTAAAGTAATCCACCATTGAGTAACCTCATGGATGAAACAAGAAGAGCTTCGCTTACCCACTTGAATAGATTTCACATTGTAAGTTAGATTAATTTTTTTATTACGACCCTAAGAAGCATGCACTGAATGCACTAGTTACTCATTGTATCATAAGGGGGTAAAGTAAAGCTGAGATACTCCCAAATCAGTCCCACAGACTCTTTGGGAAAATTGAGGTCACTCCTAGACAGCTTGTGACACCTAGTTGAGATATATTATTAGGGAAGCAATTATGTCTTGTATCCCACTTTGCTAGTCTGTTGTCGCATCAAGCCATCACAAAGTGACAAATCACTTGCAGTCTGAACCTTATTTCTCAAACAAGGCAAAGAGCCCATGTAAGTTAAAACTAAGTGTCTTTCATCATAGAATTAAATGATGTCTCACTTATCTTAGTTTCATTCTCACCTTTAGATTAGGAGAAAATTTTACCAAGTGGCACTTAGTTTATTTTTTATATTTTAATCTATGCCCTTACATTCTCGCCACCCATTTTTCGGGTGAGATAATACTCACCACATTTTTGTCTATTTACGCCCACCATGTTTACGAATGGGTTGTTAAACATCTAAAGTGTGCAAGTACATTCCATGTTTTTGGATGGGTTGTTAAACATCTAAAGTGTGCAGGTACATTTTCATGTCTTTGATAGTTCTTTGATCTTGATTTCAGGATCATCTTCACTACTGCAATTTTAGTTCATCATTTATCTCTCCTTAGGTTGATAGTTTTTACTCAAATTCTAGTCACACAATTTTGGTACTTACGTCGTGTTTTTAATTTCTTGAGAACTTGATATAGATCCCTTTATAGTGTAGTTACCTTGCTCGCACACCTAAAAACTTATTTTTATACTCAAACTTTGTTTCAGTTATGACGTCATCTAAGTATTTTTGAGAGTGTTGATATTGCCTTATATATACCAAAATAATGTCATCTTAATACTAACACCTTGCTTTCTCGGTTAATGTATCAGGATAGTGTTGTTACGCTATGCATACTTGCAACTTCCATTTTTCAGAAAACTTAGCTTTCATCAGCATTCAAACTAGTTTAAGTATACCTCGTTGAGAGAGATTGCGTCAATACCACTTTAATATGTATTCCTTATTATAATTATAACATGACCTTTATATTGATACGATATTTTCACTATCCAATTCGGACCCTTCACTGGAATCATAGTTAGGGTATAAGCTTGGCAGAATGACAATTCATGTGATCATTACATTTAAGTGTTCATATGAGTGTTCTTTGAATCATAAAAACAACTACATAACATTACTTCTAGAACACACTAGGTTATTTCAACATCACATCAAATGACTTACACAAACATATGCCTAGGTTTCACACAAACTTCAAAGAACATTTAGACAAAACCTAGTATCACTTTGACTAGTGATGCCTAGAATCACAAAGATGGCATCCAAACCAAATGAGCATGACTTAGGAGAAAATCCTTTTGAATCATTCCCATTTAGTAGAAATAACTTAGTGCCACCCTTTTCATAGGTTAAAGACACTGAGCCGTTGATTGATCATAGTGGAGAAGAATCTGATTCTTCTGAAGAACAACATCAATTAGACCTAGGTCGATTTGATGAGCATATTTATTGTAATAGAGATCAATTACTCATAAGAGTCTTAGAGTTAGGAGCCAATCTTCCACTGGAACGTCAAGTAGAAACCAAGGTCATTAATCATAAAATAGAAGAACAAAAGTCCTTCTTAGACATGGATAACCCCTTTGATGTAGGCTACACTTCTACTTTTAGGTAACATCACAACACCACTGAAGGAGACCCACTAAAGCCACTTGGTGATCCACAAAGACCTTATGACAAAGATTCACAAAAAGTGAAGAATGAGTGTAAATCCTTACCACCTCCCAAGTTCCATGAGGAAGAGGATCCTTTAATTAAAGAAGAGATCCTACAAAAATAGTTCCTAAAATTGAGCCAAAAAATAGTAAACTTAGGCTCTTCAAGTAGGAACGTATACAAAGACAAACTCAAAACAAAATATAGTGAGTTCCACTTTGATCCGTATAGTGACACGACCTTTAAAGTGGCTAAGGCACAAAGACCAATGTCTCATATGAAAGAAAAAATCATTGAATGAGAATTACAATTAATGAAAGACATGCTTACTATGCTACAAGAGGGAAACATAAGACAGTAGGAAATATTTGTATGAAGAACTATGCCCTTTATAAAGTTTTGATCAGTTTTACGGAAGAATCACATAGAAAACTTCTCTAATATATTCATTCGAACACCATTACATATATATAGGAGAGAAATTCCTATTATTATGGAACCTCCTAAAACCACTCAATCCTACAATATCTCATATACTCCTATATTCGTGAGTTAGTTCAACAACTATACTCACATACAATATAATAGAAAACTATATGCGATATTATATTGTTATTTCTAACAATATAATATTAACAATCTTTACCGTATTAACCATATGGTTAACAACTAACATTATTATTTACCTTTTGGTAAATATCAACTTGTTACTATTTACCTCTCGGTAAATCACCCACAAACATCTAAACATTATAATTCTTACATGGTAGTCAAAGAATTTTCACACTTCCTATGTAGCGTGTTGCCTCTACGCTCTCATGATATTATCGCACAAACTCGAATCAAGGTAGAAGAAGGAACACATCAACTTCTTATCAACCATGCACTTTCGAACACATCATCGACCAACCAAGATGGGAACATGATCGGAATCATCTTCTTAGCAACCAGTCACTCTAGGAAACACATTTGACCTAGCAGTGTGGGAACTCAAGAAGGAACACATCTGAACAACCTTCAATGGTTTTCCAAAGGCTAACTACAAACCTAGGTATGAACAAGAACACATCTAACTGTTCTACCTCATCAAGACTCATGATGCTACATTTCACTGTGCTATCTATTCTTCACTATGTTTTTACATTGGGGAAATAGGAATAATCACATACACAACTGAAAAATTGGAAATGGAACATTGGATCATGTTGATCATGTTCCCCCCTCAATGTGAAATTTCCACTTATTGAAAAATGTAAACTATAAAAACTGAAGTACATGAAAATACACCAAAATCATATACTCACACCAAAAAATGCCACCAAAGCTTCGTGCGGCCCCATCATTGGTGATTGATGAGAGGTCATTATCTGACCTCCAGCCTCCGGCCTCCAAAGAACATGCTATTAACTCAGCCGGATTTGGATATGAAGCTCAACTATTTACACATTGTTTATTATATCTTCCTCCCGCAATGTGAAACACTTTATTTTTCTAGACGTCGGGTAACACCAAAAATGCGTCCGTAAGGAAATTTTTACAATTTTTGACATTGACATGATGAGGCTAAAAAAGGTATTTTTCAAACATCATATTTTTCAACGAAATTTGAATCAATGCAAAGAGGATAAAAACAAAAACTTTTGCAAAAAATGGCACTCGATTTTGAGGTACCAAGCAAAAGTTATTAAGGTTTTAATTTCCCATAAAAAGACCCAATTTGAATTAAAATTGGATCAACGATTAAAAAATTACTCCGGATGAAGAGAAAATTTATCATGTGACCACTCGTTGGAACTGGGAGGAAATGAGGATTCCAAAAATGTCAAAGGCCCAAAAAAATGGTGTCGAAAAATATTAATTTGGCTAAAAATGTAATAATTGCCCTTAAAATGTAATTATTAAACAAAAACTATAGTAAAATTAAATTTTTCAAACTATAGTCTTTGCTAAAAATTAAAAAATAATAGCCAATCACAAATGGCTGCAAAAACTCATGGCTTCATTGAAGTGACAGAATGATTTGTTGATAATTCGACAACCAGAGCTCCATTTTATAAACAAAAAATGCATTGGAAAGGTGCTTTCAATATCTCTGCAATGGTACCAAAAAAATGATTTCATCACCTAACCTAAAAGTTGTTCATGACTGAGTTTTACTTGAATTTGGAGCTGTTCTTCATGCCTGAACTGTAAAATAGTAAAATTTGTGCTAGAAAACTGTCATGGATTGAGCACCAAAGGAGAAAAGACCTAGCTATGAAGAATGATAGCAATGTCACACTCTTCTTTCCAGGAAGAAAATCCAGTCACATAAATCTCTACAGATTGTCTCAGTCTTCAGATGGATGCTATAAAAATGCAAATGCATAGGTCTGGAAACTTGTGGAAAGTCCAACGCAGGTCTAGAACAATGAACTCAATTGCAGAAGCACACACTCTCAAATGATGTCAGTAATAGAAATTAAAACCCCACAAGTCTTATTTATTGAATATTTGAATGACATTCATCACAAACATCCACTTTGTATATGTTGCATGCCGTGTGGGAGATTTTGAACGACCCAAACTTCTATATTTTTAATAGCTTTCACAACGTGACTGATGAAGAAATGTTGTAGTTATTTCTTTCTTTTGATCTCAATAGCCACACACTCATATGTAGAATTACACTCCCACCGAAATTCTAGATTTGATAGAATAAAAATCCACAAAGATTTTCCACATGGCTATCAAACAGACCTAAGCCAAAGCTATTTAATTTTACACTAAACTTTTACAAAAATCTAGTTTCTCTCATTACCAAGGGCAACAAAAATTTGGAGAAGCCCCTTAATAAATATTCACAAGCCCATACTCACTCTAATACCAAATGTAAAGTTTGGATAAGTTTTATAGAAAAATGACACGAAAAATTCTCTTATATATTCATTGGAACACCATTACATATATATAGGAGACAAATTCCTATTATTATGAAACCTCCTAAAACCGCTCAATCCTAAAATATATCATATACTCCTATATTCATGATTTAGTTCAATAACTATACTCACGTACAATATAATAGAAAACTATATGCGATATTATATTGTTATTTCTAACAATATAATATTAACAATCTTTACTATATTAACCATACAGTTAACAACTAACATTATTATTTACCTTTCATTAAATATCAACCTGTTATTATTTACCTCTTGGTAAATCACCCACAAACATGTGAACATTGTAATTCTTAACACCCTTACCCCTTTGAGAATTAGATGTTGCGAAAACCATTCCCAAAGCATTTTACCGTTCCTAAATTCGATAAATATAAAATCAAAGGTGATCCTCATGATCACATCAAAGACTTTTATATGGCTTTCCAAGAGGTCGCATACAATGATAAATTCTTAATACAAATCTTCCCTCGCAGCCTAGGGGCACTGGGATTGGAATGGTTCTTTAGCATACCCAAGGGATCTATTACAATGTGGCCCGCGTTAGCAAAAAAATTATATGACATTATTCCTACAACATGCAAAATGATATCACAATGAACGACCTCTGCAATGCAAAGTAGAAGCCCAATGAGACATTTGTGAATTTTTTACAATGATGGCGAGGGTTGGTAATTCATTTCCTTGTGCCTTGCCGTAAAATAGTGAGTAAGCATATTTATTCCTAACTTAAACCCGAGATAGCCTTCCCTTTATAAATGCATGTGGCTCTAACTTCAAGAAGTTATAGAGAAGGGAATTCAAAAAAAAAAAGGACCTCATCGTGAAGGGAACATTTAAACTAGTTGTCAAATACAAACACGAATAAAAATCCTTAGATAAACTGAAATTCTTTAAAAAAACAAGCATGTCATTGGAGATGGCATTATGAACTCCAAAAGATCCCAAATTGTGCAGCAGAGTCTACTTTTAAAGCTCTCACAATGACCTCATCCCAAGGCACCCACCAAATGTACATTCACACCATTAACATAATTCTTATTTTTCATAGTAAAATAGTTAGATAATGTAAACATGGTGGAATACCCAACCGCGATGGTACCATGCCCAAAAAATTCTCTAAAACCCATTTGGTTCAAAGAGCATGAATATTGTGACTTCCACGATGATAAGGAGCACACAACAAATAGATGATTGAGACTACAACATTACATACAAGACCTCATTAAAGAGGGTAAAATCATCATAGATTCTCCCCGACTCGTAAAAAAGGTCCAAATGAAAAAATGGGTATCTTTAAAGAGCCCTTCCCTAACCATGCAGATAAAAAGAAAAGGAAGCCAAATCACGGACAAACTTCCAATGACTATAGGATAACCACTTATATTTATCTCACTAGTGATAGCCCCTTTGTTTCTCTTATAGGATGTATCTATTCATATGATGAATAGGTCAATACTATTAGGATATTAGAATAATTGTGCAAAGAGGGACACGACGTAGTCATTTGATCATAACAGATCCCCTACCTATCCCTCAAGAAGGTCGATACATTTGATAGACCAGTTAGAGAAAACACATTCTAAGATATAAATCTTAGATCTCCTCAAAATATCTATTGCACTTAAAAACATATTGTATAAAACACTACAGAGTTTAGAATTCTCCACTGATGTAGATCCGATGCACATTCAATGAATGATTTCAAACATTGACTCCAACGATCATATCACTTTTGATCATGCTACAATCCCGAGTAATGACCTAGAACACAACTTACCCTTATATCTAGAAGTAGTTGTTAGTCATTGCCGTCAAGATCAAGAGAGTACTTGTGGCGGTGGATCTGGTCTAAAAATTTGTGATTTGAAGTGGTTAATAAGCTAGGCCACTCGAAATGGATCTAGGTGCCAAAATTATTACAATCACGGCTATAACAATGAGGAGCGAGAGTCAACAGGGAACTATAGTGATTCCAATGAAGTAGGGCCAACTTGTCATGATACAAATTTCCATGTACTTGACTTGCATCTACCATACAACATGCTCTTAGGACATGTAACACATGCTAAAACAAACCACTTGAGACCCAATAAACAACCTAGGATTAGTTAGAAAAATTATGCAATAATTTTTTTATTTAAAAGAGTCTCAACTGATTCCAAGGAAACAACTATCACTAATGAGTTCCATAACAATTCTAATCCACTATAACATAGTTTTCCTTTATTAACAATTTTTAGAGGTCATAAGGTCCAAAATTTAGGGTTAAAAGGTTCAATGGTTCAAAGGGTGAATCTTCACCATACCCACTCTCTAACAAAGCTTAAATCTTTAGCTTGATTTTTCCCACACTTAACACATTAAAAATTTCCCTAAATTATTTCCATTAGATAGGAAATTTCCTTACCTTTCCATTGATATAAATAATTCCTTCTAACTCCTCATAAAACTCAAGTTATGGGTTGGTGGGCCTTGGGGTGAAAATTTTCCCCCAGAGTGGGCCTACCCCAGTGGTGAAACTTTACCCAACGAGCAGGTTGGTGGGCCGCGAGGAGACTATGGAACATTTTCCACATGGGGAAAAAATTAATTTTATGCCCACGCACCCACAGGTCCATAATGTCCACAAGGGACACATGATGCTTCTTAAGCCAGCGCAGGGAAAACAGAGCGGCGGGAGGCGTTGGGAAAATTTCTGCGTGGGGCTAAAATCCAACATTGCGCCCACAAGTCTACAATCCAAAAGGGACACATGGCATCACCTAAGCCAATGGGAGGAAAGCAAAGTGGTGGGGAGAAATTTTTTTAACACCCCGAAGGGCTAAGAGGGTAACATTGACCCACACCTCCATCGATGCCTCGTGACGCCATGTGACATCACCTGATTGGTCAGGGGCTAGCCGGGTGATGGGGAAAACTTGGAAAATTTTCCCAAAATTTTCTAGATGTGCTAAGTTTAAAAGAGGTCCACCCCTCTACCAACACCTCATGGTGCCACATGGAAGCCTCTGATTGGCTCTAGGGTGGTAGGGAAAATTTGGAAAATTTTCTCAAAAAAATTCCTAAGTGTTTAAGGGAAAAATTTGGGCAGCCCACCAAGGAAATTTTTCCCAAAATTTAATGCCTAGTGAAGAAAAATTCAGAAGGCCATAAATTTTGATAAAGAGCTCGGTTTTGGGAAAATGATGACTTTCTAGAAAGATCTCAACGTCCTCTTTGCATAGAGATCATTAATTTTAGATTTTGATAAATTTTAAGGGGTCAATTTTAAGAAAATGGCCTGCAAGCTTATACAATGCAAACTAGTAAATTTTTACTTGTTAAAATTATTCAATTTGATCCTCTTCCTCTCTCAACATGTCAATTAGACATGGAGGATTATTCTAGGAAGAATTTAGGATGCATTTGGAAGGTAATTTTTCTTGATTGATTTCCAATTCAAATTTTTACAACTTCAGACACCAAAATAACTGTGAAATGTTTGGGCCCAATTTTGCAATGTTTGAAGTAATTTTCCTTAAGTGTTTAGCCCAATTGAGTATATTGATAACCTAGCATGCTAGATTTTAATGTTTCAATGTTGATTATTGTTTTTAGGTTCGAACTGTGCATTTTAGAGGAAGTGTCAGCCAATTTTAAAATTTAAAACAGAGATCAATTTCTAAAGGATCTACTTATCATTTTCATCTTTCAAATATGGAAATTCATTTCTATTCTAGTCTAATACATTTAGTTGATTTAAAAAAACCATTTAATAGCTAAAATGCAAAGTCTGATTTCCAATTTTAACATATTTCAAAACAACAGAGTTACATATATTTCCTTAATACGTATTCCTCATTTCAATTTTACAAATAGAGATTTCAAATCACAGCTTTGATGATCAATTTTAATACAACAATGTAAATTGATAAAGGTAGTGCAATATTTTATTGATTTCAAATATACAACTTTACATCTTTCAATTTCTTGAATGCAAATAACATATTTCAATTTCTTTCTTTCAAATGAACAAATTAGAGTATGTATATATTTCAAATTTTGAGTTTTTAACTTTCATAGCTCAATAAAAAGTATCTTTCCATTACAAATAATATACGATCATCCACTTCAAAGATGGAAGGATTACAATGATATTTCATTTAGCATGGAACTGTCAAACCTGTCTTTCTCCTCTATTCTAAAACAACAACATGCATTCTTCTCATTCTTCCACTTTGATCACAACAGGAGTAGGGAAAGGCAACGCTCTCCACCCAACCAAGACATCCAATGAAAAGGAGAATCCATCCTTCTTCATTGGCCCCCGAGCCCCAACCATAATGCAATAAAATGTGTGATCTAACTCATGGCAATAACATGCTTCCACAAACATACAAGCAACATTTCACAATAAAAATACGAGTTCAAAAATGTAATGTAGTTTATAACTACATTTAAACCATATAAACAAAACTATGGCTTCATCAAGCAAGCCAAAGGAGCAAAGAATTATAGGGGAAATTTTTATGCCTCCCAATGGGAATTGGGTGTCCACCTAAAAACCACCAATATAAATCATCTCACATATCCTTATGCCCCCCACAATCCCTCCTTATGCCCCCCACAAATTTCCTTATGCCCCCCACAAAGTAAGAAATGCAATGCCATTTCTTTTCCAAGGTAGAAACCCAATCCCAATTCCATCCACAATAATTATGATGCCAATGGCATTCCCTTATGCCCCCACATGGATTCCCCATAGCCTTCTCCTACACCATTCCTAATAATTCTACCCAAACAGCCCACAAACATGCTAAAACATTCACACAATAACATGTACATTCATGAAGAAAAGGAGTATTTCAAGAGCCAAGATCTTACCTCTCCATGATGGAGTTGTCTAAGTTCCAAAACAAAAAGCTTTCCAATGCCAAAATATAGTCCAAAATCAACAACCAACAAGCATGCAAGGGTCTCCAATCTCCTTCCAAAAGCAAGAGCTCCACACAAAAAAAATTCACCCAAAAGGAAGTATGCAAAAATGTTCAACAACCCAAAACAAAGCAAGGAGTTCTAATTTTATAGAAGAGGGAAGAGAAGAGGATGATGTGGATCCATGTAGGATGCCACATCACACATCCTCAACTCCAACACAAAATTCAAATTCATTCTCCAATGCATAATAAAGATGTGGGTGAAAATATGACAGTTTACTTACACACTCCTAAAAGCCCACACCCCATAAGGACTAAATTTAATAAAATGTAAGAAGAGTGCAATTAAAACTTACAATTAGTCATGTCAAAAAGAATAAAGAAGGTCTAAATTCAACCCTCCAACCATAGACAAGGTTGGTAAATAAATTTAAGAGGCATGAGACAAGTTTAACTTGTCCCACAAGCCTCCAAAATTAGCCTCCAAGGACAAATTCGAATTTCCAAGAAGGTGGAGTGTTTCACACTCAAAAGTTAACTTACACATCACTTACAAGGTCACTTACACATTACTTACACATTCTTACAACACTTTAAAACATGGCCAACAACTCTATTAATTACATTCTTATGACATCTTTTAATTAATTAACTAAACAATATGATTACTCACAATATTAACACAACATTTAATAACTAATGAAAAGGAGTAAAAACACCACAAAATAAACACATGAAAACATTAAAAAAGAGACAAAATAAAAGAATAACATAAAATCCCCTTGGTCACATTCAAATAAAATCCCCCCCATGGGAATCCCTAAAAAAAACAACACACACACACACACACACAAAACATGTTGCCATGGTGACCTTGTTGAATTCATCTAGAATTTCAATGTGGTTGGTCTCTAATCCCCGATGTTTGTTTTGATATTTTAACCTACAAAACACAAATACCTCCTTCAGCCTCGTGGCCATATCAAAACATCCAAAATAATATAAATATAATTAAATTTCCAAAATCATCTAGATATATGAATCACAACAACATCAGAACAATCTAACAATATCATTTACAATTTATATCAACAACTATATCATACCATATAATGTCAATTTTCTAGGTCTACTCCCAATATCCAAATATCACAAGTCTACACAACATCCATAATATAACCATGTCAAACAATATATTAACGTCAACATATAAAATGTCTCTAATAATCATCATGCATCATATAAGGATCAAAGTTAACAATAAACCATGATCAAATATCTAACATCATACTAAATCAAAATTATAATAATGTCCATAATATAGTCGATGTTGTCACGATCAAGTATCAAAGGTTTCAAAGGGAAGTAGGCACTACATCCCCCTCCCATTAGACTCAACTTCCCGCTGAAGTCACTGGAACAAATGTGGTAACTTAACTCGTAACAAAGTAACATCCTACAATGTAGCTATAATCTCATCATATATGTCCCACCGCATCCAAACTTGATAAACCTCTCTACCTTGAAGGCCCGGATCCTACGATCTAGGATACAAATGGGCTCGACCATCACCTGCCCCGATCCTGCGCACTCGCAATGATGTCCAATCTAACACATGATAAGGATCTGCAACATATCTCCCGAGAACTAAAACATGAAACAAATCATGTACATGAGATAAGCTAGGTGGTAATGCTAGACAGTAGGCCAAAGTTTCAATGCACTCTAAGATCTCAAAAGGACCCACAAATCTAGGAACTAACTTAGAAACTTTTCCATAATGGATAGGGCTCTTGTGTGTCCCGACACAAAGGAACTCATTCATGACCACATCAAAACTACAATGGTCCTATGCTGATCTTCATACTTCTTCTATCTATCTTGTGCCTCCAGTAGTCTTTGTCTTATCAAAACCACTTGATACTCCATGTCCCGCAACAAAATTATTCCAAGAGAAACCTTATCCTCTAGCATGTCCCAGCTAAGAGGTGTCCTGCACTCTCTACCATACAAGGCCTGAAAAGGAGCCATGCCTATAGAACTCTGAAAACTATTATTGTAGGAAAAATCCACCAAGTAGAGGTACTACTCCCATCTAGACTGTTAATCCATCACATACATCCTAAGCATGTCCTCTAAAATCTTATTCACCTACTCAATCTTTCCATCTGTCTCGGGGTGATATGTTGTGATGAATTTGATTCTCATCCCGAGGGCATACTGCATGGTAGTCCAAAAATGGGAAGTGTACAAAGGATCATGGTCACTAATGATCTTCTGCACAACTCTCGTGCAACCTAACAATCTCATCCAAATATACCTGTGCCACTGCACTAGTTGTATAAGTGGTCTTCACCAAAGAAAAGTGAGCCACTTTTTTCAATTTATCAACCGTGACCATGATGGCGTCAGTGGTGATATCTCGACATTGGTAGCCCAACAATGAAATCCATGGAAATGGTGTCCCACTTCCATTCCAAAGATAGCATGAGGAAAAATAAGGCCACTGGATGCTTTGATGCTCACCTTAACACTCGGCATTCTAAAAATCGTGACATGAACCGGGCCATGTCTCTCCAAATTCCTCTCTAATGATACAACTTTCTCAAGGTAGCATGCATCTTCTTCACCTCGAAATGGGCTAAAGAGGGTACATGATGTACCTATGCCAAGATGTCCTACCTCAAGCCTCCATCTCTAGGAACATAAATCCAGCATCTATTCTTGAGAAGACCATCTGTCTCTAAGGAAACACCATCAAACTTCCCTCAAGGGGTCTCTGAGACTCAATCTCTACTCAAACTGTAATGTAGAAGCTATCAAGAGGAAGCTGCTGAAGGATCCTGCTCCACAAATCTATGCTCACTGAGGTGGCCATAGCCACATGTCTCCATCTGTTGAGAGAATATGCCACCACATTCTCCTTCTGCTTTCACATTCTCTATCTCCATATCATACTCACAAAGTAACTCCATCCAACACCGTGACGAGCATTGAGATTGGGCAATGTGAAGAGGTGATGAAGACCGAATTGATATGTCCTAAGTGTGAATCTCCAACCAAGCGAAAGTTCCTCCACCAAACCAAAGCGTGCATAACTACCATGCAAGCTCAAGATCATGAATCGATAAATAAGATTGCAATATTTGAGTTTGTGAAACTTAAAAGCCACCACTCCTCCCTCCCGCATCAACGCACCTCTAAGCCCCGCTAAGGAAGCATCCATGCAAATGAAAAACTCACCCCGAGGATTAGGTATTGCAAGAATAGGTGCTATAGTGAGACACTCCTTCAGTGTCCTAAAGGATTTCTCACATCTAACTAACCAAAAAAATTTCTTCCCTTTCATTTGAAGGGAAGTGATAGGTGCTTGCAATCCGAGAGAAGTCCCGAACAAATCTCTTGTAGTAACCTACGATGCCATGAAGTCATGTGTACCTCAGTCCACAATAGTGGGTGCTCTCTAATCCATAATGGATCTAATCTTGGAATGATCGATGGTGATACCTTCCTCAGAAATGATATGACCCAAATATTGCACCTCCGTCTGAAAGAATGCACACTTCTCCAAGTTCCCGTAAAGTTGCTACTCCAAAGACACTAAAGAACCTGGCAAAGGTTCCCCTCATGCTCCTCATGCGTACGTGAGTAAGTCAAAATGTTATTAAGGAAGATGAGCATGAAGCGATCTAAGAAGCTCCTGAGTACCCCATTCATCAAACTCATAAACATTACGGGGGCATTAGTCAAACCAAAAGGCACCACTGTGAACTCATAGTGGCCATATCTCATACAAAAAGTGGTCTTATGAATATCCACCTCCGTAATCCTCAACTGATGATAGCCTAACTTAAGATCAATCTTAGAGAAAATTATGGCTCCCTTCATCTGATCAAACAAGTCATCAATACGTGGAAGGGGATAACGATTCTTGATCATTACCTTATTCACCGGTGGCAAGAATCAATACACAACCACAAAGACCCATCCTTCTTCTTCGAAAGATCACCAATACACGCCATGGGGATACACTAGGATAGATAAGGCCTTTCTCCAAAAGGCCCTCAAGCTGCAACTTGAGCTCACAGAGCTCTGAGGTGGTCATCCGATAAGGTGCTCATGAGATATGCTCTACTCCAGAACCGCACCTATATGAAAATCAATCTCATGTGGGGGTGGTAACATCGGTAGACCCCTTGGAAAGACATCTGAAAAATCTCTCAAAATGGGGTGATCATCTAGCAATGATCCACTAGACCCATCCTCTCGATCTATCATTGACTCAGTAACAAATACATCCGACAACCCATCGCACACACCACTTAGGCTACATAAAGCAAAGATGGTGTGAATAGAAATGGGTCTCCTGACCCCCGAAATCACCAACTCAACTCCCAAATCATCTACAAAAGACATAATCTTGTTGTAACAATCCACTTTAGCCTTGTGTGCCAATAACCAATCCATCCCCAAGATGACTCCATAAGATCCCAAAGGAAGGATACAGAGATTTGAGGTAGTGGTGAAAGGTCTTTCATCCACTACACACTCCATAACTAAGGATTCTATAGAGATCTTGGCTCCAGAAGCCATCTCAACATCCCAACTATAACCCTTCCTAACTACCACCAGCCTGCATCACTCTACTAAATATGGTGCAATGAAAGAATCAGAAGAACTAGAATCAAACAATATAGAGGTAGGAATACCCCCAATGCTACATGTAGTCTCAATGACTGTACTCTGATGCTTAGCCTGGTGGTTCTCAACCACTATATAAATCTTGTGGTTGCATCCCATGTCACCAATAGTCGGCTCTGAGATCTATGTCTTACCCTTGTTATGGTTCTGAGGGTAGTCTCTCTAAAAATGTCCCACAACTCCACAACCAAAACAACCACCTGATCCTCTCCAATGAGTAGCACCTCCAGTAGGTGCTCTAGAAGTCTATGTTGTGGATCCTGATGATCCAACGGTGGTGCCGTTATGGCCTCTGTTAGTGAGCTCCTGCCTTCTTGAGCTCTAGGTCCACCCTATGTCCTGATGGGACCCTTAGGAGGAGGCCCCATACTCTGACCTCTCTATGCATCAACTCTCTATGGAGGTCTATAAGTGCGAGGGATTGTTGTTGTTGCTTCTCTCTTTGGGGTCTAAATGATGACTGTGAAGAACTCTAGCCACCATGATGAGGAGGAGATGACCCCCTTGATCTATTTTTCTACATTTGTTGTATGTGGCTCCGGAATCACTCTCTAGCTTGCTAGGTCTTCCCCTTAGTCTCCTATGCTATGTAGGCCTTGTACACGACCTCTGCTAAAGTCTATGGGAAGTGGATCCAAACCGAAACTTTGATGTTTAGGTTCAGGCCCTAGATGAACCTATGGATCTGCACCTACTCATCCTGCATGTACTCAACATACTGGAGTAGATCCAAAAACCTACTCTCATACTCAGCCACTGTGAGTGATTCCTATCGGAGGTCATGAAACTCATCTATCTATTGTTGTATGAACCTCCATGACAAATATCTATTTCTCAAACGCTCCTCAAAGAGCTCCCAAGTAACTGTCTCAAAATCAACATGGAGCTTCTACTCTCTGTCCTCCACCCATACAACACTCCATCCCTCGGTGGCTGGATTGCAACACTAGCTTTCATGTTGTTAGATTAAGGAAAGAGCTTGAAGTATCCACTCAAGCTAACCAACTAGGCCCTCTTCTTTAAATCCACCTATGTCACTAGAATAATATGATGGTTGAAGCTTTAGGATCTCCCTGATGTGATCTACACTATGGTCCGATGGCCTCGAGGTCTCTCTCTATGCTCATCCCTAAGCCTAGGGCTCTGAGACCTCTCTCTATGTCCTAACACTCGCCACCACCTTGTCTCCTATGTGGTGACTCTTCCTGGCTGACTCTTCATGGGAGTTATCTCCTCCATGCTCCTCACTGGGTCGAGGAGATACCTGACCCTCAATGGAAGGGACCTTATCATGTTTGGCCGTATGTCCTCCTACCGATTCTCCACATAGAGTGGCATTAACATCTGAAGAGTCTGCAAAACTGGGGTAGGATGGTTGCTTTATTGTATGATCTCGGTGGTGGTAAGGCCGAGTCTATGTGAAAATACCCCTCATCCCGTATGCACCTCCCCGCACGTGCACTCAAGGTGAGAGTTAGTTCACCTTTCTAAGTTTTATTCAGTTTCCATGTTTACTAAAATATGCAATTTCTAAACTAAGTTGTTTTCTAGATTTAAAAGTGTGCTAGGTTTAAGTTTCATGTCTCAAGTTTTCTAGTGTGCCCAATGGTCCAATATTTTGAACCATTACTCTGATACCAAGTGTAACACCTGCTAAAACAACCCACTTGAGACCCAAGAAACAACCTAGGATTAGTTAGAAAAATTATGGAATAATTTTTTTGTTTAAAAGAGTCTACAACTAGGTTACAAGGAAACAACTATCACTAACAAGTTCCAGAACAATTATAATCCACTAGAACATACTTTTCCTTTATTAACAATTATTAGAGGTCATAAGGTCAAAAATTTAGGGTTAGAAGGTTCAATGGTTCAGAGGGTGAATCTTTACCATACCCACTCTCTAACAAAGCTTAAATCTTCACTTAATTTTCCCCACACTTAACGCATTCAAAATTTCCCTAAATCATTCCCATTGGATAGGAAATTTCCTTACCTTTCCATTGATATAAATAATTCCTCCTAAATCTTCATAAAACTCAAGTTATGGGTCAGCGGGCCTTAGGGTGAAAATTTTCCCCAAAGAGCGGGCTTGCGGGCCTAGGGGTGAAAATTTTCCCAAAGGGCGGGTTGGTGGGCTGCGGGAGACTTATGGAACATTTTCCACGTGGAGTGTAAAATTAATTTTACGCCTGCGTACATGCGGTTCCACAATGTCCACAAGGGACACATGGCACTTCTCAAGCCAACGTATGGAAAACGGAGTGGCAAGAGGCATTTGAGAAAATTTCCCGTGTGGGGCGAAAAGCCAACATTGTGCTGCAAGTCCACAAGCTGCAAGGGACACGTGGCATCACCTAAGCCAACACGGGAAAGTAGAGTGGTGGGGAGAAATTTTTTTTAACACCCTAAAGGGCTAAGAGGGTAATAATGACCCGCACCTCCGCCTGATGCCTCGTGATGCCATGTGGCATCACCGATTGGTTACTGGTGCCTAGCGGGGAAAACTTGTAAAATTTTCCCAAAATTTTCTCGGATACACTAAGTTTAAAAAGAGGTCCGCCCCTCTGCCAACACCTCATGGTGCCACATGGTAGCCTCTAATTGGCTATAGGCCAATGGGGTGGTGGGGAAAATTTAGAAAATTTTCCCAAAAATTTTCCTAAGTGTTTAAGGGAAAAATCCAAGCCGGGGCTCATGAAGGAAAATTTTCCCAAAATTTTAATGCCAAGTGAAAAAAACTTCAAAAGGCCATAACTTTTGATAGAGATCTTGGTTTTGGGAAAAAAAAGACTTTCTAGAAATCTCTCTGTCCTTTTTGCACGAGATCATTAATTTTATATTTGATAAATTTTAAGGGGTCAAGTTTAAGAAAACGTCCTACATGAGCTTATACACAGTAAACTGGTAAATTTTAACTTGTTAAAATTATTCAATTTGATCCTCTTCCTCTCTCAACATGTCAATTAGACATGGAGGATTATTCTAAGAAGAATTTAGGATGCATTTAGAAGGTAATTTTTCTTGATTGATTTCCAATTCAAATATTTTACAACTTCGAGACACCAAAATAACTGTGAAAGGTTTGGGCATTCTAATGCTACTGGCATTCCCAATCCCAACTCCCTCCACAAGAATTCTGATGCCACTAGCATTCCCTTATGCCCCCCACATGGATTCCCCATAGCCTTCTCCTACACCATTCCTAGGCAGTCTACCCAAACAACCCACAAACATGCTAAAACATTCACACAATAACATGTACATTCATAAAGAAAAGGAGTATTTCAAGAGCCAAGCTCTTACCTCTCCATGATGGAGTTGTCTAAGTTCCAAAACAAAAAGATTTCCAATGCCAAAATACAGTCCAAAATCAACAACCAACAAGCATGCAAGGGTCTCCAATCTCCTTCCAAAAGCAAGAGCTCCACATAGCAAAAATTCACCCAAAAGGAAGTATGCAAAAATGTTCAACAACCCAAAACAAAGCAAGGAGTTATAATTTTATAGAAGAGGGAAGAGAAGAGGATGAGGTGGATCCATGTAGGATGCCACATCACACATCCTCAACTCCAACACAAAAGTCAAATTCATTCTCCAATGCACAATAAAGAGGTGGGTGAAAATATGACAGTTTACTTACACACTCCAAAAAGCCCACACCCCATAAGGACTGAATTTAATAAAATGTAAGAAGAGTGCAATTAAAACTTACAATTAGTCATGTCAAAAATCATAAAGAAGGTCTAAATTCAACCCTCCAACTATAGGTAAGGTTGGTAAGTAAATTTAAGAGACATGGGACAAGTTTAACTTGTCCCACAAGCCTCCAAAATCATCCTCTAAGGACAAATTCAAATTTCCAAGAAGGTGGAGTGTTTCACACTCAAAAGTTAACTTACACATCACTTGCAAGGTCACTTACACATTACTTACACATTATTACAACACTTTAAAACATGGCCAACAACTTTATTAATTACATTCTTATGACATCTTTTAATTAATTAACTAAACAATATGATTACTCATAATATTAACACCGATAACCACACACCAGGTTTGCATAGAAAATATTATTCACGGAATAATAATTCACCTTCTATATTCATTCAGGTTTGTATTACAGAATATATAGAATAGCTTGTTCCTATAATTTAGGAAACAAGTATAACCACTAACTCCATCAAACCTATTTATGTGGGTGAGTACAACCTACTCAACCACTACACAAGCCAACAAATATTAGTTGTTTATAAAACAACTAATTACAATAGTAATTTCTTTTACATTTCCGTAATTAATAATACACAAACTATATTATAATGTGAAGCACTAATCAATATTTCCTAACAAACAAAACATTTAATAAATAATGAAAAAGGATGAAAGCACCACAAAATAAACACATGCAAACATTAAACAAAGGGACCAAATAAAAGAAAAACATAAAATCCCCTTGGTCACATTCAAAGGAAATCCCCATGGGAATCCCTAACAAAAAAACAACACACACACAAAACATGTTACCATGGTGACCTTGTTGAATTCATCTAGAATTCCAATATGGTTGGTCTCCAATCCAACGATGTTTGTTGTGATATTTTAACCTTCTGCAAAACACAAATACCTCCTTCACCTCGTAGCGATATCGAATACCCAAAATATATAAATATAATTAAATTTCCAAAATCATCTAGATATATGAATTACAAAAACATCGAAGAAATCTAACAATATCATTTACAATTTATATCAAGAACTATATCATCATCATATAATGTCCATTTTCTAGGTCTACTCCCAATATCCAAATATAAAAAGTCCACACAACATCCATAATATAACCATGTCAAACAATATATCAACATCAACATATAAAATGTCTCTAATAATCATCATGCATCATATGAGGATCAAAGTCAACAATAATCCATGATCAAATATCTAGCATCATACTATATCAAAACTATAATAATGTGCACAATATAGTTGGAGTGTCACGATCGATATCAAAAGGTGTCAAAGGGAAGTGGGCACTACAGACACCCATGTATCCATGTCATGTAGGTCATTCCTTCAAATTTCCATCTGTGTATTTAGATGTGCCATAAAGGATAGATAATCACCATTCGGGGTGATCCATAACCATTTACATTACGCGAACCTTACATAGTTTTTCTCATACATCTTATGAATGCCCTTCTATATATTGTTGTTTCTTTGTAAATAGAAGCTATCAAGGAATGTGTGCATCTAGATTCACTCACTCCTTGCAATAAAAAGTTTCCTTCGGTAGTCAATCCTTTCACATCATGAGAAGCAATGTCGGAAAAATATGGCCTAGGTAAGCCATTCACTCTTGAATAAGCATTATTAATAGCAAATCTATCTATGTCACCCAAGACACGTGGTAAAACTTATTTTTAGTTCAAAAACACTCAGGATCAATGCCCTAAACCATTGGAGAATTTCATTCCTAGTGGTTTCTTATCCGAGGAAAATATGTTAGAATATTCCACTAACAGAGTACCTAAAGGTACCATGGCTTCATGCCATCAGTCCCTGCTATATTTCAAAGGCCACCATATGATGTACGTGATGGGTTACAATGGGTTTAGATGTGGAATCAATGTGCAAGGGGGATTAGAGCCCATTCCTATCCCTCGCTTCAAATCAAATAAACATGGTCTTGGAATAAGACATCATGATGATCCACCCTTTGAGATTCATGCCACCTCTTCCAAATGTGAGGATGAATCATCTCATTCTGATAGTGACGTGGATTCCTAATAAAGCCTCAACAATGATCTTGACTTCACTAAATTATTCCCTAATTCAGTTGTCCTTACCTTATCTAGATCTAATCCTTAAACCAATTACCAGGAAACCCTTGTATATCCCAAACTTGTAGATTAGGATCAATAATTTCACATTCTAGTCAATTTCTTTGAGAATGACGAGGCATTTGTAGAATTCATGGGACTCGGGATTTTATTCCAGTTGGGGATCACAAGAAAGGATTTACAATTCAACTAGACACCTATACATACTTTGGAGAAGAAGCAGAGATGTGTTGATGCTTGAATAAGAAGGTCATAAACAAGAGTAACAATACTTCATATAAACCTTGTGCAAGGAATAAAGGAAATTTTCATAGCAATAGACTTTTTGAAGCACTCATAGATAATTAGAACGAAGAACCTATGGAAAAATGATCTATCCATTTAAGGATGATGATGAGCTACCTAAGGAGGTTGACCTTACTCTTCCCCCTGATCCTACCCAGATGGAGGATACTTCTAAGATGCTTGTGGAAGAAACCATCAGTGTTAACATTGGCTCGAAGAGGAACCTAGAATGATAAAGTTGGGATCTTCACTCTCAACTCGGGAATAATAGATTTTTGTGGAACTATCAAGGGAATATGTAGATATATTTGTATGGTCATACACTAATATGCCTTGTTTGGACCCATACTTGGTCATGCACAACCTCATTGTGCACCCAGATGCCAAACCTATCAAGTAGAAGTTGAGAAAGATGCACCCTAAAATTACACTCCTTGTCAAAGAGGAACTGGAGAAATTATTAGTTGCTGATTTCATTAAGCCCATTGACTATTCAGATTGGA
This sequence comes from Taxus wallichiana var. yunnanensis, assembly GCA_018340775.1. NCBI lineage: Eukaryota > Viridiplantae > Streptophyta > Pinopsida > Cupressales > Taxaceae > Taxus > Taxus wallichiana. Next base: position 737,712,887 of record CM031241.1, read on the forward strand.
TATCTAACATAGTCCCTATTCAAAAGAAACCTGTTGGCATAAGGATCTGCACTGATTTTTGTGACATCAATAAAGCATGTCCCAAGGATGAATTCCCCTTTCCTAACATTGATATGATCATTGATTCCATTGCTGGTTATGAAATTTTGTCCTTAATGGATGGTTTTTAAAGTTATAAGAAAACTAGGATTGCAGAGGGAGGATCAACATAAAATGACATTCATCACCCCTTGGGGAACATTCTATTACAAATTCATGCCTTTCGGACTCAAGAATGTCGGGGCCACCTATCAACATGCAATGATTGTCATCTTCCATGACATGATGAATGACATCATGGAGGATTACGTTGATGATATTTTAGCAAAGTCTAAAAGTAGAGGAGAGCACCCTGAAGTGCTAAGACATATTTTCTAGTGTCTCTGGGATTACAAGGTACGCTTGAACCCCAAGAAGTGTGTCTTTGGCATTTTTTCAGGGAAACTCCTAGGTTTCATTATTTCACAAAGAGGAATAAAATTGGACCATGCAAAGGTTATGATTATTATAGACATGCCTCCACCTACAACTCTCAAATAACTAAGGAGTTTATAAAGAAATATTCTTGTAATTCGTCACTTTATTTCACAACTTACGGATAAATGTCATCCATTTACACATCTACTAAAAAGGATGTTGCATTCAACTAGGGACCAGATTGTCAAAAGGCATTTGCATTGCTAAAAAAATATCTCGTCAACCCACTTGTACTCATGTCACCTACCCCAGGTGAACCTCTCCTCTTCTACATCTTTGCTACTTAGTTTGTTATTTGTGCACTACTTGCCCAATATGATCTATACCATAGATAAATGGTATTTTATTACCTCATCACACTCTAGTTTCCTATGAGTTAAATTACCCATAGATTGAAAAATCATGCCTAGCAGATTGTCTTTGCCTTTCAAAACTTTTCCACTATCTCCTTAACAATAAAAACAAGCTAATATCTAGAGTTGACCCTATGAAATACCTTTTATCTAAACCCTCCCTTACAGGATGAATGACGAATTGGATCATTATCCTAAGTGAATTTGATATTGAGTTTGTGAATCAGAAATCCTTGAAGGGACAAGTTTTGGACGATCAATTAGCAGAAGCTCCTTTACAATGAATGGAACCTTTGTGTCTGGACTTTCCAGATGCATCCATGATGTATGTTGAAGAGTCTGTAGAATGGAAAGTCCATTTTGATGGATCATTCACCTTCCATGGATCGGGAGTAGGAGTGGTGCTCATCACTCCCATAGGTGAGGTTATCCCAAGAGCATTCTATTTGGGATTCCCTTACACTAATAACATTATAGAGTATGAGGCACTCATTTCTGGTTCCAAGTTGGCTATCACTTGGAATATCAGATAACTACGAGTCATTGGGGACTCCCAAATCATTATTAAGCAAGTTAATGATGAGTATAAATTCAAAGATGAAAAACTTATTCCATACAAGAAATTGGTTGAAACCTTGAAAGAATATTTTACATAGATTATCATTGATAAAATGCCAAGGTTGCATAATAGATCGTAGATGCTATGGCTACAATTGGGTCTCTCTTACGCATTTCACAAAGAGGGAAAGAAAAATTCCTTTCTTTATAGAGCATTTACAAATACCCACATTCGACATGCTAGAATCTTGTTTGGCATGTGAAATTGTTTGTCCATCCTCCCCTTAGTATGACCTTATATTTAGATACCTAAAATATGACACGTTTCTCCAAGAAATTACCCATTCTAAGAATAAAACCCTTATCCTCCGTATCGCCCATTATACCCTCCTAGGAGGCACCCTTTATCGTTGTGTCTATGATGGGAATCTGCTTCACTATTTAGATGTTACTTGACTACCACACTATTAAGGAAGTACATGGTGGTATTTGTTGATTTCATACCAGGCGTGCATGGTCTTGTCTAATAAGCTCTTAAGGGTAGGTTATTATTAGCCCACCATGGAAGTATATTGTTGTAATTTTGTCAAGAAATGTGAGCTATGCAAAAATTATGGGAACTTGATACATGCACTACCACAAGATTTACATCCTTTTGTGACACCTTGGCCATTTTCTAAATAGGGCCTGGATCTCATAGGGAAGCTCCATCCTTCTTCATATGGCCACACCCATATTATCACCGCCACCGAGAATTTTACTAAATGGGTAGAGGTTTTTCCTCTTACTTATGTCACTGGTGTGTAAATTTCTAAATTCATCATGAACCATCTCATATGTCATTATGGTATCCCTTCTACCATTGTCACTAATAATGGTAAATTCTTCAAGAATAAAATGGTTAATACATTGTGTTAACGCTTCCATATTCAACTCAAGTGGTCTACCCCTATTACCCCCAAGGTAATGGACAATATGAAGCTACCAATAAAACCCTTGTATGAATCATGGAGAAAATGGTAAGATTGGCTATAATTGGCACTTACAGATACATCCTACCCTCTAGGCCTATCAAACCTCCATCCGCAACAACCCCATATTCACTTTTCTATGGAACTAAATCCATCATACCCTTGGAAGTGGAGATTCCCTCCCTGAGAATATATCTCTGGGATTATCTTGATAAAGACAAAGACTATAGAGTAGCTCAGCTAGCAGATCTAGAGATGTTGGATGAAAATCATATAAGAGTGCTTAATCACGTTAAGTTTTACCATAACATAGTATCTAGAGGATATAAAAAATAGATAATTAATCAAGAATTTGATGTAGGTGATCTAGTGCAGAAATAAAATCAAAATAACATCATCAAAGAAAAAGAAAAGAAAGGTAAGTTTGAGGCTAATTGGCTAAGGCCTTATGTGGTGGTTGTTAAATATGGGTCGAGATTATAAACTAGCATATTCAGATGGTGAAGAACTTCCAGAACCTATGAACATCATGCATATCAAGTGATTCTATGCTTAAGTATGGCATGAATATCAGATAAGAACTAAAAAGTAGAAAAACAAAAAAAAACAAAAAAAAAAAAGAAAAACATGGAAAATTTGAGAAAATAGTAAAGAAAAAATAGGTCATCCACGTGTGAAAACCATGCAATTGTGGCACAGTGGGTAGGTCTTTGGGTGAAAACCAATTTCCAACACTCAAGGAAGATTCATCAGTCACAAGTTACTCTTGCATTAGGACGGGTAACCCTCACCGCTTTCTAGGAATAACTTACTTTTCTAGGTCTAGGAACCCTACCAAATCCATCTTTGCCGAGCTATGATCTGGATTATTTACTCTTATATCTGCATGAAGGATGTGCCTTTGAATATTTCCGTCTAACATTGGGGGCACCATCACATTCCACTTTCTCATATATATACATGTGGCATTCGGCCCTTTGTATATTCCCACATCACACTGGGGAATCCATGCTTCTTTTTCCTTGTACATTGCTTTCAGAACATGACCTTAGAAAATATAAAAACATTCAGAAAAAGATACACAAAATCCTAAACATTCAAAAAATCCCCCTTAGAACGAAGCTACACCAACTTCCCAACATTGTCTTAGGGAACCTCAAAAACAATGTGAACAACAGCCTTGAAAACTTATCTTTCAAGATAACCCAAAAACATTAGAAAATATATCAATTTTGTCCCAAAAAATCAAGGGACTAATTAAATTACTTTTAGTTGTCGATTTGTATAGTTTTGGTTTTATATTTGTTTATTTTTGTCATCTTGTTCTTGTGTGTTTGTTTACTACACATCTATTGATATCATGTCTACCATCTATCATTCATCACAAATAACATCATATATACAAAAATGCTAAGTTTGACATCATGCATGTATACTAATATAATCATCACATATTGTATCATTAATGGGGGCAAGAGGGATTGTGCATGATCACAAATATATCCCCCACACTAATATCATCCCAAATTCTAGCATCTACCAAAATATCTCATGTACAAGATGTATGATATCATATAAATCCCCTCGGGAACTATTTTCCACCTAATGCTTATGTCTTCACCCCGACACATTTTTAAATATTTGCAGTGCTTCTTGTCTTCTATTTTTATCTAGTGCTATGATTATTTTAAAATAATTATTGTTGTCCCGTTTGTCTTCTCGTCGGGGTATTTTATTTCCACCTAATGCCAATTCCTTTACCTTGGGGATTTTCATGTGATTTAGCTAACCTTCCATTTCCTAAATTCCTCTGACCGATCAAAAATTTTAAAATTATAAAACCATTCAAAAATCCAAAAAAATCATAAACACTTCGAAAATGGACTAAAATTGGTAAAAAGCTCATTTGTAGCTGAAATCTATGTCTCTCACATGGCACTCATCTTGTATCTTGCTGAAGTTTTCACATGTTTTGAAACAATGACTCACGGATCACCTAACTCTACAATCATTTACAAAATCTATGTTGCTTACTTTGTTTGTACTCTGGGGCACTATTAGTTGCTTGGTATTGTTTTTGTCATGCACATTGCTTTTCCATTAGACCCAAGTGTCCTCCATCATTTCCCTTGCATATACAAATTTCTTGGGGCATCATTTTAAACCCTTGTCATTTATAAAAAAATTTGGGACTACATCTCGATAACAAAATATTTTTACAATTATCTTCAGCGTTGTTGGTTTAAGTGTGTGTAATTGTATTTATTTCCTGTTAGGTGAGTTTTTATTTCTCATATTACACTTGCGTGTTTGTTTGTTGCATGGAGTTGTTTTAGTAAGGCACAATTGTTTGTATCTTGGATTTTCATGTCATTTTACACTTTTGTCATATGCTTGCATTTTAATAAGGACTGATGATGAGGATTCTAAGCAAAATGATGATTAAACATTGTTTGCACTAGTTTGTGGATAGCTCAATATCCATTTTTCTTGTTGTTTTCTCATCTTCTCTTCACATTTTTCTTTCTTTTGTTCTATTTTCGATCGTCGATCGAGTTCTTCCATCACCCCATCAACACTTGAGGGGGCATCCCTTTAGCTAACTAATTTTTATTCTACCCCTTCAAAAAAATCATTTGCTTATGTTTGTCTACTTTCTTTGAAGTGACATAGCTTATGTCACCCCAAAGAGGGGAAAATGTAGACACATGTAGTTTGATCAAAGCACTATTATTCTTAATATTGCACTAACTATTCTCACTCCTTGCAAATTGATGACATACCATTAGTTAGACCTATCTAACTCCCCTCTTACAACACTCTTTTGGTCGTATTCCTCTTGTAAATCAATTAAGCAAGATAATATAGCCTCTTATTGACTAAACCATCTTCTCATTCCCTTATAGACTACTTCTACTAGCTTCTAGACTATCAATCCATTTCATTGGATTGATTAGACCTCTCAAAACTCTCTCAAAACCATAATTCCTTGCTAAACAAGATTAACTAGCTTAACTATTCCTAACCATGATTAAGAACTTCTAAACCTAGTCAAAAATTACTTTGACTCACTAATCAACTTGTTTACTCCTTTTAGTCCCACATGTACCAAACTTTCCCCACTTTCCCAAATGGAAAATTATAAATAGCCCACTACCCCCTCTCATTTTTAAGAACTCCCCTTCTTCCTAACATAAATTATAGCATTTTGGTTAGGGTTTAGAGCTTATTTCATTTGTTTATTGAGTTATTGCTTTTCCATTGCACCACACGCACAAGAATTGAGTAAATGGGAAGAACCATTGTCCTTGAAGACATTAATGGTGATATCCCATTCTCATAATCATAAATGGATTGCTTAGAATCTACCTATGTACATTTTTAAAGCTTTCAAGAATAGAGGATTACTAAATATGTTAGGTTGCTTGTTTCTTTCAATTTTAATACTTGCAAAGTGATGAATCCTTGTTTATTTCTTATCTGATGGTCCACCGACTAGTTTTTAAAAGCCTTCGGGGTTTCTTGAGATATTCTTACCCCATGTCAATGGATTTTACAACTTTTCATTAAACACAACTTCCATGGATCTACAAATCAATAAACATAGGGGACATGGGCTAGTAGTGGCACACCCTAAGTTAAGGGGTCCACATAATTAATTGTTTATCGCATGAGATTGTGATTTTTATACTAATATGTAGTTCATTTTTTTGTTAGCTTATATTTTTTCTTTGGAATGTTCAATTGGAGGGAAAGCCATATTTTGAATTGATTTAAAATAATAAATTTGAGTTACACTACAACCAAGGTGGAAACCAATACTTGAATATTGGTGAAAATTCTTGAACATTGAATTTTTTATACTTGTACATGGGTAAAAGGTATTACATGTCATGATGTGATTGGCTACTCTACATAATTATTATGTCAAAAATAAATAACTACTAGATAGTACTATGAAAACTATTGGGTATTGTGTGATCAATAGTCATGTCAACTATTGGACCATGTTCATCTATTGGCCCCTCACCCCCAATTTTTTTTTGTTTTATACGGTCTAGCGGATTCTAGGATTATTTATTGCTTGCGAATAAGGTTTCTATCAATTTAAAAATGTCTTTAAGATTAAATCATGCATAACTGCAGAAAAAAATGTTATTTATTTCAGAGAAGCCAACATCGATGTGTGAAACAAAATTTTAAACTATGTAGATCTGAGAAAACTCGTTCTTTTATTGGTCCATGATCCATGATTGTCTCTTCACCCAAGTTAGAGACAGAATATTTCCCAAAAAAGAATCGCAAAAAATGATTGCACACTGTGAATCTTTAAGAACCTTCAAGTAGTTACTTTATTCCATAAAAATACACAATACATTGATGGATTTAGAACCAAAGTATATACTTCAAACGCCAATTGTGCATTTGAAGCTTTTCAATGATCTACACAGTTTTGTCCTCTCCTGCATGTTTCAACCATGTACATAATTCAATACAGATTTTCAAATTAGTCTTATTTATTCCATCAAATCTCCAATAAGTTGGGGTTTTTTCCTCTTTGACTTTGTGCAATAAGAATCCTCATAGTTTCCTCATAGATAGAACGTGACACCGCCTTAAAGACAATCCTAATAAGAGCCTGAGAAACACTCCCAAAAAATGCCATCTCACACTTTGTGCCTTGCAGGAAAAGGAAAGGCAACAGAGGGCACTCCATACTCATCTATCATAACTCCATAGTACCACCAAACACCACAAGCAAATAGAATAATGAAAAGGAAGCCAGGACACCAAAAATTAATAACATATTTCTACCCCTTCCCGTGATATTATATCTAGGAATGTGTTAGCTCACCCTGGTTTCATATGGTCATCTCTCTTAATGATGCCTTGGTTAGCCAAGAAATCGGTGACGCAATTTACTTCTCTATAATTATGGTTTAAAACCCACTTAGGGATTTTTCTCAACCAATGAAAATGTTGGTGATATAATAATCCAACTTCTAGGAAAAATATTTTCCCTTTCAAACATCATTTATTACCACCTAGGAATCGCCTTCAATTTCCAAAGCTTCACAACTAATGTTGACCGCCAGTTTGAGACCTACCAACAAAGCTTGAGCCTCTGCCTCATTACACATGTCATATTTTAAAGGAAAGGACCCAACTATTACTAAACTTCCATCCACATCTCTAATTAAACACCCCACTCTTGATAGGCCCAGGTTTCCTTTTGAGGCTCCGTCAAAGGTAAGTTCTTGAAAATTGGGAGGGGGTGGAAAATTTTGGATGGTAAACACTTTTATTATACTAGAGCTATGAATCGGAGTGGTGGAGGAGAAATTTCTCTAAGTGGGACATGGAGGTGGGCTTAGGTCCTTAATGTTTCTTTGAGAGATCTGCATTCAAAGCACCTTGTTATGTTCTACTTGGTCCATATGGATAAGTTCAACCCCTACCTCAAGGTGTCCCCATGGCCACTTATTGAAAGCATCCAATGAACTCAATGGGAATGGAACTTGGGTTGATGATTACAAACTACTTGTAAATTTTTATGCTAAAATTTTTTCTTATACCACATCTATGAACTATTATGGTGGAGGAGCAATATTTCTAAGTGGGACATGGAGGTGGGCTTGATTTCTTAATGTCCTCCTAGCGATCCAAATTTTAAGTTCCCCACTATGCTCCACTTGGTCCATATGAAGAATTTTGACCCCTACCTCAAGGTTTCCCCATGGCCACTTATTGAAAGCATCCAATGAACTCAATGGGAATGGAACTTAGGTTGATGATTACAAACTACTTATAACTCACCAATAGCCCAAGAACTTGAGTTCATCTTGTCTTTGAATATTTTTTGTCTAGTCGTGAATTTGAATATCTCATCAGTCATTACTAATTGTCATGTATGCAAGACAAAAACTATCCTAGTGGTCGCTAACCTCAAGCCTTTGTGATGTTGCAACAATGTTGATTTGAATAACATATTGAACCCAGTGGCCACTAGGCTTAAAATTTAACATAACGACCACTAGGCTTAAATTTTCATTTAGAATTCATGTGATAGACTTCAAATATACTAGTGAGATCAGTGGGCACTAGGCTTAAATTTTCATTTGGAATCATGAGTATTTAGGAAATAAATGTAGTGAGCAACCACCCTAGCATTCATCAGTCATTAAAAATAGTCTTTTAAAATTGAAATATAATTATAGGGAACATTCAAGCAGCTTGCTATTTTCTGTTAGGTCCATACGGAGAAGTTTGACCCCTACCTCAAGTTTTCCCCATGGCCACTTATTGAAAACATCCAGTGAACTCAATGGGAATGGAACTTGGGTTGATGATTACAAACTAATTGTAACTCACCAATATCCCAAGAACTTGAGTTCATCTTGTCTTCAAATATTTGTTGTCTAGTCATGTATTTGAATATTCATCAAGTCACTACTAATTGTCATGTATGCAAGATAACAACTATACTAGCAGTCATTAACCTCAAGCCTCTATGATGTTGTAATAACATTGATTCGAATATACTATTGAGCTCAGCATCTACTAGGCTTAAATTTTCATTTGGAATTCATGTGATAGACTTCGAATACACTATGGATCTTAACATCCGCTAAGCTTAAATTTTTTTTTGGAATCACGAGTATTCAGAAAATAAATGTAGTGAGAAATCATGCTAGCATCCGGTAGTCATTAAAAATAGTCTTTTAAAATTTAAATATAATTGTGGGGAGCATAGTTATATTTTCAATTGAGTCATTATAAATTATCTTGAATGAAAGATAGAAAATATCCTAGCAAATTAGCTAGAATATCATGTAATAAACTTTAAATAGAATTTTATACTCGATGCCACTGGATAAATAATCGTGTTGGATTTTAGTTTAGTTTTGAGTTTTTAGTCGGGTCGTTAATCATTATCTTGAATGTAAATACAAAAATTATCCTAGTGGCCGGTAATCTTAAGTATTTATTATGTTACAAAAATGCAGTGTAATAATCTACGACATTAATATTTGCTAGGCTTCGAATATCATGTGATAGGATTTGAATTAATCTGGTCTTTGACTATTTTTGTCTTGGAACATAAAAGAAAGAAATTAAACATCCACCCTAGCACTCGCTAGTCATATAAGGTTGTAATTTTACATCCAAATCTAATAAATGAGCTAGTTAATTTTTCAGTCAGGTCGTTACTAATTATCTTGTATGCAAGGCAACAAATATCCTAGTGGCCACTAATCTCAAGTCTTTGTTATGTTACACCAATGTTATTTACTAATCTTTGACATTATTGGCCACTAGGCTTCAAATATCATGGTAGGATTCTGATAAATTAATATGGAAATATAAATATAATAATGGTGCTTAGCTTGGTTTTCAGGCGAGTCATCCTAGTTATATCATATATGAGTCAACCATAATCTTAATGGCCACTAGTCTCTGTTCTTGTTTTAAAAATGTATTTAGGAAACTCTTTAATATTTGTCTTGTCTTGGAATATTTGTTTCCTTGTTTTGTCTTGTAATAGCTAGGCAATGTCATAAACATCGAGCTTAATGCGGCCTCTAGTCTTGGAATATGTTATTTTAGAATTTAAATATTGTTACTTTATATTGGCTCATTTATCAAGTAAGTCATTACTAACTATAAATGAAATATATGTTTGTAAATAGAATGATTAACATTTATATTTAATAATATTTATGATAACATATAATGTGCTTACCTTTTTTCTAAACATAAAAATTGTAAAGACAATGCATTTAATTATTTCTACGTGGAAAAACAAATATAAAAAACTATGTATATTAACACAACAATCAAGTGTGAATCAAATATTGAAGAATTAGTCATGACTATTCTTTCATATTTAAAAAATCATTAAAGGAAGTCAAAATGATTACCTAAACTATATAAAAGAAAACCATTACAATTTATAAAAAAGAATATGTGACTCGTGTTTTGTTGCTAGAGATAGATGCCAATGCTTACGGGAAAAATTAAATGGATGAAGAAGAATGAAAAAGAAAACCAGAGAGATAGATATAAGGTCTAAAAGGGAATCATTTTAATGAAAAAGAATACTTGAGCTATGGCTAAACATAAAAAATGGGTTTTCGGAAATAAATATTTTAAAAGGGATTACAAAATCTTCATCACGGGTTGACTAAAATTTGGTTTCGAGATAGAGCAAAAATTTTGACAAGATGGAATGGAACTACAAAGGCACCAAAGGGAAAGGCAAAGTGATGGGTTGCGGTGTAAAACAAAAGAACTAGGTGAATACGAGCTGCTGCAAGTGCCCGCCATCAACTACGGTACACATAAAATAACATAGATGCTTTTGATAAATACATGTTTTAGTTGTATATGATATTTTGACGTGATTGATAATGTCTTTTAAAGCTTTGTATTCTCTCTAAAACATAGTATTAGTGAGATTCTATCTGTAACATGTTTTTAGTCTCACTTTTGATTTTTTCCTTTGTTCACCTCTCCGATATGCACTAGCACCCGTGATCTATCCATTATCATTTTTTTTTCCTTTTTTTTCCCCCAAACATGATTACGATCGTTGCCTCATCTTACCATTCCAAAAACCTCCAGAATCGAGAACTCGAATAGTAAAGTAGTGTCTCGTACATGATGTATTCTGATTTCAAGAGCTCCTTTTCTACGCTTACAAAATAAAAAAAAAGAAACCCTAATATATATTTCTCTAGTTTATTTAGTTTTTTCCAAATGCATTCAACGAAAGAAATTACGAAAACTGAAAAAAGTGGGAATAGGAAATTTAAATTTTTAATTTTCCTTCTTAAAGAAAAAGTGTGGGATTTTGATATTTCAAATATTGGAATTTAATGCGGGGGATTTCACATATCATACTTTGAATCAACCCATCATTAATATTTGCATTTAATTTGGGGCATATGGTGGGATACGGGAAATCAAATTGATTAATTTTACCTACTTTAGAAACAAGTGGGACAACGAAAAAAATTTCTTTGTGATCACTCAGAAAACCACAAATATTAATTTAAGCATAATAAAAAACCATTTAGAAAATAGAAGTGAACATTAGGAAACAAAAAAATTAAATTTTAATAGAGCGATATACACCTCATTAATTATTAATTTTTATCTAGTGTGAATTTGGTATTTTATAAATATAATGTGCATTAATTCGGGGATAGCATGGGATTCGGGAAATCAAATTTATTAATACTACCTACTTTAGAAACAAGTGGGACATCGACAAAAGTTTCTTTGTGGACTCACAACAAAACAACAATTGTTAATTTCAACATAATAAAAAACCATTTAGAAAACAAAAGTGAACATTAGGAAACAAAAAAATTAAATTTTAAGAGAGTGATATATGCCTCGTTAATTATTAATTTTTATCTAGTGTGAATTCAGTATTTTATAAATATAATTCACGTTAATCTGGGAATAACATGGGATACGGGAAATAAAAATTATTAATACTACCTCCTTTAGAAACTGTTGGAACAACATCAACAGCTTCTTTGTAAACTCACAGAAAAATGACAAATATTAATTTAAGCATGGTAAAAAAATCATTTAGAAAATAGAAGTGAACGTTATAAAGAAAAAAAATTAAATTTTAAGAGAGCGACTTATGCCTTGTTTATTATTAATTTTTATCGAGTGTGAATTCGATATTTTTAAGCTATTGTCCGCGTTGATTAAAAAAATCCAATAAAATGTGGCATCTTGTAATTTTCAACCATTTAATTACACAATTATATAATTGACACATTTATTAAGAAAATTTTAATTAGCGATAGAATTAACAAATATTTTTTACCTATAAAAATCTGCATTATTAAGTTGTAATTGTAATCCATTAAAATGTTGCCATGTGGCATGAAATTTCTAATATATCTCATGATCATAGATATTTTGGAGTTATTAACGCTTCACCGAATTTGAGAATACCTTATAGATAGGAAATAAAATAACGACCACTAAGCTCCATTAGAATGATATTTTTAACACCGAATTCAAAATAATAAATACTTACATTTTATAGGGGATCAGGGTATTCTCTTCAGCACGTGTTAATGAATAACTTGTATGTTTTCCATATATTTGTTTAGCATAAGCCTAGCGGTCGCTAGCCTCTATAACTCTTACATTTCATTTCCAACAATGTAAATAAATATCTTTACAATTTTCGATCACTAGTATTTTCATTAACTATAATCTTATCTTATTGACTATACATTCCTTCCATAACCAAGTGTGGCACTACATACCATTGAAGGATTTCTCAACTTCTATATTACTCATAAGTTCTTTTGTGTCTAACACATAATTTATATCGGTTTGTATCAAGTAAAATACTTAGTGACCGCTAAGCTCCATTACTTGAACAAGATCAATCAAACAGTGGGTGTGAAAGAAAATGCTTAGCGGCCACTAAGCTACAATACTTACCAAAAGGAATGATTATGTGGAAAATAGGCTAAACAATTTCTTGATAACATAGATGCTTTATGAAAAATAATACTGATAGATATTACTGGTCGTTAGGAATTTTCCATAATATATTTTGATGGCATCTAAGTGATATATGAAAAAAATTAATGTCGAAATATATGCGGTATTTGGATAGTTAGGAAGAAAGATGATTACTAAAAATGTTTTAAATGTGTGCATATAACACCATAGGGACTGTTAGGCACACACCTTTGCATCCTTTATTTTAAAACACATCGGTGTGCATCAATGAAAATGATTAGCGACTGCTAAGCTTCGCTACTTATCAGGAGGAGTAGATTAGCGGCCACTAGGCTCGACTGATTTTTATTTTGAATATAGAGATGAAACAATAGTTCGTATTAAATAAAATTCTTAGTGACTGCTAAGCTTGATTACTTTTAGGAAGGAATGATTTGCCAGAAGCTAGGCTAAACAATATCTTATTTTGAACATAGCGCTCTAATAACATATCGCACTAAGAATTTTTGTGAAATTTTTAGATGTAAAATATGTGAGATATAAAAAAATTTTATTGTCAAAAGCTATGGAGGTATTTTGAGAAAGTAATAGATTAGTAGCCTCAAGGATAAATTGTTTATTAATTTTGAAAATAGAGATAAAAAAGTTCGTATAAAATAAATGCCTAGTGACTGCTAAGCTCAAATACTTACAGAACATAGCACTCTACGCTTATTGTTTATTGTTAAATGAGAAAGGAATAAATTAATGGCCTCTAGGCTAAATTGTTTCTTAATTAATAAAATAGAAATAAAAAAAGTTTGTATTACAAAAATGCTTAGTGATTGCTAAGCTACGATACTTACAGAACATAACATTTAGATAACAAATCATATGAATGGATGAAATGGCATTACAAGGCATTTTTCATGTCGGTTCATATCAAAGAAAATGCATAGTGACCGCTAAGCTACATTACTTACTGAAAGGAGTAGTTTGGCGCTCACCGTGCTCTACTATTTCTACTTTTCAAAAATATATAGCCAATTAAATTAATTGTCTGTCTTTATGAAAAGATAAGAGTTAGATCATAGTAATAGAAGTACATATTTTGAACATGAAGATGTATCCTGATCATCTTGGCCTTGCATATTTCCATAAATAACCCATTAAACAAAATAGTCCTAAACATTTTACTAAAAATTTAAGGCAAAGATGAACATGGGTCTTGCTCAAGAATGACTGCTTCGAGTCCATGAAGAGCAATGCATGTTTTATGTTTGTCAATTATTCATTGATGAGAAGGCTATCGGCTGTTATCCTATATATTGTCGACGAATCTATTTTAACCATGCAAAAAATAATCTCAACAAGTTTGAAGTCAATATTTGTAATTATATTATATTCGATGGACTATCCTTGAATACAAACCTTCAAGAAGGATGACTAATGACTAGAATTTTTACAACTGATAAGCGTCATTAGTTAGTGAAAGGGAAGGCTTTGCTATTTCTACGATCGATAATTTATTGTAATTAACATAGCCACATAGTGTGGAAATGTTAGATCATTGTAACATATGTACATCAATTAAACCTGATGACATGTTTTGTTCATCTTGGCCTTGCATATTTTCTTAAAATCATCCTTCAAATAAAATATACCTAAAGGATCAACCACATACGTAGGGCGAAGGTGAACAAGATTCTCAGCGCAATATTAAATGATGGACTTCTATTACATTGATCAAATATTTCTGATATAGTATGCCCAATAGTGTGTTTGATAAAATAAACATACTTTTGTGGGCCAAGGAAAATTAAAAAACTGGGTCTAAGTGTTATATGAGTGTGTCAGACTCTCTCCAATCCTCGAAGCTAGTTTGGCAAGATAGCCACCAAAAAGGGTGACCTTCTTCTAGATGTTAATTGCATAATTAATAACATGTCTAACAACTAGAATGTTTATTAGAATGTGATTGTTGGATTGATAGAAGTTGATAATCTTGATTGATGTAAGAGAAGTGTGGTTATGCAAATATCTAGTAAATTTTAAGAAGTCATTTTGCAAATGTGGAAGGTGTTATTACAGAGAATGCTTTGAAGAGGGTATTGAGAAAAGAATGTTAGTGGAAATCATGTTGTGTAGAAGGAATTTTCTTTAACCAACCCTGTTGATACAATATTATATCGATCAATTTTTTTCCAATATACTGGTTTGTATTGCCCAACTATATGATTTATATCATGAAACAAGATGAAGTATGGAATTTTAGACTATTTTCCTTAAATTTTAAGTAATGAGTTTTTTTGTTCAAGACCACACCAATATTTGTTATTTCAAAGGAAAGCAACATAAGGGAATTATCTATCCTCAAGACTTGTCTAGATCTTGATGGCATGATCAATATTTGTGCACTTTGTTGGTCAATAATTCATAGTTGATGCTTAAATATTTTTCTTTTCAGGTCTTGTGATGTTTTGTAATTGGATGTACTCCTAGGATTTTGTCTGCCTAGTTTGAACTCATGGCTTTGGGGTGTGCTTCCATACTACCAAATGTTTTGGTGAATATTCTTATATCATTTTACTTGTTAATAGAATATAAGATGTTATTCATAAATAAAACACACCATCAACCCCAAATTACTAAATTAAAAGTAAATGTAAAAATTATTGAGATTACTCAAGGACCAAATATAGTTTTTATTTTTTTAATGATTATTAATAATTTGAAGATTAACTTATGCATTATCATGATATTAATTACCGAGGTTTTCCTTGACTATATATTACGGACCCTGATCCCACCCAATGTAAATTAATAAATGTATGAATCAATAAATTAAAGTGTTGGAACATTGTTGGTCCGTTACTATTGAATTAAATAATAATGATTTAATTATTGGAGGTGACTCTCATATTATTGCTAACGCCACTATAAAAAAACTTGTGTAAATAAAAATACTTTTGTACTCTTTTATTAATTACATATTGGACCTTTGTTTCCAACAAAGGTCGATATTAATGTTATCCAAAATGTGCCCCTGCTCATTTTTTGTGGATAACTCCTTGTGTTCCCACCTCTCTTGTGCCTCAGTCTACATTTTTGAGTTTTAGACACTCAAATCATTCTAAATGGCACCATCAGATAGAGCTCTCTCTCAGCTTTTCAGAAAGGTAAATTTTGCCTCCTAACTCCTTATATTTTTCAAGTTATGGCTCGGACGGAGTTTTTGTGGAAAATTTTCCCATTTGAGGCCCGTAGCCAATAGGAAGCTGCCACGTGGCAGAGGAGTTCGGGGTCGGAGGCAAGTTTGAAAATTTTCCAAGTTTTGGTCGAAGGTTCAAATGGAAATTTTTACCCGTGGGGCCTGCGGACCAATCACAGTGTGACACGTGTCACAAGGGGAGGCGCAATGAAAAATTGGCTAAGTGTTTGAGAAGGAAAAATTTTGAATTTTGGCCCGCGGCCAATAGGAGCACGACACGTGTCCAAAGTAGGGGCGCGGGCGTCGGGGTTAAAATTGAAATTTTGGCTAAGTCTTGCCAAAAGGTTCAAAAGGAAAAATTGGCCCGCGCGGCCCACGTCCAATGGCATCCCTCCACGTGTCTTCGTGGATCAGAGTGGTGGAGGAGAGGGTGGAATTTTCACTTAGTGTTTTTGCCGAGTTTCCAAAGGTGAAGTTTGAAGAGAGGGCCCGAGCCAATAGAAACAGGACACGTGTCCTACGGGCGGGGGTTCGGAGCTCGGGTGGAACATAGAAAATTTGGAAAAAGTTTTTGGCCAAAAAATTGAAAGGGAAAGGTTTCCCCGCCCCCTATCGACCAACCAAATCATGCCACGTGTCCCAGTGGCGGGCGCGAGGGGAAAATGAAATTTTTGCCAAAGTATAAAAAAGGGTCAAATTTTCAAAGGAAAACCCACGGAGGAGAAAGGAGAGAGAATTATAGGGCCAATCGAGCCCGACACATGGCACTCGGACCAGCGTGAGTGCAGGAATTTTGAAAAAAATTTCCAAAGACAAAAAAGAGGTAAAATTTGAAAAACTTTCCTGCCGATCCGTTTTTGGGCGTTTTTGCCCTAAATCTTCAAAAGATCATATCTTTTGATCCATAGCTCGATTTTCACGTTCTTTATATCATTGGAAATATGTTGAAATTATCTACATGATTCCATGGTCAATTTTGAATTTTTTTCAGTTTGGAGAGAAAAATTCAAAAACACTTCTCTGTACATGTCCATGGCCGAAATGACATTTCAACAACCAAATTTAATACAAAATGGGTCGCATTCTTCTCGGTATGGTCAAAATGTCGAGCATGGGTTTTAAGGGCCTCCATGCTGTTTTAATGCATTTTCAATCAATGAGGAATGGCTCCCACGTTTTTTCACATTTTCTCTCTCCTGGGCTCGACCCATGCACTGTAAAATCCATATTTGGCTCATTTCTTTAGGGTTGAACACTTTTTGGCATAGAAAACTTCTTCTTTCACCTCCAGCAAGTGAATTTTGTAAGAATCATGCCTTTTTCAAGTATTGCAGCTGGTTTATACCTCTTTGATGGTGGAATGCAAGAGATTTTACATGGAAATGACAGTGTAAACTCTGTGAATGCTTTCAGTCCTCTGTTTGTATTGTTTTTACTTAATTTTAAGACCTCTAATTGCATCTATCAGCTTGTGTATGCTTTCCCTTGTTGCATTTCATGAATTTGTGTCTATTTACATGGAAAAAATGTTACACCAGTCCTCTTGGTGCATCACCATCTTTAGTTTAGTTTCATTTTTGCATTTTTATCCATGTCTCCTTGCAATCTAGGGTAGAATTAGGATTTGAACCTCTGCAGTTGTGAAAATATAGATCTAAATCAGAGGAGTTTGAGGAACCATCCTCTAATCTGGAGATTCCTCTCTCATTTTCACAAGTCCCACACTTGGAGAGAGGTTTCCATGTTGTGCAATCACACTGGATGCCTAAAACATCAATTTAGAACCTTGATTTGCATCCAGGGGTGCTGCTGATTTACAACAACAATTTTGGCATGCCCGGTGGGACCTTAGAGGTCTCATTTTTATTTCAGCAAAGTTGATGTGCATCTGCTGCAATTTTCTTGCTTGAAAAGAGCTATAATTTGCATATCTGGTGACTCCAAAGGGAAGAATCAACTGGTTTCAGTAGTGCAGGCCTGAAAAATCATGAGAAGAATCACCACAAGGTCAAGAGTTGGAGAAGAAGAAGTGTTGTTTGAATACCTATAATTATCTCCAAGAAGAAGGCAAAGAGGAAGAAGGATTCAAAGGTCTCCATCTCCACCAAACATAACTCTCTCAACTCCTCCACCGGTAGGCCTTTCATTCGATCAACAAGGGTTTTAAGACCAATTAGAATGGCACAAAACAACCCCTATGTTAATTTTACGGTAGCCCACTTGCCCTTAATGTACAACATCCAATTCCAATTGCATCCTTGAAGAACATTCCCTACTTCACTTTGGAGAAAATCGGACTACTCCAGGTGATCATGTTAAAGACATTTCCAATCTTTGTGTAATTCATGAAATCAATGAGATGTAAGTGGTCATCAAATTGTTGGCATCTTCATTCAAGGGAAAGCATTGCAATGGTTTAGGATCCTTGGAGCTAGTTCTATCACAAATTAGAATCAGCTATGTATAGCACTTCATGAACAATTTGGAGAGAAGGGAAACAACTTGTCTCTTTTGGAGCAGTGACAACCATCGATTTCCCAATGACTGATTGATTTCAACTTCAGATTTCAAAAGACTTGGGAGAGAATTCTAGTGGCAGTCAGACCAACAACAAAAGGTGCTTTTCTCTACTATCTCAAATCTCTAAATTCTGATATTTCTATGTTGATTCAGTCCATGGGAGGCATAACTATCCCTATGGCTTATAGCATTGCCATTAGGGCTGAAAATTGTTTGATCCAAGCTGGAAAACTAGCCCCTAGACCTCCCATGCCATTGTTTCCAAGTTTAGAGAGTCCAAACACCAATCAAGCACCTAATTTGGCTCCTTCTCCCACTCCTAGAAATCAGAGTTCAAATGAAGCTTCTACTTCATCTCCAAGTGCCCCAAATGAGCTTCAAGAAGTCATGAAGCAATTGCAAAACCTAGGCAATGAGCTAGTCACTCTCAAGAGGTAGCAAGCCCAAGGTTTTAGACCTTCTTACTAGCCCCAAGCTCAGCCCAACAGGAAGCCATACCAACCACAAAGACCTCCTAATCCAGCTGCAAATATAAATCAAACAAGGCCTCCTGCCAATAGACCATTTCAGCCCTATAATCCAAATGCCATATCTGCCTCTAAGGCATTAGTGCCAACACAAAACAACATTGCTCAGGAGTATGATTGGTGTTTTCCATGTAATGAACCTCATAACCAATCCATGTGCTTCAATGGTGCTTTAAATCAAGCATTAATGGTGACAACTATTGGTGTGGAGGGTGAGGGCAGTCAAGGAAACAACCAACAACAAGAAACATTCCAACAACAATCAGCCCCAAATGACACCACGTTGGTAAACTGGCAAGCAGAGGATTTTTGTGGCATGAATCAAGTGGTTTCTCAAGGTGTTGCAGCCAACACAAGGTCAAAAAGAAGGAATTTGGGTGAAGAACAGCCATTGGCTCCAACCAATCCACGACCTTCTATGGTTCCACAAGTGGTTGGAAAACAAAATCCAATTGTAAATGCACAAGGGCAGCCAAGAACAACTCCTAGGCCAACTCAAATACCAGTTGTTGCTACCCACGTGCAAGGAGTGAATGTGCAAACCAAGGGACAGAAAAGAGATCCTTCATCACCATTCAGTATCATTGATCAGATGAAGAAGACAAATGTCAATATATCAATGTGGGAATCCCTATCTATCCTAGGCCAAAGAGATTTGCTGCAAGCTGCCATGAAGGACTGGCCAACTTTGAATCAGCAAGTTCAGATGCAAGAGAAAGTGCTCACAAATGCTGCCCAGCCTGAGGGGAATCATGGAGGACAGCAAGGTAAAATGTTGAAGCCCCCTCCTTTCTATGTTTCATTAATCATTAGAAATCAGCTAGTGCACAATTGCATGATAGACTCCGGGGCAAGTAGCTCAGTGATGCCTAAACAAATAGCTGATCAGCTAGGGCTCCAGTATGAAACAATATCCAAAGGGGTAGTGCAGCTAGATGGGACAACAGTAGCAACAGTTGGAGTGATTAAAAACTTGAGTCTTACCTTGCATGCATGTCCAAATGTTGTTGTTTTACAAGATGTATCAGTCATAGACCTTCCACCATTCTTTTCCCTTTGCTTGTCAAGGGACTTTACAGCCAAGATTGGAGGATATTTGTCTGCTGATTGGTCACACATGTTGTTCGAGAATGAGGTATGGAACCAAAGCTACGATCAGTCTTAACCTATTACAAACTTCCACATTGAGCCTTACACTCCAAGTCGATTAATGCCAATTGCTCAAATTTGATCAAGAAGATCACCCAAGCAACCGATGAAGCGACACCAAGGTTGGGAGCATCTTGAATCTAACTCTTGATGAATGGGAAAACAAGGTACATGCTTTTGATCCTTATCAAGAAGTGGAAGAATCTAAGCTAGGGGTCTATTGTATACATGAAGAAAATCAGCCTATTCCTAGCATCACCAAGCCAAACCACAAGGATGACAATGAGGTATGGCAGCTTTTTTTTGATGGATCAAGGAGTAGACAAGGTGCAGGAGGTGGAGCTATGCTTGTTTCACCTCAAGGAGTAAAGTACTATTCAGCTTTTAGATTTCAGTTTGCATGCTCCAATAACACTGCTGAATATGAAGCCTTGGTGTAAGGGATGCATTGGGCAATCAAGAAGAAAATAAAGAACTTGCAAGTCTTTGGTGACAGTGAATTGATTGTAAATCAGGTCAAGGGACAACATGCTGCCAAGAATGATCTACTCAAGTGCTACAAGAACAGGGTATGGGACCTCATGGAAGATTTTGAGGGTTTTGGCATCAAATCCATTCCTAGGAAAGAGAATCAAGCTGCTGACAGGCTTGCAGCAGTAGGGGCAGCCTTTGACATTGTGGAAAGCATTCAAAAAGACAAGGTATAGCCAAACATCCACATGATTGTGAGGCCTTCAGTGCTAGATAACAATGTCAGTTGGCAAGTATTTGAGAATGACCAGAAAATCATCCATTTCTTGCAAGAAGAAGCTGAGTTCTCAGCTAAGAATCAAGAAAAATTGGAATAGCAGTATGGTGACCAAGTGGTACAACTAAGAACTAACAAGCTGCCCAAGGGACTTATCACTTTGGAGTCCATTTTTAATCCCAATGATCAGTTTAGGAAAGAGAAAGCAAACATTCAGGTCAAGAGAGAAGATTCAGTATCCATCTTGGTGGAAGAGAACAAACCATTGCAAATTGGAAAGATGACAACTGAACAAGAAAGGTATGAGTTCATACAGCTGTGTCAAGAGTTCCTTGATGTGTTTGCTTGGAGCTATGAAGACTTGAAAGGTTTCAATCCCAACTTAGCTCAGCATACCATTGAATTGGATCCAAATACTAAGCCTGTCAGGCAGAAACAAAGACTAATCAATCCACATATGGAGCCTCTCATGAGGAAATAATTGAACAAGCTGATTGAGTCAAGGATCATATTCCCAATCAAGCATTCTAGTTGGGTTGCCAACTTGGTTCCAGTCAGAAAGAAGAGTGGAGAGATCAGATTGTGTGTTGACTTCAGAGACTTGAATAGAGATTCTCTCAAGGACCATTACCCACTCCCTTCCATGGAGCAAATATTGCAAGTTGTGGCTAGCTCGAGAGGTTTTCACTACTTGATGGACACTCGAGCTATAATCAAATTATGGTGAAGGAAGAAGACCGAGTTCAAGACAACCTTCACAACCAAATGGGGAACTTATGCATACGGGAAAATGTCATTTGGGCTGTCCAACGCTAATGCTACTTTCTAAAGAGCAATGGACATGGCATTCAAAGGTTTGATTAACAACGTGGTGCTGATTTACCTTGATGATATCACTGATTTTTCAAGAATACAGCAGACCACCTCTCTCATTTGAGACAAGTCTTCATGAGGTGCGGGAGATTTGGAGTGTCTTTGAATCCTAAGAAGTGTATCTTTCTTGCACATGAAGGAAAAATCCTTGGCCATATTGTCTCTAAAGAAGGATTAGTAATTGATCCGAGAAAGGGTTGAAGCCATAAGAGCACTACCATTGCCAAGCCAAAAGAAAGCCCTTGAGTTTCTTGGGAGGATAAACTTTGTTCGGAGGTTTGTCCCAGTTTTGCAGCCCTTGTCAAGCCCATCACCAAAATGTTAAAGAAGAGCATGGATTTCAAGTGGACAGCGAGAGGCAAGGAGAGAGTTTTGAAGCAATCAAAGAAGCTATCTCTCAAGCACTAACTCTCATCAACCTAGATTTCTCCAAGGATTTCATCGTCTATGCATTTGGAGGTAATGATACTATTTCTTCCATTTTGGTATAGCAGAACAAGGACAACGATGAGCAGCCAATTGCTTTCTTCAGCCAGAGCCTAGATGACTATGAGGTGAGGTATTCTTTTATTGAGAAGTCTATGCTGGTAGTAATCAGAAGCTTGAAGAAATTCAAGCATTTAGTCTCAAACAACAAGGTCCAGTTGCTGGTCTCACATGCTGGGGTTAAGGACTTCCTCCTCAACAAAGATTTGAACGAGAAAAGGGTAGGTTGGATCACCCGTGTCATGGAGTATGACATTGAGATCAAAATCACCAAGCTGGTAAGAGGAAAAGGATTGTGTGAGCAGCTGGTTTTGGGGAAGCAAAAAGAAGCATGCAATGAAGGAGAGGCTGTTTTGACAGTTCAAGACAGCCATGAGCCATGTGGCACTCAAGAAGAAAACAATGCTACCCCCACTCCTTGCTGGACCCAAGGTATAATGCACTTCCTAAGCACAGGCCTATGCCCTCCGGAGATGAACAAGACCCAAAGAAGACACTTCAGATTGCAGGTTGTCCCATATGCCATTGTTGATGGAGTTTTGTTCAAGAAAGATGTGAATGGAGTGCTGCTGAGATGCATTAGCACAAATCAGATTCAGAGGGTATTGGAAGAGTTCCATGGTGGACTAGCTGGTGGTCATTTTGCACCAAGAGTGACAGCTCTAAAAATCATGAAGGCTGGTTATTATTGGCCTAAAATTTTTAGTGATTGCTATGCATGGATCAAGAGGTGTAAGAATTGTGCATTCTTCATAGGAAAAGAGAGACTTGCTGCCCTTCCATTGCATCCAATCTCAGTTGACCAGCCATTCATGCAATGGGGTTTGGACTTCATTGGAGTCATTAATCCCAATTCAAGTCAAGGGCACAAATGGATTTTGACAGCCATGGACTACTTCACCAAGTGGACTGAAGCAGTAGCACTCAAAGAAGCAAATGAGTCCAACATCTTAGACTTTTATGAGGGGATAGCAACCAGATTTGGTATACCTGCTACAATAATCTCAGATAATGCATTGGCATTCATTGGATCCAAGGTGACTGAGTGGGCTGTCAAGAATGGGATCTACCTAAGCACTTCATCAAACTATTACCCTCAAGGTAATGGCCAGGCCGAGTCTACAAACAAGAACTTGTTGAGGATCATTAGGAGGACTCTTGATGAGAATCAGAGGTCTTGGCATACCAAACTAAAATCAGCCTTATGGGCTAATAGGATAACTCCCAAGAGATCCACAGGTAACTCTCCATTCAATCTTGTTTATGAAAGAGAGGCAATCTTGCCCATGTCACTTGAGTTGCCAACATTAGAACTCATGAAGCAATTAGAGTTGCTAGAGTTTAAGCCCATGGAGGTGAGATATGCAGAGTTGATGGAGCTGCAGGAGGTCAGAGATCAGGCATCCCAAGCAATGGAAAAGGATCAAGCTTTGATCAAGAAGACCTTTGATAGGAAGGCCAAGGATAGATCTTTTCAAGTTGGAGATCTAGTGTTGAAATGGGATGTGGATAGAGCAAAACCGGAAGGCATTCAAAATTTGATGCCATTTGGAGTGGCCCATACATGGTCACGAAGTGCAAGAACAACAATGCTTTCCAATTGGCCTCATTGGATGGTGAAGAACTGCAGATTCCAGTCAATGGAATCTATCTCAAGCGTTGCTTCTAGAGGGAAATTCACCACCTTATAAATATTAGATTAGATTTTCATTCCTCCAAGTGCTTTGCACATTGTTTTGATGTAGGTTAGTTTTTTGTTTTCCCTAAGTGCTTTAGCACAACTTGTTGTCCCTGGAGATGTTTTGAAGTCCTTGCTTCCATCAGGTGATATTCCATCTTCCTCCTTGCAACATTCTAAGTCGGTTGGGGTTCTAAGCGAAAACTTTTTGACTCCATACCCAATGGACTGCCTGAGGCAATGGTACTTTCATCTAGCAGGCAGATGACCCCTCTGAGTCACCAAAATTGTTATCCAAAATGTGCCCCTGCTCATTTTTTGTGGCTAACTCCTTGTGTTCCCACCTCTCTTGTGCCTCAGTCTACATTTTTTGAGTTTCAGACACTCAAATCATTCTGGAAATGGCACCATCAGATAGAGCTCTCTCTCAGCTTTCCAGAAAGGTAAAGTTTGCCTCCTAACTCCTTATATTTTTCAAGTTATGGCTCGGCGGAGTTTTTGTGGAAAATTTTCCCATTTGAGGCCCGCAGCCAATAGGAAGCTGCCACGTGGCAGAGGAGTTCGGGGTCGGAGGCAAGTTTGAAAATTTTCCAAGTTTTGGTCGAAGGTTCAAATGGAAATTTTTGCCCGCGGGGCCCGCGGACCAATCACAGTGTGACACGTGTCACAAGGGGAGGCACAATGAAAAATTGGCTAAGTGTTTGAGAAGGAAAAATTTTGAATTTTGGCCCATGGCCAATAGGAGCACGACACGTGTCCAAAGTAGGGGCGCGGGCGTCGGGGTTAAAATTGAAATTTTGGCTAAGTCTTGCCAAAAGGTTCAAAAGAAAAATTGGCCCGCGTGGCCTGCGTCCAATGGCATCCCTCCACGTGTCTTCGTGGATCAGAGCGGTGGAGGAGAGGGTGGAATTTTCACTTAGTGTTTTTTTCTCGAGTTTCCAAAGGTGAAGTTTGAAGAGAGGGCCCGAGCCAATAGAAATAGGACACGTGTCCTACAAGGCGAGGGGGTTCGGAGCTCGGGTGGAACATAGAAAATTTGGAAAAAGTTTTTGGCCAAAAAATTGAAAGGGAAAGGTTTCCCCCACGCCCCTATCGACCAACCAAATCATGCCACCTGTCCCAAGTGGTGGGGCGCGGGGGGAAAATGAAATTATTTCCAAAGTATAAAAAGGGTCGAATTTTCAAAGGAAAACCCACGGAGGAGGAAGGAGAGAGAATTCCAGAGCCAATCAGAGCCCGACACGTGGCACTCAAACCAGCGGAGTGTAGGAATTTTTGAAACATTTTCCAAAGACAAAAAAGAGGTAAAATTTGAAAAAATTTCCCGCCGATCCATTTTTGGGCCGTTTTTGCCCTAAATCTTCAAACGATCATATCTTTTGATCCATAGCTCATATTTTCACGTTCTTTATATCATTTGAAAGATGTTGAAATTATCTACATGATTCTATGGTCAATTTTGAATTTTGGTTCAGTTTGGGGAGGGAAAATTCAAAAACACTTCTGGTACATGTCCATGGCCAGAAATGACATTTCAACAACCAAATTTAATACAAAATGGGTCGCATTCTTCTCCAGTATGGTCAAAAATGTCAGAACATGGGTTTGTAAGGGCCTCCATGCTGTTTTAATACATTTTCAATCAATGAGGAATGGCTCCCATGTTTTTTCACATTTTCTCTCTCTGGGCTCGACCCATACACTTTGTAAAAGCTTGATTTGGCTCATTTCTTTAGGTTGAACACTTTTTGGCATAGAAAACTTCTTCTTTCACCTATAGCAAGTGAATTTTGTAAGAATCAGGCCTTTTTCAAGTATTGCAGCTGGTTTATACCTCTTTGATGGTGGAATGCAAGAGATTTTACATGGAAATGACAGTGCAAACTCTGTGAATGCTTTCAATCCTCTGTTTGTATTGTTTTTACTTCATTTTAAGACCTCTAATTGCATCTATCAGCTTGTGTATGCTTTCCCTTATTGCATTTCATGAATTTGTGTCTATTTACATGGAAAAAATGTTACACCACTCCTTTTGGTGCATCACCATCTTTAGTTTAGTTTCATTTTTGCATTTTTATCCCTGTCTCCTTGCAATCTAGGGCAGAATTAGGATTTGAACCTCTGCAGTTGTGAAAATATAGATCTAAATTAGAGGATTTTGAGGAACCAACCTCTAATCTGGAGATTCCTCTCTCATTTTCACAAGTCCCACACTTGGAGAGAGGTTTCCATGTTGTGAAATCACACTAGATGCCTAAAACATCAATTTAGAACCTTGATTTGCATCCAAGGGTGCTGCTGATTTGCAACAACAATTAAATCCCCTAAGCAAGCTTGTATTAATTACAAACATGTGATGACATAGTCACTCCACATATTTACCGATCCTCTCCTCCTTATTTTCACACCTTTCATCTTTATTTCACTGGCTTTCATTTCATCTATCATGGCCTTTCCAATGTTTCCTTTCATGCAATTTTCCATGTTAGTGAGTGAAATGGCATTTTATACCAAAATTTTGCGTCGCCATTTGAAATCCATTTTTCAAATTAAAACAGAGAAAGACCTGGTTGCTATTGAGGGAGTTATTGGAGATGATTATTTTTCTCTATAGGGATGTCTGAGGGTAAATATGTAAGTTTATTTGATGTTCATTTTTCATCTTCTTATCATACACCCGGTGAAGGATTGGGCTTTGAAGATGGGTCGTCACTAGATAAAGCCAATGTATAAAGTTGGCATGGAAGCAAAAATGGAAAAATCTATGTGTGCATCATGGCCCTTGATATTTGAGTCTCATTTTAAACTATAATGTTTTCTAGACATGGATTTTATTAGATTTGTACAAATGGGTTGACATCCTAATGTTATTCGTGTTTGGTTTGTCCAAATAGGGCAAGACACCGAGGGCGGGAGATACTTTTCTCCCATTTCCTGACATGGATGATATGTTTTCTCTTCTGTAAGAGGAAATGACATGTTGGGATCTTATTAATTGGGAAGTTCACGAGGCATATGATTGGTTAAAGATTCGGATGCTACTAGAGAAAAGCATATTTTTCTAGAACTTTCTACGGAAACCGTTTTAGGCCCATCAAGGTGGAGGTTACGGAGGTGTCATCTAATTCAAATAATTAAGTGCTTCTAAAATCATGTCAGGATGTAACTTTGTTTCTTTTGTTATATAGCCTTGTCACTTACATTTTTACCTAATCATCATGTCTATCTTACTGGTGCAGGGTTTTTGTATTCCCAATCATTGGTATTTTTGGCATATGCCCTTAAGCATTTTTTCACCAAAATATTGCTGGATCATTCGTTTTTTAGACTGATCCTCTCATTTTATTTGTAATGTAAAGGGAAAGGGACCCTTCAACCCTTCTTCAGTTATAAAATAAAGAAATCATTAATAAAAAAAAATTGTGTGTTGCACTATGAAATTTCAACAATTAATCACTATTAAATTTGGTTTTTTTAAAGATGTCAATTCATTTCTAGAAGTGTAGAATAGAGCCGCTAGCATCAATATATTATAGAATATATTTCCATCAATGTAAAAAATAATTTGTACAAATTTAGGATAGAGGAGCTAATAGTGGATTGATGGTTATCTTCCCATCACTTTAAAAAAATTGAGTTACACTACATCATTGTGGAAACCTGGAGGTCTTCACTTTTGAAAGCTATGGAGGTCTTTGAGAAAGGAATAAATTTAATTCTCTTGTAATAATAATAGAAGATATTGTAAATGGATCTATTTATTTTACGAAACCTCTCCTACAACAATCTGTCTGGGAAATTCCTGTCATTAAAAACTTTTCATGTTTTCCTCCATACAATTGTAGATATAAACACAAATTTTCTCTACGTACCAATTCAGTTTTGTTTCTTATGGTTTTTGGATATCACCAATTAATTGATGCAATAAATAGTAGTTGTCTTTTAAATAGCTCAAGTTCTAGAGACATTATTCTATTATTATCAAAAATTTGGAAAACTAGGATATGTATGATGTTGTCTAACAAAATTATGGCCCAATGCAATGAACAACATCCATCTCAAAACCAGAATTTTTTTACATTTGTTAGGGTTCAGTACTACTATTATGCATAATTATAGCTTTGTATCGTTCAAATCATCCAAAGGTATTTACAAAAGGATCTGCAAACAACATGGAGCAAGGTGTTAAAACTAACATGACAAGACATGATTTCATATTGTATAGATTATCAAACGAAAAATTAGAAAGCAATATCTTATTAAAATTTCTTTATCGACAGATCTATGTGTTACATTTAGATTCCCCAAGGTTTGTCATACTACACATGAACATGGAACTTTACATGTATGACAACATAATGACAATCACAAAAAATCTTAAAGAGAAATATGTAATTGGTTATGGTGCTACAAACAATCTTTATAAATGTGATCTAAATAATTCTAAGCCAATTGTTATAAAGATAATTTACAATCACTACCCACTAAGCTTATTTGCATTTGAAACTTATATGGAAACAATTGGAAGAATCAAGCATCAGAATCTTGAGATTTTTCATGGATGTTCATTTTATCCACTTGGAAACCTCATGTTTTATTATTAAATGGTAAACGAAGTCTATGAGACATCCTACATGGTGAGTAAAATGATTATGTTATGGAGAAAATGAATTTGTACATTATACATTCAATTTTTGAAATAGAAGTGTCTAATCAACCTCTAACATCCATAGTAAAATATATATTTGTAAAATCTAAGTGCTTTATTAATTTTAATTTTTGTATAGGATCATCAAATAAGATTAAGATATATTGGAACAATCGGATAAAGATTACTTCAGTGCTGAAGAAGGATAACCATATATTCATTATGACTGTAACCCACACATTTTTACAACGATGTGAAGACTTCTAAAATTATTTTGGATTATAATTTTGATGCAAATTTGTCAGACTTTGGCATTGCCACTTACATTTCCTTGGCCAAAAACCACAACTCTACCTATGTAATGGGTACGATTCATTACATTGAACCGAATAAGCAATAACATTAACATTGAATAAGAAATCTATAGTACACTCTTCTACTACTACCTACTCATAAATACTAGTCTCTACTTTGATAACACCTCCACTACTACTTTACTCAACACTACTTGTATCTAAACTAGTAGTCCCGTTCTAGAGGCAGAAAATGTATTCATGTTTTGTGCAAATAAAATTGTCCACAAAAGGTGATGAATCCTCATATAATATTTACAATTGTATATGTAACAAATTTAAAATGTACAGATAGAACCTTTCAATGTAAAGATGATGATAGATTAGTTTTGTTATTTCTTGACTCAAAAAATACAATTGTGACACAATGAGTGTTTTGATTGATGTAAACTATAAAATAATGGTTCAATGTATCTCTGAGGGCATAAGACAACATTTCTCACAAACATTTTTCTTGTTTCAAAGATTATTTCATTTTCTTTCTCATATAAGTGACTCATTGTTTATACAGAGAATGGAATAATTTACAAGCATAAATTCTACTATCTTTCAGAGTAATAGAATTTTTGATATACATAAACTCCTAAATTTTTGTTTTATTTTAATGATTACTCACAGATATAGTTTATAATAATAAACACTAGTGAACTTGTACAATCTAAAAAATGAGTTGTTACAAGGTATATTTTGGGGTGAGAATATAATTTTATTATGAGTTCCACCAGAAGTCAAAATAACACCACTAGCATTTACGACCCATGTCAAATTTAAGGATATGTGCATACTAAACATTGAAAGTGTGTGCCTCACACTTTCAAAGTTTGAGATTCGCACTCTGAAAGTGTGAGTGTGAGACTTCACACTTTTAAGGTGTGAATCTCAAACTTTGAAAGTGTGGGGCTCACACTTTCAGTGCGAGGCTCGGATTCTTTAGAGTGTGGGGATATCACTTCAAAAGTGTGAGGCTATGACTTTCATAGTGTGGGGATCACACTTAGAAAGTTATGGGGCTCTCGAAATTTCAAGAGCGTGGGGCTCGCACTTCAAAACTATGAGGCTCGCACTTTCAGAGTACGGGGCTCACACTTAAATACAATGGGATCATGAATTATAATAGTTATCGGTAGCTAACCTTACATTGAGGCTTTTTCACTTTCATTTAATATAACGGGATCATGACTTATAAGAGTTAGCGACCACTCACCTTAGATTGATGTTCATGACTTATAAGAGTTAGCAATCGTTCACCTTAGATCGATGCTCATGACTTATAAGAGTTAGCAACCACTCACCTTACATTGAGGCTCATGACTTATAAGAGTTAGTGATTTCTCACCTTACATCAAGGCTCATGACTTATAATAGTTAGCAATTGCTAGCCTTACATACTCTCAACATTGAAAATCTAAAAACGGTGAAATTGGAATCCAATAATAGCCAAATTAGAATCCAATAATAGTGATATTAGAATCCAATAATAGTGATATTGGAATCCAATAATAGTGAAATTAGAACTAGAATAATTCCAATAATGACAATATTGGAATCTAATATTTCTACTATTGGAATCCAATATAGACAAAAATGGAATCCAATATACACAAAAAGGAGATGGATTTCTTCCAATACTTGAAATATTGGAGTCTCAATTCACTAGAATATGTCCAAATTTAGTGAAATAAGTGTTCATAGTTTTACAATATTCTAACAACCTCAATAATTTTAAAAACAACCTCAATAATTTAAAAACAACCTCAATAATTAAAAACAACCTCAATAGTTTAAAACATTTTAAAACATTCTCCCTTTCATAAATGAGATATTTTACAATATATAGAAGATGGGAAAGAGATAGGAGGGAAAAGAGAGAAACTATAATTTCTCCCTTCAACCCCAACAAGATGCACCGAAAACCTAAAACTAAGCATGGTTACCCTTACAAGTCCATTCCCCCATGGTAATTTTATTTTAGGAGAAGGAAGGGGAACCATACCTCATCATTTTTATTGGTTGAGTCATCTATAATTGTTCCTCTAACTATGTTACTATATTTCAACGTTTTCACTAAAACAACCTCAATAATGTTAAAAACAAAGTTTTTTTTGGTGTACTACGTGTTGAGACCTTTGCAAAAAGTCTAATTTTGTGAAAATCATGGTTACAGGGAAACATTTATGGCCATTTTAAGTTCAAGGTGTCATACTTCAATAAATGTGAGTGTTTGAGTTGTTAAATCACACCTCTGTCAGGTCTGTGACCTTGAAAAACACCCTTAGAAACCTGACACAAGGAGAATCGAGGTTTAGGATCATAATGCAAGGAAAAAATACATGTATTATATTGTCAATGTGTTGATGTGTAACAATCCTGAAACACTGCAAACCATTGGGTTTCGGAAGAGGAAAAATCATTACATAGAACATGCATTTGTGATGTGATGTTTTGATACAAGTCGGTCCCATAAACCTAAAAGACTAAAAACCATCAATTTTTGGAAGTGGAAAACATATTGCATGTAACGTGCATTTGGGTTGCGATGTTCCAATGCAATTGAGTCCCAAAAGCCAAAAATAAGGATATTGTTGGAATTTCAACCTTGATTTACACTTGTTGACTTCCGAAACATAAAGGATGGGACTCGGGACTTGTAAAGAAACCTCTAAATCCTAAAATGGTATTTGTGGAACTCACCCCTTATAATGCACATTGAGAAACCTGAAGCACTAATGTTCAAGTCGACCACCTTTTTTAATTTTATTTGGGTTTTGGGTTTCAGGAATCAAGTTGTACTTTACATGTAAATTGCAACTAAGAACCTTAAACCTGAAATGCGTTATTTTCTTTGTATTTCAGGAATCATGGTTGTAAATTAAAAGTCAAAACCTGAAATACACTATGAAGGTTGGGTTTCATGTTGCAATTTGTAATTTAAAATCTAAAACTTGAAATACACTAGATCCTTTATATTTCAGGTTTCGGGGTTTTAGGAACACTTTTCATGTAAATTAAATTTTGATTCCCAAAACCCAAAATCTAAAATACAAGGGGAATTTTTGGGCACTTAGGAATTTTTAATATTTCTCAAAAATTATTTTTGGCGGTAGAGAATGGGAGCACCAAGTGTGTGGGGACACACAAGGATCCCGAAAACTTGACACACTTGAAAAGTGAATTCCTCATCTTTTAATCAACTCTAAATTTCATCCCAAGTCTAGTAATAAAGATATGGGTTTCCAAAATATCCCAGGGGTATTTTAGACAATAGTTTGGTGACTCAATGGGTTCATCTTCCTACTATATGGAGATCAGTGACCTTTTTAAATCCATTAGGCATGGGTTCATCCTAAAACATAAAAACAATGTGCTACTTGAAGTATTCTCTCGTAAAGTAAAACGAAACACACTAAACTCAACTTTGTGTATTGTTACTCTCAATCATGAAGATATTCTAATTTGAAATTTTATGAGAGTGAAATTCTATCTGATTTTGATTTTCCACCACATCTCCTTGTGAGACTATGTAAAATTGAGCATTAATTCTCCCAATATCAAATACATCAAGTTTTCATTGAAATTTCTTTTTGAAATTCCTTGATCTACTCTTGAAGCTGATTTTTTAATTGCTCTGTATTTAATTTTTTGAGGTGTTGTCAATGACCCTTTAAACTTTGAAACTCTTCATGCAGACCATTTTCTCTAGAAACCTCCATGAAACAATATGCAACAAAACCATACCATCCAAAATAAACAAACACTATACGGGGAACTTAGGAAATTGAATCCTATACTATCAACAAGACAATATGCTGAAATAACCTAAAGGAATTAAAAATTACAATACTATGTACAAGTGACAAAGATTGTTTAATAACAATTCTTAGGATGGATCCCATTGACTGAGATATGTAGCTCTTATCCATCCAATTTTGATAACTAGAAAACATTATTTGACTTATATCCTATAATCATATAGGGAACACTCCACGTTGTATCAAAATTTGAGTACATGTTAGGTTTATCTCGATCTTGGTCCCATTTCAAGACTATATCTCCTTTTTGTAAGATCCTATTTTTTTATTTCTTGTTAAAACACTTCTTAAAATGAGCTTCATCTCTCTCCATTGTTTATATTTCTTGTTTTCTCAATTCCTCTAACTCCATGAGCTCTAGATATCAATTTTCCATGGCCTCAAACTCAAATAATTCCAACCGCTTGATTTTCTCCAAGGTTGGCAATTCAAGAGATATTGGCAACCTTGATTCTTTACCATAAACTAGTTTGCAAGGAGCTTCCCATTGACCGCTTGGGAGTGATTCTATCATCCCACATGGATTATTTTAACTTTTTGTGCCAATTCCTCTGATTCCCATCCAAGGTCCTCCTTATTATTCTCAAAATATTTTTTTGTGGACTCATTCTTCCCAATACCTTGGGGTAATAGTTCAAAGAGGTGCTCAATTTTATGCCATTTTTCACATCCCAATCACATATTTTTATGCCAAGGAAAGATAAATAATTATAAAAATTATTGTGGAAGGGAATCCAAATCTATTCACAATACCTTCGTATAAGTCCAAGAGGCTAAGCTCATTTGCTTCCTTACGAGTAACTACCTCTTTGCATTTAGTGAAAAATCAGTGGTTGTGAGGATCTACATGTGACCCAAGATTGAATGAAGATTGATCACTCCAATGAATTCCAATCCCCATTTCATAAATGATTGGTCTGTAGAGATGGGGTGGAGTGGAAGGGATGTTAGCCTTTCTTTACCTGTAAAGAATGCACATTTTTTGCATCTCTTAATCCATGCTTAGCAATCTTTGAAAAGTTTAGGCAAATAATAACCATCTTTCATGATCCTAAAAAATTTTGTTCTTGGAGGAAAGTGGCCTCCTACTTCTCCATTGTAAAATTCATGCAATAATTTCTCTATTTGATTTTTTTAATGCATCTCAAAAGAACGCCAATCACATATTTTCTAAATAAAATTTTATTAATCGATCAAAGTGAATGGACTGAAGTTTGAAATACCTCCTTTTGGATTTTCTCAAACCTTTTGGGTATTTTCCCGTTTGGAGAAAGTTGACTACATATTTGTCCAAGTAAGGAATAGGAAAGGTATCACTGATTTTTATTGATCATCTTAGAGCATGAAAATAATTTCCTCTTCATTTTTGTATTTGGAGTCCATTTGCTCACTTAACCCTTTGCCTCTAACTAGCTTAGTCACCTTAATTTCAATGTCATACTCCATCACCCTCGTTATCTAATTGGATATTTTCTTGATCAAATCCTTGTTCAAAATGAATTCTTTCACACCAACATGTGAAACCATGTGGTGGATCTTGTTTTTGGATACAAATTTACTATATTTCTTCAAGCTTCATATAACAGCCAATACATATTTCTCAATAAATGAATATCTAACCTCATAATCCTCTAGACCTTGGATAAACAATTAAACACACTATTCCAAACCTTTTTCATTCATTTGTACCAAGATGGCAGATATTTTTTCTATGCCACCAAAAGCATACAAGGTGAAATATTTTATAAAATTAAGATTAATGAGAGTTAGGGTCTAGTTTATTGCTTGCTTTATGGTCTGAAAGTTAATTTTCCTTCAAAGTGGTCCATTTGAAAACCAAACTCTTCTTAAGTATTAATTTCAAAGTGGTTTTATAAGGTTGTTGATCCTTCTTTAAGAAACTTTGGTGTGTCTTCTTTTTACTAGGAATTGGTAATGCAATGATGGCAATAATTCTCTTTAGATCAATGGTTAACCCTTCTTTAGAGATAATATAGCCAAGGAGTTTACCTTCATGTGATAATAAGATGAATTTCTTTGGATAAAGATAAAATCCAAAGTTCTTATACCTCTCAAATATCTTCCTTAGGTGGAGAAGATGATCAAATGAATTATCGATAACATTGTGATATTATTGAGATATATAAGAACAATTTTTTTGATTTTTCCCTTGAATGACATATCCATGGATCTTTGGATGGTTGATATTGCATTAGACAAACCAAAGTGCATTTTTCTATAAGAGTAGGTTCCTCATTTTTTGGTAAAATTTGTCTTGAAATGATCTTCCTCTTTTACCATGACCTGATTATAGTTGTAGGAACCATCTAGTAGCGAAAACATCTCAGAAATTTCTACCATATGTAAAATTTATTCCATGGAGGACAGTGGGTAACAATATTTTAGGTAATCCTTGTTTAAATCCCTAAAGTCAACACACAATATAATTTCACCATTTCTTTTCCACATATGAACTAGAGTAGAAACCAAAGATAAATTATTGATGGGGAAATGATGCTTTCCTCAAACAATTTGTTCAATTCTTTATTAATTAGAGGTTCAATAAGTGGATTAACATGTCTCTATTTTTTTTGATAGGATTGGCTGCTAGTTCCAACTCGATAGTGTGTTGAACTAAACTAGGATAAAAACCTCTAAGGTATTCATAAATCTATGTAAACCATGTGAAAATTCTTGGAAAAGTTAAACAAAATCATGTTATTGATTCTCTTGCTAAGCCTATCAATTTTGAAAAAAATTCATTCACTAACTAAGATGGGTTTCAAATATTCACCCTTGACAGCTTATGTTGTCCTTTTCTTTTCTAAACTGATAATTGGTGTTGAAATGGAATCCAAGGTTTCTATGCTCTTGGGCATATTATTTTATCTAAGTTAAATAATTTAGTCTCCATATTTTTGCTTCAACCTATACTTGATTTCTTAAGAAAAACTAAGCCTCTTCTAAAATAAAATTGATAATATACTAGTCATTCTCTAACACTATCCAATTCATTTCATTGTCGATATAGCAGGCCCGACTACTACCTTGATATGTGGTTGCAATTTGTCTCTCTTATTGTTCTCAAAAATCTCAAACTTTACCCCAATTACAGCGAGTATTTTAGGATATATATTATCCTTGGGATGAAAAGGATATTTAAGGCTTCAAAATATTCTAAAATATCCCATACTCTATGCTTGTAATATTTCAGCAAGTCATTCTTGGTTGTTTTTATCCTCTGATTTGATTCACTATTAGTTCACTATCCCCGAAGGTTCGCAATTCCCTATTGTTCTTATTCCTTTCCCATTACAAGCCATGGATGAGGGATTCATATTATATTTTGTTATTGGAGAAGTTGAATTCAAATCTAAAAGGAGTGATATTTAATTCCATTGGGATATACAAGGACTACACCTCCTACACCTTGTCTCATTCTTGATCCATCAAATAACATTTTCCAAATTCCATATTCCTCTTCACTATTTATTCTAACATTGTTAGGAAAGATGAATTTTCCTCATGCAAATGGTAAATACCAAGGCCAAATTATTCAATCTATTGATATGGGTCAAAACCATGGCATTCATTTCCCCATTCATCAAGTAGAAAATTAGGAATGCCTTGATCTGAGAATTTGCATCCTTAGCATTTGAAAAAACAATATTGATAAAATATGGTACAATTGGAATTGATGTAGCTGAAAACATAGGTCTCTATGTGGTATGAAAAAATTCATTCAGACTTGATAGTAGTATTAATGCCATACTTAGTACTAAAGAACATATGAGACCAAACAACTGATAGATATCCTCCAATCTTGGTAGTGAAGTATCTAGATAGACATTGAGAAAAGAGTGGAGGTAGATCAATTATGAATATGTCTTCAAGAACTAAGAAATTAGGTCATGCATGTAGCATGATCCTTAAACATTTGATAAACATAATAGTTCTTACTTTTGTTCCATCTAGTTGTACCACACCCTTAGAAATAGGTTCATATTTAAGGCCTACGTGGTTTGTAAAAAAATTTGGCGTTAGAGAACTACTTGCTCTTAATCGAGTCATAAAATTGTGAACCAAATCATTGCCAATGATCAAGGATACATAAAATGGTAGAGATTTCATTTCCTTTCTTGGTTGATTCTCCTTTTCTTGAGGTACATTGGTGAGCACATTGTTTGTTTCTTTAGGTAATTCACTTGGAATAGAGAGAGGCGGCCATAGTTTCTTGCAAGATATCCCTTTGTCTTGGGATTTATAAAGATTCCCACATAGATACTCTCACATTATTTTTCTTCATATGTTTAAGGATGTTGAGGGGAGTTGAATTATCCTTTTGTTATACCTTACTTATAACAACCTTTTTCTTGCACTTGAGCTAATATAGAAGGTCGTTTAGGATGATTTTTTTACATTTAGAGAAACATTTGAATTTCCACCTCCTTGAAGTGTCAAAGAAGGTTGAGATGGATCTACATTTTCTGTATTCCCTTATTCCATATCCCTCTTCTTAAATTTAGTATTAACAGCCACAACTTGAGGGAAAGTATTATTAAATCCACAAAATTCATCCATTTTCTAGTTTACAAATGAAGCATCACTTAGAGGTATCTCTTGGGTGACTATCTAATTTTTATTTTCCTCTGTAGTTGTATCTTGAGGAAAAAATGCACTTTGTACCATCAAATCTTGATTCAAATTTCCATTTGAATAAGTGGTTTGATTGTGAAAAATATGACAAGGAAACACCACTTGTAATCTTGCAATAGGTTATTTTAATAAGAACCAAGGCTTGAGATGAACTAGCCACATTCAAGTTATATGGTTAAAATGGCCTAGAAGGGGGAAAGTGATTTTTATTTGTAGGAAACACCTGGAATGACAGATTATTTGGTTGGTATGGAAGTTAATGAGGTCTTAAATTTTAGGCTTGATACCTCTTAATGGATACCAACTCATTCCCAATATTTTGTAACTATGTTGGGTTGAGATACGTGATGAAGTAGATGCTTGGCTAGAACTTTGTCTTCTTGTAGATGGAATAGGAGCTAATTCGGAGTTTGATGATAAGTAGGTGTCTCAATATCTGGGAATATAGGTATTGAAGGACTAGGAGGAATTTTTCCAACCTGGATAAGGCTATTCTTAGATCTAATGGTGATCTCATAAGGACCTGGTA
The DNA here is from genome assembly GCA_018340775.1 of Taxus wallichiana var. yunnanensis. Classification (NCBI taxonomy): domain Eukaryota; kingdom Viridiplantae; phylum Streptophyta; class Pinopsida; order Cupressales; family Taxaceae; genus Taxus; species Taxus wallichiana. The sequence continues at coordinate 737,750,957 of CM031241.1, forward strand.
ATGTCCCACCCCATAGACTGAATCATGACTAAAATTGTAGTTTAGCAAAAAGGACGGAAGCCTGATTATTTTATTGATATTCAAGAAAATCAACATTATAATGAATGTGTTGTAATTATTATGGGAATTGAACATCTGGATATAAAAGAAGAAGTATGTTGCACAAGTGCAACAATAATCTAATTTACATAAGCTTCCAAAACACCTAGGAAGCGAAATACAATATGGTTATTAAAATATAACAAGATAACAATATGCATCTAGGACTTTACGTAATCAAAAATATAATGGTTATAAGATCATAGCCATACAACAAATATACAATAAATAATTACCTTAATGAATTATTAATTAGCTAAGGTAATACAATGCATAAATTAACTAAGTAAAGTAAGTTTACCTAGCATGCCCCCCCTTAATTTTACATTGAATTAAGGGATGAGGAGAGGAACTCTCTGAATAACTCAAACTTGTCATGTGTAATTTACTTTGTGAAGATATATGATCGTTGTTCAGCTGTTGGACAAAATTGAATCTATATGTTGTGTTTCAAGACATGCTTGCATATGAAATGAACATGTACCTTGATGTGCTTTGTTCTTTTATGAAAAACTAGATTGTGAACAAATTTGAGAACACATTCATTATCTACATACATGGTGGTAGGTTTGTCTTGTGGTATCCCAAAATGTGACGTATCCATATCGCTTCGTAGAATGATTCACCTCAGTAGCACAATATTTGGCTTCTGTAAAAGAGCGAGAACAAAGTGTTTTTTATTACTTCACCATGATATTAGTCTAGATTCCAAAATGAATACAAATCCTAAAGTGGATTTTATGTCATCAATGTTACCTGCATGATTTGAATCTGAATATCTAGTTAAGAAGAAGTTGTCATTCTTCCTGTACTCTAGACCAAGATCTATTGTTCCCTTGAAATATCTCAAGTTCCACCTTGGTGTCTTCCAATGAAAAACTCTAGGTTCCTACATGAACCATGATAGATATCTCACTGCAAAGCTGATATCTGGTCTAGTGTAGGTTAGGTAAATGAGACTCCCAATCAACTGCCAATAGAGAGTTGAATTTACCATAAGAGATGGATCTGAATGAGATAACTACAATCTGTTCTCCATAGGTGTAGCAATAGGTGTGTAATCCATCATCTTGAATTTATCAAGTGTTGTATTGGTATACTTCAACTAAGAAACAAATATGTGATTCTCTTTTTGTCATACTTCCAATTCAACCCAATATCTCTCATGTCGAATGATCAATTAAGATATTTCTTTCTTATATTGATCATCTTCACTAAACTACTAGTGATGACTATATTTTCAACATAGACAACAAAAATCAAAATATACCCCATTTATTTTTGAGGTAGAGATTGATATCGTATGGATTTCCTCGACGAATCCATGTTGTATGAGATGCTCATCAATTTTGATGTACCAAGCCCTGGGTTCTGTTTAAGTCCATAAAGAGATTTCTTGATTTTGCATACCTTTGTTGACCGTGATACAAAATATCCCTCAACTTCAGCCATATATAATTCATCTTATAGATCTCCATTTAGCCAAGAATTTTCACGTCTATTTAAGGGACTTTCTAACCAAACTATGCAACTAGAGTAAAGATCATCCCGATCATTTTGATCTTAGCTGTGGGAGAAAATGTATCCTCATAATATATGCCTTATTTTTATGTGTACCCCTTTCTTTACCAGTATTTATTTATACTTTTCTATGGTCCCATCTACTTTGTATTTTGTTTTGAATATCCATCTCGCAACTAATGGGTTTATTCCTGGTGGAAGATCGACAAGCTATAGAGTGTTGGTTTTCATCACCGGCCGATACTCAAAGATCCATGGCATTTTCCCAAGATTTTGAATGTAGGGCTTCTTAGACAAGTAGAGGACTCATCGATTCAATAACTCTACTCATCAAAGAAAAGTTTACTTCTTCTCGTGCTTTACCGAGATTTTGTTGTCTAGTGGTGGATGTATCCAGTGGAGCATCCAATTTTACATCTCGTATCATGTTAGTATATCACTTGGGCATATGTTGAACTGCTTTCATGGGTTATGGTTCTATGTGAGCATCCCCATCATAATTTTCATCATCTGTGGGAACATCAGATTATGTTTATACAATAGGTGAAAAATCTACATCGGTGAGTCTCGGAGGAGGAATCTCTACTTCCTTTTTCTCAAAGGACTCAACATCTTTGTTGGTGTAAAATTTTCTGGTCTTCGATCCATCAGGTTTGTACTAAGAGTATCTTCATTGTAACCATTGAAGATGAGTTTTAGTGACTTCATATCCAACTTATTTCTATTTTCTTTGGGTATGTGCATGTTTTTTTACACCCGACTACTCTAAGGTGTGTAATATATGGTTTCTATTTTGACCATGCTTCCTATGGTGTTACTCCATCAAGATCAACTATGGGTAATTTGTTCAACAAATAAATAATTGTCTTTATTTCTTCTACCCAAAATGTCCTCACTAGTCTAGAATAATCAATCATACAATGCACCATTTCCATGATAGTACGATTTCTTCTATTAACAACACCATTCTGCTACAATGTGTGTGGAGGATGCATTTGTCGATGAATCCTGTGAGCTTGAAGGTAGGATTTGAACTCATTATTGGTGAATTCCCCCTCGATCTAAGTAAAGAGATCTGATATGACAACTAGTCTCATTCTCTACAGCCACTTTGAACTTTTTGAAGGTTTCAAAAGCTTCACTTTTCTTATGAAGACAATATATCCACATTTTTCTTGAATAATCATCAACACAAAGCATGAAGTACTAAAATCCAGAATGACTTGGTTGCATCGCACCACAAAGATCGACATGAACCAAATCAAGCTTACCATGAGCTTGATAAGTACTCTTCTAGAATGAAGCTCTGTGTTGTTTTCCTGTTAGGTAGTGAGGAAACTTATCTGTATCCTTTTGGAGAGATGGAAATCCTTTTACCATGTTGTACTAGTGAAGTGTTTTGAGATACTTGAAACTAATGTGACCAAGTCTCTGATGCCACAACTATGTGGAGGTAGAATTCTTAGCCACAAGTTCTGATCATCTATGTGGACAAAATCAAGCTAGAACATACGTCCCACATTAGATGATTTAGCAATAATTTTCAATCCTCGTGATTTGTCTCAAATTAAACACATTTTCTTGTCGGAAAGAATATTAAATTCAATCTTTAGATTGTGATCTAGAATCTGACAAATTGATAGTATATTTTTTGTTAACCTAGGGACATATATAATATCTTAGATTCTATAATTTTATTAACCAAGGGTAGAGAAATGCTCCCAACACCCCGTACAGTTTATAAAGAATCATCATCTAAAAAAACATGGTTTTTCAAAGGCATGTCCCTCATTGTGGTAAACCAGTCTTTGTGGCGGTCATGTGTTGAGTGGCTCCTGAATCAACATACTAGACATCACTAGATTATGTGGAATTTTCACCGATTGAGCAAAGTGTATAAGAAGTCTTCATTATCTAAATGTTATTCATGCTCAGCTATATTTCCTTATTGATGGGGTTTTCTTCGCCAGTTCACCTTCTTCTTCCCTTGATTGTAGGTTGAATGTACCTTATGAGATTTTTGATTTTGAGGTTTAGAATGACTTGATGAACCTTTCTTATAGGTATTGAACCAACAATATTTTATAACATGTCCTCTCTTGTAGATAGGACATTTATTCTTATTCTTTTTTTTTTTCCCCATGTTGATGTTGTTTTTGGGAATTTTGAGAGGAATGAGATTTTTTATTTCCTTTTCATTTCCATTTATGACGAGAAGAAAGTTTCTCCTCCTCTTCATTGTCTTTATTATACATAACTTCTTCTTGTTACATAGATTCACCAGTTTGTCAAAGCTAACCATATAATTCAACAAGTTGAGTGTTGTCACAAATATTTGGTCCAAGGAGGGAGTGTTATTAGAACAATGGGAACAAGAGCATCATCGGTGACATACTCTCCTAGGGCTAGAAGTAAAGCCCTAAATTTTGTAACTCTTCTCAAGAAAGATTTTATTTTCTCTTTTTTTTTTAATTTCAATGTATGTAATTGACTCTACAAATTGAGTATTCTATTTTTGTTCTTGTCCCCGTACATTGTGCTCAACTTATCCCACACTTATTTGGTTGTTTTGACATCTCAAATGTGGGGTTTCACATCATTAGACACTACAAACAAGATTATCATATTGGCCTTCTGATTAGATCTATCAAACTGTCATTGTTGGGTTGTATTAGTTTCTGATCTGGTTACATAACCATCCACAATATTCAAAATCTCTTCAAACTCAAGTTGTGTTTTGATGTTAGTCTTCCATGTAGTATAGTTATCTTCTCTTAGGAGTTGAGAATCTCAAGAAAAACTTGGGGAATTGGTGCCCATTTTATAGAATCAATTGACAAAGGGTAAGGCTCTTATCACTCTAGGTATATGGTATCCAAATCTACATACCATTTGTATGATATACCAAAATTTTCTATATACACACCCTTTCGATATACTCATCGGTACATGGAAGAATATTTCCCTTTCTATATACTCAGTAGTACATGAAAGAGGTGTTAACATACGTGAAAGAATCGATACATGGTACCAAGAAATTACTTGAAAGGGGTCTGTGATTATTGACACCAAATCAAAGAAATATCCTCATACACGCACGTAACTTCATTATATACTCGATAATTTCAATGTTTGGATTTACATCATGAAATAATTCACAGATGGATCGGAGGCCTCAAAGTGTGTGTATTATGTCCTTATTTCTCCCCATCAATTTATAGGGTCGATGCTCGATGATGTTGTTGTAACTATATTAGGTGTTAAGTACAGAAGTAGTCATGACATCTTTACCCGTAAGTGCTTCCCAAAGGCACTATATATATATATATATTGAATGCGTGAATGAGATCCGAAGATCTCATGAGTTTTACGTAACCAAAATTTTCATTATTTTTGTTTAAAATACTCTACCAGCTTTATAGCAATTACAATTTTGCAGTTGAATATGGTAACTTGTAAATTAGTACAATTCATTGAAAAATACACTGAAATATTACAATTTCATCCAATATGTTGAATGGTAGGAAAATTGTTTTTGTTTTTCAAGGTCCCGATGGCCTTCGAGAGATCAATATGGATTTTAGTAAAAAAACCACAAAAATAGCTTAAAAAGTAGTTTTTAATGTCCCCTTCTTTGGAAAATTTTGATCAAGATGAAAAAAAAAATTAATGTGGGAGAAAAAAATTAACCCTTTTTTAGGATTTTCTCTGCTAAATTATAGTAGGGGGTTTAGCTATCTCTACTTTGGATTTAGTTATGGTTTTAGCCACCAACTATGGTGGTCCGGATATAAATAGTGTAGTGGTGGGGGTTTCAAGCATGTACCTACCTACTCACACAATACTTTAACACTAGCCAATGTGGTGATCTAAGCAAAGTTAGCATATTAAACAAAGAAAATTGTATTTGATTGAGTGTAAAATGGACTAACCTTTGAAATGAAATGACTTGGTCGCTAAAGGGATGTCCACATGGTGCTGATTGGAGGATTGTGGATTAGGGTTCCGCTAAGAATCTAGATCTAAGACACCTTTGAATGATTTTTATATGTTTTCACCATTGTTTTGTATTCCATCACTTTTTATTATTTGATGCACTATTTTATTTGCATCTACACGTGTTTGATGCCTTTTTTTTACTTTTTATAGGTTGCATAGGATCCTAATAGTAGTATGGATGGCTCGGTTGATCATGTGCCCAATATAAGGATTCAAATCGGTGGTCGGTCCTCGAGACATCTCAACTACAACATTTAGAGCTTTCTCGTTTGAATAAAGAGAACCTAACCTAACCAATAAAGCAAAGGCATGACTTATCGGTTGAGAGGTGCTCGGTCTAGTTGAATTCCGACTCGGAATCTCTAATAAAAAGAGATATACTCGGATGCAACACAATGAGTGGATTTTCCATGGGTTGATTGAGTTTCCAATGGTAGGAGTAGTGTTTTGGATGGATCAATTTGTATTGCAAGTTTTCCTAACACACTCCTTCAAATGACCAGTGACTTGGTTTACACCAATAAACAACTCAATTGTAGATTGAATAATGCAATGTGGGCTCTATCCTTGTGAATGCACAACCAATAAAAACATGCTTTGGGAGGTACTCCACACGGCGGTGGGATCGATGAAGTATTTTGTAATGTTAACTCACCAATCTAGGAACTCAGTTTTCAATACAACCATCTCAATTAGGAGCTTAGTGAGGACTCGGTGTGCTTCAAATTTGACATATTCCCCTCCAAATGTAGAACGGATGCTAAATGCAACGAGAGACAAAATTTAACCTCTAAATTTAGAGGTAAAACCCCTAATGGGGAAAGAATAATATTTTTTTATTTCTTTGTATGATGTACCCTGCACTAGTGAAAAACAAAAATTGTGTTCTAAACACTTGGAATGAACAAGGTTGTGGGGTGGCAAAGATGGGGCTGGGAAGTTACAAGAGGCTACACAGGCTTTCCAAATGTTGCAAAATCTTCTCCAAGCTCCTCTATCTCTTCTACACTCTCTTTCCACACCTTCTCTATTCACAAGTCCATATTAACTTTCTCTCGTACAAAATGTAGTTTAGCAACACGGACATAAGCTCCATTATTTCATTGATATTCAGAAAATCAACATTACAATGAATGTGTTGCAATTCTTATAGAAATTGAACAACCGGATAAAAACAAATAAGTATGTTGCACAATTGCAACAATAATTTGATTTACATATGCTTCCAAAACATCCAAAAATAAGAATTACATTATGGTTATTAAAATATAACCAGATAACAATATACATATGGGACTTTACATAATGAAAAATATAATGGTTATAATATCGTAACCATACAAAAATTATATAATAAATAATTACCATAATGAATTATTAATTAGCTAAGGTAATGCAATGCATATATTAACTAAGTAAACTAAGTTTACCTCACAAAAATATAATTGTTTAAAGCCTTTAGATAATAAATAAATGCATGTTGGGGTATAGGTCTTACCACTTGAGGAATTTGGTCCCAAATCCTTTGAAATCTAATGTTAAAATAAGTTAGCTACTCGTTAGGGGATCTCTTTGTTATTGTCAGGTTGCTCTACCAAATATAGGTGATCTGATTTGTCTTCAAAATGATTACACAAGGTAGTTCCAATTTTATCCCAGCTATGTATTGAAGTAGGCCTCAAAATTCTATACCATAGAGGGGTTTATCTTTAATGAAGAATCCAAAAATCTATCTATTACATCATCCTTGGTAGTAAAATTGACCAAGAAAACATTAGCAATATCTTGGATATGGTCTCGTTAGGATAGTATGATTTTCACCAATGAAAAAAGGGATACTTTTAAGTAAAAACATGAGTATATCATGTGGTGCATTGAGAGCTATAAGATCAGCACCATTGAATCTAAAAATGGTAGGTTCCTCTTAAGTTCCATGAATGGAATGGGTCTTAAAAATCTAGAATAGAGCACAAAGGGTGTACCAGGAGGAGTAGAGAGGAATTTTTTTAGTGGTAATGGTGATCTTTCAACTCATCTACTTCTTGTTCTTCTCCTCGGTGAATATTACAAGTAGTAGAAGGGCTCTCCGAGATGTTATCCTTTGTCTTTTATGTATTCTTCTCATGAAACTGAGGCACTAAAACTACTAAAACAAGTTGAAATAGGAATTGGAGTTTCCATATGTGTCGAAATAAGCATCCAAAGGCTAGAAATTACTAGGTCATGCACCAAAACTTAGAAGGATTGAAAATAAGGTTTTGAAGGTCCTAAAACTAGAGGTGAAAAATGAACCTGTTGGTGAGAAAATTTGTCAGGTGGACAAATCAGGTGTCTCCACCAACATTCACTGGGCTACACCCCTTTGCATTGAATGGTATAACTCCCATTATTAAAATTAAACTAATCATAATCCTATCTAAATGTTTTGGGTGGCGAAATTGGTTGGGAATCACACAAAGACACTCTACTAAACCTATGGCAAAGTGTTTTTACGGCGATAAAAGGGAGGAAATTACAGCGATGAATGGAAAAAAGGGGGAAATTTTGCAAGGAAGATTATTGTTGTGAGTTTATTATAGATCTCACACCCAATAACCCAAGTAGTTCAAACTTCAATATACAAGAAATCACAGTGAAGCTAGTGGGACCAATGAATTAAAATGCCAAGTTTTTAAATTCATCTATCGAAGACACCAAGTTCCTCTCCAATTCCATATTGGATCAAATATGCTTGCAAAGTGCATGAAAGAGAAAAATAGAGGGGGAAAAGAAAGGGAAATAGAATAAGTGTATATTTTATTCCATGTGTTGATCCATAGGGATCCAAAATGAATCTACTTCATCAAAACAATCAACACGAAGAAGGGAAAATGATACATGGAGGTTCTATATTTTTAGTAATAGACCACTACTCGTGTAGCAAGAGTTATAGAACCGCCACCAACTAAGGCGGCGATCCTGGGACCTACGATTTGCATTAGGCGGTGGTCCTGGCTCTTTTGGATAGAAAACAAAAATATGAAATGAGCAGCCCAGAATTTAGACAGGTTGTTCATGTCTCTTCTCCTCCATGACCTTTCCCATTCTCCAGTGCATGGGAGGACATGGGAAAGGCTATAAATACATGTCTGTAGAAGATAATAGGATCATCAAATCATGAAAGCAAGTGAGCAAGAAGTTCTTAGTGTTGGAATTGTGTTTTGTAGAAGAAAGGAGTGTTGAGACAGAGCAAACAAGTATTTGGGAGGAAGTGTGAGATATTATCTACTTCTCTTTCATACTTATTATAAATTTTGTACTTGTTATTTCAAATTGGATAATAAAAGTGGGAAGAAAGAGAAATTTCCCTTCCTAACAATTTTTCCTCCTCTGGAGGTTTCCAAGATAAAATATGTTGGTGGTTATGAGCTTAAATTCTTTCCTATCCTGCAATTGTGGATTCTAAGCATAAGCATAATTCATTCACTAGCTATCTCTATCATTTTCTAATAGAAAGTAGAACAAAAAAGTTTATTTTGTGTTTCTGTGGATAATTCCAAAGTTGAAGAGTTTAGAGATAATTTTGGTATTAGAGCTAACAATTATCTAGGACTGTGGTATTCATTCTTGGATTTATATGACAGTGACAAGATCTAAAGGTGAAGAGGATTTACCTTGCGATCCATAAATTTCTACAAAGAGTTGGAAACAGAGAATTTGGGGATAAATGGAGGAAGAGAACTTGATTCGTAGAATCGAGATGATGGAGACCATGATTGATAGTATGTTTAGAAGGAAAGAAGAGCTTGCTGATTTACGGAAGATAGCTTTTGTCAAACAAGACTCCATGGACTAAGTGGTTCCGGGATTAGCTAAAAAAATTGGCATAGGAATGAGCCACCATGAGGAAATTTATGGAGAAGATCATGAAGAAGAGACTTCTAACACAAGAGAAAAGGTAAAATCTGATCATACTCCTTTTAAAGTTGAGACAAAAGTTGATATTAAAAGCTTTGAAGGACAAGTAGATGCGGAGTTGCTTGATAAATGGTTAAAATAGATAAAATTATACTTTAGTGTCCATAATGTCACTAAGGCACAGAGATCACCTTTACATGTCTCAAAATGGAGGGACATGCTCTGGTTTGGTGGGAAACCCATCTAACCACTTGTGAAAAGAAGAAGCATCCTATTGTGAAATCTTGGAAAGAATTACTTAGAGCCAACTTCTATCATATTGGCCACAAGACTGGTAAAATGATTAAATGGTAGTATTTTAAACAAAGCGGGGTCAAAGTGTGCGGGACTATACTTTGCGAGTTTTAGAGGCAAACCATGTTGCTAAACATGGACTTGGAGGATGAGGATATCCTGACTAAGTACTTGGGAGGACTTCACACTCACCTTCAAATAAAAGTCATCTCCACCAATCCCAAATATCTCAACGAGGCATGTGTGCAAGCATACTACATAGATGATGAAAATAACCAAGGGGAAGTAGAGCCAAGGGAAAAGTAGTCAACAAATCGGCAGAAAAAGAGTATGGGAAAACAAGTAACAAGGGTAAGTGGAAAGGGAAAGGTAAAAATCTGCCACTACTTTAAATACTTGTAAATATCCCAAGAAGTTTTGCAATAAATATGATATTAATGGTCATACTGTCGCTACATGTTGGAAGTTACATCTAGAGTTGCATATGAATAACCAAACCAAGGACTCGAAGAAGTACATGACAGATGTAAGAATAGAAGGGGAGGTGGAAATCGAAGATGACTCTAATGTAGATGAAAGGCTTGGATGCACAGCCACCAACATGGACAGCCAAGAAGAGGAGATGAGTAGACTATTCCAAATCAAAATCCAGATCAAGAGAACTAAGGTAAATGATTTGGTTGATACTAGTTCTCAGTCTAACCTGATTTCTAAAGCAATTGTAAAGAAGCTTGGTATTGAGACTTACAAGCATCCACACCCTTATCCTTTGGGTTGGGTGAAGAAGGGTGTTGAAATTCAAGTAACAAGAAGATGTAAGGTCAAGTTTGGGATAAATTCCTAGTATATTGATGTTTTAGAAGCTGATGTTATTCCACTTGATGCTTTTGATGTTGTATTCGAGATTCCTTACTTGTTTATCAAGGATGCTATATTTATGAGAAGGGAAAACCGGTATAGATGGGTCAAGGAAGGGATCAGCTACAACATTCGGGCACACCAACATAAGACATGGGTTACTATGGTGAGTGCTAACCAAGAAAAATGACTTATTCAGGAAAATCATAATCAATTTTGTTTACTTTTGTTAAAGAATAAAAATATGGGGTAGAAGTTTCAAATATTTCTAACCAGGGAAAACATGATTTGGATAGTATTATTCAAATCCTTTCAGAATTTTTTAGGCTCCCAGGTGGGTTACCACTAAAATGGGAAGTAGAGCATGAGATTTAGCTTTTTCCGAGTCCCCTCTTCCGAACATCAAGTTGTATAGGAAATCCTTGCTTAAGAGTATTGAAGTAAAGAAATAACTCTAGGAACTACTAGACTAAGGGGTGATATGTTTGAGCACCTCACCATGTGGTTCACCTATTGTGATGGTGCCAAAGAAGGATGGTTCTTAGAGAATGTGCATCGACTCATCGCGCTTTGAACAAGATCACCATAAAGAACATATATCCACTTCCCCACATAGATGATCTCTTGGATCAGCTTCAACATGCCAAATTCTTCATGAAGTTGGATCTAAAGTTTGGTTATCACCAAGTCAGAATGAAGGAGGAGGATATATGGAAGACTACCTTCAAAACAAAACAGGGTTTGTATGAATGGTTAGTACTTCCTTTTGGGTTATGCAATGCACCCGCTACATTTATGAGATTGATGAATGATGTATTGCGGGATTTCATAGATTCACATGTTATTGTATATCTATATGATATTTTGATCTTTAGTTCCACGTGGGAAGAACATCTAACTCATTTACATCAAGTCTTGCAAGTTCTCAGAGAAAAACAGTTGCTTTGTAATATGAATAAATGTGAGTTTTCCAAAAACTCACTTGTCTATCTTGGGCACGTGGTTGGAAGAGGAGAGCTACAAGTGGATCCAAAAAGGTGGAAGCCATCACCAACTAGCCAACCCAAAACAGAAACCACAAAGACTAGGAGTTTTGTGGGAGCAAAGATAATACATGTAAAAGTTCACTCCGGGTTTCTCCACAATTGTAGCACCTCTACACACAGTGGTTGTAAAGAGTAAGGGTTTTGAGTGGGGTAAGGAACAAGAAAAATCCTTTGAGTTATTGAAATACAAGATCAGTCATGCTCCAATACTTTCTCTTCCTAATTTTTAGTAGACTTTTGAAGTAGAGACAGATGCCAGTGATTACACCATGGGCACAGTGTTGCTTCAATGAGGTAAACCCATATGTTATCATTATGAAACTTTCACTTCAGAAGTTAAAGGATATTCAGTATATGATAAGGAAATGTATGTACTAGTTCAGGTAATTAAAAAATGGAAGCATTATTTGCTAGGTAAAGAAACTATTGTGCACACTGACCACAAACCTCTCCATTATTTGCAACCACAGTCTAAATTGCAGCAGGAAAGGCACTAAAAATGGATGGGGTTCCTTTAGCAGTTCCATATGGTGATCAAATACAAGAAGGCTAGTAAAAAATTGGTGGCAGACATGTTTTCTAGGCCACCCGCACAGGAGAAGTTTTCTTGTTTGGACACTATCTCTCAGATCGATCCCTTCACGAAGGAAGCTTATGGAGAGTTATATTCCCGTGACAAAGAATTTGGGGTGACATTTCAAAATTGTAGTCCCAAGGACTGGAAGGATAGGGATTGAAGATTGTTATCTCAAGGACAAGCTGCTCTACCAATAGGGGAAGCTTTGTGTACCAAAAGAAGAAAGAATTCTAGTGATGAGGGAAGCACATTCCTCGAAAGTAGCAGGGACATTTCGGTGTTCGTAAGATCCTAGCCCATTTGCAAAGGTACGTGTATTGGCCCAATATACAAGAAGAAGTATCAAAATTTATACGTGGATGTAAAATTTGTTGTACTAGCCAACCTAAGACTAGGAAGGAGGGTCTGTATATGCCTTTTCTAGTACCTACTCATCTGTGGGAGGACATTTCTATGGATTTTGTAGGATGATTACCTATGCCTAAACAAGGCTATGACTATCTATACGTTGTTGTTGATAGATTCAATAAGATGTGTATTCTTATGGCATGTAAAAAGACAATAAAGCACATGAGGTAGAAAATATTTTCTTTGCTAATGTATGGGTGCATTTTGGTTTGCCAAAGTCTATTATTTCTAACAGGATTCTAGGTTCTTGGGGAAGTTTTGGACTACTTTGTGGGACAAGATGGATACTAGGTTACAGAGGAGCACAAATTTCCATCCACAGATAGATGGATAGATAAAGGTGGTAAACAGGAATTTGGTACAACTGATCAAAGGGTTTAATAGCAAATATCCAATGACTTGGGATGAGTCCTTAGCCTACATTGAGCATTCCTATAATCAGGTAGTACACACATCCACTATGAATTCACCGTTTGAAGCATGCTTGGGATATCTACCTACCTATCCTCTAGACATAGTAGTTGGATAGTAGGATGGGGAGGAAACACAAGACACAAAGGTGACTAGAGAAAACAAATTCATTGAGAGGATCTGAAAAATCCATCTCAAATTCAAAGAATAGCTAGAGAAATCTCAAGCCAAGTACAAAGCTAGGCATGATCAAAGATAGAGAGAACATAAGTTACATGTTGGAGTTAGAGTTTGGCATTACTTGAGTAAGGAGATATTATAAGGTCAAACACGAAACTCGTGCCCTTCACCATATTGGATCAGGTTGGAGAAACTATTTTTCAACTTAACTTGCCACCATTTTTGAGGATGTAATCTATAGTGAATCGTGAGAACTTGCACCTATATGACCCATCCATGCTAGATGAAGTCAAGGTCTATAGTTGTTACCTTCCATGAGGATTGTGTCTTAGACTCACAAGGTTAATTAGAGGAGGATGTAGTGTTACAGCAGAAGGTCGAGAGACAAGGAGAGGTCCGTAGGATTCTTGGCGGATTGGACCGAAAGGAAAGACACCAAAGCAGGCCCAATGGTACTCAAAGGAGCAAGTGAGGAAATTATTTCCTCATCTACTCCCCCAATAAGATTTTATGGGACCAAAAGCCTCCTAAACAGAGGAGGTGTGATCCATAAGGATCCAAAATTAATCTACTTCATCAAAACAATCAAGACGAAGATGGGAAAATGATACACGGAGGTTCTATCTTTTTAGTAATAGGATCATTGCTTTGTGCAGAGAGGTAGTTATAGAACCGCCACCCAACTAGGGTGGAGGTCCTGGGACCACCAGCCTACATTGGGTGGCATTCCGGCTCTTTCGTATAGAAAAAAAAATGAAATGAGAAGCCCATAATTTGGATGGCTATTCATGTCTCTTCTCCTCCGTGACCTTTCCCATTCTCCATTACACGAGAGAACATGGGAAAGGCTATAAATACATGTCTCAGAAGAGAATAGGATCATTAAAGCATGAAATCAAGTGAGTAAGAAGTTCTTAGTGCTATAATTGTGTTTTGTAGAAGAAAGTAGTGTTGAGATAGAGCAAACAAGTATTTGGGAGGAATTGTGAGATATTGTTAGACCCATGTAATATTAAATAAGTATAAAGGCACAAGGGTGTGCATGGTCCCGCTTAGGAAAAGGTGCATAGGAAAAAATTGCATGAGATAAAGGTTTAAGAAAGCACATAACACGCGTGACATACAAAAGGAGGCTCTGGACCTAGTCAAATGGAGCACCTAGGGCGTAACACATGAAAAGCATGATCATTGTGTGTGGATAAGATGTTAGCTTTGGTGACAGGTTGGCCAAGGAAGGAGCATGCCTATGATGGAATCTTCTAGAAGATCATCATGAGATGAACTGAAAGCTCAGGCACTGGAGGGCATGCTCGCATGAAGGACAACATTCGACACTTGGTGCAAGATCTGAGGGCACTAGAAGGTGAGTTGGTAGTGTAGGAGAATTATAACTACAATTATCTACAGAGTAAAAGAGATCATGAGAGAGAAGGAGTTTGATATACATATCGAGTTTGAAAGATAGCATGGGTGGAGCTCTGCAGAGAATTATCTGCGAGTGGATATTTGATTCAGAAAGAATGTACTAAGCATGGAGTTATAATTTTTATTTTTCTTTTAGCTTAGTTACATAAGTCTAGTGATATGCACAATTGTGGTCTACTCTCTGTGACACTCGTAATGAATCAATGAATGTAATGAGGTTACCGATATAATATAAACATGGATATCAATGGGTTTAATGCATATTTCTCTCTTATGATTTCTCCTTCCTTTCATGCTATGTATGAATGCTTGTATAATTATTTTTGTTATAATATATGTTCTAGATTCTGTTAAAGCACTCAATTTGAAGTGATTAAAAGGATCTAGAGGCCGTTCTGAGCCCTATGGTTCTTGTATGTCTTAACTTCCCTCCTAAAAACTCTTACACTAATCATAGATGATGTTTCCCACTAAACTCACATAAAAGAGAGACTCGGTACCCGCACATGCCTCGGGTGAGCGCTCAGCTTCTACTAGGTGATAGGTCGGCATGCATGGGGTTCCTTCCTTTTGTAATGGGAGTAAAAATGAGTACATCTTAGTTCCGTTGCTGGGACCTCTTTTCAAAGTTGTAGTGGGATATAACATACATCATGATCTGTGTAATGAGAAATGAAAGAGTAGCTGACATTGGAAAATGTTGAATCATGGTTAAAGAGCATGGAGGATGAATTTACTCAGAGATACAACATTGGACCTGAGTTTAATGCACATATATGGGTAGAAGAGAACCTCTACCATGATCTATATGAGACGTTCTTCTGCAACTTCCCAGTAGAACTATATGAGTGGCTTTCATCCTATGCATCTAGATAAAGTTGGCATTATGGATCACATATGTGGACCCAAGAAGACTACCAAAGGTTGTAGGATACAGATCTGACGTCAAACCATGATGTAGATCATTAGTGGAGAGGAGTATTGGCTAGCTATACTGCGGAATACGCCATTTCTACGTATTCTTTTCTAGAGGTTTCGAGTTTGAATTTCAGGAGAACCTAGAGGAATGTTTCTACGAGCTATTCCTCTAGTTATGAAGATATTGATGGTTACGATGAGTTTAGAGGTGTTCCCAATGGACAACTAAATCATTCTCGAGCACCGGGTTGAAAGAGGGTTTAAAACCCATGGCAAGCGAGGATCATGAGGGATGATGTGCACATAAATGGACATGTGAATGGCAGCATGAAGAGATCTTGGGAGGAGCGAGCATCAACTGAATGTGCATGAAAAGATTCAACAAACGAGAAGAACTTGGTTAAGCCAAAAAAACTCTTTGCTATCTCATAGATCAAATGGGGTGTACATATAGGAGGTGTTGAGTAACCCCCAGTGCTGCAATCATGACAACTTGAGTATAGAGGGGGAGTTACATTCCCATAATAGAAGTGTAACTCCCAATTATGCATATGATGCACTGACATGATGACGTGCTGACATGCTAACGCACTGATGCATAAGAGAATCTCATAATGACCCCTAAATGACACGTAGACCTACGATCTCACCTAAGTGAGATGACTCACCTAATGATGTGGAAAATACACACACCAACACCCCCTTCATCATAACTTAGGATGAGGTGGCAAGTCAGAAATGAGAAATGGGTCCCGGCACAAACCCTGATGAGGTACCCATGTACAAGAAAGAATATCCCAAGTAGTGAAAGAAAACTCAAGGTGTGAAAAAAATCCACCACAAGAGAAAAAACACTCTCTAATCTAGGAAAGATGCCAAATATGGGTCCCACCATAGACAAGCCCGAAAGGGTACCCTTGTACAAAGAGGCAATCTCTCATAAATAAGAAGAAGAGAGAAGAAGATGGAGACGAGAGGAATGCGAGAAGATTTCATGGACGGATATGAACTCTCTACACTCTGGAGGTGTCCCAAAAGAATGTCGATAATGAGATCCTCTCGCATTTGGACCGAAGAAGAACCACCGCACCGCATTGTGTTCCTACCCTTAGGAAGGACATAAATGATGTGCTGAAAGTCTACCCACTCCATAAAGGAAACTTAAGGCAGCAACACGAAGAACTCTGAGTCTTGTCCATGAAAGTGTGACATAGGTCTAGTGAGTGAATGCCAAGGAACCGAAGGTAATGCCAAGGAACCGAAGGTAATGCCACGTGTGTAGAACTATCAGAGTGAAGAAGATGAACACTCGTAGAAAGGATGTCTAAGTGATGTGAAGGGAACAAAACATCCTCCACAATAGAAAAGGGATCCACAACTGAGGGTGGATCAATGAAGGTCTCCAGAAATGTGGAAGTGACATGATTCCCGGAAGGGGCACTCCCAACAATAGAGATAATGAACTCCTCTAAAACACCTATAGATGGATGAGGGACCTGTATTGCATCACAAGTAGACTCTGTGAAAAGAATACTAAGGTCAGGAAGATACTCGTCCCAATGAGGGGGCTCAACAAATAAAAGAGCGATGTTAGATATGTATGAGTCATCCAATGAAGGTAGAGGAGTGAGTGGGCCTCGCACACTAAAGGTGGAAAGGAGGTTGGTGTAATGATGGTGTGAGACCGAGTATGAGACTCGCCCGATATCCGATGAGATGTGGGGGTGACAACAATGTTTGGAATAGTGAGAGATAGATGATGAGAAGAGTCCTCTATAGTACTCTTGACATCAAAACCGGATACACAATCCTCGTCATCAGTAGAACCAAGTGAGCCTCAT
Organism: Taxus wallichiana var. yunnanensis; assembly: GCA_018340775.1. NCBI lineage: Eukaryota > Viridiplantae > Streptophyta > Pinopsida > Cupressales > Taxaceae > Taxus > Taxus wallichiana. Next base: position 737,768,431 of record CM031241.1, read on the forward strand.
GTCGGTGGAAATGTCATCACATGAATAAATGGAGGAGACAATCAATCGTAAGAGCAGCAACAATAGTGGCGGTATGTGAAGGGTCTCCATAGAGGGACTGAAGAATGCTCCAAACACAGTGAGGTGGATCTGAGTTTTCCACGTGAAACCAAAGAGAATGAGAGACATGCATCATCATGTGACCAAATACATGGTCACAAGTGTCGAGGAAGTCCTCTAGATGATGATGATTAGTGGGTGCAGGAACTGCCCAAGAAAGAAGGGTAAAAGACCCTCGTGGGTGAAGTAACGTTCCATGGAAGCACGCCAAGCTGAATAGGTCTCTCTCCGGTGAGAAGTGGCGGAGGCTATAAGGTGATCCTATGATGCTCACATCTAGAAAGATCACTCTCCATGATGTGGAATGCAAGATGCACAAAAGCAAGATGTCGAACTCACCGATAATGTGTCTCGTATGTGAAAACCCAAGAGTACAAGCAACCCCCCGTGAATGCAAAGACTTTATAAAAGTAGCGTGTTTACAAAATTGGCAATGCCATCATGTAAAGTGTGGAAAAGCATGAAACTTTGACTAAAGAAATTCTCAAAAATGAGCAAAGTGAGTCAAAAGTTATAGCATTAAAATGATTCCCATGCAATCGATGGAAAAATGCACTGAGACAATCGCAAACGCATTAAAAAGTGAATGAAATGGGTGCAAAAGGTATTGTGTGACTATTTGTTGGAAATGGCATCAAATTTTAGGCATATTTTGTTTTGACTACGAGGGGGATTAACCTCCCGCCAACCCCGGACCTCACCCCATGTCTTCAAAAAGCGTAGGAAGGGCATAATACAAGCCAAAATCGAGCCTAAAATTTATTACATGCCATGAATGAAATGTTTTTTTAAAACAAAAAACACCCTAAAACATTAAAAAGAAGGTGGGCCCACGTTTGAAGTGGTCAAGGCCACATAAGGAGCTAGACAACAAGGAGATGCCACGTCCCACTTCTACTTGGTGTAACCATTTTTGTAGTTGTCTTTGAACAGGACGCAGGTGGGAGGTGCTTGCCATGTGCCTAGAAGTCTTCGTAGGCGCTGGAGGGAGGTGGCCACTTGGAGGTGTTTTAGGCAAGTTGAAGTGGATTTGGAGCGACCGTAGGTAGGAGCTGGTGAGAAAATGGTTGCGTGGATTCCAAATGCAGGTGCAAACCACCATGAGTGCGTGGAGAAGAAGTGAACAACATGCCAATGTTGTGCAGGGATTCCACATGTTGGGGTCAATTCAAACCAACTATGTTGCAAAATCACTCAAGCCATACCAAGCGAGCAAGTAGAATGGTGGACGACATGCTTTGGAGGTAGTGAATAGAACTTCAAAGTTGAAGAACCCGTAACAAAATACGTTCAATGCTGCTCCAATACAAATTCAAATACAACCCACTTCAATATGTTCAATGTTGTTGGTGGACAATGTAGTTGTAAGTCCAATGTATAAAAATGCTCAAACCAACACCCAAGTCATCCGAGGGTAATGCAGGTTCACATACAAGAAAGATGATTGCATATAGATCAACGAGCATGTGTCAAAGGAGGAGGGCACACCAATGAGCAGAAGTAGAACATACACGCAGGTCAAAGACAACATAAAAACTGATGCAAGTTCAGAACACCAAACCCACCATGAGTTCAAACTGATTCAAAAGAAATGTTGAATGAGTTATTCGATGAGCTGGCCCTTAAAAGTAACCTCAACCAAAAAACTCCCAAAACCAACACATTCAAAACCAGATCTCGAACCCGAAACAAAATAGCCCTCAGGAAAACACCTCCAAATGCGCATGAAACCCCAGAGAATCGAGTGGTCAAAGACACTAAACTCAAAAATGACCAAACAAACCATGATCAAACCCGTGCAAGAGGTATGGCGCCCAAATCAATGCAAGAAGAGCACAATCGAATATCCATTACGACACACGCAACAAAATTTGCATATCACACCGGAAGCCAAAAACACACATAGAAACACCGATGAGTGCATGGATCCACAAGATCCACTCTGATACCATGAAAGAGGGTTTGAAAACCCGCAAGTGAGGATCACGAGGGATGACGTGCACATCAACGGACATGCGAATGGTAGCGTGAAGAGATCTTAAGAGGAGTGAGCATCAACCGAATGTGCATGCAAAGATTCGACAAATGGGCAGAACCTAGTTAAGCCATAAAACTCTCCTCTATCTCATAGATCAAATGGGGTGTACATATAGGAGGTGTTGAGTAACCCCCAATGTTGCAATCATGACAACTCAAGTAGAGAGGGGGAGTTACATTCCCATAATAGAAGTGTAACTCCCAATGACGCATATGATGCATCGACGCGTTAACGCACTAACGCGCGTTGATGCACTAACGCATAAGGGAATATCATAATGACCCCTACATGACACATGGACCTTCGATCTCACCTAAGCGAGATGACTCACCCGATGATGTGGAAATTAAAACACACCAACATGGGTAAGGGATCTTGGGTGGAGGAAGATGGAAGATATCACGACAAAGAAGGAGAGGGAAGAGAGATGACTCAAGTATAGTGAAGTGCGTGAAAGGGAGATTGCTAGACAATGCGAGGCTATTAGTGTGATGGATCTATGGAGACAGATGTTGCGGGAAGGAGTTGAGGTTCATGCGGAGGACATGGAACCTGAGTATTCTATACTACCCCATCTTGGAAAGTGCGTGAGGGAGACCCCTTCGACTTCTCGGTGAGATTTTTCACACGAGAGAAGGAGATTCGTTGGTGCATATCTCGAACCCACCCAAAGGACCGAGCCATGGCACTTAGTTTTCCTGAACCAGGAAGAAGTGTTATTGACCCAGTTGATATCAGTGGAAGAGACAGATCCACACCTAAGAGGTATAATTTCTTAGTTCCTTCTTCTTTGGCTGCAAATATTCTAGTATTTGAAGGAGTCTTTAGACAAGGGGAAAGTGTACAAGCTTTCGGCCTCGCATCGTGGAGTGGCATGGGAAAAAGTAGTGGTAGTGGGGTGTTATCATAGACTATCGGGGAATAGTTCAAAGGTGGGACCGTGGGGAACTTGGCATAGCTCCTACAAGCCCTATTAGACCCAAGGTGGTTCCGGTGGATCTGGTGGCTCTAAAGGCATAGGACCCAAAGTGGACTGGTGGACCAAAGCGGTGGAGGAAACACCGCAGGGGAACCAAGGGTCGAGCTCGGGAGGACAGGATCCCAACCACCACCTCAAGTATTCTTTGAAATGTCTTTGCATTTTCCATATTATAGGGGCATTTAGCATGCTGTGGAACATGTTCACAAGTGTGAACTGCACACGTGCGCAAATGGTATCACAACCCCGCAATGGAAGGCTAGTCGGTTTGTGACCATATTGTAAGGGCATGCGCATAGCTGGTATAGGAAGCATGAACCTCATCAAACGGTGGTGGACTACACTACTTTAAATAAAGCATTCTTGGTAGAGTTACACATTCCTCAGTTTGAGTAGAAGAGCATTAGCACTTTGAAGGAGATTCAATAAGGAATGGCAAAGAATGTATGGGAGTATGATGCATGTTTTAAAACTCTCTTGTCTAAATTATCATATGATATTCACGCTTCACAACATGCACAGTGGTTTTTTGGAGGATTGATCACCCCTTTTGGAAGGGCCTTATCTCATAAAACTTTTACAGACCCACACAAAGCATTGGAAGCTGCCTTGCGTGCCAAGCCTGTTGGTAGTATTGATACTGGTGTTATCCCATTCTTGGAGGCTCATATTACTGCTATGGCCAAATAATTGGAAAAAATATCTATGAACTCAGCCCATGAGACTCGCAGTGGTTTGTGGTGCATAGATTGTGAAATAAAGGGTCACGTTAAGGATAGTTTCACTCGAAGGATGGTATGCACTGTGATAGTATATTGTAAGATTTGTCATGGGGACCATGATGCAAGTAGATGTCCCTTGCTGCAACGTGCGATCAGGAAGAATGTATCTTGTTATTGCAAAATTTACACCTCTACAACCCATGATACTAAGGATTGTAGGCTCATTGATCAGATCCATGAGGCCATTGATCATGGGTGTGCTGCCAGACCAAAGCATTTCTAGTGGCTCTAAAGGTGATGATCACTATTATGAGGAGCATGTAGATGGAGGCGTGCATCAAAGAGGTTTTCATGAGGATTCCGTAGTTGAGGTAACCACGGAGGAAGGAGTGAGTTCTCGCATAGAACATGTTTCATCTGTGGATCTATAGAACACTACAAATGTGAGTTCCTAAACCTGTTGCAGTGCTCATGGTGCAGAAAGAAGCATAAGTATGAGGAGTGCCCAAAATTATTTGATCATATGAATCAGCAACATCGAAGGAAAAGGGCATTGCAATGGTCAACATCAAGAAGGAAGACATATAGTAGATGCCTTGGGTAACACGAGATGCAGGTTTGGAACCTATCTTGGTAACAAAAAGGGTACAAGCCATGTTCACAAGAGAGGTACCAAGACAAGACCTTGGTTATGAGGGAAGAGGTCATTCGTGGAAAGTATCAAAACCTCATGCATCAAAAATAGATATATTAAGACACCATGGATTTTATTCAAAGCTTACAAGGCGAGATCTAGTGTCTAAAGGAGCAATCCAGAAGGAGGAACAAGGAAGGAAATTTGATGCATAAAAGGATGACATGGATGAGGTCAAGGAGGTGTGTAAAATGCTAAGGGTGGAGAATATCATTCCCTTGCTAGGATCCTGGTTGAGAGAGAAGGTACCACGTGCTAGGGAAGAGCGTGAGAGACATGTCTTGGACATAAACCTTCCCCCTCATAGCCTCAACTATGAAAAGGAGATTATGTTGAATCCATTTGTAGATGGATGACTCCTCATCAATATCCTCATTGAGACAAAAAGTGCAGAGGTTAATGTTCTAACTTTGGATGCATGGCATCAGATGGGAAGACCTGAATTATAGTCATCTTCGACTATGTTGTATATGGAAAACAAGACTAAGGCAATTCCCATTGGTGTCTTGAAGGTTGCAGCTATTACTATCCAGGGAGCCAAGTTTACTAGGACTTCAAAGTCTTGGTGCTCGCCAAGGCAGACAATTTCCTAGCACTACTTGGTTTCCCTTGGTGTTACAAGAAAAATGCGGACCTTTGGTTCAATAAAGGGTACATCAGCTTTGAGAATGAGGAGGAATGGTTCATTATACACCCGGTTGATGGGAATTTGACGCCTATATTGAACCATTGGGAGAAGAGGTTTTGGACAAGATTTATGTGCGCTCAATTACGTGACTCACGAGATGATACACCCTACTAATGGGGTTATCCAGTTTGAATGTGCTTAGTTAATGAGTAATATCACCAAGATGGATGTGAAAATTGGGCACATGAAACTTACAAATTAATGGGATAGCATTGAGAGGGTCAAGACAAAGGTGACAAAGGAGCACACGGTTAGGCACCTTGGAGGAAACGAACTACCCAAATATTCAGGAGGAGCATTCCCTGAGATCTTTCTACAAGAGGTAGAAGCTTAGTGGAAGAATGAGAAGGAACAAAGGGAAATTTTAAGTTATGTCTTGCTAGGCACAACAGCTCGATGGTGAGCCACACATCAGGAGAGCCTTTTAGAGTGGCACGAGGTAAGAATTGATCTCTTTGTTAGATTTTCTAGGAGCAATATATCCACCATCATCAAGGAGTACCATGGGAAGGAGCCCGCCTCTTTCCATATCTAGGAGTGTGAATGGGTCTAAAGAGAAGGCACGGAAGCTTTTCCACCATCCCTCTGGTGCACAAGTTGTACTCTACACTACTGAGAGTTGTGCATGTGTATGGTACATTAATTCCGAGACACGCCGCCATGCACAGGAATTGGCAAGAGCTCTCGGCTTACCTTATTCAAACCTTTGAGTATTAGAGTACCAAGCCATCGATTGATAAGGCCTTGTAAGGTATCAAGTGCCTTACCATGGGGGATAGTGCTAGGATGGAAGATAGGCTATTGGAATTACTAGGTGAACCAGTGTAGAGGCATGCTTTAAAGAAGTAGAGGAAACAAAAGAGTTACAGCTTGAGCACGCATGCTTGGAAAAGGAAAAAGGAAAGTTGGTATATGTGATTGATGGAGAGGAATTGGAAAGCTTAGATGTTATCCATTCTGTAGGAACATGCGGGGTAGTGGATAGTGTAGATGCTCATGCGGCACACCTACCATGAGCCTTTAAAAATGAAGAAATTTAACATCGGTTCAGGAGAAGAACCTAAGGAAGCTATTATTGGAGACTAATGGATAGAGAAGGAAGTATCAAAGATCATTAATCTGGTATGTGAATTTGAGGATTTATTCCCATGCAGGTACCATGAGCTCAAAGGCGTTCACCACTCTTTGGGTGAGATGAAGATAAAACTAAAGGATGATGGGCGCTTGGTTAGAAAAAGGCCCCGCGTGAATCCCAATTTGTGCGTGAAGGTCAAGAAGGAGATAGAAGAAATGATAGCTTCTGGATCATTAAGGTAATGGAAGAGTCGAGTGGATAAGTTCGATGGTAATCAGCATCAAGAAGGATGGGTGGATTAGGATTTGTGTGGACTATGGGGAATTGAATACGCTTTTACATCGGTGATCCATTTTTGACCCCCTTCATTGAAGAAATTTTGGAAGGAGTCTCTGGGGTGAAATATACTCCTTTACGGATGGATTTTCGTGGTACCACCAAGTCCAAATTGCAAAGGAAGACCAAGAGAAGACAAATTTTTCCATCGAGTGGGGAAGTTTTACATATACATTCATACCCTTTGGGTTGAAGAATACACCCGCTTGTCTTTTCGCGCATAGTGGTGCAAGCATTCCAAGACTTCATCCATAAGTTTCTTTAGGTCTATCTAGATGATCTGACAAAGATATATGGTCCGGTTAAGGACCATTGTGACAATTTGAGGTTAATGTTTGAAAGGTGTAGGCAAATGAGGATATCCCTCAACATTAAGAAGTGAGTGTTTGCTACACCCTTTGGGACTATTGGCGCATATCATATGTAAGGATGGCTTGTTGGTAGATCTCACTAAGGTTGCAGCTTATTGTGGGGTTAAGGGAGCCTACTAGCCAGAGTGCAAAGCACATGATTCCTTAGGAATACAAAGGTGTATTATAGAAAATTCATTAAGGGATATGCCAAGATAGGCATGTGTCTTTAGAGGAGTTGCTTAGATATAAAAGTGCCCTCCATTAGGGAGAGGCGCAAAGCAGAGGGTGTTTGATACATTAAAATATAGGCTTATCACCGTGCCTATTTTATGTTTTCCCTCTTGGGACAAGCCCTTCCATGTCTATGTATATTCCTCGGGACCTCCATTGGAGCAAAGGTGCTTGCACATCCAGTGAAGGGATAGTTGATCATCTTCTCTATTTTACAAGTAGGAAACCGACCCCAACAGAGAAGAATTATACCAAAACGAGCGCAAGGCATTGTCGATGATGTATGCACTCTTCAAGTTTAGAAAATATCTGGCTGGCAACATCCTTTGTGTTTTATACCGACCACATGCCATTAAATTATTTAGTGAACAAGCCTATTCTACAAGGGCGCATATGTCGATGGGTGTTGTTCTTTCAAGAGTTTGAATTCACCATTGTAGTAAAACCTATAAAAATTAATGTTGGGCCTAATCATCTATCAAGAATTGATTTAGGAGAGGATGCGTAGAGTATTGAGGAAGCAATGCCAGATGCACAACTATTTAGGTTGTGGTGCACACCCTCAAATTTAGAGGAGATTGCAGTACTCTTAAAGGAATGTGTAGCACCGGATGGAATGAATACATTGGAAAAGAAGAAGTTGGCCATACATGTCATGCCCTACATATTAATCAATGGAGACTTATACAAGTTGAGACATGATGAAGTTGTACACAAGTGTTTCTTAGAGCATGAACGCCTAGCCATTATGGAGTAAGCAGAAAGAGGAAGTGTGGGTGGGTATTATGTAGGTGATGCCACAACACATAAGATATTAATGGAAGGTTTGTGGTGGGAAACCTTGTACAAGTATTGTCGAGATTATTGTAAAGCATGTGACCATTGTCAACGCATTCGCAAACTAGGAAGGAGGGATGGAATGCCTTTGCACCCTATTCCTAGTGTGGAGCCTTTTGAAAAGTGGCTGATAGACTTTGTAGGACCTATTACACCAGCAGGCATAGGAATGGGTCACGTTATGTCATCACTTGCACAGATTATCTCGCAAGGTGGGCATAGGCAGCCCAAACTAAGGATTACACAAAGAGCAGAACATCAAGAAGGTTCTTATGGGAAAACATTATCATGAGGTATGGATGCCCTTTAAGTCTGAATAGTGATAGGGGTATGCATTTCTTGAATGAGTCCATGAGGATTTTGTTATCTGAATTCATGGTGGCTCATCACAAGACTACGCCCTATCACCCACAAGCAAATGGAACCACCGAGCATTCAATGTAAAAACCGAGTCATACCTTGACCAAATTTTTGATGTCGGAAGACTTGATTGGGATGAAAAAGTATCGACAATTACGGGATTACAGTAAATGTATAAAAGGATAAATAAAGCCACACCATTTTAACGGAAGCCATTTTTCTAGTTAAATTTATGTTTCCTTCTCTGTGAATAGTAGGTGTAGGAGGGTTAGGCGATGAAAAAGTGCCGGAAGAAAGAATTGATGAGCTAATGAAACTAGATGAGAGACGATCACTTGCTTGATGGAGCCAAATAGCAAAAAAAGGCAAAGCAAAAGGCTTGGTATGATCGCCATATTAGAAACAAGAAGTTTGAGGTTGGGCGGATGGTGTTACTATATGATTCCAAGTTTCTTCACCATCCCGGGGAAGTTGAAAGTCCATTGGTTGGGTCCTTACACAATCTCATACATCCTTGATTCGACACATTCCAATTATAAGTCTTGGATGGGATGAAGTTTCTTGACACTTCAATGGCAAAGAGGTCAAGCCCTACTATAAATAAATCTTCTTGTTTTTTGTAAATAAGGTAGTTTTTCCAATTAGTTTAGAAGTTTCCTTTATGCATATTCCCTTTCTTGTTGTTGTTTTGTTTTCATGCGCCCTGGCACCTATAACCTTATTGCTATTTTTGGAGAATTTGTGAGTGCATAGAGGACTGTGCATCTCTTTAAGTGTGGGCTGAAAAAAGTGAAGAAGCGTGTGATGAAAGTACCAAGGAAGTTGTGTTGAAAAGCCTTGTCGAGTAGCCGTGTTGAAAGAGGTATATAAAGAGAAAAGATAAAAGAATGATTCATGTTAGGGTAAAGGTACTTGAAGATCCCACGTACTAAGGAAGAGAAAGCACATCTGAAATCAACATGAGGTAGGTGAAAGTAGGGATTAGGACGAAGAAGTGCCTTTGGCATGGGTTACACGTGTGCAAGAGTCTCCCGTCAGTTGGATTGGTTACACACCGTAAGGTTGGAGGAGTTTTTACACAGTTGGGCACGTAAGTGAAGGCATTGAAGATGGGATTCACTTGAAAAAGCCACATTAAATGAACAAAGTATGGTGGTAGGTGAAGTAATATTTAATGTTTAGAAAAGATAAAAACTATAAGTAAAGGGTTGGGGCACTCTCATTTTTACTTTGCAAAGTAGAGGAGTTTGAGATATAAGCGAGTTCTATAAACTAGGGTTTTCATATTCGATTGAGTGAAGGAAGATCTATGAGATTGAAGCAAATGTTTGAGTTTGCAAACCAAAAGAAAGGGATTACATGGGCATGGAAAAGGTTGTAAGGAGGCGTTGTCTTGTGAAGATTTTATCCCAGCTTAGGGTTCGAAAACTAGGGCACGGGTTCAAGAGTTATATCGTGGATTTGAGATTGAGGATTGGAAGAAGTAAGACGAGTAATAAGGAGAGAGTAGGAGTAATAAGAGATCCTTGACCATGGCACCCAAAAAGGAAAGAGCAAGGCCAAGGTTAAAAACAAAACCCGAGGTAGACACAAATGAAGAATGGTATGTGAAGATGCAATACCTAGATGGGGTGATGATGGGGAAAGAATGGGAATCCCATTTAAGAAGTGTACCTATTAGTGACTATAATCACAGCACGAACACAATAGAAAAGGAAATGACATTGGAATTAGTACACCCCACCAACAAACGAACACCTAAGGGTTTGCCTATATACGATGATGACGTTAAGGTTAAAATGGAGAAGGCAGGGCTGTTGTAACTCTATAAGTTGCCTTATTTTGGAAAGCTAGAGTGCCTGTACCAATGGTTGATGTCACGGGTGCATGAAGATTGCCTCCACTTTGTAGGGCATAAGATGCACGTGACTTCTCAGCTGATTTCACAATTTACAGGCCTCATATGTGAGGGAGATAGCTTAGAATATGACCTTTGCGACAAGGAGGCTATTCAGAGATCATCACCAAGTATGCCTACAAGAAGGGGTCGCGATATTATGACATTTCAGACATCAAGAACCCCATAATGAGAATGGCCGCACATCTAGTGACTAAGCTGAATGGCTAGTAAAGGTGGATGCAGTTAACAAACCTTGGCTACATGTTTGCAGGAAGAAGATTACAGAGGGAACCATATACAACTTATCCACGTATATCACGTAAAGAAATTGTTAAGTTTATGAAGGAAGGGGAAAGGATCCTCTTCGGAAACATCTTTCTCACCATTGTATTCATAGATATTGGAGTTACTAACGCACCAGACATGTTTGTGTGGTAGTACCATGCCGAGGATCCTTCACCCACGAAGAGGTTCGAAAAGTATGCTTGTGATACAATGATAGCTCCCCACAAGGCACGGCTGGAAAAATGGTACATGCACTTGAGGAACACATTCAGGGTAGAGTGGAGGATCCTTGAACAACTCCCAACAGCCACTCGAAGGAGAAGTGGAATTAGTGCTCTATCAACACTTATGTTTGGGTAGATTCAAGCTAATAGACGAATCATGGAGTCCGTGGTGCAAGCTCCCCTTCGCATTCACTGCTTAATACTTCCAAGTGGGAGTGAACAGGTTTAAAGAGTCAAAGAAGCTAAGGCTGAAACTAGGTAGCCTAGACTAGGAACACAAGGAGATGAGAAAGAAGTTGAACTACCCCAAATGCCGCAAGCATGTGTATGTGGAGAAGTACGTGTCACATGAGACTCAAATGACTAGGCTGATGATGCTTCCCATCGTTGGAGGGTCCGCGACACGCGCTTACTTGTGCATGAGGCTAAAGTTTGAGAAGGGAATATATATGGAGAATGATTTTTCCATACCTGAAGACCCCTTGGGAAGAAGAAGCCAAAGTGTCTAAGAAAAGAGGGAGAGGAGAAGAAGAAGCACCAAGTGTGCAGACTACTCGAGATAGTGAGCTTTCCATCCATGAGCATTAAACCAAGCACTTACGTATGAATAAAGAAGTCTCCGGTGAAGGAGAAGACACTAGAGGTAGAGGTGCCTAGGTAACCCATCACCAAGGAAGAATCACCTAAGGAGGAAGATAAGACTTAATCCCCGATCGAGCCACCTCTCGGAAAAATCGGAGGGTAGATGAGGAAGATGACTCGTGAGGCTACCAACAACTTGGAAAAATACATGGGCGTAAGAGGGGATGAGAGTGAAGAAGATGACAATGAGGAAGAAATAGAGAAATACCAGAGCCACATGTATTTAGCGTCTATGACTCAAAGAAGGAGAGTGGAGATGGGAATCGGATTTTTATTTACATAGCACAACAATGCACAAGATGAGGAAGACTCAAGACATAGAGAGGAATGAAGAAGTTGGTAGGGAGAAGCAAGGAGCAATAAGTTTTACAAAGGAGCACATAGGCTGAGGTGGCGAGAGAGAAAATGAAGAAAATGATCAAAGCCTTAGTAGACCAAAATTTAGAGCGCAATGTGGACATAGTGCTGGGAAGGAATGGGAGGAGAACATTGAAAAATAGCATGACAGCCTAGGAGGCCCCGCTCTGACAGTAAGCTTCCCTAAAGGCACATAATCGGGTAGGAGAACTCTAGATGCAGAACAAAGATAGGTAATGGGCTATGTTGATGACACAAAGAAGGTGTTATGCACATGATTCTAAAGCATTATACCCACAGAAAGGATCCTAGCCATTGGGTATTTTGAAAAAGATGGCACATACCCTAGAACTAAGAAGATTCTCTTTTGGGTGTTCGAGTCCCACATTGATGAACCAGACTTCGAAGTCTACCAAGAAGCACTCATCACATTTCCAAAATCTAAGGGGGATAATCCCTTAGTAAATTCCCAGAGGCTCTCAAACGAACAAGTCTGCAATGCACTTAACAAGGTCACGGTCGATACTGAGGCAAGATTATTCACGCACAATGACAGGATTAGAGTGTTGGAGGTGAAGTTAGGGAAGAAGGAAGAAGAACTGGTGGAGAATTCCAAGAGCTTGAAACAGAAGAACCGATTAGTGCACGCTTAAGGCACGAGTTAAAGGAAGAGAAAGTAAAGGTGCAGGAAGTGTACAAGAAAATGGAGTCTATCAAAGGCACCATCTTATTGAAGCACTGAATTAGTGCCACCCGCACATAAGTATTCATCCCTCCTGGAGTGTATAGAAGATCTAATGTGTTTCCTCACTACGGAGAGACAACCCTTGGTCCCGAATCTATAGAAGAAGTGGTCGTGCACTTGAAAGAGGAGGATAGGTTGAAGGTGGTAGCGCTTGCTATCGAGTATAGCCAAGTACTCATGGAGGTTAAGGTCACTGCCCAATCTATGGAGGCCGCATATGATACATGTGTGGATAGAGATAAGGTGGTGAGCTCCTTGGTCGCCACGCTTGAAGTAGAACTAAAAGAATTCCAAGAAAAGAAAAAGGGGAATAGGGCGGAGAGGGACAAGGTTGTGGCCAAAGTAGAGAAGAAATTAGAGCCAACTGAGGCTTTAAGGAGCTCAATTAAGGCCCAGCTCAAGGAACTATACCCCCAGATTACTAGGAGAATGGATAAACTTGAGGACCTAGCCAAAGAGATGGAGCAAATTGTGGACATTTTGGGCACCCAGGGAGTTAGCCTGAGTTTTGATGAAGTGATCACCCTGGTGGGTGATCTCTGCCAGAAGGCACAGAGTGAGCTCGAAGTATGGAATAAGCTAGAGGCAGACCTCTGGAAGGATTTTCCTAGCTTGTTGAATTGATGCCCCCCCATTCTTCATTCTTTTCCCAATTCTTTCATTTCCTTATTCTTTTATTAAAGTGTAAGACTATTCATTGGTTCCCTAGAAAACATGCATCTTGGTTAAGTAAAGTGTTTCCAAGTATGGAGAACAGGTGTAGTGTGGGGTAATGTTGGACCCCTGTAATATTAACCAAGTATGAAGGTGCATGGGCACGCAGGTCCCGATTAGGAAAAGGTGCATAGGACAAAAGCATGTGAGAGAAAGGTTTAAGGAAGCACATAGCATGTGCGACGTGTGAACGAAGGCTCATGACTTAGTCAAATGGAGCACCCAGGCGTAACACATGAAAATCATGATCGGTTATGCTGGATAAGATGTCAGCCTGGTGACAAATTGGCCCATGAAGGAGCATGCCTACGATGGAATATTCTAGAAGATCATCATGAGATGAAGTGGAAATCTCAAGTCTGGACGGGCATGCTCGCATGAAGGAGCACATTCGACACTTGGTGCCGATCTAAGGGCACCGAAAGGTGAGTTGCGGTGCACAGAGAATTATAAATATAAGTGCCTACCGAGTAAAAGAGATCATCAAGAATGATAACAAGAGAGAAGGATTTTGATATACATAGCGAGTTTGAGAGCTAGCATGGGCGAGCTCTGCAGAATATTGCAGTGGATATTTCATTCAGAAAGAATGTACTTTGAGCATGGAGTTGTAATTTTTCTTTTTCTTTTATCTTAGCTACATAAGTCCAATGATATGCATGACTGTATTCTACTCTCTGTGACACTCGTAATGAATCAATGAATGTAATGAGGTTACCGATATAATATAGACATGGATATCAATGGGTTTAATGCATATTTCTTTCTTATGAGTTCTCCTTCCTTTCATGCTATGTATAAATGCTTGTATAATTCTTTCTATTATAATATATTTTCTAGATTCTCGTTAAAGCACTAGGTCCAAGTGATTGCAAGGATCTAGAGGTAGTTCTAAGCCCTATGGCTCTTGTATGTCTTAACTTCCCTCCAAAACTCTTACACTAATCATAGATGATGTTTCCCACTAAACTCACATAAAGAGAGACTCGGAACCCATGTGTGCCCTTGGGTGATAGGCCGGCACATGGGGTTCCTTCCTTTGTAATGGGAGTAAAAATGACTACAGATATTATCTACTTATCTTTCATACTTATTGTAAATTTTGTACTTTTTATTTCGAATTGGCCAATAAAAGTGGGAAGAAAGATAAATTTCCCTTCCCGACGGGTTTTTCCTCCTTTGAGGTTTCAATGATAAAATTAAATGGTGGTTATGAGCTTAAATTCTTTCCTATCCTGCAATTGTGGGTTCTAAGCATAAGCATAATTCATTCACTAGCTATCTCTGTCATTTTCTAATAGAAAGTAAAACAACGACATTTATTTTGTGTTTTTGTGGATAATTCCAAAGTTGAAGAGTTTACGATCATGTGTAGTAATGAATACAAAGCTTCAACCAAACTATCACAATTCACAATGCTACATAGTAAGATTACTTCAAAATTGATCGCATTGGGATGGAGAGGCCATCCCAATTTATAGCAATCTAAATTATCCTTTCACCTCCCTCACGCGACTCTTCATTTCTATATTCCACTCGTGACCTTTTTTTCCAATGAATTAAGCATTTCTCTTATAATTTTGAGAAAATAATTTTTACAAATTAAAAATAGGTCACTTAAGTGAATAGGATGAAATACAATGATGACGCATAATGAAGACTTAGAATGGAGAGAGAAAGAAGAGAGGGAAAGAGAGGAAGAGGGAAGGGATGGAGGGAAAACACTCCTTGTGATGAAATATTTTGAATGCCTTGATGCAATCATGAACTTTGAGTGAAGATTTCTGCCACTAGTGATCCTCTACACTGATGAAGATGGCTCCCTTGAATAAATTTGAATCATTTTCCCCATCTAGTGATGACCGCAAACTCTATGATGCACAGACATCTTGGACCACATAATGAGTGTTCAGAAACACTATTATGAGGTTTACTGATGCAAAATTGAAATGAAAACATACCATGCCCACAATAACCCTCCTTGAAAATTGGTTGATGAATGATTTGACTCATTAAAATCATTTTGACCATCTCACTTTGAATCACCTAGCTCCTCAAGTGATGAAGATGAATTCACAAGATGTTCCTTGCGATGCCCTATTGTAAACATGTATACCATTGCACTCAAGATGATGCTTTGATGACATCCGTGAAGTTCTCATTCCTCTTTTTGACCCATGAAACCATCTCATTATCTGAAGGGGATTTGAAAAATTAGTAAGGTGAGTGGAAAAAAGTTGTATGCAACTTTCCACTCGCAAAATGGAAACTTTCTATTTTTAGAACATGATCCCATGCTCTACAATCTTGATACATATCACTGTCTTGATCCAATTTCACCTTCTAAACATTATTCCATATTCCATCCCTCTTTGTTCCTGAGATATTTCTATTTTAAGCAAGTTGTTATCCTGGGACCTACTATTTTGGGAAGAAGTCATTTTCTATCTTACTTTCCATTTTACCCCTTTTCTGATTGTCCCGAGTGATCAAACTTACAATTCGGTGGGAATTTCCATTTATAGAATGTGAGGAATTATAGAATATGATATTTTTGAAAGTGGTGAAAATGACCTCGATTCTGACAGAACAATGTTTTTGGATTCAAATCTTCGTGGAAAACTCATGCTCTAATTATCATCATGATTCGCTTACTAGAAAGCTCAAAAATAAAAATAAAAAAATTAACTCCTTGTAAGAGTTTCAGGAATAGAACTATGAGGGAATAATATTGATAAAAAAATTCAGTCCTTCATATCTTTAGAAATTGGAAACTTCATCATGCAAAAACGAGTTTGAGAGAAACTAGATTTTTTTAGACCCTTCCCTCCGAATTTCAGATGATTTCACCCGCCGAATGTTTGGGGATTTGAAAATTTATTTGAAGAGGAAATAATGTTGATAAAAAAACACATCCCTCCTTATCCCTAAAAAAATAGGTACTTCATGACACAAAAACCAATTCACGTGAAACTAGATTTTTCAAGGATCATTTCCACCAATTTTCACGTGATTATGCCTGCAAGAACCTTGAGAAGTGGCGAGTTATCTCGCTGATTTTTACGTTGTTGTGTCAAGGCAGCCATTAATGGAGTTTCAAAATTTTCATTTCTGATTTTATTTTCTATTCACGACAAATATCATATTCTTGATATGGGTTTTTGTTTCTCGTTCTACCAGTGAAATTTCTCTTCAAACCGATTGTCAGTTTGACAAGAAATCTGACTTTTGTCTTCATTGGGCCAAGAGTAAGATTTATTCACTGTGAGAAATTCATGTAGTGGAAGGGATATTTTAAGATTATTTTTTTATGGCCTTCGAGAATGAAGAACACA
The DNA here is from genome assembly GCA_018340775.1 of Taxus wallichiana var. yunnanensis. Lineage (NCBI taxonomy): Eukaryota > Viridiplantae > Streptophyta > Pinopsida > Cupressales > Taxaceae > Taxus > Taxus wallichiana. The sequence continues at coordinate 737,785,045 of CM031241.1, forward strand.
TCAGCAAACGGTTCTTCGTTTCGTGCACCGGTTTGTAAGATATCTTCAAATCTTCATTTTACAACAGTGAGGATTTTCAGATGATTTCTCTATTTCTCTCTTCCATTCTTCGATAATTGAGATATCCTAATAAATATTCCTTTATATACCTATATGTTTTCATGATTTTGAGGATTTTTTTTTTGTTGAGTTTGTTTGAGGTAGTACAATGGTGGACCGAGTGACAGGGAATCACACGGCTATGGAAATGGAAAAGTAGTAAGAAGCAACAAGAAGCAACAAGGAGTTAGAAAATTTTCAAAATTTGGAGTTGGAGTTGGGAAAATTTTTGTGTTCATGATGTCTCTTAAGCATTAAGGGATGAAAGGGACATCAAATTACATGTCGCGCCTCGGAGTGACACTTGGTAGAGATCCAACGGTGGATTATTTACGCAAAAAAGCTAGGAAAAAGCACATAGTGGCTGGAAGTTGATTGCATGATGAACATGGAGTAATTCCTTGGCATGGGTGAATTTTCATGTCCCTGATGTCCCTTTGCAGAAATTTACAAATGTTACATCAAATTTCATGATTTTCCAAGTGATGACATGTGGCGTGATCGACGGATGAGGGTTTAAGTTGATGGAAGCACTTGGGGCTAAACCGACTATCCAAGAGCTCATATGTGTGAATTAAAGAATTATATGGTTTGGGTGAATTTTTATATCCCTCGTGTGCATTTTTTTAGGGAAAAAAGGGACACAAAATTATTCTAGGATCCTAGAGATGACAAGTGTCCATCCTGAAATTTGACTAACTACGAGAACTCATCAAGAGGTCAACTTGAAAGGGAAATATCTTGAGTTCCCGATGGACTTTTTTAGTGAAATTTTATATGAAATTGAATTCAATTAGACTTATTAATCTAATGGTTGGGATTTTATATATTTTTCATCCATATAATCCCTAAAAATTGTATTTATGATCGTGTCCCTTACTGTGAATGAGAAAAAATGCTTATAGAACCATTGCATACTAAAGTGTTTTGAAAGATCTGATTTCACCATATTTAGGGCTTATAATTACCTTTCTAAAGTTTTCTTTTTTGTCTCCTAAATCCATCCAGAGCTCTCGGAATCACTTCCTGAAGCTCACAACTCTTTTGACCTTGTGCACTGCTTAGACCTATGAACCCTATTTTTGGTGAAACTACCCCGACTCCTCCAAATCCTTCTTGAATATTCTTAAATCACTTCCACAATGTTTCTAGGCCTTAAATTCACCTCCAATTAAAATATGGCTCTTCTATTCCACTCCAAGGGGTTGCACTAGTCTTTAGAAAGCCAGTGGCAGCCTTTCTCAAAACTTCCCAAATTAGCATTCTTCACGATCTCCTAAAATCACATAGGGGGGTTGATTTGAATTTCCTAATTAACCTAGGGGATTAAGTTAACATCCACTAGGAGTACATTGGACTAACTTGGTATACCTAGGGTTCCTTGTAAGGGTAGGACTTGAAAATTTTGGCACAGGGGTATCATTGTCATGTTGGAAAATTACCAATTTCCCTGTTGTACATTTGCATGACAATAGTTGGCTCTAGCTTGTGGACATGGTATGGATTGAGTGCAGTGAAGACAGAACTCGAGAATATGAGAATCTCAATTTTCTTCAAGGATTGGGCTTTATGGATTCACTAGAAAGATAGGCTACACAAATTCCCTTATTGAACACACACACACACACACACAAACTAGCAAAGGGAAGGGAAACACACCGGAGGGGAAAAACATAGAATAGGAAAGGGAAATTTTATACAAGGGGAGGAAATTTACAAAGGTGGGGAAATAATATACACATACGTAGAAATGGGTTCAGAGAAGTACATGCCATTATGAAAACAACGAATTTAAGTCTAACCTTTGAAGAATGAAAAATTGTTATTTGATCAAACCATACTTTTGTGATGGATTTTCATGGCTTGAGAATAAGAAGGCTAACCAATATTCCATCTTCATACTCATAATGCACAGAGAAATTTCTTGCATCCAATGAACATTTTATTATCTTCTTTGATATATCTTATACCTTGATGCTCCCGCTTGACACCCTGTGATCATGAGACATCGTTCTTCCATGTCTTCAAGAGTGGGAAAATATTTTTCCTCTTTGAATTGCCACTTTAAATATTCTCCTACATCAGCAAGGCACTCGAAAGGAGAGAGAACAAACTGATTTTCTTCCCATTCACCAACTTCTTTAGATGTCCCACTTTGTTTCTTGTAACAATTATCTTCAATGCAAATCAACTCAATATTTTCTTATTATCATCCTCCATGGTAGGGACGTTGTCTTCAAGATTAATAATATACAAAGAAGATTCAATAACCTTCCTTTTTTCACTCATGTACCTCTTTACATTGTGTGAAAGGAAAAGGTATGTCTTCACATCCATTATATTCAACCAGGGGCATTGGGGAAGTCATACAGTTCATTCATTGGATCTATTTCAGTATCAAACATTGGTGTATAAAAAGAGGAGCACGAATGGCCTCATACATGTCCTGCATTTCCATAGCCCAAGTCAAGAGTTCAAGATTGAGTTGAGGATCTTCAATTTCTTCTACAACCTTAAATATGTCTTATACTTGATGGTTCTTCTAAGTTTTCCATAGGTTTATCTTCATCCTTATTGGAAGAATATTCATGTAGTGCCTCCAGGAGATGTTTAAAAATCAGATCTATATGGGCCCATGATTCATTTGAAACATCCTTGTTCACCTCTTCCATGTTTTTCGTTGCCCAAGATTCACTTTCTTGCAAACATGGGCATACTTGATTCATGACACATTCTGATAAGGAGAAGAGTTCCAAGATTTGTGGGAAGGGCACTCCTTCAAGATCAAAATCCATATCATCCTCTTCTTGGTAGGGATCAGAGAACCATGTTGGGGCAATAGTATGAGAAGAATTTTCAGCTACATCTTGACCATTCATTATTGAATCTTCTTGCTCATATAAAAATGGAAATACATTGTCTTCATCGAGATGATCACTCTTGTTCCTTGAGTGGGAAGAGATTGTGTTTGAACTATTCATTCTCCTTGACTTCAAAAGGAAGTGAGATTATTCCATCATATCATCCATGGTTGAATCGGGAAGAGAATTTGGTTCTTTGACTATTTCCATTTCTTCATGCAACATCTCTACATCACTTGAAAGATCAAAATAGGAGGGAAAATCATCCATGACCATATTGAATTCATCATTTTTGGTCCATGATGTTGGGTGGATTTCTTGCACTTCTTCACATATCTCCATTTCATCGTTAATTGAAAGATCAAAACTTGAAAGGATATCATTCATGCTTACTTTGAATTGGTCATCTTCTTCATCATTGGTGGAGTCTTCGGAGAGCATTGGATCATCCATTATAAAAAAGGATCTTCCTTTATTTAATATATTATTCCTGTATAGGTTTTGTCTCAAGCCAGATGGAATTGTTAAATGGTGATTCTATCTTCATGACTTCTACTTCTTCCTCCATGGTGTCACTTCAGCTTTCATCGAAGGTTCCATGTTAATATCTTCTTGAAGCATCTAAGAATATTTTGGAAATTAAAACCTCATAGTATGGGAAGCCATCGGGGTATTTTTCCATAAGGCACATCTTTTCTTCTTCCTCCATTTAATGTGGTGTTTTAATATGTTCATATATTTTTTAGAGCTAAAGCATACCTCCAAATTTTCATCAAAGACTTTAGGGTAAAAATTCCTTTTATTATGCTATGAAGCCTTTCCACATATTCTCTTTTCAGAACGTTCATTTCTTCATCACCGTATGTGAGGAAGTCATCTATTGAGTGGCAAAAGAAAGATAATGTTCTCAATTTTTAGTGAGATGTGTGAGGTTGCAAAATTCTTCTTCAGTGGATTCTACACCACCTTGTCTTTCATCATCTTCTATAAGACTGGTTTGATTCTCATTGAAAGGCTCCATGATAAGATCTTCTTTGGAAGCATTCAAAAACATTTGAGTGATGAACACCTTGTAGTATGAATGATCTTCAAGATCTTCTTCCATAAAACAAATATCCTCTTCTTCTTCCTTGTTATGGGCTGCTTCAAGTTGCTTGTAAATCTCTTGCAAATCTTTAGCATATTTCATAATTTTGAGGTATATTTGGGGAATTGAATTTCCTTGCATAGTGCTCATGATTATTTCCATATAATCAAGTTTTAACACTCTCATTTTATCATTCCTATATGCAAGGAAATCATCCCAAGGGAGGGTGATGAAATACATGGCTCCATACTTTTCATTTAGTTAGGAATAACTGAGAGTATTACCTTTGGCATATTCTTGATCTTCTTGGGTTGCACGCAACATCTTGTATCTTCTTCGTGCCTCTTTCAACCATTCTTTATCTTCTTCTTCACTGGAAAGTTTTGTTTTCTACATATTATTGCTTGAAGTAGGAGACCATTTTATTGTTCTTGAATTTTCCTTTTTTAAGGACTGGTCTAGAACCATGGTTGATCAACAATCTTCTTTTCTAGGAAGACATCTTCTTCTTCTTCACTGTCACTCATTGGTACTTCATTCCAATCTGGAAATTTCTTCATGGTGCGGGAAACGAACGTGATAGGGGTTCGTTCCTTGATGGAGTCACCTTCAAAAATGATTTTCCTTTGAAATTTTTTTTTAATATATATTTTTTGTATTTTTTGATATTTTGGGTAGAGATATTTTTTGGGAACACTTAGGAAAATCTCTCCTAGCAGAGTCACCAAAAATTATTGGTGAGAAAACTTTTCAGTGCAAAAATCAGGTTTCTTCACCAATGTTCACGGGGCTATACCCTCTACATTGAATCATATGTCTCCTATTATTGAAAGCAAACTAATCCTAATCCTATCTAAATGATGTGGGTGGAAAAAATGGTTGGGGATCACACAAGGACACTCCACTGAATCATGTGGAAATTTCTTGTATGACAGTCAAGGGATGAAATTAAAGTGATGAAGGAAAAAAGGGGGAAGTTATGCAAGGAATATTATTGTTGTGAGTAGATTGCAGAGCTCGCACCTAGTGACCAAATTATTTCAACCTTTAATATAGAGGAAAACACAATGTAGATAGTGGGACCAATGAATTAAAACTCCAAATTCCTCTCCAATTCCATACAGGATCAACTATGCTTTCAAAGTGCATGAAAGATAGAAATAGAGGAAAAACAATAAAGGGAAATAGAATAAGTGTAGCTTTTATTCCATGTGTAGTGATGAATACAAATCTTCAACCAAGCTATCAAAATTCACAATGCTACATAGTAAGAGTTCTTCAAAATTTAGAATCCCTTGGAATGGAGATGCCATCTCAATTTATAGTAATCTAAATTTTCCTTTCACCTCCCTCATGTGAATCTTCATTTCTATATTCCACTTGTGACCTTTAGTTTTCCATGAATTAAGAATTTCTCTTATAATTTTGAGAAAATAATTTTTACAAATTTAAAATAGGTCACTTAAGTGAATAGGATGAAATGTAATGATGACACATAACGAAGAATTCGAATGGAGAGAAAAAGTACAAATAGAAAGAGAGAAAGGGGGAAGGGATGAAGGGAAAACACTCCTCATGACGAAATGCTTTGAATTCCTTGATGCACTCATGAACTTTGAGAGAATATTTCTGCCACTAGTGATCCTCTACATTGATGAATATGGCTCCCTTGAATAAATTTGAATCATTTTCCCCATCCAGTGATGACCGCAAACTCTATTATGCACATACATCATGGACCATAGAATGAGTGTTCAGAAACATTGTTATGAGATTTGTTGAAGCAAGATCGAGATGAACACATACCATGCCCACTATAACCCTCCTTGAAACTTGGTTGATGAACTCTTTGACTCATTAAAATCATTCTGACTAACTAACTTTGAATAACCCGGTTACTTAAGTGACGAAGATGAATTCACACGATGTGCCTTATGATGCCTTGTTTTGCCTTTGTATACCATTGCACTCAAGATGATGCTTCAAGGACCTCTGTGAAGTTCTCATTTTCCATTTCACCCATGAAACCATCTCATTATCTAAAGAGGAGTTCAAAAATTAATAAGGTGAAAGGAAAAAAGTCATATAAAACTTTCCACTCCCAAAATGAAAACTTTCTAGTTGTAGAACATGAGCCCATGTGATATGCTCTATTATTCTTGTACATATCACATATCTTGCTCCAATTTAACCTTATGAAGCTTGTACCATATTCCATCCCCCTTTGTTCCCAATATTATCTTATTTTTAGCGCATTTCTATTTTTAGCAGGTTGTTATTTGGGGACCTATTATTCTAGGAAGAATTCATTTTATGTCTTACTTTCCATTTTACCCCTTTTCTAATTGTCTGAGTGGTCGAACTATAAGGCCTTGGATCGGGACACCGTAAACACACCCCAAGCACATCTAATAATTTGTGGAAATATTATTATTTTAAAAAAAAAAAATTAATCAAGGATTACTAATGTGTTTGTTTAAACATCTTCCCTTTAAAACTTATTTTATATCCATTTATAATATTACTCAAAATTAAATAAAACATTTACCCGAAGTAATTTATTATTTATTCCTATTGATTTTATTAAGGCCATCTTAAAACGACTACACACCCTTTGAAGTTAATTAATTTTCCTTTTTATTTATTTGTATTTTCCACACTCCTTTATAATTTTCCCTCCCATACCCATAAAGTGCCCATGACTTAAAAAGTGTAGGGTTGACTATGGGCCCTTGGATCAAATTAAATCTTGGCCCTTGATTTCAAATTTACCCTAAAGTTGCCCTAAATTTCTCTATGTTTTCCTTTTCCATATCATTTTCTCTTATTTTGTTTTTTGATTTCCCTTTTTTGTGGAGGATGAGGAATTGTGGAGGCTTTATGCTTGTTTTGAAAGGATCTGATCTTCATGCTATTTGATTATGCAATCTATACAACAACCCATTATTGAAATGTAATTATTTTAAAGCTATGTGTGGCCACGCATATAGAGAGAGGTGGCGGTAGAGGGTGGAAGCGGGTGGTTTTAGGGAGTGACCCGCGTGGAAGGGAGGAGAAATGGGGTGGCATGGAAGGGGAGTTTGGTGGGTGCACACACACTGTGGGTGCCTGTGTCAGCTTGGAGGGAGTGGTGAAGTCCGTGTGGAGGGGGAAAGAGGAGGTCGGTGGTGTGACAGGGGTGGAAGGAAGCAAAGGTGGTGAGGGGAAGTATGGTGGGCTGCGGATGGAGGGGAAGTGGTGGGAAGGGGGTATATGGCTGCGCCAAGTGGAGGGTGTGGCAGGCATGGAGGACGGTGGGAGGGTGTGTAGGGTAAGGAAGGGGTTCAACCCTCCCCACCAACAAATTTCTTTGTTTTAATTTTTTTAAATCAAAATCCTCCCATCGAAATTTACTCTGTAATTAAAATTTCATTGTTTTGGTTTACATTTGTATTATAAGTTAAATGATTATTATATAATATTATATATATATACATTTATATTGTATATATGATATAAAATATTATATATACATATATATATTATTTTATAACATTATATCGGTTTATTTTTCTCCTAATAAGTTGTATATCAATACAACAATTTTGTAAATTAATACATTATGTTTATAAACCTAGATTTATAAATGTATATTTTATAACATTTTATATTTTGAATATTACAACAGGTATTCTCTCAATAATAAATATTAAAATACAAACTGCTATGTAAGAATATAAAGTAGTTGCTTTCAAAAAAAAATTATAAAGAACATGGCTTTTACTTAAATATTTTATATAATACTCTAAGAAAAAGGAAATGTCATTACAACAAAAAAATAATCAACATGAGTTGTTTGTCATCATGGACTATGAAACTTTAAAAGTTATTTTTGTTTGAAAAAAATCTAGGTTAAAAATATTTATTTCGTATGTGTAACAAAGGCATGTAGTGTTGTATTTCATTCAAGAGAAGAAACTAGAAACATGTCAAAAGAGTTTGCTAAAAAGACTTCACATTTTAAAAAATATGATTTCAAATGCAAACACCTATTAAGATTTTACACGAAAAATAGAGGGTAACTAACTTCATCTCTTTGTGTAAAGCCACCAAATTTTGTAAGAAAGTAACCTATTAAATGACTAACATTATATCAAATAAATCAACTTTCATTCAAAAGATAAGAGTTACAAAAATTCTCATTAATGAATCATTTTATTACAATATTTCATTTCAAGAGGCTTAAACTCAATATGTAAAATTTATTCCCAAAATACATACTACTCAAGAAATCCCATTACCGAGCTTCTTTACAATGTTGAAGAGAGATTGCTCAAGTTTAAAAGTAATACCAATTTACATAAAAGGATAAATTACAAGGAAATGAAAGCTTCACATAGCCACATTCATAAATGTATAATGAGGTTAATTTCCACAAAGAGAATAAAGATGAAAAGGAGAGGCCAAGTTGACAAGAGACTCCAAATTTTCCACCACATGATCTCCAACTTCAAAAGCTTCCCTGAATCCAACACAAGGAGAAAAGGCTTGTTTAACCACCCAACCTTTAGGCATCATTACATGCCTTTCCAACGTTGGAAGGCATGCTAACCTCCCCCAAGCCCATGGGAAAGATAACTACTATCCGCAACTTTGCACAAGAGTAAGGGGGAACAACCAACATTACATTTACATAAAGAAAAGAAAAATATTAACACAAAACACCAATTTTGCAAAGATGAAAAAGAGGAGAAACCATGTTCTACCTCTAAAATGGGGAAGAGAAGAAAGGAGTTCTCCAAAAGTGATAACCAACATCGTAATAGAAAACCAAGATCTCCACACCCTCCTTATTCCTCCAAGTCATTCAAACCCTCCTTATTTCTCCATCCTTTCACAGAATCCTTCTTGGAAGGATTTTCAAACCCCAAATGGGTTTCCTCACCAAGAATGGGGAAGGAGTTTCAAGCCATATGAACCACCTTCCCACCTCAAACCATTTGAGGGGAGTAACTAAAATCCTACAAGGCTTTCCCATCAAGCCATGAGGATTGAGAGGGAAAAATCCCTCTCTCTTCCCCCACAAACTCCAAAAATCCATCATGCCATATGATGGATGGAGGAAAATAAAACCACACACATAACAACAAAAAGGTAACACCCAAGTAGCACACACATTTTTAACAAACAAGGCTAACATCTAATATGTAATAAACACAAAGATAAACTCAAGGAGCCTACCTCCAAAAGCTCTCAACTTATATCTTATCCACTTCTTGACCCAAGAAAACTCTAGCTCCAAAATCCACAATCCTCCAAGCAAAAGCTCCCCAAAAAGTTCTCTTCTTTCCCCATGAGGGAGAATTTGAAGAGGAGTCAACAAAAATCCCCACAAATGAGGGGCTGACATGTGTCACCCCTCTCTTCCCTCAAGGTCAAATATTCTCAAGATAAAAGAGAGAAAGGATAAAATAGCTTTTAACCCTCTTCTCCCAAATTACCCAAAATGAGAAACAAAACAAACTTGTGCAACTTTTTAACAATGCACACATATCCATCCCCCTTACATGGATGTGACCAAAGAGAGGGAAAATGGGAGGGAAACTCCCTCTATGCCTTGGAATTAAGCCCCCTACCTATTAGGTAGGGTCCAAGGGCCCATTTTCATGCTAAGTGAACTCCCAAACTAAAAAGGGGTCACTAAAAATGCCTAAAATAGCCCAATTTCGGGTTTGACACACTTGGGCACAAGGGTAGAGGGTGTGGGGCCCACCCAAGGGTTCACATGTGACCCTAATCCCTTTTTATTAATTACATCATTATAAAAACTCAAAACTTAATGTAAGTGGGGCCATTAATTCCCTAAAACAAGTTTACAACACAACTAAACACCCTAAGCAAGATTAATATTACAAGAAATATTACATTACAAAGGAGGGTCACTCATGGTGCCCAAAAAAATAAACTCTAATACTAAGGATTCATAAAATAAACATGGCTAGGACTTAGCCCCATGGGCTACTTGTGTAAAATTGTGTAGCTAGCCTGAATCCCACGTTCTCCTATGACCTATCACCTGCACACTCATTACACACATTAAACACACCTGTCTGATAAAATCAATCAACTAATCAATAAGAAGTCAAAGAATTCTATACTACCATATCATCACTCCGAGATCGAGAATGCGTCAACATGCATAATTATACAAAATCCACCATGAGCTAGCCATAACGATAAAGTGACATTCATCCATAGAATCCAAACATGCAATCAAACTGAGTATCCATCAAATATAAATGAGGTCCGGACAACATCATAACGGTTAGTATTCATGACATTGTAAGATAAGGTGACAACATAGTAATCAAGCTAAATTTTTGCTATACGCCTAAATATCCATACATGTATAATAAGATCAAATATCCTAATGTAATGTCCAAAATATATCAATTCCCTGCCAAAACATGTCTATGAGTAAAAGAAACAACAAGTAATTGAGGCTATAAAAATGTGGGCACTACATCCCCCTCTCTTAAAATTAGACTTCCTCCTGGAAGTCACTAGAAGAGATAGGGATATCTAGCCCTCAAAGGTGTAGCATCCTCCCAAGTAGCTACTGTCTCATCATATCTGTCCCACTTGCACTCTAACTTGGTCCAAGTCTCGACCCTGAAGGGCCAATCTCCAGTGCTCTAGTATATGTATGGGCTCTAGTATCCACTATCCTCCGTCCTCTACCTGTAATTTTGACCAATCCAAAACATGAGAAACATCAGGTACATATCTATGAAGTACAAAAACATGAAATACATCTTGGGCCCATGTAAGGCATGGTGGAAAATCTAGGTGATAGGTAACTGGACCGATGACCTCTAAAATATCAAAAGGCCCCACAAAATGAGGTGATAGCTTAGAACCCTTTCCATAGCAGATTGGACTCTTATGCGGATGAACTCTCAAGAAGACTTTGTCACCCACTAAGAAGTGATGATCAATCCTCTTGGTGTCTGCATATGCCTTCTGGTGTGCTCTAGCCTACTCAAGACGTTGTCTAATCAAAACAACCTGCTGCTCTAAATCTTGAAGATAAGCTGTCCCAGAATGATCCTATCATCTAGTTTTTCCCAACTCAAAGGTGTCCTGCAAGGTCGACCATATAAAGCCTGGTAGGGAGCCATACCAATGGAACTATGATAGCTGTTGTTGTAGGAAAACTCAACTAAATGCAAATAATCTTCCCACTTCTTCTTGTTGGTCCATCACATACATCCTTAGCATGTCCTCCAGTACCTGATTAACTCTCTCTCTCTCTCTATCCATCTATCTCTAGATGATATGCTGAGCTGAAATTAATCTGCATACCCAGAGTGGCCTGAAAGGAAGTCCAAAAAATTGAAGTGTAGATGGTATCCCTATCATTGATGATGGTCTTTAGAATCCCATGCAACCTAACAATTTCCTCCATAAATACTTTGGCGATGGCTTGTGCATTATAGGTGACCTTGGTCAACTTATCCATGGTGACCATAATGGCATCATGATGATAAGAAGACATAGGGAGTCCAACTATGAAATCCATGGAGATCACATCCCATTTCCACTCGGGAATATCATGAGGATATAAGAGTCCTACAGGATGAGAATTCTCTACCTTGATCCTATGACACTCAAGGTAATGTGCAACAAAATCTGCTATGTCCCATCAAAGACCAGCCAATAATATAACTCCCTTAGATCAGCGTGCATTTTCTTTACTCCTAGGTGTGTTGCATATAGAGCTCAATGATCCTCTGTAAGGATGAAGCTATGCAGATCACCTAACTTAGGCATCTAGATGCACCTATGGAACTGAATTAAACCATCTATCTCCAAAATACACCCTGAATATTTTTCCTCTATTGAACCCCGTGACTCCAACATCATGCTAGCACCCTCATAAAACCTATCCTCTGGAAGATGCTCAAGAATCCTACCTCTCAAATCTTACTGTAGTGTCAATGAAGCAAGCACATGTCATCATCTACTAAGTGCATCTATAACAACATTTTCCTTTCCTTTGATATATTGTACCTCCATGTCATACTCACATAGGAACTCCATCCAACACCGTTGATGAGCATTGAGGTTTGGCTGTGAGAAGATATGTTGTAAGCTATGATGATCTGTCCTCAAAATGAAAGGTCTACCCAAAAGGAAATGATACCGATGCATGAGAGCATGAACAACTATTGTAAGCTCCAAGTCATGTGTAAGATAGTTAAGCTCATAATATTTGAGCTTACGAGACTCAAAGGTAATAACCCAACACTCCTGCATAAGAACTTCTCCCAAACCCTCTAGTGATGCATCAGTACAAACAAAAAAATCCTCTGTAGGGTCCGAACTACTAAGATGGGTGTCATGGTTAACCTTTCCTTAAGCAACTGAAAGGCCTGCTCACACTTTTCTAACCAATCAAACTTATTCCCTTTTCTCTGAAGGGAAGTAATAGGGTGAGCAATTCTAGAAAAGTCCTGTACAAACTTGTGGTAGTAACTTGCTAAACCCATAAAAATCCTCACCTCAATGACTGATGTGAGTGTTGGCCAATCCATAATAGCCTATATCTTAGAGGGATCTACTAAGATACCCTCTCCTTATAAGATGTGACCCAAGTACTGAATCTCTGTCTAGAAGAAGCTGCATTTTCCAAGTTCCCATACAACTTCTACTCTCTCAAAACCTATAGTACCTGCCTCAAATGCTCCTCGTGTTCCTCCTCGGAATGAGAATATATCAATATATCATCAAGGAACACTGAGACAAAGAGATCTAGAAATGTCCTCAATACTCCATTCATGAGGCTCATGAAGATAGCTGGGGCATTGGTCACACCAATAGGGACATGTGAACTCATAATGCCCATAATGTGTGTGGAAAGATGTCTTATAAATATCTGCATCTGAAATGCGCAACTAATGATACCCTGACTTGAGATCGATTTTGGAGAACATTCTCACTCCCCACATTTGATCAAACAAGTCATCAATCCTAGGGAGTGGATAACGATTCTTTATTGTGACTTTCTTGAGCTACCCAAAGTCAACACAAAGTTTGAGAGAACCATCCTTCTTCTTCAAAAATATGACTGACGCTCCCCAAGGAGATACACTAGGGAAAATGAGACCCTTCTCCAATAACTCCTCTAACTGAATCTTGAGCTCATGAAGCTCGAGTCATCATCCGATAGGGTTCCCTAGAAACTGGTGTGGATCCTAGCACTAAATCGATGGTAAAATCCATCTCTCTGTGGGGTGGTAAAATTGGAAGCTTTCCAGGAAACACATATGCATACTCCCTCAAAACTGCATGATCATCTAAGGGTGGATGCTCTAGGGTGCTCTCTCGATAGATCAATGATGGTGATAGCAAACAACTAACAACCTTTACATGTGCTTCTCTTAAGTTGTTTAGCTAAGATCATACATAAAGATATAGGTCGGTGCATCCCTGATATCACAACTGCACTCCCAAGATCATCCTGACACTCAATGACCTTATTTCTACAATCTACCTTAGCCCGATGAGCCTTGAGCCAATCCATACCCAACACTACCTGATAGGATCCTAGAGGAATAACTCGGAGGTCAAGTGTAGTGGAGAAGACTCCCAAATCAAGTACACAACTCTCCACATATGATTCCATGGTGAGTTTGGCCCCGATGCCAACTCAACCTGCCAACTATCTGGTTGTCTAGCCACCACTAGCCCACACTGGTCCACTATAGAAGGAGATACAAAAGAATCTGAAGCACCTGAATCAAAAAGTACTGAGATAGAAATACCCTTGATAGTACCTATCATCTCAATGATTGTGGCCTAATGCTCGGCTTGGCGGTTGTCAACCACTTTGCATATACACGATGGGTGTATCCCACATCACCCACCATCTACTCAAATCTAGGAGCTCTCTACGTATCCATGGTAGTGGGTTTATGTGGACACATACACACATAGTGATTAGGAGACCCACAAATAAAACATCCTCTTGTACCCCTCTGAGATGGGGTCCCTCTTGTACTCTGGTGCACTGATCCTGCCGATCCAACCCTAGCAGATCGCCGTGTGTGGGCTAGTTATACCTCTCGAGTGCCCCCGTCTCGATCCCTAGCTCCACCAAAACCTCCTCTAGTGCCACCTCTCTAAAATCTCTGAGTCTATCTAGCCCTCTCTTGTTGGTGGTCATGATGCTTCTTCTGCTACTGTGGGTGTGGTGGAGCCCTCGTAGCTGCTGGCGGAGGCTAGAATCCTCCTCTAGGGGGTGGTGTTATACCCCATGACCTCTGACTCTGAAAGGCCTGTATCCTATCCTGAAACTTGCTCTTGTTTATATCTCGGTGATCCTATGCCTTGGTCCTATTTTCCTCAGCTAAGTAGGCCTTCTCAATGGCCTTCTCAAGTGTGGGAGGAGATAACATCCTAACTGCTCTTGTTATATCTGCATTAAGGCCTTGAATAAACCTGTTAACCTATAATTTATCATCTTACAGGTATTCCACATACTATAGAAGATCCAAGAACCTACTCTCATCTTGTACTCATGCCAAATCCTGTCATAAGTCTTGAAACTCATTGATTTTCTTTTGCACAAAATGCTCGACATATATCAGACCCTGAATCACTCCTCGAACAACTCCCGAGTCACTATCTCTTGAGTCGATGGAGTTTCCACTCCTCATTCCTCCACCAAATGCATGTTACGTCTCAGAGGAGGTGTATGGAGAATCTATCTTTGACATTACTCTCATAAGAGTGCAAGACAAAGTAACTATCCAGGATAAGGAGCCATGACTCAGCCCCAAATCCATCTGTAGATCTGGTGTAAGTAGGCGGCTACAAGCAAAGAAGATCCCCGATCACACCGCTGTATCCCGATCCTAGCAATGCAAACCAATACGTGAATGGAGTCACCTATCCCTAAACAATCCCTCAAGACTATGAGAATGGCTCTGACGGTATGAGACCACCCTCTCGCGATGAACAGAAGGGCTACACGACCTATCTCACCTAGGGGTATTATGCTCTGGTGGCTCTCGAATACACGTCCTCACCTATCGTCTCCTCGTCTCCCAACTAGATTTCCTCCTCTCTCGCCTCTTGTAGTGGTGGGAGATGTTGCTTTGCACAACACCGATCAACTGCTAAAGAGCCTCTAAGATCTGAGGCCCTAACTTAGGTGCCTACGGTTCAGGTGTTGGTGAACCACATCCCAAACCCCTAACCAATCGTCATCTCATGGGTGTCATCCTGTGAATGAGGTATGAAAATGGTTATTAAATTATAATGGTTGCGGAAATGTGGTTTAATTATTTTTCGTTAATGTTATTAAAATATTATTTACTAATTAATTAATTACCCAAAGGTGCATCCATGTGTCCAAACCTACGCTCCGATACCAAACGTAAGGCCATGAATTGGGACACCGTAAACATGCTCCAAGCGCATCTAATAAATTGTGGAAATATTATTTATTTTTAAAAAAATTAATCAATGATTACTAATGTGTTTGTTTAAACATCTTCCCTTTAAAATTTATTTTATATCCATTTATAATTTTACTCGGAATTAAATAAAACATTTTCCGAAGTAATTTAATTATTTATTCCTACTGAGCTTATTAAGGTCATCTTAAAAAGACTACACACCCTTTGAGGTTAATTAATCTTCCTTTTTATTTATTTGTATTTGCCACACTCCTTTATAATTTTCCCTCCCATACCCATAAAGTGCCCATGACTTAAAATGTGTAGGGTTGACTATGGGCCCTTGGATCAAATTTAATCTTGGCCCTTGATTTCAAATTTACCCTAAAGTTGCCCTAAATTTCTCTATGTTTTCCTTTTCCATATCATTTTCTCTTTTTTTTTCTGATTTCCCTTTTTTTGTGTAGGTTGAGGAATTGTGGAGGCTTTATGCTTTTTTTGAAAGGATCTCGATCTTCACAATCTTTGTTTATGCAATCTATATAACAACCCATTATTGAAATGTAATTATTTTAAAGCTATGTGTGGCCGCAAATATAGAGAGAGGTGGTGGTAGAGGGTGGAAGTGACGGCATTTTTAGGGAGTGACCCGCATGGAAGGGAGGAGAAATGGGGTGGCATGGAAGGGGAGTTTGGTGGGTGTGCGGAGTCGGCGTGGAGGGAGTGGTGAAGTCCACACGGAGGGGGAAAGAGGAGGTCGGTGGCTGCATAGGGTGGAAGGAAGCGGTGGTGAGGGGAAGTATGGTGGGCGGTAGATGGAGGGGAAGCAAGTGGGAAGGGGGTATATGGTTGCACATAGGTGGAGCGGTGTGGTAGCATGGAGGATAGTGGGAGGGTGTGTAGGGTTGGGGAGAGGTTTGACCCTCCCCACCAACAAATTTCTTTGTTTTGGTTTACATTTGTATTATAAGTTAAATGATTATTGTATAATATTATATAT
The DNA here is from genome assembly GCA_018340775.1 of Taxus wallichiana var. yunnanensis. Lineage (NCBI taxonomy): Eukaryota > Viridiplantae > Streptophyta > Pinopsida > Cupressales > Taxaceae > Taxus > Taxus wallichiana. The sequence continues at coordinate 737,801,536 of CM031241.1, forward strand.
ATGATATAAAATATTATATATAAATATATATATATATATATATATATATATAACATTATTCATTTTATTTTGATCACGATAAGTTGTATAACAATACAACAATTAATACATTCTATTTATAAACCTAGATTTATAAATGTATATTTTATAACATTTCATATTTTGAATATTTTTTTATTAAGGATAAATAGTTTTGAAGGGACTATACCCTGTGTACAAAAAGGCTCAAAAAGCCAGATAGCAGCAAGGGAAAACTAAACCCAGAAAGGCTATACGCCTTAAACAAGGAGGCTCAACAACCAGATACAAGAGTAGAAAGAGAAAAAAGATCAAACCAATAAGTGATCCGACGAAGAGCATAAGGGCCAAAACACAAAAAAGGGATCCACAACAGGGCATCCCAACGAAAGGACAACAACAAAACGCCAAAAAATAGCATCAACTCAGCATCAAAGCAGCACCAAGGCTCCACATCACTTGATAGCCTTGTCAAGCTTGACCTTAATTTTTTGGAGAGATATGAAGAGTGCAATGGCCGTGGCCTGAGAAAGATCACTCATGTCTGCCTTAGCAAGTGCCAGGTCCCAGGTCTCATTGGAATCCCAAATATTTGTAGGGATGCCACTAAGGCTGCATACACTCTTGACATGTTGTTCCATAAAATTATACATACCTTTTAGAGCCGAGAGGGTGCAATCCTACCGCCCCTTGGCATTGCCCAGTCTAGTATCTAATGAAAGTAACTTTTTGTAGATCTCAGCAACAGTGTCCATGTCATCAGGATTTTGTAACTTCCACTTACCTTTTGATGTTTCCATACTCTTCAGGGCATTTTTTAGGTCTTTGATCTCCTCTTCGAGTTTACTAACTCTGGTATGAAGGTCCGCTTCCTTGGGATGATCCACAGAGTACTAATGTGCAGTAAGTTCTCCACAAGCTCCAAATCCTTATGACTACGTAAAACTCTCTATGAAGAAGGCAGAGCAACCTTTACCTTCTTATCTTTCCTCTTTCTACTCGAGGTAGCAATGTCCAGGTTTCTATCAGCAGGGAGAGGGTTAATCACAGGGGGAGAGGGTAGAGGATGAGAGCCAGAGAAGTAGTGGTGGTGAATGAGTAGGATCAGGCCTTGGTGGAGGGGAACCACCCTGGTGTGCTTCTAAACATCAAGGACAAAACTCATAATGCAGGAAATTTATTGTAATATTCCTGCAAAAATGATTGAGAAAAATCAAATGCTTCTAGGGAATGGTGACATATCTTCCCTCCAAAGAGACATACTTTACCATTATTCGCACAATCTCAGCAAACATAGCTTCATATTTTGAATATTACAATAGGGTATTCTCTATAATAATAAATATTAAAAGAAAAACTACTATGTAAGAATATAAAGTAGTTGCTTTAAAAAAATTATAAAGAACATGGATTTCACTTAAATATTTTATATAATACTCTAAGAAAAAGGAAATGTCATTACAACAAAAAAATAATCAACATGAGTTGTTTTTCATCATGGGCTATGAAACTTTAAAAGTTATTTTTGTTTGAAAACAAATCTAGGTTAAAACTATTTATTTCTTTATGTGAAACAAAGGCATATATTATTATATTTCGTTTCTAGAGAAGAAACTAGAAAAATGTCAAAAGATTTTTCTAAAATGACTTCACATTTTTAAAAAATATGATTTCAAATGCAAACACTGTTAAGATTTTACATGAAAAATAGAGTGTAACTCACTTCATCTCTTTGTGTAAAGCCACCAAATTTTGTAAGAAAGTAACCTATTACATGACTAACATTATATCCAATAAATCAACTTTCATTCAAAAGATAAGAGTTACAACAAGTTCTTATTCATGAATCATTTTGTTACAATGTTTGATTTCCAAGAGGCTTAAACTCAATATGTAAAATTTATTCCCAAAATACATACTACTCAAGAAATCCCATAACCGAGCTTCTTTACAATGTTGAAGAGAGATTGCTCAACTTTACAAGTAATACCAATTTACATAAAAGGAGAAATTAAAAGAAAATGAAATCTTCACATAGCCACATTCATAAAGGTACAATGAGGTTAATGTCCACAAAGAGAATGAAGATGACAAGGAGAGGCCAAGTTGATAAGAGACTCCAAATTTCCACCACATGATCTCCAACTTCAAAAGCTTCCAAGAATCCAACACAAGGAGAAAAGGCTTGTTTAACCACCCAACCTTTAGGCATCATTACATGCCTTTCCAAGGTTGGAAGGCATGCTAGCCTCCCCCAAGCCCATGGGAAAGAGGACTACTATCCACAACTTTGCACAAGAGTAAGGGTGAACAACCAACATTACATTCACATAAAGACAAGACAAATATTAAAACAAAACACCAATTTTGCAAAGATGAAAAAGAGGAGAAACCATGTTCTACCTCTAAAATGGGGAAGAGAAGAAAGGAGTTCTCCAAATTCTAAAAGTGATAACCAACATGGTAATACAAAACCAAGATCTCCACACCCTCCTTATTCCTCCAAGTCATTCAAACCCTCCTTATTTCTCCATCCTTTCACCAAATCCTTCTTGGAAGGATTTTCAAACCCCAAAGGGGTTTCCTCACCAAGAATGGGGAAGGAGGTTCAAGCCATATGAACCACCTTCCCCACCTCAAACCATTTGAGGGGAGTAACTAAAATCCTACAAGGCTTTCCCATCAAGCCATGAGGATTGAGAGGGAAAAATCCCTCTCTCTTCCCCCATAACTCCAAAAATGCATCATGCCATATGATGTATGGAGGAAAATAAAACCACACACATAACAAAAAAAAGTTAACACCCAAGTAGCGCACACATTTTTAAAAAACAAGGCTAACATCTAATATGCAATAAACACAAAGATGAACTCAAGGAGCCTACCTCCAAAAGCTCTCAACTTTTATCTTTTCCACTTCTTGATCCAAGCAAACTCAAGCTCCAAAATCTACAAGCCTCCAAGTAAAATCTCCCCAAAAATTTCTCTTCTTTCCCCATGAGGGAGAATTTGAAGAGGAGCCCACAAAAATCCTCACAAATGAGGGGATAACATGTGTCACCCATCTCTTCCCTCAAGGTCAATTATTCTCAAGATAAAAGAGAGAAAGGATAAAATAGCTTTTAACCCTCTTCTCCCAAATTACCCAAAATGATAACAAAACAAACTTGTGTAACTTTTAACAAAGCACACTTATCCATCCCCCTTACATGGATGTGACCAAAGGGAGGAAAAATGGGAGGGAAACTCCCTCTATGCCTTGGAATTAAGCCCCCCTACCTATTAGGTAGGGTCCAAGGGCCCATTTTCATGCTAAGTGAACTCCCAAACTAAAAAGGGGTCACTAAAAATGCCTAAAATAGCCCAATTTCGGGTTTGGCACACTTGGGCACAAGGGTAGAGGGTGTGGGGCCCACCCAAGGGTTCACATGTGACCCTAATCCCTTTTGATTAATTACATCATTATACAAACTCAAAACTTAATGTAAGTGGGGCCATTAATTCCCCAAAACAAGTTTACAACACAACTAAACACCCTAAGCAAGATTAATATTACAAGACATATTACATTACAAAGGAGGGTCACTCATGGTGCCCAAAACAATAAACTCTAATACTAAGGCCTCATATAATAAACACGGCTAGGACTTAGCCTCATGGGCTGCTTGTGTAAAATTGTGTAGCTGGCCTGAATCCCACGTTCTCCTGTGACCTGTCACCTGCACACTCATTGCACACATTAAACGCACCTGTCTGATAAAATGTGAATCAACTAATCAATAAGAAGTAAACGAATTCTATGCTAGCATATCATCACTCTAGAATCGATAATGCATCAACATGCATAATTATACACAATCCACCATGAGCTAGCCATAACGATAAAGTGACATTCATCCATAGAATCCAAACATGCAATCAAACCGAGTATGCATCAAATATAAATAAGGTCCGAACAACATCATAATGGTTAGTATCCATGACATCGTAATATAAGGTGACAACATAGTAATCAAGCTAAATTGGCACTATAACCCTAAATCTCCATACATGTCTAATAAGATCAAATTTTTAATCTAATGTCCAAAATATATCAATTCCCTCTTTGAAACATGTCATGAGTAAAAAAAAACAAGCAATCGAGGCCATAAAAATGTGGGCAATACACAAACTTACAATTCAGTGGGAATTTCCATTTATAGCATGTGAGGAAGTATAGAATATGCTATTTTTAGTAAGTGGTGAAAACGACCTCGGTTTGCGATGGGAACAACTTTTTTTTGGATTCGGCTCTTCGTCGTGAACTCGTTCTCCAATTTTCATCATGATTCACTTACCAAAAATCTTAGAAATAAAAAACAAAAATTAACGTCTAATAAGAGCTTCAGGCATGGAGCTACCAGGGTAGAATATTGATTAAAAAAATATTCCATATCTTAAGAAATTGGAAAATTCATCGTGCAAAAACATTTGGGAGAAACTAGATTTTTGGAGACCCTTCCCTCTAAATTTAGGATGATTTCACCCATCGGATCTTCTAGGATTTGAAAATTTATTAAAATAAGGTAAAATATTGATGAAAAACACAGCCCTCCATATCCATAAAAATAGGCATTTCATGGCGCAAAAATATTTCACGTGAAACTAGAATTTTCAAGGATTTTTTCCACCGATTTTTGCACGATTACGCCTCTGGATTCTTGAGAAGTGTAGAGTTACCCGACTAATTTTTATGCTACTTTGCATCATGCAAGCCTTTAATGGAGCTTAAAAATTGTAGGTATTATTTTATTATCCATTTGCAACAAAAATCATATTCTTGATATGGTTTTTGTTTTCTTGTTCTACTAATGAAATTTCTCTTCAAATTGATTGTCGGTTTGATTTTGGGAAATTTGACTTTTGTCTTCATTGGGCTAAGAGTAAGATTTCTTTGCTTTGATAAATTAATGTATTGGAATGGATGTTTTAGGATGATTTTTTATGGCCTTTGAGATTTAATAACATAGCGAAAAGCTTCTTCATTTTGTGCATCATTTGCAAGATATCTTCGAATCTTTGTTTTACGGCAGTGAGGATTTTCAGATGATTTCTCCGTTTCTCTCTTCCATTCTATGATCCTTGAGCTATCCTTATCAATATTCCTTAATATACCTATGTTTTTTATTATTTTTATGATGTTTTTTATGTGGTTGAGATGGTTCGAGGTACAACAATGGTGGATTGAGTGTCGGAATTACAAAACTATGACAATGGAGAAACAAAAGAAGTAGCGAGGAATTTGAAAAAATTTAAAATTTGAAGTTGGAGTTGGGCACAATTTTATGTATTTGATTTCCCTTAATCATTAATAGATGAAATGGAAATCAAATTGCATGTTGCGCTTAGGAGTGACACTTGGTAAAGATCCAACAAAGGAGTATTTAGGCCAAAATGCTAGAAAACCACACTGGGAGCCTAAGCCGATCGCATGAGGAACCAGGAGGAATTCCTTAGGCCAGGTGCATTTTCATGTCCCCGGCATAAATTTTCAAAAATTTACAAAGGGGACATCAAATTTCATGGCGTGTCGTGTGATGACATGTGGCGTGATCTCGACAATTGAGGGTTTGAGCTCCTGCAAGCACCTGGGGGCTAAACTGGCAGTCCAAGAGGTCGTATGTGTGACTTAAGGGATTATAGGTGCTGGGAACATTTTTATTTACCTCATATAATTTTACTTTATGGATGAAAGGGAAAAAAATTTCACTAGGATCCTGGAGCTGACACGTGTCCATCCTAAAATTTGACTAATCGAGAACTCATTAAGAGGAAAATTTGAAACGACAATATATTAAGTTCCTGATGGAATTTTTTGGTGAAATTATATGATAAATTAACTGAAACATTCCTTATGAATCCACTAGTGGGGGCCTAATATATTTATAAATCCATATAAGCTTTAAAAAAATTGATTTTTGATCTGTTCCCTTAACTATGCATGATAAAATCTACTGCTATGAGACATTGCTCCAAAGTGTGATGAAAGATCTGATTTCACCATCTTGTAGGTATTGTAAGTCCCTTTTTGGATATATATTTTTTGGATCCTAAATCCATCCAGAGCTCCCAGTATCATTTCTCGAAGCTCAAGAACTCTTTTGAACATGTGCACTATTTAGACCTATAAACCCTATTTTTTGGTGAAATTGTCCCAACTCCTCCAAATCCTTCATGAATCTTCCTAAATAACTTATATTAAGTTTCTTTTCCTTTAATTAACCTCCATGTCATATTTGGATCTTTCATTCCACTCCAAGGGGTTGTACCATTCTTGAGAAAGCCAGTGGTAGCCTATCCCAACACTGCCCAAATTAGCATTCTTCACGATCTCCTAAAATCACCTAGGGGGATTGACTTGAATTTACTAATTCACCTAGGGGATTGATTTAACATCTAATGGGAGGACATTTGACTGATTGGGTAGACTGGGTGTCTTGGGAAGGGTAGGAATTGAAAAATTCTACACAGGGGATACCATTGTCATCTTTGAAATTTACCAATTTACTGTTGCACATTTGCATGACAACAAAACCTTATTATACACTATAATAAACTTGAAATAATGATTTATAATTTTCTTGATGTTTTGCAACCACTAGATCCCTGAAATACACAGATTGGAACTCGGGACTTACAATGCAACCGCAAACCGCCGAATTTGACTTAGGTGAAATTTGTCCCTTGTAATGCAACTTCCGATCCCTTAAACATACTTGGTGAAGGTTGAAACTTGTTTAGTAACCCTCAAACTCTGAAATTCAAAGGGTGGAAGTCAACCCTTTATTTTCAATCAGTAAAGTCATAAACCAATCTTGGCATAATTAGGGGCTTATTTTACACATGGGATCCAATATTTTTCTTAAAAATCCTCCAAAGGATGATTGTTTCTTCAAAATCTTCTTTAGATGTCCAATCAAGTGTGCCAAAACTATTATCACAAAAATGTAGCACCCTATGATTTTTTTTTCTACAAATCCCGACATTTTTCTAGCATTGGATGATCTCACATGTGTGCGACTTACAAAGTGAGATCAACCTCTAGAGAAGGTTGGTTCCTCTACCTAAATCTAATGATAACACTACTCCTATCATTGTCGTAATAATCCAGGGGACCGGGGGAGAGAGAGATGCATGTAAGGGGAAATCCTAAGATAAAGGGAGGTGATAACATAAATCAATAGGGTGAAGACACTATAATGAGGGGAAAGGGACAAGTAAAATGGATAAGGAGAGGTCAAATACATGTGACGTATCCAAAATTTTTTTACCTTCTATTATCCATGAGACACAAATAATTAAACCCGAAAAGGAGAAATACATGCAAAAATACAACCACAAGAATGTCATTAAGATAAAATGTAAATAAAAATCCTAATATGAATGCAATATTATAGTAAATTAATAATAAATTAAGTACAACTTACCCAAGTAAACTAAGAAATTAAATGTAAAACCCTAGGTGAACCCTAGGTGCAAAGGAAGGATAAACAGACTTAGGTTGTTCACAAAGTGAAATCTAGATTGTGTTGGAGTGTTGACTAGGTGAATAGAATGATAGAAGTGTCACAAAGAGACCTAGAAAAATATATATCTATAGAGATGGACTGGACAAGGGTTATTTGAGAGGGACATGGGTGCACTGGTTTGTAGAAAATCTTAGAAACCTCCTCTTATGTGTCACAAATTATTCACCTTTAGTATTCTTTAATTTCTTTGAGGTCGCACTTCAAGATTGTCAATTTCATTTTAATCTTGCAATGAAATATGAAACTATAAAACCTTCAAATAGGCATCAAATCCTAAAATAGAAAGATGCAAAATGAGAGGACATATTGTCCTCAACTATCACAATAAATAAATTATGACCGATCATTTCACTACATATCAAACCCAATGTATCTGTCATTTGTACGTGTGTGTGGAATTTTTCCCTAGGTTGCTCTTGTGAGTGTCCCACTTGGATAGCGAGTAAGTAGCTAGATGTAAAGAAATATAGTAAATGTGTGCATAGAATAGAATAAAATTCCCATAACATGAAGTGTGATGTAGAAAACCATCCCTTGTGTACCTTGAGATGGTGTTATATCGATGCAATGGAGCTTGTAGATTCCTTGATGGATGTAACCTTAGGTGGTGATAGCTAATGCTTAGTGCTTGGTCATTTATTATGATCACATAACTTTATATTTATATGATTCCTTTTCTTGAATTTTGTAATTAACCTCGAAAAGGATGACTACCAAAAATATAAGATGCTCAAATGGCTATAAAGGACCCAAAAAGTGTGAGTAAAGTATAAAGGGAATAGGGGCACCCGAGGGGATGAGGGCACCTAGATCGTGTCCTAGCTAGGCGTTGGTATCTAGAATGCAAAATGTTGAAGATTAAAAATATAAACTGAGCAAGTAATGGTGTAAGAATTAAAGTAGCAATAAAAAGTAAATAAATGTGGCCAAATACATGGGGTTAATTACTACTTTTTGTCGGACGAGGGTGAAAAGGTATATTTACCAACTAAATTAAATGTTAGGTTAGCATAAATTAATAAGTGGAAATATAAATATGCACATCATAATAAAATTAAATACAACATAAAACAAATTACATAGTGACGTTATAAATGGGTAAAAACCACGGAAGAATGATCCACTACAAAGAAACATTTTACAACCCACCCAAAGAACTCCTCCCTCACTTCTACTCCATGTATTTACCTATAATCCATTGATTCACGTGATCTTATGAATATGACCTACAATCATATTTAAATAACCCGAAGGGTTATGTCCATATTAAGTGATGGGGCACACCCCGATTTAATAAATAGTTAGTTAATTAATAACTAACAAACCTAATCTAAAGTTTATATTTAAATAATAAGAATATAAACTATTCTATATTATTTAACTATAAACTAAACATTATGATGCACTTAATATTATTTTTCTAACACTCCCCCTTAATATTAAGTGGGGATCCATATGCCAATAGATTACCTGCCTATGGTACACTACAAGATTTACAATCCTTAAACCATAAAGGTTTTACGCTAGCATATCAGTTGAAGGAATTATAACACCTTCATCATGCTCAACTCACATTTTGGTACAAAAGGATTTGGAATCCATAAATCGACATATGATTTAGCTTAAGAATGATTTGTGAGACTACATATCACGGTTTCTCATGGAAATATTCTTATACCGCATCTCTAGGAGCCTTTTATAACACAAGAACTTCCTTTACAAAAACAGATGCACACTAGATCAGTATTTTTCTCGTAAACTCTATCAGTTTACTTTAGATCATACAAGATCTTTTATAATGATTTTAAACTAGAGTAGAAGTATAGATGAGGAGTCAAAATTGGCCGACCATTAGGAGGTGACATTGCATGCACACTCCCCTCAATGGCAACTCTAAAAGGCCAAGTATTGCACACACTTGTAGTATTTTACAACACACAATGGCTCGTAAACATAACTGCAATCTTAATCTTCATCGATAGAACTGGAGATCTCTATCACCATAGAGAACCTTCTCTCGGATAACACATATATGAAATTCAATATGCTTCATTCTCTGATGTTGAATTGGATTCTTTATCAAGAGTAATACCATTCTGATTACCACATAGAATAGAAATACTTCCTTCAACTTCCATGTGTCTCTCTTCCAACTGCCGCTTCAGCCACATGGCTTCTTCACTGCTTCCCTTGTACTTCTCTACCTCAGTAGAAGAAATGGATACTATTGGTTGATTTTAGATTTTCCAAGTAATAGTTCTTGCAAAAAAAACTTAAACACATATCTAGTATATTTTATGTCTAACACAACATTAGCATGGTTAGAGTTGCAATATCCATATAGACATCATAATAAGCATAATATAAATCATTATTGATTTCTCTTTTAACCAACTGTAAAATTTAAATACAAGTTGTAAAACAACTAACATAATAATATGCTTAACAACTAACCATGTTAGAATATGTTGAAAAAATTTCAACATACTATCGTTGTAAAATATATATTAGATGTAGTCAGTATTAGACGTCTCCAATACAAACGCAAGGGCATCCCCAAGTGTTATTTGATATGCATATAATAATATTTTAGTTTTGTATACTAAGAAATATCTTCATTATCTTATTGTAAGCCTTTACAAATGAGATAAGAATTGATAACATATCAGATAATCAAGTTATACAAGAATAATAACAAAAAACATAATCCACCAACTGTGGATACTTCCCATGGATTTTGCTTCAAACAATGATCATGTAAGCACTTTTTAATACATGAATAGTAGTTCTATTTTTGAAGCAAAAGCACATATAAGCTATTTTTTTGTATGTTTTCACTTGTAGTTACTTCTTAAAAAACAACTTCTTTTTCAACAGTATACGAAATAGAAAATATACTTTTCATTTAGAAGTAATTTATAAAGCTATTATATTAGCACTATGATTATTATCATCATCATTATCTTGATTTTGATATGATTTATTCCATTTTTAATTTTTAAAATTTGACTTATTTTTAAATTTACAATCCTTTTTTTTATGTCTAAATTTCCCACAATTATGACATTTAACATCAAAAGTGACTTTTAAGTATCCTGGTTTCTTGTTTTTATTAGGATTTTTAAAAGTTGATTTTTGATTCTTGTTAAACCTAAAAGTTTTACCTTTTTCTTTTTGAGAAAGAAATGTCTGTGTGACATTTTCTTTTGAATCAAAATTAGTCATAACCTTCTCTTCCTAAACAAGGAGATTACTAAGGGTTTGAAATTTTGGAATGTCTTATTCAGATTGATACTTTGAATTCAAAATTGAAATGAAATTTCTAAATTTTTTATGAATATTAATTGATAATAAAATAGAGCAATTTATCATGAATCAAATTACCACCAAATCCATCTAATTGTGACTTAATATTTTTTTATTTTTGCTAAATAATTAATCACTTTTTCATCTCCCTTCATGGGAGTTATCATAAGCTCTAAAACCAATTTAATAATTTTTGATAAACACATACCTTCGTGCATCAACTCCAATTGTGTCCAAGCTTCACTAGGACTTTCTAGATTTCTGATATGAAGTAGAAAATCATCTTGTACGCTTCGCAAGATAATGGACATCGCCTCTTGTACTTTCTGTTGATATGTGGTGACATTATCAACAGTTACATGTCTTCCTGTAGGAGCTCTCTGTTTCATTTACAACTGCCCACAGTTTGCGAGCCATGAATTTTGCTTTCAATCAAATCTTCCAAATGTTGTAGTTTTTTCCATTCAACATCTGAGATTTATCAATTGAAAATTGATTAGACCCCATTTGTGCGTAAAATATAGATAAAACAATTAATAAACAAGGATTAAAAGAAGAGTTTATAGAAATTCCCCCTGTTGTATTTTAATCCTCGTAATCGATCTCGATCAATTTTACGTCACAAAAAAATTATATATAAAAGAATATATACACGAAAATAAGTTAGAACGATATCAAAAATTCAATCGAAATGCGAGTGAATTTTTTTAGTTTTCTAACAAAATGATGAAAACGATCTAGACATCGTATCGTAAAAAATATATCATTTTAAATAAAAAATGATTATATAAAATGATATATATATATAACTTTAATGATTAATTTATTTATTTAAAACAAAAAAAACAATAGCTCGTATATTAAAAAAATTGGAGCTAGTGAATCATATTAACAAACCAGCCAAGCGGGTAGCTACCCCATGCAACAAAAGACTCTAACACGTGGCCATAGCCACAACAATGCCTATTACCTCTTTGGCTTATAAAGCCTAAATATTCTTCACTTCCCCCATATGGGATAGAAAACAAAAATATATTATGGCTATATTAATTAGTAGATATATTGATATAAAATGTTATTTGTTACACTTATTTGGTAGTTCATTATCTACTAATTGACAAAGATTTTAGACAAATCACATATAATCATAGATTATATCATATACATAATATCATAATTAATACTTCATAAGGCACCTCCTTTCAAAATTAAATATGTAAACAAATAAATATTTTCCATTTTATAAATGTTAAAAAAATATTTAAAATTACATAACCGTATATCAAAATATGAATTTATTTTAATATTCACATTACCTTATTACTATGAGACAATGTTCTCCACACTCTAGAATTAAAAAAATGCCTGAGACAAGTAGCCACATTTATTTAAAGACTTTCAAATTCAGTTAAACAAATTATCCCCACCGAACTAACCAATGCCACCAAGCTTTTGGACCCGTGAGAGATTTCACTCATCTAAATCAAAGGTGATATATATATATATATATATATATATATATATATATATATATATATATATATATATATATCACAAAGATGGCAATTAGTTATCTTAGAGAAGTTTATTCAACTCCACGCACTTTAAAAAGTTTTATAAAAATATATTTTCATCCTAAAACTATATGGTTTAGGATATATATTATAAAGGGAAGTGGTTAAGAAAAAACGGTTAGGCTAGATTAAAGACCATATGTTCTAAAACATATATTTAAAACATAGGTTTATTTTTATTAATTTTTTAACAAATTCCATCTCATTTATTTGGATGGGAGCCTAATATAGCATTGGAATTAAATACTATACTTTGGCCTCTTATGAATATTCTAGTATAGTCTAAAAACTATAGAGTTATATTTTTATTATATAGCTTTATTACCAACTATATTTTGGTTTTATATAAATTATAGAATATAATTTATATAAACTAGGTTCTTTAATATATAGTTTTATATATAAGTATTTATGTATTTATATTAATATATATAGTTGTATGAATGTAACAAACTATATATATATATATATATATATATATATATAAATAAAGTATGAATACTATACAAATATTTTGTATAGATTTAGATACAAAATTATTTCGAAAAAAACTTTTTCAAAAAGTTAAAGAGGGTTTCATATTTCAAATTGTAAAAACAATATTACCAGGAGACAATGGTTTTTACACGACCAATGAAAAATTTAAATGACCTATTTTCCCGAATCTTGTCTCTTGTGCACTTGTTGTTCACTTGAAATTTTTTACTTTGATTTCTTGAATTCCTGCATACCATATAAAGTATACAAAATATTTCAAAAATATTTAATAACTCTTACCTTGATTTTGAAGGGGGATTAAATAATATTTCAAATATTAACTACCTTCCCAACCGTTATGTCCTTAGGTTACATTAGGAATATATTTAATTTATTAAACCCGCTCTAGTACCATGTCAGGACGAGGGGTGAAAAGGTATATTTACCAACTAAATTAAATGTTAGGTTAACATACATTAATAAGTGGAAATATAAATATGCACACCATAATAAAAGTAAATATCAACATAAAAAAAATTACACAGTGACACCGTATATAACGTGAAAAACCTATAAATGGTTAAAAAACCATGAAATAATAATCCACTACAGAGAAATATTTTACAACTCAATTCAGTAACTCCTCCCTCACTTCTACTCCATGTATTTACCCCGATTTAATAAATAGTTAGTTAATTAATAACTAACAAACCTAATCTAAAGTTTATATTTAAATAATAAGAATATAAACTATTTTATATTATTTAACTATAAACTAAACATTATGATGCACTTAATATTATTGTTCTAACACTTTTCTTACTTAGGAATCATATGAATAGTAATATGTAATCGGACTAGATTAATTACCCATAGTGCATGATTTTGTGCTGCATTTGCCCCTACTTTATGTCGGTGAGCGGAACACTTGGTAACATAAAGTGATTAGAGATGTGTACCGATAACCATGTAGATTGATTATGAAAATTGTGCCAAGGACTAGACAAAGCATGGAATGATAAAAATGTGAAGCATAGATACTAAGGAGGATAAAGAGTAAAAAGTAATGAAAATGAACCTAGAGTGGAAACATGTGTGTAGATGTCACAATGTTCTTGTTGTTGTTGTTGATGTGTGTGATGTTTTCATTGTTTATGTTGACTACTTTCCATACGGACTCCACCAATAAAAGAGAAGAAGAAGTATTCAAATACACATGTATATGATCAAAAGTTGTAAAAAGTGTGTAAGGAAAGTATGTAAAAACACTGAAAGTGTGAAAAAGAACATGTGCACCTAATCCGTGATGAGGAAAGAGTGTATAAAATGATCTTGTAGATTATGTTGACATGCACATTTTTTGGGTGATCTCATGCCAATGAAATGGAAGAAGTGTAGGGAGAATAATAATATGGTGTCATCCTCCAACCTTTAACTAGTCCCTATAATGTAGAACACCACTACATATGGTGTGTATAAATGCATGTGCTAAGTAATTTTTCCCTGTAAAAGATATTGTGTGGAGGTATGTAGATTGTGTTATACTACCAATCGTTATGTAATTTCCCCTAGTTTGAGGCATCTAGGAAGGCCGTTGTCCTAATGACCCAAATCTAATTCTAAGCCCTGTCCAAAATTGATAATTTTTCTATACTGGTATTATGATGTGTATAATGTTGTATGGGGTGACTGATTCACCCAAATGATTCCCCCCTCACATTTAGAGTGCATGTGACATCGTTGAAGGAGTATACATCAAAAAAGAGAACTAACCACCGTGTTGAAATTTTTCCCTATAGGGGGATGTAATGTGCATAGTAGAAACAAAAGGCACATGCAAACAAGTGGCTAGGAGACAAGTGTTAGTACAAGAAAAGATAAACATGCATGTATAATACATTGTGTGTAAACTAAGTAGATAATGTGTAAGATAATACACAAGAAAACAAATTAAACCACTCAAAGTAGATTGCAAACATGGGACACCACTCATGATATCACAAGAAAATCAAGGTCAAGTAAAATAGACAATTGTGCACACAAGACAAAGTGAAAATCCCATAGACAAGAGAAGACAAAGAGAAACCAATGACAAGTAATGTAGCAGATAACCATGGAAACAGATAGACATGCATAAAAAAAAATTCCATGAAGCACTTGTTAGCATGTTAGAAAGATAAAAAGTATGTAAAAGCATGTATAAGCTGATAAAGTAATGTGCTATGAAAAATATGAAACAATATCACTTGTAGTATACGAAATTGGATGCCCCTAAGAGTCGTTGTGGGACTAGTACTAGGTACTACACCAGCATCCATGTTGTGTTTATAGATCTATAGAATCTTCAATCACAACTAGAAAGACAAGTGAACGCTTATGTGATTATAATAAAGATAATGGCATACAAGATATCTATCTAGCATGTGTACTAAAGTGAACATGTAACAAGTAAATGTAAATAATACTAAATGTAACAAAGATATGTAGTATGTCAGTGGATGAGAGGGAATGGAATGTAGAGTGAAAGATAGGGGCAACAAGCCCCCGAGTGAATGTTTATGTAAGCAATGCGGTTCATTTATTTATAACCCCTCAACAATACCGAAATAGCCATAAATGAGATTACATCATCAATAAATGGTTTGAAATTTGAATGCAATGTTTAATGAATCTTATCACTTGATGTGTAGGATTGAATGTGAAAATGGAAGAACTGTTCTTGAATTTTGTGGAAATGAGGTAGTGTAATTCATGATGATTTACCCTAAAACATATATCACTAGATGTGTGAGTAATATGCTAGCAAGTGTGATGATATAACATAAGGTGTTAATCATGAGATTATAAAAGGGAGTGATGATTTAGCACAAATCTTATATCACAAAGTGAGTTAAGAAGAGGTTACAAAGCAAGATGATTTATCACTAAGCATATATCACAAGATGTGTGATTAAGGTGGAGGATAATAATGTTGCATTGTGTGCTAGAAATAATGATTGATTGATTGTGAAGACAAAGTGTAGAATGATGTAGGTGTGATTATGTGAGGTTTAATTGATTTATACCCTCATCACCAGTATGAACCATGGAACTAGAGTGCATTGTCGCAATGAGTATAACACATAAAATTAGATGTAAGAAGATGTATCATGAATGTGTATAGTGAGTAATGTACCTAGTGTGTGATAGAATCTGAGAGAGGAAAATTTTTCATGCGTATAATGTATGTTGTGTAATGTGTGTGATGTGTAGTGTGCAATATGTAATGTGTGAGGTTCATGTACATAGTATTCCCTCAATAATCAAGTGTGAACAAAAGCACAAGAGTGCATCATAGGATAATGGAAACACAAGCGTGTGTGAAGTTGTATATGTTATAAGTTAGATGTTTAATAAGATGAATTTAAGGTGTGTGTTGATGATAGGGTAAATAAGTGTAGTTCCCCCAAGTGTGTGTTTATGAATGAGCTATCTGATAAAAGTAAAGGATGAAGGTCCTCTACCCAATGCTTACAGTGATGAAGGTGTGTGGCCATACTCTAATAGTGGTGGTATATCAGATAGATGTTATGCAGGTGAGTGAATTCTATATGCATGCGATTGATGAGTATATGGTCGAACCTTGGTATAAAAAAATGTAAAATGATGGAGACCTATGTGAAATGGCAAGCAGCGGTGATGGAAACCTAAATGTAATAAAACAAGGTGGAAAAGTGTGTCTAGATGTAGGAGTTGTCCTAGCAATGGACCTAGACTGATGTAATGGACTAGTAGAGTGATGAGACCACATAGGTTGTGTTCTGGGCAGTGAGCTAGAATAAGAGTATGTTTTAGGTTCTAGAGGTCATGGTGATCTAGATGGGTTAGGTGATGCATTAGAAACCGTGAGAGGAGATTACAACCTTAGAGTAGATGGAAGCGCACCATTGATATAAATGACTTGTTTTTTTAATGAATTTTAAATGCATATGATTCATGGAGATGATGGAGTTAGACCTATGAATCCAATTGATTCCCAATATCATGTCACGGTATTTGAATTTTTTTCCCACAATGAAGGTCACCAACATAGTAATAGGACCGACCATAACGTGAATCTTGACAACACCATAGGAATTTTTCATCAGATATGAAATTTTTGAGAGTGGATAGCCAATAGCAATAAGAATTGGAATGGAACATGTATTAATAGGCCATCACGAGATCAACCTTATATTTATTGAGAGGGATAGATATAATAAAGGCACTAATGTGTAACTGATTAGAAGAGAATGTTACATGATGATCATGGTCAAAGAAAGAAATGATTAGAGGATATATATTTGTATTATCAACTAATAAATCAAGATTCATTGATGCGTATGGAGGCATGACATGATACACATGATTAGCTAAGGATTCATCCACTTTGTTGTCATGTTTTTGCAGAGGATTATTAAATATCTTGATCTTATGATTTTCATTGACAGTGTAGAAGCCGTAGGTTTTGGAAGCTCAATTTTACCATTGTTGATCAGATCCTAAATGAGATTACGAAGCTTGAAACAACAATTTGTAGAATGCCCTACACATTGATGATAGTCACAATGGAAGTTTTCATCATAATTACAACCTTTTGGACAAGATGGATCTAATTGTAGTGGAGGAGGAAGTGTGATGAGATTACTTTCATCAATATGTGGAAGTAAAATATATAGAAGCATATTTAAATTTTTGTATGTACACTGAGGTGGTTTTGATTGAAGCTCTTTGGTTATGGATATTGTGTTGATATGTGATTGAATGTTGACTTACTTTGAAAAAGTGTAGAATATGATGCTTTCTCTTGATATTTAATCTTTCATATAGATAAGAGATTAGTTTCACAAATCTTAAGAGTATGACATAGTCAATCAAATGAGGGAGATGTCTAAAAGATAATGCTCTCTTGAAGAGGTGGTAATATAATCGAATGAATAATTCTTGAAGATCGAGTCTACAAGAACATTTTAAATCTTAGCTAATTTTTTTGTATCGTAAGACATAATCTATTAAGTGTTCATTATATCCTTGTTTAAGTCATGTGAGTTGAGTGTAGGAGATATTAGAGATGGTATTGATATAAAAATGATTAATAAAATCATCATCTAGATGCGTGAAATATGTTACCGAGTGAACAGTTAGGTCGGATAACCAACACATCACATAAACTTGTAAACTTCGGGAAATAGCTTTGGTAATTTGGTATGGTAAAGTGCATAGTCAAGGCATGCCACATGAAAACCTTGGAGATGTTTTGGGTCACCATTTTATTTAAATATGGGTAATCTAGGGGAGATGAAGTTATGTGGTAATGGATAGGTGGAAATGGTGGGTGCGAAAGGAGTGTGTAGAATTGAAGTGGAGTCCAAATATGGTGATACAAAAGAGCTAGTGAGTTAGAGCTGGTGAATTTTCTTCTACAAATCTTGATATAAAGAATTTAAATCAGTATTATTTGAGGAAGAGCCAGTATGTGTATGGGATTGCTAGGGTGAGTAATAAGAGAAGAAGTGGTAAGAATGGGAGTTGAAATATAAAGGTGTTGAGTGGAGGCCATGGGAGCAAAAGAGTGAGAAAAAAGAGGTGTTGAATCATCATGGGTATGATTAGAACCAATCAAATCATGTAGAATATGTAAAATATGAGTGGGATTACTTCACAAATCTTGTTGAAAATCAGTGAATGTGTTTACTTGTTCTTGGTCAACGTTGGTATCTTCATCGTATGGATTTTGAATATCGATGCTTATATTTTTCTAAGATAAACATTGTGAGATATATCCAATGGATTTTCAGTCATGGCCATTGATGTGGAGATATCATCCATTGATTTGGAAATTTTATGGGCAGATGAAGAAAGCTCACAATATTGAAAAGACCAAAAACAACCAATACAGGTGATGGGAATAAGAAGAGTAAATCCCTGGAGATAAGGTGGATTCAAAGGTTGGGCTCACCAAAATGATTAAGCTAAAATTTAAATACACAAGACTAGTTTGAATGCAATATTGTAGTAAATGAATAATAAATTAAGTACAACAATTTACCCAAGTAAACTAAGCAATGAAATGTAAAACCCTGGGTGAAAAATAAGGATACAAAGTCTTAGCTGGTTTGCAATGAAATATGGACTGTGTCAAAGTGCTGACTAGGTGAAAAAAATGGTATAAGCATCACACAAAGACCCAAAATATACAGATTTGGAGAGATGGACTGGATAAGGGCACCTGAAAAGTGACAGGGGAACTTACAGTATCCTAGGCCGCTTTCTAAATACCGGGTCTATAGAAAAGCTCAAGAAACCTCCTTTGAGGTGTCACAAGGTGTTCACATTTAGTCATCTTTGATCACTCTGATGTCACACCAAGATATTTGAGGTCCCTATAAACTTACAATGAAATATGAACCTATAAAACCCTCAAATAGACATCAAATCCTAAAAAGAAAGATGAAAAGTGAGGGGTCAGATTGTCCTCAAATTTCACAATGGTGAACTTAAAACTGAGCACTGCACTACATCTTAGACCTAATGTAGTTTTGTGTGTGTGTGTGTGTGTGTGTGGAATTGTGCCCTAGGTTTCTCTAGTGAATTTCACACTTGGATAGTGATCAAGTATCTGAAGTGAATGTGTGCATGGAATAAAATGAACTTCCCTCCTATGAAGTGTGATGCATAAAACCAGCGCTTGTTTCCCTTGTGATGGTGCTAGATGTATGAAATGGAGCTCTTATATTCCTTGATGGATGCAACCTTAGGTGGTGATAACTAATTCTTAGTTCTTGGTCCTTTATTATGATTACATAACTTTATATTTATATGATTCCTTTGCTTAAATTTCATAACTAACCCTAAAAATTCCGACTACCAAAAAAATAAGATGCTCAAATGGCTAGAAAGGACCCAAAATGTGTGAGTAAAGTATAAAATGGATAGGGGTACCTAGAGGGGATGAGGGCACCTAGCATTGGCATCCTAGTTGGGCAATCGGTGTCTAGGATGACAAATCTCGAAGAGTAAAAATGTAGACTAAGAAAGGGTGCAAGACTCGAAAGTAGCAATATAAAGAAAATAAATTTTGCCAAAACATGGGTTAATTAATACTTTTCTTACTTAGGAATCTTATGAATAGTAGTATGTAATTAGGACTAGTTTAATTACCCAAAGTGTGTGATTTATGTCTACAAAATGGAGAGATAAATAAATGCAACAAAATATAAGTCAGGGTTGAGAAAACACCACAAAACAAATATTTTATTGCTTTCAAAGTATGCACAGACCATTACATGTGAATAAGAAGGTACAAGAACACATTTTCAATCTCAAATGGAGGTCTACAACTCATAGTTGCTCAGGGACAATTTTGACATAGTTCTCTTTACATTTTAGAACATCCTCTCTTTCACAAATGAGAAATTTTACAATATATAGAATATGGGAAAGAGAGAGGAGGGAAAAGAGAGGGAAAATCAAATTTATCCCTTCAACCCCAAAAAAATGTATTGAATTCTTGAAAGTAGGCATGGGTACCCTTCTAATTCCATTCTCCCATGGTGATTTTCTTATAGGAGAAGGAATGGGTACCATACCTCATCATTTTTGGTGGTTGAGCTATCTATAAATGTTCCTCTAATGTTTTTATTGTATTTTAACTCTTTCAACAAACTAACCTCATCAAATTTAAAAAAATCCTTTTTTGTGTAGTACATGGTTAGACCTTTCCAAAAAATCTAATTTTGTGAAAATAAGAATGACAGGCGAAATCTATGGCCATTTGAAGTTTAGGGTTCCATACTTTGAAAAATGTGAGTGTTTGAGTTGTTAAAACATGCCTTTGTCGATTTTGTGACATTACAAAACACCCGTTGAAACTCGACACAAGGAGCATCAAGTTTCAATATTGGAATGCAAGTGGAAAAATACATATATTAGATTGGATATGTCTTGATATAGAAGAATCCTAAAAATATGAAACACTATAGACCATTGGGTTCCAAAAGTGGAAAACACATTGCATGGAACATGCATTTGGGATGTGTTGTTCCAATACAAGTGAGTAATAAAAACCTAAAGCACTCCAGACCATTGGGTTTCAGAAGTGAAAAATACATTGCATGGAACATGCATTTGGGTTGTGATGTTCCAATGCAAGTGAGTCCCAAAAACACAAAATAAGGATATTGTTGGAAGTTTGACCTTTATTTTCAACCGCTGACCTCTAAAACACAAAGGACAGGACTCAAGACTTGCAAAGAAACCTATGAATCCCAAAATGGTCTTAGCAGAAGTCACTCCTTATAATACACGCCGACGAACTGAAACACTTATGTCATAATTCATCCACCTTTTTTCAACTTGTCAAGTTTTAGGTTTCAAGATAAAGTTGTAATTTACATGTAAATCAAAATTGAGAACCTAAAACCCAAAATGCTTTGTTTTATTTTTATTTCTTCAATCAGGGTTTGATTTGCAATTTACATGCAAATTGTAAATTGGAACCTGACACCCGAAATGAACTTGGAAGGTAAGGTTTCATGTTACAATTTACATGAAATTTTTAATTTAAAACCATAAATACACTCAATTGTTTTTATTTCGGTTTGGGGTTTTAGGTACATTTTGCATGTAAATTGCATTTTGATTTCAAAAACCCGAAAGGAAAAATACAAGGGGAGTTTTTTTAGACTTAGAAAATTTTCAGATTTCTTAAAAATTATTTTTGGGGGTGGAGAACAAGGACCATGGAGCATTTGGAGATGCACAAGGAGCCTGAAAACTTGACACACTTGAAAAGTGAATTCCTTGGCCTTGATTCAACTACAAATTTCTTCCAAGTCTAGTAATGAATATGTGGGTTACCAAAATATCTCGGGGTATTTTAGATAAAATTTTGGCACCTCAATGGGGTCATATTCCTGAAAAATAAATATTAATGGCCTTGTATAATCCAATCGACATGGGGTCATCCTAAAACATGAAAACCAATCTACTACTTAAAGAGCTATCCCCTAAAGAAAAATACAACACACTGAAATCAGCTTTGTGCATTACTACTCTCAATCATGAAGATATTATAATTTGAAATTTTATGAGAGTGGAAAACTATCTAATTTTTATTTTCCGCCATATCCCTAGGAAACCATGATAAACTTGGTAGTAATGTTCCCAATATCAAATGCAAGCAAGATGTCATAGAACTTTCTCTCTAAAATGCCTTGATATGCTCATGAAGTTGATTTTTAGTTTCTTTGTATTTGATTCTATGAGGTGTTGCAATTGACCCTTTGAAATTTTAAACTCTTCTTGTAGTGCTTTTCCAAAAATATCCATGAAATATTTTTTAATGAAACCATGCCATCCAAAAACAACAAATAATGTGCACAAAACTTAGGGAAATTGAAGCCTACAATATCAACAAGATAATGTGTTGAAAGAACTTGGAGGAATTAAAAACTACACTATTATGTACAAAGGAGGGCAACATTCAATAATAATTCTTGAGATAGATCCCATTCACTACAATCTACATCTCTTATCCATATAACTTTGATGGTGGAAAGCATTGTTTAACTTACAACCTGAAATCATATAGGGTCCACTCAACATTGTATCAAACTTTGAGTTCCTGTCTAATTTAGCTCAATCTTGGTCCCATTTTAGGAATAGATATCCTTCTTGAAATATCTTGTATTTTTATTTCTTGTCAAAACACTTCTTTACCTGAGCTCGATCTCTCTCCATTGTTTGCATTGCTTTATTTCTCAATTCCTCTATATCTATGAGCTTTTATACCTATTTCCCATGGCCTCAAACTAAAATAATTCCAACTACTTGATGATCTCCAAGGCTGGAAATTCAAGAGAAATTGGAAACCTTTATTCCTTACAAGAAACTAGTTTGTAAAGGGAGCTTCCTTTGACCTCTTAGGAGTAATTATATCAGCCCACAATGATGATTTTGACTTTGTTTGCCATGTCATCTAATTCTCATCCAAGTTCCTCCTTATGATCCTCAAAAAAATCTTATTTGTGGACTCAACATGCACATTACCTTAGGGGTAATAGTTTGAAAATGTGCTCAAGTATATGCTATTTTTCACATCCCATTCAGATATTTTTGTGTCAAGGAAAGATAAATCATTATCAAAAATGATTGTGGAAGGGAATCCACATATAGTCACAATACCTTCATGGAAGTCCAAAAGGCTATCAGAATTTTATTTATTTAGTGCAACTACCTCTATCCATTTAGTGAAATAATCAATGGTGTGAGGATATGTTTGTGACCTAAGCTTGAATGAGGATTGATCACTCCCATGAATTCCAATCCCCATTACATGAATTTCTCGGTCTACAGAGATGGGGTGGAGTGTAAGGGATGATAAAATTTATTTACATGTAAAGAATACAAATTTTTTCATCTCTTAATCCATGCATAACAATCATTGAAAAAATTATGGCAATAATAACCATCTTTCATAATTTTGAAATCCATTGTTCTTGTAGAAAAGTGGCCTCATGCTTCTCCATTATGAAACTCATGAAATAATTTATCTCTTTGATCTATTTTAATGCATCTCAAGAGAACACCATTCACAGATTTTCTAAATAGAATTCCATTAATCAAAACAAAGGGAATGGAATAAAGTCTAAAAACCTCCTCTTGGGTTTACTCAAACCTTAGGGGAATTGCCCTATTTAGAGAAATTTGACTACATATTTGGTCCGAAAGGAATAGGAAAAGTATCAGCTGATTTCTCTTGATCATCTTAGAGCACCAAAATAGTTACATTTACTCACTTAACCTTTTGCCTCTAACTATCTTATTCACCTTGATGTCAATGTCATACTCCGTCACCATGGTTATCTAACTGATTATTTTCTCATTCAAATCATTGTTCAAAAGGAGGTATTTCACACCATCATGTGAAACCATGAAATGGATTTTTTTTTGGATACCAAGTGCCTAAATTTCTTCAAGATTTTTATAACATCCAATACATGTTTCTCAATAAATGAATATATCACCTCATAATTCTATAGACCTCACTAAATATGCAAGAGGTTGTTCCAAAATTTCTTCATTCAATTGTACCATTATGGTAGATATTGTTTCTATGCCACCAAAAGATACAAGGTGAAATATTTTGTAAAATAAGGATTTAGAAAATTTGGGCCCATTATTATTATTTCTTTTTATGGCCTCAAATATGTTTTTCCATTCAGCACCCATTTTATAACCATAGTCTTCTTAAGAACTAATGTCAATGGATTGAAAAGGTTGGTAAATTTTGGGACAAACGATCTAACAAAGTTAACCCTTGCTAAGAAACTTTGGTGTTCCTTCTTATGACTAGGTAGTGGTAATGTAATGATGGCACTAACTCTCTCTCGGATCTATGCTTAACCCTTCTTTAGAGACAATATGGCCAAATATTTTACCTTCATGTGCTAGTAAGATGCATTTTTTTGTGTTGATAGAAACTCCAAAGTTCCTACACCTCTTAAATACTTGGAGAATTTTGTGATATCATTGAGATACACAAGAATAATTTAATTGATCATTCCTTGAATTACATATCCATGGCTCTTTGAATGATTCTCCCGCATTAGACAAACCAAAGGGAATTTTTATAAGCATGGCTTCCCCTTTGTTGTAAAATTTTTCTTGAACTAATCTTCCTCTTTTACCTTGACCTAATTATAGCCGAAGTAACCATCTAGGAGAGAAAACATCTCGAACATGCTACCATTTTTAAAATTTGTTCCATGGGGGTAATGTAATGATCCTTTAGGTAAGCCTTATTCAAATATCTAAAGTCAACACAATATCTTATTTCTCCATTTCCTTTATGCACTAGAACTAGATTAGTAGTGCAAGATGAATGCCCGATAAGGAAAATGATGCTTTCCTCAATCAATTTGCTCAATTATTTCTTCATCATAGGTTGAATATGTGGATTAATAGGTCTCTATTTTTTTTTATAGGCTTTGTAGTTGGATCCAAATCAATGGTGTAGTGAGCTAAACTAGGATCAAAACCTCTAATTTATTCATAACTCCATGTAAAAACATCAGCAAATTCTTGGAAAAGTTCTACAAAATCATATTTTTCATTATCAGTGCTCACCCTACCAATTTTGAGAAATTTTCCTTCACCAACCGAGATGGGTTCCCAATCTTCACCCTTGACCGTTATGTTTTCCTTTTCTTTTCTAAACTAATCATTGGGGTTTAAAATGGACTACAAGGTCACTACACCTTTTGGAAACATATTTTAACTAATTTGAACAACTTGGTCTCCATATTTTTTATCCAACTTGTATTAATTTCTTAAAGAAAACTAAGCCTCTTCTCAAATACAATTGACAATATGTTGATCATTATATAACACTTTCTAACTAGTGTCAATGTCTAGTATAGAGGGCTTGACTAATCCCTAATATGTAGTTTGACTTTGTCTCTCTTAATGTTCTCAACAATGTCAAACTTTTCCACAAATGCAGTTAGTTTGTCAGCATCTTCACTCTCCTTGTTTGGGATGGTGAGGATATCGAAGGCTTCAAAATCTTCTAAAATATTCCATACTCTATTCTTGTAAGATTTCAACAAGTCATTCTTGGTGTGTTTGATATGTTGATTTGTGGAGCTAAATTTCTTCACAAGTAGCATGTTTTACAACTTGCAAGTTTATACAGTAACCAAAGTTAGCTAGGTAGTTGGCATTAGTCACCCGGGAGGAATTGACATTGGTTAGGGAATTGGCATCGATCAAGAAATAGGAACTAACATCGTCAGTGAACCAAGACCGGTCACCTATGCATGAATTTTTTTATTTAAGTGACGATATTACATCCGACCTTTGATTAAAAGGTGATCTAAAGGTTGTAAATGCATAGCTAAGATGCCCTAAGTTTGTATATGCTTATATAAGCATGAAAACTAGGGTTAGAAGGTGGAATTGAGTAATCCTTGGTTAAGAGGATGAAGAAGAAGAAAAAGGTTACATGAAGACAGAGATTTTATTGAGATAAGTTGACAAAAGGAATTCCCAAAATCTAAAGTAGTGGAATTGTAAAATAGATAAATCTAAAGTATAAATTCCCAAAACCGGTATCATATCCTGGTTTGTTATCGATCTCGTTTGTTATCTTATTTGATACAAAATATTGATATCAAGAGCATGGATTTGCTTTGTTATCTTATCTAATTCCCAACAATTGGTATCGATCCTAGTTTGTTATCTTATCTGATACCAAAAATTGGTATCAAGAGTATGGCTTTGGTTGTCAAAGTAAGTATTTTTTCATAAATTTATTAGTGGTATTATTGATGATGTATGACAAAATGTTTTTATTTTTCATGATGTGAAAATCACAAGAAGAGATTTTAATCTCAAGTGGGAGCTAGAAATGAAAGGTTTCTTAAAAATGACAAAGTGATATGCATCAAGATGCTAACCAATTCCAAAGACTGATGTTCCATAACCGATGTCAAAGATGGTGACTATTTTATTATGTGTGTGTACTTTGTTTTGATTTATATTTATCTAGTTTACACTTCCACTACTGTAGATTTTAGGGAATTATTTCCATTTCCGTAATCCTAATTCTAAGCATGATCCTCTCGAATTTATTCACTATCGCTCACTATCCCCGAAGGTATGTAAATGCTTAATGCTCTTCTTCCTTTCCCATTTATAGCCATGGATGAGGGATTAATATTTTTTTGTGTTATTGGAATAGTTGAATTGAAAAATAAAAGAGGGGTAATATTTCATTCCAGTAGGAGAGACAAGGACTACACCTCCTCCTGCACCTTGTCTTCTTCTTTATCCGTCAAAGAAAATTTTCCAAATGTCATCTTCTTCTTCACTATTTTGTCTAAAAATGTTAGGAAAGGTTGAATTTTCCTCATACAAACAAGAAATAACAAGGAAAAATTCTTTAATTTGTTAATATGGGTTAAAAACATGGCATTCATTTATCTATTCATCAAGTATCAAATCGAGAATGCCTTCAACTGAGTATTTTTGGTGTCTCCAGATTTCACCTTGAAATCTAGGATTACCCATTTGAAAAAAAAACCGTTCTTTTTAAAATAGTGGGTGTTTTCATGTTTTTATTACTTAAGATGTATGCATTATGTTAATGTATTCCCAAAGAATCATATGAGCCAATTTCGACAAATACCTAGATCCCGAAATTCATTTTATCCCTCCGCCAAGTTTTGTCTCTAGGAAATTTTTATTTAATTATTTATAAAGCCCTCAGTATGAAGTAAATTGTGCTCGATTGAACCCCGTTGAATTTTTGCATGCCAAAGATTCACATATCTCAATAGTATTTTCATCGGGAATCAATTCAGAGCATTTTTGCAACTTCGGAAATTTTTTTCACTTTTATTTATTTCTTTTGCATTTTTCTTCGGTTTTCCCGTAGTTTGTCCATCAATTTCCTTGGGTCTGTTCTTTGTTCGTATAGTCTTTTTAATTCCTCGAAGCATCTAGATATCATTTACGGCCTCAACACCGTAATGAATCAGCCCCGCAAAGCAAACTTATGACCAAAAAAGATGAAGTCATGCACAAAAATCCTCTCCTAGGAAAGTCACACTTTTGGAATGAATGGGTCTAAGCTCAAATGGATTTTTGTTAGTGGCGGGTAGGTGATAATTTCTTACCTTCCTCGCAGGTTCTTTTCCCATGAAGTCAAAGTCACTTAAGCTACATTGGGAATATTAGAGATGGTAGGCGTGTGGGAATTTCTTACCTACCTTGCAAGGTAAAAATCCCATTATAAAATAAAGAAAAAATCACTTAAAGAACTCGATGGGAATTTTCTACCTACCTAAGACGCTAAATTTTCCCACCGAAGAGATTTATTCACCTATATAAGTCACACTTTATCAAAGGAAGCTATTTTTAATTCAAGTCACACTTTTTAGAAGAGGTTTTAATTTTCCAGTTGGGAATTTTGGTAGTGGTAGGCAGGTGGGAATTTCTTACCTACCTTGCAGGATAAAAATTCTCATTATGGAAGTCAAATAACTTAAGTTGATTTAAGGAATTTTTGGAGCTGCACCGTAGGGTAGAAATTCCCATCAAAGTTGACTTCTATTTTTAGAAATCACCCTTGCCAAAAAGTACGACCCACCTTGGCATTAAACAATGAATTTAATGATATTTATTTATGGCATCTTTACTTAATTTTGGCACCATGAATGGATGAAAATTCAAAGAAAGAAGTCAAGACAAAGACAACTGAGGGATGCATGCTAAAAATAAATATAATAAATTTATTTAAAAGCAAAGAGCAACATGCACAATTGGGCACCCAATTTGGGTGAATAGACATGATTATTTATTAATAAAATTACCAAGAATAGGAAGGGAAATTATTAAAAATAGTGTGTTGAGGGTTATATAAGCATGGGCTGCCATAATAAAGAAGCAATTAATTATTTTTGCTAAGGATTGCAGCCTGCATAAATTTTAGCGCCAAAGAAATGAGGTTTTGTGCATTAGAATGTGTTTTTCATTGTCGTGAAGCTTCAAGGTTTGACGCCTAGGATTAGAATAGCTTAATTTGTGCCATGATAATTTTCTCGCATGTTGGTATAAGTGCCTAGGTGAATTTAAGAATATTTATGCTTGCTTTGCATGTAAGCAAAGCCTCAAATTTTAGGTCAATGGGCTTTATATGCACATTTTTGGTGACAAAATCAAGTATTCATGCTCTGACTCCATCTTTGTCTAAATAATTACAGGTATTCATTTCGTGTGTTCATACAAGTGAAAGGAAGTTCAAATCAATGTTAGGTACATTGATCATATCTTCTCGAATATAAAGAAATTCCTAGATCTACACAAATTGATCCAAATTGCAAATAATTCTAGTAGGATTAAAAGAAAAATATTTCTCCAAGCATGATGAAGCGTGATGAAAGACAATTATTGGAAGAATCATTCATAGCTTCCATATTTGTTGATATCAATGACATAGACGTAGGCTCAACCCATCTCTCAAATAATTGATAGATCTAGGGTCGAAAGACATCTCTTATGCGGGCAATAAAAGTAGTGTAATTATTCAAGTATCAACGCTTTCCAATCACGCATCGCCTTGCTCAATTTGTTATGGATCATGCAAGGTCATATCATCCTCTTTCTAGAACAATTCAAGATGCTACGGAAAGACAATAATCAGGCTGGATGCACAGTTTTTCTAATTATTTTCTAAAGATTCTGACATGATAGGTGGTGATTGTAATTATCATTTTGGATGCTTTTGAAACAGATGCGAGAAACAAAAATCAAATTGCGTGGGTATAATGAATAGAATATATATGAAGAATCCCATGTCTCCATCAAAGTTCTCGAGGACTCTTCCTACAATCCAATTTGGTTTAAGAGGTGGATGATGTTACTAAATTGCTTTGCAGGTTAAGTGGAGAAGCCAATACTCACAACTTTCACTCATGTATGTATGATTTCGTGAGGACCATTGAGATCAACAAAGCTGATTCAATAATAAATTGTGCAAAGATCATCAGTGAAAACATCGGTGAGCAACTCCAGAGTGTGAGGTGGACGTACAAATTCAAAATGAATTTATACCTAGTATATGCAGCAACCTCGTAGGGTATATTTTCCAAGTTGGATAGATGGGGCATACTGAAAAAAGATCCTATTTTTTAGTGCTTCCCATATTTGACCGTTCTTGAATGCCAAAGATATTACAAGGTGGTCAATGATGGGTTTTTCTATGAATTCATATGCAAATTAAATAGTGATCTAAACACTAGCAGGGTAAGCAAAGAAACTTGGAAAGCCGTATCCCAACATGGTTGTATTTTCATCCAATTTGACGACTTCACCTATCTTAGGGTAACCAGATTTTTGGGTGAACTAGTGAAGTTTCCAAGGTATCCAACTGACAAGTTGGTCATCATGGAGCTATGCGAGATAGCTTGTGGATATGTATGAATTACAATCAAAGTGACACAAGTCTATGGGTTTCTTTCCAATCACAAAGTGGGTTATTACAACCGCGAGCATCCATAAAGCTAGAGGAGTCAAGCCAAACGTTTTCTAAGTATGAGCATGATTTCTTCCCAAAGACGACTAAACTTTAACCTATATGGGGTATAAAAGAAGACAATATCCTAGGAATACTCACATGTAACTTCATTGGAAGACTTCGGATGAAGTGAAAAAATGAGTATGAAGTTAGAAAGAAATACTTCATCATGTTATCTTATCGACAAAGAAGTGTCCGATTATGGTTTGGCACGGATACCTTTAGATCTCACAGATGATGGGAATGTGATACTTGAATCATACCATTAGATGGGAGGGAATAGATTTTCTCTTTAGGATAACATTGGTGGTTACTAGATGATTAAAGAAATATTTTCTATAGTTCTGGTTAACACTTCGAACTGGTTGTTGATAAAGGGGTATTACCTGGATGAATATTTGATGAATTAGATCACAGGTAACTTTACCGCAGTAGACTCCAGAAAAAGAAAGCACGAAGGTGAAATTAGCATAAGGCCGTAAAAGATTAAATTCCAAAAGAAGTCTCACATGCAAGAGAAGGCCAAATCTATAGCTATCGTGTTATTCCCACTTCTCCAAAGATCAACTCATAGCACTTCAAAAGTCCCTGACCCCTAGAGAGATCTTGTTGTTCCTCGATTAAATCCAACCTCATTTTTTTCTCCTCAACCACTCATATCCTCACCTCTCCATGCAGAGAATTTAAAAGCACAGATGGTGGATTTTGAAAATCATTGTCTTTGGATAATTCGTGAGGGTGGCAATCACAACACGGTGGCAATTTCGAATAGAGAAGAATCAAAACATGAGATGGTGGTGCACTTAGTGACTTATCATTCCCTAAGAAGAAAATTTTCATCATGGTTAGCTTTGCAAACAATCCCAGAAGCTAGAGAGGGGATCAACCTAGAGGAACATGAATTTCAGCTGCTCTTGAGTTTGGGCAGAAGAAATAGAAGACTTAAAGTTGCCAAAATAACTTCTAGGTTGATTATTGAAGAATCAGGAAAAAATTTCATTGAGTTATCGGGCCCATCGAAGGAAATCACAAGGGGGAGTTCATGGTGGCTGATATAGCAGTGACCAAAGTACCAATAGGTCAAACTACCACAAAAGGATTAAAGCAGGATACACAAACACTAATTAACACTTTATTCCTTAAGCTTGAAAAAGAGAAGGCTGGGAGATCCAAACTTCAAAAGCAGTGTCCCAGCCTATACGAGATCATTTCTAAGGTTGTCAAACCATCCTCTTAGCCCATTTTAGCACATGAGAAGGTGATTAATCATCTGATGTAGGAGGTGGAAGATGCAGGGACCAGTCAATGCTATTGCTCGGTGGAAAGAAAAATCATTCACCAAGCTTCAGAGCGGTTTAAAAGAATACCAGCTTGAATTGGAGAATATGCATAGGGTAGTATCTAAGCTAAAGAAACTGATGACATAGATAGAAGATGAGAAAATAGTTTTTGAAAGTCATCTAGATACTTTAGCTAAGATACAGTTGTTGCCAGAGGATGTGCTAATTGCAGAGAAAATTTTACCTAGTGGATTAATGGAAAGGGGGAAGCAGTTAGAAATTTCATTTTCTTTCCACGTAGAGATCCTTAAGATTATGCTAAAAAGGATACATTTTCTAGAAAGTAAGAATGGAGAAGTGCCGAGAGCATCCCGGATGAATTACCTACTACCCATGAGGAATTTATCCTAGTTGTGCGGGGAGAAATTGATGAAGCCACCATACCCTTCACGATGGATTCAATTAGTATACTCATAAAGCTTCACGTATATGTTGAGGGATATGGGCCTGGTTTAGAGAAGGTAAATCCTAACACTGCTGTTTTGTCCGTCAGGGTTGCTACAATTCGTAACCGAGAGAGATGTTATTGTTAAAACAGATGGGGAAAATGTTGAATTACATGTTTGACAAGTATATTCAACATCGAAAATAATTAAAGTATAGGTGTTACAGCTTGGAAAATATTCATTCTTCTCTTCTTTCTTCTCTTATTTTCTATGTTCTCAGATGAAAATGTAAGATTCAATTTATTGGTTTAAAAACCATTACTTTAAGTTATTTGGGAAGATTCTTTAAGATAGGTGAAAGATGTGCACAATTTTGGCTTAAAATCTTGATGCATGTCACTAAGAGAGGAATTATAGGAAGATGATTTCCAAATGCTCCCTTTACTACTTCTTTATGTTCTAGTTGAGTTTTAGTTTCCCATTTGTAATTTCCCCTCTACACACTATAAGTAGAGGAAGAACCTAAAAGTTAATGGATCGAAATTTGTAATCAGCATTCTTGTGTTCCAGACTTTGAGCTGAAACCCCTGCTAAATTTTTTTCAAGAAAGGAATAGAGAAGATATTTCTAGATGATTTTGTGTCAATGGTGCATTCATATTTTATTTCTTTTTAGATCTCTACATAAAGTTTGTGTTGTCTTATAACTAGCTCTAAAATTTTCCCTCGCTTCAAATTTTGTACTTTAAGATCTATTTGTTTCATCTATGTGCATGTGATCAACTCTGCCAACTATTGGTTGGGTTGCACATTTCCTTTCCTTTTTATCACATTTAATTATTCCCTCTCCTACACATATTGCTTACAGGTTTTTACTTGCTACAAAATTGCCTAGTTATGGTTCATGAACTATGAAATTAAAATAATACCAACAAATAGATACTAAGAAATATAATTGAAAAAATATTACATGGGAGCCTCACTAGTAAATGAGGGAGATTTATCTCATGACTCCCTAGGTTTTCAGCTGTGCAGAAAATCTAGCCAACAATTTGCATCTTGAGATTTTGGAAAATCCTCTTGATCAAATATGGTACAATTGGCATAGATGGAACTAGGAACATAGGGATCTATGTGATATGTAGTTATTGGTTTAGAATTTATGGTATATTTAGTTCCATACCAAGTTATGAAGAACATATGAGACTATTCAACTGATAGATATCCTCCATTCTTAGCAAAGTGAAGTCTCCAGATAAACACAGAGAAAGAGTGGAGGTAGATCACTTATGAATATGTCTTGAGGAGCATAGAAATTTGAGAATGCATATAGCATGAGGCTTAAAAATTTTATAAACCTAATAGTTCATATTTATGTTCTATCTAGTTGTACCACGCCCTTAGAAATAGTTTCATACTCGATGCTTAGTTGGTCCACAATTTGTTTTGGAATTACTGAATTGCTTGCTCCAAAATAGCTCATACGATTGTGAACCAAATTATTTCTAAAGATCAATGATACATAGAAGGGTGGATGTTTCATTTTCTTACTTGGATGATCCTCATTTTTTTAAGGTGCATTCTTGAGCACATTATTTTTCCCTTTAGGTAATTCACTTAAAATAGAGATATTTTTCATAGTTGCTTTAATAGATCCCCGTGTCCCGTGATTGTTAAATATTCCCACATAAATATGATCACATTAGTTTTCTTCATATGTTTAAGGATTTTGAAGTTATTTTAATTATCCTTTTGTTATACCTTACTTTTAACAACCTTTTCTTACACTTGAGCTAATATGGAAGGTCTTTTAGGTTGATTTTGTACATTTGAAGCTTACGTTTAAATTTCCACCTCCTCGAGTGTCAAATAAGTTTAAGAAGGACCTACATTTTATAATTTCCATTCTTCCATATACCTCTTCTTATATTTATTATTAGTAGCCACACCTTGAGGGAAATTCTAATTAACTCCACAAAATTCATCCATTTTCCAGTTTAGAAGTGAAGCATCACTTAGAGGTATCTCTTGGGTGACTATGTACTATTGATTTTCCTATGTAGGTATATCCTTAACAAAAATGAACTTTACACCAAAAATATTCATTCAAAATTCCATTTGGACAAGTTTCTTGATTGTGAGGAAGATGAAAATAGAAACAACACTCTTAATCTTTCACTAAGTTATTTTTAATGGTAAAAAAAGCTTGAGATGAACTATCCACATTCAGGTTATATTGTTGAAATGGCCTAAAAGGGGGAAACTAATTTTGATTTAAAGGAGAAACATTGAATGAGGTATTTTTTGGGTTATAAGGGGTTTTTTTTGTTGGTATGGAGGTTGATGAAGTCTAAAAATTTTGGCGTGTTGCCTCTTCATAGATACGAACTCATTCCCAAATTTTTTAAACTATTTCATTACTTTTTGTAACTCGGTTGAGGTACTTGAGGAATTAGATGCTTGGATATAACTTTGGGTTATTATAAATGGAATAGGATCAAATTCTAGAATTTAATGAGAAGTAGGTACCTCGATCTCTAGGAATATATGCATTAGAGGTCTAGGAGCAAGTTTTCCATCCTAGATAAGGCTACTCTTAGCTCTAATGGATATTTCATAAGCACTGCAATTTCCTACCCCAATAGACTGAATCATGAATGAAATATCATTGTTCAAATCCTTTAGATAATAAAGGAATGATTTTTGGGGTGTAGGTCTTACCACTTGAGTAATTTTCTCCTAATCCTTTGAAATTTGATGTTAAAATCAGTCACCACTCGTTAAGGGCTCATTTTTTTGTTGCCAACTCGCTCTACCAAATATAGGTGATATGATATGATTACACAAGGTAGTTCCAAGTTCATCCTAGTTATGTATTAAATAATACCTCAAACTTATTTACCATTAGAGGGATTTACGTTTGAATAAAGAAGCCAAAATTTATACTGCTACATCATCCTTGATAATAAAATGGACTGGGAAAACATTAACAACATCTTAGATATGGTCTGTTGGGATAGTATGATTTTCACCACAGAGAAAGGGATAATTTTAAGTGTGGACAGTGGTATATCGAGTTGTGCATTTAGAGCTAGATTATTTCCACCATCGAAGCTGACCAAGGGTATGCTCCTTTGAAGTTCTATGAATGGAATGTGTCTTAAAACTTTGGAAGAGAGCACAAAGGCCTACCAGGAGGAGTAGAGAGGACTCTTTTTCGTGGTTATGGTGATCTTTGAACCGATCTTCCTCTTCTTCTTCACCATGGTGATAATCAAGTAATCAAAGGGATCTTCATATTGTATCCTTTGTCTTGTTTGTATTAATCATATGAAACTAAGGCACTAAAATGGTTCAAACCAATCTTTATAGAGATTAGAGTCACTAGATGTGTAGAAACAAGCCCCAAAGGCTGGAAATTACTATGTGACACATCAAAACTTATCAAGAATGAAAATAAGGCTTTGAATGTCCTAAAAATGAAAGTGGAAAATGAACCTTATTTTACACTTATTGAAATGCAAAAGACTCGAGTCATAACTTGTTTGATGTTAGTATTGTCTTCACTTAAATGCTTCATAATGACCATCTTCATACCCCACAAACCTAATTCTTGATCCGATACTCCTCATATTCAAGTTATGTCATCTCATACTACTTCAATCATGCTTTCCCTACTTTTCCTTGATCCATTTCTTAATTTTTCATGTCAACCTACTTGACTTAGGACTAGGATTAGCTATAGAGTGACCTCACTCTTCATGAATTTACCATGTTTAAAAACTTAATAACACCTCAAACACATCGCATGGACCACATTTGAACGTATTAATTTTTCATATAACCATGGGATGAATCAGAGAACACAATCACATGGCTTTCTTACTTGACCATGCTCCTAGGCCATGCCTGGATACATGGCATCATGACTTGACACCTCACGAAGACTCCTAGACAACATGTACATCCTTTGACATCACTAAACACTTAACATCAATGACAACACATCACTATGACATCCAATAGTCTCCCTTTGTCATTGATGGCAACTACCACCACCAAGACCAACACTTACAAGATGTATTTCTCATGTTTCTTAGTTCACTCTCCCCTTTTACATCTATGATAATGGTAACTTGAATACTTGACATGAAAGTAATGAAAACCAAAGAAAAAATGAGTGTAGGTAGACTTACGATTCAAAATCTCCACCGAGGACTATATTCTACCTTCTTGACTACAACCAGCAGCATATGAGATTTGTGGACCTATATTAAACATTCAAATGGCTCCCCCTAAGAGTTTATTCCTTTTACTTGTCTTCATCTTGGCTATAAACCACCTTCTATACTTTTCCTTTCAAGAAATCATTTCCAAATCAGCATATTCTACCTTCATACCCTATTTTTTAGTGTTTAGCACCCATACCAGCTTTGAGAAACTCCCTTCTTGACTAAACCAAGATCCCCCTGGACTTGGACAACCTCCTTTGAGAGAAAATACCATTTTTGACAAGCCAAACTCACATAGACCCTTAGCATCTCATTATCTCCATCTTTTCCTCAAACTGATATATAGATCCATGTAGTAGATCTTCAGTGCATTTTGATTGAACTTTGACATTCTCTAGAAGCATACCTATCTCATTTCATATTCCTCCAATATTCCACTTAGGTATATGTCACTTCTATCTACTTGAGAACCTAAGGTTTGAACCATAATTCATGATCGTCATACCAAAATATTAGTCACAATTTTTATCAAGGTCCTGAAGATTTTTATAGTGTCCTTAATAGCATTTAGCAACAATTCCCAATCATACTCCACCAACATGCCTAGACTACTATCTCATCCTTGACACATGCTAGATTTTGAATATTTTGATCACCAATTCCTCATTTTTATTCCATTTCATCATGTTAGGTGTTTCATCTTTATGCAATCAACATTCTACTATTTTGCATACACATATTTGCCAAAGAATAGCATTGTTTTGTTACAACTTACACCAGTTAGTCATCATATTTACACTCTTATATCAACTCCATCATCTTCCAAGGAACTCATAAGACTTATATAAATTTACCAAACATCATAAGGACACAACAACAAGTTACAAGCCTTGTCATTTCATGATCTGTATAGAGCAAGTAAAAGAGATACAACTTTCTTTCTTAACACTTAACTCAAAACAAACTAGAATTTAGTCATATGACCTTGATTCTTCTTCTCATGTTATATGCTCTATTTTCTAATCTCATGAATTTTAAAATCCATCACTAAGATAAGACCAAATGAGAAAATACTTCACACTTACCTCAACTTCCTTCAAAATTGTTAGCTTGTGTTCTCAAAACAAGAGTTATGTGATTTCATGAATAGGAAAACTTGTGCTTTCCCAAAATGTAAATATGAAATTTTACAACACCCTTTTCCCTTGTTATGATTTGCCTAAAATTTCATATCCACTCTCTTCAATATTTTCTCACAATCTCCATTTTTCTTTTCTAGTTCATTGGCTCCATCTAGCCCTGTCACAAAAACAAATTAGGCATATTTTTTTATTCAATACCTTAATTTTAAAAATGGTCACTCTTTTAGTTCCCATGTGGGCCTACTCTTTGTGTAAAAATTTTCATCCCACCTTTTTTGTAACATATGCTTCAAATCCTCTTATTTAGACCTAAAATTAGGTCTGTAATGTGTATATACATGACTGTAACTATATTGTATGGTTTTTCTCTTTACTTAATACCTTTCTATATTAGGTTCTTAACTTTTATCATAGAGGATGGTGTAATTATTGTTCCTTGAAAATTTTGTCTTTTGAACCTTTTGTTAAGGAATTTTAATTATCATCTTTACTAAAACCCTAGTAGGGTTTCACTATTTTCCTGGGAGGAGGAATCAAGCAACCAAATACACAATAATTATTTTCACTACCTCAAATCAATTTTAACAGGTATGTGCTTTAATTTTTTAGAATTATAGCTTACCATTAATCATTATCTCTCCTGAAGCTCATGCTTGGATAAAAAGATATCCTACTCTACCTCTAAGCTCGTGGTTCTCAAAAACTTTACACCTTATTTCTTGTTATTCACACTCAATTCTTATGTGCATGATCTGAAAGGATTTTATGAAATATTTAAATACATTTTTAGTCATTATCCTTCATATTCTTGATTCAATTTGGTCTCAACTTGGATTATTTTTCTATAAATGGTCTTTCAAAGAACTTCTTTGTGTTTCTCATACATATTTAACCTTATTCAAGCACTTTTGATAGTGAAATTTCCCGTCTAGTACCTTAAAGAGAACAATACATGCTTGATCATTTGAAATTTATTGTCATCTGATTGGATCTTCAATATTGTCACTGAAAATGTGGATCTTCCTTGTGAAAGAATACAACATATCAATAATATCATGATGAGAACATACATTTTCTTTACATTGCTAGGATATTCAATAAGAAATCACACAAACTTGGCCAATAACACTTCATTACACATGTAGAATTTATTTTCTCATCTTACTATATTTTATTAGATTGACAAGACATTGCAACTCATAGACTCATATTTTTATTATTGGTAAATAGTTTTGAAGGGACTATACCCTATTTACATAGAGGGCCTAAAAGCCAGATAAAACATGAAGAGGTTCCACAAAAAGGATCAACATCCAGAATAGGTGTTAAAGCCAACAATAACCGAAAGAGAGTTACTAAAGAAAAGAAAAATAGAGCATGCGCTGTAACAAAGCAGCCAAAAAATAGTAAAAAATAGCAAAAAGTATGATGAAAAGTAGCATCTGCAACAAAGACCTCCTTTACTTCTTGGTAGCTCTGTTAATTTTGGACTTAATAGTTTGTAGTGAGGTGAAAAGAGCCACCATTGTCATGTGTGTGGGGTCCTTAGCATCCAACTTTTCTATGGTTTGACTGCTTTCCTTATCCATTCCCCAAAGAGTGTCTGGGATCTCACTAAGCACAGAAATGCTACAAACATGTTGTTCAAGGAAATCACTGATTGCATTAAAAATTGCCATGTTGTGATCATGGCGATCCTTTGCTCTCCCCAGATGATTGTCCAAGGAGTTTAGCTTTTTGTAGATGTCCTCAACTTGCTTATTGCCAAGGTCAGTATCCTCATCCATCTTCCTTTTTCCTTTTTGATTGGCCGAATGTTGCACTTCTTCTTTCAGTTGCATCATTTCATTTTCCAAAGCTTCCAGCCTTTGGGAAGTACTTTTTCCCTCTTTTTGTAAGGTCTCTTCTTGGCCTACACTACTGATGTGCAATAAGTTTTGGACATCTTCCAAATCTTGATTGTTACGAAGAACTCTACCCAAAATAGGGGTGTCCAATTTGGGCTTCTTATGGTTCTTTGTTTTAGGCTTGGTCGTGGTGGAAGGGATGGGGGTGGGGGTAGTGGTGGTAGGAAAGAGTGGAATGGTGCTGGGGGATGATGGGAGACTGGGGTATTTGGAAACATAGAGCTTGTGTAGAAAAAGGATAAGGCCTTGATGTAGGGGAATAGCATGGGAATGCTTCTGGAAATCCAAGATGGAGCATTCGAGGGAGTTCAAAAGATAATGTGGGAAGCAGACAGTGATTTGCCTATGGAAATGGTTTAGGAACACCAGATTTTTAATAGGAACTATAACATATCTCCCTTCCAAAGATGTATATCGGACCATCTTTCAGGTGATTTCATCAAAGGGTGAGGGGATAAAACTTACCCTCAATCCCGCAATAAAAAACAAGCTCCTCATTATCAGTAGAAAACTTCTTCTCCTTAGCATTTTTTTGACCCTCTTATTGAAGAAATGGAAGCCATCCATCTCCAAGCCTGTAGCTTCAGCAATTAGCTCTTCATTAACAGTGATTTTATGTCCTCCATACTCCATTTTTTTATCTTTCCAATCCATAGTGAATTGAACTTAAATTCTCTGATCATGTCCCTAAATTCGATCAATGAAGTTTGTGATTCCGTCCTTCTTGAGGAGGTTCCATATCTCCTTGTTTCTCTTCCATTCTAGGTCACTACTAGGTTCTAACTGGCATGGGGCTCCTCCCATTTTTTCCTCTCTGAAATTATTACAAATCTTGTCCTCAAAACCCTTGTTTGAACTGTTGTTTGAAATGTAGTTATCTTTCTACCTGTCCCGAATTTTAAGAGTTCCGCACACTTGTTAGGAGTAATGAAAGTTAATGTGGTCATAGCTTACATGATATTTCCCACATGTGTGATATTTTATCCCCTCTAAAGCCCACTCCAATTTATCATTATCCTTACTCCATACTTGAGTGCCCATAAATATCCGCTTTAATGCTGCTTTGTACCTTCTCAGGGATGTGATTCACATTATCCCAAATAATTAGATTATTATTTATGCCATGATTATCCAATGCATTAGCAACCTTATTTCCCTCCCGGTATGCATCAGCAACCTTATATACTCATATTACCTGATCTAATATCACCAATTAACTCAACACTAACTTGTTTCAGACACTAATAAGTTAACATGGCTGAATGACATGACACACTTCTTGACTAATTAATATTAAACAACTTTAATAAATTTGCTACAAGAACATTTCTACAGATTTTAATTTTAAAGAATTAGGAAATTCATTTAATACCCATATATTTGTATTACAAACATTAATAGATTATAGCAAGATTATTTCATTTGATGACTTTGTTTAGGAGACTAACATGGTTATCTTGATATATAACTATGGCATTGGGGTTTAATGGAATGACTTAGAATCGACTTAACAAGATTTATAGACTTGATCTCAAGGACATTTCCACCTCTTACACTTTTTGGAATCTTATCCAAATCCTTTTACAATATACAGGGGTTAATTGAATGATGATCGTAGTTATACTTTCACCTCCATCAACACAAGACTTATACACTAAGTTCATACACTATTTTTCTTGAACCAACTAGTGGGAACTTCAAATGCTTTAATCAAACCAAAAATACATGTAATTGACTCATGAATCTTTTCTTGAAATATTATATGACTTCCATAAAGTGTGAAATAATATACTTTGAATAGATCTTGATGAAATGGGCTTGAGGGGTTATAAAATAACATTAAAACATTGTTTTTCAATTCAATTATCTACCATAACCTTCATGTACAATACAGAATAACCTTGCATATAAAATTAAGAGAGACTAAAAACATACCTTGATCATCTTACTCAAAAACATCATGGAGATAACTTGATTTAGTAGCTACAAGATGATAAGGTACTTTCAAAACTCATCATGTTTCCTTCAAGTGATACATGCCTTCTAGAATCCTAGAGAAGGCACACACCTGTTG
This sequence comes from Taxus wallichiana var. yunnanensis, assembly GCA_018340775.1. Taxonomy (NCBI): domain Eukaryota; kingdom Viridiplantae; phylum Streptophyta; class Pinopsida; order Cupressales; family Taxaceae; genus Taxus; species Taxus wallichiana. The sequence continues at coordinate 737,842,657 of CM031241.1, forward strand.
GAGCACCTTATAATAGTATATAGTCATAAAAACACATAATGAATCTATCTTATCTTTTTTTCCCCGATACCTTATGAAAATTTTAGGATGCACTTCTAGATGTGAGAACCTCATTTCTTGTGTCTTCTTCTCCTGATTGGATTCTTGATAAGCATATATGATGCATCTCATATATTTTTTCTACCACAGCTAGAGGTAATATTTCTTCTTGGATTTCATTATATTTTTCTACCTTACTTTGACTTGCTTCTCCTACGAATCTCATTGATTGTCTTGTCTCTTCATCATCTACCCATATAATTTTCTCGGCATTTTTGTCTTTTTCAGAATGGAGTTAGTTTCCTTGACTCTGTATATGTACTTCACTTTCTTCTTTTCAGTGTCTCTCTCAAACATGGCTGAATTGGTCTCATTTCTAGGATTGGTCTTCATGTTGAGAACCTTCTTAACTTTCCTTTTGAAGGTATGAGGCCTACTTTTATACTTAGAATGTTCATTGTGACAAAAATGCTTTGTAAAATGCCCAAGTTCATGAAAATTATAGCATATGACACTATTCTTACCTATGAAATGGTGTGAATTTCCAACTATGATTGGCAGCCTTTAGATCATGACATTTCCTAGCATAGTGTCTAATCATGTTGCAATTGTAGAAAACTATCTTGTTCATGCCTCTTCAATTTTCTTCTTCCCAAAACTAACTTGATGGTTCTTCTAAGTAGTTCTTGGCAATTGAAGAAAACTATATTATTTTCTTTCTCACTTATGTTATCCCTCCAAGGGTGTTCATCCATAACATTATTTCTACATTCATTATCTCTATGCCCATAGTTATGATAAGAGAAACAATATCTATTGAAATTCCTTTCATACCTGGATGTATTTGGTTACCTAACTGACTTAGGCCTTCTTTTGTTTGTCTCCTTGGCCATTTTCATGCTTGTTTTCATGTTTGGACCAACCTTGTCATCTTATCTCTTTTCCATAGGTTCTTATTTTAATCCTAGACTTGATTTATCACATGTTGCTCTATGACTTTCCATAATTTCATCAAGAACTTTAGTACTCTTCTCCAATTTCCATACATCATTAGTCTGTTGTTTACATCTTCTAATTCATCCTTCAGAGTTCTCAATTATTCTTCATTCTTAAATAAACTACCATCCTTATCTCGTAGCTCATTTTCCTCACTATCAACTATGGTATCCATCTCTTTGAGGGCTTGGCTATGATCATCTTCTATGAGCTTGATTTATTTCTTCAATCCATCAATCGCTGATGGAGTAATTATTGGGCCCCAAAATATCAACTAAGTACAAGAAGGTGCAAGGTACATGGGATCTAGTTGAAGAATGGTGTGTGGGTTGAAGGCATGCAAGGAAGGGTTCTGAAGGGTTTTTGCAGAACATACAAAGACGCGTGTGCAAGGTAAAACATGGTTTGTACTTAGCCACTTTTGGCATCCCAGATAGCACACGAGAAAGTATGACCCTTGTGGATAAGGTGCCAACCTGGAAACTGTGGATCAAAAATGGAATATTCCAAGCATGTAATAGAAGGTTCCAGAAGACATCATTACAAAAAGTGGAGAGCTTAGATCTAGGAAGGCATGCTCCCATGGAGGACCACTTTGACACTTGGTGACTGATCTATAACTTCTGAAAGTCATGGTGGTGGGTGCTAAGGTTATAAATACAAGCACCCTTAGGTAGAATAAAGAGGTAGATTTGAAGAGAGGTGAAGCTCGGAGAAATGAATGAAGGATTATATGGGTTAGGAATAGGATCATATAGGGATGATGACACATTTACTAGAATGGGTCTGCATTTTTCTCTATAATGTGATGAACATGGTATAGTTCGATGCATGAATTGGCTCTACATTATTATATGAGGGTCATTATGAACCCAAGGGTTTGTAATGTGGTTATTGAATCTCTTAATATGAATACAATGCTCTGTTATAAATCATCTATGTCTGGAAGTATACTAATGTATTTCCTTTTTGTATGAGTTATTTCCTTATGTTGCTTGTTATTTCCCTTTTCTGGATGCAATAAGATAACTCGTTATAAGATATGGCATGGTTCTTTCTACTCATTTCCATTTAAATATCTATTATAATATGATGCATTCTCATAAGACTCACATAAAGGAGAGACTCGGTGCCCGCGCATGCCTCGAGTGAGTGCCTAGTTCCCGTTGGGTGATAGGCCGGTGCGCATGGGTTTAGACTATTGGTCTAAGGGTATAAAATTTGACTACATCTTAGTTTCATTGTCGGGACCTCTTTTCAAAATTATTGTGAGAAATGGCATGCATATTTTTCTCTGTGATGCATGATGAAAAAGCACCTAACCTTAGAAAGTTTTGAAACATGGTTGAAGAGCATGAAGGATGAGTTTACTTAAAGATTCAGCACTAGACCTGAGTTCTGTGTGTAGATGGGTAGAAGAGAACCTATACCATGAGTTGTATGAGACATTATTTTTTGATACCTACTAGAACTATATGCATGGCTTTCAAAGATACACATCCGATCAAGTTTGTATTATAGATCACACATGTGGACCCAAGATGACTATCGAGGCTACAGGATGTAGATCTGACTTGGACGCATGTTATTGATCACTAGTGGAAGATGGTGTTGACCAATTATACTCTTCAATACACCAATTCTATGTATTCCTACCCGAAGTTGCTAAGTTTAAGTTTTTGAGGGATCCTAGAGGATCATTTTTGCATGTTATCCCTTTAAATATGAATATATTGGTCATTAATTTGAGTTTAGAAGCATTACCCATGGTCGATAAGCTTCTCTCGAGTGTCGAGAGAGGAGTCTAGGGTGGAGGAAGATGGCATACATTGTGGATGAGAAGGAAAGGGAGGAGAGACGAGTCAAGTATAGCAAATATTGTGAAAGGGAGATGACTTGAATATATGAGGTTACAAGTGTGATGGATGTATAGAGGCGGACATTACGAGAAGGAGTTGAGGTTCACACAGAGGACATGGAGCCTAAGCAATCATGCTACCCCATATTGGAAAGTGTGGGAGAGAGGCCCCTTCAAATTCTAATGAGATTTTGTTGCATGAAGAGAGAAGAGCCATCAAAGCACACATCTAAACCCACATGGCAACCAACCCTTGGCACTTGGTTTTTCAGATCAAGGGAGAAGTATTGTTAACCCAATTAATTTTGGTGGGAGTAACTGATCTATGCCCAGGAGATATAATTTCTCATTTGGAACATCCATGGCTACGCAATCCATTCCTATATTTGGAGGAATATTTGGACAAGGGAAAAGTATGCAAGGATTGGGTAATGCGTCTAGGAGAGGCACGGGACATATAACTGGTAGTGGGACAATATCACAAACCATTGGTGCACATTTCAGTGGGATGTTGGGAACACTAGGTGTGACCACTTCAGGCCCTTTACCGACTACAAGAGGTGGATCTGGTGGGTCATGAGTAATGAGACATGATGGATCTAGTGGATCTAGTGGAGGAGGAAACATTGGAGGGAACCAAGGCTCGGATCGGGAGGAAAAATACCCTAACCACCTCCCTAAGTTTTTATTGAAATGTCTTTGCACTTACCAGACTATAGGGGTATTGAAGATGCTACAGAACATGTGCACAAGTGTGAACTACTATGGTGTGCAAAATTAATCACTACCTTAGAGCAGAAGGCAAGTTAGTTTGCAATAATATTGTAAGGGCGTGTGTATAGTTGTTATAAGAAGTATGAACCCTATAAGATAGTGGTATACTACACCATGTTGAAGAATTCATTCCTCGAAGAGTTCCATATCCCAAAGATTGAGCATAATAGCATGAGCACTCTAAAGAAGATCCAAAGTAGGGAATGGCGAGAGTGTGCGGGAGTATGACGCATGTTTTAAGACTCTCTTATCAAAATTATCTTATGAAATTCATCCTTCTCAACACGCTCAATGGTTTTTCAGAGGATTGATAACACCATTTATAAGGGATATGTCACACAAGACTTTCACCAACCCACATGTGGCATTGGAAGATGCCCCGCATGCTTTGAAGCTATTGGGAGTGTTAACACAAGTGTTAGCCCTTTTTGGATGCTCAAATTGTTGTAATGTCCAAGAAATTGGAGAAGCTATCTACAAACTTAGCACATTAGGTTTGTGGTGGGATTTGATGTACTGAGACTATGAATTAGAGGGGCATGCAAAGGATATTTTCCCTCGAAGCCGGTGCGTGCTAAGGAAATATACTGTGAGATCTACCATGGGGATCATGATGCAAGTAGATTCCCTATACTACAACGTTCAATCCACAAAAATGTTTCTTACTACTACAAGATTTGTACCTCTATGACCCATAATACCAAGGATTGTAGACTGATTGATCAAATCCATGATGTTATTGACCTAATTGTGTGCTAGACCAACCTTACAAGTAGTTCAATGGATGATGACCATCATTCGAAGGGTGCACAGAGGGAGGAATGTGTGGAAGAGGTTTTTACGGATGCTTTCATGGTAGCAGTAACCACAGTGGAGGATGAATTGAGTTCCCATGAGGAACCTATTATAATTGTTGATCTATATAGAATTACAAATGTGAGTGTCCTTATCTGTTACAATGCTCATGGTGTAGAAAGAAACACAAGTATGAAGAGTGTCTAGAAATTTATGAGCATACGAACCAGTAACACCAGAGGGACAAAGGTGTTAGCATGGTAAGAATCAAGAAGGGTGATTCACATTGGATGCCACGAGTTGTATGTGAGTCGGACTATAACCTATACTTGTGATGACGTGAGCAGAGGTCATGCGCACAAGAGGGATGCCAAGATGAAAGACACTAGTTTACAGAGAGGAAGTAGTACATGGAAAGTATCCAGACCCTGATCATCAAAAATAAGTGTATCAAGAGACTATGGACATGATTCAGAGTTTACAAGGGGAGCTCCAATATCTGAAGGAGAAATCAAGGAATTTGGAGAAAAGGAAGAATGTCGAGGTTCCAAAGGATGACCTAGATGAGGTCAAGGAAGTATGCAAAATGTTACGACAAGAGAATATTATTCCCTTGTTAGGAGAATGGTAGAGAGAGAAGGTACCATGTGTCAGAGTAGAGCATGAAAGATAGGTTTTGCATGCAAACCTTCCCCCTTATAGCCTTGAATATGATAAGGAGATTAATTTGAATGTGGTTTTTGATGGGTGGCTTTTGAGCAATATTCTCAATGACACAGGAGTAGAGGTTAATGTTCTTACCTCAAATGCCTAGCATTAGATGGGAAGGCTCGTGTTACAACCATATTTGAATGTGTTATATATGGAAAACAAGACTAAGGAAATTCCCATTAGAGTCCTACGAGGATTTATTTATCACCATTCAAGGGGCCAAGTTCACTTGGAGACTTCAAATTCTTGGTGCTCACCGAGGAAGATAACTTTCTAGCATTTCTTGGGTGCCCATGGTGTTACAAGAACAATGCTAACTCCGTGGTTTACCAAAGGGTATATTGGTTTTGAAAACAAGGAAGAAAGGGTGATCATCCCTTTGACAGATGGGAAGTTAGTGCCCTATACTGATCCCTTAGGAGAAAAATTCCTAGAAAAAATCTATGTGCACTTCATCAGAGATCCTGAGATAATTCACCCCACTGAGGGAATTATCTAGTTTGAAGATACTTATTCCTTGAGGGATACTACTAGTGTGGCATGTGATAATTGGGTGCACGAGACTTATGAGTTAATTGGGTGACAATTAAGAGGATTTGTAACAATGGTTACAAAGGCACTCTCAGTCAATCACCTAGGAGGAAAGAAGTTGCCAAGCTAATCTAGAGGGGCATATCCTGAAATTTTCTTACAGGAAATGGAAGCTCAGTAGAAAATGAGGATGAGAGAAGAGGGATGCTTAGTTATAACCTACTCTATACTGTAGCGCATTGATGGGCTACACATCGGGAGAACCTCTTGGAGTGGCATGAGGTAAGGATCACATTTTCTATAAGGTTTTCCAGAACGCACCCAAGGTCATACAAGACTACCATGGAAAAGAAATCACTTCATTTCATATCCAAGCATGTGAGGAGGCATGGATGGGAAGCACAGAAGTGTTTCTACCTTTGTTATGGGTACATAATTTATATTCCACCTTATAAGGTTGTGTGCACTCTTGGTACATTCATTCAGAGATGCGTCATCAGACGGGTAATTGGCAAGAGTTGGCAGTTGATCTCATTCAATCTTTCGAGTATAGGAGTACCAAACCATCAGTGGATAAGGCATTGTAAGTGATCAAGTGCCTTACGATGGGAGATAGTGTTATGGAAGAGGATAGGCTACTAGAATTAATAGGTGAGCCTTATTTAGAGATGTGCCTCAGTGAATAAGAATTAGAGGAAGTACAACTTGAGCGCACGTGTATGAAAAAGAAAAAGGAAAAATGGTCTATGTAATAGATGGAGAAGAGATGGAGACTTTGGATGTTAACCATTCGGAGGGTATGCACAAATTCATAGATAGCACTGATGAGTGAGCATACGCCTACCATGAGCCCTTGAAAACAAAGAAGGTTAACATTGGGATGGAGGCAGAACCTAAGGAAGCTATCATCGGTGACTATTGGTCGGAAAAGGAGGTTTCAAAGATCATTGATTTGTTGCGTGAGTTCCAAGATTTATTCCCTCATAGGTACCATGAAATCAAAGGAATTCATCATTCCTTGGGGGATATGAAGATAAATTTGAAGGAAGGTGTGCACCCGATTGGAAGATGCCTTATCGGATGAATCCAAATTTGCTCGAACAGGTTAATGAAGAAATAGAAAAAATAATAGCATATGGTATCATTGAGGTAGTGGAAGAATTAGAATGGATAAGCCCAATGGTTATCAGTATTAAGAAGGATGGTAGGATAATAATTTTCATTGACTATAGGGATCTGAATGCATTGTGTATCATTAATTCTTTCCCAACACCATTTACTGAAGAAATTTTGGAGGTAGTATCTAGGAATGAAATCTACTCTTTCACGAATGGGTTCTTACGGTACCACTAAGTCAGGATTGTAAAGGAAGACTAGAGAAACACAACTTTTTCCACTAAATGGGGAAGTTTTTCCTACACATTTATGCCTTTTGGATTGAAGAATGCACCTACTATGTTCTCGCGCATTGTGGTACAATCATTTCAGGACTTCATCCATAAGTTTCTTCAAGTTTACCTGGATGATTGGACTGTGTATGGATTGGTGAAATATCATTTTGATAACTTAAGGATGATGTTTGAGAGATGTCATAAATTGAGAATATCCCTCAACATAAAAAAATGTGTCTTTGATACTCCATTTGGAACCCTGTTAGGACACATTATATGCAAAGAAGGTTTGCTAGTAGATCCCACTAAAGTTGCAGTTATTGTAGGATTAGGGAAGCCCACAAGTCAAATCACAAAGGTGCATAGATTTCTTGGGTGTACGAGGTATCACAGGAAGTTCATCAAGGAGTATACCAAAATCACTGCACCCTTAGAGGAATTTTTAAAACACAAAAGTGCTTTTCATTGGGGAGAGGCACAAAGTGGAAAGAATTTGACACTTTGAATGATAGGCTTGTCACAGTGCCCATATTACATTTTCCTTCTTGGGATAAGCCTTTCCATGTGCATGTTGATGCCTCAAGAACATCTATGGGAGCAGTGCTAGCAGAACCTAGAAAGGGAATTGTTGATCATCCATTTTACTTTACAAGCAAGAAATTTACACCAAAAAATGCAATTACACATCTACTGAGTGTGAAGCATTGTCTATGATCTATGTGTTGCATAATTTTAGGTAGTATCTGTTATTAGCAACACCATTTATATTCTACACAGACCACATGGCATTGAAATAATTAGTCAACAAACCTGTTCTACAAGGGCGCATATGTCATTGGGTCCTATTATTTCAAGAGTTTGAGTTCACAATGGTCATAAAACCAAGAAAAAGTAATTCAGGACCTGACCACTTATCAAGGATTAATTCAGGAGAGGATGTGCAAAGCATTGAGGATACCATGCCATATGTGTAACTATTTAGGTTACGGCGTGTGCCCTCAGACTTGGAATATATCGTAGTGTTCTTAAAAATAGGTGTGGCACCAGAAGGGATGAAGGCCCTGGAGAGAAAGTAGTTAGCAATACACATTGCACCTTACATGTTGATTAGTGGAGACCTGTATAAGTTAGGTCATGATGAGGTTTTGTTCCGATTCGTATTGGAGCATAAACACATGGTAATTATAGAGGAAGTGCATGGTGGGATTGCAAGAGGAAACTATGCAGAAATGCTACCACATAGAAGATTTTATTAGTAGGGATTTTGTGGGAAACCATCTATAAGGATTGTATTGATTTTTACAAGGCCTATGACCATTGCCAACACCTTAGAAAACTTGGAAAGAGATATGAAATTCCCTTACGACCAATAGTCAATGTTGAACCATTTGAAAAATGGAAAATTGACTTTGTAGGGCCAATTGTGCCAGCCACACGAAGGAAATATTTTCAGTATATCATCACTTACACTGATTACTTGACATAGTGGGTGGAGGTAGTACCTACAAAGGATTGCACCACGGTGACAACTACTATATTTTTATGGGAAAACATAATCAGCAGGTATGGTTTCCCTTTAAGTTTAACAAGTGATAGGGGTACACACTTTCTCAATGAAATAGTCAGGATTCTATTAGCAGAATTTATGGTGGCCCATCATAAGACTACCCCATATCACCCTCAAGCAAATGGAACTAGCTAAGGCATTTAACAAAATACTAAGTCACACGTTAACTAAGATCTATGACATTAGAAGATAGGATTGGGATGATAAGGTATCAATCATTTTATGGGCATACAGGACAACCTACAAAAGGTTGAACAAGGCCACACCATTTCAATTGGTGTTTGGCATGGAGGTTGTTTTACCAGTGGAATTCATGTTACCATCGATGTGTATAGCACGTGTAGGAGGGTTAGCTGACAAACAAGCATTAGAAGAAAGAATTGATAAGTTGATACAGTTAGATGAAAGGTGATCACTTGCTAGATGGATTTAGAAGATAGAAAAATAAAGAAAGAAGGCATGGCATGATCATCATATCAAGAACAAGAAGTTTAAGGTTGGGAAGTTGGTGTTGTTGTATGATTCCAAGTATTTGCGCCATCCTGGGAAGTTGAAATTCCATTGGTTGGGACCTTACATCATCTTGTACATTCTTGATTTGGGCACTTTCTAATTATAAGCGCTGGATGGGACGAGGTTACTAGGTCACTTCAATGGGAGTAGGTTGAAGCCCTACTATAAATAAGTCTTCTTGGTGTTTGTAATAAGGTAGTATTGCCAGTTAGCTTAGAATTTCCCTTTATGCTTTTTATTTTCTTGTGTTTCCCTTTCTCGTTGCTTGTTCCTTTTGTTTTGTTTCATTTTTGCACCTTGTGCACTTTGGTAACCACATTATTTTTCTAAAGTTGTGTATGTGTAGAGGACCACACATCTATTTTAGTGTGGGGTGGAGTGATACAAAGTATAGGCCTATAATACAAGTTTGAGCTGGTAGTAGAAGTTGTAGTTAATAGCCCAAGTTGAAGGATAAAAAGCACATAAGGTTAAGAAGTGCATAGAAGAGAAGGTGGATGAGAATGGTTGGTGTAAAAAGGCTTTGCGAAACCACGTACAAAAAGGATGAAGAGCGTAGGAATAACATGAGGTAGGGAGGGAAAAAATTAGGTAAAGAATAGAAGAAGTTCCTTTGGCGTTGTGGACACGCTTATAAGAATCTTTGGTAGGGTTGGATTTTTGCACACCAAAATGTTGTAAAGGGTTTTTACATAGGATGTAGCACGTGGGTAAAGGAACTTAAAGATTAATTAGTGGAAAAAGTAGCATTTAATGTTAAAATATGTTGGTAGGTGGTATAGAATTTAATGTTGAAAAGAAAAAAATATAAATATAAGGTCAGGAAAGTCATGTTTTACCTTTTAATTATGAAGTAGAAGAAGCTCTTTGCAAACTAGGGCATCTAGAAAGAAATTTTTTGCAAAGAAAGAAGAATCCAAATTTTGAGTGTGCATCTAGAGTAGATCTGTGAACCAGAAGGAGGGAGTACATGGGCATGAGAAAGGTTATGTGAAGAAGCGTTGTCTTGTGGAAGGATTTCCTTGTTAGGGTTTGGCAACTAGGTCACAAAGAAAGAAGGATTCATTTTAGGAGTTAAAGCTTTGGAGTGAGTTTTGGGATTGAGTAGAGTGGCATAGCAGAGCAAGAGGAAGGATTGTTTAAGATCATCCCAACCAAAAGAATGGCACTAAGGAAACCAACCATTTCACCGAAGAAAACAAAGGGCAAGGGAAAGGGAAAGAAAATCACTTCCGTCATGAGCACCAATGAAGAATGGTACATGGAAATGCAGTACCCAAATGGGGTATTGCTAGGAAAAGAGTGGGAGTCACACTTACGGAAGATGGTCATAAGCAATTATAATCATTACACAAGCACAACGGAGAAAGAAATGGTGCTGGAGTTTTCCAAACAACTAACAATAGGATGCCATCTGATTTGCTCATTTAGAATGATGAGGTGTAGGTCAAATTGGAGAAGGTTGGACTATTGCAATTTTATGAGTTTCCATACTTTAGCAAGACTAAGCACCTTTATCAATGGTTGATGTCACGCGTGCATTAGGATCATTTTTATTTCATTGGGAACAATATGCACATCACACCACAACTGATATCCAAGTTCACATGCCTTAATTGTGAAGTAGATAGCATTGATGATTATCTAAGTGACAAGGAGGCTATCAAAGAGATTATATCCGCGTATGACTACAAAAAGGCATTTCCATACTTTGACATTTCCTATATACAAAACCCAATGATGAGGATGGTCACGTGCTTGGTCACCAAGCTCAATGACTAGGAACAATGGACACAAGTGAACAAGGCATGGATGAATGTATTTTGGAAAGATATCAGAAGGAACCATCTACAAATTTTCCACTTTCATCGTGGATGAAATTATAAGTAGCGTGCAGGAGGGAGAGAAGATACTCTTTGGTAATGTCCTCCTCACCATTGTTTTCTCAGAGATTGGAGTTCCTGATGGGCCAAAAAAAAAAATTGGGAGTATCCAAAAGAGGATCCCTTGCCCACAAAGAGGTTTGTAAAATATACTTGTGAAACCATGACAGCCGCTCACAAGGTGCACCTAGAGAAGTGGTATAAGCAAATGCATGACACATTCGGGGCTGAGTGGAGGATCCCAAAGTATTTTCCCACACTCGTGAGTGGAGAGGAAGAATTTTTAATGTACCAACACTTCAGATCGTATCAGATTTATGTTAACATATCAAAATTTTATCCCATGGTGTAAGCTACCCTTCTCCTTCACCGTGTTATACTTCCAAGCTGGAGTTAATCAATTCAAGGAGGCCAAGAGACTAAGGTTTGACCTTAGTGAGGTAGATATAAACCACTGTGAGTTGCCTCAAATCTATTCTACCTAAAGAATCACACGTATGTGGAGAGATATGTCTCCCATGAGATCCAGATGATGATGAATTCTTTAATGTTTTTGATTGTAGGAAGGACCACAACAAGGGTTTATCTATGCATGAGGTCAAAATTTTAAAAATTTGCTTACTTGGAGAATGATGTATCCATTCCTGAAGACCCTACATGAAGGAATAAGGTCATGCCTAGGAAGAGAGAAAGAGAAGAGGTGTAGAAGGCACAAATTTTTCAAACCACACAAGTGGTAAGTGCGTTGGAGACAAGCACAAAGCCTAGTACTTACACATAGAGGAAGAAGTATCCTGTCAAGAAAAATACCCTAGAAGAAGAGGTGATAGATCAAAAGAGCCCTCACCCATGAGGAATCACCAATGAAGACACCACCGCCAAGAAAAATAAAGAAAATAATCCTCTGTCTTAGAATCCCTAGTAAGGAAGAAGTAGAAGGTGACTAATGAGGCAAATTCAAAAGAGACAGGAGGTCTAGATGCCTACATTGGTGACAAGGATAATGATGATGATGAACTAGAGGGAGGTAAATACCATCATGTCTATAAGATACATGATTTTGAAGAAGAAGGAGATGAGGAATATAAAAAGGAGATGAGGAGAAGGAGGATGAAGAAGAAGCTGAGACTCAAGGCAAGGGGGTAAGAGGGGAAGAAAATACAAAAGATCAAAGGACCCCAAGCCTCACAAAGGAACATAATGACAAAGCCATAGAAAAATAAGTGGAAAAAATCATCAAGTACTTGGTGGAACAAGAATTAGAATGTAACACGGATGTTGTGATGAATGAAGTTGAGGAGGAGAGTGTGGGAAAATAATATGGCAACATGTGAGGAGATCTCGGTTTGTCTGTAATATTTCCAAAGGCCACATGCACAGGAGGAAGATCAAAAAAGTAGAAAAATTTCAAGGAATGGGCTACATCGATGATCTAAACAAGGTGTTACGTGCATGCTTCCAAATCATCAGGCCAACGAAACATCTTTTGGCCATGGCTTCATTTGATGAGGAAGGTGCATACCCTTGGACAAGGAAAATGTTGTCAGGGCATTTGATTCCCACATTGATGAGCCTGAGTTTGAGTTAAGCCAAGGGGCATTGATGAAAGTACCAAAAAAAGGGATAAACCCCTTGGTGAATGCTCACTAATTATCAGATGAGAAAATTTGTAACGCGCTCAACAAATTTTCAGTTGGTTCGCCGAGACTCTTCGGAGAAATATCGGGTGAAGTTCCTAGAGGCAAAACTAGAGAAAGGGGAAGAAGAAATCCTTGAGAAAATAAATGACTTGAATTAGGAGGAACTAATCGGTGCTCGGTTAAGGTGTGAGATAAAGGATGAAAAGGAAAGAGTGTGCAATGTATACAAAAAGATAGAGATGATCACAGATGCCATGTTCTTAAAGTATCTAGACTTAACATCACCCGTGCAAAAGTATGGATCATCCTTGCAATGCCTAGAGGACTTGACCTAAATACTCACTATGGAGAGGCAGCCACTTTCCCTAGAATCAGCAAAGGAGGTATTGGCATGCCAAGAAAAATAAAACAAGACAAAGGTTGTGGAGATGTTTTCTCGGTACAAAAATATCATCGTCGATGTAAAGGCCGTCACGTAAGCTGCTAAGGCTACCTATGATAACGTGTGGGATATAGATAGAGTGGAAAGTATCTTAGTTGCCACCCATGAAGCATAAATCAAGGATTTCCAAGAAAATAACAAAGGAACAGGGAGAGGGAGACAAGATCCTAACTAAGGTAGAAACAAAATCGAGATGCCATTGAGACCTTGCAAGGTTCAATATAGAACCAGCTAAAGGAATTATACCCTCAAATCACTTGGAGGATGGATGCACTTGAGGATTTGGGTAAGAAACTAGAGGATATTGTGGATTCAATGAGCGCTAAGGGATAGGATCTTAGTTTTGAATAAGTGACCACCACGGTGGGTGACCTCTATCAATGCAAGCTCAAAACAATGTCGACACTTGGGGAAAGTTAGAAGCAGAATTAGGGAAGGATTTCCCTCTCCTCCTCCAAAAAATAAAGTTCCCCATTCTTTCATTATTTTCCCCATTTCTTCATTCCTTCATTCTTCCATTCCAACCATTTGTAAGGATCCACCATTCTTTAATTCTTTATTGAAGAGTGTTTCTAAGGACAGAGAATGCGTAGTGTGGGATATTGTTGGGCCCCAAAATATTAGCTAAGTACAAAAAGGTGCATGGGCACGCAGGACCTAGTTAAAGAAGGGTGCGTGGGTTGAAGGCACATAGGGTAGGGTTATGGCGGGGTTTTGCAGAAACACACGGGCGCACGCGTGTAAGGAAAAATAGGTTTTTACTTATGTGCATTCATATCCCAGTAGCACACGAGAAAAGCATGACCCTTATGGATCAAAAAGGGAATATTCTAGGCATGTGATAGAAGGTTCCAAAATACATCATTGCAAGAAATGGAGAGCTTGGATCTAAGAAGGCATGCTCCCATGGAGGACCACTTCGACACTTGGCAACCGATCTATAACTTCAGAAAGGCATGGTGGTGGTTGCTAAGGTTATAAATACAAGCACCTGATAGAATAAAGAGGTAGAGTTGAATAGAGGTGAAGCTCTGTAGAAAAAAATGGAGAACTATATGGGTTGGGAATAGGATCTTATAGAGATGATGGCTCATTTAGGGGAATGAGTCTGCATTTTCTCTCTGTAATTTGATGAACATGGTATAGTTTTGATGCATGACTTGTCTCTACATTATTATATGGGGTTACTTGTATATGAACCCAAGGGATTGTAATGTGGTTATTGAATCTCTTAATATGAATAAAATGATATGTTATAAATCATCTATGTGTTTGGAGGTATACTAATGTATTTCCTTTTTGTATGAGTTATTTCCCTATGTTGCTTGTTATTTCCTTTTCTAAGTTGCAATAAGATAACTCATTCTAAGATATGGCTTGGTCCTTTCTGCTCATTTACATTTAAATATTTGTTATACGATGATGCATTCTCATAAGAATCACATAAAGGAGAGACTCGGCACCCGTGCATGGCTCGGTGAGTGCCCAACGCTCATTGGGTGATAGGTCGAGTGTGGGTTTAGACTATTGGTCTAATGGTATAAAATCTAACTACAACAATCTCATACTTCCTTTTCAGGATTGATTCAGCTAGTGCACCCATATTTTTCTCTAAATATATCCTCCAAGCTATTAAACTTGATTCAAGAGGAACATGATCGATACTAAATGTTGGAAATTCTAGGCACTTAAAGGGGGGGAAATAATTGCTTATACAAAATTTAACAAACAATTCAATTTACCTAACTTGTTTTAATCAAGATATATCATCATTCAAAAGAATTAAACATGATAATATACATAAAGAGACATGATTTAATGTGGGAAACCCTTCAAGGGAGAAAAACCCACTAAAATCAAAGAACTAGCTTGGACAAGAATGTCTTGTAAAGATTACAATGAGTTTGCATCTAAGAATTACCTCAACATGTGGCTACAACTCAAAAACTCAACCAAGCATTTACTTGATCTTTAGTAGGATTCTACTTGTATGGAAGCTCCAACTCTAAAATTCAGAAAAGCACCCACTGACCATATTTAAGCAATGACTTACAAGGAAGCTCCAACTCCCTAATTTCTAATCCACCAATTAGTCTTTTACAATGTTTTGATCATTTTAACTTTTTTTTCTCACACAACATATTGTGACCACTAAATCAGCTCATTCTTCTTCTCATTTCACCCTCATAATTCACCTCTCTTCTGATCACCTAATCAGCTGCAAAGCATTGTTATACAAATATCATTCCACACACATCTTCATGTCATACTTCACTTATTGAATCACTCTAACAAGCACCTA
Source organism: Taxus wallichiana var. yunnanensis (assembly GCA_018340775.1). Classification (NCBI taxonomy): domain Eukaryota; kingdom Viridiplantae; phylum Streptophyta; class Pinopsida; order Cupressales; family Taxaceae; genus Taxus; species Taxus wallichiana. The sequence continues at coordinate 737,858,099 of CM031241.1, forward strand.
CTTTTCATGTGTCTATCTTGTTGTAATATCTTAGTCAAGAAAAAATTTCTTACTCACCTTGATCCACCTATATTTCATGGTCTTAACCTCCTTCAAAACATGGTCATCATCAACTCATTCTCATGCATAATCTTCTTCACTCAACTAATATTATTTATTAATTAACAGATCCTATCTACATATGCAGCTCTCCATGTCTTCAACAATAATGTCATGTACAATAAATGAGATTTTTATAATCATGAGTAACTCATGAACATGACATTTTCTCGTTAACTTTAATGTATTTTCAACTAGCTCACTTTTCCATACGTACAAGGATATGAAAAGGTCTTCATATAAAACTACCTTAATATTACCATTATTGCATCTAAGATGCATCATCTATACCTTCATAGTTTGTATAATCTTTTTGAAAGAGGGATTCACAAGAACCGATGTCGAAAACAATGCACCACAATGAAGTTGCACTCCAATGGTAATGTCAAGCTCCAATGCAATAAGTAAGATTTGAACAATGGAAAGAATATGAAAATAAGAAAATAGGTCTTCTCATCCTCATAGATCAAAAAAGGAAGTATAAATAGGGGTGTTGTGTAACCCCCATGCCTAAACAAGGAAAGAATATCAATGACACCACTGACGCATATGACATGACTGATGCATATGATGCCACTAAAGGAGGATTTACAATTCCAAATAAGGAATGTAACTCCTATGATGCATTGATGCAAATGACAATGACAGATTCTATGATAAAATCTGACACTTGTCATTTGACTTCCTAATACATATGACTCTTGCAAGGTGAGATGACTCACCAGGTGATGTGGATGATGACTAGGCATGTCACACACACCAACACCCCCTTCATTGAAGTTGATGAAGAGGTCATGGTAATCCAGAACAGAAAAGAAGACTCCCCTAGACAACTAAGAAAGATGTTTCAATGGGGCTCGGTAACTAAAGGCCTGATAAGGTGCCCATTTACAAACAACATCTTTCTAGAAAGAAGACAAGGAGAAGGAGGACTATATAGCCTGAAGAAGATGGGCGGCTACAGAAGACCTCACCCCAAGAAGAAACCACAAGTGAATAAATTTCACCTCAGTGAAGGGCTTGGTGAATATTTCTGCAACTTTGATCAACCTGTCTAAACGTATCAGTATATCGACGATGTTTTCATGTATCAGCTCCCATATGAAGTGCATGTGAATCTCAATGTTCTTTGTCCACTAATTATGAACTAGATTTCTACAAATCAAGATAGTGCTCATGTTGTCACAATAGATAATGGTAGGCCACTAAAAGTGGATGCCAAACTCTGTCAAGATACCTTGTTACCAAACATATTCTATGGCAGAGTTAACTGCTCCTCTATACTCTACTTCTATCAATGATATGCCAATGGCATTCTACTTCTTGCTGGACCAACTGAAAAAACCTAAACCAAGAGTGAAATTGTAGCCTGAGGTAGACTTCTGATGATCTAGATCACCAGCCCAATCTGAGTCTGTAAATCCAACCAAGTCAATCTCAGTCCCTCCTAAGTAATGAATACCATCTATGTGAGTGCCACGAACATAGTGAAGGATTCGCTTTGCTGCTTTTAAATTCAGCTCATGAGGCTCATGCATGCATCCGGGACAGATCCCGATAGTATACGATCGATCTAGCCAAGTGTGAGTAAGGTAGATCAAGCTCCCCACCAACTACCGATAAAGGGTACCATCAACCAAGGGGGAAGAGAAATCAAAAACCAACTTGACCCCAAAAAGAAAAGGAGTAGGTGAGGACTTACAATCAAACATGTGAAACCGAGCAAGAAAATCAAGAGAGTACTTAGGCTACGAGATCATAATTCTCAAGTCAGATTGTGAAATCTAGATCCCAAGAAAGTAATGAAGCAATCCTAAGTTAGACATGGAGAACTTGTTGGCCAAGGAGATCTTCACAGAATCAATGATAGAGGAAGAGCTACCCGTGATCAACAAGTCATCAACATAGAGAACAAGAATAAGCATGGAGTCATCTTGCTACAGAATATACACATTTGGGTCAGAGTGACACCGAGTGAACCCTGATGTAAGTAAAAAGGATTCCATCTTGGCATACCAAGCCCAAGGGGCTTATTTAAGGCCATAGATAGACTTCTTTAACTTGAAAATGAGGGATTGATCATGAACATAACCCGAGGTTGTTCCATATATATCTCTTCCTCTAGGTCCCCATGAAGGAAGGAACTCTTAACATCCATCTGGTGGACTTCCCATCTATTAGTGGCAGCAATGGCAAGGGAAAGTCGAATGTAAGTCATCTTTGTAACCGGAGCAAAGGTTTCTGAGTAATCAACCCTAGCTACCTAGGAGAAACCCTTAGCTACAAGTCTTGCTTTATACTTCTTGACTTCTCCATTGGCTCCATACTTTGTTCGATATATTCACCTACACTAAATGAATTTTCTTCCTTTTGGAAGAGGGGTAAGATCCCAAGTTTCATTCTTTATGAGTGAGGAATACTCCTCATCCATAGCAGAATCCCACTTTGGAATCCCAGAAGATTCCTAGAAAGATGGTGGATCATAAGTAGAGGCAAAGAAGGAGTGGGGTCCAACAAAACTCAAGTGCGTATGTCTCTCATCTGAAGGATATCCAACTAAATCTCTAGCACTTTGTAAAGTTTTCCTGGCCCAAAGAGGTCCCGAAGGTTCAATCTTAGAGTCATAAGATTCTTCACTTGAGTGAGAAGGGACATAGTCCTCATCATCACTATTGTCAGAATCGAAGACTTAGAAGTTTGAGGATTGAGAGGAGAAGGGAGAGGAGGAACTCACTCAAAAACATCATCATCTCGATGAGTCGAATATGAATCGAGTGGGAAAAATAACCTCAGTGGAAGTAAAATTCAAGGATGACTCATCAAACTTCACACTCCTCTCAATATAGAGCTCATGGGTAGTAGGGTTCAATAATTGATATCCCTTCATACCATCAAGATACCCGACAAAGATACAAGGTTTGGATTGTGGATCCAATTCCTTGCATTTCTTCTTGGGAATCTGAGCCATAGCCTTGGATCCAAAGACTTGAAAGTGCTCAACATCAGGCTTGTGTCCAAACCAAGCTTCAAAGGGTGTCATCCCTCTTACTGCCTTGTGTGGAACATGATTTTGAATGTAACAAGCATAATTCACTGCTTCAGCCCAATACTTTGTGGAGGAAGGGACTTCGAGTGAACCATACAAGTAGCCATCTCCTTTAGAGTTTAGTTCTTTCTTTCTGCAACTCCATTTTGGGAAGGGCTGTAAGCAATTGTATGCTACAAAGCAATCCCCTCAAAAGTGAATAAATCCTCAAAACTATTTCTCACATACTCTCCTCCATTTTCAGTTTGAAGAACCATGATAGAACCTTTCACTTGTTTCTCTGCGCAAGATCCTTAAAGTTTTAAAATGCTCAAAAACGTCAAACTTAAGATTAAGAAAATATACCCAAGTATAACGTGAAAAGTCATCAGTGAAGGTTAGTATATATAGAGCTCTAGTGAAAGAAGGATATGAAAAGGGGCCATAAACATCACTATGAAAAAGATCCAAGGGATGATTAGCTCTCCAAGATTTTCACTTATCAAAGTTTTTTCAAGGTGCAACCCTCACAAAGACCTTCAGAAAACTTAACACGGGGTAACCTATTGACCATTTTGTTTTGGCTCAATTATTCAAGGTAATGATAATTTAGATGCCCAAAATGCTCATGTCATAGCTTGCTAACCTCATTTGCATGAGTGAGAAAGGAATTAGGCATCAAATTAGAAGAGAATTAGGCAAAGGTATACAACTGTTAACGGTGATCCACCTTTCCCTCAGTCACAGTGTAGTTAGAGTTAAGCTCATTGATGATCACTGAGTTAGGACCGAATTCCACTCTCATTCCTTCGCTAAGGTAGGTGATTTGGTAAACCAATAGGATATTGGTAGAGATATTGGGAACACTCAACACTTGGTTAAATGTTCCACCTTCTATCTCTACCAATCCACTACCAAAAACCGACACATGAGTGTCATCACCCAACATGATTTGGGACATGCCCCATGGTTCAATGCTATAGAATTCAACTTCTAAAGAAGCCATGTGGTGTAAGGCACTGGAATCAATAATTTATGTTGATGATGGAGCTGATCTAGCTACGAGGGCCATACCTTTCTTCTTTTCATTTTTAGACTCCTTTGCTTTAGAATACTCACCCTTCTGAGCATTTTGTTTAACGGATTCAGGAACACTTATTTTATTCTTCTCAAGCAAATAAGTTAAGTGATCAATTTTTTTTGAAAACAATAATGCTCATCGTGGTCAAAATTCTTACAATAGGAGCATTTAAACTTTTCCTTCTTCGCTTTAGGCTCAGAAGTCGAAGTGTTAGTGTTGGGATTAGCTGGGGGTTGGTTGGTCTTGGTTTCTTTATTCTTTTCATTTTTCTTTCCCTCATTTTCCACAAGGGCATATGACTTGGATTTTAGAGTCCCCATTTGAATGAGTTTATCATGTTCTCGAATGAGTTGGGATGAAAAACTGTCAAAGGAGGGAATTTTCCAAGCACTACCCAAGGCAACTTTCGTGGCGTGGAAATTTGAAACGAAGACAGTATTCAAGACCTAACTTAGAAAAAAATCAACAAGATCAATTGAGATTCTTTCTTCTCCACTTGACATTCCTTTAGAAGTAGTCTAGTGTGGACAAACTTTGAGAATAAGGCCTATAGGTTTTCAAAGTCACTAGGATTTAACCCTAGTAGTTTGTTCTCCAACTCATTCACTCTCATGTCATCTTGATTCCCAAACATATTGGTGAGCGTTTTCCACATTGCATCAGGAGTTGAGGAAGTTTTGATGTGGAAGAGCAAGTTGGGAGAGACGGACATATAGAGAAGACCTAAGGCTTCATCACAATGGTTGAACCACTTAGATTTTTTGGGTTCATCATTAGGTTTGGTCTCTAACCCCATGGTGACATGGTATAACCCTTTACTTCATAAAACCAATATAATTTTAGATTTCCATTTAAAGAAATTAAAAGGTGTGAGCACTGGTACTTTAGAGATATCCATAATGAAGAGATAGAACCAATGAAGGAAGAAGGAAGGAGAGAGAAAGGAAAAACCACCCCAAAAAAATATCACACCCCCCCGAGTTAGGCACTTTATAGTTTAGTGTGTTGATTACAATCAGATGTGACTATGTACCAAGAACCAGTCTGTCACTCACCTTGTAATCGTGTAATAACACGCAAGAGTGGAGACAACAATCAAGGTTCGTTGGGCGCAACAGTTTGACACTGTAAGCAAGCACAAGAACGAGTGAAAACAAGAAGAGGAAGAGAAAGCCTTATGAAAAATGGTATCTCATGTCACATGAAAGAATCCTTTCTTTGTAAGATGTGGGCATATGCTCACAAGTCCATAAGCAATAAAAGGGATAGAAAAAGCTCAAGATGATTTGAAATGAGCTAAATTAAGCAATACAAAGACACCCCTAGAATGCGGCACTTTATAAAATAGTGTGTTTACAAAACTGATAATCCCATAATTTAGAGTCCAAAAAAACATGTAACTTTGACTAAAGAAGTGCTCAAAACCGAGCAAAAGTCGGAAGTTACAAGAAAAAATAATTCCCCGTAATCGATGAAAAATGCTAATAAGCTTGCAAACGGATTAAAAAAGTGCCCTAAACACATGTAAAGGGTGTCGTATGTATGCTCATTGGAAACGACATCAAATTTTAGATAGGGTTTGTTTTAATTGTGAGGGGGGATTAGCCTCCTGCCAACCTCGGACCTCACCCTCCGTCTTCGTCACTCGAAGGAAGGATATTAAAACAAGAAAAAATACCCCAAAAAAGGTTTACAATGCCAATTAAAAGTTTTACACCTTAAAATATTTAAAAGGAGGTGATTAACAAATAATAAATCCTTAAAAAAGAAGGATAGAGGCCATCTGACCGACCGGCAGTTGGAGAGAATGGAAAACCACCAATTGGGAGTGGGAGATATCTATGAATTAGCTGGAATGGTCGAGATCGGTGAAACAATTACGAGGTAGAGGCGGTGTAGGTCGAGCCAAGTCGACACGTGGAGGAGATGGTGCCTTGTCACAACGGTCAAATGCATGTAGAGATTCTACGGGCTACGAGAATAGGAGCACAAGTGAACTGAGAAGGTAGGCATACATGAACCGAGAGAAGGAGGACTCGAGCCACCTTGGGAGGTAAAGATCCCTCAACTAATTCAAAAATAAGCCAAAAAATGGTGAGTATAAGAGAAACGATCTGGTAAGCAAGCCCACAAACTAGATGCGAGCCCACGATGCAGGTAGCCAATTAGGATTTCAATGCACAACCGAGTAAATAGAAGGTAGTGGAAGATTTTGGATGGGTGAAAAAGAACTAGGGTTGAATCCAACACACAAACCAATTCAGAATCGGAGGGCTGAGGTATACAAACCAGATGCAGAGAGCAAAACCAATGCAGGCTAAAAATCCAAATGCAATATCAAACTGCCCAAAGCAAGAGTGAAGTAAGATGAGTTGTCGTCGGTGCCGGACTTGAGGAGGATCTGCGTCAAGGATCTGTGGTAAGCACAAGGGAGTAACAACCCACGAGAGGTAGGAATAGAAGCCAATGGACAAAACACATGCATCCTAAGATAAATGTTCATGAGCCGATGAGCACGAGCCAGTGAGAGTGTCGGGCATACAAGTGAGTGTGCACGAGCTGATATTTGAACCAATGCAAACCTCATTTACACAAAAAACTAGACCAAGCAGTCGATCTGAAAAATAAAGACTAGACGGTCGAGCCAATGCTAAGAAAAGTGAGTTGGAAATTGGTTCAAATGCAGTAATTTCAATGCAATAGGCCCGAGTGAACCTCAAACACCGAGCCAAAATAAACACACTGCACCTTCAAATGGTCAAGGACCACACAAGATTGAACAAAACCCTTGAAAAATGCAAGTAGAACACATGCACAAACCCCCAAAAATGCACAAACTCCAAGAGCAAACTATTAAGTAGATTAGAACGATTCCAAAGTAATAATCAAAAAAACCTACACAAGGAAATAAGAATAAACTAGAAGTAATAAGCAACTGATAAATGAAGAGTGCACTTTTTCTTGAAACTAGCTCTTATACCATGAAAGATGGATTTTTGAGAATCGATGTCAAAAATAATGCACCACAAAGAATTTGCACTCCGATGGTAATGTCAAGCTCTAACGCAATAAGCAATATTCAAACAATGGAAAGAATATGAAAATAAGAAAACAGGTCTGCTCATCCTCATAGATCAAAAAAAGGAAGTACAAATAGGGGTGTTGTGTAACCCCCATGCCTAAACAAGGAAATAATATCAATGACGCCATTGATGCATATGACGCCACTAAAGGAGGAGTTAGAGTTCCAAATAAGGAATGTAATTCCTATGATGCACTTATGCAAATGACAATGATAGAATCTGACACTTGTCATTTGAATTCCTAAGACCTTTGACTCTCACAAGGTGAGATGACTCACTGGGTGATGAGGATGATGAATAGGCATGTCACACACACCAACAATTTCAATATTATTTGAAGTCAAATGATGAGGATTTGAGGCTTCTAAACTCTCTTACACTCTGCCTTTAATTGGAAATATTCTCTTGAGACCTCTGTTCTTTTTTTTGTAATGTTTACTCAAACCCTTGTCATACTCTAACAAATAAATCATGTCTTGTATCTAACTCGATGGATGTACCAAGAGTTATCTTTTTTAAGTACAAGATGGATTTGGTGAACCCTAAAAGAAAACATTTTCATGATCCCTAAACAGAAGATTGGAAGGTGGTCATGGCCAAAGGAAATCTAAAAATGGAGAAGGTGTTGATTTTGATGGCGGCGCTAAGGAAGAATAGGTCTTTTCGTGGATCGACCAAGATTTTTGTGGTACTAAAGATCCCCATCCCTTCTCGAATACCAACCTTGATAGCTCTTCTCCTAGAAGTGGCTCTCCCAAGACCTCTCCATAGCGAACTAAGACCTCTCTGTAATGTTCTCTTGGTAGAGATAATTTTTTTGACAATGGCCTCACTCATGGGGGCATGATTCATGATGGCGTACGTAATCTGTAGACGCATCCTCAAACTATTATGTTTCCCTCTTCCAAAATAGAGATGGCTCTTTCAGGCCTCCACAAGACCCTACTCCTCATGTTGGAATAGGGAATGACTTGATGCTCACTTGAGATTGCCATGGGGATATTCCATGTGCTCCAAAGGTGGCAGCATTTCATTTGGGGGTGCTTCTTATGATGGTGATGTTTTTGCTTTTGGGAAAGGAAAATTTTCCCCTATTTTATAACCAAGGAATCATCTTACCACCATAGAATTACATCCGCAGCTCACTACGTTCAACTTCTCGGGGCTAGGGTTCTAAATAATCCTTTTATGGCTAGTGTGGGTCATGTTTTGAACAGTAGATCGAATAACTCATCTAAATTTAATGGCATTCTCTAGGGTAAGAAATTTTTGCAAGGGAGGATCTCACCCACACCTATGACCCCTACTGTGACCAACCCTAACATTTATTTTGGGGAAGAATTCCTTGAATCAGAATGATTCTACCAAGAACATGCCTTGATAGGTAGATTCAACAAACTTTGTCATAACCTACCTACCATTCATGAATCAAACATGAAGCAATCGGATTCTGATTCTATCATGAAGGTTATATCTTTACCCTTGTGCTAAAGGCACATTCATTGTTGTTTTTTCCACAATCAAGGATAAGGAAGTCATTGCTAAAAAAATTGGGTTTTCCAATACCATTACCGAATTCTAAAACCTTGGTTCCCATCTTTTAACCCGATCACTGAATCCTTTTCTTGTAAAATATTCTAGATCCGACTACCCCATTTACCACTCCAATTATGGGACCACACATTTTTGGTCTCTATTGGAAATACTTTGGGTCATAGCTTATTTATTGATCCCCAAACTAGTGGTTTCACACACACAACCTTCGCTAAGATACTTGTTAAGATTGACACATCCACAAAACTCCCTACTTTTATTAATATTAAATTCCAAAAAATAACTTGGAATCGACCTTTACATTATGAAGGATTTATCTTTAGATGTAGAAAGTGTTTTTCTACAAGACACGTTGTTTATGTTTGCGGGATGAGAAAGCGTAAAAATAGGAAAAACAATTGGTGGAAGTATGATCTCCCGAACATGTCGTATTTGATGCTAAGGAAGATTTGGACTCAATTTTTGATTTAGAGGAAGTTCTTGAAACTCCTCTTAGAGAGATCCTAGTGGAGGATAACAAGGCTCAGATAACGTGAAAAACAAGAAGGAAAATGTTACTCCATCCACCCACTTTGTGGCGAAGGAAAATTTGCCTCCTTTTCCTTTGGAAAATCATACTTATACATGGGTTGAGGAACTGGAATTTTTCTTCCTATTGAGGAGGATACCCGTGGATGGAAAATGATTCAACATAGGAAAATTTTCAAGAAAACCGGTGCCCCTGGCTAGATGATCCACGGTTGTGCGGTTGTTCTTTGCTTGTACAATTGTTGTGTTGTTGTTGCTTGTCTTTACTATTGGGTAGTCATGTTCTTGCTAAGTTGTTTTTATAGTTTTTGTAATTTATTGGACTATTGCTATAGGTTTTGTTCTTAGTGTATTGTATTTTTTTGGGGATTATTGTTTTTATCTTGATTTTGATCAATATTTGTTATGCTTATATGGTAAAATCTAGCTTTCAAGCCCCATTGTAAAAGGGTATAGTCCCTTTAAAAATATATTTACCAATAATAAAAATACACTTTAAATATCATTTATAAAATAATTTCAACCTAGATACTTCGTCATTTACCTTACACACTTCATTTGAGCTCAAGGGAGAGTGTTAGGTGCTAAATCAATTATCACATATTTACACATGAAGATATCTAGGTGCATGGGTAGCCAAAATAATATATCTTCAAAATATTATCATAGATTTAGCATGATATTCGAGGTTTTCAAATACTCTTTAACCATCAAGATGAGTCAAATAAATCGTATTCACTTTATGGAGCATGCGATTGAGCAAGGTATATACAGTCTTAAATGCATGGACTTACTCCTTACAAGTATATAAAAATGTCTCTCATAGAAAAGGATTCAAAAGTACATTTTCAAGGATTATATGGAAGTTTTGAAGATCTACAGGTTCAAAACTTGTTTTATTTCATAGAAAATAGCTCCACTTTGTATGATCTTCAAGGCACACATAGGCGGACTCATGAACATCAAGAACCAGTCCTATTTTTCTTGTACTTCAACTACAAAACTTTTCTTTCATAGAAAATCATTTCACTCACACTTCAACAAGCATGTATCCACCGTCATCCACTAGTCTTCTGAAGTAAATGGATGAGAAATTTCAAGATTACATGTTTAACAACTCACTTCTTATTTCCTGTTCTAAGATAAAAGTGTTAGTCCTTTAATATTTGAACACAAAAACACCTTATTTTGTCATGACATTAGCTTGATATCCTTGTATTGGATTCATACACCATGTATATGTTCATCTAGTACTTAATACTATGTTTTTTCAAATGGTTTCACTTATATTCCACAAGAGTGGTTTTAGCATGTTCTTGTTAGAACTATAATATTAAGTGTATCATAATATTTAAATAAAATAGAATAATCTATATTCTTATTTTTTAAATATAAACTCTATATTAGGTGGTTGGTTAATTTAATTAACTAACATATTAAATTGGGGTGTGCCCCATTACTTAATAATTTCATAACCCTTCAGTTATTTAAATGACCATAGGTAATATTTGATATATATCACATGAATCGGGTGATCTTGGTAAAAACAAGGAATAGAAGTGATGAGGGAATTATTGGACTAGTAGTAAAAAAGTTTCTCAATTAGTGAATTTATTCTCTATGGGTTTTACCCATGTAGGGGTTTTCCATGTTAAATCCGGTGTCACTATGTTATTATATTATTTATTGTTATGTGCATTCCTTATTTATTTATATGCATTCATTAATGTTTATAAAAAAATTAATAAATTTGATTGATGTATTTTCTACCCTCATCCCGACATGGTACCAAAGCGGGATTAATAATTTAATTTAATCATAATATCCTAAGGTTGTAATGGTTGGGAAGTTAGGTGGTTAAGTTATTTGAAATTCTATTTAACCCCCCCTTCCCTCTCGTATGGTTGGATTGGATGTTATGTGCACAGGTGGAAATTCATTTGAGATTTCAACCGTGCATGAAAATTTCAAGTTCAGGAATTACCCAAGCCCTGGAAACTAAGGTAAGGGTATATAATTTTTTAAATATTTTATATAGTTTATAAATGTGTGTAGGAAATTCAAGAAATCAAAATGGAAAGTAAAAAAATTGGCTCAAATTCAAGTTTACAGGGGGAGACAAGAATCGAGAAAATAGGTCTTTTAAATTTTTTTATTGGTCAGGTAAAAATTCTTGTCCCCTGTAATGTATAATATTTTACATTCACTATGAATTCTAAACCCTATTCCATGTCCTATATGGGCCTCCATAAATTATTTTTCACCTATAGTTTATATAAGCTATATCTTTGTATTGTTTTTTTTATAAAATCTTCCGTATTTTATAAAAATATAATATATATATATATATATATATATATATATATAAATTTAATACCTATAAATTTATATGTATATATATATTATCTAAACCATATATATTACCTAACCCTACATGTTATGCCACATATAAATCAAAAGTTTCTATTAAAAAATATATAATAAAATTTTATGGGGGCGGCCCCATCATATCTACATGTCAAGTGACACCACCTGCACTATCTAGCACAACATCCTTTGTTGTGCACCATATGTCCCTCACAGACCCTCCTCTCATCTCTAACCACATACCCCCTCCTTTTTGTCGAATATTATCCCACATGGGGAAGGCGATGGAAGGTTGTAGTATTTATAATCTTGTGTGTGCGGGATTGGTGGTGTTACTAAAATCACACTACCCCATTTTTTTAAGCCCTTACGGGCACAACTCGGTAATCGTCTTGGTTTCCTTATGATGTGTCTCAACCGCAAGTGCATAAGTTGGTTCACTATGACTCACTATGCAGCTCGGTCATGGTATTATTGTGGCTCGTTTGGCATATTATGACTTGGTTGGTTAAATTGCATTGTTATAATTTGTAAATTATATGGTAACTCCAGTGGATAACTCCGAGTTGGTTAGCTAACTCGGCCAAGTTGATAGAAAATCCTATCTAATAAAGGAGCAAGTGGTCCAATTGTTTTTGTAAATAATTTTTTTTTTCAAAAAAGGTATGAATTATTTGTTTTTTCAAAAATATAAACAAATTATAAAAATTATTTGTGTGAAAAATAGTAAAATAGTATCATTTTATTTAAAATGATATGATATGATGACAAGTTTTGTTCTTGTCATTTTGTTAGAAAACTAAAAAAATTCACTTACATTTCAATTTAATTTTTGATATCATTCTAACGTATTCATATATAGAATATTCAATTAACAGGATCTCCTTTTATGGCATAAACTAATCGGTGTTCGATTGTGAGGATTAAAATATGACAAGGGGGCTTTTATTAAAACTCTTATTTTAATCATTATTTATTAGTTATTTATATTTTACGCAAAAATGGGGTCTAATCAATTTTCAATTGATAAATCTTAGATGTTGAATGGAAACAACTACATCATTTAGAATATTCGATTGAAAGTAGAGTTCATGGCTCATAAATTATGGGTAGTTGTGAATGAAACTGAGAGATTCCCTACTAGAAGACAAGTAACTGCTAATAATGTCACTGCATATCAAATGAAAGTACAAGAGGTGATGTATGTTATCTTGCGAAGCTTACAAAATGATTTTCTTCTTCATATCGAGAATCAAGAAAGTATGAATGAGGCTTGGGCTCAATTGGAATCAATGCAAAAGGTATGTGTTTGTCAAAAAAATTTAAATTAATTTTAGAGCTTATGACAACTCCCATGAAGGGAGATGAAAAGATAAATTATTTAGCAAAAATAAAAAATATTAAGTCACGATTAGATGGATGTGACAGTAATTTTTTTGGATTATGGTAAAATTTGAGGATGTTGAGAGGACTCACATCCTATTACAAGAACCCTAAAGGATTTATAAAACAACTAAGAAAAGAAGATAAGAATCCAAAAGAAAAGGAAACAAGGAGCCAATCAGGCCCCAACAAAACACAAAGAGAAATGGGGCACCGAGAAAAGAAGAATGGAGAAGCAATTTTCCCAAAGTAGGAACAATTTGCAGCAAACCACAAGGAAAAGAATAAAGGTTGAACAACTTCTCCTAGTAGTAGCAAAGAGAAGAACAAAAGAATAATCGAAGCTACATCCTGGGGGCTCTGATACTAAGAAAGAGAGTAGTAAGAAAGTAATTGGAGGAGAGAAATGAGGAAAATCAATGGCTTCCTTTCTTTCCTTTCTTTGAATGTACTAATTGCCATTTTTCTTGCATAATCATCTCTGAAATGAGAGGGTTATATTCCATTAGGTCTAAGTCTGATGATCCCACCAAGGGGAGGTCACTATCCTTATCCAAATCAGAGTTATCAAATTCATTGGGCCACTTTGGTGCTTGAGACAACCCTTCCGAAGAGGGGTAGTAACCGGTGATTTCATTACCTCTATTAAAGCAAATGAATTGGTAGGACTCAGTAGCATAATGGCCAGCGATTCTACCGTAGAAGGTACAATGCTGCAATTGAGGAGTTATAGCTAGAACTGAAGTAGTTTTGCTAGAACTATTTGATCTTCCAAGTTAGCATTGTCTTCATCTTTTGAAAAAAATTCTTCTTCTAAATCTAAAATGCTCGAATGCTTAAGAATCATTCCTTTTCTATGAGGAGCATGGGTTTCCTTTTAAGGGTAGGTAGCATGGAGATGACCTAGTATTCTACAATTGTGACATCTGAAAGTAATATTTTCATAGTCTAGAATCTATGAATAACTAGTATCCCCTATTTTAAGGATCAACTTGTCCAGGTAGTCCCTTCATCGAGTCCGCTTCAACACACGGATCCCGAAAAAAAAGTATACAGCCACTCTGCAACATTTGGTTGTCTATCTTGATGAACTACCAAAGGAAGTTCCCAATAGCCTTCAAAGAGGAATAAAAATAAGGGGAATATTTGGTAATCTCACCCAAACTGGGACCTATGAAACAGATAAAGTGTTCGAATCAAAATCTAGAACCCATGGGGTAGTGGAAAATCCCTTGAACCCCAAAATGAGGGACTCTCATCAATAACTCTCTGTAATATTGTTGGTTATTGAAATAAACAATGAAGAAACCCCATGAATAGAGGAAATAGTTACATTCGTCATTCCATGAGTTTTTAATCCATTGAACAGTGAGCGTTAGACAACAACCAAACACCATTAAATCTACATATTAAGGTCCTTGATTTGATTTCCTACAACAGAGTTTAAATTATTCTCGTCTCAAATCTCCAAAACCATATTTTCAAAGGCTTAATTAATGATATAAGTGGGGGTAGGAGGAGTAGCAGCAAGATATTTTGAGGGGGAATTTTTAAATAGCACCTCCTTAAAAGTTGCATAGCTACAATCTTTTCCCTCCCTAAATAAAATTAGTCATAAAAATCATGGAATCATAGCCTATTTCATATGCACTTTGATCCTAGAGGTGTTTACAGGAGATTTGTCACCATAGAATAGTCAAAACTTCCCAACCCCACAACATAATTTATGAGAAATGATAAATTTTAAATCAATACCTCATGCCATATAGTGGATTTGAATGCATAAGGTAGCACCAGTCAGTGTGCGAGTAAGAAATTATAACATATATGTGTGGCATCCAAAGGTTTTTGGTAAATCTGGGCAGGGGGTTTTAGAAGGAGTTTCCACTTGTTGAGTAGAGCTACCCACCCAATGGTTGTCACCGATCTATACGGTCTGCAAAAACAACATCCATATTTTTATCGTTCCTAGAGGATTTGAAAGCATGCTAGGTTTTAGAGCTAGGGTTAGAGCAGGGAGGACGTAGTGGGAGCCATTTTTGTAAAAATTTTGGATGTGGCATAATTTGATTCAGATTAATTTCTTTATTTTATTAGTCAATTGAATATTCATGATAAATTTAGAAATTTCATTTCAATTTTGAATTCAAAATATCAATTAGAACAAGACATTTCAAATTTTCAAACCCTTAGTGCTCTCTTAGTTCAGGAGGAGCAGGTATGACTAATTTTGATTCAAAATAAAATTCCACATAGGCACTTCCTGCTCAAAAATTTAAAGGTAAACCTTTTAGGATTAATAAGAATCAAAAGTCAACTTTTAAAACTCCTGTTAAAAACAAGAAACCAAAAAACTTAAAATTTATTTTTGATAGTAAATGTCATAATTTTGAGAAATTTGGACATAAGAAAGAGGATTGTAAATTTAAAAACAAGTCAAACTTCAAAAATCAGAAATGGAATAAATCGATCAAAATCAAGATAATGATGATGATAATGAGAATAATCATAGTGCTAATATAATAGCTTTATAAATTACTTCTAAATGAAAAGTATATTTTTCTATTTTGTATACTATTGAAAAAGGAGTTGTTTTTTCTTTCATAATTAAATCAAATGAGTTAGTAAAAATGAACTAGAAGTAGCTACAACTGAAAACATACACAAAAAATGGATTATATGTGTTTTTTAAAATTTTGCTTTGTTTTTTTAATAGTTTATTAAAAAATAGAACTGTGTTCATTTTTGGCATGAAAAATTGATCATATATGATGTGTATAATATTTTACCACCTATGAAATGTATTAAAGGGTGCTTACATGTCATCTTGTGAAGCAAACTCCATGAGAAGTGTCCATAGTTAGTGGATTATGTTTTTAGTGAATACTATGATTATTCTTGAATAATTTGATTATCTGTTTTATCTATCAAGTCTTATCTCATTTGTAAAGGCTTAGAATAAGATAATGAAGATATATATGTTTTTGATAAAACATTTCTTAGTATCTGATTACTAAAATATTATTATATGCATATCAAAAGACACTTGGGGATGCCTTTGTGTTTGTATTGGAGACGTCCAATACTGATTGCATTTAATATATATTTTACAAGAGTAATATGTTGAATTTTTTCAACATATTCTAACATGGTTAGTTGTTAAGAATATTATTATGTTAGTTGTTTTACAACTTGTGTTTAAATTTTACAGTTGGTTAAAAGTGAAATCAATAATGATTTATATTATGCTTATTATGATGTCTATATGGATATTGTGACTCTAACCATGATGATGTTATGTTATATATAAAACATACTAGATATGTGTTCAATTTTTTTGCCTCAAAAACCATTACTTGGAACAGAAAAAGAAATCAACAGTCTCCATTTCTTCTACTAAGGCAGAGAAGTACAATGGAAGAAACAAAGAAGCCATGTGACTACGGTGGCTATTGAAAGAGACACACATGGAGATTGAATGAAGTATTCCTCTTCTAAGTGTTGGTCGAGTTATATTACTCTTATTAAAGAATCTAGTTGTAACATTCCCATTTTAATACTTAGAAACAAGGAAAAAAATTTGCATGATTAATGTTCTCTGTTCTAAATACATAATTTAGAACACACATCTCATAACAATCATTCTTATAACAGATAACCATATGCAACTGTAATGACTCGGTATACCACCGATCTATTCATTCCATGACTCGGTGATCTACCGATCTATTCATGTGTAACATCAAGCTTGGATTTTTCTATTGAATACTTCATATTTGTGGTTCTCTTACCCTATTCTGGGTTCTGAGTGATCCACCCAAGGAACCTATCTGAATAATTGTTACCAATATTCATCGGCATCATGATCCTTAGACTAGGTGACATAGGACAACGCAATCAAAGCTTGCGATACTTTGGCCAAAGATTTATAACATATTGTTCGTATTACTTATTCCTTGATGGCATACTCATCAATCCGGAATACGTCCTTCACCCCACTCTAATGTTATATAGAACGTCTTATACTGACTTTTGTCAGTCCCCTTGTCCCAAGGTTCCACTCTAGATCGATTAACATCATAGTCCACGTTATGAAGAGGCTCTTAAAGACTAAGGGTAAGTTGGCATACTGGGTCAACTGAAGTTAACCCCGTGTGCCAAGGTACCCTGAGTCTCAAAGGGTTTCCTCATAACCTGATTATGGTCCTAATCAGTCCCAGAGAGAAATCTTGATCGAGTTCCCGGTGTGTAAATATTAACAATCAATGCAGAAGGGTGTTACCACATGTCATCTACATTTTTGTATCCTCAAGAAGATCCTAATCTTCTTGAAGGTACAACCTTGCAGTTGACGTGTGTCAACATCCTACGGAACAGCCTCGAAAATATGTACATACCTCCAATAATTTTACTTATGTTAAGTTATATTTGGGTTACAAGACTACATATATATGTAGTCTTCCCTAACCCCGAGTCCAACACTCTTTTAGTTACCTTTATGTAATTAGGGTTCAACTTACAAAATGGTCTTAATTAACTCTAGATTGTTTCCTGGTTGTCGGTTAGGACCTAACAACCTTTTATCCAAACAAAAATAGGACAACAACAATCTAAGTTTTGTCATTTAAAATTAACTAATCCAATGAAGGAAATGTAACAACCTAAAAGGCTGAGACATATCAGACTTAATACCATTAAGTCTTAGCAATTTATAACCATATATTACTTTTATAATTAATGCATTACAAGAGGGGAAAGTCCTCTTCTTCTTATAGTTACATTTTAGGGCATAAC
This sequence comes from Taxus wallichiana var. yunnanensis, assembly GCA_018340775.1. Lineage (NCBI taxonomy): Eukaryota > Viridiplantae > Streptophyta > Pinopsida > Cupressales > Taxaceae > Taxus > Taxus wallichiana. Next base: position 737,876,013 of record CM031241.1, read on the forward strand.
CCACTCTCAATGTTCCCTATAAATGCAGTGATCTTATTACAGTTTTAAATCACAATCCTAAGCTATAATGAATCACTAATTAAGAATGATGTATTCAGCCACATAATTAGCTATGGCTTACTTAAGAAATTCATCTATATTCCATTGTTTAAAACAATAAGAATGCACACTCATTCATATAGATAATAAGAAGATCATCCCAACAAGATAAGATACACATTCTACATAGGTAAATTTCTCACTATTTCATTCATTTCCAAATCCATACAATTACAACCTATGCACTTCGGGCATACTTTAAGACAATAGCCTTCAACAAAAGAGATAACTTTTCTTTTCACAATATAGTTTAGAAATCATATCAGAATTCTTCATAAGAACTAACTTAGAATAGTCAATGCATCATGTCAGATTTTGTCCTCCTTTACCACTTACGAAGACCATCTGCAAAAATTGCTAGCACGGGTCAGTTCAATGAACTGAGCATGATAAGCACTAATCTTTAAACAATTGCATTCCACTAATTGTTTCAATTAAACAACCCTGTTATAATGACATCAATTACTTCATACTTTCTAACTTAAAGTGAAGTCAATATAAAGAGTCCTAGTACACTGTTAAAACCAAAATGGACAGAAAGAATATTCTATTCTACTTGTCCTAAATTTAAAGTATAATTGAATCCAACAATTACCTTCACAATCCAAAATCATAATGCACTCTGAGATTTCTTCCTACCAATTATAATACAACTTCATATCATAACTTAAGTTACAGACGTAATTTCAACTTAATCTATTTCGGATGATTCATCTCATTTCTTGCAAGAAAGTAAGAAGGAACATCTTGTTTATTATGCACCTAATCATCCGAAAAATATGAAACAATGTATATCATGATTTGATCACCTTTATTTAACACTAAACCACTTGAAGTATTCATTCCAATAGGTTCATACAAAAGTAATCTAAACAGAAGGAATAGATTACTACCTCTTGCAAGTTCACCTGCCAATCTGTCCTTCATCTTATTATACTAGATTTTCAATCCATGACCAGAATACAAAGCAATAAATACTGAATTACTTTGCAAATATAAATAACAAACAGTAAGTTTGAAACAAGATCTTAACATGCTGTAAGATGAAAGGAGTCTTCCAAATTAGGATCCCACCTCCTACTATTCCTTTCAACTTAATATAACAGTCCTATCATCTCATAACCTTACTATTTGAGTTCCTTATAGAATTCTAAAGAAGAGCACACTAACATAAAAAAAAGGAGAGTATTAAAACTTTCTTATTTTTAAAACCCTTTCAAATTTTCCTTTTCAGCTCAGAGAGAGAAAATAGAGAAGATCAAAACACTATCGTAATCGAGTTCAGAATGACAACTTCCATGAAGTAATAAACATTCATTAGTCCAATCAAGGAAGGAGAAGATGAGTAATTCTAACACCTAAGTTCACCCATTAGCTCGGGTCAGGTAGAACCATCTTATTGGTTTGCCAATAGATCCCTACGAGATTAAAATCAAGTTAGGTTAACTTAAATGTTTTCCCTTGATTACATGGTAATCCAATACTAATCTAACTGACCAATCATCATCCGGTGCCATTTCATTATAAAACACTAAACAAGATTGAATATTCAGTATTTAAAAACGTATTCAAATCCTATTTTTGAAAACACCTAAGGTCAAAATGTTCTTACCATTATAATGAATATATAATAGTAGTCAAGTTAAAAATAGGTCTTCCATAAGCTTCAACCCATTTCAATTCTAATGTCAATTTCTAAGTATGTTTAAAAACCCAAAATTGATAAACACAATTTCTTGTTACAACTCTTCCAAGATCAACCAAGAATTCATAAGAAGAACACGAAATCCATTCAATGACTAATATTTCAGTATAACTCGTATTTCCAACATTCATGGTTACCTTAAAATAAACAACTAAACCATACATTGTATTACTCGCAGTACCTGTGAAATTAAAAAGAAAACAAACCCCTGCACAAGAGGTGATACGGATTCAATCATTCAATAATTCCAAAACACACAACTGTAACAATCAAGTTTTTTTACCAAGTATACCAATAACCTGTCCACGAAATCATTTACCAGTTTTTTTTAACATGAACTTGTTACAGTCAGAGTTTCTCATGGTGAAGCAAACAATCTAATAATCCATTCACAGCCAAAGCAAAAGAGATTACCATAGCATTAAAAACACGTAGTCTTTAAAAATGTTTCCTTCCATGGAACAAGTTTTTAATCTAGTAAATCAGTCAGATAAGAGCTTATAGTAGTCACTAGTTATTTACCCAAATGGGTATGAAAACACAACTGTTCACAAAAACCCAGATCAACAAATACAACCAGGTTGTTAACAACAATAAGGATCATGAGAAATCAAACACATTCACCAATTTCATCACCAAAAATAAACCTTACAGAGTCTGGTACAATTTACTTATTTACAAATTCACAGTGAAGAAAGGTAATGCGATAGTTCCAACCGAATAAAGAACTTCATGTTTAATCCATAGTAAAGGAACAAAAGAACAATGAAAACAAGTTTCCTTCAGAACCAAAATTTCCACGTTCAACCCAAAACCCAAGTTTACATAAAACCCATAAATCATTGTTACCAACCAAGCCAAAAATGCATATATATCATCATAACAGAGTTGTTTTAATGAAAACATTTAAAGGAAAGCAAGATTTTAACAGTTAGGGCCTATCATGCCTGATAGTGTCGCTAAAAAGTTGAAGAAGACCTCTGGATGAGCTCACCCTTTCTCTTCCTTTCCATGAAAGATTAAATAACAAAATATTTCTTCCTCCATGCCTTATATATTCCCATGACACAGTAAATTTGAAACTTTCAAAATTGCCATGCAACGAAGAGTAAACTACTGGTTCGAAAACCAGTGCTCATGCAGAGAAAAAATGGAAGGCATAACAAAAGAAACAACCAAACAAAATTCCCTTTGCATGTCTCTCAAGGTGGTCCGAGCTTGAGGACCCATGCAATTTAATTACATTAAATTCCTTTCTCCCACCCATTTTCCATTGCCACCACCCGCCAAAGTTGGCGAGCTCCACATTAAAATAAACAAGAGTTTCCATTTTAGAGATGCTGCCATGTAAGCCCATGCTTACCTAATTAACCTCTGCTAACCTTGGTAGTACTCCCTATCCTCTCATCCTTATCCTTACCTTAAATGCCATAGAAACCACCGCCCAAAACTTGCGACCCCCTTAGGTTCCTTTTCATAGCATTAGTTTAGGATAGGTTAGTGACTTAGGTTAGATCATAGGTAAATTTAATCTTAACACCTTAGGATATAACATTAGTCACCCACCTTAGTATTAGGTTTAGATAACCCTTAGGTAATATCAAGTATATAGTTTAGGACTAGGTTAGATTAACTAACCTTTGCAACAATAGGTTATAGTTTAGGTTTAAAACTAATAACCTCTCAGATTCTAGCTTAGATCCACTAGATAGGCTAAATCAGTATTCAGAATTCAAATAGAATATAACATTCCCAGATCAGATTCTGGATTTGCATCAAGTAAAATAGCTTTAGATGGAAAACTTACATATCTTACCTAGCTTAAGGTCCAGGTCCTTTCCGATGCTAAAATGACTGAAACCAGATTCCGATTATAATGATCTGTCTAGGATTAATTTCTCGGAATCCAACAAAACTTTCCTCTACGGAAATATTTTTATATGAAGGAGGTTTAAAAGAACTTGTACATTCTAAGTTCAGTTAGACTTAATAATTCACAAAATTTCAATACATAATTGTTCATCCCGAATATAATTTAAACATTCCTTAGATCAATGCAATTGATCCAAGGATGATTCATAGAGATAGATAAGTCTACAATCTCCCATAAATCAGATTGCACTCATATGCACGGGATGAAAGAAAAATAATCCAAGCATATTCTGGTTCAATCAAAGATCTTAAGAGCAAAAAAGACAACCAAATCAAGCATGGCTTCCCAAAACCAAAAGAACATATCCTCATATGGGAAAATCACTTTTCAAAACTTGAATGCAAAGGAGAAATTAACAACAGTTCAGGGTGTTACACCATTTCAACATCATAGAATGAAGAATATTGAAGTTCATATGCATGTTATCTAAGAGAAGGTTCTTTTCCATGATAAAGATCTCTAGTTTTGCTTATCTAAAGAACAAATTGCAGTTATGTTTACGATTCATTGTGTGATGTAAAATATTGTAATTTTGTGCAATGTTTGGCCTTTCATAGTTTCCATTGAGGGAAGTGTGCATGCAATGTCACTTCCTAATGGACAAATAGTTTTGACTCATCCTTTATACTTCTATGTTGGTTTAAAACAATTGTAAAAAGTTCTTGTATGATACGTGTAAACATATAGAGTTTACAAGTAAAATGTTAAGATTTTACGAAAAATACAGTCCAGTGTGCATCTATTTGTAAATGATTTCCTTGTGTTATAAAATGCTCCTAGAGATGTGGTATAAGAATATTTCCATGAGAAACAGTGATATTTAGTCTCACAAATACATATGCTAGCCTAAACCTTTAGGGTTTATGGATTTGTAAATCTTGTTGTACAAACAAGTAATGTTGGCATATGGATCCCCACTTAATATTAAGGGGGAATGTTAGAACTATAATATTAAGTGTATCATAATATTTAGTTTATATTTAAATAATATAGAATAATCTATATTCTTATTATTTAAATATAAACTCTATATTAGGTGGTTGGTTAATTTAATTAACTAAAAATTAAATTGGGGTGTGCCCCATCACTTAAGAAGGTTATAACCCTTTGGGTTATTTAAATATGACCATAGGTCATATTCTATATATATCACGTGAATCGGGTGATCCTAGTAAAAATATGGAATAGAAGTGAGGGAGTTATTGGACTAGTGGTGTAAACTTTTTCTCAATTAGTGGATTTATTCTCCATAGTTTTTACCCATTTAGGGGTTTTACATGTTAAATTATGTGTCACTTTGTTATTATGTTATTTATTGTTATGTGCATTCATTATTTATTTATATGCATTCATTAATGTTTATTAAATAACATTTAATAAATTTGATTAATGTATTTTCCACCCCTCGCCCGATAGTTCTAGCTTCTATCGGTAGGATTCAAAACTTCAAAATGTTCACAAAATATTTGCACTAAACACACATGGATTTCTTCATGGACAAAAATATTTCTTCCCATCCATGTTTCCACACTAAACTTATCCTCTGCAACTCTGTCATTGATGATTTTTCAAGTAAAATTCCTTCAAAATAATTAAACATCCATATTGTACAAGCACACTTGTAAAGAAAAAATGACACAAAGCTGGGAATAGATAGAGTCCTCTACAACCCTAAGTTGTTGTATCAGCTTGCACAATTTATTTGAGGAAAAAAATCTCATTTCATGCCTATCACTTCAAGATGAGGTTTTGGTGAGGGTTTTAACGGTGATAGAAAAATGAATAGAACTTTCTTGTCCTTAAATCATTTGACCTCAAGATTTTTTTGAAAGTTATGTATCTAAATTCTATTCAAAAAATCCTCTTATGATTTATCTAAAGAAGGCTTTTCAATTTTTTTGAGTGCTAAGAAGACATGTCACTATTTTAGCCCATCTCTCTTAAATTGGTTTTAGTAAAACTTGAATATCTTCAACAAAACTCATTCTTAGGTCCTAAAATTTTGACCACACCTTAACAAATCCCTCCTCCATGATTTCTAATGGCCACTTTATCATGTTTAACTCTCAAAATATTTTCCTCATCTCATTTTGGAATCATTTGGTCTCTAGTTCTAAGCAAGTATGTTATACAAACTTGTATAAGTGCTAATTCACATCCTTAGTGTAGTGCCCACATTTTTATAGCTCCAGTTATCTGTTGGTTCCTTTATTTCTAGACATGTTTTGATTGAGGCTCTGATAGACTTTGGACATTTTACTATGATATTTCATCCTCTTGGACATTATGGCATTTTGGGCGCGTAGCGCCAATTGGATTAGATTCATATACTGATATACTTCGTATGATGTGATGACACTAACAGGGTTATATGATAGACTTATCAGTTAGATGTTAGTCTCTTGTGGTTAATTTGATTGATGATATTGTGTTTTGGATTTAATGATGGTGATTTTCATGCTAACCTAAGTGTATGTCGTTACAATTTTAATTGTGGATGATTCATGGCAAACTACGTGGATAATTGGATGCATTGCACTATCAATTGTAAATTATGTTCGGACATTATAAGTTTGATTGATATTGTGATGTATAGATGATGTTTACTATATTGGACAGGTGTGGTTAATGTTTGCAATGAGTGTGCAGGTGACAAGTATAGGAGAGCATGGGTTTCAGGGCAGCTACGCAATTGTGCACAAGCGGCCCACGGGCTGAGTCCTAACCATGCTAAATGTTTGAGGCCTTAGATTAGATATATTTAATTGGGCACCATGGGTGAACCCTCAATTTGTAATGTAATTGTGTCTTGTAAAATTAATTATGTTTAGGGTGTGTTTTATGAAGTAAACTAGCTTAGGGGTTAATAATCTTATCTTAAGTTAAGTGTTGGTTTTGGGAAAGTGTGTGTGTGTTTGGTAGAAGGGATTGAGGACCACATGTGAACCTTGGGTGGACCCCACACCGTCTACCCATGTGCCCAAGCATGCCAAACCCGAAATTAGGTTATTTTTGGTAATTTTAGGGACCCCTTTTGAGTTTGGGGTTCCCTTAGCATGAAAATGGGCCCTTGGACCCTACCTAATAGGTAGGGGGCCTATTTCCAAGGTTTGGAGGGAGTTTCCCTCCCATTTAGCCCTCTTTAGTCACCATCCATGTAAGATGGTTGGGTTGTGTGAAATTGTTAAAAGTTGCTCCACTTTGTTTTATTTTAGTTTTTAGTATTTTGGGTGAAAAGGGATAAAAGGTGAGTTTACTCTTACTTATTTTGTTTTTGGAATCTTTGACTCTTGAGAGGAGAGGGGGTGACACTTGTCACTTTCCCATTGGTGAGGAAACTTTTGGGTTCCTCTTTTTATTCTTCCTCATGTGGGAAGAAGGGGTCTTCTTGGTTCATTTTTTTGGAGCACTTGGAGAATTTTGGGAGCTTGGAAGGGAGCTTGGACAAAGGGGAAAAGCTTAGAGTCTTGGAAAGCATTATAGAGGTAGGGTTCTTAACCTTCTTCTTCTTAGTTGTGCTTATATTGTATGTATGCTTGATCAATGAAATAATGTGTGTGAAATATGTGTTATGTAGTTGTTTGTTCTTGTGGTTTTTCTTGTTTTCTCTCCACCATCATTTGGATTGATGGTTTTTGGAGAATGTAGGGGAAGAGAGAGGGATTTCCCTCTCAAACCTCATGGTTGTTGGTCAAGCCATGAAGGTCCCTTCTCATCCCCTCATATGGTTTGAGGTGGGAGAAAGGTTCATATGGCTTGATCCTTTCCCCATTCTTGGTGAGGAAACCCATGTGGGTTTGAAAATCCTCCCAAGAAGGATCTCTATAGTATAAGGAGGAATAAGGAGGATGTATGATTAGGAGGTATAAGGAGTTTTTATATATGTATTTATTGGTGCTCCTATGGTTGGACACCTTGATTTGGGCATCCTTCTTCCTCTCTTCCCCCTTGTGAGGTTGACATTGTTCTCCTCATGTGTGGTTTTCATTGTATAGTAGGTCTAAGTAGTTGAATGGTCTTATGTTTTCTCTTGTTGTGTGTTTAAACCCCATATATACTTGTGCACATTGTGGAAGCTAGTTCCTCTCTCCCATGGGCTTGGGGGAGGCTAGCATGACTTCCAACCATGGAAAGGCATGTGATGATGCCTATTGGTTGGGTGGTAAACAAGCCATATTTCTCTTGGAGTTGGATTCTTGTAGGAGTATTGGAGTTGGAGCTCAAGTTGGAGATAGTAGAGCCTCTTGTCATCTTGGACTTACTCATCTTTTGTGGGCATTACCTTCATTTTGTAAATAAATGTAGTTTTGTAAAGATTTATACTCTTGTAAATACCCATTTTGTACTTATTGTATTTGATAAAGCATTAGTCTCTATTAAGGAAACTTTTATTTTATAGTTAAAGAAGCTTGTAAGATTGTCATTTGAATTTATAATGAAACCAAGAACTTTTTATTTTCAATGCCTTCATTTGGAAAGATTTGTTGTTTTAGAAATATGCAATATAAATGTGCATTACATATAAAATCAAAAAATTTAGTGTGCATTGTATTTCATTTTAAAAAAATATGGCACTACATTTGGTATCAGAGCTTGGTTTCAACACACGGACTTTTGGGTAACTTGTAGATGTCTTAGTCTTGCTTTTAAAAAAAAAAAAAAAAGAAATATATATATATACATGGATGTTTTAATATAACCTCCTTGCATGAAAATCTGAAATATTTAATTAGTTAGTATTGCAAAAAAAAAAAAATTTTGAAAATACCAATTAGTTAGCCCATTTAAGGAAAATTAGTGTTCATTGTTGTGTTTTTTTTTAAATGGTTATATTATCATTTTTTTAGGTTTTGGCCTGCAAGTTTGTTAGTATTGATCAAGAAATGAAAATAAATTTAATATAGTTATTTTATTTTTATTTCGCTTCCTATTTATAACTATATTTTCCTAGAATAAACAAAAATAAATAAATAAATAAATAAAATAAAATCAGTTTGTATATATATATATTCTATGTTAAATAATATATAAATTTGAAAATATATTTATAAATATTTGTTTTTATATATTTTTAAAATATATATATATATATATATATAAATGAAATATAATAAAATGCAGATTTTAGTTTTTATATATAAACTTATAGATTTAAAATATTAAAAAAATAACAAAAAAAAAAAAAAAAAACGGATCAGTTTGGGGGCGAACCCCCAAACCCCAAACTCCCGCATCCCCAATCTTCCCTGCCCCCCCCAAACCCCAATCGCCCCCAGCCCCCTGTCCCCTGTTTCCCCGAACCCCTCATGCGATGGACCCCGCGCCCCCACCCCACGAGCAGACCCGCGCCACCCCGGACAGACCACCCCCACATGCCCGGACCACGCCCCGACCCGGCGCCCCGAGACCACATGCGCTGCCCCTTCCCACCCCCAGACCCGCCCCTACTTGCCCTACCCGCGGTGGCGCTTTCGCTGCGCGCCTGCGCCGCCCCCCTCTGCCCATCCACCGCAGAATGACCGAAATAAAAAAAAAAAAAAAATAATAATAATAATAATAATATATATATATATATATATATATATGTACACATATTTATATATATAAAACAAAATGTATATTTATATATAAAAATTTAGATATATATATATCAAAAGCGGGGTTTTCTCTTACCAATTTTTTTTTGTTTTAAAAGAAATACATGGTTTTCTCAAAAAAAAAAAACAAACATGCATGGATGTATGGATTTCAAAAAATATATATATATATTTATATATATCTCAACAAATGAGAGATTCCATGAATTCATCTCTCCATTAGCTCCTCCACAACCTGCACATTCAAATGACAAAACAAATGAGAAAAGAATAGAGAGGAAAAGAGACATAGAGAAATTTAGGGCACTTTTAGGGTAGATTCAAAATCAATGGCCAATATTAGAATTGATCCTAGGGCTCCCATTCAACCCTACTTTATTTTAAAAAAAGAAAAAACATGACTTTTAATGGGATTGAAAAATAAATTAAGAGGGGTGTATGGGTGGATTAAATAAAAAGGGGGAGTGTGTGTGGACAAACTAAGATAAAAGGGGGAACAAAATTAAATTAAAAAGGGGTGTGTGGTAAAATTAATTAAAAAGGGGGAGACTAATTATTTACAAAAAGTGTAAATTTTTATTTATAACCCTAAGGAGATTAATAGATTAAAATAATTAAATTATTGCGGGATGGTATTAATTTATTTCGGAAAATAAATAAATAAATTAATTAATTAATAATTATTATAAATTAATTATTAATGGGAAGGGGCATTGCTTCTGGTGTTATAATGATAATAACAATAATAATAATAATTAAAATAATAAAAATAATGATAATATAACGCTTCCAACAAACGTTTAGAAGTTTATAAAACATTTGTTTTTTACCTCGGGTTCAGGATGGCACCCAAGAGGGGACGTTCAGCTCGAGGTTCGGGACGTAGTGCGCCTACGCGGGAGTCACCCGGCCCCGATTTTGGGCCTCAGATATTGGAGACCCTGCAGCAGCTGATAGGTGTCGTACAGGAGCGCCTTCCACCACCACAGGTGCCGAGAGAGGAGGACATTCAGTTAGGAGATGAGGAGTTGATTGGTGAGGACGCACATCCAGAGCCACCTGAGCATGACATTCCGAGACGAGAGAGGTCATGCAGCCCTTCCATCCTTGGCGAGAGGGTGGCCTCGTTTAAATCCACGGCCGTTCGCTCACACACTTCAAGGGACCTTTTGGAGATATGCGACCCCTCTCACCTGTTACACCACACCATCGAGATCGAGACACAGGCAGTGTGATTCGAGACCTTCTTCGCCTGCAGCCGCCTACGTTTACTGGTTCGACAGACGGCTTTGGGGCAGAGTCCTGGCTCCTTAGCTTGGATAGCTGCTTTGGCTTGCACTCTCATGAGAGCAACGTCAAAGCCAGGTTCGCCATACACCTCCTCCGAGACGCAGTAGGTGTTTGGTGGAGGAATGAGGAGCGGAAGCTCCATTTGACTCGGGATACAGTGACATGGGAGTTGTTCGAGGAGCGATTCAGGGCCCGGTATATGTCAGAGCATTTTGTGCAGAAGAGGATCGACGAGTTTCACGACTTGCAGCGGGGTCCGGCTCGGTGGCGCAATATGAGAGCAGGTTCTTAGATCTCTTGCAGTATGTAGACTACCTGCAAGATGAGAAGTTGTAGGTAAATAGGTTCATTCGGGGCCTGAATGCAGATATAGTAGGAGTTGTTAGGATGTTATCTCCTCCCACACTTGAGAAGGCCGTTGAGAAGGCCTACTTGGCTAAGGAGAATAGGACCAAGGCTCAGGAGCACAGAGAAAGAAACAAGAGTAAGTTTCAGGATAGGATTCAAGCATTCCAGAGTCGAGAGAGCACGGGAGCGGTACCACCCCTAGAGGAGGATTACGGTCTTCTCCGGCGAAAGATCGAGAGCTCCTCCACACCCACCATACGCAGACACGGCATCGCATCAGGGACACCAGCATTAGAGGGGTAGACAGACTCAGAGTTTTCAATGAGGTGGGTCTAGAGGTGGTTTTGGTGGGTCTAGAGACAGGAGGCCGGGTACTCATCACTCCCCAGCCCGCCGCCTCATAGCAGTCTACTAGGGTTGGACCGGCAGGTTCAGTTCGCCAGAGCACAGGAGGGACCCCATCTCAGAGGGTACAGGAGGATGTTTTATTTGTGGGGCTCCAGATCATTATGTGCGTATGTGTCCGCACAAGCCCACTACTACGGATATGCAGAGAGCTCCTAGATCCGAGTAGACGGTGGGTGATGTGGGATGCACCCATCGTGTGTATGCAGCGGTTGACAACCGCCAGGCTGAGCATCAGGCCACAGTCATTGAGATGACAGGTACTATCAGGGGTATTTCTGTCTTAGTACTTTTTGATTCAGGTGCTTCAGATTCCTTTATATCACCTTCTATAGTGGACCAGTGTGGGCTAGTGGTGGCTAGGCAGCCAGATAGTTGGCAGGTTGAGTTGGCCTCTGGGGCTAAACTCGTCGTGGACTCGTATGTGGAGAGTTGTGTACTCGATTTGGGAGTCTTCTCCACTACGCTTGACCTCCGAGTTATTCCTCTAGGTTCCTATCAGGTAGTTTTGGGTATGGATTGGCTCGAGGCTCATCGAGCCAAGGTGGATTGTAGAGAGAAGGTCATTGAGTGTCAGGATGATTTGGGTAGTGCAGTTGTGATTTCAGGGATGCAGAGACCCATTTCCTTGCGTATGATCTCGGCTAAGCAACTCAAGCGGAGCATGCGTAAGGGTTGTCAGTTGTTTGCTATCACTATCAGTGATCATTCGGACAGTACTCCAGAGCATTCACCCCTTGATGATCACGCAGTTTTGAGGGAGTATGCAGATGTGTTTCCAGGAGAGCTTCCAGGTTTACCACCTAGTAGAGAGGTGGATTTCACCATTGACTTAGTGCCTGGATCTGCACCAGTTTCTAGGGCACCCTATCGGATGACGACTTCAGAGCTTCATGAGCTCAAGATTCAGTTAGAGGAGTTGTTAGAGAAGGGTCTCATTCACCCTAGTGTATCTCCTTGGGGAGCGCTAGTCATATTTGTGAAGAAGGATGGTTCTCTCAGGCTTTGTGTAGATTTCAGACAGCTCAACAAAGTCACAATAAAGAACCGTTATCCGCTCCCTAGGATTGATGACTTGTTTGATCAGATGCGGGGAGCTAGAGTGTTCTCCAAAATCAATCTCAAGTCAAGATATCATCAGCTGCGCATTTCAGATGCAGACATTCATAAGACAACATTTCGCACACGTTACGGGCATTATGAGTTCACAGTGGTTCCATTTGGTTTGACTAATGCCCCAGCTGTCTTCATGAGCCTCATGAATGGAGTATTCAGGACATTTCTAGATCACTTTGTTTTATTGTTCCTTGATGACATATTGATTTATGCTCATTCCAAGGAGGAACATGAGGAGCATTTGAGGCAGGTACTTCAGGTTTTGAGAGAGCAGAAGTTGTATGGGAACTTGGAAAAATGCAGCTTCTTTCAGACAGAGATTCAGTACTTGGGTCATATCATATCAGGCGAGGGTATCTCCGTAGATCCCTCTAAGATTCAGGCTATCTTGGATTGGCCAGCACCCACATCAGTCACTGAGGTGAGGAGCTTCATGGGTTTAGCAGGGTATTACCGCAGGTTTGTGCAGGACTTTTCTAGGATTGCTCACCCTATTACTTCTCTTCAGAGGAAAGGGAAGAAGTTTGATTGGTCAGAAAAATGTGAGCAGGCCTTTCAGTTGCTTAAGGAAAGGCTAACCACGGCGCCCATCTTAGCAGTTCTAGACCCAACAGAGGATTTTGTTGTTTGCACTGATGCATCACTAGAGGGTTTGGGAGCAGTTCTTATGCAGGAGCGTTGGGTTATTGCTTTTGAGTCTCGTAAGCTCAAGGACTATGAGCTTAACTATCCTACTCATGACTTAGAGCTTGCAGCAGTTGTTCATGCACTTGTGCGTTGGCGACACTTCCTTTTGGGTAGACCTTTCATCTTGAGGACAGATCATTGTAGCTTACAGCATATCTTCTCTCAGCTGAACCTCAATGCTCGTCAACGGCGTTGGATGGAGTTCCTTTGTGAGTATGACATGGAGGTGCAGTATATCAAGGGAAAGGAAAATGTTGTTGCAGATGCACTTAGTAGACGACGGCATGTGCTTGCTTCTTTGACACTGTAGTCAGATTTGAGAGGCAGGATACTTGAGCATCTTCCAGAGGACAGGTTTTATGAGGGTGCTAGGCAGATGTTGGATTCTCAGGGTTCTTTTGAGGGCAGATATTCAGGATGCATGCTAGAGTCAGATGGTTTGCTTCGGTTCCATAGGCGCATTTATGTGCCTAAGGCAGGTGATCTGCATAGTTTCATCCTTACTGAGGCTCATCGAGCCCCATACGCAGCACATCCAGGAGTGAAGAAGATGCATGCCGATTTGAGAGAGTTATATTATTGGCCAGGTCTTCGTCGGACATAGCATATTTTGTAGCACGTTGTCTTGAGTGTCAGAGAGTCAAGGTAGAGCATTCTCATCCCACAGGACTTTTATACCCTCATGATATTCCCGAGTGGAAATGGGATGTGATCTCTATGGATTTCATAGTAGGACTTCCTATGTCCTCTTATCGTCATGATGCCATTATGGTCACTGTGGATAAGTTGACCAAGGTTGCGCATTTCTTGCCAACCAAGGTTACCTATAATGCACAGGCCATCACCAAAGTGTTTATGGAGGATATTGTCAGATTGCATGGGATTCCGAAGACGATCATCAATGACAGAGACACCATCTACACATCAGTTTTCTGGACTTCTTTTCAGGAGGCCTTGGGTACACAGATTAATTTTAGTTCAGCATATCATCCAGAGACAGATGGGTAGACAGAGAGGGTTAATCAGGTGTTAGAGGACATGTTGAGAATGTATGTCATGGACCAGCAGAAAAAGTGGGAAGACTATTTGCATTTGGTTGAGTTTGCCTACAATAACAGTTATCATAGCTCCATTGGCATGGCTCCCTATCAGGCTTTGTATGGACGACCTTGCAGGACACCTTTGAGCTGGGATAGACTAGATGACAAGATTATTCAGGGCCAGCTTACCTTTAGGATTTAGAGTAGTAGGTTGTTACGATTCGGCAATACTCTTGAGCGAGCTAGAGCACGCCAGAAGGCGTATGCGGATACCAAGAGGATCGATCGTCACTTCTCAGTGGGTGACAAATTCTTCTTGAGGGTTCTTCCTCATAAGAGTTCGATCTGTTATGGAAAGGGTTCTAAGCTATCGCCTCATTTTGTGGGGCCTTTTGATATTCTTGAGGTCATCGGTCCAGTTGCCTATCGCCTAGCTTTGCCACCACACCTTGCACGGGCCCACGACGTTTTTCATGTTTCTGTACTACGTAGATATGTACCAGATGTTTCTCATGTTTTGGATTGGTCGGAATTATAGGTAGAGGACGGAGGGAAGTGGAGATTGGAGCCCGTACGCATACTGGAGCACCGAGGTTGGCCCTTCGGGGTCGAGATTTAGACCAGGTTAGAGTGTAGTGGGACCGATACGACGAGTCATCAGCTACCTGGGAGGATGCTACACCACTGAGGGCTAGATATCCCTATCTCTTCCAATGACTTCTAGGAGGAAGTCTAATTCTAGGAGAGGGGATGTAGTGCCCACATTTTTATAGCTCCAGTTATCTGTTGGTTCCTTTATTTCTAGACATGTTTTGATTGAGACTCTGATAGACTTTGGACATTTTACTATGATATTTTATCCTCTTGGACATTATGGCATTTTGGGCGCGTAGCGCCAATTGGATTAGATTCATATACTGATATATTTCGTATGATGTGATGACACTAACAGGGTTATATGATAGACTTATCAGTTAGATGTTAGTCTCTTGTGGTTAATTTGATTGATGATATTGTGTTTTGGATTTAATGATGGTGATTTTCATGCTAGAACCTAAGTCTATGTCGTTACAATTTTAATTGTGGATGATTCATGGCAAACTACATGGATAATTGGATGCATTGCACTATCAATTGTAAATTATGTTCGGACATTATAAGTTTGATTGATATTGTGATGTATAGATGATGTTTACTATATTGGATAGGTGCGGTTAATGTTTGCAATGAGTGTGCAGGTGACAGGTATAGGAGAGCATGGGTTTCAGGGCAGCTACGCAATTGTGCACAAGCGGCCCACGGGCTGAGTACTAACCATGCTAAATGTTGGAGGCCTTAGATTAGATATATTTAATTGGGCACCATGGGTGAACCCTCAATTTGTAATGTAATTGTGTCTTGTAAAATTAATTATGTTTAGGGTGTGTTTTATGAAGTAAACTAGCTTAGGGGTTAATAATCTTATCTTAAGTTAAGTGTTGGTTTTGGGAAAGTGTGTGTGTGTTGGTAGAAGGGATTGGGGACCACATGTGAACCTTGGGTGGACCCCACACCCTCTACCCATGTGCCCAAGCATGCCAAACCCGAAATTGGGTTATTTTGGGTAATTTTAGGGACCCCTTTTGAGTTTGGGGGTTCCCTTAGCATGAAAATGGGCCCTTGGACCCTACCTAATAGGTAGGGGACCTATTTCCAAGGTTTGGAGGGAGTTTCCCTCCCATTTAGCCCTCTTTAGTCACCATCCATGTAAGATGGTTGGGTTGTGTGAAATTGTTAAAAGTTGCTCCACTTTGTTTTATTTTAGTTTTTAGTATTTTGGGTGAAAAGGGATAAAAGGTGAGTTTACTCTTACTTATTTTGTTTTTGGAATCTTTGACTCTTGAGAGGAGAGGGGGTGACACTTGTCACTTTCCCATTGGTGAGGAAACTTTTGGGTTCCTCTTTTTATTCTTCCTCATGTGGGAAGAAGGGGTCTTCTTGGTTCATTTTTTTGGAGCACTTGGAGAATTTTGGGAGCTTGGAAGGGAGCTTGGACAAAGGGGAAAAGCTTAGAGTCTTGGAAAGCATTATAGAGGTAGGTTTCTTAACCATCTTCTTCTTAGTTGTGCTTATATTGTATGTATGCTTGATCAATGAAATAATGTGTGTGAAATATGTGTTATGTAGTTGTTTGTTCTTGTGCTTTTTCTTGTTTTCTCTCCACCATCATTTGGATTGATGGTTTTTTTGGAGAATTTAGGGGAAGAGAGAGGGATTTCCCTCTCAAACCTCATGGTTGTTAATCAAGCCATGAAGGTCCCTTCTCATCCCCTCTTATGGTTTGAGGTGGGAGAAAGGTTCATATGGCTTGATCCTTTCCCCATTCTTAGTGAGGAAACCCATGTGGGTTTGAAAATCCTCCCAAGAAGGATCTCTATAGTATAAGGAGGAATAAGGAGGATGTATGATTAGGAGGTATAAGGAGTTTTTATATATGTATTTATTGGTGCTCCTATGGTTGGACACCTTGATTTGGGCATCCTTCTTCCTCTCTTCCCCCTTGTGAGGTTGACATTGTTCTCCTCATGTTGTGGTTTTCATTGTATAGTAGGTCTAAGTAGTTGAATGGTCTTATGTTTTCTCTTGTTGTGTGTTTAAACCCCATATATACTTGTGCACATTTTGGAAGCTAGTTCCTCTCTCCCATGGGCTTGAGGGAGGCTAGCATGACTTCCAACCATGGAAAGGCATGTGATGATGCCTATTGGTTGGGTGGTAAACAAGCCATATTTCTCTTGGAGTTGGATTCTTGTAGGAGTATTGGAGTTGGAGCTCAAGTTGGAGATAGTAGAGCCTCTTGTCATCTTGGACTTACTCATCTTTTGTGGGCATTACCTTCATTTTGTAAATAAATGTAGCTTTGTAAAGATTTATACTCTTGTAAAGACCCATTTTGTACTTATTGTATTTGATAAAGCATTAGTCTCTATTAAGGAAACTTTTATTTTATAGTTGCAAGAAGCTTGTAAGATTGTCATTTGAATTTATAATGAAACCAAGAACTTTTTATTTTCAATGCCTTCATTTGGAAAGATTTGTTGTTTTAGAAATATGCAATATAAATGTGCATTACATATAAAATCAAAAAAAAATTAGTGTGCATTGTATTTCATTTTTAAAAAAATATGGCACTACACTTAGACATGTGAATACATATACACATCATTTACCATCATATTATTTGCATTCCATGATTTTTTTGCAACATCATACGTTGGATCATCATCCTCACTCGCCTACTAGTCTTGTCTTCACTAAAAATCTTCAGAATGACTATCTTCATACCTTATAAACATGATTATTGACCTGATACTCCTCATATTCATGTTGTGATAGATCATGTTGCTTCAATCATACTTTCCCTTATTTTTATTGATTAATTTCTTAAGTTTCCATGCCAAATTTCTTGACTTAGGACTAGGATTATTTCTAGGTTTACGACTCTTTATGAATTGATCATGTTTTCAATGGAAGGATAAGTCATGCATTGCTCTGCTACAAGATAGGCATCCATATCCCCAATAGAGATACATTTGATTCTTGTCACAACATTTCTCTACTACCATCCAAGAATCCATAGCCTTGGTAGAGTTGTTGGAAACTAGGGTTATTTTAGGGGTGAATATTTGTGAATATGCAAATATAAGGAATTTTTAATTTTGAATTTGATGAGTTTTTAGTATTACACGGTAACACGGTAAAGGGTTGAATAATGTTAATATATTCACCTTCATTTTATAGCATACTATTATATATAGGGTTAGTTCACCATAATATAGTCATATAATTTACTGTAAAAAAAGTTGAAAGCATAAGTGAAAAATCCAAAGAGCCGAAGGAATACATGAAAGAGGCAAGAAAAAAGTGATTTTTCTGTCAAGTTTTTTGTAAAATTGTTACTGAAAGACAAAATTAATATGTGTTGTTGTAAGTTAATATGACCAAGTAAAGTCAAACGACAACAATAACATGTTACTAGACTGTAATAGTTATATGTGCTACCATATGGTAACATTTTTTTTCCTGATAGTTTTGTTTTACCCTTTTACCATCCGGTAACATTATTTTTTATTACCATCGATAACATTCATTTTATGTTGTCATTTGTGATCGAGTTATGTTACCTTATGGTAGCATTAATCTTTGTTTTCATTTTGTAGCATGATCTTTATTTTTCAAATTCTTGCATTTATTTTTTATAGATCATGATTCATATTTAAAACTTCTATATATTTTTACATGTGCAGACTTCAAAATCACCCATACAATGGAACCTATTACAAATGAGAAAATAATTCAAGGAAAAATAAAACGTGACATGGACATTTCAAAATATTTCAGTCATCCAACTATAACCCCAGTGGAAAGAGGTAATTTTGACTCTAATTATGTTAATGTTACTTTATTTTTTTATTTATTTAGAAATGTTGTAAGAAAACTAATTTCTTTCAAATGCAGAAAACCCTAGCAATGACCTTACTCTAGATGAAATTCTCGATTAGCAGAGTAATTCAATTCAAATTTATAGTACGTATAATCCCATTTTCCATCCAACTCAAACTTCCGATAAACATTCCAGAAACACACATAAAAAATATAAGAGTGGGAAGTGGACTATAGGAAGGACTTATAAATTTTAATGGTCAAACAAATATCCATTCATTGAACTTGTTAAACCAGAAAAAAGTATTGATACTCCTACATAATATAGATATACTATATGTAGTTAGAAACTAGGCAGAGACCATAAAATGCAATTGAAGTTGGACACAATAGAGAAGCATTGTGGGAAGGTATATGAGTTTAAAAAGTAAGATGATGAAACTGTGATAAAAACAACTAGATGGAAAACTGTTGAATATTGTTTATATATGAGATATGCAGTAGAATATGACAATCAACATAAACATCTTCAAGACCTAGTTGAGAAAGGTGGAACAATAAAGGCTAAATTTGAAAAATCTACTAATGCAAGTCTTCAGGAAAAATTCATACAATTCATAACAATATTTCACATTTTAAAAAAGGGCAGACCAATTTTAGATCTCATTGATTATAAGATATTGTTTCAATCTAATGGGTTTCCAAATATTCCAACAACACACTGGTCAGATACTAGTGCATGGGAAATGGCAAAGTGTATGGGAGAAATTGAAATCACTGATTTGAGAGAGAAGGTAAAAATGCAAATTTTATCACATTGTCAATTGATGAGGTCACAACAGTAGACAATACATCCTAGGTATGCATGTATATCTACACTTTCAGTTTCAATAACCATTTCAGGGAAAATCATCTACTAGCTATGCACAAAATGATGGAGAACTGCAATTCTAAGAACCTCTAAAGACTTGTCATTAAAATTTGAAGGAAACAGTTGGTATCGATGATCGTTCAATATTTGAAAATATAATTTGTGTAGGATATGATGGTGCATCTATCATGCAAGGTCAAAAAATTATACTTTGTATTCATTTGTAAACAAATCTAGCCCCTTACATTATACTTAGTCACCGTACGGATCACATAATGAATTTGGCTTACAATATTGTAAGTAATTTTGAAAGTGTTAATAAATTGGAGGAGCTTATACGAGACTTGCATTCATATATTTCAAGTAGTCCTAAAATATTTTTGGAGTTTCAAAGATTTTCTGTTTGAATAACAAATGGTAAAAAAATCCTAAAAGATGTTGACACTAGGTGGATATCATTATATGATCCATCTTGCAGGATTTTTTAGGAATACAATTCCTTAGCGGGGTATATGTTTAAGAATAGAAAATAAGTGGACAAGGCTAAAGATATGTTGTATAACTTGATAGATTTAGAAACATTATTAACTTTATGCGAGTATTTTTCCAATCTTTGAAGAGGAAATAAACAACTTGGTGAAACATTTTCAAGAAAGATCCATATACATTGTTGATTTTATAAAATTGAGTTAAGTATGTATGATTTTGGATACCTTATATTCCACCCAATACTAGTTTCAGAAGACAATTTTTAGTAGCTAGAAGGTTTTAATAGATACAAAAGATCCCAACAACTATTTAAAGTTCAATATCGGTGGTCATATTTGAATTTTACTTGATGGGAAAAATATTTTGATCCACACCTTCTACGAGATTTTTATGTAATAGGTTTTGAAATTGAGGAAGTATTAGTCACAAGCATTCTTTTTAATGTTGTAATTTATAATACATGGAAAAAATTGATGAAGATATTTGAAAAATTATCTTTAGAGATCAAATAAAGTGTTATAATTAGTGATCTTCTTGGGGCCCACTTGGGGCCATGGGAGTTGTAAATCCCATTTTCTAGAATCCAATTATTGGTGAAGAACAAAGAACTACAAGCTTTAAGAAATCCATGGCTGCACTTATGGAGTAATTTTTAAAATATTTAGATGTTGATCGAGGGAATTTAATGGTATATTGGACAAAAAAACTAATCATATCATATTCACAACATTTATCATATACCATGAATGATCAATATAAGACTATTGATGAACCATCGAAATGGGAGCTATCACACTACTATGGAGAAATACATATCGAGTAACATTACGAGAGAAAATATAAGTGAATACTTTAAACTATATGAACTTATACAAATAATAATTATTGGGTCCATTGAAGATGAAAGGGTATTTAGTGCACTTACATTCGTGAAATCAAAACTTCGTAACATATTGGAAAAGAATTTGGAAACTTGTTTGAGACTCTATGTTTCAACATAGGGAGTGGACACATTTCCATATGAAAGATCACTAGTTATATGATCATATCTTACAAAGCACAAAGATTTCAATCAGATAGCAAACAATGGAGTTTCTAATTATGGTGAAATTTTCTTGGACTCTCTTGGACCGAAACTAATAGATAAATTAACGATGAAGGACCATTAAGGATAGGGTTGTTTCAAATGAGACAGGTTGAAAGTATTAATTTTCTAAAATATATATTGTGACTCTTTTTTTTTTTTTTCAATTTCATTTATTTGCTTAATAATGCACATATAATATTTGGAAATAATATATGGTGAATAGTTGTGCAATCTGCAAACTTGATGATGTAATAAAATTAAAGTTCCTTACTATAAAGTATGTTCAATCACTTATTTCTAACTATCAATTCCACAAGCACACGTGTTAGTAAAGATATTATTATCCATATATCCCATTGTGATTATTATAATTAATTAAAAACATAGCAATATATATCCCATCATGATTATTGGATATAATCTTTACATGATGAACCAACTATCAAGATTCAACAATAACATGCACATCCAAGTTTTAAATATTGAGAAGATACATGTTTGAAACTAAATTAATGAATGTAAATCAAGATTCAAGAATCCATGTATATTATTCATCAACTGTAAAAGCTTGAAAAAGGATAAAATATAAAAAAATCATTTGACAACAGGCATGAGAGAAATAAAAAGATTGACAATTTCACATAAAGATAATATTTTCAAATTTCATTTGTCAAATACAATGATTTACATCAATATTTTTAATTCAAGTTCATTTGGACCCTTGTCCTTGAACAGATTCTATAACATCAACAACATTTGAACTATCTTTTATCACACCAGACTCTACTAATTATTTTGCAGTTGCATTAATATTTTCTAAATTTTCTCTATCTTCGCGAGCTACATCTCTGGTGAAAGGAGAGAAGGATCCTCATCAATTTTTTCTTCAAAATAATCTCTGGATCTAGTCCATTATCCTTTATAATCCTCCTCAAAATTATTTTTCTTCTTGTTTAACATAACAAGTTTTTCTTTAAAATTAATTTCCCCACAGACACTCTCTCTCACTTTTTTCAGGTGCTCATCTAACACCTGCACCTCTGTCTTCAAATTCTGATATTTTGACTATAATTAAAATCCAATAATTAGCATTTATAATAAGATAAATGCAACCATATATATAACAATCTAAAAAAACATAACTTACCACGACCAAGTCTTTCTCTGCATTAGCAATAGTGACAAGTTTCTTATCTCTATTCCACTTGTTGTAGTAAGATGTGCCTCAACATTCAAATTAGCCAATCTATTAAGAATTATACTCAAAACTTCATCCCTATTGTAAATATTATTGGTGATTGCATTACCATATTGTGCTTGAGCAAGTAAAACATCAATCGTCACCGGTTCATTTTTAATCAATGAAAAAGTCTTTCTCTATGTTTAAAATTATGATATCTATCATTAATTTCTTTTATCAGATCTTTCACTCAAATCTCCAAAATATTCATCTCCTTCATTTCAGGAATAAAATTTTCCATGAAAAGGGTTGTAGCATTATCTAACACAAGGATTTATACTGAAAATTTTGTCTTCGCATCATCATTTAAATTTTCCTACCCAGTTGGGGAGGAGGATCTAAAGAGGATAGAAATAACACCTCCTTGCATGTTGATTGAGTGATATCTTTGGAATTATTCCCTTCCAATTCCATGTCATAATTTTTTTCAAATCCATGATACTCCTCATCCATATCAATATTATTTAAAACAAAAGTGCCTTTGGCACTCTGCACACGCAAATTAAAAAATTGGGAAACTCTGATGTTGTGAAATTTTGTGTGCCCCCACTCAGTTTAGGGAACACAATACTCTTTCCCTTAACATAAGACAAAGGTGGAAGGAGAGGTCATACTGATATAATCCTTAAGCACTGAGATGGAGTAGTGGGGGTGGCTGCAATCATGTGTTGAATTTCATATTACATTTGTAAAAGATCTACGAGCATCAATACTTTAACAATATCAGATTCAATATGTTGATTCTTGAAATAATGAAGAAAAACAAGTGAACAAAAAGAAATTAAAATTAATAATAATGAAATCAATTGAGATTTCTTACATTGTGAATGTTGTTGTCCATAATCAAAAGATTATGGCATTGGGTGGAAGGGGGTGGTGGGTGTCTCGATTCATTGATGTGCAGACAAGGCTAAACATTAGGATGATGAAATATATCATTGTCAAGAATCAAAGATTCAGATTATCATTAGTCTATAAAATAATTTAATAAAACTAAAATTATTATGGAGTATGTATATATTAAAACCTATATTTTCCATACTAGCGGCGTGTGTTACTGTCTTGGTTGTGGGACCGGATGAATCCATAGAAATGCACATCCATTTGGTCGGTGTTATCCTTCTATGTTGTTTTTTGTTGGTGATAGCTAAAGAGTCATCAGTCATGGTGACATCAATTAGATTGTTGTCACCAAACCACTCACACTTAGCAAGGTTATGTGCGTGAACTGTTGTATTACGTCATTCCATTGTTTTACTTGCTTTGACCTATTCAAAACAGAGTTACAAAATTACATATTATATATTTGTAATAATTGATTTTAAAATGATTTTTTTTAAAGAATCAATATTAGAGGCTTTTAAAACAAAATACTCGCCAACTGTTGGTCCGGAGGAATTCCATGTTTATCCATATTTTCATGTAGATAATTTGGAAAAGTTGTTGATTTCAGTCTATAAAAAGCCTCATAATATAAAACAAGAACATAACAAGAACAAGAAATAACTACATCATGATTCAATTTGGATTCATAGCAAGGTCAGCATGAATCCTTGATGAAAGAAATGTTCACTAATCAAATCTAACATCGAAATGGTTTTCGAAGGTAATACAATGCCCACTAAGTATTTTCAATTAATCTTCCCTGTAACATGATGCAAGACTGGAAAAATTATACCATTACCAGGAGAAAGGGGTCTTTGATAGATTGTGTGTTAATCCCTCTTTTAGAGGGATTATTAACCTCAGTCTCAACAGATAGATCATAATGAGACTCTAAAAATTTCTTTTTCTCATCAGGTATAATGGATTTAGTAGTTACATGAAATGAATTTTAATGGGGTAGGTAGGTTAGACGATGAATATCGGCATTGGTATTATTATGATGACAAATTTGTGGGATCGTAATGTAATAGTGAAAGTTCCATTAGAACTATTATACACTTGGATTAAATTATTTAATCACTTGTGTTTTTCTCATACTAGGGCATGTAAATAATTCTATGAAACCTTGAACTACCAATCCAATCAGATTGAATGATTATTTGAGGGTATTACGGTAGTTTTATTAATTACAAATACAAAAAAATTTGATAAACATAGTAAGTTATTTTAATGCTATTTTTCTAGGTGTCATTATTCTTGAATCTTTAATCATGGATGTTTTGGTTCTTTGAAAAAAATAGGTTTTGGAAAATATCGAATCTTGATATACAAGAATCGTAGAACAAATCTATAAGTGGAAAAGAATGCTAGAGGCTACAATACTAGAAGTGGATGAGAAGGCTTGAGGTGGAACTCAAAAAATCTCTCAAAGAAACTTGCAAGTGAAAATGGGAAAAAATGAGTGGGGATGGGTATATATAGGTAAGGAAAGGGTGGTGGGCCATGGCCCACAAATCAAGGCTAAAGACACGTGGCTTAGGGATAGGTTAACAATAATGAAACAAAAATCATTCTTTGGTGACAATGACAACAAAAATATGTGGCATGTTACCATCCGGAATATAAGTGAAATGCCAAACATAAACAAAACTAGTTTATTACCATTCGATAACACATAAGCCATTGTTTCCTTATCATCCTATTACACACATGTCAAGTCTTTGTTTCGTCTAGTAACACATATGTCAATGTTTTTGTTAGCTGATAATACTTATGTGAGTGTTTTGTTACAGCGTAGCACATATATCGATTGCACGTCAATGCAACACATATATTGATATGTTGTTACCAACTAGTAACACATGTGTTAGTGTTGTCGTTTGGGAACAAACAGGACATTTTACCAACTTTGTAATACATTTATTATGTTATTTTACAATGGTATTCTATATATGCCATCTGGTAACATTACGTACTTATTGACCAATAACATACCCAAAAAAATGATGTCCCCCACTAATGACTTTCAAAACACCTTCATTCATCATCGTCATGAAACCCTCATTTCCTACATTCGCAAACCATGTGGATTTCCTTTTCATCATATTCACCACCCATTCTATAACATTTTTTTAGAGGGGATCTTAAAATGAACCCTATTAGAAACACCCATAGAGAGAGTATTGAGGTGGATTTTATTTGATATTTTTTATTTTGATATGATTTTTTTCACAAAGAACTTCCACTTTCTTGAACACTCTCAAGGGTTAAGAATTATTAGTGGCTTGATGGGGGATGGAAATGAGTTTAAATATGCCATTGGTTTGAGTGTCAATAGACATGCCCAAGCGTATTCACCATAAGTTGATTAAGTGTGTTAAATTGTGTGGATCTCTAGGAGGAAAATTGTGCTAGAATCTTTGGAGGTATTGATAAACCAAGGTCACATGATTGGAGTAGGTACTATTGTCTTACAAAACATGTGATAAAGTTGATCTAGTGTTTAAATTAATGGATTTTAAGAGGATATGAATGGATGGAATGATAATAATGGATTATAGACAAAGGGATTTGGATGTTGTATGGAAGGAGAATGGGTGGGAAGGAAAGAACATTCGTTTGCATGCAACAAATTATTTGGTCAATATATTTTTAAGTGTTTGGTATGTATATGGGGTTTAAATGATTTGTTATGTGGTGATGGGTTGGTATGGTAGGATCGCAAAGGGGAGTGAATTGCTATTGAGTAGTGGGAGGGACCTTGTTAGTGTTAGGTTTATACCCTAAACCTAAAGGACACAGGATTTTGATGAAAGGAGATGGGTTCGTAAATGCCTTATTCAAGGATGCCTAAGACTTTACCTCGATATTTCATATCAAAAACATATATTTGGCTATAGGGTATGAATTATATGGGGAAGATGATGTCGCGTGGTCATCATGAGACTGAGGGTTGTAGATTTTTCATCTCGTAAGAGGTCGACTTAACAAAAGATGGGAGGTGATATTTTTTTGGTTTTGGTCGATGAGGAATGTTTGGATGTATAATGAGATTTAGAAGGTTAACGATGTTTACATGTAGAGTGTGATTTGGATGGTGGAAGATGGTTAGGGAGATGATTGGGATATAAAGGTAGTGGATAAAGAGGTACAAGGACAAGAAGACCTTTGTTAATGATATTTTGGACATAAGACCAAAATTACATGTAATATTTGGTTGAATTTCCAAGGGTGTGATGGTAGTCACAATAAAAATGTTCCTGATATCAAGATGGTTTAGGAAGGTTGTGATTGTGTTATTTGATTGGGGGATGGATGGTGATGTTGAACATTTTAGATGATCGAATATGGTGGTCAATAGTTCTCTCTTAAAGGAGTGAAGTAGTTTAGGTCAAATGGTTTAGAGGGAGTAGGAAAAAATGGTGCAAGATTAGGTGGTTTATGCGATGGCTTGGCTGATTTAGATTTAGGATTTGGATTCAATTGGTGTTTCTCATAAGATGAAGAGGATATGTTAAACATATGGTCTAAAGTGGATGGTTTTGGTTTGGAGGCCGAAGTATATTTGGCTAATTTTGGATTGGTTGGATTATGTAATTTTGAGGTAGATGGTTATGTCTTAGGTTTATATTGTTTGTGATTATTATATGAATGGGATGTGGTAGATGTAGATGAAGGGGATTGGTTATATTTAGATGAAGGGGTTAGGTTAGATTTATATTAAGGGGATGGGTGTTGTGTAGGAACCAAATTGGATTTGGTCGATGTAAGGGATGAAGTAAATGAAGATAGCATATGATTCTCATTAGATTGGGTAGGAGATGGGGTGGGGAGAGGATTTGTATTGGATTGGTTTGGTTTATAAGTTGGTGACTTAGGAGTTACTTTATATGTTTTAGGATTGAGGATGGGGGAGATGAAATAGGATTAAAGGATAGGATAGTGTGAGATTAAGGTGATTAAGGAAATGGATTAGGATTATATGTGGATGAAGATGATGAGGGTGGCATAGGAGCTAAATTGGATATTTTAGGATTAGGGGTATAAGAGGAGGAGGGTGACTTAGAAGTCACGATAGATGAGATAGTATTCAAATTATTGGGCTTAGGTGATTTAGGGGATGAAATAGGATTAGAGGATACATTTGAGGGTGGATTAGGGGATGTGGGACTATCTAAGAGAAATTATGTAGGATTGGATTGAGGTGATGAAGATGACAAGGATTAAGGACTAAGATGAGATGTCGGGGATATTGATTTAGGATTAAGTTGTTGGGATTATTTTGGATATATGAATGACACCCGATGATAGGTTTTATGATGATTAGATTTAGGGTTTGAAATTTTGGATGGTGGTGGATTATTTGCATGAATTTAAATGGTAGGAAGGTGTGGGTCATGATGATTGATTGAGTATTTGGAGGATGGGGTCTGGGATGGTTTTGTAGGTTTGGAATTCATGCCCAGATTATCAAGGACATAAATGAGGTCCTCTTGGTCTAGTTCAATGAAGAAGTCAATGGGGTGAGTGGTAGGGATATTAGGAAGGGAAAATTTTAAATGAAATTGGTTAGAAGATGATGGTCTATTAGGTGATTATTCAATACATGTTTTAAGGTTAAATATTTGTTGATTAAATTTTTGTATGGTTTTTAGGATGTTATGATCAATATGGGATGGATGGTTTGGACAATGAGGATGTGATTGGTTAAGGTAGGATGTTAAATTTGAGATTTGTTTGTTAATATGTTGGATAGTGTGTGGGACTACATGGTCAAAGTGAGATGGTTGACTTAGATGGATGAGGGATAAAGGGATAACTTGGTTGATGGATTTAGATAAGAGGTAGGGGTTTGGATGTGGGTTTAGGTAGGATGGGGATTGAGGATCAAAGGTCATGGTTAGATAGGATGTGTGGGGGATTAGTTTTGGATTAGGATTTTGGATTAAGGATGGTGGTGAGATTAATATTAGGATCATGTAATTAAGGATGGATGATTACAATATTGTTTGATTAATTAAACATTTAAGGTGATAGGATGGTTAAATGTGTTCACAAGCACACAACAAACATGTAACACACACCTTAACTAGTTAAGTGGGATAGTAATCACTCTATAGCCCAATTTCAATATCACACATCGATGATGGTGCCACAATTGGGTCTCCACCTATGTGTCAATGTGGGATCAGCTAGAGGGTGATCTTGGGGAGTGCAACCTCCTTGAATTATAGCTCACTATACGGCCATGAGGTTACCTATTCTAGGATGCACAAGCTCACTATGGGAGTCCCCGATATTCCTTGTTGTACATGGGTGCCAAGTTTATGTTGTAATTATGTTGTCTAAGGCCTAGTTCTTAGGACATGGAATCCCCTCACTTCACGCTGCTCTTAAAACAAGTAAATGTTTATCCAATAAAGACAATTCTCCTTGAATTTTTATACCCCACCATAACACCTTTGGGTGTGTCTACGTGTGTGGAGATGAATCCCATCGTCATGAGACCTCTAATACTATGAAAAGTGTGTGTATATCACTTCCATGTCATGTTTCACCTACAAAAGAAAATGGGAAGGCTAATCACTTTTGATCCTCAAGATCATCCTAGGATGCGAGAGGAGAGCATACATGGTTTTCCTTCGGGATAAACAAACCACAAAGGAGAACACACAAAAGGGATGATAAAATGGAAGATAATTAAATGCTAGATGATAAAATGAAATGATAAATATTATTAGTTTGATGATTGGGTCTTCAAGAGGAGGCCCTACAAAACAAGGGTTAGTAGTTTGATTTTTAAACCCAATATCTTGGACTAAACAAGTTGTAAAGAAAAAGTATTAGTAGTTTTGAATTGATTTTTAACTTTGGTAAGTGTAAGAAGATACACATAAAGTTTTAGTATTTGGGAAGAAGTAAATATAACTCAATGTGTAGTTAAAATGACAAGATTTAGCAAAATTAAAACCATGAAAAAATTAAACTATTAAATTCTAAATTAACATTTTCATTGCATAGATATTTTTAATACCTGTTCGAGAAAAAATGGAGTCGTTTTGAGTTCAGGATCAAAATTTATGGCTCTCGAAAGGTAGGGAAAAAAATCAAAAAAAAGTGAAAAACATAGCAGAGAGCCCCAATTCAATACATAAGTGCCAAGACACATGTCATAGGCACCATTTTGTGAGAAAAACTGAAGATGAGCACAAAAATTCTAATTGTGAAGGTGTAAACAAAAGTGAAAATTCTTGAAACTTGGACAGATTGTTCTAGGGATAAAATAGATTTGAAAAAATAAATAAGTGTATGGTAATCCCCATAGTGTGTGTCAAAATGTATATGTTAGAAATATTAGTGAGTGAAAATGTGGGAAAACAAAAAAATTCTTCCCTAGTATAATCTTATAAAAAAAAACTCGAGATAGAGCAATGGATTGAGAGGCGGAGAGAAATGATACATGCACTTACCAAGAATATTGCAAGACTCATCCTTTGATGTATTGGAATTTCTCTTGATTGATATTGGTTTCTTCTGATTTTGGTGGAGACACATGAGCAACACCTCCCTAGGTTCCCTTTGAATTGCTTGATGAATATGAAGGAGTAAATGATGATAGATTGTAGATGATTGATGGATTGATTGAATGATTCAAGAAGATGAAATGGAATAGGATTGGTATTAATTTTCAAGCTATTCTCTCATGGAGGATGAGAGTTCAATTTATAGTTTGTGGGTGGAGGATTCAATGGCTAAGATGAAGCCATGTTGGATTTGGATCAAGGGTGGAGAGTGCATGTGAGGATTAGAGGATTATAAAATGGATATTTCTAGAATTTGAGATAGATCTCCATTGAATTAAAAATTTGAATTTTTAAATATGAAAGAGGGAAATTTAGAGAGGCTTCTAGAAATAGAAGCCTCTAGATTTAAAGGTGAGGATATGATTAGGATTATAATTAGATTAGGTTAATAAATTATGGTTAGGGGTGAGGTTACATAGAAAGGCTAGGTGTAGGGATGTGTAGATTAGGTAGTAGGTGAGGTGTAGGAATATTAAATTCCTATAAAATGTTAATGAAGGATTAAAATAAGATAATAGGATATAATAATGAAATAAAGGTGATTAATGATAAGATGGGATAAAATAATGAATTAAGAGGATAAATAATGGAATGATGGGATAAAAGGGTTAATATGATAAAATGTGTTAAATAATAATAACTAATTATTATATGGATGGGGTTGGGATATTTGTAGGATAGATTAATCGTAATTAATCATGTCGACATTTTAGATGTCTACAATAAAGGTTGTCAATCAAGTGTCTTTAGTTACTAAAAATGCAATGGTATATAGTCATTATATGGTCTTAATCAAAGTTATTTTCCATAAAAGTGAATACATTATTGTTTCCTTTTTTATCACATTTGTGTAAACATTAATAGTCGCAATCAATTTTTGTATTTTATTTTCTAGTTGTTCGTCTAAGTTATAAAACTATCATATTGTCAAGGTAGCTAAAGCGATCTCAATTTTTTGTTGTGTTATTCTATTGTCCTTGTAATAATAGTATTGTCAAAAAAATATGACATAAAATAATTCATTGTGATTCAAAGTCATTGTCAAAAAATTTTAAAATAAAAATAAATTGCCTTACGGATGCATTTTCGGTGGAATCTGATGTCTGAGATAAATTAATGAGCCTTAAATTCACAATCTAATGAGTTAGAAATATATGATCTAATGATGGAGGTAATAGAGGTTAGAGGTCAATAAATGACCTCTCGTTAATCATCAACGATGGGGTTGTATATCTATTATGGTGAAAATAAAATGTGGTGAGAGTATTTTTTTCAAATATGCTTCATTTCGGTTTTTATATTTTTCAATGTGTATTGTGGATACTGGAAAAACAATTGTATTGGAGGGAAAATGACTGTAGATATCCTCTAGCTGAGGAGATCCTCTAATTGTTGTATTTTTGGAATATTATAGGTTCGTGAATATATTCACTAGCAATGGTGATCCGGGCATGAAAGAAGATCTGTAGAAATTATATGTAGTTTGGTATGATTTTCTTTTCAGTGTTCCTAAGTGGAAATTTCACATTGTGGGGGGAACATGACACCAACATTACATTTCCATTCTATAAGAAACTAGATAATTTCAAGGGTAGGTTCCAATGGCGGTGGAATTTTTCTATAAAATTCGAGATCGAGTGGTAGTTATCAACAACACTATCTATGAAATTACAAACATTACTATTCTTATAGGATGTAATGTGAAATCTCTTTCCACTATGTGTTTGATTTTTCAATTTTCTAATAAGTGATCATTGATTCCTATATACTTGATGTACAAGCATAGCGGAAAAAAATCACCAGAGTAATTATGTTCGTGGATATTGAAAGGGTTTATAGGAGGATTTATAAAACCACATGAGGTTAACATTGATGGGGCATGTTCATGTCAAGGTTAGTAGTAATCTTGTTTAAAACCATGGAAGGAGAGATCCTTTCTTTTAGATCGATATTATGATTCACATAGTAGGACATGTTTCACATGGGTGATCATCTTGCATATGAGGTTTAGAATTTTTTTCTACTCTATTTACACTAAGGGGTAATATTAGGAAATATGATTTAGTGCTCCATGTGTTTGGGTAAATAATAATTACATGATTAATTATTATCATGTAAAGTAAGTTAGTTTTATCCAAATAATTCCTCTGGTTATTTTGAAAAACTTACATCCATATTTTGGCTTTGTGACCTTCATTGCAGGTTATGCACACTTCAAATTGTCTCTTTGACACATATCCCAAGCTCTATTCCTCACGTACTTTACGTGTTCTGATTCTACACTTTCCATCCTTCCATTTTCCTTTTCCTCTTTGCTCCATTCTCCCTCGTGCACACCCTCTATGCATTCACCTTCTTCCCTACAGTTTATACACCATGCGCGCACATGCCCTAAACTTGCTTCAAAACAAGCTAAGTCCACGGAACTCTCGCGTGCTCCGCACATTATTTTGTAATAATTGTGCCTCAACCATACGTCCTTCCTCAGGTATTTCTCCCATTTCTTCCCATGCGCATTACCTCTGCGCGTGTCTTCCCTCTATTTTCCTTTTACACCTCATTCTTCCGTGTGCATGAATTTGTGCCTTCTTGATGCCCTCTATGCCACATGTAAATCTATCCGAGCTTGAGTGTGTTACACATAACCAATCAAATCACACCAATAGGGAACTAAATCCTTGCAACAAACAAATGGGTGATACATGGCGACTGATAAAACAAATCAATAGTTGGCCACTCTTTCATCTAATTAATTCATGCCACATGTATTGCATTTCCAATTAGCATTGTGAATCTTCTCCGACGAAATAAATTTTGTACCAATGCTTAGATCCTTGCGCATCCAAATTTTTGGAGATCTACCGACGTGGGCTACGTGTTAGACCATTCAAATTTGAATTTTAGTGAGATTTTGTAGGTGGGAAGACAGAAAACATATTTCACGCCATTAATGTGGAATCTAATTGCTCCAAACCACCTAATTCACTTTATATCTTGACCCTTTATTCTCGCAACACACACTAAACAGACATGGAGAAGTGCACTTGATAGTTTGCAAGTGGATTTACGGTATTCATGGCTATTGGTTTAGTTTTTAAATCAGGTTTTCCCTCCTCCTCTTATCTCTCATCGATCTATCTATAAATGTAAGAGATTGTCTCATTATAAAGGGTTGGAAATTTTTGTTCCTCTAGCATTTGCTAAGGACTCCATATATTTGCATTTTGAGTTGCGAGACATTTAGATCTAGTTTTTGCATTTGAATATCGGCCTTCGGATGCCATTGTAGAATCGATTGTGAATTCGTAGAGGTAATAGAAGCATATTTTTGTGGTTATTCTCAGCCTTAACATGTTTATATTCTTATTTCTTTCTTTTTGTTCACATTCTATGTTTGTTGTGTCATTTTAAGTTCCTTTTAGCTCTATTTTCTGGTTTTGTTACATGAAATTGATGACATGAATATGCTCTGGTCTATGCTACACATGCCTAACATCCCCTCATGATTTCTCCTTCATTTTCACTCAAAATAGATAGTGTTCATCCCACTTTTTTGGTGCTATCACCTCCCTTAGATTAGTTTTCCTTTTTTATCCTTCTTTCCCTGGTCCCTTGGCTTTTTTAGCTTAGATTTCTATTTCGGCATTAGGAGTAGTTGTAACAGAATAAGAGAAATAGGTAGAGGCACCGGCCTTTTTGGAGACTTGTCTTAAGCACGCAAGGTCCCACAACTTAGAGATGGTTCCATTGTTATCTCAAATAACTTAGTTCTACTAGATTCAAGACATAGGTTCACGTTTTGACCAGCAACAGTTTAGTATATATTGTTATATATTTATTTTATAAACAACTTACATTTGAAAGCATTGAAATCTTATATTTCACATTGCTAAGTTTGGTATGTGATTTAGCAATTTCCAACCTTTGGAGGATTTTTTTAACACGTCTGGAAACTCCCAAACACTTAGATTTGTTGGCTTAGTAGCTAGACTTCCTTTTATGAGAAGAGTGCACATAAGACAAAGTGTTGTAGCCAAGGGATCTTTTGAATATCTCTATCTTTCAATAAGAAGCACATGCAATGTGAGCTCCCATGCACACGTCCCCATCTCCAATGTGTTGCACCCATTCCACTCCTCACAACAGACTCTATGCAATCTATCATGATTTTACAACCACCTCCTCCTCTAAGGAACTTTTCTAACTTCACTTATGGAATCCCTCTTATTCTCAATACATAACATGATATGCCGAAACCACACTCAATAACATTTCATACTTCACCATTAATAATCATGTTACACTGTTGAACACACATTCAGGATGTGGCCAAATTTGTTTCTACTTGATCATGTATGATGATGTAGCGGTCAAGCTACTTACAACTTATTTTTAAGGAAAATTGCTCCAATGGTATCATGACTTGAGGCTTACATCTATTTCCACCGGATAAGCTTGGTACAACTCTATGCAACTATTTTGAAGACAAGTCAAATCACCTATCTTTGGTGGAGCAACTGACTACAACAAAAATAGTACCCAATGAGCAGATGATTAGTTTCAACATCATATTCTAGAAAACTTGGGATAGAATTACTCAAGTGGTAAGTCATATATCCCAAAGATGAATTCCTTTACTATCTAATGGAATTGAATAATGACATCTCAATCATGATTCAATCCATGGGAGGAAGGAATTTACCTGTTGCATACAACATTGCCATAAGGGAAGAAAATAACCTCATCCAAGTGGGTAAGTTGTCTCCTATACCTCCCATGCATTTATTTACAGAGATGTTTCTAGTGCCCCAACCTTATATTTCCCATATCCTAGTGAATAGAATGCAACCTTTGTTGTATGTATGTCCTATTCTCTTGTATAGCGAGAAGGAGGAGGATGAAATGAAATCCCTAAACAGAACTTGTCTAATAAAGTCATATCCTTGGAAAATTTGTTAATATCCACCAAGAAGAGGAAAAGAAAGTAAGGTTCTTAAGACCCCGCCATTTTACATTTCCTTGATCATAGGAAAACATCTTTTCATAACTACATGATTGATTCGATGCTAGTACTTTTCTCATGCCTAAGAAAATTACTCATGTCCTAGGTCTTAAGTACAGTCCCTTAGCAAAATGAGTCCTACAACTTGATGGTTCAACTATCACCACATTGGGAATCATCAAGAACCTTGAGTTGACCTTCCATGCATGTCCAAGTCTCACAATAACTAAAAATGTGTAAACCATTGATTTACCCCCTCTAGTTTCCTTATGTACTATCAAGGGAATTTATTGCTAAGGTGTGTGGTTACTTATCATCCGATTGGACCCATATGCTACTCAAGACAAGATATGGTACCCAGGTTTACCATATAATCTGAGCCAATATCTCCCTATCATGTAGATTTATATGACCCAACTCCTCTCCAAGCCAATTTCCTAATCCAAGAGGAACAAGTTTCAATCTCTTAAGAGCAACTGTCGTGCCTCCTATTCTTGAATTAGTGTTAGATGAATGGGTAGAGTGACACAATAAATTTGAATCATATTCTCAAGAGATAGAATCTTATGAAATAGCGCTTGGTACATATTACATCCTTGAAGAAGAATTGGTGTTGTCGTGCATGCTTAAGCGAATGAAGAAAACATGGGTCTCAGTGAAAGTTATACTTTGAGGATCCGTAAGCGAGAATGACATGGGTGCAAAAATTTTCTCATTTCTCCTAAGGATGACAAATTATTCTTTGCGCATAGATTGTAATTTACATGCTACAACAACATAGCATAATATGAGGTGCTAGTGCATGGTCTCCGATTGTACAAAACAAAAATATCAAGGCACTACAAATCTTTGGAGATACGTAACTAATTATCCACCAAGTCAAATATAAGTGTGCTACAAACAATAAGATTCTTAAATATTATAAACATAGATTTTGGGACCTTCTTGAGAGATTTGATGCTCTGAATATTCAAGTGGTGCTATGTAAAATGAAAAATAATTTGATCAAATGGTCACGCTTAGTTCACAGCTTCTCCCCAATTGAGGACTTTGTCAAAGGAAACACTTAGCACATTAAGATGGTGATCAGGCCATCCATCCCAAACAATAACACTAACTCGCAAGTGTTTGATAATGACATGTAGATCATCCAATTCATCCATAACAAATCTTATTTTTCATCAAGCATGCAAGAAAACTTGCATGACAGCTAAGGTGACCAAGTAATACAACCAAGACAAATAAGTTGCCTAAAGGGCTGGCCACCTTAGAGAAAATATTTATCCCTAATGATGAGTTCAAGGGTGAAGAAAATAATATGCACATGGAGCAATAATAATGCTCCCAAGTCACTATTGTGCATGACAAGGATTTTTTGCTTAGTAAATCTTGTGTGCATGAAGAAAGGCATGCATTCATATATCTTTGTTAGAACTATACTTGAATTATTTTTGTGGGAATATGAAGACCTTAAATTTCTTGATTCAAGTGTTTCTCAACACTCCATTGACCTTGATCCTAGTATCAAGCCTATCATACAAATGTTTCGGCGGTCAATCCAAAGATAGAGCCCCTGATGAGGAAAGAGTTGTCTAAACTCATTGAGGTGAAAAGAATTTTTCCTATAAAATACTCTACCCGGGATGTGAATCTACTTCCAATGTATAAGAAGAACGATGAAATCAAAATCTATGTTGATTTTAGGGATTTAAACAAGGCATCTTTAAAGGATAATTATCATTTTCCTTCTTAGGATTAGATTTTGCAAAATTTTTTGGTCTTGCAGAGGTTTTCAATTTTGGATTGGTATTCTAGTTTCAACTAGATTTTGGTCAAGTAAGAGGATCAATGAAAATGACGTTTACAACCAAATGGGGAACATATGCATATCAAAATATGCCCTTTGGTCTATCAAATGCAAGCGCAACCTTTCAATGTGTCATTGATATTGCCTTCAAAGGTTACATCAATGAGTTCATCTTGGTTTACCTTGATGATATTAACATCTTCTCAAAGCAGAGCGGATCACATGCCACACCTAGAAAATTATTTGAGAGATACAAAAAGTTTCAGGTATCACTTAACACCAAAAAATGCAATTTTTTTGTGGTTTTACAGGATGGATTCGTAATTGATCTTGAGAGTGTTTCAACCATCTTGGCCCTCTCTTTTTTAGTGCATAAGAAATCCCTTCAATCCTTTATAGGAAAGGTTAACTTTGTTAGGAGATTCATTCCTAAATTTGTAGGATTGGTAAATCCCATCACCCTCATGCTCAATAAATATGTAGCCTTCGGGTGGACGGTAAAAGGTAAGGATAACTTAAATAAGATCAAGAAATATATTTCTTGTGCACTAACACTCATCAACCCAGTTATGAAAAGTATTTCATTCTCTATGCTTATGACATCGATTCAAGTGTTACTATCTTGACACAAGAAAATGAATAAGGGTTGGAGCATATAGTGGATTTCTTTAGCCAAATGATGAAGGATTATGAGTTGAGATACAGTCACACAAAGAAACAAGTCTATGTCATCATGCACACACTCAATAAATTTAAAAGTTTGTTCTCTACAAACCACATCAAGGTGCTAGTTTCACACGCAATTGTTAGATACCTCATCATGGAAGATGAGATCAACAAGAAATGAGTGTGATGGGTGACCAAAAGTATGGAGTATGATGTGACTATCAAAGCTATGAAGTTGGTTAGAGGTAACATGTTTTACAAGTATCTTATTGAGGACGCATAGAATGAACCTAGGAATTCATTATTCCTAGATGAAGAGCTCCCATGCACATAACCCAAACAAAGTCACACCCATGGCACATGTGGCTGGATGAAGGACATGATCTCATTCCTTTCTTAGGGCACATACCTTCCTAGTTTAAATAAATCAAAGAGAGTACATCTTATATTGTAGTCTATTCCTTATGTTTTAATTGATGTCCTTCTCTTCAAAATGAATCTTGATCACCTGTTGTTGAGGTGTATTGACAACGCCTAAACTAAAAAAGATTTAGCATAATTTCATGATGGATTCTTTGGTGGAAACTTCTCTGGAAATTCTATATCAATGAATATCATAATGGAAGGACTCTTTTAGCCTACCTTGTTTGCGGATGCGCACAGTGGGTTGAAAAATACAAATAATGTGCTTTCTTTATAAGAAAGAAAAAATTGGCAACGCTTCCCCTTTGACCAATCCAAGTAGATCAACCTTTTCCAAAATGGGGTCTCAACTTCATATGTATGATCAATCCTCTTTCAATTTTTGGGCATAAATGGGTGCTAACAACTACATATTACTTCACAAGATGGAAAGAAGTTGTCGCACTCAAGGAATCAACCGATTCAATAATCTTGGACTTTCTCAAGGGAATTATAACCAGGTTTGGTGTCCCTCGGACCATTATCTCAAATAATGTGAAATCCTTCCTCGGTAATTAAATCACTAATTGGGATCTTATCCTTGGTATATACTTGAAAACCTCTTCCAAATATTACCCTCGGGAAATAGCTTAGTAGAATCAATAAACAATAACCTTATCATAATCATGAAGTGGACAATGAACATCAACCAAATGTAGTAGCACATAAAGTTCTTGCACATGCTCTGGGCGAGATAGAATCCTAGAAAAAATAGTAATAGGAACATCTCCTTATAATCTCATCTATAATAAAGAAGATAGACTCCCCTTATCTCTTAAATTACCTTCATTTGAGATTTCCCAAAAAATTAGAGTTTGAGGGCATGGAGTAGAGAGAAATTAGAATGGAAGAGTTGTTTGAACTCGACGAATCAATAAAATCTGACATGATCAAGCTAGAATAGCATCAGGTTAAGCAATAAAGAAGTGGTTTTACAAAAAAGGGTAGGCCTCAAGATTTCAAATTTTGGGACTTGGTTTTAAAGTGGGATGCTAACATAGCTAAACTAGGGTGCCATTCAAATTTTGATGCACTTTACAAAGGGCCTATACATCATCAACTCATGCAAGGAGGATAATTATTTTGAATTGTCTCATCTTGATGGAGACATGCTACAAATCCCAGTCAATGGGATCTATCTTAAACCCTTCCATTGATTTTGTTGCATCACCTTGTAAATATTAGAGTAGTTTCAATTCCTCCAAGTGCGTTGTGTGCACATCATTCTATTTGTACATATTTATTTCTTCTCACTTCCTTTTTGCATGCTCTTTTGTTGATTCCAAGATGTCGAGTAGTTTTTAGTAGTTTCCAATGGTGTTTTAGGATTCGAACAAGAGTTCAAAAATGTTTCATCGAGTGACTTCAAGGGGTAGTTATTTAGGGTTACTATGTCGAAATCTCATAATTACATAGCAAAATCCATGCCCAATGAATGCTCCAAGCTACTAATCTCCTTCATCTACTAGGAAGATGGAACTGAAATTCATCAAAATTATTATCCAAATAACTCCTGGTTACTTTGGACAAATTATATCCAAATTATTTTGGATTTGTGACCTTCATTAGAGGTTGTGCACACTTTAAATTATCTCTTTGGCACATTTCCCTAGTTGCATTCCTCAAAATCTTTACACACTTTGCTTCTATGATTTCCATCCTTCCATTTTCATTTTCCTATTTATTCGATTCTCCCTTACGTGGACCATCTATGCATTTTCCTTCTTCCATGTAGTTCATAAACCCTATGTGCACTCACCTTGAACTTGCATAAAAATCAGCAAAGTCCCCAGCACTCTCACGTACCTTGTATATTATTTAGTAATGATTGAACCTCAACCATACGTTCCTTCCTCAAGTATTTCTCCCATTTCATCTGGCGTTTATAACCTTTTTGTGCGTCTTCGCTCTATTTTCCTTTCATGCCTCATTCTTCCACGTGCATGACTTTGCACTTTCTTATGTGCCCTTTGTGCCATGAGGAAATATTTTAGAGCTTGATTATGTTACACGCAACCAATCAAAGTGTGCCAATAGGGCGTTGAATCCTTGAATAAACCAAAGGTGATACATGGAAGAAACGACAAAAAAATCAATAGTTGGCTGATCTTTTAGGCGATCAGCACACACCATGTGTCTTGCATGCCCTGTTAGCACTACGAATCTTCTAACAGTCATAGCTTCATTGTAGTTCTCGATCCTTGCGTACCTAGATGTTTTTAGAAATATGTTGATGTGGGCTACATGTTAGACCATTCAAATTCAAATTTCAGTAGGATTTAGTAGGAGGGAAGCTGGAAAATATATTTCACGTGATTAATTTGGAATCGATTGCTTCAAACCACCGGATTCACTTCATATATTGCCCCCTTTCTTCCTCAACATGCCAAACAGATATAGAGAAGTGTACTTAACAAATGTAGGTAGATTTTCGGGCATTCATGGTCTGGTGGTTGAGTTTTCAAATAAGATTTTCCCTCTTTTCCTATTCTCTCTCATCGATCCATCTATAAATGTAAGATCTTGGCTCATTGTAAAGTTAGACATTTTTTCTCCACTATCATTTGCTAAAGACTCCATATCTCTACATTTTGAGTTGTATACCTCTAGATCTGGTTTGTGTATGTGAATATCATCCTTTGGATGCCATTAGTATCGACTCGTGCATTCCCGAAGTAATAGAAGCATCATTTTTTGGCTATTCTTTTCCTTAATGTGTTTATATTCTTCTTTCTTGATTTCTGTTCGCATTGTGTGTTATTTTTGTCATTTTAAGTTCCTTACAACTCTATTTTTTGTTGTGTTCCATGAAATCAATGGCATCAATGTGCTCTAGTCTTTTCTATGCATTCCTAGCCTCCTCATGCTTTCTCCTTCATTTCCACTCAAAATAGATAAATTTCATCCCACTTTTTTAGTGTTGTTACCTCCCTTAGTTTTATTTTCCCTTTTGTTATCCTTCTTTCCCTAGTCACTTGGCTTGTTTAGCTTAGACTTCCATTTCAACATTAGGAGTAGCAGATAGCGAGAGAAATAGGTAGAGGCACCGGCCTAATCTGAGGTCTATCTCAAGTGTGTAAGGTCCCACAACTTGGATATGGTTCCATTGTTGTCTCAAACAACTCAGTTCTACCAAATCGAGACACGGGTGCATGTTTGATGCCTAACTTTTAGTATATATTATTATATAGTTGTTATATAAAATAACTTATAACAATTGTTTGCAAGTGTGTTTAAACTACTCACGTAAATAATATGTCGGAGAGATATTCATGGGAGTAGAGGTTATAGGTACCTCTTAAATTATGTTATAATTTTAGGATTCTAATAAATACAGATCTAATCAACTTATATATTATAAAATGTTATAATAAATATTAAAATAAATATTACATCATAACATAAGTAAATAAAGAAATACTTACAGGAAATAAATAACACGATGACATAGTATTTATAGTAGAAAACCCCAATAGGATAAAAACCACTTTGAAAATAACCTTTTACTTTAGATAAATTATTTTACATCCAATAAGATCACCTCCTCCTTTAAAACCCTATTTACCAAAGGTAAAACCAAATCACTTGATTTGCACACCTTTGATATATTTCCCAAATATATCAAATGAGGACCTAAATTCCTTTTTATATAAGATGATCGGGTATGTCTCCCGACCCACCTTTTCAACCTAAAATGGTTGACACATATACCTAGGTGAGTGTATTTAATAAATATAAACATAAATTATTCACATTATTAAATACTTACCTAATGTATATTACCTAGGTATGAATATTTAATAATAGAAAATTATTTCATATTATTAAATATTTAACCTATATAATAGTGATGGACCCATATTAATTAAGGGTTGGTCAGACCACTTAATCATTATGTTCCAACACTCCCCCTTAATGTTAAGTGGGATAACATATGTCAATAGATTACCTGCCCGTGGTACACTACAAGATTTATAATCCTTAAACCATAAAGGTTTTAGGGTAGCATATCGTGAAGGAATTAGAACACCTTCATCATACTCAATTTACCTTTTGGTAAAAAGGATTTGGAATCCCAAAGATCATCCCATGATCAATGGTTAAGTATGATTTGTGAGTTTTACATGTTCTCACAGGTTCTCATAAAAGGTTATTGAACCCAAGCATATAGGATTTTTTTACAACCAAGGACCTCCTTAACAATATGTTTGTACTGGATGTTTACCAGTAAACATAATAACACTAAAGAGTTTATTGAAGACCTCCTTTAAGATTTTTCCACACTTCTTTCTAAAAAAGAAGCCGATGAGGTATACATACCTGAAAGTTTTTTTACACTTTCTTGAAGGTATTTTACAAATGTCTCAAGGTTTTTTTCAAAAATCAAGTTCCATTATGATGTGACATTGTCATGCACACTCCCCCTCAAAGGAAACTCTAAAAATATAAGATTTTCATGAAAGTGAAAACTTTGTAGCACTCAGGGACTTTGTGAAGATGTAAGCAACCTGCTCTTCATTCAACATGAACTTGAAGTTTATTTCATCACTTAGCACCTTCTCATGGGTGAAGCATATATGTATCTCAATGTGCTTCCTCCTCTGATGTTAAACTGGATTATTACTCAAGAGTAATAAAACTCTAACCACCACATAGAAGAGGAATACTTCCTTTAACTTCTATGTGTATCTCTACCAATAGCTGCCACAACCACATGGCTTCTTTACTTCTTCCATTGTACTTCTCGCCTCAGTAGAAGAAATGGAGACTATTGATTACATTTTTTTCCAAGTAATGGTTCCTACACCAAAAAAACTTGAACACATCCAATATATTTTATAACACAACATCAATATGGTTAGAATCACAAAATCCATATAAGATAGCATTTTCATTCTTAGTATAATGCAACCCATAATTGATTGTTCCTTTAATATATCTAAAAAAAAATTGTAAGATTCCAATGATCTCTAAAAAGGTTTCGCATAAAACTTGAATTAATTCCTACCGTATATGACATGTCTAATCTAGTTATAGTTAGATAAATCAAACTATCAACTAAAAGCGTATATAAAATAAGATCAAAATTTTTCATATGCATATTTAGGATTAATATTTATTCCAACTTCCATTGAAGTAGAAAATTGTTTACAATCAATCATAAGAAACTTTTTCAATATAATGGTTGTGTATTTTGTTTTAAAAATTAATAATAGAATGAAATACAATCATAAAAAGAACATGATGTGAGAGACCTAACTCATTCATTTCAAATTACTCGCTTCAACTTCTCTTTAATCCTATGAATTAAATCAGAATTGTCACCATTCATAAGTAAATCATCAACATATATACATATAATGATAATATGTGAGCTTTATTACTTAATGAATGAATATATCATTTTAGAAGAAAATTAACAAAACCTAACAAATTAAAAAGGAAACCATTTTCACATACCAAGCTCTAAGAGCTTGTTTTAAACCTTACAAGGATTTCTCAACTTACAAACATAGTTTTCTTTACCAGTTTATTCAAATCCTTTAGGTTGAAACATGTAAAGTTATTTTTTTGAATCACAATTCAAAAAATATTTTTATTATCCATTTGGTGGATTTCCCACCCAAATTTAGCAACAATTGCAAATAAGACCCTAATAGTACTCATTTTAGTTACATGGGAAAATGTCTCAACATAATCAATACCGGGTTTCGAGTGAAACCTCTAGAACGAGTCTAGATTTATGTTTTTATACTACCATAAACATTATATTTTACTTTATATATCCACCTAGACCTTATAATAATTCATGGCTCAGTTCATACAAGGTAATTAATGCATGGTACATATGATGGCTTCTGGTCATTTTCCTAAGGTTAATAGGATTTGAACTTTCCAACATAGATTGAGCCCAATTTAATTTTTTATCTAGGAAGATTAGAGTTTCAAAAACATCTACAATATCAAAACATCATTATGGCCATTTACTAAATCAAAATCAAAACCATCATTTAGAAGCATTGAATGAAGTAACTTCAAGAGAAGAAGATAACACATGTAAACCTTTCACTAGATTATATCTAGACATTCATATAAGATTCGATAATTAACATGTCTAACCTTTCATGCCATAGTTTTGAATTATTCAAACTTTGAGAAACAAAACAAGATGCAGAAGATAAATCATCAAAAATATATAGACCATATCTTTGAATTCCTTCAGCTATTATATTATCATTACTATTCTTGATATGCCAAGTATCTTTCAAAATTTTAATAGCCAAACCATCATGAATAAAAGGTTCTTTTTATCTTAGGAAAAACATTATTCAAAACACCATTTTCAAATTTTACTTTTCCTTTCTCTATTGCTTCTAAAGATGAGTTATCGCCAAGATACACACATTCATTGATTTTCACAACATCAAATAAAGAATTTGAAACACCAGTCATATGATTTGATACACCTAAATCTAGAATCCATTCAGAATTAGAGGAAGAATACAACGCAACATATAATGTAACAGTTTTAGGAATATCATTAGAGCTATCCTTTTTCCTTAAATTGTACTTAGAAGAAACAATTTGTTTTTTATTTTTATGGATAGGTTTCTTAGTTTTTAATCTTCCTTTTTATGTCCAAATTTAACACATTTGTGACAGTTACCACTAAAGATAACACACAATTTATCGAATAAAAACTATTTTTATCAACAAAAGAATATTTAGATCTAAATTTTTGATCTGAGAAGGGCTTGTGAGGTTTGAACTTTGAATTCCGAGCAAGAAGTGCCTAAGAGGAATTCTCCTTAGAGTCAAAGTTCATCATCACTTGCTCTTCATGTATCAGAAGTGAACTCAAGGTATTTAAATAAGGTAGATCATTTTGTTCGATATTGAGAGTTCAAGATAGAAATAAAATTTCTAAATATTTCATGTATATTTAGTTGAACAATAAAGTAGATTAGTTTTTCATCAATTAAATCACAATTGCATCCATCTAATTGTGCTTTAATATTTTTAATTTTGGCTAAACAATTAACTAATTTTTCATCTCCTTTCATAGGAGTTGTAAGTAATTCTATAACTAATTTATTAATTTTTGATAAACATGTTCCTTTAATACATGGATTCTATTCGCGTCCATACCTCTTTCATATGTTCGATATTACCAATGTGTATAAGGTACTCA
Organism: Taxus wallichiana var. yunnanensis; assembly: GCA_018340775.1. NCBI lineage: Eukaryota > Viridiplantae > Streptophyta > Pinopsida > Cupressales > Taxaceae > Taxus > Taxus wallichiana. Next base: position 737,920,940 of record CM031241.1, read on the forward strand.
TCGTTCACATTGCACAAAATCATGGAAAGAGCCTCATGCATTTGTTGCAAGAATGCTTTCATGTTATCTACAGTTTCTTGTTGCGTGGTGGGAGAAACCTCAGATCCAGAAAAAATTGTCCAAAGTTTCCTCGCCGTAAGGTCTGATTTGACACTGATTTTCCAAATGTTGTATTCTGTTCCATTCAAGATTAGGGTTTTGTCAAGACAGAAATAGTTGGACGCCATTATTTTCCTGAACTTGTAAAACACACCCCATTTTAATATACAATGTACCACAGAGTTAGATATATATTTATAAAAAAAAATAACACTTTTAATAGAAACATATCTAAATTTTATAGATCTACATAAACTATTGAATCATAACTAATTCTATCATTACAATGCATATTAAAATTAACCTCCCATGATCAAAATAATAACCCGCAATATAAAGGACTTTGCATTATACCCCAGACTTACATAAAAAAATTTGACCATATAGAAGTGAAGAAGAAACCCCTAAGAATGCAAACCAACTTCAAATTTCTAGAAAAAAAATATTGTAGACCAAGATCCGGTCAGCTTAAATTTGACGTCTAAATGACCGTTATACTACTTACCTTATGTTTGATGCATTGTGACGGTCATTTGACCGTTAAATTTAATGGAGTCAAAACTTGTTGTTTATTTAGACAGAATGTAAAATTCCATAATTTCTTCTTTTGTATAATATTAGGGAGGTTATATTTTAATACATTATATTAACCTATTATAATTTATAAGAAAATTATATTCACTTTTTTAAAAAAGAGGTATATAGTTTATATAATGTAAATAAAAAACAACATATAGCTTATAAAAAATTATAAACTATAGTATATGTACTTCAAAAAAAAACACATATAACCCTTATTACGGGGGCCTCATGAAAAAAATATTTAATTTACCAAGCCATGGAATTTTAAATTCTACATAAACCTTATATTTACATTTTTCACACTTCCAATGGAAAAAATCAAATCCTATTTTAATGGAGCTTTGTCTCCTCCTTCATTTACCATTGACAAAATTCAACTTGCATATATTAAAACTATAGAAAAAACTATTTCAAATATTTTACCCTTACCTCTGCACAAGTTTTCACGGAAGGTAAGAAGTTTCTAAATTTTCTACCTGTGAATTCACATTGATTCTTCACAAAGCAAAACTTTTAGGTTGCACTTATTTTAATTACCCTTCCGGGTTGGTTGAAAAAACGCATACAAATTAAATTAATAAAATATAAAACATTTGATCTTAATTTATTTAATTTACCCTTCCGATTGGTTGAAAAAAGCTGTAAAATTAAATAAATAAACTACAAAATATTTGATCTTAATTTATTTAATTTACCTTTTCGGGTTGGTTGAAAAAACCTTTACAAATTAAATAAATAAAATACAAAACATTTGATCTTAATTTATTTAATTTACCTTTCCGGTTGGTTGAAAAAACCTGTACAAATTAAATAAATAAAATATGAAACATTTGATCTTAATTTATTTAATTTATCTTTACGGTTGGTTGAAAAAACTGTACAAATTAAATAAATAAAATACAAAATATTTTATCTTAATTTATTTAATTTACCTTGCTCTATTACCATGTTAGAATTTGAGGATTCTAATAAATACGGATTTAATCAACTTACATATTATATAATGTTACAATAAATATTTAAATAAACATTACATCATAACATAAATAAATAAATAAATACTTACAGGAAATAAATAACACAGGTAACACTTTGTATTTATAGTGAAAAACTCCAATAGGGTAAAAACCACTTTGAAAATAACCTTTTACTTTAGAGAACTTATTTTACATCCAGTAAGATCACCTCCTCCTTTAAAACCCTATTTACCAAGGGTAAAACCAAATCACTTGATTTTCACACATTTGATATATTTCCCAAATATATAAAATGAGGACCTAAAGTCTTTTTATATAAGGTGATCAGGTATGTCTCCCGACCCACCTTTTCAACCTAAAATGGTTGACACGTATACCTAGTTGAGTGTATTTAAAATATATAAACATAAATGATTCACATTATTAAATACTTACCTAATGTATATTACCTAGGTATGAATATTTAATAATAGAAAAATATTTCATATTATTAAATATTTAACCTATATAATAGCGATGGACCCATATTAATTAAAGGTTGGCTAAACCACTTAATCATTATGTTCTAACAAATTATAGGAAATTTATTTACTATGTATATGTAAGTGTGTAATGGAATTTGTAATGTGAATTATTACTATGATGCTACAAATCTAGTCTAGTACTCTCAATAACTTGCCTACCAGATGCAACATACATATCCTCCATTCATATTCATCTTATTGCTTGGACTTCACCAATTTTTACCACATACCAGAAATTTATACCATCCCTTTACGACATATTAAGTATTTGGTTCTCTATTTAGTCAAGGAACTGATGAGTAACATGTGTCTCATCAGTTCCTCCTATCCATCATCTAGGCTCTATCTCCTTATACCACCGATTTCCTCCACGTGTCTTTCATTGGTGCCCTTTTATTTAAATCTCTACCTAGCTCCTTTGTACCATCAATGGGTTACACTTGTCTTAGATTGGTGAGTTCACTAATTATTTCCATAGGATACCCTCATAGCTTAAAATTGTTGGTCCCCTTAATAAAGGAATTCAACCAATTAACCATCTCTTTCTCGTCTTGAGGCCTAAATCAACCCAAAATTGGCTAAGTCTTTTGAAGGGGCATGTAGAGACATGGAGCTATCCTATGTAAGTATTTTTACAACTCTAGATCAATTAGAGAGTCAAAATTCTTATAATGTATCACTTTAAGTCCTTGAACTCCCTAATTTTAGTCATAAGGCTCCAAAAAATTGTAGTGAGAAACTTTGGTTGGAAACATTGGGAGAGGTATCCCTTGTGGGTAAATTCAAATATCCCGAAAAACCAATGCCTTTCCATAAACATGTCCAAATTCCTCATGAGCATGACCTCTATAGCTGATAACTCAATCCAAATATAAATTGGTTATTTTAAAACAAAGCCAATTAATTTGTTGCATATCTAAACATATTTTTGAACGAAAATAAAAACTCTAAGCACCAATTCCTAATCAAGAACCTCACAAATAATACAATAAACACCCAAAGCAACAAGAAATATATATAGAGTTCAAAAGGAGAGTACACACTTATTTACACTATACAAATAAAATTTAATGCCTTCACTCAATAAAAATTGTTTCAAATTCCTGTCATTAATAGGAAATTCCAAAACTTCCTCATTTAAATCCATAAGAAAAATGAGTTTTTCCCAATGTGGATATCAATAAAGCATAAGACCCTATCCATAATGGGGTCAAACTTTTACCTTTTATCTTCATGTTTGTTGTTCTAGAGCATCACCAAATCATTTATCTCAAAATCTCTATCATAATATTTCGTTTCAAACACTCTTTTGATTTTACTTTTAAACTTTAAACAATTTTCATCGATTGCCTTTTAATTTCATCCAATTGGATAATTTGATTTATTCTATTAGAAAGCATACCACTCTCATAAAAATTTACTTCTTGGAGCAATTGGAGAGTGGTGATCTCTAAATTGATAGGTACAATGGTATGAAAAACCTCATTTTCTCTTCCCACTTTTTCTTATTCAATTCAAGAGTTTTTTCACTATTTTGATTAAATTTTTATTGCTAAAATCATCCCCGACCATTTCCTTAGGGAATAATATTGTAATGAATAATTTAAATTTTTTTATTATTGGCAAATAGTTTTTTGAAAGGGACTATACCCTTGTTTACAAAAGAAGGCCTAAAAGCCAGAATAAGCAAGAGAACCAGAGAGAAAAGGATCAGAATCCAAATGTTACAATGATGTTCAAAGTAGCTAAAAATAGCTACCAAGACGAGACAAAACAGCAAAATTACTGCAAAAAAGCAGTAAAGGATCCACAAAAAAACAGCAAAAAAACAAACAAGGACAGCAGAAGCATCTACAACTACTTCTTAGTAGCTTTGTCTATGATGGTTTTGATATTCTTCCAGGATTTAAACATACCCAAAGTAGTCATATGGGCAGCGTCATTAGAATCCAGCTGCTCCAAGGTCTTCTTGCTTTCCTTATCAGTACCCCAAAGAGTTTTCAGCACTCCGCTTAGGTTGGAGACACTTCTGACGTGTTGTTCAATAAATTCCTCAATCGCCCTAAAGATGGCAATGTTGTAATCATGCCTAGTCTTGGCCTTCCCTAAGCGAGAGTCCAAGGAGTGCAATTTCTTGTATATATCTTCAATTTGGTTGCTGTCCACATCCTCCTCCTCCTCCTTCTTCCTCTTTCCTTTCTGTTTTGTCAAGTTTTTAACTTCATCCTTTAACAATTTCATATCTGCCTCTAAGGCTTCCAGCCTTTTTGTAGGGCTTTCCAATTGCACTTCCCGGGGCTGGCACTCATTGATATGCAAGAGGTCATGAGCAATTTCAAATTCATGAGAACCCTTCTCCACAGCAAGGGTCTCAAGGTTAAGCTTCCTAGAAGCCCTGGTAACCGGTCTCCGCGAGGTAGAGGCCAAGTGGGGGTGGGAGCATCAGAAGGGGGAACGGGAGAAGAAGCCTGAACGGCCGGCATGGGGGTGACAGCAGCGGTGGTAGGGACAGAGAAAGGAGAAATAGGGCTGGCAGCAGCAGAGATCGACAAAGAGGGAATCGAGCTAAGGGAGGATGGGAGACCAGGAAACCTGAGGAGACAACATTTGCATAACAACAAAATGAGCCCTTGGTGTAAAGGAACCGCCCAGGAATGCTTTTGAAACTCAAGAATGGAGCGTTCAAGAGAGTTCAGCAAGTAATGGGGGAAACAAACCAAACGATCCCTACGAAAATGATTAAGAAAAATAAGGTGTTTCGCAGGAACAGTGACAAACCTTCCTTCCAAGGAGATGAACCGTATCATCATGTGGGTTACTTCATCATATGGCGGAGGGATCGAGCTAACAAGCAGGCCCGCTGTTATGTGGGTCAGTTTCTCCTCTCCCTCAACAAATCTTCTCTCTTCAACATCTCTATCGACCCTTTTGTTAAAGAATCTGAAGCCCTCCAAGCCAAGGCCGGTCACTTCAGCAATAAGCTCTTCATTGATTAAGACCTTCTGCCCCCCATAATCCACTGTCCTCTCCTTCCAATCCTTTGCAAAACGCACAGAGATGCTCTGGTCATGCCCCTGAACTTTTTCCATGAAGTTTGTTATGCCACCCTTGCTAAGAATGCTCCACAGCTCAATATTATCTTTCTAGTCTGGGTCCACACTAGGCTCAATTTGACAAGGAGGACCCCCCATCTTCTCTATTCTGAACTGATTTGCAACTAATTCCTAACTGATTGCTAAAGCCAGTCCACTTTTTTCTATAGTAATCCACACAATAATGGAAATGAGAGCCGTTGCTTATTCCCACGATCGGCTACGTGTCTGCTGATCTGAGCTTACTGAAAAAGCATGTGAGAATAGCTCGCTCCCTGCCATCAATCACTTTATCACCACCTTCGGTTTCTATGGAGGTTTGAATCCACCTTTTAACAGTCACAATGCAGCCCGCATGTGCGATTTTCAAAACCGTGTATCTCCACTTGAAATTCCCCATATGATTCACACTATCTTGATTATTAGACATGATTTGCATAAACCAATACTTTAAATCAACACGTGTGGGAGTATTTTTGATCCACACCCAAAATTCATAACTCATTTCAAGATATTGCTTACGTATGGAGTTCCGCCTGAATGTTGTTTTGAAGCTGTTTAGGGATGCTATTATTGTCCCAAACTGTAAGGTTAACATTAATGCCATAATTTTCCAGCACATCCACCAATTTATTACCCTCCCTATAGGTATGCATGATCCTGATGTTATTGAAAGTATGACTAATACTTATGGACTCTGCAATAAAATCCTTGATGCTCCAGCTTGGAGATGAGCACTGCTTAAGAAGATTAATGATATTTAGGGAGTCTCCTTCAATGATGAGGTTCTGAATATTTTGTGCCTGGGCAATTCTCAGACCCCAAAGAGCAGATAAAGCTTCAACAAAATGATTAGTTTGAATTCCCATTTTACCAGCATACGCAGCTATTAGATTGCCTTTATGATCCCGTATCACTCCTCCCCCTGCCGCATTCCCAGGGTTTCCCTTAGAAGCCCCATCAAAGTTCAACTTATACCAATTTAGATCTGGAGGATGCCATTTAATCAAAGATCTATCAATGCTATTCCCGGAATGTTCCAACTATTAATTGATCCAATCTGCCAGTTGGAAAGAATGTATTCTTCATTTTCTGGATATCTCTTGTTCTTGGGGGGTTTAAATCCAGCAATATTCTCTTTGATACCATTAGAAATTTTCCCAATACTAAGTTTGTAGTTTTGCTTTTTGTTTCTGAAGATAATATCATTTATGTCCTTCCATATTCTCCAGATTAAATGAGGGATAACCAGCTTCCAGATCCTTTTAACAACACAATGCTTAAAGGGTGGGTTCCAATGAGTCCATAGCTGATTGAGATCCTTCGGCATCACCCAGAGAGCTTCAAATTTAGAAAGGGAAAAACTCCATAATCTAGTGGCATACTCACAATGTATGAACAGGTGGCTGATATCCTCAAAATCTTTCTTACAAAGATGGCACCTATTAGGGATTATTAATCCTCTTCTCATCAGATTGTCATTGGTAAGAATTCTACCTCTGATAGCCAGCCAAAGGAAAAAAATTTATTTTGGGAGTTAAATCAGACATCCAAATCCTGTTCCAATTGAACTCTGTTTGATTACAATGAAAGAAGTTATTGTATCCAGTTTTGACAGAGTAATTCCCATCATTGGAGTTAATCCATACCAACTCATCCTTGGAATCCATCTGACTTAATGGAATAAGTTCTAAATGATCTTGAAGGGAGGAAGTAATTTGTTTCAGATCATTTCTATCTACAGTAAGTTTTTTCCACTTCTTTCTGGTACCATTTTCCTCAATATAGTCCTTGATTTTGATGTCATACTTGTTTATAAGACTGTCCTTGGCCATCCCAAAACTCTCCATGAGATTTCCATTAAACCAATTGTCCTCCCAGAATTTTATGTCCCTACCATCCCCCACTTTCCATTTACTACCCAGCCTGATGAAATTTCTGCTTTTAACCAAATTGTTCCAAAAAATGGAACCATAGGGGAGCTGTTCATCAAGTAGAAAGGAGTACAAAGATTGATGCTTTAGGTATTTTTCTTTAATTAAATCTATCCAGGGTTGTTTCTCAGTCAGCATTCTCCAGCCCATTTTAGCAATGAGGGCCTCATTCATTTTCTCAATGTCTTTTATACCCAGACCTCCCATAAACTTCAGGGTGCAAACCTTATCCCAAGCCACTAAATGAAATTTGAATTTCTCATCCATGCCTTGCCATAAAAACTTTTTTTGGATCCTTTCAATCTTATCCCTGAAAGAGGAGGGGATCTTGTAGAGCGACATGATATAAATTGGCAGATTTTGGAGAGTACTTTTGATGAGCAGGCACTTACCAGCACTAGATAAAATGGCTCCTTTCCAACCAGCCATTTTTTTTTGGAATCTCTCCAATAAATCATCCCACACCTTGCAAGATACTTTCCTAGTGCCGAGAGGAAGCCCTAGGTAAGTGGCTGGAAGCTCACTTATTTTACAGCCCAGAATTTTAGCTATTTTAAGTTGTCTTTTCTCAGGAGTGTTGAAGAAGAAGATGGTGCTTTTTTCATAATTGATCTCCTGCCCAGAAGCAGATTCGTAGAGCCTCAGCAAGGCCTTGGTAGCCTTGGCTTCAATGACAGATGCCAGAAGAAGAAGGATAGTGTCGTCCGCAAATTGCTGATGGGAGACAGCTCGACTGATGGAGGTGGGCTTGGAGCCACTTAAAAGTCCGTCATTCACCACTTTACCAATTGTTCTACTGAGGTTGTCAGCCAAGAGAATGAAAAGTAAGGGGGAGATGGGGTCTCCTTGTCTTAGTCCCCTGTTGCTAGTGAAAAAACCCACTGGTTCACCATTAACAACCACAGAAAATCTGGCCGTGGATATGCAAGCCTTAATAATTCTTCTAAATTTTTCCGGAAACCCGAATTTTGTTAAGACTTTGTCAAGGAAAGCCCAAGAGACCTTGTCAAAAGCTTTATTCATATCCAGCTTGAGGACCATACTCACCTTTTTATTATTTTCCATTGAATGTATGGTCTCATGAACCATAATCACTCCGTCTTGTATAATCCTGCCTTTGATGAAGCCACTCTGCTGCCTTGAGATAAGTTCATTCAAAATGAGCTGGAGCCTAGTAGCAATAATTTTGGTAAAAATTCTATAGATGGCATTCACCAGGCTGATAGGTCTGAAGTCCTTGAAATCTTTAGCATCCATTTTTTTTGGGGCCAGCACAATGTGAGTGTTATTAAGTTCTTTTAGAAGATTTCCCGTTCTAAAGAACTCATTCACCGCTCTAAGAAGATCCGTCGAATGATTTCCTAAAATTTCGGAAAAAATTATGGAAAATCCATCGGCCTAGGAGCCTTGTCGCCCTCTAAAGCAAAAACAGCTTTGAAATAGCAAAAATGAATAATTTAAATTGATGCCAAAGTGGTCACACATTTTTAGCATAGGGATAGCTTTGAAACACATAACATTATTAGCCACAATTTTTAGGTACTCCAAATTTGGTAATGATATTTATTTGCAAATTCTATAACCACTTTGTGATTTGCATTCTTGGTTAGGATGACTTCAACCCACTTATTGAAGTAATCGGTTGCCACTAAGATCCATGTATGTCCACAGATGGATTAATCACTTTGATCCCTAATAAAATACATTCCCCATTTATTGAAAAAGGGTCGATGTAATAATTGGAACCAAAGGGAGAATACCGACTATTTAATTCTTCTAGTAAAACGTTGACCAAGATCACGTTATCTCACCACTCTGAAACATCAAATAACAATGTGGGCTAACAATAACCAACTCACTAATCTTCTCGAAGTTTTTAGTTACATAATGACCTCCACATATTCCATCATGGAACTATGAAATTTAATTTGCATATTGTTCTTCATTAATGCACCTCATACAGAGTCCCTCGGGGTTTTTCCATGTTAATAGTTCCTTTGTGAGAACATATTTCTAGGTAGTCAATCTTATGGATCTTCTTTGAATTTTTTTCTAAATGGGAAACAAATCTCAAATTTCATAGATAGTAAACAATGTTTATGAGTCGGTTTGATCATCTTCAGCTAATATGGTATCTCTTGTTATAACTTAACTCTAGCAACATCCAAATTTTATTGTGTCGTACTAATTTCCAGCCCTTTTCCTCTCAAAAGCTTTGTGTTGTACACTTCAATGTCAAAATCTGAAGTTTTCTCACCCATCTATATATTTTCCAAAAGTATCCAATTGGGTTAAGATATCCTTGACCATAGGATGAGGTACATATACTTTGATCTTAGAACAAAGAATCTAATGTCTGAAAGACTTCATGTATTTGACTAAAGCATAGGCATGTTTTTCTATAATGGTATTATTCATTTCAGCATGTTGTAGAGATTTTCTAAAAAAAATTATGGGTTTTTCATGCCCATCATCATTTTTTTGTGATAAAACAACAGCTAAAGTGTGAAGAGATGCAAAAGAGAAAATCTAAAATTCCTTACCATAATCAGCGCTAGCGAACACTAGAACTTCCTTGAGATATTATTTTATATCAAAAATGGTCCTTTTGCTTGAGTGGTCCATTAAATGACTTTATATTTTTTAGCATATTTATGATTGGAATGGTAATTTTTACAAAAAATTTGGCAAATTTATTTGGCCAAAAAATGACTCAATGTATTTCTTATTGCATGGGATGGCAATGTTATCGATGGATTTCACCCTTTTAGGAGTAATCATCACTCCATATTTAGATATAACATGCCCAATAAGCTTACCCTTTTTTGTGTAAGATACATTTTTTGATTTTGAGTGAAATTCCAAACTCTCTACATTTTTTAAACACGTTTTCCATATGTCCAACATGGTCTTCTCTTTTCTTAGAATAGATTGTAATATCATCTTGATAGACCACCATGATCTCATTAATCAGAATACCAAATGCATATGGTATCACCCTTTGAAATGTTTCTCCAATGTTTATCATGCCAAAAGGAATGTGCACATAAACATAAGTTCCTCAAGGTGTTGTGAAAGTAGTTTGAAACCTCTATACTTCTTTGACTACTGACCTAGTTATAGCTTTGAAGATCCATCCAACATAGACATAAGTTTTGATCTAAAAACTTTTCTAAAATATTCTCTATGTTGGGTAGGGGTAGTTGTCTTTTAAATGCATCTTGTTTAAATATCTAATATCAACACATAATCTAGTATCCCCATTTTATTTCTTACCAGTAACAAAATTTGAAACCCACAAGGAGAATGTGATTGGCTAGATGATCCCCATGTCTTTCAATTTTTTGATTTTTCCTCCATCTTCATTGTCAATGTTGGATTTATAGGCCTATGTTTATGTCTAAATGGTTTTGCACCTAGATGTAAGGGGATTTCATTATGGAAAAAATCCTCTCTATAAACCTTCAGTTCATCATAAGACCATCCCATACAATCTCTATATTTTCTTAGCATTGAAATCATAACTTTCTTTTCAATTCCCATCAAACATTTTCCAATAAAAACATGTCTACAAGACTTATCGATTCCTAAATTAACTTCTTCATTATCTATCATCATTGGTATATCTCTTTAGCTTATTTTACTACAATTTCAAAGTCTCTCTCAACTATCACCACTCTTCTTAGGATCTTATTAGTTTTTAATTAAATGTCCTTATGCCCCAAAATAATTTCCTTCCGCTCTTGATTTTTAATAAAAGGCTCCAATCCTACGAGAAGATATTCAAACTAAGTTATGTTGTTCATAAATATCATGATTTGATTATCATCCTCAAACAATTCTTAATTATTCACATTATCTGGAATGGAGGGTCTCACTAACACTTTAATATCATACTTACAACAAGGAATGGCTACAATATTTTGATATTGAGAAGAATGGACAACAAGATGGTCTACAACTATGTTTATTTATCTATCAATATGATTGATAGTGAAGGAATAAAAACCTCTAGGGAGTCTTATACAACATTTCTATATTGTTTCATTCTCTCATTCTTTATTGAATGAATCCCTTTGAAAATCATATCCTTATTTTTGAATTTAGAGGCCATGTTTAGCCTAATAAACAAATCTTCATACTCTGCTACATTAGTAGTACATTCAAAATTTAGTTTGTAAGAAAACATAAACATATCACCTTGTGGAAAATATAGAACAATTCCAGCTTCATCTCCTCCTTTTGAAATGTGCCTCATCAAAGAATATAGTCCAAAAACAATCAAAGTCAATACTTTGCTGATTTTAGGATAACAATTGGGGTCAGCTTGATTTTAAATAAAACGAGTATTCCCCACAAAATTTTCAATATTTACATCACTATATAATTATTTATTCAAGGATTTTTATGGTTATTTAATCAAATGTAACATCCTTTTTACTATACAGAGTTTAACTTATTCTCGTTTAATACTTATAATTGAATAATACACCTTTCTCGAATGCTACCTCCCACCGAGATAACCCATTTTTTGAATAATAACATACTCAATTAATGAGGACAATCTACCACAACAACATCCATGGAAAAAAACTTAACCGGATAGGCTACAAGTTGAACAACAAGCCCTCTCGACACACCCCTACTATAGGCACTTATCTTGAATTTGTAGCATAATATCTTCCATACATGGTTGAGATTCATATTCCTATCGCATTCATTACTACCATAGGAATTATATTATAGAGCATTCTTAAATCCAACATGTGATTATGCCATAACCATATATTCACTAGAAAAGTCGTATAAAAAGGATTCATGTCTAGTTGACTCTCTACTAATGACGTGTCTAATTATATCATGGGAACCTCCTCTACCTCTTTACTATTTTTTTAGTTTCAACAACATGGATGGATGGGGAAGTAGATGTAGTCACAAAATCATGCCCATTAGACATTATTTAGTCATGGTATCATACTACTATTTAGAAGGTTCTTGAGTGAAGAAAGTAATAATTAACCCCCGACATTTGGCCATCTTGCTTTATTTTCTTTTGTTATTCCTAACCTCTTGCACCCACATGCCCAAATCAACTTCCATAATTTCATGTTATTTTATCATTGACTTGGGTGCCTGATAGTAGTGGGGTCCCATGGGAGCCCTAGTCCCACCAGGGGTGCCCCGATCCTTTTAAACTTTCCTGCCACTTTTTGGGAACTCTCTAGCCATTTTATCTTATTATATTTTTGTTGTTGGACCATTTTAGGGTTAATTACAAAATTAGATCAAAAGAACCCTATAAATATAAATTTATGAGACCATAATGAGGGACCAAACACTAGTCACTACTATCATCCACCTATATTTGCATCCATTTAGAGATCATTTTTATCCATTAGCTCCATCACAAGGACAAGACTGGTTCATCTCGTAGCACACAAGCATAGGGGGATTATATTATATTTCATGCACAATTATATGACATTATACATCTAGTTATTTCTCTCTACTTCACAAAGTGTGACTGACACAAGAGCACCTAGGGAACATAATGCACGCACACACCGTAACTACATTTGGTTCGAAATGTAGTGCAAAAAGCATTTAATAAGCCATGTTGTGGTAGTTGGGGTCGATCTGAACCATTCATTTGCATTCTTATTTTTATGGTTTTGATAATTTTTTTGGTATCTTGTAGGTCTTTTCATCATCCCGGATTACCAAAGAACATCCAAAGCAAAGAAGTAAATCGATGCAACACACAATGAGGGTTTTAGACCACCTACCGGACTGTAAAAACTCGGTTCAGATCTTTTCATAGAAAAAGTGCTCGTAGGTGCCCAAGATTCTCTCCAAGAATTCTAGTCCAACTAGATAGTTCGAGATCCATCCTTTTTGAGGAATATACACAATCGTTCTTGCTTCTTGTTTCTCCAATCGCTTCGTAACATAGTCTAGATCTACCTCCAAATCAGCTAAGTCATTTCCATACTTCTCTTACATATTAGGGTTTCTATTTTCATTAGATTAATTTCTTGGGTAATTTTCCATAGTCACTTACTGCATTTATTTATTGTATTTACCTGCACATTCTATATTAGATTAACTACATCGTATATCCTAACTTTAGTTAATAATTTTGGTGAACCTGACATCTTTCACGCTTAGGATCCTCATTTTTCTTCTATCATGGGTCAACTTTATTTATCTTATTTACTTAAGATATATCCTAATTGTCATAATGTTTTGAAAAAATCCCTTGACACCAAGTATTATGATGACAATATGCCACCACATGAACTAATTCATATGTTATCTTGTCTATTTTAAAACCCCAGGTGAATCTCCATCTAATCAACCCCTATTGAACTTAATTCAAGTTCTACATGTTTTATTTTAATAAAATTTATGATTATGGAATCCACAATCACATTGCTCAAATATAAAATTCAACATCTTAGGGACGCTTCTCGTGCTCCTGTTTCTTCCGCCTCTACATATCCTCTTCAATATATGTACACTACATGTCATTTAGTTGAACCTAGGTCATGTCATTATCTTATACTCTCATATTTGAGCATAATACTATGCAACATGCTAATCATATTTAGCTCCTTAGTCATTAATTGATCACTTTACTACATATTCATTATTGTCCTTATCAGCTAATAAAGTATCAAGGTCATCCATATTGCAACTACCATAGAATAAATAGACATAATGACAATGATTTCTATGCTTTACAACATAGAATCAAATATCTTAAGCATCAAGGGTTTATCTCATTAATTTCCCAACATCATGTTGCATCATCCTCTCCAATTGCTACATCCACATGGGCTCCTAATTATGTCCTCTTTGTTCCTTCTTCATTTATTCAAGAGTTGCCTAAGAAACCACCTATGGTATCACCAAGTCAACATAAGCAATAACCTCTCACAATTAATTCATAAGCTCCTCCTCGTAACTCATTTATTGCATTACCAAGTCAACCTAAGAAACCTCCCTTAAAAAAATTTCAACTTGGCCTCCTCTCAAGTCTAAGCTCTAACCAATCACTTTTGTCAAAGTAAATAATTCTCTTATTAGTGGTCAAGATACATATTCTATTCCACCACCATTGTATTATTCTACTATTATTATTTTTTTCCAAAATGATTCAACCACACACAAAATTGGTCATTGGTAGGTGACCACCTTCTCAATGACTTTACATGATCTCCTTACACATACTTGGGGGTATCATATCTAATACATCCCCCACACTCATATTAACATCTATCATATTTGCATTCTCATACATCAATATTCTCACATAATCATACTTATCACACATTTTAGCATCATCATTACCTAATGACACACTCTTGTGCTTCAGTTCATACTTGACTATTGAGGGCTACATACTACACATGAACCACACACACTGCACAAAAGGTACTACACATAGTGACTTTTCACACATCCTACATCATACACCCTACATTTAGTTTACATCATTTCAATATTTTTGTTTCTATACATCATACATCATATTGGTCTTCATCATACATACATCTATATTAGGTTGATTCTACACTTTGCATTTCATCTTACACATTACACATTACATTTGTTACATGGTTATCCATACTCATCAAATAATCTACACACATTGACTAATTTACATATATGTTTCATGCACATTTTACACTCTCAACCTATCTACATATCTTTCATATTACATCATGTATTATGTCACATCATTCATGTTTTCACATATGATATACACCATCCTTATATTCATCATATTATATTTCTATTATTTACAGGGTTTACATTTTATACTCCTCGTCTTCCATATTGCATAGTCCACACTTTACACTTTTAGTTTTCATACATATCTTGCATTACATTCTACACATCACCTAATTACACATATTACACATCATACATCATACTAGTCTTCATCATACATATGTCACACTACTATTGTCCTTGCATCTCTCATTGCACACTATTCCTTACACATTTACACATTTTCACTCATCATATAGTCATCTATCATCATGCATATTACGCACTTTATGCATTGCACTCACTACCCTATGACACACTTTAGTTCCTCAGTCCATACTCAACTATCGAGGGTTTACAAATCAAATGGACCTTACATCCATCATGTGTTTATCATTTGATCTTTCATTATGCAACATTTATAGGATAGTGACTGATCCATAGGGATCCAAAAACACCACTTCATCAAACCATCCAATACCAAAAGAAAAAAATGAATAAAATGAGGAGTGGACTATATTTTTTAGAGAATTTCCTCCCTATGTAGAGCATTAGTTTTATAATTGCCCCTAACAGAGTGGCGGTCCTATAACCACCCCCTATATAACTAGGGGTCATGTAACTACCGGTTTGCCAATAACGGAAGTCCTGTCACTTTTGACAGAAAAATAAAATTGGAGCATGAATAGTCTCATATTTAAAGTGTCTGGATTGTGTCTCTTCCCATTCATGATCTTTCTCATTCTCTAGTGCATGGGAGTACATGAGAAAGGATATAAATACATAGAGGAACAGGTGGATTGGAAATTGAAGAAAAATATGATTCATGGGAGTAAGTGAGCAAGAGAAATTTAGTGCAGGAGTTGAGTTGTATAAGCAAGGTGTATGTAGAAAAAATCAAGCAAGCATATGAAATGATATTTTAACATTATTACTTCTTTTTCTACTTGTTGTAATTTGTATCTTTACCTTTAATTGGCCAATAAATAAGTGGGAAGAAATAGCACTTTATCTTCCTAACTGGTTTTCCCTCAAAATGAGGGTTTCGGGATAAAAATTTGTGTTGTCTCCCTCAAATTACTTAACACTCACTAAAATTTGATTCTAAGGCATTAGGATATTAGTCACTAGCTTCAATTTTTTAATTTTCTAAGTGAAAGTAGAACAATAGCTTTAAATTTGTGATTTGTGGATTTCCAAAGATGAGGTTTACAGATCATTTTAGTATCAAAGCTAACAAGTATCCAAGAGTGTGGTATTCATTCTTGTGATTTTTATGATAGTGACAAGGTCTAAAGGTGAAGAGGCTTTACCTTGCGATCCATACATTTCTACAAAGAAGTGGAAGTAGAGAATTTGGGGACAAATGGAGGAAGAAAACTTGGTCCATAGAATTGAGATGCTAGAGACCATGATGGATAGATTGTATAGACATCAACAAGAGCTCTCGATCTATAAAAGACGACTTCAGTGAAGCAAGATTCCATGGACTCGGTAGTTTGAGCCTTGGCCGAGAATTTTGGCATAGGGAAGAGCCACGAAGAGGAAGATAATGTGGAAGAGCATGAAGAAGAGACTCCAATTGGGAAGGTAAAATATGATCATACTCCTTTCAAAGTTGAAACTAAGGTTGAAATTAAGAGATTTGAAGGACAAGTAGATGTAGAATTATTAGATAAGTGGTTAAAATAGTTGGAAGTCTACTTTAGTGTGCATAATGTCACAGAGGCACAAAGGATTACCTTTGCACATCTCAAAATGGAAGGTCATGCTTTGATTTGGTGGGAAACCCATCTTGCCACTTGCAAAAAAAAAGAAATGTCATGTTTTCAATACTTAGAGTGTTTTAAGGAATTACTTAGAGCCACCTTCTATCCTATTGGCCATAAGACTTACCAGATGATTAAATGGCATTATTTTAGACAAGGCGAAAGGGTCAAAATGTGCACGACTATATCACATGATTTTTAGAGGTAGACCATGTTGTTGAATATGGAATTAAAGGATGAGGACATTCTGGCCAAGTATTTGGGCGGACTTCACACTCACCTTCTAAGAAAATTCATCTCCATGAAGCCCAAATATCTCAATGAGGTGTGTGTATAGGCATACTACATAGATGATGAAAGGAAGCAAGGCAAAGTAGAGTCAAAGAAAAAACAAACCAAAAATCAAGAAAAGAAAGAATAGGGTTAGACAAGTAACAAAGGTAAATGAAGGGGGAAAGGTAAACAAGTTGCCACTACTTTGAATACTTGTAAAGATCCTAAGAATTTTTGTAGGAATTGTGATATCAATGGTCATATTGATGTTACATGTTGGAAATTACATCCGGAGTTACATCCAAAGAACCAAACAAAGGACTAAAAGAATTCCATGATAGCTATGAAAATAGAAGGCAAGGTAGAGATAGATGATGACTCGATGTAGACGAGAGGATTAGATGCATTTCCACTAATATGGACAACCAAGAGCAAGAAAAGGAGATGAGTAGACTATTCCGATCAAAATGTAGATCAAGAGAACTAAGGTAAATTATTTTCTGGATATTGATTCTCGCCTAATTTGATTTCGATACGGTTGTAAAAATATTGTTCTTGAGAATTACGAGAATCCACACCCATATCATTTGGGATGGGTAAAGAAGGGTGTAGAAATTCAGGTAACAAGAAGATGTAAGTTCAAGTTTGGGATCAATTCTCGGTATATACATGTATTAGAGGCTTATTTTATTCCACTTAATTCATTTGATGTTGTTTTTTAGGAGTCCTTACTTGTATATTAGGGATGCTATATTCATGATAAGGGAGAACCGGTATAGATGGATCAAGGATGGGATTAGATAAAACATTTGGGCACATGAACATAAGTCAATATTTTTATTGTAAGTGTTAACCAAGCAAAGTGTCTTATTTAAAAAAATCATAATCAGTTTTATTTACTTTTTTTTAAGGATAAACAAGATGGGGTGGAAGTTTTATATATTTCTAACCAGGGAATAAAGGATTTAGATAGTATTATTCAAGTATTTTCAGAATTTTTCAGACTCCCAATGGGTTACCACCAAAATGGGAGGTAGAGCATGAAATTTAGATGTTTCCAGAGTCCCCTTTATTGAACATCAAGTTATATAGGAAATCCTAGTTGGAGAGTTCTAAGGTGAAAAAACAACTCTATTAGCTATTAGACCAAGGTGTGATATGTCCGATCACCTCACCATGTGGTTTTCTTATTGTGATGGTTCCAAAGAAGGATGGTTCTTGGAGTATGTGCATCAACTACCACACTGAATAAGATCATCATCAATAATAAATATTCACCCCCATAGATGACCTCTTGTACTAGCTTCAACATGCCATATTCTTCACGAAGTTTGATCTCAATTCAAGTTATCACCATGTTAGAATGAAGGAGGATATATGGAATACTACCTTCAAGACAAAACAGGGTTTGTATGAGTGGTTAGAACTTCCATTTGGTTTATGTAATACATCCAATACATTTATGAGATTGATGAATGATGTATTATGGGAATTCATAGATTCATGTTTCATTGTATATCTAGATGATATTTTGATTTTTAGTGCCACATGAGAGGAAAATCTAACACATTTGCAGCAAGTCTTGTGAGTTTTCAAGGAGAAACAAGCTGTTATGTAATTTGAATAAGTGCAAGTTTTCCAAACATTCACTTGTCTATCTCGGGAACATGGTTCGAGGAGGAGAGCTATGAGTGGATCCAAAGAAGGTGGAAGCCATCACCAACTATCCAAAACCAATGGGAGCCATGGAGACTAGAAATTTTGTTGTAGCATTACAGTTCATGTAGAATTTTAGTTTGGGTTTCACCACTATTGCACCACCTCTACACACAATGGTTGCAAAGAGTAAGGTTTTTGACTTGGGTAAGGAAAATGATAAATCCTTTGAGTTATTGAAGTATAATATTATTCATGCTCTAGTACTTGTTCTTCCTAATTTGCAACATACCTTTGAAGTAGAGATAGATGCCAGCAATTATGATATGGAAGTAGTGTTACTACATGGAGGTAAGTCACCATTATCATTCTCGAGACCTTTACTTCAATAGTTACATGATATTCAATATATGATAAGGAAATGTATATACTATTTCAAGCCATTAAGAAATGAAAGCATTATTTATTGGGTAAAGAAACTATTGTACACCGACCAAAACCTCTCCAAAGATTTGTAAACACAAGAAAATTTATAGCATGCAAGGCACTACAAATGGATGGGATTCCATCAACAGCTCCATTTGGTGATCAAATACAATAAGGGTAGTATAAACTTGGTGAAAAACATGTTGTCTAAGCTACCCACATAGGATAAAATATCATGTTTTTCCACTATCTCTCATATCGATCCCTTCACAGAGGAAGCTTACAAGAGGCATATGCCCAAGACAAGGAATTTGGGGTGACATTTCAGCACTTGCAGTCCCAGGGGCTTAAAGAACAAGGATTGAAGATTTTTATCTCAAGGATGGGCTGATCTACCAATGGGGGAGATTTTTATGCCAAAATAAGAAAGTCTTCTATTGATGAGGGAATCATATACCTCAAAAGTAACGGATATTTCGGTTTTGGTAAGACCATATCCAACCCGCAAAGGTACGTGTATTGGCCCAATATGCAAGAAGAAGTATATAAGTTCATAAGAGGATGTAAATTATGTTGTACTAACAAGCCTAAAACTAGGAAGGAGGGTTTGTTTATGCCTTTTCCGGTCCCTACTAATCAGGGTAGAAATTTCTATGGATTTTGTAGGACTACTAATGTTTAAACATGGTCATGACTATTTATATGTTGTTGATAGATTTAGTAAGATGTGTATTCTTACGGCATGTAAGAAGACAATAAAATCCCATGAGGCATCAAATATTTTCTTTGCTAATGTATTGGTGCATTTTGGCTTGTCAAGTCTATTGTTTTTATAGGGATTCCAAGTTCTTGGGAAAGTTTTGGACTACTTTTTAGGACAAGATGAATACCAAGTTAGAGAGGAATATAACCTTCCATCCATAGATATATGGATAGATATAGGTGGTGAACAGAATTTGGTACAGATTGATCATAAGCTATAATAGAAAATATCGAGGACTTGGGATGAGTCCTTAGCCTACATTCAAGCATTCCTATAACCAGGCGGTACACACATCCACCTTAAAGTCACCATTTGAAGTATGCTTGGGATATCTACCTATACTAGACATAGAATTTGTGAAGCGGATGAGGAGAAGATACAAGACTCGGACATGACTAAAGAAACAAAATTCATTGAGAGGATCTAAAAATCCATCTCAAGGTGAAAGAAAAGTTGGAGAAATCCCAAGCCAAGTACAAGGATAGACACGCGATCGAGAATAAGACAGAGCATAAGCTTCATGTTAGAGAAAATTTTAGCTTTGCTTGAGCAAGGACAAACCAAAAGTTCAAGCACATAATCACAAGCCACTATGATATGGAAACTTCACCATATTGGAGCAAGTTGGAGAAAATTATTTTCAGATTGATTTTCCACCATTTATACAGATGTAATTAGTAGTAAGCTGTGAGAATTTGTGCCTATATGAGCCACCCATGCTTGATGAAGATGAAGGATTGTAGTTTCTTGTGTAATGGACTCATGAGGTGAATTAGAGGATGACGTGGTGCTACAAAGTATAAGGTTAGAGAGATGAGGAGAGGTCCCTATACGATATAAAAGTGACATGTGAGCATGAGAATCTACAAGTAGCTCTTCTTCGTACTGACCTCCCGAGGTTGTCTTTGAGACAATGGTGGAAATGGAATATATGTGGATACGAGAAAAACTAGTTAGGTAGTCTTATTTCCTTAACACGTAATAATGGAATCAGAAATCTAAGGCAAAGAAAGGTCTCCTAACTCTGAATTGGTGTAATGGACTATTCATATATAATAGTTGCTTGGAGGCTCTAATCAATGTCAAGCTCTGTCGAGATCCTATCTATTGGCCGTTGAATACGTGGAAATTTGCATGTAGGTGCGTCATGTATATTTCCAGACAAGGTCATGGAAATTGGTAATGAGAGGTTTAGTGGATTTATAATAAACTATGGGTGGTTTTCTGGTCTAGCCCAAAAAACTATTGGATTGATTGGCTTCTATGTTTAATCTAGAAAATTACGTTATGATATCTGGCAGGAGTGGTGAGGATATAAATACTTGCATTCGTAAACCGGTATCAATACTTAACCGACTTGCATGCCCATTGGGTTCGGGACCTAGAGATCACAACCATGAGTTTGTGGTTGTTGTGGACCTGATATGGTCATGTGAAGAATCAATCTCTTCTTCCGACTATTCAATGGTCATAAGCATTTTTAGCTTCTATGTTTTAATACCATGAGTTATGCAATCTTCTCATAATACCTTATGGGTGTTCTAGAAACTTTTATATATATTTTGTGTCTATGTCAATGAGAAGGTCTCTTGCATCCTGGTCATGGAACTAATGGATCACAACAAATATTTGGTCTCTTTCGGGTTCTTGTATGATCGTGTGGATATCTTATCAAGGATATCTATGGTTGGGTTGATTTGACTAGAATATATATGCTTTGTCGTCTTCAATATTCAATTGCCTCAATTGTTCACTAATTGCTTGTAGGTTTATTGTTGTTTGAAAGACCTGAATCCTAAGACCTGGATCTATATCTTAACGTTGTGAAGATATTTGGATGAGGTGCTATCGGTTTGAACATATATTCCCTAGTCTCTCTAGGTCTCGTAATTGTCATGCAAGAGATAATTTGACTTTAACTTAAACAAGTAAATTAACTATGAAATATGTATCTACACTATGCTTATATTCCTTTTATTTTTGTATTTTCAATGATGCGTATTTGAAACGAAATTAAAAGAGTGTGTATTCTAATATATTCGATAATGGAAAATTAATCTAATAACGTAATTAAAACAAACAAGTTAGCTTTGATATAGCTATTTGCCCGTGTAGTTGTGAATTTATTATAAATATTTAAATAACTAACTAGTTTAATCAAAAGACTTCCAATCCTACCTTAG
This sequence comes from Taxus wallichiana var. yunnanensis, assembly GCA_018340775.1. Lineage (NCBI taxonomy): Eukaryota > Viridiplantae > Streptophyta > Pinopsida > Cupressales > Taxaceae > Taxus > Taxus wallichiana. The sequence continues at coordinate 737,942,994 of CM031241.1, forward strand.
AAATGAGGAATGAATCATAGTTTCTCGAAACTATCATTCCCCACGAACTCCTGACAATATCAAAATCAAGATTTGACGAAATGAAATGATTTACTACTCTATTTGATATACTTGTAACTACAACTTTAATAGCTCAAACTTGGGGTTTACGTAATAGTGGTAAATCTAGTTATGTCGTGACTTGTTCCCTCGGTGCGATCTCTTTGTTCCTTCGTGTTCTCATGAATCTAGAAAATTGTGAATGTGATAGCGTCGTGAGAAAAAGATACTCGAGCAATGGCAGCTTTGGATATAAATCGAATATAATGCAAGTAAGAGAGGGATAGTACAAGTAAACAGATGCTTGATTATGTAATTCCTAGCAGGATTTATTATGGGGATACAACACAAATACACCGAGAATTCTAAGATCTATCTCTTCCGACAAAACAAAACAAAACTTGTAACTCTAAGATTATTAAATGGATTCTAATCTAGAATTGAAACTACCTTATGTTAACCTAACTATATGGAACAGAAATGAAGTAAGATGAAAGCAAGAAGATCAAATGATCTCTAAATTAGAAAGGAGAAGCTATAAATTCTAAACCTATTGAAACTCATGCAAGAACTTCAAATAAATTGAATAATCAAACATAGAAGGAGAGGGGCCATTTCTTTAGAAGCAAGTTTGGTATTTATAGCATTTACATTTACCAGAGGGTAAGTCTCAATTGAACTCTTCTAATATTAAACAAAGGGAAAACACTATTTACCAATGGCCAAAACATAAATGCAAACTTTAGTGGTTGAGAAATGCGGGTGAAATTTGAATTTTAACGTTTGGATGAATCGTCGGAACATTCTCGAAAAAATGCACAGACCACCGCCCGCACAGGGGAGGTGGTTATAGGACTTTCACCCTATCTCGGTGGCGCATGAGACTGCGCGCCTAGGTAGGGTGGTAGTTCTATAACTTAAAGATGAAATGCAAGGAAAAAGGGGGCAGAGACTAGAAAAAACATGTAAAAGCTAGACAAGGCTTTCTAGGATGTAAATGTACACTTGGTGAGCTTTTCTAGATTCCAAACACCTTGTGAAGAGATCTGAATCATCATTGGGGTTTCCATAACCTCTTTCGGTAGTACAAGTACCTACATTTTTGGGTGCATACATATTTCCCCCTTGGAGAAGTGTTTTAGCCATGAAGAGGAATAAAATGGTGGGTCCGAGTATGACGGTCCCAAAATGGGGAGTTATAAGCTATACCTAACATGCCCGTGTGTCAAAATGTCGCCATCCAAATTCCCGCTATCTGTAAAATGAAAAGAGGACTCAAGTGCAAATAGATAAAATAAATCGAAAAATAAATACTAAATTAATATGAAATGAGGACTTACCATTTACACGGGGATAAGAACTTACCTCCGTCGACACTCCAACTCTACGTAAGAACACTCAAAACAAAATTAGAATACTATATATATATATATATATATATATATATATATATATAACGAGCTCATTTTACTATTCATTTGCATGTGTCGATTTGGTGGTTTTTGAGCTCTGGGACCCACGGTGACCGTTTTCAATGAGAGTACAGTCAAAATGTTCATTGCAAGATCGTGATCATGCCTCTGAGAGTAGGACATCGACCCATGAAGTCTCAAGTTAGTTCTTCTCAATTTATCGTTTTTAAACCTAAAATGTAGAAGTGCTGAAATCTTTGTCCTTGGGGGATTATTTTTGAAAATTTTAGTCTTAAATGAGTCTCTAGGGGGCGCCATAGGGTAGGTCTTTATTTCAGTTAAAATGGTGTATTTTTTCCTTTTTTTTAAGTGTTTTTAGGGCTTTAGAGCCGTTCGGAGATTCAAGACAGACCGCCGCCTGCACAAGGCAAAGAAGCATCATCGGACCACCACCATATGATGGCAAGGTGGCATGGGACCACCACCTCATAAGGTGGTGGTTACATGACTGCCACCTTAGAAGGTGGTGGTTAGGGAACTGTCGCTCTGCACAGGGTGGCGAGTTTCGAATAGAATGTAAAAAAAGATGTAGTTTTTAATTATTTTTGCATTTTTGACATTTTTATATGTTCTTGATGATTTTTCTAGTTGGATTATGTTACTTACTCTTTTTATTTATTTTAGGTGGATGCAAAAGGAGGAGTACATCAAATGGAGCAGAGAGAGGGAGTGCGATTGGCTCCCAACAGTGTTAGAGGCACTTACTTAGGTAGAGCGAGATACTCTACAGAGGGCTGGCATTTGGAGGATTACACAGGTCCCTCATGTTGCACCTACTAGTCACATATTGTGTGACTTATTTTCATACTGGGATGCAGATCAAAAATCTTTCCAATTTCCAGGAGTTAGGGGTGAGTGGACCATCACCATAGAGGACGTTTATCGCATATTGGGGGTCCCGATTCTTGGGAGGCGGCTATCTCTTAAGACAACAGTATCCAGATCTCAAATGGTTCAATGGGCCACCTACATGGGAGATGTTGTCTCCATGGGCTCGAAGAAGGGGGTGAAGGTTTGTTCCATTGTTGATTCTCCTATCCATGTGCTTTGTTAGGCTATTATGGGTATCTTGGCCTCGTGGTTGATTGGGGACAAGGGAGGGGATACTCTCTTATACTATTGGGCTCCCATTATTACACAGATTGAGGCCCATGGCCGTGTTTACACTTGGGGAATAGACATTCTTGGGACCACCTATCATGATTTATATAGGGTGGTCAGATTATAGGGGCAGTCATTGAGCCACCCTACTCTAGTCATGAGTTGGGTGTATGATCACATCATTCCCTATGGGAGAGGTGTACAAACAGAGGATCCGGGGGTCATCGGGGTAGCGAGGTGGATAGGAATGACTATACTTAGGATGCCACACCAACTAGTGACTTATCTCGGATATTGCAGAGATGGAATCCACTCTTTATTAGGCCATGGCAAGGTTATGGGGAGAGGAGACACATACACTGATCACCTGCTATACTACCAAATACCGATAGACAGGGATGGGGAAGTTGGAGATCCACCCCTTTGACAAAGTACCACAATAGTTTGGCCTCCCCTATATTGATATGTTTCCTCTAGCGGGGCTAGTATACAGGTCTATTCGTGAGATGAGGGGAGGTCCTAGAGGCCGGGTTGGACCACGGTCACTCCTAGAGTTCCCATTATAGCTAGGCAGTGTGATTCATGCCCAAGGGCGATGGTGCTCCTCAAACACCATTACCTCATATCGAGTTGGTCCTACTCATAATGGAGAGGGAGATGAGGTTATTGATGTGGACTCATACTCTAAGGATTTCACAAGAGATGAGATAGAGGAGGAGATGACGGGGGATGAGACTAGAGGTGGGGCTGGTGGGACAGATGAGGAGGATGATAACGACTCTAAGTGGTATGACACTCAGAGTATCTTGAGGGCCGAGAGGGAAAAGGAGAGTGCAGAGAAGGTGACCTTGATCTCAGAGGAGTTGCCTTCTCAGGACATTGGGGTAGATGATGAGTCTGTAGCAGGATGTCATTTCTTTCTAGATTTGAAGGAGGTTCCACAGTTGGCAGTAGCATCAGTGGCAGGTGCAGATCCTAGAGATCTCACCTGGAGGCCTAGAGATATGAGTGAGTTACTAATATTTTATTGATTTTGTTTTATCTATAAATGTCTAGTTGATATTTCATTTTTGTTGTTTCGTTTGTTTTTACCTTATTTTTGACAATTTTTTAACTTGTCATTTCTCTCTTTTTTATTCATAGTGATCGCGAGGCATGGTGGAATTTGATTCGCCAAGTGTGTGTGACAACCTATTGCTCCTTTGGAGGGTACTCAGCCGAGCTTACCGAGGATGTTTTTAGAGCCTTCAAAGAACTAGTGACATACTCGATGTCTTTGCCCCTGTCTAGAAGGTGACAAAGATAATGACCTCCCTTCGATCTTGAGCTAGTTGGATATAGGACTGTTGAGTGCTTGATGAGGAGTTGTTCTCATAGTGAGACCACGACATCGGCCGTGATCATGAGCCCTTAATTCATTCGAGTGTCATCGTAGCAAGAGTCCTAGACGCAACGATCGTGCACCATCCGAGGATCCCACAGGATTGAGAGATCATGGTGTCTTTTTGTAGTGATTTTTTTCAGATGTTTATATGAGTGTTTTTGTATTTTTCAGTTTTGACCATGCCTAGTGCATGATGGAATTGTATATAAAACAAGATATATATATATGTATGTATGTATGTATGTATGTATGTATGTATGTATCTTTTTGGATCTAGATCTTCTTGTATCTATAATTTTTTGATTCATTTCCCATGTGTATCCTAGATGTTTTTAGAATATTTATTTTTATATGCTTTTCAGAATGTATGCAATGGATGACAAGTGATAACAAATGTTGAACATAATGTTTCTCTTTTATTTGTTTTTGTAATGTTGATATGTGATGATGTAAACATATTGTAGTACTGAACTTTTGGCTTCTTTGGGAAATGTTCATTGCTTCTTCTTGTTTTGGAAAAACATGATGAATATATAGTGATAACGAGATGAACTTGCCCCACTCCCAACTCCACGCAACTAGTAAGATGTGAGGGCTCAACACCAAGAGTTGGGAAGGACATAAATTATATGATTTTGACCGAATGGAAATGATGAGCGAAAGACAAGGTTTTGACAGAAATCAAATTCAGACTTACGTACTTACTCTTACTTGAAACTACTACATAGTTCATAATGCAACTTATTTTCCAGTTTATATAGACTTAGACACATGGATGGCAACTTGGTTGAAAAAATCTAGTTTTAAGGATTTTATCTCTTTGGAATTTGGATATTTGGCTTCTCTTAGCATACTTTGATTTAAAATATTAATATTCACTAATTTGCGTGAATACACCCCCTACGCCCTGCCCCATGCTACTATTAAGAAGCATGGGCTTATCACCGAAGGTAGGACATAGATGAGTAAGGTCACTTCTTTCCTTTCTCAACCTCACATCACCAATAAGAGATGTGGGCTCATCACCGAAGTTTGGTGGGGCAAAGAAGTGTGTAAAATATTCTATTTGGTTTAGCATTTTTATTTAACTTGACACTTCGATTTGTGACTTTGGAGTATCCTTGTTTCAAAGAGATGTAAGAAGGATAGATGTGACACCAAGAAGATTCTAGAAAAGACCATAGGTAAGAACAACTTAACCAAGTAGAAAAGAATGAGTATGACCAATTATGCGAGCCTTGGTATGGTTTTTGTGAAGACTTTGTCTGCATTGAATTGATGAAATGATTTTGGAACCATTTGATGATATTATGAAAATCAAGAGATATGATTTTGAATGATTTTGCCAATATTTTCATAAGCTTGTAATGAATTACTTACGAATAATTTCCTTGACCATAATAGTTACAAAACAAGTGAAAAAAATGAAATAACTAAGTGACTAAATGCAATTTAGGTAGATATAATATACAAATGGTGACGTTGATGCCTTATGCGTAAAAACATTTAAGATGCAAGGAATTGACTGTTTCATTGAATTCCTCACCTTCTAGTGTACATAAGAGATATGCACCATTTCCATAGTCTTTCATGACTTGGTATGGGCCCAACCACTTGGGCCGAATTTCCTTCCTTCGCTAGTTTTCTTATCAATCTGGTTGTCTAGTCTTAGAACTAGATCTCCCTCATATATTTCTCATTCGTAGACCTTTTTGTTATATTTCTAGCACATCCGATCAGCATAGGCTCTATGTCATTGTTCGACATTTAGCCTGGCCTCATCAAGGATTTCTAGTTAAGAGAGGCATGCCTCTCTATAGGCTTCTTCTCCCAAGATCCCTTGTAATGAGATGCGGAGACTAGGTATTTCGACCTCAAGTGGGAGAACTATTTCGCCCGAATACCAATGAGAAAATGGTTTCACTGTTGGTATTCTTATTGAGGTTCGATGGGCCCACAAGGCCGTATAATTTTAAATGCCAATCTCATTTTTTCTCCTTAATCTGTTTTGAGGAGAATAGCTTTTAATGTTTTGTTTGTTGCTTTAGCTTTTTCATTGGCGTGAGGGTAGTTAAGAGAGGCCGTATGATGGTTTATCTTGAATTTACTGCATAACTCATGGACCTCATCATTTTTAAAGGATGTGTCATTATCTGAGATAATGACTTGTGGGACACCATACGTGTAAATGATTTGATTCAAAATGAACTTATCAATTATAAAACTTGGTACAGTGGTGAGAGGCATGGCCTCTACCCATTTGGTAAAATATTTTGTGGTCATGATTTTAAAGTTATCACCATATGTTGTCGAGGGAGAGAATTTCCCTATCAAATCTAGGCCCCACATTGAAAAGGGCCATGGGGTTGCAATTGGTTCCAGAGCTCATCTTTGGCATGTGAATCTCGTGGGAGAATTCTTGGCATTTATGGAACTTGTGCACAAATTCTCTTTTGCATTATGTTCTAGAGTGGGCTATAAATAGCCCATCCAATGTATTTTGTGAGCAAGTATGGCGTCACCACCAAAGTGGCCTCCACATATCCCACTGTGGGATTTGTAAAGAATATTTTTGGATTCTTCAGTGTCAACGCATTTTAAAATCATTCCATCGAAGGATTTACAATAGAGAACTTGTTCTAAGATAACATATTTAGCAGATGATAATGCATAACCACCTTATTTTTTTGTGATGTGGCACCTTCTGGGTATGTATGGTCCATGATAAAATTGATGATGTCGGTGTACCAAGGGCATGTAGAGATGGGGGTCTAGTTTCAACAAAGTATATGCACTCATCGGGAAAGTCTAGATCTACCAGATCACCTCCATCTAACGGATTGTTAGCTAACCAGTCTGTAATGATTTGTCCCTTAACAGATTTCTAGTTTACAAATGTTAATTCAAACTCACCCATTAAGGTTATGAAATGTCCATCCTTTTTAGATAAAGACCCTTGCATGAGGAATGTTCGTAAATGATTTGTCTTTACAATGACCCTTATTTCTTGATTTAACATGTAATGTCTTAAACATTTCATTGTGAAGACTATGGCAAGGCATTCTCTTTCTGCCTGTGTATAACATGTTTCATAATCGAGAAACATCTGGCTAATGAAATAAAATGCACATTCTCGTTTATCATTGCCTTCTTGAACCAACATGCAGGCTAGTGATACATCGGTGGCTCGTGAATACAAGATCAAAGGATGATCTCGTCTAAGAGGCATTAACTTGGGAGGAGACAATAAGAAGTATTTAACTACTTTGAAGGCCTTGTTACATTCTTCCGTCTAATCAATGTTATAATATTTCTTTAATAAATTGTTGATTGGATGAACAGAAAAACTTAAGTCCGGAATGAACCTTCAAATTACACCGAGTTTTCCAATAAATGATCTCGATACCAAACTCTTCGATGGTGGAATCATTTCAAGAATAGCCCGGATTTTTGTTGGATCGACATCAATCCCTCTAGAGGATATAATGTAACCCATAAGCTTGCCTTATGTCACACAAAATATGCATTTCTCTGGGTTCAATGTGATGCCATATTTGATCAATCATGAGAGAATGATACAGTACTTCTAGGTGATCACAATGCTTCTTGGCCTTGGCCAACAAATCATCCACGTAGGATTCTACAATTTTATGAATAAGGTCATGGAATATGTATGTCATTACCTGCTAGTATGTAGTGTCAACGTTCTTAAGACCGAATGGCATGACAGTGTAACAATAAGTTCCCCAAGGAGTTATAAACATGGTCTTGGCTTGATCCTGTTCAGATATTTTGATTTGATTATACCCCGAGAATCCATCCATGAGAGACAAAAGCTCAAATCCAGCTATTACATCAACAATGACGTCAATGGATGGTAATGGGAAGTCATCTTTGGGGCAAGCTTTATTAATGTCCCTGAAGTCTATTCAAATGTGTATCTTCCCATTCTTTTTATAATAGGGATGATATTAGACACCCATTGTGAATAGTCAACTAGTTTGATGAATCCCACTTCGAGAAGTTTCATTACTTCTTCTTTCACCATGAGAGCCACTTTTGGTTTCATTGGTCTCGAATTTTGTTTAATTAGATTTGCATCCAGTTTGGTGACAAGATTATGTATTTGCGATATGTGGTGCAATTCCCATCATTTCTTTTTTAATTAAATGTGAAAGCCTTTTGATGTTATTTAAGGATCCGAGTATGTATTTTTATCTCCTCTAGAGTTAATAAGGGTCCTAACTTCAAAAAATTTGTTCTTCCTCAATTCCAATGTTTATGTCAAGTGTTTCTTTGATTAAGGAAGCTTTGCCTTCTTCAAATTCAGTGGGGCCGTAGGAGGTAGTTCCAAGCTCTCTCCATTCTCTACCTTGTAGATATCGAGATCTTTTTACGTGGGATATTCTATCATGGGATTTCCAAAATAGGAAGAGGAATGTGGGATTAGGGAAAGATTCACTATGTGATGAGTGAGATGTAGCTCTGCATAGGCGTTTAGATATTCAAGAGTGATTCCATCACTATAAAATTGATCCAAGATAGAAAACTCATTCTCAGCTTCTATATGTGTTAGGAGCGGGTTTGTCGGTATTTTATGCACTAATGGTTCAGTACGATGTGATACCATGAAACTTGTATTTTATAACTCACTATTTGGAGTTAAATGGGAAGGCGAGGTTGCTATTGAATCTGTGAGAAGGTTTTTCTCTCGTGGGATTTCTTCAATTGATATGAAGTTGAATCCTTTGGTTAGATCGAATACCACCGTTTTATAGAGTTGTAAATGCTCACTTCCCTAGTCTCATATACCTCAAAAACTTGGTTTTCAAACCAGATGCGAGTCTCTTAGCACTCGATGTTATCAATGCCCATCCTTTTGGCTATGATGAGACCAAGGAGGAGGGCTTCTTACTCAGCCTTGTTGTTTGTACACTCAAAGTGTAATTTAAAGGCAAAAGGTAGGATCTTTCACTCGAGAGCAATAAAGATCACACCTTCCCCGATCCAAAACAACACCTAGCTCCGTCAAAGTGGAGACTCCAATATTTTCTTGGAAAATGAATTTTGGGACATTCCTCATGTCTGCTTCTTTTGCCTCGCCAGTTACTTCTACCATACAAACTTTGTCTGATGGAAGGGAACCAATTCCTAGGGTGTATCCCATACCCATAGAATCAAATGGTAGGAGAATGGGTAGATATTTATCTAGTAATTCTACAATTTTTGCAGTAGTCCCTAATGATACCATTTCTATGACGTTACCCTCATTTTTGGGTGTTGGAATGCCTTTGACTAGATTCATAATTTCTAATTCTGTTGTAGGTATCAATTTTTCTTTTGGTTTTGAATTGATTGGTTTGTTAAGTTAATTCATTGGGAGTTCAAACTCAGAGTGAACACCTGGTCTCTTCTTCAAGTCTGCTAGGTGTATATCGAATGGTTTTGGGTTACCTTGTGCCACAAATATTTTTCCTAGGTGCAAAAATCTTACTTCTGAAATAACATGGAAGGGATTTCCTTCATGTGGTGTATCCATGGTCAACCGAGGATCGTATTATAGTTGGTTTCTGATCTATAATATAAAATTCACCGAGGACCTGCTTAGGTTCTAAGGTGAATGGTAAAACTATGGTCCCAATTAAAGTGGCCATGAGGCTTTCATAACGTCTTAGCATATTTTGTGTCGTGAAACAGCTTGTTTCTCTATATCCTAGATTTTGAGGAAAAGTGAAGGGGACTATGTTAATTACTGCCCCATCATCAATCATTGTGCACTTGACATAATTATTGTAAACCCATACCCATAAATATAAGTTTGGGTCACCTCTACGCGTAATTTCAGCATCTGTTGGCATTTTTCTTATATCAAATATAAACTTAGTATCCCTATTTGGCTGCCCTGGAGGGTAGACATCAAAGTCTACATGGTTTACTTGTGTTTCAGGAGGAGGAGTGATGTTAATTAAATGACCAAGGCCTAATGCTTCTAAAAGAGTAGCCCTGTGGGTGAGAGAGTACTTCAACAAATCCAAGAAGGAAATGTGAGAGAAGGTTTTTGTTAATTCATTAATTAAATCATAAGCACCTATGGGTTTTACCAACATTTGTTGAGTGTTGTCTGGTTCTAATGGATAGTTTGGAACTAGTTGAGAAGAATAATCTTGTGTTCTTGTTATGGTTTCTATGGGTAGCTCAGTATCTAACTCTACCAGGCCAACTATCTTGGTTTGTGGTCGAGTTCCTAATTGGGGTGCGATCGGTGGATTTAATGAAGTTGAGGCTTCATGATCATTATATCCTGTCATAACACCCTTGTTCATCCCATTTGGATCTAACCTGTTATTGTTATAGTGATTTGGGATAGGATCGTTAATGATATTGAGGGTGCATTTTGAGGGGAAACTTCTCCCATATATGTGTTTGGCGTGGGCACTATAGAATTTTCTAAAAACATGTCTATAAAGAGTTGTCTTTGGTCTTCTGGAAAACATTGCATGAATTTATTGTAGTCATAGCAAGTCCTAGTATCATGGCCTTGAATCTTGTGGAAACCACAATACAAGTTGGGATTATAGTTTTGAGGTTGTTGATTTGAAACTTGCTTTGTGGTCCAAAATTTTGATTAGGTTGTTAGTTGTTAGAGTTAAAATTTTGAGGTTGTTGCCTTTGGTTTTGACTCTGATATCTAGTTGGGTTTTGATTTGGACCTTGTGTCTGGATTTTCCATTGTTTTTGTTTTCGTGATGGACGATTAAAATCCACCACGTTGATTGTTGGAGTAAAGTTGTTATTTCACTGATTGTTAACGGTGGCGAAATGTTTACGACATTTTCCCTTTTAACCTGGTCTATTACTCCATCTGTTGTAACCTCGTAGTTTTTGTTAAGGATTTTGGGTCCTTGATTGGTATTCCCAACATTAGGATAGGTCGTAGAGTTTTGATTGGGATTGATTAATTTCTCATTTGTTCCATATGTCTTACGACCACTATCTATTGTCGCTTGATCAATTCGGAGAGCACTTTCGAGTACTTCATCATAAGTTCTTAGTGGGAACTTTTGGACTTCTTCCTTTATCTCTCTATTGAGAGAATGAAGGAATAAATCGCATAGTTCCATCTGATCCATGTTTGGAGCACTTGCTGATGAGTAGAGGATTGCACGTTATCTTTGAATAAAATGAGCGAAAGTGGATTCATTGTGTTCTTGTTTAATATGTAAGAATTACGATTCCTATTCTTAACAATTTATTGATATCAAAATCCTTGATAAACTCGACACGAGTTACTTGAATGAGTGTATCAAGGCTTCAAGTATTCGTAATACCAATCAAGGGCAATATCCTCTAAGGTTTTAGGGAATATCTTAGCAACAACCCCATCCCAAGGGAGTAATTCTCAAATGGTTATGGCATAGGCCTTGATATGTGCATTTGGGTCTCCCTCCCCTTTGTATTTGGGAAAATCGAGAAGAGGTCTTGGAAGCATAACACTTCATATGGTGAAATCTAGAGGCTCTTTTAAATATTCGAGTAAGTCCCTACCGCATAAGTTTTGACCATCCATGGTGCATCTTTGAGGGGTGAAGGTGGAATGGGTTGTTGATATGGCATAGCATATGTATTTACAGGGACATAAGAAAATCCTTGTGGTTGAGTGAACATCCTAGGAGAGGAGAACATGTCTCCCTGTGGTGATTTTGAATAAATTTTTAAGTAGGGAGGAGCATTTCTCTGGTATGGGTTGTTTGGTGCTAAGCTAGGAGGTATCATACTTTCAACTAGAGTGGCATTTGAAAATGCGAGTTCTAGTTGGTGTTTGTTGTGGATAGTTATATGAATGTTGAGGAGGCATGCCTAACATGCTTGTTCCTATAAGGAGGTCAACTTGGTTGGGATGATGTGGAGGGTTGGGAGTTCGTACTTACCTTCTCAACTAAGGCCGAGATGACCTCGATTGGTGAAGACACAATGTTTTTCCTTAATGGTGGTTATTTTACACCTTGAGGTTGTAAAGGGATATGGTACCCTGCTATGAATTGATCATTACACTACCAAGTTTCACTGAGATTATTTCCCATAGGTGGAGGAATGGGGGTGTTTTCTTGGAGCAGGGTATCGGGTTGTGTTTACAAACTTCCTATAGGTGGGTACATGTTTTGGAAGCGTTGTTCACTTCTAACGTAGTGCGCTAAATAATCCTCATCAAAAAATGGGAGTGGATCTGACTGTCTACTTATTTGTGGTCTGAACAAAACCTGAGGAGATGAAACAGATTCTCCAATAAGTGTCATATTGTTAGAGCCTGAGGGCTCTGGTTGTTGTGTTTGTGTAAGCTGATCTAACTCCTCAATTCGGAATGAAGAACTAGAGCTAGTTCTTTAAGGGGGAGTTTTTGATGACAAGTAATTACTTGAATAGTTGTCAACCCATGTAGAAAGTGAGGGTGGCGGTTGTCTATTTGTTTGACCATAATTTTCTTCGAGACCTAAGAGAGGTCTGCCATATGCATCATATCCTGACATATTCGGGGGGTATATGAATACCTATAGAATAATGGGAAAGAGTGAAGGTGGATGAAAGAAATTAAAATAAAAGGGGAACAGTTTTTTGCTTCACGTCGGTTCACCAATTTTGTACGATAGAAAAGTGACATGCGAGCATGAGAATCTACAAGTAGCTCTTCTTTGTATCTGACCTCCCGACGTCGTGCCGAGATAGCCAGTGGAAATGGAATATATGTGGATACAGACAAAATAGTTGGGTAATCTTATATCCTCAACACATAATAATGGAATCTACGAATCTAAGGCAAAGAAATCTCTCCTAACTTGAATTGGTGTAATGGACCATTCAGATATAATAGCTGATCGCGGGCTCTAATCAATGTTGAGCTCTTCCGAGATCCTATCTATTGGCTGTTGAATACGTGGAAAGTTTCCTGTAGGTGCTTCATGTATATTTCTAGAAAAGGTCATGGAAAGTGATAATGAGAGGTGTAGTGGATTTATAATAAACTATGGGTGGTTTTTGGTCTAGCCTAGAAAATGTTGGATTGATTAACTTCTATTTTTAATATACAAAATTGCGTTATGATATTTGGTAGGAGTGGTGAGGATCTAAATACTAGCATTTGTAAACCGGTATCAATACTTAATTGACTTGCAGACCATTGGGTTATGGGACCAGGGATCACAACTATGTATTTGTGGTTGTTTTGGACTGTTATGGTCATGTGAAGAATCAATCTCTTCTTCCGACTATCCAATGGTCATAAGCCTTTTTAGCTTCTATGTTTAACACCAGGAGTTGTGCGATATTCTCATAATACCTTACGGGTGTTATGGCAACTTGTATACGTAATCCTATGTCTATGTCAATAAGAAGGTCTCCTGCATTTGGCTATGGAACTAATGGATCACATCCAAATATTTGTTATCTTTTGGGTTCATGTATGGTCATGTGGATATCCTATCAAGGCAATCTATGGTTGGGTTGATTTGACCAGAATATGTATGCTTTGTCATCTTCAATATTCAATTGCCTCAATTGTTCACTAATTGCTTGTGGGTTTATTGTTGTTTGAAAGACTTGAATCCTAAGCCCTTGATCTATATCTATTAATGTTGTGAAGAGATTTGGCTGAGGGACTATCGGTTTGAACACATATTCCCTGGGCTCTCTAGGTACTTGTAATTGTCATGCAAGAGATAATTCGACTTTAACTTAAATAAGTAAATTAACTATGAAAGATGTATCTACACTATGCTTATATTCCTTTTTTTGTGTATTTTCAATTATGCGTATTTGAACGAAATTAAAAGAGCAGTTATTCTAATATATTCATATAATGGACAATTAATCTAATAACAGAATTAAAACAAGCAAGTTAGCCTGATATAGCTATTCGCTTTTGTAATTGTGAATTTAGCCTAAATATTTAAATAACTAACTAGTTTAATCAAAAGACTTCCAATCCTACCTCAAAAGTGAGGAATGAATCATAATTTCTTAGAAACTATCATTCCCCACAGCTTCCCTATCAATATTGAAAGCAAGCTTTAACTGAAATGAAATGATTTGCTACTCTATTTGATATATTGAACTACAACTTTGATAGCTCAAACTTGGAGTTTATATAACGATGGTAAATCCAACAGTTGTAGCATGACTTATCCCCTCAAGTGTGATCTCTTTGTTCCTTCATGTTCTCATGAATCCAGAAAAATTGTGGATGTGATAGCATCAACGAAGAAGATACTTGAACAATGGCAGATTTGGATATAAACCGAATACAATGCAAGTAAGAGAGGGATAGTGCAAGTGAACAGTTCTTGACTATGTAATTCCTAGCAGGATTCATTACGGGGATACAACACAAATACGCCAAGAATTCTAGGATCTATCTCTTGTGACAAAACAAAACAAAACCTACAACTCTAAGATTATTAAATGGATTCTAATCTAGAACTAAAACTACCTTATGCTAAGCTAGTTGTATGGGATAGCAATGAAGTTAGATGAAAGCAAGAAGATCAAATGATCTCTAAATTAGAAAGGAGAAGCTATAAATTCTAAACCTATTGAAACTCATGCAAGAACTTCAAATAAATTGAATAATCAAACACAAAAGGAGAGGGGCCATTTGTTTGAAAGCAGACTAGGTATTTATAGCATTTGCATTTACTAGAGGGTAAGTCTAAATTGAAATCTTCTAATATAAAAAAAAGGGAAAACACTATTTACCAAGTGGCCAAAACATAAATGCAAGCTTTAGTGGTTGAGAAATGCGGGTGAAATTTGAATTTTTACGTTTGACAAAATCATTGGAACATTCTGAAAAACACGCACAAGGCCACTGCCTTGCACAGGGAGGCGGTTACAGGACCGCCGCCTTGTCACGGGTGGTGGTCACGGGACCACCACCTAGGTAGGGCGGCGGTTCTGTAACTTAAAGACAAAATGCAAGGAAAAAGGGGGCGAAAACTAGAACTAAACATGCAAAAACTAGACAAGGCTTTCTAGGATGTGAATGTACACTTGGTAAGCTTTTTTAGATTCTCGAACACCTTGTAAAGATATTTGAATCATCATTAGGGTTTCCATAACCTCTTTCTAATAGTACAAGTACCTACATTTTTTGGTATTTACAGTCCCAAGAGTCTTGGCAGGTTGGACTAAAAGGGAAGACACCAAAGGAAGCCCAGTGGTACTAGAAGGAGTAAGTGAGGGAATTATATCCTCATCTACTCCCCACTAATCTTTTATGGGACCAAAATCCTCCTAAGAAGGGGAGGTGTGATCCATAGGGATTGAAAAAAACACCACTTCATCAGATCATCCAGTACCTAAGAATAAATGAAGAAAATGAGGAGCAAACTATATTTTTGTAGAACCACCACCATGTGTAAAGTAGAGGTTACAAAACTGCCCCCCAGTAGAGTACGGTCCTATAACTGTCCCCCTGTCATACTGATAGACATATAATCTCTTATCTGTAAATAGTGGTAGTCTTGTAAATTTTGATGGAAAAATAAAATCGAGCACGATCACTCTTATATTTGAAGCATTTGAACTGTGTCTCTTCCCTATCATGACCTTTTGCATTCTCTAGTGCATGGGAGGACATGAGAAGGGCTATAAATACATGGAGGAGTAATAGGATTGGGAATTGGAGACAAAGATAATTCATGGGAGTAAGTGAGCAAGAGAATTTTAGTGCTGGAGTTGAGTTGTAGAAGCAAGGTGTATGTGGAATAGAGCAAGCAAGCATAGGAAAGGAGAGTTTGACATTGTTGTTTCCTTTTCTACTTATTGTAATTGTATCTTTACATTTAATTGGCCAATACATAAGTGGGAAGAAATAGTAGTTTCCCTTCTCGATTTTTTTTTCTCTCGCTTGGGGTTTCTAGGATAAAAACTTATGTGGTGTCTCCCTTAAATTCCGTATCACTCACTGCAATTTGATTCTAAGGTATTAAGAAATCAGTCACTAGCTTTAATTATGTCATTTTTTAATTGAAAGTAAAACAATAGCATTAAATGTGTGATTTATAAATTTCCAAAGACAAGGTTTACAGATCCATGACACACGTTATATGTTATATCGTCACTTACTTTATCATCTTATAGTGGTATACGCTTTAGGCTACATCACCACTCCCTACTATTCATCATGTAGTGATATGCACTAAGGGTTAAATAATCACTCATACATTTCATTTTGTTATGATATAAACTTTGGCTATAGGGTTCACGCACATCTCTTCTACATTTCATATATCATCATCACACGGATATGTACTCATTGCGGTGAGTTAGACACAACACACACTATTCGACCATTTTCTCGATGACACACTCTTGTTTACGGTTCATTCTTGATTGCTGAGGGGGTAAACCAAATGAACATCATTATATACATTTTCATTCACTTAGGTGGCTTGTGGCTCCTATCATCCATCTTTTATTCCATTTCATTCATCCATAGCATATTGCATATTATGGTTGCTTTTAATATTTCTTACTTTCACTTGTTCATACTTGCTTTATTACACATGCTAGTTAGATTACTTGTATTTCTTATCATTTATCTATATCATCCAGACATGCACGTTCACATATTTTTCTAGTTGTGACTACGAGATATAGGTCTCATACACGCAACATGGATGCTCGCCTTATACCCTTCCTAAATTGGTCACTAGGGGCTGCCACATTCATCTCTCACAACTATTATTGTTTCATTTTGTACTTATCACCTTATATTACTTGGTTATACATGTTTTTATATACTATTTATCTTTCTAACATGTTAACTAGGGTGCTTCATGTGCAAAATTTGTTATGTAGGGATATTTGCTTTTATACTTATTTTTACATTTTTGTTATTGTTTGTTCTTATATGCGGGCCTTGCCCTTTATTTGGTGTGCAAACTTATTTTTTTATGGCCATGATGACCTTGCTTGTCTTGCAAAATCATGATTGATGTCTAATGTTTGCATCCCACTTTGTGTGACTTACTTTTCTTCTTGCGTGTTTACATTACTACTTTTCTTCGTGGCTTATACATTTTTGTGTAGCTTATACACTATTTTTTTCTATATGGATTCTTGTTCATAATAACACTTTTTTTTGGATAGCCTCTTCTTTGTGCATGCCTTGGTTTGTACTAAGAACTTTCCTTTCCTCCTGCAAGGCATATTTTTAGAGTACATGTAGTTGTTCCTCTTTTGGGGCCACATTCTCCTATCAGTAATGTTGCATGCACCCCTAAAGAGGGGGCATAATTTGGGGTTTTTTCACATATTATACATCGTTTCTACATCGGTTCAGTTTAGTAGACTTTTCACTCTTAGCATTGTGGGTTACATACAACAAGTGGGTTCAGACTAGTCTACAAACCCCATACACATTGGATTTTACAGGACTTAGTGTCTTTAGCATTCTGGGAAGTAGTTATAGGCTTGTAGGTTATAATGGGTGTGCCTCCCTACATTACTTTGACCAGTAGCATCGGATCACCCAAAAAAATAGGACGTACAGAGATCTCTTCACACACATTCAAGGAAGCGCTTTAAGTTTGGAGGATACAAAGGGAATTCCTCCATATACTTCTTCACCTATGGCTTCTGGATCGCCCAAAAACCCAAGTAGTATAGGATATCCTTTTACACTATGTTTCTCGACATGGATCAAGTGCACATGTTCCATTTAAAATTTTTCATTTACATTTTCCATTCATAGGATTTTTACGTACTTTTACATGCACCTTTTATATTACATTTTTACACATACATACATACATATTTGACTACTTGATCATTTTCTCCTTACAGTCCCGTCGTATAAGAAATAAGTAATCAAATGGGGAAACAACAATAACAAAAACAACGAAATTAACAACAAAACTTCTCGGAAGTGCACACCATACTAACCATATAGGTACATCACACACATCGTAGTTTCACATGTGTTTCCACCCTAGGTTCACTCTCTTCACTTTTTTTCACTTTTTCATCTTTCGCTTTCCATGCTCCATCATATTTTTTTCATTCCATGCATTGTCTAGTCCTTCGTAGAATTTTCTAATTCAATTATATGGACCTCGGGTACACATCTCTATCTACTTTATGTTACCGATATTTCTAGTCACCAACATAAAGTGGGGGCAAAATGTAGTCACAAAATCATACACTTTAAACATTATTTTGTCTCAGTCTCATACTATTATTAAGAAGGTTCTTGAGTGAAGAAAGTACTAATTAACCCCCATGTTTTGGCCATCTTTCTTTATTTTCTTTCATCATTATCGACCTCTTGCACCCACATGCCAAGTCAGCTTCTGTCATTTCATGTTATTTTAGCCTTGATTGGGGTGCCCAAGCTAATCTTGAGGTGCCCATGGGCACCCTGGTCCCACCAGGGGCACCCCGATACTTTTTGAACTTTCTTTCCATGTTTTGGGCATTTTCTATTTTTTAGCTTCTTATCTTTTTGGTAGTCGTCCATTTTGGGGTTAATTATGAAATTAGATCAAGAGAACCCTATAAATATAAATTTATAATACCATAATGAAGGACCAGAACTAGTCACTACTATCATCCACTTAGAGTTATATCCATTTAGAGATCATTTGGATCCACTAGCTCCATCACAAGGACAAGGCTTATTCATTAGCATCACATAAGCATAGGGGAGGGATTCTATTTTACTCCATGCACCATTTTATTACATTCTACATCTAGTTATTTCTCATTAGTTCACAAATTTTGAATGACACAAGAGTACCTAGGGAACATGATGCACACACACACACCAGAACTACATTTGGGTCTGAAATATAGTGCATCACTTAGTTAGTAATCCCATTGTTGTGGAAGCTGAGGTCAATCTGACCCATTCATTTGCATTCTCATTTTTAAGGTTTTGATACTTCTTGTGGTCCCATGTAGGTCTTTTCATCATCTTAGATTACTAACAACATATGGATTAGTGCGTAAAATCTAATGTGACACACAACGAGGGTTTCAACCACTTGTCAAACCTGTGAAACTTAGTTTTGGATATTTTTCACGTAACGATGCACCCATTCTATAAACCGAGTTCCCGTAAGCACCCTAGTCCCTCTCTCAGCACTCTAATCTAGCTAGATAGTTCAAATCCATCCTTTTCGGGCCTCTACATGGTCATTCTTGCTTCATGTTTCTCCAATCACTTCTACGACACACTCCATATTTTCCTCCGAATCGCTTAATTCGCTTCATTACTTATCTTATCATAGAGTTTTTATTTTCATTATATTAGTTTCTTGGTCATTTTTCATAGTAAATTACTACATTTATTTACTATATTTACATGTTGTTCTAGATTAGATTAACTACATCATATATCGTAATTTTATTTAATCAGTAGAGTTTTGGGCTCTAAGGTAATAAAATGCTCTATTTTTTTCTTTGGGATGCATACTAATTCAACTAAGGGGATCGTTATTTTGAACTAGATGAGGACGTATGCCGTATCAAGTGGATTGTATTTAGGAATTAATGCATTAGGAGGAAAAGTGATGGCATTAATGTCAAGTATACTTGAAGAAAGGTCTTGAGTAAAGGAATGCCCCATATCAAAGGATGAAGGGTTTTTATTTTTTGTGGAATCATCATGCTTAAACTCTACCATTTTTCACACGTTTTAAAATGTATTTTTAGCACGTTTTAAAATGTATTTTTAACACATGGAGGTCCCTTAGCTACACTTGGTAAGTAAAGGATACTTACCTCATATATTATATAATTTTTCTCTATTTGGTTGGTTAAGGTGGAATAATCTTCTAACCTCGTAATTGCAACAACCTTCTTATCCCTACCCTAACTCTTATTATCCTTTTTTTTAGTGTAGAGGTCCTATGGGATCACCTTTGGAATTTGGATCCTTTTAATTTCACAAATTATAATTACTTTTAACTTGTTCCTTTGTAGCATTTTTCAACGCCAAGATGTCTTCATCGATGGCTTCCCACCATCATACTTCTTAATCATTTGTTCTCTCATGTACTCAAAGTCATGAAAATGCAATTAATAATTTTTATCCACATTAATTGAAAAATAAAGTGTATAAATAGATTTTGGATGTTCCAATTCATTACTAGCATCATCACTACAAGAATTAATTAAAACAATTACACAAGACAGATGGGGCAAAAAACATTCATCACAACAAGTTTATTCACCACTATTATTTATTTCATTGGTGACGGAAATAAGGGGATAACGCATTTCTCTTTCATTGTCTCTATTATCATGCCTTATCGCTTAGGAAAATTTTAGTGGTGAATATTCATTAATACATGAATATTCTGGTTTTAAAATTTGAAATTGGCAAATTTTTCGTAGGAATTAAGACTAGGTTGCCAAAAAAATTAGCTACAAGTTAATTTTAGGTTTTGTTTTTCTAAGGAGTTTACACCAATATCTGATTTTTATCATTCAAATTGCCCTTAGCAAAAATTAAAATATGCCAAATTTTCCTTATATATATATATATATATGCTAAGTATTTATAATTATTTATTCATAGTTCCAACTTCTACTTTCATATTGTAATTTGCAATTATCAAATATTCCTCATAATTTCTTTCTACTTTAAATATATTCATTGGTCGTCATCGAATATTTCTTTTATGCTTTAAAGGTACTTTTCATTATTCAACAATATACAAAATGCTATCGAACGGTAAAAGAGCCACAATATTGTCACTTTCGGTAGCATTGTGCTAGCATACATTTATTATCGTTCATACCATACATTTTCTATCAACCAAGAGCATACATTTTTTATAAATCGACTACATACGATATGTTACATGTCAAGAAGATGCAACTAGTATGCTACCAATCGGTATAAGATGCAAAAATATGTTATCGGCCGATGGCATATAGTATACTACCAGTACAATAGCATATTGTATGCTATCAGTCATTAGCATACATTATGTTGTCAGTTGGTAACATACAATACGATACCGATTGGTAGCGTAATTTATATTTTTTTGGCTTACTTTTACAAAATTTTAAATATTCTATTTATATTTTGAAAAAACTAATATATTTTAAAAATTCTCATAGATAGTTATAATGGATTCTTTGAATAATGAACATAAGGTAGATAAACTCAAAATAAAAAGTAGCATATTAAATTTTTCAGCCAACCAAAAAAAAGAAGACCCAACTTGCATCCACTGGAAACAATAACACAAGTATCGGTAAGTTGTAACCGCTTATCATAAACTTATTCCTTTTTTCATCAGTTCAATTTAATTTTTTATATCTTTGTAATAGTCAAACATTTTTCATTTTTGAATATAAAAACCCCTACTATTAATTATATTTAGCATGAAACGTAAACCAAAACATAAACCCTAAAGAAACAACTATTTCAGTAGATGAAGATATAATTTATGATGACATGTCAGAGCTAGAAGACATTCCTCATTACCAAATGCCTTCAATAGATGAATGTTCTAATGAAAAGATTCAAGTAGAAGATGATAATGACAGGACCTTTAGAAAAATATTTATTTGTGAGAAGGAAGAAAACATCCTGGATAATTGGAATGTCTTTTCAATTAGATTGGGCAGCAAAATACCCATTCATTGAACCTTTACAACTAGATAATGGTAGTGATACTCCAAAATAATGTAGATGTACTATTTGTGGTTAGAATTACGAAAAAAACATAAAATGCAACTTAAATTGGACACTATTGAGAAACATTGTGGCAAAGTATATTTCATAGTCAAGGAAAATGGTGGAAAAATAACAAAGACTCGTATATGGAAAACTTATAAAGAGTGTATGTATGTAATATATAAAGATGAGTATGACAATAAGATGAAACAGTCTTGAAAACTTGAGGATAAAGGAGGAACAATTAATTTAAATTTTGGAAAAGCTACAAATAAAAATCAAGGAAAAAAATTACACGAGCTTTTCAACCATATTCTTTATCCTTAAAATGGGTGTAGACACCTAAAACCTACTTACACATTTTTAATGCTAAAGTGGTACTAATTGTCCTTTATCTCATCATTTCCATTATGCTTGGTGATTTCTGCTAATTTACTAACATTTCCCTCCATTTTAGTCAATTGTCGACACTTCATTAATTAACTATCTCCTATCACATTCTCGGATGCCAATTAACGACACTTCGTTAGTTATAATCCTCTTCAAATCAATTAATTAACTATTATTAGTTAATTAATCTTTTTAACAATTCATTTAATTAATAAACCCTCTTATTGGCTAAATCTCACTTTCAATTGCTTTCAATCTTATCAAATTTCTCTCAAATCACCTCCAAATAGCCTAAAAAGCTTATTCTAGCCTATTAATTAATCCTAATTGATTAATTAAAGCACCCCAACTCCCATGAGTTGCTAACTCACTAGTTAAATCATCTAATCATGGTTAATTAGCCTAGAGTTACTTTATCATTTGTCCCACATTCATTATGATTCAATCTTTCCCCAAATAGAAATCTATAAAAAGGACCAAGATCCTACCTTCACACCTTACACCATACTTTGAATAGTATCTCATATAAAACATATGATCAAGAGCTTTCTCCATTAATTTGGCATAGCTTTTTTGCATCAATCCTACCATTGTTGATTAGTAGAAGAAGATCTAAACTTGGCCTTGTAGCCATTTGTTGGTGAGATATTCTCCCTCTCTGTGGAGAACAACATAATTTGATTGCTCATAGATTTTATTAGGTTCATTTTAGTTAGAAATCATTTAACTTAGTAAGAATACTTATAGAATATATGAGTAATTTCATGTAATTTTCATTATGCATTCTTATAAGCTATGATCTTAATGGTTCATTGATAAATTTAAGCTTAGATTTAGATTACTAGGTGTTAATATTTTTAGTTAGCTATTGCAAAATTTTAGCATGTTCACATTTGACATGCTCGGTGGGACATACTCCATTGTCCTTTGCATTCATTTTCAAGATTTTTAGATTAGTTTCAAAGTTTTTATTTACTCACCATGTTTTACATTTTTATATAAATATGAATTTCTTTAACTAATCTAGTTAGTATTGCTTTGTTTTTATGCTCTTTGCATGATCAAAAGAGGTGAGGTCTTGTCAAATTTAAACCAAATTGAAATTTTTTTGATATTTTTGAAAAAAATTGTAAAAATTCCTATGTTTTGATCACCTACAGGGAATCCAAGATGGTGTTTTTATGCTTCATGCTCCTATCTTAATTCACGTGCTGGTATTACAAAGGTCACACCGGTGTTACAAAGGTTGTTTTGGTATTACAAAGGCCATGTTGTTGTTACTAAGGTTGCACTGGCATTCAAAGGGTCATGTCGGTGTCTCTTTGGGCACATGTGTGTTTCATTATTTTCTAGCTCTCTTTTTCTCGTCTGCATTGGTGTTACTAGAGACACATATTTGTCTCTCTGGATACACTAGTGTTGAACTGAATGCTCTTTGTCTGTGTTTTTGTCAAAATTGTGTTGATGTGTTAAAGGTTGTGTTTTTTTATTAGGGACGTGATGGTTTTCAAAGGGCCACACTATTGTTAAAAGGAGCACACTACCATGATCTATTGAAATTTGGCACTAACTTTGAGGTTTTTTGTTTTTGATTTTTTTGTTTCTATTGGTTGTAGGTTTTTCTAACTATTTTCTGAAGGTTTTTTACATTTTAAATCAAATTTCTAACCAAATTTACTTAATTTTTAATGAATATTTTTATTTCCATGCTTTATACAAGTTAGGCTAGAAGTTTTTGTATGCTCTTCTCTTGTACCTTAAGGTGATCTTGAGAATAAAAATCAGCTTTTTTTTTTTTTTTTCATTTTCTAACATTTTGGTTAAATTAGAAACTTAATATTTCATTTTTGGCTTAAGGGAATGAACAAATCATCAAGCTTTGTTTAAAGTTCATTTGGTTTAAATTTTTCCTTTACATTTATCTAGTTGAATCAAATCATTGTGTATACTCTTCTCTTACGTCCTTGGACGATCTTTAGAATCAAAAGAAAAATTGGTTCACTTTCTATTAGAAATTACTAAAATCATTTATACATAGGACCTAACGATTTTCAAAGACTTGGGATCTAAAAAAACTCTAACTACATGTGTGTTGCAGGTTGTCAATGGTGTTCTAAACCAAATTTCTTAATCCAAAAGATAAAAAACACACCACATTATTCAACACACTATATTTACAAGTTTTGGTTAAGAGTTATGGCTCGTCCACTTTGAACTAGAGGAAGTATCTTGCAATAAGACATAAAATCATAGTGAGGATTACCCTAGGAACCCTAAAGTAGTTCACACCTTGAGAGAAATGGTGAACAAAACAAGAAGTGCTTCGCTACCCAATTAACTAGTACACCTTTGTGAGATTAGCGTCAAAATTATCTTCACATGACCCCAATGAGATATAACTAAACACAATTTATTGCTCATTGTATCAAAGGGGGTAAAGTAAAGTTGGGATACTCCTTGATTTAGTCAGTGTGACTTTCTTGGAAAATTGTGCTTGCAAAGATAGTTTGTGACACCTAGAGAGTGAAATAATAGGAAGCTTATGGTTTGGAGCCAACTAGAATTTATCCAATGTGTTCCAAAGATATCTCACAATGTGACAAATTTTTTGGAGTCAAAACCTTGTTATTTCAAAAAAGGGGAAAGTCCATTAAAGTTGAAATTGTGTGTTATTTCATCATGAAATTTACAAGGTGTTACTTTGTCCTATATTTTCACTTGTCTTAAGACAAGGTGAAACTCTGCCAAAGTTACACTTAGTATTTTTCATCACCACTTGTTCTACTCTTTTGTTTTCTTGTTGCATAATTGCAAAAAAGAAAACATAGATAGGTATTGCTATCAATTGATTGTGTCCACCACTTTTACACACGTTTACATTTGTCCTTGCTTGAGATTGGATGGTAAATGTTGAACTTGTTTTGGTGCATCTTTTTATCTGGGTAGTCATCATCTTGATACCGATGTCAAGACTTCATTGTAGTTAGGTTGTCACATAATTGACTTCCTTTGAGTTGTTATGTTGCTTGTATCATATCAATACATTTTTATACTTACGTTTTGTTTCCTTTGTGATAATTGATATAAGTCTCTAAGTTGTGTTGTTACATTGCTCATATAAATAAAAACTTCTTGTTATACTTAGATTTAGTTTTGATCCTAAAATTTCCTTGAGTTTTGAAAAGTATTGTTACTCTATTTGCATTGTGGTAACATCATTTTGATACTAAAATATTAATTTTTCCATAAAGCTTGATTAACATGTCCAAATAGTGTTATTGTGTTACTCACATTTGTAGCCTCTATTTTCAAGACTTGGAATTTGTTTGTGTTTAAAACTAGTTTTAGTATATCTTGTTAGGATATCACATCAACACCTTCTTAGTATTTAGGTCTTGTTTATTTTAAACTTGACCTAAGTGGTGATATTGTGTTGTCACTATTTACACCAAAACTATACTTGAAAAATGTAGGGAGTAACTATTTTTTTGATTGGATCATAGTCTTGAAATTGATCATTGTGTCCTAGATACTTGTTGTTACACGTACTTTAGTTAATTGTTATCGCCAAATCACAAGCACCCCTATATTTATACAAGTGCATATACTTGAACTCATGGTGTGATTGGATAACATGGGTAATATCTCCAAGTTGTGGGACTTGCTTTACTTGAGATAGACCTCCGAGAAAGCATTCTTTCTCCTAAAATACCCGCCACAATCTACTCTAATGCAAGGGAAACTAACTATTCTAATCTAAATTTTCAAGGGACCAGGGGATAGAGAATGCATAAATTAAATCCTACACTATAGCGGTGATACACACCAGAAAAGGAGGGTTTGAGAGTAGTCTTCAAATATGTGAGATACTGATAAAGTGCACACTAGAAGGGGTGATGACAGTTCTCCATAATCTAGCAAAATACATTTTACAACAATATTTCAAACATACACAATGATAATGGATCCCTGCAAGAACATAAAAATAGACACAATATTCTTGTAATCAAGGTTAAAGGGGCAAGAAGAATGCAAGAAAACACAACAGGGGAAGATACATCCACAAACTTGTATTTTATTGCTTCTTGGTATGCACAGTTCAATCGGTTACAAGATAAGGGTCTGGATCACCATGCAAGGAGTCCACAACAAGGGCCTATAACACATTGGCTTCACAAAGAAATTTTGGTAGAGATTTTCTACAAAAACTACCTTTCCTTTACAATGAGCTCAACACTCCAATTTATAGAAAAAATGAGAAGAGAGAGAGAAGGGAAAATAGAAATCCCAAATCCATCCTAAACCACTTGTAAGAGGCATTAAATGGAGTAAAATGATTTTATATTACTTGCAAAAGTCTCCCCATACTATCACGGTTGCTTTCTGACAGAGAAAGAATGATGACCATGCCTCTTAATTGCACTCCCAACCACCAAATAAAACACCGTATGAACCCGGCCACGTTTTGTCCCCACCAATATATCATAAAATCTGGAATTTATTGATTTTTGCGTCGGGCTTGGAGCCATGATTCCAACGGTACCAATTTTGTGTGATTTCGTTGAGAAATGCAAAAGTTATGGCCTTCTGAGTGCGGGCAGCTATTTTGGGTCTGCCAGGTGTTTTCTGTCATTTGACAAGAATGAGCATTAACTGACTAGAGCCGAATATTTTTCTTTTATTTAAATATATCTACCCTTGTTAAAAATAATAAATCTAGTTTTTTTGGTGTAGAGGACGTCGTGCTCATTCCAGAAAGTCCAATTTTGTGAAAATCGGAGCTCGGAGTCAAAAGTTATGGTTGTTTGAAGTTTCACGGGTCAAACGTTGACTTTTCTTCTTTGTTGCAGCTATTTCAGAAAATCGGCCGATTCGCATCCCACGCGTACTTCTGTCCCTAGCTGTCCCGGATGAATATCTCCCACATCGGCCGATTCGGGCTTCCTTGTCCCTTTTTGCGGCCTTTTCACCTTTTCGCGTCCCGCGCGTATTTTTTTTTGTCCCTGTCCCTGCATTTAAAATCTCCGAACGCACGAAATGGACCATCTTTCGGAAAATCGGCTGATTCGCGTCCCACGTGTACTTTTTCCCAGCTGTCCCGAACCACGTGAAACAAAAAACTTGATGATTTTTCTTGCTTTCGGCCGTTTGACTTTTCGCGTCCCCGATGTCCCAGTATCCCATGAGACCTTTCAGGACAAAAATGTCTGACTTAGCCAATTTTCTTTGTATTTCATCCCCAAACTTGGTACGAAGAACCTCATGCGACCATATTAGTACGACTGAACCCTTCGGACCAAATTCTTTAAAACAACCCTCTGACCTTTTTTTTTTTGCATTTTTTCATTTTTTCTAACTCGTTGGGATTTCTTCTTGGATGGGAGAGTTAGAGAGAAGCGAGGGGGCCCAAAACATGATTTCGGGCCACTGAATCAATCTACTTGCTCAGGATCGAATAATTTGATGCATGTTATCAAAATTACCTTGAGGTGAATTTTGGATAACATTAATTTTTCATTCTTTATTCATTGGTGTCTTTGGTGCTTATTGTGCCTTTGGACTCTTTACCATTCTTTGTGAAAAATTTCATGTCGTTACATTGTTCAATTTTACCTAGGGTCCATTTTAATCAACCTTAGCAAAAAAATTCTCATTATGCCTATAACAAGGATGGGGCATTGCAAATTAGGGTCAAATCCCTTTATAGATGACAAGTTAAATCCACCACTTTTGGAAGACAACATTATGGTTGATCATAGTTGTGGCAAGGATAACTCTCTCGGGAGTAATTTGAAATGATCCTAGCCCAAATGGATAAATTTTTATACAAAAATATAAATGAGGTTATTTTACTCATTGTAGAGTTAGGGGCCAAGTTTCCATCTACATTTGATCCCTCTCTTCTTTCCGGTATGGTTCAAGAAGAAGAATAAATGGAGCATCCTCCACGTAGCGTTGATGAAATCTTAAACCCATGACATGATTCTATTTCTGTCCGAAGGAATGAGGTAGAAGGCCCTTCTCAAAATGATGGTGGATATCACATCCCCATTTTCAAAATACATTGTGAGGATCACAAAGAACATGTCAATCATGAACAACCTCCTTCCCGTGAAACATGTAAAGAGATATTGACTCAAGAGGTGACTATAAAATAGCAAATATAATCCCTTTCTCATCAATTGGAAAGTTTGGCTTTGCATGTTAGTAAAGAATCTACCAAATCTCCTAGACAAGAAAAACCTAGAGCTTCGTATTTGAAGTTTTATACCAAGACTCCTAGGTAAGAAAAACCAAAAGCATCGTATTATGAGTCTTATACCAAAAATCCTAAACAAGACAAACCTAAAATGGGTTATGAAGAGTTATATACAGATGAAAAAGATGAAGAAATAACTAGGCTTAATAGCTTGTATAGGCCTAACCCATTGACATAAAACCAAATATTTAATCAATAGTTCTTATCAATGAAAAACACTTGTATTGCCTTATAATAAGGTAAGTTAAGACCTAATAAGAAATATCAATTTGAAGAATTGTGTCTATATCCTTTCAATATGTCTATGTTACAAGTTCCTTTCCCTAAACGCTTTGATTGTCCAAAATTTGACAAATATAAGGGCGGGGGTGATCCAAGGGATCATGTCAAATACTTCTTCATGGCTTTCCAAGAGCCGTCGCATTCAATGACAACTATCTTATATGCCTTTTCCCACAGAGTTTAGGGGGTCAAGCACTCGAGTGGTTCTTACATATACCAAAAGGATCCATCTCTACATGGCCACAATTGGTGGAAAGCATTGTACACCACTTCTCCTTCAACATGGAGAATGATGTTACTATGATTGACTTATGTAACACAAAACAATGTAATAATGAGAACTTCGCTAGTTTCTTACAAAGATGGTGATGGTTAGCTAGTCACTTCCCTTGTTCCATACCAAATAAATACTTAGTCAACCTAACTTACACACTAATATCGTGTACCACTTGCAAGTGCATTATGGCAATACATTCAAGGAGGTTATAGAACAAGGTATTAAAAAAAAAAAAACATTGTTGATGAAAGGGACTTTGAAACCCTTATCATGGGACAACCGTGATTCAAAACCTAACCAAGATTTAAAGCCTATAGAAAAATCAAAGTTTGTTCCAAAAAGAACAAAAACATCCTAGTTAACAGAATTCTGATTCTAAATGGGTGCGGGTGGTTCAAAATTGTGCTCCCTTGAAACTAGCAAAGGGACCTCCGGACCTTGAGTTACAATATCGTACATTTACTCCTCTATCTCGAGTCTATGTCATTGATAAGAAAATAGTTAGAGGTGGTTAACATGGTTAAATACCCGAATGCAATCCCTTATCATGATGATTTACCTAAACCATCTTGGTTTAGAGAAAATGATTATTCCAGCTTTCATCATGTTAAGGGTCATAAAACTGATAAGTGCCTAAAATCCAAGCACTATATCTAGGACCTAATCAAAAGTAGTGACATGGAAATGGATTCCTCAAGAACTAAAAATTATTTCAATACTACCATGGTAATTTATAAATAACCTTTCCTAAACATAATAAAGGAAAGGAAAATCTAGATCAAGGACAGACGTCCCAAAATAAAGGTATTGGCTATATCTATAAAGATACAAACTATGTGGCCAAAAATAACAATTCTTATCATATTGTAATTGGTTGTGTAAACCCATTCATTGATCATATTAACAAAATAAAGGTCAAAGAAAAGGATTGGAACATGGTAACGTAACATGTTTGCCTTGTTATTTCAAAACCTCATCTGTCTACCCCTCAGGATAGTCACTATGATGTCTTGGAGCAACTTGAGAAGACTACCACTAATATCTCGATCTTAGATCTTCTTAAGATCTCTAACATACTCAACAACATCCTTTGTAATACATTACAAGGGTTAGGAGTATTGGTTGATAAAGATCATACCCACTTCTAAGAAACAGGTTGCACATATTTCTCTAATGGATCATATCACTTTTACTCAAGAGGAAATTCAGTGAAGATTCTTCACAAACTTTGCCCTTACACATTGAGGTTATTGTCAATCATAATAAAATTAAATGGGTGCTTTTGGATGGTGGATCACACCTAAACATTTTACCTTGAAATTAGTTTTGAAATTGGGTCATACTGAAATAGATCTAGAAACAAAGGTCATCACCATCAAGGTGTGTGAAAATGAAGAGCGCCAACAACCGGCATGATAACATTCTCGTTGGGAGTAGGGCCTACTACTCATGATACAAAGTTCCATGTTCTAGACTTGGAGCTACCTTATAACATACTTCTCGACTGCCCATGGATTCATGTCGTGCAGGTTGTGCCTTCTACGTATCACCATTTTCTGGAGTTATACTATGAAGGGAAAATTATAACAATTTCAGGGGATTCTCAAATTTTGTTCATTGTAAATCATTATTAGGTTACTTCCCTAATTCTAGTAATTTCCCTTCCACAGAGATGGTTTTTCCTGACTCAATCCAAGGCTCTCACCTCATAGGTTTATCCATATTATTTGACACCTAATGAAAATGGT
This sequence comes from Taxus wallichiana var. yunnanensis, assembly GCA_018340775.1. Classification (NCBI taxonomy): domain Eukaryota; kingdom Viridiplantae; phylum Streptophyta; class Pinopsida; order Cupressales; family Taxaceae; genus Taxus; species Taxus wallichiana. The sequence goes on from CM031241.1 coordinate 737,973,632, forward strand.
GATTTATAGTCAATTACTCCCTTTGTTACATGGGAGATGAATACCCTTTCAATCGGCTACAGGGAGTATAATCTCCAACAAAATCTTTTGGTTTCAAACCTTCCTCTATCACCCAAGTTGCGTGGTAGACCTTGTCACAAATATCAACGTCCTAGAGAGAATTTCCCTTTGATGATTTCACTCTTGGTGGTTTACTAGCTGATGAACAGTTGTTATGTAACTCTATGATACCACCTCCCATGGATGAGATGGCATCATGTTACTAGGCTCCTAAATATGCAATTCCAAAAAAATTATGTATGTCATGGGCTACCAAGGGTATGGTTGTGGTACACATGAACAAGGAGTGCAGGAACCTCTTCCAAAACCCCAAAAAACAATGTACAAATATGGTATCATTATTTTACCATATGGGTATCTTTATCCATAGTACTATGCCACTTATTTTGAATTTGAAAATAGTGAGTCGGAGTTACGAAAATGAAAAAATCCTCATGTAGTATTTACGAATACCTTGTCTCCACAAATATTTTTTTCCGATATCTTGCTATATTGACCATATCCCATGCCTTATCTATCCTCTTTCCTGAATTAAACCTCATTTATCTTTACTTGGTGAATTGGGACCAACAACAACATGTATTTGAATTTTTTTCAATAGTTTATACATATATGAGATGATGTCCCAATAGGTGATCATAAAAATGCTTATCCATTAACCTAGACGGATGTATGTTTTTCAAGGAGGATGTTGATTTTTGTGGTTATCAAAATAAATTAAAAGGCAAGGGCAAATGTTCCACAAGAAGCTTTACAAACTAACAAGTCCAATTCTTATAGCGAAAACCTTTTTGAGGCACTTTGGTAGATAAATAAAAGGAAAAATTACAAGACAAAGAAATTAACTTGTCCAAGGGTGAAAATCACATTGAGACATCCTTGGAAGTAGATCTCAATCCCCCCTGATCCTATACGCATGGAAGAATAATATAAGCTTCTTGTGGAGAAAACTATTAAGGTCAACATCGGAATAGAGGAATTACCTAGGATGGTTAATTTGGGAGATTTGCTCTCACCTCAAAAACAGAAGACATTTGTCTTACTTTTTCATGAATTCTCAAACATCTTTGTTTGGTCCTACATGGACATACCAAGACTTGATCCTACATTAGTGGTGCATAATCTTGTTGTACACCCAAATGCAAAGCCTATTAAACAAAATCTCAGGAAAATGCATCCTCATGTGTCGCCTTATTTGTTAAAGAGGAGCTGGAAATATTATTGGTAGTAGGATTCATTTATCCTATTGATTACTTAGAGTGGATTTCTAATTTTTCCTTACATAAAAAAATCTAGTAGGTATTAGAATTTGTACATATTTTAGAGACATAAACAAATCTTTTCCTAAGGATGAATTTCCTCTCCCTAATATCGACATGATTGTTAATTCCACAACTGGTTATGAAATGATATCACTCATGGATAGATTTTCAGGTTATAATCGATTAAGATTATGAAGGATCAATATAAGACAAATTTCACAACCCTTTAGGGGACTTTATGTTACCAATTCATGCCCTTTGGCCACAATAATTGAGGCGTAACATATCGGTGGGCTATGACCATAATCTTTCATGATATGATCAGCAACATAATGGAAGATTATGTAGATGACATCTTGTGAAAGTACGAGAATGAGATAAGATCATCCAAATATTCTACAGATGCATCTTCTAGTGTCTGAGGGACTACAAGATCTTTCTAAATCCAAAGAAGTGTATCTTTGGTGTGTTATCAAGGAAATTACTAGGTTTAATTGTATCACAGAGGGGATTTAAGTAGACCCAATTAAGGTCTCGGTTATCATGGAGATTCCTCCTCCTACAAACATCAAAAACTATATAGTTTGTAAAGGAAAATTCAAGCAATCATGAGATTCATTTCCCATCTCGCAGATAAGTGTCATTCATTTACACATCTTATCAAGGAATATGCCAACTTTTTATGGGGTCCAAAATAACAGCAAGAATTCACATTGCTTTTAGAATATTTTTCAAAACCCCTATTCCAATGCCGCCCACTACAGGTGAACCACTATTGTTGTATATTTCTACTACACAATTTGCAATTGGAACACTCTTAGATCAATATGATAGGGACAAGAAGTAAAAATTTGTATATTATCTAATTCAGACATTGATTTCTTATGAGCTCAATTACTCACAGATCAAGAAGGATTGTTTGGTAGTAGTTTTTTCCTTTCAAAACTATGTCATTATTTGCTAAACAAAAAATTCAAGCTTATATCAAAGGTGGACCCATTGAAGTATCTACTATCAAGACCACCGCTTACAAAAAAGATGGCCAATTGGATCCCTACTCATGGAATTTGATATAGAATACGTCCATCAGAAATAACTCAATGGGCAAGTCTTGGAAAATCAACTAGTTGAATCCCCTTTACCAAGTATAGAAACATTGAGTCTGTAACTTCCAGACACTTCACTAATGTATCTTGAAGAATCCATAACATGACAAATGTCTTTTGATGGATCCTTCAAATTCCATGGTTTAGAAAAAAATAGTTGTGCTTATAACTCCTTCAGTGGACTTGATCCCACAAGCTTTCAAAATAGGATTCCCATGCACAAATTACATATCAAAATGTGAATCTCTCATTGTAAGGATGAAAATAGCTATATGATGGGATATCGGGTAGCTCAATGTGACTGGAGATTCTAATGTTGATTATAAAACAAGTTACTGAGATGAGTACAAAGTTAGGATGAAAAATGCATTCCTTATAAAAAATGGTTGATACATTAAAAGATTTTTTTGTACATATTACCTTTGGATAGATTCCTAGAGGGAAGAATCAAATGGTAGACTCCATATCTATAATGGGTTATTTATTGCACATCCCACTGGACATAATGATATACCATCCTTTGTGGATCACTTATTGACACCAGTGTATGACATGCCCGATTTTTATCAAATATGTGTAGTTGTTGTTCCCATTCACCGTGGTACCTTGATATTTTCAATTACCTTCATGATGGAACCTTCCCTCCAGAAATTTCCCATTCTAACAAAAGAAACCTTATCCAACATATAGCCCACTACACCTTACTTGGGGGCACTCTCTATCGCAAAGGGTATGATGGGAATATGTTGTGTTTTCTTAATTCATGAATCCATATTAATGATTAAGGAGGTTTGTGAAGGTATATATGGTGCCCATACAAATGGTATAACTAGCCAAGAAAATACTAAGAGTAGGCTATTATTGGCCTACCATGGAAAATTATTATTACAAGTATGTAAAGAAGTGTTTGTTGTGTCATAAATATGGTAATTTGATTCATCTCATCAGCGTAGTCCTTGGAGCTTATTACAACACCATGGAATTTTTCAAAGTGGGGGATCGATCTCATTGGAAAGCTTACACCAACATCCTCTAACGACACATGTTCATTATCATTTCCATTGAGTACTTTACAAAGTGGGTAGAGGATTTTCCTCTCACCTATATCACAAGTGTGCAGATATCCAAGTTTATAATGAACCATATCATTTTCCATTATGGCATCCCTTATGCCCTTATCACAGACAATGGTAAATCCTTCAAAAATAAAACCGTGAAGGCGTTATGTAAATGCTTTCAAATCAATCTCAAGTACTCAACCCCCTATTACCCTCAAGGTAATGGACAAGTTGAGGCCAAAAATAAAACCCTTATCTATATTATGGAGAATATGGTGAACAAAATTGGATGCAACTGGCATCTATAGATTCACCTAGCCCTCTGGGCATATAGAACATCCATCTACACCCCTACTAGTGCAACTCCATATTCCCTAGTATTCGGAACTAAATTTGTTTTACCTCTTGAGATTGATCTCCCCTCTTTGCATATAGAATTGAGAGAGTACCTAGATAAAGAGGAGGATTACAAAGTGGCTTAGCTAGCAGATTTGTAGCTATTAGATGAGAAGAGAATTCACACCCTTGATCACATCAAAGTGTATCTAAATAAAGTGCATAGAAGTTATAACAAAATAATGTTACCTTGTCAATTTGAGGTAGGATACCTTGTGATGAAGTAAAATCAGTTCAAATCCACCAAGGGTCATGAGAATAAAGTCAAGTTTGAGCCAAACTGGTTAGGGTCGTATGTTATGGTCGTAAAATATGGTTCAAGCGTATATAAACTTACTCATATGGTTATGAACTAAAGGATCCCATGAACACTATGTATCTCAAGCGGTTTTATTCTTGAATATGGGGTCCCTCAAAAATCATAAAATTAAACAAAAAAGTATAAAAATAGAAAATGTAAAGAGAAATCAATGTATCCAAGTGTGAAAACCATTCAATTATGGCACTTTAGACAATTCATTTAGTGAAAACTAGTTTCTAGTGCCATTGGAGGGTTTGTTGTTCACAAACATCTCAAAACCTAGGATTATGATGGATTTATCCTCAGCTATTCCTTTCCTTTGTTGGATATACTTTTAATCCTATCCTTGTTGCACTTGATCCAGTGAGTACAACTTTTGTGTGTGAAGAGTTTACCCTTGTAGATTCCCATCTCACTCTCTCATGTAAGCCTGGATATATCATCCTACGACCGTGTCCTCTCTACCTTCCACCGTAATCTCTTGGAAGCTAGTTGATCTCTTTGTGTTGTGACTTGTTGTAATTGGTGCCTCAAGGCAACTATATCACTTGTACTCTACACAAGATGTCTCGTGGAGACCTCAATAGTAACCTATCATCTACTCCCCATCCTCCCCCACTAGACTATGTGGTGGGGACCACCATCCATTCCAACCATCTCCATTCCCATATCCCCCATATCCTCCATCCCAAATGTCCCTCATATGGTTGTGTGGTGGACTTGGTGTATGTGGAGGTGATAAAGGCACCTATGGAATCTGAATATGTCCATGTGGACCCCGTACTTGGGGGATAACCTGTTGTATAATCTTTTGTAAAGGAACCTGTAAGTGACCCTATTGAAAAGATACATGTGCTTTGGAACTTGTGGCTGTACGGGAATCTACACCTATATATTTTCCCCCAAATTTTCCCTGTCCCTATGCTGCTGCGGATCTTCCTATACCCTTTCCTTTACTTGTGCTATAAGATCTTGGCCCTGTAGGCCATGTGTTTTTGCCACAATCCCACCCCGTATGCCTACCTATGGTATGGTGAGCTGCCATGGTAACATTATCACATACTAGGTTACATAGTCTCTAGTATGCCTAGGATCCACTATTTGTGGCTACGGAACCCAAGGTTGTGGAACCACCTATAAGAAACTATCACAAGCTCATCATGGTCTAATCTATGGGCCAATGTCAAAAGTATCCCTAGATTTGCACTCATACCACATGTTATCTCTCGAAAATCCTCTCGATGTAGCCCAACCGCACTATATTTTGTCTAATCTATACCACTCAATGATGTAATCTTTGCTACCAATGATAAAATGCTCAACCTCTGCTATGTTGAGGTTTGTCGCATCCTCAGGCTACTAATACAATCTATATGGACACTTTGTATCACCATGCAAAGCAATATCATAGAATGCCCGCCTATAATAATTTATATCTCCACTATGGCCATGAATATCATCATCAACTGACGCCCAACCCATAATAGATGGCTCATCCAGATATCTAGCTCGAATCACTCCTAATGAGTGTCCTACGGCAATGTGATCTTAGACCCATATCTCGTAGTAATGTAGCTAGGCCCACGATTATGACCGTGGTATGCTATCAAATGTAAATCTGAATACAAATTGGATAATAAAAACTTCCCCAAAGAATAAACCTCTTCATTGATGAGACCATGTATAACTCCAATCAAGCCAAGAGAAAAGCATTCACCGGTTTTGTCGGCGAAAGATACCACATTGACAAGAGCCATCAAGTACACTATAACCCTTGAAATCCATTGATCAAGAAGACATCTACGTATTTTAACCGTCATTCCCAACAAGGTATGTCTACTACACCAAACATCTGCATAATACTTTGCAAAATATGGCCACGATCGTTATCGTATATAATTAAGTTACCCTAGATTGGCACTCGCAATATGCACCATATATCCTCCAAATTGATACTCATCTCACTAGTATAAAATCTAAAATTCTATCTCTCACTCTGTCATCTCTCTACTAAGGAAGTAACAAGGCTATGGTCTAGTGTAATCTATGGCATGTGAGCCACATGAGCAAGACCTATAACATCTAAGGTCATCTCCAATAAGACGTGATCGTACCACAAAAATGTAGCCTCATAGTCTTGTAGCCACCCATGTTGCTCCCACATCTCCAACTGGGTAAACTAATGTGCAAAATCAAGTAAAATCAATTGTTAACATCATTTTCTTCTAGGGAACATCACTAGATTTCTTCTATTCATGACTAAATTCTTTTTAAAATCTCTTATAATTTCTTATAAGGATCATACAAAATGGCCCTTCCATGTCAAGTATGCCCATTATAGTGCTAGCTTTCCCATTTTAGCTGCATCATTCCCTAGTGCTAGCTCCCCTTTTCTCACACCAACGCATGTGTTTATATGCGCAGCGCGCTTCTATTAACCCCCATTTTGGGTTTGATGTTAGTGCCTCTATTTTAATACCTATGTTCATGTTCCTATGTCTTCACACATACACACCCACGTATGCATCATTTTCATGCATACATGGTTTCATATTCACTTCTTTAGGACCCCGAAAATGCCTCTCTGTGCCCTAGTGATTGCATTGGTGTTTGTTACAAGCAACTTTCTAGGCCTAATAAATGCTAATAAATGAGCTCAAAATTGAAACATTTTGTTGTGTACCTTTGGGCCATCCTCGGAATCCTCATGTAGTCTTTAAATCAGTCTCTACGATGTCTATAGTTACGAATCCTCACCATTCCTCTCGGACGTCAGAGAAAAATCATGAATAAAAGTGGTAAGGGTAACTAACAAATAACTAGTCGCGATGGTTTTTACCTCCTATGACGTAGTATTTGTACTCGTTGTGACCCCTCGGGTCATTTCTCTCGCCCCTAAGAAGTTTGGGATCACCTTGATTCTTCCCATTTATTCTAGCACTCGTCGCGATGATTATTTTTAATAAATAATCTTTTTCACCCATTTTCGCTACATTGGGGCATGTTTTTGCTTCCCGGCGACCCTTTCTACTACTACGGGGCATATTTTTTCTTTCTAGTGTTATTTGGAGATGTCCCATGATATTTTCATTCTTCTAAATCATTTTATTCTTGGAAAATTTAAAAAATAGTGAAAATCATCAAAAATCCAAAAAAATGTAAATTTAAAAAATTATAAATTGGTAAACACATGCACAAAGTTAAAACTCATTATCCAATTTCACCCCCCTAGGGTTGAATTGATAACATACATCAGGATTCCCAAGTACCAGGCTGAAAAATAATGAGCTCTGAGAGAATGCGAGAAGTTGCAGAAAATAAGCCTGGACGAGAAAAAATTGTGAAAATCAGCTAAGTCCTTGTCCTAGAAATATTTGGGACATTCAGGACACCAAGGCGTGGTTCGGCCGAAATGCCTCCAGGAAATCCGCGAAGCACTAGGAAAAGTGGAACAAGTGTATGCGGAGGGTGAAAACTCGGCGGTTTGGCTGAAAAGGGAAATTTTAGCACAGAGACAATCCAAATCGTCGGGACACAAGGACGCCCAGTAGCCGGTTCGGCCGAAGGAGAAAAAAAACGCCAACCAATCGGACATTTGGGCTTTCAGACGCGAAACACCCGGATCGACCGAAATAGAGAACTTTTGTACTAAAAATTTGGGACAAATGGATGCAAATGACGTGAACCAGCCGGTTTGGCCGAAACAGGAAACTGCAGCACAAGGACAAGTGGGACAAAGGGACGCGTGGGATGCGGATAGCCGAAGGAGCCGAAAGCCAATCAGATCAAGCCACGTGTCACCAGCAGAAAAGGGATGAGGAAACCCATTTCAGGCGGATCGGAATATTTTGTCCCGCGAAGCACTGGGAAATTTGGGACAAAAGGACGCGGTGGACGCGAAAATCCGGTAGGCCCATGGACAAATCACAGCATGACACGTGTCGCCAAGGAAAAAGTCAAAAAGTCAAAGGGGCGAGTTTTCGAGCACTAATCCAAACCAATAAGATAGTGCCACATGTCCAAGTTTAAGGGGCCCACAAGAAAAGCCCGTGAAAAGGTGGAGAGAGGGAATTTCTCAGTGAACTAGAGCCTGCCACATGTCGTCTAGATGGCAGAGCGCGGGAAAAGAAATTTAAAAATCCATTTTCACCTGTTTTGTGCCCTAAATCTTCAGATCGTCATATCTTTCGATCCAGAGCTCGGATTTGCACGTTCTTTATATCAACAGAAAGCTGTTGAAATTCTCTACATGATTCTAGGGTCAATATTGCATTTTGATGCAGTTTGGGGAGAAAATTAAGAAAACGTCTCTGACGCGTGTAATGCTTCAACTACTAACTTCAATGCAGCAGACAGCTCGCCGCTCCTGTTAGACAGCCCGCCGTTTTGCCAGGATCCGCCGCTTGGATCATAATGAGATGATTTTAAATGCTACCAAGAAGTGGTTGGGGTAGATTCTAGATTTCCTCTCTCTTCCCCCTCATTTCTTCATATATATTGTAAAGAGGAGCCCTTTTTAGAGGTCGACATTCTTGCTTTGCATCCTCCCTTCTTCCCTGCTTGCAAGAGAATTTGTGGAGCTTTTCAAACCTCCCATATGGATTGTAATGCCATTTTTTGCCTCTTGGCCACTGCAATGTACTGTATCGACTCTTGAGCAATATATATATGTTTGTGATTGATTCTCAACCCTCTCATGTATTCATTGCTGTTATTTTGATCTCTTATTGCAGTTTGGTTACTCCGTGCATAATATTTGTATTGCATCTATGTGGTCTGTGTTAGATTTGCAAAACGAGTGTCTAACATTCCTTGGTGCATCACCTCTATAGTTTAGGTTTTATTCTATGCATTTTCTCACCTGTCTCCTTGACAAGTTAGATTAGGTTGTAGTAAAACCTCTGCATTTTATTGGTGCATCTAAACAGAGGAATAGGAACCAGCCTTCTCTAGAGAATCTTTTCTCATCTTTACAAGTCCCACACTTGGAGAAAGGATTCCATGTTGTGCAATCACACTGGATGCCTGAACATCAACCTAGAAGCCTGATCTGCATCCAGGGGTGCTGTGAGTCTGTAACAACAGTTTTGGCACGCCCGGTGGGACACTAGAGGTCTCATTTTTATTGCAGCAAAGTTTATATGCATATGCTTTGCGGTTTTCTCGCTTATAAGAGCTATTATTTGCATATCTGGCGACTCCAAGGGGAAGAATCAACTGGTTTCAGCAGTGCATGCCTGAAAACTCATGAGAAGAATCACCACAAGGTCAAGAGCTGGAGAAGAAGAAGTGCCGTTTGAATACCTACAGCTATCTCCAAGAAGAAGGCAAGGAGGAAGAAGGATTCAAAGGTCTCCATCTCCACCAAACAGAACTCTCTCAACTCCTCCACCTGACAGGCCTTTCATTCAGTATACAAGGGCTTTAAGACCGATTAGAATGGCTCAGAACAATCCCTACGTCAACTTCACAGGCAGCAGCCCACTTGCTCTCAATGCACAACATCCAGTTCCTATTGCAGCCTTGAAGAACATTCCCTACTTCACTGGAGAAAATCAGACTACTCCAGGTGATCCTGTTAAAGATATTGCCAACCTTTGTGCAATCCATGAAATCGATGAAATGCAAGTAGCTGTCAAATTATTGGCATCTTCACTCAAGGGTAAAGCATTACAATGGTTTAGGAGCCTTGGAGCTGGTTCTATCACAACCGGAATCAGTTGTGCATTACACTTCACAAGCAATTTGGAGAGAAGGGAGACAACTTGTCTCTTTTGGAGCAGTTGACAACCATCAAGAGGGCTCCCAACGAGCAGTTGACTGATTTCAACTTCAGATTTCAAAGGTCTTGGGATAGGATTCCAGTTGCGATACGACCAACAGCAGGAGGTGATTTTCTATATTACCTTAAAGCTTTGAATTCTGATATTTCTATGTTAATTCAGTCCATGGGAGGCAAAACAATCCCTATGGCTTATAGCATTGCCATTAGAGTCGAAAAATGTCTTATTCAAGTTGGTAAACTGGCTCCTAGGCCTCCCATGCCCTTGTATCCAAACTTAGAAAATACAAACACTAGTCAAGCACCCACTTTGGCTCCTGTTCCCACCCCTAGAAACCAGAGTTCAAATGAAGCTTCCACTTCATCTCCAAGTGCCCCAAATGAGCTTCAAGAGGTCATGAAACAGTTGCAAAACCTAGGCAATGAGCTAGTTACTCTCAAGAGGTAGCAAGCCCAAGGTTTCAGACCTTCCTATCAACCCCAAGCTCAACCTAATAGGCAGCCATACCAACCACAAAGACCACCTAATCCAGCTGCAAATATGAATCAAAATCAAAGCCAAGTAAGGCCTCCTGCCAATAGACCATTCCAGCCCTATAATCCAAATGCCATATCTGCCTCTAAGGCATTAGTGCCAACACAGAACAACATTGCTCAGGAATATGATTGGTGCTTTCCATGCAACGAGCCTCACAACCAATCCATGTGCTTCAATGGTGCTCTCAATCAAGCACTAATGGTGACAACTACCGGTGTGGAGGGCGAGGGCAGTCAAGGAAACAGCCAACAACCAGAAACATTCCAACAGCAATCAGCCCCAAATGACACTACATTGGTGAACTGGCAAGCAGAAGATTTCTGTGGCATGAATCAGGTAGTTTCTCAAGGTGTTGCAGCCAACACAAGGTCAAAAAGGAGGAATCTGGGTGAAGAACAGCCATTAGCCCCAGCCAATCCACAACCTTCCACGGCTCCACAAATGATTGGCAAGCAGAGTCCAGTTTCAAATACACAAGGGCAGCCAAGAACAGCCCCTAGGCCAACTCAAATGCCAGCTGTTGCTGCCCACGTGCAGGGAGTAAACGTGCAAACCAAAGGACAGCAGAGAGATTCTTCATCACCATTCAGTATCATTGATCAGATGAAGAAGACAAACATTAACATATCAATGTGGGAATCCCTATCTATCCCAGGCCAAAGAGATCTGCTGCAAGCTGCCATGAAGGATTGGACAACTTCAATCAAGCGGTTCATATGCAAGACAAAGTTCTTACAAATGTTGCCCGGCTGAAGGAAGTCATGGAGGAGGATAACAAGGTAAAATTTTGAATCCCCCTCCTTTCTATGTTTCATTAATCATTGGGGATAAACTAGTACAAAATTGCATGATTGATTCCGGAGCAAGTAGCTCTGTGATGCCCAAGCAAATAGCTGATCAGCTGGGTCTCGAATATGAAGTAATATCTAAAGGAGTAGTGCAATTGGATGGGACAGCAATAGCAACAGTTGGAGTGATTAAAAACTTGAGTCTTACCTTGCATGCATGTCCAAATGTTGTTGTCTTACAAGATGTATCAATCATAGACCTTCCACCACTCTTTGCCCTTTGCTTGTCAAGGGACTTCACAGCCAAGATTGGAGGGTATTTGTCTGCTGATTGGTCTCACATGCTGTTTAGAACAAGGTATGGAACTAAGGCCACAATCAGATCTGAACCCATTGCAAACTTCCATATTGAGCCTTACACCCCAAGTCAGATTAATGCCAATTGCTCAGCATTTGATCAAGAAGATCACCCTAGTACTGATGAGGCTGACACCAAGGTTGGAAGTATCCCGGACCTAACTCTTGATGAATGGGCAAACAAGATACATGCTTTTGATCCCTATCAAGAAGTAGAAGAATCTGAGCTGGGAGTCTATTGTATACACGAAGAAAATCAACCTGTTCCTAGCATCACCAAGCCAAGCCATAATGATGACAATGAGGTATGGCAGCTTTTTTTTTTTGGATCAAGGAGTAGGCAAGGTGCAGGAGGTGGAGCCATGCTTGTTTCACCCCAAGGAATAAAGTACTATTCAGCTTTTAGATTTCAATTTCCATGCTCCAATAACACTGCTGAATATGAAGCCTTGGTGCAAGGGATGCATTGGGAAATCAAGAGAAAAATAAAGAATCTGCAAGTCTTTGGGGACAGTGAATTGATTGTAAATCAGGTCAAGGGACGGCATGCTGCCAAGAATGATCTACTCAGGTGCTACAAGAACAGGGTGTGGGACCTCATGGAAGATTTTGAAGGTTTTGGCATCGAATCCATTCCCAGGAAAGAGAATCAAGCTGCTGACAGGCTTGCAGCAGTAGGGGCAGCCTTTGACATTACGAAAAGCATTCAACAAGACAAGGTACAGCCAAACATCCACGTGATTGTGAGGCCTTCAGTGCCGGATAACAATGTCAGTTGGCAAGTGTTTGAGAATGACCAGCAAATTGTCAATTTCCTACAAGAAGAAGCTGAGTTCTCTGCCAGGAATCAAGACAAGTTGCATCAGCAGTATGGTGACCAAGTGGTGCAGTTGAGAACTAACAAATTACCAAAAGGCCTCATAACCTTGGAGTCAATCTTCAACCCGAATGATCAGTTCCGGAAGGAGAAGGAAAACATTCAAGTAAAGGGTGGGGATTCAGAGCCTATTTTAGTGGAAGAAGGAAAAACATTACAGATTGGCAAAGTAAGTACCTCACAAGAGAAATCTGATTTTGTTCAGCTTTGCCAAGAATTTCCAGATGTCTTCGCTTGGAGCTATGAAGACTTGAGAGGATTCAATCCAAATTTGGCACAACATACCATAGAATTGGATCCAGATGCTAAGCCCATCAAGCAGAAGTAGAGACCAGTCAACCCTCACATTGAGCCTCTGATGAAGAAAGAGCTAAATAAGCTAATAGAGGCAAGCATTATATTCCCGATCAAGCACTCAAGCTGGGTTGCTAACTTGGTTCCGGTCAAGAAGAAGAGCGGAGAAATCAGGTTGTGTGTGGACTTCCGCAACCTCAATAGGGAATCTCTCAAGGATCATTATCCACTCCCTTCCATGGAGAAAATATTGCAAGTAGTATCCGGTTCAGAGAGATTCTCTCTCCTAGATGGCTACTCAGGGTATAATCAGGTGGTGGTAAAAGAAGAGGACCAATTCAAGATAGTCTTCACAACTAAATGGGGCACGTATGCTTACAAGAAGATGCCATTCAGGATATCAAACACTGGTGCTACCTTTCAAAGGGAAATGGACATGGCGTTCAAGGGCTTGATCAACAAGATAGTGCTGATATACCTTGATGACATCACTGTATTCTCCAAGAATGCAGCAGACCATCTCTTTCACCTCAGGCAAGTGTTTCAGAGGTGTAGAAAGTTCAGAGTGTCTTTGAACCCCAAGAAGTGCATCTTTCTTGCACATGAAGGAAAGCTCCTTGGCCATATTGTCTCGAAAGAGGGACTGGCAATTGACCCAGAGAGAGTTGAAGCCATAAGAGCACTACCATTGCCAAGTCACAAGAAGGCTCTTCAAAGCTTCTTGGGAAGGATCAATTTTGTCCGCAGGTTTATCCCAGATTTTGCAGCCCTTGTCAAGCCCATCACCAAAATGTTAAAGAAGAGCATGGATTTTAAGTGGACAGCAGAAGGCAAGAAGAGTTTTGAGGCAATCAAAGAAGCTATCTCTCAAGCACCAACTCTCATTAACCCAAACTTCTCCAAGGATTTCATCCTCTATGCATTTGGAGGTGATGACACTATCTCTACCATTCTAGTACAACAGAACAAAGATAATGATGAGCAGCCGATTGCCTTCTTCAGCCAGAGCCTAGGTGACTGCGAGGTGAGGTACTCTTTTATTGAAAAGTATGTACTTGCAGTAATCAGAAGCTTGAAGAAATTCAAGCATTTAGTCTCAAACAACAAGTTCCAGTTGCTGGTCTCACATGCTGGAGTTAAGGACTTCCTCCTCAAAAAGGATTTGAATGAGATAAGGGCAGGTTGGATCACCCGTGTCATGGAGTATGACATTGATATCAAGATCACCAAGCTGGTAAGAGGGAAAGGACTGTGTGAGCATCTGGTTTTGGGGAAGCAAAAGGAAGTATGCAACGAAGAAGAGGCTGTTTTGACAGTCCAAGACAGCTATGAGCCAAGTGGCAATCAAGAAGAAGACAATGCTGCCCCGACTCCCTGCTGGACCCAAGGTATTATGCACTTCCTAAGCACAGGCCTATGCCCTCTGGAGATGAACAAGACCCAAAGGAGACACTTCAGGTTGCAGTCTGTTCCGTACGCCATTGTTGATGGAGTTTTGTTCAAGAAAGACGTGAATGGAGTGCTGCTGAGATGCATTAGCACAGATCAGATTCAAAGGGTGTTGGAAGAGTTTCATGGTGGACCAGCTGGTGGCCATTTTGCACCAAGAGTGATAGCTCTAAAAATCATGAAGGCTGGTTATTATTGGCCTAAAATCTTCAGTGATTGCTATGCATGGATCAAGAGGTGTAAGAATTGTGCATTCTTCACAGGAAAAGAGAAGTTTGCTACCCTTCCATTGCATCCAATCTCAGTTGACCAGCCATTCATGCAATGGGGTTTGGACTTCATTGGAGTCATTAATCCCAATTCAAGCCAAGGGCATAAATGGATTTTGACAGCCACAGACTACTTCACCAAATGGACAGAAGCAGTAGCACTCAAAGAGGCAAATGAGTCTAGCATCCTAGACTTTTATGAGGGAATAACAACCAGATTTGGTGTACCTGCCACAATAATCTCTGATAATGCATTGGCATTCATTGGATCTAAGGTGACTGAGTGGGCTGTCAAGAATGGTATTTACCTGAGCACTTCATCGAACTATTACCCTCAGGGTAATGGCCATGCCGAGTCTACAAACAAGAACTTGTTAAGGATCATTAGGAGAACTCTTGATGAGAATCAGAAGTCTTGGCACACCAAGCTGAAATCAGCCTTATGGGCTGATATGATCACTCCCAAAATATCCACAGTAACTCTCCATTCAGTCTTGTCTATGGAAGAGAGGCAATCTTGCCCATGTCAATTAAGTTACCAACATTGGAACTCATGAAGCAGTGGAGTTACTTGAATTTGAGCCCATGGAGGTGAGATATGCAAAGTTGATGGAGCTGTAAGATATCGAAATCGGCATCCCAAGCAATGGAAAAGGATCAAGCTTTGATCAAGAAAACCTTCGATAGAAAGGACAAGGATAGATCTTTTCAAGTTGGAGATCTAGTGTTGAAATGGGATGCGGATAGAGCAAAACTGGGAAGGCATTCAAAATTTGATGCTATTTGGAGTGGCCCATACATGGTCATAAAGTGCAAGAGTAGCAATGCTTTCCAATTGGCCTCATTGGATGGTGAAGAACTGCAGATTCCAGTAAATGGAATCTATCTCAAACATTGCTACTGAAAGTAAAAGGTTCACCCTTGTAAATATTAGTCTAGATTTCAATTCCTCTAAGTGCGTATGCACATTGTCTTGTTGTAGTTAGGTTTCAGTTTCCCTAAGTGCTTTGGCGCAGGTTTTGTTGCTCCTGGATTGAGTTTTTATAGTTTAGCGTGCTCTCGTAGAAGGATTTGCAGTATCAGGCTCATTTCAGGTCATTGCTTATGACTCCATGCCCAATGGATCGCTAAAAGGCAACTGGTCTTTTCATCTAGCAGGCAGATGACCCCACTGAGTCACCAAATTGTTATCCAATTTCACCCCCGGGTTGAATTGATAACATACATCAGGATTCCCAAGTCCCAGGCTGAAAAAGAACGAGCTCTGAGAGAATGCGAGAAGTTGCAGAAAATAAGCCTGGACGAGAAAAAATTGTGAAAATCGGCTAAGTCCTTGTCCTAGAAATATTTGGGACATTCGGGACACCAAGGCACGGTTCGGCCGAAACGCCTCCAGCGGCCCGTGAAGCACTGGGACAAGTGGAACAAGTGTACGTGGAGGGCGCGAACCAGCCGGTTCGGCCGAAAAGGGAAATTTTAGCACAGGGACAATCGGGCCATCGGGACGCGAGGGACGCGGAAAGCCAGTTCGGCCGAAGGAGAAAAAAACAGCCAAACTGCTCAGACATTTGGGCTTTGAGGACGCGAACCACCCGGATCGGCCGAAATGGAGAACTTTCGTACTAAAAATTTGGGACAAATGGACGCGAAGGACGCGAACGGCCGGTTCGGCCGAAACAGGAAACTGCAGCACAAGGACAAGTGGGACAAAGGGACGCGTGGGACGCGGATAGCCGAAGGAGCCGAAAGCCAATCAGATCACGCCACGTGTCACCGGCAGAAAAGGGATGAGGAAGCCCATTTCAGGCGGATCGGAAGATTTTGTCCCGCGAAGCACTGGGAAATTTGGGACAAAAGGACGCGGTGGACGTGAAAATCCGGCAGGCCCATGGACAAATCACAGCATGACACGTGTCGCCAAGGAAAAAGTCAAAAAGTCAAAGGGGCGAGTTTTCGAGCACTGATCCAAACCAATAAGATAGCGCCACATGTCCAAGTTTAAGGGGCCCACAAGAAAAGCCCGTGAAAAGGTGGAGAGAGGGAATTTCTCAGTGAACCAGAGCCTGCCACGTGTCGTCCAGATGGCAGAGCGCGGGAAAAGAAATTTAAAATCTGTTTTCATGCCTGTTTTGTGCCCTAAATCTTCAGATCGTCATATCTTTTGATCCAGAGCTCGGATTTGCACGTTCTTTATATCAACGGAAAGCTGTTGAAATTCTCTACATGATTCTAGGGTCAATCTTGCATTTTGATGCAGTTTGGGGGAGAAAATTAAGAAAACGTCTCTGACGCGTGTAATGCTTCAACTACTAACTTCAATGCAGCAGACAGCTCACCGCTCCTGTTAGACAGCCCACCGTTTTGCCAGGATCCACCACTTGGATCATAATGAGATGATTTTAAATGCTACCAAGAAGTGGTTGGGGCAGATTCTAGATTTCCTCTCTCTTCCCCTCATTTCTTCATATATATTGTAAAGAGGAGCCCTTTTTAGAGGTCGGACATTCTTGCTTTGCATCCTCCCTTCTTCCCTGCTTGCAAGAGAATTTGTGGAGCTTTTCAAACCTCCCATATGGATTGTAATGCCAGTTTTTGCCTCTTGGCCACTGCAATGTACTGTATCGACTCTTGAGCAATATATATATATATATATATATATATATTTGTGATTGATTCTCAACCCTCTCATGTATTCATTGCTGTTATTTTGATCTCTTATTGCAGTTTGGTTACCTGTGCATAGTGTTTGTATTGCATCTATGTGGTCTGTGTTAGATTTGCAAAACGAGTGTCTAACATTCCTTGGTGCATCACCTCTGTAGTTTAGGTTTTATTCTATGCATTTTCTCACCCTGTCTCCTTGACAAGTTAGATTAGGTTGTAGTAAAACCTCTGCATTTTATTGGTGCATCTGAACAGAGGAATAGGAACCAGCCTTCTCTGGAGAATCTTTTCTTATCTTTACAAGTCCCACACTTGGAGAAAGGATTCCATGTTGTGCAATCACACTGGATGCCTGAACATCAACCTAGAAGCCTGATCTGCATCCAGGGGTGCTATGAGTCTGCAATAACAAAACCTTTATCGAATGAATTTTCCTCAAACATCAAAATATGTCCTAAAACATATTTCTTAGGTTTTCACTTATTCTCACACAACAACTCGTGATTCATTTTGATCTATTTTCATTAACAAATTTGGTATGTTTGTTATGTCTATACTCCCTAGCAATAACAAGTTGCTTGGTACAATGTCATAGTGCATGAATGATTTTTCATGGGACACAAGTGTCTTCTATTATTCCCCTCACGTGTATCATTGCTTGGGGTACCATTTTTAACCCTTGTCATTCACACAAACATTCAAGAACTGAAGCTTGATAATAAAAACATTGGTGCAATTGTCTTGAATGTTGTTTGTTTGAATGTGTGTTTGTCCTTATTTCACTATCAGATTTGTTTGTTTACTTTCTCATATTACATTACATTATGTATGTTTCATGGATTTAAGCATTTTTAAAAATGAACAAATGTTATTATTATAGTTTTTCATGTTATTTTACACTTTTGTTGTATGCGTATATTTTAATAAGGGTCGATGATGTATATCGATGAGCAAAGTGATGAAACAAAGTTTTTTATTGAATGAGTTGGATGTAAAAGATATTTCCATATTCTTCACTATCATATCTTATCACTATCAATTTTTATTCCAAAATACCTAGGAAATAGAGATTGTATTTGTCTCTACCTCCCTCACCTAGATTCTTTAATTTGTTTCCTTCCTATTTTCAATCGTCAATTGACTTCTTCTATCACCCCATCAACACTCAAGGGGGAACCCTTCATTCTAAATAAATTTCTTCAAAACATTGCTTTTTTATTCTTGTCTACTTTATTTTTGGTGACGTCAATTATGTTTTCCCAAAGAGGGGCAAATGTAGACACCTAAAATCTACTTACGCAATTTTAATGCTAAAGTGGTACCAATTATCCTCTATCTCATCATTTTTGTTACAATTAGTGATTTATGCTAATTAACTAATGTTTCCCTTCATTTTTGTCAATTAATGACACTTCGTTAATTAACTAGCTCTATCACATTCCGGATGCCAATTAATGACACTTCATTAGTTATAATCCTCTTCAATTAATTAATTAACTATTATTAGTTAATTAAACCTTTTTAATAATACATTCAATCAATAAACTCTCTTATTGGCTAAATCCCACTTTCAAATGCTTTTAATCTGATCAAATTCCTCTCAAATCACCTCTAAATAGCCTAAAAATCTTATTCTATCCTATTAATTAATCCAAATTGATTAATTAAAGCACCTCCAACTCCCATGAGTTGCTAACTCACTAGTTAAATCATCTAATCATGGTTGATTAGCCTATATTTACTTTATCATTTGTCTCACATCCATTTTGATTCAAGCTTTCCTCAAATAGAAAGATATAAAAAGGGTCAAGCTCCTACCTTCACACCTTACACCATACTTTGAATAGTATCTCATATAAAACATATGATCAAGAGCTTTCTCCATTAATTTAGCATAGTTTCTTTGCATCAATCCTACCATTGTTGAGTAGTATAAGAAGATCCAAGCTTGGCCTTGTAGCCATTCTTTGGTGATATCTTCTCCCTCTCTTTGGAGATAACATAATTTGATTTCTCATAGATCTAATTAGGTTCATTTTAATTAGCAATCATTTAACTTAGTAAGAATTCTTATAGATTAGATGAGTAATTTCATGTAATTTTCATTATGCATTCTCATAAGCTATGATCTTGATGGTTCATTGATAAATTTAAGCTTAGATCTAGACTACTAGGTATTAGTATTTTTAGTTAGCTAATGCAAACTTTTAGCATGTTCACAATGGGTAGACCTATTTCAGATTTTTCAAAATATAAGAAATTTTTCAAGTTCAATGGGTTTCCAAACCTTCCACATTCACATTGGTTAGAGAGTAGTGCTTGGGAGATGGTGAGATGTCTTGCAATGATTGAAAAGAGGATTTGAAAGAAAATGTCAAGAATGCAAGTTTCATCTCCCTTTCCATTGATGAGGTTACAATTGTTGACAACACTTCTTGGGTTTGCATGCATGTATATACTTTCTAGAACCACACAAGGACACCTCATCTACTAGTTGTTCATAAAATGCAAGAAAATTATAATGTTGAAAATATTTTCAAATTGGTTATATCTAATTTGAAGGATATAACAAGAATGGATGATTATTCTATAGCTATAAATCTTATTTTCATTGGTGTTGATGGTGCATCAGTGATGCAGGGTCATAGAACTAGTCTATGTGTGCACCTACAAACATCAGTTGCTCCTTATATGATTCATATTCATTACATGGCTCACAAGATGAATCTTACATACAGATAGTAAGCACATTTGAATGTGTTGAAAACATTGAAGAGATTATCTATGAATTACATGCCTATCTGTTAAGCATACTAAAAAAATTATAGAGTTTCATAATTTTTCAATTGGATTCAAAGTTGGTAAGAAAATTCTTAAATATTTTGATAAAAATGGATTTCAATGTATGAGCCTACACGTAAATTTTTTGATGAATATCCATTGTTAATTGGTTTCATGTTTAAGAACCATATGCAAGTTGACAAGGAAAAAGATTTACTTTACCACTTAATAGACTTGGAAAAATTGTGTACACTTTTTCAAGATTCTTCCAATGTTGAATGAAATCAATTTCTTAACAAAACATACTCAAGAAATATCCATCTATATAGTGAACTTCATTAGATTTAGAAAAAGGGTGTGTCAGAATTTAGATTTCTTATACAATTCTTATGAATTATTTCAAGGACATGTATTCATTAATTGGAAAAATATGACAAATTTAAAGAGTCCTGAAAGCTATTTCAGATTCAATATATGTGGTTGTCTTTATATTCTTGTAAACAAGAAAGAGATTCGAATGCACACATTCCAAAAATGAGTTAATATTGTTGGATCAGATATTGAAGAAGTACCTATTACACGTAATTTATATGAATATATTATATCTTAAACAAGAATAAAATTGCAATAAAAAAATTTCAATTCTTATCCAAAGTGATATCGAAATCACTTTAAAATGGATGATATTTTTAGGCCATGGGAGTGGTCAATCCTATATTTTGGAATCCTGTAGGAGGAAGAGTTATAGTTGATTCATTTAAAAGACACATGGGTACTATCATTAAGCATTTTGGACAATCAGTTGAATGTAATGGATTTCATATTAATGGTATTCTTCAAAAGGAATCACTTTCATTGCAATCAACTCATTTCAACCAGGTAATGAGCGAATAATTTTACTTACTAAGTGAACCAACAGAGAATGGAGCAATTACACTTCTATGGAAATTTTTTTATCCTAGTACCATCCTTCGTGAAATCATTAGTGAATATTTTTGATTATATGAATTGTGTCAAACAATGATATTGGGATCAGTTGAAGATGAAAGATTTTTTAGCACATTAACATTTATAAAATCAAAATATCGAAACAGACTAGATAAAAATATTGAGACTTGCTTGAGATTGTATGTTTCACAATATGATGTGGACACATTTCCTTATGAATGAGTATTGGTAATATATAATTATCTTACAAAGAGGACAGGATCGATAATTCTAATACGGGACTGTGGATAACATTGAAACTATCACTGAAAATATCACTGATAGATTAGATAACAGTGTGAATGATGGTGACCAAAATTTTCAAGATATGTTTCAGTTTGACCTAGTTGATATTGAGTAAAGAAGAATGTATGGACATTTTAATTCTAGAAATCAAATTTCATATCAGATTATAAGTATGTATCTTGTTATTTTTTATATATGCATGTTCTTTATTGAATAATATTTTCAATGTTGTAATTTTTTTAGAGTTTTTAATGGAGAAATGTTATACTTATTTTTTTGTTTTCTTTTAAATCAAAATAATATCATACCATTTTGGGAGAACTTACACATGAATATAATACAAGTACAACACCATATAAATTTTAATTGTCAATATTTTCATATAATTTCAATGTTTGGAAACAATAACTTCTATTTTTGTGCACATAAAGTATTTGAAAATGATAATAATCAATAATGTATTATGTAATAGTGATACCAAAAACAATTGAGAGTAATAATCGCATTAAAAATATCTTTAAAGAACTTATACACTAATATAACAAAATTAAAAAAGCCACATCGATTGAAATTTAAAACTCTCAATATTTTCATTAAAAATTATATATATTTATACTCTAAATATGAAACAGTTTTACAACAAGAATTTAAAACGAAAATTGCAATTTCACAATTTATTTTTATAGCTTCATCCTTGAGAAGATTTTTTTGTTTGTGTTTGTGTCTCTCGCACACCGAACTTTTTTACAACACCGATCAACAAGATCATTTGCTACTGACTTTGATATTCGAAAGAATTTCTCATTCTGGATTTGTTGCATCAACCAACAAACAATAACGTTGGATCCTGTTCTATTTTCTTCTTCAATAATATATCTGGATCCATTCCATTTTCCTTTATTATCCTTCTTAAGGTATTATTCTTCTTGTTTAAGATAACAAGATTCTGCTTCAATTTAATTGCTACATTTAAACTTTTCCTAACACTTTTTAAATGCACATCAAGCATTGTAGCCTCATTTTTCAAATTTTCATACTTTGACTACATTTCAAAATAGAAAAATAATTAATAAAGTTTTAAAAAATTGTAAATAATATTTGAAAATTTAGTAATACTTACCAATGTCTTATCTCGTTCCATATTTGCAATAATGATGTGCCAAAATTAGCAGGAACTTGACAAGGTCATAAATTGAGCTTCGGTTGTCCATTTGAGTCCATTTGTTTTTTGAAACCACATGTTTCGATGAGAAAACGCACCAAAACCCTCCCTACTAGTTGGAGAAATTTTTGGCACATTTTCGGGCCCTAAATCCGCCATCTTGAGGCCAAAAATTAGGATTTAAGTTGTAGTTTGGTTTTTTCCTATTTTTGGGCATTAGTTAATTTTAGTCTATTAGTTGCATTATGAGTTAGAAAGTTGGAAATTATTCTAATTTAGGAATGTAGAAGATGCATGGAAATTTCTATGCTTGTACGAATAAGCATGTGAACTTACTAAGAATAGCAGGTTCTAGTAAACTGCTAAAAATAGTAATTTCGCCACCTAGAGTAGATTTAGTCAAAGTTAGATTTTACTTGGAAACTCAATTTGGGAGTTGTTTTCCTATTTAGGAAACATTGTAATTCATTATTGGATAATGAATAAGGAGATCTATTTTCTTTTGGAGTTCATATTATTTGCAGTATATCAAGTTTGTTTAGAATTTGGCTACATTAAATAACCTGCAAGGCCCTTGTCTCTCGACCACATATTATGGTAGGATTTTTCTTATGTATTTAAATTCTCAATTATGTTCAACATAATATCCATCACTTCATCATCATAATTATTTTCAAAATGTAAAGAACCATAAAAATATTGATTCAACATAATATCAAGCTTTGTTTGCTTGTTTTGAACGGAAGAATATAATATATGTCATTGGGAGTAATTTTTAAAATGAGAATTTATTTCTTTAATCAGAAATTGATCCCTAAAATCCCACAATTTTAATTGTTCAATATCCTTCAATAAAACATCATTAACATTAGCTTCACAATTATAGACCAAAATAGCATTAAGTACAAAAGTAGTTTTTGGCCATCAATTAAGGCGGTATGTACTTGGAGAAGGTGTGCTTGATATATCCACTCTTATTAAAGAAGGTTGGATTTCCCATGAATTGTAATATCTTGGGTATTAAAATTTCCAAGGGTCTGAACCCTACTTTCAATCCCTATATATTCCTCATCGAAATCAATTTCATTCAAAACCAAAACACCTCATCTATTAGGAACATTTCCCAATTAAAACGTTGAAAAACTCAACTACAAAATTAAGGGTACCCCTACTTGAAGTTGGAGGAATAAATGAAATATTATTTCCACAAAATATGGCCCGATATTTTTGGTGGAGGTGGTGAAGGCGACATCTTCCTCTTCATGGTAATAGATGGATTGTGAATTGATGTGGAGGAGTCCTTATAACAATCAATTGTAATTTTGTAAATAACATGATAAAATACAAATAATAAACATAATAAGAATGAAATAATAATAAATATAACATTATTTCATATATGATTATAAAGATTACTTGGTTGAGTGGATTTCAACTGAGGTACAAATGGGACATGTTTCATTTGATGTGGTTTTTTCTACGAAGTACACTAAAAATTCTAGGAGTTATACTGGTAAGTGTGATCTAAAACATAATTAATCATTAATGATTAATGAGCTTTTTGAATTTTTTATTAAAAATTATAAGCAAAAAAATACCAAAAAGAGATTCATACATGGAGGCAAAGAGTGAGGTACTAAAGATATTTTTACATCATGTGTTTGATCAAATTCATATACATTTTTATTTGGATACCATGATCCCAACGATATAATCCTATGCTACTAGAGGTTTCTGCAGCAAAGGAATATAAGTTACAAGTAATATTGAAACATATACAAGTTTTAAATAATTAATTACATTTATTTTCAAACATATAGAAACATCAAACATATATACATCATAAATACATGCGATTAATGTAGGTTGTATGATGGATATGTCAGTTTGAGGGTTTAAGAAACTCCTCATCCATTTGACAATTTGTAGATTAGTGTCCTTGTTTGTGTAATGATTATTTGAAACAATAATTGAATATCTGGAACCTGGTGGGAAATGACCTCTGATAGCATCTTCCCTCCATGATGTAACCACAACAGCTATATTTTGTTATAATTCAACAGTAAAATACTTATTAGTTCCAAATATAATACATAAATATTACAAAAATTTAAAAAAAAAATTTAAAAAAAATAATAATCAAAGATTGGGACTCATCTCTTGCTCTTGAATCATTAACAAAAAATCTGATAGCTTTACATGCATTCTTGATCGGAGGAGTGGTGCCACGTAAATTATAGAGAGATTCATAATATAAACCAAGAATAAAAAAATTTATTTAATGATAACAGTCTCATTTGAATGAATTTTATCCAAATCAACCCTTATCTTAGAGGATAAGAAACTCAGATAGTCAAATTTCTACCCACTTAGGGTGTGAATGATATAAGTCAAATCCCACCCTAGAATATTTGTATATTGATCTTGTAATATAAGTTTTCCTAGAAGAACCGCACCACGACTGTAGAAATGGGAGACTAAAATATTTGTGTTGAATTTCCCTTTTTGAAGGGGTTTGGGAAGTCAGAAATACAATGAGATAAATTTAATTAATACTTGATTAAAAAAACAATCAAAATCTATAAAATTGACAATAATCAAAATTAGAATGTTGTAAAATTGAAAATAAACTTACAAGTGGAAACAAATACAATTGTATGAATAGATAATTCAAAGTGAGACTCCAAATATTTGCAATCTTTATCTCGATAAAATATCCTTCATCATGACAGATCCACATCCACTCAATGTCCTCGGGTGATGTTTCAAATGACTATGCGTGAGATGGAAGTTGAATATGAAAGGTGAAAGAGGAAGTGTTATAGGTGGCTAGAATATTGTTGATTATTTTTTGGTATGTCCAAAAATGGGGCATATACATGAGCCTTGTGAAACTAATTTGCTTCAATCCAATAGGGAAACATAGTAGGATCTTCGAGTAATGTGTACAGCTTAAGGAAATACCGTGCTCTTGAATGAAAACTTCCACCTATTTTATATTAACACAATCGGGCTCTTAGGATGTGTGGAAATGGTCTTTCTTCTTGGCATTTTTTCAATATGTTATAAAATCCTTGGTTCAATGTGTGTAGATATCCTTTCTATTTTTTTCTTGTTTGAATTTCACATATCACCTTACTTGTTTGCTTGAGGATTTTTCCTCATATGTTGTGACTATTGTCATTTTTGTAAATTGAAAATGACTATTTTCCATGTACATATAGTTTTTTCATACTACAATTGGTTGGTTGCATGGAAAATAGCGCCAAATAGTAGCATTTTACATGCTATCAACCGGTATCATATTCAATGTTTTCGATGGTAGCATGAAGAATGCTACCGGCCTACAACATGATCCATGCTACTGACCAACAACATGGAGATGACCGGTAGCATGAAAAAAATTTGTTCCTTCTACCACACCTACCTTTCCCAAAATGATGCTAAAAATCACCTTGTGCATGAAACAACTTTTCTTGTGATTCGCCACACATGTGAAAGTGGTTTTTCCAAAATTTGACAAGTGTTGTCTAAGGCTTTTTTCCTGAGGGACCCTTAAAATTTTCCTTTCTTATCTCTATAAAAAGGATTCATTTTCTTGTCAAAAAAATTTTCATGTGCAAGCCCTCTTTCCTTATTATGTGGCCTATCATTTAAGTCTTGCTTATTTTGAACATGAGGTAAACCTTTCTATTTCTTAGCCACTCTATACAAAAGCGCATGTAATGTTATCATAATTTTATCTAGCTTCTCATCCACACTTAAGAAAGTATTAGGGAAATATTTTCTATTGATGGGAGGATCTTCATATCATCTCTTTTAGATGATTTCTAGTTGCTCTAATGTTATTTTTAATGTCGGTTTTCATATTATAGGCTTGTCTTAAATATATTGGGGCATTGTCTCTAAGATAAAAACTAGCTTTAGCATCAAATGCTTCACAATATTTAATAAGACAAGTTACTTCAAAAGTTTTGAAATTCTTAGGTGTTTTCATCATAACTTTACTAAATCTAGCATTAAAATACTACACACATCCATTAGGGTTTTCCTAATGCTTTCGAATTCATTCATGAGAAATCCAGGATCTATTTTTTTACCAAACTACAATTTAATAACTCTTTTCATTTCTTACCATGAAACTTAGGAAAATTCTTCTAATGTCAACAAGGACCTCATCGGGATAAACTTGCATTTTAGTGAAATCAATCTTCTTTAAGGGTGAGGTTTGATGTTACAAATAAAAACATTAAAATCTTTATTATTTCTAGCCATATGCTAATTTTTTAAGGGATTATATATCTCATAGGGTTAAATGGAAGATTATGTATTAGTATCAATAATATAGATAACATGATCTTGTTCAGATTATTCCTTTAAATTTCTTAGAGGACTATTGGCTAACTTTGGGAAATCAAAAAATTAAACTCTTTTAATGGACCGAGTTACTCCATGTTTCCCCTGGTTAAATGCTCATTACTTGGGATTGGACCTTTGGCTATTTTACAACATCTATGTTGTCATGGACCCAAAAAGTGAAATTTTCAAAACAAATTGAATTTTTGGCTAAGTCGCCTATTTATCTTGGTTGCACTTACCTTTTAATGTTAAAAATGAGAAAAAAAAATCTAAACAATTAGTCTTTTTTGAGTTAATTTGGGCCTTAGTCGAATGGATTAGACTTCGTGGAACAGAGGAACATCTCCTCCATTCCTCTTGTTCTCCACATTACCACATGGGATTCATCACTTGGTTTCATTGGGAAAAGTGAGTTTTGTTTGAACTTTAAGAATAGTTCTTAAGTTCCACTTGTGCTTTGATTCCACTGAAAACTCTGCATCACCACATCCCATTATTCAATTTGGTCAAATTTTCATTTACGGGAACTATGGGAACACTTGGAACTTGTTCCTCTGGGATTCTAGTTTTCCACATGCCCATTTCATCTACATCTCTCCCTCTTATCGGTCATATCAATGAATGCGAGCACCATGGGAATACTTGGAACATTGTTCCACCATGCTATAAGTTCACCGAATACCCAATTCACCCATAGTACATGAAAATAGAATTGTGATTGTATTTTTATTCCATCTATTCTCCCCACACCCATCATGACCAATTTAAATGGAAATGGGGTAAATTGTGTTAAAATTTATTCCCACATGCTTCAATATCTCGCTTCACTATTTTATATGTTAAATTGGAAAAATCAACTCAAGCCCTATATAAAACTTCCCAAACTCAATTTATTTTCACATTTTTAAAATTTTTGAAAGTTATATTGTTGTGTATCTTTCCCTCCCATGTTTCAAGATGGTGTTTTTCTCATCTTCCTCAATTTTTATCCAATATTAAAAATTCAAAGCGCATCAAGACCATTGTGAAGGCACCCTCTTTTTCATCCAAAAGGTGATTCGTTTAATCCGATTTTATCCATTTTGGTATCTATATGAGTTCTTGACCCTTCCCTTCACATATTCTGTAAAATTACTATTTAGCATTTGTTTTCCCTAAGTTCTTCATAAAATTGTCATCATGGAGTTCTAATATGTTATATGTGAGCGTAGTTCTTCCCCAAAACCTTTATGCATGAGATTGGTGACAGTGATGTTAAACATATGAATCTAGATGACTTTTGGGCTAGGATAAGAGATGATAACTTAACTCCACTAGCCCAATGTGTTAAAGGCGATGGATTGGCCCATGTTGTTGGTTTCCCTACCTCAATGCGGTGTGTCATTATGGTCATGGTTTGTGCTTCCACTTTAATCCACAAACCAAAAAATTTAAAGGTTCATAATGATATGTCATTTCTTAGCTTGATTCCCACCATATCAATGTAGCCTTGGGAATCCCTACTTTTTAAGACTCTAAGGTCTTAACCAGGATAGAAGCTCAAAGGTTGTTTGACCTCATTCCAAACAAGTACAAGACAATGATTGCTAAGACATGGCTGAAAATTAAAAGAAAAGGGCCTTCCAAATTACCCAAAACCTCTATAGAATTGAATTCTTAAAGAAACTTTATGATATAATAACATTGTTGGCAAGGGTAATGGGTCTACCATCAACCAATGAGTTTTAGAACTGGATGTGTGTGTACATCAACATAATTTGTGAAGGAAAACAACATTTGAACTAGGCAGAGATAATTTTTGAGAATATGACTCATCAACTTACTAATGTTCACCAAAGAAAAACATTCCACATGACCTCATATCTAATGTACACCATAGTAGGATATAGAATATGGATTGGGTTAATAGGTCAAGATAACAAACAAAGCTCAACAATATATGATTTTTACACTCAACTTACCTATGAGAACAAGAATAGCCATATGAGAGTTAATGATTCCTTCACCATGTTCTTGGTTAGATTACATGAAGGAAATGTAGCTAACAAGGTATCCCCAGAGGCTAGACAATTGATTTCTACATATGGCAGCCTATTCATATAGTTCATGAAGCTCTCTTGCATTCAAACAATTGGGTTCGAAGGAGCACCATACAAGCTTCTAATCTATTGCAATGATAAGATAGTCCTAGTTTAGGTTTACGGGTAGTTGGACATTCTTCATAGAACTTGTGCGGATAAGAATATTTCAAGCATATAATTTTCCATATAGTTGGGGAATTATACATGCAAATCAACCTTGGATGCTCAGAATGTTGAAAGAACTATCACTAAGTTTGATTTGCACTCATACCAGAAATAAACTTCTTCTAATAGTAAGGGCTTCATTACAAAGAATCTAAGGATGACATAATACCACCTACCAGCATTTGAAGATTATTGGGATAACTATTTCGATTAATATGAAGTTGGGAAAAGAGTTTTTATAGGATATCATTATAGCAAATCAAGGATTTTGAGTTATATATAGTTTCTAAGGGATGGTTGATGATGATTCTGATCTTTATACTATAGAGTATATAAAATCTATTCATTACAATCCCTTTCCTACTATTGATTTGTCTCAAAAGAAAAAGGATAACCCCGGTGAATTGAATACTCCGATACTCCTAAAAACTAGGCATTGGCTCAATAGAAAATTTAAAGAATTGAGAGAATCTCGGTAGATTTCTTATTCTCAAGATGCTTCCTCTTTAAAAAGGGTTCCCTTACTCAAAAAAATTCTTCCTCCTCTCCCTTAGATTTAGGAACTAATTTTTATATGAATAAAGATAAAGCTAAAGAGGTTAAGAATAGAGTAGAAACACCCAAGAAAAGTTTTGAGTAGCGAGACAACACAAGAGTTGGCTAGTGAAGTTGCTCTGAACAAACACCGAGAACCTAATGAAGAAAAAATGGCTAAGAAAAACCAAGATGAAAAGGACAAGGAGAATAATCTATAGAATATGATCAAGAAGAATATGCGGTTGAAATAGTTTCA
Organism: Taxus wallichiana var. yunnanensis; assembly: GCA_018340775.1. Classification (NCBI taxonomy): domain Eukaryota; kingdom Viridiplantae; phylum Streptophyta; class Pinopsida; order Cupressales; family Taxaceae; genus Taxus; species Taxus wallichiana. The sequence continues at coordinate 738,003,407 of CM031241.1, forward strand.
AAAGATTCAAGAAAGACATATGTTTCAAGGCCTAAGCTATATGTTAGAATTCCTTCCTCATCTTCTATTATAACTTCCACCATTGAGTTTTGTTCTTCTCAAGTTCCAATTTCCTAAATTTCCCTTGCATTACCTCCTCTAGAAACATCTTCTAGGGATTCTTTCACATGGGTTTAACCTAAGGTTGATACTAAGAAGATGATGAAACAATATCGAGTAGAGTTTCCTAAATTTTATGTTATGGCTTACCTCCTTAGCACATCTCCTCCTCCTATGAAGAAATCCAAGACAACTTCTTGACCAATTTTTGACTCAAAAGGGAAAACATTCTTAGAAATTTCTAGAACAAAAGAGGACAAGAGTCAAAAGATATATCCATCTCGATCTTGATCTTACAAGGATCTCATTAAGAGAGTGAACTTCGAGGGTGAAGTTCATAACCTTAGAGAGATTGTTTCTAAGGTCGTTGAGAGAGTACAAAAGGGGAGAATACCTAGGCATAGCTAGAGGAACAAGTACAGTATTGGCTAATTTCATTAAGTCTTTCCTCACATCGCTAAAACCCCTATTGATCCAACACCCCTCTCCACACTTCCACCCAATGTTTCCACTTCCAGAATTGATCTCAAAGTAATCACTAAAATTCAAAAGCATGTTGATTTTGATAAGGTTTTAGAGGCCTGGGTTGAAGGAATTCTTGTTTCAAGGATATAATTCATTAATGAGGCATGTAAAATTTATGATAATATCATCTCATCCCAAAATAAAATCAATTCAAGAATTGATGGTATTGATAAGGAGCTCAATATTTGGGTTGATGTTGTTCATGGATCTTAGAATCATGATGCTCACAGATGAAAAAATCCTCCTTTTGGAAAATATTTTTGATGATTCTAAAAGTAATTTATCTAGAACATGGACTTTTAGTGTGGAGTGGAGAATCAAAGTTCGGAGGAGGATACCACCGAATTGAAGAGTGTATTCCAAAAGGGTGAGTCACTAAAAGTTGAAATCTTTACATATTTGCAAGCCCTTTGTTGTCAATTATTCAAGGATAAACCATCTAAGAGGAATTAAATTGATCGTATCAAAAGGAGCTTCAATTTACTCATCAAATAGAATCTATTAAAGGAGAAATCAGTTATCAAGGAAAGGATGGATGAGTTATCAGAGCTAAAAAAGTTATCATTGAAGCAACCAAGGGACTTGCTCAGTATGGTGGCATAGCAAAAGAGATGGAGTCTGCTCTAGGCAATTGGATGAAAAATATTTCAAACACCATAATTCCTAAAGATTTAGAAATATCCACTACAATCACCAAATTTAGAATGCACACTCTCAAGCTTAAAGTGCTTTCCTCATTTGTTCCTTCCATTCCTTCTTCTTCCATCTCTCGCTTTACTAGTTTTTCTTTTTGAAGTTGGCTTTATTGTATTTAAAAGGAAAATTTGTAATATAAAGTCAATTTATGTAAATCAAAAAATTAAGTGGTATAACACTTAATTAAAAAACAATTAGTTATCTGAGGTAGTTACTTCCTCCCCTTAGCCTATATAAGTGTCGACATCTAAAATGTCGACTTAGTTATGATTAACATGTCCCGTAAATATCCTAACATCATCTATATAATGATTAATCACAAGATTAAGTATTATTATTTAATCCATTTTATCATCATTTACCATTTATCCAAAATCCTTTTAAATCATTAATCTCATTTTATCATTAATCACTTTAATTTCTTATTATATCCTATTATCTTATTTTAATCCTTCATTAAAATTTTATATGAATTTAATATTCCTACATCTCACCTACCACCTACCCTACACAACCCTACACCTAGCCTTTCCATGTAACCTCACCCCTAATCATCATTTATTAACCTAATCTAATCCTAATCCTAATCATATCCTCACCTCTAAATCTAGAGGCTTCTATTTCTAGAAGCCTCTCTAAATTTCCCTCTTTCATATTTAAAAATTCAAATAAACCCTCCACTCTCCATTGAATCTTATCTCAAATTCTAGAATTCTCCATTCTTCTCATAAATTCTCCACTCTTGATCCAAATCCAACATGGATTCATCTTATCCATTGAATCCTCCACCCACAAACTATAAATTGAGCTCTCTTCCTCCATGAGAGCTATCTTGGAACATCTTAAAAATCCATAACCAAAATTTACCATTTTTATCATCCAATCAATCCATCCACTCTATCAATCCATCTTCAATCTACTCTAATAAATTCATCCTTCATCAAGCATCTAGAAATTCAAGGAAATCAAGGGGAGGTGCTGCCCAAGTTTCTCCACATCAAATCTGAAGCAATCCAACTTCCATCTAAGAGAAAATCCAACACAAAAAAGGAGGAGAATTACATCTTCTTGATAAGTGCAGGTATTACATTCTCTCTCCTTTCCATCCATTGCTCTATCTAAGGTATTTTCTAGGAAGATTAGAGTAGGAAGATAAATTTTTTTGTTTTTGGAATTTTCATTCTAATTTTTTGTCTATATTTTAAGTACCCATCATGGGGTTTACACCCCAATTTTCATCATTTCTGATCTTATTCCATCCTTAGAATAAGTTGTCAAACTTTCAATAATTTTAACTTTCGTTTACACCTTTAAAATTTGAAATTTTGGGTGCAAATTTCATTTCCATCATGTTTTGGCATCTTTACTCTATGTATTTGTGCCTTTACAGATACATTGGTGCATTTTCCTTAGATTAGTGATTTTTTGCACATTTTGGTTCTTTTTCATGGTTTGACGCCTATGTAAATAGTTCGGTGCCTATGTTATTGGCATCTATGCAAATATTTCAGTGCATATGGTTTGTGTTATAGCATTTTTGTTGCCTAAATTCCGAGGGCCATAACTTTTGATCCCGAATTCAAAACGACTCTGCATTTTCCCGTTAAGGTGTCGAAAAGATCTATGTAATAAAAGTGTTAATTTAGAATTTTATAATATAATTTATTTATGGTTTTCATTTTCTTAAATCTTGTCATTTTAACTACACATTGAGTTATATTTTCTTGTTCCAAACTACTAACACTTTATGTGTAGCTTCTTATGCTTACTAAAGATAAAAAATCAGTTTAAAACTATTAACCCTTTGTTTTGTAGAACGATTCTTCAAATAAATTCAGGTTATAATCAAACTACTAATTTTTTTTTGTAGGGCCTCCTCTTGAATACCATATAAGTTTTAATCATTTTATCTTGTATCCATTTTATTGCATTTATCATCATTTTTGTGTGTTTTCCTTTTTTATTTGTTCATACCAAATGAAAAACCATGTATGCTCTCCTCTCACATCCTAGGATGAAATTGAGGATCAAAAGCATTTATCCTTTTCATTTTTCTTTTGTAGGGGAAACGTGATGTGGACGTGATATCTACACACTTTTCATAGTCCTAGGGGTCTCGTTACTGTGGGCTTTATCTCCACACACGTAGACACACCCCATGTTCCAAAGGGGTATACAAACTCTTGAACATATGTGGTTATTAGTTAAGTGTTTTCTTGTTTTAAGAGTGGCGTGAAAAGAGGGGATACCATGTCCCAATACCTGTGCCTTCGATAACATCCTTGAAAAAGACTTGTGCCCCATATATCACAAGCTATATCGGGACTCCTTAGTGAGCTCGTGCATCCTAAAATAGGAAACCTTTTGGCCACAATTAAAATATAGTGTGAGGAAGTCACACTCCCTACTATCACTCATTATCCTACCCCAAACCGACACATAGGTTAAGAGATAATTGTGGCACCATCATCGGTGTGTGGTATTGAAATCAGACTATAGTTTTATTTTAATCCCACTTGACTAGTTAGGGTATGTGTTTAATGTTTGTTTCTTACTTTTGAACACCCTTAGCCATCCCATCACCTTAAAATTTTAATCAATCAAACATCATCATAATCAACCATCCTTAATCAAACAATCCCAATCCAAATTCCATCACCATCCTTAATCAACCAACCTAATCCAAATCTAATCACCCACACATCCTATCAAACCATGGCCTTTGATCCTCAATCCTCATCCTCTCCAAACCAACATCCAAACCCCTACCTCTTTTCTAAATCCATCAACCAAGTTATCCCATCATCCCCCACCCATCAAAGTCAACCATCTCGCTTTGATCATGAAATCCCACACACTATCCAACACCTTAATAAAAAAATCTCAAATCTCACATCCTACCTCAATCAATCCCCTCCTCACCATCTAAATCAACCATCCCATGTTGATCCTAACATCCTAAAAACCATCTAACAACTCAATCAACAAATATCTGATCTTAAATCATGTATCAACCAATCACCTCCTAAACCATCATTTCCCAACCAATCCCATCCATATTTGTTTCCCTTCCTAATATCCCTATCCCTCGCTCCATTGACTTACTCTTTGAGGAATATGAATTATATCAATCCACACCCCAGCCTAATCAACATAAACCACTATTCATGTAATCCAATCACATCAACTTTAACAACCTCACTAACTTTGACCTAGACCAAGAGAACCTCCTATATGTCCTTACTAATCTAGTCACCAATACCAATCCCACACAACCATCCAAAATTCCAACCTATAAATCCCCTGTCACTCATCATGACCTAAACCTTCCTTCTGTAAAAATTCATTTAGATAATCCACCACCATCCATAATCTCAACTCCTAAATCTAATCATTGTAAAACCTATAATCAAGTCCCATTCACATATCCATAATAATACCAACAACTTAACCCAAAATTATTATCCCCCACATCTCATCTTAGTCCTCCATCCTCATCATACAATCTGATCATACGGACTTTCTGTTAGATAGTCCCACATCCCTTAATCCATCCTCAAGTTAAACCTTTAAGCCTACTTCATCCCCTCCATCACCTAAGCCCAATCTTGTCCAACCTATCTTGTCCATCGTGACTCCTAAGTCACCCTCATCCCATTCTACCCCTAATCCTAAACCATATAATGTGGATCCTACACCACTCTCATCCTCTTCATCCACACCTAATCCTATCTTACCTCCTTTATCACCTAAAACTAACACTATCTTATCCTCTAATCCTATTTCTGATTCACCATCCACTAATCCTATAATATCTAATGTGAGTCCTAAGTCGCCAACTCCTAAACCTAACAAATCCAATACTAATTCTTTCCCCACTCCATCTCTTGCCCAATATAATGATGCTCATATGCCACCTTCATCTACTTCATCCCCTAAATTGACCAAATCTAATGTGGTTCCTACTATAGACACCAAATTTGGGTCACACTCCCCTTGGTCCCTTTCAATTAATTAAACACACCATGGCCTCATTACTAATTATTACTAATATATTCGTAATCACATTATTAATTTATTTAATTATTTTAATTAAGTTGATTTCATCATTACACCTCACCCTAGACCCCTTCTAGGGGTATTTAACTCACAGTGACTAAGTCATCACTCTCAACATTGAGTCATCACTCTCAGTGTTGAGTCACCACTTGACCTAACTAACTAAGAATTATTCTCAAACCTAATTGGACTTCTTCTATGACCTTCCTACCTTTTATAATGAGAAATCCACTTCCCTAAGTGGACTCAACTTGGAAAACATGCCAAATTTGGGAAGATCTTCCTATTTTTGGTAAAATGGATCGCTATCCAAAATGTGCCCCCTGCTCATTTTGTGGCTAACTCCCTTTCATCTTTCCTTCTCTTGTGCCTCAGACATAATATTTTGATGTTTAGGCACTCAAAACCTTCTGGAAATGGTACCATTGGATAGAGCTCTTTCTCAGCTTTCCAGAAAGGTAAAGTTTTCCTCCTAACTCCATGTATTTTTGAAGTTATGGCTCGGCGGAATTTTTTTGGAAAAAAATTCCCTTAAAGGCCCGCGGCCAATGAGATGCCGCCACGTGGCACCTAGAGTGGTGAAGCATGGGGAAATTTTGGAAAATTTTCCAAATGACCAAAAAGGTGCAAAAATTCAAATTTTTGCCCGCCAACCCGATTTGGCCCTGTTTTTCCCTAAAACTTCAAATGGCCATATCTTTCGATCCAAAGCTCGGTTTTTCACGTTCTTTATATCAATGGAAATCTGGTGAAATTATCTACAAGATTATGGGGTCATTTTTGAATTTTGATGGATTTTGGAGAGAGAAAATTGAAAAACACCTCTGGCACGTGGTCATGGACAGAAATGACGTTTCAACCACCGTTTTTAATGAAGAATGGCTCGCATTCTCTCCCAGCATGGCTAAAAATGTCAAGGGATGGGTCTATAAGGATGCCCATGTTGTTTTGAATGCATTTTGGTCAATGGTTGAATCCCTTCCATGTTTTCCCACGTTTCTCTCTCCTGGGCTCGTCCCTTGCACTGTAAAAGCTAGATTTGGCTCATTTTCAAAGGGTGGAACATTTTTTGTGTATTGCAGGTCCCCTTTCTCACCTTGGAAGTGATTTTGGTGGAATATCAGACCTTTTCTAAGAGCTGAAACTTTATTTTTCCTCTCAGGTGTTGTAATGCAAGTGATTTTGATGATTAAAATAACAATACAACCTCTGTGATTAGTTTTCATCCTCTGCCTGTGTTGTTTGGTTAATTTATGATCCTTCATTACAATTATCAGTTTGTGCATGAGGTTCTTTGTTACATTTTTATGGATATGCCATCGGTCTGAAGTAAAAATGCTCACCACTCCTTTGGTGCATCACCTATTAGCATTAGTTTTAGTTTATCTGCATTCTCTATCTCTGTCTCCTTTGGAATTTAGGGTAGGATTAGGAATATAGACCTCTGCAACTTGTAAGTGATAAATATGACCAGAGGAATTGAGGAACCAGCCTCTAAACTGGAGATTCCTTTCTCATTTTGTAAGTCCCACACTTGGGGAAAGGATTCAATGTTGTGCAATCACACTGGATGCTAGTATGATCAAACTAGAAATCTGATCAACATCCAGGGGTGCTGCTGATTTGCCACAACATGGACTAATTCTCCTTAACCGACATTTGTTATCCTCATTCCTCACCAGCTACTTAACCATCATCGGTTCCTATATGTACAATTTTACAACCTTTTACCTAGTTTGGTATTTTTCAGTTTTGGGAGAACTATTGCATTCAAGCATGAATCCAAAGCCTCTCAGCATCTAGATGACACAAAATACTCAACCACAGGCCCAAGAAAGCATCTGGTTCTCCTTCCAAAGTATTGGAATACTCACAGGAACACTACGGGAGTATTGTTGTGGAACTAACTCCAGAATCTCTTCACGGATCAACTACCATCCACCTTCACCTACCAGATCTATAAAGGCAATTAACTATTCATGATTTCAATCATATTATGTTTGCTTAAAGTATGGTTCATTATACTTTATTTCTACATGTATTCCTTTATCTCCACCTCCTCACGAATATACCAACCCAACCACCTATAGTATTTTTTCCTTCCGTAATTCCCCCTTTGTATCCCCCCGAGTCTTCTCAATAATATTATAAACCCAACCACACCCTTCTCACTCTCTATGTAATCACGCAGAGAGCCCAAAACTATTTTTATCGATTGTTTTCAATCACCCCTACCGATGTTGGTTACCTAACCATCATTTATTTCACCTCTATATCAACATCGGTCACTTGACCGATATTGGTCTTTGTGTCATTTCATTCCTTTTGACCAACAAACCTCTCGATCAACCAAAACTAACCCATACCTTACCCGATCAATCCTAGACCCCTATTAGACCTACAAAACCTAGAATAACCTACCAAACCTCTAAATCTAATCATAATCTTTCCTGTTAGATTAGATTTTCTTATTTTATTTTCACGAGATACATAAATTGTACAACTACAAAGAGGATTTCCTTACTTCATGATATTTGCAATATTAATTTATATTTGAAAGTGGATTGACACCTTTACTATGAAGCATCACACTTCTCGGATCTAGCATTCATTAGGCAGTCCACTAACCTATATTATTAATACTATGGGGTGGTCTTGTTGTGTTTTTATACAAGTCATTCCTCTTAGCCAAATGGAAACTCTTCACGATCAGCTTAAATCAAAAATTCATTAACGTGTGCATCCAACCTTCAACCTACATATCACGGGTATTCCTTCTAGCTGATTTATTATTAATTTTCAACTAGCAAACAATTAGGTGAAACATCTTGGCACACCTAGTGGGACCCATCAGGGGTTCTTTGTATTATTCATTCCTAGGGAAAAAAATTTGTGTATCTATTTTCATTCGAAACAAGTTCACATTAAGCTTATTCTATGGAAATATTCTTTTCTTCTCGATCATCTCAAATGACACTCATTTTTCGGGATTAAAAATAACTCTTCTTTCTTTTTCTTGCATTGCACTTAGTGAAATTCATACCCTTAACCTCTTCATAATTTGTTCTCATCGAATATAATTTGTGGATTTGGGTTTTAAAACTTGTGCACTTGCATTGTTGAGTTTGTTGCATTATAGCTAATCTAAATTGTGGGCAACCTATATGTTGGAAGTCATGCCCAATTGATGGTTGAAAAATTGAACTATAGCTCACATTTTGCACACTCTCTATACCAAATCACTAAAAATAAACTACACATTTCTTAAACAACATCTTTCCTAGAAGAAGTTTTCAATGATCACACGATCAGAGGATTGACAGTGGGCTCCAGCTTGGTTTCTTTGTCCAGTCATCATCTCAAAGAAGGATCTCCCACACCAAAACTTACCTAAAACCAACCATAGTTGTTGTATTTTATAGGGCACCTTTGTTAACCAAAAATTCTATCCTACTTATAGTCATTCCTAAATGGCATAAGCCACAACATAAAATCTACAACTTAGGATTTCATGTTTGTTATTTTTTTTTTGTTTATATTTTGAGGTGTGATTTACGTTTCTTCATTTTTCTTATCCTTTTATGCCCCACATCACATCTGGTGTATTACGGTTTTATTCTATGTTTATTAGGACTCCTCATAGCCATATTCAGTCTCTAGGTTGGCCCTTTTATTTGATCTAAATCACCAAAACTTCATTTTTTTCTTCTCTTCCTATATTTCACAACAAGTGATATCATTCTAGCGATCAGCATCAGTTGTATCATCTTATCGGCATCGGTTAATTGACCTACATCGCTTTATATGTTTTTTGTGTATTTTTTCCAAAATAGTATTCTCCACCTTCCTGTTCTTTTCGTGGCTTGTTCTACCATTTTTATCCCACTTTTGAGTCTCTGATATCATTTTTAGGATCAAGGTTGACCCATTTTCACCTTTTATTTCCAAATATTTGAGTCTTTTATTTTTCATATTAATTGACATTGGTATGAGCCGACCGGTGTGGTTACCCTCATATTGGTTTCGGTTAACCCAAATGACATCGGTCTCTGTTTTTATTTTCCAATCTGAACAAAGGATATAATCACTCATTTTAGACTAATTTTTCCTCATTACTTATGTGTTTTTGCATCATCATCAAAGCTCAGAATACATGTTTTATCATCAGTCACATGGTTTTGACTTATAAACAAGCTAACACTCTCGTGTTTCATGCTAGCCATTCATTCTCCCACCTAGCCCATCGCCCCCTTCAATCTCATCACCCATGGACCCTAATCAAGCTCTTTTCATACCCACTAGTGATGAGGAGTTTGTGAGACTCCTTGATCACAACCTCGTTACTTTGTATTATTATCTCGCTTATTCATCTACCCACATTCATCGGGACAACTTGTATACAGCATGCATGTGTCCATTCCTCCTACCCGTATGCCCACGTCTACATAAGCTTCTACTAGTTTAGCCTTACCCTCTTCGACCTTACCACCTATGGTTTCCCAACTTGACCCTACATCATTGATATTGGCTGCACCAATGGCATCGATGTACCTTTGATATATGTCACTACTAAGATGTCAACCATGACTTTATCAACCACCTTAAGTGTAGGTCTATCTGTACCTGCTACCTCTCATATACCTATTGCATCTCAGCCACCAATGGTGATGGAATCCCATACTCCCTTCCAAAACATTATCCTATCCATCCCGTAGTTTCTTCCTCTGATTGTTATGAGAGCCTTTACATCTACTCTACCTACCTACACTTATCACCAACAACCCCTATTTCATCTATCACTTATTCAAGATACTTTCCATCTATATTTATCCCACCTCCATTCCTTCCTCATAATTTTCATACTCAAGACACCACCACATCTTTGGGATGCTACCCACATCATACCCTCCCTATATTTCAAGGGGTTCCCGTCATCACAACCTACCAATTATCTTATCAAAATGATGATGGACAATATGCAGACATTGAAATCATATGTCTCAGCTCACATAACTATTTGACATACAAAAATATTTGCAATGAGCTCATTCACCCATCCATTTTGATTTTTCCATACCCTCTCGCATTGGGAAATGCCTAAATTTAACCGATTTAACAACAAAGAAAACCCATAACATCATTGTGGTCTTTTAAACATGTGTGTTATCTGATTGCTCATGATGACGTCTTGTTCTTACGAACATTCCTAATGTCCTTAATAGGATCAGCTTTAGATTGGTCTAGTTCTCTACCTAGGCATTATATATTTTTATTTAATCAGGTAGCTCAGGATTTTCTAGACCACTTTTCTATCAACATTGTTAAGAAGGTCACCATGACCGACTTGTACTGACACGCCAATACGAAGATGAATCTATCACATATTTTTTCACTCGTTGGTAGAGCCTAATAAATCAACTCACATTCCAACTGCCTCAAACCAAGTTAATAGAGTTGTTCACCAAAGCTTTTGCTAAACACATCTCACCAACTCTCCAAGTTCAAACCTTCTACACATTTGATGAGGTGTTCACCATGGCCCGAAAACTTGAAATTCATTCCATTGAAGAGAAGAAGATACAATTGTGTAACAAGAATGCTTCATTCAAACCAAATGATACCTCTTCTTCTTCCAAACCACAAAATAATTATTCTAAAGAAAAGGATCTGCCAACACAGTAGTTTTAAAATCTGGTCCATCTCATCCATCCAACCAATCAAATCCTTCTTCCAATAATTCTCATGTTCAGGCTTTCCAATTCAAGCGGGAGCAGTGAAAATATAGTCCCATTGGAGAACACCACTCTTCGATTTTAGAAAATATTCTAAAATCTGAGCGATCACTCTTCCACCCATCAAACCACATATTGTTTTTAACCCTCTCATCATGTGCCTGCATGGTACAAAGAAAATGATTACTACAACTATCATCGCGTTAGGGGCCATAGCGTCATGGTAATTGTATAAATTTTAAAAATATTGTCCAAGAAATGTTAGATAATGGAGATCTCATCTTGGATAATCCTAATGCAACATCTAATCGGAACCTTCATATCTTCAAGAATTATTTCCCAAATCACACCCCATTCGTCATCTATCCAAACCTGAAAAACCTAGACCAATGACAGTAACATTTGTGAGGTTCATGTTGTATTCAACATCATATTGAATCTTCCTACTCATTTTCCTCCTACTCCATCTATCAAGGAGATTCTTGCACAAGTTCCTTCATCCATGGATGGATTTGTTTCATCTTATCCTTTACCCACAGATGAGTCTCCCTTATCTCCTCCTTCACCCATGGAGGAGTCTCACCATATCTACCGATGTAGTTTCCCCACTCACCTCTCAACCTGACGACGAACAATCTGCAGTACTTACTCATCTACCCATGGGAGAGTCATGTTTACCTTCTTCTTCACTAAAAGATAAACTTACCTCATCTAAATTATCATCTCCCCTACCCATAGGGGATCCATTAGCAGTGTCCCTTCCTATTGGTGACAATTCTCCATTTGCTTTCAAGGATCTTGTTGATTTTCTCTCATCTCTTTTACCCATAGAGTCTGAAGCCAACCATTTCACTATCTCGCATACATTCTTTACAAGAAATACTACTAAATCAACATCATCCTCCCTTACAATGGTGTCATTTTCACATTTTTATGACCACTTGGATTATGTTGACAATTCCATGCTTTGGGGATGCCTTCAACTACTTGTCTCAACTCAAATGCAAATGTTGTCTGTTGATACTTCCATGATCTATCCAAAATTATTTCAAACAACCAAACCCACCATGCCCATGCCAATTGTAGTGAACCCTTCTTCATCACCCTCACACACACTTAAACCTTTTCCATCAAATGAAATTTTTACTATGTCTAAAACTTTACCTGCACCTATATCTTCCTCTACATCTAGACCCATTTCCACATTGGGAGTCATGTCGACATCAATCCTAGTCCATCCTCCTGTTAAACTAGATTTATCCATATCCTCACAAGTTATCACAAAGACTATTCCCCACCTAAGAGGAAGACCTTACCTCTTATGCTACATACACCTACTTCACCCATTACCCCTCTACCACCTTCACCACTTCCATCTATCCTAGATCCCCACCCATAAACCTTGGCCAAGCATCCTCCTACCCAGAGTAAACCAAAAGCACATCAGCATACCTCATCATGATTCTCTGTTATACCCAAAATACCTATATAGCTTATGCCTTCAATGTCACCTACATCCTTTCTACCTCCTATACCTACATCACTTCCAGTATCCTCATCATTACCTATGCCATTCCCTTCTCTTTAACCAATACCTTCCACATTTCCTCTTACTAAAACCTTCACCACACCTCCATTATCACCTTGGCTAACTTTGGCCCCTTCCATTATCTTCCTTCCCTTATACATCACACACTTCATCTTCACCTTTACCCAAGAAGGTGAAAACAAATCCCAAGAACCCACTACCCTCCAAAGAGGTAGTTAAACCTACACCACCTTCAACAACTAGTCCACTTGTTACATCTTTACCCAAGAAAGTGAAATTCAAACCTAAAACCATACTATCTCCAAACAAGTTGTCAAACTTACTCAACCTCCATTCCACCTCTGGTGGCGCCTCTCCCACCAAATTCACCCACACTTCCATCCATACCCACACTTACTTCACATTGTGATCCATTGGAAAGGTCTTACGCCAACATCTTAGCTAACCTTTTTGAAACCTTTTCCATCACATTGCCACCACTTAAACCTTACAACCCACTCAAACCTAAACCAAAAGGGTTTGAAGATACCAAAAAAAATTATTTCCATCGTGTGTCAAGGCATGATGTGGAAATTTTAAGGCTCTTAAGACTATTCTTCTCCAACTATGTCCTCTCAAAGAAAGCTTTGACGATGATGATATTTTAGATGAGGACCCTATTCCACCTTCACCTATCACCACACATCCTCATCCCTTACCTATTCAAAGGACCTTCATCTCCACCTCCACAACCCTTTTATCCCCTTCCAACATTTGAGATCAATATGGTCCGGATAAGAGAGCTAGCCAAACCTTTGCCAAAATGTTAATGTGTTGCATTGTTTTCACAAAACCAGTATATGCCATCACCATATTTTTCCCGTCTGTCACTACACCTATCATGACTCACTTTATCCTTTACCATAGATTAATATGGTTCAAATTTCCACTCGAGCCCAAAAGGACAAAGGAAAGGAGAAAACAACCAGCTCATCCACTACTCTTTTACCCAATATTTTATCTACTCTTGCACAAAAATCACCATCTGTGGACCCACATACCCTATTTCTATGGAGGTTTCCCATTGTACAATTCTTAAACAATTTCACCAATATCCTCTCAAAATGTCTTTATATAACCTTGTCCAAACCTCTAAGTCTCATCGTCAGGCCCTCATTGAGGTTCTGTAATCTATTGAGGTTCTACCTAATGACCCTACTCTGTTGCATCCATTATCACTCCTCACCATGTGGCCTCTCTCACCACTTTACCCCCTTCCTCTGCTCCCACTACCACTCATCAAGTAGTCGCTCTCAATTTCTTTGATGATGAGATTGTACCTCTCAATCGGATGATTTTGGCCCCGCCCTATTTATTTTTGTTTACATTGATAATATATGCATTTGATGCATTATGATTGATGGCGATGTCGATATTAAGATCATTTATTCCCAAACATATAACTAAATGTGCATCCCTAACAATTTCATGCATAATAACCTAGTTATGTTGTGTTCATTTAATGATGCCATGACTTCCACCCTCGGAACCATCATTCTCCACATTTTTGTAGGCCCTCGTATCATTTGTGAATTATTATATGTCTTAGAGGGGGAATTCACGTACAACATGCTACTTGGCTGACCCTGGATTCATGTCATGGGTTGTGTTCCTTCAACCTTACACGTTGTTTAAAATTCAAACATGAAGGGCACAACTATACCATTCCATCCGACCCTTCACCATTCAAGACATGTAACATGTTATATCGACCCAATGATGTCCTTATACCGAGTTAAGGAATTTGCCACCACTACCACTTCTTCTTTGGCTAGTGACTCATCCACCAATGTTTGCCATTACATATCCCACAACTAACTCCTCTATCCCCACTTTGTACATCGTAACTTGCAGGTGACCCATTATCCAACCCATCTTCTTCTCAAAAACTAATGCTTCTTCTTTCTAAGTGACCAGTGATTCATCCATTCCCGATATCCACATATCAACTAGTGATCCCTTAGAAGGTGTTTTTCAACGCCTCACTGCTGGGAGTACCACCATTATAACATTGACACATTCCTTACTCCTCAAAGTATGGTAAACTTCACCAACATCCCCATTATGAGTACCGCATAGGCAAGGTTTTCCCCTATGGTCCTCCTTATCTTCGCACCAACTTAACGTATGAGGGACTTGATGCTTCTACCTACTCACCCGAGCCACCTTCCTAAACTCAACCATTTTCCTCTAACCTTCAATCTCTCACCAACCACCATTTTTCCCACACCTTCCTCCATCATTATGCTTAGAAGGGATTTGGATTTGGTTTCTATGAACAAGGTCACCATACTATCATTCCTTGCACCACTTGTAAGCATAAAGACCACAGTGGTATTGGATTTTCCAAACCACCTCCCAAGAAAGCTCGATTCAAAATCATTGAGAAACATAAAAATTCCCCACCCCATTCACCTAATTCACCACCTTCACCTACAGAGTCTATGGATTCAGAATACATTCCTCCTAACTTTTGTTTTTGTGAACATTGTTTTCCCTGAGACCTCTGACTTATCAGCGTGATGGAGAGGCTCCCTCTTCTCTTCCCTTCATATATCCTGACATGATCAATGACGATACACCTTCTATTAATATCATTCAATATTATGATTATGATTCTATTCACACTACGTTGGTGTGCAATATTCTTATATTCACCGGTCATTACCATTTTAGAGCGTAAACCATATTGAATGAATCAACCATCGAAATCAATATTCACACTCAGGATGACCCACACATTCTAAAAATAGGTCAGCCTTTATATGTTGATGAAAAAGAAGCTTTCACTTCTTTCCTTCAAGATCATAGCAACGCTTTTGCTTGCTCTATGTTGATATGCCAGTATTGACCCAAACAATTTTTCCACAATATCGTAACCATTCCTTATGCCAAACCCGTGAAACAAAAGCTACAAAAATGCATCCTTGCATTTCCCTTCTTGTCAAATAAGAACTCTAGTGCCTTCTTTCATGTTTCCTTCATCCTACCTATTTATTATCCCCAATGGATCTCTAACATTATTCCTATCACAAAAGGGACAGGGAGACTCTGCATTTGCATGGATTTCCATGACCTTAACTTAGCTTGCCCCAAAGTTGACTTCCCTCTACCTAGTATTGACCAACTAGTTGATCTCACCACTGGCCATGAGATGCTATCACTCATGGAAGGTTTCTTAGGTTATAACCAAATATTACTCACCCCATAATATCAACACAAAACCGCATTCATCACTCCTTGGGGGACCTTCTGTTATCATGTCATGCCCTTTGGCCTTAAAAATGTTGGTGCTACATATCAGCAAGCTATGACTTATATTTTTCATGACATCATACATGGGATATTTGAATATTACATTGACAATATTCTTTCCAAATCTAAACATCGATTTGAGCACCTTGTTGTCCTTAAAGTTGTATTTGACCGTCTCATCAAATAATATGTTCCCTTTAACCTAAAAGTATGTATTTTTGTTCTCTCTAGCAAGATCCTTGGTTTTATTATTTCTTTGTGTGGCATTGAAGTTGATCCCATTAAAATCAAGGCTATTCTTGAAATGCCTCCACCTACTAACCTTCGTTAACTTTGTAGTTTACAAGGAAAGTTGCAATCTATTTACTTCTTTAATTCTCATCTTCCCGACCACTTTGCCATCCATTTCATCATCTTCTCAAAAGGATGTCTCTTTAAAATGGGATGATGAATGCCACAAAGCCTTTGAAGCCTTAAAATAATACCTCCTCCAACCACTGTGCTCATTCCCCCTAAGGATGGTCATCGATTTTACCTTTACATTTCTACTATTGATCATTCCTTGGTGTCATGCTCCCTCATTGTGACGAGAAACATAGGGAGCAAGCATTTTATTATATAAGTCGTATACTTTTAGATTACGAAACTAGATATACTCACGCTGAAAAACTTTACTTATCCTTAGTTTTTATCACCACTAAACTTCGTCATTACCTACTCAACCACAAAACATTTTTTATCACCAATATTGATCTCTTACATTACATGTACACTAATCCCTACCAACATCAAGGTTTTTTATGTTGGCTCATGCTTCTTACAAACCTAGATCTTGAATTCATCCATCAAAAATATGTTAAAGGACAAAAAAATTGACCAACTTACAGACACACCTCTCTCTGGAAACCAATCTTCTAACTTCAATTTCCATGATGAATCCATCACTACCCTCTCCTTGGACGATATTGTTTACTAGATGACCTTATTCTTCGATGGTTTCAAATGTCAGCATGGGGTGGTGCGAGAGTTATCCTCTTTCCACTTAATGGTGAGCCTATGTCATTATCTTTCAAACTAGATTTTGATTGTACTAATAATATTGTCAAATATGAAACACTCATGTTAGGTCTTCAAACCTCCATAGCCTTAGACGTTAAATCAATTAATCTCTTTGGTGACTCTTAACTCGTTATGAACCAAGTTAATTTTATATACTAGTGTTGTAAAGAGATACTTCAAAAGTATAAGCATCATGTTGACATGATTTTGACCACCCTTGACTAGTATGAACTCCAAACCACCTCACATTCCACTAATAAATTTGTAGACACCATGGGCCTATCTTGCTTCTCAAATCCCCACTTTTCCCTCCGACCCAAAATTTTTGTCACAAGAGTACAAAGGTTGCCATCACTTTTATCTAACCCGAGAATTCAACCTTGTAGGAAACATTTAAAATTGACCCACGTGACCTTTGGTATAATTAGTTTGTTGACTATATTTCCCTTTCAATTCTACCTCCAGATCTTACTCGTAATGGACAATAAGCCTTTCTCAAAAGTGTCTCTTGCTATGTCATCATGGGTGGTCTTCTCTATAAACGTAGCTTTGACACTATCCTCTTACGATGCCTTACGAGTTTTAAAATTCCATACACCATCAAGGAAGTTCATGACAAGATTTGTGGGGGTCAATTCAGTGGCTTATTTGTCACTAAGCGCATCCTTCACAGGCTATTACTTGAAAACCCTAAACCATGATTGCTTTGTGATTATGTCGAACATTGTGTGAAGTGTCGAAAACATGATAATCTTCATCACACCCCTATTCATTCCTTATAGGTCACAAGCGACCTTTGGATTTTATCTCAATGGGGTTTGGATCTTATCAAAGAGATCAACCCTCATTCTTCCCAATGTCATCAATGGATTATTACCGCTACCGAATATTACACTAAATGGGTGGAATCCATACCTCTTATTTCTACAAAATCTGAGAAAATATGTGAATTCATCAATCATCACATCATTTTTCACTTTGGTATTCCTCACCACCACATCACTGATAACGAAAAATAATTCAAAAATAAAACCCTATGGAAACTCTATGATGCCTTCTGGCATTCAACTCAGTTTTTCTTCACCTTATTATCCTCAAAAAATGACCAAACCAAATCAACTAACAAAACTCTAAATAAAATTCTTATGAAATTGGTTGATGATACTGGTAAGGATTGGCACACACACATTCCTTTTTCCTTTTGGGCTTATCACACTAGTATTTTTACCTCAACTGTTGTCGCACCTTTCTCTTTGGTATATGGTACATAGGTTGTCTTTCCTCTCGAAGTTTAAATTCCATCTCTTTGTATCTCACTCAAATATATCCTCAACAATGATGATTTTCACCTAGATCATTTGGCACGGCTTGAGTTATTAGATGAACGTCATCTAAATGCTCTCAATCACCTCTAAATCTACCAAAAATGTATCAAATGTGCCTATAATAAAAGTTTCCAAGAACGAACCTTCCAAGTCGGTAACTTCATCCTAAAGGAAAATCAACATGTAACAAAAGCGGAGAAAAGTAAGCACGGAAAGTTCGCTCCTAATTGGCTTGGACCATATATCGTTACTCATGCCTATGGATTGGGTGCTTATCATTTATCTTCACTCGAAGGCAAACCTTAATATGAGCCCCTCAATGCCTTGTATATTCAACCATTCTATTGTTGAATCAAGTCATGTATCATCTTCTATCAATTAAATACTTGTCCCTTGAGCAACATCCACCTTCCACTTACCTATTTTAAGGATCAACGACTAAACAAGAATTATGTGATTGTTCATCATCTTTCACCTTATCTTCAATATGAGTACCACGGCTCTACTCATGGCATGATTCTCATGGATACTTTTTTCCTTTTCAAGATGGAATCACTTAAAACCTCTCTTTCATGGCTAACCCTTGTGTGCTATGGTTTTTTCTTCTTGAAGGAAGCCTATACTTCTCTATACTCTTGTCCATAACCTAAAATTCCAAAAAAAAATCTTCAAAAGTAATATACGGGATTTTCAAATTCAAACTCCTTAAGTCAAACTTCTAGCAAAAAGATGAATCCCTCAAAAAGGACATCTATCTTTCTATCTTGTTGCTATAAATAGATTGTTCCTCGAAGTACAACTATACAAAGCTAGCCTTATTGTATGTATTCTATCCAAAAATAAGACTAGTTCTATACAAATGAAAATAAAACATTATGAAGTTTCCCTCATCAATCAGCTTCACAAAGACCTCAAGGATATATTCTATTCATCCCACATAGACTTCCCACATCAATTAGTCTATAAAACAAAATCAAAAATAAAAAGATAACTTTTTCGTCATGGACTTTCCTATTTTGATCTTGGGTATCTTACGAAGAGGCATACTATCTCACAACTAGGTTACGCTACACAACATTTCACCTCACCTTCTTTCCTTTCTAATCTTCTACCTACTTAAGGGACATACCACAAATGTGAAATTTTGTGATCGTGTCACTTTCTTCACCCTTAGAACAGTCAATCATACAACTCCTTTAGGGATTTTATGTTCATAAACTCATCTTTTGTATGATAGACTCGTAATGGTTCTTACCAATTCGAGAGGCATTTTGTCTCCTCTTACCGTTCATCTCTTTTTTTACTTATTGATTCTTATACATAGAACGAGACCTTCGACACCTACATTCTGGGATTTCTTCTCCCTCAACCATGCCTATTTAACATAGACATCAACCATGCCTAAATGACCTAAATTCAACCATGCCTAAATGATCTAAACTCAACCATGCCTAAAATTACCTAGACTCAATCATGCCTAAAACCTACCGACTCATTCATCTCCCTTATCATATTCTTCCTAGCTTATGGGAGAACTACATCACTGAGGTCCCTTTTCACCGGGGGCTATGTAGGTAGAACTCCAAGGGTAGGGGACCTTGAGGTTAACTTGACCATCTTTCTATATTTTTCTATCCCTTACCCTTTTGCACCTTTTTCCCCTAACCATTTTTTCTCTTCTTATGATCACATTCTACCCTAGTTAGTTTTCATTCATGCAAAACTTGGAAATTAATATATCACAACAAACATGCATTGTTTCATCACATTTACCATTTTACCACCATATCCATATTTTACCTAACTCATTTCACATTTTCCATGATATCAAATATTTGGAAGATTAAACCACAACATACATATACATCATCATTTATTTTCCATAATACCAATAACTTGGAAATTAAATCAAACACAAAAACCATACTCAACCATGCCTATATGACCTCGACTCCACCATGCCTATATGACCTTGACTCAACCATGCATATGACCTTGACTCAACCATGCCTATACTTGAATCCACCATGCCTATATGACCTTGACTCCATCATGCCTAAATCACCTAAACTCCACCATGCCTATATGACCTTGACTCAATCATGCCTAACTCAACTAGTTTCCATGATACACAATAACAATGGAAATTAAAGCAAGTACATCATCCATCCAATAAACATCATCAAATATATAATGGGAGTGTTTATGTATCAATACATATATACACATATATAAATAAATATCAATATCTCAAAACTATCATATACAATCTCATGTATTCGGCACAGGGCGGTATATATATCAAAATCAAAGTGATAATACAATATCAGATATGGATATCAATCATCTCCCCACCTGATGCCCTCCTCTCACAGGTTTCACATGTCTCCTCCTCCCTACCAGTCAAGCACCCTACCAACATCTCACCACCCTCTGTTGGTCCCTGCCTAGCCTCTATATCCTCATCCTTTCCCTATGCGGGGTGTGGTCTTTAGGAACTAGTAACCTCACCTTGGCCCTGACTCTGGTGTCGATGACCCCCTGTGCTACCAAAACTATGAGTCCTAGATCTATTCCAGTCACTAGTTTCTTGTTGGGCTCAGTACTCGGCATATGAAGGCACCAATACCTACGGTGGCTAGATGATCCTTATAATAGTGACCCTCATTTAGGACATCTCGAACTTCACCATGGATATAGTATGTGGTGGTGCCATCAGCCTAACTGCCCCCTGTGAACTCTTCTTGACCAGAAGTGTACCTTGTCTTGGTACAAGTGCCTATACTATAGGACTCTATCCATGTGCCTGTAGTGGTACACATGCGGCTACTTGGCCTGTAGGGCCACACCTATTCCTATGTTGTGGCAAATTAGTCATGTAATCTAGCCACCTATTCCTCGTAAGGCGACTACCGCCCTCCATCCCCATCTCGACCTTGTGCGGGATCTCAGCCTATGCTACCATGGCTGCAGAGTCATCACCTATGCCTCTGACAAGGTGTTCACATGTTCTGTGACCTTATTAGTTATCCTGCAACCTTGTAATCTACACCTATAGGGAAGCCACCTGCCCTTTTATAATGTATCTCTCTCGAACTATGACAGGCTAAATCAATTTGTCTTGGCCTCGGTGGTGTCACTGTAATCGTGCCACCCACCACTCCATGTATACATCGGTGATGCTGCGCATCATCAATCCATCGATCTCACACTTGTTCCTCCTACCCTGTGGGAACACTCAGATGTGGTGGAGACATGGGTATCTCCACGTCATCTCTACGATATTGTGTGAAAGGTAAGGGTGCATCTGTCGTAGTCCAAACTATCACCTGATCCTATCCACAGGTATCATCCGTGATCACTAGCACACCGCCCCTATATCCATCTTAATAACTAAGGCCCCTTTAACTCCTCGGCCATGAATCTATATGACAAACTCAACATATCACCACCACACGATATCCACCGTTGATAGGCCCTCCAGTAGTCACATGTAGTATGTAACATCTATTGGTGAGAAAATTTGTCAAGTGGAAAAACTTATGTATTTCTTGCCAAGGCTCTGGGAATCTAAGTCTCTCTACTCAACCGATCCATCTATCATATGTGCATGCATGAGAAAATGTGGATTTCTATAGTGGTCTTTCGAGAGGATCAACAAGGGGCACTCCATTGACCAGGCAAAGCTAGCAATCTCTTGCTAGGTAAGACTTTTTTGAAAAGTAGGAAAGGGGAGTGATAAACAAGAAAGGGAGTGATAAATGAGATAGGGGAAATAATGTTATAGGTATGAAATTAGATTCCTCCACACACTAGTTATAAAATTCAACACATGCATTTATGAGAAGAAATAACTCTGTAAATGGCAACAAGACGAGATAAGATTGCAAACTCATAGTTTCTAAAATATCCTCATCAAAAATGATACAAAAAATTTTCTTCTTGTATTGATGCTTAAAAAAAAAGTTGTACATAGTGTGGGAATAGAAGAAATTTGAGAGTGGAGGAAAGTAGAAGAAAATGGCTATCTCCTTTGCTTTCTCTAGGTACAATGCACTCTTGAGTTTACAAGATCAATCGCCAACCCTTTGAAATGGGAATGGTGTTACAATTTATAGAATGAGAGGTGACTTATCATCTTCCTCATGACCCTCCATATTCCTTAATTCTAACTTTAGACTATTCATATTCCTATAAAATATTTAAGTCCCTTTTATAAAATCAAGGCGACTTAATTTACATTATGTTTCTAAAGTCACTTTTAAGTGACTTAAAGGCATATCAAAAAGTGCAAACCCCAACGAAGAATTATAACATTTGAAGAGAGAGAAATTTGGGGGAGAGGGAAGAGAGAGAGGAGGAGAATATGTTTCCTACGATGAAGTTCGATGGTCCTCGTTCATGGAAATCTCTTATGCAATGAAGTTTTGAATGTCCCATTGTGCCAAAAATACTCTTTCAGTGTGACTTTATATTTTTAGTAGGTGTCCGTGGGACCACTTACTATTTTTAGTAAGTGTTAAAAATGTTTGTTCCAATGAATTATCAGTTGTTGTGCACCTCCAATGTCTCTATCTCCTTCGCAGGTTATTTTGTTGCTGACTTTCTGAAATAGCAATCCCTATGTAGAAGACCTGCTATCTTTTAAAAGTGGGCTTCTAGAGGTCTGAACTACATGGAACAAAGTTTTTTATATGGTTTTTTTCCCAATATCACCCCTTTGAAATTTCGGGCCCGCCCGCTTAATAGTCTAGAAAATTTTAAAGTTTTAATTTTCAGACCTGACAATGCTTCTCAATGTTTTAGACATTAATGGACCTCAAAATTATAGGTCTATTTTTTCTCCGTTTGCAAAAAAATAAATTTCATTACGATATGTTTTTTCTTTTGGTGCTTCATGCGAAATTCTACTTCGTTTCACCCAACAGTTTGTCGGGAAATTGGATTTGTGAAGTGGGATTTCTTTGTTGTGGATGCTCTATTACATAAGAGGAGAGTTTGAAGGTGTCTTCTTGATGGCCTTGGGTAGAGGAATGAACAGAAAAATATAACTTGTTGTTTCACACATCCGTTTGGGAGATTTCTTCAACTTCTCGTTTCATGGCCATGGAGTTTTCTTTGTTTTCTCTTTCTTTTTGTGTTTCTCCTTCTTTGTTTGCTCCAATTTTCCTTATAGGACCTACGTGCTTTCATAGAGTGAAGGAAATTACCTCTATGGCAGGTCTGGTTTGAGGTTTAGTAATGGAGTAATGATGGTGAGGAGTTACAGAAAGGAGGAGATGGAGATGTATGTGCACATGGATGTTAGAAGTAGCAAAAGTGGCGAGAAGGAGCAAGAAGCGATAACTGACTAGAAAAAAATTCAAATTTTTGAGTTGGATTTGGGTGCACTTTTTTTCCTGATTTCCCGACCTCAAGTACATCGGGGACATCAATTTTAACAATGATCAATACGGCGACACATGGCGGCGATCCGATGAGCAGGGAATGAGTGCTCCAAAATCAGCTTTAAAGCACCGAGGGGCTGGAAACTGGTCATATGGGTGACCAAAACACTCTCCTAGAGGGATGGGAACATTTTTCCATGTTTGGTGTCCCTTGCCTTCGGGACATGAGGGATTTCAGTTTCCACGGTGGTCTAGAGGTGACACGGGCGCTTGATCAGACAGTAGGGAATGAATGCTCCAAAAATGCACCTGGGGGCTAAAGTCGGTCACGTGGGTGACCAAAAGACTCCACATAGGGGTTGCGCACATTTTTCAATTTTGTATGTCCCTAACCTTAATGACATGAGGGACATCGGTTTCCACCATAGTCCTAGAGCTGAAACATGGCGCTTGATCGACGGCAGGGAATTAATGATCCAAAAATGTACCTAGGGGCTAAACTGTCAAGTCTGGAGGTCACATGAGGGTCTTAGAGGTCACATGGGGTTGGGAAAAATTTTAAGGGTTTTGTACCTAACCTAAGGTATATCGGGGACATGAAATCTCACCAAGATCATGTCGGGCTTATGGTCTTGACATGTGTCCTCCCAAAAATGACTAAGTCTGAACTACCTTTGAGAGGGT
The DNA here is from genome assembly GCA_018340775.1 of Taxus wallichiana var. yunnanensis. Lineage (NCBI taxonomy): Eukaryota > Viridiplantae > Streptophyta > Pinopsida > Cupressales > Taxaceae > Taxus > Taxus wallichiana. Next base: position 738,027,816 of record CM031241.1, read on the forward strand.
AATTTGGAATGATGATAACTTGAGCTCCTGGTGGAATTTATTGGTGAAATTTTATGTGATCCTAAATTGAATTGAAATTTTTAATCTAGTGGTGTGGGTATCATGTATTTATTCATCCATATGATCCCTGAAAAATCATATTTGTTATTAGAGACTCCACTTGTTCCTGATAAAGACTTCCTAAAAATCCTATTCACTAAGGTGTTGTGAAAATATGATTTAACCATCATGTAGGTCTTTGAATCCTCTTTCCAAAGATGTTTTTTTACTTCTAACTCCATCCAGAGATCCCAGAATCTTCTTTTGAAGCCCAACAGTTGTTTTAGGCCTGTGTACTACCTAGGCTTGTGAACCCTGTTTTTACTCAGACTACTCCAAGTTTTTCAAAACTTCTCCAAACCTTCCAAAATCATTTTCATGATGTTATAAGGTCTTCAATTCACCTCCACATTAATTTTGGCCCTTTTGTTCGGCTCCAAGGGTTGATCCGAGTCCTGAGAAGGCCAACGATAGCCCTTCCCAATACTGCCAGAAGATAACATCTTTTCAAAACTTCCTAAAATCACCTGAGGGATTAAATTGACTTTCCTAAATTACCTAGGGGACCAATTTGACATCAAATAGGGGTTACCAAACCGTACATGATTTGACTCGGGTATCTTGAAATGATAGGACTTGAAAAATTTGACACTTTGGGTATAGTTGTCATGCTCATTGGTTGTTAATTTCCTTGTTACACATTTACACGACAACAACATCATATGTGGCCCTAGCCACCCTCGGCTATGCCCCGACTAGTACCCATCTCCTGAAACCTACTATGTACAAACCACCCCTAAATGATTCATGTCATAGTAACCCAACCGGATGCACACACACAATATGATCATACACCTAGTAGTGTAACAAGTATGTATAACACATACCAAACCTCCTTAACCTACCATAGGCCCATAGCTCCTATACAATGTTGGACTAGAAAAATTGGTGCCCAAGCAATGCAAACCTAATCCTCGATCATGTCTTGTAGCACTTTGATCATTGCTCATGGAAATCTCCCACCCTCGAAATACGGAAGAGAAAAATAGCTGCTGCCACCATCATAAGAATGATGACCTAGTCTCCTATGGATATGTCATATACATATCCCCGTAACTCGACTTCGCACTATGATAACTCAAAGCATGCCAATCACCTCGTGAAATGCCTCCACTATAAGCTCAACCGATGCCCCCATCAAAATCGAATACATTAGCTCCCCAATAATAGGAAGTCGTAGGATCCTATACATGTCCTCCAATGTGACGGTCATCTCGCTAGTCGGTAAATGAAAGGTATTGGTTACATAGTCCCATCTGTCGATGAGAGTGACCATCAAGCTATGATCTTAGTCTATACGCTTATAGTGCCTGATTGAACTAAGTCCCACATCTATTATGTGCTCCCACTCCTTAGTTGTCATGTTAGGCCACATTTGTACTAATAGAGGTGGTAATTTGTCTCTCATAAAGAATGATCTCTCGCCTACATCATCCAAACTAACACTATCAAGTCGCGACCCTCTCAAATTACCTATTACCCAAACCTCAAATTAACCTTGTACTTAGTCCTTTACTGTGCTCGACGATACCTAAACACATCCATCATACCTACCCCTCAACAAGTTTCTAATACCTGCCCTTTACCTAATTCACCTACAAACCTACTTTCTCCATTATCATACTTACCCAATATCCTAGATCATTTCACCTACATACCTATCACACATTGGAAACATAGTTCCTTACCCTCTTCCACCTACATTAGTCTTCACCTACCCCTGCCTCACATGTTTAACTTTCCCATATAGCCATTTTTTCACTGGTCACTTTTTACGGTGGCCGATATCGATCATCTCCTTGACCGTGTCGATCATCTTGACCGATGTCAGTCACCCCCACATTGACCGATGCTGGCCAAAACCAACCGACGTCAGTCACTATTTTAGAAATGAAACCAAAATCCCTATCTCCCATTGTTAAAAAACAACAAAAAATAACCTAAAAACCGACCCCACCCCACCCAAACTTACTCTACATTCATTCCCAACCCTACTTAACCTACATTAGCCCCTTTCCCACCCCCGTTTCACCCCTTTTAACCCACAATTTCAAACTAAAATTCCCACCCACATTTTACCCAAATCAAATATAGGCTTAGGATTATCTCCTACCTCTACTCGGTGCCATCTCCGCAGTGGAACTTTGGGTTGTTGACCGGAGGTCCACCCATTCCCTCTCCCACCTTCGCCATGCCAAAATCTACTCCTCACCTCACAACCAATCAAATCACTCCAATCGATCTCATGGACCACCTACCAAATGAAAATCACCTATTAGTAGCTCGCCAACTCAGAGACCTCGTACCATTGCTTTACAACCTTCCACATCTTCTTTGTCATTTTCCACAAATGGAAAAACAACAAGCGATTCTCATATAACACGGATTTTTCCTTTTTTAGCCCCAAATCGACATAACCGATGTCAGTCATGTCATGCCTTATAAAATTGATGACAGTTAAGCTATAACAAGCATCGGTCACCTGACATAACCATTTGACCCACATTATGCCCACTTTACCTAAAAACAATGTTGTTCAACCAAATTTTACCCTAACCAACACCTATTAAAACTCACCAACAAGCCTACATTACCTGTACATTTCCTTAGTTATGTTTAAGGAAATGTTATTTACCTATACCTTTGCCTTACATGTGCCCTGACCTACATACCTTGACCTAAATTTTCTTTTGGGACATTTAAATTCATGTATTTCTTTATAAATTGTGATGATGTTACTCATGTGGTTTCACCCTACTCGACCTTACCTTTCTGATGTCGTGATGTTTATCCCAACTAAAACTTTGATTCCCTAGAACAAAACCTATTACCCATTCCTACACCTTTCCTAGTTATGATTCGGGACCATATCCTATACTTTGGATACCTGAACCACTTCAACCTCGTTTGGATAAACCTATCAAGCTTTGATGAAGTATATTTTATAATCTCTTCAACTTGGTACCTTATCACAATCTATACATGTGCATGTGTTTGATTTCCATTACCCTTACCTCAACCCATCCACCCTTATTTTTATTAAAAACCTATTTATCAAACCATTCATCAATTTGTTTCTAGCCCATCGGTTCTGGTTTGAGGAGATCACTTTCATCCATACTTGGGGTAACCTAATCTCTACTCATACCTAGGACACCGACTTCCTATTTTTTTCAGCATCGCTTACCAATACAAGCTATGCGATAAAAAGGGGCAAATGTTGACACCAAATTTGGGTCACACTCTCATTGTTCCCTTTCAATTAATTAAACACACCATCGCCTCATTACTAATTATTACTAATATATTAATCCTCACATTATTAATTCATTTAATTATTTTAATTAAGTTAATTTCTTCATCACACCTCAACACTGGAGCCATACCAGGGGACATTTAACTTACTGATGACCAAGTCATCACTCTTAGCACTGAGTCATCACTCTCAGTGTTGAGTCACCACTTGACCTAACTAACTAAGAATTCTTCTTAAACCTAATTTCTTCTTCCATGACCTTCCTACCTTTTCTAATGAGAACTCCACTTCCCTAAGTGGAATCAACTTGGAAAACATGCCAAATCTGGGAAGATCTTACTATTTTTGGTAAAAGGAACTAATTCACCTTAACCAATGCCAATTATCCCTCGATTGGTGCCGGTTACCTAACCACCATTGGTTCCTATATATATATATAATTTTACAACCTTTTACCTAGGTTAGTCATTTTTCGTTTTTGGAGAACTATTGCAATCAAGTACAAATCGAAATCCTCTCAGCGTATAAACAACACAAAATACTCAACCACATGCCCAAACAATCATCTGGTTCTCCTTTCAGACTATTGGAATACTCATGGGAACACTACAAGAGTACTTCCATGGCACTGACTCTAGAATCTCTTCACGGATCAACTACCATCCACCTTCACCTACCATATCTATAAAGGCAAGTAAGTATTCATGATTTTGATCATATTGTGCTTGTTTAAAGTATAGAGTCCTTACCTCTTTCATTATAATTTATTTATTCCCATATTCTTTTATCTTCACCTCCTCACAAGTCTACCAACCCAACCACCTATAGCCTTTTTTCCTTCTATAACTTCCCCTCTTTATCCCTAAGTCTTCTCAATAATATTATGAACCTAACCACACCCTTCTCACTCTCTATGAAATCACAGAGAAGCCCAAAAACCATTTTTATCAAATTGTTGTCAATTTCCCCTACCGACGTCGATTACCTAACCCTTTATCGATTTCACCTCTATACCGACATCAGTCACTGACCAATATCGGTCTCTGTGTCATTTCATTCCTTTTGACCAGCAAGCCTCTCGATCAACCAAAACTAACCCAGACCTTACCCGATCAATCCTGACACTGTCAAACCTGCAAAATCCATATTAACCTACCAAACCTCTAGATCTAATTATAATCTTTCCTATTATATTATATTTACTTATTGTATTTGCACAAGATACCTAAATCATATAACTACAATAGTATTTCCTTATTTCATGATATTTACAATATTAATTTATATTTGAAAGTGGATTGACAACCTTTTAGGAAGCATCATGCTTCCTGGATATAACATTCGTTAGGCAGTCCACTAACCTATATTATTAATACTATTTGGTGGTCTTGTTGTGTTTCTTATACATGTCATTCCTCCTAACCAAAGGTAATTTCTTCACGATCAGTTTGGATCAAATATTCATTGACGCGTGCATTTAACCTTCAACCTACATATCACAGAATTCCTCCTAGCATATTTCCTATTTAGTTTTAACTAGCAAAAATTAGGTGAAACACCTATACCACACCCATCTCCCAAATATCCTTCATCCCCAACATCATCCAAATATAATGTGACCCCCATATCATATCCATCCCATTCATCTAAATCACACTCATACCCTTCATCTAAATCTACCCCATCCCCTTCATCTACATCTATTAATCCCAAACAATATAATCCTAAGCCAAAACCATCTACCTCAAAACCACATACTCCAACCAATCCAAAATCAACCACATCTACTTTAGCCTCCAAGCCCAAACCATCCACTTTGGCCCCCAAGCCTAATCCATCCCCTTCATCTTCTAAGCCAAAACAATCTAATCTAACTCATAAATCTAAATCAACCAAAACATCTCATAATCCACCCAATCCTACACCTTTACTTCCTACACCCCAAAACCATTTAACCCAAACCACCTCACTCCTTTATGAAAATCATTAACCACCATATTCCATTGTCTAAAAACCCTCAAACATGATCATCCATCCCCCATCAAATCACATGATCAAATTTTTCCCAAACCATCTTGGTATCGGGAACATTATTATTATGACTCTCATGGACAGGTTGACCAATCGTTGCATGTAATTTCAGTCTTGTGTCCAAAAACTCATTAACCAAGGAATTATTATCCTTGTACCTCTCTATCCACTACCTTTCCATTCTAATCTTATAGCTAACCATTTCCCACCATTCAAATCCTACTCATCATCCAAACATCATCATCCATCCAAATCATGTCATACATCAAAACATCTCTCACCGATCACAAACCAAAACAAATCTCAACTCCCATATTTTTTCAAGTCCAACCTCTTAGCTGATGAAAAATTACAACCCCCTCGGTCTCATGATGACCACATGGCATCATATTCCCGTCCAATTCATATCCTATAACAAAATATATATTCACTAATATGAAAAATTGAGGCAAAGGCTTAGGAATACAAGAACAAGGCATTTGTGAACCCATCTCCCTTCATCAAAATATAAGACGTTTAGGATTAGGGTATAAACCTAACACTAACAACATCCCTCCCACTAATACATCACAACCCATTCCTCTTGATCCTATCATCCCAACCACTCAACCCAATCATAAATCATTTAACCCCTACAAATACTAAACACTTAAAAATAAATTAAGCAAATAATTCTTCACCTATATAGGTATTTTATTTCCTTCCCGCCCATCTTCCTTTCATCCAACATCCAAATCCCTTTACATATAGTCCATTATTATCATCTCATCCATTAAAATCATCTTCCAATCTATTCATTTGAACATTTGATCAGTTTGCTCACATATGTTGTAAGATAATAGTACTCTACTACAATGTGTGACCTTTGTCTACCACTACCTCTAACATTCCAACATAATTTTCCTCCTAGAGATCCATGCACTTTGACACCCTTAATCAAATTATGGTGAAGACCCTTGTGATTTTCTATTGAAACTCTAGCCAATTTCATATCCACACTCATTTCCATCCCCCCATCAATCCACTAGTGATTCTTAACCCCTTGAGAGTTCTCAACAGAGTGGAACCTCTTTATGAAAAAAATCTAAAAGTAAAAATCATATAAAAATTTAAAAAAATCAAAAAAATCCACCTCAAGACTCTCTCTAGCGGTGTTTCCCGCATCTCTACCATGTGTTATGGATGCTTGGTCTGGCAATAGATAAATTTTGTGATAAGAATCAGTTACATATCACAAGGCTATGGACTTTTGGGCGCGACGGAGAATTTCATGGCTTAGCCTTTCATTCACCCTCCATCCACCTATTTGACATAATTACTCCCTATACAATGGCTAGTTTTTATTCACATACTATACATTAAGTCTTCACTTCAAGTGGCAATTAACCATCACAATCACACACACTTTAATCTCGAAAGACATAGGGCTCGCATGTTTTCAATTATTTCTTAAACCTTGGTCACAGTTATGTTTTAGTCCAATTGTTTCCTTAAAACATGTGTCATTCGATCATCTTTTGTTCATCACTAATGTCATTTTCCTTCCATTTATCACATCCACATCCTTTTTCCCTTAGGATAAAATATCCATGGGTAGACGATGATCCTTTTTGTACTCATTTTAATGCCTTTCAAAGAACAAGGAAATTCCATGTGCGTCGGCCTATCACCCAGCGGGTGTTGGGAGCTCACCTAAGGCATGCACGGGCACCGAGCCCCTCCTTTATGTGAGTTGTGTGAGAATGCATTATTTACGATAGAAACTTAAGTGAAGAGAATGGAAAAGAACCATACATTCATCTTAGAGCTCAAAATGGGCTTCCAGACCAATGTATTCATTTAAATAAGGAAATCATTATAGAACATAGATTTGAATCATAACAGAAAAGAAATGCATAGGGGTTTACACCGACTCATATGAAATATATATAAAATTGATCCATGTAGATATAAGTAAAAACCGGAACCACATATATTCATATTAAATACGTTTGGTAATCACATTACATTCATTGAGGCTATCACAGATCCATATAATAGTGTAGACTAATGTCATGCATCAGAACTAGATTTAGACCCCTCTTAGTACAAAGAAAAATGTTCAAACCCATCCCCTTAATACATCATACTCCTACAAATCCTCTAAAATCAACCCATGAAACTCCCACAGTATTTCTTCATAGATTTTCCTCTTCAACTCTGACTCTAGGTATCTCCCCTTCTTCTAATGGGTGCTTGTATATATATAGCCTTAGCAAGCACCACCATGCCTTTCTGAAGTTGTATATTGGTTGCCAAGTTTCCAAATGGTCCCCCATGGGAGCATGTTCCTTTAGACTCGAGCTCTCCATCCTTCACCATGATGACCTTCTAGAATATTCTATCGCAAGGTATATTCCTTTCATGGGCACCAAGTTGCCAGTGGCACCTTATCCACTCTGCATGTGTAGTCGAGTCATGTTTTCCTCATGTTCTTCTGATATGCCAAATATGGCTAAGTCCCAAAACCCTTGCTTTTTCTTATGTGTGTGCACCATCAATTCTATTAAACCCTCCTAAAACCCTGTCCTGCGTGCTTTTGCCTTGCATGCCCTTATTCAAATAGGCCTTGTGTGCCCACGTGCATTTTTGTACTTAGCCAATATTTTAGGGGCCCAACATCACCCCATACCATGCCTATTCTCCATCATCATAAACATTTTCTCAATAAATAAAGAATGATTGTCCTTGAATAGTTTGGGGAAAGAATAAAGGAATGAAGAATTTGGGGAAGAATGAAAGAATGGGGAAACTATGATTACTTTTATAAGAGGAGAGGGAAATATTTCTTCAAGTCTACCTCCAACTTATTCTAGGCATCAACTTCATTTTGTGCCTATTGACAGAGGTCACCAACTAGGGCGCTCACCTCTTCAAAGCCTAGCCCTTCTCCTTGGGTATTCATTGTTTCCACGATCCCCTCTAATTGTTTTCCCAAATCCTTGAGCATGTCCATCCTTTGAGTGATATAGGGATACAACTCCTTCATCTAGTTCTTGATTGAGCCCCACAAGGTCTCAATAGCCTCCAATTTCTTCTCAACCTTGGCTAGAATTTTTTCACATTCCACTCTATTCCCCTTGTTCTTCTCTTAGAACTCTTTGAGATCCGTTTCATGAGTGGCAATCAGAATGCTCACCAATTTATCTCTATCATCGCAATTGTCATAGGTGGCCTCAATGACTTGGGTGGCATATTTCACATCAATGAGGACTTTATTGTACTGAGCAACAATTGCAACAACCTTCATCTCATCCTCCTTCTCTTTGTGCGTTCATGCCTCTTATGCAAATTCCAAGGCCAGTGGTCATCTTTCCATTGTGGGGACGTGGGTCAAGTCCTCTAGGCACTCCAGGGTGGATCCATACTTTTGCATTGGTGGTGTTAGATCTAGATGCCTCAAGACAATGGCATCTGTGATCATCTCTACTTTCTTATAAACCTCACACACCCTTTCCTTCTCATATTTTAACTCACACCTTAGTTGAGTGCTGATTAGTTCCTCTTGCTTTAAGTCCTTTTCCTTTTTTAGCAATCTCTTCTTCCTTCTTCTCTAGTTCTTCCTCTAGGAACTTCACCTTATCGTTCCTCCCGAAGATCCTGGCTTCTACTTCAATCAATACCTTGTTCAACACATGACTAATTTGTTCATCTAATAGCCACTGAGTGTTTACCAAGAGGTTGACTCCTTTTGACTTTGATACCTTCGTTATTTCCCCTTGGATTACTTTGAACTCCAGTTCATTGATGTGGGATTCAAATCACCAAGAAATCATTTTCCTTTTTTGAGGGTATGCACCTTCCTCATCAAATGATGTCATAGCTAAGAGTTGCTCCATTGGTATGGTGCTTTAAAAGTGTGCGTGCAACACCTTGTTTGGATCATCAATGTAGCCCATCCCCTAAACTCTGTGATACTTTTGTGCTCTTTCTCCCCATGTGCACGGCCTTAGGAAAGCTTACAGCCAAACTAGGATTCCCTCCCATGCTGCCATATTCTTTTCATAAGCTCTCCTTCTCAGCTTCCCTCATCACCACATCTGTGTTGCATTCCATTTCTTGCTCTACCAGGTCCTTGATGATTTTTACTACTTCTTTCTCCATGGCCTCATCTACTTGTTCCTTTGTGAGGCTTGGGGTCCTTTATTATTTTGTAACTTCTTCACTTACCCCTATGTCCTGAGCATCCTCCTTTTCCTTGGCATTATCCCTCCTGACAAAGATGTACTCATTTTCTTATTCCTCTCCTTCCTCCTTTGAGTCATGTACTTTGAATACTAGAGGGCCTTGATCTACCTCAAGTTCATCATCATCATCTCTTTCACCTCTATAGGCCTCCAAGCTCTCTGTATCCTCCAAGTCATCCATCTCTATCACCTTCTGCTTCTTCTTGACAGGAGATTATGCTTTCTCTTCCTCCTCCTCTGGTGACTTCTCCTGAGTGATGCATTCTTCATGCTCCGGTGCTTCATTCTGGAGTCTTTTCTTTCACTAGGGATTTTTTTCTCCGCACGTAAGTACTAGACTTAGTGCTTGTCTCTGCGCGCTTACTTCTTGTGTAGTCTCAACACTTGGTGTTTTCTGCACCTCTTCTCTTTCCCTCTTTCTGGGCATGGCCTTCTTCCTTCCTGTGGGGTCTTTAAGGATAGAGAAATCATTCTCCAAGTAAGTGAATTTCTCAAACTTTGGCCTTATGTGAAGGTATATCCTTGTTGCATCCCTTCCACCGATTGGCAATGTTACAGATTCATCATTTATATCTTGTGGGAGACATATCTCTCCATGTATCTGTGCTTCTTGGGGTAGAATAGCTTCTGACATAGCTCGCAATGGTCTACATCTACCTCACTAAGGTTGAACCTTAGTCTCTTGGCCTCCTTGAACCGGTTAACTCGGCTTGAAGTATAATGCGGTGAAGGAGAAGGGTAGTTTGCACCATGGACTCATTTTTTCATCTATCAATTTGAATCATCCAAAAGCACTTTGGTAGTTGCTCTGGAATCCTCCATTCCACCCTAAACATGTCCCTCATGCACTTGTACCACTTCTCTAAGCACGCCTTGTGAGTGGTTGTCATGGTCTCACAAGTATACTTCGTAAACCTCTTTCTTGGTGATGGTTATTCTTCTAGGTACTCCCAAACAAAACCTTTCGGGCCCATCGGGCACTCGATTTCGAGAAACTAATTGAGGAGGACATTGCCAAATAGTATCTTCTCACCCTCTTGCGTGCTACTAATGATTTCATCCGTGATGAAAGCATACAAGTTGTAGATAGTCCCCTCAGATATTTTTGGCATACGTTCAACCATGCCTTGTTCACTTGAGTCCATCTTTCTTGATCATTGAGCTTGGTTACCAAGCATGCAGCCATCCTCATCATGGATTTTGGAATCTCTATGATGTCAAAGTATCGTGATCCTTTCTTGTATTCATACGCAGCTATTATTTCCTTGATGGCCTCCTTATCGCTCAGATCATCATCTATGTTCTTTCCCTCACAGATAAGGCCTATGAACTTGGAAATCAACTAGGGATTTATGTGCATCTTGCACCCCACAAAATAAAAATGGTCTTCATGAATGCGCACCATCAACCACTCATAGAGGCTCTCAGGTTTTCTGAAGTAGCGTAATTCATAAAGTTGCAATAACCCTTCCTTCTCTAATTTAACGTTTGCTTTGTCATTGTATATGGGCATGCCCTTCGATGTCCTCTTGTTTATTGGGTGAAAAACTTGAAATTCATTTCTTTCTTTGTCATACTAGTGTGATGATTATAGTCACTCATAGTCAGTTGCCACAAATGAGACTCCCATTCTTTTCCTAGAAATACCCCATCTGGCTATTGCATCTCCACGTACCACTCTTCATTTGTGTTTGCGATGGAAGTCGTTTGCTTCCCCTTTTCCTTGCCCTTCTAATTTTTAGGTGAGATGGTTGATTTCTTTGGTGTCATTCTTCTAGTTAGGTTACACTTGAAACGTTTTATCCTTGCTCTACTCTACCACTCTATCCAATCCCAAGACTTAATCTTGCGAAGAAACCCTCCTAACACCTTTCCCTAGCCGTCAAACCCTAATTGGAACAATTCTTCCACAAGATGATGCTTCTCAACAACTTCCTCCATGCCCGTGTACTCCTTTCCTATCAAGGTTTTGGAACTAATCTAGTCATGCCATCTTAGATTTATTAAATTCTTCTTTACACAGATCACTTTTGGATGCCCTAGTTAACGAGAGATCCTTTCACTTTGTAATCGCAAGGTAAAATAATGAAGTGCTCAGCTTCTTATTTATATATTTTTCTTCTTTCCAGCATTAAATGTTATTTTACCTACCACCGTACTTAACATGAAATGTATATTTTTCCACCAAGCAGGCCTTACATGCCCAATCTTGTGAGAAAACTTCTACAACCTTCTATCGTGTAAACAATTCATCCCGACAGAAGACTCTTATGTGTGTTTTATCGGTGTCAAAGGCACTTTTTCTGTCCTTCACCTAATTTTCACTCTCTCCTACCTTGTGTTGTTCCTGTGCTTCTTCCTATTATGTATGTAGTTTCTTTGAAGTCTTATCCTAACACCAACCTTTTTTATCCACCCTTCTTCCATGCACTTCATAATCCTTACGCACTTTGTATCCATCAACCGGGCCATTCACCGCAACTTCTACTATCAATTCAACTTGTATTAAAGGCATATACTTTGCATCACTCCACCCCATGATAAAATAGATACGTGGTCCTTTGTGAATGCACAACCTTCAAAAATTAATGTGGTTACTGGTGCCCAAGGTGCAAAACAAACAACAGAACAAATGACGAGAAAGGGAAACACAAGAAAATAAATTACATAAAGGGAAATTCTAAACTAATTGGCAATATTGCCTTATTACAAACACCAAGAAGAATTATTTATAATAGAGCTTCAGCCTACTCCCATTGAAATGGCCTGGAAACCTCGTCCCATCCAAAGGTCTTGTAAATTAGAAAGCGCTTAAATCAATAATGTATGAGATGGTGTAAGGCCCCAACCAATGGACTTTCAACTTCTCGGGATGGCACAGAAACTTGGAATCATATAACAATACCATCTACCCAACCTTAAATTGTTTTTTTTTGATGTGGTGATCATGCCATGCCTTTTTTAGCCTTTTCATCCTTTTGACTCCACCTAGCCAATGATCATCTCTCGTCCAATTTCATCAATTTGTCAATCCTTTCCTCCAACGCTTGTTTGTCAACCAATCCTCTTGCGTGCGCTATATACGAGAGAAGGTAACATGAATTCAATGGGTAGGACAGCCTCCATGCCAAACACCAATTGAAATGGTGTGGATTTATTCAACCTCTTGTAGGTTGTCCTATACGCCCATAGAACTATTGATACTTTGTCATCCCAATCTTGTCTACCAACGTCACAAATTTTGGTCAGGGTATGACTCAGTATTTTATTAAATGCCTTGGCAGTCTCATTTTCTTGTGGATGGTAAGGCATAGTCTTATGATGAAACACCATGAACTCTATTAACGAGAATCCCGACAGTATCATTTAGGAAATGCATACCCCTATCACTAGTTAAGCTCAACGGGCATCCATACCTTGTAATAATATTTTCCCATAGAAACTTGGCTGTTGTAGCCACTGTATAATCCTTGGTAGGTGTTGCTTCTTCCCATCTTTTCAAATAATTTGTGCAAGTGATTACATAGTGTGATCCCATCCTACGTGTGGCTAGTGAAATGGGGCCTACAAAATCTATGGCCCATTTTTCAAATGGATTTGTACTTGGAATAGGGTGTAAAGGCATTTCATCCCTCCGTCCTAGTTTTCCAAGGTGTTGAAAATGATCACATGCCTTGCAATACTCTTTACAATCTTGATATAGGGTTTCCCACCATAACCCAGCTTGCAATATCTTACATGTAGTGGCGTCCCCTACATAGTTTCCACCTGTGCTTCCTCCATGTGCCTCCTCCATAATAGCCAGGCACTCATGTTCTAGCACACACCAGCGTAACACTTCATCACGTCCTAGCTTGTACAAATCACCACTAACCAGCATGTAGGGTGTGACACGTATGGCTAATTGCTTCCTCTCTAATGCTTTCATCCCTTCGGCACCACACCCATTTTGAGAAACACCGTAATATCCTCTAAGTCTGAGGGCATGCGCTGTAACCTAAATAGTTGTGCGTCTAGCATGGTATCCTCAATGCTTTGTGCATCCTCTCTTGAGTCAATTCTAGACAAGTGATCGGGTCCAGAATTACTCTTTCCTAGCTTGACAACCACTATGAACTCAAATTCCTAGAATAGCAAGACCCATCGACATATGCGCCCTTGCAAAACGGGCTTGTTTACCAAGTATTTTAATGTCATGTGGTCCATGTAGAATACAAATGGTGTTGCCAGTAGATATTTCTGAACTTGTGCAACATGTAGATCATGGATAATGCTTCATGTTCGGTAGTGGTGTAATTTTGTTCTGCTGATGTTAACTTTCTACTTACAAAACACAAGGGATGGTCAATAATCCCTTCATCGTTTTTTTTCAGATCTTGCTCTAATGGATGTACCGAGATGCATCCAAAAACATGGAAAGGCTTATCCCAAATAGGGAAATGGAGTATGGGTGCGGTGACAAGCCTATCCTTCAAAGTGTCAAATGCCCTTTGTTTTGCCTCTCCCCAATGAAAGGCACTCTTGTGTCTAAGAAATTCCTCCAAGGGTGCGACAATATTGGCATATCCCTTGATGAACTTCCTATAGTAACCTATATGCCCAAGGAATCCACGCATGGTGCTTTGGCTAGTAGGCTCCCCTAAACCCACAATGGCTGCAACCTTGGCAAGATCTACTAGTAATCCTTCCTTACATATGATATGCCCCAATAAGGTTCCAAATGGGGTAGCAAAGACACACTTCTTAATGTTGAGGGATATCCTTAATTGCTAACATCTCTCAAACATCAGTCTTAGGTTGTCACAATGGTCTTTCACCAGTCCATACACAGTCCAGTCATCTAGATACACTTGAAGAAACTTATGGATGAAGTCCTGGAATGCATGTACCACAATGCGCGAGAACACAATAGGTGCATTCTTCAGTCTAAAGGGCATAACCGTGTAGGCCAAAATTCACCATTCGTTTTTGAAAGTTGTCTTTCTCTAGTCTTCCCTTGCAATCCTGACTTGGTGGCATCCTGAGAAGCCATCTGTGAAAGAGTAGACTTCACACCTAGATACTCCCTCCAAAATTTCTTCAGTAAAGGGGGTTGGAAAGGGATCGATGACACACACTTGCATTTAGATCCTGTATTCAATGAAAATTCTTATCTTTCCATCCTTTTTAATACTAATACCATAACCTTAATGACTCTTCCACTACCTTAATGATACCATATGCTATCATTTTGTCTATCTCTTCCTTAACCCATATGCACAAATTTGGATTCATCTAATAAGGTCTCTTCCGAATTGGGCACACACCTTCTTTCAACTTAATCTTCATTTCCCCAAGGAATGGTGGAAGCCTTTGAGTTCATGATACCCGTGAGGGAACAAATCTTAGAACTTGCGCAATAGATCAACAATCTTAAAAAATTCCTTTTCATACCAATAGTCACCAATGATAGCCTCCTTAGGTTCTTCCTCTATCCCAATGTTAACCTTCTTCATCTTTAAGGGCTCATGGTAGGCACGTGCTCACTCATCAACGATGTTTATAACCTCGCATGTACCCTCCAAATGACTAACATCCAACGTCTCCATCTCTTCCCCGTCTATGACATAGAACAATTTTCCTTTTTATTTTTCCAAACACACGCACTCAAAATGTACTTCCTCTTATTCCTCCTCATTGAGGCTCGTCTCCAAATAAAGCTCTCCTAGAAAATCTAGTAGCCTATCCTCAGCCATGGCACTATCTCCCATTGCAAGGAACTTAATTGTTTACAACACCTTATCCACTTTGATGGATTAGTACTCCTATACTAGAATTCTTGAATGAGATCAGCCATGAACTCTTACTAATTACCCATCGGCGACACATCTCCAAATGAACATACCAAGTGTGTGCACAACCTTGCAAGGTGGAGTACAACTTGTGTACCAACAATGAAGGTGGCAATGCTTCCGCGCTTCCCATCCAGGACCTCCTCACATGCTTGGATATGAAATGTAGCGGTCTCTTTACCATGGTAGTCTTGTATAGCCATGGGCGCGTTGCTCTTGGATAACCTTACAGAAAATGTGATCCTCACCTCGCGCCACTCTAGGAGGTTCTCCTAATGTGTAGCCTACTAGAACGTTGCAGTCCCAAGTAGTTATAACTAAGCATTCCTCTTCTTTTGTCCTCATTTCTCAACTGAGCTTCCATTTCCTACAGGAAAATCTCAAGGTATGCCCCTCCAGAGTAACTAGGAAACTTCTTTCCTCCTAGGCACTTGATTGAGCATGCCTTTGTCACCCTTATTACAGGTCCTTTTAATTGTCACCCAATTAACTCATATGTCTCATGCGCCCAAATGTCGACGTCATACTAGTGGTATCACTTAAGGACTGAGCATCCTCAAACTAGATAACTCCCTCTATGGGGTGAATTATCTCAGGATCTCTGATGGAGTGCACATAGATTCTATCAAGTACTTCTTCTCCCAACGTCTCTATATAGGGCGTTGACTTCCCATCTGTTAAAGGGATGACCACCCTTTCCTCTTTGTTCTTGAAGCTAGTATATCCTTTGTTAAACCCTATGTCGGCATTGTTCTTGTAGCACTGGGGGTTCCCAAGTAACATTGGAAAGTTGTCTGCCTCGGTGAGCACCAAGACTTCAAAGTCTCCAGTGAACTTGACCACTTAAATGGTGATAATTGCATCCTTTAGGACTCCAATGGGCATTTCCTTAGTCTTGTTCACCATATATAACACATTTGAAGATGGCTACAACACGAGCCTTCCCATCTGATGCCAAGAATCTAAGGTAAGAACATTCACCTCTGCTCCTGTGTCATAAGGATATTTCTCAGAAGCCATCCATCAACAACCACATTCAAAGTAATCTCCTTGTCATATTCAAGGTTGTGAGGAGGAAGGTTTACATGCAAAACCTGTCTCTCGTGCTCTACTCCGGCGTGTGGTACCTTCTCCCTTAGCCATTCTCCTAGCAAGGGAATAATATTCTCTTTCCTCAACATTTTACATACTTCCTTGACCTCATCCAAGGCATTCATTGGAACCTCGTTATCCTTCTCTTGCTCCACCTACCTTGATTACTCCTTGATAAATTAGATCTCCCCTTGTAAACTTCGAATCACATCCATAGTCTCCCGTACACTTCTTTCTAACGGAAGGGTCTAGGTACTTTCCATGTAATACCTCCTCTCTTGACACTAGTGTCCTAGGTCTTGGCATCTCCCTAGTGCACGTGGCCTTTGCTTGTATTGTCACCAAGTACAAGTTCTAGTTCTAATTCTTGTGCCACTCTTAGCATCCATTATGAATCAGCCTTCTTGACACTCACCATAGCGGCGCCCTTATCTTTTCGGTGTTGTTGGTTCATGTGCTCAAACAACTCAAGGAACTCCTCATACTTTTGCTTCTTCCTACACCATGAGAATTACAATAAATTTGCACACTCACATTTATAATGTTCTTTAGAACCATAATTATAACATTTTCCTCGTGGGAACTCACTTCATCCTCCATCACGGTTATCGCGACCATGAAATCCCCACAAAACCTCTTCCACATGCCCCTCCATCTACACACCCTTCATACTGATAGTCATCATCCTTAGAACTACTAACAAGGCTAGTCTAGCACACACCTAGATCAATAGGATCATGGATCTGATCAATTAGTCTACAATCCTTGGTGTCATGGGTTGTAGAGGTGTATATCTTGTAGTAGTTAGAAACATTCTTACAGATTACACGTTGGAGTAGAGAACATATACTTGCATCATGATCCTCATGGTAGATCTCATAGTCTACTGTCATAGCATGCACCGAATTTACGAGGAAACTATCCTTTACATGTCCCTCTACTTCAGCAGTTTATACACCAAATCCCACTATGAACCCCATGCACCGAGTTTTCAGATAGCTTCTCTAACTACTTGGCCATTACGGTGATTTGGGCCTCCAAAATGAACTAACACCAGTATCCACACTCCCAACACTTCATCACGCAAGGCGGTTTCCAATTCCTCACATGGGTCGGTGAAAGTCTTGTGTGATAGAGCCCTTCTAAATGGCATTATCATTCCTCTGAAAAACCATTGAGCATGCTACGAAGGATGAATGTCATAGGAGAGCTTTGATAAGAGAGTCTTGAAACGCATGTCATTCTCTATATAATCTCTTCCATTCCTATTGGTTCTCCTTTGGAGTGTTAATGCTCTTATGCTCAAACTCTAGAATATGAAACTCTGTGAGGAACGCATTATTCAACGTGGTATATTCTACCACCGTCTGATGGGGTCATACTTCCTATACCAACTATGTGCATGCCCTTGCAATGTAATTACAAACTAGCTTACCTTCCGCTCCGGGGTAGTGATCCCCTTCATGTGCCATAGTAACTCACACTTGTGCACATGCTCTACAGCATCTTCAATGCCCCTATAGTCTGTAAGTGCAAAGACATCTTAAAAAACACTTGGGGAGGTCGTTGGTGTCCTTTTCCTCCCGATCCAAAGCCTTAGTTCCCTTTGGTGTTCCCTCCACACCAGGATCCACTTTGGATCCACCATGTCATGTTCCTCCTGACCCACCAAATCCACCTCTTGTAGTTGGTAAAGGTCCTAAAGTGGTCACGCCAAGGGTTCCCAATGTCCCATTGAACTTTGTATTGATGGTCTGTAATAATGTCCCACTACCATTAGTGTGTGCCTACGCCACTCCTAGATGTGATATCAAAAGCTTATGTATTTGCACCTTGTCCAAAGATTCCCCCAAATAAAGGAAATGATTGTGTAGCCATGGATGTCCCAAACAAGAAATTATATCTCCTGGGTGCATATCGGTTACTCCTATCGATACCAATCAAGTTAACAATACTCTTCCTTTGATCTAAAAAACCAAGCACCATGGATTGGTTGTCAAGTGGGTTCAGATGCATGCCAATGGCTCTTCTTTCTCCATGTGACAAACTCTCATCAGAAGTTGAAGGGAATTCTCTCATGTGCTTGCCAAGATGGGGTAGCACAAACTACTCAGGTTCCATGTCCTCTACATGAACCTCAACTCCTTCCTACAACATCTGTCTCCATAGATCCATCGTACTTGTGACCTCGCATTATCTAGTCATCTCCTTTTCACTATCTTCATTATACTTGAGTTTTCTTTCCTCCCTTTCCTTTTCAGCCACAATGTTTTCCATCTTTCTCCACCCTAGCTTCCTCTCCCAAAGCATTCAAAGAGCTTAGCCATCGATGGGGAATGCTTATAAACTCAAATTAAGCACCAAGATCTTCATAGCTAGAGGAATAGCACACAAAAACGATCCCCTAGGTTCCCTCGAAACTCAAACTCGGTGATATCCAGGCAAGAATACATCGAAATGACACATTCTAAAGTATAACTAGTCGGCACCCTCTTCCACTAGTGATCAATAGCACGTGTCCAAGTCAGATCTGCATCTTGTAGCCTCTAATAGTCATCTTTGGCCAATGTGTGTGATCTATAGTACCAACTTGATCTCGATGCATAGGCTAAAAGCCATTCATATAGTTCGAATGGGAAGTAGCAAAATAATGTCTCATGGATCTCATGGTATAGGTTCTCTTCTACCCATCTATATGCATTTGAATTCAAATCTAGTGTTGAATCACCGAGCAAACTCGTACTCCGTGCTCTTGAACCATGTTTCAACACTTTCTAAGGTCAAGCACTCTATCATCACACATCACAGGACAAATATGCATGTCATTTCTCACAAAAAATTGAAAATATGTCCTAGCAATGGAGCCAAAATGTAGTCATTTTTATGCCTTTCAAAGAACAAGGAAATCCCATGTGCATCGACCTATCACCCAGTGGGCGCTGGGCACTCACCCAAGGCACATATGGGTGTCGAGCCCCTCCTTTATGTGAGTTATGTGAGAATGCATTATTTACGACGAAACTTAAGTGAAGAGAATGGAAATGAACCATACATTCATCTTAGATCTTAGAATGGGCTTCTAGACTAATGTATTCATTCAGATAAGAAAAGCATTACAGAACATAGATCTGAATCATAACAGAAAAGAAATACACAGGGGTTTACACCCACTCATATGAAATATATATAAAACCAATCCATACAGATATAAGTAAAAACTAGAACCACATATATCCATATTAAATACATTTGGTAATCACATTACATTCATTGAGGTTATCACAGATCCATATAATAGTGCAGACTAATGTCATGCATCAGAACTAGACTTAAGCCCCTCTTAGTACAAAATGAAAATGTTTAGACCCATCACCTTGATACATCATACTCCTACAAATCCTCTAAACTCAACCCATAGAACTCCCATAGTATTTCTACATAGCTTCACCTCTCTTTAACTCTCGGTATCTCCCTTCTTCTACCTTAGGGTGCATGTATATATATAGCCTTAGCAAATCTTGACATGCCTTTCTGAAGTTGTAGATTGGTTACTAAGTGTCCAAATGGTCCTCTATGGGATCATGCTCCTTCAAACTCAAGATCTCCATCCTTCACCATGATGACCTTCCGGAATCTTTTATCACAAGGTATATTCCTTTCGTGGACACCAAGTTACTAGGATGGCACCTTATCCACTCCGCATGCGCGCATCAGGACATGCTTTCCTCGTGTTCTGCCCGATATGCCAAATATGGCTAAGTCCTAAAACCCTTACTCTGTCTTGTGTGTGCACGCCACCAGTTATACTAAACCCTCCTAAAACCCTGTCCTACGTGCTTTCACCTTATGTACCCTTCTTCAAATAGACCTTGCACGCCAACGTGCCTTTTTGTACTTAGCCAATATTTTAGGGGCCCAACACTTTCCTTTTTATCCAATCCTCTTCGGTACCTTTTCAATTTTCATCATCATGAATGGGGATAAACTACTATCATCTGGTTGGGGCACCATCCATTTCAAATACCACCTCACCATTTATCCTACCTTACACCTGGGGGAAATAAAACCCATTCATCCATCCACACAAGCCACCCTACTTCATACTTGGGGGCACACCACATCTTTCCTCAATCCATCCCTCTTATATTTGGGAGCATAAATAATCATCTTTTATATCCCCATCTTATCATATACCACATTCCTCATCTTATCTCTCTATATCATATAGCACATCCCATCTAATCCTAACATATCAACTAATACCTATCTTATATAACATATCCAAGTTCCCTCAATCCTTCTCTTTCAACATACCCAAACACACTTTGGGACTTATAGGAGAAATTTACACCCCAACTTACATTCCTTCTCATTCCCCATCACCTATCCCATTCAAAATCTCAAAATCCAACATTCACAATCCAAACATCCAAAAATATAAACATCCCAAATCCAAAATATAGAAATCAAAACATTCAAACAAACCATCAAAAATAAAAAACAATGTGTGTGTTTTTACTTATGTATATTTTCTTGTTTGTTTACATTTACATTTTGGCCAATGATATGAGGCCCCTTTTGTTTCTTTTTCTTTTGCATGACCAATGACACGAAACCCCTTATAGTCCAATGATATTAGGACCATCATAATATTAATTTGTCTAATGATATGAGGACAAAGGCATTTGGTACTTTAATCATCACAGTCTTTATACCCTAGTGCATCTTTCCCATGCAACATCAATAACTTACTAATGATGATAAAAGTGAGCACTTTATAGAAGCACACCCCCTTCTATCATAATATTTTATCCTTATCATCATCCACACCTAATCCTCATACTAATCTATCTAGCCTCATCATCATCTATCTAACCTCATCGTCCTCCTATCCAATCAATCCTTTAAGAATAAATCAATAAAAACGTTTGAATCATATCATCGTGCATCCAACATCCAAAATACTCACGCCCGGCTGGGGCATCTTCTAGCATCCTCCTATCAATCAAACTCAACACTTCATCCATCCATCATCATACTAATCCTCTCCTCATTAATGTCCTATCATCCAAATCGATCCAAAACCAATCCTTATTCTCCAATCCAAGCATCCTCAATCTTCTAATCCTCTAAATCTAACATCATATTAACTAATCCAATCTAACATCTTCAAATCCAACATCTACAAAGTATAACATCTTCAAATCCATTATCTTAAAAATCATAAATCTCTAATCCTAAACCCTTGATTTAGGGCATCCTCTAATCCAAAATCCAATATCTCCTAATCTTCTAATATTACATCCTCAAATCAAAATCCTAAATCTTCACCCTTGTCACATATCGTTGACTGGTGTATCCTCTAACTCCACAATTCTCAACATCTCAACCCCTTTACTAATCCTCTAATCCTCACTCTTCTCATCCTCTAAATCCTCTAATCTTATAATACTCTAATCCTCGCTTATCATCCTCTAA
Organism: Taxus wallichiana var. yunnanensis; assembly: GCA_018340775.1. Lineage (NCBI taxonomy): Eukaryota > Viridiplantae > Streptophyta > Pinopsida > Cupressales > Taxaceae > Taxus > Taxus wallichiana. The sequence goes on from CM031241.1 coordinate 738,049,829, forward strand.
ATCCTCTAATTCTCACTCTTCTCATCCTCTGAATCTTCTAATCTTCTAATATTCTAATCCTCTCACTTTTCATCCTCTATATCCTCTAATCTTCTAATCCTCTAATCCTCATAGTTCCCATCCTCTACATCATTTAATCTTCTCATGCTCTAATCATCTCTCATATACTAACTTAGACCCCTCCTCTTTTCGAGTGGTTACTTGACTTGTTCCATCCCTTCCCAACCCCTCGAGGGGCATCAAATCACCATCCTAACATAGTCTCTTCTTTTTCTTTGAACGGTCCTTGCTCCGCAATAACCCTTCAAAGGGGGGAAAATGTAGACATCTAAAATGTCAACATGGTTAATTACAATTAACATGTCCTACAAATATCCCAACATCATCCATATAATAATTAATCACAAGATTAATTATTATTATTTAATCCATTTTATCATATTATCATCATTTATCATTTATCCCAAATCCTTTTAAATCATTATATCTCATTTTATCATTAATCACTTTAATTCCTTATTATATCCTATTATCCTATTTTAATCCTTCATTAACATTTTATAGGAATTTAATATTCCTACATCTCACCTACCACCTACCCTACACAACCCTACACCTATATCTTTCATGTAACACCACCCCTAATCATCATTTATTAACCTAATCTAATCCTAATCCTAATCCTAATCACATCCTCACCTCTAAATCTATAGGCTTCTATTTCTAGAAGCCTCTCTAAATTTCCCTCTTTCATATTTAAAAATTCAAATAAACCTTTCACTCTCCATTGAATCTTCTCTCAAATTCTAGAATTATCCATTCTTCTCATCAATTCTCCACCCTTGATCCAAATCCAACATGGCTTCATCTTAACCATTGAATCCTCCACCCACAAATTATAACTCTTCCATGAGAGATATTCTAAAAGATCTTAAGAATCCATAACCACACTTTTCCATTTATATCATCCAATCAATCCATCCACTCTATCAATCCATCTTCAATCTACTCCAATCAATTCATCCTTCATCAAACATCTAGCAATTCAATGAAATTAAGGGGAGGTATTGCCCAAGTGACTCCAAATCAAATCTGAAGCAATCCAAATTCCATCCAATAGTAAATGAAACACAACAAAGGAGGAAAATTTCATTTCCTTGGTAAGTGCAAGTATTAAAATTCTCTTTCCTTTCCATCCATTGTTTTACAGGGTATTTTCTAAGAATATTAGGGTAGGAAGACAAAAACAAATCTTACATTTTCGTTCTAATCTTATCCTATTTATTAGGGTAAATAGTTTTCCATAACCTTGGACTATACCTTATTTCTTTGTTTATCTTTTGTATTGAGAATAATGAAGTCATTCGTATACACAATCCTCATTAAGGATTAATTATTTTGTATATTTGTAAAAAGTAGTCCATAGTTTTGGTGGCTCAATAAGGAGCCTCCCCATTAAAGATGAGTTTTGAAGTTTTGGAGCCTCCCCATTAAAGATGAGGAACTGGACTATACCCTATTACAAGAAGGCTCAAAAGCCAGATAGTGGGTAAAAGAAACATCAAAATGGATCAGAATCCAGGATATACATGAGGACCAACTATAGTTTAAACATGAAAACTATAAAGAGGGAACCAAAAAGTGTCAAATCTATGCAACAAAGCAACATGAAAACAACATCCTTTCAACATCAAAACAAAAAACTGGAAGCAGAAAAATCCTCTTTAGTTGACTACTTTATCAATCTTTGTCTTTATCTTCTATGAGAGAGGTGAATAATGTCAGGGCAGTGACATGGGAGGGATCCTTTTATCCAGTTGTGAGAGAACCAAGTCCCTTGTTGAATCTAACTCCCAGATGGCAGCAGGAATGTCACTGAGTATACAAACACTTTTGACATGTTGCTCCATGAAGTTGTAAATTTCCTTGAGCACAAAAATGGTATCATGCCTACCTTTTGCATTACCCAGTCTATTATCCATAGAATTAAGCTTCTTGTAGATTTTTAAAGTCTGTCTCATTGTCCTTGTCAGGGTCATTATGCATCTTCCTTTTGCCTTCTCTCTTACAAATCTGTTTGAGCTCTTCTTTCAGGTCTCCAACTTCCTTTTCCAACTTAACAATTATGTTAAGAAGTCCTTCCTCCCTTTCCTTAGGCATAAGTATCCATAGGATTGCTAATATGTAGCATATTTTTTTAGTGATTCAATTTCTTTGTTGCTATAGAGTACCCTTTGGGAGGGGAAGGGTTGATTTATGGGGTAAAGAGGATTTTTAGTTCTAATTTTTCTACGCTCAAAAGTGGTGGTGGTGGAAATGGAGTCAGGGTAAGGGGGGGGGGGCAGTTGGGATTGAGTGATGATGGGAAAGACAATGTGATGAAGCAACATGATGAGACCTTGGTGAAGGGGGTGGCATGAGTGTGGTTTTGAAACTCAAGAACAGAGCGTTCCAAGGAGTTTAAGAGATAATGTAGAAAGCTAACATGCAAATTCCTTCTAAAATGATTTAGGAAAACCAAATGTTTAAGAGGAACCATCACATATCTACCTTCCAAAGTGACATACCTAACAATCATCCTTGTTATTTCATCGAAGGGCTCTAGAATGGAGGTCACTTTTATACCTTCACAACAAACTCAATATTTTCACCATCTCAAGGAATTTCTTGGCTTCAGTATTCTTTTCACCCTTTTACTAAAGAATCTAGCCCCTTCTAAGCTCATCCTGTGACCTCAACAATGAGTTCTTCAGATGATTTTAATGTAGATCTCTCCATATTCAACCATTCCTTTATTTCCACCCAGCCAAAAATTGAATAGAAATGTCTTGATCGTGACCCTGCATTTTTTCAATGAGGTTAGAGACCCCACCCATTTGCAAATAAGTCCATAATATCACATCATCCTTCCAAGCCAGGTCAAAATGGGTTCCATTTTTCATGGAGGTCCACCCATTTTGCTACTTATTATTTCTTTGGTTCCCAACTGCAATGCTTCTTCCCCAAAACCACTTTTCAACAACACCTTTGCATACCCAAAAAGCATGTGAAGTGTGAGTGATATTAATGACCCTACATGTGAAGGAGATAATCACTCTCAAAAATCGTGAGGACTCCTTAATGATGATTTTGAATATCATATTTATCCTTGATGATGTCATTATGTACCTTTCTAGGGAGAATGTCATCACTAAACCAATTTTGCATATTATTACTAACACCATAGTTAGCAAGACTATCTCGCCACTTTGTTTCCTTCATGATAGGAATGGATGATTTGGCAGTTTGCAAAGGATTTACAAATCTCAATAGATTCATAAATGAAATCCCTAATAGTCCAACTAGGGGGTTGAACTTGATTTAGGAGGTTTATTATGTTCAAAGAGTCTCCTTCAATTACAATATTGGAAATATTACAATCCCTAACAAGCCTTATCCCCCATAATGTTGTCAGGGCTTCAGAATAGTGGTTTGTTTGGTGGCCCATTTTTCCTGCAAATGCAACAACAAGACACCTCTGTGATCTCTGATCACCCCACCTCCTCCTGATGCCCCAGGATTTCCTTTGGAAGCTCCATCAAAATTCAACTTGTACCAAAATGTGGGTGGTTGAATCCAATGAACTGTTGATCTATCAATGTTATTTTGATCATTCCTATGTATATTTCCAGTATCAATCTTCCAAGAAGCAAGTATATGTTCTTTTCCTTGGGGTATGGTCTATTTTTTGGGGGCCTAAACCTTTCAATGTTATCCTTGATAGTAATAACAATTTCCTTAAAGATCTTATTGCATACATGTCTGTTGTTTCTAAAAATTATATCATTTCTGGTTTTCCACAATCTCCATATGGTATGAGGTAGGACCAAATTCCATAATCTTCTTATCATGCAATGTTTATATGGTGGATCCCATTGCTCCTAGGTCTGCAAAAAGGTATTAGGAAGGATCCAATACAGATTGAAATTTGCAAAGATAATACTCCATACCTTTGAAGCATATTCACAATGCAAGAAAAGATGTTTGATGTCTTCAACCTCTTTTTTGCACATGCAACACTGTTGGGCATAATGAAACCCTTTTTTATTAGATTATCATTAGTGAGAATCTTTCCTTTTAAAACAAGCCACATAAAGAAATTAAATTTTGGGGTTAACTCAGGCATCCAGATTCTACTCCAGTTTATACCACTTTGATTACTATAAAAAAAATTGTATCTCATTTGACAGTATAGTCCCCATCAAAAGAATCAACCCATAAGGAGCTCATCCTTGCTATCCTTTTGATTTAGAGGAATGAGAGAAAGTTGTTGTTGCAAAGAGGAGACAACAATTTGTAAATTTTCCTTATCCACTTTGAGTTGTTTCCAATTTCTCTTGTTTCCATCCCATTCAATGTAATCTTTTACTTTATTTCCATATTTCTCACTTAAACTGTCTTTGAGGGAACCAAATTTATCACTCATCTTGAAATCAGTCCAGTTGTCTTGCCAAAAATGTATATCCTAACCATTGCCAACTTTCCATCTACATCCTTTGATAAGAATATGTTTGATTTGGAGCAAGTTGTTCTAGAAAATGGAACCAGTGGGAAGTTGTTCAAAAAGGAATGAATTCACATTTTTTGAGCCAAGTATTTTATCCTAATAAGTTCAGTCCAAGGTTTTTTTCCTTTAGAAGTCTCCAACCAAGTTTGGAAATTAAAGCAACATTCATCTTTCTGATATCCTTAATACCCAGTCCACCAATATTTTTGGAATACAAACCTGATCCCAAGCCACTAAATGGTATCTAAATATTTCTTCATCCCATGCCACAAAAAGTGTTTTTGAATTCTCTCAATGTTGTCCACAATTTTGTTGGAATGTTGTACATTGACATGATATATATGGGCAAGTTCTAAAGTGTGCTTTTGATTAATAAACATTTTCCAACACTAGAAAGAATAACACCTTTCCATCCAACCATTTTTTTGAAATCTATCTAACAAGGCATTCCAAACAACATTAGAGACTCTATTAGTGCCCAAAGGTAACCCTAAATAGGTAGTGGGTAAAGAGCTGATTTTACACCCCAAAATGAGTGCAATTATTTTTTGTCTATCATTAGGAGTATTGAAAAAATACACCGAGATTTTGTCAAAGTTGACTTTCTGACTAGAAGCTGCTTCATAGAATCTGAGAATAGTCTTTATATCTTTTTCCTCAAGAATAGAAGCCATCAAAAAAGATTTGTGTCATCAAAAATTTTTGATGCGAAGTTGTATGATTGGTGGAAGTAGGTTTGAATCCTTTTAGCATCCCATTATTCACAACCTTAGTTATGGATCTACTAAGGTTGTCAGCCATAATTATAAAAAGTAAGGGGATATGGGATCCCCTTGTCTTATACCCCTACTACTGAAAAAATAATCCCACCGAGTACCATTAACAACCACTAAAAATCTAGAAGTGGTAATGCAGGCCTGAATGATTTTTCTAAATTTTCTCTGAAACCCAAATTTTGACAAGACCTTATCTAAAAATTCCAAGACACTCTATCAAAGGCCTTATGCATGTCCAATTTTATTTCCATACCATATTTTTTACTTTTATCCATGGAGTGAATGGTTTCATGAACCATGATTACCCCATCCTAATGATCCTTCCTTTTATGAAGCCACTTTGTTGTTTAGAGATAAGATCAACAAGCAAAGGTTGTAATCTAGTAGCAATAATTTTGGTAAAAATTTTAAACAACATTTACCAAGATGATGGGTTAGAAATCCTTGAAGTCTTTAGCATCCAACTTCTTTGGGGCTAGCACAATGTGAGTATTATTCAGCTCCTTTATTAGATTTCTTGTTCTATAGAATTCATTTACAACTTTCAACAAATCTTTTGAGCATATATCCTAGCATTTTTGAAATAAATTAGCAGAAAAACCATCCGGTCCTGGTGCCTTGTCTCCTTCAAGTGAAAAATTACCTTCTTCAGCTCCTCAATGGAAACAATTTTTTAAGACTTGTGAATCTCTCATTAGGGATATTATTACTTGGGATGGAATCTAGAAGGAAAGAAGTCACTTCTCATTACAGATATTACTTTCCATTAACAAATTCTCATAAAATTTTAGAGCTTCTGCTTTTATGTCATTTTGATCCTTGGTAATAATACCATTTCCTTTGGATACCTCAGTGATTCTATTATAGGCCTTGTGCTTAAGGGTGGTCATGTGAAAAAATTTGTGTTCCTATCACCAAATTTTCAACCATAGAGCCCAGATTTCATTCTCCAAAAGGTTTCCTCTCTATTATTGATGTTATGTAAATTAGAAAGAAATTTCTTTTCCAATTGTTGATCTTCATAATTCATACCTTTGATTGAGATTCTCAATTCAAGCTCTTCAAGCTATTGTTTTAGCTCTTTTTTTGTTCAAAAATATTGCCAAATACCTCTTTGTTCCAGGTTCTAACTTGTTGCTTTACATTTTTCAGTTTCTAGATTAACCTGAATTGTGTTGTACCTTCTCCATCCCAATGCCACCATTATTTGATCCTATCCATAATGTCTTCATGCTCCAACCACATTTTTTTGAATTTGAAAGAGCTATGTGATGGCTTGGACCAGTTGTAAATATTGAGAGCAATAGGATTATGATCTGAGCCAATCCTAGGTAACGAAGAGAGGTGAAAATCCTGACTCAAAATCCAATTAGTAGAGATGAGAGATCTGTCTAATCTTACATGTATCAAATTCTCACCAATTCTTCTGTTAGACCAAGTGAATTGGTTTCCATGAAGCTCAATATCCATGAGGTTAAGAGAAGAAACAAAATCAACAAAGTCACCCATACTAACTGAGAAATCAGAGTTACCCCCATATTTTTCCCTAGGGTTTAAAGGGGTGTTAAAATCACCCATGACCAACCAATTATAATCCTTAAAACTTCTAAAGAATTTTAACTCTTCCCATAATTTTCTTATGCTATAAAGCAATGTGTTGGGAGCATAAATGTTTGAAAGGATCCAGATTGAGTCATTTTCAAAGCATGAAATTTAACAACTAAATGATTATGAGAAGCTAAAATCACATTACCATTGAGATATTTGTTGTCCCAAAAAATTGTTATACCTCTGAAGCACCTTGTGAATCAACAAGCAAAAAATTAGAATTCTCCCAAAAATTCTTTTACATTCCTTCAAAGTTTCAATCTTCATTTTAGTTTCTTGTACTAAAAGAATGTTAGGTCTATGCTAGATCTTCTAAGATCTTTAAGCATCCTTTGTTTAGGACCTCCATTCAGTCCTCTGACATTCCAAGATAAAATATTCATCTAAAAAAATTGGGGAAGTAGTTGTCGGATGGCCCAATTGACTTTGAGTTCCATCTGCAATCTCTTTCTTAGTCTCTTTCTTTCTTAGTTCCTTTTTTGAAGGTCTACCTTTTTTACTATTAGCTCCAATATCTACCACCTTTTTAGCAAATGATCTAGTGATCCTTGATGTAGAGGCTTCCCAATTCCCAATTTTCTTCTTTTTATCACTATATAGTGCTTCAAGAATCCCTTCAAACCCTTTCATTCTCCATTTTTTAACTTCAATGAAGCCATTATTCAAATCATTTTCACAGTTAGTGAGTATCTTTAATGAAGCTAGGGTAATCTCCCCTTCCTCTTTTCCATAGTCTGAATCCTTCTACTCTAAGTTATTGATTAGGTGTTGAATGAAAGATTTTCAACCATAGGAGATCGAGGGGATTTTCCTCATTCATGAACTCATCCAGCTCCTTGTACTCTTCATCTTCATCCAGATCTTCTAATATGGATTCTAATAAGTCCTCAGTTTCTGACTGAGACTTTGTATCTGTCCTTCTAATGTTGATAAGATGTTGCTTTGTATCTGTTCCTTATGTTGATCATGAGAAGAAGTAGTCTATTGATCAACAATCAAGTCCTCCATCCTCTCATGATTTGAAACTATCAGGTTAATTGAAACCCTTTTGTTATCTTCATCCACTTCTATGTTTAGCTTTATAGGCATTTGAAGATCCATATCTTTGATCTTGTATTTTTCCTTCAACTCATCTCCTCCCTTTTTAACTGAGGGAGTTTTTGGTCTCCAAATATTCCTACAAACCGAGGTCACCTTATAGGGGTTTTGAAGCCCTTTTTTCTTTTTATATTTCAGATCTGGCGGATTAGAGATATTTTTATCTATCCCCTTATCATTTTGATTCTGGGTTTGTAGATTCTTTGCTTGAGGTGGTTTTTTCCTTCTTTTTTTCTCCTTGAGAGATGTTTTCCACTGAAACCTCTGATCCACTTATTTTCTCTTTATCCTCAAGATTCTTTTCCTTCTCCCTTAAAGAATCTCTAGATCTCTCATTCTTTTTCTTCTTGTCCGTAGGACATTTCCTAGTGAAATGTCCTAACTTATGGCATTTTTGCATCTTAATTGAAAAGTTTCATATTCTATCGCATGTTGCCATGTACCAAACTTTGATTGAAGGATGATGTAATCAGGTAGTTCTTTCTCCATTTCAGAAGAGATGCAAAATCTAGCAAAGGCTAGTTGGGATCTATTTTTAGTAGGCCCATCTAATCCGATTAGAGATCCGATCGATCTTGCAATATGGAGCAAGATCTCATCATCCTAGTAATGTAGGGGTAGTCCTAGTAACCTACACCAAATAGGAATAGTATGAATATTTTCAGTATTAGGGTTAAAACTTGGGTACCATCTTTTTATGAAAATCCCCATGTTGCCCATACACTAGGGTCCACCCAAGTAATATTGCTTCTAGATCTATCTGTTGATTGAATCTGCAAGGAAAAAACCTTTAGACATGGTTGTAATAACCAAATATCCTTTTGGTTGCCAACGACGCATGGCCCACTTTCTGATGACATCAATATTGGGCCTAGCACCCAAGAACTTACCAATAAGGGAAAGATTATTTTCCCCAATGCTCGATGTAGACATCCATCAGGCACATGGATGTGAGTCACACCCTCCTTGTCCTTTGTAAAAGATGCGAGGATACATGGACCCACTGTTTGTTAGGAGGTGCCTTAAAAATGTTTTTCCAAGCACTAGATTTGATACCGAGTACTTTTTGGTTTCAATCAGAAAGGGTGGTGATACACCAATAGGTTTGTCATAAGTTAACCGGACATTCTACAGCCAAAGTGATACAATAATTATACTCTCAAAACCCTCTACTAATATTTCACCTCTCAAAGCTTGTGCCATCACACGGTCTTGAATGTCTTCCATAATCATTTTCATCTTGTATGCATAGTCAGTCATGTGTTCAAAGACTCCTTTATAACTAGGATCCCTATATATCTTCCTTTGTTTATGCAACTTAAACATAACATAGTAGAATCTAATCACACTAAGATCATCAATCTATAAAATATTCATGTTAATCTCTTCCTCAAAACATGGATGATAATCAAACCTAGAATTCCTACATGTTAGTTTCCTCCTTTGAACAATAAACCCTTCAAGATTATAGGGTCTACCTTCACAATGTAGAAAACTAAAAGCATCTATTATTGTAGTTGGAGCAGTCATATCAACCATGTTCTTGAAATTGAAGTCCCTTACCACACAAGTAGGATTCATTAGTACCTCTTTCATTGCCCCAACAAAATCTAAACACATAATACTCAATTGGCTTACAAATTCAAAGGAAATCATCCTATTTGAAAAATGTATGGGAAACAATATAGGCATTGCATTTGACCCATATGCTCTGATGTATGTATGATCCATATACAAAAACCAATTACCCCAATTATGTCTTGGATTTATAATTAAACTGCATAAAAAGGCCTCAAAATGTCTTGAATCCTGAAGGATTTTGTCTCTATTCCTCCCAAACAATTTTTTATAAATTGCAATCACAAAACTTCTTGGAACATTATATAGTAGGAATATTTTTATGTTCATTAGTTACAATTGACCATAGTTATAGAGGCTTTTGGTATCATCCAAGGGATCATTACCACTCCTAAAGAAGTGTTTTTTTTTTTATCTTATGATTGAGTAAATTAGAATCTAAACACATATAACATAATTGAGAGTAATGTAAAATAAAAAAGAATCCCATGTTCTTATTTTATTTGAGGCTTTATGCATTTTATCTAAAAGAATGGTACTCCAATCCAACAATATACTATCATAATGTCTTAAGATTTTAGTAAGGATGATAGCCCTAGTGGCATCAATCTTTTCACCCTTATCACTACATGCATCTTGATAAAGAATCATATTGGATGGAGGAATGTAGTTAGAGAATATTTTAACATCAAACAGTATGTTATCATCAAGAGGGAGGTACTTTTATGGCCATGGGTTCTTTTAGGCCACTTCCTAAACCTTGGAAGATAAGTAACCTTATACAGGTTAGATTTAATTTAAAACTTGCGGTATTGATATTTTTCATCCAACCATTTGGCCCCTTTATATTACAGCCCAAAAATTTTCCTAATACCAATTGAGATGAGGTAGACTATGGTTTCACCTTAAAAATTCCTATTACCTAGAATTGCTCTTATTTAAAGGTGTACCTCTCAAAAAACAAACAAAAATACATGGGTCCATAAAGTAATTTGCCACAAATATTTTTCCTATTTCGTTAGTCCATATATGTTTTACAAGGGTTGTGCTTCTTCTACATCCCAAACATGATTAAAAAATATTCCACCAACGTTTATGGGCTCACCATGGAAACAAGGGTCCTTGATATCCTTAATTATATCGATGAAAAATCATAGGGTAAAGGGAATTTGGGGGTGATTTCTTGGCAGGAACAATTATTGTCATCTACATATCACTTTGTCATTATATTTAAAAAATTTGAGAATGGGGATGACATAGTTTCTAAAAGGACTGGATAGAATAGAAAAGGATTTATTTTGGACATAGATGGATTCTTATCCTCAACCTTCCTCTTGGGATTCATGTTAAACTATAATTGACATAATACTTTAATCAAATGAGTTGGGAAATGTATGTAACTTACATATTATGCCAAACATTCTTCCTTTTCATAAATTTAAAAGCACCCATCAATAGCACCAAAAATCTTCAACGGTTTGCTAAGATGCAAATAGGGAAAATATAATTTAAAAATGCTTCACAAACTCTCTCACTAAACTTCATTAATGACATGATGTTTGTTTTAATTTCATGGGCTATCCAGTTGTTGCTTCTATTTTCTTGTCTAATTTATTGAATGTTAAATTAGATTTGTTGCAAAATTGACAATAATCGGATAAAAGTGAAATCTTAACATCTAAACTATGTGGACCAAATTACTCAACAGGGGGTGAAATGAAATTTGTCCGGATCAAATGAAAATCAAGTAATTTCCATCTTTAAACCCTAGCACCTTTGTGCACACATTTATTCGATGGACGGTCTGTATCAACCCAAATGAGATCGAATGTAATTGAATAATTTTCCACCTTCTCACCTTACTTCCACAATGCACCCATGTCTCTAATCAAAAATCTAGATAAATCTTTTTGGGATCAACTATGGTCGAGATAATTACAATGTATATACCACATTTCATAAATAGTTCACGATGCATATCCTTGATTGAATGATATAATTCCTCAACATATCGAGATATAACCTAGACAAGTGAAGGTTCATCAAATTATCATAACATTTATGCAAACCTTCATAGATTATTCATGAGGAATATCCTCAACTAGACAATGAAATTCCTTGACATATCGAGGTAATACCCGGAAAAGTATAGGTTTATCCATGATCATATGATGGATACCCTAGACAAATAGAGAGATATCCATGACTTAAACATTAAAATTTCATTGATTATGATATGACATGTTTCTTCATTTTTATGTAGGTGTAATGGTGTGTGTATGTGCATGAAATTACATTTAGCTTCAATATTTTCTAGGTATATCTACATAGCCGCAATTATATATAGTTAGTATCCAAGTATGATTTTCTCTATAATATCTCTCACAATTGTCTAAGAAATTATCACCTCAAGTCATGATTTTCACGTAACAAGGTCTTAATAGTCGAGGAATCCCATGTAATATCAAGGAAAAAGACATCAAGTTGTGATTCTAAAATCTGATTTTCATCCACTCTAGTCGCGATTTCATAGAATGGAATTGGAGATGGACTTTCTATTTTGAATATTTTCGAGCAACAATCCATATAAGGATCTAATATCCAAAGCAATGACTCTACATAAATGAGATTGAAATATTAATGATTAATATTGAATCAATAAATCATTAGGAAAAATTTGAATCTCTTATGATAAACATGTATCACTTTCCAAATAAGATTTCAATATTGACGGTCCAGATCAAATAAACACTTAGATCGACAAATAATCTTGCAATCAATAATTGATCATTTATTCATATGCACCATCAAAGATCTTAAGATTGATAGTTGAGATTAAATATTGAATATCAATGGCCAATCTTGATATATTGACTCATACTTATGCATGTCCTCTTACCCAAAATTTAACAATTGATGACCTTGATTAGTTAATGAAGATCAATGACCAATCTTTCAATCTTATATCCCTTCCTTCATAGAGCATTAATTTTAGATTACAATATTGGTGGCAACGATTAAACCATTGTATATTTAGGGAAAATTTTCAATTATAGGGATTGTAAATTTTATACTTCATGCCCGTTTATAGGTTTTCCATGTTTTATCCAAAAACACATGCAAAAAAATTGAGATTATCGTGTCTTCAAACCAGCATATTTGAAACATGAGCATCATATTTCAAATAGATCTTTATACCAATTATATAATATATTGATATGTATAATAATAAATGATATTATTTCCTTTCAAGATTAAAACTATTTCTTTAATTTGATATAATTGTACTAGTCTACCATTATTATGCACAATTAGAAGGGAGATACTTTGCTAAAAATGTGTTTGACGAGCATCTTGGCCATATAATTTTAATCATGTAAGGTAAACGTAGGTGTCTCTAGTTAATTATAGGTATTTGCAGGTACTTCAATGTATATGCAAGTATAAATTGTCATGGATGATATATTCAAGGATCATCCACTATGTTTGAGGATATGAATTAATTATTGACATCACTACCTAGAAATTCGTGGAACCAAATTTTTGTATGGCTTATTGTAATATAATTTGATTGATTAATTTGTCTCATGTATTAAATTATATATCATGGAAATTCATGGCATCCCATCGTTGCAAGGATTTTGGTCTATGATTCAATTGATTGATTTGACTTGTGTAGTAAATTCCTATTGTTAGTAATGCCATATCATTCGTTGGGTAAACAAAGGTATCTGTAAGTAACTGCAGGTATTTGCATGTGCTTCCATGTATCTCCAAGTGTGATTTTTCATGGCTAATATATTCGAAGTACATCTAGGATATTCGATATTTTCAATGAACGATCAAGATTTATGATTAGAAGCACAACCAATGAGAGGCGAGGTGAATTGTTGTGCACTAAAAATTCCTTTCACATACAATTTAGAATTCATCAATTATCATTTCAACTTAGCCATTAAACATGCATTCACCAAGAATCATAACCATTTATGAGAAATGAGAGCACAAGTACACCATATAAGTCGGAAATCCTTAAAGGAAGAAAACCCACTTTGAAACAAATCTTGGACAACTTTGCCTATATAGAAATGAATCAAATTTAGTTAAGCACCAACCCCTAGACTTTTAACAGATCACCAACCCTACAAGGAACACTAACCCCTAGATTTAGTGTAGTACCAATCCTATAAGGAATCTACACATCCCTAGATGAATAAACACTAACTATGCCACTTGATTATTTTTAACCTATAGAATGTTGACCCAACAATTGATGATGACACTTATTGAGCTCTTCTCCTTCTATCTTCTCCAAATTTACCTTCTAGACTTCTTCACTCAAGAACTTCTTCACCAAGCTCATTAGGTCAAATGACCTATCTCTCAACTAATAGAACACCTACCTATAAAACACCATGAACAATCCTTTGATATTCCTTAATGGTCACAAATACTTTCTTCACCTCTTCACAAATTTCCTTCTTGCTCGCTCAATCCCTTCCTCTCTCTCAAAGCACCAAAATAGGTATTCTTTACTAGTTTATATTTGTGACTTAAGTATCATACACATCAAGGTTAGCCATCATAGATCATATATCATAAAGACACCTTGAACACATCATGAAAAAATCACAAACAAGCATCCTTAGGTAAGTAATAACATATAGAATTCCTATTCCTTAATTAAGACTTAATTGTGCCTAAATGAACTCAAGTACCTCCTTCTCCAAGACTTAGTCTTCTTAGCTTATATTTCCTTCACCAAACATTACAAACCACTTAAACATGTTGTCTAAATCCACTCCATGCCTCCTACAATATTCTTCAACTCTACACTATCGATCATATTATGAAGCCACCCATAACGAATTAGTCCTATTAAGTCTATAAATCTTCACAAACCAGTCTTCACACATTGAGCTCAACCACTCAAAAAAACACCTCAACCATACTTTAGACACTAAGTAATGCACTTTGGGTACATTTCTAGGTCATAATCACATATTACTATTCATATGATTCCTAAGTGGGAAAACTAGCAAGTGGCATATGTCTTTAGCCTTTTATTTGTACTTCATGTCTTCTTTTTGGCCTCTTACACCCTCTGACCCAGCCAATACTTCATTATTTCATCTTACATCACTCTGACACCCGTTGCCCAAACCAAGATGCCAGCTCCCGGAAGCCCCGTCCTTCTAGGCACCCCTAACCTCTTTGTACTTTGATCACCTCTTTTGGGCCTCTTTTATCTTTTAAGCATATTGCTTTCTTATGGGTCGGCCTTTTAGCTATTATATGTAAAATTCAAGCAAGGTAATCATATAAATATAAACCTATGTGACCATAATAAAGAACCAAGCTCTAAGCATCAATTACTATCACCTAAGGTTGTATCCAAAGGCATTTCAAGAGCATAAAATCATCCATCTAGCTTCATTCAAGGGACAAGCGGCAATGGGAATGCATTTTCTACATACACACATAGTAGGGAAGTTCATTTTGGCATCCACACATCTATCAACATTGTTATATCTAGTAACTTTCTCACTATCAAGTGCATCTTACACATGAGATACCTAGGGAACAATTCTTGTGTGCACACACATACACACAAAAACTACACGGAGTTTGAAATGTAGTGCAGTGCTCAGTCATAAGTTCACTCACTCGGGTGACCACCAGGGTCAGTTTGACTCCCCATTTACATCTTTTTATTTTTAGGATTTGATATGCTTTGGGGTTTTATAGGTATTGTTTCTCTTTATAGGTTACATGTGAATTTTGCGGGCATAGTGTGACACACAAGTGATCAAAAATGAAGGTTGGAGAACCTATTGTGACATAATGAAAACTAGTTTCTAAGTTCTTTCATAATCACCGATGCCCCTGACCTGATCTAGGTTCCCCATTCTAGATAAATCTAGCAGTCACACAATTTTTTGAGCTCAGTTGTGACACTTTGCTCCTCATGTTCATTAGTCTTCTAGTCCAACACACTTCGGGATCAATGGAAAAATCAACTAAGTATTATATCCCTTCTCTTGCACTTAGGGTTTCAATTTTTATTAGTTTATTACTTGTGTCATAATTTTTACCTTAGCATTATGTTTATCGTGTGTGACCGTGAAATATCTAGGGTTTTAGAAAAATGTTATTTTTGTTAAATCATTTGGTGAAGTCATCCATTCAAACCCTACCTTCTAAGCGTGTATCAAAATTTCTCTTCTTCTTCATAATTCATGGATTAATCCTCTTATCCTTCCTTTACCCCGGCCAAGGTTTCTTACATGGTTACTACTATTGCTGATTTTATGCAAGTTCATACCCAGCATCCTCCTCGCTTTATTATGCTTTACACTAGTCTAACTATCAATTTCGTGACCACTCCCCACACTTGTCCTACGAATCAACCCCTTTACGTCCCACCACCTATCACTTTTACAGATCCTACTACTACTTCTAAGGGTTATGATATTATAGAGAAGCTTAAGAATACATAGGTTAAGATCTCCCTTTATGATTTATTGCATAGTGCAACCGATTTTCGTCAAACATTGAAGGACACCCTTCGTTTTATTTACATTGAAAGTGATAATTCTTAGGTGGCATTTGCCCATCTTATTTAGTGTTTCAAAAATATACCATGTGTTATATCATTCAGTGATGGGGACATATTACCATATGTTGTTGATAATTCATGTGTACCTCTTCTTAATACGCTATCATTTGCACCACTTGTATGAAGCGTGTGCTCATTGACAATGGATTCACAATTAATCTATGTGCTTAATCCCTTTTGAAGTAATTTAGCATCAATGAAAATCTCATTACTAATAATTCCACTCTCATTCATGGCTATGACTCCACTACTCGCACATGCCTTAGCACTATCACATTACCCATAAAAGTTGGGCCTAAGATTATTCCTACGGAATTCTTTATTATCAATGCATCATTTCATTTTAAGCTTTTTCTTGGTAGACCCTAGATTCACACAATGCATGTTATCCCATCTACTACTCATCGGTGCGTTAAGTTCTTACATGATGGCTATGAACATATTATCGCAAAGAGACCACGATCCATTCAAATTTTGTCGAATAGACCATATCACCATTATGTCCATTCCTTTCATGCAGCCTATTCCATATAATAATATTGACACATATGATATTGGTCGATTTAGTTATAGACACCTAAAATTGGTTATCCAATTTAGTGTCCCTCGTGCGCGTTTGCTCTCTCAGGTAACCTGGGGCACGTTTATATCACCACTATCCCCTTGGGGTATTATTCAATTTGTGATTTAAACACCTATCCTAAGTTTAATTCACCCCATTATGTTTTACCCGTGAGTAATTAAATATTAACTATTTAATTACACCTTTTCACATGTATCCTAACCACTTATCTACCCCATATCTATCCTATCCATATATCCCCCCTATTTCTCCTCCTCCCAAAGTGGGATATTTCCCGTATTTGAGGTGGAGGGATCACTCTTATCTTTCCAGAAATCGCTCATTTTGGCCGTCTCGGGAGTCTGTTCCGTGATCGGCGCCGACCGGTACTCGGTCGACGCCAATTTTTCGGAGCGGCGCCGATTATAAATAGAAGCCCAGAACTCAGTTATGGAGGGACACACAGAGAGAGACAGATCATGAAAGAGACACAGATTGTAAGAGAGAGAACGAGAGATCTTTGCGCATCTAGTGTGAACATTATCTATCGAATGAGAGTGGATCTTGTCCAAATCAATCCCTGAGAGGAGCACCGTTACTCTGCTCTTATCACATCAACATCGCACGTCTCCATTGATTTTCTGGTGACTCTGTTCCTACACCCAGCACGGGTGGAGTCTTGCTAGTATCTCTCCGGCTTCCGCAGATCCAGCAGACGTTGACGATCTTGCCTTCATTTTTGATTTCCAAATCTTCTCGCACTTTGTCTCGGATCGACGCCGATCTATATCAGTCGACGCCGATCTATATCAGTCGATGCCGATCTTGAACCAGTCGACGCCGATTCTACATAATCGACGCCGATCATCCTGCAGACAGGTAAAAGGACACAGGTAACACAAATCCAGCTTTGTTTTCACAGTTCCTATTTTCATTGCTTTACTGTCTGCTTTTTTAGATTCTGTTTATTACTTTGATCAGAAAATCTAGTCCTGTACGTACATCTTTTATCATGTATGCTTCTTTACTTAATTGAAAACGTGGACTGACATCCGCCGAGGGAGCTTACCGCTTCCCGGACCCGCTTCTCGGGCAGTCCACCTAAATATCTTTTAACGTGGTCTTTTTCTGTCAAGCATCGGTGTCTCGCAGGTTACTTAGATCTACTGTGCAAAATTGCTCGTGTGCGCCCGTCTTATCTACATCGGCTTCCTTATCCATCTACATCTTCGGATCTTGTCCATCAGGTATCAATTTCATTGGAGTTTTTCAGGGTTTTTGTGTTTAGTTTGGTGCATTAACTTGGACAGGTAACAAGCGTGAAATTCTTGATCAACATTCTGGCACGCCCGGTGGGACCCAACCAAAGTCCCTTATTGGTAAGTTCATCTCTTTTCTAGTTTTGAGCTTTGTTCTTTTTCTTCACTGATTTTTATCAGTTCTGCTTGAGCGTTTCCTTTCATCGTTTCAGTCTTGTTTCTTTCATTTCTGAATTTGCAAAGTTAGGTCCTTTCTTTTCTTACAAATTTCAATTCCAATTTCTATTTATAAAATTAGTAAATATTTCATTTTGATTTCAAGATTGCATGTTTGATCCATCTCTTTATGCGAAATTGTTATTTCCTTGAAATTTTTCTAGTTCCTTAAAATAGAAATTTTCGTTTCACCATTATCTGGATATATCTTTCTGGATTTTGTTTGGTGTTTGCTTAACCTTTTCTTGCGGAGCACTTTGCTTGTTCATGGGATTGTTCGAGGGGAAGAGCTCAACAACGCGCTTTTTGAAGTCCACACACCTTGGAGAGCTAAATCTACAGGTATTTCTCTTTTACGGTGTTTTCTCCTTTTTAGGAACTAAAAAAAAAAAAAAAAAAAAAAAAACTTTATTTGTTTGTGGTCTATCACATTCGAACATTTCAATTTTTGGTGCTTAAAAAGAATTTAATAGCATTTGGGAAAGAATCTGTTTGACTTGTCTTCATCGAAATCAAACACTTCGTTTTTAAGTGCTTAAAAAAAAAAAACTCTTTCTTTGTCATTCTGTTGTATGTTTTTCATCTAGTTTTAATTAGGCTGGAAAATTGTTCAAAATCGGTAGTGACACTATTTGATTTTTATTTTTCACCCTTGCACACAAAGCCAAAATCACTAGGTATAAAGCATTTAAACAAAAATTCTTTCCCTGGCCTCGCCTACTTGGAAGTGACATCCAAGAGGAAGAGCCTACGCGGTACTCGGGCCACGCTATAAATTCACGGAAGTTCTGGTATATATTGGCAAAGCACCCGACTCCCTTATCGCAGCGGTGTGTGAAGTGAGGGGTAGGCCCCTATATCAAGCCACGTACTGGTCTTTTACTGAAGTGCCTTCGGGACTCCTCACCAAAACATCCCCCAAACCATCCTTAGTTTGGCTATCTGAGTAGTTCCTGTTCTAAAAGGCCTTCCCTAATATTTTCTTTCTTAAAAGCATAAAAACTTAAAAGAGATAATCACCTACGCTGCTTGAATTGTCTGTGCATTAGTTAGGTCAATCTTATTTTCTGCTTGTTTATGACGGTCATCACTCGGTTACAATCTAGAAGAATGGCTCAATTAGCCCCTTCTTCCTCCGAGATCACCACTAGTGTGGATGTTTCGGCACCCCCCAGGTCTTCCTCGGGACCGCTGTTAGTTGGTTCCCCATCCTGGTCATATAATCCTTTCTATCAGGCCAAAGCAACCCCATCACATCCAGCTTCCCCTAGTCCTTCAGAAATATCATCTGCTTCTGACTCAGAGTATGTTCCTCACGGGGATCCTGAATTTCAGGCGCTCCTTGATCGCAATCCGGTAGCCCTCATGGACTACCTAGTACACAAGTCTATTCAAATATCTGATCAGGGACCACCAATCCAGCAAGTGTACGATTATTCTCGTGAACCATCCCAGGCTTTTGTAGAACAGTTAGCATCATTTTTCTCGCCTCGAGCCACGGAGAGGGTGGCGCACCTGTGCCTCCTTTTTCTCTTCCACCGACCATATCGACTAGTTCTCAAATAGTCTTACCTATTCCTAACGCCGCAGTTACCTCGACTATTCCACAACCTACTTCTGAGAGGTCCTCTTCTCTGGCTATAATGAGTGTGTCTGTGCACCCGCATATTGCTGTTAATTCATCTATGTCGTCCATTGTGTCCCAGGGTCAATACCCCTTTATGAGTCAACCCCCTTCGACTAGTCAGTTGGTTCCTGCTTCTCGTCCTCCAGTGGGTTTTTCTTCCAATGTTCCAGCAACAGTGACCTTCGCCCATCCTCTAGCATCGGCGCCCTTAATAACTAATCCGGTAGTAGAAAGCCTCTTTCAGGTCTTGTTCCCCAATATGTCCAATCAAATCGGCACCCATGTTCCTCAATCTGTTCCGATTCAGTCAACAAGCATAGGAGTCCACCAATCACAGGCTCCGTCCGTCATCCAACCTTCATTTTCTCAACCACTTATTATCTCACGACTTTGCTGCATACACGAGGCTCCTTCACAAAAATACCCCACCGGCGTCACCGAGAATGCTGGTTACTCCTCTTATCATCTATCAATCAACGAGATGAATCCCCGTTGACACCTCAACAACATCCAACATTTACTTCTTATATAGGACATGCCAGTCTGCCTCCTCCTCAATCTGACGTGGTTCAAATTCTTTTCAAGAAAATCACAGACTTGGAAGCCTCCACCAAAGGGGCTCATCCTTCATACTCTTTTGAAGAAGTGTGTAATGAACCCATTCACCCCTCAGTGGCTTTTAAGCCTTATCCTCCCCAATGGGAACTTCCTAAATTTTCAAAATTTCATAGTCGGGAGGACCCTCAACAGCATTTGCGAGCATTCAAACATGCTTGCTACCTCATAGTCCAGGATCAGGAGCTTATGCTCCGTACTTTTCCTATGTCTTTAGCAGGTCCTGCTTTAGACTAGTACAATAACATTCCTCAACATTCCTTGTTTTCTTTCTCTCAATTGGCCCAGATGTTTGTTGAAAAATTTTCAATAAATATCACGCATAAGATCTCGATTACAGATCTTTATAACATTCGTCAATTCGATGATGAGTCTATTGCAGACTTTGTCGCTCGTTGGAGAGGGATAATAAACCAATTGTCTTTCTCCCTTCCTCAATCCCAACAGATCGAGTTGTTTACTCGATCTTGTGCTAATCATATTTCTTCCACTTTAAGGATCTAGACCTTTCATACATTTGAAGAAGCCTTTACGATGGCATGCAAACTTGAGTCTCGCGCCATTGAACAAGGGAAGTTAAAACTTCGCTCTAAATCTAAACCAGATTTTTCTCGGTTTACCAAATCAAATCCTTCCACTTCTAAAGACAAGAATCAGGGATCCACCAACGCTATCGTATTAAAAACATCACGAGCCGATAACACTTCTAATCAAACACCACGAAGAGACTCCTCATCTTCTCGAAAAGGGTCCTCGTCATCTCGATCTTTCACTTCATTGGGGGAATCATATGCTTCTATCCTGGAAAAAATGTTGGAAGTCCACATGATCGAACTTCCCCCCATTAGGAATATTGATGAAAGCCAAGAACGTCCATTCTGGTATAGGGAAAATGACTTTTGTCATTATCATAGAACCAAAGGTCATGACATCGAACGATGTCAAACCTTCAAAAATCTTGTCCAAAAATTCATTGATAAAGGCGAGCTCATTCTGGATAACCCAAATGCTCCCCCAAATCAAGCGCTTGATGTTTTTAAGCAACCTTTTCCCAATCATTCCCCGAACCATGATGCTTCAGAGTCTCAAAAACCAAACACTCATACTATCAGCTTCATCTCTACTGAAGAATCTTCTTCTAAAACTAAGCCATCTGCGAACACATCGACCGAATCAGAACCTCCTTCCGCTTCGTTAATCGTTGGGATTCCACCATCTTCAGATAGCCCATCTTTGAATATTCCAACATTGTTAGATATGGATTCACCTCTCTCTGCTTCTTTGTCTAATCTTCCATCCATACCCGAGACAGTGTCATCCTCATCTGTCTCATCGTCAGACATTCTTTCAATGCTCGAGGCAATTACATCCCTTCGAGTTTCCACCATGGATACATCCACTTCTGTTTCTCCCATTTTTGCTGCGACTATGCCCTTGGTGAACGTACCTATAGTTGTGCCGACTTCGACGGAAGCGTCTTCGATTTTGACTCTTCCTGTTTCCTTTCCTACAGTAGTTTCACCAATTCTATGTGCGAAGTAGTTCCTCAAAAGAAACTGCTTCTTCATCACTCACTTCTTCCATCACAAATGCTACTTTGCCTATTAAGGGAAAATCTAAAGAAGAAGCACCAACATCTATACGCTCGGTTCCTGAACTTAGACCGAGACAACCGAAATCTAACGTTGCGTCATCAGTACCTCCCCATTTGCTTCCCCCGAAAAGGTTACAATCACCTTATGCGGTTGAAGTTGTCACCATCCCTGAAAAAGGAAAGCCCATATTTCAAACCATCAAGACTCTTGGTGCTTTCCCGCAAAAATCTCTCTCGCCTCATAAAAGATTGGATTTGTCCGCTGAGAAGGCGTCTTCTTCTACAAACTTATCAAAACCATCATCTTCTTCTACAACACATTCTTCACTAGCACCTCGAAAAGTGGACTTACCTACTAAAAAGACGTCACCTCTCTTATCAGAATCATCATCTTCATTACCAAAAACCAGGACACCCTCTGTTCCTCCGATTACACCTACTTTGGAAGCTTCTCCCTCATCTAAATCGACATCATCTAAATCATCATTAGTTTCGACCAAGCAGCCTCCCTTATCTCTGAAGACCACAACACTTGTCACATCTCCATCATCTTCAAAATCTATTTTAGGGGCTCCTCCTCCACCGAAATCAATCATGTCTCACTTACTTCCATCTCAAGCGCCTAAGGCTACTCCTCCAGATGTCCAAAAAAATAAGATGATCCCTAAAAAGACTGTCAAACCTAACATGCAGGTTCTTTTACCTCGGCAGTCTGTTAAAGTAAAAGAGGCACCTTCATCATCTCTGTCCTCATCTTTGTCTACCGGGTTCTATACTAAAATCCTTCGCCAACTTATCCAATCTTCATCCATATCTCTTCCTCCGATTAAACCCTATAACCCTAAAGGAGTTAAACCTACCTGGTTTAACTCTGATTTGATTTGTGCTTACCACTGTACCCCAGGTCATGATACCGAGGGATGTAAAGCTCTTCAATCTATCATCAACAGCCTTTTGGAAGAAAGTGATCTTTTGCTGGAGGAGGAGAAACAAGCACCTCATGTCATCTTAGCTCCATCTGAGCCCCAACGATCTACTCAGGCCTCTACTTCTAGTGATTCCACTCCAAATGATCTTCTACCTTCTCAAATCGACACAATTCATATTGCCACTAGAGCCCAACAGTATGATAATCCATCCTCATCTATAGCATCTCAACCACGGGTTGTTATTTTTGCAGCCCCCGAAGGAGTTCCTCCTTCCTCATTAGCCCCAAGACCTCGGGTCTCTATTCGTGCTTTGCACCTCGGGCTCAAATTCCCGTGTCAGTTGAGGAGAGTGTTATGAAACAACTCACCCAGGCTCCGGTCAAAATGTCTCTTTTTGACCTCATTCAATCCTCTCCGCAACATCGCCAGGCTCTGATTGATAATCTGCGTCGCATTGCAGTAAATTCAGATGAGCCCCACCCCTTCGATTTGGTTGTTGGATTGAATAGACCATCAACCACCATTTCTTTTGAAGATTCGGAAATTCCTCCCCTTTCTTCAGAGGATTTGGAGGCTCCCCTCTTTATCACAGTCCAAATCGACAACACTACATTAAAACGCATTATGATCGACAGTGGTGCTGCACTCAACGTCATCTCCTCGCACACATTCGAGCAACTTAAGTTACGAAGAACGTAGTGTCACCCCCGCCTTTCGCTCTTCGATCATTTAACGATCAGCTAGCAGTTACTTTAGGAACTGTGGTCCTACCCATTCGAGTAGGTAAGAAGTTGCTTCATGAACTCTTTTACATTGTTGAAGGGAAATTCCACTATAATATGATCCTCGGACGCTCCTGGATTCGTGCAATGCATTGTGTCCCATCCACCCTCCATCGATGCTTAAAATATCAATATGAGGGAAAAATCTATACTCATCCAGGAGATCCTTTTCCTTCCGCACAATGTGACATGACCACAAGGTCTGCCCCTCTAAAGGAAAATGCTTGTTCTCCTGACGGGGCCTCATCTTCTTCCATACCTGCAACCAAACTACTGGATGTACAAAATTTAGAAGAGACATTCCAGCATTTCTCACTAGGAGAGCTTCCTCTCCTTTCTTTTGACACCCATCTCAAACCTAGTGAGTATGGTAGACCAGACAAACAACTTGAATATCAGCCAGGTCTTGGTCGCATCGTCACCATTGGTCTGCCCAATCAACAGACTAATTTCATTTACGGTGGTCTTGATACGCCTCACTATTGCCGGATTCTCCTCCTAGGACCAAACCTTATTTAACAGGGTTCGATTGTCTACAGAATCCCACGTTTGCAAAAACTTATTTATATCGATGCGCGTGGAAGGGCTTTGGCTTAGGTAAATATGAACAAGGTGTGCATGACCTCGCGTCCATTCCAACTCTCAAGCCACATCAAAAATTTGGTTTAGGATTTAAACCTCTTTCAAAAGCCACCGTCACTGTTCTCGATGAGCCTCTTCCTATTGAGGAACCATCTTCTCCCGCTAAGTCAGAAGCATCACTCGATGTGGACGATGCCATTTCCATCCCGTCTAACTTTTTTTTTAGTCAATACCATTTCCTTAGGGCCACTAGCCTATAAGACTAATGACAGGTCCACTTCCATACCGTTAATTTTCCCTGAAATAGTTGGAGACGACTCTCCTACTATCAACACTATCCACTGTGCGGATGATGATTCTGTCCTCACCTATCTGGGGGCAGAGGATTCCTATCTTCCTAAAACCATTCCTTCTGACACGTCTACGCTTCTCAACGAAGCCACTGTCGACCTTAATATAGGGACTTCTAAAGACCCTCGCATCATTAAGGTCGGCCAATCCCTTAATCCACAGGAATTAGGAGACTTTACCACTTTTCTTTCCAACCATCATCAAGATTTTGCTTGGGCATATGAGGATATGCCAGGACTCGATCCCGATATTGTGGTCCACAATATCGTTACTCTTCCCGACATCAAACCGGTTAAACAAAAATTGCGTAAAATGCACCCTAGAGTAGCCCTTCTTGTTAAAGAAGAATTGCAGCACTTGCTCTCGGCTAACTTCATCCAACCCATCGATTATCCACAATGGGTTTCTAATGTAGTACCAGTAACTAAAGCTACTAGGAAAATTCAAATTTGTACCGACTTCCGGGATCTTAATCTTGCTTGTCCAAAAGATGATTTTCCTCTACCTAATATCGACCAACTCGTGGATTTAACTGCGGGTCATGAGATGCTTTCTCTTATGGATGGTTTCTCTGGGTATAATCAAATTCTCATCGCACTAGAAGACCAACATAAGACTTCTTTCATAACTCCTTGGGGGACCTTTTGTTATCGTGTCATGCCTTTCGGTCTTAAGAACGCAGGAGCAACCTATCAGCGAGCAATGACCTACATCTTCCATGATCTCTTACACAAAACTGTGGAAGATTACGTCGATGATCTCCTCGGTAAATCCAAATGTCGTCAGGATCATCTTTTCATTCTTGCACCTCTCTTTGAGAGGCTTATTCACTTTTGTCTTCGTCTAAATCCATCTAAGTGCGTGTTTGGCATTCTCACTGGTAAACTTTTAGGTTTTATCATTTCCATTAGGGGTATTGAAGTAGACCCCGCAAAAATAAAAGCTATCCTTGAGATGCCTCCCCCTTCTAACTTAAAGCAACTCCGCAGTCTCCAAGGACATCTTCAATCAGTGCATCGTTTTATCTCACAATTGTCGGACCGTTGTCAACCTTTTCATCATCTCCTCCGTAAGAATGTTCATTTTGAATGGGATGAACATTGCCAAAAGGCCTTCGATGATCTCAAAGCTTATCTTCTTTCTCCACCTGTGCTTACACCTCCACGCGAGGGGGAGCCTTTCTATCTTTATATCTCTGTGACTGACCATGCTCTGGGAGCCATGATCTCGCATCGGGACGCTTGCGGTAAAGAACAAGTTGTCTATTACATCGTCACGTGCCCTCTCATGAGTATGAAACACGTTATTCCGAAGCTGAAAAGCTGTGTTGTGCTCTCTTCTTCGCAACTTCTAAGCTTCGTCATTACCTCCTTAATCACAAAACTTACATTGTCACAAGTGTCAATCCACTCAAGACAATTCATGCGAAGCCTTATCACAATGATCGTATCACTCGTTGGCTCATGCTTATGACAGAATTTGATCTCGAGTTTATCCCGCAAAAGTTCTATCAAGGGTCAGGTCATTGCAGATCAATTAGCTGATGCTCCTCTTCCGGACACTCAAGTCCCCCTTGCTCAATTCCCCGATGAATATATCCAACAAATTGAATTTGGTCTATCTCCATTTAAAGTAAAGCTCTTCTTTGATGGATCCAAATGCCAGCAAGGGGGAGGTGCAGGTTTCGTGATGATTCCTCCTTGGGGTACGCCTATCCCAGTCGCACACAAATTGAACTTTGAGTGCACCAATAATATGGCTGAATATGAAGCTCTTGTCTTGGGTCTTCAAAATTCCATTAATCTCGGCGCTCGTCATATTGACATCTTTGGTGATTCTGAACTCATCGTTAATCAAGTCACGGGTGTCTATCAATGCAGGAATGATATCCTTCAAAAATATCGTGATATCGTTCTCGTTCAACTCCAATCTTTCGATAAATTCACTATCCAAGCTATTCCTCATACTGCTGAATCGATTCGCAGATACAATGGCTTCATTAGCCTCACTTATCCCGCCTTTTACCGAGGACTCGTGACTTTATGTGGCTGTGCAACGATTAGATCAACCATCTCATCTTAGGCAACTAACTTCAATCCATGTTGTCACAACCCATACTCAGGATGAGTGGTATCAACAGATCATTGATTATCTATCTCATTCGGTGCTTCCTCCTGATCTGACTTCCAATGGTAGAAGATCTTTTATCCTACGTGCTAATCACTATACTATTCTAGGCGAGATCCTCTACAAACGCGGCTTTGATGGTATTTTGCTTCGGTGCCTCAAAACCCTTGAATCATCTAAAGCTATCCAAGAGGTCCATGACGGTATCTGTGGTGGACATTTTAGTGGCTTGGCCGTAGCTAAACGCATCTTACGTTTGGGATATTATTGGCCTTCTCTTAATCGAGATTGTTGTGAATACACTAAGAAATGTGTCAAGTGTCAACAACATTCCAATCTCACACATATCCCTAGTCAAGCTTTACAACCTACAGCGGATTTGTGGCCTTTTTCGCAATGGGGTCTTGATCTCATTGGTCTCATCAATCCCCATTCTTCACAGCGTCATCATTCTATCATTACTGCCACTGAATACTTTACTAAGTGGGTGGAAGCTATCCCTCTTTCTTCAACAAAAGCTAAACCCATAGTTGATTTTGTCTATCAACACATCATTTGTCGCTTTGGTGTTCCACACAAACTCATCACAGATAACGGTAAGTCTTTCAAGAACGTTGATTTGCAGAACCTCTGCGACGCTTTCAATATCAAACTCAGCTTTTCTTCTCCATACTATCCTCAAGCTAATGGTCAGGCCGAAGCTTCCAATAAAACTTTGTGTAATATCCTCGCAAAGGTAACTAGTCGAGCTGGTAGGGATTGGCATTTACATATCCCTTTTGCTCTCTGGGCTTATCGGACTAGCATTCGTACTCCTACTGGTGCTACTCCCTTCTCTCTCGTCTATGGGTCTGAGGCTGTTCTTCCTTTGGAAGTCCAAATCCCATCTCTCCGTGTTTCTCTTAGAGAATTTGTCTCTGATGAGGACTATCGTCAAAATCGTCTAGCACAACTTGAATTATTAGATGAGCGGTGTCTCAACGCTCTTGAACATCATCAAGTCTATCTTGAGCGTGTCAAACGTGCTTATAACAAGCACTTGCAGCACCGTGACTTCAAAATTGGTGATCTTGTTCTTAAAGAAAATCAAAATGTCACTACACTCGAAAGGAGTCAATGTGGTAAGTTTGCTCCCAACTGGATGGGTCCGTACGTTATCACTCATAAATATGGGTCTGGGGCTTATCGTCTATCTTCCATGGATGGTATACCTGAAGTGGAACCTCTTAATGCCTTGCATCTACGGCCCTTCTACTGTTAAAATCTATCTTACACAAATCTAGTCGCAAGACAGATCTTTCATCCATCTAACAACCAGTCATATACTTTCATGGTGATTCGAAATTATGTGGTTCTCCGCCTATTGTCTTTTTTACCTTAAATATGAGTATCGCGGCTCTACTCATAGCATTTTTCTTCTGGATATGTTTCTCCTCATGGTAGGAACACCTTAATCACCGTTTCATTTGTCCTAAGTGCTTATCTTAATCGGATCTACTCGGGGCATGAGTGCGTGCTCTTTATACGTTTTCTTCCCCTCTATCTGATCTATCTAGGTCTAAACTCAGCTTCTTCCAAAAGTTTTCAAAAAAAAAAAAATAGACTGATCCCTTGAAGGATAGCTACCCATACAATCAAATGAATCAAAAGATATAGACCATGCCCTCGAAGGATGGCTATCATTAAAATTCAAAATACAGACCGCTCCCTTGAAGGACGGTTGTTTCTCAAAGGAATACTCAAGGCTTCTTGCATTGATCAGCCTTTCAGTCAGTTTATACACTTTTTAGCATCACTGAAAGACTTCCCGTATTGATCAGTCTTTCCATATCTAGCAAACTTCCCGCATTGATCAGTTTGCTTTTCTGCCAGAAATCATGAAGCTGAGATATAAGACCTTTTGTCGATCATATGGAGAATCCTATTTTCCCAGTATGAACATGTATTCTGTCCCTTGTAAATTTCGACAAGATACCTACTTACTGCTCCTTCCGTTTCCCTCCTAAATCTGGTTTGCGGCTAGTTAGTGTCAGGTTTATTTTAACCTCATATAGGGCCTTGCATGCATGATCTTTTGGTTTCCTATCCAGATTCTATTTATGGTCGGTTGGGAGTCCAGCTTATCATTTTTTTTCTTATCTGGGTGTATTTCCTTTATTTCTAATCAAGGTCGTTTTCATTACATCCTTGGCTCTCGCAGAGAGTATTCCCCATTATTATTTGTTATTCATCTAGTTAAATTGACATTTCACATGTTAATTTAATCAAAATTTATCATCTATCTAATTTCATCTTATCTACTTTGACATATCAAAGCATGTATTGTCAACACATGTGGATCTGCCTATCTATTTTCATCAAAATTAAATTAACATCTCAAACATATCGAATCTATCAATCCCATCTATCCATCAAACCATCTAAAAACTTGTACATCCAAGTTACACTACATCTATCTATATCTATTTTTCATCAAAATTAAATCCATACATCAATCACATCTATCCATCTATCCATCAAAACATCTAAAAATATGTACATCCAAGTTACACTACATCTATCTATATCTATTTTTCATCAAAATTAAATCCACATATCAATCACATCAAATTACATCACGTCTATCTATCCTCTATGTCTATGTTCATCCAATCACATCTATTTATCATCTCTCAGCATATGTCTACATCCATCACAATTACGCTACATCTATCCATGTATATCAAAATTAAAAGCAGGAGAACAATCATATGACAAAGGAAATGATGAATCTATATATATACATGAGTGTCTGTACAACAAAAAATGGGTGGCTCTCAATCAAGCCATCTATAAAATGCCTTCCAATCGAGGCTACATCACTACACTGATACAAAATACATCAATCTCTATATCGTAAATTTGATGCGTGGAGGACACTATCTCCTCCACCCTCCTCTGGACCAGGTTGTCTCTCTCACGCCGCCACCTATCGAGCTAGACGCACCTGCTGCTGGAGGCCTCTGCCCACCTCGGTCTCTCCCGGTGCTCCCTCCCTCTGATGCCCCGCTCGCTGTGGCCGTCACTGATCTCCTCCTCGCCCCGTACCGAGGCACATCTGGGGCATGCTACACTAGGGCATCCTCGTAGTATCTCACCTCAGCGAGGAGAGACTGATATGTACTCAAGCTCACGGTACCAGGTGCTCGTAGTGGTCTGTCGGTGCTCTTGGTGGTGCCCCTCCTATGGTCATGCCCTGTGTCCCAGACTCTGACATGGTACCTGTCTCCCCATATTTGGCCCTGAGGGCCTCCCTATGTCGATGGTAGCGATCCCTCTGCTGGATCGCTGTATCTCGCTCCTGGCGAGTGGTGTCTCTCTCCAAAATTAGGGCATCCCTCTCCGCTGTCAGAGCTCTGATCTCCTCGAGAGCCGCCTGGTGTGTATGTGTCAGGGTGGCGTGCTCTCCCTCCAGTCTCTCCAGCACTGTAGCCATATCCTCCTCATCGGCATCTATAGATGCCGGAAGGTGTCGTGGTAGCTCTGTCGCATACCATGCCGCATAACCATCATCTACTCCAGCATCATCATCACTATCTATGGAGGGTGGGGCCTCTCTCAATGGATCTGCCGGAATCAAAATCGGCAGATCAGTCTCTCTGTTGTCTCGCCTGTAAGGCCTGTAAGTAGTCGGCACTATCTGTACTAGGCTGAACTATCTCAATACCCGTATAAACGGGACGCACTCCCACATGTCAGGCCTGCGGCCCCTAACCACCCTGCTCCATCTCAATGCCACCAAGTGAGCATCTGACCGGCCCATGTCGAAATACCCGATATGGTCTCCAGATGACCTGCTCTAGTGTCAGCGTCCTGAAATGCTCGGTATACCAATCTGCGGATCTCCTGTATCTCCCGAGGCCATATCGGCCCGCCATCGCTGGAATCCATAATCAATAGCTCCCACTTTGCTCTGGCATCCAAGGAAGCCGGATGGCACGATCACATTATATGCTCATATGCCCAGCAATGGAGCACAAAACTGACATCGATACCTGTCCTCCGGCCAGTGGTATACATCCATAACTCATGATATATCTGAGCTATCAAGGCATCAGCAAAGGCGAACACCTGTCTGAACTGCAGGATGTCACAAACGCAATCTAGTAACAACAATGGGAATCTCCCACCTCCTGAATCGGGTAGAGCAAAATAGGAGATCGCCATCTGAATCAAAACTATACGTCTGCTCCACGAGAACATCTTATGCATCTTCTTTGCGAGGCTATCCTCACTGCCCCGGACACTATCTCTGAATCGTCTGCCCTGTCTCCATACAATCGAACTAGGGCTCTCTGCTGCTGCTCTCATGGCGTAATCTCTATCGGGTCCCCAGTGATCGGCAGCCTCAAAATCCTGTATATATCCTCATGGGTGATGGTCATCTCACCCGTCCTGAACCAAAAAGTGCAAGTCTGGCTATCCCATCGTCGCACTAGTGCTCACATCAACTCTACATCTCGCGGCACTCGTCTGTAGTACCGAAAGCCCCCGAGCCCGGCTAACTCTAAGTGGCGCCAATCTGCATCAGTGACGTCAGGGAGAATGGTCTCCAGTAACTCGGGAATAGCATCCCTCATGTGTAGTACCTCTCGTGCCTGCATCCACGACATCAAGAGCAATATTAGCTTCATATTTACCCAAATCCGAACATCCAAAACAAATTTTATCATTTTCATCCAGAAGTCTTGTCCAATCGGCGTCGATTAAATACAATCGGCGTCGATCTTATTAGTCGACGCCGATTGAATTCAATCGGCGCCACTTTCATAAAATCGGCGTCGATTCTACCAATTGACGCCGATTGTCAGGCCGGTTTTAATTACACTCTGGCCTCCCACCAAACAAAACCAAAAATTAAAAAAATAAAAAATATATAAAATAATAAAATAAATACGACGGGTTCAAGAAGAACCACTTACCCCAGGTCGTGTCCTCCTCCACTTCTGACCGCTTCCAGAGGCTTCCATGGTGCTCAAATCCAATTTTTGACTCTCTCTGAATCAATCGTCATGGTGTAAATAAATCGTTCACATTTTCCATTCACATATTTATATGTGCTTTGAACGGTCGGCGCCGATTTTTTTGGGTCGGCGCCGTTTATTTAGGTCGGCACCGATTAGTGTGATCGCCGTGATTTTTCCATCTCTTTGCCATAGTGTTGATGCTTGGCTTATTTATCTGGTCATTATTGTGCGCTGAATGTTGCCTTTTGGCACATATTTTCGATATCACCGTCCATTTCGAGTTTGTTCCCTTTGCGTGGGGCACTCGTACTTTTTGGCAACTTAGAGTTAACGGGTCTGTAGGCACTAACGTCGTCTGCTTTGCAGACCATCTGGTTGTCCCTACCAATGTGTCTCTCTTTAGATGCTGACTATTTTTCCGCTCTCCTTACACTCATGGGTCTGTAGGTACTAACGTCGTCTCATGAGGAGACCATCTAGTCTGCCCTACCAATGTGAGTTCCTTAGGTGGCTGCCTCTTTATTCATGTTTGTGCATCATTAATGATCAGATCTACTCCAGACATCCAGCTGGGGCATCCCGCGTTTTCATCTACCTTTTTCAAACTTGGGATCGTTTGTTCTATCACCCATCCCATCCCTAGTTTGAGGGGGAGCACATCATCACTTTTTCTTCCTTCCTTCCATCTCCTTGTTTTTGTCTCATAACCTTGCTTATCGCAAGTTACTTGACAAAAAGGGGCAAAATGTAGACACCTAAAATTGGTTATCCAATTTAGTGTCCCTCGTGCGCATTTTCTCTCTCAGGTAACCTGGGGCACGTTTATATCACCACTATCCCCTTGGGGTATTATTCAATTTGTGATTTAAACACCTATCCTAAGTTTAATTCACCCCATTATGTTTTACCCGTGAGTAATTAAATATTAACTATTTAATTACACCTTTTCACATGTATCCTAACCACTTATCTACCCCATATCTATCCTATCCATATATCCCCCCTATTTCTCCTCCTCCCAAAGCGGGATATTTCCCATATTTGAGGTGGAGGGATCACTCTTATCTTTCCAGAAATCGCTCATTTTGGCCGTGTCGAGTTCATTCCAGTGATCGACACCGACCGGTACTCGATCGACGCCGATTTTTTGGAGCGGCGCCGATTATAAATAGAAGCCCAGAACTCAGTTCTGGAGGCACACAGAGAGAGACAGATCGTGAAAGAGACACAGATTGTAAGAGAGAGAACGAGAGATCTTTGCGCATCTAGTGTGAACATTATCTATCGAATGAGAGTGGATCTTTTCCAAATCAATCCCTAAGAGGAGCACCATTACTCTGCTCTTATCACATCAACATCGCACATCTCCATTGATTTTCTGGTGACTCTGTTCCTGCACCCAGCACGGGTGGAGTCTTGCTAGTATCTCTCTGGCTTCCGCAGATCCAGCAGACGTTGACGATCTTGCCTTCATTTTCCGATTTCCAAATCTTCTCACACTTTGTCTCGGATCGACGCCGATCTATATCGATCGATGCTTGATTTAAATCGATCGGCCTTGATCTGAACCAGTCGACGCCCGATTCTACATAATCGACGCCGATCATCCTGCAGACAGGTAAAAGGACACAGGTAACACAAATCCAGCTTTGTTTTCACAGTTCCCTGTTTTCTGTTGCTTTCTGTCTGCTGTTTAGATTCTGTTTATTACTTTGATCAGAAAATCTAGTCCTGTACGTACATCTTTTATCATGTATGCTTCTTTACTTAATTGAAAACGTGGACTGACATCTGAGGGAGCTTACCACTTCTCGGACCCGCTTCTCGGGCAGTCCACCTAAATATCTTTTAACGTGGTCTTTTTCTGTCAAGCATCGGTGTCTCGCAGGTTACTTGGATCTACTGTGCAGAATTACTCGTGTGCGCCCGTCTTATCTACATCGGCTTCCTTATCCGTCTACATCTTCGGATCTTGTCCATCAGGTATCGATTTCATTGGAGTTTTTCAGGGTTTTTGTGTTTAGTTTGGTGCATTAACTTGGACAGGTAACAAGCACGAAATTATTGATCAACATTAGTGCTTCATAACCTTCTTTTGCCTCTGTAAGCATATTGTCCATTCCCATTCACATTACGATATCATTTCACCTCTTGTGTTTACTCTAGTCACCACCACCATTCCACCTACCTAGACCTCTCTCACTCCTACCTCTAGCACCACTCCCGCTAATATCTTTGATGATGTTATCTTAATCTATGTAATAACTATTAGTTTTGATGATGAATTTGATATTATAGAGCTTAATGATGACACATTATGTAATCTTAACTTTACTCCTATTGAGATTGATGAGACACATTTCAATGATACTTTTGTTGTGGTGTCCCCAAATTTCACCACGAAATGGGACTACCCATTTGAAATATTTTATTCTTTTAAAATAACGGGTCTTTTCATGTTTTTATTTCCAGAAGATGTCTGTATTATGTTAGGATATTCTCAGTGAATCATATGAGCCAATTTTGACAAATACCCAAATGCCCAAACTCATTTTATCCCTCCACCAAGTTTTGTCTGTGGGAAATTTTTATTTAATTATTTATTGAATAAATAATGCCCTGTTTGAAGTAAATTGTGCTCTGGTTGAATCTTGTTGAACATTTCCATGCCAGGTATTCACTCATCTCAACAGGTTTTTACTAGGAATGAATTCGGGGCATTGTCTCGCAACTTCGCAACGTTTTTCACTTTTTTATTTCTTTTGTGTTTTTCTTTGGTTTTCTCCATTATTTATCTGTGAAATTCCCTAGGTCAATTCCTTTGCCAGTATAGTCTATTTAATTTCTTGAAGCATCGGAGATCATCTACCGACACAAAGACTGGAAGGAATCACCTCAAAATGCAAGTTTGGTGACCAAAAATGATGAATTCGTGCACAAAAAGCCTCTCCCGTAAGTCCCATTTTCGAATTAATGAGTGTAAGCTACGATGGGATTTTTGTTATGGTGTCCTTAAATTTCACCACGAAATGGGACTACCCCATGTTAAAAAAATTGTGCTTTTAAAATGGTGGTTCATTTTGTGTTTTTATTGCTGGAAGATGTTTGTATTATGTTAGGATATTTCCAAAGTGAATCACATTAGCCAATTTTGACAAATAACCAAATGCCAAAACTTGTTTTATCCTTTCGTCAAGTTTTGTTTGGGAAAATTATATTTAATTATTTAAAGCCCCGTTTGAAGTAAATTGTGCTCCGGTTTAGCCCTGTTGAAGTTTTGCATGTCAATATTCACATATACTAGTAGGGTTTTCACCAGGAATGGATCCTGGGCTTTGTCTGTGACTTCTGGCAACGTTTTTCATTTTTATTATTTTTTGTGTGTTTTTCTCTGTGAAATTCCCCTAGGTCAATTCCTTCGCTAGTACAGTTTGTTTTCTTGCCTGGAGTATCTGGAGATCATCTATGGCTGCCATGCCAAAAGGAATCACCTCGAAATTCGGTTCTCTTTAAAAAGACAAAGTCATGCACAAAAAGCCTCTTCTGGACAAGTCGCATTTTTGGGAATGGATGGATTTAAGTTGTAGTGGGATTTTTGGTCGCAACAGGCAAGTGGGAATTTTGTACCTGCCTTGTAGGGTACTTTTTCCCATGAAGGAAAAGTCACTTAAGTTACGATGGGAAAATTAGAGGCAAGGCAGGCGGGAATTTCTTACCTGCCTTGCAGGGTGAAAATTCCCATTATAAAATAAAGAAAAATCACTTAAGGCATTGATGGGAATTTCTTACTTGCCTTGCAGGGTAAAAATTCTCATTATGGAAGTCAAACAACTTAAGTGGATGAAGGGATTTTTGGAGCTGCAGTGCAGGTGAATAATCCCATTAAAATTTGACTTTTAAACAAAGAAATCAGCCATGCTAAAAAATGCGACCCCTTTTGGAATTAAAGAATGATTTTAATTGCATTAATTAATAGTTCTTATTCCTAATTTTGGCACTCGAGAGTGAGGAAGAGTCAATGCATGTGGAGAAGTCAAAGAAGACTAGAAGATGAGGGCTGAAAATAAATAAAATTTATTTATTTAATGGCAACCATGAGCATTCAAATTTTGGGCGCCCAAGTTGGAGGAATAAACATGTTTGTTTATTAATTAATTGCCAGGAATAACATGGACAATTATTAGAAATAGAATGTTGAGGGTTATATAAGCATGGGCTGCCATAAGTGAAGGTGTAATTAATTCTTTTTGCAAAGGATTGCAGCCTGGACAGTTTTGGCGCCCAAGGAAGGAGAATTTTTGCATTGAAGTTTATTTTCCACTGTTGGGAAGCTTCAAAGTTTGGCACCTATGGTTGGAGGAGCTTGATTTAAGTCTTGTTAATTATCTGCATCTTGGTATGAGTTCCCAAGTGAAGTTAAAATATTTACGCTTGCTATGCATGCAAGTAAAGCCTCAAATTTTAGGGCAACAAGCTTAATATGCAGATTTTTGTGATAAAAATCAAGTGTTCATGCTCTGGAATCTATCTTTGTCTAAATTAATTGCAGGTATTCATTACAGGTGCTTATATAAGAGAAGGGGAGCTTAAATCAATGTCAGATACATTGAATATATCTTCTGAATATGAAGAAATCCCCAGATCTCCACCGATTGTAAAGAATTACGGCTGAATAAAAAGAAAAAGAGTTGCTTAGACAAAGATTGCTCTAGCCAAGGCAAAGCAAGATGAATGAGAATGATCAAGCGAGAATCGCATAGATTCTCGGATTTTCTCAAGTCAATGATACAAACATGGGCCCCTGAACCTATCACTGATTTAATTGTCAGATCTACACAAGTCGATCCAATTGCAAAGGCTTCCGGCGAAAAATCATCCTCTTGTTTTTAACGCAGCTCATGTAGAAGTCGGTGCATGGAGAATTCCTTCCGGATCTTTTACATGTGCTCCCAATCTTCCTATTGAGGCCTTGAATGAATTTGCATTCACCCGAGTGCTTTCTAGAATTTTTAATTGCTCATATGCAATTAAAAATAAAAATGATGAGTTATTTATGGCAAACATTGCACTGATGCATGTACTGGAGAAGAACTACAAAAGCTTCAAGGATAAGAGGGAAGACATGTTAGCAGCAACACCCGTAAGCAAAATCACAGTTAGTTGCTTCCAGATCCAGTTTGGTGAGAATCAAAGGCAAAAGAATCAACTGCATGCAGAATATGAAAAAGAACAAGACTGCAGCTTTCCTCTTTCTTCTTTCTCTTATTTCCTCTAACAAAGTAATTGAGTGATCAATTAAATTATAAAACTTAAGTGATCGGTTTAAAATCCATTACTTGAAGAAGTCAATTACTTGGAAATAGGTGGCATACATGCAAAATAGAAGGTTCTATTTTTAGTTATAAATCATGCATGTCATGCAAAGAGGAATTTGAGGAGGGAGATTGCTAGTTGTTTCCTTTCCGACTTCCACATGTGCCAGTTCACTAAAGGCTTCCTATTTGTAATTTCCCCTCTACATGTTATAAGTAGAGGAAGAACCTACGGGTTAAAGGATTATAATTTGTAAGCAACATTCTTGTGTTCCAGACTTTGTGCTAAAACCCCTGATAGCTATTTGAAGCAGAGGAATAGAAATGAGCATATTTTCGAAGAACTTTGTGTCAATCTGCATTTTGTTTCTAACTTTTTGTCTTAGATCTATTCATAAACTTTGCGTTATTCTAGATCTAGATCTGAAAGTTCCCTTTGCTTATAATTATGTATGTTAATATCTATTTGTTCTATCTATGTGCATGCAATCAACTCTATAATCTATTGATTGGGTTGCACATCTTCCCTCTTTCATTCTGGTGTTTTTATTATTTTCCCCTTCTTTAGATATTTCCTTTCTTTTACAACTGCTTACTTGCTACAAAACTATACAACTATGATTCATGAGCTGCATGGTTAAAGTAATACCCACAAATATATACTAGCATATTTAATTGACAAATCTTACACGGGAGCCTCACCGGTAAATGAGGGAGATTTATCTCATGACTACCTAGGTTTTCAGCTATACAAAAATGTAGCCAATATGTTAGTTGTAGGCGTGCGAGAGTTTCTTACCCGCCTTGCAGGTACTTTTGCCATGAATTCAAAGTCACTTAAGCTGTGATGGGAAAATTAGAGGTGGCAAGCAGGTGAGAATTTCTTACCTGCCTTACAGGGTACTTTTTCCCATGAAGTCAAAGTCACTTAAGCTGCGATGGGAAAATTAGAGGCGACAGGCAGGTGGAAATTTCTTACCTACCTTGTAGAGTATTATTTCCCATGAAATCAAAGTCACTTAAGTTGCAATGGGAATATTAGAGGTAGTAGGCAGGTGGGAATTTCTTACCTACCTTATAGGGTAAAAATTCCCATTATAAAAGAAAATCACTTAAAGCACCATCGGGAATTTCTTACTTACCTTGCAGGGTAAAAATTCTCATTATAAAATTCAAACAACTTAAGTGAAAGAGGGGATTTTTGGAGCTGCAATGCAGGGTAGAAATTCCCATCAAATTTGACTTCCTATTTTTGGAAATTACCCTTGCTAAAAAATGTGACCCACCTTGGGTGAATAACAATGCAATTAATAATATTTATTAATGGTTTATTCACCCAATTTTGGCGCCATAAATAGAAGGAAAGTCAATGCAAGTGGAAAAGATAAGGAGAAGTCAAGGATGCATGCTAAAAATAAATAAAATAATTTATTTAAAAGCAACCAGTAGCATGCATGATTGGGCACCCAATTTAGGTGAATAAACATGATTGTTTATTAATTAAATTGTCAGAAATAGGAAGGGCAATTATTAGAAATAGAATGTTGAGGGTTATATAAGCATGGGCTGCCATAATAAAGAAGAAATTAATTATTTTTTATGAGGATTACAACCTGACATGTTTTGGCACCAAAAGGAGGATTTTGCATTAAAGTTTATTTTCCACTTTCGAGAAGCTTCCAGTTTTGGCACCTAGGGTTGGAATAGCCTAATATTGGTCATTCTGAGCATTTGCATGTTGGTATAAGTGCTCTGGTGAATTAAATAATATTTTTTCTTGCTTTGCATGCAAGCAAAGCCTCAAATTTTAGGGCAACTAGCTTTATATGCAGATTTTGGTGATAAAAATCAAGTATGCATGCCATGGACTCCATCTTTGTCTGAATAAATTACAGGTATTCATCACAGGTGCTCAAATTAATGTCAAGTACATTAAGTATATCTTTCGAATCTAAATAAATTGCCGAGATCTACACAAATTGATCTAATTGCAAGGGATTTCGATAGAATTAAAAGAAAAAAGCTCAGACAAAGATTGTTCCAGCCATGTTGAAGCATGATGAAAGAGAAAGATCAGCAGAATCATGCATAGCTTCCAAATTTTCTGAAGTCAATGATACAGACATAGGCCCTAAACCTTTCACTAATTTAATTGATAGATCCAGATCTCATAATTGTAAAGGCTTCCAAAAAACTTCATCCTCTTGTTTCTAACGCAGCCCGTGTAGAAGTCAATGCATGGAAAATTCCTTCCAGGATCTTGTGCATGTGCTCCCAATCTTCCAGTTGAATCCTTCATTGAATTTACTTGTATTTACATTCACCCAAAGTGCTTTCCAAAATTAAAAATTGCTTATATGTAATTAAAAATAAAAATGATGAGTTTTGTCTGAATTATTTACGGCAAACATTGCATTGGTGCATGTTCTGGAGAAGAACTACAAAAGCTTCAAGGATAGAAGGGAAGACAGGTCAAATGAAATACCTGCAATCAAATCACAGATCATGCATAACTTCCAGGATCTAGTGTGGTGAGAATTAAAGGCAAAAGATTCAGATGCATGCGAGAATATGGAAGAAGAACAAGACCGTGAGGGTTGTAGCTTTCTTCTTATTTATTTTCCTCTTTCTTTTATTTTCTCTCGACAAAGTAATTGAGAAATCAATTAAATTATAAAACTTTAGTGATTGGTTTAAAATCCATTACTTGAAGAAGTAAATTACTTGGAAATAGGTGGCAGACATGTAAAATAGAAGGTTCTATTTTTCAGTTATAAATCATGCATGTCATGCAAAGAGGAATTCCAGGAGGAAGATTGCTAGTTGTTTCCCTTTTCATAGCTTCCGCATGTGGGAATTCATTTAAAACTTCCTATTTGTAATTTCCCTTTATACACTATAAATAGAGGAAGAACCTACGGGTTGGATGGGAATTTGTAATCAGCATTATTGTGTTTTATACTTTGAGCTGAAACCCCTATTTCTGCAAAGCAGAGGAATATAAAAGAGATTTCCGAAGAAATTTGTGTCTACGGCACATTTTGCTTCTTACTTTATTTCTAGATCTGTTCATAAACTTTGTGTTATTATAGATCTAGATCTGAAAGTTTCCTTTGCTTTGAATTCTGTGCTTAATGATCTATTTGTTTTAATCTATGTGCATGCAATCAACTCTGTAAACTATTTCTTGGGTTGCACATCCTCTCTACTTTCTTCCGTTTCCTATTATTTTTCTCTTCTACAGATTTTTCCTTTCTTTTACAACTACTTACTTGTTGTAGAACCGTATAGCTATGGTTCATGAGCTACATGGTTAAAGTAATACCAAAAATAGATATTAGGACATATAACTGACAAAATATTACATGGGAGCCTCACCGGTAAATGAGGGATATTTATCTCATGAATGCCTAGGTTTTCAGTTGTGCAGAAAATCTAGCACCACTTCAATAATATCTTTGATGATGTTATCTTAATCTATGTAATAACTGGCGCTTTTGATGATGAATTTGATATCATAGAGCTTAATGATGACACATTATGCAATCTTAACTTCACTCCTATTGAGATTGATGAGACACATTTCAATGATATTTTTGTTGTTATTGGTCCCGGTGAATATCAGTTCAAACAACCCCCTTTTACTAATGTTATGGTACTTTATCAGGGGTTTATCCATGCATTAGATGTCATGCCATCTTCCTCACCCTCTCATGAGCAACATGCAGCAGCACTCCCATCTTTCACATGCACTCTTTTCATTAATAATGCTTATTGGCCACACATTCCATTTGATCCCACTAGTTTAAATATTGTTTGTACATATGATGGCTTAGCTCAGCTCGGATTTACACTTGACGATATACTTTTACCATTTCATTCTCCCCATTACTATCATAGATATATTTTCATCACTTCTACTTATGGACTTTATGTCTTCCATCTATATGTCTTTGATGTACGCACTTCTTGCATTTCTCCACTTACTCTTGGGAAATCTTGGCTTGATTACATTGGTGGCACCTTGGATCCTAATCATACGGATATCACATTTCCTATACCCTTTGTCATGTATCTATTTACGATGATTCATTTACTAGATATTCACAAAATCTTACTCTCTAGTATGCCCATGGGCCATGGTTGTCCCCTGCCACCTTTCACTGGTGAGGAATATGTAATGGGCATGTACAACTTACGCTGCAATGGCTCTTTACATGATCAACTTAACACTATTACGTACCAAGTCTCTGATGCATCTCCATTTGACTTCAACCATGAAAATGATAATCTCTTAGATGATGTCACTTGATTCAATTATACATCGTAGACTTTGGGGGAATCATGCTTACTTCCCCCCATGCCCATGTTCTTCGCATTCTCAGGCACCTCGCATTTATACTATTACACTATGTGCTTCGCATCTAGTGCTTTTCACTCATATTACATAACTTGATATACTTATATCAAGTCATCGCCCTATGATGCACTTTCATACTAAAATTCACACTTGACTATTGAGGGCATAATATATTCATGAACCTCACACACTACACATTTCACACATTTTGGATACATGACACATCTTTCTAGCATTGCATTCTCAACACATCACACTACCCTATGACGCACTCTAGTTCCATGGTTCATACTTGACTGTTGAGGGTCTAAATAAAAATGAACCTTACCTCACACATACTCGTTACGCTTTATGCTTTATCAATCATATATTTCTAGCACGTAATTCAAACTATTTCCCTATGATGCACTCTAGTTCCATGGTTCATACTTGATTTTGAGGGTCTAAATCTAAATTGAACCTCACCGGACTCACTCTCACTCTTCATGCTCTATGTTTTATTGACATATATTTCTAGTGCACAATTGAAACCATTTCTCAGTGACACACTCTTGTTCTATGGTTCATTCCTGACTGTCGATGGGTATTTTATAAATGAACCTCATCTCACACATACACATCCGCTTGAGGGGTACACTACTCCTATCATGATCACATTGCATTCCATTCCATCTCAATCATAACATACTGCATATCTTGGTCACATTTACTCGTGATTTCTTATACTAGTATACGTACACTTTGTTACGCATGTTAGACAGATACATTATATGTCATTATATTTTCTATATATACATGCATATTTGTAGACTTCCTATAGATCATTACACATAGCACAAATTCTTGGCATTGTACCTCTTACCAGTCCCACCGAGGCTCCTGGGGGCATCTACCTTTCATACACATTATAGGTGTTATCATTTCATTTTCTTACTTCCTATCTTTTTTTTTGGAATTGAGGGTGAATTGTGGGTGTTTGAAAGGACCCACATCCTTATACAATTGAGGATTTTTTTGAGAGGATCCAAAACCTGGTTACAATGAAGGGGACCACTAT
This sequence comes from Taxus wallichiana var. yunnanensis, assembly GCA_018340775.1. Classification (NCBI taxonomy): domain Eukaryota; kingdom Viridiplantae; phylum Streptophyta; class Pinopsida; order Cupressales; family Taxaceae; genus Taxus; species Taxus wallichiana. The sequence goes on from CM031241.1 coordinate 738,092,433, forward strand.
TAGGAACCCAATTAGAGCAACCATGAAACCATTGTGAAGATGCAACGACCAACGAAAATGGCCGCAACGAGTGGGACAACTATCAGTTATTAGAGGGAGAGGAACAACCACCAACATCAGCAGCGAGAGGAGTAGCCACCAGTATCAACAGCAAGTGGAGTAGCCACCAGGTGTCGGTGAGTGAGAGCATCAATAGTGAGTGGAGCAGCCACCAACGTCAACAACAAGAAGAGAAGCGAGAGGAGGAGCCACCGGTGTGTCAACAACGAGAGGAGCAACCACCGGTGTTAGCAAAGTGAGAGGAAAGCCACCAACGTTAGCAAAGTGAAGGAGTAACCACTAGTGTCAAGACGAGCAGAGAAGCCACCACTAGTGGCGAAACCACCTCTAAGGAGGATTTTTCCTCGGGGATTTGAACTCAGGTGGGCAAGAACATAACCATGTGACTTGACCGCATCACTCCCACCCCATCGGCTACTACTTCCTATCTTTACTAGTACACTACACTCTTAATATATACATGTCTTGACATACTTTCTATTTTTTTAACATATTAATGCATGCTTCATGTGCAGAATTTTCTTTGCAGAGTCTATTTTCTACCATGGTTTTCTGCTACTTTGTTTGCTACTATTTGTCATTAGTTGCCATTGTATGTCATTGTTTGGGGTGTTTTCCTATGAATTGTTTGTTCACCGCTTGTATGTTTTTGGCCTCTTCAGCCCTGATTGTCTTATGACATTGTGAGTGATGTCCCATGTTTGAAACCCTCTTTTCACGATCTACTTTTTCTTCTTTCTTGCTAGATTACACATTGTCTTCTATATGCATATTTGTCTTACTTGAACTAACACATGTTTCTAACCACTTTTTTTACATGTGCCTTGGTTTCTACCATGCACATTCTCTCCTCGTACATGACATCAGTTTCAAATCAACATTAGGTCCTCCTTTAGGCAGCATTCTCCTAGTGACATCGCATGCACAAAAATGAGGGAGACATGCATTAAGTGAATTTTTCACCTCATACAACAGTTCACAATCACAATACAATAAAAGTTGAGTATAGGATCGTTCATATATACGCCTTCAAAATGGCTCAGAACTTGACTTGGGTCTTTAATTTAGCACAGAGACTAGCACCTAGATCCAAGCACTAGTGCCTAAGCATTCCTGACCTTTCCTGGGTTCCCATGACTAGGGGCAGTTACAATCACTTTCTCATTTTGGCACAATTTTTGGCAGCTTTACACAAATGACTTTCACGAACAGAAATGGTCCTCCAACAATTAGCATGCATGTTATTTCCTTTTTTCTATTTGTGTTGGATCAAAATGGATTGAACTATAACAAAGAAGGATCACACCATTTGCAGTTGTGTATAAATCTTCGAGGAATTAGTCAGGGATGGAGAATAAAACTATACCTTTCTCCCCAACACTCTTCTGTCGTGGTGTGGGATTTCCCAAAAAACTCATTCTTGGCATGTGATCACCCAAAAAAATCATTCTTGGTGTGAGATTTCCCAAAAAATCATTCTTGTACAGCATTTCAGGAAACTTTCTATCCCCCTCACTCGACACGGTGTTAAGTTGTGAAGCTCAATTACTTTATATCAACATGCAATATCAAACTTGCAGAAAATACAGTAATCAACATCGGTTAAGGAGGGACTGACATCGGTCAGGAATGGAGGAACTGATGTTGGTTAGGGATAACCAACGTCGGTTACCTATGTATGAGTGTTTTAATTAACTCTCGGGAATTAGATCTATTTTTAGTATTAAAGCATATCTATTGATTGTAATTGCATGGCTAAGTGCCTAAGTTTGTATATACCTATATAAGCATGAAAGCTAGGGTTTAGAAGTAAGAATTAAGAAGAACTTGCAAAATTTGATGATTATTGTGAGAATAATTATGAGAGAGAGAATTCTTGGAGAAGAAGCAAAAGCTTGAGTGAAAGAAAGTATTGTACATCTGAGAGGTGTGGAAGATTGTAGATCTTCAATTGTATATCTTGTCAAAGCTTTGGATAATAGATTAGCTTGTTTCTTGGTGGATGTATCCCACACTGGGTGAACCACATTAAATATGGTGTTGATTTATATCTCTTTTTTTGTATATTCTTCTAGTAGAATATCCGCTTTTATTTACATGTATGCTTAAATTTGATATATTATTTGTACAACCGATGTTCTAACCCCAACAACCGGTATCAAAGCTTTGTTTGAGGGTTTTGTGTGTTCATAAATTTACTCACAGAGGGTTTTCTCGATTGAGTGAGAGTTATAAAAATGGAAAAAGAAAACAAATACAAGGTAAATAAGTTTAACAACCAAAATTATCAATTATGGAAGATGCAGATTGAGGATTATCTCAGTATCAAAGAGATTTGTATTTTCTATTGGATGAGAAGTCTATACCTACGAAGATGACTGATGAAGAATGGAAGATTATTGATGGAAAGGCTTTGGGATCTATAAGATTGAGCCTGACAAAATTTGTGGCTTCCAATATTACAGAAGTGACTTTAAAATTAATACCAATAGGGTTACACAGTAACCGGTGTCGATTTACCCCTAACCAACATCGGTCGGTTGAACTCGATATTGGTTATAGAAGATCCAAACTAACATCGTTTAATGTAATTGACATCAGTTACAAGTGACCAGCGTTGGTCACTGACAGATTTGGATACAAATGTCCAGGAGGTCCTGAATGAGCCTCTGATACCCCAAACTCCCGTGAGAAAGTCACGAAGGGTAACTAAACCTCCAGAAAGATTTACACCTTCTCTATTTTATTTATTATTGACTGATAATGGTGAACCAGAGAGTTTTGAAGAAGCAATGTAGGATAAGACTCACGTCTAGTGGGAGCATGACATGGATGAGGATATGGACTCCTTGGAACATAACCAGACTTTGGATTTGGTTAAGTTGCTACAGGTGTAGAGGACATTGCGGAACAAGTGGGTTTACAAGATCAAGGAAGAAGAGGGTGGATAGAAAAGGTACAAGGCAAGGCTTGTAGTAAAGGGATTTACATAGAAATCAGGTATTGACTTTAGTGAAATATTTTCTCCTGTTGTTAAGATGACTTCTATTTGTATTGTATTGAGTTTAGTTGCAGTACATGATTTGCATTTAGAGCAACTAGATGTGAATTTCCTTCATGGTGATTTGGATGAAGAGATTTATATGCAATAGCTACTTGGGTATGAAGTCAAGGGTAAGGAGAAATTAGTGTGCATGTTGAAAAAGAGCCTATATGGGCTCAAGCAAGCTCCAAGGCAATGGTACATGAGGTTTGATAGTTTTATGCATGAGCATGGTTACTTGAGATGTGAATCTGACCATTGTGTTTATTTCAAGAATCTTGAAAATGGGAGCTATAGTATTTTTTTACTATATGTGGATGATATGTTTATTGCAAGATCTAATATGCAAGACATTGGTGAGCTTAAGGGAAAGCTAGCTCACACATTTTCTATAAAGGATTTAGGAGCTACAAAAAGAATCCTTGGCATGCAAATACACAGAGACAGGAAGAACAAGAAATTGTGTTTGTCTCAGGAGGATTATATCTACAGGGGTATTATAATGGTTTAAGATGCAGAATGCAAAACCTGTTAATACACCTATTGTTGGACACTTCAAATTGAGAAAAGATCTGGTTTCCATCATCACATGAGGAGGTCAAATACATGACACAAGTGCCATATGCTTCAGCAGTTGGGAGTCTCATGTATGCTATGGTTTGTACTAGACCAGACATTGCATAGGTAGTGGGAGTTGTGAGTAGATATATGGCCAATCTAGGTAAAGAGCATTGGAAATTAGTCCAATGGATACTCAGGTATTTGAAAGGGACATATAGCATGCAATTATGTTATGGAGGGTTGGATATTTCATTATGTGGCTATGTTGATTCTGATATGGTTGGAAACATAGATGGTGGGAGGAGCACTCACTGGATATATTTTCATAGTAGGTGGGATGACAGATTAGGCCCGGATTTTGAGATTACGTAAGGTTGTGGCTTTGTCTACCACGAGGTAGGTAGAGTATGTTGCAGCTACGAGAGGCTAGCAAGGAAATGATATGGATAAGCAAGTTCATGGAAGAGTTGGGAAAGGAGCAAGATGATTACAAATTATTCAAAGTGATGTTAGAGTGCAATTCATTTGGAAAAGAACTCAGCATTTCATTTAAGAACAAAACACATTCAGTTGAGGTATCACTTCATACAACAGGTATTGGAGGATGGGCATTTGAATCTGGAAAATATTCATACGAGTGAGAACATTACGGATATGCTAACGAAGTCATTATCAAAGGAGAAGTTAGAGCTACACTCCACTTTTTTTGGTCTTCGAGTTTGAGACTTGAAGAGGAAGAAACAAAGCTAAGGAATGATCCAAGAATGACATAATTAATCTCCAAGTGGGATATTGTTAAGTTGTGGAGCTCAATTACTTTATATTAGCATGTACTATCAAACTTGCAAGAAATAAAGTAACTAGCATCGCTTAAGGAGGGACCGGTATCACCACCTATGACTAGCATCGGTTAGGCAAGGAGGAACCGACATCGGTTAGGGATAACCGGCGTTGGTTACCTATGTATGAGTGTTTTAATTAACTCTCAGGAATTAGATCTATTTTTAGTATTAAAGCATATCTATTGATTGTAATTGCATGGATAAGTGCCCTAATTTTGTATATGCCTATATAAACATGAAAGATAGGGTTTAGAAGTAAGAATTAAGAAGAACTTGCAAAATTTGATGATTATTGTGAGAATAATTGTGAGAGAGAGAATTCTTGGAGAAGAAGAAAAATCTTGAGTGAAAGAAAGTACTGTACATCTGAGAGGTGTGGAAGATTGTATATCTTGTCAAAGCTTTGGATAATAGATTGGCACATTTTTACATGCTTCGATAAAAAAATTCACATACACGACTTTGACTACTCTTTTGCTCTTCTTTTTTTAGGTTCATCTTATAAGAAGCATCATTCTCATACACAACACAAGTGTGAAAAACAATAACAAGTACAACATGACACAACTCATATGCTCTTCACCCCTAGGGTCACTTCCTTCTTCTTAGCTTAGCTTCCACGCTTCATTTTTATCACTCCATGTTTTTCTTGTCTCTTTGGCACACTTTCACCATCGATCTACATGGTTATCAGGTATGCATCTCTTATCTACTTTATGTTATAAAGTATTCACTCAACAACATAAAGTGGGGAAAATGTAGACACTAAATCACGCACTTTGGGTACATTTATAGGTCATAATCACATACTACTATTTATATGATTCATAAGTGATAAAACTAGAAATTGGCATCTATCTTTGGAATTTTATTTGTACTTCATGTCTTCTTTCTAGCCTCTTATACCCTATAACCCAACCAATACTGCAATGTTTCATCTTTTATCACTCTGGACACCAACGACCAGACTAGGATGCCCCATGTCAAGCACCCTCATCATTCTGGGCACTCGCAACCTCTTTGTACTTTGTTCAACTCTTTTGGGACTCTTTTATCTTTTGGGCATCTTATTTTCTTATGGGTCGACCTTTTAGTTTCCAATTGCAAAATTCAAGCAAGGGAATCATATAAATATACAGCTATGTGACCATAATAGAGGACCAAGCTCTAAGCATCTATTACTATTTTTGGTCCTCAATTATACACCCTCTAGTGGCCTGAAAACATTCTATGGGAAGGGGGATGCATGAATAGTGGTGGACTATGTGGTATGTGTCATTTGTAGTCAGGGAGGGGTATGACACTTTCCTTGGGATCAAGCTTTGAGGTGATTGAGGGGAATGTACAGATGGGATGGCCTTATCCTACTACTTTTGGCCCTACCTTAAATCGAGGTGAGATAACCTCGTTGGGTAACCTAAATGGAGAGGGGGATATCAATTATTTGTTCCTCTTGATTTTTCAAATGATGAATCAATCTGAGATAAACATGGCCATGAATACAACTTTCACTTTCACAAGTTATCACAAAAATGTTGCATATGCTCAATGCATCATACAAAGGTTACTATAGACAACCAAGTTTAGTTGCTCTTGCATTTTCTTGATAAGGTAAGTAAGGTTAGAAGACACCTTCAATGATATTTAGAGACAAAGCAACACAGAAACAAATGAAAATTAGTATGATGTGGCAAGACTCATTATAATAGGTTTATCTTTGTGAGGAGGGGGATTATATGATGATAAATTCCTTGTAACAAAACACTTAACACTTACTAAGACAAACATGTTATTCTGAAAAGTAAAGAACACTTGATTAAGTAGTGACAATTTCTGCAAAGAAAGATTTGCATTCATTGATACCCAACAAATGCAAAGGTTCAACATAATCTCTAAAATACTTGACACAAAATCTCATGTAAGCATTCTAATGAAGTATTTACTGATTCTATTCTCATATACCCAAGATCCACTCGAAGGCTAACAAAAATCACTCAACAAAGTGGTTATAGTAAGGATTTTAGAATCATATACAATATTGCACAACCACAAAAGGAATGATCTAGTGTATTACACAGAGAAGCAATAAACACAAAATTATAGTAGAAACTATAACTCATTAATAAAAAATCCAACATACAAAACCCATAACATAGAAGTTAGACTCATAAGTAGACACATTTCATTCAAATATTCAATCTCTTGATAGGGGAACATAAATCAAAATGCTCTCAATGTTTTTAAATGGTTGTACATTGCAACCACATTGACACAGAAGCTTGAGAAACTGAAATTCATATGTATTTCATAAAAGGGAAATATGTAGTATTACAATCGTATCTTTCAACCTTTTCAAAATAGAAAAACTAACCCCCATTTTTCTATGAGGACAAAGCCCCATATTTATACAAAATTTGGCTACAAACTTCCTGATTTTTTCCCCAAAAAAATTCAACGAACCATCCTAGAAGGCGTGGTAAATGAACTCCATTTTTGGAAAATATCTTATAACTACAAATATTCCTTTTTCATTACTTAACTTGATTTTATTTCTGGTTACCAAAAATGTGTGCAAGATACTTTTCTTTTATTGCTTAATCTCTTTTTGTCCTATCTATGTTTTCACCATCATTCATGCACCCAATCACAAACCGTTTGTTCCCTTAGGTCATTATTTTAACTGATTTGACACTCTACCTTTTGGAGGATATGTTTTGGGCAACAAATAATAATTAATATTCTTTTGAGTTTTATGCTTCCCTTGTGTGAATTACTGAATCAAGCCAAAAAACCATCTTTTGATAGACATCAATTTGCTTTCCCCTTTTTTAAATCCATGCGAGTATCCAGAATTACTCTCGCATTCGATCCTGATATGATGATTCACACAGTCACTCTAAAATCCATATTTTTATAAATTTTCACCTATTTCTCATGAGTTTGCATCTTCCTTTGAGTATTCTGAGTGAAAATATCTCATGTGTTAATCCTTCTAAAGCAATGAGATGTGGAATTAGGAACCAGTCTCAAGGAGATTTCTTCAGAAACCTTGCATGCAATTTTCAACCTTTCTGGCCCAAATGAAGCTTTTGTAAGGATGTTATTTGCAATTCAAGACCAGTCGAACCCAAGACCATTAACATCCCACATAGTACGGATGGCATTGATGTGAAATCTTGTCAAGGTGACTCCTTCTTCTCTGTGTTTCAAATTATGTTTCATTACTTGTGCTACGTGTGGATGATCACATATCTCCCAAGTAATTGAAGAAATTTTGGCTCCACTGTAGGCCCGCTATAAATAAGAACACTATCAACATATCCCCCATATTTTTAATGAGGAATTAGCATACAAATAACTTCCACTTGATGTTTATGTAATGCCTAATGATGAACTTGTAGAAGACATATCTTTAATCTCCCAGAATAGCCACAATAGAGAAAAGACTTACCATTCTTGAGAAAGCCCTGGTGAAATACTTCTTCTAAGAGGGCCCCTGAAGCACTATTTCCTTTATTGAAGAGATGTATAAGGGGTTCACTTAATCCAACAAGTGCAACCTAACCAATTTTTGTTGATCAAACCAGTGTGCCCGAGTCTACCACCACGGTACGAGATGATGTTCCTGGGCCATCTTCAACCTCAAAAATCGTTACCAACGGGGTACCAAGGCTTATCTTAAAGGTGGGTCCAATATCCTTGAATGGGTATCCTCTTATAGGAGAAAATTGGATTCAATAAATATTTTGGAAGGTCCAAGAGCTGACATTAAGGAACTTATGAAGATGGGCATGTCCCACGATCTAATAGGGGATATCCAATATGTTTATGCGGCTCAAGATGGTAAAGAGTTTGATTTTAGGATGAAGTCGGATCCCCACTTTTACGGAGGGTTTTTAGTCATAAATTGACAATGTATCTAGTATCTACCTTACAATAACATCCCCTTTTGTGTATGCAAACTAGAATTTATATGAATTTCAAGGGTAAGGGCCCCTACAGAATCCTCATTTTGTTCCTAGTATATACATGTGATTTTTTTCTTTCTCTATTAACTCAATCACTATTTTTCATGAATGAACTTACTGTTAGATAATATAGTAATTTACTCTAAATAAATCTTGCATGATTTGGATACCCGCGATGAGATGTACTAGTGAAAGAAACTTATTTTATGTGTCTTACGGTTTCACTTGCATTCCTCCTTTTCTTGTGGGCTTCTTAATTGTACTACATGTTCTATGGCACTTGGTAGATTCTTGAGTGTTCCATGGCTTTTGAAATCCATGGAATACTAGCCTTCTTATATATCTCACTGAACATTGACTATTGTGTCGTGACTTCTCTTCATAACCATATTCTTCATTTCCTTCAAACAATTACCCCGTGGTATATTTTCTCATTTCAACTTGAGAGATTAATTCCATTTGAATAATAAACAACCATTCCATAAATTTCCCTGGTCTTGATTTGATTTTTTATCCTTTAACGAATTGAGCAACCCGGAACATTAAGTTCTTCATTCCACGGATTACCAACTTAGTGTATTGTGGTCTCTTTAGAACTCAATGGTCATGCTCATCTTATAATTTGTTCACAACAATAGGAAGGAATGATCATGGATACTCTAGAAAGCTTTGGTATTACCAAACATGTGTGAATCTGAGTCTTTTTAAATGGTACAAGGAAATATTTTGGAAGACTCGACTTGTTTCAAAATAGGGCTCAAAATGAGCACTAATTGGCTCTTTCTCGGGGATGGGCACCCCCTATGTGTGCCAAAAGGACCAAAAATAACATTTCACAAGGTACAACCAAGTATCAAAGTATCAATACTATCACCTAAGGTTGCATCCAAAAGCATTTCAAGAGCATCAAAGCATCCATCTAGCTTCATTCAAAGGAAAAGGGACAAGGGAATGCATTTTATGCATAAGGGAAGTTTATTTTTACATCCACACATCTATCTATGTTGTCATATCTAGCTACTTTCTCACTATCAAGTGCATCTTGCACAAGAGCTACCTAGGGCACGATTCTTGCACACACACATGAGAACTACATGGATTCTAAAATGTAGTGCAACGATCAATCATAATTTCACTCAGTTGGGTGACTGTTAGGGTCAGTCCAAATCCCCATTTGCATATTTTTCTTTTTAGGATTTGATGTTTTTGGGATTTTACGAGTGTTCTTTCTCTTTGTAGGTTATAGGTGAATTTTACAAGCATAGTGCAACACACATGCAATCAACAACAAAGTTTTACGAACCTCTTGTGACACAACAAAAAATAGTTTATAAGTTTTTCATAATCACAAATCACCCATAAGCATTCATCAACACCCAAGGCACCCCCGACCTGATCCAGTGCCCACCCAAGCAGATCTAGTATTCGCACAATTTTTTGAGTTCAGTTGCAAACACTTTCCTCCTCCCATCCATTAGTTTTCTAGTCCAACACACTTTGGGATCAACTACAAAATCAACTAAGTATTTTATCCCTTCTCTTGCACCTAGGGTTTCAATTTTTATCATCTTATTGTTTGTGTCGTAATTTGTACCTTAGTGTTATATTTATCATGTGCGACTCTAAAATATCTAGGTTTTACAAAAGTTTATTTTTGTTAAATCAAATACATGTATGACACAATAATAGAAACCTCATGACCTCAGAGTCATCACCAACTACTTATAACACTATCAGTAGGATTGTAAGTGCCCAAGAACCACTTGTCAACTTGCACTCCCAGAACTATCTTCGCATCATGAAACCCAGTCAAGAAGACTTGACTATATCACACCTATTGTGACCCATTAAAAATATTATGATGCATACACAAGGTCCATAATTAAACCCTAAACACTCTCTAGTAGAAAAACACCATGAAATAATAGCAAACATTGGTCTTCTAAACCAATCTCTGAACCTCACTTTCCCAATCCTAAAACTAGTCAACTAGGTTAACTTGTGACCAACTTCTCAGAATACCAATTGACCTTTAGATATTTTCTAATGTATGAAACATGTCATATGAGACCTTAAAAACGTACTCATATGCTTTAGATACTTCATCTCAAAGCTTAGAAGCCTAATAACATCTCTGTAATCAAGTCATCAAGCCTAATATTGACTTGTGTAGACCCCCTAAGGGTTAGAAATTGTTCTAAAACCACCCCAAACATGGAGTATGGATTCCATACTTCCTTAAACATCCATTTATTCATCTGGTCCAATGTAAAACTTAAGAGCAAAATCAACTTATTCAAAAAGTTACCTTTTTGTGGGGTCCACTCACTGTCATGACACACCAATGCCTCCTGGAGATACCTGAAATACTCTACTAGAGAATATAGTCACTAAACTATGTCATCCAGTCCATTCTTATCCATATTGAGCAAGATATTTTCCATCACTACCTAACTAGGGTTTAAGAATGGTTTTATACCACCTTACCTTCTTAATGGATATTCATAAAGCTCTGCCCCTTAAACTACAAACTAATACCTAGAGTTTTGAGCTAGGAGCCTTCCCCATATAACATGAAGAGCTCATCCTCCCATGCAGAGGTCACACATTCCAATGAGCACAAGAAAGTGCTTCTCGAGCTATGATTCTCACTTCTAGGAGCTCGATAGAGGCAAAAACCACATTTTTGTTTTGTCCCACAACTTGAGACTTTTGTCCACACATATATGAAAACCTACTACACCTGTCCCAATGCTTACCTTGACACACATCCACCTCACTAGGTCACCTAGGGATAAAAATAGGTCTAGGTACAAACCTATAAAACATGACTTAACCTCACAGAAGACACTTATGAGTGTCTTACACCTCATCCTCATGTTGTCCTTGCACTCACAATACTTAACTAGATTCTACATCCTTGTGAACCACCATGACATGTTATCCTTGACTACCTCACTTATTATATGGTGCACCTTCCATGCTTGACTCACCTCGTGATTTGTCACACTTTCCAACTATAAGACAACATCCTAATATCACATTACACTCATCATCTTTGTTTTTGATTCTCTTAGTTTTGAATCTTACAATTGCTAAGACACTTATGAGTGTCTTATTAATGCAACACATCTCCCCCTTAACAAACTGCATGCCTTACAAATCATTGACTCAAATCTTATTCACTCGTATAAGTCACCTCTCAACACATCAATGTCAACTAGACGATACTCAATACATAAATGAATGCACTACCAATCAACCTTTACATGTTGTTCCTTTCTCCTTTTACATCAATGACACTTATTGAAATCAATGACAACACCACTTGCTAAAGAATGAAAAACACATTGATGAAAAAACTCATATAGCTCATTCTTACCATTATAATTTTCAGGTCATCAACATTCTTTTTAACATTAATGACAAAGGGTCATACTCACAACATCTTAGTTCTCTTCCTCTGTCATCACATTAGGGATCACCACATGGTTGGAAACATAAACCAAACATAATAAGGTTCATTTGACCTCCTCGTCTTTGTTTTGATTTTAAGGCATGCCTTACAAATCTGACTCAAACCTTATTCTCTCAACACATAATCCTAAGCTCTCATTTACTAGGAATGAACAAATTGCTTAATACACACACTTATGTCATTTACATGCTGACTCAACAAATCTTCATGAATTTTAATAAAATCCTTCTCATTAAACACACATGCTCACTTTAATCCACATTTATTCTTGATTTTATGTTCCTTCTTGGCACTACAACCTTCTCATGAAGCTAATGAAAAATTCCATAGCTCCCCTTGACTTCTTAGCATCTCAAAGAAAACAAGATACCAACTTGAGACTATACAATCTTCAAAAAAATTCCCACTTGATGCAACTAATATAAACCTTTCTCATAACAGGGCTAGGACACTTCTAAAGTCTTCAAAGCATGTAATCATCAAATGAACAAAAATACCAATAAGACAAACCATTTTTATACCTTGAACCAACTCATAGGGCCAATAAACTCCCCCTCAGACTAAACACCTTTAGCATGACACTCTTTCTTACAATGTAAAACACCATCACAGTCCTCATGCCCATATTTGGCCTTTTTTATGTTGTCTTGCCTTAAAAATACTTTACCTATCCATTTCAATCTCTTGATCATAGCATAACCATCACACTTGTAGTCCTCTTAGGTCTTCATGACACTCATATAGGCTTATAACACAAGGTCATATTGGTCTAAACAGAACAATCTCCAGCTAAAGATACACAAACTTGTATTAGGTCTCAAAACACAACACACTACACTTCTTCAATCTATTTAACCACTTCTAAGTCTACACAAACCTTCTTGAAGCCTTTTACTATGAAACATATCTCCATGAGATTGAATGGTCTGATCAAGTTATCATATAAATGATTGAAACACATACCTTCACTTGTCCTTCACAACTATCTTCTTGAAGTCTTTGTACCTACAATCCAACAACACATATTCACAATGCCAAGATCCATCTTCAAAGATACTCATATTTTTATTGCATTTCTTCCATTCAAGCTCCCCCTTACTACATGCTTCTTTTGATTGATGAATGTCTCTAGAAGCTTAGTAGATACATCCCTAACCATAGGGATATAAACACAAAAATTTAAAATATTCCAAGACCTCCTTGACACATGTGGATTGACCTCTTAAACCTTCTTCTGATCAACAACCTGTGAGCATTTTTTACTTGCTCCAATCTCTAGCATATGCTTAGTTAGATTGCCTTGATTCACTCTTGGTTCCCATGCCTTATTTTACTTTCTCTCATGTACTCTAGGAGCCTCAAACTTCTTGATTTTCCTTGAGGGCCTATGAAAACATAATTTTGTAATATGACCAAGTGTTATGAAAGTTATAGAAAACAACTCCATTCTTACCTCTTGACTGGTGTGAACTGATACTTCTTCCATGGTTCCATGAATCCTCATTCTTGGAGAACCTTCTACACTCTTTTTCCCTATGACCAAATTCATTACAAGTATAACAATAACCATTGAAATATTTTTCATACCTCATTGAATAAGGTTGTTTGATAGGATTAGATCTCATGTTGTCCATGCTAGCATTCTCTTGTTTTGAGTCTTGAGTCACCATTTCAATCTCTAAGTCTTCCTTGAATCTTAGACCTGTCATATCACTTGCAGACTTCTGACTATCCAGGAGATCATCTAGATCCTTGGAACTCTTCTCAAAATTCTGAAATGTTCTTACCTTGGTTGTTTCTTTAGTTACTTCTTCCTTTAGGGAATCCACCTCTAACTTGAGCTTGATACATTCTTCTTCATTGGACTTGAGATCAGTCGTTAACAACTCAACCTGAGATTCCATCTCCTTGATGATCTCATCATGCTCACTATCCATACTACTGATTATCTCTTCATACTCCTTATCCCGTGTCTTCATTTTCTTATTCTTCTTCTTTGCATGCTTCAATTCTTCTAGGACACTCATCAACTTAGCTTCAAATTCTTCTTCATCTAATCCTCTAATAGTATTGGCCACTTCATCTATCCTAAGGAGATATGATGTAATGTTTTATTCTTCCTTCATCTTCAAACTTTCAAATTGACTCCTATAGGTTTAAAGCTTTTCCAACTTCACCTTAGTGTCACCTTCATAAATGCCATGTAGTTTATCCTACATAGCCTTAGTTGTAGCACATTGTATAACCTTGGCAAATTTAGACTATGCCAATCCACACAAAATGACATTTATTGCTTTAGAGTTGTCATTACTTGCCTTCTTACCTGCTGCATCAGTTAGAGGATTTTGAGGAATAATATACCCATCTACAACTGATTGCCAAATATCACATCCCAAGGACATTATATGAGTCTTCATCTTGATGCTCCAAAAAGCATAATTTGTCCCATTGAAAAAGATCTTTGCTAGTTGAGGAACCACTTTGTTGACTAGCCATATATGTGCTTTTAGGATCACCTCAAGCTTGTTAAGCTTGCTTTAGAGGACATGCTCTGATACCAATCGTTGAAGCACAACCACTGGGGGGTGAATCGTGTGACCTAAAATTTCTTTCACATACACTTTAGAATTCATCAATTATCATTTCAACTTAACCATAAAACATGCATTCACCAAGAATCATAATCATATATGAAAATATAAACACAATAACACAAGTACACTAGATAAAAATGGGAAACCCTTGAAGGGAAAAAAATCCACTGAAACAAAGATTTGACAACTTGTCCTATATATCAATGAATCAAATTTATTTGAGCACCAACCCAACAAGGAACACCAACCCCTAGATTTAATAGAGCACTTACCTTACAAGGAAGATACAACTCCCTAGGTGACTCAAAACCAACTAAGCCACCTCATTTTTTTTCACCTATAGAACGTTGCCCCCAAAACTGATGATGGCACTTATTCAGTTCTTCTCCTTCTATCTTCTTCAAATATATCTTTTAGACTTCTTCGCTCAAGAACTTCCTCACCAAGTTGATTAAGTAAAATGACATGTCTCTCCAAAAGAGAACATCCTCTAGAACATCATGAACTATCCTATGATATTTCTTAATGGTCACAAATACCTTCTTCACCTTTTCACAAACTTCCTTCTTGTTTTCTCAATCCATTCCTCTCTCTCAACACCAAAATAGGTCTTCTTCACTAGTTTATATTCATGACTTAAGCATCATACACATCTAGGTTGGCCATCATAGGGAATATATCATAAAATCATGTAAAACATCATGAAAACATCATACAAAAACTCCTTAGGTTGGAAATAACATCCAAAAGTCTTATTCCTTCATTAACTCATTAGGCCTAAATGAACTCAAACACCTCCTTCACCAAGACTTAGTATTCTTGGCCTATATGTCCTTCACCAAACATCAAGAACTAATTAGAGATGTTTTCTAAGTCCACTCCATACATCCTACAAGCTTCTTCAACTCTACACCATCAAATCATATCATGAATCCACCCATAAGGACTTAGTCTTATTAGCTATGTGCATCTTCACAAATTGGTCTTCACACATTGAGCTCAACAAATCATCAAAACACCTCATCCATGCATCTATGATACACTAATAGAAGAATCGTGATGACCTCAAGGTCATCACTAATTACTTATAACATTATCATTAGGATCGTAAGTGCCCAAAAA
This sequence comes from Taxus wallichiana var. yunnanensis, assembly GCA_018340775.1. Classification (NCBI taxonomy): domain Eukaryota; kingdom Viridiplantae; phylum Streptophyta; class Pinopsida; order Cupressales; family Taxaceae; genus Taxus; species Taxus wallichiana. The sequence goes on from CM031241.1 coordinate 738,108,101, forward strand.
CCACTTGTTAGCTTACACTCCTATAATTGTCTTCATGTCATGAAAACCAATCAAGAAGACTTGACTATCTAACACATGTATCGACCCATTAAAAATATTCTAATGCATGCAAAAGGTCCACTATGAACCCCTAAAGACTCTCTAGTAGCAAAACACCATGAACTCATAACAAACATTGGTCTTCTAGACCAATCTCTAAACCTCACTTTCCCAGTCCTAAAACCATTCAACTATCAACTTGTGACCAAACTATCACCATACCAGTCGACTATCATAGATTTTATAATGCATGAAACATGTCATATGAGACCTTAACAACATATTCATGTGCTTTAGATACTTCATATCAGAGCTTAGAATCCCAAGAACATCTATGCAATCAAGTCACCAAAATTGCCATTACACCCCAAAACCAGTCTTCCTATATTGACTTGCACACCCCCATAAGGGTTAGAACTTATTTTGAAACCACCCCAGACATGGAGTATGGCTTCCATACTTCCTTAAACATCCATTTATTCATCTGGTCCAATGTAAAACTTGAGAGCAAAATCAACTTCTTCATAAAGTTACATTTTTTTGTGGGGTCCACTCATTGTCATGACACACCAATGCCACTGGAGATGATTGAGATACTCTACTAGAGCCTCCAATCACTGAACCAAGTCATCAAGCCATTTTGAGCCATATTGAGCAAGATCTTTTCCATCGCTACCTAACTAGGATTTAAGAAGGGTTTTAGACCGCTTTACCTTCTTAACGATTGGTCATAAAGCTCTGCCCCTTAAGCCAAAAACTAATGCTAGGAATTTTGAGCTAGGACCCTTCCCCATCTACCATGAAAATCTCATCCTCCCATACAGAGGTCACACGTGCCAATGAGCACAAGAAAGTGCTTCTCGAGCTCTAATTCTCACTTCTAGGAGCTCGATAGAGGCAAAAACCACATTTCTTGCTTTGTCCTGCAACCTGAGACCTAAAACTTTATCCACGCATCTAGGAACAACCTACTACACCTGTCCCAATGCTTACTTTGCACATATAGCTCAAAATAGATCTACTCACCTCATTAGGCCACCTAGGGCTTAAAATAGGTCTAGGTATAGACCTAAAAAAACATGACTTAACCTCATAGGTACGCTCTAAGACACTTGTGAGTGTCTCGAGACCTCATTATCATGCTCTCCATACACTCACAATGCTTAGCCAACTTCCACATACTTGTGAATCACCATGACATGTTATCCTTGTTGATTAGGCCTCCTAACTAGGCTTCTTGATCATGCATGTACCTTCCATACTGACCACCCCATGACATTGTCGGACTTTCCCACCTACAAGAGTCTTCAAAAACCTTCATGACATCACTATAACATCCACATATCACTCTTACAAGCCATCTCACTTACTCGAGACACCTCATCAATGTCAACTAGACCAAGCAACTCAACTTGACATCAATGAATGACACTACCAATCAACCTTCACATGTTGTTCCTTTCTCCTTTTGACATCAAATAACACTTATTAACATCAATGACAACACCACTTGCCCACATTTATATCTAGTAATTCATGGAATCCCATGGTTGTGCAAATGATTGACATAAAATTTGATTGATTGATTTGACTTGTGGATTAAATTCTTGTTGTTAGTAATGTCAGATCATTGGTTATCATAGTATGCCATGTATGATATTATTTTACTAAGAAATTTAATACGAAAAAATATAATACAATTCTTTATTAGTTTTATATTACATAAACAATTAAATAAATACTAGTTAGTTGTCATTAATTAAAATTAATACTAATCAAATAACAACTTAACTCAAGCTCCACCTGCGTTAACATATATTTCCCGTAAAATTTCAATAATTCCCTAAAAAACTCCCAAATAACATGTCAGTACCGGATAAGTTTAGAGGGAAATAAGCATTATATGTTAGTTATGGATATTGATTGGATGTTTAGAGGATATATACCTAATACAAAATAACATTTATTGAATAAAAGTCAATCATCCAGCGAATAAAAACAAGGATGTTAAACGAATATTCATGGAATAAAGGCCTTCGTGATTAGTGGTTTTAGAGAGGGCCTTCATTGTGGTTTAACCTTATGAAGCCAATGAACAAGTGCGGGCACAACTTAAAGTAGAGTAGAATTCAAAAAATGTCCTTCATGATTTGTGCCATATACGATATGATTTCTGAATCCTTATGATAATAATCATTACATGGAATAGAGTAGAACACAAAAAAAAGTCCTCTCCAAGAGGATGATTGTCCCTTTCCACCGGAGAATTGATCTAAAGAAAGTTCCTTGTTAGGTTGAAAAAGGAAGGTAGTTCTCCTTTTAAATCACTAATGATGTTTAAATTTTATCTTATTAAGGCTTTTCTTCTTCATTTGACTCTTGAGGTGCTTTTCTATCATCTCTTATGTTTACTTAATGGTTCTTTAACCACTTGTGCCCATTTCCTCTTCCGACTTGCCGCATAATTTATTTTCTCTGGATTGTATGTTGTGAAGTGCTTCCTTTACCATTTGTTTTTCACTTCCATCAACAAGGAAATCCAAGAGGACGTCCAAAAATACCCTGCATTTTCAAACAAAAATTCTATCTAATAAATTTCCAGCCTATTAGGCTTCCTATTATTCTAATTTGTGTTAAATCACTATGTGCTATATATATATATATATATAAAAAAAAAAAACAATTTATACTCAAACTTGCATTTAAAATTAAAAAAGCACATACGTGTAAGCAGTTGGTATAACATTTATTGAAATGTTATTGGAATTTGCAATGCACCGCCGTAAGTAGCTGTGATTTAACAGCTCAAAAAAGCCTAAATAGTCGCTCTCGCTCATCATCTTCCTCAGACCAGCCATATCACCTTTTTTTTTTTTTTACTGGAAAAACAATGGCTTCACAGCTCTGCAGCACTAGTAGGGAGGAGGGTCATTTTCACATGTCTGAAATTACTCTTCCATCGCCTCGTAAAATTGCTAACAACCCGGCGAAACCCTCGTCATCAGTAAAGGGCCGCAGAGATGGGCAAGAAAAAGAGGCGGTCACGGCCTCATGCAAGACCGCCATAGTGGAAATGAAGAGTGGCAGTGACAGTAAAGGAAAGCAGGATAACGTCACGGTGGAGGGTTTTGGTTCGAAGCAAGTTCGGGGAAAAAGAATAAGAAAGAGGAGGCGGCGGCTTCAAAGCCCGTGGAGGAGAAAGCAAAGAAAATGAAGCATGCTATAGAGGAGGGAGCAGGAGCAGGAGCAGGAGCAGGAGCAGGAGAAGATGAAGAAGAAGAAGAAGAATAAGAACAGAAAGAAGGCAGCTGAAGTGGATGAGGACAACACCAACAAAAAGCCCGTACAAGAGGACGAAGGGGCCAAGGAAGAAGAGGAGAAGAAAAGGAAGCCTGAAGACGAAACAGAGGACCAAAGGAAATCAGAGGAAGAGAAGAATTTTGGTTTGAATAATCGGCAGGAGGAGGAGGAGAAAAGGTATTCAGTTCAAGATGTGGAGCTGTCCCAGAAGAAGGGGGACGAGTGTGAGGATTTAACAGTTCATGAAAAGGAGGCTGTTAACCTCTTGGTTGAGAAGAACACGATTTTCATGAACAACTTCCGAATAAAGACGCGCAATAAAACCCAGGACACGATTAATCAGTTCAAAGAAGACGTGATGAAGATTATAAGGCAAGAGATGCGGCAGAAATCAAAAGGTGGTCATGCAAGTGAAGCTTTTCGATGTGATAAAAAGCTTGCATCACTTGTTTGAGTCAGGATGCTTGATTTGCAGCACCAGCGGAATGTGAAAAGCTAATATTAAGCTTCTCTGTTTAAAGAGGAGCTTGAGTAAGGAAAAGCTTCGTGCTTCTCTGAGTAACTAGTGTTATTTTGGGATTTTCTCTTGCAGAAATTGTGGTTTGGGGCAGTTTTTTGACCTGACTTTGGGAAAGCGCTTAATATTAATTTAGAAAACCTATTTCGATGTTTTGCTAGAGTAAAAAGAACTTCTAGATTTTGATACGGCGTCTTATAAAATGTATGGTGTTACATTAAGAAGCTCTATATTTTGTAATTCGACATGAACTGATGAAAAGGAAACTCTATATTTTGTAAAGTTACTTCACAAATCAAGTATGTTGTTAGAGAAAAAGGAAGCTCTATATTTATAACTTGTTACAACAGAGTTCTATTTCTATTGCCATGCTTGCTTTTCTGTATCTAAGCAACCATAAATTTACCTGCTATATCAAATCTTATAGCAAATTTTGTTATCTTTTTATTATCATGTATACTTCTGCATTTAAGCTTTTCTGTATTTAAGCTACTGTAAATTTACCTACAATATCACAGATCTTGTTATCATTTTGTTTATGGACAGAAGTTTCTATGTTGTTTTGTGTTTATAGTCTTAGTGGCACTGTTTCAATAGTTTGAATTTTATTTCTTTTGCTCTATGTGGAGTTCCTTTTCAAACTTTGTTAAGGCTCAGTGGAGTATTCCATTCACCATTACAGATTACTATTAGTTTATCAAACATTGCAAATCATGTAGTTCTAGAGTGCCATATTGTGTTCAGTCTTGCAGCGCAAGGGGGTAAGTTTGCACACCACCCTTTCGCCAAATCTCACGAGGGGAAGCTTAGGAAAATAGGAAAAGATGTTCCTAGGAACTACTACAAGTGCCTATATATAGAAAACGGAAACATTGTAATGTAAAATTATCTTTTGGTGGATTAGTTTCTCTTAAATTTCTGTACTTATACATGTCTTTGGAGCTCTAGTTTGACTCGAGGCAGGAAGACAAAAAACAGTGGTAATTAATATAAAATAGATTTCAGTGTCAGGGCCTACTATCTTTTCTATATAGCCGTAATACTTCTGGAGTCACTGTAGATGAGATTGTAATTTTGGCTTAAGATACTGCTTTTATCTTTTTAGAATTATGTTTGGCTTTAAAACTTTTTGGTTAATATTAACATAAGCAACAACAAAGTTATTTGTCTTTGAAGCATCACTTGCCTCAATTTTGCTCTCTGAAGTTTTTAATGTCCCGGTTATCTTTTTACATGAAAAGCCCAACTTTGTACTTGAAATTTTTACAATGTTTTGGTTATTTTTTATTTTTGGCATCAATTTTGCTGTCTCTGAAGTTTTTAATGTCTCGGTTATCTTTTTACATGAAAAACCTTTGTATTTGAATTTTTTTCCAATTAATGAAGCAAACACCATTTTGAGTACTCAAGTGGATCCGAATTCATTTCGGGGATTGGGGATACCTAATCACTATCGAGCCAATGCACAGTAGTGTAGGGCAAAGCCTTGTCAGGCGCGCTGCCAGAAGATTTTCTCTTCCACTCAGCCCTGGTTCTCAGGAACAGGGGAGCTTGCCATGAGGCCTCCTTATGGCTGGGTGGAGAACAACGGTTTTCACCAAGAGCATTCCCTGGAGACTCTAACCCTTTTGGGCGGGGTCGGTATCGCTAGATGTAAACAGCAGATGGTCTTTGTTGCTTGGTATCTTTCACGGGGAGGAGTGACATAAACCGGGTTCCACTGCTGGGTGCACTATCAGACTTGTAGAAGCTGAAGTCTAGGGGTGATTCCCAAAGTCTGCGCTTGCCTCTGACTGGCTTGAGCAAGGAACTCTTCCAGAATAGGAAAACTAGGAAAAACTTGTGAATTGGCAGCTCTTTCCAGCCTTCTCTAATTGCACGAGTTTCATATATTATTGTGTTCTGCTATAGTGTCTTTAGTGAAAAATTCCAAATTGTTTCAATCTTTAGGCATTAGTAGAATATTTGACTACCAAATAATTGCTTTCTTTGTAAATAGAGGTATGAATGCTCACTTATTCTTAAATTTCAGTAAGTTCTGCAAAATAACAATAGGAGATCTTGCATGGCAATTCTGGTCGTTTACTTTTTGACACTTCTACTTTAAAAGTTAACCAATTGATTTAGCCTCTCCAACAAGCCTATATGTACTATTGTCAAACTGATCCAAAGAGACTAAATTAATAATTTGACTGTCAAAAAGTGAATCATAGGAATGTCATAGATCTTAAGATTATTATTTTTAGATCTCACTAAAGGTCATTTGCAAAAGGTAATAATGCCTAGGTCACCTTGAATAGGTCCAGTCGTGCTACACTATTTTCTCTTGGTCATCCTGAATGGATCTGGTTATGTTATGCTTTTATTTGGGAATGATTCCTGTTTTCTGTGTGTAGGTTGCGCTAAATTTTGTAACTACATGCAATAGTTTGAATATATTTGTTTATTGTATCTAGACCATTCTACTTATCTGTATTATAAATGTAATTCAAACTATTTCCATATTTCCATGTCACCATTATATTAGAGTTTTTACATAAAATCACCCTGTATCATGATTGTTTAAACTTTATATACCTATATCAGTCTGCCCAAAACTGCACTTTAAAGAGCAGCAAATGCCACCAGAACTACGGACAACAACTTTTACAATAGTTCTTCTAGGTAGGCAAAATACAATACTGAAATTTTTATCAAAGAATTCCCCCTGTAACCAGTATAGAAACCAGCATTTACAGCTATACCATAAGGACCCTAAAGAAAGAAGCTGATATAGCTATTAGCAGCAGTTGGAAAAAATGTAGACATTGGAAGGTGCACCCAAAAATTAAACTCATTAGAATCTTTGCAGTTTGGAGCAGCTGTTTCATCCTAGGTCTTCAGGGTGGACGGTTCCTGGATTGGAGTTTGCACTCTGCTGCAACAGTTTCCTTTTTTGTGTAGACATTCTATACCAGTTCAGTGAATAGTTTTTGTAAAGCAGGCATTGCCTGCATAAACTACCATTCCTAGTGATAGAAATCCTCTTCCAAGGCTGTGAGTGGATGATTAAAGTTGCCGTTATCCTCTTGATGCATGATCTTGGAATCCTCACTCTTCAAACCACCCTCAATGGCTGAAAGCCCCATTTTCGGGCATGTTTCTCGCGCTCAGAGTGCAGGGTTCTGAAAGCCCTTGGCAGCAATCTAGAAGTCAATCTTGAGGAGGAAAATACCCTGTTCTACATCTCTCGTTTTGACAGAGGTTGAGAGGATGCTGACAAGTTTGTGGCCTCTGACTTCACACCTGCTTCGATGCCCATGCGAGTGCCAGAGCTGAAACTGAGACTGCTGCCACCTCAGCCTCCCCCAACACCACGCCACAACCAGAACCCTCAGCCCCATTTTCAGCACAGGCGGGTAGCATGTTAGCAAAGGTGAGCTGAGCAGACCGAGTAAAAATAATAGATGGGGCTAGGTATTTAAAAGCAAATGTCGGATATTTAACGCAATGGATGGCAGCGGTTTGAAAGTAACAGTGGAAATTGTGCATTGAAAATATCATCGTCTCCATCTACACACAGACTTCGCTTGCTCATCATTTCAACAATAATAAAAAATTATTCTTAAATCTTGTCAAAAACATTTAAACCCTACTCCCCCTCCCCGACAAAATAAACCTGTAGCTTTTCAGACGGCAGCCACTTTCGTCCGGTGTGAGACACTTCCGGTAAATGTTGGGAGGGGACATTTTTCGTGTTAAAAGCCTATCGGCTAATTAGAAACTGTAAAAAGAAACGAAGACTGAATTTTATCAGTATTATATTACTAATAAAGCTGCTGTGCACAATCTGAAGCACAATATTAAAAAATACGGTACTATTGATTGGTTTGGAGAAATCTGAAATCTACAATGTTGCGGTGATGTTTGGTGCTGAGTGTGCATTGATTTGACCTTGGTTTGTTCTTCAATTGTTACCATAATTATTGCAGATGTTGCAAATGGCAAGTAAACATATGAATCTTTGTGGGGATGTTGACTGTCTTGTAAAATCCTTATCTCTGTTGGTTTTTCTAAGGAAAATGATCGGTGATAGTTAGATTTGTAACTTCTTGTTATTGCAATTATCACTCAAATCAATCTTACTGTATTCGGTGAATAATCCCATGTTATGACTGATATATGTGTAGCTTAGGGTAAAGTGTGGTGATAGTACTATATTGACATCCAAAACCGTGGCCAATTCAAATCTAGTTGTTGCGTTGTTTTTGTCAAGCCTTTATTTAAAAGAGAATTAGTAACAGAGTGAATGAGTGTTTTTGAAACAACACAAAAATCTTGTTCAATGCAAGTTGTCTTCTAGAACATTAGTTGAAGCAAAGTTTGTGTAGATGAGGAGAGTGTCTAATTAAAATTTAGTAAGGTACATTAATTGTCACTAGCAATGCATATTGAATTTGAAATATGACAACTCCTGAAAATATTATTCTTGATAAGATGTTTCTCACCACCTTTTGAAAACTAGCCTTCTAAACAATAGTTAGTATTATTGTGGCAGCCAAAATTTGTGTGCTGAAAAAAATTAAAACCAATTGAAATGGAGATGGACAACTTCATAATTCTTTATTGCAAGGACATAACGAACAAATATTGGCTTGACTGAAACCAAAATTAAATTAAGATCCTTTATTTCTCAAATAATTTTGTTTAGATTAATTATTTGTGGATGGTGAATTATCTTACACATGTTTTTGATCTTTATGATTTTAAGGTCACAAAATTTTTCCTTCATGGATTATCTTTGGTCTAATTGGCTCTTCTTGTCACCGTGCTCAATGGAAGTGAGGGGTTAATGTGTCATGACAGTAGCTAATGTATCTCTAAAACATATAACCTTTATTTTTTGAAAGCGAAGAGAATATTTTCGCCTCTCTATCCTTGTATCATTTATGGTGCTAGGGAGGGGGAGGATAAGTGTTTGGATAGTGTTATCTTGATTATTTTGATGTATCATGTATTTAGATAGGATAATGTGTTTGGATGGTGTTATCTTGATTATTTTGATCATTAAATTTTATCTTTATGAATTATCTTTGGTCTAATTAGGTCCTCATGTTACCGTGGTCGATGGAAGTGAGGTGTTAATGCGTCCATGACATTTGATAATGTATCTCTAAACCATATATAAAACCTTATTTTAAAGTAATAGAATATTTCCACCTCTTTATCCCTATATCATTTATGGGGCCGAGGAAGGGGATTATTTGGATAGTATTATCTTGATTATTTTGATGTATCATGTAGTAGATAGGATAATGTGTTTGGATAGTATTATCTCTTGATTATTTTTATGTATCATGTATTAGATAGGATAATGTAACATATCTCGTGTTTGGATAATATTATCTTGATTTTTAATGTATCATGTATTAGATTGGAATGTAACATATCCCTAATTTCTTACATTAGAGTTCTTTTAAAGCTCTTGTTTATTGCTAATTAGCATTATTATAATATTAGATTGAGATTACTCTTGCTTGTTACCATTAGGATAAAGTTTGACCCCACACCCCCATGTCTTGGATATTGAGTGTGGATTAACCTCTTTTAGATCCACATGGAACCACCATACCCATGCTTGATTGTCTTTGATGTTGAGTTTGAATAAACCTCATTTAGATCCATGTTTTGATGTTGAGGGGTTAATGTGTCAATGTCATTTACCAATGCAAGTATCTCTAACTTTATATGACCTTTTCTTTTTTTATGGTAAGTGAATATTTTCTTAGGTTTGGATAGTATTATCTTGATTATTTTGATGTGTCTTGTATTATATAGGATATAATGTAACATATCCCTAATTTCTTATGTTAAGAGTTATTCACAGCGCTTGCTTATGGCTAATTAGCATTATAACCATCCCATTGAGATTGCTCTTGCGTATTACCATTAGCTCCTTTTTTACTTTGTAATGCCCCAGTTAAATGTTTCCCATGTCTGTCGACCTTGTTGCTAAGTCTCGGGAGACTTGTGTGCGTGGGCTCTCATTGACCATTGTTGACCTTGTCTTGGTCTCGGTGATGTGTTATCTTTGCTCTTTGAGTCGTTATCGACACCTTTGTGAGGGGATTGTGTATTGTCATGTTCGTTGACCTAATTGAAGGAGGACCTTGTTGTCCCTTATTTGATAGTCATTATCAATGTGAATAGTAATTATATTTATATATTTATAATATATAATGATAATAATGTTATTTTAATTTAATTGACGATTGACCTCTATTTGATAGTATTAATGTTTACTCCTTCTCGTCGATGTCGACTTGTAGTATGATTAATAATTATTTTAAGTGATGATAATAATAATAAGTAAATAATAATAATAATAATAATAATAATAATAACAATATTAGTATTTATAATTATCGATGGACGATAACTCTTTCGATTGATATCGATGTGTTACCATTATTGTTGATTATCGATAAGCGATTTTATTCGTGTGGATTGGTTGCGCGGTTGTCTTGCGTTCGATTTGAACGCCTCGGGACAGGGGAGTCTTGTTTGTCTCGCGTTGTGGGTTGTTGTCTGCAAAGGAATTTTTTTTAAAAAATAAAAATAAATAAAATAATAATAATAAAAATAAAATAAAATGACTAAAATTTATAATATTCGTGTTTGTGGTGGCGGATTAAGGCAAGTGGAGAAGGGCGGAAAAAGCTCCAAAAACATTGCGCTAGGGTTTGGTCGTTGTTTTTTGGAATGGGCGAATTATTTTTTGGGGCGCATGGATCTGCATGTGAGTTTGTTGAAACGACCTTGGAAACTTTCATGCAAATGCTTGATTCGTGCAAATCCAGACTCCACAAATGTCCAACACTCGCCCAGGTGCGCCTCACACCCCCTGCGTGGGAAAAACGAGCATTGGAGAGAGGGAGTTTGCCAGATGTTGTTGCAGGCGCCTAAAGCTTATGGGACAGAGTATGGACGCGCCTCAAACAGGTCTCCAGCTTGTTCAGTCTTCATTTGCTAGCAAATACCCAGCCTGTAAAAAAACATGCGCCCATACTGGTTGACCCCCTTTCAGCGCATGGAAGTTAAATTTCTTTTGTCAGATGTGGCTGTTGCAAGCGCCTTGGCAGATGCATATGCCAAAATGTGGAAGCATGTGTACTGTTCGATTTAATGCATGGAAGAGATGCGGTTAGGGGACTCTGATAGCGGGATATAAAAAATGGGTTTGTTAAAAAGAATAAAAAGAAAAAGAAAAAAGCACATAAAGCTCCTCAAAGAAATGTTGTCTCATAGAATGCCATGATGGCGGTAAATGCACAAGATGGATGTGTAAAATGCCATGTGATCTGTTTGACAATGCCTCAAAGAGATGTGGTCTTATGGATCATACCACGACCATGTAAGCTTCATTTTTGTTTACTTAGCTTTTAGCCAGGCAGGAATCAGTGCATGAGGGCTGTAAATACTTCGATGGCATGAGTGCCTCTTGTAGAATCATGCCTAGAATTAATCATTATGTTTGCTGGTTTTGATGAGCACACGAGAATGTGCAAAATGTGGAGGCACGCTTAAGGCATGTGAAGTGTTTGACTAAATGCCTTCAAAAATTATGGTCTAATGGTTGCTTTTTGAGGCTACGCACAAAAGGAGGAAGATCTCATCCTATCCAAACAACAACAATAAGAAACCCTTTGATCATGCTCGTAGTAAGTGGTGGGTTGAATCCGGAAGGTAGGAGGAATGTGATCGAGTATTGGTTTTCAAGTATGTAGTTACAGATTTTATTGATAGACATGTTAAATGGTGGAGCGAGAGACGCTCGTGATCTGCGAAGTGCCCAAGCACGAGATCGACAAGCTGCGGCTTCGATTCATTCTCCGGGTGGTTCTTCTTCCCTTACCTCTCTTAATTTTCGTGTTTTAGTTATTGTTTGCAACTAAATAGAATTTTAAAATTATGGGATTTTTGTAATATAGAAATTTTTTTTTTCAACTCATTGCAAAACAATAAAGTGTTGTGTTGCAACTCTCGAAGCCATTATAACTTGCCTACTTTAAAACATGAACTATCACCCTCGTTTCGAGATGATCTAGAAAACTCTTATCCCATTTTTATCACTTTAATATCGTTTTAACGACCGATAAATTTGACTCTCCATTGATTAAGTTGACCTTCTTCTGCTGAAAATAGTTAAATTTTGCATTTGGAGACTCACTAAGTACCCTTCGCAACTCGGAAGCGAGATGTGAAGTTCATTCGTGTACCTTGGTATACGAGGATAATTGATTTTTGGCTTGACCCAAACGATCATATGACATCCTTTTGACGCTTATTATAGGAGCCCCCAGTTACACTTTGGTTTACCGTAGTAGAAAGTTTTGTTAAATTTAGAAAGTTGGCTCGCGTTTTGAATCACCATTTAAAACCCGGAAAGAGAAATCACGTCCCGTCTTCGCAATCTTCTAGCGTTTATACTAGACAAATGCATGGAACATTCGGTGTAGGAAAGAGCACTTTTCGGCATAGTTTGGCGAAGCCATTTTATAGGCCTCGGTCGCAGTTGTGAGTCAAACTGGACCAATTTCGTCTTGTCGCTCCGAAAACTTGATTGTTTGAAAATAGTTTACTAGTTCTCGATCCTCGACTACGATGAATTCTCCTTATATAGGGAACTAGTAGGAGATGTCTCGTTGCATGCTCCTTCATTGAACGTTCGTTTGGACATGGTTTTACGGGCCTCGAGCTAACTTTTGTCGATTTTGAACTACGACTAGTGGCCCTTAGCCGCCAAATGCAAACCGTGCGCTAATTATCGATTCATGTTGAACTCTGGGTATATCCGGGACATTAAGTTAATAGTGATATGCGTGCTCATCGGAAGATAACCTTTGGAAGCGTTTCTTAGCTTAGTGCATTTTATACGTTTTGTGGCTAGTGAGAAAATGTAAAAGTAGAAAGTCTGCGGACCCTCGTAGGGTTACCAAATCACCCCTGGGTTAACACACGTAAATAAGCTGTTTAAAAACACTATAATGAAACTTGTGTGTATTAGAACTTTTGGCAAAATGATATTTTCTCTCTCTTCCTTTCCTTTCTCTCACAGGTTTATAAAATGAAGAAAAATGAAGTGCGATGAATACATGTTTCTAGACCTTTTTATTTCGATTGCAGTTGTAATTATTGTCGGATGTAAATGGGAAACTAAAAAATGATAATATGATTGATTAGGGTGGATGCCATGCCAACGATTTATCGTTAATATCTTACTCATGTGGGTTTTGCAAGATGGAAGAATGACGACAAAAGGCGATGTGAAATTTAATTATTATTATTGTAATTTTTATAGGTCATTGTAAAATGAATAATTGTCTAATGTAGTCTTTTGTTACGAGAAAAGTTATAATTGAAATTTGTTAATATGCATGAGATGTTAGTTTTAGGGATACATTGTAGTACCTTCTCAGTATTTAATAAATGATTAAATTAATTATTGGGTTACCTTCTTACCTTGCAAACACAATAATGAGTTTTAATGGGAACACTCAACCCTAATAAAATATTCGTGCATAACTTGCCTGTATGTGTGATCCCTTTCTACCATATAAGAAATTTAAAACCGAAGAACGACCTTAAACTTTGCACTTGATGAGACCTCATAGGTTAGGTAAATAAAACCCCTCGTTGGAGTTTACCGTCATAGTCTTTATGTCTATTGTCGCGAACCCATATTTAGGAATGTCATGGTCCAACCTATCTGGAGTATGCGTTTTCCTTCTAGATTTGGCATTCGCGAGAAGAATGTCCTCTCTTCAGGTCTGACACCAGGCTGAGTGGTGAAGATGCCTTGGAAGTCACCTTATGAGCCCTTGTTAGAAGGAAGGATTAAGCGGTGCTACCTTGGTTTCTATCAAAATAACCTCTTGGTATTTTCTTGAATGTGGTTCATGTATAGTTACAATCCTTCCTGGTCGCGTACCCCTTCAAGATGTTAGTCAAATACTTATGTAACTCCTGATTTCAAAACAACGTCGAGAGCGAGATCTTAGTGCGATGTAAGAGCATATTATATAAATGTTTTTGGAGTTTAGGACTAAGGTCAATCTTGGATTTTTATAACTTAATTAAACTTTTTTCATGTGTTACCCTTGTGCGACCAAACCTTGAGAAAACAAAAGATATATATATATATATATATATATATATATATATATATATATATATATATCTTATGGGAATTTAATAAGTTTTCAAATTATAATAACAATGGTAGGGAAATAAATATAGTGTGAATCGAGGAATGTTTTTGGTAAAAAGCTACCCTATATCTAAATCTCTGTCAAATCCTTTTATTGCGTTTTGGACATCAAGTCACTTTCGTTTGAGTTGTAAGGGTAAAACTGTAGACATCAAATAAACGTTGGAGAAGAATATTTTTACATAATAATAAGATAATTAAGTACTTTGTATGCAATTTGATTTATGCCAAATATGTATGTCAGTTATGGAAATTTATATAAAGTATAAGAAGCTAACTTGAGAAGGTCGAATTGTATTTTCAACCACGGAATAAGCTTAAGAAAATGTAGGTGGACAAACAAGAAAATTCATCCTTGCCCATAATGTCCTTGGAATGTTAACTTTAACCAAAAATTGTTTTAAAGAAATGATGTGTTGTGGGATTCACCATTCCTGAAGCCATGTTCTTGTGGTTGGGTCTTTACTAGTAACCTTCCATTGGGAAAAGTGTAGCGTCAGCTTGCCTACGTGTTTTTATGTGTCTATGTGAGTCGATGATTTTTGTGATTGTCGTATGCGAGTCGAGTTCTGTACTTGAAGCTCATGTTGTGTTGTGTGTAGTGAGCAATGTAAGTCAAAAAAAAAAATTATCCTGGTATTTTACTGTTGTATTTTTGTGTGTAAAGTGTGGGCACTCATTTACTACCATTAAGATCAAGTTTGACCTCACACTTCCATGTCTTTTATATGAGTGTGGATTAACCTCTTGTAGATCAACATGTAACTGCCATACATATGCTTGATTAGGTCTTTGATGTTGAGTGTGGATTAACCTCTTTTAGAATTATATGCAACCACCATATTGTAGCTCGGAAAATATGATTGATTTTTTTTTTGTTCCCTATCGTAAGAGGAGTGCTACTTTCCTTTCATGATTGGAGTTGTGTTTTCTTCATAACTTTGTTATATGCTCCATGTAAATAGATCATTAACTATTCACTCATCAATTGTGAACATTAATATCTCTTCAGAAAAAGGTTCGGGTGAAGTCCTAATATATATCGGGGCCCATATTATTCCTTAGCGCAACTCTGATCCTACTTTAGTAGCAATGGAACAAATATGTGACATGGTTAAACACATTTGTTAAAACCTTTAGATCTTTTTACCCCAAGTTCCACTCAATAGGGATTTAATTCAATTATCCCATAAGGTTGTCATTAACATAGTTAACTAGTAGCAAGAGTTCATCATAAGTCAGTTCACTATTTGTTCGATGTACATTTAATATGCTAATTGTACTAGATACCTTCATTTCATACTAATTATTATAATAATTCAGCAATGATATCTTTTCATATCACTCTAATATATCCAATTTAATTCATTCTTTTCATTCATTCCTCTAGCTAGTTTCATATCAAAGTCTTATATAAAAATATTTATATTTTAGATCTTTAATGAAGGTTAACTCATTCAACCACCATATTTAGTGTTAATAACATTATAGGTTACAAGTTCCATTGTAAAAGAAAACAATGCTAATAACCTCAATCAAAACACTACAAAGGTGAGACATAATTATAATTAACACATACCTATTGATTCACTACCTATATTAACAACTTCCATATGGTTAGAGAAACAGGCTTATATTATTCTTAATTTATTACTCAAGGTTACATGTTATCATCATGTCCTTTAGTTCTTATCATGTGGTTTATGTCTCATTTGTACTTTCATAGAAGGATAGGAGTATTCACTATGCCGATGAAACATACACGTATTAATTTTTAATAATAACTTGAAGAAGTTTCATTCAATTCTTTTATAACCAAGATAAATCTAGTCATCATTTAATTATGGTGTTGCCCATAATTTTATTCATTTGCCTATTTGATTTATTTAATAGTTGAACAATATTCTCTCAAATATTAATTCCATAGTATTGACTCAATTGAAACCAAAATGTAGTATTCAAGTTACATTCTCTCAACCATTTACAAGGCCTTTCTTTTTCTGACAATGATATCTTCATACGGAAAAGATGAAACAAATTATATCTGAGACCATCTTTTCACTTACATTTTTCAACCTTTAAGATTCATAATTAAATTCTTCACTTACATGTTAGGGAGGCTCTACTTCCCATAAGTTCAACTAATTCAAAGTATTTGTAGCAAGCATCTTTTACTTAAATGAATCATCTTGCTCATCAATATATATTTTGTTTCCCATACTTGTCTTAATATAGAAAAGTTAATGTATTGTTCCGTACCTAACCATTTTAGCTAAAGTAAACCATTGTGATGACATTCATCTTGCTATGAACACAACAATTATATGGTTTCATTTCTTGTCATGGAGGCTAAGTACTTCCTCACAAGACTTTCCATATTGTTTTAATAGTCTTTTACATTTTTACACATACAAGTAATTCAAGCGATAGTAACAACCTTCCAGGTTATAATTCCTCATTTTATTAAATTTGAAACTCAAATATAAAGCATATTGTTTATACAATTCACATAAAGGTTTTAATAAGAGTCTATGTTAGAGACTTATGACAAGGTTACACATATTCCACCGTTTTTTCCTTCATGAAATTTCCCAGGATAATCCCCGTATAATTTATCATAGATCTATGTTTTGTTACTCATAATTTGGCATTTTTATAATCAAATTATGAGTATAAAATTTAAATGGGAAGACAACTCCATAAACTTAGTTTTATTTTATTTATTTATTTTTCTATTAATCCCTAATGAGAGAGAGTAACCATTCTCTCCTATTTCTAATCAAGAATACATACATACCATTTGTTACTTTAAATCCACACGGTTATGTTACTTTGAATTAACATGATGTGAGTTGATATTATGAAATACTCCATAAGAGTTTTCACCCTCCACCTTTCATTCAAGGTGTATAAGACACAGTTATAGTATAAGATCAGTTTTGTCTATGTCTAGTTTTGCACTACACATTTTCATTTATGAAACATTTCATTCCTCATACAAAAGTAGTCTTCATACCATTTTACATATTCATCATTATTGGATGAAGAATTCCTATTATTCCAAGTTAATAGGTAGCTTAATTAGTCTATTAATTACCAACCTCAATATAAGAGTGGCAGGTAATAGAGACATTGGGGTTGGACTTAATTTATGTAAATCCAAGATAATAAAAGATCAAATATATTATTATATACATCATGGCAATAACGAACTTAAGTTTGAGCATATCAAGTATACTGCTAAATTTTCACAATTACTACAATACAAAAACTAAGGTTAGACCTTCCCAATAAAATATGCTTATCACAAAAATTATGGTATTTAAACACAACTAAAACTTTATTCATTGAATTCCTTTCAAATATACAAACTTGAGGAAACTAATTGTACCCTCTCACCAATAATATTCAACCCAAAATTTTATAAAAACAATTGAAAATTATAACAATACATTCATTGACATGTCAAAGGGATACATGTATATTCATCCATTCCTAGTTAGGTAATTATTCTTTTCATAGCAAGCAAACAAGCTTTCACAAGAAGCATATGAGACTTTGATATTGTTTTCACACACAAACAAGTTCAACAAATCATATTTATTTCAAGATGATCCTTAAACCTTCTTTTATTGCAATAGTAACATTGCCAACATAATTCAAATTTATATTGTCCTATGGTGTGTATGCAATATACAAATGTATCTCTTATTTCTTTAGCTCAATATGTGGTAGACTAATAGATGATTTCTACGTAATAAAAGCACATACTAAACGTATATCATCTAGAATTTCAAAGGAAAGAACTCATATATATGAGTTCTTTCCTTTGAAATTATGGACGATAGTGGTGGAAAATGTTGACCTAAAGCATAAATATGAAAGATAAAAGAGTAATAAATAGGCCCATCAAAAGAATACAATCAAAAAGTAAAGGAGCTCAGGACCATACAACTTGGGGCAGGACCATACAACTTGGGGCAGGACCATAATATGGTTTTGACCCTCTTGTCTTGAAAACTCCACAATGCAAGCATCCACACAAAATACTTAGCCAAGAGGGAGATTTTCACCAAAAAAAACTCCAATAAAATCGATACCTGATGGATAAGATCCGAAGATGTAGACAAATGAGGAAGCCGATGTAGATAAGACGGGCGCACACGAGCAACTCGCACAATAGATCCGTGTATCCTGCAAAACACCGATGCTTGACAGAAAAAGACCACGTTAAAAGATATTTAGGTGGACTGCCCGAGAAGCGGGTCCGGGAAGCGATAAGCTTCCTCGGCGGATGTCAGTCCACGTTTTCAATTAAGAAAAGAAGCATACATGATAAAAGATGTAAGTAAAAATCTAGATTTTCTCTGATCATAAATAATAAGACAGAATCTAAACAGCAGACAGAAAGTACAGAAAACAGGGAACTATGAAATAATGCCGGATTTGTGTTACCCGTATCCCTTTTACCTATCTGCAGGGAAATCGGCGACTGGAGACGGATCGGCGTCGACTGACTAAGATCGGCGTCGATTGAGACGGATCGGCGTCGACTGGGTAGAATCGGCGTCGACTGGAGGCAGATCGATCAATCAGGGACTGTGCGATAAGATTCGGGAATTGGAAGGTGAATGTGGCCTGCTGGATGTGCCGAAGTTGGCGAGACACTGGAACAGAGTCACCAGATGATAGATGGTGGTGTGCGATGCTGATGTGACAGGGACAGAGTAACGGTGCTCCTCTCAGGGATTGATTCGGACAGGATCTGCCCTAATTTGATACAATTGATGCTAAGAAGATCTCTCTTTCTCACAACCTGTATCTCTCTCGCTCTCTGTTCATGCGTAAGTGCTTCCTTTTTTCGTCTGTTCGCTTTTCGCTCGTTCGTGGTCTCTTTTTCGGTCCCTAGAACTGAGTTCTGGACTCGCTTTTATAATCGGCGCCGCTCCTAGAAAATCGGCGCCGACCATATGGGTCGGCGCCGATCGCGGAATAGACTCCCGAGATGGCCAAAATGAGCGATTTCAAGAAAGATAAGATTTATCCCGAATACGGGAAATATCCCGCTTAGGGAAGAGGAAAAATAGATGTGATACATAGATAGAATAAATTTGGGGTGGATAAGTGATTAAGATGCATGGGAAGAAGCGTAATCAAATATTTAATATTTAATCACTCATGGGTAAGATGTGATGGGGTGAATTAAATTTGGAATAAGTGATTAAATCACAAATTGGATAATATCCCAAGGGGATAGTTGGTGACGTAAAACGTGCCCCAGGTTACCTAAGCAAGTAAATGGATGAGAGGGACACTAAATTGAGTAACCAATTTTAAGTGTCTACATTTTGCCCCTTTTTGTCAAGTAACTTGCGATAAGCAAGGTTATGAGACAAAAACAAAGGGATGGAAGAAGGGAAGAATTTGTGATGATGTGATCCCCCTCAAACTAGGGATGGGATGGATGATAGAACAGACGATCCCAAGTTTGAAAAAGGTAGAGGAAAAATGCAAGGTGCCCCAGTCGGATGCCTGGAGTAGATCTGATCATTGATGACGCATAAAAATAAATAAAAGGCAGCAACCTAAGGAACTCACATTGGTAGGGCAAACTAGCCGGTCTCCTCATGAGACGACGTTAGTGCCTACAGACCCATGAGGGTAAGGAGAACTGCAAAATAGTCAGCATCTAAAGAGAGACACATTGGTAGGGACAACTAGACGGTCTGCAAAGCAGACGACGTTAGTGCCTACAGACCCGTTTAACTCTAAGCTGCCAAAAAGTACGAGTGTCCCACGCAAAGGGAACAAACCCGAAATAGACAAGGATATCTAAAAAAAATGTGCCAAAAGGCAAAATTCAGCACACAACAATGATCAGATAGATAAGTAAGCCAAGCATCAACACTATGGCAAAAAGATATGGAAAATCGGCGGCGACCAAACTAATCGGCGACGACTAAAACAAACGGCGTCGACCCAAAAAATCGGCGCCGACCAATCCAGGCACATATAAATATGCGAACGGAAAACGTAAACGATTTATTTTCAACGTGACGATTGATTCAGAGAGAGACAGATTTGTGATTTGAGCATCATGGAAGCCTCTGGGAGCGGTCAGAAGCGCAGGAGGACACGACCTGGGGTAAGTGGTCATTCTTGAACCCACTTTTCTTAATTTATTTTTTTTTTGTTTGATTTTTTCTTGCATGGGAGGCCGGGGTCCGGTTTATGTCCGGCCAGGCAGTCGGCGCCGATTGGTTTAATCGGCGTCGATTGTTTTGATCGGCGTCGATTGGTATTAATCGGCGCCGACTAAAATGAACGACGCCGATTTTACCAAATCGACGCCGATTGAAAGATATTCATTATTTTTTTTTTTTTTATGGTTTTGGAAGATGTGATTTGGGGAAATAAGAGACTAATTATGTTTTTGATGTCGTGGATGCAGGCACGAGAGGTACTACATATGAGGGATGCCATCCCTGAGCTATTGGAGACGATTCTTCCTGATGTGACAGATGCAGACTGGCAGCATTTAGAGCTAGCCGGGCTCGGGGGTTTCCGATATTATAGACGAGTGCCACGAGATGTGGAGCTCATGCGGGCATTAGTGCGACGGTGGGACAGCCACACGTGCACTTTTTGGTTCAGGACGGGTGAGATGACTATCACCCATGAGGATATATTCAGGATCCTGAGATTGCCGATTGCTGGGGACCCGATTGAGATCACACCCCGGGAGCAGCAGCAGAGGGCCCCGGGTGCGATTATACAGAGGTAGGGCAGACGATTCTGAGATAGTATCTGGGGCAGTGAGGATAGCCTCACAGTACAGGCAGGATAGCCCTCGGAGCAGGCGGATAGCCTTGATTCAGATGGCGATATCCTATTTTGCCCTGCCAGACTCAGGAGGTGGGAGATTCCCATTGTTACTATTAGACTGTGTGTGCGACATCTTGCAAAGACAAATGTGTTTTTGCCTTCGCGATGCCCTGATAGCTCAGATATATCATGAGCTATGGATGTACACCACTGGCCGGAGGACGTGGATTGATGTCGCTTTGTGCTCCATTGCTGGGCATATGAGCACATACGGTGATCGTGCCATCCGGCTTCCTCGATGCCAGCAGAGTGGGAGGCATCGATTATGGATTTCGGAGATGGCGGGCGACATGGCCAGCAGGAGATACAGTAGACCACCGGTGGTACTGAGCGCCAGACGCTTACACCGCATCAGTCATCCGAGACCATATCGGGCATTCCCGACATGGGCCGGTCAGGATGCGCACTTGGTAGCATTGAGACGGAGCCGGGTGGTCAGGGGCCGGAGGCCAGATATGTGGGAGCGGGTCCCATTCATGCGGATATTGAGGCGCTCGGCCTAGTACAGCATAAAGGCTGCGACCACTTACACGCCATATAGGCGGGATAGCAGAGAGACGGATTTGCCGATTTTGATCCCGGCAGACCCATTGAGAGAGGCCCCACCCTCCACAGCATGCAAGATGATGACGACGCGGGGGGATGAGGGCTCATGCAAAGATGGTACGACACGAGCTTCCACGACATCTCCCGCCCTCTATGATGCCGATGAGGAGGACATAGCTGCTACGCTGGACAGATTAGAGGGAGAGCATGCCACCCTCACACAGACACATCAGGTAGCTCTGGAGGAGATCAGGGCTTTGACGGAGGAGAGGGATGCCCTGATTGTGGAGAGAGACACCGCTCGCCAGGAGCGAGATACAGCGATCCAGCAGAGGGACCGCTACTTTCGGCACAGGGAGGCCCTCAGGGCCAAGTATGGGGAGACAGGTGCCACATCAGAGTCTGGTACACAGGGTACGACCCTAGGAGGGGCACCACTAGAGCGCCAGCAGCCCCAGCAGACCAGATCGTTACGAGCACCGGGTACTGTGAGCCTGAGCACGTACCAGTCTCTCCTCGCTGAGGTGAGATACTACGAGGATGCCCTAGCGCAGCATGCCCCAGATGTGCCTCGATACGGGGCGAGGAGGAGAGCAGCGACGGCTACGGCGAGCGGAGCCTCAGGCGGAGGGAGCACTGGGAGAGATCGAGGTGGGCCGAGACCTCCAGCAGCAGGTGCATCGAGCTCGATAGGCGGCGGTCAGGAGAGACAGCCAGGTGCAGAGGAGGGTGGAGGAGATAGTGTCCTCCACGCTTCAGATTTTACTATATAGAGATTTGATAGATTTTGTATCTGTATAGTGATGTAGCCTCGATTGGAAGGCATTGTTTAGATGGCTTGATTGAAAGCCACCCATTTTTGTACAGACACATATGTGTATATAGATTCATTATTTGTCATATAATTGTACTCATGCTTTTAATTTTGGATATACATGGATAGATGGATATAGATATAGACTGATAGAGGATAAAATAGATGTGATTGGATAGGTATAGACTGATAGATGATAGAAATAGATGTGATTAGATAGATTGATATGTGGATAAAATAGATGTGATTGGATAGATATAGACTGATAGATGATAGAAATATATGTGATGTGGATATAACTTTGATAGATGGATGTGATGTAACTTGGATGTACATGTGTTTGATGTTTGGATTAGATATGGATAGATATAATGTACCTTGGATGTACATTTTGGTGGATAGATTGATGGATGTGATTGATGTATAGATTAGATATAATGTACCTTAGATGTACATATTTTAAATATTTTGATGGATAAATAGATAGATGTGTTTGATGTATAGATAGATGTAATTTTAATGAGAAATGAATAAAGATAGATGTTTTGATAGATAAGAGGAATTTTGATAGAAGATAAATTGTGATTGAATTAACATGTGAAATGTCAATTTAACAGGATGCAAGAGCCAAAGATGTAAATGGAAACAACCGTGACTTAGAAGAGAAGACACTCGGAAAAGAAGGGAAATGATAAGTCGGACTTCCAACCGACCATAGATAAAATCCAGATAAGAAACCGAAAGACCAAGCATACAAGGCCCTATATAAGATTAAAATAAACCTGACACTAACTAGTCGCAAACCAGATCTAGGATAGAAATGGAAAGAAAAGTAAGTATCTTGTCGGAATTTACAAGGGACAGGATACATGTCCATGATAGGAAAATAGGATTCTCCATATGATCGACAAAAGGTCTTAAATCTCAGCTTCATGACTTTGACAGAAAAGCAAACTGATCAATGCGGGAAGTTTGCTTGATATGGAAAGACTGATCGATGCGGGAAGTCTTTCAGTGATGCTAAAAAGTGTATAAACTGACTGGAAGGCTGATAGATTACAAGAAGCCTTGAATATTTCTTTGAGAAAAACTGCGCCCTTCAAGGGAGCGGTCTGTATTTTGAATTTTAATGATAGCCATCCTTCGAGGGTATGGTCTATTTTCTTTTTGATTCACTTGATAATGTATGGATAGCTGTCCTTCAAGGGATCAGTCTATCTTTTGGATAGCATCTTTTTTTTTTTTTTTTTTTTTTTTTGAAACTCTTTGGAAGAAGCTGAGTTTAGACCTAGATAGATCAGATGGAGGGGAAGAGAACATAGAAGAACATGTACTCATGCCCCGAGTAGATCCAATTAAGATAAGTACTTGGGACAGATGAAGTGGTGATTAAGGTATTCCTACCATGAGGAGGAACATATCCAAAAGAAACGTGCAATGAGTAGAGCCGCGATACTCATATTTAAGGTAGACGAGGCAATAGGCGGAGAACCACACGATTTCAAATCACCACAAAAGTAGATGACTGGTTATTAGGACGGATGGAAGATCTGAGTTGCGACTAGATTTGTGTAAGATAGATTTTAACAATAGAAGGGCCGTAGATGCAAGGCATTGAGAGGTTCCGCCTCAGGTACACCATCCATGGAAGATAAACGATAAGCCCCAGACCCATATTTATGAGTGATAATGTAGGGGCCCATCCAGTTGGGAGCAAACTTACCACGTTGACTTTTTTCGAGTGTAGTGACATTTTGATTTTCCTTAAGAACAAGGTCACCAATTTTGAAGTCACGGTGCTGCAAATGCTTGTTATAAGCACGTTTGACACGCTCAAGATAGACCTGATGATGCTCAAGAGCGTTAAGACGCCGCTCATCTAATAATTCAAGTTGTGTTAGACGATTTTGACGATAATCCTCATCGGAGACAAATTCTCTGAGAGAAACACGGAGAGATGGGATTTGGACTTCCAAAGGAAGGACAAATTTCTGCACTCCATAGACGAGAGAGAAGGGAGTAGCACCAAGAGGAGTACGAATGCTAGTCCGATAAGCCCAGAGAGCAAAAGGGATATGTAAATGCCAATCCTCGCTCAAATTAGTTACCTCATGAGGATACTACGCAAAGTTTTATTGACGCTTCAAATTTCACCATTAGCTTGAGGATAGTATGGAGAAGAAAAACTGAGTTTGATATTGAAAGCGTTGCAGAGATTCTGCAAATCAGCGTTCTTGAAAGACTTACCATTATCTGTGATTAGCTTATGTGGAACGCCAAAGCGACAAATGATGTGTTGATAGACGAAATCAACTATGGGTTTAGCCTTTGTTGAAGAAAGAGGGATAGCTTCTACCCACTTAGTAAAGTACTCAGTGGCAGTAATGATAGAATGATGACGCTGTGAAGAACGGGGATTGATGAGACCAATAAGATCAAGACCCCACTGCGAAAAAGGCCACAAATCCGCCGCAGGTTGCAAAGCCTGACTAGGGATGTGCGTGAGATTGGAATGTTGCTGACACTTGACGCACTTCTTAGTGTATTCACAACAATCTCGATTAAGAGAAGGCCAATAATACCCCAAACGTAAAATGCGCTTAGCTACAGCTAAACCACTAAAATGTCCACCACAGATACCGTCATGGACCTCCTGGATGGCTTTAGATGATTCATGGGTTTTGAGGCATCGAAGCAAAATACCATCAAAGCCGCGTTTGTAAAGAATCCCGCCTAGGATAGTATAGCGATTGGTGCGTTGGACAAAAGACCTTCTACCATTGGAAGTCAGATCCGAGGAAGGATCGAATGAGATAGATAATCAACAATCTGTTGATACCACTCATCCTGGGTATGGGTTGTGACAGCATTGATTGAAGTTAGTTGCCCAAGATAAGATGGTTGATCTAATCGTTGCACAGCCACATAAAGACGCGAGTCTTCGGTAAAAGGCGGGATAAGTGAGGCTAATGAGGCCATGGTATCCGCGAATCGATTTGCAGTGCGAGGAATGGCTTGGATGGTGAACTTATCAAAAGATTGGAGTTGAGCAAGAACGATGTCACGATATTTTTGAAGGATATCATTCTTGCATTGATAGACACCCGTGACCTGATTAACGATGAGTTCAGAATCACCGAAGATGTCAATATGACGAGCGCCGAGATTAATGGCATTTTGAAGACCTAAGACAAGAGCTTCATACTCAGCCACATTATTGGTGCACTCAAAGTTTAATTTGTGTGCAACTGGGATAGGCGTACCCCAAGGAGGAATCATTACGAAACCCGCACCTCCCCCTTGCTGACATTTGGATCCATCAAAGAAGAGCTTTACTTTAAATGGAGATAGACCAAAATCAATTTGTTGGATATATTCATCGGGGAATTGAGCAAGGGGATCACGAGTGTCTGGAAGAGGAGCATCAGCTAATTGATCTGCAATAACCTGACCCTTGATAGCCTTTTGCGGGATAAACTCGAGGTCAAATTCAGTCATAAGCATGAGCCAACGAGTGATACGATCATTGTGATAAGGCTTTGCATGAATTGTCTTGAGGGGATTGACACTTGTGACAATGTAAGTTTTATGATTAAGGAGATAATGACGAAGCTTAGAAGTTGCAAAGAAGAGAGCGCAACATAGTTTTTCAGCTTCGGAGTAACGTGTCTCATACTCATGGAGGGTGCGACTGATGTAATAGACAGCTTGTTCTTTACCACAAGTGTCCCGATGCGAGATCATGGCTCCCAGAGCATGGTCAGTCACAGAGATATAAAGATAGAAAGGCTCCCCCTCGCGTGGAGGTGTAAGCACAGGTGGAGAAAGAAGATAAGCTTTGAGATCATCAAAGGCCTTTTGGCAATGCTCATCCCATTCAAAATGAACATTCTTACGGAGGAGATGGTGAAAAGGTTGACAACGGTCCGACAATTGGGAGATAAAACGACGCACCGATCAAGACGCCCTCGAGACTCATGCGAGTTGCTTCAAGTTAGACGGGGGAGGCATCTCAAGGATGGCTTTTATTTTTGCGGGGTCGACTTCAATACCCCTGATGGAAATGATAAAACCTAAAAGTTTACCAGTGAGAACGCCAAATACGCATTTAGATGGATTTAGACGAAGACAAAAGCGGATAAGCCTCTCAAAGAGAGGTGCAAGGATAAAAAGATGATCCTGACGACGTTTGGACTTGCCGAGGAGATCGTCAACATAATCTTCCACAGTTTTGTGCAAGAGATCATGGAAGATGTAGGTCATTGCTCGTTGATAGGTTGCTCCTGCGTTCTTAAGACCAAAAGGCATGACACGATAGCAAAAGGTCCCCCAAGGAGTTATGAAGGAAGTCTTATGTTGGTCTTCTGGTGCGATGAGGATTTGATTATACCCAGAGAAACCATCCATAAGAGAAAGCATCTCATGACCCGCAGTTAAATCTACGAGTTGGTCGATATTAGGTAGAGGAAAATCATCTTTTGGACAGGCAAGATTAAGATCCCGGAAGTCGGTACAAATTCAATTTTCCCAAAGAGCTTAGTTACTCGGTACTACATCGACACCCATCAGTGGATAATCGATGGGTTGGATGAAGTTAGCCGAGAGCAAGCGCTGTAATTCTTCTTTAACAAGAAGGGCTACTCGAGGGTGCATTTTACGTAATTTTTGCTTAACTGGTTTGATATTGGGAAGAGTAACGATATTGTGGACCACAATATCGGGATCGAGCCCTGGCATATCTTCGTATGACCAAGCAAAGGCTTGACGATGTTTGGAAAGAAAAGTGGTAAAATCCCCTAACTCCTGTGGATTAAGGGATTGGCCGACCTTAATGATACGAGGGTCTTCAGAAGTTCCTATATTAAGGTCGATAGTGGCCTCGTTGAGAAGGGTAGACGTGTCAGAAGGAATAGTTTTGGGGAGATATGAATCCTCTGCCCCCAGATAGGTGAGGACAGAATCATCATCCGCACAGTGGATAGTGTTGATAGTGGGAGAATCGTCTCCAACTATTTCAGGGAAGATTAATGGTATAGAAGCGGACCGATTGTTAGTCTCATAGACTAACGGCCCTAAGGAAATGGTATTGATCAAAAAAAAAAGTTAGGTGGGATGGAAATGTCATCGTCCACATCAAGTGATGCTTCTGATTTAGTGGGGGAAGATGGTTCTTCCGTAGGAAGAGGCTCATCAAGAATAGTGACGGTGGCTTTTGAAAGGGGTTTAAACCCTAAACCAAATTTCTGATGTGGCATGAGAGTAGGAATGGACTTGAGGTCATGTATACCTTGTTCATATTTTCCCAGGCCAAAACCTTTCCACGCGCATCGATATAGATAAGTTTTTGCAAACGTGGGATTCTGTAGATAATCAAACCCTGTTAAGTAAGGTTTGGTCTTAGGAGGAGAATCTGGGTGATAGTGAGGCGTATCAAGACCACCGTAGATGAAATTAGTCTGTTGATTGGGCAGACCAATGGTGACGATGCGACCGAGACCTGGTTGATATTCAGGTTGTTTGTCCGGTCTACCATACTCATTAGGATTGAGATGGGCATCAAAAGAAAAGAGAGGAAGCTCTCCTAGTGAGAAACGCTGCAATGTCTCTTCTAGATTTTGTAAATCCGGTAGTTTGGTTGCAGGTATGGAAGAAGATGAGGCCCCGTCAGGAGAACATGCATTTTCTTTTAAAGGGGCAGATCTTGTGGTCATGTCGCATTGTGCGGAAGGAAAAGGATCTCCTGGATGAGTATATATTTTGCCCTCATATTGATATTTTAAGCATCGATGGAGGGTGGATGGGACACAATGCATTGCGCGAATCCAGGAGCGTCCGAGGATCATATTATAGTGGAATTTTCCTTCGACGATGTAGAAGAGTTCATGAAGCAGCTTCTTACCTACTCGAATGGGTAAGACCACAGTTCCTAGAGTGACTGCTAGCTGATCGTTAAATGATCGAAGGGCGAAAGGCGGGGATGACACCACATTCTTTGGTAACTTAAGTTGCTCAAACGTGTGCGAGGAGATGACGTTGAGTGCAGCTCCACTATCGATCATAACACGTTTTAAGGTAGTGTTATTGATTTGGACTGTGATAAAGAGGGGAGCCTCCAAGTCCTCTGAAGAAAGAGGAGGAATTTCCGAATCTTCAAAAGAAATGGTGGTTGATGGTCTATTCAATCCAACAACCCACTCGAAGGGCTGGGGCTCATCCGAATTCACTGCGATGCGACGCAGATTATCAATCAAAGCTTGGCGATGTTGTGGAGAGGATTGGATGAGGTCAAGAAGAGACATTTTGACCGGAGCCTGGGTAAGTTGTTTCATAACACTCTCCTCAACAGACACGGGAACTTGAGCCCGAGGTGCAGCACGAATAGAGACCCTGGGTCGTGAGGCTGATGAGGAAGGAGACACGCCTTCAGGGGCTGCAGAAATGACAACCCGTGGTCGAGATGCTGAAGATGAAGATGGGTTATCATAGTGTTGGGTTCTAGTGGCGATATGGATTGTGTCAATTTGGGAAGGTGGAAGATCAAGTGGAGTGGGACCACCAGAGGTCTGAGTGGATTGTTGGGGCTCAGATGAGGCTAAGGTGACAGGAGGTACTTGTTCCTCCTCCTCCAGCAAAAGGTCACTTTCTTCCAGAAGGTTCTTGACAACGGCTTGAAGAGCTTTACATCCCTCAGTATCATGACCCGGGGTACGGTGGTAAGCACAAATCAGATCAGAGTTAAACCAGGTAGGTTTAACTCCTTTAGGGTTATAAGGTTTAATCGGAGGAAGGGTTATGGATGAAGATTGGATAAGTTGATGAAGGATTTCGGTATAGAATCCGGTAGACGAAGAGGAGGATAAAGATGATGAAGGTGGTTCTTTTACATTAACCGACTGCCGAGGTAAAAGAACTTGCATGTTAGGTTTAACAGTCTTTTTAGGAATCCTCTTATTTGTTTGGACATTTGGAGGAGCAGTCTTGGGCACTTGAGATGGGAGTAAGTGAGACATGATTGACTTTGGTGGAGGAGGAGCCCCTAAAATAGATTTTGAAGATGATGGAGATGTGACAAATTTTGCGGTCTTTGGAGACAAAGGGGGTTGCTTGGTCGAATTTACTGATGATTTAGATAATGTCGGTTTAGAAGAGGAAGAAGCTCCCAAAGTAGGTGTAATCGGAGGGACATAGGGTGCCTTGGTTTTTGGTAATGAAGATGATGATCCTGATAGAAGAGGTGACGTCTTTTTAGTAGGTAAGTCTATTTTTCGGGGTATTGGTGAAGAATGTGTTGTAGAAGAAGACGATGGCTTTGATAAGTGTGTAGAAGAAAACGCCTTCTCAGCGGGCAAATCCAATCGTTTATGAGGCGTAGAGAGAGATTTTTGTGGAAGAGCACCAAGAGTCTTGATGGTCCGAAATATGGGCTTTCCTTTTTCAGGGATGGTGACAACTTCAACGGCATAAGGTGATTGTAATCTTTTCGGAGGAAGCAGGTGGGGAGGTACTGATGGTGTAATGTTAGATTTTGGTTGTCTCGGTTTAGGTTCCGGAACCAAGTGTATAGGTGTTGGTGCTACTTCTTTTGATTTTTCCTTAATAGGCGAAGTAACATTGGTGATGGAAGAAGGGGGTGATGAAGAAGCAGTTCCTTGCGAAGGGACTACTTCTGATGCAGTAATCATGGGTGAAACTACTGTAGGAAAAGAGATAGGAAGGGTCAAAATCGAAGACGCTTCCGTCGAAGTCGGCACAATTATAGGTACATTTACCAAGGACATAGTTGCAGCGGGAATGGGAGCAACAGAAGTGGATGTGCCTGTAGTGGAAACTCGAAGGGATGTAATTGCCTCGAGTATTGAAAGAATGTCTGAAGATGAGACAGATGAGGATGACACTGTCTCGGGTATGGATGGTAGGTCAGACAAAGGAGCGGAGAAAGAAGACTCCGTGCTTAGTAATGTAGGAATATTCAAAGACGGGCCATCTGAAGATAATGGAACTCCAGTGATAGATGAAGTGGAAGGAGGTTCTGATTCGATTGATGTGTTTGCAGATGGCTTGGTTTCGGAAGAAGATTCTTCGGTAGAGATGAAGTTGATGGTATGAGTGTTTGGTTTTTGAGACTCTGAAGCATTATGGTTCGGGGCATGATTGGGAAAAGGTTGTTTAAAAACATCGAGCGCCTGATTTGGGGGAGCATTTGGGTTATCCAGAATGAGCTCGCCTTTATCAATGAATTTCTGGACAAGATTTTTGAAAGTCTGACATCGTTCGATGTCATGACCCTTGGTTCTATGATAAGGACAGAAATCATTTTCCCTATACCAGAATGGGCGTTCTCGGCTTTCATCAACATCCCTAATGGGGGGAAGTTCGATCATGCGAACTTCCAACATTTTTTCTAAGATAGAGGCATATGATTCCCCCAATGGAGCGAAGGATCGAGATGATGAAGTCCCTTTTCGAGAGGATGAGGGGTCTCTTCGTGGTGTTTGATTAGAAGTATTGTCGGCTCGTGATGCTTTTAGTACGATAGCGTTGGTGGATCCTTGATTTTTGTCTTTAGAAGGGGAAGAATTTGGTTTGGTAAACCGAGAAAAATCTGGTTTAGATTTAGAGCGAAGTTTTAGCTTCCCTTGCTCAATGGCGCGAGATTCAAGTTTGCGTGCCATCGTGAAGGCTTCTTCAAAGGTATGAAAAGTTTGGATCCTTAAAGTAGAAGAAATGTGATTAGCACAAGATCGAGTAAACAACTCGATTTGTTGGGATTGAGGAAGGGAGAAAGACAATTGGTTGATTATCCCTCTCCAACGAGCGACAAAGTCTGCAATAGACTCATCATCGAATTGGCGAATGTTATAAAGATCTGTGATCGAGATCTTATGCGCGATATTTATTGAAAAGTTTTCAACAAACATTTGGGCCAATTGAGAGAAAGAAAATAGGGAATGTTGAGGAATGTTATTGTACCAGTCTAAAGCAGGTCCTGCTAGAGACATAGGAAAGGTACGGAGCATAAGCTCCTGATCCTGGACTATGAGGTAGCAAGCATGTTTGAATGCTCGCAAATGTTGTTGAGGGTCTTCCCGACTATGAAATTTTGAAAATTTAGGAAGTTCCCATTGGGGAGGATAAGGCTTGAAAGCTACTGAGGGGTGAATGGGTTCATTACACACTTCTTCAAAGGAGTATGAAGGATGAGCCCCTTTTGTGGAGGCTTCCAAGTCTGCGATTTTCTTGAAGAGAATTTGAACCACGTCAGATTGAGGAGGAGGTACATTGGTATGTCCTACATAAGAAGTAAGTGGTGGATGTTGTTGGGGTGTCAATGGAGGATTCATCTGTTGATGGATAGGATGATAAGAGGAATAACCAGGTGTTCTGGGTGACACCGGGTGGGGTATTTGCTGTGAGGTGGCTTGCGTATAGGCAGGCTGTGAGATAATAAGTGATTGAGAAAATGAAGGTTGGATGACGGGTGGAGCCTGTGATTGGTGGACTCCTATGTTTGTTGATTGGATCGGGACAGATTGAGGAACATGGGTGTTGGTTGGATTGGACATGTTGGGGAACAAGACCTGAAAGGGGCCTTCTACTGCCGGATTAGGTATTAAGGGTGCCGATGTTAAAGGATGGGCGAAGGTCACAGTTGCTGGAATATTGGAAGAAAGACCCCCTAGAGGACGAGAAGTAGGAGCCAACTGACTATTCGGAGGGGGTTGGCTCATGAAGAGGTACTGACCTTGGGACACAATGGAGGGCATAGATGAATTAACAGCAATATGCGGGTGTGCAGACGCATTCATTATAGCCAGGGCAGAAGACTTCTCAGAAGTAGGTTGTGGAATACTCGAGGTAACTGCGGTGTTAGGAATAGGTAAGACTATTTGAGAACTAGTCGATATGGTAGGTGGAAGAGAAAAGGGAGGCATAGGGGCCTCGCTCTTCTCCGTGACTCGAGGCAAGAGCGACGATGCAAACTGCTCTACAAAGGCTTGGGATGATCCACGAGGGTAATCGTACACTTGTTGGATTGGTGGTCCTTGATCAGATATTTGAATAGATTTGTGTACTAGGTAGTCCATGAGGGCTATCGGATTGCGGTCGAGGAATGCCTGGAATTCAGGATCCCCGCGGGGAACATACTCCGAGCCAGATGATATTTCCGAAGGACTAGGGGAAGCTGGACGTGATGGGATTGCCTTGGCTTGATAGAAAGGATTATATGACCAGGATGGGGAACCAACTAACAGCGGTCCCGAGGAAGATTGGGGGGGTGCCGAAACCTCCACACTAGTGGTGATCTCGGAGGAAGAAGGAACCAGTTGAGCCATTCTTCTAGATTGTGACCGAGTGATAACCGTCATAAACACGCGCAAAAGAAGATTGACCTAACTAATGCACATGATAATTCAAGCAACAAGTAAGTGATTATCTCCTTTAAATTTTGATGCTTTTAAGAAAAGAAAATGTTAGGGAAGGCTTTTTAGAACAGGAACTACTCAGATAGCCAAACTAAGGATGGTTTGGGTAATGTTTGGTGAGGAGTCCCGAAGGCACTTCAGTAAAAGACCGGTACGTGGCTTGATATAGGGGCCTACCCCCGCACTTCACACACCGCTGCGATAAGGGAGTCGGGTGCTTTGCCAATATATACCAAAATCTTCCGTGAATTTATAGCGCGGCCTGAGTACCGCGTAGGCTCTTCCTCTTGGATATCACTTCCAAGTAGGCGAGGCCAGGGAAGGAATTTTGTTTAAATGCTTTATACCTAGTGATTTTGGCTTTGTGTGCAAGGGTGAAAAATAAAAATCAAATAGTGTCACTACCGATTTTGATCAATTTTCCAGCCTAATTAAAACTAGATGAAAAACATGCAGCAATGACAAAAGAAAAGTTCTTTTTAAGCACTTAAAAACGAAGTGTTTGATTTCGATGAAGACAAGTCAAACAGATTCTTTCCCAAATGCGATTAAGTTCTTTTTAAGCACCAAAAATTGAAGTGTTTGGATGTGATAGGCAACCGACAAAGAAATCCTAAAAAGGAGAAAACACCGTAAAAGAGGAATACCTGTAGATTTAGCTCTCCAAGGTGTGTGGACTTCAAAAAGCGCGTTGTTGAGCTCTTCCCCTCGAACAATCCCACGAACAAGCAAAGTGCTCCGCAAGAAGAGGTTAAGCAAACACCAAAGAAAACCCAGAAAGATATATCCAGATAACGGTGAAACAGAAATCTCTATTTTTAAGGAACTAGAAAAATTTCGAAGATAACGATTTCGCTAAAAAAAAAAGCAAGATTGAAATGATGAAAAGAAATGCTCAAATAGGACTGATAGAAATCAGTGAAGAAAAGGAACAAAGTTCAAAACTAGGAAAGAAATGAACTTACCAATAAGGGACTTTGGTTGGGTCCCACCGGGCGTGCCAGAATGTAGATCAAGAATTTCGCGCTTGTTACCTGTCCAAGTTAATGCACCAAACTAAACACAAAAACCCTGAAAAACTCCAATAAAATCGATACCTGATGGATAAGATCCGAAGATGTAGACAAATGAGGAAGCCGATGTAGATAAGACGGGCGCACACGAGCAACTCGCACAATAGATCCGTGTATCCTGCAAAACACCGATGCTTGACAGAAAAAGACCACGTTAAAAGATATTTAGGTGGACTGCCCGAGAAGCGGGTCCGGGAAGCGATAAGCTTCCTCGGCGGATGTCAGTCCACGTTTTCAATTAAGAAAAGAAGCATACATGATAAAAGATGTAAGTAAAAATCTAGATTTTCTGATTGCAATAATAAGACAGAATCTAAACAGCAGACAGAAAGTACAGAAAACAGGGAACTATGAAATAATGCCGGATTTGTGTTACCTGTATCCCTTTTTACCTATCTGCAGGGAAATCGGCGATCGGGTACGGATCGGCGCGATCGATGTGATCGGCGCGATTGAGACTAAGATCGGCGCCGATCGGGTGAGATCGGCGCCGACCGAGGCGAGATCGATCAATCGGGACTCAAAGCGATAAGATTCGGGAATCGGAAGGTGAATGTGGCTGCCGGATGTGCCGGTTGGTGAGACACTGAACAGAGTCACCGATGATAGATGGTGGTGTGCGATGTTGATGTGACAGGACAGAGTAACGGTGTGCTCCTCTCGTGGGATTGATTCGACAGATCTCGCCCTAATTTGATACAATTGATGCTAAGAAGATCTCTTTCTCACAACCGTATCTCTCTCGCTCTCTCGCTGTGCGTAAGTGCTTCCTTTTTTCGTCTGTTCACTTTTCGCTCGTTCGTGGTCTCTTTTTCCGGTCCCTAGAACTGAGTTCTGGACTCCTTTTATAATCGGCGCCGCTCCTAGAAAATCGGCGCCCGACCATATGGGTCGGCGCCATCGCGGAATAGACTCCCGAGATGGCCAAAATGAGCGATTTCAAGAAAGATAAGATTTATCCCGAATACGGGAAATATCCCGCTTAGGGAAGAGGAAAAATAGATGTGATACATAGATAGAATAAATTTGGGGTGGATAAGTGATTAAGATGCATGGGAAGAAGCGTAATCAAATATTTAATATTTAATCACTCATGGGTAAGATGTGATGGGGTGAATTAAATTTGGAATAAGTGATTAAATCACAAATTGGATAATATCCCAAGGGGATAGTTGGTGACGTAAAACGTGCCCCAGGTTACCTAAGCAAGTAAATGGATGAGAGGGACACTAAATTGAGTAACCAATTTTAAGTGTCGAAAGGTGGGATTATATCATTCCCTAAGTTACACCTCACCCTTATCACACATTTGAGGATAACTACCACTTAAATGTGTATTTACCATATGTTGTACCCATAATAAATCTCACATTGGCAACAACACTACCTAAGGTGGACTTTCACAAGAAGTGTGAATATGACACACACAAACACCCCCATAAGATTAGCTTAGGTGATATGGTAAAAGAGAAGAAGTCTTAAGCTCTTAAATATGGGTCCCAACAACTAGGCTTGATGAGGTACCCTTGTACAATAATAGAACAAAAATAGCAATGAAGTTGTTTAAGTAAATGTTTGTTGAAGCTGGTAAAGCCTCCATAACAGTGACTATAGTATGTGCTCTATCTGAACCAAATGCATGGTAAAAACCAAATAAAGTTGGCTCATAAACTGTTGTGAATTTTGAAATGAACAAAGAATGTTGCCTTATAAATTGTACTGATATTTGAAAAGTATAAACGGTTGGCTCGATTACATATTCAACGACCAAAATGATTTTAAAAACCCCAAAAGGGTTGGCACAAAAGATACTTTGGCATTGAAAAAAACAAGCCTCTACATCCACTTGGAACCAACACAAGGTACATACCATACTCTAACAACCAAGGAAGCATTAGAAGTACACAACACCCCTCCACCGCCACATAATGCTTGACTAGGGAGTGAAGACAACACAACTCAATATCTCCAAATAATTTCAATGTGGTGGGTGTGCAAAAAAGCATAACAAAATCCTCTAGTTAGAGTTCCCAAAATAACATGATGAACTATGTAACTGAAATGTGAAAAGGGAGTGTGAAAAATCACACACACACACATGAAGATAAACAAATCTACAAACCCCTCATGACACTTTATAATTCAGTGTGAATACAAAAACATATGAAAAACCCACCCAATATGATTTATAATTTATCCAATATGTTATTAAGCTGAAAAACTTCAAATCTGAATCATAATCAAAATAAATAGATACTAAAACTGTGAAGAGTATGAAAGATACACACTATCTAAAAACATCATGCAAATATGAGTTACCAATCAAAAGATACGGCCTCATAAATGTCCAAAATACATGATTTGGTAAGATAAATAGTCCAAAAATAACTAATTATGAGATACAAGTCATAAAAATGTAATAACTAACATCACAATTGTATACATAAGGAAAAATAAGTAAGTTGACAAAAAATCATCTTCCCATGCTTCGTGAATCACAAGTTATTGGTGAAAGTCAGCCCTCATGAGCCAAACAATGCCAAGTATGTGGTCGTATGACATGTTAGGGGGTTGAGAGCAGGTAATAGGAGATAAAGGGTAGTCATATGGACGACCAAGTGTTGGTTTTCTACAGCATGTAAAATGCACCAATGATGTCGAGCAAATAAAATAAACCAAAAAGGAAGTAAAACTTCTAACACACGCCACATGTGCCTTGTTGCTTCATTTTTAACAAACCAATACTTTTCATAAAGCTCTTGAAGAGAGGAATACAAAAATTTACTTTTAGCTCACGTTCTTATAGAAAAATACAAAAAAATGATTGTCTTCTCTGTCGTTCCTTGTTTGCCTTGAGATTTGAACTTTCAAAAATTCGTTTAAAAACACTAAAAGCTTCAAAAAAAAAAAAAAATTCAAAATTTGTATTTTTTTGAGTAGAATTTGAAAAAAATTGTATCATACCTAAAACTTTTATATTTTTCCAAAAATTGAAAAAACCCAAAAAATGACCCTATAAAAGCAATTTTGGTTTAAACAAAAAATAATCATTAGGTAATTTTGAAAACCCACAACGTGGATTGACTCAAAAAATTATTTGGGGCTTGGTGTAGAAACAAAATCTATGCACTTGGGTACATTTCTAGGTCCTAAAAGCATGCTAGCATTTACATGATTCCTAAGCGAGAAAACAAGTAATTGAAAACTCACTTTGGCCTTTTGCTATCTTCTGAACTTTTATCGGCATTATACATCTTGCACTCTTGCCGACATTTCATTGTTTTATTTTTCTATGACCTCATACACTAGCGCCCAATTGGGACAATAGCACTAGACGCTCCACTTGTCCTTTTTACATTTTTCTTATTCTTTTTGGCCCCTTTCGCTTCTTGATTACTTTTTACTACTTTAGGTTGACCTTCCTATTGTCAATTACAAAATTCAAATAAGGGAATCATATAAATACATAGGTATGCTTTCAAAATGAGGGGCCAAGCACTAACATTATCTACTATCACATAAACTTGCATCCAAAGGAACAAGAACATTATAAAACATCCATTTAGCATATTCACTTAAGGGACAAGGGATGCATTCTTCTGCATACACAACATAGGAGGGGAAGTTTATTCTATTCCATCCCACACATTCTATACATCTACTACATTATAGATATATCCCACTAGTATAGTGCAACTTGCACAAGGGCATCCTAGGGCATCATTACACACAATCTCACATAGAACTACATGGAGTCTAAAATGTAGTGTAACGCTCGGTATTAAGTTCACTCTTCGGGTGGCTGTTAGGGTCAATTTGACTCCACGTTTTGTATCTTTTTTTATTAGATTTGATATGGTTTGTGGACATGTGCAGGTAGACAACTTGTTTTGCAGGTTACATGTACATTCAACGTTCTGAGAGAGAATCTAGAGCGACAAACAAAGATCAACAATGAAGCTCCTTGTTGGCTAGATGTTATGCACAGTTAAATACAAAAACCTTGGCATTCATGGGATAACCCCCCATAATTTAACGGTGAAACTCCTTTGTAAGGTATTTATCTATTATAATTATTTTATGGGGGTATTACTTTAATTACAAAGCTCATGAACCATAGCTTGGCAATTTTGCAGCAAGTAAGTAGCTATGTTTGAGAAAGTTGTGTGGAAAAGAAGAGAATGTCTAACAACAGTAAGAAAAAGAGAGGATGCACTTGACCTCCTCTACTCAATGGAATCATGAAAATCATTTTTGGTGGGAGTAGTTGAGAGGAGAAAAAAATAAAAATACACCTTCAACATGAAGTAAATAGTTTCAAGCAACAATGCATTTTAGGCAAATGGGTATTTCTCCAACTGCTTCCAATCAACTTTTTGCAACCTTCTGCAGAATACTAGAGAAAATTAGCAAAAATTAAAAGGGGTATCCTAAGATTTCTAAGTGAGATCTTTGGGGACACCACTCTTCCTGCACGAAATATATCAGAATCTAAACATCTATCTAGACACTAGTGCCTAGATATAGTCACTAGCGCCTGACCACTCCTGTCCTCCTATGGGAGCTCTATCTTGCTTTTGTCCCAAAACATGCATTGTTCTTCTTAACTATTCACTATTCACCTGAGATCATCACTTCCAGATTGCTCAAGTATCAACTAAGTATCTATCTCCCTCTCTTGCTTAGGGTTTCATATTTGTACATGCTTGTTTGCTTACACATTTACCATACATTAGCATTTATATATCATACACTACAATAGTTACTATGCAATTACATTTAACTTAATTTATATTAAATCATTTGGTGAACCCCACTCATGATCAAACATGCAAATCCTTATTTGGCCTACTATATCGGATCTTATTTCATGGCTCCTAAAAATCCTTCAATCTCCTTGCATCAATTTCTTCCAATGCACCCACCTTACAAATATGTTCTCCAAAAAGCCCTAGATATTATGTACCTACGTAACAATATGCCACCTATAGAAGTAAGTTTCATTTTCAATCGTCTATCTGACAACCATATCGATCCTAATACTCCATCCAATCAATCCATCTTAGAGTCATTTCAAGATTTGCACCATGCTTTTCAAGTCAAATTTCAAACTATGGAAACCATGATTACATCTTTCACATCTAAAGTCCAACATCTTAAGGATGTTTCTCATGCCCATATTAGTACTTCTTCTACACCTCATCCTAATCCAATGTCTACTACATGTGCTCATATAAATGAACCCCAAGTCTTACCGCTACCAACACATCTCAAGTTTGATATAAACGTTAAGCAACATGATATTCTTCTTGATCTCCTCAATCACCAGTTGATCAAATTTTCACCTACTCATTGTTACCCTCCTTATCAGCTTACCAAATACATCATTCTTCCATTTTGTAATTATCACAGACTTAATGGACATCATGAAAATGATTGTTATGCTTTAAAATAAATAATTAAGCACCTTGAGCATTAGGTTTTATTTCATTTACTTGCACAACATTATGCTACATGCTCATCTCCAATTGTTAAGCCCCATTGGGCTCCCAAACCTGATCCCTCTATGTCTAGTGAGCACTATTCCATAGTTACTAATTCCTTCTTCGGTCAGTCAAAAGTCACCTATCTAATCCAATGTCATACCACCTTTAAAAATCTGTACCCATCACCTCCTCCTATCAAGTCTTCTACATCATTACCAATTCCAACTAAGCAACCACCTCTCAAAATTCTTCCCCATCACCTCCTCCTATCAAGTCCTCTACATCGTTACAAATTCCAACTAAGTAACCACCTTTAAAAATTTGTATCCCATCACCTCCTCCTATCAAGTCTCTACAACGTTACCAATTCCAACTAAGCAACCACCTTTAAAATTTTGTACCCCATTACCTCCTCTATCAAGTCCTCTACAACATTACCAATTCCAAATCAGAAACCACCAACCAAGCAAGACCAACTAATTCACCATGTGATTGCTAACCTCTTTGAACTTCTACCAACCCAAAATCTAACCCTGGTCCTACTCTTGCTCCTACCCACCATTGTGATGACTCTATCTCTTCTCATGATACATTTCAAACTCCATCACCATCGCAATATCTCTCTTAGATTGTCACATAGCTCTCCATCATTGGCACACTTGGGGGCATCACAATTTCTTCCCCCTTCCCACACTATCAATTGTCTCTAGTGTTTACTACTACACTTCACACTCCTCTAAACATGGATGATAATCAAACCTAGAATTTCTACATATTAGTTTCCTCCTTTGAATAATGAACCCTTCAAGATCATAGGGTCTACCTTCACAATGTAGAAAACCGAGAGCATCTAGTATTGTGGCTGGAACAGTCAAAGTAACCATGTTCTTGAAAGTGAAGTCCCCAACCACACAAGTAGGATTTATCAGCGCCTCTTTGATTGCCCCAACAAAATCAAAATCCTCAATACTCAATTGCCTTACAAATTCAAGGGCAATCATCCTATTTGGCACATATATGGGAAACAATATAGGCACTGCCTTCGACCCATATACTCTTTGGTATATATGATCCTTCTACAAGAACCAATTACCCCAATTATGTGTAGGGTTTCCAAGTACACTGCATGCAATGGGCCTAAAAAAGGTCTTGAATCCTCAAAGATTCTATCTCTATTCCTCCCAAACAATCATTTATAAATTGTAGTCACAAAAACTTCCCGAAACAATGCATAGTTGGAATATTTGCTATGTTTATCATTTACGATTGACCACATTTGTACAAGCTTCTTGGTACCATCCAGGGGATCATTACCATTCCTGAAGAAGCGATTTATTTGTTTCTTTCCCATATGATAAAATAAATTAGAAGCTAAACACATATAACATAATTGAGAGTAATATAAAAATAAAAAAGACTCCCTTTTTTTATTTTCTTGAGGCTTTATGCATTTTATTTAAAAATAGGGTACCCCAATTAAACAATTTACCGTTATAATGTCTCAAGATTTTTTTTTCAGAGTTGTACCTCTCAACAAACAAACAAAAATACATGGGTCTTAAAACTAAATTGCCACAACTTTTTTCCCTATGTCGTTAGTCCATATATGTTTCACAGAGGGTTGTGCTTCTCCTACGGTCCCAAACATGGTTAAAAACTTTTCCAGCAACGTTTATGGGCTGACCGTGGAAACAAGGGTCCTTGATATCCTTAAGTCTTTCTATGAAAAAATAGAGGGTAAGGGGTCTTTGGGGGGTGCTTTCTTGGCAGGAACAATTGTTCTCATCTACATTTCACTGTCATTATATTTAGCAAATTTGAGAATGGGGATGACAAAGTCTCTAAAATGACTGGATAAAATATAAAAGGGATTTATTTTGGACATAGATGGCTTCTTATCCTCGACCTTCCTCTTGGGAGCCATGTTAAACTACAATTGAAATAATACTTTAATAAAATGAGTTGGGACATGTATGTAACTCACCTCTTATGTCAGACTTTCTTCCTTCTCATAAAATTGAAAGCACCCAACACATCAATAGCACCAAAACTCTTCAACAATTGACTAAGATGCAAATGGGGAAACTATAATTAGAAAATGGTTCACAAATTGCATTAATGATATGATGTTTTTTGTTATTTTAGTAGTCACCCAACTATTGCTTATGTTTTCTTGTGTGATTTCTCAAATGCAAAATTAGATTTGTCACAATATTGACACTAATCGAATAAAAAGTGAAATTACTTACCGTCTTAACTATGTGGACCAAATTACTCGATGGGAGGCTAATATGAAAACTGACCCGATCAAACAACAATCAAGTAATTTGTCATATTTAAACCCTATCACCTTTGTGCGCAAATTATTCGACGGATGTTCTGTATCAACCCAAATGAGATTGGTCATAATTGAATAAATTTTCCCCTTCACACATTACTTCAAAAATGCACCCAAGTCTCTAATCAACAATCTAAATCAATCTTGATGAGATCAATTGTGATCAGATAATCACAATTTCTACACCAAATTTCATAAATAGTTTCAAGGATATCTTTATTGAACTACAAAATTCCTCGACATGTCGAGATACAATCTAGACAAGTCAAGGTGCATCTTTGATCATATTATGGATGCCCTCAATGGATCAAGATATATCTATGACTTAAACAATGAAATGTTTTCATCACGGTATTAAATGTTTGTACTTTATGGAAAAAATTACTTAATAGATAGATGAGATGAAACCTATATAGATAAATCAAATGAAAATTGAGTAATTTTCATCTTCAAACCTTATCACTTTAATGTGCACAATTATTTTACATAAATTTTAGGTCAACCTAGATGAGATCAATGAAATCGAATAATTTTCCACCCTCACACCTTACTTCCACTATGCACCTAAGTCTCTGATCAATGATTTAAATCAATACTAATGATATCACTTGTGATCAAATCATTGTAACATTTATACCAACCTTCATATATGGTTCATGAGGAATATCCTCAACTGGATAATGAAATTCCTTGACATATCGAGGTAATACCTAGAAAAGTATAGTTTTATCCATGATCATATGATGGATACCCTAGATGATGGAGGGATATCCATGACTTAAATAATGAAATGTCATCGATCATGATATTAAATGTTACTTCATTTTTATGTAGGTGCAATGGTGTATGTATGTGTTGGAAACCACATTTAGCTTTAAGGTTTTCCGGTATATCTAGGTAGTTGCAAGTATATACAAGTAGTATCCAAGTGTATCCAAGTATGATTTTCTTTATAATATCTCTCAGGATTGTCTGAGACATTGTCACCTTAAGTCATGATTGTCACGCAACAAGGACTTGATTAGTCAAGGAATCCCATGGATGGTCAAGGAACAACACATCAAGTTGTGATTCCGAATCTAGTTTTCATCCACTCCAGTTGAGATTTCATACA
Organism: Taxus wallichiana var. yunnanensis; assembly: GCA_018340775.1. NCBI lineage: Eukaryota > Viridiplantae > Streptophyta > Pinopsida > Cupressales > Taxaceae > Taxus > Taxus wallichiana. The sequence continues at coordinate 738,150,886 of CM031241.1, forward strand.
CTAGAATCAGAGATGGATTGTCTAGATTGAATCTCATAGATCAATGGTCCATATAAGAATCTAATATCCAAAGCAATGACCCTACGTAAACGAGATTGAAATATTGATGATTAAGATTGAAACAATAGATAAATAGTCAAAATTTGAATCTCCTATGATAAACTTATATCACTTTCCAAATAAGATTACAATATTAGCGATCTATATCAAAAAACACTTAGACTGACATACAATATTGCAATCAACAATCGATAATTTATTCATATGCACCATCAAAGATCTTAAGATTGAAAGCTAAGATTAAATCTTGAAGATCAATGGCCAATCTTGATATCTTGACTCATACTTACGCATGTCCCCTCACCCGAGATTTAACGATTGACGACCCTGATCAGTTAATGAATATCGATGACCAATATTTCAATCTTACATCCCTTCCTTCATAGAGCATTCATTTTAGATTACAAGATTGGTGGCAATGATTAAACCATTTATATCTAGGGCCCAAATTCAACTACAGGGATTGTAAATTTTAACCTTCATGCTCGTTTACATGTTTTCCATGTTTTAGCCATAAAATACATGCAAAAATTTGAGATTATCGTGTCTTCAAACCTGCATATTCAAAACATGATCATCATTTTTCACATATATATTTAAACCAATTATATAATATATTGATATGTATATCAACAAATGATATTATTTATTTTCAATATTAAATCTATTTTTTAAATTTTATAGATTTCTACTAGTCTATCATTACTGTGCAAAATTGGAAGGGAAATACTTTGATAAAAATGTGTTTGATGAGCATTATGTCCGTCTAATTTTAATATGTGTAAGGGAAAACGTAGGTTTCTCTAGTTAATTATAGGTATATGTAGGTACTTCCATGTATATGCAAGTATGAATTGTCATGGTTGAGATATTCAAGGCTCATCCACTATGTTCGAGGATATGAATAAATGATCAAGGTCACTACCTATAAATTCATGGAACCCCACGTTTGTATGGCTTATTGTAATATAATTTAATTGATTGATTTGTCTCGTGTATTACATTACATATCAAAAATTCATGGCACCCCATGGTTGTAAGGATTTTGGTCTATGATTTAATTGATTGATTTGGCTTGTTTATTAAATTCCTATTGTTAGTAATGTTAGATCATTTTTCGGTAAACGAAGGTGTCTCCATGTAACTACATGTATCTGCACGTGCTTCTATGTATCTCCAAGTACAATTTCTCATGGCTAAGATATCCGAGTTTGATCTAGGATATTCAAGGTTTTCAACAAACGATCAAGATTTATATCTAGCAATTTGTGGAACCCCATGATTGTACAGATGACTAACATAATTTTTGATTGATTGATTTGTCTTGTGTATTAAATTCCTATTGTCATTGATGTCGATAATTTGTTATCATATTACGCCATGTATAATATTATTTTCCCGACTAATAATTTAATACAAAAAATATAATGCAATTCTTTATTAGTTTGATATTACATAAATAGTCAAATAATACTAGTTAGTTGTCATTAATTAAAATTAATACTAATCAAATAACAACTTAACTCAAGATCTACCTCGTTAACATATATTTCCCATAAAATGTCAATAATTCACTAAAAACTCCTAGATAATGTACCAAGATGCCGGATAAGTTTAGAGGGAAATAAGTATTATATATCAATTCTAGATATCGATTGGACGTTTAGAGGATATATACCTACTACAAAATAACATTTACTGAATGAAATTCAATCATCTAGTGAATAGAAAAAGGGACATTCAACAAATATTCATGGAATAAAGACTTAATTATTGTTTTGTGATTAGCGGTTTCAAAGAGGGTCTTCATTTTGGTTTAACTTATGAATCCACTATAAAAGTGCAGACACAACTCAAAGCCCTATGGTGGAACACCAATGCATTCAATGGATGAGCGCATTCATGTGTGTTTGTGCCATTAATACATCATTAATTTCTTAAATAATTATTAAAATCAAGTAGCTAACAAAATTTGTTTTTCAAATATTTTATTCACATGATTTAAAATATTATAATAAGTATTAAATAGTGTTATTGTAGATGAATAAACCTTCACTTTTAGTTGATGGCCCTAAGTTTAGAGAGGATACTGATGATGATGATCTTGACTACGACTATGACAATCCATCATTACATGGAACAAAGCACAATTCAAATAATACAAACAATGAGTACATAGATTATCATTATAACGATAATGAGTTCCCAGAGGATGATGATGATGATGACGATGACGAGTAGTTGATGATTCCACTAGTTTGTAGTAGTAGTTTATTTTTATATATTGTAGTTTGAATTCATATTATTGTATTGTAAATGAGAAATTAACTATTTTTCCATATTTGTGAGTACATTATTGTCTTTCTCATTAATTTACCTGAAACATGATTTGATGTTTGTAATTTACATTTAATTTTTAAACATAATTCAATCCTCATTATTTACGTAAATGTACTATGATCTTATTAATTGTGTTTGTTTCAGTGGTATTCAATATTAGTTTTACATACCACAATTTTGTTTTACATTTACAAACATTATATGAAATTCATTCTAAAGATACAAAAAAAAAACCAGGACATGATTAATGAGTTCAAAGAAGATGTGATCAAGATGGTAAGGCAAGAGATACGACATTCTTGAATCAAAGGGATGCGTCATAAAATTGAGTTCTCTCCCTTTGATGTGATAAAAAAGACTTGTGCTGCAAGGGGATGTATAACACTTATAATCAACCGTCATTTTCATTAGTGTCCAAGTAACCCGTTTGATAAAATTAACATTTACCAAACTTGTGCTTGAACCCGTTACCCAATGCGCCAGAAATGTTTACCACTTGCAATCAATCATTAATTTCTAGTTATTAACTCACCCTTATTTCACTATTCCCCACTGCCAATGGCTAAGAATAATATAATATATAGTCTGTAGATTTGTTACATATCTTTTCATTTATTCAGACTACACAACAGTCCATTGCAGATGTTTCTCCCCTTGCCATGAACAAGGTGTCTTCTTTATTTGATGCATTGATCAAATCCCGTGTATTTGGAGAGATCAAAGTTACTTGAGGTGAAATCGGGAAACAGGATTACAAATCTGGTTGTCATTGGTATGTATGCAATTTTCTCTCTCAGTACTGTACTCAGCTTATTTTCCCTATTGATACTGTAATTGATAGATTGTTGCTTTCGCAGAGAAATGCGGATTTGCATTGGGGTAAAATCAAAACCCCACTGCTTCTAGTAAATAATTTGCTGCTGTTCTAAATTGTTATTTCATTTATCTATACATTCTTAACGCATTTGCATTTTTACAGATTATTATTTGTTAAATTTGGTGTAGTTAATAATTTTGAAAAACCGTATTTCAAAGGTCTGTAAAAACATCAAACCGTCCTGAAATTTTGAACTGACGGGCAGGGGTGGATGTCAAATCTCATTCATGGCCATGATTTCAGAGATTCCATTAGAACCGTGCTTTTCTACTCTCCACAGCGAGGTCGAACTGAAAATGGTGGGTTTGTTGAAAATAAAATACATTAATTGTGCTGATAAATTCTTTCATTATGAATCTGGTCCAGTAATTTTTTTAAAAGGTCTTAGACAAAACCTTGAGAAGGTCTCCACGATGTACTCTTTGTTTTTTGTAATGGGAAATAGAAAAGAAAGTTTCAATTAAAAAATGTAGGACAAATATTTTAAAATATAAACACTGAATTCTTGGTAAGATTATAAACACTGAATTCTTGGTAAGACTAGCAATTGTATGTGAAATGTACAATGGAAATGTCGAAGGGGATCTATTGAGGATGTACAATAGTTGTGAATACATCTACCTATTTTGAACTCTCTCTTTTACTAAGCCAATGCCCACGATAGATGTTTGTAGCCAGAGCAATGATAAGGAAGAATGCGACCTCATAGTTTATCTAGAATGATTAATTCAATGTTGAATTCAATAGGACCATCCATACCAATCATGTATGTAGTCTATCACAAACTTACTAAAGCTTATTCTAGCGCTGCCATTATTATTACTAATTTTATCTTCCACATCACCCTCCAAAATATGTTCATACCAGAACCATAGGGTTTGCCTTCGATGACAAATTAATATCCGTTTGACATCAACTAAATGTTAGACACACCAAATCACCTACCATGGCATAATAATTTCTGGATACATGACAATAAAATTTAAAATTTTATGGAGAGGTAATTATGAGACATATGATACAAGTTAAGTAAATTATGGAGAGATTTTCTTTTAGTATGAGGTTGGTATCTAGGATTGACGTTTTTTATTTGTTTTTCAATTCGAGGTTGATAGTTATTAACGATCAACTGACAAAAGTAGTTCGACAATTGATCTGTTTTTGAAATTGATTTTATAGGAAAAAATTAACAATAATGTTTGTAAATCAGAATGGGATAAGTGCACAAAAGGAAGGATAAATATAAAACTTTATTAATTTAATTATAATTAGGTATATTGAGAAAAATTGATTCAATTGAAATTCAAACAAGATTTGGATGCAAACAAAATGTATAATCTAATGCTTTCGACTTGTAAAAGAAACATACATGATTATTTTGTGAATGGGTAAGGTGAGAAGAAATTCTGGTGATGCAAGCAATTGTTCGATGATCCATGACTGGTGTTTTCGTTGCACCAATTCTAAAGCAATAAAATAGAGAATATATTATAAAAACAAGAAATGCATCCAGAACTAACATGCACCAATAGTTGGCATTTGATAGCAGCTGTAGATATCAGAGATGAAACTTGCAATCCATGAGTAATGACTACTCTAGGATGGAACCTAACTTCCCTTGGCATTGTTAAATGGGAAAAATTTGACTGTGGCATTCAAAAGATCAATTTAAGAGTTGTGTTAAATTATCCTGTAAACCAAAAGTTTTCATCCAGATTAGTTCACCAACATAAGAGATAATCATAGAGTAGTTAACTTGTAGGTCTTACTATTCGAATACTTACAATATGGGACTATATTCTATAGTTGATTATCTCCCTTCTTCCACTCCCACAGAACTATAGGGTTTCCATCTTTGATCCCTTCAGACTTGTTCTCCCCATGAAAAGCATCCATATTTAAACAAATATTGTTAACTTGTCTTAATGTTCTGTATCCACGGCCCATATCCTCGCTCATGGTCTACATAATAGAATCATCAAAGGTCCTTGATCTATATTCTTTCAAGAGAACCTGACAACATACATGTAAATCATAACCTAACATACCATTCCCATGTTCTTGGAATTCAAAAATATTTGTTCTTCTTGATATAAATTTGAAAATTTTCCAGTCGTTTTCCCAGTTAGGAACTACAATGATAACAATTAATTTTTATAAGCATCAATATCTACACCCCAGGAAAAGCTATAATGAGTGTTTGATAACAAATACATTGCATATTTATGCGCTTACATGTTATGTTCTCTCTCTCTCTCTCTCTCTATATATATATATATATAGAGAGAGAGAGAGAGAGAGAGAGATAACACTCACTTGTGCATTTCTGTATTTGTCCATCCAACTATCACATGCTAAGTAAAACCGCCTCTTTATGATTAGAACCCCTCATCTAGTTGGAAATCAACACACATGGTCGATAATGTGAAAATTTAAGTCGGATGGCTTTGTTACTATACCTATATTCTTTTAGAAATTTAGGAGCAGATGTGGATAAAATAAAACCATTTTTGAACCCATTTTCGACACCACATGTGTGCAGGGATCATGTCGAGATCTGAAATAGAATAGTTTCGTGTTCAAGCCCATCGTAAAAGCAAGCAATGCAAAAAAAAAAAGTTGTGATTTCAACTTAGTTTTCCTCTGACCCAAAAGTAATGATGATTGACCATTGACATGCAATATTCTTGATAGCATGTTGGGTTAGCACACAATCGTTGTATAGATAATATATCAGATCTAATCATACATGCAAATAAAAATGGATATTCTACCAAAAGAAATACATAAAACAAGATATATAAATCAACACCAAATTTAACGTGGTTCACCCAGTGTGGGCTACATCCACCAAGAAACAAGTCAATCTATTATCCAAAGCTTTCACAAGATATAAAATTGAATATTTACAATCTTCCACATCTCTCAGATGTACACTACTTTATTTCTCTCAAGTTTTTGCTTCTTCTCCAAGAATTATCTCTCTCACAATTATTCTCACAATAATCATCAACTTTTGCAAGTTCTTCTTAATTCTTAATTCTTACTTCTAAACCCTAACTTTCATGCTTATATAGACATATACAAACTTAGGGCACTTAGCCATGCAATTAAAATTAATAGATATGTTTTAATACTAAAAATAGATCTAATTCCCGAGAGTTAAATAAAACACTCTCGCATAGGTAACCAATGTTGGTTACACCTAACCAATGTTGGTTCCTCCTTGCTCGATCGATGCCGGTCCCTCCATAACCAATGTCGGTTATTGTGTTTTCCAGCAAGTTTCATATTGCATGCTAATTCAAAGTAATTGAGCTCCACAACTCAACAATTTCCAACTTGGAAATTAATTACTGCACCATACCTATACAATGTCATTCTTTGATCTTTAACTTTGTTTCTTCCTCTTCAAGTCTCAAACTCAAAGACCAACATAAGTGGAGTGTAGCTCCAACTTTTCCTTTGCTAATGGCTTCGTTAGCATATCCATGGTTCTCACTCATATGAATCTTTTCCAAATTCAACTGTCCATCCTCCAATACATGTCGTATGAAGTGATACCTCAACTGAATGTGTTTTGTTCTCAAATGAAACGCTGAGTTCTTTGCCAAATGAATTGCATTATGACTATCACTAAACAATTTTCAATCAGCTTGCTCATTTCCCAACTCTTCCATGAACTTACTCATCCATATCATCTCCTTGCTAGCCTCTCAGAATCGTAACATACTCTACCTCTCGTAGTAGACAAAGCCACAACCTTCTCGCAATCTTGAAATCCAGCTAATCGCAATTCCCACCTACCATGAAAATATATTTAGTAGTGCTTCTCCTACCATCCAGGATCTTCGGCCATATCCAAATTAACATAGCCACATAATGAAATATCGAACCTCCATAGCATAACCGCATGCTAGATGTCCCTTTCAAATACCGGAGTATCCATTGAACTGCTTTCCAATGTTATTTACCTGGATTGGCTATATATCTACCCACAACTCACACTGCCTGTGCAATGTCTGGTCTGGTACAAACCATAACATACATGAGACTCCCAACTGTTGAAGCATATGGTACTCGTGTTATGTATTTGACCTCCTCATGCGATGAATGACACTGATCTTTGCTCAATTTTAAGTGTCCATATATAGGTGTACTAACAAGTTTTACATTCTACATCTTGAACCTTTCTAACACCCTGTAGATATAATCCTCTTGAGACAAATACAATTTCTTATTCTTCATGTCTCTGTGTATTTTCATGCCAAGGATTCTTTTTGCAGCTCCTAAATCCTTCATAGAAAATGTGTGAACTAGCTTTCCCTTAAGCTCACCAATGTCTTGCATACTAGATCCTACAATAAGCATATCATCTACATATAATAACAAAATAATATAGCTCCTATTTTCAAGTTTCTTGAAATAAACAAAATGGTAATATTCACATCTCAAGTAACCATGTTCATGTATAAAACTATCAAACTTCATGTACCATTGCTATTGAGCTTGTTTGAGCCCATATAGGCTATTTTTCAACTTGCACACTAATTTATTCTTACCTTTGACTTCATACTCAAGCAGTTGTTGCATATAAATCTCTTCATCCAAATCACCATGAAGGAAAATCATCTTCACATCTAGTTTCTCTAAATGCAAATCATGTACTGCAACTAAACTCAATACAATACAAATAGAAGTCATCTTTACAACAAGAGAAAATATTTCACCAAAGTCAATACTTGCTTTCTATGTAAATTCCTATACTACAAGCCTTGCCTTATACCTTTTTCTTTCCACCATTTTCTTTCTTGATCCTATAAACCCATTTGTTCTACAATGTCATCTTACTGTCGACAACTTAACCAAATCTCAAGTCTGGTTCTATGCCAAGTAGTTCATCTCCTCATCCATGTCATGCTCTCACTGGACGTGGGTCTCATCCTGCATTGCTTCTTGAAAACTCTTTGGTTCATCATTATCAGTCAATAATAAATAATATAGAGGTGTAAATATTTCTAGAGGTTTAATTACCATTTGTGACCTTCTCATAAGATTTTAGGGTATCAGAGACTCATTTTGGACCTCCTAGACATTTGTATCCAAATCTGATAGTGGCATATGTTAGTCACCTATAACCGACGTCAATTCTGTTAACCGATGTCAGTTTGGCTCTTCTCTAACCAATACTAGTTCTACTGACCGATATCAGTCGAGGTCAATCGACATCAGTTATTGTGTAACTATGTCGGTATTACTTTTAATCGAGAGTTCATTTTCATTCACAAACTTCTCAACCGGTTCGTCCTTGGGTACAAAATTTGATCCATGTACATTCTCTTTTAATTCCATTCAATATCATGACTCCTAATAATTTTAGAATTCTCTAAATCCTAAAAATGGAATCCAAAATCACCAAATCCATAACCAATGAAAGTGCATCTCTTAGATTTTGCATCCAACTTTTTCCTATTTTCCTTATCAATATGCACACAAAAATTTGAACCAAAAATTTAAGAAAAAAAGATCGACCTCTTTTCCGGTCTAAGTTTCCTCTAGTATTTCTTCATCTAGTGAAGTTGAAGGCCCACGGCTAATCAAATAAACCGATGTATATCAATTGCTTCACCCAAAACTGCAAGGGCAATCCAAAATGTATCCTCATACTTCTAGCATGTTTCATGATTGTTCAGTTCATTATTTCAGCAACACCATTCTTCTATGGTGTTCTTGAACCGTTCTTTCTCTATATTTCTTATTCAATGAACAATAATCATTGAAAGTCTTCTACATGATATTCACTACCATTATCGATCTAAGGCACTTTAACTTTGAATTTGATTCATTCTCAACAAGGGCTTTCCATATTTTAAAAGTCTCAAAAACATCATATTTACGTTTAATACAATAAACTTGTACCTTTCTAGTATCATCATCAATAGAAGTAACATAATACTGGGATCCTCCATGAGAAGTTACCTGAATTGGTCCCTACACATCCGAGTGTACAAGCTTTAATTTATGCTCCTTCTTAGTTGCCCCAAATTTGAGAAATCTCACTCTCTTTTATTTTCCAAAGACACAATGCTCATAAATCAAGATTTAAATCTTTCAAATCTAATAACTTACCCTTAACCTTTAAGATATGCATTCCATTTTGATTCATATGGTCTAACCGATTATGCCACATGCATGCATATGAATTTGAAGTAGATAATGTAGAAAAAGAATCAAGTAACATAGGTAGATAAATATAATGTTCCTACCTTCTTTCCTCTTGCCACAACAAAAGCACCCTTGGTGAATTTCCAAGAGTCTCTCTAGTAAATGTAACCATACAACCAACTTCACCTAGTTGCCTTGCAAAAATAAGATTCCTCTTGAGGCTTGACACATGTCTCATATCTTTTAATATCTAAGTATTTCCATTCGGAATTTTAGATGAACTTCTCCTTTACCAAGTAATACTACAAAGTTTATCATCTCCCAAATAAACATGTCCAAAATTACCTTAGACATAATTTATGAAATAACCCTTATTAGGGGTTGTATGGAAAGAAGCTCTTGAATCTAAAACCCATGATTCAATTCTATTATCTAAAGAAAAGAATAAGAGTATCTTGCATTACCTCTCTCTTGCAAAGAAGATTTGTTTCTTTACCTTTGTTTGGTTGTTGGTTCTCTTTATCCTTTGACCAACAATCTTTCTTTACATTTCCTTTTTTTTCCACATTTCAAACAGTAATTCCTTTAGCTCGAATTTAGATTTTCTATCCCTTGACTTTGATTTCCCATTACTCTTAATCTTGGATCTCTCTTTCTGTCTGCCCCTGATTTCTACATTCAAAGCATTCCGAGATGACTATTCCTCTGTACTCTTCATGCGAATTTATTCATTTAAAATTATATTAACCACATCATCAAACTTCAAAATATTATTAGCAGATGTTGTATTACTAACACCCATTACCAAGTTATCCCAACTATCAGACAAATAACATAAGAGTAAAAGTTCTTTCACTTCATCATCAAACAGAATATCAACCGATTTTAACTGATTTACAATAGATCAGAAATCATTCAAATGACAAGATGCAGATCCACCTTCATGAATCTTTGAACTAAATAGTTTCTTCATCAATTAAACTTTATTTGAAGCACTAGGTTTTTCATATAAATTAGCAAGAGATTTCATTAACTCTACCCTCGAAGTTGCTTCTATAATATTAGAAGTCACTAATGTTGTCGAAATCAATATTATAGATCCCAAAGCCTTTCTTTCAAGAATCTTTCATTCTTCATCAATCATCTTCGTAGGTCTAGACTTCTCATCTAACGATAAATACAAATCTCTTTGATATATATAATCATCAATTTGCATATTCCATAATTGATAATTTCGACCGTCAAACTTCTCTACCTTGTATTTTTTTCTTCTGCCATTGTTGTGACTCCTACTCAATTAGAAAACCCTATGTGAGTAAATCAGTCAACACACAAAACCCTCAAACAAAGCTCTGATACCATTTGTTGGGGTTAGCACAATGGTTGTACATATAATATATCATATCTAAACATACATGCAAATATTCTACCAGAAGAAATACACAAAACAAGAGATATAAATCAACACCATATTTAACGTGGTTCACCTAGTGTGGGCTACGTCCACCAAGAAACAAGTCAATCTATTATCCAAATCTTTCACAAGATATATAATTGAATATTTACAATCTTCCACACCTCTTAGATGTACAATACTTTCTTTCTCTTAAACTTTTGCTACTTCTCCAAGAATTCTCTCTCACACAATTATTCTCACAATAATAATCAACTTTTATGAGTTCTTCTTAATTCTTAATTCTTATTTCTAAACCCTAGATTTCATGCTTATATAGACGTATACAAACTTAGGGAACTTAGTCATGCAATCACAATCAATAGATCTCTTTAATACTAAAAATAGATCTAATTCCCGAGAGTTAAATAGAAAAATCCCACACAGGTAACTGATGTCGGTTAGCCCTAACCAATGCCGGTTCTTCCTTTCCTGATGCCGGTCATAGGTGACCGATGTCAGTCCCTCCATAATCGATGTCGGTTACTATATTTTCCAACAAGTTTTATATTGCATGCTAATTCGAAGTAATTAAGCTCCATAACTCAACATTGCAATCTCTTTAACTACGCCTATTAGGAAAGAGCGTATGCTATCATATTTGAACTTAAATAATAATTGTATGGAATAGTATCCAGATGTCGCTGATTCAATGTTTTTGAACCTATGTTGCACCAAAGCATCTGAAACAAAAAGCAGGAAAACTTTGAAAACACAAATTAGTGAAGTGGGGATGGCTAGGATTTGAATAATAAAGAAACTTTAGAGTATAATTTTTAAGCAAATGCCAAGAAAATTTGAAAGGTTAAAACAACTAAGAAAACCACAAACATATCAAAAACTCAAGGACATAGATTGAAAATGGCAAGGAAGAGTCGTGCATCACCCACTTCCTCTATCTAAAGAACACTGGAATTCTTCCACACTCCTAAAAAATGGGCAGATATGTAAGTTCCATATCAAAAACTCCTGCAGTAGTTGAAAACATCCAAATATATTTTCCAATAATTGAGAAATGTCAAAACATGTTCCCCCTTTCTTTGGAACAATGTTGTTTGTTTCTATGCACCGACCTAAGTTTCGATAGAGAAATACATTCGAGAAACCCATAAATCCATCTCCAAGGGGTTGCAAAACTTTTCTTAGATTACATATTAAATTTATGTACATATGTTGTCTTGATTAGAATGCAAATTGGTTAAATACAGAATTTGAACTTACTAAGTACTAACTGCTTATATTTTATGATATTCATCGAACTTCTTAATCAAGGACTTGGAGGAATTGAGATATTGTTTTAAATCTCGGAAAGGACAAAAGAAAGAAAATGAATTACTCACTCAATGTGATTCTCCAAGACCATGTTTCAAGGACTGGTCGGTTGCCTTATTGACCAGAGAAAATGGAGGATGACTACGCTCATCCTTTACCAATTAAGACAGATGTCACAAACCCATATCTCTTATCCATTACTCAAAGACCCATATGCAATTTTCTACAACTTATCATATGACTCAAATCTGGTAGTTCTAAAAAAATCAAACAATGAAAAAGGGAAATCAATTGCAATGAAATGCTTTTGCTAATATTTCTTCAAAGATGAAAGGAAACCTTGAAATATAGATATGTCAATTTAACTAAGTACAAAAGACCCCTATACAAGTTTCTACCACTAATCATAAACGAACAAAGTAAATATTAAATTGTACAGTGATAGGATCCGAGACACTATCAAGTGGCAGACCGTGGCATAACCTCACGGCTCATATCTATAACTTTTAACTAAGACCAAAAGATGTTGATGCTCTTATTACAAGGACTGGTCCAATACATAAAAACAAATCTCTAAGAGCTAAACCCACTTATAGATTGCAATTTCTTGCAAAGAAATGCAACCCCTAGGTCAAACCCCAAGGCTATATTGGATATTTTTTTTTTTACAATGCACTCGTATCGTGCCTAGATCTAAACTACCGCTATGCATTGGCTGATCCATAAATTTCCACACAGATCAATTGGCCTGGTAAATGATGTGAATGGAAAAAACAACTAAAATTAATTTTGTGAGAAGCCTACATTGCCCAGACCCAATTGAGTAAATTCGAATTCCCAACAATTTGATCAAGGATTAACCAGAAAAGTAACAGACAACACCTCTCCATACCCTAGTACTGCAACATAATGCAATATTTAGGATTTCTATTGTTTTAAAACCTTTTTTTATTTCGCCTCGGGTTCCACTTCCTCGGCCTCAACATTCCTAGTCTTACAAAGGAGTTTTGGTGCCCGTGCTTCAACATCGACAACCCCTTCCCAATTTTCTCCACTTTGAAACCTGATCTAGCCTCACCGGAAACTCTTTCCCTATCATCCAGCAACACAATCAACCCTTTCCGTAGACCCCATCTCCATTTGAGCAATCTTGACCCCTCAATTTTTTTTCTCGCGCTCCTCTTTTTAATCTTAATTTTTTGAGTGGCTAATGTTCGCCAATTGGCAATTGTATTCATCTTAATATCTATCAAACTATTTTTTATTGAATAGTTCCTCTATGCAAAACACATGAGATCGTGAAAAAGTAGAAGAAATCAACATCTAGCAACGAGGTACCTCATTGATCATTACGCCGAAGGCGTTCCCCCTATGGTAAAGGACCTCCGGACGTTTCCGCAACTATGTTAAAATTGACGTCTGTTTTGTGGTTACGACAGCTTGTTTGACGTTTTTGTTTTTGCAGGCTATTTTTAACAGTTTGGATTTTTAATTTTTGCATGCTTATTGTTTTTAGTTTAGCATGCATCTAGAGCAGCTTCCAGAAAGTATCGGAAACCTACCATGCCTGAAGGACCTGAGATTAATATACTGCAACTCGTTATCCAGTCTTCCAGATAGTTTTGTGCGGCTGAAATCGCTCAAGATCTTGCATATAAAAAGTTGCATCAAACTTAATGCCATGCCGAAAGACTTTGGACAGTTAAGTTCCCTAATTGAGTTGGTTGTGGAAGATTGCCCTAAGCTGAAGGAGTTGCCGCATGGAATTGAAACACTGCCAGCCTTGAAAATCTTGACGCTGAAGCGATGCAAAAGCTTGGAAAATCTTCCCGCCGGGTTTGGAGAAGTCACAAGCTTGGAAGAATTGACATTAATGGTCTTGATGATCTCAACACTTCCGCATGGATTCCAAGGACTCACAAAATTAAAGCAGCTGTATATATACTTCTGTCCCAAGTTAGAATCCGTGGTGAATGAATTTGAAAATTTGAGCTCCTTGAGAAGGTTACGGATCCAGAACTGTAACATGTTGGAAGGGAAAACAATGGACAAAATAATGAAATTACAACATTGTTAAAAGTGAGAAATTGGTGCAGCAGTGGAAGGCAATGGTGCAGCAAAAAGAAGAATATCCTATGATTGTCTGTACTTCGAATACTCTGGTAAGTTAAACACTGCAAACTTTTGACATTCTTAGGAGGACTTAGATATTTATTGTTTATTATACTTCTTGTTTTGATTTGATCTCAGTCTAAGGAAGAGTGGCAGCGGGCGACAAGAATTGGTCTGTTGGGTGGACAATTGCAAGGAAATACAGTGAGTTTTTAAAAACTATATTGATGTTCAAATATTCCATCAAATTCAACATCTATACTAATTTGGTTTTCTTGGTAATTGTGGTTTTGAATGATGGTAATTTAGTTACAGTTTTAAACTGAGTGTATTTTAAAGATAGTTTGTGTAAAATATGGTTACGATTCCAAATAGCCAGAAAAGCCTTTAGGTTGTTCAAGTCAAAATTGGCCCCAAAACAAGCAAGAGCGGATCCACTGGAGGATTGTGAAAAAAAGGTTTTGGGAGCCCAATGGAGGCTTTCCAGATTTAGTGGAATACCCAAGTCACAATGAATCCCCAAACTAATGCCCACTATTCTCTTTATTAACATAATTTCCTTATGAGGCTACGTGTAAGAAGGATATTACTGTTTGTAAATGGCGAAGGCCATGGTGCTTAAACCCTGGTCAATCAGGGTGCATTTTATAATATTTAGTTTCCTTGTTTAGGAATAAAAAGAAGAATTTGAGAAATTCAATAGTGAAAAAGATTTTCCATAATTACAAACCAAGACACCTGACGTGTAAAGGGACGTGTGAAGTTTATTGGAGCCCTTATTGCTTTCATGTAAACTTGACTAACTCGGAAACTTCACACGTGCCCGGCCTTCTCCAGCCAGCACTCACTCTCGTTCCTCTATTACAGAATTTATGAAAATTAATATTTGAGGATATAGCATACCATTCTAATGCGAGTATGTAAGTTCTGATGTAGAATTGGCTATGGCAGATTCTACCTTATGTCAAAAATGGTGGGAAACTTGCACGTTCTTATTAAATAATAGAGTTGTATGAAGCATGGAAAGAACATCTCCTTCAATTGCATTTATGGAGTATCCACAGGGATCAAACTCAAAGTCACAGGTTTTTGAGCCAGGTAGAATAGCACGAATCCCTGAATTAAGAGTCATTTCACCAGCTGATTTCACGTTGCCTTTGTAAAAGATAGAAGCTTGCTCACGGTCCAACTGTGTCATGCACATCTCTAGTGTATACACAGGGTCATCAGTTGGAATCGATCTCGTGACCTTGCTCACATTGTGGCGCTGACATGAAAGAAAGGTTGTGGAAGCCACATTAGTGGACAGATCCATCTCTTGAAAGATTGAACAATATGTTTTACCAAAAATATGATCAATCCCTCATTCTCCTTCATAAATTTAACACACCAAGTGATTCACCATACCACTATACAATTTTTAAACAGATGCAGGTAGCCGAGAATTATAGCAATCATTCTTTTATAAATCAGCAAACAATAGGGAAGCCTGAAACATTTCAAAATGTAAAATCCAATCCTTTGAAGCATGGAAGTTCCAGAAGAGACATTGCTTACATCGATGCTTGGATCTCACATGTATGGATTGACATGATTTGGATCAAAATAAAATAATATATTCGTCTTCTGCAATTAACATACACAATACATGGCTAATAAATAGCCAAACAAATAGTAAAAACAACCTCCTATAATTTAGGAGTGGTTGCAAACAACAAGCTAAATACGTGAAGTTGTTTCACCAACTTCACATATAATACCAAGTAATTATGAGTTGTTTCTCAACAACTCATAATACAATGTTTACACTATTAATTATTCCTAACATTCACCCCCTTAGTGTGAACATGGGGTAAAGTGTAGTTGAAACCAGAATCATATGCCTACGCATATTTTTAGGTCTGCATACTGCTCCTCTCCTCTGGACACCAGCTGCCCTCCTATACAACTGTTTCACTGACTGACACCTTCCACGCCACATCACAACACTTCAAGAGAACATATAGGAATACTCGCATGTACCAAGCAAACATACACAAACTGTTGCTCTTTATTCTGCACACCAGATAAAATAAACACACAACTGGAAATAAATATGTCACCACCACAAAATGCGACCTCGTCGTTGGCGACTGACGAGAGGTGCTGAGTAGCCTCCATCCTCCATTTCCTCCTACCTCCAGTTTGGTTATTTTCAGAAGAGATAATCTTCATCGCTAGGGCAAGAAAGTTCTTCATCAGTTGCATAATCTTCCCAGTCAGTTTCTTCTTCAACAATATAAGCCTTTTGATCAATCTTATCATCCAGTAGATCTTGTGCCCGCTTTTTACAATTTAAAATGACATGCCCCACTTCTTTACAATAGTAACATTTGATTTGTCCCTTTGTAGGAATGTGCTTTGAATTGTACTTACCCTTCTTTGATGATGTACTAGCTTTATTGTGTACATATAAGACCTCTTCTTCTGGTTCTGAAGGTTCATTCTGATCAAGAAGAGTAGAAACTACTCCTTCTAAACCAATTTTAATCTTGCTCAAAGTAAAAACCATATGAGACATTTTTTTAGGCAAACTATTCAAAAGAATTGCTTTGGCATCATCATCTTTTACCTTCTCGTTAATACCTGCAAGCTGATTGAGAAGAGAGCGGAACTTGCTGATGTGTTCTGCCATTTTTATACTTTCATCCATTTTTAACCCGTATAATTTTTGCTTCAGTGTTGTCTTTGCACTTTCTGCTTCAGATCCAAACAGTTTATTTAATGTCTCCCAGATTTCCTTTGCAGACTTTGTGAAGTCTACGTGGTGCAGGTACGCTTTAGACAAACCGAGACCAATAGTTCCCAAGGCCTTTTGATCCTTGATATTCCACTTCGCGAGATCTGTTGGATTTGTTGGTGTTGTCACATTTGGTTTGACCACATCCCACAAATCTTTTTCAATCAAAGTCAACTGCATCTGGATTCTCCATGTATGAAAATCACGTCCTTCGAACTTCTCAACAAGACTCAATTTCTCCATTTCCACAACTATTGTATTACAATTGATAAATCACTATTTAAAAAGTAATAAAGGGAAATTACTTTTTAAATACTCTAATTGTTTTTTTTTAAAACTGAAAAACTGCATAAACTCACGTATATAGTTTATTATATATAAACTATATATCAATTTTTTTTTAAAAACTGCAACCCACCCCACGTGGCAAGTAAAATTTGTGGATGCGTGGAAAATAATACTCAGAAACTATTGTGGCTGCGTGGCAAAAACCTGCGGCGTTTTTCTCCCCCCTGGCAAATAAAACTCGAGAATTGTTGTGGCTGCGTGGCAGGTTGTAACTGCTTCTGCGTTTTTCTAAGTGTTTTGCTTTGGATACACTACAAACCACACTACACAGCCACCGTGTCCTCAGAAAAACTGTGACTGCTCAGAAAAAACGTGGCACTCATGCTCCAGCTGATTGCTCATGCTCCAATGACTGTTCCAACTACTAAAATTGCTGAAACATTCCACACTGCGACCTCTCCACCGTATTCTCTCCAAGATCAACGCTGCTCTGTACCAAATGACAGATTTGGATCAAAATAAAATAATATATTCGTCTTCTGCAATTAACATACACAATACATGGCTAATAAATAGCCAAACAAATAGTAAAAACAACCTCCTATACTTTAGGAGTGGTTGCAAACAACAAGCTAAATACGTGAAGTTGTTTCACCAACTTCACATATAATACCAAGTAATTATGAGTTGTTTCTCAACAACTCATAATACAATGTTTACACTATTAATTATTCCTAACATGGATTTCGTCAAGGATTTGGGAGGCCTAATAGCATGGAAAATTATTCTTTTCATAGTCCAAATTACCCAGGCCTTGGACACCAGAAAGATGAGCTAATATTGCCTGATAATTGTTCAACTGCAAGCTTTTTTTAGTGATGTACATGCAGACAAGCTAAGTCGAACTGATGACCGCAAGAAATCTAGCAAGGCTTATGTTCATCCAGGATCAGCAACAACTTTCAAGAGATAGTAATGTTGCTTACCACAGGCCACATGGAAAAGGGGCTACTTGGAGGAGGAATCCAATTCCTCTCACCATTCTAATTTCCCTACTCTTGATCAAGAATACAACTTTACAGAACCTGAAAACAAAAAGACCGGATTATCAAAGCAACTTGATAAAGCAAACAATGACTCATCAGATGTCAAAGGGAAAGGTTTAAACTTTGAAAAACAATTGATAGAGCAGAGGCATGTCATTGGAGGTGATACAAGTAGGCTAATTATCACCCCTATGTTAGTGCACACCATCTACGGTATTGAATTTTTCATTTTTGCATTGTATGGAGTTTAATTAAAGACTGTTTTACTATACAACCATACAAAACTCTGGTCCTCCTTTCCATGAAAATAATCTCCGAGTCTTGATTATGTTGTTGTTGTTTGTCAAAATCAGTTGTATGATTGTATATCCGATCCACTTCTATGTAAGCACATAAAAAAACTCTATTGTTAAAGTATGGCATTGTTTATATTGCATCTCCACTCCATTTCTATTTAAACATATAAATATATACACTTGTTAAGTATGGCATTACAGAGGTATTTGCCTTATTAAGAATGTTGTACATCTTGAGAAATGGCCTTAGCAGCGGCATTATTGGCTATGACATCCCTTACCAACTCTCTGTTCCGTTCAAGATATATGATTTATTTATTCTTCTTCTTTTGGGTTGATGAGGTCAGCTAAAACTGACATTTCTTTGTAAGAATTCTCATACATTTATTGATGGGATTTCCTTAAAATCATATTTACAAGTGAGTTTTGATTCTATAAAGTTTGGCTGAACAACAACTACTTCCCTGCAACTGCTCTTGCTCTACTTGGGCATCGTATTATATATATACTACTACTACTTTTGCTCTACTTGGGCAGAGTATTATATATCTATAGATCTTATAGGGTCTCATTTAATTTCCTTATCATTGCAATGTGTTTCAGTGACTCCACGAGAGCGAGAAAATCCATGGAGAACCCCAAGAACTCCCACAAAAATGGGATCTGGAAAGCGAGAGAAAGCAGAACCGAGAAGCCCAACTGTGTATGACTGGTTACTCTTGAAAATCAATATATTTGTACTAATTACATTCAGGATTGCAGCCTAATAAGGCTAATCTAAATGCTAATGATCTGGTTCTGCCAAATACAGGGTGATTGGTTGCAAATGGAAATGTCTATATATATATATATATATATATATATATATATATATATATATAATTCAAAGGAATATCTCTATTAATTGTCTTTATGAGTTTTAGTGTTCTATTGATTGTGGTATTATTTATGGAATCGAAATATAGGATTAATCATACAAAAAAATCTGGTGATATAACATCACATATGACAAAAAATCATACAAAATATCGAATGATATAGTATCACATATGATATAAAATTTTAACATTAACGGCCGTTTAGACGTTTTCCAATACAATTTAATTCGAGAGGTTAAATAACGGTTTTATTGGGAAGCTATTTTAACTTTTTAGCAGAACTCCAGTTGCATGCACAAAAATCCCGATCTATCATGTGATTTCTAACTCTGTCAATTGATTGTGCCAAGTAAGATTATATTTGCTTTTTAAATATATGATCGATTCATAGATTTAATCTTTTTGTAGGCAAGATCGATGATTTGGCATTAAAGTGTCGCGAATTTGGGGTGTCACCCCTTGTATTTAAGGCAATCGTCTTTTTGCCAATGAGTTGATCATGGTCTGCAGTTGTTCTACGGGAGAAGTGGCATGGCATATTTTCAATTGGTGAAATCACAAAGTTTAGAGGATCTTTAAGTTTAGAGGAGTTTTGACCTAGATGTTGTCGAAATACTATACAATACAAACATGAGATGTATCTTGTTTTAAAATGCCAAGAAATAACCATGCAATTTATAGTAGTCTTCTTCCAAAGTTTTGAATTGTTTTAAGGGTTAGGCATCATGTTTGTGCTTTTTAAATGAAGTGGTCCATCTATGTTTCTACACTTACAAAATCAATCACCCATAGTTTAAACAAAATCAACTAGAAAAATAAAAACTATCCCTCTAAATCAAATAACATATACCGTTCGGCGTTCACATTGCATTGTATGCATGCGATTGCTAGTCATTAGTGCAACAATATTTGATGATGGACTACATCAAGAAATTTCTCTACAATGTTAGCTTGCGGAAATTCTTTTAAAATGTTATCTTGCATGACCCTTCCGCTCCAAAACAGAATAATGTTTACATAATCATGGTAAAAAAAAAACAAAAGGGCTTCGTCAACATTTCTAAGCTTGTAAAAGTGTAAGCTTCCTTTAACTTAACCCTAACCTCGAATTCCTGAATTTGTCGTCTTCATGAATAAACTGGTACAACAGCAACCCTACGGAGATAGGATCCTCCGTCATGTAGTAAAAAATGGCGTTATGCAGCTCGTGCCCAGGGGCCTGCAAATTGAAGACAAAAACAAATCCGTTCAACCCTTTCCCTCGCGATTCGACCTGTTTAACGCACACATTATTTTGTTCTCGGGCCTTCCTAAGACATGCTCCAGTTTTGAACCCAGTCCACGCCCAGGGCTTCAGCATGAGTGAAGGGCATTCATTCTTCCTGACCTGAATCTTCACAGCGCCTCATCCGACGTGGAGTTATTCGACGGAAAAATAGGAGGCAATTGTAAGTCTTTCCGGAAAGGGCCGAAATAGGATGATTGTGGGAATAAGGTATGTGGCGAGAAGATTTTCGAAGGTGGCCATGGATTGAAAGAGGGGGCTTGAGCATGTGTGGTTTCACAAGGGGAAATGATTCACTCTCCTTCCATTTCTCTGTCAAGGACGCCATTTTTAAGCCCCTCATGCCCATCCAACGCTATAAATCCATACAACTGTCGTCTTTGGAGTGGTCTGCTCGTTGATTATGATATGTAAGAGCAACTGCCTTTAAAACTCAAATCTTCACAGTTTATTTTCTGACATTTTTCAGAGGGGCCAAGGCTCATCTCACTGTAAGAACGCCTCGACGTAATTAGTTTTCATTTTTTAATGGGCAAAATATTTTATTACTAATGAAATTGTCTATTTAATTTAGAATGCACATTTAATAGGCCATAAAATTCAATTTGGAAGGTCTAATTATATGAAGATGTTTACTAAATGGGATTGGGGGTGGTTGATTCTCACACTTGTTAGACAAATGATTGAGATAAAGTGTGGATGGTCATTGATATATGGCATAATCTTAGAGTCCATATGGTGAACCTAAGAGCTACAAGAATCCTTGACAAATTTCTCTTATGTGACAACTTTGTACTGGTTTTTAACACTTCACTTGAAGCCATTTTTAGAATGAACATATGGGTTTCTACTTTCCATTTAAAGTTATTTTATGTTGTTTCTTTTCTTTATCATGTTGAATCCACAATTATTTACTTCTCACATGTTCATTTCCAACTTTTCATTCATGTCCTTGTCAAGTATCTAAAAAAATTAATGTCGTCCAATCAAAAACTTGGATTTTCAACCTCTATTTACATATATTTTCTACTTGTCGCTCATATGATTAGTCAATGTATGAGCTCAATTAACATATAGTATTTGCATTGATTTGGATAATGTGTAGGAGGTTGAGACAACTAGATGAAGTGCATATAACATAAATCATTTTCGAAGGAATAATCTGCTATGTGGAATAGGTGTGGAATATTTAAGTTTTTTATTCTGACTTGTAATTTCCAATACTCCATTCATGTCTACATCTTACCTATCAAATTAAATGCTTTCCAATCATAAGCTTTAGTGTTATGGAATAAAAAAATAACAAGCTTGAATGATGAATACATTCTACCTTTTGCTAATCGAAAACTTTGATGCCATGAAAAAAAGAGATAGCAAATCTTCATTACAAGATAAAATCTACTTGGTAGTTGCACTCATGTGATTAGTGTGAATGAGAGACACACTATAAAGTGGAGTGCATATAGCACATATTCTTTGCATTGTAACAATTTGTTCTATGGAATAAGTACATGGCATACAATTATGTAATCTCCATCATTAATGTCCAAATTCCCATTCGTATACCGGTGTTATCTACCAAATTAAATGTTATCCAATTGATAACCTTGAAGCCGAAAAAATAAAAAATAAAGTAAAAAGTATGGCCAACATGTCACTTCTCTCATACGATCATCTATTGGGAAAGATCGGTTATTGTCTCATTCGTTCAAATCCTTCCGTGAAATTACTCAAGCTTAAAAATGAGAAGGCAACTTACAAAGCTCTGCAAGAAGAAAGCAGTGTCATACGGTTTTCTACCTTTGTTCTGATGGATTTTCCTCTTTTTGGTCCCTTGACACACCGAGTTACATTCATGCGAGTAATGCAAAAAATATTGAGACGATAAATAGGAACACATATAACATATAATATTAGTGTAGGAGAATTCTAAGCTACAATGTGAAACATGCACGCATTTAGTTCCCACCATTTTATTTCTAGATTTCCATTCACGTCTTTGCCTTATCTAACAATTTGGAAAGTGCCCAATTGAGACCGTCGACCAAAAAATAAAATACAATAACCTTAATTTTATGGTAGTCACTATGCTATTACCACCAGACACTCCTCACAACATGCTGTCACAACTCTTTATCAAATCTTCACCATCATATCTTCTGCAAATCTTAACCGTCGTCTCTTTGTTACGTGTTGGGAATGAACATATGGGTTTCAACTTTCCATTTAAAGTTATTTTATGTTTTTGTTTTATTTATCATGTTGAATCCACAATTATTTACTTACCATGTGTTCATTTCTAACTTTCCATTCATGTCCTCATCAAGTATCTCAAAAATTAAGTGTTGTCCAATAAAAAAACTAGAATTTTCAACCCCAATCAAGAAATATTTTTGTTTTTCACTCATATCACCAATCGATGTACAAACTCAATTATTGATTATGATGGATTTTTGTACATCAATTGGCCCTGTAAACAGTGAAAAACTAACTAAACAAAATACAAACAAACAAGATTGCAAACCTTCATGTAGCTCTTCGTTGTAAACCTTGATGTAAGATTTGTAGAATATTTAAGCTTGTGAAATCCTATGAAATGTATATTTTCAGTTGATCTTGAATGACCTCCAAAATGGGGATGCAGATTACTACGAGCAAGATATTTTGGTATTGGATAGAGCTTCTAATATGCATATATTAGAGAAAAGTTGACAAAGTTTTTGTACAGGAAATCCAAGAGGATTTGTAAGAGGGTAATCTGTTTTATAAGGCTAAGTAGTGGTTAGAAGTTGGTTGAAACTGGTTGAATGCACATGCTAAAAATAACATTTGAAGAATTTGCGGCACAATTAGGGAATATTTAATTAGTAGAAGTTGCATCCGGAAAGGTGGTTATGCGTGCAATTGAATTGCCTTCACCTTTCTAGGATTCTAGAAGTGTAGTTGACTGGACTGGTGAAGTGGAGTCCAAGTGGAGTTGACTGGGATGAGGAAGTGGAGTCCAAGTGGGAATCTGAGTGGCAATTGACTAGGAAAATAGGTGTATTTTCCTAATTAGATAACTAATTTAATTAGCTATAATGTGCACACTAACTAATTAATCATTTATTTAATAAATGATAATTAATTTAGTTAAAGGTGTACTAAGGATTAATTTAATTAATCCAAAGGGGTATAAGTGTATGATTAATCAATTTAATTAATCAATCATAAAAGGGTGAATAATAGGATGTCTTTGGGACAATACTAGGAATATGTATGTGAATTTAGGGTGTCTACATTTTCCCCTCTTTAAAGTGATATTGTGAAGTAATAGTGCTTTAAAGATAGTAGACATATGAATATCATATGACATTGAAACATTTAGAAGCCCTGGCCCAGTAGGATAGTAGAGGAATTCCCCCTCAAGCGGGTGGATGTCGCAACAAGGCGAGGATGACCGCTTGATAGGAAAAAAACAAGGGATTTGAGCAAGGGGGAATGATTGTGCTCGTAGCATGAGCATCGTTTGAAGAATAAATTTAGAGAAACTTTTTATTGTTGTTGCACAATAGAGTTTTCACCATGATTATGAAAGAATCAAGATGGGTAACCCAGATGTGTGTGAACAAACACAAAGTAAAGAAAAGATAACAAGGAAAAAAAAACTACTATACAAAGTAGGTGCATGCATGAGAGTTATAAAGGAATCAATATGTAATCACACTACTTGCAAGTGGTCCAAAAAGTAAACATTAACAATGTAATATAAAGTCGAAAAAGAAGACAATCAATTATGCCCCTAATGTGTGCCACAATGATGATTACATAGGTGCGTATGCTCTCAAAGAGGAATGGGATCAAAATGAAGAGTAGGGCAAATGTACTCCTTATGACACTCTTTTTGGATATGGTGTATAAATGATCAGAGTCGAAATTGCCCCAGGTGAAGTCAGATCGTGAAGGCAAAGCAATTTTGTGACTTGCCCCAAGTAGAGTTAGCCTATCATGAAAAGGGAAGAAAGTGATAGTCGTAAGATTCGAATCATCAATAGGGTAGTAGATAAAGGTATGAATTTATCGAGACTGTGATGAAATGTTGAAAGATTCATTTCAAGGGTTTTCCAATTGTAGGTTTTTTGTGATAAGTGAATGTTTGTTAAAAAAAATTGTAATTTTTCTGATTTTTTGGATTTTTTTGAAGACATGACTTTTTGAATTATTGAATATATGATTTTTTTGGATTTTTGTGATTTTTTTGAAAATTTTGAAATACAAATGCAGATAAATGTAAAAAATGTGAAATACACTAAAAAAAGAAACATGCCATGGCTTATTTAGTAAACTAGGTGGAAAGCACAACACGTGGGCAAGCGACAAAAGTACACAAAACAAGCATTGCAAAACAAATCCAATATGAATAGAAATGAAAGACACCAAATTTATATGTGAACTAAGATGTGAATAAATTTCCTGCAATTGGTCTACAAATGATAGTAAACAAGGTACAACAAAATAACAAAATGAAATAAGTAAAAGCATTGTCACAATGTTGAAAAACCGAACTAGTACAACACAATTTGATATAATGATGTCTAATGACACTCCGAATGTGTTCCACATTGAAGAACTAGATAGATATGAATTCACACAAGTGATATCTTATAATGTGAGAGGATTGGATTGGGCAAGATTGGAGTGATATTTGGATACTCCAAAAGATACTCTTGTCGAATCCCATTGAAGTGTGATTTATATTGGATTAAAATGTGAAATCCAAATGTTCCCCAAGCAAAGTTATATTAAGAAAGGGTAAATCATTGCTTCCCAAGCGTAGATATACACCACAAGAAATAAAAATGATTAGCAAAAGATGATCTGGAATGATCATGAGCAATGTCAATCAAAAGGATAAATCATTGAACTGTGTTATCTAGTTGTTGAAAGTTGGTCAAACATTATTTGAATGTTTTACTATTGGAACTGACTTTATATTATAAAAAAGATATGACAAAGTGCTACATAGTAAGGGGACGACCGACAGTGGACACGACCTCAAAAGAAACGAAGCTGACAGGGTAATACATCAAATGCCACGTAAGTAACCAAAAAAGGCCACATAAGCAACAAAAAAATAGCCATAAGGGTGAAACAAAAGTACTACATCATAGAAAACTTAGGCACATGGAGTAAGAGCACTTAGAGGAGGAGGCGGATCATCCTTGGGTGGAAAGAAGCCAAGGTGTACGAGGCTCATCGAAGGAGCTGATCATTCAACCATCGATCCTGACATCCGAACACTAAGTGGCACCATGATCCCCCATCCCGGTGGAGGAAACCCGCTAAACTAAGATGATCCCCGGAAGAGACCTCCAGTTTGAAGAACTGACAACTGCTTTACCATGTGCAAGAGGGCTCCAACCAAGCCCAAAAGAAGAGGGGCTAGGGCGATCCGGTGATGGAGAAGTTTGATCACTCTGAGTATGGTTGTGAGAGTGCTTATGCAAGTGGTTACGGCGTCTGGGTGGCAGCGGAGGGCTCGATCATCATCATTGGGGGAACTGGATCATGGTACATGGTGCATGTCCCCAATGGTCTAGCAGCTGTTGGAGTTGAGAAAAATCCAACACCACTTTCTAAGCTTGGGTCTAGATCTGTAAACACACAAAAGACAAAATTGCCACCTTCTCATTAATAGATAACTCCATAGAGATCTCACAGTGCTGAAACAAAGCATTATTCCTAGCCTTCCAAAACTGAAAGAGAATAATTGAACGGAAAAATGCCAAATGGAAGCAATGTATGGAGGCCAATTAACATAATCCCCAAAAAGAGCAGATTTCCAATTAAAAAATTCCAGTGGTAAGGCTGGAAGAGGGAATGGATCCAATGCCAAACACTTTGAGCATGGGGAAAAACCAAAAACATGTTTGAAAGACTCTAGGTGACCACAACAAATGCATTTGGGGTTAGGAATGCCAATGTGGCTTAACTGTTCCCCAACGGAAGACCTTGATAAATGAGGCACTAGAGAAAAAAATCAACTTAGGATCAAACAGAGGATTCCAAGCCCAGATGGAGACGTTGAAGCCAAGGTGGAAGGAGAGGAGTGCAAGTTCCATCGGGAGTTAAGCTTATCAATACCAGAAGAAATGGGAGAAAGCAAAGAATAGATGAATCGGAATCATATTTCAATAATGAAATATCCACATTCCATCTCCAATATTTCCACTAGGCAAGAGGTGGTTGAAGCCCAAGTTTATGCAACATGACATCTAGCATAAGAGACTGAATTCTCAGAATAGATGGGAGGTCTGAGTTTATTAATTGTAATTTTTATTTCAGCTCTGGTTAAGGAAGCCAATCTCTATTGGCGACTAAGTATCTTATGATAGAAATTCCTTTCTCAAAACAACCTCACCGCCTTGATGCCTAGAAATTTAGCTAAGGGCAAGTTGTCAGAGAAAATAGGTGACCACCATAAGTTATGATCGTTGAAGGAGAGACTAGATCTAAATCCATCACCAACCCATCTCATCAAATGCTTCACGAATTCAAAGGCTTTCCAAATGATTTTCACCACAAAAGTACCATGTATTTTGACTGGCACTCGAAATTAATAAGGTATGAAAGCCAATATTCTTCCAACAATTTTCACCATAAGGAGAACAAGATGAAATGCAATATCTTATAAGAATTTATCGGCGTTGTTGCCGTGAATACATCAATAACCCATTTGGCACAAAGGGAGATACTCTTCCTGTAAACATCAATAACACCCATACCACCTTGATCCTAGGAAGCGTGTAAATTTCCCAAATGACTCTATGAAACCCTCCTAACCTGTGGGTTGACCAAGAAAATTTCATAAGAGCTTGGCCAATTTTTTAAAGGAAGGCTAAGATGGACACCAATAAGAAGCATAATAAACTTGAGTAGCAGCCAAAATCTTAGTGTAAACTTGGAATTTATTAGCCAGTGATAAGGGTCTGGAAACCCATTTTTGCACTTTCTTCTCAACTCACTCAATCACGAACTACCATAGAGTGGAAGACTCACTATCAAAGGCAAAGGGGGTCCCCATATTCCAAAATATTTTTCCACATTGAATCCATTTCCACATGTAAGTTGTCAACCAATCTGACATGGGCCATGAACTTTGGTGAAAACCCAAAGATTTAGCAAGTTGAACTTTAGAGCCCGAGGATTGGTAGAAAATTTAGAGGCAAGAGAGGGTCTCCCGAACATTCTGTTCCGATTCGATGGGTGAGAAAATATTCATTAGCAAAGTGCCCTTTAATGAGTTGGGTTTTGTGATCAGAGAGATAAATCCTTCTAATATGCCCTTGATCCACTTTGTTGGCGGTAAGGTAGTCGAGTACATCTAATACTGAAAAAGAGATCTAGAGCAAGAGGACATCCTGTCAAATGGAATGTTATAACCTTGTAGAAAATATCGGTGAGCATTAATTATAAGACATGAAGAAGCATCAATGAAAAGAGTCTGCACAACATTAAGGAAAAAATTTCCAAATCCCAGAGCCCAAAGCATAGCAAGGATGAAAGGCCACTCAATACGGTCATAAGCCTTCTCAAAATCAATTTTTTTAAAATCCCTCATTGCAGAGAGGTTTAGGCCCATTCCATACCTTCCCAAACAACTATAAGATTATCCAAGATATACCGACGTTTGACCAAACCAGTTTATTCATGTCGCATAATCTTAGAAAGTAGAGGAGCAATACGAAGCGCAAGAGCCTTTTCCATAATCTTGTAAGAAACATTGAGAAGGGTGATAGGTCTCCAATTAGTGATAATCTCCGGGTTCCCAGCTTTAGGAATGAATTTGATATTGCCTTTGTTAATAATACTGCCTAAAGACTGGTTCTGCGATGTTTCCTGATAAACTTTTAATAATTCCTGACAAATAAATGGCCAAACAACTTTGTAAAATTCAAAATTCACACATGAATCCATCTAAACCCATAGATTTTTCATTAGCAATACAAAGGAGGGCACCATGAAGCTCTTTAATATAGAGATAAACATCACAATGCTTTCTATCAAGTTGGCTCAACTTACATGGAACCACCTTAATGCATTGTTTGAAGAATAATTTTACTTTCATTGAAGTTTACTCGTCTGAAAAACCAAGGTGTAATGATCCACAAAGGCTGGAGAAATATCTAGAAGAGAGGTGAGCCAAGAGTGCGCCAACTGAATCGCCTTAATTTTCTCCCTGACATGCTTGGATCTGAGAAATTTGAAGAAGCTTTTAGAAGCGTGATCACCAGTTTTCAACCAGTGGATCCGAGCACGGATTTGCACACCCTTGGCTCTGTGATGTTCAATAACTTTGAGTTGGTGTTTGAGCTGTGTGGCACGAACTTGAGTTGGCACATCAAAGGGTTGTGACTCAAGAAACAATGTTGTTCTTTGAAATTCTTGTTGAAGAGCCACATCAGCTTGCTTTCGGACTTGGGCCACCTATTTGCCAAAATGGCGAAGAAACTTACCCATCCACTGAATAGCTTCATTCCATAAATAAATCCAACTTGTGGAGATTGGCGAGACGTGGTGCCATATTCCAAACCCGAGCTATAATATTTAAAACCCCGGGTGACTCAACAGAGAAACATTTAGATAGAATTGTGTGTTTGGCACATTGTGAGTCACCCTACTCCATGTAACCAGAAAAGAGACGGGGGAATGATTTCACATAATAATATCAAGTCGGTGGTGACTTGAGAGTAGTTGTTGGATAACAGCTCAAAAATTTGTTGTTGATATATCATGACACGATCGAGACTTTTCAGAACATGCGTGGGTCCCTCTCAAAAATTGGACCAAGTAAACCAATTTTGAGAAGTAAAGTCCCGTTGCCTTTTAAAAAGTGGGTCTTTAATACTCCACTTTTTTAAAATAAAACCAAGCTTCTTGCTCTCCAACACACCAACGCATAGGAAGGGCCCCCATCTTTTCCTCGGATGTTCAACCTTAGTAAAATTGTTGTATAAAATCCAATAAGCAACAGGTAAATTATCACCTAACCAATGCTATAACGTTGACCTTTCCAGCCATCATTAGGTGCATAAAGATTTAATACACCAAGCGAGAAGCCATTAAGATTCGAATAATTCCACATGGCCCAATTGTTAGGATCGTGACCCATGGCAGATTATCATGGTAGAAAATCTAGGAGACACAGAAATAAAAACACCACCTTTTCCTTCCAAGTGAGAAGAAAAATAATGCATGTAATTCAGCGCAATACACATTAAGGAAGTTTGAAGAAGGAAACTTGTAATTTTAACCTCTTATAAACAAATAATATCAAGATTACCAATTAATTGACAAACATGCTTCACAGAATATTTTTAGGAGGATTCTGAGTCCTCTAACATTCCATGAGAGACAATTCATGGAAGGTCAGACATGATAAGCTCCTCCCCTTGCCCATCCTGCAACATATCCACCGAGCTTAAAATGCCAAAGCTATTGGAAAAAAATAGACTGGTTTGAACTGAGTGGCTCCGTCGGATTGGTGTGGTGTGCACAGCCCAACCCAAACACCTCCTCAGAGTTCTCTCCAGGAGGACTCTGAGAACAACATTAGGAGGACGATGTGGTAGTAATCGTCCCAAAAAATTTTTTTATAGAGTTGGTTGGTTATGCATAGGTGGAGAGGGCTGAGTGGGTTGAGATGGCATAAAAGGTCGGGAAGCCAAAACCGACTATTTTCTAGAGAAGGTGGGGGAACTGCGCAGAAGTGGATTTACCACCAGCGCCCTTCTTATTAGCCATAATGGTCCATTCATCGGAGACAGACATTTGTGAACCAAGAGAAGGTTGAATGTTAGTAGGCTTGGCATATTGAGAGAGAGGACAATGCGAATAGGATGGTCAGAAGCTTGAAAATGAAAAATAGGTATTAGGTAGGTTGTAATGTCCCCTTTCTGTAATGTCCCCTTTCCTACGCCAAAAGGCCCAAGGGCCAAGTTGAGTCCAAACCGTGGTCATACCCAAGGGTTGTGGATGTTGGGAGCTTTTGGGAAGGGGCCCGTGGTTCTAATATCCAAGTTTTGTGTTTGGGGGTCACTTTTGGACCATGGCGACTCAAAAAGGAAAAAGTAACTATAGTTACTTTTATTTTATTGGCCCCTCCATGGAATGAAATGTGCCTAGGGTTATTGGGGCTCGTTTGCCGAGGAGAAGTATATAAGGAGCTGGGAGAGAAAGGAAAGGCACTTTTTGGCATACATTTTATCGACCCTTCATGTGCAACTGCTATTTGCACATCTACAGCTTGTGGAGTCAAATCCCATAGGGACCCTAGCTTCGGTGGTGAGAGACTCGTCCTTAGCTAGCATGGCATTCTTAGGTAGTGAGAGATCTACCCTAGTCTGTCATTTTTGGAGCCGCTTTCAGGGTTGTGTTACCGAGATATTATCAGAGGGTTCAGAGGAAGGGTTTTGAGGATTTTTGGGGGCATTTGGGGAGGATAATCAGAGGGCTTCTAGATCAGACTTATGGCAGCCATTTGGGTTGGGCTTAGCATCACTTTGAAGGTGCCTCCATCAGTTTCCAACCCCTTTCCAAGTGAGGTGACTTGCAGCCTTATTTGGAGGGTTTTCTAGTTGGTCCCCTTCAGATCTGAAGGTTGAAATGTCATTTCCTATACCTGTTAATGTTATTTCCAAAGACCCTTAATTTTTGCTCTTGTATTTGGAGAGTTACGAACCTCTAAAGTTTTCCAGCTGTCTAGGGCATCTTTGTGCTTTTTCAGAAGCATTTTAATTTGTGTAAAATTCCAAAAATAGTTTTATTATGTCCTTCATAATATTAGCAAGCCCTCTTTAAATTTTAAAGTAATTCGAGTGGATATTTTGGGAGATTTTAATTTTCTTTAGTCCACTGTCCTTATTGTAAAAATCTACAAAAATCAGTATTTTATTTGGCTGTAAATTTTCAATATTTTGTGCATTTTTAAGTAGTATCCCATAAGGGATATTTCAGTGGTATTAGAGCGGTTGTTACTCCATCCTGATGGGATTGAAAGATGGGGGACAAAGACCTTGAGGATATAGGGGTAGATCTGATGAAACAATTGTTCACCAACATGGTAAAGCAACAGGAGACTACCAATCTCTATTTGAGCTAGCTCACTGAGAGATTAGCACAGACATGTTTGATACTCATGCGAAAAGAGGAGAAAATAGCAATAGGGGACAATATGGTCAAAGAGGTGAGGGTGGAAATTCAGGACAACGGTCCCCCCATTCTTCTACCAGGCCTCTGGGGTTTCACGAACCTTCTTTCTTGAAGGATCCAGAAGTTTCACAGGTACGGCTAGCTAGGGGATATTGTAGATGAGGAGTCTTGTTGGGAAAGGTACCAAACCTTAAGTGATGGATTTCATGACAACATGCCATTCCAGGAATATTACAAAATGAAGATTGGCAGCAAACCTATGAGAGATTACTAGGTACAGTACCAGAGATGCAAAGGAGGTTGGGACAGATTTATGTTCCACATTTCAACAATTCTAAGAAGTGTACTGCACAGTCTTGGGTGTAGAAGTTGAAGACATACTTCGACTTGAATCCTATGCATGAGGAAGATGCAATTAATTTTGTAATCTTACCTCTAGAGGGAGACACTCATGATTGGTGGCATCACGGGTTGATTACACAGGGACACATATACATCACAACTTATGTAGACTTCACAAAGAGGCTAGTGAGCAGATTTGATAAGAGGGACCCCAAAAGGTATTTTAGAGAGTTGACTCATTTGAGGTAGACCGGTTCCATGGATCAGTATATCACAAATTTTCAGAGACTATCGGTCATGGTACCTGATGTTACAGAGATGAGGTTGATTTCCCTATTCACAGCAGGTTTGACAGATGCTCTCACTAGATTTATGAGGGCATTTGAGCCTTCTTCATTGCATGAGGCTATTAGGAGAGCTTGTGACTTGGAGTTATCCACTCCTAAGTCGAGGTTTCCACCTCGAAGTGCAGCCTAAGGGTTTCCCTTCTAGAACTGAGGGTTCGCAGCCAAAGGTACCTCCACCTAGGAAAGATACAGCCTGGAGACCATTCGGATCTAGTGAGGACAGGGAGGAATTGAGGTGAAAGAAACTATGTTTCAATTGCCACACCCCTTGGGTTCTAGGACACGATTGCAAGGGTAGAGGGAGGGCCCAATTCATAGAGGTCTTTGAGGAGAGTGATGGTGATGAGGATTTGGACACACATGGATTAGAGGATGATGATGATGAGGCATTTGATAGTGCGGGTGTTGAGCATGATAGCGAGAATTTTCCCTAGGAGACTATCACCACCTTGTCTAGTACCCTGAGGTACAAGGCATTCAGAGTTAGGGAGTTTTTCAGGGATAGTGAGTGGTGGTAATCATCGATAGTGTGAAACCCACAACTTTATTGATGCCTCATTGGTTGAGAGGCGAGGTTATAGATGAGGAATTTGAGGGCTTCAATGTGGTCAGAAGCCAATGGAGATTCTATGAGATGCACCCAAAGGGTTCCCCAATTGAGCATCATGATGGGTAACTATACAATTACCAATGATTTCTATATTATTGGAATTAGAGAGACCAACATAGTGCTTGGGGTACAATAGCTCCATTCCTTGTGAGTTTCATACTAACTTCCAGACGATGGAGATGAAGTTTAAGTATGAAGGGAGGAATGTGATCTTGAGGGGCTTATCTTCAGGGCCACCCCAAGTTGTTACAACCAAGAGGATTGAGAGGATATATAGGCATGATGGGGTGGATTGGGCAGTACATTGTTTGGTTTCGACCAAGAAATCAGAGGATGGACAACAAGAGTACCATGTGGATATACAAGGCTTATTGAACAGACATAGTGTAGTGTTTGGTGACATACCTCTAGGCATACCTCCAAATAGGGGATTTGAGCATGTGATTGAGCTTGAGGATGCTAGACCGATGGTTACTTCTCCTTACCATCACCCCAAATGGTTTAAGGATGAGATTGAGAAGAATATACATGAGCTCATGGATATGGGGCATATTAGACCGATTTCTAGCCATTTTGCTTCTTCGGTGGTATTAGTGAAAAAGAAGGATGGGACCATGCGGATGTGTATGGAATACCGTGCCTCGAATAAGAAGAAAATAAAGAACAAGTATCCCGTACTAAGCATTGATGAGTTTTTGGATGAGCTACATGGTGCAATCTATTTTTTGAAAATAGATTTGCATTTTGGATATCATAAGATCAAAGTTAGGGAGCAGGATGTGCATAAGACAACTTTTAGATGCCATTACGGTCACTTTGAGTTCTTGGTGATGCCTTTTGATTGTCTAATGCTCCAACTACATTCCACTTGCGTGAAATATGTTTGTGGAGCCTATTTTCATGTTAGAGTGTGGTACACCTTCTATGTGTTACACTCGGGTATTTTTACTATGGTCGCACTCGCCGGTGAGCGGGTCAGGGGTTTGGGGCGAAGCCCCGAAGAAAATTTTCATGGGTGGTTTATTAATCCATGGGTAATGGGTAAATCCGTTATGAGATGTTTTTGGGCCCATGATTTTTCGGTACCCATTGTTTCGATACCCACGGTTTTTTGCCCATGGTTTTGATACCTACGATTTTTACCCATGGTTTTGATACCCATGGTTTTGTATCAAAATCGCTTAAACAATTGTCTATTTATATGGTCTTATGCATATGATACATAGACAAGCAAATTTATTTGAGATGTGTTTTGAATTCGGGTGTGAATTCCTGTAGAGTTTGTTGAGCATAGCTCCAAACGGATCCGGGTATTGTATTGAGAGAGTGGAGGCTTGAATAAAATCCGAGCAAGTGATTCTTGGTGACGTAGCCCAAATTGGGTGAACCACGCTAAATCTTGTCGCTTCTATGTTGTGTTATTTATTCTCGCACTTTTATTTGAGATCTGCAATATTTTCTCGCATATTATTTTCTACTCACTATGCAATTTTGTAAGGGATTATTCCACATATTTTATCTCTTATTTCCTAACAATTGGTATCGTAGCCTGATTTGGTTTGTCAAGTGTTGAATCGCAGGAAAGTTTTATCTTGAGTGGGAGCTATGGCGAGATGATGGAAGATCTAGGTTGATAAATTCAACGGGTAAAATTTCAGTCTTTAGAAGATGCAGATGGAAGATTACCTTTATCGTAAGGATCTTTATCTTTGTGATGTCGAGAAGGTGAACAAACCTCGAGTATGAAAGATGCGGAATGGGATTTGTTGGATCGAATGCACTTGGAATGATCCGCCGTGTCTCATCTTTGGTATTATTTAATGTTTCAAAGGAAAAGACTACAAAAGAACCGATGGATGCATTAGGAAGTTGTATGAAAACCCTCTCGCTCTAATAAGATATTTTTAATGAAAAAGTTGTTTAATATGAAGATATCTCGAGAATAGTTCAAGAGTAGATCATTTAAATGATTTCAATATGGTTGTGAATATGCTAGCTTCCGATTACAATAGAATTTGATGAAGAAGTTAGGGCTTTATTAATTTTGTGCTCTTTACCCGAAAGTTAGAATAGCCTCGTAATGGCGGTAAGCAACTCGGTTCCGTAATGTAACTCAAAGTTGAAGTTTGAGGATGTTGTATGGCGATTCTAAGCGAGGAAATGTGAAGAAAAATCTCTGGGAATCTTTTACTTCGGGAATGCTTGATAAAGGAAACTAGAGGGAGACAGAAGAATAGAGGAAACCGTGGAAAATCAAAAGATCGGGCAAGGTCAAAATCCAAGAGCAAGATTGTATGTTGGAACTGTGGAAAGTCTGGGCATGTAAAGAAGGATTATTGGGAGCTTCAAGACAAGAAGAAACAACAGGAAGAAAATAAGGAGGAAAATGTGGCATCGTGTAATGTATGCCAGGATGCTTTGATTCTTTCTTTACATAATATTACCGAATCTTGGGTTTTAGATTCAGGGCTTCTTTTCATGCTACTCCACATAGGCATTATTTTGTTGATTATGTTCAAGGGGATTTTGGGCATGTTTTTCTTGGTGATGATGAGCCTTGCAATATAGTTGGAAAATGTTTTGTTCAGGTTAAGATGCAGAATGAGAATACATGGCTATTGAAGGATGTCAAACATGTGCCTACATTAAGGAGAAAATTGATATCGGCAGGGGCAATTAGGAAGTGAGGGTTATACCGTGATATTCACAACACTCTTGAAGGTTACCAAGGGTGCTCTTGTGGTGGCAAGAGGTAAGAAGGTTGAACCTTGTATTTATCCACCGATAGTACTAATGATTGTAATCTTGTGGCTTCAGATGCAGATACAACATTATGACACTATAGGCTCGGTCATATGAGCCATAAGGGCATGGACATCATAAAGAATAATTTTCTTGGATATACAGAAATAAGTTTGGAGTTCTGTGAGGACTGCATATATGGGAAACAGAAGCGAGTAAGTTTTCTCAAGGTTGGACCTACAAAGAAAGAGAGTAAGTTAGAGCTGGTACATTCGATGTGTGGGGGCCACTCAGTATCATCTCTTGGGGTTCAAGTTATTATGTTACTTTTATTGATGATGCAACAAGGAAAGTTTGGGTTTATTGTATTAGAAACAAATCTAATGTATTTGACACTTTTGTTAAATGGAAAGCCTTGGTAGAGAATGAAACAGGTCTTAAGCTAAAATGTCTCAGTCGATAATGGAGGGAGTATTGCAACAATGAATTTAATGATTATTGTTTCTAAGAATGGAATCTGCGGGTAAAAGACGGTTCTCGTGAACTCCACAAAGAGAATGGGGTATTAGAAAGGATGAACATAACAATAATGAAACGTCTTAGGAGCATGAGGTTACATGCAGACTCGCCTCTTTCTTTTTGGGGCGGTGAGCACACTGTGTACTTGATAAACAGAGGACCCTCAAGTGCCTTGGATGGAGGCATACCCGAGGAGGCTTGGTATGGTAAGAAAGTTTATTATTCATTTCTTAGAGTCTTTGGATGTGAGGTGTTTGTTCATATAGACAAGGATGATAGGACCAAGCTAGAGGATAAATCGAAAAATGTACTTTCATTGTTTATGGTGGTGATGACTTTGGATTTAAATGTTGGAGTATTGAGGACAAGAAAATCATTTGGTCTATGGATGTGTTCTTTAAAGAGAAAGTCATGTATAAGCAACAAATAAGAAAACATGGAAGAATCCAAGAAAGAATATGCGCAATGGTAGAGGATCTTCCTGGATGGGGACAAAGGTGACCTATGAATCGGCCTGTCAGAACCGACTCAATAGAACCCCAAACTCCTACATTGAGGAGGTCTTCTAGGGTAAGAAAAGAACTTGAACGCTTTTTCTCCTTCTCTTTATTATTTATTACTCACCGATAGTGGAGAGCCGAGAGAGATTTAATGAAGCAATGTAGGTAGATGCCAAGCAGAAGTGGGAGCAAGCCATGGATGAGGAGCATAAGTCTCTCATGGATAAATAGACTTGGGATTTGGTGAAGCTACCTAAGGCAAAAGAGCATTGCAAAACAAGTGGGTGTAAAGAGTTAAAGACAAATAAGGAGGAAAGAAAATATATAAGGCCCGGTTGGTGGGCAAGGGGTTTGCACAAAAAAGGTATAGATTTTGATGAGATCTTTTTCTCCTCTAGTAAAAATGACTTTCTATTAGAACTGTTCTTGGAATAGTGGCAGCAAAAAACTTACACTTAGAACAGTTAGATGTAAATACTGCATTTCTCCATGGTGATTTGGAGGAGGAACTATATATGCAGCAACCAGAGGGCTATGAGGTCAAAGGTAAAGAGGAGATGGTGTGTAAATTGAAGAAGAGTTTGTATGGCTTGAAACAAGCTCCACATCAATGGTACAAGAAGTTTGATAGCTTCATGATGGAGCAAGGTTATATTAGATGTAATTATGACGATCGTAAGTGTATACAAAGAAATTTGAGGATGGAATTTATATTATCATGTGTTTATATGTTGATGACATGTTGGTTGCAGTAAAAACATGGAAATAAAAGTACTCAAGAAACAACTAAGTGAATCCTTTGATATGAAGGATTTGGGGCAGCCAAACAAATCCTCGGTATGAGGATACCTCGTAATATGAAGGAACGAAAGCTGAATTTATCTCGTAAAGAGTACATTAAGAAGGTATTGGATAGGTTTAACACGCAGATGCTAAACTGGTTGGGGACTCTTCGTGCCATTTTAAGTTATCAAAGGAGCAAAGTCCCAAGACAGAGTTGAAAGAAACCAGATGTCCAAGGTACACTTACTCATCGCCAGCTTAGCAGTTTGATGTATGCTATGGTGTACACTAGGCCATATTGCCCATGCAAAGTGGGGGAGCTATGAGTAGATTTATGAGTGATCCAGTAAAGAGCATCGGCAAGCAATAAAGTGGATCCTTCAAGATTTGAGAGGGACCATGGGGCTATAGTGGATCGACACCACTTTACGTGGTTATGTAGATTCATACATGGCTGAGATGTAGACAACAGAGGAGCATGATAGGTTATATTTACACTTGTAGGTGGGATAAGTTAAGTGAGCTGGATTTCATGACTACATAAGCTAGTGGCTTCACAACCACGGAGGCTTCGAGTATGTTGCTGCCACAGGCAAGCAAAGAGATGATTTGGTTACAACAATTTCTTGAGGAGTTGGGGCATAAGCAGGAGGAATGTAAGCTGTATAGTGATAGTCGAATGCTATACACCTAGCTAAGAACTCGCTTTCCACTCCAGTGACGAAGCATATATAGCTTGAGATATCACTTCATCGTGAGACAACTTTGGAGGAAGATAAGTTGAAGTTGAGAAGATTCATACTAAATCAGAATCCTACAGTACATGATGACCAAGGTGGTCACAAGGATAAACTAAAGCTATGTTCACTTTGGTTGGCCTTCGCAGATGACAGTGAAGGGTTGAGAAGCTTGCTCAATGGAAATCACCCAAGTGGGAGATTGTTATGTCTCGGGAGCCTATTTTCATGTTAGAGTGTGGTACACCTTCTATGTGTTACACTGGGTATTTTTACGGCGGTCCTACGCTCGCCGGTGAGTGGGTCGGGGGTTTGGGGCAAAGCCCCGAAGAAAATTTTTGTGGGTGGTTTATCAATTCATGGGTAATGGGTAACCCTTATGGGCTATTTTTGGGCCCATAGTTTTTGGTACCTATTGTTTTGATACCTATACATGCTTTTTTCCCATGGTTTTGATACCCATGATTTTTTCCCATGGTTTTGATACCCACGGTTTTGTATCAAACTACTTAAGCAATTATCTATTTATATGGTCTTATGCATATGATACATGACAAGCAAATGTATCACAGATGTGTTTTGAATTCGGGTGTGAATTCTCAGAGAGTTTGTTGAGCATAGCTCCAAACGGATCTAGGTATTGATTGAGAGAGTGGAGGCTCAGTAATAAAATCTAAGCAAGTGATTCTTGGTGGATCGAGCTAAATCAAATTGGGTGAACCACGTTAAATCTTGTCTCTCAGTGTTTGTGTTATTTATTCTCGCACTTTTATTTGAGATCTGTAATATTTTCTCGCATATTATTTTCTATTGTTGTGATTCGTAAGGGATTATTCCGCATATTTTATCTCTTATTTCCCAATAGATAGGATTTTCCTTATACTAGGATCCAAAATGAAGGAGAATATCCTTTGAGCACTACATGATACACCACTAGTTGACATCCTAGGTATTTCAAAATATACAGATCATCGTGAGATATTTACATGGAAGGGGATGAAGGATGATGTCCTTAATCATGTCAGAGAGTGTATGGTTTACCACCAAACCAAATCCAAGCGTGCTCTTTCCCAGAGAGGATTACTTTAGCCTCTCCCCATTCTCGAATAGAAATGGAAAATCATATCTATGGACTTTATCATAGGGCTTCCTTGGTGCATGGGCATACCGGATTTATGTTGTAGTTGATCGGTTAACTAAGTATGCTCATTTCTTTCCTACCCAAGGGGTACGAGGTAGTGGATGTGGCTCGATCTTCTATACTGGTATTTTTGGCACGTAAAAATATCGTCAGTGACAGGGACAAGATCTTCATGAGTGCCTTTTGGTAGGAGATCTTCAAACTAGCAAGTACGGAGTTGACTCCTAGCACTAGCTACCACTCACAGACATATGGGCAGACAAAGATAGTCAATAAGTGGATAGAAGGCTACTTGCGGAGTTATGTGACAGGACAACACTGTGCATGGATTAAATGGTTACACATGGGTGAGTATTGCTACAATACCACCTACCATATGAGCATAGGTATGACCCTTTTCTAAGCCTTGCATGGGTACGACGCCAAAACATTTGTAGATTTGGTATTACCAGATAACCGAGCTCCCAAAGCTCGAGATTGTTACAGGAAGAAACCAGGATATTCTGAAGGCTCTCAAAGAGAATCTTTAGAAGGCACAAAATTAATGAAGGTATATGCATGCAACGTAGGAACAGACGAGAGAGGTCTTTAGAGGTTGGGGATCTAGTATTCCTACGCTTTCTGATATACCATATGTAGTCCTCAATGAAACGAAAGGGTGTAGTAGAAATCAAACGCGTGATTTTATGGTCCTGTGCGATTAGTTCGCCGAGTCAGGGGTGGTTTCATATGAGCTAGAGCTACCAGAGCACAATAAGATACATAATATCTTCCATGTTTCATGCCTTAAGAAGGCACTCGGACCGCATATTGTACCATCTACAGAGTTACCGCCATTAGATGAGGAAGGGAAGTTGGTGCTTGAACCAGAATCCATTATTGAAGAGAGATAGAGGGGGATTAGGAGCATAGTAATCATCGAGTATTTGGTGCGATGGAAGGGACTGCCACTTGAGGATGCTACTTGGGAGGAAGAGCTTATTTTGCAGCATCCGAATTTGCATTTGGTTGAGGACAAGAAAAATTTGGTAAGGGAGGACAGTAATGTCCCCTTTCCTATGCCAAAAGGCCCAAGGGCCAAGTCGAGTCCAAACCATGGTCATACCCAAGGGTGGATGCTGGGAGATTTTGGGAAGGGGCCTCATGGTTCTAATATCCAATTTTTGCATTTGGGGGTCACTTTTGGACCATGGCGACTCAAAAAGGAAAAAGTAACTATAGTTACTTTTATTTTATTGGCCCCTCCATGGAATGAAATACGCCTAGGTTATCTCATTTTTGAGGAGAAGTATATAAGGAGCCTGGGAGAGAAAGGAAAGGCACTTTTTGGCATACATTTTATCGACCCTTCACGTTCAACTGCTATTTGCACATCTACAACTTGTGGAGTCAAATCCCATAGGGACCCTAGCCTTCGATGGTGAGAGACTCATCCTGAATAGCCAGCAGGCATCTTAGTAGTGAGAGATCTCGCCCCGGTCTATCATTTTGGAGCCGCTTTCAAGGTCAAAAGCACAAGATATTATCAGAGGGTTCAAAGGAAGGGTTTAGAGGATTTTTAGGGGCATTTGGGGAGGATAATCAAAGGGCTTCTAGATCAGATTTACGGCAGCCATTTGGGCTGGGCTTAGCATCACTTTGAAGGAGTGGGTCGAGATGGCATAAAAGGTGAGGAAGCCAAACCGACTATTTTCTAGAGAAGGTGGGGGAACCGGGAAGTGGATTTACCACCAAAGCGTGCCTTCTTATTAGCCATAATGGTCCATTCATCTGAGACATACGTTTGTGAACCAAGAGAAGGTCAATGTTAGTAGGCTTGGCATATTGAGAGAGAGGACAATAAGCGAATCAGATGGTCAATCTTGAAAATGAAAAGCTCTAAGTATTAGGTAGGTCAGAATGTCCCCTTTCTCGTAATGTCCCCTTCCTACGCCTAAAAGGCCCAAGGGCCAAGTTGAGTCCAAACCGTGGTCATACCCAAGGGAGTGGATGTTGGGAGCTTTTGGGAAGGGGGCCGGGTTCTAATATCCAAGTTTTGTGTTCGGGAGTCACTTTTGGACCATGGAGA
Organism: Taxus wallichiana var. yunnanensis; assembly: GCA_018340775.1. Classification (NCBI taxonomy): domain Eukaryota; kingdom Viridiplantae; phylum Streptophyta; class Pinopsida; order Cupressales; family Taxaceae; genus Taxus; species Taxus wallichiana. Next base: position 738,192,716 of record CM031241.1, read on the forward strand.
CTAAAAAGGAAAAAGTAACTATAGTTACTTTTGTTTTATTGGCCCTCCATGGAATGAAATGTGCCTAGGGTTATTAGGGCTCTGCTTACTGAGGAGAAGTATATAAGGAGCCGGGAGAGAAAGGAAAGGCACTTTTGGCATACATTTTATCGAATTTCCACGTGAAACTACTATTTGCACATTTACAACCAGCTTCTAGAGTCAAATCCCATAGGGACCCTAGCTTCCCGCAAATGAGAGACTCAATCCCTTAGCTAGCATGGCATTCTTCTGTAAGTAGTGAGAGATCTACCCTATTTTGTCATTTTTGAGCCGCTGTATTATGCTACCGAGATATTATCGAGGGTTCAGCGGAAGGGTTTTGAGGATTTTTGGGGCATTTAGGAGGATAATCGATGGCTTCCGATCAGACTTATGGCAGCTATTTGGGTTGGGCTTAAAGATCACTTTCAAGGCACTCCATCAGCTTCCAACCCTTTCCAAGTGAGGCAAATTGCAAATTTTATTTGGAGGGTTTTCTATTTAGGTCCCCTTTCAGATCCAAGGTCGAAATGTCATTTCCTAAACTCGTTAATGTTATTTCCAAAGACCCTTAATTTTTTTCTCTTGTATTTGGAGAGTTACGAACCTCTTTAGAAGTTTTCCAATTTAGAGGTATGTGTAGCATGTGTAGCTTTTTCTAGTAGCATTTTAATTTGTTTAAAATTCCAAAAATAGTTTTATTATGTCCTTCATAATATTAATAACTCTTTTAAATTTTAAAGTAATTTGAGTGGATATTTTGGGAGTTTTTAATTTTCTTTAGTCTCGTTGTCCTTATTGGTAAAAATCTACACAAATCGGTATTTTATTTGGCTGCAAATTTTCAATATTTTGTGCATTTTTAAGTGTATCCCATAAGGAATATTTCATAGCAGGATGAAAAGACAATTTTCTGCGAGATATGCATGGAGCCAACTTGGATGTCAATGTGGTCCCGTATAACAAAGGCTAAATCAACCTCAACAAAAACCCATTTATGCAAATGCATGTAAAAAAAATGGTGAGGTTCATGAAAAATAACATGATTAAGGGGTCGAACAACATCATTCAAAAAATCCAAAGCAATGAATGGCAAACTCTCGTAAACTCCACCCAAACAGAACTCAAAGGAAAACCCGATTGGATGGGTTAAATTTGGGAGTCCATTTAGATAGAACAAGCAAGGTGTTGCCAATATACCAACAAGCATATAAAAATAAGTCGGGCTTCATCGGCGACTCGCGAAAGGTAAAAAATTAAAACCCTTTGGTGAGATTCTGAACACCAGTGACCTGGATGCCAACTATCTCCCAATGGTTCTTAATCTAGTTCTGTAAATATGACTCAGATGGGATATGACAACAAAAATATGCTATCAAACAATTATTACTCTAAAAGTCGAACAACAGAAGTTCAATGAAAGCAATATCAATGGAAACATATGTAGGGGTTTGGAAAATTATCTCGTCGTGATAATTTGATGAATTTCCTCACATGTTTGGGAGCCATCCTCACCACCGTTTGCAACAGATGTTGCAACTAGATGGTAAGAGACCATTATAGAGGAAATGCCAAGTAAAACATGTGTGAATAAATGCCCAAAATGCTATGAAAATCAATCGATACTAATAGTGACAGTATACAATGCATGACAAGTCCTAAGAAACCCTTTATTTGAATGTTTTGATTTTGATATTTTTATACTTTTATTTTATTTTGGAACAATTTTATATTATTTTTCCTATTTTTTTGAAAAACATATTTGAATATTTTTTAGAATTTTTAACCTCGATATATTGAAGGGTGTCACTACTTCTAATGAAAGCATGTAATAATTAGAAGCATTCCATTCCATTGGTAGAAATGTAGATGGTAAAATGTTAGGGTGTTTCTCTCCGCTCGTGACTCCATGAAACTAGGAAGATGCATGGGCTCGTCACCAAGAGCCAAGAAGGACATGAAAACAAGGTGAATAGTGATATGAAAGTGAAGAAAATGGATGTGAAGACACAATGTGTAACAATGATCCATATTAGAAAAATGTAACTCATCTCTAGTCAAGATTATCTGACCAATTCCAAGATGATTCCACTTTATAGGTTTTGACTCGACTTAGATCCATAGATGGCCTACTAATTGGAAAAATCCAGTTGAAGGAATTATTGTCTCTCTTTAACATGAGATAACTAAATTACTTCTTGGGATGTTTTTTTAAGCATTTTGATTCAGATTTATAAAGGATTTATTGGTTAATTTATTTTTGTTAAAGGGACCCCCTACATGTTTCCCATGTCACTAGGAAGAGACAAGGGCTCAACATAAGACAAAATGTAGGCGAGTAAGGACTTTCTCCATTCCCAATCTCATACTACTAGTGAGAAGTATGGGCATCAAGACCGACTATGAAGGATGAAAGGTGTAATGATTTTATATTTTTTGTATTTTTAGATTAATTTTTCCTTGTTTATTTTGATAGTGTGCTTATTAGGAAGGAACATTCTTCCCAAGTCTTAGCCATATGCAACTAGTAATACACAAGGGTTCAACACCATAGATTGAGATGGGTGGTCAAAAAGGACCGGTAAATAAGTTTGAGCTTTATGTTAAAGAGATAGCTTATTTGAAAGGAGGAGTTATCATTAGTAAGCTTTCAAGACAAAACCATAGGTAAAAAGATCTGAAATGGTAGAAACCATAACAAGGATGAGACACATGCCCAAGTGGAACATGGTTAACTTATGTCATAATATGTGAAGAATGTGAATATATGATAATGGTATGATTAAGATATCTTCCAATAGATGGAATGCTTAATTATTTTTACTCATTTTTTTTTCTGATTCACAAAAATTATTTAAGGAAATGATTTAATATGGAGCTTTGTTATCTTTTTATGCTTTTTTAAGTTTTCTTGAATTTTGGCGGGATCAAGGATTTGAAATGGACTCATCAAGAAAGAGGTCCATGTTTATTAAAGTTGAATGGTCCTAAATATGATACTTGGGTAAAAAATCTATGGGATCCAATTTAAAAGTCAAAATCTTCAATGATTCCTAAAGTACGAGACTTTGGGTAGACAAGTTCAAAGTTAAAGGAGGAATCAAATGATTTGATCGAGTCACGAAGTATGAATCATAGGTAGATAAGGTTCCAAGTCAAAGGAGTGAATCAAATGATTCAATGAGTCCTAAGTACATTGAGACTTTGGATGGAAATGTCCAAGTCAAAGGATGTGTGATTAGATAAGTCTTTGATGAGATCAAATTTATGTGATGTTAGAAGAGGATTGTCGATGGGGAAATATGTTGAGATTCATATTCATCTATGAGTGAAAGAGTGTGAAGAGAGAAGGATTGATCTCTAGATGTACATCCAAGGTTCCTTGTAAGCCATAGAGAGGATATATTCAATGTTGTCTCCTTCTAGGTTGTGAATTAGTTGATTTGACGAAAGATTTACAATTAAAGCATGAAAATGTTGTATAAGGATATTCCTAGGTATACACCTCGTAGAGTGTATGCATATAGATGTCTTGATAGGTAGGAAACATCGTTGATGAGATTCCTGCAAGATTGATCATGTGAGGTATAATGATACAAAGGATGCATTGTTGCATAAGTGTCCAAGCTTGTTGTGGTTGTATTTCAACAACAAGACTAGAGATGTTAGGCATAGGATCTAGAATGGAAAGAATAGAATCAAGCTCAATGGTACTTTGATGATGGACCCTCTTCTATATTATTTATAGTTATATCAAGGGTTGAAATATAGTCTTGAAGAAAGTTCAAGTTCTCATTTGATGTTAGAAATTTGTTGTCTGAAATAGGTTCAATGTCTTGTTTGGACTAAAGGAAGAAAATATGTAGAAGAAATAGATTGGTTTGAAGGGAGAGATACTTGACCTTTTTCATGATCTTGTTGAATGTTAGTATGTACATAAGTGGGACAATATTCAACTCTTTATTAGAAGTTGTGGAAGGTGATGTGTCATCGGTTGTGAGAGCTTTGTCATCAAACTCTATGGAGATGGTTCTGTTCATCAATTAAGTCTTTCAACATAATGATGAAGAGGTGTACAATTATCAATAGAATGGCCATCCATGTGATGGTATTCACAATATTTTGATGCATTATACATAGGATTGAGTTCCCCATTAGAAAAGGGTCTTATAGGTGGATATTTGATCATGTTAGCCTTTACTAATTTTTGAAAGGCACTAGATAGACTTTCTCCAAGAGGTGTAAATTGGCATTCAACGGTGCATGGAGTAGTTCTCATCATGCAAGATATGATGGATTTATAATCAATTTTCGAGGATTCAAAATGTTCAGGATTTTCATGTTCATGTTAGAAATGGATTAGAAAGCCCTTTAGATTATCATAGGTGGATGTATCTTTAGCCACTATGTCTCCATTGTTAATGAGGTCTTGGATGTAATTGTGAAGTTGTTTGCATTTGTTTTTGATGACCATCAATGCAATGAAAATCACAATATGTGTTAGGTTTATACCAACTTGGCTTAGGTTCTCCTTCAAGGAAGGGTTGTGTAATAGGATAAGTGACCATATTGGCACTTTCAGTTGTTTTAAGATGCTTGAAAGAGATTCCCCAAAGACATATATTGTCTCTTCAGTAATCACAAGGAGGAGGAAAAGTTTCTCTTTTTGGAATGGTGATAGGATGGTTTAGACTTAATTTATTTTAATTGGTTGTTCTATAAGTTGTGCATGTTGTGAATTATCTGTGACACCATCATTGAAAATGTTATGGTTTCAGGTTGATGTACCTAGGTTTATCATGAGAAGTGTTAGGGTGTTATTGTTTTTGTGATATGATTGCCCCCATTGTCTTTATAATGAGGCTTGATCAAGCCTTTAGAAATGAGGGATTTTTCAATTTGAGTTCCCTTTTCATAACTTCCTCAAAACTATTGAGGCAAGTGCATCTGACACAAAAGGATAACTCATTATTAAGGTTTGGGATGAAGATTAACCATTTTTTTTAGGGATTGAACATGGGAACCGACTTGTGATTCCTCTCCATCATTGTAAAACTATGCAAAGCTTTCCATTTTTCATTGTTTGGCATTGCAAAAATCCATCATTGTGACCTTAGAGTCAAGGTTGAAAGAAAAATGTTTGATGAACTTCTCCTAAGAGGTCCATGAAGGTAGAGATAGATCCCTTTGGAAGGTGTAAGAACCAATCAAAAGCTTTTCCTCCTAGACTTTTAGGAAAGAGGCGTAAGAGAAATATATCGTTATAAGCCACCTCTTGGCATGCCATGAAAAATTCCTTGACATGCTCTCTAGGATCGGTTTTTCCTTGTATTTGTCAAATTTGGGTGTCTCAAAAAGAGCGTGGGAAGGGTATGCATAAGATGTCCATGTCAAAGGGTATGGACACAATTCATCAAAATTGAATTGTTTATTGTTTTTTTGCATACCTAAAATAGTTGTCCTTCATCATTTTCCACTCTTGAGCAAATGGTGAATTGGTTTGTGGGATGAATGGTGATTTATCATTCGTATGATTTTTTTCTCATTATTGGTCTCATAATGAGTTTTGAATGTGTCGTCACTTTTCTTCATGTGTTCGATACCTTTGGTATCATCATTAAGTTAATGATCAGAGGATAGGAGAGCCAATTGTTTCACCATTGCATTGATTTGATCAAGAAAGGCTTGGTTGGGATTAGAGGATGAAGCATTAGATTTTCCTTTATTATCGACATTTGTTTTACTTGGTCCTTCATCGTCATGTTTTTTGACTCAAGTGGTGGACCCTTAGGGATTTAGGTTGTTCTTTTAAGGCTTTCAATTCATCCTCATCAAAGTATGAGGGAAATCTTGCTCCCATTGCAGGAGATGAAGAAGGAATTGGTCTTTGTTTTGTCAGTACAAGTGGCATCTATGGAAATATTTTAAGTTGGTCTTCATCCTCTTCATCAGAGCTGATATGGAAAGGATTTATTTCCTCCCATCAAAGGGACTATAATCATGATGTCATGTTCCCATTTTTTGAAAGGGAGGAACAAGAAGAGGTGTGATATAAAACTCAACCCTTAGTAAAGTGAATGCTAAGATGGAAGAGGAAAATATGAGAAATGCTCGACCCTAGAAAAATGAGTGCTAAGAGGGAGGAGGTGAAAGGGTTAGTTGATTTCCCAACTCCTAAAAAAATGAGAGTTAAGAGAAAAGGGACTAAATGAGGTTAGATGTGCTCTACTCTTTTAACAAAAATGGATGTTTAAGGGAGAAGAGACATAACAAGGTGAACATGATCAACTCTTAACAAAATGAGTGATAAGAGTGACGAAAATAGATGAAAAGGTAACTCTTAACAAGATGAGTGTTAAGAGGAATGAAAAAGGGGACTTCAAAACTTAACAAAATGAGTGATGTTAAGGTGGAAGAGACTTAACAAGGTGAATGTGATCAACTCTTAACAAAATGAGTGATAAGAGTGACAAAAAGAGGGTGTGAAAAGTTAACTCTTAACAAGATGGTGCATTTAGAGGAACAAAAAGGTGATTTTTCTGCAACACTTGACAAAAATGAGTGTGTTAAGGTGGAAGAGGGATTGAAATGTTAGTTTAGAAGACTCTTAGAAAATGAGTGCTAAAAAAGATGAAGAGGTTTGAAATTGAACTACCCTTTTACAAGTGAATGTAAAGAGGGAAGAGATGAAAGAAGGTTATTTTTCTCAACTTGTGACAAAAGTGAGTGCGACAAGAGGAGACTTAAAACACGATGGAAGATGTTCAACTCTTAACAAAATTTGTTAAGGGAAGAGACTTAGGAAATGTGATGAGTTTGCTCAACTTTTTAACAAGATGGATGTTTAAAAGAGGAGACTTAAGAAGATGATGAAAATGCTCTATTCTTAACAAAATGTTTGTTAAGAGAGGAAGAGACAACAAAAAGAGTATGTCAAAATGAATAAAATGTCCTGTTAAAAAGGAGACACAACAAAGAAATGAGGAATGAATTTTTCGACCTAAAGCGAATGGAAATGAAGATAGAATATAAGGGTAAAGTGATTGATTGGTGATCTCAAATTAAATCAAATGAATATTTAAGAGACAAGTAAAGCAAGTGATTGATTAAGAGGATCATGTCGAAATAAACAAAGTGATCTTAAATTAAAGAGATAAAAGAGATAATGATGTCAAATTAACAAAGGATTGCAAAGTGATGATGTAAGAAGGGGAAATTTGATGAGAAGATATCATCAATTAAACAAAATGAATGTGAAATGTATGACGTAAGAATATGAAATGCCTAGGAGTTCAACAAAGTAATTTTGAAAATTAATGACTTATGATAAAGATCAAGATCAAGGTGATCAAGATGTTCAATTCCAAAAGCGAGTATCAAATGTCAAGACTTATATGAAGAAGAATGAAAGTTCTCAAGTGTGGATATGGATGTTCTAACTCAAGACTTAGACATTTTTACAAGCGATAAGGTGATCAGAGAGAAAACATGAATGACAAGATTAAACACAAGTGGAAATTAGAAAAAATGAAAAAATGATATGAAAAGATTTTCCTCAAGACCTTAGATTGGCTTGACAAGGCGTGGCTTCCTTTGTTTCAAACTAGGTGTCAAAGCGATAACAGTGGGATAGATTAAAGGTCAAACAAGATTTTTGACAATAGTGGCACTAGGTACTCTCAAAATTTACTTAAAAATATCACTGAGTGAATGGTCACTATTTTATTTCCAATATGTAACTTTAATTCACCCTTTGCACTAATATTTGATGGGGTACCTATTGTCGACCCAATAATATCTCTACTAAATGGGTTCTCCAATCTACTCCTCAAGTGAGTTTTATTAATCATTTGATTCCCAATCCTCATAGTTTGATCAAATTTCCTCAACAGACTTGAATACTTACCCATATCCTATGGTGTTCAATTTATCTTGATTAAAAGATTCCATCTACAAATAAATTAGTTCCTCTTTTAAGTGGAACGACTCCTAAACCTCAAGTTAATAGTTTTATGGTCTTATAGTCACCATCCTCAATACATTGTTAGTTTTTTTCTTAATCAAAAGTATAAAACCATAATCAAAGATTTCTTAATGTTTAAGTCTAAAATTTTGACATGATTAATGACGATTAATTTGTCTTAAGGGAAATGTGGTCCCAAATCACCCATATAATAGTTTACTGAATTAAAGAGAAACAATGAAAATGTTTATGATTCTTAATACTCACTTAGTGTAGTAAATGTACTTTAATCCATTCACAAAAATGAAAAAAAAAAAAAATAAACAAAAATGGAATTTCACTATTTAGTTTTATACAAAATGATTAAAAATGTAAAATGAAAGAAATGATATAAATAATTTTTTATTTCAAAATAAATCCAATAACACCCTATGTTAATTCCCTAAACATTAGTCAAATGAAAGAAATGCACGATTTAGTACCCTAAGATCCCTTAACCTAGCTTAAGGGAAGAGCATCACACGTAAAATAATTATTGAACCTAATCTAAAATAAAAAAGTTAATCAAAATGTCAAAACATACTAAATCAAGTTTTATAAAGAATTGATTAAAAATTAGGCTAAAAATCCTCAAAAGAAAAGCTTCTTCCTCAAAATTTGAATTCAAATTCTAAGTTAAATTAGACAAAACTAATTAAATGAGATTAAAAAAATGAATGATGAAAATAACTAATTAATTCAAATAACTAAAAATTAATTAAAATAAAAAATAACTAATTATGAAGTCAAAGTTAGTTTAATTAAAATCTAAAATAAAGCAAAATTAAAATATTAAAAATAATAGACTAAAAATTGATAAAAAAAGGACATAATTAAAACTATAAGTTTATTAAGAAATAAATAATTATATAGAATAAAACTAAACCTAAGTTAATTAAAAAATATATAACTAAAGTTATTAGGTAAAAATCAAATTGAATTAATTCCAAAAAAACCTATATAATGAAAAATAAGGAACTTAGAATGATCCTATTTTTAGGTCCCAAGGAATGAAGTATAGGATTAAAAATGTCTATTTCAAAACCCTATTATTTATTGGGAATGAGAAGTGATGTGGCTGTTCTTGTTTATGGGGAATTTGAAAGGGAATTCTCATATTGGTTTGGACCAAGGGTTTTTAGGGTTTCGGCGGGTGTACTAAAACAAGTGAATAGAGGGGATGGAGTTGAGGGGTTCGTAAATGATAATTGAGGGAAAATGAGACTCAGAGAAAAATACCAAATTATGATTGTTTTTGATTTACAAGGAACATAAATAGGATGCTTATCTGTGAATTTTACCCGAGTGGGGCATACCACAGGAATTGTGTGTGCGAATTAGGTTTATAAAGCCATGAAAAACATGTGGGATCCTGGGTAAGGAGTGGTTAAAGATGCCATGGTGTTAGATGGTGAAGAAATGGTGTTCAAATCCCTTGGAAAATGTCATATGGTGGTAAAAATTGGCCATTCTAAATGAGTCGAATAAAATTGATGATCAAACTTTCATACCCTTCATATTTGAGGGATTATCGAAAAAGAAGTTTAGTATAAAGGTCATAATTTCTAACATGGACTAATAGGATTCTTAATGTAGATTGATTCGATGAGGGGAATGGTTCAAAGAATTTTGGAATATCTAAATTACTTAAGTAATTCTAAAAGCGATCAGAATTAATAAACTAATTTAAATACAAAAAAGAATTAATGTTGGAAGGCATCCATCAAAGAGGTTTAAGACCTTCAAAAGTAAAGAATTAAAATATTTCTATGAGATAGGATTTAATGAGTCACTGTTTTTTGACAGTTAGATAACGAAACTTGTCTTGGATTTAAAAATCTTTAACGGTTTGATAACTTTTGGTTATGTTTTAATGAAAAGAGTTTTATGTAGAGCTATAAGAAAAATGATGTATGAGATCTATGGGCTTTTATGGAGAAGATGGCTCATGATTTGGCCTGTGAATCCATTTTAAATTCCAAAGGTATCCCCATATGGTTCCTAGATGGTGTGTTTCTTTCCAAGAATCAATTTAGGCCGCAAAAGCCCCCGGGAGGAGTTTTACAATCATGAGGGGAGGAGTGCAAAACTCGTTAGTAGCAGCCCCCACAGTACCTAGGAGGTTTTTTCATGGGGTTAGGCTTTCAAGAGATATGGCATAGGGAGGGGGTATCAAAAGTGTGTTTATAGGGTTTACCAAACTCAAACCTCAAGGTAATTAGAGGTCTAGGTGGGGAAATCTGCCGGGTTGGTGGGATGGGTTGAGTCCAGTGGGGAATTTACAATTTTTCATGATGAGGAGGCAACAACTTATCTTGATCCACCGACTCACCAAACATGAGTTGACACCAAACCATTCAAGGAGGTAGGTCATGGGGAAAGGGTTGGGTCGAGCTGGCGGGGAGGGTAGAGGGGGTATGGGGAGGGGTTTTTTAGTTTTGGGTTTTTTTTTGTGCTTCCCTTTTAAATTTTTTTTTTTTTAGATTTTTTTTTTTTGATTTTTTTTAATAAATTTATTTAATTTTTTTTTTTTTGCAGTTTTTTGTGTAGAAGTTTAACCCAAGGGAAAAAAAATTTGATGGGTTGAAAGAATAAATTATTTAAAATAACCCAAATATAAATTTTAGAAATGTACCAATTCTGAAAACTTAAATGAAAAAAAAAAATTTAAAACTAATTTTGATTCCAAAAAGGCTTATCCTAAGACATCCTGAAAATCAAGAAGAAATTCCTAAAATATCATCAAAGAAAACAAAAAGTTGTGTTTGAAGTTTTAAAGTGTAAAATTGATGTTAGAGAGAAAGTACCTACAAACACTTGTAAAGGTTACACAAAATAAACCTAAGGTGTAGAGATGAATATGATAAATAAATGAAACAAAGAATAATGATGAAACAAAAATATAAGATGAAAGGGGTGAAATCATTTTCGGGCATGCCAAAATGTGAATAGTGAAAAACTAATCAAAAATGGAAGACAAACAAACAAACAAAACCTTCTTGTAGCTTTCAATGTAAACCTCAATGTAAGGTTTGTAATTTAAGCTTGTGTAACCTTTTAAAAGATTTGTGTGCTTTTAAATGACCTTCATAATGGGGATGCAATTTACTATGAGTGCATATTTTCATCTTGGATTAGCTTCCAATATGTAGATATTGGAGAAAAGTTGATAAAGTTTTATTAAAAATCCAAGAGGATTTGTATAGATAAGCTCTACATTTTTATAAGGCTAAGTAGTGGTTGGAATTGGTTGAATGCACATTTGAATGCATACATGCATTTTTAGCAATTTAGAGGAAGTTCCAACAGTTTTGGGAATATAAATTTCATTTAGGGGCGAAAAATTAATTAGAAGAAATTACATCCGGAAAGGTGGTTGTATGTGTAATTGAATTGCCCCATCCTTTCTAGGATTCTAAAGTGTAATTGACTAGACTGATGAAGTGGATTCTAAATGGATGATGGATGAGAAGTGGAGTCCAAGTGGAATTTGAGTGGTATTTGACTAGGAAAATAGGTGTATTTTCCTAATTAGATAATTAATTTAACTTAATAGGATGTGCACACTAATAATTAAATTAATTATTTAATAAATATAATTAAGCTAACTAAAATGGGTACTAAGGATTAATTTAATTAATCAAAAAAATTGTTCTAGAAACTCCCAAAACTTCGAAATAAAAAGGATTCTTGTAATGTGTGTTCTAGTTAGGTTTCTGGGGGCATAATTTGTACTGCAATTTACAAAATGAAACACAATCTCTAATACTTTGTATAAATCAATGACATTTTCGCTGGATTTCGCTATACAATTTGCATGCAAACCACAAATGAAATCCCGATCCAAAAATACAAATGAATCAATGCATTTTGGGTTTCAAGTTCTCTTTTGAAATTTACATGCAAATTGCAAAATGAAACTCGATCCCCAAAACCCAATCATCTTGTATTTACCATCATGAAAAATCCAGGATGCTTCAGCTCAACGCATTTAATAGAACCACTCGTATGTGTCTCCTACATGAAATAAATGTGCCATTTTCTATTTATAGTCATATTTCCACATCTTTTCCACATGTCCTCAATTGACGCTTGATTTACAAATGAATCTCTGAATTCTTCACCATTTGGTCAGTAATACATTGTCCCCGATAATTTCAAAATGTTACTTAAGATTTGAATTTGCAACACTATTTCGCAAGTTATCGGAAGGACCCCCATTATGTTTTAGAAAGGTATTTTTTAGGTCATTTAAACTGATTATTTAAAGGCATTTTTTTGGATTTTTGAAAGTATATGGGGTTTTGAGATTGAAAGTATTATTATATTGTATATTTAATCTAATGTATTAAACTCCGGGCCTCATAAATGTCCTCTCAAAAACTTCCTACAGTTTGATCAAAAATGGCTTATGATTGCAAGAAATACATCAAATTTTTCCTTTAGTATATTCTCCAACATTTCCAGACATTAGAGGCATAAAGGGCAACAACATCTCAAGTGAATTTAATTTTGTCGAGGTCATGCCTGCCGCCAGCTTCCACCCATACCATTTTAGAAGTCACAAATGATTGACAAGTTCCTACCTTCCACCAAGACCTGACTTCTCAGAGCTCCCAGTGGAAAAAAGGTTTAGTAAATTCATGATTTAAATCCGTGATAGGATTGAAGGTGTGCATTACTTGCAATCTTCAAATTCTACCTTAATTCTCATTTCGAAATCGAGCATAAATTCCCCGAAATGGTCTCTCTTCGCGGTACTTTCTTATCGGCTCAATTTCAGTGGCTTCTAAGGGGTGTTGCTTTCAGGGATATCTCTATGCATCAACAGTGGTAACCGGTAGCTCTGATCAAATTGGTATTTCCATTACTAATTTTAAGACATTATTCAATGCACCAACTTGAAAATCTTATACAATGAGAATCTCAATTAAATCATCGATCTAGACACATCCTATTGAACATAATTAATTTTGCATGCCCATTAGGACAATTAAGATTCTTCATATTTTAGTTGCCTCGAAAGTAAAAATCACTAAGTAACAGGTTCCCACTTACCATTTATCTGCTTGTACTTCATTCAACGCCAGTTCAAGTGATATAATTACAACTTATTGAGAAGAGTAAAAATGGTCCTATCCTTTTTCTAGGAATTATGCCAATTAGTGATTACGATGACTACATATCTATTATCCATAATGAATACCCACCTCTATTCGATGGGCTACACGCCACAAGTGCCTCACTCACATATTTTATAGGTTCAGTAAAGGAATTCCCTACATGACTTCCTACCTTGTGGTAATGCCGGTTCAATTAAATGATATGGGACCATCTAATCCAAGGTTGAATATTTGATCTGAATGAACCAAGTACAATATATCCAATGCGACCCTACTCATTTTGATAACATGAAGGGGAATTTGGACTACTACATTTCAAAATGCTCAGTGAATCCAAGCCTTCTTATATGTTATTATGTGATACATTTTAATCCAAGAGTTGTACAATCATTGAAGAACGATATGAACTCAAAGAATGGGTAATGCACGATGAGGTGTATCTTAATATCAGCTTACAACAAGTAATTTAAAATACCTCAAGCATAGGAGGTTTTTCTGTGCCTCTCATAAGCTTCCATTCCATTAGAGCTAATAAATGGGTCTTCCGATGGAATTAAATCGGATCAACTGAATCATCTCCCACAAAATACAAACAAAGGGGAAACATATTTCACGTGGTTCAAATTCTTACAATGGGCCGATATGCATTTATCAGCTAACAAGGACAAAATGTCGAGGGATAAATGCAAAAAATGAAGATCAAAACCTTCTTTACCAAAGGAATTCAAATTGATTCACACTCAGATGGATGTAAGAATTGTGGATCGAATATCCAAAGCTAAGTTCATATTAACTCGCTTAGAATATACATGAATTAATTAAAAGATTTATTGGCTATAATTTCTAATTCAAATATTATTCAAAATTTTACACTTAAAGAGGTGCTAGTCAATAAACCTTTATGTTCCTAAAGGCATCCATGATAACCCAGGAGTGTCCTAATTTACTCACATACATTCTAAACTGAGTAAAGCTACTACCACTACCCGTCTAAATCGACCTTGGTCACTCTAAGAGTGCATGGTCACCAAGGAATGCACAAACTTGCATCCTCAATATTTTGCACTCCACCGTTAGGGGAATAAAACTTTAGCTTAATTCATCATTAGTTGATATTTGAATAAATGTAATAAGTTAAAGTATTTAATTTAAATACTTTAAACTTATGTCAATAGGTATTAAAAGTTATCAATTAGTCCTTAGTTAACTAAGTGATAGTGTTCTCATCCCAATGTTTGTGGATCATGTTCTATCTTGCATATTTTTTTGCTCCTGTGATGATTTCATGAGGGGCAATAAGGGCAAGTTAGGAAATATGTTATTTTTGGAAGGATATTTTCTCAGATTAGGTGATTTACTTCCATATATTGTGGATGAGATAGAAGTTGTCCAATATCTATAAATATTGTAGCTCTCTCATTTGTTTAATGTTTGATTTTGATATTAATAAAATAAACAAGCATCAGACTGCTTGTTTATGTGTAAAGCTATTCTATGTGTCAAATATTGTTTTCAAGTATTCATTTGTCAAGATTTGCATCTAGAGCACATATTCTAATCCAGAGAGAGTGTAGGGAAGTTTTAGGAAGTTTAGGAGATCCTGAGAAATTACAAAGCTAGAGGAGCCATAGATTCCCCAAGAAATTTTAATGCATATTCCTACCCAATCCACCCTCTAGAATCAAGGTTGATTTGCAAGATTTAAGAACACTGACATAGAGTGCAATCAATAAGAGCGCAATCACAAGCCATTTCCCGACCTGACACAACTCTCATTGCAAAAGGTGACATTGTTTTTGTTTATTCATTTTTTTTTTTAAAATTATTATACAAGTATTTTTACACGTACCATATAAATCTGGTAAATTGGAAGCATTTAAAATATATATATACATATTTTTGATTTGTTGTGGGGACCCAAAGATTTTCAAATCTCCCCACATTACTTCTTCTTCCTCTTCTCTCGTATTTTGTCTTCTTCTTCCTCTTCTTTTTACGAAGCTCAGTTTGAGCATTATAAAAAGAAGAGATCCAATCAAATGTGGAAGCTTCTTTGTGAACATGCTTACGCTGTAAGAGGAGAAGAAGATAAGATATTTCCAATTGATTGGGCAAGTACTCGATCAGAAATCAAAGACTACAAATCAACATGGAGAAGATTTGCAACCTCGCAACGCAAAAAAGTAATAAGTCTGGAAAAAGGAAGAAAAAGTTATCCAAGAAAATAATACCTGACATAGAAAGAGAAATAATAAAACCAAAAAGCTAAAGGGTTATTATAACGTACATTGATCCATCTAAAGTGGCTTTAAACTGTGAAAAGGATGCCCAAAAACGCATATATCATGTGTCACGTAAGTCCTATCCGTCATGTAGTTTAAAAAATTTAGCAGCTTTAAAAAATTTCCATTTTGGGATTCGTCTGGAAAAAAATTACACAATAAAATTCCATTTTTGAAATTTAAAGCTGTAAAGATATGTGAAATCAGAAATTTAAAAAAGTCATAACTTTGACTCCAAAACCTCATTTAGGTGCCACTTTTTTGAAAGTGTGCCCAAAGAGCCCAAATAAGACAAATCCTCATGAGGGTCTTGTTGTGCATGTTTCAAAGAGCAACATTTTCAAAGCACCATAATAAGTCTTTTTTATAAAGAAAAATTGAAACTTTTTTTGAAATTAGAGATTGCATTTGATTTCAAAAGAGAGCTAGTTTAGGAGATTATCAATAAAAGTTTTTTAAAATTTTTTTCAAATCGATATAAGAGAAACATGTTTTATTTTCAATTAAATCCCAAAAATTGTAAGTGGTCTTTAGCCATTTAGATTGTAATAAAACAATAAGTACCAAAATTCACTATAGACATCAGTTGAAAAGGAATCCAAAATAAATAAAATATTATTTTTGGCAGGGTGTTTATGCTTTAAGGGGGTAAAATTGTTCAATTTTTCTTCTACTATTTATCAATTTTTCATAATGGCCGTAATTACGGCACCAAATTCCTTTTCGCTAGATTCTCAACTTTTTCAGATTCTCGATAATTATCCAACATGGAAAACAAAATTCACACACAACTTGATTTTGAAAATATATGGTCCATAGTTTCTAGTACATTAACAAGATCTCTGTAATAGATGCTACACAACAAGCTACATTTGATCTGTGGTAAATCAAAAAGAAAAATTAATAATCTTGTTTAGTGTTTTAGATGAGGTACAAACCTCATATTCATGAGAAGAACAACAAAAGAATCTCGGAAAATTGAAAATAGTAAAGATGAGTCAAAAATAAGAACACAATACTTCATCTCCGCAGAGGCAACTATTGAACTTGAAAATGCAACCAACCCAGAAAAAGTTGAAATGTTTTAGAAGAGTGAGAACTTTTCAGGCATCACTTCAAGATTTGGAAGAAGATAGAACTCGACACATCACTCCGTGCTTTCTATAAAGATTGAGAGCTCTTCCTCCTTATAGGATTTTGTGACCACGTTAAACATAACTAGTCAAACAACTTATTTTTGAAGAGTTAGTGAATATGCTACAACAAGAGGAAGACTATTCACTCAACTAATGAAACCAAAAATCAAGCACTTGCTTCTAATCTAAAAAGGTGAGAAAAATAGGTTAAGTCTAGTAAACAACCTCGGGAAATCAAGGCAACACTCAACAAGGGAAAAAGGCCCAAAAAATGTCTTATTTGTGGTCAAAAAGGACATGAGTTAAAGAATTATTGGTACAACACGTTCTAACAAGGATCATAAGAGGAAAGAAGATTGATAACCAACAATTGAAATTAGGCCAACAACAGAATAAAAAAGGATAAAATAATCAAAAGTGGAAGAAGAAACCAACTCAATAAGGAAATGTATCTTAACAAAAGATCAATTTGAAGATGATGACTTCTATGTATTCTCCATAACCAAATGAAGTATCCAATTCTACAAATCAAATTTGGTATGTCAACTTGGCATTTGGTGAACTGCACACATGACATAAAAGAAATATTGGTTCTTCACAATGAGTAAAACACCCACACTTCAAATCATGTCTCTTTGAGTGATGATACATCATACAAAGGTTGAAGGTATTGGTTCCATTTCACTACCACTTGGAAATCATAATTGTAAAATTACAAGATGTTCTTTATGTCCCTGTTTTAATAAAAAAAATTTATTATCCATGAGTCAATTATTAAATCATAATCTCAAAATTGACTTTGATTATAAAGGTAAAAGATGTGCCTAATTCGAGATAAGTCATGAAGCTTGAAAATTGTTGCAAAAGATTCAAATGTGGGAAGAATGTTTCAGTTGGATTTTTTTCAACGAAATGATCAAGAACTTGTAGCCAAGGATACATCATCAACTCAACTATGGCATCAAACACTTTGGACATGTGATTTTGGCTATCTTCGACACACTTCGTCGATATGAATATGGTTAGAGGTTTTCCACCTCTAAAAAAGGTATAGATAAATTTCAGCATTGTTTGGAGGAAAACAAATAGAGCACCATTCAAACATAGTACATTTCGGAGCTAAGGAAAAACTTGATTTGGTGCATACTCTGATTGATTTGTGCTGACTCAATGAGACCTAGGCTATTAACTGATTTCAATATTTCATGCTCTTTTCGTTGATGATTTTTCAAGAAAATGTGGATATATATATCTTTATATTAAAATAATAAGATTTTGAAAACTTTCAAGAAGTTCAAAGCCCTTGTTGAAATAGATTCTCGTAGAAAATAAAAACACTCTGGCATTAGATCGAGGGGAGAATACACTAAATAATGAGTTAAATTTTTTTGAAACATGTGGATTTCATCACAAAATGGCTCCTCCTCACACACACCTGTCAAAATAAATGGTGTTGTTGAAAGGAAAATCGTACTATCATGGCGGATATTTGGTGATGTATGATTGATGATGTAGTTTAACAAAAACATTTGGGCCGTCAAGAAGCTAAAACGGCAGTTTATTTACTAAACAGAGTTCCCATCATAACTCTTATGGAGTAACACAACACGGAAGCATGGTGAGGGTATAAGCCATTTATTTCACACCTTAGAGTTTGGGAAGCAAGTATGCACATTCCTAAGAAACAAAGAACTAAAAGCTTGATATGAAATCAAAAAACTTATCTTCTTAGGGATACAATGATGAAGCACTTGGCTGCAGACTCTATGGGTCCAAAGCACAAGGAGGGTATACACTAGTCGGATGTTGAGTTTATTTGAGAAGAAAGAAGCATATGCTCCTTCCATACACTCACCTGATGAAAAAATCATCCCTACAAGATGAAAACATGAGGATGGTAATCACTTTGATGATGAGCAAAGGATGATGGGGAAGATGACGTGAAATTCAACCTCCCATAGGAACCACAAAAGTATTCTTAAATGGTATACAAGTATGATTAGAGATGAAAATTGGAATAGTGTCCTGAACACATCTACCACTGGAATGAGGACTCGTAGGGTATGGCTCAAAATGAGGTCAATTTGGCCTTAATGGGTAAAGTTTTTGAAACTAATTGAACCATCCATCGCTTTCAAAATCCCTATAGTCTAAACTCATAAAGATGTTATGGATGCAAAATATAAGTCACTTATGAAAAATAATACATGGAAACTTACAGATCTTCCACCAGGGAAAAAATCCGATTGGATGCGAGATGGATCTTCAAAAATGAAGTACAAAGTAGATGGAAAAATTGATAAACATAAGGCTAGACTAGTTGCTAAGGGGATATGCTCAAAAAAGAAGGTATTGATTATGAGGAGACTTTTTCGTCTCCACGTACTAAGATAAAAACTTTCAGTTAATATTTTTCTCTAATTTCGCACAATTTGTGTTGGAAAATACAACAAATGGATGTGAAAAGTTCCTTTCTTTAATGGTGATTTATAGTTGAAGTTTACATGACTCAACCGTAAGGTTTTTTCATACTGTAAAGAGGAAAAGGTACGTAAACTCAAAAAATCACTATATGGTCTAAAGTACAGTCTCCAGGCAATGGTATATAAAAATTGATGAGCATCTCATTCAACACGGATTCAACAGAAATCCATCACGATCCTAATCTCTATCTCAAAATCAAGGGGGAGAGTAGTGATCGTCAGTAGGTATATGTCGATGATCTAGTCATCATCTGGAGGATCGCTGAGGATGATCGAAAGCCAACAAAGAAATATCTAACACGATCGTCTTCGAAGATGACCGATCTTGAAGTTTCCGACGCATTATTGCTCGACTTGAAGTTTGGGTAAAGAGAAAAATCATATCTTGTGTGTCAAATTGAAATACACCAAGATAACGCTCGTTAAATTCATACGTATGGATCGTGAAGCCATTTTCCACACCTCGTGGAGACAAGAATTCAATTGCCTTAGATCCGGCACACAAGTAAATGTAAATTTTATCGCGCTGGACGAGTCTCGTCCACTCGACTTATACTAGACCG